>CM077648.1:20646118-23222368 GCA_039707465.1 Rhabdophis nuchalis
TATAGGCCTGGAGAGTAAACTATTTAATAAATACATTTGAACTCAAATTTACTATTTGTCCTAGTTCCAACAATCTCATTTTGAAGTGAGTCCCCAGGTGCATTAAACACTATTGAAGGTGAAAGGCTGCCCTTGGCTCAGGAAAAAAAAAGTTTTTTTTATTGCTAAAGCTTCATTTTGAAAGCAATCCTTGCTTCTTTCAGCCAAAAGCTTGCTCTGAGATGTTAGAGAAAATAGTGTGTTATACACACACTATTTTGATAGTTCTATGCATGCAACCTTCCCTGAAAGTTCTTAGGGATTTGGATAACTCCTAAAATTAAGGAAGTCCATATTGTTACCTAAAGCACAAAAGTCTTTGTGTTTAGTTGTTGGTGGAGGATTTTAACCCCTTAGAACAGGGGTGTCAAACTCATGTAATCATGGTAGCATCATGTGATGTATTGGAACTTTTTCCCCCTTCACTAAACTGGGCATGGGCCAGAGGTAGTATTCAGCAGGTTCTGACCAGTTCTGGAGAACCAGTAGCAGAAATTTTGAGTAGTTCAGAAAACCGGTAAATACCACCTCTGACTGTCCCTGCCCCCATCTATTCTCTGCCTTTCGAGCCCCAGCTGATCGGGAGAGAATGGGGATTTTGCAGTAACCTTCTTCTGGGGTGGGGTGGGAATGGAGATTTTACAGTATCCTTCCCCTGCCATGCCCACCAAGCCATGCCTACCAAGCCACATCCACCAAGCCATGCCACACCCACCAAGCTACATCCACAGAACCAGTAGTAAAAATTTTTGAATCCTACCACTGGCATGTGCTTGGCCAGCATGTGACACATCCAGTCCATGGGCTGGGAGTTTGACAGCCCTTCCCTAAAATAATGTTTGGCTTTCTGACTGAGAAGGGGCAACAAAAATGAAAGTAATTATGCCTCCTAATGATCAATGTAACTTCAGTCATCTTTCCAATAATTAAACCATTACTTCTTCTCCGCCTATGGATATGAGAGCTAGCACAACAATAACACAAAGTACATTAGGAGAATACATTAAATCTCACACTCCTTGGTATCTTGATTTCCAAATGTCATTCCTCTTCTCAGAATATTTTTTTTTAAACACCACAGAATTGGAATGTAACCATGTCCAGACAAGCACTATTTATAACACTTACAATTATTACATAAGCCAAAAAGCAATAAATTTAACCTGAATACTGGCCTTATAGTTATGAAAATTATTCCAAAGTAGCTCAGTAGCAAAAGCTTCTTCCTAATTAAGTGATTAGCCAATCAGAATGATCAATTTATGCTAATGGCAAGGCTAATCATAAATCCCCTGCTGGGATTTAAATCTATGGCTGCAAGCTCAGAAGCATCTGTTGTAATGATTAAACCATTTGCTCGGTATGTATCTCATACAAAGCATTAGCTAAACCATTGCTAAGTTAACTAAGCTAACCTTTTCTCTTCAGGCACTGAGGAGCCAAAACAACAGATAGTGAAATTATTGACTATCTCTATAGATTTATTCAGCTGACAAGGGTGACCCTTGAACTGTGTTGAAAACCCAGAGAAAACTAATCAGTGGCATATGAGGCAGGTAATGGGCTCCATCACAACCACTTGACTCTCATTTTTAAAAACAAATATAATTCCATAGGATTTTTTTGGGCGGGGGGTGGGGGTGGGGGTATAGAGCTGTTTTGCCAGACAAAAAGCCGTGAATCTGAAACTTAGTAAAAACAAACCTTTTAGGGGAACTACAGCAGGCTGTCAAACTCCATGGGCATGCTGGCCACACTCACACCTGGCTTAGCGAAGGGGGAAAAGTCTTGATACCGTACGTGCCGTGACGACATGAGTTTGGCACCCCTGAACTACAGAATTTGGGTTCAATAAAGGATATCAATGCAAGACAAAAAAGGACTTTATTCCATTAAAATGACACTCTTAATGTCAGTAATTCATTGACCTCAAATATTGAAGATGACGGTGGCATTGCTGATATTTCAACCACCAAGAGTTGCCATGTTGACTGACATAAATTGACTAAAGACAGTCGCTCAGTCTCTGGAGAATGCAATAGTCTATATATCAAAGTTAAAACAACTTATTTTATCTATTTGTTTGTTTGTTATATTTGCAACCAGCCCATCTCCCTCGTAGAGTGACTCTGAGTGGTGTACAAAGAAGCATAAAAACATAGAAGCCATATATAAATATTACAATAAAAATAGTTTAAAAACAAGAATAAAATAATTGAAATGAGTGGGGGTGGACTTCAAAGTGCAAGCCAAACAGTGGTGGGCTGCAGCCAATTTGAGCCAGTTCGGGTGAACTGGTAGTTCCGACTATCAGTTGGCCATGCCCACCCACACCTGCCTTGGCATGTCCTGTATTTCCTTCTTTCTGGCTCCACTGATTTGTTTGGTACAGCTGATTTCCATGCCTCTGGTGTTCTACTTACCGGGGCTGCCTTAGAAGTTAAGCAGCTGAGCTTCTAATTGCTGTATTTTGAACGCTGCATGCAAGCACGTTAGCAAAGCATGCAATCACTGAACTGATTGTTAAGCCGGTTGCAGCCCACCCCTGTACTCAACCCCATGGCCAGGTGCCATTCTGGGGCCCCAAGCATGTTAGCAGATCTAGTTCAAGCATTTACACAGTTCAGCAGAGTGGAGTCCCACCTCACATCTGGTGGGAGTGGAATATTCCATAGGGCAGAGGCAACAGCAGTGCACTCTCTCTTCCTGGATCCCATAAATCAAAATTATTTAACTGATGGAGTCCTCAATGTATCTTCCCTGCTTGACCAAGTGGAATGTGCCAATGGCTCCATAGCAGTGGTGAAAAAAATATTACTAACAGTTCTGTGGGCATGGCTTGGTGGGCATGGCAGGGGAAGGATACTGCAAAATCCCCATTCCCACCCCATATCGCGGTGGCCAGAGGTGGTATTTGCCAGTTCGCTGAACTACTCAAAATTTCCACTACTAATTCTCCAGAACTTGTTAGAACCTTTTGGATTTCACCCCTGCTCCATAGGTAACTTGCCCCCATGCCATTAGGGCTTTAAAGCTCATTAAAAACACCTTGAATTGGACCCAGAAGGAATCTAGACACCTAATGCAGCTCAAACAGCACTGGTATGTGTCCAAAATTGATCAGGCAGCTGCATTCTGACTCAGCTGAAGCTTCTGGATACATTTCAAGGGTAGCCCCATGTAGACCACATGACAATAGTCCAGGGAAGAGATGACCAGGGGATGAGTGATTGAATGAAAAGCCTCCCTATCCAGGAACTTCCTGAACGGTCTACATTTGGTCTTACATGAGATTATTGTTCTCATATGTGACCCCTTATTTCATCCTCCCAATAAAATAGTTGATATAAGATATTTAAGCTCTGTTGGACTCAGCACCAATATCCATGAAGGCTTACAGGCTAAATGGAAAGGGGAATCTAACATTATGCAGATTGCTGGGATAAAGGAATAAAGCAATCTTCTAACGTTATAACACGAAAAACATTACAGGATATCACAAAAAATAAAGCTGGTCTTGAGTATGCCTTGGCTGATTGTAAGATGCGGGCTACTTTGAAAGAACAGATCCTTTATGAATGCTTAATGGGTCATCGTCATGCTCCAGGAAGTGGGCTATGAAAAGTAAATCTCTGATCATAATTAAATTCTGAATCCCAAGATTACAATTTGTATTTCCTAGAATTACCTATCTTCTATTTTATAGGAGTTACTCTGCACTTACATATCCATCTTCCCCCCTCCTTAATAAATTATACAATACAATACAATAGCAGAGTTGGAAGGGACCTTGGAGGTTTTCTAGTCCAACCCCCAGCCTAGGCAGGAAACCCTACACCATTTCAGACAAATGGCTATCCAACATCTTCTTAAAGACTTCCAGTGTTGGGGCATTCACAACTTCTGGAGGCAAGCTGTTCCACTGATTAATTGTTCTAATTGTCAAGAAATTTCTCCTCAGTTCTACGTTGCTTCTCTTCTTGATTAGTTTCCACCCATTGCTTCTTGTTCTGTCCTAAGGTGCTTTGGAGAATAGTTTGACTCCCTCTTCTTTGTGGCAACCCCTGAGATACTGGGACACTGCTATCATGTTTCCCTTAGTCCTTCTTTTCATTAAACTAGACATACCCAGTTCCTCCAACTGTTCTTTATATGTTTTATTCTCCAGTCCCCTAATCATCTAGGTTGCTCTTCTCTGCACTCTTTCTAGAGTCTCCACATCTTTTTTACATCGTGGCGACCAAAACTGAATGCCGTATTCCAAGTGTGGCCTTACCAAGGCCTTATAAAGTGGTATTAACACTTCATATGGTCTTGATTCTATCCCTCTGTTTATCCAGCCTAGAACTGTGTTGGCTTTTTTGGCAGCTGCTGCACACTGCTGGCTCATATTTAAATGGTTGTCCACTAAGATTCCAAGATCCCTCTCACAGTTGCTACTATTGAGCAAGGTACCACCTATACTGCTAGTATATTGGTTCTCAAGCTTTGAAATTCTGGGTAATTTTTAGATTTGAGATTTCCCTATTATTGAAGAGCATATGTTGTTGGAGGCCCATAATGACCAGGAATCTACAGCCAGAATTCTCTGCATCACAACCAAACATAAAGGGGAGAAATGATCCACGGAGTACATTTCTGAACATAATCCAAGGGCCACGAGATCATGCATTCAAATTTGCATTCAAAAATATGTTTAGATAGAGACTTAAATTATTGAGGGGATTTTCTTTTCTTTTCAAACATGTGGATTAAAGAAGAAAATTAGTGGGATCATGAGGAAAAATATATGTCAGTGGCCCAGATTAGATAGTTATATAGTAACTATATAATAGTATAACTATTATATAGTTAGTCCAGAATGCAGCTGCGCGAGCAGTTTTGGGAACCTCTAGGTTTGCCCACGTAACACTGCTCCTGCGTGAGCTGCATTGGCTGCCTGTGGCCTTTCGGGTGTGGTTCAGGTGCTGGTTACCATCTTTAAAGCACTCCATGGCAGGGGACCTAGCTATCTGCGGTATCGCATCCTGCCCCATACATCCCTTCGGCCGATTTGCTTCCACAGAGAGGGACTTCTCCGGGTGCTGTCCACTAGGCAATGCTAGCGGGCGACGCCCAGGGGAAGGGCCTTCTCTGTGGTGGGCCCAACTCTCTGGAACGACCTACCCCCCCCGAGCTCAGAACAATGACGGACCTCCGCTCCTTCCGCCAGAAGTTAAAGACTTACTTCTTCCATCAGGCCGGCCTAACCTATCATACCTAGCGTGCAGAAATAAATTATTTAATTGGGATTTTAAGGGATACAGTTTTTAGGGTTTTAAGGGTTTTAATGTTGATATTTTAGCACAGGGGTAATTTAATTCGGTTTTAATATTTTGTATATTGCTGTATTTATATGACTTTTAATTTCCTGTGCACCGCCCCGAGTCCCCTTGGGGAGAGGGGGCAGTCTATAAATTTAATAAATAAAATAATAAATAAATAAAATAAAATAAAGTTAGATTTATTTACAGCTGTGTAAAAGACCCCCAAGTTTGTGCTTACGTTTAGTGCTTCAGTAATACCCAGCTGAAGGTATAACATTCTAGTTTTTGTTGAGGTAGAAGAATTTTTTTTAAATCAAAAAATGGATTTGGATAGGATACATAGTTTATTTTGAGGCTTGTAGAAACATCCTTTACACAACAGCACACTTCTTCCAACAAATGTTATTGCTTTTCCTATACTAAATATGACAGCCAATCCTGACTCTCTCCATAAATTTCTCAGAAACTCTTGAGGAAAACCATATCACTTAGCCAAATTGCAATAGAAAAATCAATCTTTGATTTATTGGCGGATACAATAAAGGCATGTACGTAAGTACTATGGTTGCACTTTTGGTGTGTAATTAAAGCCTTTGTATGTGGGTGTAGGACAGCAGAATACATAAATTCTTGCTCATCAGCTACTGTTGATTACTTAGAAATTTATTGGCAAGTGTGTCATGGTGGGAATATAATTCAGCAGGCTGACAATGGAGAGAAAAATAATGAACAGAAATTCTCTGCAGACATGCCGAGAAAAGTTTACAATTCCCTACTTGCCTAAACTTATGGGTAGAACAGAAGAAAACTTTGTATTTTGCAGAGCTTTCTCATTGAAACCTATACTTTTAAGAAGCTATAGAGTGTTTGAGTGTCAGTTAAATTGGACTCAATCTTTGAATGCTATGCATCTTCACACACCAGTGAAGCAGAACAGAAAGATGTCAGTGTACAATCCAGGCCTATAGGTGAAGATGTACACCCACTTTCATTTCACTATTATAAAAATGTGTATTGCACTCTAGCGCTGAAGGATGAAAGTGATGACATGGCATAACATCAGCCTTACAGAAAGTTTGCATTTTTTAAAGGGTTTTGATAGAGATTAGAATTCATATTTTGCAGATGCAGAATACAAGAGTCATAAATAGATATGAAGAGGGCCTGTGTTCTAACAGTTAAAAAATGGGGTGTTCATTAATGTATGCTCCCCAATATAATGCCATGGAAATCTCCCTTGGCATATCCATGCTCGCTCTGCACTTGGCAGTTTAGAGATAGATTATTTTAATTAAATAAGAATAATTTAGAAGCTGCTAGGTTGCAAACCAAGGTGGCGGCCTCAAGCATCGTGTTTATTTCCAAAAAGAAAAAGAAACCCCCCCCCCCTTATCCCCACAGGCTTTCTTATAAAATAAGAATGGATTAGTCCACTACTTTGTATGGAGGCGCTTAAAGACAAAGATAGGGTGGAGGCCTGGTGGTAGGAAATATGCTGAGAAGTTAGTTACTCACCCAACCTTTTCTTAGTAAATTCATATTTACAACTGACCATGAGTTTTGGAAGCCAGGAAAGTCTACGGAGTAGACCAGGGATGTCCAAACTTGGGAACTTTAAGACTTGTGGACTTCAACTCCCAGAATTCCCCAGCCAGTATAGCTGGCTGGGGAATTCTGGGAGTTGAAGTCCACAAGTCTTAAAGTTCCCATGTTTGGACATCCCTGGAGTAGACTGACTGCCAGCAGAATGCCCAATCATAGGGAGATACATAAATCACCCCATTAAAAAAAGGTGCCAGGCAGGGTTGGAATTCACTTACTTTTCCTACCGATTTGCAAATGTGTGTGCGTCGATGCATGCACATGGCCGTCCATGCATGCACTTTGATCGAGCATGTAGCTTGCATGCATACACACGGCTTCAAAATGTGCCTGAATAAGACAGCGTAGAGCCATGGCTGGTGGGCAGGCCCACCCATGATTTCCACTACTAGTTTGGGTGAACCAGTCTGAACCTGCTGAATACCACCTCTGATGCCAGGTCTTGAACTAGCACAGCAGCAATGGGAAATCCTGAATAGGATTTGCACCTCGCATGGCACCTGCTGGGACTCTCTGTATAAATGGGGCATAGGATCCTCCCCTCAGTGAGACTGCAGGATCCCCTGTCAAACCTTTGGTCACATCAGGACCAGCTATAAACGTAGGGCATATACCAGTCCAGTATCTGATTTCTTAAAAATAAAAATGATACTTCAATGGTTAGATTGCCTAGACCAGTGATGGCTAACTGTGCATGCGCATGCATCCCCACACACATTTTTGGCTTCCAGGTTGGTGCAGGAGGACTTCCAGGCCCAAAATGGGGTGCAGAGGATGCACATGTGCAAACCTGCAAAATGCAATGTGAGTGTCCCCCACCTGTGCGCTCTGTTAGAAATGGAAATTTCTTCAACTTTAACTAAAATAACAAAAGAATAGAGTAGAGTAGAGTAGAGTAGAATAGAATATAGAATAGAAAACAAAATGGAGTAGAGTAGAGTAGAATAGAATAGAATAGAATAGAATAGGAGTTGGAAGGGGTCTTGGAGGTCTTCTAGTCCAGCCCCCTGCTCAAGCAGGAGAACCTATACCATTTCTGATAAGTGACTGTCTAGTCTGGTCAATTTCATCAGAATGCCAGCAACTAAATATCAAATGCAAGCATAATACTTGTTCTTCGGAGGATCCATGGTAGGAGTACCTCCAGGTAAAACAGGATTTTAAATGTCAAGATTTGGGGGCGGGAATCTAGATAACACTGAGGCAAGTTGACAAAGATTAACTTGCTTTGAAACATAAATATATGTTTCTGATTGTCTTCTGATCGTCAGATATTGAATCACAAGTTAACTTCTTAAAGAGTCAACACATTCCTCTTGAATATTATTCCTTCTCTTCTAACAAGGGGTACATTTGTATTTGGATACATTTTAAAGACTTTTTTAATGTTGTAATCTGCTGAAACCATATTGAACCACTGACGAGATCAAAGCTGCCATGGATGATTTGCTATCCTATATTGACAAAGCAAATTTATGAATGCCATAGGTGTGAAAACTATCTTTATAGGGGCTTATGTAACTCAGAACGAGGCCCTTAAAGATCATAGCAATTGGTTAATTGGTATAATCCAAACTTCAGGAAATCTGTCTCTAAAATGAAAGCAAATGAACGAAGGATGGATCAGTCTCCTCTTTGAAATTTTCTTCTTTTATGGGCTCTTTTTTTGATAGAGATAAGCACCTGTGAAAATATCTCTAAGCTCCAAAGGCTATATTTTGTCTTCTGTTGTACATATGCATGAGTCCCATTGGAATCAGTTGCAGTTAGAGGACATGAATTCAGAGGCTGAAGTTTTAAGCAACTTTTCCTTGCACTCAGTGAGAAAATATTTTAAATGATCCCTATCATATATTTCTGTCTTGGTTTTGTTTTGTGGGCCATTGTGCATTTGCTAAACTGATTTGTGAAAGATTTTTAAAAAGTCTACTTTTGGGGAACAGTTCTTCGAATGACAGAAAACAATTCTTAGAACTTGCATTTTGAGAATACTTGAGCAGGACGAAATGAACTCTCAAGGTGAGATGATTAATTGATTGATTGATTGATTGAATACCTAGCAGCCAGATACAGGAAAATGAAGTTCACTTTACAATATATATACATTTTTGATAAGCATAATTTTCATCCAATGTTTAAGCTTAGACCGATACGCTCCCACAGAGAGGGCCTTCTCATTTGTGTGTGTCCGTGAGAGAGGGAAGGAGGGAGGGAGGGAGAGAGAGAGAGAGAATGCTATTAAATAATAATCTCACAATTGAGTTGCAACCTTGAACCTAGGTTTCTTTCATCTTGATACATTATCTTAATTCCTCTACTATATTACCACAATCTGAAAGTGTTTGAACAATCCTCCCCTGCTCTTACAAAGTGTGGTATAATTAATGGAACCATGTTTGTGTGAAGGTTGTGTACCAGTAACTGTTTCTAATTTTTTATAGAAAATCCAAGTGTTTATATCAGTTATTATTGAAAGAAGAGAAGAACATTTTTAAGACAGAATATACTGGTTAACATACTTTCCTGGGATTATAATTCCTTGTTTAATTGCTGTGATAGAACACACTATGTGATACAGAATTACTTGTCTCTACAGATGGATAATATGGGCAAAGCCTCTTTAAATTCTAATTTGGCAAGATTAATTTTGTGTTAAGAGTCCAGCATATTTTTATAACTGAATTGAACTGGAAAGACCTGGCATACCACAAGTATCCCAGATGAGCAAAAGTAGATTTTTTAAAAACTTAAATGTGAATGATAGAACTTGGGCTATGGTATAGAAAGATTTCAGAAATTAATTAATTGTAGGGGCCTGGAACAAGTTCTACAGTTGGATTCAGCTAAAGCAAAAATATTAATTAAGAATTAGCCTTGAGTTGCATTTTGCAAAAACTCAAGATGGTTTTGATATTCTTTCCAGGACACTCTGCTTAGAGATAAACACAAATATAACTAGTGAATATTTGTAGTCTCCTCAATTTGATATCTTGTTGGGATTTGAAGGTATATTTTACTACCTTTTGGGGATTCACATAATATGCTAAGGATTGGCAACATCCATATGCTAGGTTGGTATTGCCCACATTTTACTATTTTCTTTCACATTTTTCTTCAGGTATTAGTAATTCTAACTGTGGAAACTAAATATCTCTGCTGTTCCAATTCCCACATGTTAAACTAGAAGGTCAAAATGTAGCTATGGTCCTCTGTGCAAAAGATTGTGTATTATGTCCAACCTCCTGGGAAATAACAGCTACATTTAGTCCATATCAAATGCAATGTCCGCTTAGACCTTCCTTGTCAATATGGCAGGTGGTTAGAATGGAGGTCATGCCCTTGTCTTTCATGTATGTGAACTATGAATTCCTGGACAGAGCTGAAAACCAAGCTTGACTTCTGGTAATTTCCAGAATCTAGCCATGTTGTTTTCTTGGAAGATTGTGGAACATCTGCCAATGCATTTTTCCAAGATGTTTCATAATTATCCTAGTCTAGCGTATCATTCTTCCATGGTGGTATTAACAAAAGCCAGCTCTGTTTAGCTCTCAAACCCAGACAAGGTTTGTGTGAATGGAGATTCTCAGTCATCTAGGTCATGGTTGTCCCAAAGGTGCTTTTTCAAGAGGCAACTGGACTATCTGGTTTTTCTTTGAAGACATTTTGCTTCTCATCCAAGAAGCTTCTTCAGCTCTGACTGCATGGTGGGGAATGGAAGGATTTATACTCCTTGCAGACAGCTAGTCATTTGCATTTGATAACTTTTCTTTTTGTATGAAGAAGCTTCTTAGATAAGAAGTGAAACATCTTCAAAGAAAAACCAGAAAGTTTGGTTTCCTCTTGAACAAACACCTATGGGTCAGACAAAATTAGGTACATTTACTATATGGATGCACACATGGCATTCATTCTGTGTGTGTTTAAGTTAAACAAATGCACAGCAAGTTCATTTAAATTAGCATAATATAGTCTATGGAATGTATGCAACATTTCACATTGTGTGCCCAAGTTCATTTATCTTGTGAGCACCACAGTTGTATTAATTTGCATTTTTTCCTGTTATCTTTGGACCTTGGCTGGAACGTTTTTCCCATGTTCAAGGGCAAATGATTCCTGAATGAGCAACTGCTGCTAAACACCGGTGCTTTAGTGTCACAGAGCGAAAAGCCATCAGGAAACTGGAAAGAAAAAATAATAATTGGAGGCCCATCATTATGATAGTTAATGGCTTCAGGGACAGCACTAAGTTAGACAATATGGTAAGAATGAAGTCTCCATCTGTGTCTCAGTGTCAAGGGAAATCGTTTCATATCATTTCTTGGTCCCTATGACAAGTAGCCCACGAGGTACACTGAAGTGCCTAATGAAAGATGATAGGCTGGGAATTGGAAGTGAACTCATTCTTCTAAATCCCACCATGTCAGGGAGATGGCCCTCCCTCGGTGGATTTGATAACTTTCCTTTTCGTACGATGCTGCTGAAAACCTTCAGTATGAATCTGAAATGCCATCTTCGCATGGCTCAGGAAAAAAATATATATGGGAAGGCAGACCAACAACTCAAACAGTAATAGCAAATTAATGGGCTGTCAAAAAAAATATCTTAGCTAGGTTTCACCTTCCCCCAGGCCAAATATCTTACAGGAAGTAGCAAAAAATAGTTTAGACAAATGCGTAGTGTTTGCAAAGTAGCATCTTTGGCAACTGCAGGGCAACTTTTCATGAAATAGTACTGAAAAGGTGGTTTGGTCAAAGAGAACACCCCCTTCACTGGAAACATGACAATCCTAGCAGTGGTGGGATTCAAAATTTTTACTACCGGTTCTGTGGGCGAGGCTTGGTGGGCATGGCAGGGGAAGGATACCGCAAAATCTCCAATCCCTCCCCACTCCTGGGGGAATGATACTGCAAAATCCCCATTCTTTCACCACCCCACTAGTCTGCTTTCCAGCTCCATTCTCCTGTGCAGAGAAACAAAAGAAGACCCAACCGATCAGCTGGGACTCGGGAGACAGAGAATAGATGGGCGCGGGGCCAGCCAGAGGCGATATTTGCCGGTTCTCTGAACTACTCACAATTTCCGCTACCGGTTCTCCAGAACTAGTCAGAACTGGCTGAATATCATCTCTGGATCCTAGTCTGTAGACAGGAAGATCTCAACTTACAATGGTTAATTTGGTAACCTTACAAAATTACAACAGCACTGAAAGAAGTGACTTATGACACTTTTTCACACTTAAAACCATTGTAGCATCCCATGGTCATATGATTGAAATTCAGATGTTCGTCAATTGATTCATATTTATGATGGTTGCAGTGTCCCAGGGTCCTGTGATCACCTTCTGCAACCTTCTGACAAGCAACGTCAATGGGGAAGCCAAATCCACTTAACAATCATGTTGCTAACTTACCAAATGCAGTGATTCACTTAACAACTGTGACAAAAATGGTTGTAAGTTGGGGCAAAATTCACTTAAACAAATGACTCATTTAGCAACATACATTTTGGAATCAATTGTGGTCATAAGCCGAGGACTACCTGCACTGTCCATATCTATGTGTGCAGGTCTGCATGCATATGAAAGACCTCATTGAGAAATGCAAGCATTTAAGAGAGAGAGAGAGAGGGAGGGAGGGAGGGAGGGAGGGAGGGAGGGAGGGAGGGGAGAGATTTATTATAATCAATAAGCAATAAATAGTTTTGATAAGTGAAAACTAGAGTAAACCCACCATCCTGGGCCCAACGTTTGGGAAGCCAGGCTCTACCTGTCACAAGACAGGACAAAGGGTGAATGATGGAGGAGTAACACTTCCTTAAAAAAAACCTTGGTCCAGTTGGCCCAGCTGGTAGCACCTTCTAAGGGTCTTCTAATCCTGTATATCGTTCATGTGATAGAGGAGTAACACCTCCTTAAAAAACCTTGGTCCAGCTGGCCAGGCTTATAAGGGCCCCTTTCCAGGGTTACAGGAGGAGATGGCCAACGGTTTTGAAGGCGGAAGAGGGCTCTATGCCCCAATGGCAGATAAAGCTGCAGAACTTCTAGGAGAAGGGAAACTCTGATTACAAACCTCCATTGCCTTGTGGCTATATCCACTACTGGAAAAGGCTTCAGGAGTCAACCTTGAGGTAAAATCCGGAGCCGGATTCCCAGAAGCAGTTGATGACTGTGTACAACCACGTTCTGATAACTCCTGTGACGCAGCTGGAACCAATCGTATCTCCTCTGCAGTTCCATTGGACTATTTCAGTGATGTGGAGGGGGGAGGAAATCAGCTGCTTGGGTAACAGTCTATCCTCCATATTAATCTATCCAGGCCTCATGCTCGACAGGATACTTCAGCTTTGACCTCTTTCCAGAGCACGATGCCATAGTGTTTTGAGATTGAAGGATGCCAGTGCACACTAGAGTGACTCTATCTTTCATTGTAGGGATGTTCAACACTTGCTATTTGGCCAATTCATCGACCAACTGCAATTCTCCACATTTTTAAATTACAACCCAGCCAATAAAATGTACCTTTTACTTTCCTGTAGGCAAAAATAACAGCTTATAATAGGAATTGATTCAATATCTTACAATCTATCAGTTTTCTCTGTAATATGCAAAAGGAAGAATAAGGCAACAACAGGACCCATTAGATACTGTAGCCCATTAGATGGTTCTCCCAATTTCTTCAAATCAAAAGGATTGATTAATTGGACATTGTCATTCAAGATGGTAATAGATCTCAGTGTACTTACAATCTACCAGCACAATGAGGAAACATAATTAATATAACAAAACGTTAGCAGAGAACAATATCCTTATTTTATCTTCCCAACTGGTTTGCCATGACGTATTTAGTAGGACACCCATTCAAAGTTTTATTGTGAGTCAAATCAATTATCACCTGTTCTACAGAGCTTATATCTCTCTTAGAAAAAAGCACATTTTTGAATTTCAATCTTTTGGCAGTTCTTTTTCCGACAGCCGTTTGATTGTAGTGCAAGATATTAGTAGACTGCCACGACTTGTACAGAATGGCAAAACATTTCTTCCATGCTAAGGTAACTAAAGCTTGGTTTTTTTTAAAACAACCTCAACTTCAGTGGATGATAAAAAGGTAAAATTATCTGTGAAATGTATTTTAATGAAGTTAGGATGTTTAAACTTAGTGGCCTTGAAGGGTCTGTGAGTATGGGTGAAGATTCAAGTGGAGGAGAGAGGCAGGCAGAGAGATAGTTATGGCAGGCAGAAAATATGGCAGGTAACCATGAGGGCAGCAATGGTGGGTTTCGGATCCCGGTGCAACAAGGCCGGGCGTCCACCACATGCATGCTCATAGCACATGCGCAGTGCAGGGGTGCGTACTTACCACCCGCGATGCTCCAGCTGCTCGGCAGAGCATCACGCAGGCACCGTACGCTCCTTGCGTGTGCGCGGAAGCCCTGATCAGATCAAACACAGGTAAGGACAGTGGGCAGGCAGGTGAGCCCTCTGGAGCATTGTACTGAAATGGTACCTGGTGCTCCCAGCAAGCACTGGTATGCAGGCTCCCATAGCAGCAGTGGGCCTAGTGGTTGTGTCCTGTTCCACCTCAGTATTTATTCCCAAGATCATTGGACCCTTGGTAATCCTATAGTTATTAGGAGTCCTGGTGGAATGATAGTTAGAATGCAGGGGAACTCTGCCCACAGCCTGGGGTTTGATCCTGATGGTGCTTAAGGTTGACTTGGCCTTCCATTCTTCTGATGTCAAGAAAATAAGGGCCTGGATTGTTGGGGACAATATGCTGACATTGTAAACCACCCAGGGAATGCTGTAAACACTATGAGGCAATGGGATGATTCTCCCCAGACATTTCCTCAGATGCCTCTCCAGAGTTCACAGCAGGACGAGACAGTCCCGGGCATGCCAAGAGAGGAGGCAGCCAAGGGCTACCAGCCAGGGGTGGAGTGGCCAGCATAGAGGACAATGTGCCAGCTGTGCTGGAGACAGGAAAGGGATAGTTGCAACTGGGAAGCCAAGAGGCTTCGGGTGCAGAAGCCACACAGCTGCAGGTGATCAGTGGAGATGAAGAACTGCATCCTCCTGATCCAAGAGCATGTAGGGCTGAGAGAAGGCAGACACAATGAAGGTCATCCAGGCTACTTAAGAAGAAGAAGCCTTGCCCCTCTTGATGGGATACACCAGGAAGCAATTATTTAGCTCAGCAAGGGGAGTGAAACAATGCTGGGATTATCATGTCCATTTTCTTTCAGTTGTTGTGATTCTTGCCTTGAACTTCAGATTGTGCCTCTTCATCTCTGGACTTGCCTTGTGGATTTTCCTTTGCCTAGTAGCCTTGCTTTTGCCTTGGGGACTTGCCTTGTCTTTGCACTGTGGATTGTGTTGCTTCTTTTGAGTAGCTTCACTGAACTCATTGGGGTGTTTGGTGCTGGCAAAGGGAAGTGCTGTGGAATGCTAACTCATTAATAACACCCATGGTGTGTGTGTGTGTGTGTGTGTGTGTGTGTGAGTGGGATAGCACAGGCAGTATATAAGTCTACTTGCTGTTGCTATTGCTATTACTAAATACCAAGTAGGCATACAACAAATTGCCCCTGTCACAGTTTCTTTCATCTATACCAGGGCTGTCAAACTCAGTGATGGGATAGGCAATCACTGCCTGACTTAGAAAGGAGATCAATATCAGGCAGAAAAAGGCAATGGATTATTTCTGTCCCCATGCTTTGTATAATTGGCATTAAAACCAAAACTTTTCACATCTGGCTTAAATGATATTTGTTAGAATGCTTTCCATAAATCTATTTTGCATAGATTAGCAGTAAGAGCCGCCTGTTTATTTGAAGATACCAGGGAATCCAAGGCTAAACTGCAACTGGGACCCAGGTGTTTCAAATCCTTCTTTCTTATAATATTTCATTGCACAGATGGGACTTTCCCCACATGTGTGGTACATTTTCTACACTGTAAATTAGACATGCTGCAGAGATAAATGGGATATCGCTTTGTCTTTATTTCTCTATTCTTTACCAAATTCTATTGTACTTTTGTTAAGAACAACAATATCACTGAGAATTAGGTCAGGTTTGGATGCTAAAGAAGGAGCTCATTCGATTTTCACAATTAAAGGGCAATCATTTCCCTCTAAAGGAATACACAAAATATTAGGATACAAAATTAATTTTTCACTTCTATTAAAATGCATTTTACATGCAAATTAATTGCAATTTCATTGAAAATGTAAATACATGAACACTACAGGTATAAAAGGAGAAATAGCTAGATAGACCTACATATTCATACAGATTGACTGGCAGATTGTATATTGGGAAAAGATTGTATATTTAAAAAACTTCCTGGCTTAAGCTGATGTATTTTAGCTCTAGCTAATACAGTTCCAAATATAGCTGTGAATCATATCTTTCAGGAAAATGATGTAAAATCATTGCTCAATATTTCTCAAAGTAGCATTAGAAGAATCAAGTGCATATGAAAGTTAGGGTACCATGAAATAAGTAATATTAAATGGAAAAAACCAGAAAGTTTCCTTTCCAAAACAATAGTATAATTCTCAAATATGAACAACTTTGGAAAGGCCTGCAGCCATCTTTTCTGCTGGATCTTTGGCCTGACACACTTTTTATTATTCTAATATGCATTTTCTATTGTGGGGAAATGGAAGGGGGGATTGTAGGAGTGAGATGTGATGTAGCCATAACAAAATACTTTATAGAAAGACAGTCATCCTTTGTCTTTGCACATCTGCATCTGACCGGAACTGGATGGGTGGAGGCTGCCAGCATGGCAGTGGAAGATTGGACCATGTGATGGACTTGTGGGTGTGGGGGCAAGATCTTGAACTTTGGGGAAGTTGGGGAAAACTGGGAAGCATTCAGATTCTCTCCCCACCCCACTAACCTGCTTTCCAGTTCTGTTCTGTTCAGGGCAACAAAAGAAGATCAGCTTTGAGGCAGCGGGGCAGGGCCAGCTTATTTGCTAGTTCACTGAACTACACAAAATTTCCGTTACCAGTTCTCCAGAACTGGTCAGAATTGGCTGAATACCACCTCTGGATCAATCTCAAAAATACTCATGTCTGCTAGGCTAGAAGCCCCATGAAACCCACTATCATAGAAATTTAAACATTATATGAACTATATACATGTCTTTAGGGGACTGGAGGCTAAATATATATGAAGAACGGTTGCAGGAAATGGGTATGTCTAGTTTGATGAAAAGAAAGACTAGGGGAGACATGATAGCAGTGTGCCAATATCTCAGGGGTTGCCACAAAGAAGAGGGAGTCAAGCTGTTCTCCAAAGCACATGAGGGCAGGGCAAGAAGCAATGAGTGGAAACTAATTAAGGAGAGAAGCAACTTAGAACTGAGGAGAAATTTCCTGACAGTTAGAACAAATAATCAATAGAACAACTTGCCTCCAGAAGTTGTGAGTGCTCCCACACTGAAAGTTTTTAAGAAGATATTGGATAACCATTTGTCTGAAGTGGTGTAAGGTTTTCTGCCTAAGCAGGGGGTTGGACTAGAAGACCTCCAAGGTCCTTCCAACTCTGTTATTCTACTCTATTCTATTCTATTCTATTCTATTCTATTCTATTCTATTCTAGTCTAGTCTAGTCTAGTCTAGTCTAGTCTAGTCTATTCTGGGGCAGCATTTGCTTCTGTTTATAGAAAGGTCTACTTAAAAGGAAGCATGATTTTCTCTTGGCATCTTACATTCTTGAATCAGTTTTAGCCAGAAATATTCTGGGAGAGATTTGGGATTATGTAGATTATACTGTTCTTTCTATTATTACATGCAAACATTTTTCTTGAATTGGATTCCAAGTTGGAGATCTACAGACCCAATCTGCCAATATATTTCCCTAATTATTCAATTCATATCAGTACATTTACCAGTCCTCTCATCCCTTCAGATAAACTGGTTAGCAATTTTTACTACATCAACTTTCAAAGAATCAGGGAATTTTCCAGATTTGGAATGGAGGAAGGAAGGAAGGACAAGCAAGTAGTAAGTAAGTAAGTAAGTTGAATTTATTGACCGCACCCTCTCCCCACAGGGACTCGGGGCGGTGCACAGGGAAATTAAAAGCGAAAAATATACAAAATACATACAAATTAAAACGAATTAAACTCAATCAATCCTGTGCTAAAATCCCATTAACTAAAAATACCCAATAAATATAGTATACATTTAAAAAACCCATAGAAAGAGAGACTACCCTAGGCCGGCCAGGCGGAAAAGATGAGTCTTCAATTTCAGGCGGAAGGAGCGGAGGTCCGTGGTCGTTCTAATATCGGGGGGAAGGTCGTTCCAGAGGGCCGGGCCCGCCACAGAGAGAGCCCTTCCCCTGGGCGTCGCCCACTGACAGAGTCTAGTGGACGGCACCCGGAGCAGTCCCTCTCTGTGGGAGCGAATCGGCCGTGAGGATGTATGAGGCAGGATCCGATCCCGCAGGTAGCTAGGTCCCGAGCCATGGAGCGCTTTAAAGATGATGATTAATACCTTGAAGCGCACCCGGAAGACGACAGGTAGCCAGTGCAGCTCGCGCAAGAGCGGTGTAACGTGGGTGAACCTGGTGGTTCCCATAATTGCTCGCGCGGCTGCATTCTGAACTAACTGAAGCCTCCGGGTGCACCTCAAGGGGAGCCCCATGTAGAGAGAGTTACAATAGTCCAGTCGAGATATCACGAGGGCATGAGTACTGGAGCGCATAACATCAGACATGTCACTAAAAGGTAAAAATCACAAAACTGCATCTCACTTATTTCGGCCATGTCAGTCATGTCGGGAGATTCACTGGTGAAAGCAATTATGTTATGGAAGCGTTAGCAATGAAAGGAAACCAACATAATGGCTGGACACTAGCAAAGCTGACACTAGTCAGAACATAGAATAACTCAAAGAACTAATGCAACTTTGGGAAACTCAGAGACACCAGACCAGGGGTGAAATCCAGCAGGTTCTGACAGGTTCTGGAGAACTGGTAGCAGAAATTTTGAGTAGTTCAGAGAACTGGCAAATGCTACCTCTGGCTGGTCCCAGAGTGGGGTGGGAATGGAGATTTGCAGTATCCTTCCCCTGCCAAGCCCGCCAAGCCACGCCCACCAAGCCGCACCCACCAAGCCGCACCCACCAAACTGGCCAAGCCCACAGAACCGGTAGTAAAAAAAATTAGAACTACTGCACCAGACCTATATCATCAAGAGTAGGACACAACTGATTGGGTAACATCATCGTCATTGTTGGCATCATCATCAATTCTCAGGAGGTCAAGATACCCTGGATGGTGTTATTTTTCCCTTTGTTTTCTCTGTTCCTTCCTTTTTTTTTTTTTAACTCCTTGTATCTCCTATCTTTCTCTGACTAAGACCATCTTTCATTCAACTTTCTCTAAAAGAGAACAACTCACTTAAGAGGATTGGGGCAGGAGGAGGACATTCAAATTTCCTATCAACAAAATATGTGCCAAGTTATTTTGAAGAAACAACGTAACCCCCCCCCACACACACACACTTCCCAGTTAACAAGGCGTGGTATAAAACTATCTAACTCAGCAATTTTTTCTGAGCACCCAAATCTTTTGGGGAGCTGTTAACTCAAATGCAATTTGCCAGAAGCTTCACCAGTTTCACAAAATTTTCAAGCAACTATCCATTCACTTGGATGCTTTTGACTCTACAGTACATGTGTTGAGGACAAAGGTTTAAAGATAAGATGTTACCACTAAAATAATCCAAAAAAGTAGATATAGCATGCTGTGGATTGGTTGGCATCACTGCTCAAAGGTTTTATCAGAATTCAGTTCAATCATTTTTGAAGACTTTTAAAGTCTTTAATTTAAGGCCTTTTACTTTCCTTATCCCGCGTAACATACCTATTATCAGACCAGTATTTGTGATCAAAAGTCTGCTACTTATTACTTTGAAGAAAAAGTATCAAAGGGAAGGATGATGTCACAATGCAAAGCCCAATCTTTTGTGCTTCTGTCCCGACATTGGTTATAAGTACATAAATCAGAGAATAATGTGCTGAAATGTAACAATGCATGTTCCACCTATAACCAGCAGGCTACAGTAGGTTTAAACCAGGGATGTCAAACTCAATTTCATTGAAGGCTGCATCAGAGTTGTGTTTGACCTTGGGGGCCTGGGATGGGTATGGTCAGGGTGGGCATGGTCACCCTGATGTAACTAATGTTGGGGGCACCTGTGGTGGCCTGAGCGCTCTGTCAGCAAAAACAGGCTCCCAAGCTCTGTTTTCAGATGCAACAGCTTCCTGCAACTGTCTACCAGTGAAAATGGAGCTCAAGAGGGCTGCTTCAGCCCTGCCAAGCTCTGTTTTAGCAGGCAGAGGCACCGTGGGCCGGTCCTTTGCTATTTCCAGAGTGGCCCATGGGCCAGATCTAAGCACCCCGTGGGCCAGATCTGGCCCCCAGGCCTTGAGTTTGACACCCTTGGTTTAGACATAATATATACATAAATTATCTTTATTCATTTTAATTACTTTATTATAAAAATATAAAATGTTAATAATTAGCATAATTATTGCTTTTCTTCTCTTTTTCCCCATTTTTATTGAGAGATTAGTTCCCATTAAATTCACCATTTAGCAGTTGGGCCTATCTTGTTCTGGAACACAAGTTTTTTGGTTTTTTTAATTATTATGAATGAACTGATATTGTTTGTCAAAGATTCTCTGAGTTTGGGTCCTTTGTGAAATTGGATTTATCCAGTTACATAAGTATGTCTTTTCAGATACATTATGTGAAGAACCAACTTTTTACTTTATTTACTTTATTTCAATTTATATACTGCGCCTTCTCCATCGAAATGGACCCAGGGCGGTGCACAGGAAATTAAAACCAGCAATGATATAAATACAATAAATAGGTAAAAACAATTAAATCAGAGCCTGTGCTAAAATTCCCCCTAAAAACCCAATGTAAAAACCCAACGTCCATTTGCGTATTTGGCAGAAGCTATATAACAAAAAAGTCTAAACGATTAAGCAAGACAAGCTTGCTGAAAAAAGTATGTTTTAAGTGAACGGCGAAAGAGGGGAAGGTCCGTGATAGTGCGAAGTTCGGGGGGTAGGTCATTCCAGAGGGCCGGCCCTGCCACAGAGAAGGCCCTACCACTGGGCCCTACCACTAGCCAGCATTGACCAGCGGTTGGTACCCTCAGTAGGCCCTCTCTGTGGGAGCGTATCGGACGCAGGGAGGTATGTGGCATGAGACGATCCCGCAAGTAGCTAGGCCCCGAGCCATGGAGCAATTTGAAGATGGTAACAAGCACCTTGAAGCACACCCGGAAGGCTAGCCAGTGCAGCTCACACAGGAGAGGTGTTACGTGGGAGTAACAAGAAGCTCCCAGAATCCCCCGAGCGGCCGCATTCTGAACCAACTGGAGCCTCCGGGTGCACCTCAAGGGGAGCCCCGTGTAGAGAGCATTTTAATAATAATAATAATAATAATAGTTGAATTTATTGACCGCTCCCTCTCCCCACAGGGACTCGGGGCGGTGCACAGGGAGAATAAAAGCAATAAATATACAAAATACATACCAATTTAAAACAGATTAAATTAATTCCTGTGCTAAAATCCCATTAACTAAAAATCCCCACTAAATATAAATATACATTTTAAAAACCCATAGAGAGAGAGACTACCCTAGGCCGGCCAGGCGGAAAAGATGAGTCTTCAATTTCAGGCGGAAGGAGTGGAGGTACGTGGTCGTTCTAATATCGGGGGGAAGGTCGTTCCAGAGGGCCGGGCCCGCCACAGAGAGAGCCCTTCCCCTGGGCGTCGCCCGCTGATAAAGTCTAGTGGACGGCACCCGGAGAAGTCCCTCTCTGTGGGAGCGAATCGGCCGTGAGGATGTGTGAGGCAGGATCCGATCCCGCAGATAGCTAGGTCCCGAGCCATGGAGCACTTTAAAGATGATAACTAACACCTTGAAGCGCACCCGGAAGACGACAGGCAGCCAGTGCAGCTCGCGCAAGAGCGGTGTAATGTGGGTAAACCTAGTGGTTCCCATAATTGCTCGCGCGGCTGCATTCTGAACTAACTGAAGCCTCCGGGTGCACCTCAAGGGGAGCCCCATGTAGAGAGAGTTACAATAGTCCAGTCGGGATGTCACGAGGGCATGAGTGACTGTGGGAAGGGCATCCCGATCCAATAGGGGGCGCAATTGGCGGACCAGGCGAACCTGGTAAAACGCCCTCCTGGCCATGGCTGTCACTTGCTCTTCCATAGACAGCCGGGTATCCAGGAGGACACCCAAATTGTGCGCCCCATCCACAGGGGCAAGATGTTCGCCCCCTATGGCCAGCGTTGGAGAGAGCTGGTTGAATCGGGCAGCTGGAAACCACAGCCACTCGGTCTTGGTCGGGTTGAGCCTGAGTCCGTTACTTCCCATCCAGATCCGCACGGCTTCCAGGCACTGGCACATCACCGCTACGGCATCGTTGGGGTGGTTTGGGGTAGATATATACAGCTGAGTATCATCAGCGTAAAGATGGTACTCTACCCCAAAACCACGGATGATCTCACCCAGCGGCTTCATGTATGCATTAAACAGGAGAGGCGAGAGGACCGACCCCTGAGGCACCCCACATGTGAGGGGTCTCGGGGTCGACCTCTGCTCTCCTGCCAACACAAATTGCGATCGGCCAGAGAGGTAGGAGGAGAACCACCGTAAAACGGTGCCTCCCACCCCCAACCCCCCCAGCCGATGCAATAGGATACCATGGTCGAAGGTATCCGCCGAGAGGTCTAATAGGACCAGGATGGAGGAACAACCCCCATCTCTGGCCCTCCAGAGATCATCCACCAACGCGACCAATGCCGTCTCGGTGCTATGCCCGGGCCGAAAGCCGGACTGGCGCGGGTCTAGATAATCAACTTCCTCCAGGTGACGGGGAAACTGTTGTGCCACCACACTCTCAACAACCTTCGCAAAAAAGGGAAGGTTGGAGATGGGACGATAGTTGGTTAAAAGAGTTGGATCCAAAGAGGGCTTCTTAAGGAGGGGCCTCACCATAGCCTCTTTTAGGGAAGCAGGCAAGGAACCCTCACTTAAAGAAGCGTTGACAACCTCTTGGAGCCAGCCTCGTGTCACCTCCCAGGATGCCAGTACAAGCCAGGAGGGACACAGGTCCAATAAACATGTGGTGGCTCGCAGTCGCCCACGTAGCCTGTCCATATCCTCGGAAGCAACGGAGTCAAATTCCTCCCAAACAAGATCAGCCTCGTGGCACCCCACTGGGCCATGAATGGGGGCTAACTCGTTCTGTATCTGAGCGGTTTTGTCCTGCAGAAAAGTCACAAATTCCTCTGCTCTACCCTGTAGCGGGGCTTCCCGCACCCTCTGTTGAAGGAGGGAACGGGTCACCCTAAACAGGGCGGCAGGGCGGTTTTCTGCGGATGCTATGAGAGTAGTGCAATGATGGTGTTTGGCCACTCTCAGCGCCACAATGTAAGTCCGTAAATGGGCTCTTACCTGTGTCCGGTCAGATTCAGAGCGAGTAGCCCTCCATCTTCCCTCTAGGCATCTCTTGCGGCGTTTCATCGCCCTCAGCTCCTCGGTAAACCAAGGAGCCGGGGCGGCTCGACGCCGCAAGAGAGGCCACAAGGGCGCGACCCGATCCAAGGCTCCCGTGGTCGCAATATTCCATGCAGCCACGAGGTCCTCCATCGGGGCATGGGTCAGGGGTACAGGAAGTGGCCCAAGCGCCATCTGGAACCCATCCGGGTCCATCAGGCGCCTGGGGCGGAACCAGATAGGTGGTTCTGGTGCCGCCTCCTCGCGGAGGGGAGTAGCGGTCGGAAAGTCGAGCCGGAGAAGTGAGTGGTCTGACCATGACAAGGGTGTGATGACTATGTCCCCTATACCCAGATCACTCTTCCATTGGCCTGAGACAAAAATGAGGTCCGGTGTGTGTCCACCCTCGTGGACACTTAAAGCAAGGAATGGTAAAAGGATGACTAGCAGCAAGGTGGATGGACTCAGTTACAGTGACACTGATTACACTGTTGGAGGATCTGAAAGACCAAATTAGAAACAGACTGCTGTGGAGAAAATCTATTTTTGTGGTCACTAAGAGCCAAAAATTACTTGGTTTCATATAATCAATAAAGGGTTCGTCATGAAATTAAATGTATTTGAATTGATTTCTGATTTGATTAAAGCAATGAGGTTATCAACCATAGCCACCTAAACTCAATAGGTCCCATTTTTGATTATGATCCCTGAATTCAATTCTAACTGATACATATGGATAATCATCTTTGGTATGCAATGAAAGCAAGTAAAATATAGTTCTACAGGTGAAACTCGAAAATAATAATAATAATAATAATAATAATAATAATTTAATTTTATAACCCGCTCTCTCTCCCCAAGGGGACTCGAGGCGGGGCACAGGCAATTAAAAATACAAAGAACAAAATACAGAATACAAACTACAAAATTAAAAGTGAATTAAATTATCCCTGCGCTAAAACCCATATGCTAAACTAAAAATTACCCCTAAAAACCCCTAACCTAAAAAGAGACTACCCAAGGCTGGCCAGGCGAAAAAAGTGTGTCTTTAATTTTAAGCGGAAGGAGCGGAGGTCCGTGGTTGTCCTAATATCGGGGGGAAGGTCGTTCCAGAGGGCTGGGCCCGCCACAGAGAAGGCCCTTCCCCTGGGCGCCGCCCGCTGACAAAGTCTAGTGGACGGCACCCGGAGCAGTCCCTCTCTGTGGGAGCGTATCGGCCGTGAGGATGTATGAGGCAGGATCCGATCCCGCAGATAACTAGGTCCCGAGCCATGGAGCGCTTTGAAGATGATAATTAACACCTTGAAGCGCACCCGGAAGACGACAGGTAGCCAGTGCAGCTCGCGCAAGAGCGGTGTTACGTGGGCAAACCTAGAGGTGCCCATAATTGCTCGCGCGGCTGCGTTCTGGACCAACTGAAGCCTCCGGGTGCACCTCAAGGGGAGCCCCATGTAGAGAGAGTTGCAATAATCCAGTCGGGATGTCACGAGAGCATGAGTGACTGTGCGAAGGGCGTCCCGATCCAATAGGGGGCGCAACTGGCGTACCAGGCGGACCTGGTAAAACGCCCTCCTGGCCACGGCTGTCACTTGATCTTCCATGGACAGCCGGGTATCCAGGAGGACACCCAAGTTGCGCGCCCCATCCACAGGGGCAAGATGTTCGCCCCCTATGGCCAGAGATGGAATCATCTGGTTGAATCGGGCAGCCGGAAACCACAGCCACTCGGTCTTGGTCGGGTTGAGCCTGAGTCCGTTACTTCCCATCCAGGTCCGCACGGCTTCCAGGCACTGGCACATCACCGCTACGGCATCGTTGGGGTGGTTTGGGGTAGATATGTACAGCTGGGTGTCATCAGCGTACAGATGGTACTCTACCCCAAAACCACGGATGATCTCACCCAGCGGCTTCATATATGCATTAAACAGGAGAGGCGAGAGGACCGACCCCTGAGGCACCCCAAATTAGAATATTGTGCAAAAGTTCATTTATTTCAGTAATGCAACTTAAAAGGTGAAACTAATATATGAGATAAGACTCATTACGTGCAAAGCAAGATAGTTCAAGTTTGTTTAGATTGTTCTATGTACAATCCTTGTTTTATGGATTGTATGTAATATTCTAATTTTCTGAGATTGTGGATTTGAGATTTTCATGAGCTGTGCACCATAAGCATCACAATTATGACAAATCACAGCTTGAACTATCTTGCTTTGAATGTAATGAGTCTTATCTCATATATTAGTTTCACCTTTTAAAGTGCATTACTAAAATAAATGAACTTTTGTACGATATTCTAACTTTTTGAGTTTCACCTGTATATGCTGTTCTTATTTTCCACTTATACCACTAACCTTAGTGCTTTCCTTAGGGGCTCCTTGTACAGTACAATGCACACTTCAACAACACACTTCTGACAGTAAGAACAATTAACCTCTGGAACAGCTTGCCTCCAGAAGTTGTGAATGCCCCAACCCTGGAAGTCTTTAAAAAGATGTTAGATAGCCATTTGTCTGAAATGGTATAAGGTTCCTGCCCACGCAGGGGGTTGGACTAGAAGACCTACAAGGTCCCTTCCAACTCTGCTATTGTATTGTATTGTATTGTATTGTATTGTATTGTATTGTATTGTATTGTATTGTATTGTATTGTATTGTATTGTATTGTATTGTATTGTAACATGAAGAGTATAGCCAGCATGTAAAGTAAAATTGTGATATGCGTGAGAAATTTTATTGGGAGCATAATGTAGGGAAATGTATCCATTTGCTGCAGGTTTCTTTTTTAAATGACAAATGTAGAATACAAATCATTTTTCTCCCTTTTATCATTCATTTAGTAACCGTTCAAAGTTACCGATCCTCACACTTACAAACATCACAGTATCTCTCCCGTCACATGATCAGAATACAGGTGCTTGGCAACTAGTGTGTATTTGCGATGGTTGTACGGTAGCATCCAGGGGTCATGTGATTGTCATTTGCGACCTTCCCAGGCTCGTAAATGCAGAGAGAGGGAAGGAGAACTCTTCAAGCAATTCAAAAAATGTGGGGAAGAAAAGAGTTAAGTGACATGTGTCACTATTCTGCTGTCTTCTGAACTTGGACTATTTGCAGCCACTAAACTGCCTTACTCCAGTGGCTTTCCACTTGATTTATGTACTGATCTTCGAGGCCTCTAAATTGAATGGCAAGTTTACAAGGATATGGCAGGGTGCTTGCTACAGACAAAGTCCAAATCATTACAGTTTGTTGAACCAACACTGTAATTTCTCAAATTTTGTTGGCACATAACATGTAGAAGTCAGCTAAGAGTAATTACCGGTATTTTATCAAATAAATATGTATTGAACTCCTTGGCAATTCTCTCTGTTCTCTTTATTAGGATTTGTTTCCTTCTACAGCATCCAATCTCAACGTGGGTCTCAAGACATTATTGGAATGAAACTTTCATTATTCCAGAACATTGATTATATCAGTTGACAATTAATATACTATGAATTGTAACATAGACAGAAAGTTGACATACAAAGTTAATCTGGGTATTTTAAGCACACTAACTATTTTTAGCTTTTGTAAAACACAGAACCTCTTTCTTCTCTTCTTGACCAGGGAAGAAATATTTTGCTACAACTCCCTGTACTCTGGTCAATAATTAGTAGAAAGTGATGTTGGTAAAAGCAGACACTGATCATTTGTGATGATTAGAGAAAAATATATGCTGTTACTATCAAATTGACCTCGCATGTACTATATCCTGTTTTCCATTACCTAGCTGAGATTGCTAATTGGATAATTCTGGGTTTGTAGCGCTCACACATTTAGTGGGCATTTCTGGATATCTGAATATCATGAGAATTCCCTGGTGGCGGAGATGAGTAGAAAAGAAAATTTGAAAAAGAAAGTCAATAACTATTAGGGAAGCCCTGTGGAGGGAAAGGTGAAACTTAGAATAACCCCACCTTGATTCTTGCACTAATGTCAGAAGCACTGAGGCACTTCTGGCTTGAAAGGATGAGTTGATGACATCACCATAGCGTGGGGGATGCCCAGTTGGGGATTCTTCTGTTGTTCCCAGCAGGAGTGAAGGACCAGAGTTTACCTCACCCAGAGGTGGTATTCAACTGATTCAAACTGGTTCACCAGAATTGGTAGCGGTTCGGGTGAACAGCTGTTCCCAGCTCAATGCCTTCCTATTTAGGCACGCTTTTCAGGCCAGGCACATGCACTGAAGGTGCATGCATGAGCAAAGTGCATGCACGGAAGGTCGGGTGCATGTGCAGAAGACTGGGCACATGCGCAGCAGAGGCGTGTACTCCCATGAACTGGTGGTAACAAAAAGAAGTGAAACCCACTGCTGACCCCCACACCCCACAGCAGGACTTGGGTCTCAAATGTGGTCTTGCTAACCTACAACCAGTGGTGGGATACGACTGGTACACCCCTGTATGGGTATACCGGTGCCTGCTGGGAGCACCAGGTACTGTTCCGGTACAGTGCTCTGGAGGGCCTGCCCACCCATCCTCCTTACTGGTATTTGAACTGATCGGGGCTTCCGTGCACAGAACATATGGCACCTGTGCGATGCTCCACCGAGTAGCTGGAGCATCACGGGTGGTAAGTACGCATGCGTGTGGGTGCATGTGGTGGATGCCCGGTCCCATTGCACCGTACCAGTTGCAACAGGATCAAGAACCCACCACTGCCCCCAACCCAGAGTCCTTACCATAAGAGCAACCACGCTCCTACCCCATATTAATACTCTTTTGTATAAGATGGGCAGAGGAATACTCTTCTTGCTTTCAAGATTCTGTTCGATTGTCCAATCACAATGTAGAATTCCAGTTCTTGTGGTGTCTGCTTCCTGTTTCAGAAGGCTAACAAGTAGGAAAAATAAGAAAGAATACCGCGTCTTAATTCACCTTTAAATCTTTAGTACAGAGAAGGCCTTTTGAAAAATGTTATTAACAATATAATGAGCTTGTCAAGCTTTAATTTTTTTTTTTGTCTGGTGTCTGTCATAATAAAGAGAATAGGAAATGTGGTGGGGAGTGAAACCTTAAAGAGGTCAAATTACAGAAAAGTCAGTTTAAGAGAAATCTGTCAAAGTGAGTTTTGACAAGACATAACGATGGCCATAAAGTGAATATTTAGATTCATTTCAACAATGCTATAACTAGAATAATTATATAATTAGAACTAAGTGTGTTCTAAGTGCAGTTAAACTATGCAAGAAAATGAAGGCTCAAAGGTGATTCTGTATTCTGTGGTGTGTTGAGATATAGAGCCAATTTGATCTAGTGGTTAAGGCACTACACTAGAAAGAGGACACCATAAGTTTAAGTCCCATTTTAGCTACGAAAGCTGGATGACTTTGGGCCAGTAACTCTCTCTCATCTCAACCCATCTCACAGGGTTGCTGTTGTAGAAAAATAAGAGGAATAAGGTATATTAAATATGTTCACTGCCTTGAATTATTTATAAAAGTAACAAAGACAGAATACAAAAAAAATAACACAACACAGGACATAACGTAACATAACAAAACATAAGACTTCTTAAAAATTTATCAGGAGTTATGGCCTATAAATTTCTAAGGCTCTCCTGCTGAATAAATTTTAGGAAGTTAGATTTGGCATTAGCTTACAGGTGGCTAATTTTCTTTCGCCATACGTCATTATCATTGTAGAGACTCCAACGGGTTTCTTTGGTGACACTATGATATCAGGACCTTATCCTAACAAAATTGATAGGGAGGATTGCACTGCTAAGAAGGAGCGATAATAAATGTTGGTAGGTTCATGAATTTGATGCACAGACTATCAAAGGACATGATTCCCATCAGGCATGTTGGCGTGTGTAGAAATGAATTGTGACAATACAGCGACACATTAAGGAAGCTGCTCATGTTATGAAATATAACAAGACAAAGATCTTGATGGGTCTTTTGAAAATATGATACTGAAATGAATTAAATTGGATGAAGGCAGTGGTGAAATTCAATTTTTTCTACTACTGGTTCTGTGGGTGTGGCTTGGTGGGCATGGCAGGGGAAGGATACTGCAAAATCTCCATTCCCACTCCACTCTGGGTCAGCCAGAAGTGGTGTCGCCAGTTCTCCGAACTACTCAAAATTTCCACTACCAGTTCTCCAGAACCTGTTAGAACCTGCTGAATTTCACCTCTAGATAAAGGATAATTTTATAGTGGTTGCCCACATACTGCTTTTCCAATTGATTCTCTGTGTGTTTCTGCCATCAAATCAGAGTTGACTCCCAACAATTGTCTGGAATTGTACCTGCAGTCTTCTTAGCAAAGTTTTTCATAAGTGATTTGTCATTGTCTTCTTCCTAGTGCTGAGTGTGAGTGACCAGTCCAAGGTCACCCAGGTGGCTTTGTGCTAAGATGTGACTAAAATACATGGTTCCCCATTTTTAGGGTGGTACCCTAACTGTTACATGAAATAAGCTATTTTTCCAGTTGTTACTTTTACCTTTATCATGGCTCAATCAGATAAACACAACTGGTATAGATTTATAGATAGATCAGAACTTTCATGAAATCTCCCCAAATTGTAGTTCTATTCCTATATTTATTAAGGTTGTAGAAATCAGTCAATGTCTCATTGAAATTTCAGATCTAAATTTTAGAAGCAATCTGATTTGATTCAAAGAAAGTTGAGATTCAATAAAAAAAGTCTCAGTGGGGTAGTATCAAAAGCAGATAGAGATTAGATAGATAGATAGATAGATAGATAGATAGATAGATAGATAGATAGATAGACAGACAGACAGACAGACAGACAGACAGACAGACAGACAGACAGACAGACAGACAGACAGACAGACAGACAGACAGACAGACAGACGTCTGAGGAGAGGGGGGGTGCAGGGGGTAGATTGTTCTGGGGCCCATGCAACTTAAAGGGGGCCCATGAAGGATTTTTGTTAAATTATTACAAAACCAAATTTTTAAAAAGAAAAACAATATTGGATATATACTTCATACTCTATACTTTGTTTGTATACCAAAACTGCTTTGCAGCATTGTTTGACATAACCTTTATTAATCTGAAACAGTGAATAGTTATGTATGTAATGTATTGAATTTTTTTGTTACTTATGAATTAAAGTGTACAAGTTTAGTTTCATTTTGTTTATGAACATTTTCTATACTTCATTTCAGTTTATGAATGGTTATAAAATGTCATCTCAAAAATCTGGAACTCAAAAATGCAAGGAAAAACAGAAATGTGTGTCCATGTGTAGGTGAGGGGGCTCCATGTTAGTATTGTTTCAGAACTTAATAATCCTTTTCGGTGGCCCTGGGTGGATGGATGGGTGACATATAGGTAGGTAAGTAGGTAGGTAGGTAGGTAGGTAGGTAGGTAGGTAGGTAGGTAGCAGGGATGGGTTTCAAATTTTTTAGAACCTACTCTGTAGGTGTGGCCTATTTTGTGGGCGTGGCTTGGCAGTCATATGACAGGGTGGGAGTGGCCACCTTTTAAAATGTGGTGAAACTCATTTAACATCGCTCTTGCTTAACAACCAACATTTTGGACTCAATTGTGATGATAAATATTTTCTTTCTTTCTTTTTTTCTTTCCTTCCTTCCTTCCTTTTTTCCTTCCTTTCCTTTCCTTCCCATTGGGTCACTGGCAGCGGCGGGCCAGATTTACTTCCAGGTACGCTGGTGGAACCCCCTCTCACCGGTTCTCTAAATTTCACCAACCGGTTCTCGCGAGTAGGTGCGAACCTGCAGAAACCCACCACTGGTAGGTAGGTAGGTAGGTAGGTAGGTAGGTAGGTAGGTAGGTAGGTAGGTAGACAGACAGACAGACAGACAGACAGACAGATAGATGAGAGATGTGTGTGTGTGAGAGAGAGAGAAATAGAGAGAGAGAGATGCTATAGATAGACAGAAAGTTACTGTAGATAAATATTGTATACAGACAGACAGACACATGGGCATAATGGAATAAACAGGAATGGAAGGCCAATTGAGGAAAGAAGATCCTGCTAAAGTTTCAGCCAGATATATACAGGGGTTTCACCTTTTTGAAATATGCCTTCATGATCTCTTTTAAGAGAAAGACAGCACAGATGATGAAAAGACAGCTCAACAGCATTGCTTGTGATCCACCAATTGAAAAAGTATTTTACTAAATATTGAATAGTACAATACTCTGTATTTTCTGTTCAGGGTGGTCAGAGTTATTACGCAATGCTTGTACAACAAAAGGAAAAAAAAACCTGTGAAGAGTTATCAGTTGTCACTATTGTGCCTCTAATAGTCTGTGTTATAAATAAATAGTCCATTGTGCACGGTAGTCTAAACTGCAAGCGTATTATCTTGAAAGGCTGTGCAAAGCTTGAAAGGCGTATTCAGTTTGACAAAGCATCAATCAAATCACTCCATCGAAGCGCTTTGCCTTTCAAAGTGCTTTGCAGATTTGATGGTCGGTTGTTTTTGTGTGCCGTTTTGAGGGGTGTTACAGATAGCATGCAATCCTGCAGCTTCAATTCCATCGATGGGAAATGCTGGACAACAGATGGAACCTGAGTGCCGTGATGGGCTCTTCGACACTGACATGAGTAGCCAGTCAAATAGTTTTGATGCTTCATTAAATTCTCTGCCTATCAGAGCTCTTTCAGGATGGCAAGGCTAACAGCACTTTGGGCAGCATTCACTTTCTCAGCTCTCAGCTTCTTTAATGCAGCCAAAAGCCTTAACTTTGCTTTCTCCGGTGCTAATGGAATGTTAAATTCCGGTATAACTTCTGCCGCACAACTGGGAATTCTCAGCTGTCAGCACTCTCAGCTTTCCAGAAATCTTACTGATCAATGATACCACCCACATGTGCAAGTCAATGGTGATTCTTCTTGAATCCTGCCCAGAAGACATCAGATTTACCAGTGTGTCCCACTGAGACTAGCACTATAACAAAGCCAATCAGGAGGAGGTTCTAATTAGAAACATCCAATCAGGATTCCAATCAGAAGAATTCTAACTTAACCAGTCAGCTTTGTTAGGCATCACAGAGGGCCAGGAGGCAGCAAAACATCTGCTCCTGCTAAGGGGAAACCAGTGGTCAAACCTCAGGGTCCTTCTTTGCTGTTGTTGTTGTTTTGATTTGCTTCTCCTTTTCTCTCTTTCTCTCTGTTTTCTTTTAAGGTAGGTTGCATGATTAGAAGTTAGATAGGATAGACAGAAAAAGTATTTTTAATAAAATGTGGCATGATTAAAAGCTAGAATAAGTGATAGACATAGGAGAAGGGGGAATATTAGTGTACACACTTTATAATAATACAAGTAATAATAAGATATAACATGGAATATTTGAATAATGATGGACTATAACCTAATATTCTCAGTTTCCCTGAAAATAAGACCTCCCTGGATAATAAGCCCTATTTGAGCTTTTGAGCACATGCACTAAAATAAACCGTCTCCAAAAAATAAGCCCTCCCCCAAAATATCGCAGCCATGACGTAACCACGCTCGCCGCCTCCTGCACCTCAAAAATAATAAGACCTCCCCCCAAATAAGGCCAGATGCTTATTTTGAGGGTCAAAAGAAAATAGGACCCTGTCTTATTTTCAGGAAAACCACGGTAAATGTACATTATTAGAAATACATACCGTAAGTTGACTGAATGTAATAATTATGTTTAATTGTATTAGGGTTTTTTTGTATTAGAATGTATGACATCCAGGCGCCACACTGTTCACACATTGATATGATATGTTTTTTAAAATAAATTTAAAAAAAGATTTTAAAAAACACCTCAGGATCTAAGCTAAGCTTTATATCCAGGAAAAGGTGTAAGGTAGTTTTCTTTTGAAAAAAACGCACACACAGTTTTTGAATATTTGTAACCTCTATTGATTTAACCAATTTCTTCAAAGGTCCTTGGGAAGACTATTGGAAACTGTTATTTTCCCCCCTTTTCTTGGTTTCTGCTATCTCTACTGTAAAAGAAGTATGAGAAAACCAATTAAAATGTATTTAAATTTAGTTTAGTTTAGGCTGCGATGGGATTGGAGCTTGGCAAGGTTAATATCCTCTAAAGCAGTGGCTTTCAAACTTTCCAGGCTGTCAGGAGTTGCTAATTAAGAGACAAAACTACCTTTGTGCAATTAGTCATGCCCTGGTCACCTTCTGATTGGATTATTGCAATGCACACTACATGAGCCTGCCCTTGAAGACCATGCACAGCCTACAGCTGATTCAAACTGCAGTGATGTGAGTGGTAATAGGCACTTTTTGGTGTCTCATGCATTATCAATTCTTTGTGCATTGCATTGGTTATTAATTGTCATGCCAAGTTCAAGAACAACATCAAACAATTTAGCCAGAGTTCAGCTGTTTATTTGATTATGCACAAGAGACAGAATCTTGCCAGATTAAACCTTCATCCCAATGGAGAAACCCCGGGAGATTTTAGGGAGTGACTATCCTTGCTCTCCTAGCTACTCTGGTCAATGCTGCCTCTTGTCTTACCCTTCTTTCTTGAATGTGCTCATCCTTCATTGGCAACTGCCACTTCATTGTAATCCATTGGACAAGCTTCCCATCCATAGGCACCATCTCTCATAGCATTCCAATAAAGTCTGTGTTGTAGAGGGCATGGATACTTGAACGATCATTTGTCTCCTATAGTTTCTAGTGAAAGTATTATGTGCTCCTTCTATGTAATGTCATTTGCTGAATGGATCACCATGATCTGGCTAACTAAGGTACTACAGTACATGATTTACCGTATAAACCATAATATTTATGTATCTGCTAAGCCATTTTGACATAGGCTATGATATAAATAAACTATTATTTTATATAATGTTATTACTGTTGTCCATGTGCCCTCTGCATTTCTACTGAATTTCTACTGAAACCCACTTCAGTCTAATTGAAATGGCTTCAAATCTTCATGTAAACATGTTTATTGAGTTAGAGAGTATTGTAAAATACAAAATACAAAAGTAAATAGAAGAGCAGTGAGCGGAGAGGGGAAAGGGGGAAGTAAAGTTAACAGATTAACAGAGTTGGAAGGGACCTTGCAGGTCATCTAGTCCAACCCCCTGCCCATGCAGGAGACCCTACATCTGCCTCTACCTAGGTTCGAACTCACAACCTCCTGCTTGTGAGGCAAGAGCTCCACCTCTAGGCCACAGCAATGAGGAAAGATAGAGGGGAAAAAAAAGAAAAATAAGCATTGACTTCTGATTCTCTCTCTGTTGCAATAAAATAAGGCATTAACATCCAATCACAACTTTTTGCTCTTCCATAATAGTATGAAAAAGTCATTTCTATAAAGATCTATCAATCTCAGGGGTGGGATTCTACTGGTTCGGACCGGTTTGAGTGAACTGGTGACTCTGACTATCTGCTGGAAGCAAACCGCTTTGCTCCGATGTTGAAGTGGGCCCTACCCACCTGTCCCTGCACTATACTCACCTATATTTCCTTTTCTGAAGCCCAGCTGATTGGCGCAGCAGAGTGGATTGTCGCGCCTCAGCTGTTTTCCTCGCCAGCGGTAATGCTGAGGGTGAGTTTTTGGTAAACTGTGTATGTGCACACAGTGTGTGTCAGGCACACCAGTGCGTGCTCAGTGAACCGGTTGTTAAACCAGTAGGATCCTACCCCTGATCAATCTAATCGGAAAAAAACAAAGTCAGAGTTTCATTCACATCAAGCACCAAGTTCAGAAGCGGTTTCCACATGGAAATGAAAGTACTTATGTTCTTTTCCTTAATCAAAGTAGTCAGTTTTGCCATTTTAGCCAACTCCATCAAATTCTGCAACCATTCTTCTGTGGAAGCAATCGAGGAGTCCTTCCATTTTTGTGCATATAATAGTCTTGCTGCTGTCAACATATATGGTAACAAAGTTCAAAAAATTTTCTCCAGGCCTTTTTCTATTAGACCCAAAAGGAAAAGTTCTGGTTTCATTTTTATCTCCATATTTAAAAAAAAAAATTGTATTAAAATATGAGTCATACTCCCAACAATTTTTTTGCTTTATCACATGTCCACCATAAATGATAAAATGTCCCTTCTTTGCTTTTATACTTCGAACATCCATTTGACATACTTTTATACATCTTAGATAACTTACCATATTTTTCGGAGTATAAGATGCACCCGAGTATAAGACGCACCAAGGTTTTGAAGAGGCAAATTTTAAAAAAAGTTTTTGCACTCTGCAGACCTCCCCAAAATGGCCCATTTTTCACAAAAACTGGCCCATTCCCCCCCCCCAAAGGCATGAATAGCCTTTAGGGAGCTGGCAGAATGCTCCTGGGGGGGGTGGCCCCCCAAAACGAGCAAAAACGGCCTGTTTTTCATGAAAATGGACCCATTTTTTGTCAAACAAATTGCATGCATAGCCTGTAGGAGGCTATGAGAGTGCTCCTGGGGGCTGATGGGGAAAAATTGTGCAAAAAGCCATCTGTTTTTCAGTCATTTCTGCCCTCCCCAGGAGCATTCTGCAAGGTTCCTAAGGGCTGTGCATGGCCATTTTGGTGAAGGGGGCGGGGTTTCGGGAGGCAAAAAATGCTGTGTTCAGTGTATAAGACGCACCCAGATTTTCAGCCTCTTTTTTGAGGGAAAAGGGTGCGTCTTATACTCTGAAAAATATGGTGTCTGGTGTTAAATAGCAGTGATACATCACCTTATAGAAATTTTCTTTTAGATTATAATATAATGTAAATTTTAAACCCTTTGTCCACATATTCTCCCATTATTCAAGCATCACATTATATCCAAAATTTCTTGCCCACTGAATCGTACAATGCTTTACATGTTCATTTTCCATATTCAATTTCAGTAACATTTTATAAATCTTAGCAATAATATGTTTATCATTGTCACATAAATGGCTTCAAATCTTGAATCAGGTGCCCAGATTGAATCATGCCCTCTTAAATCTCCAGTTTGAATCTATCAAGGGTAATATCTCAAACCCCCTCACACAATAAAAGGCAGCTGACTACATGACAGATAAAGAGTAGGAATAAAACACTGGATTAAAAATATATTGGGTGGATAAGAATAAAACAGTGACGGTTTGGTCAAATTTCAGGCATCGTTTAAGCTGGCTGGAGAATTCTGGGAGCTGAAGTCCTTCCGACTTAAAGTTGCAAAGGTTGGAGACCCCTGATTTAATAGACATCAAACGATACAGAGCAAAACAGAATGAAGTTTAATCTTACTTTAGATTTCCTTAGGCCCAGTGAGACATAAATAATAGGACCTTATTCTATAAAATGCTCTAAGAGGCAAAGTTTAGGAAGGCAATAAAACTCATTGGCTGATTATTGAAATCAAAGAACCAATCACCTTTACTGTTAACCCCAGCTTTTTTTCTATATAGAAGGGAAGTTGTAACAATGTTTGAGATTTTGCAAAAACAGAAGGAATTGGACTAAAAAGGAGGCAGTTCTAGAAACAGAAAGCTTCAGTGCAGAAAAAAATAAATAAAACAAAGCAGTGGAATCCCAAGAACTGGAACAACGAATCTTTGAAATCGGAGCATGTGAGTTTCATCTCTCCAGGCATAGTTGACTATGGTAAGATTGCCTCTGGCTGGAAGCTTATGAGCTCCAACAGAGGTCCGAGGATGTCAAGCTTGTTGTTCTTCTGCCCAGCTTCTCCCCACTCTCCAACTAATATTGTCACACAAACATAATCCAGCACTTTAAGTGAGATCAATGTATTTATATGATCCACATTCAAGAGAAATGTGACCAGTATGTAAAAGACTCTTGGTAGCACTCATCTCAAAAAATCATTTCATGGTTTCAGCTTGGTCCTGCCATCTTTTCTTTTCATTCTTCCTCGTAATCATGTAATTGTGTAATGGCACAATATATTTTAATATGCACTTTCCGGTAAATTGCTGAGCATATTGATCCAAACATGCACATGCTTTCTATCATACAAGTATGGATGTCATAATTTGGGAGTAGAAATGAATGGGACTTCTGCCTCTATCATTGGAGATACAATCTATGGCCGTGATGGAGATCCTATGGCAGGCGACACCCTCTCTGTGGGCATGCAAACTGCACCCTAATTCAGCTCCACCGTGCATACGCATATGCCTCCTGCTGTCAGCTGGTCTTCGGGTTTCTGCTGCGCGGGGGGCCGGGTATGTGGGAGGGCACACACATATGGGGGGGGGCAGAGCACATATGGGGGAAAGGTCTCTGTCACGCATGTGTGGGGGGCCAGGCATGGGGGGCACAAACATTCACGGGGGCAGGGGGCATGCACAGGGTCATGTGTACATTGCATTTTGGGGGTTCGGCTGCACACTTGCATCCTTAGGGCACTTGCTCCAGAAAAGTTTAGCCATCACTGGTCTATGGGCTACCATAAAATCTAGTTAGATGGTGTTAGAAGTTCAACTTTTTAAAAAAACCATGTATTTCACATAAAAAGCCAGAGGTTAATTATAAACTCCACATTTGTTTCTTTTCTTTTTTTTCCATTTCAGCATATCCATCTGTTTGGAATAATGATCTGCAGATTTATTTGTTCAAATACATCAATAAGATGCAAGCACTTTCATGACAAATATACAGGAAAAGGGGATCAACACAGAACAGTAACCTAGTTTAAATGGAAAGAAAGCTTATGACAATATACTCCCAAGAGATTTCTTTTCTCCAGTTAAGTTACTTGTGTCAATAAAATAGAGGGCAATAGGCTTAAGAGGGACATTAGTTTGTACATTTTCATTAAACTTCAGAATGTTAATACATGCTAGTTGAACACTACAACTAAAATGTACATATAAGCAAGAAAGGGAGAAATTAGTTACCTCTTCTCTCTTCATTTCTAATTCATTCATTTCTAATGGAATGCCACTTGTTGCACCGTTCCTTCACCCACCTAGTATTTGTTATTTTCTCTACTTTTAAAAACACAGCTCTCCCGATTATGTTTGAAAAGTCTAAATTATGCTTTTTTCCCCCTTGTTGCTATGTAACACCACCTATGTGGATCTCATAACAATTATCATGGTTTGTGAGAAGAATGGAAAAATGCTGGCTTTTTATTTCTTTTAAAAAAGCAAAAGGCACACGTCTGTCTAAGTAAACTCCAAAGACAGCCATTAAAAAAAACCTGATTAGTATTCGAATAGAAAACATTTCATCTCCAATTGAATTGATTGCATGAGAAATGTTTCTTTAAAACATGAGCAAAATAAAAATAGCACTCACAAAGATTAGAAGATAACTTCTAATGAAAATGCATTTTAATGAAAAGTAGCCTGCTATCTTAGAACAACTGCTGGGGAAAATAATATTTTCTTAAAAGGCCTCTTCATGCAAATGGAAACAAGCAGCACGAAAGTAGTGTAGTCCAGGAGAGAATAAAATAACGGGCTTGGAAGGGACCTTGGAGGTCTTCTAGTCCAACCCTCTGCTCAGGTAGGAAATCCTATACTATTTCAGACCAATCTCTTCTTAAAAACTTCCATTGCTGGAATATTCGTAACTTGGTCCACGGATTAATTGTTCTATGTCAGGAAATTTCTTCTTAGTTCTAGGTTGTTTTTCTCCTTGATTAGTTTCCACCCATTGCTTCTTGTCCTACCCTCAGGTGCTTTGGAGAATAGTTTGACTGCCTCTTCTTTGTGCAAACCCCTGAGATATTGGAACACTGCTATCATGTCTCCCCTGGTCCTTATTTTCTTTAAACTAGACCTATCCAATTCCAGCAACCGTTCTTTGTATGTTTTAGCACCCAGTCCCCTAATTATCTTTGTTGCTCTTCTCTGCACTTTTTCTAGAGTCTCAACATCTTTTTTACATCGTGGCGACCAAAAGTGGATGCAGTATTCCAAGTGTGGCCTTATCAAGGCCTTATAAAGTAGCATTAACACTTCATGTGATCTTGATTCTATCCCTGTTAATGCAGCCTAGAGCTGTGTTGACTATTTTGGCAGCTGTGTTGCCTAAGTGTGTTGAGCCACAACTCCCAAAATCCCCAGCCAGAATGACCAATATTTGTGCTGACTGCCTGATGATGGAAATTATAAAGGCACCAAGTACAGGTAGTCCTCAACTTACAAGAGATCATTTAATGACTGTTCAAAATTGTGGCACTGAAAAAAGTGATTTATGACTTTTCACATTTACAACCATTGCAGCAACTCCATAGTCTCGATCAAAATTCAGTCATTTGGCAACTGACTCATATTTATGACAGTTTCAGTGTCCTGGGGTCATGTGATCACTATTTGCAATGGGGAAACCAGATACATTTAAGAACCATGTTACTAACAACTGCAGTGATTCATTCAACAACTGTGGATAAAACAAACAAAATGTTAAAAAGTTATGATATTTATGTAGTTACTTACCAAGCACATCTAAATTATATTAAAGTAACCAAAATATCTTTACAATCCACAAGGCATGTCACAACTTTTGAGCACACCTAATGTTTGAAAATTGAAAGCTAAAAAATTTGGCAATCCCTACTAAGTGTGGCAAGAAAGCTTATAAAATGGGGCAACTCTGACTTCACAACCATCTTGCTTAGCCACAGAAATTTTGGGATCAAATGTGCTTGTAATTCAAGGATTACCTGAACTCCAAAGCTAAGCTATATCACTGGATTTGAAAGCACACACACAATGCTAGAAGCGAAAGGAGTGAAAAATTCCAAAGGCTTGAGACCTGCACAGATATATAACTATAGCTAAGCATTACACCAACCTGAGAGCCATTTGCATTGGGACAGTGGAATGAAGCTTTATAGGAGTATTTAATGAGGATGTCTACTTGGATTAATGTCAGGGTTCCAAATAGCATCCAAAAGTAAATCAGAGTCCAAGGCAAAGTATTACTCCAAGTTCCAATTTATTAAGAGAACCATGTTGGCACATTTGGGAAAACCCAAATCGGAAAGCTTCCTGGTTTTCCCCACCCAGTTGAAAGTTCAAGATCTTGCCCCCACACAAACAAGTCCATCACATGGTCCAATCTTCCACTGCCAGGCTGGCAGTTCCACCCATCCAGTTCCAGTCAGGTGCAGAGGTTCAAAGACAAAGGATGACCGTGGCTCTCTAGAAAGAATTTTGTTATGGCTACATAGCATCTAACTCCGTACAATCCTCCCCTCACATTTTCCCACAATAGAAAATGCATAGTAGAATAATAGAAAGTGTGGCAGGCCAAGGATCCAAAAGAAAAGATGGCTGAAGGCCTGACAGAGGATCCAGTCAAAGTCTCTTTCAATTATTTTTGGCAAAGCCAGGTGGCTCTTCTTCTTCTCAGAGCAAAGAAAGAGAACCTATGAGGCTCCTCAGCTGTCCCTGCAAAAACGCCCTTTCTGGATTTTGCCACGGAGGAGAAGAAACATGGCAAAGCAATATTCCTCTTTTAATATTCTTCAGTGGTCTCAAAAATTGGACAATCTCTTCTGGTTTTTTTTTCAAGCCACAGTTGTAAGAAACATCAAAGAGTTTTTGCAGGATAAATTATTCTACCCATCAAACTGTTTCTTTCATGGTAAAGAATAGAGGAAGGATCACCTGGTGTCCTATTTCTGTTTCCATGATGTACATAAAATGATTAAAGCTGGAATAACCAAAGGCCACTCCCTTTGGGATTGTAAATGCTAATTAACTATAAACAGAATTGTTTATAGTGGCGCTGGAAAGTTCTGAGCCTTTGCATAAATTGATACTGATATCAAAATCTAATCTAAATTCCCCCACCTCCCTTCCCTTTGGTCTATTTTTTTACATGTTGACAGCAGTTTTTAAACTTTGCTAATGTTTAATAATAAGCAAAATTGATATCAAGGTCTATATCTTTATGTTCATTTTGATAGCAATATTAGATTATATTTGAATTGCGGGAGTGGGGTAAAGGAATTGATCAGGCATCTACTGGATGCAAAATGAATTGGGAATAATTTTCCAACAGTTGTAAAGCAATGCAGACTACTTATTTAAGGAAATTGTGCTGCCACAATGCCTTGTTGGAGATAACCAAGTTGCATCCATTGCAAGTTTTTGTCAAGTCCAGATCACACCACAAAGACCTAGAATGGAAGCATTTTCCCTGAGCATGATGCACAGAAATCCAGTGCTTAAAATTATCGAACAGATCCATTTCACTCAAGATTGTTAAAATATATATATTTACCATAATTATTTGAGTATTTGGAGAGTTTCCTGTATGTACTTACTCCATGAAATGCATTTGTTTTGTTACTTTCTTCATTATGCACTAATAAAGAGGGGAAAAAATATTCCGTATATCTGTATACAGCAGGGGTGTTAAACTCAAGGCTTACGGGTCTCATCTGCCCAGAGATGGGTTCCTACCGGTTCAGACCAGTTCAGTCGAGTACATAGTAACTCGGCCTGCCACACCCCCGAACTGATTCTATCTTTGACGGCACCATCTTGATTTTTGGTTCTACACATACACAGAACAATCTTCATTGCAAAAAGTAATATATTTTTTCCTTTTCTAATGTTGTGCTCATGTACAGACCTTTTTCGGTGCAAATGTGCAGCGAAGTGAGCGGAGCACCCAAAAGGTTTTGCACACTGAACTGGCAGTAATACCAAAAACAACCTATCCCTGGATCTGGCCCATGGGGTACTTAGATCTGGCCCGTGGGGCTGCCCTGAAAACAGTGAAGGACTGACCTGTGGTGCCTCTGTTACCAAAAACAGAGCTCGGGTGGACTGCGTACAGCCCTCACGAGCTCCAATTTCACTGGCAGAGGGTTGCAGGAGGCCATTGCATCCGGAAATGGACCCCAGGACCTTGGTTTTTTTGGCAGAGCACTTGGACCACCAAATGCAAGTGACATTGAGGTGGCCATGCCAACCTCATCCCCCGAAGGTCAATCACAACCCTGATGTGGCCATCAATAAAATCGAGTTTGATACCCCTGGTATAAAGGCCTCCTTTGGTCTTAGTGATCTTTGCTCTTTTGAAATAAGAAACATGGAGGGAGACACATTCATCTCAGATATGTTTTATCTGAGGATTGATGAAATTTGTGCTTAATATTAATGCCCACTTTTAACGCACTTTTTTCACCTAGCCGGCCTGGCATGAGCTGCTCGACACCGTTGTGACTTTTAGTGAACCAAAGTTTTAATTAGGGGTTTTAAATTCTGATTTTAACGCAGGTTTGATTTAATATAGTTTTAGAGTTTCGTATGCTTGTATATTTATATATTTGTATTTTAATTTCCCTGTGCACCGCCCCAATCCCTCTGTGGGAGATGGGTGCGGGTTATAAATCTGAAAAATAAAATAAATAAATAAATAAATGTCTTAAAAATATGTGTTGGTCTGATATATCTCAAAAATAGGTTCAAAGAGGTGACTCCTCAAGAAGACTGCCTGACAAAGATTGCAACTTATAGCTCAGTGCGCTTCATCTAAGTGAAACCCACTTCTTACGAGTGGAGTTGCTTGTAGATGAATCTGTATCACAATGAATTCAGTAGAATTTGTTTCTCAGACAATATGCATGGGATTAGTTAAAATGATATATTTTCTCTCTTTCTATAAATATACCCCCATCCTCTTCTGGGACAATAAATTGAGTAATCCATTCTGAAATCTGGTATCATTTTACAATCTACCTGATCCATCACCTTCATACTTTAATATGGATAATACAGATCGTTTTTGCAATGGATATTGAAAGTTTTCCTCTCTTAGTATTGGCAGATAATTATTGGTGTAAGCTATGGGGCTGCCTATTGAATCGCATTAGCCATGATTAATGGTTTTAGATATTGTGAGTTATTAATCATGGTAAAAAGGCCCAAGAGCAAAGAATGGGCAACTCTATTGTTTCAAGAGAAAGCTATAATACACAATTATATATTCTCATTGGGAATAGAATAATTTACTGCATTAAAAAAAGAAACTTGAAAAATAAATGATACATCCTACTCCATGTAGGGAGGTGCTGGTTGTAATATGATATATGACTAAATCTTTTTGACAATATCAACTGAAAATATACAGAAATTGTGATTGTTTGCAAACAAGGTAAGGTTCCATTTAAATGGCAGTTTGGGTTAGCAGCGACTAATATAGGGCTAATATAAGAGCAAATATTCTTGAAGGGATGCAGGAGAAAAACTGAATTAGAAGATGGAGGAGAGAATTTACAGACAAGGAATAATCCCAACAGAGAACATGGCTGCGGGGTCCTCCTATGTTAGGAAGTAGCTAAATGTAAAATCAGTATGATCAAATGGGTGTTGATGGAGGGTAATAACATGCTCTGCGAATGTGGAGAGACACAGAGTTAGACACCCATTTTATGGTCCATTGATTACTACCAATAGAATTCACCAAGAGTATTTTTTTCTAGCCATCATTAAAGCCAAAATGATTGCCCTATTTAAGGTTTGATCTGCACATTAAATGAATGAATGAATGAATGAATGAATGAATGAATGAATGAATGAATGAATGAATGAATGAATGAATGAATGAATGGCTTGTGAATAACTCAGCATGAAGTACCATTCCTTTACTTTTGACTAATCAGATTCTATAGATACAGGTTAAATGAAAGCTTTCTTACCCAAACAGAACATGTTTTTGAATTTAATACTGTCCCTTAACATGAATGCTGCATTGGGTTCTTGAGTGACAAATTCATTGACCAGACTTCCAAAAGCAGGACTAAGATAAAGAAATACCTAGAACAAAAATAGTAAAAACTAAATTGAATTGCATTTACATTTAAATGCAATATGTAGCATGATCCTTGTGGCTTTTTGGAGAACCAGTAGTGGAAATTCTGAGTAGTTCAGAGAACCGGTAGCAGAAATTTTGAGTAGTTCGGAGAACTGGTAGTGGAAATTTTGAGTAGTTCGGAGAACTGGCAAATGCCACCTCTAGCTGGCCCCAGAGTGGGGTGGGAATGGAGCTCTTGCAGTATCCTTCCCCTGCCACCCCCACTAAGCCATTCCCACCAAGCCACACCACGCCCATCAAGCCACGCCCACAGAACCAGTGGTTAAAAAAAAAGAATTCCACCACTGCTTATCATCATGCAAAAACAATAATATCAACAACACAATCTTCCAAAATTTGAGAATAAAACTAGAAATAGATCCCAAATCACACATGTAACATTTCTATTCTGCCTTATCATCTCGCTTGTCATCTCTTCCTAGGCTGGTACTCTTTTAAATGTACTGCAGGTCCCCAATTTCTTTTAAACCGAAGCACTGTGCAAAGAGAATAAAACCTGTACAGAGAATGTTTATGAGGCCTGCATTAAGGAAGCCAAGAAAACTTTGAACTTTTATTGGAATCATGTTAAGGACCCTCAAAAGACTTAAACATAAGTAAGAGACAAATGGAGAGATTTTTCTCACCCAAACCTGGGTTTGCTACAAAACTGCATTTTCCTCCCAAAATGCAATTATGACTCACAGGCACATAACCAATGTGTGCTTAGTTCAGGATTCCAGCTGATATTTTTAATGTTATTTGGGCTTGTGACAAATTTGATTTACTGAAGCATTTTCCTACTGGCACTGTAAAAGGCAAACTGATTTGGAGACACAGAAGTCACACAAGGTACCAAGAAGGGAACTTTTCCTTTGTTGATAAAAGTGATTGTGAGTCGATCTACCTGGTAGAACAGTTTGATTTTGGAACATTTCTGTACAATATGTCTATTCATTTGACTGGACTGCTCACTTCTTGTTAAGGCTTTCCTAAACTGGATATTTCCCCAGGAGGTTTTATTTAAAGCCATGTCAGACAGCAATTTAGTTAATTGAGGAAAACGCCTTGCAAAACGCTGATTGAGTGCTTCCAAAACAACTTGGCCATGAAGCAGCAGTTCTCGCTGTTTTTACAATTTAAGCAAAATGGAATTGAAATGTATCATTAAGTATTAGCGTGCCCAATAACATTTACAGCCATTTCTTTAAAACAGCAACCACAAAAATATAACAAATTACAACAAATAGCAGCCATGAAGACTTCCTTAATAAACAATTGTTTTGACATGTTGGGCTTTTCACCAACTGAGAATCTAAATGGGTTTGTTTGCTGGCTTGCAGTGGAGATTAAAGAAAGCCCATTAAGGAAAAAGCAACTTTCTTTTCAGACGAAATAGGTGGCTGATTAGCTATTTGGATGCCTAATATGCAAACATTCCTAAAATTAGTCCACTTCATTCAGAATTGATGCTGTGCTTCCAAGTTGCTACAGTGCTTCAAAGATATGCCTGACATTTCTATGCTGAACTGGAATCTATTGATTTTATTATTTTATTTTATTTATTCTTTTATTTTTTATTTTCTTTTATTTTTTATTACATTTGAGTTGGGGAAGGCCCATCTCACCATGAGGTAACTCTGTGATATCTATCAGTATGTTATGACAAGAAGGGAAGAACTGTCCCTATCAGGAATGAGTTGCTGCCGGCATTACTGCCAGTTCGGTGCGCATGCAATTTTGCATGCATGCACTCACAAGCACACCTGATGCACACTCCTTGCACATGCACAGTAGCCCATAAATAGGTCTGCACCTGCACAGAACATTTAAAAAACCATGCCACACTGACCGGTCGCTGCTGGTTCTGGCGACCCAGGCCAGCAAACTACTACCAGTTCAGCTGAATTGGTCCAAACTGTTAGGAACCCACCTCTGGTCCCTATGCATCAGCTCAAAGTTTGATCTAGATTAGTTACCTGATAGCTGATCAGAATCACATAAGGGCCATTGCTTTCTTTCTTTCATGTTCCTATTGAGCACAGCATTGACATCATGTAGTCTTTGCTTTTGCAAGTAGAATTCATTTGTCAGAACTATAAAATTTTGTGAATCTGTACGTTTATCCAATTACTATGAGCTAGAACACAATACTTACGTTTGGATGAATTCTCCCAGTGTTCAGTATTTTTACATGTGATAAGTGTAGCATATCTGCTGATTGTTTTATTTCCAGTGACATTGATCAATAATGTAGCCATTATTTCCCAAAAAGAGAACATATAACATCTCCGTGACAAGAAACACCATAATCCATTTGAATGATGATCTTCTACTCTTTTTAAAAAGTAATCTATTCATCTGTTGACTTAATATATATTTCAGTTCATGCAATGGAAGGCAAACAATTTTAATAGATTTTTCCTCCCAAATTTTAACTCAGAATCTACTACAGCTAGTGGCATTAACTACTTTTCTGAAGGCACTCAGCTGTTCCTATGTACTTTACTTATGACAATTCTGGACAAAGCAATCCTCAAATCGAGAAAAAATGTGGATTATCCTGATAACTTTTCTTATCAAGTCTTGAATGATATATCACATTCTTTTACTGAAAGTCAACTAAATATGCATGGTATTATGTTGATATGGATTCCTGGTTAAATTGCATATCTAACGTTCTTTAAAAATATAAGTTGATTGCGAGATTATCAATAGCAACAATAGGCTCACAAGTCTGACTCAACTGATGTTGGAAAGACTTATGGAAGCAGATACACAGAATATAAAGTGATGGAAGACGATATGATGATTTTCTCCATTGTGCTGGAAAACAGCCCTCCCTTTTTCAAATTTATCCTGTGATTGAACTTCCCAGTATCATATCTATAGAGATTTTCAGTCATCCAGGTCATGGTTGACCCAAAGGTGCTTTTTCAAGAAGTAACTGAACTTTCTAGGGTTTTTTTTAAGATATTTCACTTCTCATCCAAGAAGCTTCTTCAGCTCTGACTGGACTTGGATAAGAAGTGGAACGTCTTCAAAGAAAACATCCTCAAAGAAAAACCAGGAAGTCCAGTTGCCTCTTGAAAAAGCACCTTTAGGATTCCCAGCACTATGTCCTCAGTTTATATGATCACCTGGTTAACTTCCAAAAAGTTTGTGTTGGATTTACAGTAAATTGCAGCAATGGGTTTGCTGTTCCTTGCTGGGTGGGTGTGGCCATGGTGGGCTTGGTCTAGTCGGCCTTCTGCACCACAGCAGGGGGGGGTCACCCTCCCCAGGCTCCGAAGGCTTTCCTGAAGCTTCCAGGAGGGCGAAAACTGCTTCCCCTGGCTCCAGAGACCCTCCAGAGGCCAAAACCAGGGCCATTTCCAAACTTCTGGAACCTCTGGCAGGCCCATTCCCCCCCTCTCTGAGCCTCTGCGCAAGCCCTGCATTTACTTAATATGATAAACAGGCCATGTGGAGACTCCTGGGGCGGGCGGGGTGATGTGGGGTGGGTGTGACCAGCCAGGTGGCATTTGGGGGTTTGCCAAACTGGGCAGAATCCTAGCTAGGGGATTGCCCAACCTGTGTGAATCCCAGCAGCCCACCCCTGCTACTTACCATGCAGATGGACAGTACATACTGATAAGGCTGTCAATAAAACAGTAACAATACAGATAATTTAAAACTGCTCCAATCAGTCAGTCCTGATAACAGGATAAACTGGAAATAATCTAGAGTTGGGGAAGGCTCGTGCCTACTTATAGATTGCCTTGAAATTGCAGAGCACTGAGTTGTATAATCGAAGGTGATGTCCTAAAAAATAAATACAGTACTATTAAAATAGTATGGCCTTCCCTCTTTATGTTATTTTTCCATTACAGTTTCCTGTCCCAAAATGTATCATATTGGAACAAAGGAGGTGACACATACATAGACAACTGAAGCAAATTGACATCTTTGGTGTGTTCTTCACAGTGCTGAACACAATATGGGTTTGATCCTTATTGAGATGGCATACAAAGATTCATTTAATAGACACTCAGAAGGTTCATGGTCTTCAAATTTCTGTATCTGTATCTCGGTTATACACAAATTGTGTTGAATTAGGAGGGCCTAAAGCCAAAATAAAGCATATGTAAAAATTAAAAAGAAACACTCCTTTTAGATTCATCGACTAGCGAGCTTTTTAGTTTCAAAACTCAAAGGACATTTTGTATTCATCCACAAAGAATATACCAGTAGTGAATGTCAAGGCTTTCTTATTTGTCAAGTAGGCATGTATAAACCAGTTCTCGTTGGATTCAAATGAGAAATTCAAGATTTGTATGAGTTGTTTGATAGTCCTTATTTGAGATCAAATTCAAAACTTTTCAAGGTCCTCACCAAAAACAAATTTGATGCAGGATATAATGGAGAAGCAATGGAGATCTTTACAATTTCATGTCAGAATGGAACAAAAGCAACAAGAATGATATCCCCTTTATGTAACTATTGGAGCATATTACTCCTGCCAAGGATATCTTCAAAACTTTCACTGCAATACATTTTTTGATATATTCTTCCTGCAAGTCAGAGATAGCAAGAATGAGGAGAAGACAACAGCATCCAAATTGTCTATCCTATAAAGAAGAACTGAATGAATTCAATAAATGTCCTGCGCCAACCTAAAACTGAGAAAAAATATTTTAGGGCAGAGATAACAGAATGAGGAATGGAAATAAACAAGAGCCAAGGTCCTAGCCAAGAGTCAATAGAAAAATTGTGAAATCAGTGCAGAAAGTTTTATACTCTGAGAGAGAGGAAAGAAGAGAGAAAGGAGAGGGGAGGGAGAAAGAAGAGGGAGAGGGAGGGAGATTTCAAAATCATCATTATAAAGTAGGATCTTCTCTACTAGTTTTGGAATAGGGTTGATATAACACTGAAAACTGATCATTAACTTATTATTGTAGGATGTGTCAGTTCTATAAAGTAGACTAAGAAATCAATGGTATATAGGTCACGACTACAGAATCTATGGTAACAAGTATGAATGTGCTTTCCCCTTACTTTATCTTTATGTAGACCAGGAAGGGGCCTATCTGAGAGGTTTACTCATAGTTTCTTGGGATGGGCTGAAGCCTCAGTTATCTGATTGTTGCTCTTGTTTTCTGTCCTTCTAGGCCAGGGGTCTGCAAAGTCGGCTCTTTTAAGACTGGTGGACTTCAACTCCCAGAATTCCCCAGCCAGCTATGCTGGCTGGGGAACTCTGGGAGTTGAAGTCCACTAGTCTTAAAAGAGCCGACTTTGCAGACCCCTGTTCTAGGCCATTCCCTATGTCCTCTATAGGAGGCGCTTTGAGGCTTCAATCCCAGGATTGTTTATGACATCAGGAGGCTTATAACATCTTGTTGGCAAGTTTAGGTCACAGTAAGGACCCCTTCCTCACTGGCTTTGGTAAGATGCCAGGCTGATAGAATATAATGGCAAAGCTTGGTCTCTTCCAGTCAGGACTCATATAACCATTGAATTGTCCTTCTGGGGTGCTAGGAATATTGGCATCCCAGTCAGTTAGCAGAAACAGTGAACAGAGGCAGATAAGAGGCAATGGGAGAGAAAAAGAAAATAGCACCAAAAAGCTAGTATTTGTAGCCTTGCATTGTTGCTGCATCTGAAAGTGTTAGTCTAGTACCCGCTTACTGATTTTCAACAGATTTAACCCTGCCTAATCATGTAGGATTTAAAAGTAAAATTTCACCCTGAACTTAAACCAACCTGATACCATTGAGCCTATATTTGGAGTGATGCGAGTTGAGTTGAATTCACAGCACCAAAGGGTAATATTTCATTAGCACAAAAGACAGCAGGGTACAACCTGGGAAGGTTGCCAGTTTGTTTATGAAGTTGTGTAATATATATCCTGGAGGAAATCTAAGAGTCAATATTGATTTGACAGCACACAATAAATTAATGTATTAAATGAGAACGTGGGAAGCAACTAAGAATTCTAATGGATCATCGATGAAAATGAACAGATAGCGTTAGGCAACAGCTAAGAAAATGAAAGCAAATTTAGGTTGCATTAGCAGAAGCACTGTGTCCAGATCAGAAGACAGAAGAGGTCTACTATGTTCTTCATAGGGTATAATGCATTTGTCCAGTTGCTGATCCAATTGTGGGCACCAACGCTTCTCGATAAGGTTCTATGATGGACTAGTTATCTCTGAAGGATTGGAGATGGTGCTACAGCAGTGAATGGCAGCCAGCAGTAGTTTCTGGCTAGTGAAATATTTCCAGGTAATGGAAGAAGGTGGGCTGCTGGGGGTTCACAGAGGTTCGGGAGAACTTCTAGCTAAGATTCTGTGCAGTTTGGAGAACCTCAAATCCAACTTCTGGCTGGTCCCGCCCAACTCACCCATCCTAGGAGTCACCACATGGCCTGTTTTGGATGCAGGTAAGTGCAGGGCGCACACAGAGGCTCGGGGAGGATGAAAAATGGGCTTACTAGAAGTTTGTGAAGGCCTGAAAAGAGCTCATTTCCAGCCTCCAGAGGGCCTCCGGAGCCTGGGGATACTGTTTTTGCCCTCCCGGAGGCTCGAGAAAAGCCTCCAGAGCCTAGGGAGGGCAAAAATGCCCCCTTCCCGAGGGTGCAGGAGGCTGACTAGGCCACACCCACCATGGCCATGCCCACCCAGCAACCAGGCAGAGAACATCTTGCTAAATTTTTTGAAGCCCACTCCTGAAGAAGGAGTATGAAAAGGACCAGGCCTGAAGGAGGAGCTAGGGAGGATGTTGAAAGTAAAAACCTGAATGGTTCCTGTGGTGGACGATGCACTCATTGCTCCAACAGATCTCAGGAACAATACAGAGCTCTCTGTCCAGGTGAGGCACTGTACAGAACCCTGAATTTCCCAGGCTTTGTTAAGAGATTAAGGAAGACACAGATCACCCATAGGGGAAATATATATTATATATTACCTTGTTACATTACCTTATTTTCCATTATATTATGTTAATACATCAAACGAGGTAGGCAAATTGTTCATAGTAAAGAAAAGATTGAAAGGAGATATGACAGCAATAGTCAAATATCTCAGACTCAAAACCAGTATGGTGCAGCGGCTAACATATCAGGCTAAAAACTGGAAGACGGAGTTCTAGTCCCACATTAGGCACAAAATCATCTGGATGACCTTGGGCCAGTTCCTCTGCCTCATCCCTAAAAGAAGCCACTCCAAACCACTCCAAAAATCTTGACAAGAAGATGCCTTCTAACCGATAACAATCTGTAATTCTTCACCCTACAACTATCGAGTTGAGTTGTTTGCAACTGAAATTATCCCACATTAATTAAATCTGTCATACGAATAAGGCTTGTGTTGCAATTTTCTAAGTTTCATAAACCTGCCAGAATTCATTTAATGTTCCTGCCCTTGGAAGAACTAACGAAGATCAATGAATATTAGAACATTGCTGTACATGTATACATATAGGTACACATACATATACACACAAACATATATGTGTATGTGTATGTATGTATATATATATACTTGTGTCACAACACCCTGCTAAGCCCCAAATAAGGGAGGAAGCAAAGCTGCTTTCCTTTTCTGTCTTTCGGCTCATCACAAGAGACCATGCAGACAGAAAGCTATTTTTTTCGTTGCCTTTTGTTTACATTTGTGTTACATTTGTGCTGATAAATAAACTTATTCCCCTGGCTCAGCTGATCAGGAGGAGAACCAGTGGTCTAGTGGCAATTACAACTGCCTCACATGCAATACTTCCCTGGTTCGAATCCCAGTAAGGGTATGGCTAGCTGATGAGAGCTAAATAGCTTGAAATAGATCTATACTAGTCTCCCTTGTTTGTTTATTTATCAGCACAAATGTAACACACACACACACACACACATACACACTGTACACACACACACACACACACGTACATGTATGTACTGGATGCGGTACTGGCTCAGTGGCTAAGGCTTGTTGATCAGAAAGGTTGGCAGTTTGGCAGTTCAAATCCCTAGCAGCGCGTAACAGAGTGATCTCCCATTACTTTTCCCAGCTTCTGCCAACCTAGCAGTTCAAAAGCACGTAAAAAATGCCAGTATAAAAATAGGAACCACCTCTGGTGGGAAGGTAACAGCGTTCTGTTTGCCTTTGGCATTTAGTCATGGCAGCCACATGACCACAAAGACATCTTCAGACAACGCTGGCTCTTTGGCTTTGAAACAAAGAGGAGTACTGCCCCCTAGAGGTGGGAATGGCTAGCACATATGTGCAAGAGGAACCTTTACCTTATGTATATAGACATGCAGTATACACCATTTACTTGGAGGGATCTCATAAAATAATTTACCATGAATAAATATTGGAGTTGTTAATTAACAAAAGCATTCTTCTGTCTCCCTTTTTCCACTATGTTTATATTTTAGCACTTTCCATATTGGAGTATTTGGGAGCCTCTTGATTATTAGTGAAGCTTACAAGATTGACGTTAAGTGTGGATCAACTAGGGAAGCTTTCTACTTGACTTTGTACATGTCCTGAATAAATGCACTTTGGCACTGGATTTGGGATTCTGCCTTATTCCCTATGAGACGTCAAACTCATCCAGCAACAGACATGAAGAACAAAGCTGACAGAACTTATTCCACTAGTCACTTCTTATTGTTGGCGCATATTCTGACTAATCTCTTTGGTTCAGATATGCTTTTCTGTATAAATCCTTTATATTATTCTTAAATCTGTTCCCAATTTCTTGCCAGTTTCTAGATTTCTTTTTCTGTTAAAAGGATTTCTACATTTGGTTGGTTGGTGGGTTGGTTTTTGGTAATGTTCTAGGCCAGAGGTTCCCAAACTTGGCAACTTTAAGACTTGTGGACTTCAACTCCCAGAATTGCTGGCTGGAGAATTCTGGGAGTTGAAGTCCACAAGTCTTAAAGTTGCCAAGTTTGGGAACCTCTGTTCTAGGCATTTCCTTCTGGATGAGAAATTGGTGAGAGTTCGATTTGTTTCTTTTTTTCAGTTACACATTTCTGAGTAGCCTCTTTGGCTACCTCTACTTTTTGAGGTAAATATTTTCCTCATGAGATTTTTCCTTCTGGATGTAATTCAAATATGGGGAGTCAAGTTATGGAAGGTGAGAATGCTTCTTTATTAAGTGCAAGCTACTTTCTGTGACTAGAAAAGAGACAACAGTCTTTCACTGAATTTACAATGATGTCCCTAAACATTTTTTTCTCTTTAAAAAAAAAAACATTGAGAAAAATGCTTCATGAAAATGAGTTGAAAATAGATGCAGAATAAATATTGGCCGAGTTCTAATAAATAACATCTGCAGTGAAGCAAAATAATGAAGAAAAGCTTTGCCTTCATGAGTTTCCTGAAGCATTTTGTTCTCATGTGTTGTGTAGTGTTATGGATGCCGATTTGTTTGTTTTTCCTGATGCAGCAGTACTTTCTTCATTTTGTATTTTTCTGTTATACCGTATTTGTGCTGGACCATTAAAGCATAAAACATTATGCTGAAATGGAACGAAAGCTTTCTGATGATACCCACCAATTTAAATCATTGAAATGTTCTTTGAAGCACAGTCCTTGAAATATTGATTTAGCATTATGCAAGATGTACCAAGATTGGCAACAGTCATTCAACTGCTCTTCGTAATCCCAATGACATTATATCCAGGAATTATAATACATCAGGATAATAGAAGCTGGCAAACAAAGAGCAAGAAATGAAAGGAGGGGAAAAAAGAAAGACTGAGGAGGCAAAAAGCTGAAATATTATGTGTAGTAATGCCTGTGAGAGGACTTTATTTAATCAAGGACATATCATTATTTAGGATCTGCTGATTTGACCTGTCAACCCATCAGATTTAAGCAGGCAGAAATACTCATATTTCTTCTGCTAAGAATCAGGATGGCCTATTTTTATTTTTGCAATACATTTTATCATTGCGGTGCAAATAAGAAGTTCACGGGCCACAAATTGCAAATGGCCTACAAATCCCAACCTCACTTTTTGGGGGAGGGGCAATCTTAGCAGCTCTCGGGAATATATTAGAAAAAAAATCAAATGGCCTTAAGGCCCACAGCAGGGAGCAAAACAAAGAAACTTGTTCTTCTAAAATCCCCCCCAACAGAAAAAATGGCACTACCCTACTGGCTGGAGTCATAATGTTCTGAACCCGGCTACTTCTGCAGTCCCAACTGCTAAAATGAATTAAAAAAAACAAAACTCTTGGCTGAAGTATACCTATTTCAAAGGAACTGCTACTACTTGGACCAGTGGTGGGATGTTGCTGGTTTAACAACTGGTTCGGTGCAGCGCTGAAAATGGAGAATTTAGAAGCTCAGCTGCTTACCTTCCAAGTCAACAACAGTAAGTAGAATCAGGAGAGAGAAGTCAGCTGTGCCATGTTATTGACATAAACTAGAAAGCAGGAAATAAAGGACAGGATAGGGCAGGGGAGGGTGAGCGGGGCCAGCTGATTGTCAATGCTATTGGTTCGTCCAAACCAGTCCGAACTGGCTGAATACCACCTCTGACTTGGATGGAGAGAGACTGCAAATTCTAGGTTGCAGATTAGATTGGGGAGTAGAAGAAAACATTCTGGAAGCTATCAGTGACAAATCACATCCATGTTGTTGCCAGGGGAAACTAAATGAATATGTCTTTAAAATCATGGAACCAACCTTGATTTAAAGAAGATTACCTTCTGTGCTATGGTTTACTAAATTATGTACAAGTATGTACAAGTGATTTCAAACTTTGGGGCTCAATGGAAGGTGACCAACTGTTGCAATTCTGAGCATCATAGAGGGTATTGTGACAAGGAGAAAGGAGTGATTTAATTATCCGGAAAGGACAAGACTAAATCATGTCTGGATGATTATATCAGAATGTATGACTTAATGGACAATTCATTTCTATACAGCAGGGATGTCAGGGTTCCAAATAGCATCCGAAAGTAAATCAGAGTCCAAGGCAAAGTATTGTTCAAAGTTCCAATTTATTTTGAAAGACATGTTGGCACAACTGGGAAAACCCAAATCTGAAAGCTTCCTGATTTCCCCCATCTACTTGAAAGTTCAAGATATTGCCCTCACACCCACAAGTCCATCACATGATCCAATCTCCTACTGCCATGCTGGTAGTTCCAACCATCCAATTCCGGTCAGGTGCATAGGTGCAAAGACAAAGGATGACCTTGATTTTCTAGAAAGAATTTTGTTATGGCTACATAGTATGTAACTCCTTACAATCCCCCTTCCCATTTTCTCACAATAGAAAATACATAGTAGAATAATAGAAAAGTGTGGCAGGCTAAAGATCCAAAAGAAAAGATGGCTGCAGGCCTGATAGGGGGTGTCAAACTCATGTCATCACATTGTCATCACATAATGTATTGTAACTTCCCCCCCTTCGCTAAACCAGGGGTGAGTGTGGCCAACACATGACACATCCGGCCCATGGATTGTGACTTTGGCATCCCTGCTATATAGTATGTAGTGTAAAAAGTAGAGATAAACAATAATTTGGGATCAAGCACATATTAAGTACGAGACCTTATTCAGGTGCAATCAATCAGAATAGAGCTGGAAGGGACTTCGGATGTTTATTAGTCCAACCCACAGGAGACTTATACTCTCTTTCTTAACCACAGATGGAAACAAAAACTTCTAGAATAGAATAGAGAATAGAATAGAATAGAATAGAGAATAGAGAATAGAGAATAGAGAATAGAGAATAGAGAATAGAGAATAGAGAATAGAGAATAGAATAGAATAGAATAGAATAGAATTTTTTATTGGCCAAGTGTGATTGGACACACAAGGAATTTGTCTTTGGTGCAGATGCTCTCACTGTACATAAGGAGAATAAAATTCATTCATCAAGGATAAAAAGATACAACACTTAGTGATGTCAAGGTTACTAAAAACCTATCAAATTGCACTAGGAAACAAATAAAAATAATATTAATTGAAAGACAAACAACATGATTACAGTCATAAGTGGGAAGAAATAGGTACTAGGAAGGAAAAGAAGAATAACAGTAATACAGTCTTAGTGAATTATTTGACAGTGTTGTGGGAATTAGTTGTTAAGCAGAATTAATGGCATTCAGGGAAAAACTGTCCTTGTGTCTAGTTGTCTTGGTGTGCAGTGCTCTATATCGTCTTTTGAGGGTAGAAGTTGAAACAATTTATGTCCAGGATGTGAGGGATCTGTAGATATTTTCACTCTAGAGTTAAATAGAAGTTAAATAGAGAATATTTATAGAATATTTTAGGAAATTGGGAGACTAAAGGAAATTCAGAACTATACCATTCCGTGATCATTGTTTACATGTTCAGTCTCAAGAAGAAAAATATACCTTAAACATAAACAGAATGAAATCTTCATAAATTTTCTGAAGTTCAAGAAATATAGAAGTCAGGGATAGTTTTTCAGTATTAGAGAAAGTTGTAGAGAACCTCCCAAACCATTCCCCAATTTGAGTTATGCTGTTAATTTCACACTGGAGTGAGAAGCTGGGCACTGCGCACAAGTATACATTTTAAAAAAAATTCTTCATATCATGAATGAGGAAAGAGGATAACATAAAATGCTCTCACGACCTTCAACATGACAAAAGAATGCCTCGGATAAATAGCAGCTTGGTTTTATGAAAGCAACTATGAAGAGTACAAGATAAGGGGAAATAATAAAAATGCTTATAGAAAATTAAATGTGTTGAGTTACAAAATAACAGAACAAAAGGGAAATGGGTACTTTAATTCAAGAAAAAGTATTTCATCTTACCACTGAAGAATACATGCCTTATAGCAACCACTTTATGTATCATGTTAAAGGACAACGGATTCTTTTCTTAAGGTTCAAGCCAGTGGTGGGTTTCAAATTTTTTAGAACCTACTCTGTAGGTGTGGCCTATTTTGTGGGCGTGGCTTGGCAGTCATGTGACAGGGTGGGAGTGACCACCTTTTAAAATGTGGTGAAACTTATTTAATAACGCTCTTGCTTAGCAACCAAAATTTTGGACTCAATTGTGATAATAAATTCTTTCTTTCTTTCTTTCTTTCTTTCTTTCTTTCTTTCTTTCTTTCTTTCTTTCTTTCCTTCCTTCCTTCCTTCCTTTCCTTTCCGTTGGGTCACTGGCAGCAGCGGGCCAGATTTACTTCCAGGTACACCGGTGGAACCCCCTCTCACCGGTTCTCTAAATTTCACCAACCGGCTCTCGCGAGTAGGTGCGAGCCTGCAGAAACCCACCACTGGTTCAAGCCTACTCTTTAAACGTGCTAAAGTAAGTTGGTTGAAAATGTTGATTCTAAAATTAACTAGCCAGTTGAGAAGCATTTTCAATCCTCCAATTCTTAGATTGTGCCTTCTTATATTTTTCTCTATAAAATGGAAAATTGAAATGACTGGAGCTTTTGGATATTATACTCCAACAGATTTTTATCATGTTACCAAGGTTGGACAACTCTGTCTTGAAGATTATCTAGCATGTTTAATATTTTAATCCTATTCATGATATACTTTTGAGCACCAAACAAGCTAACAAGTAGATATTACTATCCTAATAATTTTTGAAGATTATAGCGTAAAGGATTATATTACCATTTATTGGTATCATTATTATAAAGCAACATGATAAATATTTCAAAAAGAGAAAGAATATTCCTAGGCAACTGTAAGAGTTTGACGACAGCCTTCTCCAAAGTCCAGAAATTTTATGATTATAATACACAGAATTCCTAGACAGCATATAGCAATCTACTATCAACAAATCTGAAGGGTAACATTAGGCTAGAGAAAGCCTATCAAGAAGCACTGCAACCAAGAAATCAGATGTTGTTTCCAATTTTTTCTTATACATTGATGTATATTTTTGTGATCCACTCCAGGATCATCCTATCCATATTTGGAATGTACTGAGCAGTGGTGGGATTAATTATTATTTTTTTACTGCCGGTTCTGTGGGCGTGGTGTGGGTGGCTTTGTGGGTGTGGCTTTGTGGGTGTGGCAGGGGAAGGATACTGTGAAATCCCCATTCCCTCCCCACCCCATTAACCTGCTCCATTCTCCTGTTTAGGGCAACAAAAGAAGATCAGCTGGGAGGCAACAGGCACAGGGCCAGCCTATTTACTGGTTCTCCGAACTACTCAAAACTTCTGCTACAGGTTCTACAGAACCTTACAGAACTGGCTGAATGCTACCTCTGGTACCGAGTTGAGCATGTCCACATTTCCCCTCTTGCTATTCCTACCAGTGCTCAATCAATAGCTTGAGCACTGGTTTGTTTGAGATGAAACCATTTACATTCAACCTGACTTAAACACTACTTAGGAAGAACCTTGCAAAGGCGGTTCAGGTGATGTCTTGTGGGGCAACTGGGATAACCTGGAATTCTTTTGAGCTTGTAGAAATCAATAAAGTGGAAAGGATTATTTTAGCAGCATTTCTGCCACTGATGAGCTTGATCCATGTGCGTCTTGCTTCTGTTAGCTGGTTGGACAGGAGATGTGCTATTAACTGTAACCCAGTTTTATTCCAGTCCCTGAAGATTGCAAAACTTCTTTTATAATTATTTTAATCAATTCAAACCATCATCCTTCTTCCAAAGCCACGAACCCTTATGACAGAATGCTTGTGAGATAATATTGCTTGAAGACTCCATTGTTCATGATACAATGCAAATGTACTCATGGAAACAAGTTCAAGTACCAATGAAATGGTAGTAAAATGTGCTCGGCTGGAATTCAAATCAGCAAACAGATACAGTAGAAAAATTTATTGAATGCAGCTAAGAAGATTAAAATAAAATATTTAGTTATTTAAAAAATGTATACAGCTGCCCATCTATGCCAATAACTCTTGGTGGCGTACAAGAATTTAAACCAACAATCACCAACAATGTGCAATTACAGAAAAGGACAATAAAAACTCAGTGCTATAGCTTAATGCTTATACTAGTAATCAAGATATTAAACATAAGTTACAAAAGGTGAATATACTGTAAATAAGCCTTTATTTTGCTACAAGGTATAGATTTTTATAAAATACAACTTCTTGCAAAATATTTGTCAAGTTCCTAGTCTAGCCAAAACCCAAACAACCTCATTTCCAAATATGAACTAGAACAGGGGTGTCAAACTCATGGCCTGTGGGCCAGATGGGTCACACGCTGCCCCCTGCCCCCAGTTTAGTGAAAGGGAAAAAAGTCATGATACGTCATATGATGACAACGGGATACCATGAGTCTGATACCCATGAACTAGAACCAACGTTGTTTAGCTTCAAAGATAATCTAGCCCTGTGATGGTGAACCTATGGCACATGTGCTGGAAGTGACACACAGATCCATCTCTCCAGGCACGCCAGCCATCACTTGTTGCTCTTCCAGGTTCCAGTGTGCTGGCCAGCTGGTCTTCACATGGAAACTGGAAGAGCAGCTGCCTAGTGCGCATGCGCATGCTGGGTGGTTGCTCTACTGGTTTCTGGCGCATGCATGCACACCAGCCATCTAATCTTCTGGTTTCTGGCATGCATGTGTGCAAGGCCAGCTGACCGGCATGAATACATACACCAAAAACCAGAAGATCATCTTCCTGGCACGCGCATGCGCACTGGGCGGCTGCTCTTCCAGTTCCTGCCATGCACGTGCGTGTGCGCATGGACTCCGGTTTTGGCCCTCAGTGCCAAAAGGTTTCACCAACACTGATCTAGACCTATCACCAATATCTTTATTACAAACAAATCTATATTTTCTAGATTTTTAAACAATATTTAATCTTTTCCCCAACATCAAACATCTTCTTCCTTCGCCCCTATCCATTTAAGCATACATTCACTTCAGTTTGGTGGGATACTGACTTGAATAAAGAACTCGCATGGATGTTTTTGAAATATTGAAGTGCCACACATGCATAAACTATGCAATACATTTTTGTGTACTTTAACCAAATAATAATCATGCATTTTCTTCACCATGATCAGAGGGTCTGGGAACCAATTACCTTTCAGCTAAATGGAAATAACAGTGTATAACAGCATGCCCAGCAATTATTGTGCTATTTAAATTGGGAGCAAAAGTTGTTGCCTTTACTATTTGATTGTTCCATATTTCCCAGGCATTCATTTTGCTGTCAGTGTAAAAAAAATACATACTTTAAAATCATTCCGTGGAGAATGTAGCCATTCTGTAACAACAGCTAGAGGAAATTCTTATACTGCAGAGTTCTTGCGTCTATCTTAGTAATGAAGGACTGAAGTTTATGTTGAGTGCCTGGTTCATCATACAATAAACCCACCTGAACAGTTTTTGAGTTGCTGGGCTTCAACAGTTAAATCCCAGGGGGACATAGCCTGAAATAATTACTGATGGAACTTTTTCAGGTCAGGAAACGTTGACATACCAAGTGAGATATGTAAGAGAAGGAAATAATAATAGCTGCAGTCTTCATTGCCTTGCAACAATCATGGAATCTCCTAAGAAGAAGCAGAAGGAGGCTTTCTTTCAGAAAAGAGAAGAAAACTTATCTAAAATTAAAAGGGTAGATTTTTAACGATTGTCTATGGAAATTCTCAGTCATCCAGGCAGGGGTTGTATTCTCTTACTTTCCCTACCAGTTTGCAAATGTGAGCAGGCACATGCATACGCTGGTCCATGCATGTGCACAATCAAACACATGCATTCGACCTTCTGTGCATGCACTTTGATCATGCGTGTCACTTGCACGCATGCAGACAGCTTGAAAAGGTGCCTAAATAAGACGGCATAGACCCAGGGCGGGTGGGTGGTGGCAGGCCCACCCGCGATTTCCACTACTGGTTTGGGCAAACCGATCTGAACCGGCTGAATGCCACCTCTGCATCCAGGTCATGGTTGTCCCAAAAGTGCTTTTTCAAAAGGCAACTGGACTTTGTTTTTTTCCCTTGAAGATGTTTTGCTTCTCATCCAAGAAGATTCTTGGAAGAGAAGCGAAACATCTTCAAGGGAAAACAAAGTCTAGTTGTTTTTTGAAAAAGCACCTTCAGGACATTTTTATTGATTGTGTGCTACCAAGCAGTGTATTTTTCGGAGTATAAGATGCACCTTTCTCCCTCAGAAAAAGAGGCTGAAAATCTGGGTGTGTTTTATAGACTGAATACAAAATTTTTGGCCTCCTGAAACCACACACCCCTTCACCAAAATGGCCGTGCGTAGCAGTATGGAGGCCTCCATAGCCTTTTGGAGGCTTTTATTGATTATTCTATCCTGGAGGATGGGAAGGGCAAAAATGAGTTAAAACTTGGCTGGTTTTTTTCCTCACCCCCCCCCCCCCACACACACACCAGCCCTCAGGAGCACTCTATAAGCCTCCTAAAGGCTATCCATGCCCTTTTTTTGGCAAAAAAGGGCCATTTTTTGCTCATTTTTGCCCCCTCCCACTCGCCGGGAGCACTCTACAAGCCTCCTAAAGGGTATTCATGCCCTTTTAAAAAAAGGGGGAGCTATTTTTGCAAAAAATGGGCTGTTTTGGGGAGGTCTGCAGAGTGCAAAACCTTTTTTAAAAAAAATTGCCTATTCAAAACCTTGATGCTTCTTATACTCCAAAAATATGGTAGTTTTTTTTACTCCTGTTGATCATTCTCCATGATGATCTTCCCTAATATGATGTTTCAGACCTTTCAAGGATGCACTCATTTCCACTGCGACTGAATCCTTGCATCTTGTAGCTCAGGGGTCCCCAACCTTTGCAACTTTAAGTCTGAAGGACTTCAGGTCCCAGACTTCTCCAGCCAGCTTTGCTGGCTGGAGAATTCTGGGAGTTGAAGTCCTTCAGACTTAAAGTTGCAAAGGTTGGGGACCCCTGTTGTAGCTGATTCATTCTCTTCTTCTATCATTTTCAGCATTAGAGCCTTTTCCAGAGAGCTGGGAAAATATAATTTTGCCTAATGTAATTCTTTTCACGTAACACTTGCTGGTGATTATTATACATATGGTTTAATTTGCAAAGACTACTACTTAAATCCTACAGGATCTCTCTAATGTTCTGTTCAGACTTTATGCAATGGCATTTCCCCATTTCCATGTTTTTTAAAAAGAATTTGTCTTGTACTTCGGGGCTTTGTTCAGTATTATGGAACTGTAATAAAAATGTAAAGTTATCACCATGGAGATTGCCTGTCATTTTTGCCTATGTTGTCTTTAAAATTGCTGTGCCATCAATATCAATATAATTTATTCACTAATTTATTTTTAAATATGCTAAGTATTGACGAATCACGATCACCTATTTTTGCTTAAATCTTAGGGGTATTTCAATATGCTGAATCAATAAGATGTTTCAGTAATGATCTAGGACAGATCTGCACAAAATGTAGATCTATGCAAAACTCAGGTGGGAGGATTTGATGAATCAAATCAGTGAAGTTTTGGTGGAATCAACCCAGTCTTCTATGGCAAAGCATTTTGTCAAAACAAAATTACCATATTTTTCAGAGTATATGATACGACTTTTTCCCTCAAAAAAGAGGGTGAAAATCTGGGTGCATTTTATATACTGAATACAGCATTTTTGGCCTTCTGAAACCCTACCTTCTTCACCAAAATGGCCATGCATAGTCTTTAGGAGGCTTTCAGAATGCTTCTGGGGGCTGGAGAGGGCAAAAATGAGTGAAAAATGGGCCATTTTTCGCTTGTTTTTGCCCTCCCTAGCCCCCAGGAGCAGGCTATAAGCCTCCTAAAGGCTATGCATGCCCTTTTTTTTGACAAATAACAGGCCATTTTTGGGAGGTCTACAGAGTGCAAAACCTTTTTTTAAAATTTGCCTCTTCAAAATCTTGGTGCGTCTTATACTCTGGTGTGTCTTATACTCCGAAAAATAAGTTGCTTTTCAGAGATATAATATGCAAACTGGTTGCTGCGTTGTCATCAGTATCTAGATCCGCGCCAGTCCGGCTTTCGGCCCGGGCATAGCACCGAGACGGCATTGGTCGCATTGGTAGATGATCTCTGGAGGGCCAGAGATGGGGGATGTTCCTCCATCCTGGTCCTATTAGACCTCTCGGCGGCTTTCGATAACATCGACCATGGTATCCTATTGTATCGGCTGGGGGGGTTGGGGGTGGGAGGCACCGTTTTACGGTGGTTCTCCTCCTACCTCTCTGGCCGATCGCAATTTGTGCGGGCAGGAGAGCAGAGGTCGACCCCGAGACCCCTCACATGAGGGGTGCCTCAGGGGTCGGTCCTCTCGCCTCTCCTGTTTAACGCATATATGAAGCCGCTGGGTGAGATCATCCGTGGTTTTGGGGTAGAGTACCACCTGTACGCTGATGACACCCAGCTGTACATATCTACCCCAAACCACCCCAACGATGCCGTAGCGGTGATGTGCCAGTGCCTGGAAGCCGTGCGGATCTGGATGGGAAGTAACGGACTCAGGCTCAACCCGACCAAGACCGAGTGGCTGTGGTTTCCGGCTGCCCGATTCAACCAGCTTTCTCCAACGCTGGCCATAGGGGGCGAACATCTTGCCCCTGTGGATGGGGCGCGCAATTTGGGTGTCCTCCTGGATACCCGGCTGTCTATGGAAGAGCAAGTGACAGCCGTGGCCAGGAGGGCGTTTTACCAGGTTCGCCTGGTTCGCCAATTGCGCCCCCTATTGGATCGGGACGCCCTTCGCACAGTCACTCATGCCCTCGTGACATCCCGACTGGACTATTGTAACTCTCTCTACATGGGGCTTCCCTTGAGGTGCACCCGGAGGCTTCAGTTAGTTCAGAATGCAGCCGCGCGAGCAATTATGGGGACCACCAGGTTCACCCACGTTACACCGCTCTTGCGCGAGCTGCACTGGCTGCCTGTCGTCTCCCGGGTGCGCTTCAAGGTGCTAACTATCATCTTTAAAGCGCTCCATGGCTCGGGACCTAGCTATTTGCGGGATCGGATCCTGCCCCATACATCCTCACGACCGATTCGCTCCCACAGAGAGGGACTGCTCCGGGTGCCGTCCACTAGACTTTGTCAACGGGCGACGCCCAGGGGAAGGGCTCTCTCTGTGGCGGGCCCGGCCCTCTGGAACGACCTTCCCCCCGATATCAGAACGACCACGGACCTCCGCTCCTTCCGTACGAAATTAAAGACCCATTTCTTTCGACTGGCCGGCCTTGGATAGTCTCTCTGTCTATAGATTTTAAATGTATTTTAATGGGTTTTAATTTTTAGCACGGGATAACATTGTTTAATTGTGTTTTAATGTATATATTTTTGTATCTATTGTTTATATTGTTTTTAGTTCCTCCTGTGCACCGCCCCGGGTCCCTGTGGGGAGAGGGAGCGGTTAATAAATTCAAAGTTATTATTATTATTATTATTATTATTATTATTATTATTATTATTATTATTATTATTATTATTATTATTATTATTATTATTATCAGTTCTAATGGCCAGCTTTCCTTATCTATTGCTATCCAATAGCTGTTGTTTTTTCCTAGTCTGGCTGCCTTAAAACCAAAGATTGTGTTCGTATCTTTAATGCCCACTCTTGAAAACAAGGTTCATTTTGCTGAGAAGTGTCGCCCACAGAGTGCCTACTTAATGTTGCCATAATGGAAACTTAAGGCAGATATTTTGTATCATCTGCAATGGCACATTTCTGAAAAATAATTTGCTGGACCTGGATGTTCTTGGTCTCCCTGCGTACATTGCCATCTGTTTTTTTATTTTAAAAAAGAGCAATATACATGCTTAGCCTTCAGCTATTTTGCCAGTGAGTCAGGAAATTGGATGCAGGAGCCAACAGCTTGACACAGATAGTGCCACTTTCTGCTTTCACCATAAATAACAAACTGCAGGCTTTTAAAATTACAAGGCAGGATGGTTTTCCTCCACAGCAGCCCCCAGCTTAAACTGCAATGGTCTATAGGGACCATATCAAGGGATATCAAATATCAGAGTAGCTTGTCTATCGCAGAACCTTCAATCAAGTGTGGCACACAGTCAAGAATTGGGGATCTGGATGAAAATTCAGCTGTGTGTAAGAATGATTTACAGAACAGCCAGGAGTTCTCTGCCTGCTGTTCAAAGTGTGTAAAGATAAACATAAGGACAGCATGAGTGAGTTTTAGACTATAATGATGCAGGATATTATTAGGCAACAGATACTTTACCACCATATTCAACCTTAACATGTCCAATTCACACGCTCACTCTAAAGACAGCAGTCGTACACACATAGCTATTTCACATCTAGTGACTGGATTTCATATAATATCATTAGATATTATAACAAATGTAATAGCAATAACACTTATGTTAGGGGTAAAAAACACCCCCGCTGGAAAATAAACAGGCGGAATAGTACAATACACAGGACAGCAAGAGATACGTTGCTTAAACCACACAATAACTATCAAACACTGATAGTAGAAAAAATAAATAGTCTTTACTCTTGATGTAACTAAAATATTTCTTCCAAATAGTGATACTAACTCCTCTAACAATAAACAGTCCTTCACCAAAACACAGTTATCTTACACTAAGTCAAACAATGATACTTCATTCATCTTCAGGTTCAGCTTCTTACTCAGTGGCAATCAGGAAGCAAAGGAAAGCAAAAGGGAATGAACTGTGTTTACAGCTGCCTTTTATGATTGAGCTGGGAAGCACAGCCAATCAGATTCCACATAGTCCTTAAAGTTACATATATTCTTTAAAAATCCTGGCTTATATATATTGTCAACCCAACATCAGGATGATTATCCTAACAACTTAGACTTATATACCGCTTCACAGTGCATTTACAACCCTCTCTAATCAGTTTACAGAGTCAGCCTATTGCCCCTAACCATCTGGGTCCTCATTTTACCAACCTCGAAAGAATGAAAGACTGAGTCAACCTTGAGCCTGCTGAGATTCAATCTGCCAAATTGCAGGCAGCTGGCAGCCAGCAGAAATAGCCTGCAGTACTGCCCTCTAAATACTGCACCAACTCGACTCTTATTGTATTTAATGTAAATGTTAATAATAATAATAATAATAATAATAATAATAATAATAATAATAATAATAGTAGTAGTAGTAGTAGTAGTAGTAGTAGTAGTAGTAGTAGTAGTAGTTGTTGTTTTAGAGAATGAGAAAGTCAAGATCTTGTGGCACTTCAGAATTCAGACTGACAGGCACTTGACATATAACACACTTGACATAACAGTAGTTGAAAAGAAAAAAGTATGGTTCATTGACATTGCATTACCTGGTGATGCATGAATTGAAGATAAACAGCAAGAAAAAAAATCGCAAAGTACCGGGACTTGCAAATTGAAATTGAGCGACTGTGGAAAAAGAAATCATGTGTTGTCCTGATTGTAATTGGAGCCCTTGGAGCAATACCTAAAGGGCTACCTCGCTATTTGGAAATTCTAAATTTACCTGACTTGAACACTCTGATTCTACAAAAAACCACCCTACATGGAACAGCTTATATCCTCTGAAGTTACCTTAACAGTTCCTAGGTCCTTGGTTAGGACTCGAGCTGCCAGCCACAAAAGCTGTGAATCACACCAAAGATTAACCACAGAATAATAATAATAATAATACATCCTTGTTGCATTATTTTTCTTGCTGCATATACTTTCCTTAGAGCGATATAGCTAAAGGAAGTCCTTGACCTATGACCACAACTTAGTCCAAAATTTGCTAAGCGAAGCAGTTGTTAAATGGGTTTATCCTCATTTTATGACCTTGCTTGCCACAGTTGTTGAGTGAATTACTGCAGTTATTAAGTCAGTAACACATTTGTTAAGTGAGTCTGACTGCCCCATTGACTTTGCTTGTCAGAAGGTCTCAGAACCTTGATCACATGACCTTGGCACATTGCAGCCATCATAAATATGAGTCAAGCATCGGAATTTTAATCACATGACCATGGGGAGGCTGCAACGGCCATAACTGTGAAACACAGCCATAAATCACTTGTCTCAATGCTGTTGTAACTTTGAACGGTGCCTAAATGATTTTTTGTAAATTATAAATTACAAACTTTTGTAAAATATAAATCGTATTTATATCTTACATTATTAAATAGGACATAAGTTTAATATTTATTTAATAAGTCCTTTTGAACGTCTCCACCAAATATCTGAAGAGAAGAAAATAATGGACAATTGCACCAAATGTTGCCAGCGGGAAGAAGAATTTTTCAATTTCTTTAGTTTCCTTTAGTAACAAGGCTAAGCATCATTGCTAAAGAAAACCCAGAGGAAAGCATTCCGTTCTCATGTGTCCTCCTGGAATTCAATCAAAGTGGAGTGAGGATAGAACAGTAAATGATAGGATATTCATCCCTGGGTTTTTTTGCCACTCATAACTAAATAAGTACAAGAGCATTTCATTCAACCCTTAAGAATTTCTCTGGGACCCTTCACCCTTTGAAAGAGTCTCTAAAGCAAATTCTCTTTCATTATATTGTGTGAGAACTGGGAGCACAAAAATGCAGGAGAACTCTGCACTATTTATTATATTATAGAGGGAGAAAAACAAACCTTCCCTCTGGTTTTGGCCAAGGGCAAAAGCGATCCCTCCTTGGTGAGAAGATGTTGAATTCTATGCCAAGAAACTAGCATAGTTCAGGAAGTAAGGATCAAAAAAACGATTCAACTAAGTCAGGGGTGCGGTGTCATATCAGGACTTTCCCCCTTCTGCTAAACTGGGTGGGGGTGGGGCCAGCATGTGATGCATCTGGCCCGCGGGCCGCTAGTTTGACACCCTTGAACTAAGTGATCGGCTTCTTGACTCTTTATTATCCGCAGACAATGTATATTATTAAAAAGCAGAGACATCACCCTGCCAACAAAAGTGCGTATAATCAAGGCTATCGTTTTTTCAATTGCAATGTATGGTTGTGAAGGTTGGACCATAAGAAAGGCTGAGCACCAAGGAATTGAGGCCTTTGAACTATGTTGCTGGAGAAGACTCCTGTGAGTCCTTTGGACTGCAAGGCGATCAAACCAGTCAATGCTAGAGAAGATCAACCCAGACTATTCTTTAGAAGGCCAGATTCTGAAGATGAAACTCAAATACTTTGGCCACCTAATGAGAAGGAAGGACTCACTGGAGAAGAGCCTAATGCTGGGAAAGATTGAGGGCAAAAGAAGGGGACGACAGAGAATGAGGTGGCTGGATGAAGTCACTGAAGCAATAGATGTGAGCTTAAATGGACTCCAGAGGATGGTAGAGGACAGGAAGGCCTGGAGAAACATTGTCCATGCGGTCGTGATGGGTCAGACACGATTTCGCAACTAACAACTACAACAACGTATATTAAAAAGGCCATGGCTTTGATCACATGATTGTGCCTAGAAGCTTAACCTTTAGTTTCCTCCTTATTTGAAACCTTGATAAGATTTGTTGGATTTAGGCTTTTTTTCTTTTAAGATTTTTTTTATTTAGGCTTAGGGGTATTTTTCCTTTCCAATTCGCCCAAGCTCAAACTTTCTTATTTGACTATTGCCTTGGTAATGGCATTTCCTCCTCTCCTTCAGGACAATTCCCTTCACAGTTATTCACGGAAACATAACTTCAAAACGGGCCCTGTAGACTCTTAAACCCAGCTTGCACAGAAGTCCAAGTTAACCCTCGAAAATGCCTATAAGACCTTTGTTTGAAAACATCCAGGAGAGGTTCAATTTCTTGAAGGATTAGTTCTACATGTTCAAGGCATAGAAAAATAGAAAAACACATAAAAGTATAATTAAGAGAATCGTAATTACTCCTCTCCTGAGCTGTTGGGGAAGTGCTGTTTCCTGACTCTTTTTCCACTACAATCTAATGGAATAGCACTTGGACGACTGTTATTAGACATATATAAAGCTTGAGGAAGCCAGTTTCTCAAGAGGGCTACAAATCAGGGATGAAAGCCAGTAGGTTCTGACAGGTTCTAGCGGTAATTTTGAGTATTTCGGAGAACGGGTAGCAGAAATTTTGAGTAGTCTGGACAACCGATAGTGGAAATTTTGAGTAGTTCGGAGAACGGGTAGCAGAAATTTTGAGTAGTCTGGACAACCGATAGTGGAAATTTTGAGTAGTTTGGAGAACGGGTAGCAGAAATTTTGAGTAGTCTGGACAACCGATAGTGGAAATTTTGAGTATTTCGGAGAACGGGTAGCAGAAACTTTGAGTAGTCTGGACAACCGATAGTGGAAATTTTGAGTAGTTCGGAGAATGGGTAGCAGAAATTTTGAGTAGTCTGGACAACCGATAGTGGAAATTTTGAGTAGTTCGGAGAACCGGTAGCAGAAATTTTGAGTAATTCAGAGAACCGGCAAATGCCACCTCTGGCTGGCCCCAGAGTAGGGTGGGAATGGAGATTTTGCAATATCCTTCCCCTGTCACACCCACCAAGCCACACCACATCCACCATGCCACACCATGCCCACCAAGCTACACCATGCCCACAAAGCCACGCCCACAGACCCAGTAGTAAAAAAATTTGAATTTCACCACTGCTACATATACAGATAGCATGGAGGTGCAGACCTCAGCAGCCATAACTAACTTTTGAATGTGGATTTTTTGTTACAAATTATAAAGGAGAAATAACAAGATCTGTAAGATATACAGTACACTATCTATATAGAGATTGTATCCTACCCCACACATCCCTTCGGCCAATTCGCTCCCACAGAGAGGGACTTTTCCGGGTGCCGTCCACTAGGCAATGCCAGCGGGTGACGCCCAGGGGAAGGGCCTTCTCTGTGGCGGGCGCCACCCTCTGGAACGACCTGCCCCCCGAACTTAGATTTACCACGGACCTCCGCTCCTTCTGCCAGCAACTAAAAACCTATCTTTTCCAACAGGCCGGCCTGGCCTAACCTACCGTACCTAACCCTAGCTTTTAGTAGAGAAATTTTTACATTGGTTTTATGGTTTAGTTTTAATGGGGTAGATTTTAGCACAGGGTGTTAATTTAATATAGTTTTAAGTATTTATGTATTTATTCTGTGATATATTATGTTTTTTACATTTCCTGTGCACCGCCCCGAGTCCCTTCGGGGAGAGGGGGTGGTTAATAAGTCGAATAAATAATAATAATAATAATAATAAAAAGAGATGCATTATATGCATATGCATTGGTTTGAATGTATATATGTATCAATAACACAGAGAAAGAAATACAAGGAACACTGGCTAAAATTCTTAAGCAATGCAGAGAGATCAGAATTCAAAGGTCTGAACTAGCAAGCTAATCTTGCCTTGGTGAACTGCAGCATTTTTGTGTAAACAATGCAGCAGGAAATACTGTAGTCCCATTTCCACCCTCATTAGCTTTAGATAAATATTGCTATCCTTCAGCAGTTGCCTTGAGTAACAATTGCCATTCCTCAGCAGTCTGCATGTTGCAAATCATATCTAATAAATGGACTGAGAAGGGTGTGACTGACATCAATTCTAATGGGGCGGTGTGCATGACATTTCAAATATTTGCTTTATTTTCATTTGGCATAAATGATGAAGAAAGATAAAAGAAATGCAATTCTGAGGTTGTGTTGGTGTCCAGATAATAGGTTTCTCTGCTTCTTAATACAGTCTCGTGATACCACAATGCAAATAAAAGTGGTGCGGTTGGCACTAAGTATTTACATCACAAAGATGTATAACAAGAAAACAGTGATTCCTCTCCTTTCAAGACCCCTTGCCCTACTTGAGAAGAGTCATAAAATATTGGGAAGATATGAACCTTCCTTAATGAGCAACAGATTTTTATATTATATTTATTAGACTTATATCCAAAAGGACCCAGGGCGGCGCACAGGAATTTAAAATACATACAAAATCATAATACAAAAATTTAAAAGCCTATTAAATGCCTGTCCTGTGCTAAAAACTAATTAAAATCCCCGAAATAAAAACTATCTACACTAGTCCCAGCGGAGGTTATTTTGGTTTCATTTGCTAGTGCTATGCTGACTATAGGCACGCGAAACCCATTAGCCACAAGAACTATATAAAAATACCATAGCTTAAGCAATATGTATCCAGAAATATTATATTGGAAATTAAAAGCAAAGAAAGACACAGTTATGCTAATAGGGGTGTTACAGGTTTTTTAACAAACCTGCATGCAATATCAGAAAAAGTATCAGACCTAGGAACTGTTAAGGTAACATCGGAGGATATAAGCTGTTCCAAGTAGGGTGTTTTTTTGTAGAGTCAGAATGTTCAAGTCCGGTAGATTTAGAATGTCCAAATAGCGAGGTAGCCCTTTAGGTATTGCTCCAAGGGCTCCAATTACAATCGGGACAACATACGATGATTTATTATTATTATTATTATTATTATTATTATTATTATTATTATTATTATTATTATTATTATTATTATTATTATTATTATTATTATTATTATTATTATTATTATTATTATGTGGTTAATCTTTGGTGAGATTCACTGCCTTCACCCTGGTAGCTGAACAGCTCAAGTGCTAACCAAGGACCTAGGAACTGTTAAGGTAATGTCAGAGGATATACGCTGTTCCAAGTAAGGTGTTTTTTTGTAGAGTCAGAATGTTCAAGTCTGGTAAATTTAGAATTTCTAAATAGTGAGGTAGTCCTTTAGGTAGTCCAAGGGCTCCAATTACAATCGGGACAACACATGATTTCTTTTTCCACAGTCACTCAACTTCAATTTGCAAATCCCATTATTTTATGGTTTTTTCTTGCTGCATATTTTCAATTCATGCATCCCAGGTATTGCAATGTCAATGAACCATACTTTTTTTCTTTTCAACTATTGTTATGTCAGATGTGTTGAAGGCCTATTATTATTATCATTATCATCATCATCATCATCATCATCATCATCCAAATATTCAAAAGCCGCGGTGGCGCGGTGGTTAGAGTGCAGTACTGCAGGCTACTTCTGCTGCCTGCCAGCTGCCTGCAATTTGGCAGTTCGAATCTCATTAGGCTCAAGGATGAGTCAGCCTTCCATCCTTCCGAGGAGGGTAAAATGAGGCCCCAAAATGTTGGGGGCAATATGCTGACTCTATAAACCACTTAGCGAGGCCTGTAAAAGCACTGTAAAGCAGTATATAAACCTAAGTGCTATTGCTATTCCTCTGAGAGATTAGGTTGACCTCAAACCCGCTGGGCTTTCATAATGTCCTAAATGCCAGGTTACTTGTCCAGGATTGGGCCCCGCATGTGTGAAGGGGACCATTCCCTGATTGTGCTAACAATTAGTTATGGCATTCTCCTCAGCTGCTGTGTATTTTAATTTTTTTATTTATGATGGTAATTTGTTTTTAATTTATTTTAATATTCTCTGTTGCCTAGAATCACTTGCTGAAATGGGTAGCATACAAATTGAATAAATAAAGGATGGCATCGGTATAGAAAACACATGGAAATTATTCATCAGTGAAATTAAGCTTCCAGTTTCATGTTCTCATGAATTACAAAAATGTTACGTAGCTTTGATGGTGGGATGGGTTTTCTTTTATTTTGCTTTTTAAGAAGATGGAAACAAATCATAAAATAGGCCTTTAGTGAATATTGAAAAATATATATGACTTCAGCAATTCAAAGGGATCTGATTCGACAATTTAATCTAAATCATTCATCCAATTTAGAAAGTTGGTTTGACTCAGATATTCAATTGAATTGGTATTGAATAAAAACTTGGAATGAAATCAATATGCATTCATATTAACTGTACTCGGTGTATTGTAATTTAAATTAAGTCAATTTAGCTGATTTCCTGATATCATCATTTACTTTGGCCTGATCTCATCCGCTTCCTTATTATGTCCAATCACCCCAAATATACCACATTGATTTTACCTACCCCCCCACCCATAAGCTGTCTCCTTCTAGATTTTAGAAGGATCTTGGATTTCTTGATCCCAATCACTCTTTAGCCCATCTGCTTGGAAAGCTATAAGTCCAAAGCTAAGGCAAAATATCTTCTTGTAGTTTATGAACTATTATGTATGTTCTATGTAACCTGATTCATTATGACAATCATCTCCTATCTTTTAGTTGTCTAGAAGAATCAAATAACCTTGACTTTAGTAGGTGGGAAAGCATGTCAAGAATAATTATATCTGAAAAGATAGGGCCATAGAGTCTCCTCCTAGTGTGGCATCCTTTTTTCTCTACTTGTCCTAACTGAAAGCCCAATCAATTGTGGAGCTGACCGGCGACAGGGAGCTGCAGCAGAGGGATAAAAGAGCCACATGCGGTTCGAGAGCTGCAGGTTGTTGACCCCTGGCTTACCTAATACCTGCTTGAGCAGAGTTGTATCAGGCTGCTAACAAAGGTACTTTTTGAACCATATTGATCATTCTCCAAAAATAAGACAAGAATAAATTTTAATATTCTGAATAGGATATTTTTAAAAAGTCATATTCAAGATGATACTTTAAAAAATCATATTCAAATATACTGCATGTGACATTTACCTTTAAAAAAGTCACTTTAAAAAGTCCATATTTTTACAGTTTAAAAGGTAATTTGGAACTTGAGTAACAGATTGAAGAAATTTTTCTCTTTCAGGCTGAGTGTCAAGAACTATCCAAAGGATAACACAGTAGTTATAGAACTGGGTAGCCTGGGGAAGAATATTTGGCTTTATAAAAAGTTAATTTCTGCAGACATATGCTGTTGAATAAACAAAATGCAACTATAAAACATTTTTTTTCCAAGTGGGTAATAATTGAACACATACTGTGGTGCTTCTTTCTCTGTGTTGCCTATAGATTCATTTTCTTTATGTTTTCTCATAAATTCATTTGCCTGGCATTTTATTAGAGAAATAATAGAAATTCATAAAAACAAGGCATCCAGAAGAATATTAGAACTATATTTCTTAATAAAATAAGAACATTATTAGAGAAACGGGGGGAAAACAAACAAATGCAGCAGCTATAGAGACCCATTTAAAAAGAGCCAAATAGCTTTTGCATCCAACTTCCAGATTATGGTTCTCCAATGTCATTTACAAAGATTCAGATTTAATGTATCCAGTTTTCTTTAAATGGGAAATAGTTTCTAAATCATTAAAACTGGGATTTTGGTAATGTAGTCCTACAATGATGGGTAAAACTGGTAAACAATGCATTTCAAGCAACAGAGATGCTGTATGATCTAGTCCAGTGGTCTGCAAAGTTGGCCCTTTTAAGACTAGTGGACTTCAACTTCAACCATGCTGGCTGGGGAATTCTGGGAGTTGAAGTCCACCAGTCTTAAAAGAGCCAACTGGCTGATGTTATGCAACGCCAGGTCCATGGTCAACAAAGCCCCCCTGATTTGTTTCTCAAAAAATGAGGCATGCAGAGGGTTTGGGAAGTCTGATGAGTGGGAAAACTTTTTTTTAAAAAAATTACCTCTTCAAAATCTTGGTGCGTCTTATACTCTGAAAAATACGGTAGTTGATTGTCTCTTTTGCATAGTTTATAGAGGTTGTTAATGCCTATGTGTCTATTGATGGCTGATTTGTCAGAGTGCCAGGTTCCTAGAAATCCCCTGGCATTTTTGGACTTGGCCTGGTGTAGATACATGGTCCTAGTCCAAAAATGTCAGGGAATTTCTAGTATTAATCCCAGTATAATATTTAAATTATCATTATGTAATTTAAAATATCTCTTTTCTTTTGGGAAGCAGTAGATAAATTCAGGAACATATTTTAACAAAATAAAATAAAATAAACCCAGGATGCTAGAGTATTTACCAGCTCACTCTGTGAGCATCCAAAGCCGAGAGATTTGTTGCTACACAGATCATAAATTGCTTTCATTTCTCTATCTTCGCATCATCCTCCCCATTTGCAGAGAAACAATCTTAAAATTTAAAACAATCTTAAAAATCCTAAAATCTCAACAATGGTTTTCAAATTTAGGGAAATGACTCTTCTTCTCCAGTCGTCTTTTGCTTAATACTCTTTTTATCTTGCTAAGTTCTATTTATCTATCTGTCATCTATCTATCTATATAAATACTTGTGTCACAACACCCCGGTAAGCCCCAATTAAAGGAGCAACCATACTGCTTTCCTTTTCTGCCTTTCGGCTCATCACCAGAGACCGTCTAGACAGAAAGCTATTGGTTTCGTTGTGCCTTTTTTTTTTTACATGTGTGTTAGGTTTTTTGAGCTGATAAATAAACAAACAAGGGAGACTAGGATAGATCTATTTCGAGCTATTTAGCTCTCATCAGCTAGCCATACCCTTACTGGGATTCGAACCAGGGAAGTATTACATGTGAAGCAGTTGTAATTGCCACTAGACCACTGGTTCTATCCTGATCAGCTGAGACAGGGGGAATAAGTATATGTGTGTGTCACAATTGAATCCCAGTAAGGGTATGGCTATATACCCAGTAAGGGTATTTATTTATTTATTTATTCCCGGCCACGCATTGCTATGGCCCAGTCTGGTTAAATGGCCAACCAATCTATGTATAGATCTATACCTGCACACACAAACATGTACACACAACCACTGTATAACCCCCAACCTACCTACCTACTGTATTTCTCCCTCTATCCCTCTACCTACCTACCTACCTACCTACCTACCTACCTACCTACCTACCTACCTACCGCATTTCTCCCTCCTTCTCTCTATCTCTATGGACAGAGTGTTTTATGTCATAAAGGATGACATAATACCTGTGGCCCACTGCTCTCTCTGTATCCATCTACCTACCTTTTAAACAATTTTTTACACTTCCATTGCATGTACCTGGCACAGGTGGGACATCTACACAATCTATATATATATCATTGGTGCTGTATTTGAAAGGAACGTTGTGTGAAAATGTGGAAGTGATCGGTGCAGTACTTTCGGAGATTAGCAGTTTTGAACAAACTCTTGTTACATTTTTATTTATATAAGATAAAGATAATAATATATATAAGATATATATATATTGCAATTAACAAGTGTGATGAACAACTGACAATAATGGAGATCAGTGAGAGTCATATGAATTTAAAACTCCTTCCAAAAGTTTCAAGATTATGAGATGTCTAAAAACACAATGATAATTTTATCTATTCGCGACCGCCTCCTGCCCGATACATCCCTTCGACCAATCCGCTCCCACAGAGAGGGCCTTCTCAGGGTACCATCGGCCGGGCAATGCCGGTTGGCAGTGCCCAGGGGAAGAGCCTTCTCTGTGGCAGGCCCTGCCCTCTGGAACGACCTACCCCCCGATTTACGCACCATCGTGGATCTCCGCCTTTTCCGCCAACGTCTTAAAACTCATTTATTTCATCTAGCCAGCCTAGCATAATCCCCCGTTCTGACTCTTATAGGGATAATTTTATAGGGATAATTTTTAAATTTTAGAGTTTTATCAATTTTAGCACAGGGAATATTTAATTGGTTTTTAACAATTTTGTATTTTTGTATGTTTTTAATGATGCCTGTGCGCCGCCCTGGGTCCTTTTTTAGGAGAAGGGCGGGGTATAAATTTAATAAAATAAAAATAAATAAATCTCTGATCTCAGATTCAACCTATCTAGTAAACAAGACAGAGAGAGAGAGAGAGAGAATTTATCTGATACTGTCAAATACTGTGCTAATATATTTGACTCTTCTCTTGTCTACATGGGCTCAGGAGCAATAACCTCCATTTGTCCACTTAAAAAAAAAATCTGGTTCCATTTTATTCCATATTTCAGATATATTTCCCCAAAATATCACACACACACATGCTCCCAAAAAGTCCATAAAGATGTGTGTGCAATAGAGTCCTTTCTGTATGCATTTTATCTCAGTGGGTGCATATCAAAAAATATTTTGACATGGTTTTTAGAGCTGAAAACTGCAGTGCAAAAGTCTGGAGAACTGTCACATCCAAAAGATAAAAACAGGCAGCTTGACACATTAATTCAGAAAGTGCAGACTAAGTCAGTTTCTATGCAATTCAGAGAGATTAATTGCCACAAGTGTCCCTAGTTAGAAACTCATAGTTCTACAATGATGGAGGAATGACATTTACAGAATTTAAAGATCAGATTTCTACTTCGGAATATATGCAAGAGATGAACATCATGAAAGAGTTTAAATTTATGAGTCTATTAAGGCATAATAAAGAATCAAGTGATTCACATTGTGTACAACAAGATGCTGCATTTATTATTTAGACAGCTAAAAGTATTCCAGATTTGGATGTTTTCTACTAATTCTTTCTGATTTCTTTAGAAGTATCAGTGGAGCCCAATTATTTTGGCTTAAATGAAAGTTTGTAATTATGGGCTGATTAAGTTGTGAAAAGTACTGATTTAACCTATTGTTTTATTAAGCAAAGTTGTTCTTTCTTTCCTTATTAAAATAATTTCATATTTAATCACTCCTGGTGTATGAAATTATTACTGTTAAAAGAAAATTTGCATAATGGTTCCAAAAACTTAATAGCTATAATAATTTTAATCTACCATTATGGGGTGTTTATAATATATATTGAACTGAACTGTTTTTGGTAAATGGATTATTAAAACCAATCTCTTTAGCATAGAAGTAATAAAAAATATTTGAATATGTTCTTTGTTTTTCCAAGTGCAAAACAGTGTGTCTTTTGTTGAATAACTGCTTGCTTTTAACAAATTATTCACTTGATTAAGCAAAAATCCTTGATTAAATTAATTGAACATTCTACCACATGTTCAATACCTCAATATCAGGAATGGTTTAAAAACTGAAGGACATCATAAGTAACACCATTCACTGATATACACAGTTAAACAAAACTTCTGTTTATCTATGCAAGTGTGCACTTCATTTCTATCCTGTTTTTTTAATCATCGATTAAAATTTGTTTTGCTGACGGATCGTTTGTTATGGCTGAGGCCTCAGAACTGTATTGCCTTTCACAGAAATGCCCCACTGAGTTAAATATATTCTAGTTATGAATCCACGGCGGGGGGAAAAATCTCATTGGAATGCAAATAAACCAAGATGATAATCTTTAAAGTGTTTTTAATACAATAAAAGAAATCCTCGCAGGTAACATTGGAAACACAGCTCTGCTCTCACCAACTGAAAAATCTGCCTCATTTAGAATCCGTTGTTTAAACAAATCCTCTGAGTGACTCAGACCGTAGATAATATGGCTGAGAGAACAAGTAATCTTGTTAATGTATCTTTAAGTTAACACATCCATTCTGTGTTGGTTTTTTTTTTAAAAAACTCTTTCTGGTGGTGACGTCATTATTTTTCCTTAGGGCCAGACCAGTGGTGGGAATCAACATTTTTTACTACAGGTTCTGTGTGCGTGGCTTGATGGGCGTGGCATGGCTTGGTGAGCATGGCTTGGTGGGCGTGGCTTAGTGGGCATGGCAGCAGAAGGATACTATAAAATCTCAATTCCCTCCACACTCCAGGGGAAGGATACTACAAAATCCCCATTTCCTCCTGATCAGCTGGGACTCAGGAGGCAGAGAATAGATAGGGGCGGGGCCAGTTAGAGGTAGTATTTACCGGTTCCCCGAACTACTCAAAATTTCCGCTACCGGTTCCCCAGAACGGGACAGAACCTGCTGAATACCACCTCTGGGCAAGGCAGTCCACTAATTTGGCAAGATCAATCATATTGTTAATGCTTAATATTTTTGTTCCTATATTTATTTAAAACATTTATATAGCCATCCATCTTCTAACCAACTCTGGCTATATGCAGAGCTACCAATTAAAAGACAGAATGGCTGTGCTTTACAAAAGGGCTGCTGGTATACGAACAACATTAGAAGCAAGACACAAAAACAAGTAAAGATTGTACATACCAGTGGTGGGTTTCTGCAGGCTCGCACCTACTCGCGAGAACCGGTTGGTGAAATTTAGAGAACCGGTGAGAGGGGGTTCCACCGGCGTACCTGGAAGTAAATCTGGCCCGCCGCTGCCAGTGACCCAATGGAAAGGAAAGGAAGGAAGGAAGGAAGGAAGGAAGGAAGGAAAGAAAGAAAGAAAGAAAGAAAGAAAGAAAGAAAGAAAGAAAGAAAGAAAGAATTTATCATCACAATTGAGTCCAAAATTTTGGTTGCTAAGCAAGAGCATTGTTAAATGAGTTTCACCACATTTTAAAAGGTGGCCACTCCCACCCTGTCACATGACTGCCAAGCCACGCCCACAAAATAGGCCACACCTACAGAGTAGGTTCTAAAAAATTTGAAACCCACCACTGGTACATACATATCAAAGTTTTAAAAAACCCAATATTGTGCTGGTTATCTTGTCAATCGCATCTCATAAGCATTAATCTTATAAACTTATGTGATCAACGCAGTGTAGCACACTCTGAGCACACCTTTATATTAACTCCCACCAAAATGTAGCAAGGAGCATGCTTAGCACAGTATCTTTGCAACTGATTAGCCAATTGTAGTTGGGTAATGCAAGATGATACTTGCATGGGGACCGCTGGCAAGATAGTATACATACATGCACATGCTCACAGATAGCCTTTGAAACACCTACATGAGCCTATTTATGAACATGACACCTGCCATGCTCCAACATATAATCTTTATATACTGCTGTTGCTCTCTAGCCCCATCTAGTGGCTGGAGGGACAAGCACCAATTATATTGTTTTGAAACTGACCTAACTGACCCATTATCCATCAGCCCTTACTCTCAAAACACGCGCAAGCTGGGAAGCCAGACTCCATTCTCCTTTAGCATTTGGAGGAGTCAGAAGCACAAAAAAAATTCCATCTGAATCTGTGACACATGTTCATCAAATGACAAATTCACATCCTACACAAAGAGCATCAGTAGTGAGATTTAGAGTGCTTCTATTTATTAATTGTTACATTAAGCAGTAACTCAATACTGTCTATCTCATATCTGGTTCTCATTGTTTGTATTCCTATTTTCCCCAGTTTTACCATATCCTGTTCTTTCAATAAGGCATCCAGATCTACGCACACGGTCTGTTTTATTGGGGGGCTTAGCTCAGAGATGATATTCAGCTGGTTCAGACCAGTTCGCCTGAACCAGTAGTGGAAATCGCAGATGGGTCCACCCAGCCAACCTGGCTCTATGCCCATGATGGCGAACCTATGGCATGCATGCCACAGGTGGTACGCAGAGCCCTCTCTACGGGAATGCAAGCAGTCACCCCAGCTCAGTTCCATTGTGCATGCGCGCGTACCTCCCGCTGGTCAGCTGATTTTTGGGTCTCTGACACGAATGCATGTGGGGTGAGGAGGATGCAGGAGGTGCATATGCATGCACAGGCATGGGGTGCTCATGCGGGAGTTGTGTGTGCATGTGTAGGGGTGGGGTACACAAGGGGGTGCATTCACATTGCATTATGGGAGTGTGCATGTACTTTCGGCACTCGGTGCCAAAAAGGTTAGCCATCCCTGCTCTATGCCATCCTATTTAGGCACATTTTAAGCCGGGTGCATGTATGCAAGCTGCACGCGTGATCAAAGGCATGTGCAGAAGACGGAGCACATGTGTGGATGCTTACACACTCATATCTGCGAACTGGTAGGGAAAGTAAGTGAATACCACCCCTGGTTTAGCTGCATGTTGAGCTGCACACAGACTAACAAGTAGTGAGGACAGAGCAACACCCTTAAAATTTGAAATGCACTAGTCAATCTTTTTGCTGGGTAAAGCAACTTTAGATTGCTTTTACCACAAACAGTGTAATGTTGTGTTTATTCAGCCATCCTCCACATTACTAAATTTCCTCCCCTTTTAAGAAACCCATGAGTTGCTAGTAAATGAAAGCCAACTCTTTTGTGCTTCGATCAATCTTACACAGAACTACTAAGGTATCTGTTCATTATCTGCTGTTCACACTTTATTAATGAAGCTACCCATCACCCCTTAGCCGCAGGCTCTTAATTTATTCCCAGAATGCCTCTGCTTGCTACAGCACTCTCAGAAACAGCTTTTCTTGCAGAATCAGCTGTTTAACCAGGTCTTAGTTTCATGGGTCAATTAAATACCAAATACAGTTATTTCACAGTAGTGGATATTATAATATATAGATTCTCTCTTAAAGCTATGGCAATCTTTAAGATAGTTTTCTAAGGAAGAGACTCTTCATGTGACACCTCTCAGGGAGTCAAGCAAAGACGACAATAGACTGACTCTATTTTGTGGTAGCTATTCCTTATTTCAACATGTGATAATATAAGAAAGGGAAGTTCACAGCATCTCCTCTTTTGATCATTATGTCGGGGTGCTGTACAGTCTAACTCTGCTCCCACAATTATCCTTATGAACTTTTTCCTCTGCTTACTCTAAAAGTCATGTGGCTGAATAGCTTAAAAAGGTAAAATGCTGCAAGATATCATATCTTTTTTCCTACAGGAAAAATACATGCATCAAACTACTGGGTTTTAGAAGTCTCTTTCTTTCTTTCTATTTTTCTCTTTCTCTTTCTTTCTGGCTGGAAAGGAATTTTTTCTAGTCAGGCCAACTAATAGCCCCACAAAATATAGTTTGAATCACATAACCAGAAGCTTCTCTGGCAACCCACACAGGCCTTTATTTATTAGCAGAATTAAATTGTGCAGCCTCTTGGCTAAAGTAGGTTGCCCTTTGCTCTTCTTGGGAAATCTGAGCTTCCTACTTTATGATAACTGGACTCTGTGCAATTGGAAGCATGTTATTTTGGACTGTTGCTTTTCCTTAGTACATGTATCATAAAATCATGTCAATAGGAACTGATAAGGATTTTTATGCTTTTTGCTTTCTTTTTTTCTGAATATGAAATGATTTTTGTTTAATTTGTATGAAATAGGCAATATTGAAATAATAACTGAGTATGCCTTATTATGCATAGGTACACATACAAACACACATGCAAGATTACAAATTTGAGTCCTACAAAAGATAGCAATAGCACTTAGGTTTATGTACCACTTCAGAGTGCTTTACCCTCTCTAAGCAGTTTACAGAGTCAGCAATTTGGCCCCCAACAATCTGGGTCATCATTTTACCCACCTTGGAAGGATGGAAGGCTAAGTCAACCTGGAGCCTGGGGAGACTTGAACTGCCAAATTGCTGGCAGCCGACAGTCAGCAGAAGTAGCCTGCATTACTGCATTCTAACCACTCTGCCACCACGGCTCTAGATTCTAGTTTTATACTAGTACCTCTTTACAAAGCCTTAGTAAGACCACACTTGGAATACTGCATCCAGTTCTGGTTACCAAAATTTATTACCAAAAATTATTATGAGTCCGGTCTCATAACTAAAACTGGACTAAACCGGACTAAAACATATAAAGAAGGGTTATAGAAATTGGGTATGTCTAATATAATGAAAAGAAAGACCAGGGAAAACATGATAGCACTCTTCCAATATTTGAGGAGCCCCTAGAAAGTTGAGGGGGGTCAAATTATTTTCCAAAGCATCAAAAGGCAAGGCAAGAAACAACCATTGAAAGCTAACCAAGGAGAGAAGCAATCCTAACTAAGGAGAATTTCCTAATGATGGGAGCAATCAACCAATGGAATAGCTTGCCTTCAGAAGTCGTAGGTGTTCCACCACTGGAGACATTCTATTCTATTCTATTCTATTCTATTCTATTCTATTCTATTCTATTCTATCCCATCCCATCCCATCCATCCCACACCCCACCCCACCCCACCCCACCCCACTCCACTCCATTCCATTCCATTCCATTCTATTCTATTCTATTCTATTCTATTCTATTCTATTCTAATTAACATACTTTTTTGGCCAATAGAATGTATTTAAAGAAACATATCCCATAACGTGAAACGGATAAGAGAATCAAAGAAGCATCTGGAAGTTTTAAGTCACCTCAAATATTTAAAAGCTGATGTTATTTGCAGGAGAGTCTTTAAATAGAAGATCTTAGATACTAAGTTGAACAAGTTTATTTGATACATTTTCCAACTTGGGTAAAATGGCTTACTGCCTTCTTTCATAAACACATAAATGTCTTTCTTTTTAATGTTAATACTGTAAACAACTAAGACCTCACTTGCGCCCGAACCAGTTCTATGCTTGGTGGCGCCATCTAGATTTTCTGTTCTGCACATGCGCAGAACAATCTTCATTGAAAAAGTGTATTTTCCCCCCTTTTCTAATGTTGTGTGCATGCGCAGACCTTTTACCGAACCGGTAGTAATATTGGCAGGAACCCACCTCTGCTGCAGTGGAATATTGCAGTTTTAACCAAAGAAAAGTATACATTGACTTTTAAAACTTACCAGGAAGCCAACCCTATCCCTAACCATGGCTTCATATAGCTCTTTTAGAAATATATCTACTTGGTCTTAACATGGGAAGCACACACTTCCAAAGCTGATAGGAAAGAGTTCCACTAAACATAGAAAAAAACATTCTAAACTAATCCTAACTTTTCTGTACAGACTGAAATATAAGGGGAATAAAAGATTTAGTATGAGTTAGTTATATTCTGAAATTTATAGCATTGCCAAATAGATCTGTTTATTTTTAATGCATCTCTGTTGTTGGTTTTTTTTTTTGTATGCGGTTTTACCCATTTGTTATAACCTGCTCAGAGTCACCTTCGGTGATATGGGCAGTTATATAAAGTAATTTTGACCTATATCTATCTCTGTATCTATCTCTCCATTCTGATTTCTTTAGTTCTGTTCTAAACTAATTCTAAATTAAACAGGATTAGTTTTAAGGTAGACTTTATTGGTTATTATTATTTGATGGTATCTACAGTATTTCTATATTAGCTGCAGTGAAGTGACATGTTAAGATTAGGCTTCCATGAAATTTATGGTCTAATTGCTTGTGAAAAAGAGCTTTAGTGTGGTTTAGATTTAGCTTTCCCCATTCTTACAGATGTCCGCTGTATAGCTTTCTGAAAAGATGCACTTTGGGGACTATGGATCTTTTCACACATAAATCTGAGAGGTTTTCCCAAGTGTCTTTGGCTTGATCTAGAGCTGACACTCACAATAAATTTCACAATAGAACTCAATGAACCCTAACCCCATATCCAACTTATCCTTACAACAATAGAAATATATATGCTCAAGGTTACCCCAGGAAGCAAATCCCCACAGTAGCATAAATTTAAGACTACCGTTAAACACAACAATTCACCCTGAAATGAACACTCACAATAAATTTCACAATATAACATAGAAAGATCCAGTGTTCACTATTGTTTCGCTGAGATGTTAGGATATATATTTGACCTACAGTAAGTATTACCCAGGGACACAATCCTCACCATTTCCCAATCCTAAAATTACACCTACCCATCAATAGGTATAATGTTATAGTTAATTATGCAGATTTTCAGAATTATGGCCTAACTGAAGCCATAATTTCACTGGAATGACAATAGAAATAAATATCCTAAACATTACCTAAAGACACATACCTCCCTCAATATCAACCAGAGTATTTCTATGCATTTTAACTCACTCTAAAAATAACAGGAACAATATATTTCAACTTTAACCTCAAGGTACCCAACAACACAGTTCTCACTGCAACATAAATCTAGCCAAGGAAAAGCTTGGTACAAAGCTAGCCCTAATGCTAAATTCAACAGAGTCATCAGGGGAATCCAACCTTACATGTAACAGAAGTAGAAATATTTACTATAAATGTTACACTGTTGCAAGCTGTATTGACTATAACATACATGTAAGACTACAACTAACTCTTAAAAATTCATGCTAAATCTAACCTTCTCACTAAATTTTACATAGAACCCCTAAGGCTACCTAACCATGTGTCTTATTTTACCCTAACACCAAGAGATTTCTATCAACAAACTTCTTCCTAGAATTATTCCTGCGCTATGGCAGAGTCCACTTGTTAGACTTCCTACCCACATTTTATCTATGATTGGCATGATTCCCAGTCAGAGTTGGGTTGCAAATCCCAGAGCTACCGGTTCACTCGTGAGTGATGTTTCTGTATCTGGGCGGGTGACCAGAGCCTCCTACCGCCGCCACTACTGGTTCGCCCAATCCAGGCCAAACCAGGAGCAATCCACCTCTGCTCCTAGTCAATGTTGGATGATGTTGTTCATAGTGTGGTTGAATTGCGTTAGTCTAATAATTTCCACCAACAAACTACTGTAACATAATCACAATATTCCTACTGGACATAAATCTTATTTTAAAGATAGCATTTTCTACTTTCATGATTGTATAGTGATAATGTCAGGCTTAATCATCATGCCTCTACCATGTCCCTGAAGCAGTGGCCCCTTCTCATGACCAAGAAACATGAACCATGAGACATAAGAGGCAAGGATGAGTCCAAATTTCTATAATAGCCATTGCAGATAATGATTGCTATAGAGAAGTCATATATCTGTAGTTAGGTGGCAGCTGATTTTATCAAATATTCTGCATTCAGACTCATCTACACTGCTCACTCTAGGAGTTCGATTCTGAACAGCTCAAGGTTGACTCAGCCTCCACCATTCCAAGGTGGGTAATATGAGGACCCAGATTGTTGGGGGCAATATGCTGACTCTGTAAACTACTTAGAGAGTGATGTAAAGCACTATGAAGCAGTACATAAGTGTAAGTGCTATTGCTATTGCTATCTATACAAGCCCTGTTAAACAACCTATTGATTCAGAAGTAAGGACCAACCCTATGTAATCCACCATTTCTCTGCTTTTCAGCTCTTTGGTTTTGTGGGAAAAAATATCCATCTGGTTCAGTTCCAAACTGGGAGAAAGGCACTGGAGACAAAATGGATGCTGGAGGGCGATTGGAAAGAAGGTCCATTTATTGATGAAGCAGAACCACTTGGGTTTGTGATTCTGGGCAGCTGACAAAATGGAGATGAGAGTGAGGGTTTTTTATATCTTCTTTGGGCTTTGCAATCAAACTTCCTGTTCCTGTGCAAGAACATGTATTCTATTGGCTGTTGTCCTATGGGGTCATATAGGAGTTATGTAGGGGTCATAGGTGACTCTGTAGGCAAAAGAGGAAGAGTGTTTATCTGAGCTCCCAGGTTTGGTTGAAGTTTGAACTATTCTGAGATGATGCAATGTCTGAAATGGAGATTGTGCAATGTCGTGTGCGCTGTGTCTTCTGCTAAACGGTAGTGGATTAATCCTATTATGTCCTGAAGGATCATGCCCTGTTCTTAATCCCATCACCCTGAAGCTGAGGGTCTTTTGTTTTGTAGATAGGCTGGCTCAATCTTTCTTAATGGGCACAAAATATCTGCTGGGGCTATTAAGATTGAGTCTGCTTCCTGCCTCTAAAAAAACATGTTTCTCCATTTCTCATAACCAATTTCATTGTAATTTTAGTACAATAACAATAAAGATTATTATTATTATTATTATTATTATTATTATTATTATTATTATTTACTTTATTCATAAAACATGAAACTCAACCAACTGAACATTTAAAAATGCATATTACAAATACTATTGACTGGTGCTAATTGTTGATACAGTTTGCTGCCAGCATCCTAGGTATCAACCAAGTATCTACGTAGAATATAACATGTGCCAAGTAGCACCGTTTTTTGCAGTTCCACTGGTGTTATTGCAGGAAGCTGCAATTTGCTGAGATGTTATAGTTATAGTTATAGTTATAGTTATAGTTATAGTTATAGTTATAGTTATAGTTATAGTTATAGTTATAGTTATAGTTATAGTTATAGTTATAGTTATAGTTATAGTTATAGTTATAGTTATAGTTATAGTTATTTAGAGAAATATAATGTTCTTCCTATTAGAATTTTTCTAAATATTGAAGAACAAAGTCCCGGTGCCTCTTTCCTGCTGGATACTACTGTATGTCTGATGGTTCGGTGGCTTTTGAAATGGATTTTGGTCTACTCATTTCTTTCAACCATGTTTAACTGAAGTGGTGGTTGGGGGTTGAACATTAATGGCTGATTAGAATCAAGCTGGTGCTGCTTCTATACACAATTAATTTTCAATGTGCTGTACTGAGTAGGGATTTCTAGTCACTGTGTTAAAACAATGAAATGGTTTGCCCAATAACCAAAATTATTATTCTTTCATGCTCTTAACTATATATTTTTCCTTTGTGTGCCCCATGAAGCTGCTTAACCATCCCCATCAAGTGAAATGTGCAAACTTTTGACACTACAAATTAAAAGGAGCCACATTTCATGCTAAACTATTTTCTGATTTACCAAACATGCCATCTGTACACCTTGGAAAGCCAATACTCATCAGCTTCAGAGAAACTTAAAAAAAAAGCAACATTTCAAGAAAAAAAAGAAAAAGAAAAGAAAAGAAAAAAAACCGTGGTTCATTATCTTTTCAATCTGCAACTAATTTGCACTGTATAAAGTCATTTAATTCAAATATGAGTGTTGACAGTCACAATGATCTTTAATATGTTAGCCAATTCAATTTCCTTTAGAAACTTTAATTTGAATAGATGGAAGAATGCTGAGCTGAATCTCACTTACTTTACCCCTGTATACACAGCAATTACATACAAGAGTAGGAAATTTATTTGGTTTTTTAGATGCCAGCGATCTGCAAAATCATTTTGGTATATGTGAATTGTATGAGATCCATAAGGGGTACATATAACAATCAAACATTTCAAAATAATTCACCAGAGTAAAGGTAAAGGAATCCCTGCAGATTTTTTTTTTGCTAGTCATTGCCAGCTGTAGTGTGTGGCGTTCACCTCAGTTTCAAGGCCGTTGAACCAGCACTGTCCAAAGATATTTCTGTGGTCGTGTGGCCACAGCATGACATCACAGAGTATTGTTACTTTCCCACTGTTGTGGTACCTATTCACCTACTTGCATTTTCTTGCTTTCGAATTCTAAGTTGGCAGGAGCCAGGATGAGGATAGACAGTCACCCCATTGTGCGAAACTTTGGATTTCAGCCTTGGCTGCTGGCTGTCAAGCTGACAAGTCCAGGGCCTTAACCAGTGAGCCACTGCACCACCCATAATTCACCAAGGGTTTAGAAAAAGAAAGATGTCACTTACACTTCAATTTGGACATCTACATTGGACATATTTAGGGCGGTGCAAATCACATACACCTCAAAACTGTTTGTATTCATATTTTATTCCACTTCTTGGGATTGCAGTGTGGTATTTAGTGAGAAGAATGTATCTTCCTGGCTGCTTTCCAAGACTCTTGCAAGCCACCCCTCCATCCATGTCACAGGTGAGTTCCTACTGGTTCGGCCCAGTTCAGCCGAACCGGTAGTAACTTGATTTTTAAAAAATACACGCTATATTTGATTGTTTACAATACAATAGCAGAGTTGGAAGGAACCTTGGAGGTCTTCTAGTCCAACCCCCTGTGTAGGCAGGAACCTTATACCATTTCAGACAAATGGCTATCTAACATCTTCTTAAAGACTTCCAGGGTTGGGGCATTCACAACTTCTGGAGGCAAGCTGTTCCAGAGGTTAATTGTTCTAACTGTCAGGAAGTTCCTTAGTTCTAAGTTGCTTCTCTCCTTGATTAGTTTCAAGTTTTCGCGCATGCGCGAAAAGATGGCGGCGCGCCGCTGAGCTCCGTGCGGGCCGCGGAGGCCCGCTGGTGGAAAGGAGGTGCTACCCGACCCCATTTCCAGCTTTGGGGGTCGGGACTGGTAGGAGGACCACCTGGGCTTGCGACCGTGCCCTAGTTGGGGCCGCCCGGGTGGTTTTTTCGGCGCTGCGAGTCCGGCCGAGTGAGCCCGGTTGAGGAGAAGACGCCGGGCGGAAGGAGGGCGGACGCCGGGCGGAAGGAGGGCGGAAAAGAACGCCGAGGAGGCCGAGGCCCGAGCCTGGACGCCGAGCCGATGAGAGCTACGGGGAGCCGGGCGTCAGAGGCTGAAGATTGGAGCATGGAGGACGCCTGGGAGCCCGGAGGACCCCCCGGATGGCCGGAGGAGCCCCTGAGGTGAACGGGAGGAGCGGAGGCCGGTCATTCGGGAGTGGGTCGAGGAACGGATACCGGGCGAGGGCGGCATGGAGAAACGGGGGCCGAGCGGAACCCTGGAGGGAGCCCTGACGTATGTGGCTGAATGGCTGAATGTTAACCGAGGCCTGAGGGTGGCTGGAAGATCAGAGGCCTGGCGGAGGCAGAGCAGAGGCCATGTAGAAGACCGTAGGAGGTGAGGCCAAAGCGCAGGCCGAGTAGAGGCGAGGAGGGGTCGAAATGCCTGACTGGAGGCCGGAGCCAGGCTGGAGAAGCAGAGTTGGGACGAGCATGGACCCCCTGGGACCTCACCGTGGGGCTTCACCAGGGATATTATTCGTTGGGCTGGAGGATTTTGGACTCTGGACTTTATATGTCTATACCATCTACATTATTTATTTCATCTATATCATTTCATCTATATCATCTCCCGTTTATATTGCACATGGCCCGAATTTTATCTGACTATCGAATTTGAATCTGCCGAATTACCCTACTGGACTATTTTATATATTTAATATTCATATGTTTATATATTTATATATTTATATATGTATATTTATCTATTTATTACCATCTTTCGCACCTTATTTAATATCTTAACCTTTTATCCAGCGTGGTCTCTGTATTACCTAGCATGTACTCAAGGGCCTGCCTTCTCTTGCTGCGAGAGTCCCCCCTCTCGCAGGTATGGCCCGCTGTGTTATCAAGGGCACACTTTGATGAGGGACTAGTAAGTCAGGAGAAGTGGCGAAAGCGCAGGTGTAGGGGTTTTTTAGTAAAAAAGCTGTTGTCTGTTTTAGGGGGTACCAGGGAGGAGGGAGGGTTTAGACAGGTTGAGACTAGCCAGAAGGGAACGGGCCGAGCCAGCAGACGACGGAGGGAGGCGGATGGTTCCGTTAAGAGGGGGGAAACACAAGTCATTCCGGTGGAGGGCTTCCCCATCCAGAGGGTCGTGGGGAGGGGCAGGGCCGAGGGGAGACAAGTTCTTTCCTCCCGGTTGGAGGCACGTAGCCGTTGGTTACAAACGGTTGGGTGCCACAACCCCCGCAGGCTAGGTGGCCAGGGAATACAGAGCCAGGGTCTGCGGCTGATGTTTTGCAACGCCAGGTCCGTTGTCAACAAAGCCCCCCTCATTAGTGACCTTGTGTCAGAGGGGGAGCCGGACCTGGTAGGAATTGCGGAGACCTGGTTGGGCCACGAGGGAGGACATCCCCTCGTTGAAATGTGCCCACCAGGCTACCGCGCATTTCATCAGCCGCGGGCCCTAGGCAGGGGTGGTGGGGTAGCGGTCATTATTAAGGAAGGCCTTGAGCCGAGAGAGACCATTGTGCCTCAGACTTCCGGCTGTGAGTCCCTCTGCGTGAAGTGGGGCCTAGGGAGGCAGTTGGGCTTGCTGGTTGTATACCTGGCTCCCCGCTATGTAGCAGCAGCCCTGCCCGAGCTCCTGGAGGTGATCGCTACGGTGGCAGTGGAGACCCCCAGACTTATAGTCATGGGGGACTTTAACCTGCCATCGTTGGGCGAATCATCCGTGGTAGCTCGGGAGTTCATGGCTTCCATGACGGCCATGGACCTGACCCAAGTAATTCAGGGCCCCACCCACGAGGGTGGACATACGCCGGACCTCATCTTCGTCTCGGGCCAATGGAAAAGTGATCTGGGTATAGGGGATATAGTCATCACACCCTTGTCATGGTCAGACCACTCACTTCTCCGGCTCGACTTTCCGACCGCTGCTCCCCTCCGCGGGGAGGCGGAACCAGAGTCACCAATCTGGTACCGCCCCAGGCGCTTGATGGACCCGGATGGGTTCCAGACAGCGCTTGGGCCATTTCCTGTATCCCTGACCCGCGCCCCGATGGAGGACCTCACGGCCGCATGGAATAGTGCGGCCGTGGGAGCCTTAGATCGGGTCGCGCCCTTGCGGCCTCTCTTGCGGCGGCGAACCACCCTGGCTCCTTGGTTCACTGAGGAGCTGCGGGTGATGAAACGCCGCAAGAGATGCCTAGAGAGAAGATGGAGGGCTAGCCGCTCTGAATCTGACCGGACACAGGTAAGAGCCCATTTACGGACTTACATTGTGGCGCTGAGGGTGGCCAAACGTCATCATTGTGCCACTCTCATAGCATCCGCAGAAAACCGCCCTGCCGCCCTGTTTAGGGTGACCCGCTCCCTCCTTCAACAGAGGGAGCGGGAAGCCCCGCTACAGGGTAGAGCAGAGGAATTTGTGATTTTTCTGCAGGAGAAAACCGCCCAGATACAGAGTGAGCTAACCCCCATTCATGGCCCAGTGGGATGCCACGAGAGAGATCTTGTTTGGGAGGAGTTTGACTCCGTTACTTCCGAGGATATGGACAGGCTACGTGGGCGACTGCGAGCCACCACATGTTTATTGGACCCGTGCCCCTCCTGGCTTGTACTGGCATCCTGGGAGGTGACACGAGGCTGGCTCCAAGAGGTTATCAACGCATCCTTGAGTGAGGGTTCCTTGCCTGCCTCCCTAAAAGAGGCCATGGTGAGGCCCCTCCTCAAGAAGCCCTCTTTGGACCCAGCTCTTTTGAACAACTACCGTCCAGTCTCCAACCTTCCCTTCTTGGCGAAGGTTGTTGAGAGTGTGGTGGCACAACAGTTTCCCCGTCACCTGGAGGAAGTTGACTATCTAGATCCGCGCCAGTCCGGCTTTCGGCCCGGGCATAGCACCGAGACGGCATTGGTCGCATTGGTAGATGATCTCTGGAGGGCCAGAGATGGGGGTTGTTCCTCCATCCTGGTCCTATTAGACCTCTCGGCGGCTTTCGATACCATCGACCATGGTATCCTATTGCATTGGCTGGGGGGGTTGGGGGTGGGAGGCACCGTGTTACGGTGGTTCTCCTCCTACCTCTCTGGCCGATCGCAATTTGTGTTGGCAGGAGGGCATAGGTCGACCTCGAGACCCCTCACATGTGGGGTGCCTCAGGGGTCGGTCCTCTCGCCTCTCCTGTTTAATGCATATATGAAGCCGCTGGGTGAGATCATCCGTGGCTTTGGGGTGGAGTACCACCTGTACGCTGATGACACCCAGCTGTACATATCTACCCCAAACCACCCCAACGATGCCGTAGCGGTGATGTGCCAGTGCCTGGAAGCCGTGCGGACCTGGATGGGAAGTAACGGACTCAGGCTCAACCCGACCAAGACCGAGTGGCTGTGGTTTCCGGCTGCCCGATTCAACCAGCTCTCTCCAACGCTGGCCATAGGGGGCGAACATCTTGCCCCTGTGGATGGGGCGCGCAACTTGGGTGTCCTCCTGGATACCCGGCTGTCCATGGAAGATCAAGTGACAGCCGTGGCCAGGAGGGCGTTTTACCAGGTTCGCCTGGTACGCCAGTTGCGCCCCCTATTGGATCGGGACGCCCTTCGCACAGTCACTCATGCTCTCGTGACATCCCGACTGGATTATTGCAACTCTCTCTACATGGGGCTCCCCTTGAGGTGCACCCGGAGGCTTCAGTTGGTCCAGAACGCAGCCGCGCGAGCAATTATGGGCACCTCTAGGTTTGCCCACGTAACACCGCTCTTGCGCGAGCTGCACTGGCTACCTGTCGTCTTCCGGGTGCGCTTCAAGGTGTTAATTATCATCTTCAAAGCGCTCCATGGCTCGGGACCTAGTTATCTGCGGGATCGGATCCTGCCTCATACATCCTCACGGCCGATACGCTCCCACAGAGAGGGACTGCTCTGGGTGCCGTCCACTAGACTTTGTCAGCGGGCGACGCCCAGGGGAAGGGCCTTCTCTGTGGCGGGCCCAGCCCTCTGGAACGACCTTCCCCCCGATATTAGGACAACCACGGACCTCCGCTCCTTCCGCTTAAAATTAAAGACTCACTTTTTTCGTCTGGCCGGCCTTGGGTAGTCTCTTTTTAGGTTAGGGGGTTTTTAGGGGTAATTTTTAGTTTAGTATATGGGTTTTAGCGCAGGAATTATTTAATTTACTTTTAATTCTGTTGTTTGTACTCTGTAGTTTGTTCTTTGTATTTTTAATTGCCTGTGCCCCGCCTCGAGTCCCCTTGGGGAGAGAGAGCGGGTTATAAAATTAAATTATTATTATTATTATTATTATTATTAGTTTCCACCCATTGCTTCTTGTCCTGCCTCCAGGTGCCTTGGAGAATAGTTTGACTCCCTCTTCTTTATGGCACCCTCTGAGATATCTGAACACTGCTATCATGTCTCCCTTGATCCTTCTTTTCATTAAACTAGACATACCCAGTTCCTGCAACCGTTCTTCATATGTTTTAGCTTCCAGTCCCCTAATCATCTTGGTTGCTCTTCTCTGCACTCTTTCCAGAATCTCCACGTCTTTTCTACATTCCGTTACTTCCGAGGATATGGACAGATTACGTGGGCGACTGCGAGCCACCACATGTTTATTGGACCCGTGTCCCTCCTGGCTTGTACTGGCATCCTGGGAGGTGACACGAGGCTGGCTCCAGGAGGTGGTCAACGCTTCCTTGTGTGAGGGTGCCTTGCCTGCTTCCCTAAAAGAAGCGATGGTGAGGCCCCTCCTTAAGAAGCCCTCCTTGGATCCAGCTTCTTTGAACAACTATCGTCCCGTCTCCAACCTTCCCTTTTTGGCGAAGGTTGTCGAGAGTGTGGTGGCACAACAGTTTCCCCGTCACCTGGAGGAAGTAGACTATCTAGATCCGCGCCAGTCCGGCTTCCGGCCCGGGCATAGCACCGAGACGGCATTGGTCGCGTTGGTTGATGATCTCTGGAGGGCCAGAGATGGGGGTTGTTCCTCCATCCTGGTCCTATTAGACCTCTCGGCGGCTTTCGATACCATCGACCATGGTATCCTATTGCATCGGCTGGGGGGGTTGGGGGTGGGAGGCACCGTTTTACGGTGGTTCTCCTCCTACCTCTCTGGCCGATCGCAATTTGTGTTGACAGGGGGGCAGAGGTCGACCGCGAGACCCCTCACATGTGGGGTGCCTCAGGGGTCGGTCCTCTCGCCCCTCCTGTTCAACACATACATGAAGCCGCTGGGTGAGATCATCCGTGGTTTTGGGGTAGAATACCATCTGTACGCTGATGACACCCAGCTGTACATTTCTACCCCAAACCACCCCAACGATGCCGTAGCGGTGATGTGCCAGTGCCTGGAAGCTGTACGGATCTGGATGGGAAGTAACGGACTCAGGCTCAACCCGACCAAGACCGAGTGGCTGTGGTTTCCGGCTGCCCGATTCAACCAGCTTACTCCATCGCTGGCCATAGGGGGATGGGGTGTGCAATTTGGGTGTCCTCCTGGATGCCCGGCTGTCCATGGAAGATCAGGTGACAGCCGTGGCCAGGAGGGCGTTTTACCAGGTTCGCCTGGTTCGCCAATTGCGCCCCCTATTGGATCGGGACGCCCTTCGCACAGTCACTCATGCTCTCGTGACATCCCGACTGGACTATTGTAACTCTCTCTACATGGGGCTGCCCCTGAGGTGCACCCGGAGGCTTCAGCTAGTCCAGAATGCAGCCGCGCGAGCAATTATGGGGACCGCAAGGTCTACCCATGTAACACCGCTCTTGCGCGAGCTGCACTGGCTGCCTGTCGTCTTCCGGGTGCGCTTCAAGGTGCTAATCATCATCTTTAAAGCGCTCCATGGCTCGGGACCTAGCTATCTGCAGGATCGGATCCTGCCTCATACGTCCTCACGGCCGATTCGCTCCCACAGAGAGGGGCTTCTCCGGGTGCCGTCCACTAGACTGTGTCAGCGGGCGACACCCAGGGGAAGGGCGCTCTCTGTGGCGGGCCCGGCCCTCTGGAACGACCTTCCCCCCGACATTAGGACAACTACGGACCTCCGCTCCTTCCGTCTTAAATTAAAAACTTACTTTTTCCGTCTGGCCGGCCTGGGATAGCCTCCTTGCCTTGGGATTTTATAGAATAGGTTTTAGTTTAATTGGGATTTTAGCACAGGGTTTATTTAATTGGTTTTTAAATTTTGTTGTTATATTTATTGTTGTTGTTTATATATTGCTTTTATGCTACCTGTGCACCGCCCCGAGTCCCCATGGGGAGAGGGGGCGGTCTAGAAATAATAAATTATTATTATTATTATTATTATTATTATTATTATCGTGGCGACCAAAACTGTATGCAGTATTCCAAGTGTGGCTTTACCAAGGCATTATAAAGTGGTATTAAGTGGTATCGATGACCTGGGTCACTGGAACTGGCAGTGACCCTGGCCTGCCACACCCCAGAAGTGGTTCTCCCAGCAGCACCATAGGCTCTGCCATCTTGTTTTTTTGCTTCTGTGCATGCACAGAACAATTTTAGTGCATTAAGCACGCCTGAGCAAACTGGCAGTATCCGCTGCCAGAACCCACTCCTGATCCTGATGCATACGACTCACCTAAGTCCTTTAAATTTTTTAAAAAAGTAATACATAATCAGAGCTGATGTGCACTGCTTTATTTAGAATATGGCCACTTAGTGAGAAAAAGAGCAAGGTAAGCAAGTTGTTATGGGGAAAAAATGCCCACTTTGGTAAGCATCCAAAGTGATTGGAGAAAGTTGAAGCTATGTATATTTTTATCGGTGTGCACAATTTTAGTGATCCTTGGGCTCATTGCCAAAGGAACTCAGAAGAACCCTGAACAAAACAAGGTTACAGGTTATTCCCTTCAAGAAACACCATTTATTTACAGTGTTAAAGAAAATATTGTAAATCATACCGTGACCTCTATAACTGGAATGTCTTAGGAGATAATCGTACTGCAGTGCCCAGACATTCCTTTAAACTGGTGGAAATGGCTTCCTGCTTCAGACGCTAACACCACATACCATAAAGAATGGCAGTTATTGTGTCCACACTACACTGCCTTCTTTTGCAAAACAGAAAAGACAAAGATCGAGTTTTTGTTACCTGTTTCCTTGCCAAACTCACAACTCCAGCAGCCTGATTCTTACTGTCATGATTTTGCACCTACTCAAGCCATACTATCATACTTGCTCTTAAACTTCGACATGTCCATTTCTTTTTATCCATTCCAGGTGGATAATTCCTGATACTTCTTCACCAAGAAACAATGGATGGAAGTTAATCAATGAGAGAGCAATCTAGAATTAGGGAGAACTTTCCTAGCAGTGAGAACAATTAATTAGTGCAGCAGTCTGCTTTCAGAAGCTGTGGGTGGTCCATCACTGGAGGCTTTCAAGACTGAAGACCCATCTGGAGAGCACCTTTGGGACCACCATAACCTAGATGATTGAGAATCCCCATAGTCATTTGTCCTTCATTTTGAATAAATTCCTAATTTCCATAGCAACTGAGTGTGTATTTGAAATCAGAAGCAAGTTGGGTTTTGGTGAACATTCAGATAAGGGGTAGTGACTAAATATTGGAGAGCAGAGTGCCTTTATTATTATATTTCCATTAAGGGAATGTTGATTGGAAGCTGCGTGAGCAGAAATGACCTGAATGACAATGAAATGAAAACACACCATCATCTGATTAGTAGCAGCCAAGTTTCATAAATTACATTTAAAGAGGCTAGCAACAATCTCTTTCCCACAAACCCTCCTAAAGTTTAAATCCTTCTTGTGTGAAGGATAGAGCAGAATAGGTTGAGGTGCCATCTTGGAACAGGGAAGGATTGAAACACTAGGCACAGCCCTTTGTGAGATGATAAATAGCAGTTAGTTTGATCCCACCAATGTAGGTCCCTCTTCACCTGGGATGGCCTTCCCTTTTGCATTAAACAGTCAGCAGGAACTTTCCTTAGGTTCATTGATTAATCTACCTCTGCCATTTCAGAGTTGTAGATGTAGACAATAAATCTTTATAAGGACCTTTCCAGCTAGAGAAGTTTTGAAACTATCTTGGAGGAGAGAGAGGGGGAGAGGGAGGGAGGGAGGGAGGGAGGGAGGGAGGGAAGGAGGGAGAGAGAGAGAGAGAGAGAGAGAGAGAGAGAGAGAGAGAGAGAGAGAGAGAGAGAGAGAGAATAAGTAGTAGGTAGCATTCTAGTAAATTAGTACTTTGAAATGAATAAATGTCACGGAATCCATCAACATAATACTTTCAGTTACAGTTGTGTGTCATTTGTACAATTGGCATATCATCTATATACAAAGTTATAGTTTCTATTCATCAATTCATTCATAGAAATTGGGCTCTTCTATTCTGCCACTGTTTCTATTCCTAACCACAAAGCAGTTTGAAGGTAACCCATAATTATCTAAAGTTCTGCCTAAAGCCAAAAACAAAGAGTAAAGCATGTAATTAAATCATTGCTTCAACCCTGAACTAGCATACATTCTGGCATAACAAAAATATCCTTATCTCTATGCCACACAAAAGAGAAATTAAATTAATGGCTTGCAAACTCCCTTCCCAGTTCCACCTTCTTAATCACACTGACTGTGCAAAACCCCTGTAGTGTTGAATAGATGTATCTGGAAAATACTTTTCTTTTGAACTGAGAAAAAAAAATGTTGCAAGGTATCAATGACTGGATGGGTCTAAAGTTGACAATTTTTATAGCTGGATAAAGAGCAGGGGGGGGGGACCACATTTTTCTCTGCTCCTCTCTCTCCTCCTTGAATTGTCTTGTTTGAAAGCAATAACTTGTTACTACACAGTTCATGCCTAATTTATGTCTTATCATCTTTTGTTTAATTCTAATGCTTGGTAGTACAAATGTTTAGCATGAAGCTTGGACATCATATTCACAATATATCCTGCAAAGTAAAACAATATCATTTACCATCTAACTGGGGAGAGCAACTGGGAAAGTAATTTTGTTAGTAAGCAGTTTAAATCTTTTGAAATATTTATATGGTTTGGAATAATTAATAATAATTAATAATAATAATTTATTAAATTTCTAAACCGCCCCCTCTCCCCGAAGGGACTCGGGGCGGTGTACAGAAAAATTAAAAACATCTAAAACCATAACAATACATACATAATTAAAACTGAATTAAATAATAACCCTGTACTAAAATTTATAAAAGCATTAAAAACTGTATTCCATTAAAACCAGATTAAATAATTTAAACTACAGACTGGGGCGAGGAGCATAAATTAGGCCAAGCCAGCCTGATGGAATAGATAGGTCTTAACTTTTTGGCGGAAGGGGTGGAGGTCTGTGGTAGTTCTAATATCGGGGGGTAGGTCGTTCCAAAGGGTCGGGCCCATCACAGAGAAGGCCCTTAATAATAATAATAATAATAATAATAATAATTTAATTTATAGACCGCTCCCTCTCCCCAAAGGGACTCGGGGCGGTGCACAGGGGAATTAAAATATACAGACATAAATATACATAAATATAAATAAAATCAAAAAATTAAACAATTTATCCCTGCGCTAAAACCCAAAATACTAAAAACAAATCCCTTAAAAACCCAATTAAACAATAAAACAGATGACTAACCCAGGCCGGCCAAGCAGAAAAAGTGTGTTTTTAATTTTTGATGAAAGGAGCGGAGGTCCGTAGTTGTTCTAATGTCGGGGGGGCAAGTCGTTCCAGAGGGCCGGGCCCGCCACAGAGAAGGCCCTTCCCCTCGGCGTCGCCCGCTGGCATTGCCTAGCGGATGGCACTTCACTCCCTCTCTGTGGGAGCGAATCGGCCAAAGGGATATATGGGGCAGGATATGATCCCGCAAATAGTTTTGGAATATGGTTTGGAATAGTTCTGTGCCAGTAATTTCATCCAGTCTGTATGTGTTGTTTTATTGGTTATATAGGTTATATAGGGGTGTGTGTGTATGTGTGTGTGTGTGTGTGATAGAACAGCCCATTTCTTTTTTATATTTTTGGGAAGATGCAGGGCGGGAGTAAGGAGGAGGTAATTGAAAATATCTACTGTAATCAAAATGGCTCATATCCTGTACAATGGTGTAGAATTAAAAAAAAAAGTTCCTTTGGTTCAATGAGTATTAAACATTTCCTGAACAAAATAGCAGAGGGCTTGAAATATACAACCAGACATAGCAAATAAATAGGATGGAACCTGTCAATGCATACACAAACAAATTTTAAATCTGAATAATTAGGGGAAAATGTGTTTAACTGTTAGATCATTTAAAAGAGGCGGCGGGGGGGGGAAGAGACATAAAGAGAGAATATCTGGCAAACCCCATCTATTCTGAAAATAAATATATAGTATTAATGGACAAAAGACAGCCATTGAAATAGGCCATATAACACTGACCTTGGAAACTGACAAAAGACTAATTGTTTTGCTAATGTGTGACTTCTTTGCTCAAAGGCTACTATTACCATGAAATTTTCCATATAGTAAAATTCTGAATTATGTTCAAATAATTAGACTGCTGTGATTGAAACTTGGGTTCAAGGTTGTGCAAGAAAAGATCTTAAAGGCATTTTATCCTTGGAATTGCATAAAAATGTAAAAGCTTGCCATCAATTTGTTGACAAACTTGAACCTTGTAATTTGTCATGGAAATAGACAGAATCATCCCAGTGTGTTTATTTGCCTAGCAGACCAATAACAGATTCCCACGAGGCACGACAAATTCTATAAAATTGCTATTTTAATAATAATTTAATAATTTTAATAATAATAATAATAATTTTTATTTTTAAACCGCACCCTCTCCCCACAGGGACCCGGGGCGGTGCACAGGCAGAATAAAAACAGTCAAAAAATACATACATTTCATAAAAAACAATTAAACCAACCCTGTGCTAAAAATTCGCTAAAAATGTGCTACCCCATTAAAAAACCCCAAAGACAGAGAGACTATCCTAGGCCGGCCAGACAGAAGAAGTGTGTTTTTAGCTTGAGACGGAAGGAGCGGAGGTCAGTGGTCATCCTGATATCGGGGGGAAGGTCGTTCCAGAGGGCCGGGCCCGCCACAGAGAGAGCCCTTCCCCTGGGAGTCGCCCGCTGACAGAGTCTAGTGGACGGCACCCGGAGAAGCCCCTCTCTGTGGGAGCGGATCGGCCGTGAGGATGTATGGGGCAGGATCCGATCCCGCAGATTTTGTGCTTTGGCTTTAAGAAAAAAAAAGGAAACTTAAATAACCAACAAGTTTAAATGTATAATGTATAAATGGATCCAGGATGAATCATGACTATTCTTTATCTTGTATTATTAGCACTCATAGATATACATATTGTGCCAGTGGTGGGTTCCTACTGGTTTGGACTGGTTTGGCTGAACCGGTAGTGGTTTGGCAGCCTGGATTGCTGGATCAGACAGCAACCCAGGCCTGCCACAGACCCAAACTGGTTCTACCGGTGGTGCATTTAGAGAACAATTTTTATTGTATTGCACATGCGTGCACAGTGCGCATCAAGCATGCATGCATAGCGTGCCCATGAGCGAACCCACAGTAGTGGCTGCTGGAACCCACCCTTGCATTGTACACCATATTTGAGCAATAAGCCATCAAAATAGGCCACACCAAGCTTAGCTTGCATTTTGGGGGTTCGGGCACACACACAATCACTTGTGCATGCGCATGCTTTGGGCACTCGGTCCAGAAAAGGTTAGCTATCACTGGACTAGAAGATCTCCAAGATCTCTTCCAACTCTGTTATTCTGTTATAAGATAAAGCAGCGATATTCAAGGATGGGCTAAAATATTCTTGAAAACTTACCATGATTAAGAATGATCGAATACAAAGTCAAGCAGAGCATGTGAGAACAGCTAATGGAGATGAGGAAACTCACGATTTAATACTTTACCAAAGTAGTACGAAACATTGTCTGCTTCAGTCATTAGACCATGATTTCTGAGAACTGTTCTTGCTGTTTTGAAAAATGCAACTTCTAAATGTTAAAATCTCGAAGATAAAACAGATGCCCATGGAACCTAGCCCCACACTCAATATGTTCCTTCAGCTACAACCACCACCACCACCACCAACATATAAGTTCTTGACCAGCCAAAAATCTTCCATCATGAGACGTTTATAAATGTATAGTCATTGATCTTCATGGTCTTCATAAAGCCATGTGATTTTGTCTGCAACCTTTTAGAACATTTAACCTCAGATTGTGGTAAAAAAATCAATTTCCTATGCTAAAGAAACAGAACTTAGAAACAAATAGTCACATCAATGATACCTTAAAAGTTCACAGATTTTCCTGCTTCGGTGACACCCTATAATGATGTCAAGGTCTTGGGAAAAAAGACTACAATATTAACAAGATGGAGGGCCAACTTAATGGAAATTCCATTGATAAAATGCCATCCGCATATAGTAAGTAATTGTTCTTTGGCTATTATACTCTTACCAAAGAAGCAATATATCAGGGGCTTGCTCATCTGAGCATAACTCTACAAAATTCTGAGAAGGTGCAAGCTGTATATCACCAAACCATGGAACATTAAAAGGAACTAACTTATTCATTCATTATTGTATTGCACCATCTGTAGTCAGGAATTATGACAGGCATATTAATCTAAAAATATTTTGAGTGTAAGTGAAGTGAATGCATTATTTTCTTATAATGCTGAGGGTGATTCTGGGGAGAGTCCCTAAGACATCCATTAGATTTGATTCTCCTAGCAAATGGCATTGCCGTTGATCATACAATGCTGGCATTAATCTGAATAGGACGTTCACAAAATTTGCATGCACCAATGCTGTGCTGTGGAATGAGATTGGAGGCTGCAAATGAAGAGCTGCCTTTGGTGTCAAACCAACAATGTTCTCTAACTCAGCCAAGCTTGTTGTGGAGATAGAACATCATTATTACTTAAAAGCAAACGTAATCTATGTTAACTGTGATGGGAAAAATAAAGTATAAAAATCCATACAGAGCAGGGGTGTCAAAATGGATTTCTTTGAGGGGTGGATCAGCATTGTAGTTCTCCTTCATGGGCCGGCAGGGGGTAGGGGTAACGGCAGTTGGAAGACAGGACGGCTGCCTCCTGCAGTACCCTGCCAGTCACAAATGGGGCACGTGGGGTCCATGTGCAGTCATGGACCCCACATTTTCTGTGTACTGTGCTGTTGTAACTTTGAATGGTCACTAAATGAGCTGTTGTAAATCAAGAACTATCTGTATACCCTGGCACACAGGGAGATTTTATATATTATTTTTCTATCAAATTTTCCACTGATTCACCATCTCCTGTAAGCAGCATATATCGTATGTTTAGTGGTTTGAAATCAAAATCCATGCTACTCGGAATTCACCCTCCCTTAATATTTTGAATACATGTTTGATATTTTTCTTAATCCTAAATTTCTTGCAATTTAGTGTCAATTTCTTAATATATTTGTTCCCATTTAAAATGAGATGCCTTATGTCTATATAACCAACATTGAAAGCTTGCCAGAACATTAGTGTTTAAACTTGTTTTTCCAGTTAATTGTCTCTTTTTCAGGGCTGTAAAATTGGGAAATAATAATTGGGAGAAATATTAAAATGTTGTTAAAATGGCCTCATAATTAGTTAGTTGGATATCTCTTTTCCTTTCCTACCTCCTTTCCTTTCCTCTCCTTTCCTTCTTCTCCCTTCGCTTCCTTTCCTTTCTTTTCTTCCTTCCGTTCCCTTCCTTCCATTCTGTTGTGTCCTCGACCTGCGACCGGTCTCGAGTTACGACCGGCCGCAGGTTTTCCAGGCTGCCTCTTGGAGCCTTGGCAACAGGCTGTAGCAAGGCAGCCAACTGACAGACGCGCCTGATTGGCTGAGGCGCGCCTGGCCCTTGCTGCAGCCTGATTGGCTCCCCCTTTGACAGCTCCAAATATAAAGAGCTGTCAAAGCGCGGGAGCCCCTGTCTACCGCACCTTTTCTTTAACTGAACTTTCTTTCCTTGTAAGCTGTGCCTAGCTAAATAAAAGCTATGTTTCTGAGCAAACCTGATGTGGACCCACTTATTGACCGAAGTCACAACACTGGCGACGAAGGTGGGATCAGGCAGCGCTCATCGAGAAATAGCGAAAAGAATTTTTACCCTCCCTGTTTTGTTGCGGTACGATCCCGCTCGACCCATCGAAGCGGCCACGGAAACCTGGGTCTCCTACGGCCCGCCTCGAGCGCTTCCCTGCTGGCTAGTACGACCGGGCCAGGACGCTCGAAGACCCCTCGAGCTGCGGCGGCCGAGACCTCGAAACCGCGCAAGCCGTGGCTACCCCGGCAGCGGTCGACGACCTGCCGCGGGACACCGCTTCGCCCTCGGACAAAGCCAACAGAAACAGCCAGGAACTAAGAAACGCACCGCTTCTTCCTCGGATCGAGCCGACAGAAGCAGCCAAGGCCTACGGGACTCCTGAGTCGCCGTGCAAGGCCCACCTACCGCCGCTATGACAAGCCTCCGCACCCAAAGAAACCGACAAGCCTCGCACCCAAAGAAACCGACAAGCCTTCGCACCCAAAAGAAACCGACAAGCCTTCGCACCCAAAAGAAACCGACAAGCCTTCAAACGCAAGGCGAGGCACCAGACCACCGCAGCGCCAGCAGCACCAGCAGCAGCAACAGCGGCAAACCATCCGGCTGCCTCGCCGGGGCCCAACAGCCCGCCCGGCCGGGCCTGGGCTTCCCCGACTCCCAGCAATCATCTTCGGCCTGGCCGGGCTGACGCCGACCAGGCCCTCCCATCGAAGACCACGCCGAGATCCGTGAGACCTGCAAAAGGGCCTTCGCTAGTCAGGCCTCCCTGCCACCTCCCTGTCAGGCCTGTCCTGCCTCCCGCCATCATCGGCCTGGCCCAAGCCGACCAGTCGACCAGGCCTCCCTATCGAAGACCACGCCTCCTCGCCTGACTACCAGCAACATTCATAGGCCTAGCTCAAGCCGAGCGGACGACCAGGCCTACACAACAATCGCCACGCCCCCTCGCCCCGACTCACCGTTCCAGAGGACTCCGCCTATCCGGTAGGCCTCTCCGATGACATCGCCTGGAGCTACACCCCGGCAAGGAGGAGCTTCCAGGGACACGTCCTCTTCCTCCAGCTCCTGACGAGACTCTGGGACAATCCAGCGGACTGCACATGCTCCGCTCTCCTGATGGACAGCTTTTTCGCGCATGCGCAGACCAAGGGGGGAAAGGGGTGTTGTGTCCTCGACCTGCGACCGGTCTCGAGTTACGACCGGCCACAGGTTTTCCAGGCTGCCTCTTGGAGCCTTGGCAACAGGCTGTAGCAAGGCAGCCAACTGACAGACGCGCCTGATTGGCTGAGGCGCGCCTGGCCCTTGCTGCAGCCTGATTGGCTCCCCCTTTGACAGCTCCAAATATAAAGAGCCCCTGTCTACCGCACCTTTTCTTTAACTGAACTTTCTTTCCTTGTAAGCTGTGCCTAGCTAAATAAAAGCTATGTTTCTGAGCAAACCTGATGTGGACCCACTTATTGACCGAAGTCACAACACATTCCCTTCACTGCCTCCCCTCCCCTCCCCTCCCTTCGCTTCATTTCCTTTCCTTCTTCCCTTCCCTTCCTTCCCTTCCCTCCCTCCCCTCCCTTCGCTTCCTTTCCTTTCCTTTCCTTCTTCCCTTTTCTTCCCTTCCTTCTCTTCCCTCCCTCCCCTCCTCTCCCTTCCCTTCCCTTGCCCTCCCTTTCTTCTCTTCCCTCCCCTCCCCTTCCCTTGTAATGATTATAATCCTTATCGAAGTAGACGTGTATAGATCTGCTTGATATGAGGACAACAGTTCTCTCTGGCAAGACTCTACTTTATCATTTTGAAATAATGTACAGTATATGATGTATATGTATATGTATATAGGGGAGCAGTTCATCTTGAGATAGCTGTTTGGTCAAGGAGATAATATTCCCTTCCTTGACAAGACACTTCATCACAAGGAGGCAACATGTTCACCTTGATGCTTTCCTAAGAAATGTTGAGGCAGGACTACTGTCTTGATGGGTCCCAAATGAAAAAGCTAGTTCTGATGATTGAAGTTCAAAGCAGCCACATTTGGTTAAAAGTGAGGCACTACAGTTTGTCATGCAGCAACCCAACGTTTGTGTAGTTAGAGGTGTTGAATAAAGCAAAATTCCCCTTCAAAGTTTGGATAGCCTTAATGAATCCTATTAGAACAATTCGACAGTTTTGACTATATGAAAAATAGCTACATTAATAGATGAATGGAAATTTCGCACAAACCCCCCCCAGGAAATTATCAGTGGAATGTAACATTAGTGGCAGACTATTTCAGTTGGTCATCGTAATCAAGGACAATTTTTTTTAACTTTTCATTAAATCGGGACAAATGTCAGTTCATTTATTGTAGAACATGCTGAATGACTCTATGCTTAGAACTTACTCCTCAGTGAGGACTCGTTGGAAATAGTTTTAAGGGATGATAGGATAGCAGTCTTCTAGTACTTGAGAGGCTGTCACAGAAAAGGGGTCGATCCAGAGATAAAGTCCAGCAGGTTCTGAAAGGTTCTGGAGAACCAGTAGCGGAAATTTTGAATAGTTTGGAGAACTGGCAAATGTCACCTCTGGCTGGCCCCAAAGTGGGCTGGGAATGGAGATTTTGCTGTATCCTTCCCCTGGGATGGGGTGGGAATGGAGATTTTGCAGTATCCTTCTCCTCCCATGCCTACCAAGCCACAACCACCAAGCCACACTATGCCTACCAAGCCACACCCACAGAACCAGTAGTAAAAAAAATTGAATTTTACCACTGGGTTGACCTATCTCCAAAGGACCTGGAGGCAGGACCAGAAGTAACAGGTGGAAGATCATTAAAGAGATCCAACCTAGAACTATCAAGTTTCAAGTTTATTGGATCTATATCCCGCCCTATCTCCCCGAAGGGACTCGGGGTGGCGCACAGGCAAGTATTAAAAACAATACAAAAATGCAATATAACTACAATAAAAATATATTAAATTTAAACCCGTGCTAAAAACATCTTTAAAACCCATCTAAAAACCCTTACTAAAATCCCTACAATTTATTATTAAAATCTAAGCCAGGTCAGCCAGATGGAAAAAGTGAGTTTTAAGCTCCCGGCGGAAGAGGCACAGGTCCGTGATGGTACAAATGTTGGGGGGTAGGTCGTTCCAGAGAGCCGGATGCGCCACAGAGAAGGCCCTTCCCCTGGGGGTCGCGAGCCGGCATTGGCCGGCAGACGGCACCCTGAGGAGGCCCTCCCTGTGCGAGCGGACAGGACGGAGGGATGTGTGTGGAGAAATTCCCTAAGGGTGAGAACAATTAATTAGTGGAATGGCTTACCACTAGAAGCTGTAGGTATTCCATCACTGGAGATTTTCAAGAAGAGACTGGAAAATCATTTGTCTGGAGTTGGTATAGGTTTCCTGCTTGAGTAGGACATTGGACTATAAGGCCTCCAAACCTTGCAAGCCTATTATTCCATGTCCTAAATGTTAGTAGCAGTACCAAATTAGGTCTGCCTTGGAGAGTTCAGTGAGCTTCATATACATGAAGTTTTAAATTGGGTTTTAAAAATTTGGTTTTAGCGCAGGATGGGGTTATTTAATAGTTTTTTAAATTATATTTATTGTATTTTTGTATGTTTTTTAAATTTCCTGTGCGCCGCCCTGGGTCCTCTGTGGAGAAGGGCAAGGTATAAATTTAAATAAATAAATAAATAAATAAATCTGCAACTACACATAGCAATGGATATGATTATTTATAGCATTACAAACAATAAAGAAAACCAAAGCAAGGACGTAAGAAAAAAATAAAGCAAGCAGAAAAATGAAATAAAACTCAATACTTGTAAGCTATGAGAAAATTGTTTAATAGTTTTTGAACAATAAATTGAACCTTGACCACACTATATATCTTAATAATGAAATTTGAATAGGCAACCTTTTGTCTCCAAAGCACTGTTTCTTTACCTTTGGTAGAATGTAGTCTGAAGCAGTGGTGGGATTCAAATTTTTTTACTATCAGTTCTGTGGGCATGGCTTGGTGGGCATGGCATGGCATGGCTTGGTGGGCGTGGCAGGGAAGGATACTGCAAAGTCCCCATTTCCTCCCAATCAGATGGGACTCAGGAGGCAGAGAATAGATGGGGTGGAGTACGTTGGCGGTGGTATTTACTGGTTGTCCAAACTACTCAAAATTTCTTTTACCGGTTCTCTAGAACTGGTCAGAACCTGCTGATTACCACCTCTGGGCTGGAGTCCCAGGACCTAGTAATTCACAGAGTATATCTATGGTTGTGCAGATAGTTGCTTTATTCTGAAAATATTTTGTCTGTTAGTGAACAATAATAAGCCCTTGACTTACAACCAGAGGTGGGTTCCTACTGGTTCGGCCCTGTTTGGCTAAATAGGTAGTAACTCGGATAGACACATGACCACACCAGTTCTATCCTAGGTGCCACCATCTTTATTTTCTGTTCTGCATATACGCAGAACAATCTTCATTAAAAATGTATTTTTCCCCTTTTCTAATGGTGTGCAAATGCCAGTCCCAGAGAGGTCCTAGAGATGGGCCGTTTTTCACAAACATGGAGGCATTTTTGCCTTCCCCCAGCCTCCAGAAACACTCTGCAGGCTTCTGCAGGGCCGGATCAAGGGAAAAATGCCTCTGTTTTTGTGAAAAACAGCACATTTTCTGCCCATTTTTTTGCAGGCGGGGGTGTCTCTGCCTTCCCCCATCCCTGCTGAGTGTTCTTGGGAGCCGGGGAGGACAAAACCTTTTTTTTTTTCTTACTGGGGAGTTTGCAGCCGCTCTCTTAGCTCCGGCGAGGCTGGAGCCCCCCCCAACCCCCCGTCAAAACTTTTCACCACCGTTTCGGTGGGCATGGCTTGGTGAGGGGGTCATATGACTGAGTGTGCATGAGTGACGTCAAGTTGGCCACACCCAATCAGTCACATCCCCCCATCTAGCCACGCCCACCGAACTGGTAGTAATTTTTTTTGAAACCTGCCCCTGTTTACAACCATTCATTTAGTGACTCTATGAAGTTACAAGGGCACTGAAAAAAGTGACTTATGACCACTTTTCACACTTATAACTATTGCACCATCCCCGTGGTCACGTGATCAAAATTCAGATGTTGGCAACTGATTAATATTTCTGGAGATTGCAGTGTCCTGCGGTCATGGGATCACCTTTTGTGATCTTCTGATCAGCAATATCAATGGGGAAGCCAGATTAAATTTAAGAACCATGTTACCAATTTAACAACAGCAGGGATTCACTTAAGAAATATGGCCAGAAAGGTTGTAAAATGGGGTACAATTCACTTAACAACTGTCTCATTTAGCAACAGGATTTTTGGACTCAATTGTGGCTGTAAGTCGAGCTGCATTCAGAAGGAAGTCTTCTTATCTTTTTTTGTTTTGGGAGCCTTTCATCACCCAACCAAATTCTAAAACAATATTTTGTAGCATTACAGGAGACATAGAAGAGAGAGTGATAGAGGAGAAAGCATAGCAGAATATGATTTAATATCTCGAAACATTAATTTTATAAATCTCCTTGCTTGAAATATTACAATTGATTTAATGGCAGAGAATCATAAACAAAAATAATAAACTTAATAAAGTGTTGAGAACTATCCACTCATAGGGACGTCAATGAAAACCAAATAAAGTTATTGAAGACATAATTTTTTTTCTAACATGAGATTATAATATGATAGAGTGTTAAACAAAATAACCTATCCAAAAAATTAAAATATGCTCTGCAAGTGAAAATGAAAGTTTCTTTAAAGCCGTTTATTTATTTATTTTATTTATTTTATTAAATTTATACCCCGCCCTTCTCCTTGTTAGGACCCAGGGCGGCGCACAGGCATTATATAAAACCATAAATACAATATACATCAATTAAAAATATATTAAATTAATTCACCCGTGCTAAAACCCGTTTTTAAAACCGTAACCAAATTATAATTTATATTGATTATATTGATTATATTTAAGTTGATTACATAGGGGGATTTTCTTGCTATCAAATGTAGAAAAAAAATCAAAGTGATAAAGCATGTAAGAAAGTGTTATCATTATGGATATTATTAAGAGGTGGCAAATTTTACATTAGGAAACTTAAATGGCAGAGATTTTTGAAACTATGAAGTGACACACTTAAGTATCTCAGGAGATTAAATGAATTTTTATATAGTAAGATCATTTATATGAAACTTTAAAATATTCAAAACCTTTGCCAAAGAATATTGTTCTAGTTCTTCAGTCTGATGTTCTCCACATTGTTTAATATTGCTAAAAAGCACTAAATTTGAGTCTGCTGCCTTACAGGAAGATATCATGATGTATTATACTGTAGCTGAATAGTTAAGGGCAAGGCAGCCAAATGAGCTAAAACTGAAATAATACAATAATACAATAATAATACAATAGCAGAGTTGGAAGGGACCTTGGAGGTCTTCTAGTCCAACCCCCTGCCTAGGTAGGAGTCCTATGCCATTTCAGACAAATGGCTATCCAACATCTTCTTGAAGACTTGCAGTGTTGGGGCATTCACAACTTCTGGAGGCAATTTCTCTTCCACTGATTAATTGCTCTGTCAGGAAATTTCTCCTCAGTTCTAAGTTGTTTCTCTCCTTGATTAGTTTCCACCCATTGCTTCTTGTTTTGCCCTCAGGTGCCTTGGTGAATAGTTTGACTCCCTCTTCTTTGTGGCAACCCCTGAGATATTGGAACGCTGCTATCATGTCTCCCCTGGTCCTTCTTTTCATTAAACTAGACATACCCAGTTCCTGTAACCAATTAATTGAAATTATATTCGAATCGAAGACTTCTCATTAAATAAACAAACCAACAAATCATGTGGGGTTCTTGGTGCTCTCTGAGCTTGGTGGTTTTTCTTGCGGATATTTCATTACCAACTAAATAACATCATCAGTGCATGACCTCTATCAAAATAATGTCCCATAATTTTGACTCTGAAGAAATGTTCCAGCTGAATTAGCTTCTTCTCTGGTGATATTGAACTGCAAACTAGGACATATAAAACTTTTGCTAGATCAATTCTTGAATACAGCTCATCTGTCTGGAACCTGCACTGCATATCAGACATAAATACAATCGAACAATTCCAGACATATTTCAAGAGAAAAGTCCTCCACTCCTCTGCTCACAACAGAATACCTTATGACACCAGACTTGAAATTTTGGGCTTAGACAACCTAGAACTTTGCCATCTCCGATCCGACCAAAGTGTGGTACCTAAAATTATATACTACAATGTCCTGCACGTCAATCTGCGAGATCGCATCCTGCCCCATACATCCCTTCGACCAATTCACTCCCACAGAGAGGGACTTCTCCGGGTGCCGTCCACTAGGCAATGCCAGCGGGCGACGCTCAGGGGAAGGGCCTTCTCTGTGGCGGGCCCAACTCTATGGAACGACCTACCCCCCGAGCTCAGAACAACCTCGGACCTCCGCTCCTTCCGCCAAAAGCTTAATACTCATTTCTTCCAGCAGGCCGGCCTGGCCTAATCTACTTTTCCAGCCTTTAGTCTGAATATTTAAATTGTTTTAATTGGGTTTTAAAGGGGTTTAGTTTTTAAGGATTTTAGGTTTTTAGCGCAGGGATATAGTTGTTTAATTTGATTTTATATATTTATAATGTTTCTATGTTTGTACGCTTTTTAATCTCCTGTACACCGCCCCGAGTCCCTTCGGGGCAAGGGAGCGGTCTACAAATTAAACTTGATTTGATTTGATTTGAATGAATACTTCATCTTAAACTGCAACAACACACACGAGCTCACAGTAGATACAAACTTATGGTAAACTGCTTCAAACTCGATTGCAGAAAATACGACTTAAGCAACAGAATGGTCAATGCCTGGAATGCACTACCTCACTCTGTGGTTTCTTCTCCAAACCCCCAAAATTTTAACCTTAAACTGTCTACTGCCGACCTCACCCCATTCCTAAGAGGTCTTTAAGGGGGGGCGCATAAGCGCACCAGTGTGCCTACCGTCCCTGTCCTAATGTTCCTTTGTATTTGTATCTATTTCATGTATTCATAATCATGCTTATACATATATCTGTTATCTACTTCATTCTTGACGAAATAAATAAAAATAAATAAATAAAATAAATCAACATCAGCAGACATCAAGCCAAATCATCCTCAGACCTGGAGCAGGAGAAGTCAGATGATGAGATACAATCTCCATGAATGGACAGATGTGAACAAAGCTTTTTGCTGAGCAGGGAAATGACCATGTTAATTTGAGATAACTGGCTGCAGCCTGATTTAAGAGACCCTGACCCCCTGTTCCTTTATTGGAAATCACCATCCCATCTCACAATCTGGTGTGTTCCTATGTCAAGGCAAAACTAACTCGGAGATACCACTCATAGTACCTTGTTTCCCCAAAAATTAGACATTGTCTTATTTTCTTTTAACCCCTAAAATAAGTTTTGGTCTTATTTTCAGGGCGGTCTTATTATTTTGGAGGTACAGAAGGCAGTGAGCATGGTCACCTCATGGCTGCTGCTGTGTTGTTGCAATATTTTCAGGGAGGGCTTATTTTATCACATGCACTCAAAAGCCCGATTGAGCTTATTATTCAGGGAGGACTTATTTTCAGGGAAATGGGGTATTAAACAAAGATTTTTCCAGCCAAACACCCAGGCTTCCACATAGACCAAGTAAACAAGTTCTCTTTATTTTGGGAACCATCTGCCTCAACTTCACACCTGTTAAGATGTCCTTGAAAAGTTTCCAGATTTTCAAAAGCTTCAGTGGAGATGTAGAAATTTCATTTTTCTACTTAACTCGTTCGTAACCAATCTGTCCCTCCTCACTTACTCTAACGGCAAATTGAAACGAAGAGGCATGTAGCTGCCAAAGTTTCACACTTGTCAGACAAATCCTTCAGTTCTACATGAAGAAAAATCAGGGTGCCATGGGAACAAAGCTGAAACGTCAGTATTTTGTAAATATAATGCAAGGCAAGAGTCAGTGAATAACATTCTAATATTTGGAAAATGTATTCCAATAAAAATGGTGTCTGACTGCGGAGAGGGTGGCTAGATTATTGATTATTGATGATATAAGCAGAGGTTTGCTGGATCTCAGAGAAGCAAATAAGGGTATTCCTCAAATTAAAACAATTCATTTAAAGATTGTTTGAAGTTGCAATGGCACTGAAAAATGTTTTTCACATTTACAACCTTTGTAGAATCCCATAGACTTCTAAGCAAAATTCGGGTCATTGGCAACTGACTTAAATTTATGATAGTTGCAGAGTCCTAAAGTCATGTGATCACCTTTTGCGACCTTCTCACATACATAGTCAGTGGGAAAACCATACTCATTTAACAACTGTGTTACTGACTTAACAACTGCAGTGATTCACCAAACAACTGCAGCAGGAAAGGTCACAAAATGAGGCAAAATTCACTTAACAATTGTCTTCCTTAGCAACAGAGATCTTGGAGGCAATTGTGGTTGTAGAGTGGAGGACAACATACAACAATAAAAATCCTAAGTGGTCTGCATGCACTAGAAGAGACTCTGAAATGTTATGTTAAATAAGCTGGACATTTAAAAAATACATTGCATCTTTGATCAGATACAGATAGAAATGTTATTTTCATTCCAAGTGGAAAATGGATCAAAATACGATTTAAGCAAAATAAGCTTAAGCATCACTGATGCCATACATGAGCCACAGGGGCACAGTGGTTAGAGTGCAGTACTGCAGACTACTTCTGTTGACTTAAGCCTGGTGAGTTGAATCTCACCAGGCTTATGGTTGACTCAGCCTTCCATCCTTCCGAGGTGGGTAAAATGAAGACCCAGATTGTTGGGGGCCATATGTTGATTCTGTAAACCTCTTAGAGAGGGTTGTAAAGCACTATGAAGTGGCATATAAATGCTATTGCTGTACATGAGGTCTGAGCTGGAGCTTTCTAAATGCCTTATAATTGAATTAGATAGATAGATAGATAGATAGATAGATAGATAGATAGATAGGTAGGTAGGTAGGTAGGTAGGTAGGTAGGTAGGTAGGTAGGTAGGTAGGTAGATAGGTAGATAGATAGATAGATAGATAGATAGATAGATAGATAGATAGATAGATAGATAGATAGATAGATAGATAGATAGATAGATAGATAGATAGATAGATATTTCAAATATTCACAAATTCACATTTGATTCTGGCTATATTTAGGGCATATAAAATATAAATATTTATATGTTTTACTGTGAATGTGATTAACTTTATGGAAGAGAGCACAGCGTTTTAGGTAAAATGTAAATCACAGTGACATTTTGTCACGTGCCCTGTTGGATAATAGTAATTTCAGGGAAGAAAAAAAAGTTGTTGTTTTTCAATCATATTTTTTTCCTTATTTTATGACCATTTTTGTTCTATCCAATATTATACTTCCTTTGCAGCTATGATAGACCTACAGAATATCATTATTAATGCATATAGGGATTTGTGTTGTATTCCTATTTGGAATATCACAAGTGTTCTCAAGCATTCATTACTTAATTTCTATATTCCTTTTAAGTTAATGAAGCCTCTTATTCATCAAGCCTTCATTTCAAGTGGCAAATGAGGATATAATATTTCTTTCAGTCGCTTCTTCTGATTGCTAATAGGAAAAAATGCAAAGCTTTCCTCATTTTCAGTTGTGCACTAAACATGTTTACAACCCTTGAAGTCAAATATCTGTGAGTATCAGTCATTGGTGAAATAGCAAGATATAAATTTCACAAATGAGTCTCATGATTGGGTAAGGTACACAAATAAATTCTAAACCCCGGATCTTGTCTCTGTTACAAATGCTGCAAGAGTAAGAATATTTTTCTTTTTGTAACAATGGATTAATGACATTAATTCCCATGAGCGAAGTTAATTTAAAATGGTAGAAAATATTTATAGCTTGGGTGGTACCCTGTTTTCCCTAAAATAAGATCACCCTGGATAATAAGCCCAATTGGGCTTTTGAGCGCATGCGCTAAAACAAGCCCTCCTACAAAAATAAGCCCTCCCTGAAAACATTGCAGCACAGCAGCAGCCATGAGGTGACCATGCTCGCCACCTCCTGCACCTCAAAAATAATAAGACCTCCCCAAAAATAAGGCCAAGTGCTTATTTCAGGGAAACACGGTAGATGTTGATAATCATTTATTCTCCAAGCTTGCTTCTTTGGCATCTGAACATTTAGTCACCAGATTAGGTAGCATCTTCAGCTGTTGGTTGAAGTATTTCATTCCAGTTCTTCTCTGCTTTTATTTTATTTTATGTGATCATGTGGTCGGTTGGCCATAGGGGGCAAACACCTAGCCCCCATGGAGCGGGCATGCAATTTAGGCGTCCTCCTGGACTCCTGGCTGTCAATAGAAGATCATGTGACAGCCGTGGCCAGGGGGGCATTTTACCAGGTTCGCCTGGTGCGCCAGTTGCGTCCCCTATTGGACCGGGACGCCCTTCGCACGGTCACTCATGCGCTTGTGACGTCTCGGCTGGACTATTGCAATGCTCTCTACATGGGGTCCCCTTGAGATGCACTCGAAGGCTACAGCTGGTCCAGAACGTGGCCGCGCGGGCAGTTATGGGAGCTACAAGATACTCCCATGTTACACCACTCCTGCGCAAGCTGCACTGGTTGCCTATGGCCTTTCGGGTGAGTTTCAAGGTGTTGACTATCATCTTTAAAGCGCTCCATGGCACAGGACCTAGTTATTTGCGGGATCGTATCCTGCCCCATACATCCCTTCGGCTGATTCGCTCACACAGAGAGGGACTTCTCCGGGTGCTGTCCACTAGGCAATGCCAGCGGGTGACACCCAGGGGAAGGGCCTTCTCTGTGGTGGGCCCGACCCTCTGGAATGACCTACCCCCGGATATTAGAACGACTACAGACCTCCGTGCTTTCTGCCTAAAATTAAAAACTCATTTGTTCCATCAGGCCGGCTTGGCCTAAATTATACTTCTCGCCCCAGTCTGTATTTTCAAATTGTTTTATTTGGTTTTAATGGGTTGCTATTTTAACTGTTTTTAAATTTTTTAGTACAGGCTAATTTAATTCATTTTTAATTTTGTTATGTATGGTATGTTTTTAGATGGTTTTTAATTTTCCTGTACACCGCCCCGAGTCCCTCTGGGGAGAGGGGGCGGTTTATAAATATAATAAATTAAATTAAATTAATTAATGAGGTCAATTAGTCACGTTGTGAGAATGCCACATAGTGTAGAGGTGGTTGGCACTGTCTTTGGTTGGTTGGTTGGTTGATTTGACTCCTTACAGGCTTGTAGGCTGCTTCCAAATAAGATTGAAAAAGTTGAGTTAATTCATTAATTACTCTGAGGAATGGGCCAAGTCATACTTAACCTTAGAAAACCTTTTCTCTTAACAGATTTTTCTTCTGCCCATATTTATTTTCAGGTAGGGTCTTTGCCATTCCTTGCTGATACGTAGCATCCCTATGTGCTTTCTTTCTTTTCACCTGGATACAGTAAAGCAATTTGCCTGATGTTTTATAAGAAAAAGTAACTGGGCTAGGATGGGAATCAAATATCTTTGGTTGCTCTGCCTATCTAGGAATGCCTACATTCTAATTTCGCTTTAATTCTCACTACATCATCAAGATCAAAGATGTCAGATCAATTAAATAAAACACAAAACCTTTCTCAAGCGCTTGTGACTTCTCGGCTCGATTACTGTAACGCTCTCTACATGGGGCTCCCCTTGAGGTGCACTCGAAAGCTACAGCTAGTTCAGAATGCGGCCGTACGGGTGATTATGGGTACCCCAAGGCAAGCCCACATAACACCTCTCCTGCGCGAGCTGCACTGGCTGCCTGTGGCCTTTCGAGTGCGCTTCAAGGTGTTGACAACCATCTTCAAATCGCTCTATGGCTCGGGGCCTAGCTATATACGAGACCGCCTTCTGCCCCATACATCCCTTCGTCCGCTCCGCTCCCACAGAGAGGGTCTTCTCCAGGTACCGTCGGCTGGGCAATGCCGGTTGGTGACACCCAGGGGAAGGGCCTTCTCTGTGGCGGGCCCGGCCCTCTGGAATCACCTACCCCTGACCTTCGCACTACCTCGGACCTCCGCCTCTTCCGCCAACGTCTTAAGACGTATCTATTCCAACAAGCCGGCCTAGCGTAGCCCCCCGTTTCTGACTCTATCTATAAATTTTAATTTTCATGGTTTTAAATGGGTTTTTAGCACTGGTTTTAATTTAATTTAATATGTTTTTAATAGTGTATATTGTCTTTTGTTATGGTTTTAATAATGCCTGTGCGTCGCCCTGAGTCCTAACAAGGAGAAGGGTGGGGTATAAATTCGAAAAATAAATAAATAAATAAATAAATCTATCTCCATCGCAGATTGTAGCATCAGTTTTCAAAACCATAATTTTTTAAAAAAAAAAACCGAATCTCTAATGAAAACATTTCAAAGGACTAAATAAACAAATAACTTCCCCGCATTTTTTCCAACATAAAAGGAATTCTCATTCTCAAGAAGAGAAGCAGGTAAAAAAATAATTGGGTGCTCCTTCCAAAATGAAACTGATTTAGATCAGTTGATATTTTAATGTGCCATAAGGAGTAACGATGGGATCAGAATCTGGAAAGTGCCAATCTTTTTTTTCCCTGAATAGAGGATATTGCGGCAAATCATCTTTAAAAATGGGAAAATAAGGAACCATGTCATTTAAAGCATTGCAACTCCTTCATATAATGTGTTACACAGGCAACTATTTGTTAATCGGTTTAGTTCCAGGGGACTTGTTATCCATTTTCACTGATGGCTTCTTGTAGTTCTCCCAATATAAAAAAGCTAGTTGTAATAAGTGTTCTGTCAGATTAGTAAATTGGACTCATAATTTTTACCAGGAATAATAAATGAAGTGAATGAAGGCACTTAGTTGATGGGCTGAGAGCTACCAACACAAGATGTTGACTTTCTTGTGTTAAAATCAGAAACCATGATTCTCTCTTTTCTTCAATGACAGTTGAATTAAAAAAGATGCACTTAATTAATAATTGATATTAAGACATATATTAAACGCTCTCTACATGGGGCTCCCCTTGAGGTGCACTCGAAAGCTACAGTTAGTACAGAATGCGGCCGCGCGGGTGATTATGGGTGCCTCAAGGCAAACCCACGTAACACCTCTCCTGCGCGAGCTGCACTGGCTGCCTGTGGCCTTTCGAGTGCGCTTCAAGGTGCTGATGACCATCTTTAAATCGCTCCATGGCTCAGGGCCTAGCTATATACGAGACCGCCTCCTGCCCCATACATGCCTTCGTCCGATCCGCTCCCACAGAGAGGGTCTTCTTCGGGTGCCATCGGCGGGGCAATGCCGGTTGGCGACACCCAGGGGAAGGGCCTTCTCTGTGGCCCTCTGGAACGACCTACCCCCCGACCTCCGCACTATCTCGGACCTCTGCCTCTTCCGCCAACGTCTTAAGACGTATTTATTCCAACAAGCCGGCCTAGGATAGCCCCCCGTTTCTGACTTTTAAAGAAAATAATAATTTATAATTTGGGAATGGTTTTAACGTGGGTTTTAGCACGGGTTTATTAATTTAATATATTTTTAATTGATATTTATTGTACTTTGTGTTTTTAAGTAATGCCTGTGCGCTGCCCTGGGTCCTAACAAGGAGAAGGGCGGGGTATAAATTAAAAAATAAAAAAATAAAAAATAATTTAAAAAATCAATTCTGCCTATTTACAAAATTCTACAATGAGTTATGTCATGTTCCAGTATGATGTTCATTTGATTTCCTTGCTTCATTTCATAACAGATTATCATTTACTAATCTGGAAAGAAACTTGATATGAGCCTCCCATGTTTAGCAGGATCCTTGGGTGTTTTTACTATGAAGTTTTGCTATTTGTTCTACATTTCGGTCCTACTTATTTATAAACAAAACTAGCTGATAGCATGGTGTTGCCCTGTTATTTATTTATCCTAATCCATACATTTGTCCTCAAAAATAATCCTGGACTAAACATAATTTCTAAAGTTGGATTTTCCCCTTTACCAGAGGGAGCCCCCTTGTGGAGTCATTACGATGGCAAGTCCACTGCACTGCACAGTAGAAGCCACTTTATGGCAGTATGGTAGAAGCCATTTTAAGGCATAACAGGCTGTATCTTAACAGAGCACACCCCCAAGGGGTGTTAGGAGTGTCTTGTTCTCACGTTATTTGTTTCCAGAGGGTAAGTCATCTGTGTACCAAGTTTGGTTGAAATTGCTCGAGGCATTCCAGAGTTATGCTGCAACATACACACACGCACACACACACACAAACACACACAGAGCACCATATATATCTCATCCATAATTCTCATTCATAATTCTATCAAAAAACCTGAGTCATACAGAACAGAAATGAAAAACCCAACACTTTTCCAACTTAGACTTTTATGTTTCAATCACATTATTATCTTTATTAATAATGTTAAATGTTTTATGAAAAATTCAATAATAATGACTTTTTACTATTTCAGTAAAAGCACAACTAATTATATCAATTAAGAAGATACAACAATATTTAAAATTTACAAGTAAGAGATTTATAGTTTGTGTCTCAGTCAAAATAAAGTCAAATATATCCTTACACTGGAGTAACAGAGTGCTCTAATGGTTTGTCTCAGCCAAACCAAATAGGTCTTTATCTTTAATTTGGCAGTTTTACAAATGATAGTGTGTTCCTGATGGCCAACAGCTTCTTGCTCTGTGTGCTTTTGAGTCACTCCCAAATACCGCATTTTTCAGAGTATAAGATGCACCTTTTTCCTCCAAAAACGAGGGTGAAAATCTGGGTGCATCTTATACACTGAATACAGCATTTTTGGCCTTATGAAACCCTGTCTCCTTCACAAAAATGGACATGCAGAGGGCCTGAGAGGCCTGCAAAGTGTTCCTGGGGTCTGGGGAGTGTAAAAATGAGTGAAAAACTGGCTATTTGTTTGCTCGTTTTTGGTCCTCCAACCCTAGGATCACAATACTAGCCTCCTAAAGGCTATGCATGCCCCCCCCTTTTGGGGGGGGGGCAAAAAACGGGCCCATGTTTGCAAAAAATGGGGCATATTTTGCTGCTTGGCTGTCATGCTCATCTCATAGATAATAATTTAAAGGTCTGCTAAAAGTGCACACTGTGGCTAGGAGACCTGCTTAAACATACATTGTAAAAGAAAATAACAGGAAAAGCTTCCACTTAACACAGGTATTTACTGCATTTTTTCTTAAAGATAAATGAAAAAAAAATAATCTTATAGAAAAACTTTCCAAATATCAAAGAAGAAAATATGTTTTCAGTCAGGGAGTTCAGTAAATTACATTTCCGTTTTACAATAATACCATTTTCTTTAGTTCTTCCTGAGCTTTAGAAATTAAATTATTCACTAGATATTGGCAAACATCTGATTTTAATTCCCTTCTCTTGCTTATAAGCAGCTGCTATACAGTTGACCTTAAACCTTTTTAGGTTCTTTCAAAGTAATGTGAGCACATGTGAGTAATATAAACACAAATGCTGGAAATATGTATTTATGCAAAATTTCCTTTAATTTTCTGTCTGATGATTGCCTGTCTCGGAAAAATGCTGAGTTGTTTGGGAAAGTCTTCTTTCTCCATCTATCTTCTTGTCAAGAGTGGTGTAGCTGCTTCAGTGCACTATGATTCAGAACAAGACTTTAAATTGCAGACTTTGTTCCTATTGTTTTCCTAAGAGCTGCTCTATGAAAATCTGAAGAATGGAAAAGAAATCAGTTTTTTTCATTAGTTTCATCTCCACAGAAAGGAAAATTAATAAGAATTAGTGCATTCGTATTGACCTGCCAATAAACATATAGGTGTCTCCAAACAATGGTTCCTGTTGTGGCCCAGCCGGCTCCGGATGAGCTGCTGATGGACTCCTCTAGTGAGGAGTCCTATGAGTCTGCTCTGGAGGAGGAGGGCGACCTTGAGGAAGCAGAGAGCCAGGCTGGTCATCAGGAGTCACCTGAGTCTTGGAGTAGTGGGGAGGAGCAGGGCCAGTTTGTCCCTGATGCTAGATTGTGAAGGGCTGAAAAAAGGAGGCTTCAATTGCATCAGAAGCAAACTCGAAGGATTTGAATTAGTCTCAGCTGCTTAAGGACTGGCCCCTCCCAAGAGGGTTTAAAAGGAAGTCTGTGCTGAAGAAGTTCTTGGATTTCTAGGTTCGTGTTTATTCATGTTAAGAAGCTTCGTATCTGTTAAGAGTCATTCAGGCAAGCAGCCAAGAGAGTTAGTGGCAAGCAGCCAATCTTGCATTAGTCGCAGAAAGGGGGGGGGTGTGTCAGAACAGGTTCCTATAAAGACTCAGATGCAGGGGTGGGATTCAGCCAGTATGGGCCAGTTCAAGAAAACCGGATGCTAATTTTACATCTGGTTTGCCGAACTAGTAGTTGCAATGACTGGCTGGACTCACCCCTCACCTCCCAGGAGTCTCCACATGGCCCATTTTGGATGCCAGGTAAGTGCAGGGCCCGTGAGGAGGCTCTGGAAGGGCGAAAAATGGGCCTCCCAGGACTTCTGGAAGTCTGGAAATGGCCTATTTTCGGCCTCCTAGAGGCTCAAGGAAAGTCTCCGGAGCCTAGGGAGGGTGAAAATACCCTCCCTCCATATGGTGCAGGAGGCCAAGTAGGCCATGTCCACCATGGCCTGGCCACACCCACCAAGCAACCAGGCAGAGAAATGGTTGCTAAAATTTTTGAATCCCACCCCTGCTCAGGTGGATACTCACGTTGGACAATAAGTACATCTGCCCACTTATATTATGATTTGACTTCCATTTTTGGGGTGATCTCTTTGATTACCTGGATACCCCATTTCAGTGATGAGAACTTGTAAACCTGGGGGCTCCCACTTTCCATGGAAAGCAAATCATTTCACACATTAAGAGCATATTGTAAACCAAGGGTGTCAAACCTGATTTCATTGAGGGCCACATCAGGGTGATGTTTGACTTTGGGGGGGCAGGGGGACGTGGCCAGATAGATGTCATTCATGTCGAGGTGCTTATGGTGGCTGAGCCATAATATTTTGCTGCTTTTGCTGCTCGAGCTCCATTTTCAGCTGCAACAGCCTCTTGCAACCCTCTGCCAGTGAAAACGAAGCTTGGTAGAGCCGCCCACAGCTTTCCAGAGCGCCATTTTTTTTCTGGCACAGGCACTGTCGGATGGTCCTTTGCTGTTTCCAGGGAAGCCCCATGGCCCAGATCTAAGCACCCCACTAGAGAGATCCAGCTCCTGGGCCTGGAGTTTGACACCCCTGTTGTGGACAGGTGTCTGTAGCCAGTTAAAAATCATTATTATCAGAGCTATGTTACACCTCTTTTATTTATATAAAAACATTCCTCTATGTTATGTGTGGAGTCCTAGGCTGAATGTTTGCTCTGCAAAATGCTAGTCATGACTTGGAAATCACAGCAAAACATCCTCATTAGGGACCCATGGGACATGATCTGTGTTCACGACCCAGATTGTTGAGGGCATATGTTGACTCTTTGAACCACTTAGAATAGAATAAAATGGAATGGAATGGAATGGAATGGAATAGAATAGACTAGAATAGAATAGACACACAAAGAATTTGTCTTTGGTGCAGATGCTCTCAGTGTACATGAGAATAAAATACATCCATCAAAAATAAAAGATGCAACACTTAGTGATAGTCAAGGTTACTAATAAGCTATCAAATCATACTAAGAAACAAATAAAAACAATATAAATTGAAAGATACAAGCAACATGATTATAGTCACAAGTAGGAAGCAATAGATACTAGGAAGGAAGTGATGAATAATAGTAATACAGTCTTAGTGAATTATTTGACAGTGTTGTGGGAATTAGTTGTTAAGCAGAGTGATGGCATTGGAGAAAAAACTGTCCTTGTGTCTAGATGTTATGGTGTGCTGTGCTCTATAGTGTCATTTTGAGAGTAGAAGTTGAAACAATTTATGTCCAGAATGCGAGGAGTCTGTAGATATTTTCACAGCCCTCTTTTTGACTCATGCGGTATACGGGTCCTCAATGGAAGACAGGTTGGTACCAATTGTTTTTTCCTGTACTTAAAGAGGGCTGTAAAGCAATATGAAGTGGCATATAAGTCTAAGTGCTATTGCTATTTCCTTAAACTGCCTGCTTAAGACAACCCATCTACATCTTTAAACAATGCTGATCGGAGCAAAGGAAGACCTACTCTGATGAATTCAGAAAAAAAAGTGGTCCATTTTCAGGCACGTGTCCAGTCTATTTCAAGAGATGTTGGCAAACAAACTTGTGTCCGGCCCTTTAAATATGGAGAACAAGTTGAATGATTCCATAAATCTGATAATGATTTCTACTGGCACAAGTCTGAAACAAAATGAAGACATGCTAAAATTTACATTTGGTGATTTTCAATTAGGAAGTCGATGGAATTTCACTCTACTGAAACCCATTTGGTGTGTGCCTGATTTATTTTTAATTGAGAGATCAGGCAAGCTTGGTTTATTTAAGCAAGATTACATTGGATATTTCATTTTTCCCCCTTTTAAATAATCTTATTTTTCCTTACCGGTAATACACTAATTTCAGCTGATAACTGATTCATAGGGTAATAACTCAAATGCCAGTAGGACCAAAGTTGCTCTTCTATCAATAAAGCAATCAATTGTTCATTAGAAGATTTTTCATTCACTGCTTAGTTTGTGAAAAACAACATTCTGTATTAGCTTGTGTTCAGTTCTAAATATATAATTACAGTGGTACCTCGGTTCACAAACTTAATTCGTGAACTGACTCTGTTCGCGATCCAAATTGGTCGTGAAGCGAGGCACAATTTCCCATAGGGTTCAATGTAAATCCGGTTAATCCGTTCCGACCTTGTTTTTTGGGCGTGATTCTTGAACTGACTCTGTTCGCGAACAGAATTGGTCGTGAACAGAGGCACAGTTTCCCATAGGGTTCAATGTAAATCCGGTTAATCCGTTCTGACCTTGTTTTTAAAATGTCCGCGGCTCCGGTTCGTGAAGCGAGGCGGGGTTCGTGAATCCGAGCATTTTTACGAACTTTTCTGTTCGTGATGCGAGGTCGGAGTTCGTGAAGCGAGGCGGAGTTCGTGAAGCGAGGCGGAGTTCGTGAAGCGGAGCGTATTTTTACGAACTTTTCCGTTCGTGAACCGAAACGGTGTTCGTGAACCGGGGCACATTTTTTGGGAAATTTTTGGTCATAATCCGAATTGGTCGTGAACAGAGGCGTTCGTGAACCGAGGTACCACTGTACTTCCAAAGTGGTTACTCGACTTATAACCAAAATTAAGTCCAAAATTTCTGTTGCTATGTGAAACATTTGTTAAGTGAATTTTACCCTACCTATTTTATGATCTTTCTTGCCATGGTTGTTAAGTGAATTACTGCGGTTGTTAAGTTAGTAACATGGTTGTTAAGTGAATCTGGCTTCCCCATTGACTTTGCTTTTCAGAAGGTCACAAAAGGGGATGAAATGACCCTGGGACCCTGTCATAAATATGAGTCAGTTGCCAAGTATCTGAATTTTGATCACATGAACATGTGTAGCAGTCGTAAGTGTGAAAAACAATCTTAAGTCACTTTTTTCAGTGCCGTTGTAACTTTGAACGATGACTAAATGAACTGTTGTAAGTGGAGGACTACCTGCATTAGTAGCACAAGCAAGACTGGTGCTTCCCAAAGGTGTTTTTTCAAAAGGCAACTGGACTTTGTTTTTCCTTGAAGAAGTTTCTCCTCTCATCCAAGAAGTTTCTTCAGTTCTGACAGAATGACTGACCAGTCAGTCAGAACTGAAGAAGCTTCTTGGATGAAAGGAAAAATATCTTCAAGGAAAAACAAAGTTCAGTCGCCTTTTGAAAAAGCACCTTTGGAGCAATCATGACCTGGAGAACTAAGAATCTCCATAGACTAGAGTGGTTCTTGTTAGATTTAGATCCCAGTTTTTATACAGGAACACAAGGCAACAAGCATAACACTCCCTCTTCCCACTTTTTCCTATAACCGTGATGGCGAACCTATGGCACACATGTCACAGGTGGCATGCAGCACTCTCTCTGTGGGCATGCGAGCCATCGCTCTAGTTCCAGCTCCACTGTGCATGTGCACACACCTCCCACTGGCCAGCTGGTCATCGGGTCTCTGCTGCGCATGCGGGGGGTGGGGTGGGGGCGGGTTCATGCATGGTGGGTTTGTGCACGTTGCATGCTTGGGGGTTTGGGCATGCACGTGCTTTGGGCACTTGGTCCTGAAAAGGTTAGCCATCCAATGAGAAAGCCTAAGTAATTTGGGGTAAGAGAAAGTGAATGGCCCGAAGTGAGATTCTCTGACTGAAGGTGGTTTTCCAGGCTGGGTTCCTGCTGGCATTACTACCAGTTCGGCATGCAAAAAATGTTTACACACATGTGCATGTACGCCAGATGTGCATTCCACACACATGCACATTTGCACTAAAAAGGTCTGTGCATGCGCACAACATTAAAAAGGGGGGAAATACATTTTTCCAATGAAGAGTGTTCTGCGCATATGCAGAGCAGAAAATCAAGATGGCGGTGATGAGGAACTTGCTTCCGGTCTCTTGGAGGAGACGGAGGAGTCTTCGACTCTTCCGCCATTTTGTTTCTTTCACGGCCCCCCAAGAGGCTGGGATTTCCTTTCAAAGGAATCCTACCGTACGGTCGGCTTGCCTGGATTCCCCTGTCCTGACGGCAGTCGGGGGGGGGGTCCTTGTCTTCGACCCAGGAGTGAGAGAACATGCTGCGGGGGGCTTGGTTCCCTTCGCCTCCGGAGGATTGGAACACTTAGTGCTTTGGAGAGAATGGATCTGTCGGAGTTTAAAGCCTGTCTGAGCCTCTGACTTCAAAGTGGAAAGTGAGTGACTTTTTTTCCTTTTGCTTGCAACTTTCACTTAATAAGGCTATGGAGGGGGGAGTTTGTGTAACCCCCCCTTGGATAAGCGGCGCTGTGAATTTGTTCCCTCGGCTGAGGGATGCACAGAAAATTACAACCAAGCCTTTCTGACGATGTCAAAGTCCTTTTGGAATTGTTGCGAAAACTTCTGATCGAAGTCTGGTGACTAATTTGCAATTTCACATTATGTTGATTCCCGGCGGCTCCCTGGTGGGTGGAGAAGATGGCGTTCCTTTGTTCCTCTGAGACACTAATTAAGGCTGTTTACTGACATTCTCCGGAAAAGAGGATTGCCTTTCCTTTCTTTTACCTAAGCGTTATTGACCTTTCCCCTGAAGTGCCTTCTTTTTTTTGTTACGATTGATTTGCTGTGGATTCCCTCAGGACTTTGATTTAACACCACTGGAAAATTTGTTTACTGGACTGCTTCTTCTTGCTCCGCTAATTTCCCCAGCAGGCGCCATTTTACTGACGCAGGAATAAACTTTTCACCATGGCTTCAAAAAAACAACCTAAAATCACCTCGATGTTATCTGAAAAACCTGATACAGATGCCAGATTAACAGCTGTCGAAGAAACCCTTGCAACCTTGGTGAGAGAAATCCAGGAAATGAGGAAAGATCATGTCAGTTCCAAATTAGAACTTTTGGAGGCACAGAAGAAATTAATGGAAAATTTACAAAAGACTGATGAGCTGGAGGTGGGGTTGGGTGGGGCAAAGGGGGAGCTTAAAAGCATTAATAATGAAATTAGCGATTTAACTGGTCATATGTCTAGGATGGATCTCGAAAGAATGTCATATTTTTTAAGATTTCAGAACGTTCCTGAGGAGACTGGAGAGGATTTACCAGATTTAATGAGTACAATTTAAAAAATACACAGTCCTAAGGAAGAACTAAGGGGTGACATTGATCTGATTTATAGAATAAATTCAGCATATGCCAGGATAAATGAAGTTCCTAGAGAGATACATATTAAATTTGTTAGAAGGTCGACAAGGGAAAGGATATTGAGGGCGCAGAGAGGCAACCCCTTAATTTATCAACAGAAAGAGATCACCATCTTGAAACAGGTCCCGAAGAAAATTAGAGAGATAAGACGGAAGTATTCCTTCTTGTCCAAAAAATTATTTAAAAAGGGGGTCTGGTTTAAGTGGGTGATGCCGGAGGGAATGTTGGTGTTTTGGGAAGGGGGAAGAGTAAGAATTAAAACAATTGCAGAGGCGCAAGCCTTTCTTGAAAAACACTCCCTAACCCTTGAAGATGACAATGGAGGGGCAGAGGCGGCCGCGGCTCCGCCCGCTGGGGGCCAGGGGGAAGAAGATACAATTGCCAAGAGACTTAGATCTCAAAAATGACTTTATTTTAGTATGATACAATGTTGTTTGGATGTTTAAGCACGTTTGCTAGCACTGTTCTTTTTATTATAACTTTATTTGTATCTCTGTCCACTTTGTAGTATCTATATATAACTGAAATATCTATTTTGTGTATGAAGACTCAGATGGAGTCGATGATTTCGACGAGAAAGTTCTCAAAATGTCTTTTCACACCTTACCTTTACCTTTTGTATACAAAATTTGTAAAACCCAATAAAACTTCTTTAAAAAAAAAAAAAGATGGCGGTGATGAGAATAGAATCAGTTCAGGTGCATGTCCTGTCGAGTTACTACCTACTCAGCTTAACCGGTTCGAACCGGTAAGAACCCACCTCTAGCGTGTCTAGTTTCCTACCTTTAGTACTAGCTCCTATGCTCTTACTACTTGGATAAAAAGGTCCTTACTATGAATGATTCTTTTATTTATTCACTCCATTTATAAACCACATTTCCACACATACAGTAAGCATTCAGATAAAAATAGACAAATGGCCCAGATAGGGCTTTGATCAACTGTTTGCAGGCGTTTCACACATCCATTTATATTATGGGAAAGCCTGCATATGCATTATTGTGTGTAGTTTGCCATTTATATAGGTTTTTGCACCACGTGGCTTGTTAGGAAGATCCCACCCATGCTGCTCCAAAGATAACTTGATGTTGAAAAGAGAGTTCTTTTTTTTAGCTTGACAAAGGAACTGAAAAAACTCATCCATTATAGATATTGATATTGAGAGTCAGTTTGATATAGTGCTAAAGATGCTATCCTAGAAACTAAGGGACTATGAGTTCCAGACTTCACTTAGCCATGAAAGCTAGCTGGGTGTTTTGGTGCTAGTAACTCTCATCCCAATCCACCTCAAAGGATTGTTGCTGAAGTATATATGCTTATGCTGACTTGGATTGATGTGTGTGTGTGTCTCTGTGTGTAACTACCCCTGTTTCCCTGAAAATAAGACCTCCCAGTAGAAACATCAAAAGCTTTGTGCAAAGTTCACAATAGAAGACCTAGTTGCTGGTCAATGTAATAGATTAGAGGAGGTTAATATCAAGAGAGGAATATTTCAAGGAGACTCACTATCACCATTACTGACTGACTGACTGTCATCTATCTATCTATCTATCTATCTATCTATCTATCTATCTATCTATCTATCTATCTATCTATCTATCTATCTATCTATCTATCTATCGTCTATCGTCTATCTGTCATGGCCTGCCAGCTGCCAGTGGAGCTGGCGGCAGACTCGGATGATGGGGAGGTTGGGGAGGAACTTGGGCCAGCTCTGGAGTCTGGGGAAGGCTCTGATGGATGCTCTGCGTTGGAAGCAGAGATAGAGCCAGGGCTGTCATTTCCCAGCCACTGGAGAGGCAGTTACCTTTGGAGGGTAAGATAAGTGGGGAGGAAGAGCAGCTGTGGCCTGTTCCAGATACAGTTATGCACAGAGCTGTTGGGAGAGGAGAACAATTGAGGACAAGCAGTCGACTTGGGAAGCAAGGCACACTGCTGAATAGCCCCTCCCTGGCTGGGGAATAAGTAGAAGGAAAGGGGAGTGGTGGTCATAGGAGACAACAGTTTGTAGTACTGAAGATTTGGCTCATCGTGTTTTGTGCCTCAGAAACTGCTTGCCAGAACTTACTTTGCAACCTTTCATCTGGGAGCTCAAGGGCTTGAAATTATCACAAGGAACTGATAAGGTCTGTACTGCAGTTAACTCCTTGAAGGACTAATGCCTGGACTTTTTGATGGGTGAATGCAATTAATTCACAAGAGGAAAATAAAGAGGGTTTCCATGACAAGGAATCTATTTCTTGTTTCTGCTAAGGTTGGGTCAGAACACTATCATCCATCCATCCATCCATCCATCCATCCATCCATCCATCCATCCATCCATCCATCCATCCATCCATCCATCCATCCATCCATCCATCTATCTATCTATCTATCTATCTATCTATCTATCTATCTATCTATCTATCTATCTATCATCTATCATTTATCAGATTTATAGCCTTCCTATCTTATCTCAAGGTAATTTAAGTCATTGCAGTGATTCTTCAGTCAACAATACTGATCAAGTATTATTTTATTATTCCTCCTGCTCCCTTGAGCTGATTAAAAAAAAAACCCACATAACAAATAGAATTATTATTTTCTTTTTTCCCCCTGCCTGATGTCTTCTGGATGATTTCCAAAGTCCAGATGGTCTGTCAAAGAAAGAACATGGTTTAATTTTCTTAATTTGTCAAATATTTCAATGAAAGGATTTATCAGTGTTTCCTGGAGCAAGAGGGGAACAAGGATTCCTGCTCAACTGAGCCCCCTCCTCCTTTTTCTTTTCTCTACTCTCTTTCTTCTCTAATTTACAGCTGAAGTTTTCAGTTTGCCTTTCCCCTTTTTTCTGGTTAGTTCAGGCTAAACTAGCAGACAAAAGCAGGTCTAATTTTTCCTAACTGGTCCATAAACCAAATTAGCTGTACTCCATGTGACCTTGCTTAAGTTTTAACTAGTTCAGCCTCTTAACACCACCCTGAAGTTTCCATCTCAATATTCTTTTCACCTCCTTCCTTTAGGGATTGTTTCCAGTTCTATGTTTAGATCACCCCTAAAGCTCATCCCCATGCTCTGCTAAACACAGGACAAAATTGTCTTACTAGCCTTTTTTAAGGAACATAACCTCAACAGGTTCTCATAGCCTCATTTCCAGTCCAGTGCAGCAGCAGGCACTTTTTAAGCTGTTCCAGTGTTAAATGTTTGTGGAGATTCTCAATCATCTATGTCAGGGGTGTCAAACTCGATTTCATTAAGGGCCGCATCAGGATTGGGTTTGATCTCGGGGGCCAGGGTGGGTGAGGTCTGCTTGATGTCACTCATGTCAGGGGTGCCTGTAGGAGCCCAAAGACTCTGCCAGCGAAAACGGGCTCCTGATCCCCACTTTTGGCTGCAATGGCCTCCTGCAGTCCTCTGCTAGTGGAAACAGATCTTGGGTGGGCCACGCATGCCCCCCTTGGGCCCCGTTTTCAGCTGCAATGGCCTCCTGCAGCCCTCTGCTGGCTCCATTTTTCCTGGCAGAGGCACCATGGGATGGTCCTTTCCTGTTTCCAGAGTGATCCCATGGGCAAGATCTAAGCATCCCATGGGTTGGATCAGGCCCACGGGCCTTGGGTTGGACACCTCTGATCGAGGTCATAGTACTTGCAAAGGTATGTTTTTCAAAAGGCAACTGGAGTGGGTTTTTTTTTCCCTTAAGGAAGAAGAAGACAACATTTTACTTCCCATCCAAGAAGCTTCATTGGTTCATGTTCAAGTGTTCCAGTGTTAAAATTCTCCCTTTCCCACCTTTTTAGTCACTCTAATAAATACCAACATTATGTTCATTGCCTTGCTGCAATACTTTATTTTTTTACATTTATTTTAGAACACTATTTTCCTTCTTTAGTAACAGCTTTACTTCATGGGTGATTTGAATTCTACGTTTGTGTGTTTGGCACATAATAAATACTGTAGTATTTATTATTTATTAATACTTTTATAAAAAAAATAAGCGACTGCTTATCAGAATTTAATCTTTGGGCTGTTTAAATGTTCTTTATGCACCCATCATTCAACGTTATAAAATCATATGTGTGTTCAATTTACCTACATGCAATGAACATCCATGAATGTAAATCAAGATACTTATAAGATACATCTTTTCCTATCTGCAAACAATGTGACCTTATACAGAAATCAGGAAATGGTGAATTCTAGTCCTACTTTAGACATAAAAGCAGCTGGGTAACTTTGGGTCACTCACTCTTGACCCAATTCATCTCACAGAATTATTGTGGGGAAAATAGGAGGAAGAAGGAGTATTAGGCATCTTTGCCACCTTAAATTATTTATAATAAAAAAAAGAAAGTCAATAAATAAAATACAGTGTGGATTTATGTGTATCTTTCTCCTGAGCGGCAGGATGGCCTAGAGGTGAAGAGATTGCCGCTCACTTGGAAGGTTAATAGTTCAATCCGAGACAGTGACAGATGTTTTTTTTAACAGGGCACAAAGAGAAAATATCTGCTGTGAATTCCACATAGGCTTCAGGAAGGGCATCTGGCCAGTAAATACTCAGGTACATTCAGTCACTCCATCTACACCACTTTAAAAGGGATTACAGGGTCATAGAAAAAAATCTGTATCTTTCTCTGATTTGTCCAGTTCTATATACAATTTTAGCTGTAAACCACATGGACAAATTCAGCAAAGGCAAATCATACTTGGGGGGAAAAATAACATTTGCAAAATTTAGTGCAAGTGTCCCACTAAAAATGAGGAGTTTTGTATTTAGGGATAAAAATTGCTATTCCACCTGAGAAAATAGGTGGCCTGGAATCTACAGTGCAACAAATAAGCAACTACTATTTCAAGTTAAAGAATCTGAAAGGCCGAGGCACTTATTGTCAGAATTTTTAATGTAAGCAAAAAAGCATACATTTTGTCAATATTTCTTCCCCTATCTAGGAGATTGCAAAATGACACATTCAATAAATGCTAGATCCCCTAATCTAAAACAAAAACAAAATAGAAGTGAGTTGTCTATTAGGGCCCCTTTTCTTTTCTTTTCATTTCAACAACCATGTCAATGTTTTTCAATTTTAAGTATTTTGGTGGAAGGCGAGACAAACAAGTTGATCATAAAGTGTAGGAGTGCATTAAACCTGAATACTATTCTTGAATAGCCATTTTTCCTTTTCTCCCCCCTTTAAGCACAATGTTTTTGTATTTTGTTAGCAATAAGTGCATTTCTCAGCAGGCTACATGAATTATTGCATATCCATTATTACTTAATGACGTTTAAGCATTTAAGGGTTGACTGGCAACATGAAACAAACATTGCCAATCAAAGAACAGAGCTGGAGCTTTGTTATCATCTGACATGATCCTTCAAATCAAGAATATATGGGATTCTGAGAAGGGAATAACAAGACGTTGAATAGTGGACTTCTATGATCATTATATCACAGCAGAGATGGTATTCAGCCAGTTCTGATCGGTTCTGGTGAGCTGGTAGTGGAACTTTTGAGTAGTCCGGAGAACCGACAAGTGCCATCTCTGGTTGGCTCTGCCACCATCTATTCGCTGCCCCTCCGAGTCCTGGCTGACGGTGTCCCAGCTGACTGTCTGGATCTTCTTCTGTTGCCCTGCACAGGAGAATGGAGCTGAAAAGCAGGTTAGTGCGGTGGGGAGAAAATGGAGATTTTACAGAATCCTTGCCCCGGAGCGGGGTGGAAATGGAGTTTTTTCAGTATCCTTGCTATGGAGTGGGGAGGGAATGGAAATTTTTCAGTATCCTTGCCCAGGAGTGGGGTGGAAATGGAGATTTTTCAGTATCCTTGCTGTGGAGTGGGGAGGGAATGGAAATTTTTCAGTATCCTTGCCCAGGAATGGGGAGGGAATGGAAATTTTTCAGTATCCTTCCCTTGCCATGCCCACCAAGCCATGCCCACCAAGCCATGCCCACTAAGCCACACCACACCCACAGAAATGATAGTAAAAATTTTGAATCTCACCACTGATCACAAGTCATAAAACAATAGACTTTTCCAGTTTCCTCAACCCATTCTTAACTTTTTAACTGTAAATTAAGCATCGTCCTCTGAGGACAGGACAACATTCTGCCTGTACCATGTTGTACAGTGTGTAGTCCAACTTTTTAAGACATACATGACACCTGTTCCAAAAATATGAAATAAATGAATTTTGATATATTTATGTGGGAGCAGATTTGTTTTTTGCCTTCTGCTTTGCATTGTCTAGCAACTCATAGCTTATTTCCTTAATCTAGCTCACTGTGTTGGAAAGGATCTTTTAGATCAGATGTCCCCAAGCTTTCCAGATCTGCGCAAGGGCAGTGGTGGAAGTGAGCGGTGGTGGAAGTGGCAAGGAGGGGGTAGTTTGGCTGGTATTTGGGGGGTTGGGAACCCCTGTTTCAGATTACTGAATCCAGCTTGCTCACCCTTGCTAATTTTAACTTTAATTTGGTGGTATCCAAATTAAGGCATCTCCAGAAGGGATAGTTTGTTTTTTTGTTTGTTTTACTTATTTTTATTTAAAGACTTTATATGATTTATACTGCACACCTTAATCTTAATACGTATCCAACCTTTGCTTCAATACCACCTTTTAAATTAGGAAAAAAAATAAAAAAATAAAAATAAAAATATTATTATTAGATACCCTGCCACATTTTTTCTAAACATTCAGAATCTGTTTTCCTGTAATTTAAGACCATTGTACTATAGATAAATAAAGAAACACCATGACATCATGATCCCTTGTATGATGTAGCTTTAGGTATTTGACAAGAGTCATTATATTGAGAGCCATAGTGACACAGGGGTTACAGTGCAGTACTGCAGGCTACTTTTGCTGATTGCCGGCTGCCAGCAGTTTGGCAGTTCGAATCTCACCAGGCTCAAGGTTGACTCAGCCTTCCCTCCTTCCGAGGTCAGTCAAATGAGGACTCAGACTGTTAGGGGCAATATGCTGACTGTGTAAACTGCTTAGACAGGGCTGTAAAGCATTGTGAAACACTTTATACGTCTAAATGCTATTGCTATATTGTTCTGCAACCTTCATTCTCAAGGCTTAAGATACACAGTGGTCTTTCTTTCTTCTTGGAGAGAGCTGGTAAAACCCAGCTTTATATTTCTATCCCTGGTGAATGAAGCAGTGCTGCTAAGGGCCCATCCCTGCATTTGGAGGTTAAGGATCTGGATGAATAAGAAGCTTCAGCTCAACCCTAACAAGGCTGAGGGACTCTAGCAGGGGTGAAATCAACTTATCTTCGCTACCGGTTCGCAAATGTGAGTGCACATGCAGGACCTTCTGCACATGCACAGAGCATCAAAAACAGGACGTGATGACATCTGGGCGGGTGGGCGGACCCTCCCACCACAACCACTACTGGTTCGCCCAAACCGGATAAAACCGGCTGACTTGCACCACTGGACATGTCATCTTTGGTCTGAGTGGGGTTGCACTGCCCTGCCCTAAGGAGACCCAGTGCATTCTGGGGATTCTTTCCAATTCGTGCCACCCATTAAAGAATAGATTGCCAGATGTGACTAGAATGGACCTTGTGCAAGTTTATGTTATACACCATTGTGCCCATTCGTGGACCATGAGGTTGTGCCTACAGTCGTCCATGGCCTGAAGATTAAGTGGATTCCTATCCTCTCTATGGGGATGTCCTTGAAGACCTGTGGCCTAGAGGTGGAGCTCGCGCCTCCCAATCAGGAGGTTGGGAGTTCAATCCTAGGTAGAGGCAGAAGATGTAGGGTCTCCTGTTGGGCAGGGGGTTGGACTAGATGACCTGCAAGGTCCCTTCCAACTCTGTTAATCTGTTATCTGTTACCTCATAGATGCTTCAGCTTATACAGAAAGTGGTGGCACAAAGAGTTATTCACAGTCCTGAATCAGAGGACAATACGCCTCTCTTCTATAAGCTGCTTTGGTTGCCAATATGTTTCTGAGTTTTAATTCAAGTACTAATGATGCCTGGAAAGCACTGTATGGCACACTCCTTTCTATAGTTACACCCAGCCATCTCATCTGGACCAGCCGGAGCAGTTTGGCCTGGGGATCATCTAGCAAGGAGTGTCATCTGGTGGGAGAGAGCTTTTGTTTTGCCTAGCCCAGGGGTCTGCAAAGTCGGCTCTTTTAAGACTGGTGGACTTCAACTCCCAGAGTTCCCCAGCCAGCATAGCTGGCTGGGGAATTCTGGGAGTTGAAGTCCACCAGTCTTAAAAGAGCCGACTTTGCAGACCTCTGGCCTAGCCTATTGATGATTATACGATAATTATTTTCAATGATTGATGGCTTTCTTGTTTGTGTGTGGATTTCTTAAATTGTTTTTATTTAATTACTGTTTTTACTTGTTATGTAAAGGGTCCCTTAGATAGGACAGGCAGCCTTACAAATTGGAACCGACACAACTTTAAACCTGCAACAATACTTTTAACAGAATCAACATCTGCCTATGTTTAGTCCTTGAGAAGGACTTCATGGGTGGATAAAAATGCAAAATCCAGGCGAAACATCTGGCTGATTTGCAACCAACCATAATGTTATTTTCCATCTCTCTCTTTTTTGGGGGGATCCTTCTGTCCCTAGTGTCTGTCTCCCCCCCACCCTTTCTCCCTCCGTGGTTGTCTCTTTGTGCTTTTCCTCCTCCCTCTCTTTTTCTTTGCTTCTCCTCACCACCAAGCTGTCTTTCACAATCTCCTTGCTCAGTGTGTTCATTTAAGCAGAGCAAACATTTAATGAAATAGGCATATGCGTTCACACTGAAAGCAGAAATAGCAGTTGGACGTTCAGGAAAACTTGAGGCAGCTGTATTTCCAGGCCAGTGCAGCTCAAACATACATCTATAGAGACTTTGCGTATCATCCTCAGGAACTGCACTCCAAGACGTGACAGGAAGAGTTAGTTAAACATTTGGGAAATGCATGGCCAAGCCAAGGAATTGATAATGGTTGCTAAGTTGTAATTTTGTGGTACCTGCTGCTCATTTGCCCCCATTCGGCAAGTCTAGTATAACAAGGGAAAATGGGATTCTGAATAATCAGGCTTTACCCATTCATACACTTTTTGATCAATTCTGTGTCACTGAAGAGAATGATTCAGTTTAGAATAGAACTGGGGGGGAAATGAACACATTGAATGCATTGAGGGGGAAAAGCTATAGAGCTTCTGAACCTAGTCAGTGTATAGCAAAGGAGTGCATAAGAATGGCAAAGTCCTTGCCTCTTTTGTATTACTTTATGAAGTTCAACAATTTTAGAAAGGGAAAAAACTCCCTACAAAGTCATGTTTGCTTGGAGGTCTTCTAGTCCAATCCGCTTCTTTGGAAAACTGTTGTCCCACTCTTCGGGAAACCTGTTACCACTTCAGACAAATGATTGTCCAAGCTCTTCTTAAAAATCCTCCCGTGATGGAGCACCCCAACTTCTGGTGGCAAGCCGTTCCACTGAAAGATTGTTCTAACTGTCAGAAAATGTATTCTGAATTCTAGGTTGCTTCTCTCCTTGATTAGTTTCCATCCATTGTGTTAGGAGTAGACTCCTAGAGTTGGGTAGGCAATATATAGTACCATGATGACAAATGGTCATTGTGGCTTTAAGGATGTTGGAATGTTAGAGTGCAATTAGGAAGTGCAATTATCTCCAACTATAAGAGGAAGCCAGCAGAATGCACGCGCTCTCTCTGCCGGATTTGCTGCTTTACTGTTTGATAACTGTCTGTTTGTGTGCTGTTAATTACTGAAGAGGGAAGAAGGAAAATTGTGGTTTGCTGTCTGTAAGCAATTTGATATTTGTTAAGACTTTGTTTTTGACTCGCTTTAACATCACTGCTTGTTAAGCAGTAGTTTAGTTTAGTAGTTTTTACAACTCCAGTAAAAGCTATTTTATTTTTCTTAACAGTGTCTGGTCTACTAATTTTGTGTACAATAGCAACATTTCTCTAGCTGCATACTCCGCTGCACAACTTTGTTGTCTCCCAACGGAGATATCTCCTAACACATTGCTTTTTGTCCTGCCTTCAGGTGCTTTGGAGAATAGCTTGACAGGGAGGTTGTGGCAACCCCTGAGATATTGAAAGACTACTATCATGGAAGGACTACTCTAGTCCTTCTTTTCATTAAACTAGACATATCCAATTCCAGCAACCTTTTAAATTATGTTTTAGCCTCTAGTGTCCTAATCATCATTGTTGGTCTTCTCTGCACCTTTTTTAGAGTCTCAACATCTTTTTTATATTGTGGTCACCAAAACCGGATGTAGTATTCCAAGGTATTATAAAGTGGTATTAGCAGTTCACGTGATCTTGATTCTATTAACAGAGGAAGGAAGGAAGGAAGGAAGGAAGGAAGGAAGGAAGGAAGGAAGGAAGGAAGGAAGGAAGGAAGGAAGGAGAGAGGTGGGGAGGGGAGGGGAGGGGAGGGGGGAGTTATTTGAGCATCATGCCGCCTTGGGTCCTTTTTTAGGAGAAGGTGCGGGTTATAAATTTGAATAAAATAAATAAAATAAATCATTTTAAATTATTGCTCTTTACCCAATAATTTGTAAAATAATTTAACCACATTTGCTATTTACCAAGTCACCCAGGTGTGACCATTCAGTGCAATGCTAAATCATGTCTAGCTTAATGAAAAGGACTGAAAAGAAGGACTAGGGGAGACATGATAGCAGTCTTCTGATATCACAGAGGCTGCCACAAAGAAGAGGGAGTCAAACTATTCTCCAAGGCACCTGAGGGTAGAACAAGAAGCAATGGGTGGAAACTAATCAAGGAGAGAAGCAACTTAGAACTGAGGAGAAATTTCCTGTCAGTTAGAACACTTAATCAGTGGAACAGCTTGCCTCAAGAAGTTGTGAATGCCCCAACACTGCAAGTCTTTAAGATGTTGGATAGCCATTTGTCTCAAATGGTATAGGGTTTCCTGCCTAGGCAGGGGATTGGACTAGAAGATCTCCAAGGTCCCTTCCAACTCTGGTATTGTATTGTATTGTATTGTGTCATACTGTCCTGCATATCAAATTCATTTTATGGGCAAAGCATTACCGGGAACAAAAGTGTTAATGCTGCCTTAACTCAGTGATTCATGCTTGTCACAAGATTGTTGTTAGTTGGATGTTAGAAGTCCTCCCCCCATTCCTATCCCTTGCAACAGATCAGTTCAAAGAAACAATTTAAATTTGAATCATTGAAGTCATAATTCTATAATCTCCTGATATCCAATTTAAGATAACATTCTGCAGTATGTGCAGAATGGATACCAGGGGTCAGCTGTGGCAGGAGTTGTGATTGAAACCAATAAAAAGAGGATGAAAGATTTATTCACAGATAAGTCACTTGCCTTCAGAATAAAATTATTCATCCCTTTATCTGTTGAAGTGGGAATGGATTTCATAGATGAGAGATTAAGACGCGATTTGTCACACTGTTAACAGTTTCAGCTTCAAGCTTGTCCCATTCCAGTTGCATAACATCACTTTCCAGAGCTAAATCTTTCTGAGGAATTTACAGTTGTTCAAGAGAATGTAATTAAAAACATAGACTGTATAAGTCACTATCACTTGTCATTTCTTAACATTCCCTTAATTATCTATCATGTAAATTGTGTTTCAGAATTTGGTACCAATGAAGTAATTATAAATACGCAACATGTACTGGCAGAGCTTGCCATCATTATGCAGAATTCAGAGAAACCTTCTTCTCCAATTAATGCTACATTTTAGATATGGCTAAGCTTATCTAAAGAGGTCCCAAACTTTCTTTCCATTGCAAACCTAATGGACTACATTTACACCATTTCATTCCACCTGTCACAGTGAATGTAGCCCAACAATTAAGCAAGCGTAGAATGTGATGGAATGTAGTAATTTGGATTCCCAGGAGTGAGGGCTGCATTCCAGTAAAATAAGAGATAACTCCGTCCAGGTATTTCCACATAGCTCTACTATCTACTGTTCTATATTTAGCATATTCTCGGTTCAGAACATATGGTACATATAGCAGGAGTGGGATGCTGGGAGTTCGTAGAGGTTCAGGAGAACCTCTAGCTAAGATTCTATGCAGTTCGGAGAACCCTCAAATCCCACTCCTGGCTGGCCCCACCCACCCCTCCCAGGAGTCTCCAGATGGCCCATTTTGGATGCAGGTAAGTGCAGGGTATGCACGGAGGCTCGGGGAGGGCAAAAAACAGGCCTACTTCAGAGTCTATTTCTGGCCTCCAGAGGGCCTCCAGAGCCTGAGGGAGGCAGTTTTTGCCTTCCCATAGACTTGAGGAAAGCCTCCAGACCCTGGAGAGGGCAAAAATGCTGCCACACACCCCCCCCACCATGGTGCAGGAGGCCAACTAGGCCATGCCCACCCAAAAACTACTGGTTCGCCTGACCCAGTAGGATCCGGTCAAATTTCACCCCTGGATAATCCTCTTCTCCAATTCATTACTTCCTATCAAAAACAGACTCCCGTGTATAAGGATAAAATTTTCTCTTGACTCTCCATGAAATTTCTCATGTGCCTTTTATTCCAGTACTTATGCGGTATTCAAAAACTTTACAAAAAATGTTTCCCTTCTGTTTAATCATTTAATTATTTTTCTAAACCCAAAAGAGGAAAGTAATTCTTATAATTGCACACAAGTATTTAACCATTCTCTTTAGGGAGGATTTATAGTTAGATTTAAGGCTGAAGCAATAGGCAGTTTCTTTGCCTAGACAGCAATAGCACTTAGACTTCTATTCCACTCCATAGTGCTTTACAGCACTTTCTGAATGGTTACAAATGTCAGCATATTGCCCCCAATAATCTGGGTCTTCATTTTACAGAAGGCCGAGTCAACCTTAACATTTAACATTTAATTTAGTTTTAATTATTTATAATTTGTTATATGTATATGTTCTTAAATTCCTGTGCACCGCCCCGAGTCTCTTCGGAGAGAGGGGGTGGTCAATAAATCCAAATAAATAAATAAATAACCTTGAGCCAGCCAGGATTGAACTCCTGGCTGTGGACAGAGTTTGCCTGCAATACTGTATTCTAACCATTGTGCCACCAGAGAGTCAACAATGACTTAAAGTCATGTGTGCACACACATACACACACACACACACGCACACACACTAGTGGTGGGTTCTGGGTGGTACGGCCTGGTACGGGCATACCGGTAGCCGCTGGGAGCAGCAACCACGGTACCAGAACGGTGTTTTGGTGGGCCCACCCAAATTCCTTATCTCCATTTGAAGGAAATGAACCAATTGAGCATGGGGTACGGCGCCTGCATGACCTCGCCGAGCAGCTGGCACGTTGCAGGTTGGTAGTGTGCACATGCGTGCACAGCACGCTTGCCCAAGGTGAATGTCTGGCCCCGTTGCAGCATACCAGTTGTAATGGCATCTGGAACCCACTCCCCCCCCCCTCTCTCTCTCTCTCTCTCTCTCTCACACACACACACACACACACACACACACACACGAAAAAAGAAGACTATTGGCTTTAAATAAAAAAAGGTAGCTTTTAAACAACTTCCAAATAAAAAGAACTAGAAAAAGCATACAGTACTTCTGTTCATTTGAGTTAAATGAATCTGTGTGACTGTGACCTCACAGCCCTCCATCTTTCCCAAATGCTGTCCAACTCAATTTTACAAAATCGGACTGAAAAATTGGATATTTGGAATGAACCTCTATGGAAATTGTGATAATGTGTTCCAGAAAGCACTGCTCTGTCTATTATGGCAGCATATTGAAAGAAACATTAACACTTATGGCTAAGATGCTTTTGTAGTATTTTATCTGCCCTCGTTGCCTCATAACCTCTTCCCCACTGAAAAAAACCAACATTTCTTAGACCACAGCTGAAAAAATACTTTATGATGTAGTTATGAAGTGTCACTTTATAGAGGAGATGGGTGGCATAAAAACTTAATACATACATATTGTACATATATACATACATACATACATACATACATACATACATACATACATACATACAATCATTAGAATCATTAGTTCTAATGATAAGTTTCTTATGTATCCCAAAAAGAATTAATATAGTGTCTGCATGGGGTAATTGACCCATCACAAGACCCATCACAAGACCCTCACTTGATACACCTATACCTGAAGCCCTTATAAAAGTAACACTGGCACTGACAGTGGTGGTTTTCCATTTTTGTACTTCTAGTTAGCTTGTGTGTGCATGCGCACTTGTGTGGTGCTTCTGTGTACGCCTAGCAGCTTCTGCGCATGTGCCCTAAAATGAGCTGCCCTAAAAGGACAGCACATGCCCCTACACCAGAGGTGCTACCCTCCCCCCCAAACACCCCAAATACCCCATTAAAGTAAGGTTCTACATTTAGGCAAGAAAACCAAAATGCACAGGTACAGTATATGTGGTATCTTGCTCAATAGTAGGAACTGTGAAAGGGATCTTGGAATCCTAGTAGACAACTATTTAAATATGAGCCAGCAGTGTGCAGCAGCTGCCAAAAAAGCCAGCACAGTTCTAAGCTGCATAAACAGAGGGATAGAATCAAGATCACGTGAAGTGTTAATATCACTTTATAATGCCTTGGTAAGGCCACACTTGGAATACTGCATTCAGTTTTGGTCACCACGATGTAGAAAAGATGTGGAGACTCTAGAAAAAGAGCAGAGAAGAGCAACAAAGATGATTAGTTGACTAGAGGCTAAAACATATGAAGAAGGGCTGCAGGGAACTAGGTATGTCTAGTTTAATGAAAAGAAGGACTAGGGGTAATAGCAGTCTTCCAATATCTCAGGGCTGCCACAAAGAAGAGGGAGTCAAGCTATTCTCCAAAGCACCTGAAGGCAGAACAAGAAACAATGGGTGGATATTAATCAAGGAGAGAAGCAACTTAGAACTAAGGAAAAATTTCCTGACAGAACAATTAATCAGTGGAACAACTTGCCTCCAGAAGTTGTGAATGCTCCAACACTGGACTTTTTAAAGAAGATGTTGGATAACCATTTGTCTGAAGTGGTATAGGGTTTTCTGCCTAAGCAGGGGGTTGGACTAGAAGACCTCCAAGGTCCCTTCCAACTCTGTTATTCTATTCTATTCTATTCTATTCTATTCATACAGCCCGATGTCTCATAGTAAAACTAGAGTTGCTGTCAAACACATCTGGAGGGCATTGGGTTGGGATAGGCTGTTCTAGAAATCACGAGCCATAATGAGAAATGTCAAAACCCATTTCTTATTCTGCCAAATAAAAGGGCATGTGATGATACACGCTATTATCTGGACTTGTGGAAATGGGGGAATTTATTAAATTACATTCAGATGGATTTTGAGGCTTTTATCAAGCTTTTTAATCTTTCTTGCTAAACTTTAATGTGAGCATGTAACAGGCTTAATACAAAGGGATTTTTGACCTTTTCAAGAATTAAATGGTAACCACCAAATACTTTATCATTGTTAACCAGGGTGGTTAATGGAGGTCTTATTTCAAATTCTGGAACTCTGAACAAGCCCTTCCCCAGTCTACCCTTTGCTCTTTCAGCTGCTTTTTATTAAACCAATGGGTGTTTATTTAGATAAAACAAAGCACATTCCATGCTGCCAAGGTTCTTTAATGTAACGCACAAAAGGGAAGTGCATTAAGAAAATATTCCTTTAAAAAAAAAAAAATAATGCCCTGCAAATCATCAAATTGTATTACATGAGGCCTAATGAATGTCTCTGGCCCTCACTACTGAATATATGTATGTTATTCCCTCATGATGAACCTGGATTAAATGTATTTTGCAGGCCGTTATTTTATGAAGACTCAAGCAGCAATATTTGTATTAGGAGCAATGTTTCTATTTCTAACCTAGTGCCGTCTGAATGACCTGGTAATTTATTTCCCAGGAATAATCCATGCTACCTTGAAATCCTAGGAGTTGCAGTTCCTAAACACTGAAAAAATGTAATGCTGTAAGTCCAAGACTTGAAGTCAGTAGGTCTATATTACCTACTAGCTGATAACCCAGCTTTGCCTGAGTATTTATTTATAGGGAGGAAATGTCCAGGCTAAGCCTAATTTCTAATGTTGGATTTTCCCCCTTACCAGAGGGAGCTCCCCTGTGGATTACTGTGAAGCCGTTATCATGGAAACTCTACTGCGCTGTACAGTAGAAGCCATTTTACAGCAGTACAGTAGAATCCATCTTATGGCAGTACAGTAGAAGCCATTTGAAGGCACAACAGGCTGTATCTTAACAGAACACACACACCAAGGAGTGTTAAGGGTGTCTATTTTTCTCCAGAGAGTAAGTCATCTGTTTACCAAGTTTGGTTGAAATTGCTTGAGGCGTTCCAGAGTTATGTTGGAACACATACACACCTATTTATATATGTGTTATATATATGTCAGTGTTGGTTGGGGGGTGTTTTAAAGGTTCTTTAATCGGGCTATTTACAGCAGGATTTTTTGGCAGTTCCTTGGCAGTTCCTTTGGCAGTTCCCGGCTTGGCTTAATCGACCCATTTACCTCAAGCTGAATATTCAAATTGTTTTATTAGGGATTTTTAGGGGTATTAGTTTTTAGATAGTCGGGGATTTTAGCGCAGGGTCTAGGTTTAATTCATTTTAAATTTGTATGATAATGTCTGTTGGTTTTATATATGTGTATTTTTAATTCCCTGTGCACCGCCTCGAGTCCCTTTGGGGAGAGAGAGCGGTTTACAAATTAAATTCTTATTCTTATTCTTATTCTTATTCTTATTCTTATTCTTATTCTTATTCTTATTATTATTATTATTATTATTATTATTATTGGAGTATTTGTTTACTAGATTGTTGGTCTGTGGTTAATCGTGAAGTTAATTTATGCACATCTGGGTATTTGTGCTGGTGGAGAGATGTTTTGTTCCCTTTTTGGCTTGTTGACTTCCTCTTTTGCATAGTATGTAGATATTGTTTATGTCTATGTCCTACCAAGGAGAAGGGCGAGGTATAAATTTAATAAAATAAAAAAATAAATAAATATGTGTCACCTAGGAGCAGGACTTGAATTACTTAAAAGTTCACAAGAAAATCTAAAAACTGAGAACAAAGAACATTAATTCATAAGAGGAGACCACCAGCATCAAAATAATTTCAGCAATTGAAGTTGTTTTAAAACTGGCTCAATTTATAAGACAGAATTCAAATAGTCATGTATTTTTTTCCACTATAGTTAATGACTAGGAGAGCCAGTATGCTGTAGAGATTAAGGCATCTAACTAAAAATAAAATCAGACATTAGGTGTTCTAGTTCCATCTTAAATTGGGTGACCTTGGACCAGTCATTCTCTCAGTCCTAAAAAAACCTAGCCAATAAAACATGAGGGACTTATCTATGCAATCACCAGGAATCAACACAAACACACACACACACACACAAATAGAGCATCTCTTTTTGATTGAAGGTATGTTGAAGCACTATTTGAAACAAATTCTAAAGGCTGAAATAAGCTGACCTGAGTAAGTTCAACATACATAGAACCAAGCTGAATAATCCATGTCAAAACCTCAGGAAGAATTGTAATGCATGGCAAAGATGCCAACTTTGCCAATTTAAAACAAAAAATATCTATGCTTGCTCACACCTCAAAAAGTATACTAGGACCAGATAAGTAATGTGAATTGAAGTGTTAAGGCACGTTGAATTGGGGAACACGGTTGCACTTGATTGACATGATCAGGCAGGGGAATTCATGCCTTCAAATTTTATCTTCTAATTTTTTTAAAACTGTCACTTTCATTTTCAATTATAGAAATTCTCCTGATGTCCTCAGTACTTGAGCCATTATGTTTCTAGATTCTCCAGACTCTCTGCATTGGATAACTTAATTGGTTTTTCTATTACCACTCTTGTTACCATCAATTATAGAAGTGATAAGTGTTTTAGTGATCGTTGTCTCTTAACCTCCTACAAATGAGTAAAATCAGGCAAATGTAAAAGAAAAATTGTTCAGGAAATTACACATATCTATTCTGAGAGGGTGAAGTAGTACTCTAATAATATGTACAGTTTGAAGTATAAGTTGGTATGAACAGTAATTAAGATCAAATTTTCTTGTCAATCTGAGATGCATAGATGCTGTTAGATAGTTAGATGTTTTTAAAAAGGTAAATTCTTCTTCAAGTTTGAGCTGATTTCTGGTGATTCATCGGTGTTCTATATCATTTTCCGAACAAGAATATGGAATTGATTTGCCATAACTTATTTTTAACATTTTTTTCCATTTTCCTAATCTAGAGTGCAGCCCTAGAATTTCTCAACTAACGCCAGCAAGTGTCCCAAACAAGTACTGAACTAACTAGGTCTAATGCTGGTTTCTCCCCCCCAAAAACTTACTGGCTTGAATGGCATATTTATAAGCATTTGGAACAAAAATTTAGCACAAATGTTTCAATACTTTTTTTAACAAAAAAATATAGGCCAATATAGAGACAGGTTTTTTTTTCACGTATCATATTTGTCTGTTGGTTCTAGATAGACACTTGTTTTACACTATTTTGGGTTGTACATAGACCAAGTCCTATATCAGTGCAACAGTATCTTCCTGTTCTGCTGGTTATTTTAGTGTTATTGGGTTGTTAAGTTCTGAGTTACTTTTATTGGATTGATTTATTGATTATTGTGTTTTGATTGTTGCTACTGTGTTTTCCCCAAAATAAGACTGAGTGTTATATTAATTTTTGTTCTAAAAGATGCATTAGGGCTTATTTTCCAGTTAGGTCTTATTTTCAGGGGGGGAAACAGTAGCAAATGCATCCATTTGGCTGATGATCTTAACCGGGGCCTATTTGTGGGGTGGGGCTTATATTACAAACATCCTGGAAAATCTTGCTAGGGCTTATTTTCTAGTTTGGTCTTATTTTTTAGGGAAAACGGTAGGTTTTGGGGCAGTTGTATTATGTCTTGGTATAGGCATTTTATTTACAGATTTATCCATTTATTTCCTTAGAGATGTAAGGATAGCAAATGGGTCATCAGAACAAGAAAAATGGAAATACTCAATCCATATATTTTCAACAAAACCAATGTTAGATTTCCCCTCCCCCCATTAGCAATTCTTCCTTCTGTTTTTCCATTATATATCTTTTAAAAACTTGTTTTAACTGTAAGGAACAGCAGTAGATATAATAACTATGTCTGTTTTTCCCTCTACTGATTCAAGGATTTTGCTTTCAGGGTTATTTTATGTGGGCTTTTAGGAAAGGTAAAGGACTAGCAGCATAGAGAACATTCTATGCAATTTCACTGTTGGACAGCTGCTCGCTTTTACATGAGCCATCTAATTTGTATTGCACTGAACCTGAATTCACAGCCGGTGGCAATAGAGAAAGGCCAATGCTGTGTGTAAACATCATCATTTTATTTGCCTGCTGAGGGATACATTGACTAATATACATATACAATCTACCTGCCAACCTGAATTTCTAAGAAAATAAAGAAGTTAGCCTTAAAAGTAACCCTGTTTCAGAATTTAGAAACTAGGATGCAACTACACTATGCTCCAACCATATAATTACCATGGGATTTTGCATGGGACAAACCCAAATTTCAATTTTATTTATTTATTTTATTTTATTTGCCACCCATCTCATCTCTATATATGAACTTGATCCAAGCAAATGTGTTGTAGAAAGCAGATGGTCATCAATGACAACAGAGTTAGGCCATTGGTAACCTTCTGTTTTTTTTTTTACCCCAGTCTTGACTCCTATACCTTCTTGCACTAAGCCATACTGGTGGAGGATCTAAGCCCTAAGTCATCAAGGATCAGCAGTTTATCATGCCTTCAACGAAATGAAACCTCTGGCTCAGGACTTGACTAACTTTGGAGGAAAATGTTCCTTAATGGCCTTCTAGATTAGAAAGGTTATTGAAGACAAAAAGGAAAAGTCCAATCCAAATAATGTTGAGACACTAGAAAAAGTGCAAAGAGCAACCAAGATGATTAGGGAGGCTAAAACATATAAAGAACAGTTGCTGGATTTGTGTATATCTAGTTTAATTAAAAGGACTAGGGGTGACATGATAACACTGTTCCAATATCTCAAGGGTTGCCACAAAGAAGAGGGAGTCAAGCTATTCTCCAAAGCACCTGAAGAAAGGATAAGAATAATGGATGGAAAGTAATCAAGGAGAGAAGAAACCTAGAACTAAAGAGAAATTTTCTGACAGTTAGAACAATTAATCAGTGGAACAACTTGCCTCCAGAAATCATGAATGCTCCAACACTGGAAATTTTAAAGAACAGATTGGACAATACACAATTGTCCATTGCAGAATAAGTATAAAGGTCCAAATTGCTGAAGTCAAAATTAAAATCAAATGGAACCATTGTATAAATATATCAGTTTTCAAGTGTGGGCAAAGAATAGTTACAAATCTACAGATTTAAATTAATGGGGGGAAAGACAGTTTTTAAATCATAAATCTCTCTCTCTCTCTCTCTCTCTCTCTCTCTCTCTCTCTCTCTCTCTCTTTCTCTTTCTCCCTCCCTCCCTCCCTCCCTCCCCCCTCCCTCCCTCCCTCCCTGTAGTCTACAATTGGCTGATTGTTTTTACAAAAATGTTATTTATATTATTCTACTTATCCAGTTGGGTAATGTCCTTGAAGATCTTGCAGGTATCTACAAAGTAGAGGTTGACTTTTTGACAGGTAAAATACAGTCTATTGTCCATTTAATATGAAGTCAGGCAGCAAGAAATTGTCTATGTTTCAGCATTTAATTTTTACTATTATGACACTTTTATTAGTCAACAGAGACTTGCCCAGTTCTATGATGGCCTTGGAGTTTGTTTCTCTTTGAAGCAGAAACTGCTGGTTTCATCCATGCCAATTTCTATCTTAATGCTAATCTAGTTCTCAGGAGTTGAGTTCAATTTGAGCTCAGAAATTGAGCTTCCGTTTTTCTGGAGAAAAACTTATCTAATTAATCTCCCCATAAAGGATGTTATGAAAATAGTACTTTACTTGCTGAAAATCTAGGTTCTTGTGAGATTATATGTAGTGCTTCCACCAGTGGTGGGTTCCTACCAGTTTGGACTGGTTTGGCCGAACCGGTAATGGTTTGACGGACTGGGTCGCTGGAACTGGCAGCGACCCAGGACTGCCACGCCCCTGAACCAGTTCTCCTGGCACCGTAGCCACTGCCATCTTGTTTTTTGCTTCTGCGCATGTGCAGAACAATTTTTATTGCACTGTGCATGCACACACAAGTGCAGAGAGTGCACATGGTACACCCACGAGTGAACCAGCAGTAGTGACTGCCAGAACGCAGCCCTGGCTTCCACCAATGTATTATTATTCTAAAAAAGATAATACTCCCTCAAACTGAGCTCAACTCTTGAGAGTTAGATTAGTATGGCCATGTAATTTTCTTGGCAGCAATATGGGTTTTGCCAATGCTTAGGTTACTTCCCAGTGTAGCTTTCAGCCAAGGCAATTCCTGTTGGCTTCCTTTCCAAAAAAGGAAATTCCTGTTGGCTTCCTTTCCAAAAAGTAAACAATTTTGAACTGCTCATCCAAAGTTGGCTAGCTACTATTATCAAAGCATATAATCATTCATTTGAAAGCAACTTCATTCTGTTACTCTATATTCCTCAGAACCAAAGTGAGACCAATAGCCATAAATTAAATATACATGCACACAGAATTCCAGTTCCATATTTAGTGTTGTAGTTGCTTCCATTTTCAAAAGTAACTGCTTATCTGATGGTAATTAATGAAAGGCTTCTATAAGATTTCTATAGAATCTATAATAACAGCTGCTCTCAAAACTGCACACTTGGAATCTTGTTCTGTTGCATCAAGAGAGGAAACGATTTTGTGTGTGTGTGTGTGTGTGTGTGTTAATTAGGTTCCCCCCCTTCTATACAAGGATGGTCTGCAAGGACATGAAAGTCTGAAGGGTTTATTCAGATATATGAATGAAAATAGTTGGCGCAAGATCAGTGTAAACAATGAGGTTCACAGAGGAAATCTAACCATGTTTGAATCTACTACTACATTGTAATGATGGAGGTTTTTTTTCTTAGTTTTATATCAAAACCTAACATACTTTAAGTGCATCCCGAGGACTTAAATGAGCTAGCAATCCAAGAAAGCAAAAGAACTATTCATAGGACTGTGAGAATTTTCAAGTTGAATCAACTTTATGTGCTAAATCAGAATGTTGAATCAAATCATCAAATTAATCGATAATTTTGAAAGAGTGATACATCCATACATGCATAGAATATTCTATTTTTTCCCCTCAAATACAATTGACCCAATTAGAAAATTCAATTTGGATGTCTACAGCAGACTGATAGTCCAAATTAGTTTGAACCTTTAAATCAAACTGATTTGCCAAACTAAAAAGCTGAATTGGATGAGAATCGGTCTATTCCTTTCTACTCTTTAATATTCCATTAGATCCAGTAGATATAAAATAGCTACCCTGGCTTGTCAGAAATACTTGGCCACCATATTCTAAGGAGAAAACAGATTAATGAAAGGTCCCATGTTAACCATCCTAAAAAAGACATATAACATTTGTGAAGTGAGGAGTCTGTTGGCAGCCTTTCAAATGACAAGTCAAAAGACTGTTGGAACAAATAAATGCTACATTTGATTTTTTTTTATCCCCTAAGCCAGGATGAAGAGCAATCCAATACTAACACAAGCATTAAACATGATTGGTAGGTGCCAAGCAACAAGAAATCCATCAACTCCTGCCATTCACACTCAGGTATTTTAGAATATTTCAACAGCTGCTTAAACCTCTATCTTCAATTTTCTTTTCTTTTATGGTTTGATCTTCTAGTCCCTGGCTGTAATTCCTCATTAGCACATGTGCAAGTATGCCTAAAACCTCAGGGATAACCACCAAATTTAAAAAAGAGACCTGAATTTACAAAAAAATTAAAATTTTAAAAAAATGCTAGGACCCTCATAATGCAAAGTCTAAATATTTTCAACTGTGAAAAATAATTTCTAATCTGATTTTTAACACTAAAGGAAGTTGCGGTAGTTATATAGAGCAGTGTGCTCTGTCATTCTGTTCTATTAAAATCTATACTGAATGCCTGCTTTCCCCTCCCCATTCCCATCCCATAATACTTGTGGAAACTTCTCCTTGCTGTCACCTACCTTTCTACTTCTGGCTCCTGCTGTTTTAATCTTTTACAATTTTATTTTCACTTCTTGACTTGACATGTAGATTACTGTTATTGTACACTGCAGCTCTTGGCCCAGACTACATTTATAAATGAAAAAGAAAATCAAATGCATTGGTTTCTTGTTGATTTTGGTGTTTTTAATGTTGTTCTCTATGCATTCTCTGTGCATTTTCTGGGATTCAGTCTATAGAATACGAGGAACCCATCTTCCTTTCTTTGCCCGTTCCATCCTTGCTCGTCTAGCCCCATTGCTTGTTTGCTTGTTCAGGTCTATCTTCTTAGAATTATTATGGACCAAAAGGTAAAAGTTCCCCTCGCACATATGTGCTAGTCGTTGCTGACTCTAGGGGGTGGTGCTCATCTCCATTTCAAAGCTGAAGAGGCAGCGCTGTCCAAAGACATCTCCATGGTCTTGTGGCCACCATGACTAAATGCCAAAGGCGCATGGAATGCTGTTATCTTCCCACCAAAGTTGGTTCCTATTTTTCTACTTGCATTTTTACATGCTTCTGAACTGCTAGGTTGGCTGAAACTGAGACAAGTAACGGGAGCTCACTCCGTTACATGGCGCTAGGGATTCAACTACCGAACTGCTGACCTTTCTGATTGACAAGCTCAGCATCTTAGCCACTGAGCCACCACGTACCTCTATTAATAAAATAGAGTCCCTCTATTATGGCTCAGAATCTTATAAAACAATATATTTTTTTCATTTTATGACCCTGTAATTCATTTTATCAGGGTGGATCTGGGGCAACTGAATGGAGCTGAGCATTTATTGGCCGGATGGTCTTTCTGATACCATGTGACGTTTTTTTCCTTTGTGCCCTAGGAGAGAAACATCTGACGGTACCTAAGATTGAATTCTCAACCTTTCAAGTGGGAAGTAAGAGTCTTCACACTAGGCCAAATCGTTTAACCTTATAAAACAAGAATATTTTCTCAAAATCCCAATTATGCTTAATACTTGCTTAAGAGCAAAAACTATATTCCATGCTTGTCTAATGTCTTAGTGTATATTAGTGGAAGGTACTAATACTATTTATTATTAACAGAAGCTACTATTTAGCTTTGAAAGAAATAGCTATTAAACCACCTGAAAAGCAATATTTTGGTCACTAAACTAATTCACATACCTACTACATTTCCTCCCTCTCTCTCCCCTCCCTCCCTCTGTCTCTTTCTCTCTTTCCCCCTACTGTTTTTAGTGCATGTTTTCAATTCTTATAAAACAGTGCATTTCTGGAAATGCCAGTAAAATTTGCTTATGTAATCTGATATATGAAAGGTGTGTGAGATTTAATTCATTCCAAATACTTTTTTTAAAAAAGTGATTTTGACAGATTGCAAGAGAACAACATTGGGAGAAATCCTTAGACTATTGTGCAAAGTCTGTCATGCTCTGTGGAAGAATTCCCTTGATTATCTGGTCTACTAGGGAAGGTTGCTATAATCTGATATACATGGATTGTGGAAAGTGAATTATCTTTCACAGAATCGTGGAATGTTGGAAGAGAGATTTGGCATTGGAGATCAAACCTAGCATTTGGTGTTATCAGTCTCCAATCATCTATACTACAGTCGGAGGTGGGTTGCTCCCAAATCGGGAGAACCGGTGGAGGGGGGGGTAGGAGGCTCTGCCCACCCACCTGGACGCTTCTGCGCATGCAAGCGTGCACACGAGCATGAGCGAACTGTTAGCGGGATTTGCAACCCACCTCTGAATACAGTGGTTGAATCTGTCAATGTCCTGAAATGAACACAATATTCTAGATACAATCTGATCAATACAGTACAGGATAAAAAAGACACTATATTTCTTAAGATCAACTTTAGACACTATTTGCTTTTTTTTTTTTAAAGCTGCATTGAACTGTTGGTCCATGTTCAGCTTATTTCATCGTTATTTACTTTTTGCATGTACATTAAAATAATATTATCTTATCATATGAAGTTTTTTTTATCAACGTAGTTTTTTTTTGTCCCTGCTGATTTCTGCATATTGTTCCAACTTCTTCAAATGTTCCTGAATCCTGTTTCCATGCTTTAAGGTATTTTTTATTCCCCTATCTGTTGTTCATACATTTAATAATAACTTTTTCATAATCCCCTAGCAAAACCATTCATAAATATTTTGAATGCCATGGAGTCTCAAATTGTGATATACTGCTCAACCTTCCTCTTCAGTTTAATGTGGAACATTCAGTTTAATGTGGAACATTCAGTTTAGTGTATTGTAATGTACAATTGTTGAATATGATTGCTCAACAAGCTTTGTATTCATCTAATGCTAATATAATCCAGCCCAGGTTTTGTTATCTTCTCTACTAGAACTTCACTGGAGATGTGAATTCTTTCCTGAAATCAAGATACATTACATTCATCACATTTTCATGGTTAACTAAAATGGTCACTCTATTAAAACCCGAGATAAGATTGGTTTGGCATTATTATTCTTGATAAACCTATCCTGAATCCTGCCAAGTAACTGTGTTATTTTGTTAAATTCTCATTGGCTTAAATTATGTGACTGATCATAGATACTTGGCCTTTTTTCTTCCCTTTTTTAAAGACAGGATTAACACTTCCTTCTTCTATATACCAGTATATATATAAATTCATTTATGATAGCCAAGTGTTCCCTAAACATGCTTCTTTATCTTGGCTTTTCATTCCTTCCTTCTGTTGATTGTTCTTAGATCTTGACGGGGTCTTCATATTAATATTCCTGGATCTGAATATACATGTACTCCTTCTTCTTAACTACTATCATTCCTCCTCTGCTTCTGGGATACTTTTTTTCCTTTTTGAATAAGTTATAATCTTTAGTCTTTGCATTATATTCATGAGTTTATTCCCACCAGGTTTCAGTAATACCTAGCAAATTATATTTGCTTTCCTGCATTAAGGCTTAGATTTTCCCCCTGTTTGTTCTCTGTAGTCTTTGCATTTGCAAAGAGACACTGGAATCCTTGGGTTATGCAACTTCATTTAATCCTACCTCTGTTTACATGCCCAGTATAGCATATTCCTGTTCCATTCGCTATACTTGGAATTGTGTTGGTTTTTTTGAGCCTTTTCCTTCTTTCTACCCATGATTAATGTATCAATTAAACCATCTGGATCCAACTTAGGAAGTGTCCTCCAAAGACTTTTTTCTTTACATATTTTTTGCAACATGTTAATTACATCAGGACCAAATAAACAATATTCTGAACATTCACTAGATTGTGATAAAGAGATATAGGATAGCTATCTCTTTGAAGCAATGTAATAGTCATCCAGATTTTTGGTGCCCTGGTGAAATGCATAAATTGAACTCTTCCTTACTTGAATTAGCGTAACAGTTTCTAAATCTATCTCAGTGCAATGGATAGATTTAGCAGATAGAAAGTTAATTAGGATGCCATATTTTCTTAGATCACTAATAAAGAAAACAAGAAATGGCATTCGTTCTTATGTGTATACATTAAAAAAAATATGTAAAGTGGTAAATATTGTTGTGGATGGACTCATGTCCAGCTAATCCAATCAGACATGTCTTAAAAGGTCTACATTGTTGCCATGACATGAAGCAAGAGTCTTAAGCATGTATTTCCTTCTGAAACATAAGAAAACATGTCTAAAGTCATTATTGGCTGCTGATGTATTGATATCCATTACAGTGTCCAAGATGGTGTTCCTTAAAGATCCTACTCCTGGTTCCTTGTCTGACTATCAAAACAAGGGTAGTTTTTAGATTAAATCATGAATTAGAAATAAAGATCCAGTAACTGAACCAATCAGAAAGCAAGTATGGGTCATTTCATCATTTTTAGTAAACTGTTTATACTCATAGTTTATCTTTTATTTTTAATAGGAGCTGTTTGGTAGATTTGACATAAGTCTGATACCAATTCACTTATATGAAAAGAGGAGCATTTTGGAGACCAGTTCTACTTGATTTTCAGTTCTGCATACAAAGTAGATCCCTAAACATTCACAAGTATATTCACCTCAAATTCCTTTTGCCTTCCTTATGAATCTATTAACTTGGCATTCAGGAACTGGAAGTCAAACAAAATAGCTTATAGACAGTGATGGGATTCAGCCAGTTCGCACCTATTTGGGGAGAACCGGTTGTTAACTTTCTAAGCAGTTTGGAGAACTGGTTCTTGGAAGAAATCTCATTTTAGTTTTTTCCCCACTTTACAGGGCTAATCCTGTAAGAAAGGCAGGAAGGAAACATTCTGGTGTTGTTTCTAACCTAATCTTTATTGCCCTGATTACAGAAACTGCCTCTCTGGTTAGCCCTTATTACATTGCAATAGCTAAGGTGAAATGCCCATCGATGTGAGTGACGTGGGGTTGGTCATGCCTACCCAGTCACTTGCCTACCCAGCTGGTCATTAGGGCAGCGAACCGGTTGTTAAATTATTTGAATCCCATATGTATAGTCCACACAGATGTGGAGAAGTCAATTTCCTCAAACCTCTATGTAATTTTATGTGAAGTGCATCTTCGGTACCTGAAGAAGCATATTTATAATTCTCTCAGGTGGTATGGGCTCTCCACAAGGTTCAAATATAACAACTGGGTTCATACATCATTGTCTCTATTTTTTTCAGAAGCACCCACAAAGCTAACTAAAGAGTTGAAAGGATTTATTGGTGGTAACATTTTGCCGATTGCCCAAAAATAATGCAATCTTCAAAGAAGTTCCTTTCATGTCCCTCATGCACAGTAATGGTATCTTCTTTTCTTCAGTACCAGTTCAGTAGCGGGAGCATGCGTAGAACCTTCTGGGCATGTGCAGAAGGTCAGTGATGATGTCTAGGTAGGTGGGTGGAGCCTCGCCTCACCGCCATTACTGGTTCACCCAGACCGGTGCAAATGGCAGAAAACCACCTCTGCTCATGCATAATAGTAAGGACACCTTATAAAGAAATATTCAATTTAAGAGTTAAATAACAGAGGGATATGCATACTTTAATGTTAGCCATTAAGGATGCCTATCTTCTGCATGTTCCTAATTATATGTATTAATTATTATCTGAGTGCACTAGTTCAGATTCTGTAAGCTTCAGTTATAAAGCTTAAAGTCCTTTTCTGAGCTTTTAGAGAATTATCTGCCAGCAAAGATTCATAATGATGCAATGTTTTAGGCCAGACAGACTGTAAAACCATGGCTATTTAAAAAAAAAACAAGAGCAAAGCAAAATAATTAGGAGTGAACAGCTAATGAGTAATTTATCTTATTGTTTCTATAAACTTGTTTCCTCAGATTTTAAAAGGATCCAAGTATTGTTAATGTCATTATTTATTCTTTCTTGGAAATAGGCAGATTTTAAACTTCTTACTCCCAAAATGTATAGCAAACAAACAAACCAAAACACTTTTATACAAATAAGGGTGCAGAGATGGTGGAATTAACTGCTTTGATTAGAGATAATGGACTAGACAGCTTTATAAGAGACTGGAAACCATTTGTGGACTTTCTACGTGCTAAATATAATAACAGATGGTTAACAGATGGATTGGAAGATTAGTGCAATGTTTAGCTCAACCTGTTGAATGCTTTTTCTTCACATATACATATATTGTGGGATGAAAAATCCATCTGTTTCTGTTCCAAGCCAGGAGAAAGACATTGGAAACATGGAGGCCAATTGGAAAGATGGTTTATTGATGAAGCAGAACCACATGTGATTTTGGGCAGCTGACAAAATGGAGTTGAGAGTGGATGGCTTTTATTCCTTCTTTGGGGATCTGTATTTGAGCTTCCTGTTCCTGGGCAAGATCATGCCCTTTAATATTCTATTGGCTGTTGTCAGATTCCTATGTGGGTCATGTAAGGGTTGTGTAGGGGTCATAGCTGGCAAAAGAGAAAATGCAAATTCTAGGTGTTTGTTGGAGTTAATTTTGCTTATCTGGAGTTTCTATCCAACCCAGTCTTATTTATTTATTTATTTATTTATTTATTTATTTATTTATTTATTTATTTATTTATTTATTTATTTATTTATTTATTTATTTATTTATTTTTCAAATTTATATCCCGCACCCATCTCCCACAGAGGGACCCAGGGCAGCGCACAGGAGAATTAAAAACATAGAAATACATATATACAAAATATAAATACCCATTAAAACTATGTTAAACCACCAACCTGTGCTAAAACCACATTAAAATCCCCAATTAAAACATTGATCCACTAAAAGTCAGGTTCGGAACCGGGTAGGTCATGCCAGGCCGGCTAGGTGAAAAAAGTGCGTTTTTAGGCGGTGGTGGAACAGGCGGAGGTCAGAGATGACGCGGAGTTCGGGAGGTAGGTCGTTCCAGAGGGCTGGGCCCGCCACAGAGAAGGCCCTTCCCCTGGGCATCGCCAACCGACATTGCCCGGCTGACGACACCCGGAGAAAACCCTCTCTGTGGGAGCGAATCGGACGTAGGGATGTGTGGGGCAGCAGGCGATCACGCAGGTAACTAGGCCCCGTGCTAGGTAACTAGGCTCCATTCTTTCTGAATGGATTACCAAATCTACATTTCTAAAAGCTGGCCTCCTCAGTTTCTGCTTGGGGCAGGGAAACTGGGGCTGGTTTTTACATAGGCTGTCCCAATCTATTCTTAATGGGCACAAAATCTCTGCTGGGGGCTATTCAGAAAGATTTAATGGAGAGCATGTTTCTCCATTCTGCCTTTTTAATATTCCTTACAATATTTCATTCTTCTAGAAGTGAAGGGGACAAGAAAATTTATTGTTTTTTTTCTCTTTTCTTTCAGCTCCCAGCCAGGGTGGATCCTATATATTAAATGTTAAAATTCAATTGACCACGTTTTTTCTTCTTTTTTGTACACTCTTTTTGTTGTTGTTATACTGTAGTTGTCAGGGTTGGTTATAAACTTCTCTTTTGTTTCATTTTGTTGGTTTGTTTTCCTGTTTTATACTTTATTTTCTGTGATAAAACAATAAATTTCTTTTAAAAAAGGAGGAAAATGAAACCCATATTTTAAGTAAAAAAAAATTACACATATTCCACTTCAGCAGACTAAACTAAACCATCTGATTCCTCCACGAAGAGGCAAATTTGCCCTAAATTTGCCCTAAAGCCAGTAGAAAACAACAACTAGATACAACCAAATAATTCCATAATAATACAGAATGCAAGAACAGATATTACAGAGAAATGTTCTCATGTGAAGCTTGACTTCTAACTTCAGGGAAGGCAGACTTCAATGCTTTCACACTAATACAAACTCCTGGTGATCTACAGGAGCAGCTTTGACTTTTACTGTCATCCTGGATCATATCAAAGCCACATTTCCTCCAGGATGGAAGTCTAGCTATAATCAGCTCTGCAACTCACCCATTGTGATATTGTAAACTAGCTTACCTGATCTGATGGTGGGCCTGCCTGTGATGATGAAATGGGAAGGGCAGTGAAAGAACCAGCTTAACTGTAAAACTATTGAAAATGGAAAAGAACAAGCCATAACTGTTTAAGCTTTGGTTTCCTGTCTAATTCCAAGGACAAATCACAGACTCGATTTGGGCAAGAAGCTGCAGCCAAATTTGATAGGCTTCACAGATTGTTCATGGTAACTTAAGGAAAGATGGAGAATATAACCCAGAAAGTTCCCCCACCCACCCCATTTCTGCATCAGAGGTGGTATTCAGCAGCTTCTGACCAGTTTTGGGGAACTGGTAGCGGAAACTTTGAGTTGAGAACCAGTAAATATCATCTCTGATGGCCTCTGCCCACATCTATTCTCTGCCTCCCGAGTCGCAGCTGATCAGGAGGAAATGGGGATTTTTCAGTAACCTTCCCCTGCTATGCCCACCAAGCCACACCCACCAAGCCACACCACACCCACCAAGCCACGTTCACAGAACCGGTAGTAATTTTTTGGGAATCCCACCACTGCTCTGCATGATACCTCTGCATGAATTAGAAATTCTATTTTTTAAAATAAATATAGGAGTTGATGTTTGGGTTATTTTTCCCCATACTGATTAAATGGCAGAGGAAAATGGAGCCAGTGTGGCAAGCAAAACTATCTAACATCAGGTACAATTTGTCTTTCATGATTTCACAACAAGCTTCTATTGCCATCTAAACCTGTCAGTCCACTTGAATGCTACGTTGCCTTCTACTGATCTTTAGAAAATATGACATCAAATTTATATCGCTCAGTAAGGGCTTGCTTTCCATTTTTGTCCTGTTTGTCATTCGTACTTAGCAAAGGTAGCATATATGAAACCAATAAAACTGCCCCCAGATTTTTAATTTCAAAAGTTGAGTAATGAGCTCAAGACAAATATCTCCAATAAATCTTAAGACTCTTTCTGAAAAGCTTCCCTGTCTATATATGCATACAGGTAGGCCTCGACTTACTTTTCTTTAGTGATCATTCATAGTTACAATCAGGGGTGGGTTCTGGCTGCTACCACTGCCCGTTCACTCAGGGATGTGTCACTATGTGCACATGCGCAGAAGCAAAAAACAAGATGGCAACACCTATGGTGCCGCCAAAAGAACCAGTTCGGTGGCATGGCAGGCTGAGTTACTACCTACTCGGCCAAACCAGTAGGAACCCACCTCTGGTTACAATGGCACTGAAAACATGACTTATGGCTATTGCAGCATCCCCATGGTACTGTGATCAGAATTTGGATGCTTGGCAACTGGCTCATATTCATGAAGGTTGCGGTGTCCTGAGATCATGTGATCGCCTTTTGAAAACGTCTGACCAGAAAAATCAATGGGGAAGCCAGATTCATTTAATAATCATGTTACTATGATCAGAGCCATGGGATTAGAACCGCAATGGCACAGTGGTTAGAATGCAGTACTGCAGGCTACTTCTGCTGCCTGCCGGCTGCCTGTAATTTGGCAGATCAAATCTTACCAGGCTCAAGGTTTGACTCAGCCTTCCATCCTTGTGAGATTGGGTAAAATGAGGGCCAGATTGTTGGGGGCAATAGGCTGACTCTGGAAACCGCTTAGAGAGGGCTATAAAAGCCCTGTGAAGCAGTTTATAAGTCTAAGTGCTATTGCTACTATCCCAAAGGTTCTATTTCAAGAGGCAACTGGACTTTCTGGTTTTTTCTTTGAAGATGTTTCACTTCTCATCCAAGAAGCTTCTTCAGCTCTATCAGAGCTTCTTGGATGAGAAGCAAAATGTCTTCAAAAAACCCCCCAGAAAGTGCAGTTGCCTCTTGGAAAAGCACCTTTGGGACAACCATGACTGGGATGATTGAGAATCATGCTACTAATTTAACAACTGCAGTGATTCACTTAACAACTGTGGCCCGTCTAGACTACTGCAACGCTCTCTACATGGGGCTCCCCTTGAGATGCACCCGAAGGCTGCAGTTGGTTCAGAATGCGGCTGCGCGGGCAGTTTCGGGAGTCTCTAGATACTCCCACGTAACACCGCTCCTGCGCGGGCTGCACTGGCTGCCTGTGGCTTTTCGGGTGCGTTTCAAGGTGTTGACTATCATCTTTAAAGCACTCCATGGCACAGGACCTAGTTATTTGCGGGATCGTATCCTGCCCAATACATCCCTTCGGCCGATTCGCTCACACAGAGAGGGACTTCTCCGGATGCCATCCAATTTTGTACAGGGTTTATTTAATTCGATTTTAGTTTTATGTATTATTGATTGTAATGGTTTTAATTTCTACCTGTACACTGTCCCGAGTCCCTCCGGGGAGAGGGGGCAGTCTAGAAGTCCAATAAATAAATAAATAAACAAACAAACAAACAAACAAACAAACAAACAAATAAATAAATAAATAAATAAATAAATAAATAAATAAGGTTGTAAAATGAGGCAAAACTCACTGAACAACTGTCTTGCTTAGTAACAGAAATGTTGGACTCCGCTGGTCATAAGTCAAGGACTACCCGTATTCATAAAATCTCATCATTCTGAATGGCATCATTGGCAAAAACAGAGCAAGTGGCAAACTTACAATAAATTAAAAGAGGGGTTGCAGAGCCCTGGTAAAATGCTTTATCATGGTTCGTGTCCATTTTGCCTCAGATTTCTTTTTAATCTTTTGGAATTGAGGAGCGTGTTTTAACTGTATCGTTTTGAGAAAAAATTGTATCCATAAATCCTTGTCAGATAGAATATCAATGTTATCTCTAATGCAATTCACTCTGCAGGATGCTATTTTTAATGCTCTTCCTTTAATACCACACTCCAGATCTCACTGACAGCTTATACAGCTGTATTGCAGTTTCTCAATCTTGTGGTTCAAGGATTCAAGAGACTTGATTTCAAATTCTGCCTCAGCCTTAAATCCCCTAGATACATTTCAGCAAATTCTCTCTGATCCTAACATCTCATGGAACATTGGTTTTACTACTAAATCTCTTTGTGAAGTGCTGTAGGGCTACGTAAAGTCCTTTTGCCTGTCTTATTGCTTACATGAAACCACTGGGTGAGGTGATCTGACAATTTGGACAGCCTGCTGATGTCATCCAGCTTTATATTCCCACTCTGCTTGAGTGATGCTGTGGATGTTATGTCCAAAAGCCTGGAGGCTATGGGCACCTTGGTAGGACACAACAGGCCTTAGCAAACCTAAGTTGCTTTGGGTGCTTGGACTTTCTGATATGGAGAAGTTTCTACTTTTGGTCTTTTTTGGAGTAGCACTGTCTCAGACCATCCTGTACCAATTGTTTGGATATCTCTAACAATTTCTGGACCATTATATCTACTCCCATACTTATCAGCTTTTTATCTACGTAAACCAGGGAGTGACCTGAATAGTTTGAGAGCATGTATTTTCTCAACAGGGATGCTATTATCCACTTTTAGTGTCAGTACTTTTAAATATATTGTAAAAATGTAATGTCTATTGCTGGCCTTTGACTGTAATAAAGATTTCTTTGTCTTGACCATCCTGGTGTACAATCTGCAGCTTCTCTTGGACTTACAGCTTCTATTGGAAGAACATTGGTGGTTAGAAAGGACTTGTGTGCAAGTTTGGGTTGTACACCAGTTGCATCCATTCCTGTATTAGGAGGCCATGCACACTGCCATTCATATCCTCATGACCTGTCTGGATTAATAAAAGAGAATCAACCAACCAACACAAATCCTAAAAAGAATTACACTGCCATACATCAAGAATATCTCAGAAACCACCAACAGACTTTCACAACCACATGGAATCAGCATAGCACACAAAGCAAGAGTCACACACCAAGAGTCCCAATAACCACAGAAGAAGAAAAAACATGTTGTCATCTACAACATACAGTGTAAGGACTGCAACCACCACTACGCAGAACGAACAGGTAGAACACTGGCAGAACGCATTTACAAACATCAACCAGCAGTCAGAAGACATGATGAAAATTGTTTTATTTAATAACATATAGATAGATTTAACCATAGTTTCAATCAGTGGTGAAATTCAATTTATTACTGGATCTGTGGGCGTGGCTTGGCGGGCATGGCAGGGGAAGGATACTGCAAAATCTCCATCCCCGTCCCACTCCAGGGGAAGGATTCTACAAAATTCCCATTCCCTCCCCACTCCTGGGGGAAAGGATATTGCAAAATCTCCATTCCCACCCCACTCTGAGGCCAGCCAGAGGTGCTGTTTGTCAGTTCTCCAAACTGCTCAAAATTTCTGCTACCGGTTCTCCAGAACTTGTCAGAACCTGCTGAATTTCACCCCTGGTTTCAATTGGAAAAACGTAAGAATCCCAAACCAAGCAAGTCCAAAAATGCCAGGGAATTTCTAGAAGCCTGGCACTCTGACAAATCAGACAGCAATAGACATAATAGACTTAACAACACCTGGAGACTATGCAAAAGGGATGATCACTCAGACAAATAGGAACAAAAAGACCAAAGCACCTCTCCACCAGCAATCAGCACCCAGATCAGCATAGATTAACTCCAAGGTTATCAGACCAACAACGAAGTAAACAATGCCCCAATAAAGAAACCGCCAAAGAAGCAAACAGCAAGCAGATTATGGTACCTAAAGAACATCTAAGACACACACACATCCCAACTAACACTGGCAAGCAAGTCACTAGAATATTATAAACCAACAGCAAACTGCACTCCTTACTAGCACTGATTATATTACCTAGTTTGGATAATGAAACATCTGCAAGAAATCAAGCAAGCTCAGAGAGCATTGAGGAACCCTCCTGTCTGGATCACTTCAATGCATTCTAAATGGGCTACCTTGAAGAATATTTGGAGTCTTTAACTGGTGGAGAATGCAGTTGGCATATGCAACATCACTAGTTTCTAGGTCCAATTCAAGTTGCTGGTTGTTACATTTAAAGCCTTTTATGACCTGAGACTAGGTTACCTGGGGACATCTTCTCCCAGTTGTTTTTATCCATCAAAGTTGGTCTGGTTGGAGGGGCAGGCTCTAGAACCCATCATCCAGGGAATACTATCTGGCTTTATCCAGAATGCATGTCTTTTCTGCCATAGTGCTTTATGGAATATCATCTCTCCAGAGATTAGGATGGCCCCGAACCTGCATTCATTTTGAAATACTTGGTTATTTGTTCAGGCCTGGGGTCCTACATGGATGCAGATCCCATCTCCTATCGTGTTAACAACCACATGGATTGTAATGTTCTCCTCTTCTGATATGTCCTTTTCAATGTCTGTACTATGATGTCAATGCAAGTAGATAAATAGGTACCACTTTGGTGGGAAGGTAACAGAGTTCTGTGACATCATACTGGTCACATGACTACAGAAATATCTTCAAACAGCGCTGGGATTAAGTTACTAGGCAGTGAGGTTACTTTCTGGGCAGAGCAAATTGTTGGAGAATAGGTAGAGAAGTAGGATAATTGGAAAATCATGCAAGGTAAGTTGGCTTGTTTGTTTTGCTATAGGAAGCAACTGCAATTCTGCAGTCATTCCAAATAATGTTTCTTGTCTTCAGATCCACCAACCAGCTTGGATGGGTTTTTTCTACAACCACGGACCTGCGCCTCTTCCATCGGGCTTTGAAGACCGATCTATTTCGTGCGACCGGCCTGGCGTAATTTTTTTAATGGTTTTTAGTAGGTTTTATTAATGGTTTTAGAACAGGCGTATTATTTAATATATTTTTAAATATATATTTCATGTATTTTATATTTTCATATTTTATATCACTGATTTTATTGCTCCCTGTAACCCGCCCTGAGTCCCGGAAGGGAGAAGGGCGGTATAGACATTTAATTAATAATAATAATAATAATAATAATAATAATAATAATAATAATAATAATAATAATAATAATAATAATAATAATAATAATAATAATAATAATAATAATAATAATAATAATAATAATAATAATAATAAATAATAATAATAATAATAATAATAAATAATAATAATAATAATAATAATAATAATAATAATAATAATAATAATAATAATAATAATAATAATAATAATAATAATAATAATAATAATAATAATAATAATAATAATAATAATAATAATAATAATAATAATAATAACTTGTTTTAATGTGCTTCCTTCTGCAGCTACTCTTGGTAGACAGATTTCATGAAATTTCTTTTTTTCCAGAGATTTTGTCCTTGTGACTCCGAGGAAGAAGAAAAGGCTGTCCATGTCTTCTTACAGTGTCCCATTATATGACATCGCAGGAGGTGCTTTGATTTCCCCCCCATCAACCCAACCATCTGTGGCAGATCTGCAAACAATCATAAAAAATAAAATGACAGCTGATTCAGAAAGCATCAGGAACAGTCTGCCAAAGAAATAAGAGCGATAATAATTGAAAACACGTTCTCCACATCTAAAGTCACCTACTACGAGAATTTCATAACTATTCCTAAAATGTATAAACAGATACACGAGGGATAATTATAGAGGTGTTTGTTTTGTCTTCACAGCTCTCATTAGTACCTTTGTTTGCCATTTGTTTAACATCCCCTTAACTCCAAGAAACAGCCAGGAATCAAAACTGCCAGGTCTCCAGCCTAAGGAAAGCAACTTCTGTTTTCAGCTGATGTTAGAAGAAAAGCCCCAAAGCAACTACACAGAGAGAGAGAGAGAGAGAGGGAGGGAGAGGGAGGGAGGGAGGGGGAGAGAGAGAGAATAGAATAGAATAGAAAACCTCCCTAAGATTTGTCGAGCTGCTGAGATGATTTTTCATTGCCTGAATGATATTGACTGTTGTTCTTATTGAAGAGGAAATAAATATGTGCTGGGAGACACTCAGGCAGTCATTCATCATAGCCGCATGCAAAAGAGAGAACCTCCCCATCCTGTCCTCGAGATCCCAGGATACAAAATCCAGTGGCAGCTACTGTAACACAAAATCAATTGGCAGCATTAGAAAACTCAAAAGCTAATCAGAGCCCAATCTCTGGGCATGATGTACTCCTGCAGTATTGTTGCTTTGGAACATAACTCAATACGCTCAACAGCCCCGACTGCGGCTTAATTCAAACATTTAGGGGGAAATGAGAGTCCTTAAAATATACATTTTCTTCTTTATTGCTGCTGAAGGAAGCTTTGGTGCAGCCCTGTAATGAATAATGATAATATATATTCTTAAAAACTGAAGCTGACTCCATCATTACACCCGAATAAGATGAGCACCCTGCTGTGCAGAGCAACAAGACAGCATTAGTAAACAGCATCTCCCTTTTAAAGAGCAAGGAACAGGAGGGGGAAAAATGGAAAGAGAGAAGGAAGGCTGTTACTTATTCAGCATTCTGCTTTCTTGATAGGCCTACTTATTCCCCTTTGCCAGAAATCTGGATCAAATAACCTCCAAGGCAGAATGTCAGTCTTCTCAGAAAAGGTCTTCCTTTGAGTAAATAGAAATTGGTTGGCATGGAAAAACACCAGGGCACATGGGAAGGTCTGATTGATAATATTTATCCTAGCATTCCTAAATTTTATATTTGTATAGCTGAAGTGAATGTCTGTTACAATCACCATAAGGGCAAGTGCAATGACAGTCAATGATACTGAGACTCATTTCATGAAGCATATTTTATCTTCTCTGTTAGTATCGTCAGACACTCACAGAAATTTCTAAAAATATCAGTGAAGTTGCTAGTCTTTTCAGTCTTTAACTACTATATATACCGTGTTTACCCGAAAATAAGACAGGGTCTTATTTTCTTTTGACTCCCAAAATAAGCACTAGGCCTTATTTTCAGGGAGGTCTTATCATTTTTGTGGTGCAGGAGGTGGAAAGCATGGTCACCTCACAGCTGCTGCTGTGTTGCAATATTTTTGGGGAGGGCTTATTTTCAGGGGAGGGCTTATTTTAGTGCATGCGCTCAAAATTCCAATTGGGCTTATTATCCAGGGAGGTCTTATTTTCAGGAAAACAGGGTATTTGTCATCCCTTGATTGGTGCATATTTTATTTGGTCTTTCTTGTACCTAGGAGAAATGTAGAACCATCTAGTTAGAGCAGTGGTTCTCAACCTGTGGTCCGTGGATCCTTGGAGAGGCACAATGCCATCATAAGGGGTCTGCAAAAGCTTGAAGAAATGTTATTATTTAAATCTTGAGTTACATCGTGGTGGTCCCTGGCCACAAAAGATATTTAAAGGGAATCCATGGGGAAGAAAAGGTTGAAAACCACTGAGAGTTTTTGGAAAGCCTCTAATGTTTTGGAATCATTTCTTTTAATATTTTGATGCTGGATGCTTGGAAAACTTCTACTGAGGAATACATCTAAGAGAATAGGTGGAGGAGACATTTCATTGATCCATATAGCTGAATATTAATTATATCAAGAATATGTAAGATGTTTTAGACCAAATTGTAGGTTATAGAATAACCTACAAGAAGCTTAACTGACAGTACTAGCTAAAGATATCAGACTTGAATCTATCTCAGTTTTACCTGGAATTTGCTGCAACTTGGCATGTTTATATCAGAAATATATACTCTCCCAATGGGCTACACCCTTTCTTCTGTATTATTCTGATCAAAAATGGCCTCCATGCTATGAATCGCTTTACTGGAGCAAATCTAAATCACTTTTCATAAGTCTATAATGATTTTTTTCCTAGACCTCTGTTGGTAAATTGTTTTATGTGAATGCAAGAATTATATTGTGTTATCTATAAATGTTTTAAAATAAAACAAAAAATAAATAATTCAAGAGTTATAGTGTTCAGTGCATTGCATGAACCTGTGCTATATGTTATCAGTGATTACCAGAGCACACAACATCCTTAATCCAGCTCCCTAATTCTTGAAGAAAAGGGTAAATATAATTCTTAGATTATACTTCTCCATATTAATCTATACTTAATATTTTATTAAGCCCTATATTAAAAAAAATAATGTGGATCACCTTGCTTCAGCAAAGTAGAAAATTCCTTATACAAGAGAGAGTGGTACCAAATATTCATAGGTGTTGATTCTTCCTGTGAATTTTCTATGTGGTATAATGTATTATAGCAAATGTTTTCAAGGATCACAGTTCACTTCACCAGTGCTCAGAATATAAATCTTCAATAATATTGTATATAGACCCATGGCTACTGTTGTTTTGAGGAAAAGAAGAGAAAGGTGCAATGGTGAGAGAGACAAAATTGCTTCAGAAGGGAATCAAATATAAAACAGCAGCTAGAAGTAACACAAACATTTTTGCATTAAATAGCAAGTTATATAATTCATGAAAACTATACTTACTCATTTTTTCCCCATGATGAAGTTAGTCTTTAAATCTCTTCTTTGGAAAGGTTATCTTGAAGTTAAGAGATTCCTGTAGAAATGAAATCTCCTTCATCCCATTTTTCTTCCCTTGAAGGAGAAGGAAAATTTTACCCATTGTTTAAAAAAAAACATTGGTCATTAGTCCAATGTAAATGAAGTGGAACAGTGCTCCAAATGTTGGCATATACCAGTGTGGGAATTCAATAAATACATACCTGGTGTAGCAGCCAAATAGTCCAATAATATTGCTGGATTAGCCATGGGAACAATATTGGTATTTTATAGAAAGCACAGCCACTTTTGTTTATCTGATGAAGGAATTCCAAATGGGAAGTGGGGGAAGGAATATATTTACTCTGCCAGTGTAGCTCTCCCAGTTCTTTTGCCAGGCTGTTGATTTAATTGTCTACCAAACAGTCATTGTTGGATTATAAGATTGTTCTCTAATGATCATATGACAATTTGGAGAATCCCCAAACTGCAAAAGTCTATGAATCAAATAAGATGCCTTGATCATCTGTATTGTGATATTTTTTTTTAGAATTCAAAGATCCATGATGTGTTTCAAAAGTGCCTTTTAAGGATAGGACAATTCATACCCAGGAAAAAGAAGATTATGTATCCCCTTTGTTTATTACTGGTTTTTAAATATTATACAGACCTTCAAATTATTACAGATAGCTTGACGACATAATGTCAAAGAAAACGGTAACTCAAAATAGTGTCTTCCTCCATTCATTGTTTGTGTGTATAAGCTTTATTGGCTAGAGGGCCATACAACATCACATTGGCGACAATATCATCATGTAGATGCTGTGACATGCACTTCCATCAGACAATGGAATTCAAACATACAGCATATTGGCATTTGTGAGGTAAAAATATTTATTTTTATTTTTATTTTTCAAATTTATACCCCACCCTTCTCCTTGCAAGGACCCAGGGCGGCCTGGGTAGAGGTTTAATAAAGGTAGAGGTTTTCCCTGTCCAGTTATTTCCGATTCTAGGGGGCAGTGCTCATCGCCGTTTCTTAGCCAAGGGAGTCAGCTTTGTCTGAATACATGTTCATGCTCATGTGGCCACTGTGACTCTATGCTGAGGCACACAAAGTGCTGTTACCTTCCCACCGGAGTGGTACTTATTTATCTACTCACAATTTTCATGCTTTCAAATTGCTAGGTAGGCAGGAACTGGGGCAAGTAATCGGCTACCCGTTGTGTGGTAGTCGAGTGTTGAATTCATGCTGTCAGCTTTCCAGTTGACAAGCTTAGCATCTTTAACCACTGAGCACCTCTACATCCCCACTATTACGTATCATAAATTTGGCATTGTTGTGGTTTGGAGCAGATGTCCCTCTATACCACAGGAGTCAAACCCGCAGTGTCATGTTGTCATCACATGACGTTTCATGATGTTTTTCCCATTCGTGGAACTGGGGTAGGCGGGGCCTGCATGTGATGCATCCGGCCTGCCGGCCACTGGTTTGACACCCCTCTTTTATACTGTCCTAGCTTAGTGGCTATTCATTTAACCCAGGGATGTCCAAACTTGAGAACTTTAAGACTTGTGGACTTCAACTCCCAGAATTCCCCAGCCAGCTATGCTGGCTGGGGAATTCTGGGAGTTGAAGTCCACAAGTCTTAAAGTTCCCAAGTTTGGACATCCCTGATTTAGCCACTATTCACTTAGCACTTAGCAAATTTATTACAGATTTCCCCAGAACTATTTATGACCTGGTTTTGCAGTTTCAGTGATCCTAGCCACCCATAGTTACACAATCCCATTTTGAGCATTTGGCAATTGGCTTGTCTTTATGGCCATTTGCAGCATCCCACAATACCATGGCTGTGATTTGTGATGTTTCTTGCTGGGTTTTGGCAAGAAAAAAAACCCATTGAAGAAAACATGTTCATTTAGCAACCGGGGAGCTCATCTAACAACCACAGAATTTCTTTAATGATCCTGATATTCAGTTAACAGTAAGGTATTCACTTAACCACCACCACAAAAAGGTACGATCATATGGTGACCCACTTAACAACTATCAGGACCTATGACCACAATTATGGACTCAGTTATGGTTGGTAGTCAAGGACTACCTGAATGTCTACAAATGGAAGAGAAATAGGCAAACGTTGCATTTTTATTTATTTATTTCCAATCCCGTTCTATTTTTACAAGTCTGTTTGGAACAACGTGATGAAGAAATGTAATTTGCATGGTGTGATCTAGCATTACCATTTGTGGCAACACCATAAGCCAATCCTCTGGTCATGTGCAATGCTTTACATATACTATTTATTCATCCAACATCCTTCTCTTCAAGCTCAACCCTCCAAGAGACATTAAACATTACACTGAGTAAACAAAAGCTAATTAAGCAATGCTTAAAAACGCCCCGGAGAGGAAGTGAGAAAAAGATGTACAGATCGTAGGCACAGTCTGTTTTTTGGCAAGTGCGTCTAATGTGACAGCATATTCAACCCACCCTGTGTCTGCACAATCCAGCAGCTGGTATGGCAATAATTACTAGACTTCACAACATTTCTTGGAAATTTTCCATATATTACATTTTGTACAGTGGCAGCTTTCTGGAAGAATCGCAGGTTTTTCCGCCTCAATATTTCACTATTCATCTCATTCACATTTACTTGATCTTTCCATTTCTGTAAATTGCCTCTGTTTTGTTGATTTGCTTGGGAGATCCTTTAAAATAACAACATCTAAAATATGTCAATCAATCAATCAATCAATCAAATTTTTTATTTATATAACCGCATCCTCTCCCCAAGGGGACTCGGAGCGGTGCACAGGGAAAAAATTAAAATACTATAAAAAAAAATACATACATAAAACAAATACGATGAATAAAAACGAATTAAATTCAGATTATCCCTGTGCTAAAATCCCCAAGTTATAAGACTAAAATTCCCCAGCACCCTAAAGGTAAAGACTAACCTAGGCCGGCCAAGCAGAAAAAGTGTGTTTTGAGTTTTTGACGGAAGGAGCGGAGGTCCGTGGTTGTTCTAATGTCGGGGGGAAGGTCGTTCCAGAGGGCTGGGCCCGCCACAGAGAAGGCCCTTTCCCTGGGCGTCGCCCGCTGACAAAGTCTAATGGACGGCACCCGGAGAAGTCCCTCTCTGTGGGAGCGAATCGGCCGGGAGGATGTGTGGGGCAGGATCAGATCCTGCAGTTAGCTAGGTCCCGTGCCATGGAGCGCTTTAAAGATGACAACTAGCATCCTTTTTCTTACATCAATATGTTACTTTCAGAACAATTTTGGGCAACAAATTTAATCTCTCTTCTTTTGGGAGGTGGCAGGATACAAATATTAATACTAAACCCCAGAATCTACTTATATGAAACTGACAAACTTGAATGTTCTTTGTAGAATTCATTTTCCCTGAATTTTTCTACTAATTCATTAAAAAGCTATTTTAAAAAAATGAAGATTCCAAATCACAAAAACACCATCTAATGTAGGATCCAGATATGCCGTACTCTATTCCCATATATGTCTAATCATGAAAATGACTAATCAGGAATAATATTTGGTATGACTAATGCTGAACATTTCATCCTATTCAATTACACACACAAAATTTACAGGTACTAATTAGTAACTCCATGAAATTAGGTTTGACCCCAAATTGAAAAGCAGAGGTGCAAAATCTATTCTAGAGGAGGAGCTTACTTTTTAAAATATAAAAATAAGTTACAAAATTAGACAATAAACTGAATTTGGATTGTTTTCCCCAAAAACAGAGTAGTAACACTAATAGAAAATGAAGAAAGTAGTGTGCTTCTGGGATTCAAACGGAATCCTAGAATTCAGACACTCAAGTGCCTACCACATAAAACCCCAGACTGTACAAGTGACGATAAGAAAGATAAAAAATAGTTTGGACAGTGGGCATGGCAAACATAAGAATGGAAGAAAAAGAACTGGAGAAAATAACAAAATACAAAGATCTGCAAATAGAAATAGAAAAATTGTGGCAAAAGAAAGCAAAGAGAGTACAAATTGTAATAGGTACCTTGGGTGCAATCCCCAAACATCTAGAGCAGGGGTCCCCAACCTTTTTGGCACCATGGACCGGTTTCATATAAAAAAAATTGCACGGACCGGTGGCCATGGCTCGGCCGGCGTAGAGGGGGAGCGGGGGGAGAGGGGGAACAGGCGGCGCATGCACGTGGGTGTGTGTGAATCGGATCACTCGCCCCTCTCGAGCCCCCAATGGTGCAACCAGCCACACCTGCGCTATCCTGCCCCCGGTGCGTGCTCTGCCCAGGGGGTTGCTCCCTATTCCCTCCTCCTCCTCCTCCTCCTCCTCTTCGGCCCTTTCTAAAAGTTGCGCCGCTCACTGCGGCCCGGTTCCTATCAAGCCACGGACTGGCACTGGTCCGCGGCCCGGGAGTTGGTGACCCCTGATCTAGAGCACTACTTAAACACCATTGGTATTGACAAAATCACCATCAATCAATTTCAAAAGACAGCTTCACTTGGAACAGCTTATATCCTGCAACAATACCTTTAATACTATCAAACAACAACAAATATATATCCCAAGAACCAAGATGGACTGAATAGTTAAAAATACAAAACCTAGTCTACATATCTGTCTGACTTTGTGACCAAGCATCCAAACATCCATATTATTGGTTGACGTCTCCCAGCAGTTTCATGTAGATACTGAAAAATAGGGACAAGAAAGAAAAAGATGAACCCCACAAGGGAGCAAATCTGTGGTGGGATTCAAATTTTTTTACTACTGGTGCTGTGGGTGCGGCCTGGTAACCGTAGCATGGCATGGCTTGCTGTGGGTGACTTGGTGTGTGTGACAGGGGAAGGGTACTGTAAAATTTCCATTCCCTCCTCGCTCCAGGAGAAGGTTACTGCAAAATCCCCATTCCCTCCTGATCTGCTGGGATTTGGGAAGCAGAGAACAGATGGGGGCAAGGCTAGTCAGAGGTGGTATTTACCAGTTCTCTGAACTACTCAAAATTTCCACTATTGATTCTCCAGAACTGGTCAGAATCTGCTGAATACCACCTCTGGAGAAAAGCAACCATTTGTTTGACCTGCCTTTTAACACTTCCTGGAATTATTCAATCAGGAAAGAGCAAAGCAATTGTGAAAAAAAACCATCACTGAAAGCCGAGAAGGATACCGTGGGGGATGTATCAAAAACAGATTGTCCATTATTCCTAGGATGCTCTAAGTTGTATCCCAAGCTTCTTTATACACAAGGGAAGGTTTGTCATGGTGTAGTTGTCTAAAGAAGCTAGACCCATACAGGATCTCTTTAGGAAGGATGGCATCATATCTTTTAAGGCAGCTGATGCATGTCAAGGGAACTCATGAAATCTTCTTCAAATTTTAAATTGCCAGAATGAAGCCGCCTTCTCGTCTTTGTCATTGACCAAAAATAAGTCATTATTGGTATATGTTTCTGATAGTATTGGACATAACAGCAGATGGGCTGAGCTCTGGGTCTCTCCACATTCACACAGCATGTTGTTATCGGCTAAGAGCCTCCACTTGAATATATTCATTAAGACATCTCACACTAGATCAAACCTGGGAAAACTCAGGAAATGATGCAGCTGAAGAAATGCCTTGAACACTGCTGGAGAAAGATAAAGAGCAAACCTGACTGAACATTGGTAAGAAATTTTATTAGCAACTAGGCGATAACTCGGGGTTGCCCTGGTATTTATTTAATGGGGGGGGGGAAATGTCCTGACCAATTTATAGTCCGGAGTAATTTCTAATGTTGGATTTCCCCCCTTCCCAGAGGGAACCCCTGTGTGGAGTACTGTGAAGCCATTACCATAGCAACTCCACTACACTGTACAGTAGAAGCCATTTTAAGGCACAACAGGCTGTATCTTAATAGAACACACACACCGAGGGGTTTTGGGGGGTGTCTTGCCCCCACAGTATTTGTTTCCAGACAGTAAGTCATTTGTGTACCAGGTTTGGTTGAAATTGCTCGAGTTGTTCCAGAGTTATGCTGGAACACACACCCACACACTCACACACCATATTTATATAGATAGATAAATATATACACACACACACACACACACACATACATACATACATACATACATACATACATACATACATACATACATACATACAGTATATATATGGGTGGCAAAACATAAATATTTTTTCTGTTCCTATAATATTTTTTCTCTATATAAGGAAGGAAGGCTTCAAAAAAAAAAACAATCTGAAGGGCTGCTGTGAGAAATCATTCAAACTATCCATCTAATAAACTCATTCACATTCCCTCTGAGAGGAACTATAGTAACACAGGTCAATCAGAGTTGACTGACATAGCCTGGCAAGGTTGTCATTGAAGAATTAGAATCTGTTGGTCTTGAGAAAACTTTGAGGTGGCCGTTTTAGTTATTTGGAGAGCTGATAAGGCTCAGCTGTTTTTGTCTTCCCCTTTTCCATAGAATTGGTGAGCCTGAAAATAATGTTGGCATTTGCCAACTCAAGTATTAGTCTGTTTGTTAAGAATAAATGAAAACATCCAAGTGAAGAAGCAAACCTGTGCCTTCCACTAACATTATGGTACATGCTAATCACACTAGATCATAGAAAGACATATTTAGCAAGCGTTTGTTTCAGTTATCAAAATTTTATAATATGACACAGTTAACTATTTCCATTAGAGAACTCTGACTCTGAATCCAATAATGAGATTTGGAGACATACATTAATCCATAAGCAGATACTGGAAACACAATTTTGCTTTACAAGGAGCTACTTTATTTTCAAAGGGGCAAACCGCACATCTTTGACATCGAGTTTATAAAAGAAGTGTACATGGAATTATAGCCTTATTTGTTGTAAAACTGGAAGAGTTTTTCCACTGCTGTCTCTTATCCATAAATTGGGTTTAAATGGATTTTAAAATAAATCTTATGCCACAAAGATTTTAAGAATTTAAATCCTGAACTTATATTGTTACGCATGCATAATGCATCTCATAGCAGATTCAGGTGGTCATGGTGATAACAGATAAAATAAGGATAAAAATAGACTTAAAAACTCATCTTAGGAAATATGACTTGAGTTTCTTAACACTTTAAAAAGTGGAGCTCACCCCTCCTTTCTCTCTCCCTCCTCCCTCTCTCCCCCTCCCTCTCTCCCTCCCTCCCTCTCCCTCTCCTTTTTTATCCTTCACTTCAGGCATTATCTGCCATTGATTGTGGTATCTTTTCAAGGGTAGGAAAGATGGAGAAGTTAGACCTGAAAATAATGGTCATTAAGCTATAATGAATTACGTACAATCTCAGACCTACCTACGATCTCAGACCTGAATTACGTACGATCTCAGACCTACGTCTCTTCCGTCGGGCCCTGAAGACATATTTATTTCATGCAGCCAGCCTGTCATAGCCTTGTTTTAATTGGGTTTTAGTATTGGGTTTTAAATTATGGGCCAAATTATTTAATATATATTAATATGTTATTTTAACTTTTGTATTTTCTGTTTTTACTGTGGTTGTTCACCGCCCTGAGTCCCGAGAGGGAGAAGGGCGGTATATAAATTAAATTAATAAATTAATAAATTAAATAATAAAAGGCAGAAGGGCCAGCCCTTTAAAAAAAAGTCTATATCTCTCACTCTTTCTCTATCTCTAAAGGAAAACGTTCCCCTAACACATATATGCTGGCTGTTCCCAACTCTAGGGGACAATGCTCATCTCCGTTTCAAAGCTGAAGAGCCAGCATTGTCTGAAGACGTCTCCATGATCATGTGGATGGCATGACTAAACACTGAAGGTGCACGGAGCACTGTTACGTTCCCACCAAAGGTGGTTCCTATTTTTTCTACTTGCATTCTTACATGCTAGGTTTGAAGAAGCTAGGACAAGTAACGGGAGCTTACCCCATTATGCGACGCTAGGGATTCGAAGGGCCGAACTGCTGACCTTTCTGGTCGACAAGCTCAGTAGCCACTGAGCCACCATGTTTCTTATCTCTATTTCTACTTATTCTCTATTTTTGTCTAGGTATCTTATTGTTATCACCAGACCTTGAAGGTCATATAGCAATAGCAATAGCACTTAGACTTACATACCGCTTCATAGTGCTTTTACAGCCCTCTCTAAGTGGATTACAGAGTCAGCATATTTCCCCCAACAATCTGAGTCAATATGTGATCGATCGATTGATAATGTGCTATCAACTCATTTTTTACTGCTAACAGTTAGGTTTTCTCCAGGACAATCTGTCACTACCCTTCGTTTCAGGTTTTCTAACAGTATACTCATCACCACTGTAACTGAGTCCATCCAAATCAATCCAGAATTCTCACTCAGAGCACAAATGACTAGAGGATCAACTTAGTACAGAATATTCATATTATGTGAAGATCCCTGTCCCTTGAAAAATCTACAATGCTGAGAAAGGTGGGGAAAAAACCAAGAAGTAGACAACCAAGGGTCAAGGTGGGTAGGCTAGAATCACAGTGGTGCTGGATGCATTGTTGAGAGATCTGTAGAGACAGGTAAATGTTCAGAATTTCATCTATGTGGTTGCTAAAAAGTTTATTTTATTTATTGATTGAAAAGATTGATAAGGCCACCCCACCTTAAAGCACAGCTCTGTGTGACTCACACTGATAATGATCTCTTGACACCAATTTGATGTCACATAATCAATCAATCAATCAATCAAGTCTCTCTAAGCATATTTCCAAATTACATATTAGATTCTCTTAAAGTTTTTTTTTAAAAGGATGCACAGTATGTTTAGAATCACAGATGACATATTTCAATTCTCCTGAAATATTCTTACAGTTTGAAATAAGGCCAAACACTTTGCATTTCAACATCCTGGAAAGAGCTTTCTCTGCCCTACAATGAAATTTTCTACACGAGTTGCACTGTGAAGAAAAAAAAAACATACTTCCTATAATTCTTAATATAGAAATTACTCAAATTGTACAGTAGTAATCACTCCAAAATCCTTCTTTTAAAATAGAAAGGCAATCTTCAAAGGTTAGCTGCAAATTGTTCATGTCAAGCTAATAATGGATACTAAGAGTGTGCATTGGATGCATCCAAAGCTTGATTCCAAGTTTGAACAGGATTCTTTGAAGCAGATTTTTCAAGCTTGAAAAGTTCAGTTGAACTTTCTCTGCTTCAGGACTGGGACTCCATGACATTCTCGCTTGAACTATTATTATTTTTTTAGAATGTCAGTTTACTGCAAAAGGCAATACACACACCAAAAAGGAAAAGACACACCTACTATAACTTATATGAAAAAAATAATGTTAGGGTTGGAAAATTATTTTAATATTGAGTTAACAACTAACAGCTAAATTCTAAACAACTAACAGCTAAATTCTTGCCTAAATTCTACATTTAGGCAAGAAAAACAAAATGCACAGGTACAGTATAGGTGGTACCTTGCTCAATAGTAGCAACTGTGAGAGGGATCTTGGAATCCTAGTGGACAACCATTTAAATATGAGCCAGCAGTGTGCAGCAGCTGCCAAAAAAGCCAACACAGTTCTAGACTGCATAAACAGAGGGATAGAATCTAGATCACGTGAAGTGTTAATGCCACTGTATAGTGCCTTGGTAAGGCCACACTTGGAATACTGCATACAGTTTTGGTCGCCACGATGTAGAAAAGACGTGGAGACTCTGGAAAGAGTGCAGAGAAGAGCAACCAAGATGATTAGGGGACTGGAGATTAAAACATATGAAGAACGGTTGCAGGAGCTGGGTATGTCTAGTTTGATGAAGAGAAGGTTCCGGCTCCAGCGGCGACGGGTGAGCCTAGCGCTCGCTCGCCGTTTTGTTGCTTTTTCTGCCCCCCCACAGGGGCGAGACGCCCCGTTTTTGGGGGTCTCGCGTGAAGCCGGCTCGCCTGGGACGCTCCCCCCCACAGCGGTGGGGGAAGCGACCCTTGTCCTCGGCTTAGGTGAAGGAGAACATGCTGCGGGGGGTTTTCCCTTCGCCAAAGGCAGACGGTGCCATTCGCGATCATGGAGAGAACTGATTGAATGAGTCGGAAGGCTTCTCGGGGCTTCAGCTGCGAGGGGGAGAGTGAGTGATTTAAAACTTTTTTTTCTGCTGTCAGCCGGGCTGAAAGGACTGGGAGGGGGGTGTTTGTTTGTAAAAAAAAAACCTCGGACTCAAGCGGCACTTGAAAATGGCTCCTCGTGGCGAGGAAGCGGAAATCTTTAATCCTGACTGTTTGCAGCAAGGGAAAGTGATCTGCGGTTTGCTTGCAACAATGTCTCTAGGTCTGGCTGAAACAATTTATTTTACCACTCTCTCCTTCGGGCTTTGAGCTTGGGCGGTGGAAGATGGCTTCTCTTTGTTCCTGACTGACTATTTCACTTATGGAAAATTCCCAGCGTCTCTTTGCAATTTGGACTTCCTCTGGTTATTAATGAAGAATTTTTTCTTTTTGGATTTGTGATTTCTTTTCTGGAGTACCTTCGCTATTATACTTATTGAGTTGGAAAATTGTTTCTCTCTTGGTTCCTGAACTTTGCAACTTTACAACCCTGAACGGAACTTTTGGCTCCTGATCTGCCTCATCAGCCTCACCCAGAAAACGCCATTTTAGTGGCATTGATTTTAACAGCTAATCATGGCACAAGAAACAGCACTGGCAAGCTTAGAACAAAGGATGGCTTCTCTTGAATCTGTTATACAAACTTTGGTACAAGAAATTAAGGCCCAGAGGGCAGAAAATATTAACTTTAAGAAGGAGTTATTGGACACACGGAAACAAGTGCTGGAAAACACACAGAAGAATGAAGAATTGGAAGGGGGGTTGGTGGGGGCTAAGGGAGAGATTAAAAATGTTACTAAGGAGGTTGTGGAAATAAATGGGCATGTGTCTAGGATTGATATGGAAAGAATGACATATTTTTTGAGATTTCAGAATGTTTTTGAGGAACCTGGTGAATGCCTCCCTGATCTCATGAGCACAATTATAGCAGACTATTTACATAAACCTAAGGATGAGATCAGGGGGGACATTGACCTAGCCTACAGAATAAATTCAGCATATGCCAGTACCTAGAGAGATACATGTGAAATTTGTTAGAAGGTCAACCAGAGAGGAAATCCTGAAAGTGCAGAGAGGAAGTCCGATAATTTACCAACAAAAAGAGGTTGCTATCTTGAAGCAGATCCCAAGAAAGATTAGAGATGCAAGAAGGAAATTTTCCTTCTTGTCTAAAACATTGTTTGATCACGGGATTTGGTTCAAGTGGGTGACACCCGAAGGGATGCTGGTGTTCTGGGAAGGAGGAAGAGTGAGGATTAAAACAGTTGCCGAGGCGGAAGCCTTTTTCAAAAAACACTCCTCTGTCCTGGGGGAAGATTCAGGGGGGGCAGGGGGGGCCACGGCCCCGCCCGCTGGGGGCCTGGAGGAAGAGGTTGAAGACACAATTGCCAAGAGACTTAGATCTAAAAAATAACTTTGCCTTGATTTTTCTGAATAATATTGCATAATATCTGTATTTGGATTTTTGTAAATGACTGACAGCATAGAACTGAGAACTTAGGTATATGTACTTGCTTTCACTTTGTAGTGTTACGGAAAATGTTTTTTATTGTTATCAATGTATTTTGAAGTCCCGGAAGGGCCGACGACTTTGACGTGAATGCTCTCAAAATTTCTTTGTATCCCTTACTCCATCCTATGGAAAAATGTAAAACCAATAAAACTTTTTCAATTAAAAAAAAAAAAAAGAGAAGGACCAGGGGAGACATGATAGCAGTGTTCCGATATCTCAGAGGGTGCCACAAAGAAGAGGGAGTCAAATTATTCTCCAAGGCACCTGGGGGCAGGACAAGAAGCAATGGGTGGAAACTAATCAAGGAGAGAAGCAACTTAGAACTAAGGAGAAATTTCCTGACAGTTAGAACAATTAACCTCTGGAACAGCTTGCCTCCAGAAGTTGTGAATGCCCCAACCCTGGAAGTCTTTAAAAAGATGTTAGATAGCCATTTGTCTGAAATGGTATAAGGTTCCTGCCCACGCAGGGGGTTGGACTAGAAGACCTACAAGGTCCCTTCCAACTCTGCTATTGTATTGTATAGCTCTGCCCTTCAAAGATAGTCTTATGAATCAGGCTGATATTGAACTCTTCAATCACAATTACGAAGTTCTGGATTCACATTTTTCTTGGGAAGTAGTGAAAGATTTTAATAGTTGAAAGAGAACCTCTATTGCAGGAATATATACTGTGGTGGGATTCAAATAATTTAACAACCCTAATGACCAGCTGGGTAGGTGTGACTTGGTGGTCATGTGACTGGGTGGGTGTAGCCAACTCAACATCAGTCACGTCAATGGGTGCTTCGCCTTAGCTGTTACAATGTAATAAGGGTTAACCAGAGAGGCAGTTTCTGTAAGAAGGGCAATAAAGATTAGGCTAACACTTGAATGTTTCCTTCCTGCCTTCCTTACAGGATTAGCCCTGTAAAGTGAAAAAAAATGAGATTTCTTCCAACAACCGGTTCTCTGAACTACTTAGAAAGTTAACAACCGGTTTTCCCAAATAGGTTGTATGGTAGATTTGTAATGTTTACTACAGCCAAAAGTGCTAAATACACTGCTACATAGAGCATATTGCATTGGGAAGGAGGGGGGGGGGCTTACTGGTCAATTTTGGTTTTTTGGGAGCCTTGGTGGTTCAGTGGTTAGAAAACAGTATTGCAGGCTAAGTCTTCCCACAGCCAGGTTTTTGATCTCAATTAGCTCAAGGTGAACCTCCATCCTTCCAAAATCAAGGTGGACTTCCATCCTTCTGAGATCAGTAAAATGAGGACCCATATTACTGGGGGCAATATGCCAACTCTGTAAATTGCTTAGAGCATGCTGTAAAGCACTATGAAGCAATACATAAGTCTAAGAGCTATTGCTATTCTCCTTATTCCATTTCACAATATGAACCTGAAGCTGGAGATGTCACATACTCACCAAGCTTAAGTTTAAGATACTTCCACTATGAAATTACAGGCTAATAGTATGGGCTAAATTCCAACAGGCTTGATATAAAGAGCCTACCATTTTAAATGTGTGGTTTTATTTCTGAATAAGTGCTCGATTTCACTTTTTTACATTTCATGTTTTCTTGCATGTACAACAGGCTGTTCCCACTTCACCATCTTATCTATGACATCAAGCTGTGAAAAGAAGCTGTGGTTTATGACCTTCAGGTTGATTTTTCTGGCACCAAAATATGAATCTGGTTCTGTAAACCTTCTTGTGTGATCTTTTTTTATTTACTAAATGTTAAATCAAATAACTCAGCAGGAAAAGATTGGAAGCCTTTGGTTACCCAAAATTTTCATTCTTGAGTCCTGTCAAAATCTTATGTAGTGGTTGACCTTTCCGTTACTAGGAGACGTACTTAACCAACATATATAATGGGCAGTAGGGGAAGGAAGGAATAAATAAAATATTATGGTGGGCACAATGACATTGCAAAAGAGTGGGCACCTCTGAGGCAGTGATGAAATTCAAATTCTTTTACTACTGGTTCTGTGGGCATGGCTTGGTGGGTGTGGCAGGCGAAGGATACGGTAAAATCTTCATTCCCACTACACTCCAGGGGAAGGATACAGCAAAATCTCCATTCCCTCCCCATTCCTGGGAGAAGGATATTGCAAAATCTCCATTCCCACCCCACTCTGGGGCCAGCCAGAGGTGGTATTTGCCGGTTCTCTGAACTACTCAACATTTCTGCTACCAGTTCTCCAGAACCTGCTGAATTTCACCCCTGCTGTGAGGGTTTGTGTTTTTCTCAGAGTTTTTTTATTTATTTTAATTTGCTCTTGGGAGATAACTGACTAACTTTATTTCAGAACTGAGAGGAAATTATCCAATTATCCATCAACAGGGCACCAATTGAAATTTTATTATGCTATACAAAAGACCAGAGCCAATCAGTCTATAAAAGTAGGGAATGAAACCCCTGGATAGACCCTTAAAATATGCATGTAATTTAAGAGATCAAAGGTAGAGAGGTAAAGTAATAGTATTACAAAAATGATGTCTTATTGAGAGTACAAAGAACTATGTCTTACAATAAAGGTTACTTGTTCTGTCTCTCTTTAGCCTTGCTTCCCAGAATTTGTCCTGCTTCAAAATATCTCCTTTCCCATCCTTTCCTTCCCATGCAATTTCATGAGTGTTCTTAGCAATTTTATGACAGCTCAGGAAATATTTGAGTATGTATATGTTTGCAATTAGCTTAAACTAGATCACGGGTGTCAAACCCGATCATTTCATGAGCCACATCGTGACGTATCGCAATGTTTTTTGCATTTGTGGAGCTGGGGTGGGTGTGGCTTGTGCATGATTTATCCGGTCCAGGGGCCACTACTTTGACAGGCCTGGCCTAGATAATGCCATTTATGATACATGTCATAGTATATGTATGGGTGAATTCTCATGTTCTTTGGTTTCTTTAGCAATACAAGCACACTTTGGAGACTACAGCACGAGTGTCAAAATGACTGTTCAGTGATCAAATGAAATTCAGTAATGCAGTCAGAGAAAGATGTTAGAAAATGTTCTAAGATTGTTTTATTAATTTAATGTCGAAGACTCCCCCCCCTCCAAAAAAAAGCAATAGTAGCAATAAATAAATAAACCACTAAAAGAAGCAATATAATGAAAACAAGTTGGAGAAAATGACAGGGGTGTCAAACTCAAAATGACAGGGGTGTCAAACTCAAGGCTTGCGGGGTGCTTAGATCCAGCCCGTGGGGCCACCCTGGAAACAATGAAGGACTGGCCCGCAGTGCCTCTGCCAGTGAAAATGGAACTTAGGAGGCCTGCATGCGGCCCTCTCAAGTTCTGTTTTCCCTGGCAGAGCATTGCAGGAGGCCATTGCAGCCGAAAACGGAGGACAATTTGGGTGTCCTCCTGGATACCCGGCTGTCCATGGAAGATCAAGTGACAGCCGTGGCCAGGAGGGCGTTTTACCAGGTTTGCCTGGTTCGCCAATTGCGCCCCCTATTGGATCGGGACGCCCTTCGCACAGTCACTCATGCTCTCGTGACATCCCGACTGGACTATTGCAACTCTCTCTACATGGGGCTCCCCTTGAGGTGCACCCGGAGGCTTCAGCTAGTCCAGAATGCAGCCGCGCGAGCAATTATGGGGACCACTAGGTCGACCCACATTACACCGCTCTTGCGCGAGCTGCACTGGCTACCTGTCGTCTTCCGGGTGCGCTTCAAGGTGTTAGTCATCATCTTTAAAGCGCTCCATGGCTCTGGACCTAGCTATCTGCGGGATCGGATCCTGCCCCATACATCCTCACGGCCGATCCGCTCCCACAGAGAGGGACTTCTCCGGGTGCCGTCCACTAGACTCTGTCAGCGGGCGACTCCCAGGGGAAGGGCTCTCTCTGTGGCGGGCCCGGCCCTCTGGAACGACCTTCCCCCCGATATCAGGATGACCACTGACCTCCGCTCCTTCCGTCTCAAGCTAAAAACACACTTCTTCTGTCTGGCCGGCCTAGGATAGTCTCTCTGTCTTTGGGGTTTTTTAATGGGGTAGCACATTTTTAGCGAATTTTTAGCACAGGGTTGGTTTAATTGTTTTTTATGAAATGTATGTATTTTTTGACTGTTTTTATTCTGCCTGTGCACCGCCCCGGGTCCCTGTGGGGAGAGGGTGCGGTTTAAAAATAAAATTATTATTATTATTATTATTATTTTCTCTGGTGCCCCCAACACGAATGATGTCAAGTTGGCCACACCCATCCTGGCTTTGCCTCCCACTCCCCCAAGGTCAAACACAATCCTGATGAGGTCCTCAATAAAATCAAGTTTGACACCCCTGATCTACTACATCTGAAATTATCCCTTAAAAAAAAAGCTAGGTCCTAGATCTCAAATGGAGAGTTTTAGGACAAGAAACAAACCATGATATTTTTCTGGCTAAAATTGTATGCAACCGATTAGAAGTGGACATTTAAAAAGCTACATACAGTACATTTATATTTGTTTGCTTGTTTTTGTTTTTTATGTTATGGGTTATGCTTCTATAGTTATTGAGTTTTACTTTTGAGAGGCATCCAGCACTGTGTTGGATATGTTGTTATTTTAACCAATTAATCTTGTCCGACTTTTGGTGACTTTTATAGATAAGTGCTGTCCATGCTACCCTGTCAAACGCAACTTCTTTCAATTGTTGGATGTTCAACTTTGTATCAGGTTTGATGTTATCAAACCAGTGTGTTCTCTGTTTTCCCTCCTCCTTCTTGTTCCATTAAAGGTGGATATGCAAATCTTTAGAATAAATAAATAAATAAATATGAGTTACCATAAAGGAAGCACTGGAGTAAAACATGAGCAAATATTTTAATTGCATATCCCAAGCAAATGCAAAAGTGTCTCCTAGTAGGGGACATGATTAAACTTTCTATCTGTCAACATAGATGGAAAGTTATTAAATCTTGTTAGCATGAATGCTTTTCTGCATACGACAGAAAGGAAGTTATGGAAAGAACTGTGGGGACCAAAAAAGACTGTGAAAGAGGACCTTGAACCAATGAGGAAAAAATTGGGGCCAATTATTCTGAGCATTTAAAGACAACAGGAGAGGAAAAAGATGGAGAAAATCACAAAATACAAAGATCTGCAAATAGAAGTGGAGCATCTGTGGCAAAAAAGCATAGATAATACCAATAATAATAGAGCACTTGGATGCAATCCCAATACATCTGGAACACTACTCAAAAACCATTGGCAATGACAACTTCACTATCAGTCAATGGCAAAAGGCAGCTTTACTTGGGACAGCTTAGATTCTGCCACCATTTAACACCATGAAACTACAACATCTGCCCTCCCACATCCTTGGGAGGAATTCAATAGGTGAATAAAAGAACTAGGAACAAACAACAAAATATTTAAACCTTCAGCATCATACTCTATCAACTGGGACTTTGATATTTCCATCATAGGTAGGGTGTCTGATGATTGCATTGGCAGGCTCTTGGTTCCATGATATGAATGGCATATCCAAGAAGTTGACGATTAAAAGTGGTTACCTAGATATTTAAAGGTCTGAACCTTCTCAACTGACAAGTCTCAGAGAATCAGTTTACGCTGCCAGTTTCCCTAAGGAAAAAGCAGCATCTTCATCAATAAAGCAATATTCAGTATTCAGTTAATCATGTAGACTGCATATTTGGGGATCAAGTTCCCTATCAACAGCATAGGAAAGCAAAGCTATATATAGTGCCACAATTTGATGAGAGAGAGGATACTATTTCTGCTTCCATAAATTTGAATAATATCACCGATGTAAACATTAAACAAAAAAGGGACCAGAATGCAGTCTTGGTGAATATTTGGGGAGTGGGGTGGGGTTCAGAATTGAAGGAACAATAGTATGACACCACATTGCACAATCAATCATAATTCTTCTTCAAATTATGGTTTCCAAACTTTATTATAGCATAAAGTTCTTTGATTGGTCAGAGAATTTGCAATAATAAAGTTTGGCAACCAGAATGTAATGATAAGGATTTTGTGGTGTAAATGAAATAGAAGTATTATGAAGAAGAGAGAAATAAGTACTTTTAAAGTCCATTGGAGAAAAGTCAATGCGTTATGTTTTAAACCTGGAAAGTATAAGCATTTTAATGAACAAAGACTGGATTGGAAAATGAGATTATAAACACAGTCAGATTGTTACCTAATCAGGAATATGTCTCCAGTCCTTTTTACAAATTTTGTATATAATCTATTGTTTTCAAATATAAAAAATTGTAGTAAGTATGTGTAGGAACTGTGATAAATTCAAAGTTATCTTGATGTGTGTATTTCCTTAAACAATTAAGGAAACAATACTATAGCAAATATATGCAGAAAACAGGCTGAATACTGTCAGAAACTGCACAGATATGAGGAAACAAAAGTGATTAATTTCACAAGTAAGAATAGACGTTTATAAATGTCCAGTCCTGCTATTCCACCTTGCTAAGAGAGTTTCAAGTTGAGATGAAATAAAAGACAACAATAGCAGAATTTACGGAAGGTTATTCTTGTTGTTCTTGTTACTGACGGTGAATATTAATGATTGAAAGAAGCAAATTCCCCTCTAAGTGATATGTTTGCCATAATTAATAGACTTAGAGTAGAGCGTGGATGTCTGATTATATTCGTAAAATCACTTGCACATCAAATTGTGCCATAATATTGAGGGCACTTTTAGTGGTGTTGTTGCTGTTGCTATTTTTCTCATTTATCTCACTCACAGCAAGTCAACATGAAGCCATTCATTTTCCAAAGCCTTCCAAAAGAGGCAACAGATCCTGAACCAGCGGGTGACGCATTGCATTCACAGATGTGTCAGTCACATTTAAGGCACAAAACTAGCACCTCTACTTGGATCTCTGTAGCAGAGGGAAACAAATAACACAAGCCAGCAACAATTCTGTTACTGTGTCGCTGGGGTGTTTATTGCATTTCTCCTTTCTTTTCCATAAGGACCACTGATGAGGATTCTAGGTCTCGCTCGTGTAACACTAATTAGCAAACATCAAGAAGCAAATTCTAAATAAAAACAGGACAAAACCTCTTAAGAACTGTTGATCCACCTTTTGAACACTAAAAGAATAACCGTCCACTTCATAATATATATGCTGCCTGTACCCTGTTTCCCCCTAAAATAAGACCTCCCTGGATAATAAGCGCAATCAGGCTTTTAAGCACATGCACTAAAATAAGCCCTCTCCTGAAAATAAGCCCTCCCCAAAAATATTGCAACATAGCAACAACCATCAGGTGACCACGCTCACCACCTCCTGCACCTCAAAAATAATGAGACCTCCCCAAAAATAAGGCCAAGTGCTTATTTCAGGGCTCAAAAGAAAATAAGACCCTGTCTTATTCCCCTGTTGGGGAAACACAGTACATATTGATGATTTCTCATCAACAATAATGCAAAATACATGCCATTTTAGTAGGAATCCCTTGTATCCTTCAGAGAAGGGTGCAATATGAGAAGGAGGAAAAAATAAAGGAATATCAGAAAGTAGAAAATTAGACTGATTGCCTTGATTTTGGGAAGGGAAGCTAAAGGGTATTCTCCTTAAAAAGAAAAAAAACCCAAGAGTTATGTTGGAGCATGAGGTCAAGGAGTAGTTCTTCATTCAAAGTATTTGAAAACAGTCAGAAATGTCATTTGGTGACATGTTTAAATATCTTCATTGTAAGAACTGACATTTAAGATGATGGTAATGATACAAATTGTGATGTATATAGTTTGTATTTAATCCCAGGTGCTATGCCTGTGCGCAAACAAACTTTGGATCCAGGCTAGTTATGCATAAAATAAAGATAGTGAAATCAATAAGACTTTAATCGTCTGGAGGTTTATTTAATTGTTATATTTATGTATTGCTGGATTCACAAAAGTAATCACAGAATCCCACGATCAAATTCAAAAGCCTGGCAAAAATACAGCCATTAATTTAAAAAAATTATTTTCTTTTCACTCAGAGGTAAACCATACAGTATATGAGTTTAGTGTAGTAGTTACCATATTTCTTGGAGTATAAGATGCACCTTTTTCCCTCAAAAAAGAGGCCCTAGAAAACCCGCAAGTTCCATGACATTGCATTGTCTTATCTCTATCCTACCTGTGAGAATAATTATATTGCTCTTTGTTGCACCGTTATTAAAGAAATATTTCCTTCTTCCAAGTCTGCTCAAAGGCAGCCTCAAGATGTACAATGGATTTATTATCCATTATCTTGGACAGAAGTCAGATAACTTTGTCAGAGTTCCAAATAGCATCCAAAATTAAATCAGAGTCCAAGGCGAAGTATTACTCAAAGTTCCAATTTATTAAAAGAGCCATGTTGGCACATCTGGGAAAAGCCGAATCTGAAAGCTTCCCAGTTTCTCCCACCCAGTTGAAAGTTCAAGATCTTGCCCTCACACCCACAAGTCCATCCCATGGTCCAATCTCTCACTGCCATGCTGGCAGTTCCACCCATCCAGTTCCAATCAGGTGCAGAGGTGCAAAGGGATGACCTTGGTTTTCTAGAAAGAATTTTGTTATGGTTACAATGCATCTCACTCCTACAATCCCCCCTCCCATTTTCCCACAATAGAAAATGCATAGTAGAATAATAGAAAGTGTGGCAGGCCAAAGATCCAAAAGAAAAGATGGCTGCAGGCCTGACAACTGTAGTGAAACAGACAACAGAGACAGAAATCAGTGAGCTTTTCATCTGACTAAAAGTGGATAGAGGGCAATTCCGATGTCAACTCTGAAGCTGGCCTGACTGAGGCCATTTTGAGGCTTCAGGGTTACCACACTGGAGCTGATGGATAGGGAGGGGGTATAGAGATATCTGGGGTTTTGTAGCCAAAATAAAATACTTTCCCCTGAGAACCAAGGACATTCCCTCAGGCTGGAGAGAGGTGCAGTGATGTTACCAATCAACTAGATGGCACCTTGATTAGACCATGTGATTGATTGTTTGGGGAAGGGGGAAACCTTTTACTTTTAATTAGGTGAACACCACCAGAACCTTCAGAGTCGGTTTTCACCAGCGTGTGCCAATATGATATGTCCAATAAAATCTATGGTGAGGCCCCATCTGGAGTATTGTGTACAGTTCTGGTCACCATACCTTCAGAAGGATATTATGGAAATGGAAAAGGTGCAGAGGAGGGCAACCAGAATGATTAGGAGGCTGGAACACCTTCCTTACCATTTGAGGCTGCAAAGGCTGGGCCTCTTCACTCTAGAACGACAGCGCCTGAGAGGTGACCTGATTGAAGTCTATAAAATCATGCACGGTGTGGACAAAGTAGAAAAGGAAAAACTGTTTTCCCTATCGCACAACACTAAAACTAGGGGGCACTCCATGAAACTTTTGATAACTAGACCTCAAACAAATAAGAGGAAGTACTTTTTCACCCAGAGGATCACTGGTCTACGGAACTCCCTGCCAGAAGAAGTGGTGACAGCTGTCAGCCTCGACACCTTTAAAAAAGGATTAGACGAGTTCGTGAAGAACAAGGGTATCAATGGCTATCATGATGGATGCCTAAGGACACCCTCCGGGTTGGAGAGATAGGCAGGATATTTCTCAATGCCATTTGCAGGGAATCGTAAGCAGGTGAAGACATCTGCTTGGGAAGACCCTGAAGCAAATGGGGAGCCACTGTGTGAGACAGAATGCTGGACTGGATGGGTTGTGGCCTGTTCCAGCAAGGCTGTTCTTATGTTACGTCTTATGTCTTAAGTATTCGTTGAGGAATCTGCTTGCCTCAGAGTCATGCTTGCTTTGGGTATATTACTTGGAACTCTGACATCCGATTAGCAGTGTAGAAAAGCCCTGAGTTTGCATGGAGCCCACTTCCTCTCAAAAATATGCATTGATAATGTATTGGTGGCCTTCTCCCCCCTCTTTTTTTTAAGGTCTTTTTAAGAAAATTAGGGAGAAGTGAGAGAATAGGAGCTAGATTCCAACTGTCATGTTCAAATATAGAATAGATAATGTGAGTTAGAGTTCACAAAGATGAAATCTCATAAACATTCTCATGAAAAACAGAAGTACAGATCAAAATGGAATACTTGTGAAACTTCCAAAGGAGAGAATGGTTTAAAAAAAAATCCTGCAAACACTAAAAACAAATTTTATTTAATTTTGCCTTCATGCATAAATAAATGTGATATTTCAAAGTTTCAAAATGTATATTTTAATATGCATCAATTTTTTGAATTGGATGCATATTAAAATGGAGAACAAGGGTATCAATGGCTATCATGATCGATGCCTAAGGACACCCTCCGGGTTGGAGAGATAGGTAGGATATCTCTCAATGCCATTTGCAGGGAATCATAAGCAGGTGAAGACATCTGCTTGGGAAGACCCTGAAGCAAATGGGGAGCCACTGTGTGAGACAGAATGCTGGACTGGATGGGCTGTGGCCTGTTCCAGCAAGGCTATTCTTATGTTCTTATGAATGGAAGTATGTAGTTAAAATTCCAATATGATATGCTTAAACAATGAAGATCAGGATAAAATTATTGAGAGTGGGGGGATGAAATCTCCAACAATTCTTAGGACCTTGAATTCTTAACTATCTTAAACTCCTAAAAGAAAAAGTACCAGACGTTGGCGGCGAGGTGTGTGTGCAGATGAAACAAACTCTAGAAAAGCACTTCAAAGTTTCCTAAAACACCTTGTCTGTTCAGCTTTAGGCTCCATGCTAAACAGAAGTGACATGTTTGGCACTGAACTTCCAGACCAGATTGATTTGAACATCCTAAAAGGGCTGGCTTGATTTTCTCATGTTGATTAGATTCTGTTTGTACTTGGAAAAGGAAATTTGTAAATAGTGGCTAGTCTACAATGGGAATTGAAAAGTTGAACTGCCTATATGGGTTGAAGCATTTCACTCCTAATTAGTAACTCAAATTGCAGTGTGGCATTTTCTCAGAATCATTCTTTCTTAGGCTAGGCTAGTATCGGTGTAATACTGTCCATATTTTATTCCTTTTGGGTCTCATGTGTCATCCTTAATGTAGTGCATCTTAATTTCTAGATAAAACGAATAAATTTTTTGAACTTGCTTTAATCTCAGTGGGAGTCATTTTCATATATATATAGTAGCAATGTAGAAAGTTTAACTTTATGAAGTATAATACAGACCCGTCACATCCTGGTCATAAACTGTTTCAACTTCTCCCCTCAAGATGCTTCTATAGGGCATTGCATGCCAAAACAATTAGACACAAAGATAGTTTCTTCTTCCATGCCATCACTCTGCTAAACACCTAACTCCTGCAGCACTGTCTTATGCCTAAAGATATTTAGCCATGTCATAGGTAGTATTGCTGTTATCCTTCTCATCTTTCTCATCTTCCATCTTTCTCACCTCTCATCTCTCCTATTACCTTCGCCTATTGATGTATTATAATTTATCATTTGTTGTTGATTTATGATTGTGTCTTATGATTTATGATCTATGACTTATCACTTTGTTTTTGAATGTATACTGAGAGCTTATGCATACTGAGAGACAAATTCCTTGTGTATCTAATCACTCTCGGCCAATAAAATTATTGTATTATATTGCATTCTGTATTCTGCTCTATTCTGTATTTTGCTCTATTATATATTGTATTCTATATTGTATTCTGTATTGTATTCTGTATTGCATTGCATTGCATTGCATTGCATTGCATTCTATTCTATTCTATTCTATTCTATTCTATTCTATTCTATTCTATTGCTTTAAAAAAGTACACCCAGATATTTAAAATATACAGATGCTGAGACTTGCGGCTGTTGTAAACTGCATTCAGCCAATTCATTTCTAATAATTATTTTTGACTGACCATGATTATTTTTATCATGTAAGTTAAATAGGTGAAGCTTTACAGTTCATATATTCAGAATCCTACAAAGGAAAGTCCCCCCACCTCATAAATATAGATGTGTGAAGATTAAAACCTATTTAAAAAACTATTGTTCAGATGAAGATGTGCAACATTTAGCAAGACAAAGATGGAGTGAGACCTGGATAGAGTTTAATTTAACATTCATATTTCTTGCAATAAAAACTAATGGAACTCAGAGACGCTTTGGAGTCTGCTCAGAGGCTCAGTCTAGAGTTACAGGTTGGGCATCCCATTCAGACAAAGTTTGAACACACTCAAAAGTTCTTATCCTTAAGGACAAATCTGAAACATGATAATCTGCAAAATGTGTAAAAGAATGAATAAATTGAGCCCTCTGAGTTGAATGCTTTCTTGTGGTCTCTAGAGTCTATCCAACTGCAATTGTTGAAAATCAGCAACACGGCTTCCTGCTATTTTTAAGACGAGAAATGCATTAAAAAAAGTTGTAACTCTAAAATAAACTTAACTTAAAAGACAAGAGTAAAATGATATTTCCCCCCTCCTTTTAAAAGAAAACATTGAAAAATCAGGCTTTGGTTATTTTACCTCCCAAAGACTATTAAGAGTGACTAATCTTCAAAAGTTATCTAAAACTTCCCTACCAGTAGTCTAAACAGTACTGCCGTTTTACCTTATCTTATTCACATGCTGAGTATATTCCATATTCACATATTCCACTACTATTTGCTGATGCTGAGAATTCAAGAGATAAATATTTGTGTATTAACTAGGCCAACTCTTTCTGTCTAGGGTAAACTAAAACTGACATCAGAACAATTGATATTTGATACTAATTTGACAATGTTAGTATTTTCATTTCCAGGAAGGTTCACACTTCATTTCATTTTCATTGCAGGAAGATTCGTATTTTCTCAGTGGCTAGCCTATTGTGTTTAAACGGAATAATAAAACCGCAAGTAAATTCAGTGTGAGAATCCTGCAATTGAGGTATAAGAAAAATAAGGATGTTTCATTCAAGGTACACTTTTTCAGAAGTTTTACTATAGCATTGTGTGTGTGTGTGTGTGTGTGTGTGTGTGTGTGTGTGTGTGTGTGAAACAGGGACAAAACATATTATGGTTTGAACAACGGAGAGGTCTTATAAAACAATCTTATACCAGGAGTAAAAAAAAGTTAGTTGCAACTATGAATTGCCAGAAATAAATGTTATATTTATATTTGTATTCCACATGTTAGGTAATCTCTTGGAGGACCGCTTGTAGTTCTGCATATCACAAAATAACCAATGTGAAAATTAATAAAATTAACAGGAGATATCAGTTTTTTAAAAAGGGCTGTCACAGCAATCTAAAACTATTGTAAAAGGGGAGAGAATTGTGCTGATATTTACTATCAATGCCAGTGGCTTTAATCCTGTTTTAGCCAAAATCTGGGATTTAGAACCAGTGCTGGCTTTTCTCCCACTCTTTAAAAAGGTTTATTCTGCTGCCTTAATCACAATGCCAGAGCCCCAGATTTTGCTAACTAGAGGATAGTTTGACCTGTTCTTGCCAACATGAGGGACTGCCTGCTCCATAACAGTTGATTTGATGGTTTTTATTACCTTCTCAGCCAGCAGGTGTCTCTTTTTCTTCCTTTAACAAAGTAATTGCTAATAATCTGTGTTGGTACATGCATATTGAGACTGGGATTTCTTAAACGTATTTGCTATTATTAACCTCTTTGCAAATTGCCCTTGACGGGTGCTTTTAACATTCAGGAAAGCACAGTTCCAAATTAAGGGTGAGGAAAATTCTGTTGTCATGCACAGTTGCTTTGTGACTTTTGAGCAATTCAGGTTACAGTACTTTATTTACTTTATTTCATATTTCTATACCGCCCTCTCTCCCTGACGGGACTCAGGGCGGTGCACAGGAAAGGATAAAAACAAAGAACAATAAATACAATCAGAAATGGTTAAAAAGAATTAAATCAATTTCAAACCCTGTGCTAAAATACATAGATAAAAACCCCAACTAAAATCGGCAACAGAAACTATGCCAGGCTGGCCAAATGGAAAAAGTATGTTTTTAATGCCCGATGAAAGAGGCAAAGGTCCGTGATTGTACGAAGGTCGGGGGGCAGGTCATTCCAGAGGGTGGGGCCTGCCACAGAGAAGGCTCTTCCCCTGGGAGCCACCAGCCGGCATTGTCCGGCAGACGGCACCCTGAGGAGGCCCTCCCTGTGGAAGCGGACAGGTCGAAGGGAGGTATGCAGTAGGAGGCAGTCCCGCAGGTAACCAGATCCCAAGCCATGGAGCGCTTTAAAGATGGTCACTAGTACCTTGAAGAAAAAGCACATAACCATTTATAAGGCCTGACCACCAATCTTCAATATAGAAAAATACTTTACAGAAGGAACTGCTCAGGAGAGATAAGTATTGATATAGTAGATGTGGGTTAATCCTGATTATTTTTGTCTTGATAAACCACCATACAACAGTTTTGTAAATAAGTTGCTCCACAGCAGGTGGCTGAGCTTGGTTGCTTTTGAAAAAAGTTATTAGGGACAGACCTTATTAATCTTTGAGTAAAATAATTGAAAGATACCAGAACTACAGGAGTAGTCTTGCAAATCAAAAGAAAAACAAAACTCCAGAAGAGCAATAGAACATAGCTATGAAAGTAACATAGCTGCCCAGAATCACCTTATAGGAAAGATGGGTGGCATAAAATGTTATGGCCCGCCAGTGGTCAGAGGAACTGGTGGCAGACTCAGAAAGTGGGGAGGTTGTGGAGGAACATGGGCTAGTCCTGGAGTCTGGGGAAGGCTCTGATGAGGGCTCTGCATCGGAGGCAGAGATAGGGCCAGGGCTGTCCAACAGTTATCAGCTCCCTTCAGAGTCAGAGATCAGTGGGGCAGAACAACATCTGGAATCTGTTCCCGATGTGCACATGCGCAGAGCTGCTAGGAGAAGGGAACAGTCAAGGAACAAGGGCTGATTCGGAAGTAAAGGCGCAGGTGGACCGTGAATGTCCCTTCCCATAAGGAATAAAGAGGAGCGAAAGGGGAGTGGAGTTTGCAGGAGACAATTAGTGTGAAGATTTGCTTGTGACTCTCAGAGACTCCTTGCCAAGTATTTCCTTGTACAGCATTGCGTTTGGAAGATATTGGCCTGGCAGCTGTCCAAGCCTGATAAGGTCTGTGGTTGTAAATTCACCCTTGAAAGGCTGTTTGCCAGGACTTTGCTGGATGTGAATGAGAGGAATTCACATTAGCTTAAGAAACAGGGGTTTTGTCGAGACACAGAGTCTGCTTCATGATTTTGTGAAGCCTAGGCCAGAAGATAAAACTTTAATAAATCAAGTAAAATAAATAGACATTTCCATGTAGTCACCAGTAGGGAAGGTCAATTTGAGGGGGGGAAAATCTACCTTGAAGCTTTGGGCTCATCCCTCCTGTCTTCAGATGTTTATTTATTTGGTTAAGTCAGGGGTGTCCAAACTTGGGAACTTTAAAACTTGTGGACTTCAACTCCCAGAATTCTGGGAGTTGAAGTCCACAAGTCTTAAAGTTCCCAAGTTTGGACACCCCTGGGTTAAGTAAACAGTGATGATTACCTATTGGATGGCGAATGCGTCTATTTTATTCCTGTCTTTACAAAAAAAATGTGGATAGTAATTATATTACTTTTATTTGACAATTGATGATGAACCGAAATCATAGGTCCCACAGTTCTGGGGACCCACAGAAAAGGTGCATAGGTTTATATGCATTGCATCAGGTCTGTAGTAGGAGATAAAGGTAAAAGAATTCTGAGTGTAATAATTCATTCCCCTTCCATAAACCTTGATCTCAGAAAGAAGAAAGTCAAATCAAAGTGATTGGAAGAGTCATGGCCATACTGATATCACTGCTTGAAAATAAAGATTTTATCTCTTTGCCCATGAAAATTCATATAAAATATGTTTGGATATCTTGTTGTCATGCAAAGTAGCCCAAAATGTTATGGAGGAACAAATAAACACACACACACACACACACATACACACACACGTGTGTGTGTTACATTGTGCTGATAAATAAATAAACAAGGGAGACTAGTATAGATCTATTTCAAGCTATTTAGCTCTCATCAGCTAGCCATACCCTTGCTGGGATTTTTATTATTTTATTTTATTTTAATTCGATTTATATCCCGCCCTTCTCCACGAGGGACCCAGGGCGGCGCACAGGAATTTAAAAACATATAAAACAAAATTTACAAAATTTAAAAGCATATTAAATTAGACAATCCTCCTGGATTCGCGGCTGTCCATGGAGGACCATGTGACGGCCGTGGCCAGGGGGGCGTTCTATCAGGTACGCCTGATACGCCAGTTGCGCCCCTTACTGGACCGGGGAGCCCTTCGCACAGTCACTCAAGCGCTTGTGACATCCCGGCTGGATTACTGTAACGCTCTCTACATGGGGCTCCCCTTGAGGTGTACTCGAAAGCTACAGTTAGTACAGAATGCGGCCGCGCGGGTGATTATGGGTGCCTCAAGGCAAACCCACGTAACACCTCTCCTGCGTGAGCTGCACTGGCTGCCTGTGGCCTTTCGAGTGCGCTTCAAGGTGCTGACGACCATCTTTAAATCGCTCCATGGCTCGGGGCCTAGCTATATACGAGACCGTCTCCTGCCCCATACATCCCTTCGTCCGATCCGCTCCCACAGAGAGGGTCTTCTCCGGGTGCCGTCAGCGGGGCAATGCCGGCTGGCGACACCCAGGGGAAGGGCCTTCTCTGTGGCGGGCCCGGCCCTCTGGAACGACCTACCCCCCGACCTTCGCACTATCTCGGACCTCCGCCTCTTCCGCCAATGTCTTAAGACGTATCTATTCCAACAAGCCGGCCTAGGATAGCCCCTACTTCTGACTTTTAAATTTAAAATTAATTTGGTATGGTTTTAAAATGGGTTTTTAGCATGGGTCTAATAATTTAATATATTTTAATCGATTTTGTATTTTGTATTTTGTGGTTTTAATAATGCCTGTGCGCCGCCCTGGGTCCTAACAAGGAGAAGGGCGGGGTATAAATTTAATAAAATAAAATAAATAAATAAAACCAAATTAAAACCCCAATTTAAAACTATCTAAAATAGTCCCAGCGGGAGGTTAGGCTAGGCCGGCTTGCTGAAAAAGATGTGTCTTTAGACACTGGCGGAAGAGGCGGAGGTCCGAGATGGTACGAAGTTCAGGAGGGAGGTCGTTCCAAAGGGCAGGGCCTGCCACAGAGAAGGCTCTTTCCCTGGGTGTCGCCAGACGGCATTGCCCGGCCGACGGCACCTTGAGAAGGCCCTCTCTGTGGGAGCGGATCGGCCATAGGGATGTATGGGGCAGGAAACGGTCATGCATGTAACTAGGCCCCGAGCCATGGAGCGATTTAAAGATGGTCATCAGAACCTTGAAGCGCACCCAAAAGACCACAGGAAGCCAATGCAGCTCGCGCAGGATAGGTGTTATATGGGAGTATCTCGGAGCTCCCGTTATTACCCGCGCGGCCGCATTCTGGACTAGCTGTAGCTTTCGAGTGCACCTCAAGGGAAGCCCCATGTAGAGAGCGTTGCAGTAGTCGAGCCGGGATGTCACGAGTGCTTGAGTGACTGTGCGAAGGGCACAAGGATTCAAACTTGGGGTGTTTTTACATATTAGGCAGTTATATTAACCTCTAAGCCATAAGCTCTCCTCCCTTATCAGCTGAGCCAGGGTAATTATTAAGTGCCCAGGTGCCCAGCATGCTGCCTCCCATATTTGGATCCAGCTCTTTTAACCAACTATCGTCCCGTCTCCAACCTTCCCTTTTTGGCGAAGTTTGTTGAGAGTGTGGTGGCACAACAGTTTCCCCGTCACCTGGAGGAAGTTGATTATCTAGACCCGCGCCAGTCCGGCTTTCGGCCCGGGCATAGCACCGAGACGGCATTGGTCGTGTTGGTAGATGATCTCTGGAGGGCCAGAGATGGGGGTTGTTCCTCCATCCTGGTCCTATTAGACCTCTCGGCGGCTTTCGATACCATCGACCATGGTATCCTATTGCATCGGCTGGGGGGGTTGGGGGTGGGAGGCACCGTTTTACGGTGGTTCTCCTCCTACCTCTCTGGCCGATCGCAATTTGTGTTGGCAGGAGAGCAGAGGTCGACCCCGAGACCCCTCACATGTGGGGTGCCTCAGGGGTCGGTCCTCTCGCCTCTCCTGTTTAATGCATACATGAAGCCGCTGGGTGAGATCATCTGTGGTTTTGGGGTAGAGTACCATCTTTACGCTGATGATACTCAGCTGTATATATCTACCCCAAACCACCCCAACGATGCCGTAGCGGTGATGTGCCAATGCCTGGAAGCCGTGCGGATCTGGATGGGAAGTAACGGACTCAGGTTCAACCCGACCAAGACCGAGTGGCTGTGGTTTCCGGCTGCCCGATTCAACCAGCTCTCTCCAACGCTGGCCATAGGGGGCGAACATCTTGCCCCTGTGGATGGGGCGCACAATTTGGGTGTCCTCCTGGATACCCGGCTGTCTATGGAAGAGCAAGTGACAGCCATGGCCAGGAGGGCGTTTTACCAGGTTCGCCTGGTCCGCCAATTGCGCCCCCTATTGGATCGGGACGCCCTTCGCACAGTCACTCATGCCCTCGTGACATCCCGACTGGACTATTGTAACTCTCTCTACATGGGGCTCCCCTTGAGGTGCACCCGGAGGCTTCAGTTAGTTCAGAATGCAGCCGCGCGAGCAATTATGGGAACCAGTAGGTTTACCCACATTACACCGCTCTTGCGCGAGCTGCATTGGCTGCCTGTCGTCTTCCGGGTGCGCTTCAAGGTGTTAATTATCATCTTTAAAGCGCTCCATGGCTCGGGACCTAGCTACCTGCGGGATCGGATCCTGCCTCACACATCCTCACGGCCGATTCGCTCCCACAGAGAGGGACTTCTCCGGATGCCGTCCACTAGACTTTGTCAGCGGGCGACGCCCAGGGGAAGGGCTCTCTCTGTGGCGGGCCCGGCCCTCTGGAACGACCTTCCCCCCGATATTAGAACGACCACGGACCTCCGCTCCTTCCGCTTGAAATTGAAGACTCATCTTTTCCGCCTGGCCGGCCTAGGGTAGTCTCTCTCTCTATGGGTTTTTTTAAATGTATATCTATATCTAGTGGGGATTTTTAGTTAATGGGATTTTAGCACAGGAATTAATTTAATCTGTTTTAAATTGGTATGTATTTTGTATATTTATTGTTTTTATTCTCCCTGTGCACCGCCCCGAGTCCCTGTGGGGAGAGGGAGCGGTCAATAAATTTTATTATTATTATTATTATTATTATTATTATTATTATTATTATTATTATTATTATTATTATTATTATTATTATTATTATTATTATTATTATTATTATTATTATTATTATTATTATTATTATTATTATTTGGGCATACCAGGTGCTCTGACAAAAAGAAAAAAAACACTTGATATATATGCATATGCATTTATAAATACATGTTCACACATACACACACAAACTCTCTCCGTGTGTGTGTATGTATATATGTACGTACAGTAAGTATGTATGCATGTATGTATGCTCCTCCATAGGCTTTGGGGCTAGTTTGTAACATATTCGGAACATATTCTATATGAGTTTTCATGGGTAAAGAGTTAAAACTTTGTTTTATATTATTTTATCTTTATTAACAGCAGCAAACATTCCAATTACCCAAAATGCCTCTTTTAAAGGCTTAAAAAGACTTTAATATGAATCCTTCCATTCTGTTTCTATCACTGTAATAAACTTGCTTATTATTATTTTTAGAATAGATTTAAGTGCAGCTGGACATTAGTATCCCACTTCTACTGAAGTCACTATAGCTAAGGGAGTCATCTCTGATCACGAATTAAACCATTTGCTTCCTTATATATTTTAAAAGCTAAGTAATATAAACTGAACATTAATGGGACGAAATCATTTATGTCTCTAAAATAATTGGCCATAAGCTAAGGGCAGGTCAAATTATGCAGTGAATTGTAACCAATTCACTACATAATTTAAAGAACAAAAAAGTAGTACGCTTTTTACAGCTTTGTTCAAGTGGATGAATAGCATTTTTCAAACTTTATACAGTCTTTGGAGCTCCCTAAAATTATGAATAATTGATGCATGAAATTGTTACTGTTTCTCAGATAAAATTATTTTATTAGAAACTTCCATTAAAAAAGGCAATAGGTTTCATGAATACCATGCATTTTTCTCTTCGCATTTCCGCATAACGCAATCTGTTTCAAGAGATTTACCTGGAACGTGTCATTTTTGCCCAGTCTTCCATAACTTTGTGACAGATGATATATCCAAACTTATTACAGTGATCGGCTGAGCTTTACTTCCCTTTTTTAATATAGAACCAAGATATTAGTATTATTGCCGTCAGGTTAGATTTGGCTCCTGGCAACTCCATACAGTTTGGCAGTGGTGGGATTCAAATAATTTAACAACTGGTTCTCTGCCCTAGTGACCAGCTGGGTAGGCGTGGCTTGGTGGTCATATGACTGGGTAGGCATGGCCAACTCAATGTCACCCAGGTCGATGGGCGCTTCACCTTAGCTGTCACAAGGTAATAAGGGTTAACCGGAGAGGCAGTTTCTGTAATCAGGGCAATAAAGATGAGGCTAGAAACAACACCAGAATGTTTCCTTCCTGCCTTCTTTACAGGATTAGCCCTGTAAAGTGGGGAAAAAACAAAATGGAATTTCTTCCAACAACTGGTTCTCCCAAATAGGTGCAAACTGACTGAATCCCACCACTGCAGTTTGGAGGAGGGATATTTTTATAACTGGTTTTGCCATTGTCATCTTTCTAGGGCTGAGAGTGACTCAAAGCCATCCAGTTTGCTTCATGCCGAGGGTCAGACTAGAACTCATGGTCTCCTAGTTCCTATAAATAAATAATAATAAATTACTTTGTTGTTTTAAATAATGTTGGGTAAAGTTTGGCTAGTTCTGGTTCCTTTTTAAACTGGAGAATTCCATTTCATGATACAGAATTAATAATTGAAACAAGATCTTCATTATCTGAAAATAACATCTTTACATTCTTTTATGTGGTTCAGTGAAGATGCATTATATATTGGATATATCTACTGCTCCACTTCTGTTACACCCGGCTCAAGTGGGTGTAACATAATGCCATCACTTTTGATTTTATACTCACAATAACTATCCTTTGAAGTAAGTTGAATCAAGAAATACTATTTGGCTTAAAGTCACCCTGTTAGCTTCTAAAGCTACAAATGGACTTGTAACTTCCTAGGCATAATCCAGCATCTTCCATCACTACATTATCCTGGTTCATATATAATTCAATTATATATTTTTTCAGAAGTCAGCATTATTCTAAAACAAAATTAGAAAGCAAATGGAGGCATAAGCACAAACCCTTTCATCCCCAAGTCAGAGAAAATGTTTTCTAGTAAGAACATAATACAAATGGTTCCTATTTGAATCAGTGCTTTTGTGGTTAGAAAAAAAAAGATGCATTGCAAACCCAGATCTCTTTGTTGGCTAGGTGCTTAAAATTGCATCTACCTTATATTTCAGAGTATAAGACCCACCAAGATTTTGAAGAAGCAAATAAAAAAAAGAAGTTACTGCACTCTGCAAACCTCCTAAAAACAGCCCGTTTTTCACAAAAACGAGCTTGTTTTTGTCAAAAAAGGGGCATGAATAGCCATTAGGAGGCTTGTAGAGTGCTCCTGGGGAGTGGAGGGCACAAATGAGCAAAAACGGCCCATTTTTCACTCATTTCTGCCCTCCCCAATCCCCAGGAGCACTCTGGAAGCTGCCTAAAGGCTATGCACGGCCATTTTTGCAAAGGGAGTGGAGTTTCAGTAGGCCACAAATGCTGTATTCAGTGTATAAGACGCAGCCAGATTTTCACCCTCTTTTTTGAGGGAAAAAGGTGCGTCTTATACTCTGAAAAATATGGTAGTTTTACTTTGATTTGTAGAAAATGGAAATCCCCCTTGTTGGGAAAACTGGGCAGAGAGGACAGGGCAATAGTTCACTGGTAGAACAAAGGCTTTATACAAGTAGACCTCAACTTACAGTAGTTCATTTAGTGACTGTTCAGAGTTATAACAGGACTGAAAAAAGTGACTTATAAACATTTTTCATAATTACGACTGTTGCGGAATCTCCAGGGTTACGTGATTTACATTTGGATACTTTACAACTAATTTATGATGGTTGCAGAATCCCAGAGTCATGTGATTCCCCTTTTGCAACCTTCTGACAAGCAAAGTCAATGCGGAAACCAGATTCACTTAACAACCGTGTTACTAATTTAAGAACTGCAGTGATTCGCTTAACAAAAGTGGCAAGCAAAGTCAGAAAATGCGGCAAAACTCAACAAATTTCTCACTTAACATAACATAAATTTTGGGGTAAATTGTTGCTGTAGGTTGAGGACTACCTGTATTAAGACCATCCCAGGAGCAAGTGGTAAATGGGACAAAACAGTTGGAGTATCTGCATTAAAGGAAGAAAGTATCTTCCTTAGCACCCACATAATGCAATGTGTGCACAACCCCCCCCACATGTGTCCTGGCCCCACAGATGTGCGCATGACCCCTCTGCACTCCCTCACCCCATGCGCATGCGCCTCGCACCCTCATCCATTTTTTGCTTCCAGATTGGTGCAGGAGGCTTTCCAGGCAACAAAACAGGGCATAGGGAGGTCTTGCGCGGTGCACCCTACACCCCATTTTGGGCCTGGAAGGCTTCCTGCACCAACCTGGAAGCCAAAACAGGGTGCAGGGGCCCCGCACAAGGCCTCAAAATGCAAGGAAAAAGCTCCCTGCACATTTGCCTTGCCCCCACACATGTTCACCAGACACTCAAAGACCAGCTGGCCAGTGGGAGGCATGCACATATGCGTGGTGGAGCTGAGCTGAGGTGACATTTGACATGACTGCAGAGAAAGCTCTGTGTTCCACCTGTGGCACGCGTCCCATAGGTTCGCCACAAATAAAATTCACAATTTTTATTTGTGAATAAAATTTATTCACAAATAAAATTAGCAACATAGTCACAAATCCCAGGATTTAAGATAGAAGGTGTTCTGACTCCCTCCTTCACAAGATGATTAACTAGACAGACTGCTACTTGGCAGCTTGTCTGAACTAACTTGAAACTAGACTGAATGAATACACTACGACAGGAACTCTCTGACTCTGTAGATTCTCTGTTGTTTCCTGCAAACCTACTCTTCACAGAGGATTTCTTTTAAAGCCTCTTGGGAGAGGCCAATCAATTAGGCAGCTGATACTCATTATCTCCTCCGGTTGCGTCTCTCTTCTAATTGACGCTGCCTTCTCTCGAACCTTCTAAGCCTGACATCAGGGACAAACTGGGTTTGATCCTCCCCACTACACCAAGCCTCAGGTGCCTCCTGATGCCTAGCCTAGCTGGGCTCTCTGCTCTCTCGGCCTCCTCCTCTAGAGCAGACTCATAGGACTCCTCACTAGAGGAGTCCATAAACAGCTCATCCGGAGCCGGCTGGGCCACAACAAAAGGCTGGATGTAATCCCCTGTGAGTAGAGTATCACGAGCTTCCAAATCTCAGTTCCTACTTTCTTCTCAACCCTTTGGGACTCCTTCAAACATTCTATGTAACGTTGAAATAATTTCTGGAAAGAATTTGAGGCTGTTGAAAAGAGCTGCAGAAGAAAAGAGAAATCAAAGGGCCATACTTTCATTCTCAGATTTGGAAGAGGCCTTCAATCCATGAATGTCTACTGTATGTCCTATGAATGGAAGCCTGCCTTTGGATCTTCTACTATTCACAGAAGCTTTGATAAAATCATGGTCCATTCTTGCAGTATCTTCTTCTGTGAGTGGAACAACAGCTTTAAGCCATCCTGCTCTTTTTGCCTTTAGAGAATCCCACTGAATCTGTTTGAAACTTGTATCTTCTGGCTTCTTTAAGTGCATTCAGCCTCCTAATGGAAAACAGAGCCCAGCAGTAAACCATCCAAATGGTTTCACTTAGATCTAATGAAAAACACTGAAATTTCCAGAGACAAACCACTGGTTGAGGATGAATGTTCTAATTCAGTTGACTCTAATTAGCTCAATTTGTGATTCAGCTGCAAAAGGTTGAATTATTTTCTTATACATATACATCTCAAATAAGTAAGCAGCTGCAGCCTCTTGCTGAATCCTCTGGCAGTGAAAAAACAGAAAGGAGAGTTAAAGTTATTATTAATAAGCACCCATTAAAGCACTGCTTAAGTGTAGAACCTGTATTTATGGGTGCATTATCCTTTTAGATTTTTTTTACCAATTAGATCTATCAGGTCTTAGAAAGACTCAGAGTGCATTTGCAGGGGTAATTGTAGCAGGCACAATTCAATTATCTTTAAATGCTTCTCTAATTGCATTTATTTATATATATATTGAGTTTATTTGATGGTTTTGTGGAAGCTTCTGCTGCAAAACACTTTTATGGAGAAAACAGAAGAGACCCCAGAATCATGTTTTTCTTCAAGCAGAAAAATGACCAAGCTGCTGGTTTTGTCTTAGAACTACTTTCTTTTATGAAAGAAGTGTTTTTGGATGAAGGTCATATACATAAGTGAGAAGGTTCAGCCCAAGTATACCTGACAATGATTGCTATCAAAAAGGACTGTGAGCAGGGGTGGGATTCAGCCGGTTCGCATAGGTTCAGTAGAACCAGTAGCAAACTTTTTGTGCAGTACATCCAGCCACCTGGCTGCTTGCCTGGCTGGCAGCAGGGCCAGTAGCTGGGCATGACAAGGAGTGGCTGGGATGGGAGGGGTGAGGCATGGTCGGGCATAGTGAGGAGAGGCTGGGTGAGGGAGGTGCCCCTTGACATGAGTAATGTTGAGTTGGCTACACCCACCCAGTCACATGACCACCCAGGCACACCTACCCAGCCGGTAATTAGGGCAGAGAACTGCTAGTTAAATTGACCATGAGGAACTAGAAAGTGTGCAAAAGAAAGCCCCAAGAGGCTTGGAAGCTTATTCTGATTAAGACCAGTTGAAGGAAATTGATATGTTTAATCCAAGGAAGAGAAGGCTAAGGAGGAGAAACATGTAGCAGTCTTCCAATGCGTGAATGGAAGTCACAGAGCAGAGACTATGAATAAATTATCCATTGCACCCTATGGCAAGGCAGGAACTAATGGGTGGAAACTGAACAAAGAAGAATTTCCCTACTGTGAGATCTATTAAGCAGTGGAACAGGACGGCTTCTGAAGTTATGGGTGCTCAATGTTTTCAGGAATACATAGGTCAGCCATTGGTGATGGATGCCATAAGAATTCCTGAACTGGGTAGGAGGCTCAACTAGAAAATCTCCAAGGTCTCTTCTGACCCCATGCTTCTATTCTACATTATGTGGCTGAAATATAGGTGACATAAATGCTATAACTAAAAGAAGCTGAAGCATACTTCTTGAGATGCAGCTTCTAATTTTCTCCATAAACTTTAGCGTACTTTATATATTAGACTGTTATTTTCCTAAATAAATATTTTCCTTAAAGACCTATGTCTTATCGGATGTCCCTTTTGTTATGAACCCTTATGAGAGAAAAGAGAGTCCAAACAAACAAAAGAGTTAAAATGCATTGAGGATTTCAATCACCTAAAAGGCTATAAAACACATATGCATGTCGACACATACTCCAAAAATAACACACCAGTGGTGGGTTTCAGCTTCCGTTGCAACCAGTACGTGCAACGGGAGCTGGGTGTGCACCACAGGAGAAATAGTAGAGCCATGGTATTGTCCTAATTATTACACAACAATGTGCCACATTGACATGAGTTCTTATTTACATGTTATTCTATATTTTCAGACAATTTGTATAGTTCGGGTTTGGTTCTAAAGCACGGTTACCAACTGGTGGTCCGTGAGAAAATTTTGATGGTCTGCAGAAAAATTATTTGCATTTTATGTATTGCACTAAATACTATTTATCTTTTTAAAAACTTCATATTAGTGGTCTGCAGGATTTAAAATTATGAATTTAGTGGTCCCGGAGGTCTGAAAGGTTGATGACCCCTGTTCTAAAGAATGGGGAGATCAAAAGTCAAAAGTTCATGAGAATAATCCCTTTTTAGTCACTCTGAAATACAGTTTACAACTTTAAGAGTTACCTAATCAGGGCTGGGTTCCGTCTGCCGTTACTGCCAGTTCACTCAGGGATGCGATGAGCACATGTGCAGTCCAACAAAAATTGTTCTGCGCATGCACAGAAGGCAAAAACAAGATGGCAGTGCCTAAAGCCTCACCAAGAAAACTGGTTCGGGGGTGTGACAGGCCTGGGTCGCTGCCAGTTCCACAAACCCAGGCCACCAAGTTACTACTGGTCCGGCCAAACCGATCTGAACCGGTAGGAACCTTCCTCTGTACCTAATGATATCTTTATAATTAGGCGTACTCTACCAATTCTAGAGTGATGTCTTTGTGGATGGTTACATTTTCTGTTCAGTTTCTCTACCCAAAATGTTTGTTGCTTCTGAGCACTGTTTAAATATTAAAGTCTACATATCATTGAAAATAAGCAGAAAAACTGAAATGTATACATTACTCCAACACGTAGGTCCTACAAGGCCCCTTTATGTTCAACTCCCTATCAAAGAATGAAAAACAGAACCATATTGGATATTTTCAGTCACGTTCTTGTCTAAAGGGCTTTTGTCTGTGTGAACCTGCAGGGTGCCAAGTAAATTAATATCAAATGATGTGCAGACTTCTTTAATTATTTTTCATTCTTTACTAAGCCTTATTACAGCTGATTACTGGAGCTTGCCTAGAAGCATCAAATGACCTTTTTCTCCAAGAACTTAGCTGCCTGAATATTTTTAAAGATTGGCTTTTAAAATTCTTACCACCATTACTGGTAATAGAGAAACTGAAATGTAATTTAATGTAAGTCCAGAACAGGCAAAAAAAAAAAAGTTCCAGGTTAAATCTTGGCATCCCCAGGTATATTTGAAAAGTTCTTTTGAAACCCAAGAGGGCAACCAGAAACAGCTGCTTCTGTTATCCAAGGGAAAATAACTTTCTGTGTTTCTTGGTATTCGTAGAAAATGGTTCTTATCAGTTCACCCAGGCAAGCCAATCCGGAAACATAATTCAGGAACTATTTTATTTATTTATTTATTTTGTGAAGCGTGAATTAGATAACAGATATAAGTATAAACATGATTATGAATACATGAAATGAATACAAATACAAGGGAATATTAGGACAGGGACGGTAGGCACACTGGTGCGCTTATGCACGCCCCCTTACAGACCTCTTAGGAATGGGGTGAGTTTGACAATAGACAGTCTAAGGTTAAAGTTTTAGGGGTTTGAGAAGAAACCACAGTGCCAGATGATGCATTCCAGGCATTGACCACTCTGTTGCTGAAGTCATATTTTCTGCAATTGAGTTTGGAGCGGTTTACCATACGTTTGTATCTATTGGGTGTTTGTGTGTTGTTGTGGTTGAAGCTAAAGTATTCATTGACAGGTAGGACATTGTGGCAGATAATTTTATGTTCTACACTTAGGTTGGATTGAAGATGGCAAAGTCTTAAGTTGTCTAAGCCTGAAATTTCAAGCCTGGTGGCATAAGGTATTCTGTTGCGAGTAGAGGAGTGGAGGACTCTTCTCGTGAAATATCTCTGGTACTCGTTTGATTGTATTTATGTCTGATATACAATACAATACAATACAATACAATACAATACAATACAATACAATACAATACAATACAATACAATACAATACAATACAATAGCAGAGTTGGAAGGGACCTTGTAGGTCTTCTAGTCCAACCCCCTGCGTGGGCAGGAACCTTATACCATTTCAGACAAATGGCTATCTAACATCTTTTTAAAGACTTCCAGGGTTGGGGCATTCACAACTTCTGGAGGCAAGCTGTTCCAGTGCAGTGCAGGTTCCAGACAGCTGAGCTGTATTCAAGAATTGGTCTAGTAAAAATTGGTCTAGTAAAAAAGAATTGGTCTAGTAAAAATTGGTCTAGTAAAAATTGGTCTAGTAAAAATTGGTCTAGTAAAAAAGAATTGGTCTAGTAAAAAAAAAAAACTAGGGCATACTAGTTTGCAGTTCAATATTACCAGAGAAGAAGCTATGCAAGATTACATTAACAACTCTTAATGCCCTTTTGGCAATGCTGTTAGAGTGAGCTCTGGCACTTAGATCATTTGAGATGAATACTCCAAGGTCCTTGACAGAGTGGGAGTCATTTACAAGATCATATCCACCCAACTTGTATTTTGTATTCTGGTTTTTTTTTTGGGGGGGGGGGCAATATGTAATACAGACCATCTGTTGGTTGAGATTTGGAGTTGCCAATTGTTTGACCATTCTCACACATAGTCAAGGCCTTTTTGTAGGGCAGCAGCATTGTCGGTGGTGTCGAAGTGGGTAAAAATGAGGACCCAGATTGTTGGGGAAAAAGGGCGTTGGTACTTACCTGATACGCCTCTTCTAATAAGGGGGGAGATAGCATCCATGTATGGGTTAAACCTATCCACGCTCTGATTGGACTGAGTCATAATATTAAATAATTAATTAAGTAGGCATGGTATATAACCCCCTACGGAGTAGCCACACCCAGTTTTCGACGAAGAATACAGACTCACCGGTACGAACCAACTCCTTTAGCAAGAAAAATCCAACAGTAACACTACCAAGAACAACAAGAGCCAGACTCCAAACACAGGCAGGGCTGAACGAGAAAGGGATGGGCCGGATGCTATCTCCCCCCTTATTAGAAGAGGCGTATCAGGTAAGTACCAACGCCCTTTCTCAATAAGGGTGGAGATAGCATCCATGTATGGGACATACCAAAGCCCTGAAAAGGACCCACGGGAGGGTCGAGATCAGACCTGCCCCAATGAAGGAGGGCGGACAGAACCCAGCGGCCAAAGTCGGCCTCAGCCGAGGCAAAGGTGTCCCATGATAATACCACACGAAAGGGGATGGGGAAGACCACGCTGCAGCCCTGCAAATTTCTCCCAGAGAAGCTTGCATCGCCCAAGCCAAAGTCGTCGTTGCACTGCATGCAGAATGTGCTGTGACTCCTCGAGGAACTGCCTCGTCACAAGCTGCCTAGGTGTTCTCAATTGCATTGACAAACCCATCGTCCCACACAGGAGACAGACACCTTCTTACCCAGGGAACCTTGCAGAAAGGAGACAAAAAGAGACTCCGGCCTGCAAATAACAGCCATACAATCAATGTACACATGCAAGGCACGCCTGACATCCAGCAAGTGCCACCGGTCCTCCGAGGTCTGCGCAGACTCTGCAGGAAAGCTGGGGAGGACCACCTCCTGAGCCCGACGGAACCAAGACCCCATCATCGGGGCAAAGGAGGGATCCAGACGTAGGACAACCCTATCTGCATAAAACTTGCACATATCCGAAAAATCTCCTTCCACAGTGTCAAGAGGGCACCTGTCAAAGAACCCAATACCTTATGTAAAGGAGTACCAAAGCACCCTTGAGAAATCTCTTGACTCTAGGACGTTGAGTCAAAGTTTGTGACCTACCGCACAAAGGTACAGAAGAAACTACTGACACCTGTCTCTCAATGGTATTAGGAGTCAACCCTAATTTGCCCAGGCCCACTTGAAGAAATTCCGGGACCTGTGGGATAGTGGCTTGTACTGGGTCAAAGTGGTTCATCAAACACCACTTACAACAAGCGCCCCAGGTTGCACAGTATATGAGCCGCATGGAAGGTGGACAGGAAGCCTGAATAATCTGAATGATCCTGGAGGAAAAGGTGGCTCGTCTCTGAACGCTCCGCTCAAGCATTAGGCGTCAACTAGAGCCATTGAGGCTCCAGATGCTCCAGCGACCCCTGGCTGAAGGAAATAATCTCTTGGGGAATCCTCCAGAGCCTTTCCACTATAGAGATCAAAGGTCGGCAAACCAGGGCTGCTGAGGCCAATGTGGGGCAAGCACCACCTCCGCCCCCTCCCGCAAGATCTTTTGAATGACTCTGGGAATCAGGGGCAAAGGCAGGAAGGCATAAAGGAGCCCCAGAGGCCATTGGCAGTGGAGAGCATCCACCCCCTCTGCATTCTGCGAAGGAACTGGGAATAAAATATCGGGAGCTGAGTATTGAGGGGAGTTGCAAACAGGTCGACCTCTGGGCAGCCAAAAGGGTCCACAATTGCCTGGAAGATAGCCAGCTGCAGCTGCAATCCTGAATTGTCCACCTCAATCCGACTGAGCTGGTCAGCCCTGACATTGTCCACCCCCGCTATATGTTCTGCGGTTATTGAGAGCAAATTCCTCTCTGCCCAAAGACCCAAGCTCCTGGCCCCCAGCATGAGGGACCTTGACCTGGTCCCCCCCTGCCTGTAATATGAGCCTTGGTGGCCATGTTGTCTGTGAGTACCAGAATATGTGTGCCCTTGACCGAAAAACGAAATGGTTTGAGATCCAGGTGGACCGCCCTGAGTCCCAACCAGTTTATGTTGTGAGCTAGTTCCGCTTGGCTCCATTGTCCCTGTGCCATCTGCATATAAGGGAGACTAGTATAGATCTATTTCAAACTATTTAGCTCTCATCAGCTAGTCATATCCCTACTGGGATTCTAACCAGGGCCGTATTACATTAGGCAGATGGTTTAGCCACTAAGCCACCAGGTTCTCCCCTGAAGTTGGATCCCCCCCTCCGAGTAGGTTGGTGTCTGAAGTGACTGTGACCTCGGTCTGGGACCCTGAAGAATTCCCCCTTGGGTAGGCTAGATGATGTCCACCAATCAAAGAGCAGGAGACTTCCGCTGGCAGAAGAACCTGGATCTGGGAGCAGCTCATGAGCCTCAGCTGAAATGGTGAAAGAAACCATTGAAGGTCTTTATTGGTAAGGCAATGCCAATGGCAAGACACCATAGTGCCTAGATAGCTTTTGGCCAGATTGATCGAAAGCACCTGGCCTCGCAAGGTCAACCTGGTAATGTCTAAGTCCCTTGGGGCATCACTTATAGAAGAGGACTGTAGCAACAGGTCATCTAGGCCGCCTTGGATTTGCACACGTACCTGTCTCAGGAACGCTGCCAATGCCACCATCACCTACCTGAAGACTTGAGGTGCAGATGACAACCCGATGGGTAAGGCTCGGTACTGGAAGTGGTGCCCAAGGTAACAAAACCTGAGAAACTGTCAGTATTCAGGGGCTATAGGTATGTGCAGATAGACCTCAGTAAGGCTGATGGATGTGAGGATATCTCCCTGCCTAATACCCTCTAATATTGAGTGCAGTGAACGCATCTTAAACCTGCGATAACGCACATAGCGGTCAAACTATTTAAAATCAAAAATAGTTCTCCAGCCGCCCCAAGCCTTTGGGATCCCGGAGAGAAAGGACTAATAATCCTGATCCTGTTAAACTGGAGGCACCAGTTGGATAGCCCTAATGTCCAATAGGTGTTGAATGGCTTCCTGCATAAGTCACCTCCGAGTCGGGTTATCCGAGACCTGATGGCTGATTGTACCCACGCATCGGAGGTAGAGGAGTCCCAACAATCTGCGAAATATGCCAAGCATCCCCCGATGAGGGGAGAGCTGGGCCCAGAATTAATTCTTGCGGAAAAAGAGTGCCTCCTCCTTCGCCCCCATGAAAGGGCTGTTTCTGCTGTCCACCCCTCTGCTGCCTATCCAGTTGATATCTCTGGCTGGGGGCATAGCCTCCCTGGTACAGCCTGAAACCCGACTGACTGAAATCAGACCTCTTAAAAGAAGATCTGTAGTCCTGACCCCAGAATAAAGGACCGTAGTTTGACCACAGAAATTGGAGCAACGGGGCTAGGGCACTGCCCAGAAATTGCCCTTCCTAGGAGCTGTAAGAAACACCTTCCATTTGCCCTAATTCTCAATTAAGAAAAGGTCAATAGACGCCCCAAAGAAGGACCCTCCAGCAAAGAGGGATGACGCCAGGCGTCATATGTGGCACGCTTCAGCTTGCCACAGCTGCAGCCTATGGATGAAGCAACTGGCCTGAAGGCAAACCTGGCTGCGACTAAAGCGATGCCCGAAGAAAATTGGATGGCCTGATGTGACCTGAAATCTGCTATTGGCGTTTGCTGTTGAAGATCCTGCAATCAAAGCAAAGAAGACCATTAAAGAAGGAGGCAGTGGTAGCAGCTCTCACTGCCCAGGCAGCAGCCTGATGGCCCCTTTGGAAGGTGAGGTCAGCCCTTTTTGTCAATTTCATTGTAATTTTAGTACAATGACAATAAAGATTATTATTATTATATCATCATCATCATCATCATCATCATCATCATCATCATCATCATCATCCTCTGGCTTCAGAGAGTGCTCTGGTTCCCTGGGCATGTTTGCAGATGCATGTATGGCTGTGACCGGTGCATCAACAGAGGGTTGCAACAGCACCTGAACCATGTCCTTGTCCACATTAATGAACATATTGCCGGTGGAAGTGGGCCCAGATGCTGGAGATGCCCACTGGCACTTGACTAGGTCAAGAAGGACCTGGGGGGGTGGGAACATGTCAGCCTCAATAGCCTGATCCACAAATATAGTCTCGGCAAAAAGGCCCAGCCGTAGCACCAGGGGTTCCGATGGCTTTTCGCCAAAATTGGCCGATGCCTTAGCTTTAAAGGGCATACACTTAAACAATGCTGAAACAAACTGAGAAGGAAGGCTTAGAAGGGCGTATGCCCTCATCCCCTGAAAGCTTCTCCTCTCTGATTTCGCCCTCTTCAGATTCAGACTCACTATTGTCCTGGGAAGAAACAGGGGAGACTCCTGACCATCTATCCCCACAGGAACTGCAGATGGAGGAGCACCCTGTGGCTGAATCTGAGGCCGTTGGGAAGCAGCAACGCTGCACTGCTGGAAAGCCCTGAACATTAGGTCCTGAAATTGCTCCCCCTCCCAAGTGGGGTAATTGAGCAGCACCAACCCCTGCGGATGTAGAGGGAAGAGGTTGAGGTGAAGCCCCCATGGGACAGTGCGTGGGGGCGACTGCCAACCTTGGCCAGAACCCCAGGGGCCTGAGGAGTCAATGGGGATCCTCACATGGAGGGAGGGATCCTCTGCAGCTCTCCCAGGCGAAGAGAGTGCAGACTGCCTCACCTTAGTGCTCAGGACAAGAGAAGTCTTCTGGCTGCTGGTACTTTTATAAATGCTTTCTAGTGCCTCATGCCTCTGCTTCTCATACTTAAAGGCAGGCTTAGGGGATTTTGAACCCCAATTTGGCCCCTTTTGAGGCTTGTGGTTCCACATGCTCTTTCTTCCCCTTTGCCTTGTGGCGATGGGGGCAATTACCACTGCAGGAGCCTCTGTTCCTTCCGTGGGGCCACTGGTCGTAGCCGTGAGGACCTGACTCCACTCACTGTCCTCTGAAGCTGAGGCGGCAGCCATTTTGGTTCTTGATTCAGGCAGGCTTCAAAATGGCCGTTCATGCCAAAGGCCCCTGAGAGAGGCTTGAATATAAAGTGAAAGAGCGGCCTTGCTGCAAAGAGCTTCCGCACGCCTGACCCCTTCTCCAAAACAGCCTTTAGAAGCTGACTTGGCTCTGTTCTTTTCCAAAAGGGGTAATAAAGAGGCACCATTCATTTAGGCCCAGTGGAACAGCCCTCACAGTTGACAGAGGCCTGTCAGTTGTGGGAAAGCCTGCACAGAATTAATTTGGTTCGGCAGAGAAGGCCCTGGGAGCGATCGCACTTGCGCGGCAGGCCGAAGCTAGCCGGGGAGCAGAGTGCGCACCTGCCGCAGCAGGGACAAGGCCTCACAGCAAAGCTGCGCGTACGGCCCGCCTCCTAATAGCGCTTGACCTCACCCTCCTCTCCTAACCAGCAGCAGCCACAGCGAGGAATGCTGGAAACTCAGGTGGGGGAGGCTCAGGTAGGAGGCTAGTATTGAGGCCTTAAAGGCAGCCGAAGGCCGGGGCCTGTGGCTGAATTGAGACAGGGAAGCCTGAGCCCTGGGCTGCTCCTGAAGGAGGGGGTCCCCTGTCTACTCACAGCGCTCAATGTGATCAAATCCAAATCTCAATCTCTGATTCAAACAATTCAATTCCATTCAATTCAAACAATCAAATAGGAGTTGGACACCGAATAGTCCCAGAGCTGGAACTGAGTCGGAAACTGGGTGTGGCTACTCCGTAGGGGGTTATATACCATGCCTACTTAATTAATTATTTAATATTATGACTCAGTCCAATCAGAGCGTGGATAGGTTTAACCCATACATGGATGCTATCTCCACCCTTATTGAGAATATGCTGACTCTGTAAATCGCTTAGAGAGGGCTGTAAAGCATTGCAAAGCAGTAAATCTAAACAATATTGCTAATTTCATTGTAAACAAGTACAATGACAATAAAGATTGTCAATCTTTATAATGTCAATCCATCACATTGCCACTTTTTCTGTTTCCTTCAGCCTTGCCAAGCATTATCTTTCTCTAATAAACTTCCCTTTCATGCAATGTTTCAAAATATGAAAGTTGTAGTGTTACCATTTGGGTTTCCAAGAAAAGCTTCGATTTCTCCCAATATTGATCTTTTTTCTTCTTCAGGCAATCCATAGGACTTGCAGCATGTTTCACAGGATCATAATTTAAAAACATCCATTTTCTTCCTGTCTTGTTTCTTCAGTGTCCAACTTTCACATCCATATGATGTTACTGAAAATGCTGGGTCTGGGTCCCCCATTGCTCTTTCCAAAAGGATGGTTCATCATTTGATTTCTTGGCTGCTTGTAGTTTCATTATTGATTATTGATCCAAGGAAGCTGAAGTTGTGTACTATTTCTATTTTTCCTTCTTTCAGGGGGGAAATTATTGATGCTAGCAGTTGTTAAGAATTTTTTTTTAATTTCACCACATTAATGTACAGGACCCTTATGAAACAAAGTTCCTTGATCTTAATAATTGGATGTTTCTGATCATCTACACTGAGCTAGCAATGCCGTACCATTGGTGATCAGGTTATTGATGAGACTTCTGCAAATTTTCATACTTATGTTTGTTTCATGTTGTCAAGCTTCTTTGATGGCTTTTTTCAAAATATAAATGGAAAAGGCATAGCAAAAGTAGGCACCCTTTCCATACAACTGATTTTCATCATTCTGTTTCTTCTTGTTTGATTTGGACCAGAGGTGATATTCAGCAGGTTCTGACCAATTCTGGAGACCCGGTAGTGGAAATTTTGAGTAGGTTAGGGAATCGGTAAATACCATCTCTGGCTGGCTCAACCCCCATCTATTCTCTGCCTCCCGAGTCCCAGGTTGGGATGGAAATGAGGATTTTGCAGTATCCTTCCCCCAGAGTGGGGCAGGAATGGAGATCTTTCCCCTGCCATGCCCACCAAAGTATGCCCACAGAATCGGTAGTAAAAAAATTTGAATCCCACCACTGATTTGGATCATTCTTCTTGACTAATATAAAATTTGAATGTTTAATATACCCTGTGTTAAGAAAGAAATATCACCTGTCAGGTGTAACCCAATAGCAAAATCTAAGGTTACATCGTTTTTTAACAATGGACCAGCTGAACTTCCAGCTTCTACACCCTTAGATAGTAGAGCAGCTTGTTAAACCTTTTAACTATATTGATGGACATTCCTGAAAGCCAAATAGAAATTAAGTGTTCATTGACTGCACTGTATTTCATTATGGACCTGGGAAGAGTCTTGATTTTATCTTTGCCTTTCATTTACAGCAGAATATACTATGTAATTGTCAGATTCAAAGTGGCTAATGTCAGTTCATTTGAGTTCAGTAATATCCATTAAATCAACTTGGGTCGGTTCCATTTCAAACTTAATCACTGCAGTTTCTCCTTATTTCGTAAGTTGCACATTCCATGTTCCAATATAAAGTTCTTTATAACTTCCTGTGTGGCTACATTCACATTTAGGCAACAGAGAGCTTTGTTCCAATTGTATGCCAACTCTACCAGTAGTGGGATTCAAAAAATTTTACTACCGGTTTTGTGGAAGTTGTTTGGTGGGTGTGGCTTGGTGGGCATGGCAGGGGAACGATACTGTAAAATCTTCATTCCCTCCCCACTCCAGGGGAAGGTTACTGCAAAATCCTCGATCAGCTGGGACTCAGGAGGCAGAGAATAGATGGGGGTGGGGCCAGTCAGAGGTGGTATTTACCGGTTCTCTGAACTACTCAAAATGTCTGCTACTGGTTCTCCAGAACTGGTCAGAACCTGCTGAACTCTACTGTAAAAACAAGTATCTTGCTGAATGCCTTTCAACCTAAGGATCTCATCTTAAAATACTACACTGAAGTTCATGGTATTGTAACTATCTGTTAGTTTTGATACCAAAATATGGTACTTCCTCCTGCATAGTGTGATATTGTTGTCATAGAAATGTGATTCTCCATTGCTAACACTGCATCATGTTGTTGATGTCCAGATGCGTATTTTGCTTTAGATTGGCAATCTCAACTTAGTCTGCCACCTCAACAGAGAACTATTCATCTTGACAAATTTGGCAGTGAATATCATAGCACCATTACTAAGGTACGCAAGCCCTTATAACATGTCTAGCCACGGTCCAAGCAAGCCAAAATCTGTCTTACCTGTTCTCAAAAATGTCATTCAATTGTGAAGGAGGCATCTCTTATCTGAAGCTACCTCAGAATTTATTTGAATACTTCTTGGTAATATTTTGAACTAGCTTTACTATTGGAACATACTTTTGCAGGTGTTGTTTTCTGCCATATACATTTTCTTCGCTCTGGAAACTCTCTGGTTCAAACAAACTGAAAGACAGCAGTTCTATTTTATTTTTTTATTTTCTTGGGGCGACTTTCTGCTCTGAAGACTCAGTGGTCAATCTGAGGAGAATTGTTTCAAAAAATGTTTCATGAAGAAACTATAGAGATATGGTCACTAAATAATATAGTCATCAGCAGGTTCTAATGTTTTATTCTTAAATACACACTGGAGCTCCCTGAGAGGCCAATAAAACAGACTCACATGGTTTAGGAAGAAAAAAATACCAAAGTACAATACTGCTTGATTATTGATAGAGTGGAGAAATAGAAAATCTTACAAAGAGGAAATTAAATGAAGTTAAATTTATGTTTCCCTAGCAAGTGCCATGTTTCTCCGAAAATACCTTGAAAATAAGTTGTAGCCTGATTTTTGGGGGTGAGGTGGGCCTAATATATGTCATATCCCAAAAATAAGCCCTAGTGAAGGGGGCGGGCATGGCCAGCTCAGCCCCTTAAACCGTGGCCTGCGGATCAGCTGATTCAGTGAGGGCCGGGAGTTCTGCTCTCCAGGTGCCTGGAGATGTTTCCAGTACATTCCCATGGTGTCAGGCAACCTTGCAACTAAGGGCCCCTCTCTTCCACAGCTCACCTTGTGGCTATGGAGCAGATGGTGACCACGGTTTGTGCTAAGTCCTCAGACTTAATATCAAGCACTCCCATTGGCTAAAGGTCACACTCAGTTTGGGCTGGAGAATTACAGGCTCTCTGTTGGTTAATTGTCTGACAGCTGACTCTATATAAGAGCTGTCAGATGGGTGGTTCTTTGTTACAGTTTGGTTCAGTTCATATTAAACAGTTTAAAGCAGCTCCCTGCCTCCATGTTTTTACCTCAGAGAACAGTCTTGAACACTGGTGACGAGGATGTCGAATGTTCCTGTGTTTGCCCCATTTGTCCCAGAGAGAGAGTCGTGGGACGCTTTTATCGAGCGTTTTGACTGTTTGTCCCAGGCCTGGAGCTCAGGTGTTGCATACCCTGCTGCTACGATGAGACAGAAAGCCATGTGGCCTGTCGGAATCGGCTCCCCCTCCCAATCCTACCTGGCTGCTGCTGCTTGAGAAAAGGACAGCCATTCATGGAAGATTGTGGGAAGTGCATGCTTATGATAGAAGCCGCTCAAAACTGCAGTCTACTCCAGTTGGACCTCTCATATCTTATGAGTAAAGCGCTTCTATGGAGATGGCGGTATAGTAAATATTTTGTAATGCATTGTCTTCCATGGTTTTTACCTTTTTGGTAGTATGGTTAACAAGGCTTTATGGAAAGTATTATATATACTGTACATAACTTTTTTTTATCTTAAGGAACAAATGCTTTCCTAATTTTAAGAACGGTTAAATATTTTATGTGATTTTGCTTTCTTTCCCTTCTTTTACATATGCTTCATATTAAAATGCTTAAATATATTGTAATTTCATTTGCTTGCATTTTTAATGATTTCCCCCCTATCTTTTAATTGTGTTTCATCGGCATGTTTCAACCCAGGAAAACACCACAGAAATAGATTCAAGAAATAAAGAAATAAATAGAGAGGTTTCTGTCTGACAGAAGAATATTGTTGTTTCCCTAGCAAATAATCATGGCAATTGGAATATTGGTTTTGGCTTAGTCTGAATGGCAGATTGTGAGTAATAATGTGAGTTAGGCAACAATTGTACCATAAAATCTCTAGCACCTGCAGAAACTCTTTTAAAATGTGGGCAATTCAAAGAAAAACAAGGACAAAGTGTATTAAGATGGCACTATATTTGAAGAGGGGCAGGACTGGCCATGTAAACCTATAGACTACTAAAAATTTCATTCTGCAACCTTTAACTGGGTGAAACTGTGCATCATAGGGCAATACTTTTTCAGCAAAGATACTTCAAAGGGGTTACAGAATGAGTTCAAAATCCAAGATCCATGACTCTTGATGGAATGATATGTTGGGACAACTGTGATTGCTTTAGGCTGCTGCTGCAGTCAAGCTGCTGCTGTGGTCACATGACCCCCAATTTATAGAACATTCTCTGACAGTTTCTCAGCCATTCTCATAATCTCCTTTCTCCCTCCCAACTACTTGCCTGATGGGATGACATTGGATGGGATGGATGGGAAGGGAAGCACTGGTGGGATTCAATTTTTTTTTACTAGGTTTCTGTGGGCATGGCTTGCTGGGTGTGGCATGGCTTGCTGGGCATGGCATGACTTGGTGGGCATGGCAGGGGAAGGATACTGCAAAATCCCCATTCCCTCCCGATCAGCTGGGATTCAGGAGGTTGAAAATAGATGGGGGGGGGATAGTCAGAAGTAGTATTTACCGGTTCTCTGAACTATTCAAGATTTCTGCTAATGGTTCTCCAGAACTGCTCAGAACCTGCTGAATACCACCTCTGAAGAGAAGGGAAACCTCTCTGAAATGATAACCCCAAGTGAGTAAGTTGCCTAGTTATTTTACAACTACCGTGTTTCCCCCAAAATATGATCTACTCCAAAAGTAAGTCCTAGCTTGATTTTTACACATAACACCCCCACCACCAAATAAGCCCTAATTAAGACCCTGCCCACTCCAGGGTGCAGAGGTAAAAATTAGGCTAGGGTGGGGATGGGGGCTAGTGCTGCCCTACTACTTACCTTCGGACAGTTGCAGCCAGGTCTCGCATATCCAACACCTGCCTTGCTGGCCCATTTCTTCTGCAGCTGGCAAGGGTTTCCTGAAGGCCTTTGCAGCTGATAACAGAGCTCTGGATTGATCCAGAACTCTTTTATCGGTTGCAAAGGCCTTCAGAAAAGCTTTGTGGGCCTCGCCAAGTTCCTGAAGGCCTCTGAAAGAGAAAAGGAGACCGGGGCGATGCGCACAAGTGAGGTGAGTCAGTGGATAACATCCCTTCCCCCCCTGAAAATAAGACCGGGTGCCTTTTTTGCTGGCTACAAAAAATAGACAGGGTCTCATTTTCGGGGAAACATGGGTACTTACCCAAGAATGTGCCAGGATCATGCCAGATCATGCCAGACGAATCTAAGATCATGCCAGACGAATCTAATTGCATTCTTTGACAAAGTGACAAAATCAGTGGACCAGAGGAATGCTGTTGATATAATTTACCTGGACTTTAGTAAGGCATTTGATAAAGTAGACCATAACCTACTATTAGATAAAGTAGAAAATTGTGGGTTAGACAGCACCACCAGCAAATGGATTCGCAACTGGCTGACCAACCGCACTCAACGTGTAGTCCTCAATGGAACTGCATCTACATGGAAGGAAGTATGCAGTGGAGTCCCCCAAGGCTCTGTTTTAGGCCCAGTACTCTTTAACATCTTCATCAACGATTTGGATGAGAGGATAAATGGGGAACTCATCAAATTTGCAGACGACGCCAAGCTGGCAGGAATAGCCAACACTCCAGAAGATAGGCTTAAGATACAGAAGGATCTAGACAAACTTGAACATTGGGCACTATCTAATAAAATGAAATTCAATTGTGAAAAAAGTAAGGTCCTACATATAGGCAAGAAAAACCAAATGCACAAGTACAGTATAGGTGGTACCTTGCTCAATAGTAGCAACTGTGAGAGGGATCTAGGAATCCTAGTGGACAACCATTTAAATATGAGCCAGCAGTGTGCAGCAGCTGCCAAAAAAGCCAACACAGTTCTAGGCTGCATCAACAGAGGGATAGAATCTAGATCACGTGAAGTGTTAATGCCACTGTATAGTGCCTTGGTAAGGCCACACTTGGAATACTGCATACAGTTTTGGTCGCCATGATGTAGAAAAGACGTGGAGACTCTGGAAAGAGTGCAGAGAAGAGCAATCAAGATGATTAGGGAACTGGAGACTAAAACATATGAAGAACGGCTGCAGGAGCTGGGTATGTCTAGTTTGATGAAGAGAAGGACCAGGGGAGACATGATAGCAGTGTTCCGATATCTCAGAGGGTGCCACAAAGAAGAGGGAGTCAAACTATTCTCCAAGGCACCTGAGGGCAGGACAAGAAGCAATGGGTGGAAACTAATCAAGGAGAGAAGCAACTTAGAACTAAGGAGAAATTTCCTGACAGTTAGAACAATTAACCTCTGGAACAGCTTGCCTCCAGCAGTTGTGAATGCCCCAACCCTGGAAGTCTTTAAAAAGATGTTAGATTGCCATTTGTCTGAAATGGTATAAGGTTCCTGCCCACGCAGGGGGTTGGACTAGAAGACCTACAAGGTCCCTTCCAACTCTGCTATTGTATAATGTAATTGGGTGATTAAAAGCATTTTCTAGGGACTGAAGATTAAAACTAACATCAGTGTGTTAATTGAAAGTAACATTATCTAGAAAGAATTTATTCCTTCAAGCCACTTAAAACAACCTGCTTATTTTTTAACCACTCTTGAAGAAATATAATCTCATCTTAAATCAGCAGAACGGAATCAATCGATTTCTTCCCTTCTAACCTGCTAACCTGCTACTTCTAGCCTTCCTCCCCCCTAATTTGTGGTTTATTCTGTTCTCAAACTCATGTAGGTTATTTTCATATTATAAGACAATATCAGATGATGTGCTTTGGTGCATGGGCGTCATGCATGTTTTGGATTTTTACTCAAATATGATTATGCAGGATCATGACTTAGTTGATCTAACATAGTCAGTCCCTCCCTTTTCCACCTAACATTTTGGAAAAATAAAATATTTAATAGGAACTTTTGAATGATAAGGTGGGTAGTTCTAAAATATTGAAATTATGGCCATTGCCACATGATTGAACTCCCATCCTCTTTCGTGCCCATTGCGTGACTGAGGTTGCCATGAGTCCTTTTTAACATCCACCCTGTGGATGTCCTGGTATTTATCATAATGTTAGTTTGACATTTTGTAAAGGAAACAATTAATGGCCCCAAAGGAATATTTAAAGTATGGCTGAGTCAAAAAATCTTTGCCCTCATCATCCCCACCTTTCCTGAGTATATGGAATGAAGATTTCTATGATTTTTGCTACAATAGCAATAGCATTTAGACTTATCTTTCACTTCATAGTGCTTTATAGCCCTCTCTAAGTTGTTGACCCCAACAGTCTGGGTCCTCATTTTACCAACATCAGAAGAATGGAAGGCTGAGTCAACCTTGAGCTGGTCAGGATTGAACTCCTGGCACTGGGCAGAGTTAGTCTGAAATTCTGCATTCTAACCACTGCACCAGCACAGCTCTTCCAAGCTAACTCAGAGATGACAAACTTGCGGCCCGCGGCTGGATGCATCATGCGTTGGCCACACCCATCTCCATCTAAGCAAATGAAAAAAAGTCACAATACATCACGTGACGACAACATGACGATGTGAGTTTGACACCCCCGAAGCTAACCGTCTTCAATGTAAAGTTTTCCAAAATACTTATTATTCCTGACACAATTGTGGAGAAGTGTTTTTTTTAAACAAATTATTTATTTCTTGAAAAAAAAAACCTTTTGCAGATATTTTGTCCATTTTTGTGTGTGGCAGTAAATATTTAGTCCTCTGCCACCTGTCCCCGTATATAATGTCCTAGCTGGAGGATACATCACAGGGCAAGCAGAGAATACGAAACAGTAGTCTGGATGCCAGCAGTTTTTTCTGATGCTGCCTTTGGAAGGAATAGAATGGGGCAGAAAGGCAAACAAGGAAAAAAACTCTGCTAGGAACAATAGCAACAGCACTTGATTATAATAATAATTTCCAGGGGTATTGTAAGAGAAGAAAAGTGGACAGAATACAATTGATTTCCTGGGCCTATGGGGCTGTTTTTACCCCTCTTTGTTTTTCATGCATTGTCTCTGAAAATAAGGGTACTATTTACTGGGGTAGCCAGACATTCACTTCCTTTTGTTAAGGATCCTGTCGGCGATGCCTCTCCATGGGAACAATTCTTTATCCTGATCCATTCTGGAATGCTTTGAAGAATAAAAGCAATCGCAGCCACTCTTTCCTTACCAGCCCAAGAAAATGTAGTTGCTGTACCTGTATAGAATAATACCTACAGGTGACATCTAAGTTTAGCAAATGCAAACTAAAACTCAGAAAGGAGATGATTGGAAAGTGTACCTGTTATGCATCCTCTCCACAGCTAATTTTAGAAACCCCAGAAAGGTAGCTAAGCAGGCTGCCAGGGGGAAATAAGATCTAAGTAATCCAGACAGGGGAACCAAGCAAAAAACAAGAGATGGGGGGAGTGCTGCTCTTCCCCCCCCCCCCACTAAAAGTTGTACTTCTGCAGAACACAGTGAAGGCCTTTCTACAGAGTGTTCTTAAATGGGTATTGTTAACCATCTGTTATAATGCTGCAGGGAAGCCTTGGGCTCATGCAAGTTTTCATAATGGCATGTTCCGTTGTTCTGTCTATCTGTCTCAGTGGTGAAATTCAATTTTTTTTATTACCAGTTCTTTGGGCATGGCTTGATGGGCATGGCAGGGGAAGGATATTGCAAAATCTCCATTCCCACCCCATTCTGGGACCAGCCAGAGGTGGCATTTGCCATTTCTCCAAACTACTCAAAATTTCTGCTACCGGTTCTCCAGAACCTGTTGGAACCTGCTGGATTTCACCCCTGATCTGTATCTAGCCAGTCTTTCTTTCTTTCTTTCTTTCTTTCTTTCTTTCTTTCTTTCTTTCTTTCTTTCTCTCTCTCTCTCTCTTTCTTTCTTTCTCTTGCTCTTTCTCTCCTCTCTCGCTCTTTCTCTCTCTCTCTCTCCTTATTTATTTTCAGATATCTGAATAACCATTAAATGGCAACAAAAAAAAGCCTTCTGTATTTTTATTAAACTGCTATAAACTGCTTAGAGAGGGCTGTAAAGCACTGTGAAGTGGTATATAAGTCTAAATGCTATTAAGTGCTATTAGTAGTCCAAATTTTCGCAACCCAAATTTGATTCATTGTTATCAGAAACTAGCACCTCCTTGCAGAACATAACTACCAACTCTGACACTGAGGCTAGAAAAATAGAACTGGATTGGACTGGACTGGACTGCACTAGACTAGACCAAACTAGACCAAACTAGACCAGACTAGACCAGACTAGACCAGACTAGACCAAATTAGACCAGACTAGACCAAACTAGACCAGACTAGACCAAACTAGACCAGACTAGACCAGACTAGACCAGACTAGACCAGACTAGACCAAACTAGAGCAGACTAGACCAAACTAGACCAGACTAGACCAAACTAAAGCAGACTAGACCAGACTAGACCAGACTAGACCAGACTAGACCAGACTAGACCAGACTAGACCAAACGAGACCAAACTAGACCAGACTAGACCAGACTAGACCAAACTAGAGCAGACTAGACCAGACTAGACCGGACTAGACCAGACTAGACCGGACTAGACCGGACTAGACCAGACTAGACCAGACTAGACCAGACTAGACCAAACGAGACTAGAACAGAATGGAATAGAAATATTTATTGGCCAAGTGTGATTGGGCACTCATTTATCTCTGGCTCTCAGTGTACATACAAACAACAGAGTGCTAAATCATAGTTCATAACACACTGTATGATGGGAACCACTAGAGGGAAAGTGGAGGCGAGGCAGATGACAAAGAACTTGGTGTCAAACATTAAAAGATGACTTACAGACAATGGACATCAAATGAGAAGATGCCAAAGATGCTGCCATGAATAGGATTCATTGGAAAAAGCTTGCCGCCCTATATGCTCCATGTAAAAAGAACTAATGATGACTAATGATTTGGTTACAGCCAAATCTGAAATTTCATAACATTCTAGTCTTCTCATTCAAATCTTTTAACATTTCAATCTCCTTGCTCCCAAATTTTATAGCATCGCAGCATGCTTGCCCAAATTTTGTGAGATCATCCCCATTGGGAGAAAAATATTATTTAATTTAGGGATCCCAAGAGACTGAGGATCTTGCAAATAACATGCTAGCAATTGGTGCCAGGTTGCAAACCCCTGGAATAGCAATAGTACTTAGACTATATACCGCTTCACAGTGCTTTACAGTCCAGTCTAAGTGGTATACAGAGACAACATATTACCCCCAACAATCTGGGTCCTCATTTTATCAACCTCAGAAGGATGGAAGGCTGAGTGAACATTGAGCCAGTGAGAATCAAATTGCTGGCAGTCAACAGAGATAGCCAAAGTACTGCCTTCTGACTACTGCATCACCACGGCTCTATAATAATAACAATAACAACAAAGTAAAGTTTTGTAGGCATTAGTTTTATTGTACACCATCCAGAGTCCCTGTTTGAGGATGATGGGAAGTTCAGAAATGTCAACTATAAATAAATATAAATTGTTTAAATATTTGAGATGAATTAAAGCACAGACCTAGAGATTGCATTGTGGAATGTCACCCTCCCCCAAAAGTATTTAAAAATTAACCATATACAGTTTGTCTTGCAAGAAAATGCTATAAATAAATATATACATGAAGCATAATAAATACTCTTGTGGTTTCTGGACATTTTAGTTCTGTTCATTAGACAGAGCTGTAAGCTAATACTTTTATTAAGTCCACAATTTCAATTTGTAGACTTTCTAACATCATTGTTTTGGTTTTAGCTAAGTCTGAGCCAGAGAATTTAATGCAGCAAATCATTAAGTTGTCATTAAGAAGGTTCATCGTTGAGCACTAATTATGTTAAATATTAATTTAAGGAAATTGAATCTATTTTTGAAGGGTAGAAAAGTAGAAGATATTTGGATGCTTCTCTCAGTATGAGACAAATCCTATTATTTGTTTTGTTCCTATTCAGCATTCAATATAGGCAAGGTTAACCCCTTACCTTCAATTAATTAAGCCTCTATGTTTGTTTTTTGTCTCAGAAAAGAAATATCTATACAGCTTCTAATGGTAGTTTTCCTCTAGGGGAAAATAGCATTCTTGGGGAACCTAACCTAAAGGCTTTATGGTTGCTAATTAGCAAACAAAAACTAATTACAAACAAAAGTAAGTCTAGAATGGTTCTTAAATGACAAAGAACCAAAGGAAATACTAGCCTCTAATAAAATCTTCAACTGTGGCTGCTAATTAATATTTAAATAAAGCATGCTAAATGCTAAGTAAAACATATTTATGCTTACATAAATATTTTTATTCAAATATTATTTTCAATAAAGTACACTTCCTGAATGACCCCCAATATTCAATATGTTAACATTAAACAATCAATCAGAATAGATTTGGAAGAGACCTAGGAGGTCTTCTAGTCCACCCCCCATCCACACACACACACATCCCTCAAGCAGGAGATCCTATATCATTTCAGGTAAGTGGCTATTCAGTCTTTTTTAAAAGATCTCCAGTGATGATGCACCTTCAATGATGATCTCCAGTGATGATGCACTTCTGAAGGCAAACTGCTCCACTGGTTACTTGTCCTCACTGTTAAGAAGTTTCTCCTTAATTCTAGGTTGCTTCTCTCCTTGATTAGTTTGCATTAGTTTGTTTCTTGTCTTGCCTTCTGGTGCTTTGGAAAATAAGTTAATATTCTAAAGGCTAGATGAAGATGCAGATCTAAATGGGGATAGGAGAAATCAGCAACAAGGATGAAGAAATTTTTTTTCTTCTTCTTCAGGGAAGAGCTAATTTCTGGCTCTCTCACATTTACTTCTTTGTTGACTTTCATGGACTCTCAAACTTATCCCATTAGAAAATTACAAAAAGGTTACCAATACTGTACATGATAGTTACTAGAAATAGGATTCGATAGACTTTATCCACCTATGGTATATCCACTGAAACCATCTCAGTTCTTTTAAATTCTTGGAAGTTCAATGTCCTACCTGTCAATCACTATTTCAGCTTCAACCTCAATAAACAATCAATACAAACTCAGGGTAAACCACTCCAAACTCCATTGCAGAAAATACGACTTCAGCAACAGAGTGGTCAATGCCTGGAATGCACTATCTGACTCCGTTGTTACATCCTCTAACCTTCACAGCTTCAACCTCAAACTATCTACCATGGACCTCACCCCATTTCTAAGAAGTCCATAAGGGAGCGTGCATAAGTGTACCAACGTGTCTATTGCCCCATCCTACTGTCCCCATTTATTTGTACTTGTTTCCCTTGTTCATGTCCATGTTTATACTTATACCTGTTATCTTGTACAAGTTTGACTAACCAAATAAAATAAAAATAAATGTGTTCTGGAAAGGAAGAGCAGATAATAACTGTCAGCCTCCACTTTATTGCTTGCTTCGGCTGCCATTTGAAACGGGGAGGGAAGGGCTGTGGATACTGGACATTAAGTGTGCTGGAGGAGGAGGGAGCCAGGGCCTGATATCACCAAGGCCAACGGTCTTGCATTCCATTGTGATGATGCTCCTGAGCATGTTGCCCACCTGACATCGTGGATGAATCTGCATTAGATAATATGCTGGGGTCAAGGGGTGTTAAGGGATGGGTAATGCTTTGATATGTATGTTGCACGCCTAAATATCTCATTCCTTGCTTTACCTTCGCTGCGGTCTTATCATAATCAGTAAAAGTAACCTTACACTTTCAAAATGGGTTTGAGCGTGGTCTTTCTTGAATTATGATGGAAGCAGTCCTGACAATAACTGCTGTGGAATAAAGTGGTTAATGTTCTATACATGACCTCTTCTGTGAATGGAACAACTATTTTTGTGTGTGAAATGTCCCACACTGAAACAAAAAGACAAAAGATGGGCTGGGTACAGAACTGAAACACATGGTTTTAGCAGACAGAAAAAATAGGAAAGGGCATTTCAGATGGCATCTGGCAGCAGGCAAGAGAAGATGGAGCATGAAAAAGATTGATGGGAGAGAAAGAAGCTAACTAGTTGGATATTCCTTGCTGGAATTCAATGACAATGGCTAAAAGAAGGATCTCTCCTTAGCTGCCAGCTGATGCCATAAATAATGCCAGATGGGAAAGTTGAAGAGGGAGGGATAAGAGACATTAATCTTGTCTCCCTTATCCATAAGACCCCTCCAACCTTTGTGTCATTCAAAATCTAGAACCATCCACATATTTTGACTTTCAGATTGTCTGAATCACAATCTGTCCAGAACGGTTGGGCTAATCCTCCGACTCGTGGTGTATTTGTTTAGATTCAAATCAAAATAATTTTTCTTTTTCCTGCATACCCATAAATAAAACAGGACCAATAAAAAAGTTTGGGTAGTACTGAAATGTGCAACCCATTATATTTAGACAAAGTCTAGGCTGAGTTGTGTTTTGTCTCAGTTATCTTCCCTAGTTTTAAATGGATTGAGGTTCAGCTCACATTTTTTCCTTAAAAATAAGTATATTCATTTCTTTGTTTTATCACCTTTTTTTAACCAATAAACAAACATAAAATATTAGTCAGTTTTTGTACAGGTGCCAGGAGTGCTGCTTTGCTGTAATATAACAATGTAAGGAATATAGAACTGAAGGCAGAGCAACAAGGGAAAACTCTGTAGTAGGTATTAAAAACATTTTAAAAATAGATATAAAGAATAATAAAATAGGTCAGAAGATGAAACTTGCAAGTGTTCTGCTAAGCTTTCTCCAAGTTTTTCCCCCCCACATTCCACAGTAGAAAAGAAGGCTGTAAATTTATGCTGTGTGAAATGTGCTTTTTCTGTGCTCAGGTTGATTGAGAATGTCAGAGTTTTCTTGATGATATTTCTGATGTTGCATTATTGCTAGGGGACCAATGTTGGTCGTATTTTTTCAGCTATGCATTTTTCCATTGGTTGAAGCCTCCTTGGTTGCTTCCCAACCTTGCTGGAAAAGTCCAATGAGAGGAATTCCCTTATGAGGCTTTCCTTATAAATTTAATTAAAGCACAGGAAGTCAACATGAGAGATAGTTGTCTAAAGTCTAATGAAAGACAGAAAATCCACTCAACTCTCCTGGACACTCCATATATAAATCAGTGCAAGAATATATCACCGAAATGTACATCTCCTTTGAAAGTGACTTTTAAAGCGTATTCTCTTCTGTGAAATCAAATGAGAATTGTTTAAAAAATGAAAATGTTGTCTACAGTGATACAGAAAGTAATATAACATCAAAAATGTCATCAAAAAAGCACAACAAAGAATGTTCTTTCTCCGCCAACTCAGAAAGTTCAAACTGCCCAAAGAGCTGCTGATTCTGTTCTACAGAGGAATTATTGAGCCTGCTTCTGTACCTCTATAACTGTCTGATTTGGCTTTGCAACCAAACAAGACAGACACAGTCTTCAACCGATAATTAGAACTGCAGAAAAAACAATTGCTACCAACCTGCCTTCCATCAAGGACCTGTATACTGCATGAGTCAAAAAGAGGGCTGTGAAAATATCTACAGACCCCTCACATCCTGGACATAAATTGCTTCAACTTCTACCCTCCAAACAATGTTATAGGGCACTGCATACCAGAGCAACTAGACACAAGGACAGTTTTTTTCCCTGAATGCTATCACTCTGCTAAACAACTAATCCCTACAACACTGTCAAATTATCTACTAAGACTGTATTACTATTACTTTTCTCTTCCTTCCTAGTACCTATCTCTTTCCACTTAGGACTATAACCATGTTGCTTGTATCTTTAAAATTTATATTGTTTTATTTTTTACCTAGTATAATTTGATTGCTTATTAGTAACCTATGACTATCACTAAGTCTTGTATCTTATGATTCTTGATGAATGCATTCTATTCTACAGTATTTTTCTTTATGTACACTGAGAGCATATGCACCAAAGACAAATTCCTTGTGTGTCCAATTCTATTCATTTTATTCTATTCTATTTTATGCAATAGAGACATTGATTTTCTAGAAACAGAATTACAGCCCAAAAAATCCAACTGTTACTGTCCAGGTTTTCTGTCAAGGTTAGGGTTAGAATCTGGGCCATACATTAAGTTGTAGTTCAAACATTTATTGTTCGAGTCTATAATCTAGTCAACTAAATTTCAATAAATTGGTGAAAGCTAAGAGTCAATCTAATTCAAGAAGGGTTGTACTTGAACTATGTATTTGTAGCAATATAACAACAATAAGCTAATAATACATTTAACTATGCCTGCTCCTCTCCTACATTTTCTCCCAAATCTAACCTCTATGTATCTTTTATTGACTTATATATTATTAAACTGTTAAACTGTTTCCAATCTTCAATCTTTTCCCATTAAGTCTTTCTGTTTAGTATCCTGCCCCCTTCTGAATTAATTCTACATCTAGGATATCTAGACATTATTTTTTTCCTAATTTTCAGACTTATCTTCCATTCAATTTTTTATTATCAGTCTTTCAGTTTCCCTTAGGCCCCCTGGATTTTCAGTCTTTGTCCTCTATTCCTTTACTAAAACCATTCAGGTCTCTCTCTATTTTTAGCCTCTGGATGAGTTCAGTCTCCCAGTCAAATTAGTTTTCTACTTCTCTCCCAGGCTTTGTTTAGCTATAATTAACTGAGTTAGAGGCTCTCTGAGATAATTAACTCATCCTTCTGTGTGCTATCAGTGTGTAAGTGCAGAAAACAGTCATGTCAAGCTGCAGACGTGACTGGGATGTAGCTTCCTAGGGATTGAATGCAACATGGCTTGGACTAAAATTTTATTATAACTCATGAATGTCAGTCATTATGAATATTTCATTGTACCTGACCATTGAGACCATTGTTCCAAGCTCCTGTTTTTTGTAAATTCAAACCTGATGCCATCTCTTCCTAGATTTTCTTCTGTAAAAGGATGGACTGCTTATTTTATTTTCTGTATTTTCTTATAGGAGAAAAAAATGTTTATATTTAGGCTTTCCTGTCTTAAGAAATAATGGCTACTAATGAAATATTAAGTGAGCACTCTTAAGTCATCTCAGTTTCTACATAAACGGTAAGTAGCTGTTACATCCTTCAGTAAAACTTACTTTCAACAATTAAAACAAAAGACCCTGAAACAAGCAGAATTGATGTTTCCCATCAACAGACATGAGTGGGAGCTTGTTAAAGAGAGATCCAACCTAGAAGTAAGGATAATTTTTTTTGACAGTGAGAACAATTAATTATTGAAAAAGCTTGCTTCCTATATTGGGTGCTCCATCACTGGAGGTTTTCAAAAAGAGATTCGACAACCATTTGTTCGGGATGATATAACCTTTTTTGGATTGCCAAAAGCAGGAGGAGCGCAGGGGTTGGTTGTTTCGTGGGCGTGCCCATACTCATAATGCTATAAGTCACCCATAAAGTGACTTCCTGTTTGCTCGTAGGACCGTTTTTTGCCCTTTGGAGCCTTCAGAGATGCCCCCTGAAGCCTTTGAAGGGCAAAAAATAGCCCTTCGAGCAAACAGGAAGTCTGTTTCCCAAACGGTGAAAAACAGCCTTAAAAGAAGGCCATAGTCAACTGGCTAGCATGCACATGTGCTCTGGAGTTGACAGGGCAATCCCTTGCATGCCTTAATAAATGGCTCCACATGCCACCTGTGGCACGGGTGCCATAGGTTCGCCATCATGGATATAAGTTCTCCTTGAGCAGGGGGTTGGTTAGGCTAAGAAACCTTCAAGCCCCGTTCCAACCTTATGATTCTATATTCTATGTTCTAGCTGTATCTTTTCTTGGGATTCCCAGTAGTTATGAAAGGTACCTATACTATTCTGGAAAAAGATTGTTTAAAGCTGTATTCCCGCCCCTTATGGAAGCTTAAGGGCTGTGAAGGCTACGTACCAGTGGTGGACAGCTCCTTATTAAACAAACCCCATGGAGAGAACGTTTTCAAAAAATCTTCACAGAATTTAAAAAAAAATAGATCCAAGATAAATAGCCACAGATCCTGTAACCATCATCTGATGCCCAGACCTTTCTGTTCTCTAATAAATGTTTTATGCAATATTTGAATAGAAAAATAACACAACCTTTTAACTGCTTGGATATGTTGCAGGGTTTTGTTTTGTTTTTTAAATTCACGACTGCTAATTCAAAATCAATGCTAATCATTGTAGGGTCCAACTTAGCATTTCCTCTGTTAAATAGAAGATATAGTTCCGCTATATGTGTAAATGAAAGCATTAAGACCAGCTCTGCAATGTTCAATAACAACCCATCAGGAATGCTAAGTTATGTGAAAAGCAGAGCCTAGTTGTAGGAAAAGCTCTGGCTCTTTGTATCTCAGGGAAATACTTGCACCAGCAAGTAAAGGCAAGCAAAGGAGAGACATCAAATGTCTACTTTGCTCTGTGCATCCATATAAACAGTCCCTTGCCATATATTTTACATTTATGCTAAATAACATTCTCGCACTTCGCAGAAGCAGAAGTAGCATGTTACTGCCAAATTATTCTTTTAAACTGTGCTTAGTCAAGTGGTTTGGAAAATGGGTGTCAGTGGGACATTTAAAAAAAATGATATTTCAATATTGCTGTGATGGAAATATTTAATGCATCATTTTGGTACTTGCCCTTTTTCTTCCTCCCAAAAAGTTATGTTTATACTGCATGTTATATACTGGTGGGTGTATTTTTAATGCGCTTCATATTCATTGTTTTTAATCTTTGCCATTAAAAATTAACTTGTTCCCCACCGAGATCAATAAAGAATTTACTATTATTTCTAAGTAAGTCTGCATTTCTCTGGGTTATCTTCTTTTCCTTTTGGGGTTTGCTCTTAGCTGGTGTCGGGATTTTGCAGATCCCCCTTCCCCCCAAATTGAATGGTGAATGGGGAAATTGATCTAATACTGCTCACTACAGGAGTTCGATTTTGAGCAGCTCAAGATTGACTCATCCTTCCATCCTTCCAAGGTCATGGTGGCAGAGTGGTTAGAATGCAGTACTTTAGGATACTTCTACTGACTGCCGGCTACCTATAATTTGGCAGTTCAAACCTCACCACGCTCAAGGTTGACTCAGCCTTCCATCCTTCTATGGTCAGTAAAATGAGGTCCTAGATTGTTGGTAGCAATATGCTGACTCTGTAAACTGCTTAGAGAGGGCTGCAAATCACTGTGAAGCAGTATATAATTCTAAATGCTATTGCTATTGCTACTTTTAGGGCACAACAACCCTAGAGAGCATTTGGGGAGGGGGAGGAATAGCATCACATACAGCATTGTAGAAGGAGATCTATTTTAGTTTATGATGACAAAAAATCAAGAAGGATCCAATTAGGAGTTTTCCAATTACACATGTTATTAAAGGGCAGGAGTTTTCATGAGTTGCACTTTAACTTCATCAGATGCATTGAGCGATTAGACTGATGTAGGATTGAAATCAGGGTGAACCAGGGTCAGTGGTGGGATTCAAATTTTTGTACTAGTGGTTCTGTGGGTGTGGCTTGGTGTGTGGCTTGGTGAGCCTGGCAGAGGAAGGCTACTGCAAAATCCCCATTCCCTCCCCACCCCACTATCCTGCTTTCTGGCTCCGTTCTCCTGTTCAGGGCAACAAAAGAAGATCAGCTGGGAGGCTGGGAGACAGCGGGGGGCGGGGCCAGCCTATTCACCGGTTCTCCGAACTACTCAAAATTTCCACTACCGGTTCTTCAGAACCTGTCAGAACTGGCTAAATACCACCTCTGGCCAGGGTGATAAGGATGGAAGAAAAGCTACACAGATACATGCTACATGATAAACAGGTTATAAGCACTTTATTAGATAACAATTATGAATGTTACCTTAAAGCTAGAGTGAGCAAGTAGATGCAGAACTGGAATTAATCCAGAGGATATTAGTCAAGGTCTAGTAGGATCTCTCTCTCTCTCTCTCTCTCTCTCTCTCTCTCTCTCTCTCTCTCTCTCTCTCTCTCTCTCTCTCTCTCTCTCTCTCTCTCTCTCTCTCTCCCTCCCTCCCTCCCTTCCTCCCTCTCTCACCCCCTTCTGTTCAATCATGTCCGATTCTGGGACACTGCCTGGACAAGTCCCTGTAGTCTTAGCAAGGTTTTTTTCAGAAGTGGTTTGCCATTGGTTCCTTCTTAGCACTGAGAGAAAGGGGTGTCACTCAGCTAGTTTTGTGCCTAAGGGAGGACTATATCTCACAGTGACCTGGTTTCTAACCTTAACCATTATCCCAAACTGGCTCTCTAAGAGACATATTACATAGAAACAATAAGATAAGCAGGTCTCAGGAAAGAAATGGGATCAAAATCACAGTCCATCTGTCAGCTGTCACTGTACATCTTGTCCTTAGTGGTTCATAGCAATAGAAATCTGGCACAGTATTGAATCTTCCCGTAGATGCAAACATGATAGCACTGAGGGGGGTCAAATTACTCCCTAATGTGGACTGTACTGATACTTAGAAGATCATCAGACGTTTGTCAGTAGGATGTAGGATCATTCTTCTTACTAGGCAAAGTGTTGAAGTAGTAGCTGCTGTTCACTCAGCCCTGCATCACCTACATCAGGGATGTTAAAGTCATGTCATCATGACAGCATCATGTGATGTCTCATGACATTTTTCCCCTTTGCTAAACCAGCCAGCGCATGATGCATCCAGCCTGCAGTCCTGACCTAAATTCTTTTTCTTTAAAATAATCTGAATTAAATTCCTTCAATCTACACCAATCATTGGACAACTGCATTCATAGCATGGGGAAAGCCGTCCATAAATTTCCTGCCATAGACCTTGGAATTCAATACCATAATAGAAATGGTACTGAATAGTTACGCAAATATTGGCTAAAAAACAAATAGGTCACCTTGAAATTTAGCTTGACTGTAGAGATTTCACAAATTCCATGTGCTGTATTTTTCAGAGTATAAAACATACACTGGAGTATAAGACACACCAAGATTTTGAAGAGGCAAAAAGTTTTTGCACTCTGCAGACCTCCCAAAAACAGCCAATAATTCATATAAATGGGGCCTTTTTTTCAAAAAAAGGTCATGACTAGCCTTTAGGAGGCTTGTAGAGTGCTCCAGAGGGGGAGGGGGGTCAAAAATAAGCAAAAAAATGGCCCATTTTTTGAGAAAAAGAGCCAATTTTTGTAAAAAAAAAAAAGGGGGGGCATGCATAGTCTTTAGGAGGCTTATAAAGTGCTCTTGGGGGCTGGGGGGGGCAAAATTGAGGAAAAAACAGCCTGTTTTTTGCTCATTTCTGCCCTCTCCAGCCCCAAGGAGCATTCTGGAAGTCTCCTAAAGGCTACGCACCACCATTTTGGTGAAGGGGGTGGGGCTTTAGGGGGCAAAAAAAGCTACATTCAGTGTATAAGACACACCCAGATTTTCAGCCTCTTTTTTGAGGGAAATAGGTGCATCTTATACTCTGAAAAATATGGTAGTTTTCTTGGAAACAATGCAGAAGTGGATTATTATGGTATTTTCCCTCTTTCCCCTTTTTCTTTCCAGTCTAGCTTTTCACCCTGGGGTTTCCTATTGATCAGCCATCCAAGAACTCACCATGACTGACTCTACTTATTCAAGGCTGGCCAGATGCTGCAGGAAAAGACCTGAATAGAATCATCAAACACTTTTGTGGTTAAGTCCTTTGTAGAATGTGAAGTTGCTTTATCCTTCACCTTGGGCAGCAAAATGTGCAGATCCAAATCCAGACATAACTGTTCCTTGAATAAAAGAGAGAAAATGCAGAAGATGATTAGAAGACCAAAGGGTAGAGGGAAATAAGGAGGGTAGAACAGAGTTCCTTTTTCTGAATCTCTGCTCTTTGTTTATAGTTTTACAGATAGGGTTAAACATCTGCTTTCTGTTTCTAAATTTTGTCACAGTGAATTAGAGTTATTATGGGAGAACACTATAATAGAACATATAATGGAAGTGGAAAGAGGTGATTCAGAAAATGTCAGGACTCCCTTAGGCAACAATGACAGTAGAAATAAAATGTAATTTTGTTTGATGTAGTGGGAAAAACTTGATCAGTCAAATATAAAAGTTGCTTTGAAAGACACAGTTTATTTACATGATTTGGGACTTCTTCGCTCAGAAAGAAAAATTCTAAAACTAGAATAGAAAATAGGGATAGAAATGGTTTTTTTTCTTCCCTCTTTCTCAAAATTACAACTTGGGAGCATTAATTACAACTAAATAGCTATCTGCGGGATCGGATCCTGCCTCATACATCCTCACGGCCGATTCGCTCCCACAGAGAGGGACTTCTCTGGGTGCTGTCCACTAGACTTTGTCAGCGGGCGACGCCCAGGGGAAGGGCTCTCTCTGTGGCGGGCCCAGCCCTCTGGAACGACCTTCCCCTCGATATTAGAACAACTACGGACCTCCGCTCCTTCCGTCTGAAATTAAAAACATATCTTTTCTGCTTGGCCGGCCTAGGGTAGTCTCCCTTCTATGTGGTTTTATATTTAATTATTGGGTATTTTAGCTTTAAATGGGATTTTTAGCACAGGTATTAGATTTAATTCGTTTTTAGTTATGTTTGTATATTTTGTATATGTGTATATTTATTGTTTTTATTCTCCCTGTGCACCGTCCCGAGTCCCTGTGGGGAGAGGGAGCGGTTTACAAATTAAAAGTTATTATTATTTATTATTTATAGTTATAAATCCAGGAAGATTCAGGACCAATATTACACAACACAGGGTTAATTTGAGGAATTTGCTACCATATGAAGAACATCCATTTGGATTGCTTTAAAAGTAAATGAAACATATACATGGACAGTACATGTAGCTGGGGCTACTACTCAAGATGGCCGATTGTGCCACACATTAAAATAAGGTATTTTTAAAATACCAGTTCCTTGAAAGAATGGGATTGGAAGAAGGCCTTTAGGGCTCTTACTCTCCTATCCATATTTCTCCGTTTCCTGAATGCATCTAGATCAGGAGTGTCAAACTTGATTTCATTGAGGCCATATCAGGGTTGTGTTTGATCTCGGTGGGTGTGGCCAAGGTGGGCATGGCCAGCATAACATCACTTGTGCTGGGAGACACCTGTAGTGGCCTGCGTGCTCTGCCAATGAAAATGGGCTCCCAAGCTCCATTTTTGGCTGCAACGGCCTTCTGGAACTCTCTGCCTGTGAAAATGGAGCTTGAGGGGGCCACATGGGGCCCTCACGAGCTCCCTTTTCACTGGCAGAGGTACTGTGGACTGATCCTTTGCTGTTTCCTGGGTGGCCCCATGGGCCAGTTATATGCACCCCATGGGCAGGATCCAGCCTCAGGGCTTTCTGATCTAGATGGTTCATTTAGTACTAGTGTATCAGATGGATTACTTCATATATCAGGTGGATCAAATTGAGCTCTTCTTATATTCTTGCCAAAGGAAAATAATGAACAAGTTGGAAGCAGGGATGCATATGGGAACAAAGTCTTCCCCACATCACCCTAAAAATTGGAACTTTAAGACATTTCTTAAAGATAGATTCTAAAGTGAGATTTAAACATAAAAAATTCTCTTTTGTTAAAACACTACTTTTCTGTGGAAAGGCATCCAGCATGTTATGTTCAAATGAAATATGTGCAGAAATCTGAGAGGAGCCATAAAAAAAATGTAATAAAATAATTGCCATGGGAGTGTGTGGGAGATGTGTAGAACGACATCTTTTATTTTAAACTGGACAATTATGCAACTTCCAATAACTCTAATGTAGATATGCAATCTTCCAATCTTCACTCCAAGAATTGCTTTAATGTAATATGAGGTTTTTGGGGTTTTTTGTTTTTTTTTGCAGATGCAATGTAATAACAGGAGTTTAGCTTTTGTGTAGAATACAGTCAAAAAGGTAGGTTTCTAATACAGAAAAGGGGAAATTAGGGGGAAAACAGCAAGGTATGGACATGCTGCTTGCTAAATATACATTAGAACAGGGGTGCCCAAACTTGGGAACTTTAAGACTTGTGGACTTTAAGACTTGGGGAATTCTGGGAGTTGAAGTCCACAAGTCTTAAAAGTTCCCAAGTTTGGACACCCCTGCATTAGAATGCAATTTGGGGTACCCAAAAAACTATTGGTTACATAGCAGACAATGCATTTAAATTCTGCTTTCCAGTGGTGGGATCCTACCGGTTTAACAACCGGTTCCGTGATTGCATGCGCCTGATGTACACTGCGCATGTGTGCGCCATTTGGAGAAAATTTACCTTCCGCAATACTGCTGGCGAGTAAAACAGCTGAGGCATGGCAATCTACTCTGCCACGCGACGCAGCTGAGAAGATATAGGTAAGTAAAGCACAGGGGCAGGAGGCAGGCCCACTTGATAGTCAGAGCTACCGGTTTGCCTGAACCAGTCCAAACCGCCCTCTGCTGCTTTCCTTTCTTCCGTTTATGTTTAATACCACTTTCAAAAGATAATTGGGTGGATTTCCATCCATATCCTGTTAGATGCCTTCACATCTAAACATCATTTGGGAAAATCTGTGCATCATTTTTTTCTCAGCTTTTGACTCTCACTATTTCTAGGTCCATAATTTATCCTCCTATATAAATATTCAACTACGCATTTAAGGAAGTATCTTTGTGTATCTTGCACCATGATTGCTGCACTCCTTTATACCTTCATCTTTCCTGTGCCTTTTGAAAAATCCACTCTGGTGGTATTTTGCTCCTACACATAGAGAACTGAGTAGAAGCTTTGATTTTCCCAGTAGGCAAATTTTGCTGATTTTACTATTTAGCATGATTAACAACTGAGAAGTTTCCATTTTACAATGGCTCAAAGGTCATACATTAATTACTGGCCTTAATTGGGCAGTAAGTGGACTGAATGGGGAGGGGAGAATCTGTCCTTTCTCTTAGTTGAAATATTCTTCTCATTAGTGGAGAACATTTGCTTACCAAGATGTGAAAGGTCCTGATTATCAAACAGCCACATAGCAATTTGGAGTTATTCCTTGGAATCCTAGAATACACCGAATAAAGAGACAGCTTTTAGGCATTATAAAAACCAAACAAAGCTGCTTCAGATTCAAGAAGTTCTCCCTCTTCATGTCTATTGTTTTAACCATTTGGTTATGTCTGATTCTTGGTGACTTTACAGGCAGTGCTCTCCATGGTATTCTGTCAAACACAGCTTGTTCCAGTTGCTGGATGTTCATCTTTGTATCATTTTCAATGTTATCAAGTCAGGGTGTTCTTTGTTTGTCCCTTCTTCTTATTCCTAGCATCACTGACTTCGCCAATGAATTTGCACACATGACATGGGCAAAGGAAACAAGACCTAGTCTTCTGGTTTACAGTTTCCTTTATCTCTGGAGGTTCTCTTCATCAGTGTTTCTCAACCTTGGCGTCTTCAGCTTTCAGATTTCCCCAGGCAACACTTTGGAGAGTTGACGCTGAAAACTCAGTTCTAGGAACTAAAGTCCACGCATTCTTGAAGACACTTTTTTTTTCCTGCCAACATTGCTGCACTGCACTTCTGAATGCCAAACAGCTGATCTACACACCACCACACCGCTAGCAGCAAACCAATTCCACATTCATTTCAACCTCCTTGTCCATTTTAGCATTTATTGAGCATGGAACAGATCGCCCCGTCATGCTTGGTACACCAGCACAAGCTACTCTTACACTGATTAGGGGGCAAATGGGCATATCTAAACACTTAGTCATCCAGTTCTGTGCATAGGGTGTGCACAAAGATGAATTAACTGAATGGAAGAGAAAACACATAGATAGTTCCTATCATATGAACAGATTCTGTTTTGAAGAATGATGATAGATCCTGTTTCACCCTCTTGCTTAATCTGCTTAATCATATATTCAGCAGGCTCAAGTGATTTTAAAGTGAAGAACTCCCAAGGATTTTCTCGCACTTGAGGTTCCTTTCTGTATCAGAAGTTGGCTTTAGATGAACTTGCATCAAGCATGAAATACCTATACACATATTTAATAGCAAGTAGCGGAAATGCCTAATGCTATTTTACTCCGATACTGCTATGTATGGCAACTACAACACTGTCATGTTTTATGGTGCACAATGAGATGCTTAGCATAGTTCCATCACTCTTCCTGGGATTATGCTACCCTCACCATGCTTAATTATGAGACACATTTGATTAAAAAAAAGCGGGAGCCTTGATATTATGCTTCAATAGTTACCATCTGGTTAGGACAATGAGCAGACACATCATGGATCAACTGTGACAGTCTTCTCACTATAATATACGAGATGTTATATTTCCATTTAAATTAGGGCAATTATTTCTTAAGTTGTTTCTTTCCTTATGAATCAGCAGTGGCAAACTATAGACAAATGTGTCTTCTTTTCATAGGTATGTGTTCTGACACCTCCCCCCCCCCCCACTTTCTCCAACTAACACAAGACTGGCTGCTTGCCACTGACTCTCTTGGATGCTTGCCTGAATGACTCTGAACAGATACAAAGCTTCCTAACTTGACTAAACACGAGCCTGAAAATCAACACAAATAAACACGAACCTAGAAATCCAATGTTGTTCTCTGCAAGGACTTTCTTAGCAAAGACTTCATTTTAAACCCTCTTGGGAAGGGCCAGTCATTAGGCAGCTGGGACTAATTCAAATCCTACAAGTTCGCTTCTGATGCAATTGAAGCCTCCTTTTTTCAGCCCTTCTCAATCTAGCATCAGGGACAAACTGGCCTTGATCCTCCCCTCTACTCCAAGACCCAGATGCCTCCTGATGACCAGCCGGGCTCTCTGCTCTCTCAAGGTCGCCCTCCTCTCCAGAGCAGACTCATAGGACTCCTCACTAGAGGAGTCCATCAGCAGCTCATCCGGAGCCGGCTGGGCCACAACAGGTATGTATGTATGTATGTATGTATGTATGTGTGTGTGTGTGTGTGTGTGTGTGTGTGTGTGTATGTATATATGTTTATAGTCTCAGTTTATGGAGTTCTCATATAGAAATAGGTACTCAATACCTTCTGTACCTAGTTTCTCTTTCTAGTGCAGATGAGCCAGCTGCAAAAAAGACATACTGTAGGCCCTATTTTATGTGATGATTTGATAATGTTATCTGTTCAATTGTATTTGATATTCAGTGATCTTATAGCAATAGCACTTAGACTTATATACTGCTTCACAGTGCTTTACAGCCCTCTCTAAGCAATTTTACAGAATCAGCCTATTGTCCCTAACAATCTGGGCCTTCATTTTACTGACCTCAGAAGTATGGAAGGCTGAGTCAACCTTGAACCTGGTGAGGTTTGAACTGCCAAATTACAGGTAGCCAGCAGTCAGTAGAAGTAGCCTGAAGTACTGCAGTTTAACCACTCTGCCACCGTGGCTCGTAATGGACCAGCTCTCTCCACGTTTTCTGATTTTGTATGGCTTCTTTCAGTTGTTTTATGCTTTGGCTGGTGTTGGCTTTGGTGGTATCATGTTTTGGGTGACCACATTTTCTTCTACCACTGATCATTCCAAGCACAACTATATCATGTAGTAGTCCATTTCAAAAAGTAGTCCATTTTCACAAAGCTCTTGTCTACTTGCTGCCAAGGCCACTGTTTCCTGTTACTTTGCATTGATTGTGTGTCCCAATGCTATTTTGTATGCCAAAAAGCTGACTCTTTAGCTTCATGGAAACATCATTTAGAGAAACTACATAGCAACACTGTTTGTTCACCTTAAGTGATGGAAAAAGGAAGCCAGTGTCTTTGTGGCTTTCTTTGAAACAATGAAGATGAATGCATCCGTTGAAAGTATAAAACCTGTGCATCAATATGCCACCACAAATCCCTCCGTGCTCAAAATTTGCCAGATGTGAACAGCTCAACAACATCTTGGATCAGAATTTAAAGCTCCTTCCCTGGTGAAGTAAGCCATTAAAATCCTCCTATTTATTAATTAATTTAATCCATTTATTCCCAGGGTATTTTATAAAGGATAGTTAATTCAAATTCCTATTTCATGTCATAAATAATTGCTGGATGGAAATAACATGCAGAATATAACTCTATTTGCTTAGGCCCATTGGATCCTTTGGAGGTATAGAATTGCCTTGTTCTGAACTTTTCCGCCAAGCTATGGGGGCTATTTGCCAAATCTGTTAGCTGACTGCTTTCAAGTTTTACAGTCTGGTTTCTACAGGGTCTCAACAACAGCAGCAACAACAACACTCATGGGCTTTACTGTGAGACCTTTTTATTTACAGCTCTAATATAGGAAGTGATGACTTAGCACAACCTCCCTTGCCATGTGTGCAACAGATGTGTTAGATTCTCAGAATTACCAGTGTTTAAATGGATAAAAATGAGCTGAGAAGCTGCAAATATGATGAATTAGACACAATACAAGAGTTCTAAATACAAATATTTGGACACTTTTCATCTGCAAGAGATGGCAGACGTATTCCTTCTGAAACAAAGAATAGGTCAAGAATGCATAGAGTAAAATAGCATGGTGTAATAGTAGTAGTAGTAGTAGTAGTAGTAGTAGTAGTAGTAATAGTAATAGTAGTAGTAGTTACTTTTATTGTTTTGGAAAAAAGTTTGGGTTAAATAATAGAACAATTTTTAACAGTAAAAGCTGAGAAATAGTGTTTTTAGGAAGGTTAGGAAGTTTTTAGATACAAGGTAGAGCCCCTGTTTCTCTGAAAATAAGACCTCCCCAGATAATAAGCCCAATCAGGCTTTTGAGTGCATGTGCTAAAATAAGCCCTGCCCCAAAAATAAGCCCTCCCTGAAAATATTGCCACGCAGCAGCAGCCATGAGGTGACCATGCTCGCCACCTCCTACACCTCAAAAATAATAAGACCTCCCGACTTCCGGTTCCGGCTCCTGCGGCAACGAGCGAGCCTAGCGCTCGCTCGCCGTTTTGTTGCTTTTTCTGCCCCCCCACGGGGGCGAGACACCCCTTTTTGGGGGTCTCCCATAGGGCCGGCTCGGCAGGGACGCCCCCCCTCACGGCGGTGGGGGAGGCGACCCTTTTGCCGCGGCTTAGGTGAAGGAGAACATGCTGCGGGGGGTTCTCCCTTCGCCAATTGCTGTCGGCGCCATTCACTTCAATGTAGAGGGCTGAGCGGAAGAGATCGGAAGGCTTGCCGAGGCTTCAGCTGCGAGGGAGAGTGAGTTTAAAAAAGACTTTTTTTTTCCTTGCTGCCAGCCAGGCTGAACGGACTGGGAGGGGGGTGTTTGTTTTCAAAAAAAACCCCTCGGACTTAAGCGGCACTCAAAAATGGCTTCTCTGGAAGAGAAAGCGGAAATCTTAAATCCGGACTGTCTCTAACAAGGGAAAGTGGTATGCGGCTACTTGCAACATTGTTTCTAGGTCTGGCTGGTTAAAAAAAATTATTTTTCTACTCTCTCCTCTGGGCTCTGAGATGGGCGGTGGAAAGTGGCTTTTCTTTGTCCCTGCCTGACTATATTAACTATGGAAAATTCCCAGCGTCTCTTTACAATTCGGACTCTCTCTGGATATTAATGAAGAATTTTTTTCTTGTTGGATTTGTGGTTCCTTTCTGGATTACCTTTAGCTATTATAACTATTGAGTTGGAAAATTGTCTCTCTCCTGGTTCCTGAATTTTACAACGTTTCAACCTTGATCTGAACTTTTGGCTCCCGGTTAGTCTCACCAACCCCACCCTGAAAACGCCATTTTGGTGGCATTGACTCTAACAGTTAAGATGTCTCACGAAACAGCACTGACAAGTTTAGAACGACGGATGGCTTCTCTTGAAACTGTTATACAAACTTTGGTAAAAGAAATTCAGGCCCAGAGGGCTGAAAACATCAATTTCAAGAAGGAGCTATTGGACACAAGGAAGCAAATGCTGGAAAACACACAGAAGACTGAAGAATTGGAAGGGGGGTTGGTGGGGGTTAAGGGAGAGATTAAAAATGTTACTAAAGAGGTTGGGGAAACAGATGGGCATGTGTCTAGGATTGATATGGAAAGAATGACATATTTTTTGAGATTTCAGAACGTTCCTGAGGAATCTGGTGAATGCCTCCCTGATCTTATGAGCACAATTTTAGCAGACTATTTACAAAAACCTAAAGATGAGATCAGGGGGGACATTGACCTAGCCTATAGAATTAACTCAGCATATGCCAGGATAAATGAAGTGCCTAGAGAGATACATGTGAAATTTGTTAGAAGGTCAACCAGAGAGGAAATCCTGAAAGCGCAGAGAGAGAAACCTTTAACTTATCAACGAAAAACGGTCACTATCCTGAAGCAGATCCCTAGAAAAATTAGAGATTTAAGAAGGAAATTTTCCTTCTTGTCTAAAACCTTGTTTGATCACGGGATTTGGTTGAAGTGGATGACACCTGAAGGGATGCTGGTGTTCTGGGAAGGAGGAAGAGTGAGGATTAAAACAGTTGCTGAGGCGGAAGCCTTTCTTAAAAAATATTCCTCTGTCCTGGGGGAAGATCCAGGGGGGACGGAGGGGGCCACGGCCCCGCCTACGGGGGGCCAGGGAGGAGAGGAAGAAGATACAATAGCCAAAAGACTTAGATCAAAAAAATAACTTTGCCTTGATTTTTCTTGAACAATTTTGCATAATATTTCTATCTGGACTTTTTGTAAATGTCTGACAGCATGGAATGGAGAATTTAAGTAAATGTACTTGCTCTCATCTTGTAGTGGTATGGAAAATGTTTTCTATGATAACTTTTTTATTCTGTATTTTGAGGTCTCGGAAGGTCCGACGACTCTAACGTGAATGCTCTCAAAATTTCTTTGTAACCATTACCCTATCCTGTTAAAAAATGTAAAACCAATAAAACTTTTTCAATAAAAAAAACAAAAAAAAACGGTCACTATCTTGAAGCAGATTCCTAGAAAGATTCGAGAAGCAAGGAGGAAATTTTCCTTCTTGTCTAAAATTTTATTTGATCATGGGATTTGGTTCAAGTGGGTGACACCCGAAGGGATGCTGGTGTTCTGGGAAGGAGGAAGAGTGAGGATTAAAACAGTTGCTGAGGCGGAAGCCTTTCTTAAAAAATATTCCTCTGCCCTGGGGGAAGATCCAGGGGGGACGGAGGGGGCCACGGCCCCGCCCGCTGGGGGCCAGGGAGGAGAAAAAGAAGATACAATAGCCAAGAGACTTAGATCGAAAAAATAACTTTGCCTTGATTTTTTTGAACAATTTCGCATAATATCTGTATCTGGATTTTTTGTAAATGTCTGACAGCATGGAATTGAGAATTTAGGTATATGTACTTGTTTTTACCTTGTAGTGTTATGAAAAATGCTTTTTTTTGGTTATCTTTTTATTATTTTGAGGTCTCGGAAGGGCCGATGACTCTGACGTGAATGCTCTCAAAATTTCTTTGTATCCCTTACCCTACCCTATAGAAAAATGTAAAACCAATAAAACTTTTTCAATATAAAAAATAATAATAAGACCTCCCCAAAAATAAGACCAAGCGCTTCTTTCAGGGGCCAAATGAAAATAAGACCCTGTATTATTTTCGGGAAAACACGGTAGTTGGAAGTGGTCCACTGGATTTCTACTGGCTTGATTTTGCACTTCCAAATATAATTGAATTTGATTCTTTTATTATTTTAAAGAAATAATTGAATGAAGGTTTTAAAAAGACACAGACTTTGGAATGTGAGAAATATGCTGTTTTAATTGAAATTTAGTATGTCTGCTGGAGGTCACTCTAAGACTGCACAGTTATTTATTTTTCAAATACTGAAAATGGATCTAAGAAAGCCTGGCTTTGTGTTATCAAAAATTCTCAGAATTTATCTTTCTCTCCAACCCCTTACCCCAGCCCCATCTCCAGGGAGAAAATATAATTAGAGAAAGACAATCAACTTAAATAGGTTAGGAAAATGCAATACTGGGGCTATGCTTCATTACCCCGCCACCTCATCCACTTCTGATCTCCCTTTTTCTTCGGATAAGATGTGTAAGGTTACCTAACATCTTCGGGAATCTCTGCTGATCTGAAGGAGGAAACTTTCAATGTAAGCAGAGGTAGTATTCATCTGGTTTGGATCGGTTCATCTGAACCGGTAGTGGAAATTGCAGGTGGACCCGCCCCTGATCTATCTATGCCGTCCTATTTAGACACATTGTTGAGGCCAGGTGCATGCGTGGAAGGGGTGCATGTGAGTAAAGCACATGCATGGAAAGCCAGGTGCATGCATGGAAGGGGTGCACATGCGCAAAGCGAGTGCACGTGGTGAACCAGTGGTAACAAAATGTGAACCCCACCGCGGAACGTAAAGTAGACAATGATTTGGCAAAATATGAACCTGAGGTGATTTGTTTGATAAGGGCCAATTCCCAAGCCACTTTCCTACAGAAAAATTCCCAATCAAAATCCCACAAAGAGTTGTCTGATAAAGAATTAGTCTGGCTTTTTTAATTTAAAAAAAAAACCCACAGCATTTTGACAAAATAATGTTTTGCAAGAATACAACTTTCCCGTGACTGGACCTTCATATTTATAGTTCTTATTGAGATGCTGACGTTAGCTGCAAATCACTACCAGTCCAATTACACCTTGGTAGATAACATCTGAAAACAACTTCCTTATGGTACAAGACGCTGGTTGATTGATGTCAATCTACATCTAGCATTTTTAATATTTATCTTCTATTTTTTTCCTCAAATGATTTGCAAGGGAGATTTGAAGTTAGTGCATGTCAAGTAATCAAGGGAGGGAACCAATTGTGCATACAGGAGGCATGGGAGTTTTGGGACTCCCAACCCTTTTTTCTCCCTCAATCTATAACAGTGGTAGTCAACCTGGTCCCTTCCGGCATTCCAGCTTTCATGGTGGGCGGTAGGGGTTTTGTCCGATACGGAAGCACTTTCCTTTTTTTTTATTTAATTGACTTCCCTACTTTATAAATCACCATTACTGTGGAACCGGTGGGCAGTTAGAAAATTTTACTACTAACAGAGATACAAAAGTGGGCGGGAGGTATAAAAAGGTTGACTAACCCTGATCTATACCGTAAATAAATTTTGTTATATAGGGCCCAATGGCAGCCACAGCAATGGGGTAATATAAAAGGAAGGAGAGAGAGGGAAGGAGGGAGGGAGGGAAGGAGGGAGAAGCTACAACTACTGTTATTTCTCTGCATTGTCTTCTGCTGCCATTCCTGAATTAGCTAAAGTTCCTGTCCTTTTGAATAACCTATCCCCTGAGGCAGTGGCGGGCTGCTGCTGGTTCAGACTGATTCGCCTGAACTGGTAGTTCTGAGCACTGGTTTGACCCCACCCACCCACCCCACGCTATCTGCTCACTCACCCCACCCTGCCCCGCTCCACCTTGCCCCACTCCGCCCCACTGACAATCTAATTTGTGCACCTCTCCTGTTCTACTAGCCTTGGCTGACCTAGCAGGTGTGCAGGAAGCCACCATCAAAGAAAAAGCTAGCGGTTCTCCAGAGCTGGTCAGAATCTGCTGAATACCACCCGGCTCACGGGTCAGGAGTTTGACAGCCCTGATTTACAGCATCACTTCTCTATTCTGTAGCGATTATTTGAGATGCTCCCTGATTGGCTCCTTAAATCTAGTATTCTTACAGTCCTTTAGTAGTGAGCCTTGCTTTTAATCACCCATTCTTACAACATTCACGTTGCTGAATCTATGACACTTTTTTTTTTTTTTTTGCTCTTTAAGCAAATCAATTTTGTTCCTTTGACATTAATATTAGCTGTTTATAATTTTGGTCTTTGCTCTAACTGATAAAAAAATGTGTTTGCACTTTCTGTTTGGTTTTCAGGGATTCAAGAGAGGAGCTGGCACACACAATGTGACTGCAATTAGGAAACTATTATAGGCAGGGAAAGTGCACATTAATCTTTTAAAGTTCATTTCACTTCAATAATATTCCAGTAACTTAGTCCCAGTCTGCTTTCTTAAGTGTTTTAAGGATTGTCTGCTCAATAGATCACCTTCCTTACCAACTAGGGGGTGAATCAGTCACTGAATTGAGGATAGGAGGTCACAGTTAATCAAATAAAAAAAACCAATATTAGGTAGAGACATTAATGAACTTCAACCAAATTGAAGTAAGTAGGAATTTCTAGTAGTATCTTCTTTATAGTAATTCTAACCGCAAGCATAAATGTTGATTCCAATAATTTTTTTTGGCTCCTGCATATAAGCTGGAGGAAATATTTGAAAATAAAATTCAAAATGCTACGGATTGCAGGAAGTGTGATTAGATGTCTTGTTGGTACCTACCGTACCTTAAGACTCCTTTTATAAAATAATCCTTATGATTGTTTTAAAATTGTAAAGATAGCAGAGGCTCATCCTGAATTCAAAAACTGGTTTTCTCATGTTTCTCCCCCAGCCATAACGCTATTCTCTCTCTAAAAAAAATCTGCCAACAATACGATTTCTGTGTCCCCAGAGGACTTCAGAAAAACAATCCCTTCTCAGCCCCGGGGAAATTGCATGTGAACAGTAAACAGTTTTCTTTTTAATATTATTCAAACCACTTTAACAATACAACTGCCTAACAGGGAAACCACCTTTTGGTATTGACGGGGAAAAGAGAGGAAAAACCTATTAGAAATGCAATGGGTTATCTTTAAAGCACCGGTTTGTGTTGTAGCACCAGCATTCAGCTTCTGGAGATTCCTTTGAAGCCAATCCCTCTGCTGTAGTCTTAAAGGCACTGTGTGTGTGTGTGTGTGTGTGTGTTTTGTTTTTGAGCTGATCAATAAATAAATCAGGGAGACTAGTATAGATCTATTTCGATCTTTTAGCTCTCATCAGCTCGCCATACCCTTACTGGGATTTGAACCGGGGCTGTATTACATGTTAGGCAGAATACAGCCCCGGTTCAAATCCCACTAAGGGTATGGCTAGCTGATGAGAGCTAAAAAGCTCGAAATAGATCTATACTAGTCTCCCTGATTTATTTATTGATCAGCTCAAAAACAAAACAGACATATAAAAAAGGGGCACAATTGAACTCATAACTTTCTGTCTAGATGTTCTGGTGAGGAGCCGAAAGGCAGAAAAGGAAAGCAGTATGCTTCCTCCCTTAATTGGGGCTTAACATGGTGTTGTGCTATATATATATAAACTAACACATATCTAAAAATATTACACAATGTAACTAAAAATGGTTCTCTGTCTAGATGGTCTCTGGTGATGAGCCGACAGGCAGAGAGGGAACCCCCCCCCTCTCCTCCCTTAAATGGGGCCCTTACAGGAAGTTGTGGAAACAATTATATATCTATAATAGGCACTACATATGCATATATACATATACACAGTGGTGGGTTACAACTGGTACACCTGGGTACGGGTATACCAGTGCCTGCCAGGAGTACCAGGTACCGTTCTGGTATGGTACTCTGGAGGGCCCACCCGCTTGCATTCCTTACCAGTATTTGAAGTTTTGGGGGCTTCTGCACACAGGCATGCAGTATAATGCTCTGCCAAGCAGCATCGCAGATGGTAAGTACGCATGCACATGCTGCGCGTATGTGCACGCATGCTGCACCCATTCATGTGGTGGACGCCCAGCCCCGTTGCACCATACCAGTTGCATCAGGATCTGGAACCCATCACTGATATACATATACATATATAAACATACACACACGTGTGTGTATATATACATGTATACGTACATGGTTGTGTGTGTGTGTGTGCCTCAAGTAATTTCAACCAAACTTGGTACACAGATGACTTACTCCCTGGAAACAAATACTGTGGGGATAAGACACCCCTAACAACCCTTGACGTATGTATTCTGTTAAGATACAGTCTGTTGTGCCTTCAAATGGCTTCTACCTTAAGGCTGTAAAATAGCTTCTACTGTAGTGGAGTTGCCATGGCCACAGCTTCACAGCACTCCATGAGGGGGCAACCATTTTCCTTGATGCTTCTGGGGGCAGAGGGAAAACATTTTTAACTAATTTAATTGTTGCTGAAACCAGGATTTTTCCTGTCTAATACAGGATTAGGATAAATAAATACCTGGGCAACGCCTAGGTATTATCAGCTAGTAGTTATTAAAAACAGTATACGTAAAAGAGGCTGATCACTTCCTATGGTTAAACCCAAACTCTTCCCTCTCGGGTTCTCCACCACCTGCTCCTTCTGCTATTTGAACTTTGCCTTTCCCCTCCCCCAACCTGTCTTGCTGCTGATCTTGTAATCCTGTCCCCATGATATGCTTTATGCATTGGCTGTACTGCTACTCATTCTTTTCCATGGTTTCCTTTGGTGAAATGGGTGGCTAGGTAAATAAGTAAGTAAGTAAGTAACTAAATAAATAATATACTGAAGTTATTTGGTTTTTGTACCTTCCGTTTCTCTTGATTGTAGACAATGGGATCTTGTTGGGTAAGAGAAATCTTTCCAATTTATTTTTCCTGGCGTAGTCCTAAATTGCCTCCCCCCGCCCCTTTGCAGACAGAGAAAGACACCCCAGGGTTTCACTTATTATCCTTTTTTCATTTTAAATTACTTGATTTAGTTTTCTCTTTAACCTCTTCTTCTTTACTTTACTTTTTAGTTTCTAAGAACCTCTACCCTAATTGTCATAATAAGGCATCTTTTCAGTAATACAGATGTGTTTTTAGTCTTTGTAAGTGAGGCTGGAAATATATTGCATAAGAGGGAGATACAGATATTTACTTTATTGCTTACCAAAAAAAATGATCACTTTCATGGAGGGTTGTGGTCAGTGAATGATTTGCTAGATCAAACTTCTAGTAGCCTCACAGGTTTGGGAGTGCATAAGTGTCTTTTCCTTTCACTGTCTGGTATTTGTGATGGAAGTAGGACAACGGTGTAGCCAGTTCGGCGTTTTCTATTTCTGTACTACTTTAACACGACGCAGACATAAAGTGTAGAAATTGAAAATGAGAGGACAAGCAGAAAAGGGATCATTTTGTCCCTGAAACTACAGGAAAAGAAATTAACTAGAATGAGGCAGGACTTTCCCTATAAATTTCATTGTCAATATCTCCGGTCCATATCCCTGTGTTCTAATGTTGTAGTTTTGCCAGTTGTTTGGATAGTGATCTAATTCAGTGGTCAACAATTGGTGGTATGTGGACCACTGGTAGTCTGCAGAAAAATCTTTGCATTTTTTTTATTGCGCTAAATCAGGGCTCCTCAAACTATGGCCCCTGGGCGGGATACAGCCCACCAAAGCAATTACTCCCACTCACTGATGGTATGGGGTTCTTCTGGTACTTAACTTGGCTACCTGTTTAGTAGCACCAGTCCTTCCCTCCCTCCCTGGGAGTCCAGGTGCTTCAGTGAGCGGTGCACAAAACTCCTGCTGGGCTCCGCAAAAGACAGAGTTTGCAGGGGGCCATTCTAGCACTCAAGTTGTCTACAAGACAAACATTCATTCTTGACCGTATTTGAGATTCCTAGCTGTAATAGACAGCAAACCTAGGGTTGACCCTGGGCACTTCTTTCCGCTAACAGGTGGCCAAGCTAAGTGCCTGAAGGCCTCCTCCCATCACTAATTCATATTAGTGGTCCATGGGATTTAAAATTATGAATTTAGTGGTTCCTGAGGTCTGAAAGGCTAGTGACCCATGATCTAGTTGATTAAGTAGGTATTAAGTACAAAATTAGGCCAGAAATCCGAAGGGGGCAGAGTTAGAGTTAAAACGGTAGAAGAGGCTGAGGCCTTTCTTAAGAAACATTCCCCAGTCCTGGAAGACGAAGAAGAGGAAAGGGGAGGGGCCATGGCCCCACCCACTGGCGGGAAAGAGAAAGAAGAAACAATAGCAAAGAGACTCAGATCGCAGAAATGAATAGATATTGAAAACATTACTGTAACCTGTGAAAAGGGATGGCAGGAAAAACAAATGATTGAATGTATGCATGTTAAAATATGATATATGTATCTTTTGCCAATTATTTTCTTTTTTTTAATATTGAATTTCTATGAAGTATCGGAGGTGACCAACATCCTCCACATGGAAGGCATTAAAATGTTTATCTATTACCCTATATTACCCCTTTTCCCATATATACTGTAAAAACCAATAAAATTGTTTTAAAACAAAATTAGGCCAGAAATCTGAAGTCTATGATTCAAAGTATACCTTCCTTACCATCTATACGCTGATGACACTCAGTTGTATATATCTACCCCAAACCACCCCAACGATGCCGTAGCGGTGATGTGCCAGTGCCTGGAAGCCGTGCGGATCTGGATGGGAAGTAACGGACTCGGGCTCAACCCGACCAAGACCGAGTGGCTGTGGTTTCCGGCTGCCCGATTCAACCAGCTCACTCCATCGCTGGCCATAGGGGGCGAACATCTTGCCCCTGTGGATGGGGCGCGCAATTTGGGTGTCCTCCTGGATGCCCGGCTGTCCATGGAAGATCAAGTGACAGCCGTGGCCAGGAGGGCGTTTTACCAGGTTCGCCTGGTTCGCCAACTGCGTCCCCTATTGGATCGGGATGCCCTTCGCACAGTCACTCATGCGCTCGTGACATCCCGACTGGACTATTGTAACTCTCTCTACATGGGGCTCCCCTTGAGGTGCACCCGAAGGCTTCAGCTAGTCCAGAACGCAGCCGCGCGAGCAATTATGGGAACCGCCAGGTTCAACCATGTAACACCGCTCTTGCGCGAGCTGCACTGGCTACCTGTCGTCTTTCGAGTGCGCTTCAAGGTGTTAATTATCATCTTTAAAGCGCTCCATGGCTCGGGACCTAGCTACCTGCGGGATCGGATCCTGCCTCATACATCCTCATGGCTGATTCGCTCCCACAGAGAGGGACTTCTCCGGGTGCCGTCCACTAGACACTGTCAGCGGGTGACACCCAGGGGAAGGGCTATCTCTGTGGCAGGCCCGGCCCTCTGGAACGACCTTCCCCCCGATATTAGGACGACCACGGACCTCCGCTCCTTCCGTCTTAAATTAAAAACTCATCTTTTCTGTCTGGCCGGCCTAGGATAGTCTCTCTGTCTTTGGGGTTTGACTGGGTAGTTTTAGTATAGTTCAGTTTTAATGGGAAATTTTAGCGCAGGTTAGGTTTAATTTGTTTTTAAGAAATGTTTGTATGTATTTATTGTTTTTATTCTACCTGTGCACCGCCCCGAGTCCCTATGGGGAGAGGGAGCAGTTTATAAGTATTAAAATAATAATAATAATAATAATAATAATAATAATAATAATAATAATAATAATAATAATAATAATAATAATAATAATAATAATAATAATAATAATAATTATTATTATTATTATTATTATTATTATTATTATTATTATTATTATTATTATTATTATTATTATTATTATTATTATCTGAGGCTGCAACGGCTGGGCCTCTTCACTCTAGAACGACGGCGCCGAGAGGTGACTTGATTGAAGTCTATAAAATCATGCATGGTATGGACAAAGTAGAAAAGGAAAAACTGTTTTCCCTATCGCACAACACTAGAACTAGGGGGCACTCCATGAAACATTTGGAAGCTAGACCTCAAACAAATAAGAGGAAGTACTTTTTCACCCAGAGGATCACTGGTCTATGGAACTCCCTGCCAGAAGAAGTGGTGACAGCTGTCAGCCTCGACACCTTTAAGAAAGGATTAGACGAGTTCATGGAGAACAAGGGTATCAATGGCTATCATGATGGATGCCTAAGGACACCCTCCGGGTTGGAGAGATAGGCAGGATATTTCTCAATGCCATTTGCAGGGAATCATAAGCAGGTGAAGACATCTGCTTGGGAAGACCCTGAAGCAAATGGTGAGCCACTGTGTGAGACACAATGCTGGACCAGATGGACTGTGGCCTGTTCCAGCAAGGCTATTCTTATGTTCTTATGTTCTTAAAGTAAATTTCAAGATGTACCAAATGCATTTGTTAATGGAAATTATTACAAATATCAGGTTACCTCTAGAATTTAAGAACACAGAAAAAAAAACGACTGTATAAGAGATATCTTTCATTTTCAGGAGGTTGCTACTTCAGTCGCAAATTCAAATGAACTCCAAGATAGAATGTGTTCAATTTAAGTTCTGCAAATCCACAACTCATCTCCTTCTAAAACCTTTTGATGTGAAACTCAGAACGAACAAATTGTGCTCCATCCATAGGACTGAATACATGAAAATATATGACCCGGCCACATATGTCACAATGTTCAGCTATTCAATACCCCTCTGTAAAGGAGAGCTGCTGCAATGAATCCAAAGTCTTTAACAACGATGAGCTATTATTGTAGAAAGATGAAACAAATGATTATGAGAGCAGAAATGTTTCTTGCCATAATGAATTAACTATAATTTTACTTGCAACATTGCCATTTTACTTTTATCGCTCTTGGTAGCTGGAAAAGCCTTGCTGTGTGAATCTGTGCCAGCTACACTTCAAAAAAAAAGGGGGAGGGGAGTAGAAATATTGCTCACTTGTGTTACTTTTTGAATATTTTAAAAACACAATCACTTTGAACTAGTGATTTCAAAAGATAAGTGTTATTTTTATTATTCTCCTGCCTCACATAATGAATAATTGAAATAATAGCACTTAGTTTTAGAGTGTTTCAGAAATGTGAAGCCTCTCACCTGGAAGAAACAGAACTGTGGAGATAGTGACTTAGATAAATTATCTCATTCAGATTCATTGGTTTCAAATTTCAAATTTAGTTTGGAGAACAAAATTTTGGAGAAATTTTCATGTGTAGAATATGGACATTTTTGGCTTGAATAAGTCAAAAATGGCATCGAACCCCTGTCATGGTCAGATCACTCTCTCCTTCGGCTTGACTTCCCAAATGCTACACCCCACTGTGGGGAGGCGGAACCAGAGATACCAAGATGGTTCCGCCCCAGGCGCCTGATGGACCCAGAGAGGTTCCAGACAGAGCTTGGGCCACTACATGTGACCCTGACCCACGACTCGACTGAGGACCTAGTGGCCACATGGAATAGTGTGGCCATGGGGGCCTTGGACCGGGTTGCGCCCTTGCGGCCTCTCATGTGGCGCCGATCCACCCTGGCCCCTTGGTTTTCCGAGGAGCTGAGGGTGATGAAGCGCTGTAAGAGACACCTAGAGAACATTTGGAGGTCCACACAGTCCGAATCTGATCGAACACGGGCAAGGTCCCATTTGAGGATCTACCTAGTGGCGATAAAAGTGGCGAAACGTAACTACCTCGCCACTCTTATCGCATCCACAGGTAACCGCCCTGCCGCCCTGTTTAGAGTAACCCACTCCCTCCTTCAATAGAGGCCGCAGGAAGCTCCTTTGCAGGGCAGAGCAGAGGAATTATCTGCAGGATGAAATCACTCAGATCCGGGACAAGCTGGCCTCCAACGAGATTAGCCTAGGCAGACCGTCCAAGGCAGGTCTTGAGACCGTATTATGGGAAGAGTTCGACCTTGTTACTTCAGATGACATGGACAGGTTGCCGAGGCAACTGAATGCTACCACATGTTTATTGGACCCATGTCCCTCCTGGCTTGTACTGGCCTCCTGGGAGGTTACACGAGGCTGGCTCCAGGAAATAGTGAACGCTTCTTTGAGTGAGAGGTTCTTGCCGGCCACCTTGAAAGAGGCGGTGATGAGACCCCTCCTCAAGAAGCCTTCCCTGGACCCAGCGTTGTTACTAAATTATCATCCGGTCTCCAACCTTCACTTTCTTGCGAAGGTTGTTGAGAGTGTGGTGGCACAGCAGTTCCCCTGGCACCTGGAGGAAACTGTCTATCTAGACCCACGGCAGTCCGGCTTCCGACCTGGGCATAGCACAGAGATGGCATTTGTCGCGTTGGTCGATGATCTCTGGAGGGCCTGAGATAGAGGTTGCTCCTCTATCCTGGTCCTATTAGATCTCTCAGCAGCTTTTGATACCATCGACCATGGTATCCTATTGCACCGACTGGAGGGCTGGGGTTGGGAGGCACCGTGTTGCAGTGGTTCTCCTCCTACCTCTCCGGTCGGTCGCAATTCGTGTTGACAGGAGGGCAGAGGTCGACATCGAGGCCCCTCACGTGTGGGGTGCCCCAAGGGTCGGTCCTCTTTCCACTCCTGTTCAGCACCTATATGAAGCCGCTGGGCGAGATCATCCGTGGTTTTGGGGTAGAGTACCATCTGTATGCTGATGATACTCAGCTGTACATCTACCCCTAACCACCCCAACGATGCCATTGAAGTGATGTCCCGGGGTTTGGATGCCGTGCCGGTCTGGATGGGGAGTAATAAACTTTGACTCAACCCATCCAAGACCGAGTGGCTGTGGTTTCCAACGTCCCGGTATAGCCAGTTGACTCCATTACTGGTCATCGGGGGCGAGTCATTAGCCCCCATGGAAAGGGCTCGCAACTTAGGCATCCTCCTGGACTCACGGCTATCCATGGATGACCATGTGACGGCTGTGGCAAGGGGGGCTTTTTACCAGGTTCGCCTGGTACGCCAGTTGCGCCCCTTTCTCGACCGGGACGCCCTCCGCACTGTCACTCAAGCACTCGTTACGTCCCGCCTAGACTGCTGCAATGCTCTCTACATGGGGCTCCCCTTGAGGTGCACCCGGAGGCTCCAGTTGGTACAGAATGTGGCCACGCGGGGGATCTTGGGAGCCTCATGGCATTCCCATGTAACACCTCTCCTGCACGAGCTGCACTGGCTACCGGTGGCTTTCCGGGTGCGCTTCAAGGTATTGGTAACCATCTTTAAAATGCTCCATGGCATGGGGCCTAGCTATTTGTGGGACCGCCTCCTACCACACACCTCCCTTCGGCCGATCTGCTCCGACAGGGAGGGCCTTCTCAGGGTGCCGTCTGCCGGGCAATGCCGGCTGGCGGTTGCCAGGGGAAGGGCCTTCTCTGAATGTTGTGTGAAAATTTGGAAGCGATCGGTGCAGTACTTTCGGAGATTACCAGTTTTGAACAAACTCTTGTTACATTTTTATTTATATAGATAGATGAGCAGTAGCAATTACTTGCAACATTGGAAGAGCTCACAGCCCTACACAATACTGAACTGAAAACCATATCCTGTGATCAAAGAGCCCCTTCTGACTATGATTGCCACAATTATACCAGGATTTCCTTCATTTTGAGGTAGAAAATGCACAATTCTTAGAAGGCAGGCAGGCAGGCAGGCAGGCAGGCAGGCAGGCAGGCAGGCAGGCAGGAAGGAAGGAAGGAAGGAAGGAAGGAAGGAAGGAAGGAAGGAAGGAAGGAAGGAAGGAAGGGATCTTCCCTTCATACACACACACAAAATCAGAAGAAAAGGAATGTTCTGTTCCATCAGATGCATGATGCGAATCTGCCTACTCAACATAGTTGTCTCAAAAGAATTAGATTTTTCCATCTTTCCAGGGATAGGCCATTAAAATATATGCCTACTCTGTTGATCCTGTGAGAGAGAGGAAGAAGAAAGAGGAATTTCAGCAATTTCTTACTATTTTAGTAGAAGGTATAGATAGATGATAGATAGATGGATGGATGGATGGATGGATGGATGGATGGATGGATGGATGGATGGTAGATAGATAGATAGATAGATAGATAGATAGATAGATAGATAGATAGATAGATAGATAGATAGATAGATAGATAGATAGATAGATAGATATGGTTAGACCGACAGTCAGATGGATGGATGGATAGATGATAGATGGATGGATGGATGGACGAATAAATGGATAGATTTATAGATGGATAGATGATGGATAGATGGGGGAGACACAGGCAGACAGATAGACAGATAGACTGACAGACAGACAGACTGGCAGACAGACAAGCAGACAGACCATAGTAGTGTGTATCATAAAACTTTCCTAAGATTTATAGAAGATATTTCCCATAACATAATGTTAGCAGATCGTACATTTACCTAAAGGCAACATCTGTGCTTGTATCGAGAGAGGGTGGAGTGGTAGAGGAGTCAAATCACCCTGACATTTATTCTGCAATATGTCTGGTTTAAAGAAAAGCATCATCATGCCTTGAGGGTTAGTACAGTTCAGCATGAGAATATAAACATGGTACCTATTTCAATAGGCCTTTGTCCTTAGAAAAGCAATTTCAGTCTCATTTTCAGGCTTCCTGGCTTTTATCTAGCTCTTCGCATTCTCAATAGCATCCTGATCAATAGAAGAATGTCTAACATATTTTAACCTTTTCTGCGCTCTCTTACTATGTTCCCTAATAATGTACTGTATTTGTGTCTTTGTAAGCACAAGAGAAGTGGGATCCATAAAACATTTTTTCTTTAAAAATAAAAGGGCAGCAGTGTTTCCCAGTGATGTTTAATAGATATAATTGTGCTATATCTCTAAGCAACAGGAGGTGAAGAAACTAGGATAAAAGAGTTCATACCACTAATATTTGAAATTGGTCACGTCATAGGTCCAATCTAGTAGTTTATGTTTTCCAGAGATGCAATCGACAAAGGTCTCAAGAAGGGCCACATTTTAATAAGTCAGTCTGTATACTAGGAAGTTGGAAGTTGCTGCCGCTACCACTGCATTGTTGCCCTGCCCTGGACATTTCCTTAGGTAAGGCAATGTCTCTGAAATGATGACTAAATGGGGCATGAGTTTTCTAAGTATAATACCTCTATGGAAACCTTGTAAAACCACATGAAACATGCATAAAATGGGGTGCTTCAGTCTCATCATCATGACTCTCTTGATTTTTCTTTCTTTCAGCCATGTCCTGTGGACACCCCCAGATGGGTCACTGAAACCTTTGAATCCCCTCTAGTTATGAGTTTTCCAACAGCAAGTTGCTATTTGGTTTGTAGGGCGGAGCATACAGCATGTGTGTAGCTCAGTAAGATTTTAGAAACACTGAAAGCAGCAGGTCTTTCATTCAGAAATCTTCTGAGAAGCACATTTCCCGTTCTTTGACCAGGCTACTAAATGAGGCATGCTGTATAATTACTGAATTATCCTTCTCCAGCAAGGAAAGGAAACCCTCAACGCCAGGCGTTTGTTATTATACATTTTTTGCCCCCATTAGCAAGACAAGGTGTGTCTAATAGGCTGATAAATGGCCTACTGCAGCTGTCCGTGCTAAATGGCACTTAATGTACCATTCTGAAGTTCAGGAAATCAGGAGTAGGTGGAGAGCCATTGGATAGCCATTTGCTCAGTGGCAAAACTTATAATCAAGGAAATTGATAGCGAAGTTTCAGTTCCATGACAGACCTTATCACAAAATGTGTGGTTATACAATTGAGTAGAGTATGCAGCAGCCCCAAGAGCAATATCCTTATATTCCTTAATCTTATTGCCTTTTAAAAACTTTAATAAGCAAAAGGATTTGGGATTCTGCTTTATTCTGAACTTGAATAAGCTGAATGCTTTATAAAAGAAGAGTATACCAAATTTTTCAGAGTATAAGACACACCGGAGTATAAGACGCACCAAGGTTTTGAAGAGGCAAATTTAAAAAAAAATGATTTTGCATTCTGCAGACCTCCCAAAAGCAGGCCATTTTTTAAAAAAGAGGCATGAATAGGCTTTAGGAGGCTTGTAGAGTGCTGGGGGGGGGAGAACTGAGTAAAAACCAGCCTGTTTTTCACTCATTTCTGCCCTCCCCAGTCCCAGGAGCACTCTGCAAGGCTCCTACAGGCACTGCATGGCCATTTTGGTGAAGGGGGCGGGGTTTTGGGAGGCACAAAGTGCTACATTCAGTGCATAAAACGCACCCTAATTTTCAGCCTCTTTTTGAGGGAAAAAGGTGTGTCTTATACTCTGAAAAATACGGTAATTAACTTTAAAAGACTGTGGTAATTTTCTATGGAAATATTTGCCCATTAAAAAAAAAAAACCAGCTAAAACAGAAATAAATATTTATCCTTGATTATAATTCTACTTAATAATATTATCAATAGATTTTGAAAAACAAAATGCAAATAAAAGTAGCCACTATCTACATTAATAATATTAATAGCAATTATTTACCATGTTTCCCTAAAAATAAGACAGGGTCTTATTTTCCTTTGACCCCTGAAATAAGCACTTAGCCTTATTTTCGGGGAAGTCTTATTATTATTGTGGTGCAGGAGGCAGTGAGCGTGGTTACTGCATTCTAGCCACTGCATCACTGTGTCTCTTTCTGCCCTTATTGGGTAGGTTTAAACATCACAAAATAGTGAAAGCATTTGGTTTTCCTTTTTCAACCTGAGAACTACACTTGGCCTTGAACTAGACTTCTATGGGACACTCTCCAAAAAAGGGGCAAGCCAAGGCAAAATCTAAATTAATTCATTTTTGTTTAATGTCTATGTAATTAAAATTAAATGAAATGCATGAGATACGCCTAATACAACAACTCTCTAGGTATTTAATAATGGTTTGTCTTCTGCCATGCTAAGAACTATAATTCTGTTGTAATTTTTTGAGGAGTTCCATGGAGTGGATCCTAAACTTTGAGGAGCCAAAACTGAAATGGACCCTCAGGTTGTGCATCCCTAGAAAAATGAAGAACCTGGAAAGTGAAGGGATGAAATGGAAAAGATGGAAACTGAATTCAGTTATGAATTCAGTTATGAATTAACTGAATGGTTAATACTATTTAGCACAGGGTACTAAATGATTTTGGATGGGAAAGTTGCTACAAATTATGTAGAGGAAGATTTTATGATACTATGACAAAAAAACCATTTGATTAATAAAAAAGTTAAAAATGAATGTAGCAAATAGAATTACACCTCAATAGAATTAACCAATTATTACTCGCCAAAAGAGATTCCCAGCTGTTTACAACAGTATTTTAAAGGCAATGGTGTCTAGGCCAGTTGTTGCAGCACACCTTATGAGAAATAAAACCATTATGTTACCCCCAAAATATTTCTACTTTTGCTAAAGATTGTCTTGTTGTCTCTTACTGTTTCTCATTTACCCTCTCTCGCATGCTACATTTAACACACCTTCAAAATAAAAGTATACCAAAGAAGTAACCAAGAGGACTATGATGCGGCATAAAATTTCTTCATTTCTGGTTAAATTAAAGCTGCATGGATTAACAGGCTTGTTTATTTTGTGTTCTGCTTTGTATCAGTATAGATGGCACTGTACACTATAGATAGGAAATCAGATGAACGATCTTTAAGAGTTTTACAGCACAGGGGAAATGGATAGAATGAATGAGACATTAGCAGTAGGAGAAGTACTTCTTTGGCAATATAGGAACCAACTGAAAGTGTGCACAGATTGCACAGTCAAGAGAGATGTTAGTTAATTTGGAACCAGCCTTCCAAATTGCATAATAAAATAAAATGAAATATATAACTTGTTTTATCTTAAAATGGTTTTTTTTAATGGAAAAAAACAGCAATAGCAACAGCACTTAGACTTATATACCTATATTCATAATGCTTTTGCGGTTCTCTCTAAGTGGTTTACAGAGCCAGCCTATTGCCCCAAACAATCTGGGTCCTCATTTTACCCACCTCGGAAGGATGGAAGGCTGAGTCAACCTTGAGCCGGTGAGATTTGAACTGCCGAACTGCAGCTAGTAGTCAGCTGAAGTAGCCTGCAGTACTGCACTCTAGCCACTGTGCCACCTTGGCTCAGAATCACAGTGTCAGGGGCTTATTAAGAAGAGCCAGACCTCTTTCCCTCCCTCCCTCTTTCCCTTTCTCTCGCTGTCTCCATTATGGAACAACCTTTGACCCATTAACATTAGACTTCTCATTGACTATTTTAGTCCCAGAAATGGAAAAGGTAGAGAGAGAAGTTTCAACTAGATCTGGATATTGCCCTAGATGAAGGGAAAAAGAATAAAACAAATTTGCTCTACCATTGGTTGAAGCAAATCCGGAAGAAGTAGAGAAATCTCTTGGCTGGGATGCTATATATCCCTAACAAAATGAAACATACAATGCTTTCATTTTTAATGAGACAGCAGGGAGCTAAAAGAGGACAGCATGCATATGTATCTGTGCTAAGGACAGTGGCAGATTCTTGTAATTTTGGAGAGATTAATGACTCTTTCATTGGGGACTATTACATGCAGCTGATTTAACATTTCATCGCTGCCTGGAAGGTGGTACAGCAATAGATTTTTATCAAGACTATGTTAGCCGATCAATAGGCTGGATGGGTAAGGATAACTTGTAAAGGACCAGGGAGAGTCCCACCATAAACGTTTTGGGGTCAGGGCATTTAGAATGCATTACCATATTTTTCAGACTATAAGATGCATGGGTATATAAGACGCACTAAGATTTCGAAGGGGTAAGTAAGAAAAAAAAGTTTTTGCCTTGTCTCAGCAGCACTCTGCAGGCTTCAGCAGGGCTGGGAAAAGGCAAAAGTGTCCCTGTTTTTGTGAAAAATGGGCAAAAAATGGGCAGTTTTTCACAAAAACAGGCTTTTTTGCCTTCCCTCAGCTTCCAGCTGCACTCTGCAGGCTTCAGCAAGGCTGCTGGTGGCTGAGGGAAGGCAAAAAACCTCCATTTTTGCAAAAAACAGCCCATTTTTCACCCTTTTTTTGTTGCAAAAATGGGATGCAGGGGCAGGGCTTCGGGAGGCCAAAAATGACTGTATTCGGTGTATAAGACACACCAACATTTCCACACTCTTTTAGGAGGGGGAAGGTGCATCTTATACTCCAAAAAATATGGTACTTATATTATGGAAAGCAACATAAAAAGTCAAATGATAGAAGTCTGTTCTGGTAAGTTTAGCAAGCCCTATAAGTTAGACCCTATAAGTTAGACCAGACTAAGAAACAGATCTTGTGTGGACTTAAAACTACAGTACTTTTCTTAGAACAAATATAATAATATCTTGTAAGTCTGAATGTTCTTCCTTTCCTTCCTCTTTTATCTTCACGTGAATTGGGTAGGGGCTGATTGGGGTATTTTCATAAGCCACTTTCTTGGTGTGGGCTCGAGTTTCATTTGTCTATTGATTGTCTTGAGAGAGCAGAGAGTTGGTTTTTGACAGAAAACCACTTGAAGAAACTAGAAGCATTTGAAATGGGGATTTACAGACGGCTGTTATGTATAAGCTGGGTTGACAAAATCACAAATAAGGAGGTGATAAGCCGCCTGGGTAAACCAAAGGAAATCATCGAGGCATTAAAAAGTGAAAGTTAGAATATTTTGGACATATGATGCAACACCCAGAAAAACACGGCATCCTTCACTTAATCCTCCAGGGAAAGATTGAAGTCCAAGCAGAAGAAGAACATCATGGCTTCAAAACCTAAGGGACTGGTTTGGACAAAACTCAGCAGAACTTTTTCATGTGGCTGCTGACAAAATAGGAACGCCAACACAATCACCAATGCCCTATGATAGATATGGCACAAGAAGAAGAAGAAGAATCATTGTCTTGATATTAGAACAACCACGGACCTCCGTTCCTTCCGTCTGAAATTGAAAACGCACTTTTTCTGCTTGGCCAGCCTAGGGTAGCCTCTCTACTATAGTATTATAGGGTTATAGGGTTTTAGTGAATTGGCATTGGGAATTTTAGTGCAGGGTTTTACTGTTTAATTTGCTTTTAATTGTTTTGTATATTTATGTATATTTATTGTTTTAACTTCCCTGTGCACTGCTCCGAGTCCCCTTGGGGAGAGGGAGCAGTCTAGAAATTAAAATTATTATTATTATTATTTATTATTATTGCAGATTTTCTCTCTATCCTTTAAGACCAGTGGTAGTCAACTTGGTCCCTACCGCTCACTAGTGGGTGTTCCAGCTTTCATGGTGGGCGGTAGGGGTTTTGTCCGATACTGAAGCACTTTCCTTTTTAAAAAATGTAATTGACTTCCCTACCTTATAAATCACCATTACTGTGGAACGGGTGGCGAGTTAGAAAATTTTATTACTAACAGAGATACAAAAGTGGGCGGTAGTTATAAAAAGGTTGACTACCCCTGCTTTAAGATCCTTTTATTCACTGCTGAGCCAAACCACTTTCAAAATCATTGCAGTAGTATGGAAAATTCATCAGGGCACGAAATAAAATGGTTTGGGTGAACGCTGTTGTGACAATGCCCAAAGACTGATCACTATGTATACTGAGAAGATAGATCTACACCCTGATCTCTTGATTGCGGTGATGTAAATGAATGATCTCTGGATTTTGGGGTCACCTGCAATGTGCTTCCATTATGTCATAGCTTTCTTTCTCCTCAGGGACAATACTATATTTCTCTATGCTGCCACGTACATTATATCATAACAAATCTGTTCTTAAAATAATGGGTAAATGCAGAATTAAAAGCTGCAACTGAAAAATGCTATAAACTCTATTGCTTGGGATTTATTACTGCAGTGGAAAAAGCCCTTTTACCTGTGAAGGCCATGAAATTGTTGCAGTGCAAATATCACCATATCATTCATGCTATGTTATACTGTGAATATAATTGCCTGGATCAAAAAAAAAATACTGCAAGAGTTTTGGATATGTTTTTGGGAAAAGGGCAAAAAAACAAACCTAAAATTTGAAATAGATGTGTAGAAAGTTAGCACCCATCCCTCTCCTAGAAGAATGAGATACTTTAGGAGATATTAAAAAGGCAGAATATTTCCACTAAAAGAGAAATAGAAATCTTAAGGGAGACACAAACTTAGAGCTTCAGCTCCCTGTCCCCAGCAGATATTTGCTGCCCATTGAGCAGGACTGGGCTAGCCTATCTACAAGACAATTAGACCTTCAGGTCCAGGGTGATGGGATTAAGGCATGACCCTCCAGGACATTATAGGATAGCAGCACAGCTCACTGCATTGTGAAATCACCTCGGGACATTATACCAGCTCTAGGTTCAGCCAAACATGACTCCACATTGGAGTCTGACTACAGCCAATAGAATAAATATTCTTGAACAGGAACAGGAAGCTCAAGTTCAAAGCCTAAGAGAGGATATAAATACCTCTCACTCTCCACTCCATGTGGTCAGCTGACCAGGAAGCCCATGTGGTCCTGTTCATCAATAAACCATCTTCTCAATCAGTATCCATGTTTCCAGTGTTTTTCTCCCCACTTGGAACTGAACCAGATGGTTATTTCTTCTAACAGATGTTATGACATTGGTGGTTTTGTAAAAATTGAAATTAGCTGGTTAGATGTTAAAAGTATAATCAACTAGATGGGTTATAAGGAATAAAATCATCAGACAGTTACACATCTCTTGACCACAGGGTTCCTATCATTGTTCACTGTTTGTCATTAATGACATTGAATGTATCCAACCTTAAACCACGTTTTCGTGATTATTTCTTGGATATTAAAGAATGCATTTTGGCATATTGAATTACACAAGGAGTCGAACAACGCTTGCACTTTAGCAATGCTATTTGGCCAATTTTGTTGCCTATGCATGTGAATGAACATCAGCCCAGCATCGGTTCTAACATATATTAAATTAAAAGTGAAAAGACTGCAGGCATCAAAATAATTGCTAATAACATTGTTGGGGGAGGAAATATTGAAATAGATCATGACAAGTGGTCTCTTTTCCTGAGCAGGTGTGGCTAAATGACCTACATTGGACATCTTTTGACAACAGAGGAACTATAAAATAATCCTGGGAAATACGAAACAATTTGAAAGACACGGTGACCTATAGATGTTTCAAAAAGTCCAAAGACTCTTGGGAATACTTAACTACCTTGCAAATTTTTGCAAAGGTCTGACAGATCACTGTAAATAACATTGCCAACTGACACAAAGGAAGATGAGGAGGAGTGGCTGAAAGTCACCAGCAAGCTTTTGACAAGACTAAGGGCATAATAATGAAGACCCCTGTCCTAAAGTATTACAGAAAAACAATTCCTACTACAGAATGACACATCCCAGGCAAGTCTAAGGAACTGCCTTGTTATAGCAGCAGTAACATATGCGAGCCAAGCATTATCTCAAATGGAAGAGACGATGTAAGTTTGAGAAATAATTTTTGATAAGATTATTTGACATGGAAAGGCTCCATAAAGTTATATTTGTGCAGAGAGTACAGGTCTATTTGGACCATGGATTCCTGGAAACCATGGTGAGGAAAGAAACCATTTTAAAGTGGTGGGTAAAATGAGGACCCAGATTGTTGAGGGCAATATGCTGACTCTGTAAATGGCTTAGAGAGGGCTGTAAAAGCACTGTGAAGTGGCATATAAGTCTAAGTGCTAGTGCTAAGTGTCCTCAAGAGGCATTAATGGATGTTAATCAAATGACAACATTGTAATGAGCCTTGTAAAAAGCACCCATATCCGTCATGCATTTCTTTAGGCCCAGTGAAGATGGGTTTGCAAAAAAGAGATATGACTGATGCATATGAGCATCAGCATTGATTCTTAACTACCAAATGAATATATTTTTGTCCAGTATAATAGAATCAATAAATAACTTTCTGCATCTACTGATATTACCCATCCTGTTTGCAAAAATGTCTACTGTTCTACAGGAGTCTACTGTTCAAGTTTTGGCTATACTATTGGTCAAGGATATTGTCCTTGACCTAGGACAGGGGTCTGCAAAGTTGGCTCTTTTAAGACTGGTGGACTTCAACTCCCATGCTGGCTGAGGAATTCTGGGAGTTGAAGTCCACTAGTCTTAAAAGAGCCAACTTTGCAGACCCCTGACCTAGGACAATATGTGAACTACCAGTGTTGGCTGAACCCTATTTCCCTATTGGAGAAGACATTAGTATCCAATATGAGGTTCTACTCAGGGACAGCAAGGTTATTATCCTAAGTCTGGCTAATCATAATGGAAAGAATACACTCTTTCTGCATGGAATTTAAAACTATTTGTAGAGTATACAAAAAAGCATATACTATTACTACCACTACTACTGGTGTGGTGTAAACAGTCAGCTTTTTTTGTTAGTTGCAAAGACATGTCCAACCCATGAACAACATTCTTCCAGGCCTTCCTGTCCTCTACCATTCTCTGGAGTCCATTTAAGCTCACACCTACAGCTTCGGTGACTCCATCGAGCCACCTCATTCCCTGTTATCCCCTTCTTCTTTTGCCCTCAATTTTTCCCAGCATTAGGCTCTTCTCCAGTGAGTCCTTTGTTTCATTAGGTGGTCAATGTATTTGAGTTTCATCTTCAGGATGTGGCCTTTTAAAGAGCAGTCAGGGTTAATCTCCTCTAGGAGTGACTGGTTTGATCTTCTCCAGCACCATAGTTCAAAGGCCTCAATTCTTTGACGTTCAGCCTTTCTTATGGTCCAACTTTCAAAGCCATACATTGCAACTGGAAAAACCATAGCCTTGATTATACACACATTTGTTGGCAGGGTGATGTCTCTTCTTTTTAGTATGCTGTCTAGATTTACCCTAGCTTTCCTCCACAAGAGCAAGCATCTTTTAATTTCTTGGCTGCAGTCTCCATCTGCGGTGATCTTGGAGCCCAGGAAAATAAAATCTGTCACTACCTCCATTTCTTACTTATTTATTTTATTATCTTTATTTTATTAAATTTATACCCCGCCCTTCTCCTAAAAAAGGACCCAGGGCGGCGCACAGGCATCATTAAAATCATACAAAAATACAAAATTGTTAAAAACTAATTAAATATTCCCTGTGCTAAAATTAATAAGACTCTAAAATTTAAAATTATCCCTATAAAAGTCAGAAACGGCGTTAAGCTAGGCTGACTTGTTGAAATAAATAGGTTTTAAGACATTGGCGGAAAAGGCGGAGGTCCATGATGGTGCGTAGATCAGGGGGAAGGTCGTTCCAGAGGGCAGGGCCCGCCACAGAGAAGGCTCTTCCCCTGGGCACCGCCAACCGGCATTGCCTGGCCGACGGTACCCTGAGAAAGCCCTCTCTGTGGGAGTGGATCGGTTGAAGGGATGTATGGGGCAGGAGGCGGTCGCGAATATAGCTAGGCCCCGAGCCATGGAGCGCTTTGAAGATGGTCGTCAGCACCTTGAAGCGCACCCAAAAGGCCACAAGTAGCCAGTGCAGCTCACGCAGGTGAGGTGTTATGTGGGATTGTCTTGCGGCACCCATAATTACCCGCGCGGCCGCATTCTGGACCAACTGCAACCTTCGAGTGCACCTCAAGGGGAGCCCCATGTAGAGAGTGTTGCAGTAGTCCAGCTGGGATGTCACCAATGCCTGAGTGACTGTGCGAAGGGCTCCCCGGTCCAGTAAGGGGCGCAACTGGCGTATCAGGCGTACCTGATAGAACGCCCCCTGGCCACGGCCGACACATCGTCCTCCATGGTCAGCCGGGAATCAAGGAGGACACCCAAGTTGCGCGCCCTCTCCATGGGGGCTAGTTGTACGCCCCCAATGGCCAGTGTTGGACTAATCTGGCTGTACCGGGGTGCTGGGAACCACAGCCACTCTTCCCCATCTACTTGCCAGGAATAGTTTTCATTTTCAGCTCAGGGATAAGAAGCAAAGAAGACCTTGTATCAAATTGATCCTACGGAAAACTGGGACTAGATTTGTTTACACAGTAGAAGAAAGTCTATCTGATGGTTATTATTCTTATTGTTTTTTAGATAGACCCCACTATTCAATACCAAATTTCAAACAGACCTAAAGAAGTTTAAAATGCATTTGATCTCTATGGAATAGTAAATAAAGTATTCTTATCACAAGAGTTTAGGGAAGCGATGGGAGTTTGAGCATCACAAGTCTGCTCGTTTCCAGAGTAATGGCAAAGTAAAACTAGCTGATGAATGGACCATGAGGATTTTGGAAAAGACCAGTAAAGCTAAGCATTTGTGACTAAAAGAATGTTCCACTTGAAACACCCAGCATGGTGCTTTGTCTCGTTTTTCCTTCTGCCATATTTCTTCCCTGCATCCCACCAGTCTTAACATTATTGTGTTGCAAACTTTCTCCTGTGCAGGACTGGCCATCTGGAACATCTTTTCCCCAGCTCTGCCTCATTGACTCTCCAGCTCATTTCAAGTCTCAGCTGAACATTCATCTTCTCTACCTTGCCAATTCCTCTTAATTTCTCCCTCCATCTGTTTGCATTATTCAACAACATAAATGCTTTCTCAATTACAAATTGTATGATACAAGTCATGAAGAAAATAGAGACATATCGGGGAGTTAGGTGCTTGGATTTTTTAAAAATTACTATTATTATGTCAGGCAACTTCCCAGAACTGTGGTATGTCTGTTCCTGGTGATGATTGGAAATGTACCCTTGTGCATTAAGCTATCTTCAGTCATCAGTTTTCCTAAATAATATAAGTACAAGATATTTATACTATATATATTTGGCCACCAAAATAATTATATACACCTTGCTAGTACTGCAGTTACTAGAACAGATGGTACTTCTCTCCAGCCTTTCATCATTCTTTGTCTTTCTCTTCCTTTTCTTCATCATTCTTTGTCTTTCTCTTCCTTTTCTTCATCATTCTTTTATTTTCAGTCCTATTCTTATTGGAAGCTAACTCTAAAGGAGAATTCCAAATCTGGGTGGTGTTTGTATGTATAGTTTAATAGCAGTAAAGGTAAAGGGCTTTGTTTCCCTCCCACATATATACTAGTTCAGTGATGGCTAACCTTTTTTTGGCTCATGTGCCAAAAGTGAGGAGAGCGCAGGGGGGGTCATGTGTGGGCGTGCCACATCCATCATGCTATGTGCGCGACCCCCTGCTTTTGGCACACTTTTTTCACTCTCCCCAGGCTCCAGAGGCTTTCTAGGAGCCTGGGGAGGGAAAAAACAGCCTCCCCCCCACCTCCAAAGGCTTCAGGAGCTTCCCTGAAGCCTCCAGAGGGAGAAAAACGGCCTCAAAAGAAGGCCTAAATCAGCTGGCCAGCGCACACATGCATGCTGGAGCTGACAGGGCAACGCCTCGCGTGCCCTAAGAAATGGTACCGTGTGTCACCTGTGGCACCCATGCCATAGGTTCACCATCACGGTACATAGTTGTTCCTAACACTAGGGGGTGGTGCTCATCTCCTTTTCAAAGCCGAAGAGCCAATGCAGTCCAAAGATGTCTCCGTGGTCTTGTGGTCGGCATGACTAAATGCCGAAGGCACACAGAAAGCTATTACCTTTCCACCAAAGGTGGTTCCTAATTTTCTAGTTGCATTTTTTACATGCTTTCGAACTGCTAGATTGGCAGAAGCTGGGATAAGTAACAGGACCTCACTCTGTTACATGATGCTAGGGATTCGAACTGCCAAACTGCTGATCTTTCTGCTCGAAAAGCTCAGTGTCTTAGCCAGCTACTGCATCCCTCCAGCTACTGCGTCCCCAATTGTAGTAACAATGTGTTACAATTTATATTCATACAGAAATAATAAAATCAAAATAAGAGAAAAGAAACAAGTCATGTATGATAAACTACAGCTTGATATTTAGCAAAAAATATAATCCATGTTAATAGTTCTGACGTATGTTGAGTGCTCTATGTGTTACATATGCTTTGATAGTAAATTGAACTGTTGGAAACTTCCACAGTTGATCTAGGAGTAAGGTAATAGTTGATAATAAATCCTTTATCTTTCTTCCAAATTCTCTGCCAACAAAGTCATATAAATTGATTAGAATTCTATTTGACATTGAAATAGTACATAAACCACTAATTCTACTTCTAGCTCACGTATGGATATATACATTGATCAATGAGAATGCTATCAAATTCCCCTCTGGTACTTTAGGTAAAAACTCTTCTTCAGTTTGCACGTGAGGTTAAATAAATAATCAGCAATAAATGTTTCCTGTCTGTTATCCGCACTCCTTTCTTTCAGAAGATTAATATCCAATATTAATTCTACTCAAACACCCTACACCTCCAGAGACATCCAACACTGAGTCAAAGACCAAGCATTGGGTATATCCATTTCCACGCTTGTTCCAAGGTGACTCAAATTAATTTTAGGCTTGTCAAAGTTCCCATGAAAAAAATTAGTTTGAACAACACATACTCAATAGATAATATCAGTGATCTGATTTCCCGAAGCCAGTGGTGGTCTCCTACCGCTTTGTACCAGTTCGGCCAAACCGACAGTTGTTTGGCGGCCTGGGTCGCTGGAACTGGCAGCGACCCATGCCTGTCAAATCCCTGAACCAGTTTTCCGGGCACCACCGTAGGCACCGCCATCTTGTTTTTCGCTCTTGCGCATGCTCAGAACTATTTTTATTGCACTGTGCATGCATGCACAGTGCGCGTGAGGTGAGCCCACAAGCAAACCAGCAGTAGTGCCTGCCGGAGCCCACCCCTGTGGGAGGCACTTAAAATACTGTACAGCATAGTGTCTATAAATTGCCCTTATAAATTTAGACAATTTGCAAACTCTTTAAAACAGAAATTAGAGAACTATAAAAGATTTGTGAAATTACAGCCTGCTTTGTGCTGCCAGATGGTTAGCGACACCTGTTAGAAAGGAATTTCAGGATAGCCTTAAAATTGCAAATTCTAGCACATTTTCAATTGCAGAACTAGATCATATCTTTCAAGAGAATGGGACACCCTTTTAAGGCATTTAAAGCATCTGACAGCCTCATTTTAATTCTTTTTACCACCAATGTTTTGCCTTCCAGTCCTAACTCTTTTGCTAAAGGCCGTAACTACAGAGTTTCTGAACATAATTTGATGTTAAAGTTTTCTCCTCAAAATAAATACCACTGACTGTCATCAAAATTCCTAGGCCTACTAGGTTTGCTGAAAGACATCCTACAATATTTGCGTACAGGAATTTGATCATTGGCTTAATGAAAAAAAGGTATGCTTTTTTTTTGTTACAGAGAACATGCCAGGCAATTTCTATAAAATTATATCCATCCATTCATTTGATTTACAGCCCTTATAAGTCTTTTCTTCAGAAATTCAAGGTGGAGATACTTATTTTATTGTTATAAAAACAATAAGCCCGTGAAATATATTGGGCTGATAAATAGCACTGGCCAACAATCTTCCTGTCAGCTTCCATAACCAACTTAAATCTCTACCAGTCATCATCTATACCAGGGGTCTCCAACCATGCCAACTTTAAGTCTGAAGGACTTCAGCTCCCCTTTTACCATTCCTTGCTTTAAGCGTTTTTTTAAAAAGTTGGTTCTTCACATAATGTATCTGAAAAGACATACTTATGTAACTGGATAAATCCAATTTCACAAAGGATCCAAACGCAGAGAATCTTTGACAAACAATATCAGTTCATTCATAATAATAATAAAAAACAAAAAACTTGTGTTCCAGAACAAGATAGGCCCAACTGCTAAATGGTGAATTTAATGGGAACTAATCTCTCAATAAAAAGTCCTTCAGACTTAAAGTTGCAAAGGTTGGGGACCCCTGATCTATGCCTTAGCCCTTCCTCCACACTATTTGGGCTTTTAGGAATGTGAAGAGCATGCAAGGGCCTTAAAGAAAATATTAGTAAATTATGAGCTTAGATAGGGAGAACAGGAATATGTGAAAAAGAAACACAAATTTACTTCACCTTGATTCTTTGGCATAAGAGAAAGGGAAGGAGAAACAAAGTTATGCTTTCAATATTCTGTTATTATAGCCTATATCAATAAAGTAGAATTCTAATATTTATTATAGTGACTGTTTCTTCCTGACTTGCCTTATCTCATAAGGCTGAATAGGTTTTATTGTTAGAGGTTTTTTAAAAATGAACACTTCCGTGGATTAAAAGTGCAGTTTTGTTTTCTGTGAAGATAATATAAGATAATATTCCAATTTCTTGGAATCTCCAAGTTTGGCTTTCCTTGATAATACTCCAAAGCTATTCCTTTGCTAGAATAGCTGTTACATTGCTTTAATTTCATACCTAAAAGTCTCTGGATTATGGGGGGAAATCTGGGGAAAATGTATAACAGAACCCAGATATAGGACATCCTTGATTTACAACCATTCATTCAGTGACCGTTCAAAGTTACAACAACACTGAAAAATTAGTTTTGACCATTTTTCACATGTACAACTGTTGCAGCATCAACATTTGGATCAGGGGTGGGTTGCGGCTGCTGCTACTGCTGGTTCGCTCAGGAATGAGCCACGCATGCACACTTTATGTACGTGCTTTGTGTATGCACTTTGTGTCAGTGCTTTGCTTGTGCTCTTGATACGCACTATGCGCACAATTCACAGTACTAAAAATGCTTCCGTGCATGCACAGAAGCCAAAAACAAGATGGCGGCACCTACGGCGGCACTGAGAGAACCAGTTTGGGGATGTGGCAGGCCTGGGTCACTGCTGGTTCCAGCGACCCAGGCTGCTAAGTTACTACCTATTTGGCCGAACCAGTCCGAACCAGTAGGAACCCACCTCTGATTTGGATGCTTGGTAACTGGCATGTATTTATGACAATGCAATGTCCCTGGGTCATGTGATTCACCGTTTGCGACTTCTGACAATCAAAGTTCAACGAGAAAGCCAGATTCACTCAACCACTAGGTTACTAATTTAATAACTGCAAGAATTCACTTAACAACTGTGGGAAGAAAAGACATAAAACAAGGCAAAACTCATTTCAATACTGTCTTGCTTAGCAACAGAAATGTTGGCTTCAATTTTCAAGGATTACCTATATTCATCCAGAATTATCAAACAGTTCTCTTCAGTAGCATGCCTATTTAAAACAAGGGAAAAGTTGTTTGCAACATAGTAGAGTTAAATAAATCAAGAAGAGGATTGTTATTAAACAATGTTATTATTAAAAAACATTCCTCTGTCCTGGGTGAAGATCCAGGGGGGGCGGAGGGGGCCACGGCCTCGCCCACGGGGGACCAAGCAGGAGAAAAAGAAGATACAATTGCCAAAAGACTTAGATCAAAAAAATGATTTTACTTGCTTTTCTTTTTTCTTATTAACTTTTCTTTCTATTCTTTTTTATACCAGGATGTTTGTACATGTCTGCCATCTCAGAATTGGAAATGTAATATGTAATACGTATACACTGGTCTTTATCTTGTAGTATTTTTTTTTGATAAATTTGTTTACTATTGTTTTATTATGTAGCCCGGGATGGGCCAAGGACTCTGACGCAAAGGTTCTCAAAATGTTTCTGTAACCCTTACCCCACCCTTTAGAAAATTGTTAAAACTCAATAAAACTTTTTCAAAATCAAGAAGAGGATTGTTATAATATTAGACATTTAAGGTATTGGTATTAAGATAGGAATAGATTAAATAATGAATATGATTGTAATTTTAACTGCTATTGCAAAAAAATATTTGCACACAGATGACAGGCTATTTAATGGAAGATGGATTGTTTATATTAAAATAAAATTTAAAAATAATTAAAAAAGAAAAGAAAAAATGGTTTGATTCTCCCCATTTGGCTAAAACCAAGTAAAGATATCTCAGCTAACAGCAGAAAAGGAGCAGGTTGGAGAAGTAACAGAAATAGAAATGTGAAACAATGGTATATTACATAGAAAAAAGGGACTAGAAAGAAAATAAAGATGCCTTAGATTTTCTAGATTTTCCCCTTCATTTCCTGGTTTCTGAGGCTTTCTAGGATAGACAAGAAAGGGATGCAGATTTGAAGCAAAATGTCTGATTATAAAGGAAGATAAATTGGCTGCTTTTCCATTGATAATTTCCAAAGAGGAAAAAAGAGGCAGAATCCAATTTATCTTGCCCTTTAACCCAAAATGTTCACTCATGCAAAATGATTTCATGAAAGCTACAGTGTTGTAATGTGACTTTTATAGGACATCAAAAGATTATCATTGCGTACTTTTAAAATTATACGCTATTCTGATTATTTGCTTTTATCTGGCTTGTGTAAGTGTAATTTATCATGTACTATTTTGAAAACTGCCAATTTTTTAAATTCATGTTTTATTTGCAGTTTTCCTTTCACACCATACATACAGTATTTTGTGGACAGTGCATTGACTGGGTCAATGCCCTTTTTAAACAATGCTAACAATAAACATACAAATAAGTATGCATAATCCTAATCTTCTAACTTCAACAATACCATTCTCTTTTTATAATTCTTTATGATTTTTTCCCCATTAATTCATTTAAACCTAAATAACATTTCTTTATGTATTTGTTATTGTTATGACTTCTGTCAAAGAGTGGGTCCACATCAGGTTTGCTCAAAAACATAGCTTTATTAGCTAGGCAAAGCTTACAAAGAAAGATAAGTTCAGTTAAAGAAAAGGTGCGGTAGACAGGGGCTCCCGCGCTTTGACAGCTCTTTATATTTGGAGCTGTCAAAGGGGGAGCCAATCAGGCTGCAGCAAGGGCCAGGCGCGCCTCAGCCAATCAGGCGCATCTGTCGGTTGGCCGCCTTGCTACAGCCTGTTGCCAAGGCTCCAAGAGGCAGCCTGGAAGACCTGCAGCTGGTCGTAACTCGAGACCGGTCGCAGGTCGAGGATATAACACCCCTTTCCCCCCTCGGTCTGCGCATGCTCGAAGAACTGTCTGTCTGTTCTGATGAATTCGGATTGTCATGAAAACTGCCAAGTCAATATAGGATCACAGTACAATATAGCCTTGCACTGATGCATTTAATATTACTGGTAAACTCTAATGCATTTTATTTAGCTGGCTGATTAATAAAAATAGTTGAATTACTTAGTTCCCTTAGAAATATGGAAGTAATGAGTTTGCTTCTCATTTTACTTCACTGGAAATAGTGAAAGACTAGCCTGTGGTGCCTCTGCCTGCGAAAATGTAATTTAGGAGGGCTGCGTACAGCCCTTCTGGACTCTGTTTTCCCTGGCAGAGGGTTGCAGGAGGTTATCACAGCCGGAAATGGAGCTCGGGATCCTGTTTTCGCTGGCAGAGTGCTCAGGCCACCAAAGGCATCCCTGACACAATAGATGTTGAATTGGCCATGCCCACCCTAGCCTCCCGAGTTGCATCCTGATGCAACTCTCAATGAAATTGAGTTTGGCACCCCTGGCTTATGTAGAGAAATCTATGTATAGTCTGATACAAATTATTTAATGAAGATTTCTGCTTTAATTTTCTTTTTCTCTTCTATCTTCCACTGCATATTTTTACAGACTAAGAAAGACGTGAATTTATAAAGCTTACCACCTTGTCTGATATTACTATACTTCCACCCACATGATTGTAAACCAATTTTGTTGTATACATGATGTATAATGACAATAAAGGCTACACTATACTGTAATTAATCACTCACCAAAATAAAAACATTTTTTCATTACTATTCTTTTCTTGTATTCTACAGCTTGCAACATAACACACACATGCTGTACACACAGACATACTTTAGTGACTTATTAACAAAATTGGTATCTTGGCATATTCTATGCACAGGAAGGCCAGGATATGGACGCATGCTTCTGTTTATGCTGCACACACCTGTCCTCAAATACAAAATGACAGATGTTACAGCATGAACATCTTGCTACAAGCTATGCGCCAACAACTGGGCTCTAACAAACTCATTGCCAGGTTTTCCATCATCTGAAACCCTTTTCCATTGTACTTGTTTAAGGGCACAGCATCTTCAACAGGAAGTTGGCCAACATTTTGGAAGGCGACAGTAGGATGGCCAAAGGAATGGAACAAACATATGTGTTTTTCTCTTTAACAGATTAACTTCATCAATTCAGTTACCTGCTTCATTTGTAAGACACATCTGTTTGTTTGTCTTCCACTGTATATAAATTACAAACTGACTTAAATTCCTTTTAAAAATTGTATTTCAATCACATTTTTCATGGAAATATTCCTTAGGATTTTACACAGAGAATATCAATCTATAATTATAGAGGTAAAAGTCCCCTGGATGAATTCTCTGGATCAGAATTTAGGATTAAGATTTTTTTTAAATTTCATATGCTAATGTTAACACTACTTGCCTGCCCAAGGAAGGTTAAAGCAATTATTGTATTAGAAGTAGCAATAAGGTGATTATTTGTTAATATCAGTTTGTGGAGATTCATGGTCCACAGTAATTTTAAATTTTGCTAGCCGAGGCATGCTTTGAGTCAAATATACAAAAACAATATTCAAGTTACTGCGACAAATGTTATCATCACATACCATAGAAAATTTCATGCAAGAAACAACATGCAGAATGAGAAGATCTTCTGTAATTGTATGTAGAGATGACCTTGGGAAACAGAAGGAAGAAGTGCAAATTCAAAACCATGAAACAAAGGCATCTCAGCTCTCAGAAACAGAGGGGATATGGTAAGTGGTTCAGAAGACATCCACTCTAGCTCATTGGAAGGTAAATAGAAAGAAGGAGAGATATACTTTCAGACTTAAAAGATTCTATCTGCAGTAAAGATAGAATTAGCACTCATGGTTATACTTCTTGTCTCAAAGAGTTAAATTATTTTTATAATACTCTGTTTCCCCCAAAATAAGTCCTCCCCAGGTAATAAACCCAATCGGGCTTTTGAGCGCATGTGCTAAAATAAGCCCGCCCCAAAAATATTGCATCACAGCTGCAGCCATGTGGTGACCATGCTCGATGCCTCCTGCACCTCAAAAATAATAAGACTTTCCCAAAAATAAGGCCAAGAGTTTATTTCGGGGTTCAAAAGAAAATAAGACCCTGTCTTATTTTCAGGGAAACACGGTACCTGTGTCTAGTTAGATTAGAATCCAAAGAGGATTTTTGTTTAAAGACACTCTGTTAGGGGCAACCTTAGTGAGAGAAATTATTGAATATGTAGGAAGTTAGCACCCACCCCTTTCCTAGAGGAATGAAATATTTCAGGAAATATTAAAAAGGCAGAATAGTATGTTTCCCAAGATGAGAAAAGGAGAAACAAAGCAGCTCCCTGCACTTCCCTGCCCCCACCCTTCAGCTGATGGGTAATGGGATGAAGGCATCATCCTCAGGACATGGTAGGATTAGCCCTCTACCCTTCTCAGCAAATGGCACCTGGGAAGATTACATCACCCAGCAAGACTCAACCAAGCCTGGGACACAGACAGCCTACAAAGTTAGCTAAGACTCCCGCCCCTTGGATTCTGATGGCCAATGGGCTGTCAGGTAAATTTCTTATACAGAATGTATTTGTTGTATGGATACATTTCTTGTACAGGAACAGGAAACTCTAAGGCAGGGTCCAAGAGAGCATACAAATACATCCATCTCTCCACTTCATATGCTTTTTGCCCAGGACCTCAAACCATGTTGTCCTGTCCTCCATTAGACCATCTTTCCAAATAGCCTCCATGTTTCCAGTGTCTTTCTCCCTACTTGGAACTGAACCCAGATGGACATTTCTTCTAACGATTACTTAATATACGGGTATTTAAAGTAGACATTCTTACTGATGGTGGTGTAAATTTAACAGAAGCTGCATGGAATCCTTCTGGAATCAGCAGCATATAACTAAAGTAACTGATTAATGAAATAAATGTTGTGAACGTTTGAGGCAAGCAGGAGCAAAATGATCTGTCTTAACCACAAACCCACTCCATGTCCATGCTATTTACTTCAAGACAAGAAGTATTGTAAAGAAATATTCTAAATTTTGTTTACATTCTGTGTATCAATGGTATGGTATGAGCTGGTTTTGAAAGAATACACATCCATAATTTCAAATGGTGGGCTAAAAGACACACAAACACCCACCCACCCATGCAATAGGAAGCCAAGGGGGAAATAATGTAAAACAACTCTGTGTCTATAAAAAATTGAAATGATGTCAAAGGTAACTTTCTCTGTTTGCAACTAGACAAAGCAAATCTAATAAATACAAAGGCAGTATTCCATTTTCAAGAACTGAATCTTAGATTATTTTCTCTTCCTCTTCTTCCTGTTGGATAAAAATCATCTTAATGGATCCTAAAAACAATTTAAGAAACAACCAGTATTCTTCAATAAGCATTAATTTGCAAAACCTTATTTAAGTCCATTTCTTTTCAGTATTCCAGTAGTATGGCAGTATTCCATTTTCATTCGGGGTATCTATAAATATTTTGACTATTGCAATTCTACCTACCTACAAATTGCTTAATCCACTAAGCATAAATCAAAATAAAAATATTTGATGCACCAAAGTTTTAAGTGTGGATTTGGTGACATGAAGCGAGGAATCACTGTATTATATATATTTATTGTACCATATTCTGAGGAGCATTTGCCCCCATCTCTGACCTTGCTGTTAGGGGGGTTGTATTAAATTGCAACTCTCACAGTTGGAAGTTCACTGAAAATAGTGACACAGCAGTCCCACCTCTGGTTTCTTCTAAATAGCTAGCATGGTTACTCAGAGGGATCCATGGGAATTGTGCTTTTCATTATATTCATGAGGCCAAACCGTGCGAAAGACGTTCTCTCTGCTTGTAGTCAGGTATCTGTTCAGTGCATGACTTATGCCAAATTACCATTTGAATGGCTAACATATTTCCTATGGTCATTAGAAAAAAATGGCAGTCCTTCTCTGAGGACCTTTCATATTAGGTAAAACCATTTTCCCGTCTACATATTTCCTTTGATGTGGCACCGTTACTTTAGAGGATTGGGGATGTCTGAGATAAGATCTCTGAAAGCTTTAGTTGCAGCTCCCAGAATCCTCTAAAATTCCTTATTGAATTATAGTTCTTAAGATGATAGGAAAAGAACATTATAAACTAAATGATTGAAGAGTAATCATGTCCATTATTTTACATTTTCGTAACTTCTCTGTCCAGGCTCTTTTTCAAGGGCAGGCCAAGAAAAGTTCTGCATTCCTGCTTTGATCCAAAGTTTACTTTTATATCTGACTAAAGAACTAGATGTTCTTTGGGAAATGATCATTGATCTTGTTCAGGTTTTGAATGGAAACTTCAATAAGATGCCTATTTATAACCATTTGTGGTTCTGTTAGGATGAATATCAGCTTGTTCCAATAACATCTCCTGCTACACCATTCTCATTGGATCTATTCATCAGAGGATAATTAGAACTGCAGATTAGATTAGCAGAGTTGGAAGAGAACTTGTACGTCATCTAGTCCAACCCCACACCCAAGCAGGAGACGCCATACCCAAGCAGTCCAATCTCTTCTTGAAAGCCTCCAATGATGAGGCTCCCACAACTTCCGAAGGCAAACTATTGCCTTCCATTGGTTCTCACTGTCAGAAAATTTCTCCTTATTTCTAGGTTGAATCTCTACCTGATCAGTTTCCATTCATTATTCCTTGTCTGGCCTTCAGGTACCTTGCAAAATAGCTTGACCTCTTCCTTTCTGTGGCAGCCCCTGAAATATTGGAATACTGCTATTATGTCTCCCCTGGTCCTTCTCTTCACTACTAGACTAGCATGCCCAGTTCCTGTAACCTTTATTCATATGTTTTAGAAATATACAATTGCTTTCATAAAAATTTCCATCAAGAAAATTCATGGCCTGGGGATGGATGGATGGATACATATAGGTTTTGTGGCTTTTCTTACTTATTCCAGATAAGACTACCGTATTTATTCGATTATAACGCGCAAAATTTTGTACCCAAAAAAGAACTCAAAGTTTGGGTGCGCATTATAAACGAGGGTTCGGGTTTCTGCGCGGCGGCGGCGGGGGGAGAAGCAGAGCCCAGAAAGAGACGCGGTTTCCTCAGCTGCGGAGCCCTTTGCCCTGCCAGCGGGCTGGTGAGGGTGGAACGGCGGGGAGCGCGGCGGCAGCGGGGGGAGAAGCAGAGCCCAGAAAGAGATGCGGTTTGCTCCATCGCCTCTCAGTTGCGGAGCCCGGCCAGGAAGGCAGCTCTTCCCCCCCGCCTTCGCTTCCACACACACACCCGTCCCCCTCACTCGCAGAGCTCTCGCTGGCTTCGGGAAGCAGAAGCGCCGAGCCCAGAAAGAGACGGGTGAAAGTCATGCTTTATAAAAATCGGTATAAAATAAAAATTTTATACCGATTTTTAATCGAAAATTAGGGGGTGCGCGTTATACACGTGTGTGTGTTATAGTCGAATAAATACGGTACCTTTCAGACTTAATGAAGGTATTATAGAACACAATAATGCAGCAAGCACATGATCATGAACTATGTAAGTAACAATAATCAGAAATCATACATCATAAATTACATTTAAATAAAAATAAATGTGATAATGATGTTCACCTGAAAGCAGAGAATGAAACAGTGTCTTTGCCACTAATTGATGTGAAAGATAGTGAAGGGCTGCATTGACACTTTTATATTTTCACTTAATAGATTAATATTTCTAGAGACACTTTATTAGAATTCACAAATTTTCAAGCACTTTTTTAGTGCCTTTTCCCCTATTTTCCCAAGATATTTTCAGGAGGACACATCTTTTGTGCGTTCATTGTTAGTCGCAAATGCATCTTTGTATTTCTTTTGTATTGGCGATTTGCATAACATTTGAAATTTGCCTAACATTCAGTCAGAACTGAAAAATCTTCTTGGAAGAGAAGCGAAATGTCTTCAAGGCAATTGCCTTTTGCAATATTTTGCTTTATACTGCAAGAGGCCTGGTTTCAGTGCCTTTATAAGAATAAAAATACTTCTCATTCAGTAATTTTTCATAAAAGTGTAATTGCTTATAAGGCTTGCTATCGCATTGCTGTGCCTATTATATGGGATTATATAAGCAATTATTAAGATACCAAATATATGATGGGTTTACAATTCTCATTGCATTTCATCTTCTAAAGTACAGGTTTTTAATATGGACAATGTTTGTCTTGCTCACCTATGAATGTATATGTTATATTGTTTTTCTATACAAAATGTTGTTTAATTATGTGTAACATTCCAGTCAACCAAAGCTTTGCCATAAAAATTCAATGTGCTCTTAAATAAAAGAGTCTGCAAAAAAGCAGCATCCGTTCTACTTGGGGGGGGGAAGGAAATTGCCTTTTGAAAAGGCACCTTTTGGAATATTTGGAAAAGTGCATCTTTAACCCTGCTAACTAAAAATTCTGGTACTTATATTTCTTATTTGGGGGTGCCAATTTGAGACAGGCACTTTTTTGATTTTAGAACTGTCTCACATAAAATATAATTATTACCAACAACCTTTGATTTAGTGTTCCGTTTCCAGCCATAATCTTAGAGCAACTTATGACCAACTATGGTCTCTGTTTTACAACCTGCTGAAGCACAGACATATTTTTCTGCCAAAAAGCGTTGAGCTAAAGTGGAAGGGCTTAATACAAAGAGAAGGACTATGTGCTATGAGCAAACTCTATTGGTATTTATCTGCCATTGTTCCCAGTGCGGATAACATATGAAGGAGAGAGAACATACGCAAGAGAGATTAAAGAGTAACACCAGAATGAATCAGCGAACTACTGCTGTAAAGTTTACTGACCTGTTTCCAGGAGATAAAAATTGTGATCATTTCTCTGGAGGTGAATAATGCCGGGAGGGAAAAATACAATAGTCAAAAAATGGCATAAGATGCTTTTCTCTAAGGGATGACAGGCAGTTTGGAATGAATTGTCACTTGTTTTCTATTTACCTGTCTATCTAATATTGAATGAGACTCCTCAACAGCATTTAAAACCATAACTTTGCTATTGTGCTTTTCCGTTGTTTTCTTTCTGGCAATGCTCCAGTTTGCCTGTAACCGTTTGTTCAGCTGGGGAGAAAGGATACTTGCTGATCTACTGTTTTATTGAACCATTCAATTGAGAGATTCTGCTGACAAAAAAAGAAAGCAGCAACAGCAGCACATCTGGGGCAAAAGAGCTGAACTACAGCATCCAGCGGTTCTTTGAGAAAACACCAAGAGCAGATTTCAAGACCTGCATGTAATGGATATGACCTTATTTCTTGTCCAGCATTTATTTGTCATACTGTAGCAATGCATTGTCTTGTTGCCATGAGTAGGACCATTACCTTGAGCATCTCACAAAAGCCGTTCGGCATGTTCCGTATTTCTGTGTGCATAGTCCTGCGGAATTTTTATTTTATTTCTAGCAAGATATGCGATATCGTAACATACCAGCAGGCAGCATATCAAATTCAATATTTTCTATTGAACATGAAGGAAAGAGATAGCGTCAGGTGTGCACATATGGGGAGGAAAACATCACTCTCATTTTCATTGACAGAAAAACAATGGGATTATGTTTCCTGAATGTTGAGCCTATATAGCTATAATCCTGTTTACCAGGGCACACTTGACTATTAGCAATTTAAGCAGGTCTGAGAGGCAGAAAGCAAAATTTTCATTTGAATGCTCAGAAGGTTTTACAGTTCTTTGAAGTCAATAGCCTAGTATCTGGGATGTGTGGCAATACCTGAGTAGCTATCTCATGTTATTATAATAACTTATTTGGATTTATCGCTTAGAATAAAAAGTATTAATGTATCTGTTCATTCCAAATCAGTACAGTGTAGTGGTTAAGGTTAGAATAGAATAGAATAGAATAGAATAGAATAGAATAGAATAGAATAGTTGGAAGGGACCTTGGAGGTCTTCTAGTCCAACCAAGCTTAGGCAGGAAACCCTACACCATTTGAGACAAATGGTTATCTAATCTCTTCCTAAAAACTTCTAGTGTTGGAGCATTCACAACTTCTGGAGGCAAGTTGTTCCACTGATCAATTGTTCTGTCAGGAAATTTCTCCTTAGTTCTAAGTTGCTTCTCTCCTTGATTATTTTCATCTAGAAGTGATAAAATCTAGGTATCAGGTCAACCTTGAGGTATAATAAATCACAGGACAACTTCAGGCCAGACATTCTTTTAGCCCAAAGAATCTTCCATAATTTTGTAAAAAACAGTTTTGCAATTTGTATATGATTTTTCTAACAAACCGCTTTTTAAGAGCCTGGTTGGTCTACTGGTTAAGGCACCAGGTTATAAACTGGGAGACTATGAATTCTAGTTCCATTTTAGGCATGAAAACTCGCTAGATGTCACACTTTCTCAGCTCAACTCACTTCACAGGTTAATTGTTGGGGAGAAAATAGGAGGAGGAAGGAGTATTAAGTATGTTCACCACATTGAGATATTTACAAAAATAATAAAGTGAGATAAAATAAATATTATTTCTGCTTTTGCTTAAAGACTAATTCAGATTTTAATAATGTTCCTAAATAGAAGGAGATACATGCCCCCCTCAATAAATAAACAAATAAAGATAATAATTACTGATATAATTATAAGGTTGGAGTAATCAAACAGCAGATAGGCAATATCAGCCTGGGTCTTATTCAGAGGTGGTATTCAGCCAGTTCGGGCTGGTTCACCTGAACCGCTAGCAGAAATCCAGCCACCCACCCACCTGCCCTGGCTCTATTTCATCCTATTTATAGACTTTTTGAGCAAAGTGTATGCACCAAAAGCCAGCCACATGCACATGCACACATTTGTGAACTGGTAGGGAAGGTAAGTGAAACCCATCCCTGGTCTGATTATTGGTTTCCTAAGACCAAAAAATGGGGGGATTTGCTTCAAAATACCCCTTATTAATGAAAAATGATAAGAGCCGGATTTTTAACTTAAATTGCACATTGGAAATTTATTTTTTTAATTCAATTTTGTGAATTTTGCGAATCAGAATCAGCACGTCATAATTTCCTGATTAAGGAAGCACTTCATATAGTTACTCATGGCCTGGTCATCCCACAGTTGGATTAATGTCATGTGCTCTACATGGGACTGCCCTTGAAGACCATCGGAAAGCAGAACGTTATGGCAGGTGGCTTCCAGATGCAATTCAAAATAGTGGCTATCACCCATAAAATCCTACTTGTCATGGAGCCAGTCTACCAGAGACACTCCTTATCTGCAATTGTTTTGGCAGACCTTGTATGACCAAGCAGAGTGGATGCACTTCAAGTCTCATTGATCAAAAAGTCTCATATTACAAGACCCAGAGAGCACACCTATTCTGTTGCAGCACCTGTTCTCTGGACCACTCTCTCCTCCAAAATTCATGTAGCTCCCATTCTTATGACATGTGGCAAAGACAACTTTAAAAATTCTTAGGCAAATATCTTATTTTTTTTAACTGGTAGCTGATACTCTACCAGTAAGGACAAGATTGTGATCCACAAATAACTAAAGGATATTATATACTGTTGGTTCAGGAATTCTGGGAGTTGAAGTCATAAAAGGGCAATGGTTCCCCATCCTGCTGTAGAGGAAGAGGAGAAAAAGTTGTTACCAAGGCAACAGTGAGAAAAAAAGGGGCTTGAGGACATGGGAAGAATGTACTATAATATCAGACAAGACCTACCCTTTTTCAAACAAAGATAAAGGAGGAAGGGAAGAAGCAGATTCAGATTTGGAAAATTCTGCTACTATGGCTCCACAATAATAATAATAATAAAATACTGATATATATAATAGTGGTTTTTTAGTCTGATCTACCTTGAAGATCTACCTGCTGATACATGCAGTACAGATCAGGTGGATTGGAACTCTTTTGCAACTGAGACTTGGAATTAAACTGGAGTTTAAAAGAAGTGGATTCGAGCTGAATAAGCAAATATGGCTGGTTCTTGAATTGAATGAAGCCATAACCCATAATTTATGAACTATACTGTCGAAAACCATAGAACATACATTAGAGTTCATTAGATTTTAATATAACCAGTCAAAGAATTTGTCTTGGATTATAAATAGAAAAAAACAAGTAAAAATGTGTGGAAATAATAAAGTACATCAATATGGATTCTGAATGGTGAAATAACCAGTTGTAATTTGAGAAAGTAAATATTTGCAGAAATATTAAATTTGAACCCGTTAAGAATGCATCATAGGCATACTATGTACAGTAGGCATATAATTGCCATAATAAGTTTGACAGAATTATAAAACTAATGTCTCCATTAAGTTGAGCTTTTGAGGATTACGGGGCGTGAATAAAGGCAAATATATGTGTCCTGGGATAATGTTGCAGGATCCAATCGGGGCTGGTCATCAAGACCAGATCTTTAGTGTTAGAGTGAGATACATTCTGGTGAGAGAGGAGCTTCTTAAGAAGTGGCTTCAATACAAAATCACAATGGGATTTTCCCATGTCTTTTGCCAGGAAATGTACATAAGGCCGGCTCGAAAGGCGTGCCCCCTCCTAACCATAGTGAGGGCCTCCGAATCCAATGGTGATGTATGTTTTGCTCTGCGGGTTCATGGAGAGCTAAGCCTAACCCTAAGTGGAATTTTCCCCAAAGAGATTTTCCTATGTATTTTGCAAGGAAATGTACATAAGGCCGGTTCGAAAGGCGTGCCCCCTCCTAACCATAGTGAGGGCCTCCGAATCCAATGGTGATGTATGTTTTGCTCTGCGAGTTCATGGAGAGCTAAGCCTAACCCTAAGTGGAATTTTCCCCAGTGGGATTTTCCAATGTATTTTGCAAGGAAATGTACATAAGGCCGGCTCGAAAGGCGTGCTCCCTCATAACCATACTGACCGTCTCCGAATCCAATGGCGATGTCCGTTTTGCTCTATGAGTTCATGGAGAGCTAACCCTAACCCTAAGTGGAATTTCCCCCAATGGGATTTTCCCATGTATTTTGCCAGGAAATGTACACAAGGCCGGGTCGAAAGGCGTACCCCATCCTAACAATACCGAGGGCCTCAGAATCCAATGGCGATGTCCGTTTGGCTCTGCTAGTGCATGGAGAGCTAACCCTAACCCTAAGTGGAATTTTACCCAGTGGGATTTTCCCATGTAATTTGCCAGCAAATGTACATAAGGCCAGCTCGAAAGGCGTGCCCCCTCCTAACCATAATGATGGCCTCCGAATCCAATGGCGATGTCCGTTTTTCTCTGTGAGTTCATGGAGAGCTAACCCTAACCCTAAGTGGAATTTTCCCCAATGGGAGTTTCCCATGTATTTTGCCAGGAAATGTACATAAGGCCGGCTCGAAAGTTGTGCTCCCTCCTAACCATACCGAGGGTCTCCGAATCCAATGCCGATGTCTGTTTTGCTCTGCGAGTTCATGGAGAGCTAACCCTAACCGTAAGTGGAATTTTCCCCAGTGGGATTTTCCCATGTATTTTGCAAGGAAATATACATAAGGCCGGGTCTTAAGGCGTGCCCCAACCTAACCATACCAAGGGCCTCAGAATCCAATGGTGATGTCCGTTTTGCTCTGCTAGTTCATGGAGAGCTAACCCTAAGTGGAATGTTCCCCAATGGGATTTTCCCATGTCTTTTGCCAGGAAATGCAAATAAGGCCGGCTAGAAAGGCGTGCCCCCTCCAAACCATACCGACGGCCTCCGAATTCAATGGCAATGTCCGTTTTGCTCTGCGAGTTCATGGACAGCTAACCCTAACCCTAAGTGGAATTTTCCCCAAAGAGATTTTCCCATGTAGTTTGCCAGGAAATGTACATAAGGCCGGCTCGAAAGGTGTGCCCCCTCGTAACCATACTGAGGGCTCCGAATCCAATGCCGATGTCCGTTTGGCTCTGAGAGTTCATGGAGACCTAACCCTAACCCTAAGTGGTGTTTTCCCCAATGGGATTTTCCCTTGTATTTTGCAAGGAAATGTACATAAGACCGTCTGGAAAAGTGTGCCCCCTCCTAAACATTCCGAGGGCCTCCAAATCCAATGGTGATGTCCGTTTTGCTCTGTGATTTCATGGAGAGCTAACCCTAACCCTAAGTGGAATTTTCCCCAATGGGATTTTCCAATGGATTTTTCTAGGAAATGTACATAAGGCCGGCTGGAAATGTGTGCCCCCTCCTAAACATACCGACTGTCTCCGAATCCAATGGCGATGTCCATTTTGCTCTGTGAGTTAATGGAGAGCTAACCCTAACCCTAAGTGGAATTTCCCCCAATGGGATTTTCCCATGTATTTTGCCAGGAAATGTACACAAGGCCGGGTCGAAAGGCGTACCCCATCCTAACAATACCGAGGGCCTCAGAATCCAATGGCGATGTCCGTTTGGCTCTGCTAGTGCATGGAGAGCTAACCCTAACCCTAAGTGGAATTTTACCCAGTGGGATTTTCCCATGTAATTTGCCAGCAAATGTACATAAGGCCAGCTCGAAAGGCGTGCCCCCTCCTAACCATAATGATGGCCTCCGAATCCAATGGCGATGTCCGTTTTTCTCTGTGAGTTCATGGAGAGCTAACCCTAACCCTAAGTGGAATTTTCCCCAATGGGAGTTTCCCATGTATTTTGCCAGGAAATGTACATAAGGCCGGCTCGAAAGTTGTGCTCCCTCCTAACCATACCGAGGGTCTCCGAATCCAATGCCGATGTCTGTTTTGCTCTGCGAGTTCATGGAGAGCTAACCCTAACCGTAAGTGGAATTTTCCCCAGTGGGATTTTCCCATGTATTTTGCAAGGAAATATACATAAGGCCGGGTCTTAAGGCGTGCCCCAACCTAACCATACCAAGGGCCTCAGAATCCAATGGTGATGTCCGTTTTGCTCTGCTAGTTCATGGAGAGCTAACCCTAAGTGGAATGTTCCCCAATGGGATTTTCCCATGTCTTTTGCCAGGAAATGCAAATAAGGCCGGCTAGAAAGGCGTGCCCCCTCCAAACCATACCGACGGCCTCCGAATTCAATGGCAATGTCCGTTTTGCTCTGCGAGTTCATGGACAGCTAACCCTAACCCTAAGTGGAATTTTCCCCAAAGAGATTTTCCCATGTAGTTTGCCAGGAAATGTACATAAGGCCGGCTCGAAAGGTGTGCCCCCTCGTAACCATACTGAGGGCTCCGAATCCAATGCCGATGTCCGTTTGGCTCTGAGAGTTCATGGAGACCTAACCCTAACCCTAAGTGGTGTTTTCCCCAATGGGATTTTCCCTTGTATTTTGCAAGGAAATGTACATAAGACCGTCTGGAAAAGTGTGCCCCCTCCTAAACATTCCGAGGGCCTCCAAATCCAATGGTGATGTCCGTTTTGCTCTGTGATTTCATGGAGAGCTAACCCTAACCCTAAGTGGAATTTTCCCCAATGGGATTTTCCAATGGATTTTTCTAGGAAATGTACATAAGGCCGGCTGGAAATGTGTGCCCCCTCCTAAACATACCGACTGTCTCCGAATCCAATGGCGATGTCCGTTTTGCTCTGTGAGTTAATGGAGAGCTAACCTTAAGTGGAATTTTCCCCATTCGGATTTTCCCATGTATTTTGCCCGCAAATGTACATAAGGCCGGCTCGAAAGGCGTGCTCCCTCCTAACCATACTAACGTTCTCCAATCCAATGGCGATGTCTTTTTTGCCCTGCGAGTTTATGGAGAGCTAACTCTAATCCAAAGTGGAATTTTCCCCAATGGGATTTTCCCATGTATTTTGCCAGGAATTGTACATAAGGCCTGCTCGAAAGGCGTGCGTCCTCCTAACCATACGGAGGGCCTCCGAATCCAATGGCTATTTCCGTTTTGCTCTGCGAGTTGATATAGAGCTAACCCTAACCCTAAGTGGAATTTTACCCATTGGGATTTTCCCATGTATTTTGCCAGCAAATGTACATAAGGCCAGCTCGAAAGGCATGCCCCCTCCTAACAATACCGAGGGCCTCCGAATGCAATGGCGATGTCCGTTTTGCTCTGCGAGTTCAGGGACAGCTAACCCTAACCCTAAGTGGAATTTTCCCCAAAGGGATTTTCCCATGTGTTTTGCCCGCAAATGTACATAAGGCCAGCTCGAAAGACGTGCCCCCTCCTAACAATACCGAGGGCCTCCGAATCCAATGGCGATGTCTGTTTTGCTCTGCGACTTCATGGAGAGCTAACCCTAACCCTAAGTGGAATTTTCCCCAATGGGATTTTCCCATGTATTTTGGCATGAAATGTACATAAGTCTGAAAATTCGAAAGTTTAAATCACTGGTCCCAGAGGCCCAATCAAATTGGATTACGTGGCATTTCTATCTTGTTTTATTGACAATAATGTGGTGATGAATTGACCCAGCCTTAGCAGAAATAGGGTACAGACTCCTTGTCATGAAAATCTTTATTTATCACCTATGAATTTATGGCATTCACACACTGAAAATTCCTGACAATAATCCTTCAAAGAGTTCCCTGCAGCAACAAACCTTATCAGTTCTTTGCTATAATTGCCAGGCTGGGAGCTCCCAGCCACAAAGCTGCAAATTACGTTCTGGCAAGCAGTCTCTGAAGCATGAAATACAATGAACCAAATCTTCAGAAATCCGAACTGTTGTCTCCTATGACCACCACTCCCCTTTCCTTCTATTTAGTCCCCAGCCAGTAGTGGCCATTCAGCATCCACATGTGCCTTGCTTCCTGAGTTACGCCTTGTTCTCAGTTGTTCTCCTCTCCTAAAAACTTTGTGCATATGTGCATCTAGAACAGGCCCCGGCTGTTCTTCCACCCACTTACCTCAACCTTCAAAGGCAGCTGCCTCTCTGGTGGCTGGGAAATGTCAGATAGCACTGGTTCTATCTATGCGTCTGACGCAGAGCAGCCATTAGACCAGTGGTAGTCAACCTGGTCCCTACCACCCACTAGTGGTCATTCCAGCTTTCATGGTGGGTGGTAGGTATTTTGTCCGATACTGAAACACTTTCCTTTTTTAAATTTAATTGACTTCCCTACTTTACAAATCACCATTACTGTGGAACTGGTGGGCGGTTAGTAAATTTTACTACTAACAGAGATACAAAAGTGGCCAATAGGTATAAAAAGGTTGACTACCCCTGCATTAGAGCCTTCCCCCGACTCCAGAGCTGGCCCAAGTTCCTCCCAAACCTCCTCATTGTCCAAGTCTGCCAGCAGCTCCACTGGCAGCTGGCAGGCCACAACAGCCATTGCAGTTTTCTTTCCTCCATCCCAGTTCTTTGAGAAGCTCATAGTTAAAGGGTATAATAATCATTTTTACTGAGATGACTTTATGGATGAAGGTGACCACATCTCTTTTAGTGAAGAGATATAAAGCAATATTCCATATGGCATTTCTTCTCAGAGACCCTTCAACTGAAACAGACACAACTTTGTTTTGTATGCACTAAAATCAATTGTGGGATTCAAAAATTTTTAATTACCAGTTCTATGGGCAGGCCTTGTTGGGCGTGGCATGGCTTGGTGGGTGTGGCAGGAAAAGATACTGTAAAATCTCCATTCCCTCCCCATTCCAGGGGAAGGTTACTGCAAAATCCCCATTCCATCCCAATCAGCTGGGACTTGAGAGGCAGAGAATGGATGGGGGTGTGACCAGTCAGAAGTGCTATTTACCGGTTCTCCGAATTACTCAAAGTTTCTGCTACCAGTTCTCCAGAACTGGTCAGAACCTGTTGAGTACCACCTCAGACTACAATATTTTGTGTCTGAGACTTTTGTGTGATTCTTTGAGCAACCAATTTCCTTTTTCCTTAACCTTGAAGTTAAGAATCCAAAGCTACAATGTCTGATGGCCTTTTGTAAACAATAGGAAGTTCATTAAAAAAAATTAAATTCTTTTCTCTTTTCCTCATCCTAAATGCTCTTGGTCAACTTTATTGTATAGTTTCTGTGCCGGACAAAAGATTCTTGTAAAAGATTTAACTATTCAATTATGGTATTGAGCTTCTCTCAAATATACTCCTGAGCCAGTGGTTACCTCTGCATAAATTTTTATTGACCTCTGTGCATAGTAGTTTATTCTTTTGTAGGGTGCTTTTTAATATGGTAGATCAATAAGGAAATTAGAATTAGTGGCTCTTGTGGGCCATTTTCCAGACACAATTACTGGGCTGAATGAATCAATAAAGGTAACATTTATTGTATAAGGTAAACATAACTTTTACTTAATCAATGACAAAGTGACTATAAAATAATGTAAGTTCTGCTTTCCCTCAGATGAGTAAAAGTTCAGAATAATTCCATTATTTTGGGTTTATTTTAATGTGTAAACAAAATCAGTATCCTACTGAGACATGTTATGCATATACATTTATGATGATTGATTTTGTTTTTTATTCTCAGAACATATAGATGCAACACTTAAATTCTTAATGTACTTTCAGTCAAGGAAGTCTGTGGTTTCCTTTTTTGCTACTGTACTGTTATATTGTTGTGATGTTAATGAAAAGGAATGACATAATGAGAGGAAACAAACAAAGAAATGAAAAGAGGAGAGATAATGTCATTTCTTGAAATGCATGAAGGATATTTAATGTTATTCCTAAATATTATACAGGTAGAAGAAACAGTTTAAAAATTAAGTAATGAAAACATGATGTTTTAAGCAAATGAGCGAGATTTAACAGTTTAGGCGTAATCCATAAACTCCTAATATAATAAAAAGCTAAATAAATAAAAAGCTAAAGCAGAATGCAACTTCAAAGTTTATATTTACTTATTTCTATTTCTCAGGTCAACCCTGACTGCTCTTTAGAAGGCCAGATCCTGAAGATGAAACTTAAATACTAATGACAAAGAAGGACTCACTGGAGAAAAGCCTAATGCTGGGAAAGATTGAGGGCAAAAGAAGAAGAGGATGGCAGAGAATGAGGTGGCTGGATGGAATCACCAAAGCACTAGGCATGAGCTTAAATGGACTCCAAAGGATGGTAGAGGACAGCAAGGCCTGGAGGAATGTTGTCCATGGGGCTGCGATGGGTCAGACACGACTTCGCAACTAACAACAACATGGCTACTCATCTACCAAAGGTAGTCTGGGCAGCAAACAAAAATAAAAGCAAAACAAAATTCACAATCAACAACAGGAAAAAAAAGTTGATGTCCTTAAATTTTTTTAGTAACTACAGCATACAACAGAAACAACCACATACTTGTCAGAGATCCATTAACACTGTAGCCACAGTACCTAGGGAAATAGGTTCTCGCAGTTTATTAGAAGGCTAGCAAAATTGGGGCTATGCCTAACTCAAGGATAAGGCAGATCCATGAGATACATTGTTGATGACCCAACAAGTGACACTTCTTCATCAAAGACCATGCTACTCTGCTTAGTTTGATGGGATTGGTAGAAACAATGGCATAACCAACATATAGCCAGAGGTGGGTTGCTAATTTTTTTATTACAGGTTCAGGCGCACTCCCATGCAACTCTTCTGCGCATGCACATAAGTGTCTTGGCGAGTAGGCGGAGCCTCCTGCCACTGCTACTACCGGTTTAGCCAAACTGGGCTGAACTGGCAGCAACCCACCTCTGTATATACCCATATATAATATCTCTTTATGGGGGGGGAAAGGGGAAGGAGAGAAAGAAAAAGGAGTTTTCCTTATTTTTGTGTATCCTTTGGGATACATTCAAATTTAGCCCATGAGTTTTTCTAAATAGGATCATTTAGTTATTAAGTCTGTATAACAACACTTCTAATTTGATTCCAAAAAGTGCTGAGAATTACAGAGTTTGGAAACATTGCACCTGTTCCTGAATCAAAACTGAAGCACTGCGCAGCCCTATTAATTATAAGATGCAATTGCTCAGCAATTCCAAGATTCACTTTCACGACTATCATATATAACATAGATTTCTTACACTGCAAGTATCTCCATGTCCATATATGCCTACCAAGAAATTAAAGAACAGTACGTTCAGGAGAGATTGTTTTAAGGTAGGTTAGCATTAAGACCTGAACATAGTAACTGAGAGATTTTGAGGAGCATTACCATATCAATGCTATCTTGTGGATAAGAATTACTCTTTTAGAGTTCTTAGTAAGTTTCTGGAGCTTTCAAAACAGACTTAAACTTACTCAGTTGTCATGGCTCCTTTCTGAAGATGGAAAACTGTGGGTAGCCTCCTTAACCTTTCCACTGACCATATGTTAGAGTTGTTTTCCAAAGAAACAAATACTTGTTCATTATTATTGAAACTACCAGGTAGTTACATGTCCCAGCCATTATTTTTTTAAAAAAAAATTAAAGATACAGTCTATGTTTAAAGTGGAGCTTCAAATTAATATTGCCATGCTAAATTACAAAGAAAGAAACCATTCAATGGGAGTATATCTTAAATTGGGGTTACTGTTGACAGCACAGAGGCTCAGCGGTTAAGATGTTGAACTTCTTGCCTAGAAAGCCAGGAGCCTGGGTTCAAGACCCAAGCACCATGCAACAGGGTGAGCTTCCGTTTTCATCCCAGTTCCTGTTAATCTAGCAGTTCTAAAGCATCAAATGCAAGTAGATAAATAGGTAGCACTTTGCTGGAAAAGTAACAGCACAGTGCTGACTCCATGGCCTTGACATGGAGATGAGCACCACTCCTTACAATCGGCAACTAGCAAAATAAAATCTGCAAGGACGCCTTTTCTTTTTTACCTTTTTTAAAATTTGCTTTGGTTTTTTTAAAATTATTATTTGGAGAAGTTATTGAGAAGAAAAACATTTAGCAAATAAACCTGCCTAACAGAAGTGAAGTGGTGCATCAGTGGCCAAGATGCTGAGCTTGTTGATCATAAGGTCAGCAGTTCGGTGGTTCAAGTCTCTAGTGCCGCATAACAGCGTGAGCTCCTGTTACTTGTCGCAACTTCTGCCAACCTAGCAGTTCCAAAACACATGAAAAATGTAAGTAGAAAAATAGGGACCACTTTGGTGGGAAGGTGACAACATTCTGTGCGCCTTTGGCATTTAGTCATGCTGGCAACATAACCACAGAGAATGTCTTCGGACAGCCCTGGCTCTTCAGCTTTGAAACAGAGATGAGCACCATCTCCTAGAGTCAGGAACAACCAACACATGTGTGCGAAGCAAATCTTCACCTTTACCTTTAACAGAAGTGACCACATAAACAAGTATTAAAAAACATTTCTACTTTTTTTCTCTTTCTGATCTTTCTCCCTTTTTGCCCAATTAACTGTTCCATGGGTGGGGGGTGGGGTGGGAGGATGTTGTTTAGATCAAACATAGAGAACAAAAAAGAAAATGGGTTTTCCCAGTTTGTGTTTTCATTATTCATTTGGCTTTTGGTATTAAATAATACATATAGATATAGTTTGTTGTTATGTGGCATTATGGAAGGTGCCTTATTATAAAGTATCCCTAAGGTTCTCTCAAAACAAAATCAAAGGGAACCAGTAAGTGAGCCAGACCCATAAGAAAGCATTAAGTATTTCATTTTAATCAGCTTTGATGAGTTGAAGTCCCATGACATGAATATATTTTTACCACTTGATTCCCAAGTAAGAGGGAGTATGCTCTTTCGTCTATCTGACCCCCTGCCTGGAAATATTTGCCCTGACTGAAAGTCTAGCAAACTTACATGCATGATGATGATGTATCATACTTGCATACACGATTAATTCTGTATGGCTGGTTGTGACTCTTTGACTTGCTTTCAACATGAAGTCTGATTTTGGTACTAGATTAAATTTGTGAATATTCAGGATATGAAGTAAAAGCAGACAATCTTTTTTTTCAGCTACGAATATATGTGTGTGTGTGTGTGGATTTTGGTTTATTCGGGTCTTTTCCTGTGTAAAATTAAAATATTAAATTTATTATTTATTATTAGATTAATATTATAAATATTAAATAAATATTAAAATATTAAAATGAAAAAATTTTCATTTGCAAAAGGCAGAAGCCAAAGCCTGATGATGATGGGGGTGATCCCATCGAAACATTGCAAAAACACCTTTAATTTTACACGGGAAAAGACCCGAATAAACCAAAATCTACATACCTATACCCGTGAAAACCTACGAAAACAAATATATATATATATATATATATATATATATATATATATATATATATATATATATATATATATATGTGTGTGTGTGTGTGTGTGTGTGTGTGTGTGTGTGTGTGTGTGTGTGTGTGTGTATACATACATACATACATACATACATATATATATATATATATATATATATATATATATATACATACATACATATATATGTATAGGTAATTGTTTCACAACAACATGTTATTAGGCCCCAATTAAGGGAGGAGACATACTGTTGCCTTTCCTGCCTTTCGGCTCATCACCAGAGACCATCTAGACAGCAAGCCAAGAATTACGTTGTGTAATTTTTTAGATATGTGTGTTAGTTTTATGAGCTGATCAATAAATTAAATTATAGAGAGGCCAGGATAGATCTATTTCAAGCTTATTAGCTCTCATCAGCTGGCCATACCCCTTACTGGGATTCGAACCGGGGCTGTGTTGCATGCTAGGCAAGGAGCCTAGCACTTTAGCCAAGCCGGTTCCCCTTATTGCATCAGCTGAGACAGGGTATATTAGTATAGGTAATTGTTTCACAACAACCTGTTATTAGGCTGTTATTATTGATCAGCTCATAAAACTAACACATATATATGTATATATATATATATGTACAATAATAACTGGACTAGCATACATTGTATTTTTTATAAGGGTGTCAGCTGTCCAGGGAAAAGGGTGGGAGCTATATGAAGGTGAAAAGCAAGACTTTTTAAAAGGATATATTGCTGGGGGTTGGAAGCATCAGAACTTGGCACCAAACCCTTGCCTGCTACAATGCTACAATCAAGCAATATCTTTGCCTGGTTAGTGGAAAAGAGCCATTGTTGTAATGAAGCTTCACCATTTCTCGTCTGATATATAGACTTATACGATATCAGGTTAGATAAGAGAAAATAGGAAGAGATTCTTGAAGATTGCATTTGACTTAGAGGTGGATTCCAAATCCCAGTGCTAGTGGTTTGCTCGTGTGTGCATGGGACACTTCTGTGCATGTGCACAAGTATCTGGGTGGGTGGGCAGAGCTTCCCGCCACCGCTACTCCTGGTTTGTCTGAACTGGAACAAACCGGGAGCAACTCACTTCTGGTTTGACTCTTGGTTCCTGAAGATTACCATTGACTTTATGAGCTTGATTGTGTGCTAGAGACAGTGATATGATTCATGTATTTCTATCCTGCCTTTATTATGATTTTGACAAACATATCCAATATGTTCCTCCTCCTTTTTTCCACACAACAACACTGTGTGTTGATTTGGGCTGAGAGAGAGTGGATTTACCCAAATTCACCAAGCTGGCTTTCATAGCTAAAGTGGGTCTAGAACGCACAATCTCCTGGTTTCTAGCCTGGTGCTTTAACCACTAGACCACACTAGTTCTCTATGATGCTTATTATTGGGAGAATGGCTGACTGAGCAAAACACATTTTGTGAACCCAAGCTATAAGTATGGAGATGCATATGTGTGGACATATACATTTATTCTGTTCAATGCCATGCATATTTCTGATTCGCTTCCCTTCATTCTTTAGCTCTCATACGGTCTATTGTCTGCTCAGCCTTCTCTCAACCTAACTCAAAGTTCTTGACAATGATTTTGGAACTTTAAAAGTTATACCTTGACAATTATTTATTATTGAAGCTTTCTGTTACTTCTTCTGGGAGATTTTTCAGATGCTGAGAGAGACAGAAGATTATCTGTAGAATAGAACAGAACAGAACATAATAGTGGGAGGGACCTTGGATGTCTTCTAGTCGAACCCCCTGCTTAGGCAGGAAACCCTACATCACTTCAGACAAATGGCTATCCAACATCTTCTTAAAAACTGGAGCATTCACAACCTCTGGAAACAAGTTGTTCCACTGATTAATTATTCTATTAGGAAATTTCTCCTTAGTTCTAAGTTGCTTCTCTCCTTGATTAGTTTCCACCCATCGCTTCTTATCCTTCCCACAGGTGCTTTGGAGAATAACTTGACTCCCTCTCCTTTATAGCAGCCTGTGAGATATTGGAACACTGCTATCATGTCTCCCCTAGTCCTTCTTTTCATTAAACTAGACTAAACCAGTTCCTGCAACTGTTCTTCATGTTTTAGCCTCCCCTAATCATCTTTGTTGCTCTTCTCCACACTCTTTCTAGAGTCTCCACATCTTTTTTACATCGTGGCGACCAAAACTGAATGCAGTATTCTAAGTGTGGCCTTATCAAGGCATTAGAAAGTGGTATTGTATTCCAAGTGTGGCCTTACCAAGCCATTATAAAGTGGTATTAACACTTCACATGACCTTGATTCTATCCCTCTGTTGATGCAGCCTAGAACTGTGCTGGCTTTTTTTGTAAACACAAGGCAATCAGCCAATGGGAGAGGTCATTACGAGCTTATCAAAGAAATGGATTTTTTTTGGCCTCTCATGCAGCCTGGAAAAAAAGAAATTAAAAGGCTTCAAAGTGATCCCACCTTAATGAACTCAATAATAAAAGAGGGCTAGAAGGTTCCCTATCTCAGTTCTCAAGATTTTGCACTCTCTAACCCTTAATTCTTGGTATTAAAACTCATTAAAGAAAATCCATGTGAATCTTGCTTCCTTGATCATGCTGTGTAGTTAAGGGGCCTGACACTTTATTCCCTTACTCTGTTTTCGAATTCACTTCATTGTATCCTACTGTTCTCAGTTCTTTCAAGTTCACTTTGTTAAAGTAGGCCTTGATGTTAAGAATATAGAACCTCGTGCCAGACTGTCAATCCATATTCCCACGAGGAGGAAAAAAAAAATCTGTTATGTACATAATGGCAGACACTGTATTCCTGAATTTTCCTTCTGCTCGAGATTTTAAAAAAACAGTTTGGTCCTTTAAAAACCTAGAGGTTAAACGCTGGGATACATTGCATATTGAGGCTGGTAAAAATAGATGGATAACCACTGGGAATTTTCAGAGAATGAAGGACACCATGTAATTGAACTAGAGGTAACATCTGTTTTAAGAACCTTCTATTTATATATAAATAGATATACAGTAAGTATTCTATCTATCTAGACCCGCGCCAGTCCGGCTTCCGGCCTGGGCACAGTACAGAGACGGCATTGGTCGCGTTGGTAGATGATCTCTGGAGGGCCAAGGATAGGGGTTGTTCCTCTATCCTGGTCCTATTAGACCTCTCGGCGGCTTTCGATACCATCGACCATGGTATCTTATTGCACCTGCTGGAGGGGTTGGGATTGAGAGGCACCGTACTGCGGTGGTTCTCTTCCTACCTCTCCGACCGGTCGCAATTTGTGTTGACAGGAGGGCAGAGGTCGACTTCGAGGCCCCTCACATGTGGGGTGCCTCAGGGGTTGGTTCTTTCACCCCTCCTGTTCAACACCTATATGAAGCCGCTTGGCGAGATCATCCGTGGTTTTGGGGTAAAGTACCATCAGTACGCTGATGATACACCGTTGTACATCTCTACCCCTAACCACCCCAACGATGCCGTTGAAGTGATGTCCCGGTGTCTGGAGTCCATACAGGTCTGGATGGGGAGGAACAAGCTTCAACTCAACCCGTCCAAGACCGAGTGGCTGTGGTTTCCAGCATCTCGATATAGCCAGTTAGTTCCATCTCTGGCTATCGGGGGTGAGTCATTAGCCCCCGCGGAAAAGGCCCGCAACTTGGGGGTCCTCCTGGATTTGCGGCTGTCCCTGGATGACCATGTGACAGCCGTGGCCAGGGGGGCTTTTTATCAGGTTTACCTGATACGCCAGTTGCGCCCGTTTCTAGATCGGGACGCCCTACACATGGCCACTCAAGCCCTCGTTATGTCCCGCCTGGACTACTGCAATGCTCTCTACATGGGGCTTCCCTTGAGATGCACCCGGAGACTTCAGATGGTGCAGAATGTGGCCGCGTGGGGGATTCTGGGAGTCTCACGGTACTTCCGGGTAACACTTCTCCTGCGCGAGCTGCACTGGCTGCCTGTGGTCTTCTGGGTGCGCTTCAAGGTGTTAATTACCATCTTCAAAGTGCTCCATGGCACGGGTCCTGGCTATTTGCAATGCCGGCTGGCGGCTCCCAGGGGAAGGGCCTTCTCTGTGGCGGATCCGGCCCTCTGGAACGACCTGCCCCCTGATCTTCGCACCATTACTAACCTATGCCTCTTCCGTCAGATGCTCAAAACGCATTTTTTCCATCTGGCCGGCCTGACATAGATTAAGGGGTTTAATTTTAAAGTTAATATTTTAGTGGTCTTAACTATTTTTAGCACAGATTTTATTATTAAATTCCATTTTATATTATATGTATGTGTTGTGGTTTTTACTTTTTCTGTGCACCGCCCTGAGTCCTACCACGGAGAATAGGGCGGTATATAAATTTGAAAAATAATAAAATAAAACAAAATTCCAGGGATGTGGTGGCTCAGTGGCCAAGACGCTGAGCTTGTTGATCACAAAGGTTGGCGGTTCAGCAGTTTGAATGCCGCATAACGGAGTGAGCTCCCGTTACTTGTCCCAGCTTTTGCCAGCTTAGCAGTTCGAAAGCATGTAAAAATGCAAGTAGAACAATAGGGACCACCTTTGGCGGGAAGGTAACAGTGTTCCATGTGCCTTTGGCATTTAGTCGTGCCAGCCACATCACCCCGGAGAAGACTTCGGACAGCTCTGGCTCTTCGGCTTTGAAACAGAGATGAGCACTGCCCCCTAGAGCTGGAAACGACTAGCAGACATCTTCGAGGGGAACCTTTACCTTATTCCAAATAGGAATATGCATTTGATTTGTTTTTCTGTGATGCTAAATCAAGACTTATTGCCTCACGTATTTCTTTCTTTCTTTCCAAAGAATTTGTATTTATTTTTTATTCTCTTACATAGCATGTTAAGTATACATTCACATAATTGGTATTCTTCTTTACATTTATCATTCTTATACATTCACGTATTTATTTCTTATTGGTAGAAGCTAGCAAAATGGCTGAAATTTACTCATTTTTCAAATTAGTAAAAAAAAAATCAAAGTTTTCAGCTACAGTATAAAGCAGAAGTCTATATTCTTCTATATTAAGTAACATTGTTTGAGAAATCACTATCTCCAGTATTAAATCCTGATTATATTTTATGTATATTTTATCCTCATCAGAGTGTTATGGCAGCTTCTTCTTTAAGGAATTCACATAGTTCCAGGCTTTCTGGAGTTTGTCTGAAGACATTACCTTACTGAATAGATTATTTTGAAAACAAGTGAAATATAAAATAATGCTGTCAATGATTTAGCCTCCAGTCTAGGTAATTAGTTGTGACTGCAAGATAGTTAAGCACAAATTGGACAGAATGATTATTAAGTAGATCCAGAGGTGAATATACTTCAAAAGTATTTATCACTTGTTCCTCATTAGACTGGAGGAGTGGAGAGCTGTGAGACCTGAGTCTGACCCTCTCTCAAATTTGTTAAAAACTTGGACAACAAAATAGAGATAGTGCTTCTCAAAGTTAAGGTGACTTAAAATTGGCAGGATAGCCCAGATTCTAACAGAATCAAAATTTAAAATGATAGCTGGGAGAAATGGGCTCAAAATAATGGCACATTATGAATACTGAGAACTATTTCAAGCTTGAAAATCATTAAAACCCTTAAAATTGTTACATAATTCATAAGCTACTTTATTATGTTTAGCAGTAAATATAATAAAGAGTCACGGTACTGCAGTGGTTAGAGTGCAGTACTGCAGGCTACTACTGCTGACTGCCAGCTGCCTGCAATTTGGCAGATCAAATCCCACCAGGCTCAAGGTTGACTCAGCCTTCCATCCTTCCGATGTGGGTAAAATGAGGACCCAGACTGCTGTAAACCGCTTAGAGAAGGCTGTAAAGCACTGTAAAGCAGTATATAAATCTAAGTGTTATTGCTATTGCTATTTTAGGAGAATCTATAGCAGTGATGGTTAACCTTTTTGTAAAGTTGTGCCAAAGTTGTTCACATGCGTGCTATTGTGCATGCATGCATGCTCACCCACTTGTGCACAAGTGCACAGCACCCACACATGCACCCATGACTCCCATGCATGTGCCATTCCCCCCATGTGGGGCGGGGGGAGTTTTTGCCCACCTCAGGTTTCAGGAAAACCTCTGAAACCTGGGGAGGGTAAAAAACAGGCACAACAGACCAACTGGAGGTTTATTCCCTCCCCAGGCTTCAGGAAAGCCTCTGGAGTCTGGGGAGGGTGAAAAACGGCCCAACAGCCCAACCGAAAGTTTAGGAACTTCCTGTTTTTCACCCTCCCCAGGCTCCAAAGTCTTTCCTGAAACCTGGGGAGGGCAAAAAACAGTCTCCACTGACCCTCCAGAAGGCTGAAAATCAGCTGGCCAGCACGCGCATGCACGCCGGAGCTGAGGGTTGTCATGCTGGCAAATATGACTCCGCATGCCACCTGTGGCACACATGCCATAGGATCGCCATCACGGATCTATAGCATAGCTTAAAGTTAGGACTTGTTTGTGACTCTATATTAGCAAGAATGGAGGCAGAATGAATAACAATCCTGCCAATTTCTATGTATTAAACAACAACAACAATTAATAATAATAATCAGGAAGACATTGTATCTGCTTGACCAGGATTCTCATCCAGGTTTGCTTAACCTCTTGGTTCAACAGATTTTAATAATACATATGTGTTAAATGGTACATAGGGTTTGGCTAAATTTATTTGAATTAATGTATATATTTTCCACGACACTTTCTTCCCTTCTCAACGCCATAACATCTACGTTTCATTTTACTAATCATGCTCATTTCCCTCAAGTCAGCAACTTAATGAAATGGCTAAGATTGCACACTTGTACAAATTCACTTTATATTAAATGCCACTATTAATTCAACAAAGAAATTAATCGAAGGCCCCCCTTTCCTATCAGTGCAATGTTGACTAGATTTGTAGATTATGTCACAGAGCTTGTTCTAAGTGACCAGCTTTGCGCTGTTAAGTCTTTGACTTTCACACCTTGTATGAACAAATGGACAAATAATTTTCCGGTGTTAAATCCATTTATGTGATTGTATAATTTGATATCACCCCATAAAAATTACAATATTGCTTTTGCTCAATTACATCAAAGTTGCCCGGTATAGCAATATAAAATATAATTTATGCTTAATTTAGGACGTAGGCTGTACTCTAAAGTTTATGAAGGTGATTTTAAATAGAACCAATTCAACAGTATTTCTCTGCACTTTATCCAAGGGTCCAGATACTTAAAAATATACAATTTCTCACAGAGGGTTGAAGAAGAATCTGTATAACTGGACTACAACTATGGGTGTCTTTGACTATAGCTCATTCTAGTTATCAGCAACATCATCATTTAATGACCCCATAATCCCTTGCGAGATGGAGTCTGGGGCAACTGAATGGAGATAGCAGAGTGTTTTAATGGCGGGATGCCCTTCCTGTCGCCATTGCAGAGCTTTGTTTAGCAGATATATTTCCACTGTGCCCAGAGAGAGAAATATCTGCCTCGACCTAGGATCGAACCCACAGCCTCCTGATTGTGAGGCAAGAGCTCTGCCTCTAGGCCACTGCATAACTCTCCAACTCCTTCTGGTTATTCCAGATGGGAATTGGAATCTAGTTATATAAGGTAATGATTCTTCAACTCTGGAACAATAAAGCTTTATGACTATCGACACATACAATTTTGCTTGTAATTTATCTTTTAAAATCATCTTTAAAACAAAGTTTTAATCTATAAATTGCAGATCCGTTTTCACATGGAAGTCAACTTCATGAAAGGTTATTAAAGTAATTATAAGTCATACAATTGTATAAAGGAAAAATATATCTAATCCATTTTTATATATATTCTTGTTTGTTATATTTTTATGCCACCTTCATTATTTTATAAGTAACACAAGGCATTGAGAATACTTAATACTCATTGCTCCCCTTCTTTTCCCCACAACAATGACCTTGTGAGGTGGATAGAATAGAATAGAACAGAACAGAACAGAATTATTTATTGGTCAAGTGTGATTGGATACACAAGGTCTTTGTCTTTGGTCTCAGTGTACATAAAAAGACAAGCTACATTCATCAAGAATCATAGGATACAACACTTAGTGATAGTCATAGGTTACCAATAAGCAATCAAATCATGCTAGGAAACAAATAAACTATATAAATTGTAAATATACAAGCAAAATGGTTATAGTCATTAGTGGGAAGAGATAGATAATAGGAAGGATGAGAATAATAATAATAGTAATACAGCAGAGGTGGTATTCAGCTGGTTCTCACCGGTTCAGGTGAACCGGTAGTGGCGGCTGCAGGGGGTTCCACCCACCTGCTCCAATGTAATGTGCGAGCACTATGCGTGCGCAGGAGGCAGTGTGCATGCGCAAACATGGCACGTGCACTTGCATTTGCAAACCAGTAGGGAAGATAAGTGAATCCCACCGCTGTAATACAGTCTTAGTAAATAATTTGACAGTGTTGTGGGAATTAGTTGTTTAGCAGAGTGATGGCATTCAGGGGGAAACTGTCCTTGTGTCTAGTTGTTCTGGGGGGTGCAGTGCCCTATAGCGTCATAACACAAGGTGGTGAACATACTTAATACTCGTTCGTCCCCTTCTTTCCCCCACAACAACGACCTTGTGAGGTGGATTTGCCCAAGGTCACCAAGGCTGTTTTCATGCCTAAAGTGGAACTAGAAGTGTTCTAGTTTCTAGGACAGTACCTTAACCAGACTGGTTGTCCAGCGATTTATATCCAATTATTTATATCTTGACTAAATTAATTTTAAAAAAACCTTGCAATTTGAATTAAGAGACAACATGCAATTGAAATTATGATTCCAGAATTACTGGATCCAGAACCAAGGAATAATCTACTGAACATAAAATCAGGAGTCAGAAATAGAGAACAGCAGGATTGTGAGGAGGCACTGCAGATCCATTGCATTTTTCAGTGCCAAAGATATCTGGAAATGTTAATATAAACAGAAGAAAATATTCCTGTTAAAAATAGATAAACTAAGAATCAAAGATGCTACATGTTTTTTTACCTCAGCAGAAGCTAAAATAAATTAGATCTGTAGGCAAATTATATTTTTCTTGCTTTTAAAATGCCTTCAGGACATGTAATTCCCTTGACCGAGATGAAGTTCCTTATTTGGCTCCAGATGGATGGGGAAAAAAATTATTCTGTTTCATGAGTTCTTTAACCTTTTACATTATTTTGTTACACTTTAATTATAATGGCATTCTTAAATGTATCTTAGATTAGTCTTCTTTCTCTATTTCTTGGTTTCACAATAAATTTAATTACATATTCATTATGCATTGTTCCAACTTTCTGACAAATTAATCCATAGATACAGAAGAGTAAAGCAGATAAATAATACAAGTCAGATTGTATTTATGATTACCTATCTCAGTTTCTGATTCTATTTCTCAAAGGTAATGGCAAAAGGGATGGTCTATTTAATTAGACCGTTATTTTTAGTCCATCAATGTTCCTGGTTTTGCAGGAAACAATTGTGAGGTAACTACGTAATTAAGCTGGGTTTTTTTTGGAATTGGACCCCACTTTTGCATTTTTAACTAACACAGAATCTAGGACTTAGTTCTAATGCAAAAATTTTCTGAATTATTCAATGCAATTTCCCAAAAATAGCAGTAAAGATATCAATGAAACCTCTGTACAAAATACATACTACATTTACCTGAAAAGGAGATTTCTTTCTACCCCTCCCACCAAAACCTGAACTGTAAATTAAGGGTTTTAACTTACTTTGTCTGATGAGTATAGAATTGATTGATTGACTGATTAGGTGCCACCAATTCATATTTGACTCCAAATGACCACATGAAAGATGAGCTAAGTTATTGAAAGTAAAGGAATTAGCAGAGATGCGGAGCAGTGGTAGGTTCCTACTGGTTTCAATTGGTTTGGCCAAACCGATAGTGGTTTGGCAGCCTGGGTCACTAGAACTGGCAGCGATCCAGGACTGCCACGCCCCTGAACCGGTTTTCCAGGTGGCGACATATGCACTGCCATCTTGTTTTTAGCATCTGCTCATGTGCAGAACTATTTTTATTGCACCGCATGCACTCACAGTGCGCATCAAGCACGTGCGCAGCACCTCCATGAGCAAACCGGGAGTAGTGCCTGCCGGAACCCACCCCTGTGTAGAGGGTTTCAAACATAGCTGCTGAAAATCTTGGATGCCTTTGAATGTTAGATTAATTAAATCTTGCTTTGGACAGAGCTTGTCTTCCCCCCCCCCCCACTTTTCCATCAATTCCCCATTTCTTTTCATATTATCTCCCTTTCTTTTTTTCTTGATATACTGGAACTGGGGTGTCAAACTCAAGGCCTGTGATGTGGTTGGATCCTGCCTGTGGGGCCATCCTGGAAAATGTAAGGGGTTGGCCTACATCCCTTCAGCACGGTCTACCCAATGGGAAGAGACAACATTGAGCCAGTGTGGCTTCGCCCTGATCTACCCAATGCAAAGAGGAAATACGCCAGCTGTTTGGGGAATGGAGTTAAGCTGGCCACACCCACACAGTCAGCCATGCCCACCTGGCCCCCGCGAGGTCAACCACAACCGTGATGCGGCCCTCAATGAAAGTGAGTTTGACACCCCTGTCCTGGAAGGATGGAGGAAACAGGAATGTGTGTTATAAATGCACATTTGCATATACTCTGTTGTGTGTGTCTGTGAGTGTATACATACAGCCACCCACAAAAATGTTTTCCTTGAATTATATTGATTATCCTTTTCTAAAAATTCATACCACATGATTGACTTGCACTGCTCATTTGGCAGATCCTGAGCCACTTTTCTTTCCCGGTTCAGCTTTTTCTCCATGTTTCTGTAATTCCGCGTGGTTATCCTCCACTCTTTTCCAGAGTTGCTGAATCTCAAAGATGTGGTTGGCATACAATCAGCAAATAATTTCCAGGTAATTAATTTGTGTTTCATACATTCAGTTTGGGTTTTGTGTGGGTAATTTGCAGGTCAGGTTACTCATCAGAATCACATCTTTTTTTATGAGGAATGCAGGAGTACATGGCAGATACTAATTTTAAATCTGGTTTCCTTCTCTTTCCTGACATTAGATTTTCAATGCTATTAGTGCATCACATATAATTACCAACAGCTTCAGGATATCATTATATCCTTCTTAAGTTCATTTGCAAGAGGGGGTGGGGAGGGAAGATGAGCAAGGCACTGAAATAAATGTGCAGCGAATAAAGCTGCCTTCAGTAGTGCTTCTTTTCTTAAAATCCATCAATATGTTTGCAATGCTTGCTTATTTATTATTTACTGGTTTAGAACATTTATCTGTTCACAAAACTCAAACAATGGTTCTTTGAATGGCACATAAAAACCACTTGACAGAATACAAAAAAAAAGATAAAAAATAAAACGAACTTTGAGAATAGCCAAATTGCAATTGCATCAGAAATCACATGCAGCTACATGTTATCAGTTCTGACTGCCCTAAAAATACATTGTTTGAATATAACTTGATTGTAAGTATGGCAGAGAAAAATAGTATAAATGAACCTCCAATCTCAACGCCCACATTTTCCTATCTCTTTTAAAACATCTCACTCATCACAATTCCTTCATTTTGATTAAGGGAACGTAACGCTCCTCCATGTCCAATTTAGAAGTAGAATCCAACTGTGGCATGGACAGTGATTTTCCTACATGCACTTGGAATATCTAGTGGTGGTTTCTAACATAAATGTTTTAAAAAAAGAAGGTGCAAGGAAGTCAGTCTGCTGCCATTAAGACTAGAACCTTAAGACTGTTTAGCTATCAACACATAAAGAGACATATACATGGATACCAGTGGTGGGATTCAAAAGTTTTACTATTGGTTCTGTGGGCGTGGCTTGGTGGGCATGGCAGGGGAAGGATACTGCAAAATCCCCCTTCCCTCCCCACTCCAGGGGAAGGATACTGCAAAATCCCCCTTCCCTCCCCACTCCAGGGGAAGGATATTGCAAAATCCCCCTTCCCTCCCCACTCCAGGGGAAGGATACTGCAAAATCTCCATTCCCACCCCACTCCAGGGGAAGGATACTGCAAAATCCCCCTTCCCTCCCCACTCCAGGGGAAGGATATTGCAAAATCCCCCTTCCCTCCCCACTCCAGGGGAAGGATACTGCAAAATCTCCATTCCCACCCCACTCCAGGGGAAGGATACTGCAAAATCCCCCTTCCCTCCCCACTCCAGGGGAAGGATATTGCAAAATCCCCCTTGCCTCCCCACTCCAGGGGAAGGATACTGCAAAATCCCCCTTCCCTCCCCACTCCAGGGGAAGGATACTTCAAAATCACCATTCCCTCCTCACCCCACTAACCTGCTTACCAGGTCTGCTCTCCTGTGCAGGGTGACAAAAGAAAACCCAGCGATCAGCTAGGAGGCAGCAATAGACTGACCATCAGCTGGGACTCTAAGGCCGGGAGGCAGCAAATAGATCAGGCCCAGTGCCAGTTAGACGTGGTATTTGCCAGTTCTCCAGACTACTCAAAATTTCTGCTACTGGTTCGTCAGAACCAGTCAGAACCTGCTGAATACCACCTCTGATGTATACCATTTTCAACATTATGAATACGTATGTCTCTACAACAATCAGCATGAACGGGTTTTCTGAAATCATGGTGCCAATTTGAAATGCTACACATTGTTATAAAGTTGTTTAAATCAAGTTTTCAAAATCCTGTTACTGGTGAATAGACACGCTGAGTGACTGTAGGATATTATTGACATATAAGTAATCCATGTTGAGTGGCCATTATTTTCCTTCGTGCCTATCAGGAAGAAAGGTGTAAAAAGCCATGTCTATGTGTCATGCATCTCAAACTCAGCCTTACAAAGCCCATGGTTTGTCATTTGGAAAGCTAAAATCTTGCCAGTCCCTGTGCTGATTTATGAGGCAGCGAAGTAATTCCTCATTCTGTCCTATTGTTCTCCATTACTGCTTCTCGGAGAAGGTTACTGTGCTATCTGTTCCCTATGTCATGCTTAGCTGAAATATAATCGACTTGGAGACCACCTACTTTTCACATGCAAAATAAATGAACACTAGCAAAGCTTTTGTAACATCCATTAAGCAGAATGTTAACTTCGATGCTTCTCAATCATCTGCCAGGACCGTATCAAGCACTTGGGTTTCCCTTTTTAAAATTTTGTTTTAATATATATATCAGTTTGCAAAACTGCACATTTAGAAAGTTCTTCTTGATGTGTTTCAATTACAGCCAAGGTGCCTTCCTCATGTCTGAAGAATACCTTTGGATATTCACAAAATCAAAAATGAAAATAAGTTCCCATGATCCATTGTATAGAAAAGGAAGAATAAGTTAAGTTCTTCGGCATTCATTTGGATTAACTGCTTGATTCCATAGCAGAACAAAATAGTGAGGCATGTTCTCATTAGGCCACTTCTTATGAGACTTTACAATTTCCATTTCTAAAAAGAGAGTTGGGTTTTGTTATGGTTGTGATCTTCCTTTGCATGTGAACAAATCTTGGATTTATTAAAAGGGCTGAGTTGAATCGTGCTGGGTGGAGGAAAGTCATAGCAGGAGAAAACTGGTAGTATAATCATATCTGAGCTACAAACATGTAAGTGTTATCTAGCTGGCACCAAACAGAGTTTTCTCTATAACTTTGCTGCCATCCACAGATGGTCCAGATTTCCCTAGATCCATGATGGTGAACCTATGGCATGCATGCTGGTGTGGCATACAGAGCCATCTCTCTGGGCACACCAGTCATCACCTGTTGCTCTTCCAGGTTCTGACATGCACATGTGTGCCAGCCAGATGGTCTTCATGCTGAGCTTCTGGTTTCGTGCCAGCCAGCTGGTCTTCCGGCGCACATGCATGATAGAAACCGGAAGACCAGGAGAGCAGCACGCATGCGTGTGCCATAAACCAAAAACTCAGTTTCCCAGTGAATGCACCGGGGAACTGCTCTTCCAGTTTCTGGCGCTCCCACATGTGTGTGCCGAGGAGCTGGTCTTCTGGTTTCTGGCACTCTCCTGCACCCACACACACTCCCATTTCGGCATTCAATGCCGAGAAGATTCTCCAACATGCCCTAGACTTTGGGATAGTGTTTCCGAAATGAAACATAATAGATGCCCCAACCAAAAATAAAGAGGTCGTAGCAGCAGTAACAATAAAATGTAAAGAATACAAAAGATACGCACAATTATATTTCCAAAAATAAATATTAAACTACAAAAGTAACTCTTCAGTTAACAGTCATTTATTATTCTTAAAGGAGTAATTGAATAAGCAGATCAGATCCTGCAGTTTACAAATCTGGTACCCGTTCTGTGATTTAGAAATAAAATAGGTTTCATAGATTAAAAAAAGAGGAAAGATTGGCAGATCATAACCAAGAGGAAATTAGAGAAATATACACTAAAGTATCATATTTTTGGAGTATAAGATACACTGGAGTATATGACGCACCAAGGTTTTGAAGGGGCAAATTAAAAAAAAAGTTTTTGCATTCTGCAGACCTTCCAAAAACGGCCCATTTTTCATGAAAATGGGCCCATGTTTTTTTTTTTTTAAAGGCATAAATAGCATTTAGGAGGCTTGTAGAGTGCTCCGGAGGGGGGGGGCAGAAATGAGTGAAAAGCTGCCTGTTTTTCACAAAAATGGGTCCATTTTTTGTCAAAAGATTTGCATGCATAGCTTTAGGAGGCTTATAGAGTGCTTCTGGGGCTGGGGGGGGGGGCAAATTGAGCAAAAAATGGCCTGGTTTTTGCTCATTTCTGCCCTCCCCCCAGTCCCCAGGAGCACTCTGAAAGCTCCTACAGGCTCTGCATGGCCATTTTGGTGAATTGGGTGGGGTTTCAGGGGGCAAACAAATGCTGCATTCAGTGTATAAGATACACCCAGATTTTCAGCCTCTTTTTTGAGGGGGAAAAAGTGTGTCTTATACTCCAAAAAATATGGTAATCTTTTTCTCAAAACACATTCACATAGACAAAGAGAGCACATGTCATTAGCAAGGAGAGCAACATGTTTCAGAAGAGAACTGCTAAATTGAACCCACTCCCTGGTCATTCCATTTCAGAGATTCCACTCTGAAATTCAACATTACCTCATACTTTACTCCTTGGAGTAATCCCTTTCAATTATGATGCCTACAGAACCGTGTTTTAAAATGAAATCCATGAATTTCGGAGCACTGTTCGGTAGGTGGTGCGTATGTGTATGCCTAATGATTATTTGAGAGACCAATTTAATAAGGGTAGCTTGGGAAAGATATATTGGATGTCTGTAAAGCTAATAGGTATTTTCTGGACCGAACACAGGTTGATGAAGCTCGCAATGCCCGACTTCTCCACTACTCATTTATTGCTCCCTTTTGCCTGCATTGGGACACAATGATTTTGAAGGAGCCAGAGAACATGGGCAGTTCCATTTCTGTTACATTTGCATACAAATTGATCTGGAGATCCATCAGCTGACTCTGTTAATGAGGTTAAGAAAAAAAACACAAAGACTTAATCAAGTCTAGATTTGGCTTTTTTGCTGCTAACCATCTCCAGGGAAGGGAACTTACAAACCCATTTCCGTCTCCTACTCCTTTCCTCCATTTATGAAAAGATCTCCCCACATTTAAAGATACAGGATCCGTATTTCACTGATGAATCCTCTCTAGTCTCCCTTTTGCCCAAAGATTACTCACGCATGCTACACTTGTCATCTTAATTGAACACGGGATCTTGAGTGACGCATAAGGGAATTGTCTTTGGCAGTATAACAATAATAATTTATTGTCGAAGAGCTGAGAAAAGAATCTGGGATTTTGAAAGACATAAAAATGGAGTTGAAGAAAGAAAAAAGAAGGATCCTAAAGGCAGTTCTGCTATAAAGTACTAGGGACATGGTGGCTCAGTGGCTAAGATGCTGAGCTTGTCGATCAAAAAGGTCAGCAGTTTGAATCCCTAGTGCCTCATAATGGAGTGAGCTCACGTTACTTGTTCAGGCTTCTGCCAACCTAGCAGTTCAAAAGCATGTAAAAAAATACAAGTAGAAAAATAGGAACCACCTTTGGTGGGAAGGTAACAGCGTTCCGTGCACCTTCAGCATTGAGTCATGCTGGCCATATGATCGCAGAGACATCTTTGGATAGCGCTGCCTCTTCGGCTTTGAAATAGAGATGAGCACTGGCCGCTTGAGTCAGGATGACTAGCACATATGTGTGAGGGGAACTTTTACCTTTATATAGTACTAATATTTTCATTAATTTGTTTCACCTATTTTTCATTGCTTAATTGGTTATACACATCATATCCAGGGCCCAGCCCTTTGGAACGACTTACCCCCTGAACTTCGCACCATCTCCGACCTCCGCCTCTTCCGCAAGTGTTTAAAGACACATCTGTTCCATCTAGCCGGCCTAGCGTAATCCTCCATAATGACTTGTAGATAGTTTTTAAATTTTGGGGATTTTAATCTGGTTTTAGCGCAGGATTTTCTTTAATAAGTTTTTTAAATTTGTTATATGGTTTGTATGTATTTTAATATGCCTGTGCGCCGCCGTGGGTCCGTTTGGAGAAGGGCGGGGTATAAATTTAATAAAATCAAAATCAAAAAATATCTGAGCTATAGATACTGTTCAAACAGCTTCATCTGTTTTAGCCTCCTCCCCCTTACCATTTTTTTTTAACAAAAAAGACTCCTACTTTGTTACTATGATTACTTTCATTCAGCCCATGGCTTGCAATGCATTGTGGCTACAGTGGACACGACAGGATCCCTATATTTTCCAAGTTTGCGGGCATAAATTGTTTCAACTTCTCCCCTTAAGATATAGGGCTATAGGGCATTGCATGCCAAGGCAACTAGACACAAAAATAGTTTTTTCCCCCATGCCATCACTTTGTTGAACACCTAATTCTAAGACAGCACTGTCTTAGCCTAAAGATATTTACCCATGTAGTAGGCTGCATTGCTATTATCCTTCTCCTATTGGAATCTTATGATTTATCACTTGATGTTTGCATCTTATAATCACTGATTGTAACTATGATTTATGATCTATGACTGATCACTTTGTTATTTGTATGTACAATAAGAGCTTGTGCACTGGATACAAATTCCTTGTGTGTCCTTCGCCACACAAGGTCCTTGGCCACATACTTGGCCAGTAAAGAATTTCTATTTTCCCTCAAAAAAGAGAGTGAAAATGTGGGTGCGTCTTATACACTGAATACAGCATTTTTTTTGCCTCCTGAAACCCCACCCCCTTTGCAAAAATAACCGTGCATAGCCTTTAGGAGGCTTTCAGAATGCTCCTGGGGACTGTTTTTGCTCGTTTTTGCCCCCCCCCCCAGTTTCCAGAAGCACTCTATACACCTCCTAAGTCTATGCTTGCCCCTTTCTTTTGGCAAAATACAGACCTGTTTTTGCAAAAAAATAGAACATTTTTTTGAGTTCTGCAGAGTGCAAAAACTTTTCTTTTAATTTGCCGCTTCAAAATCTTGGTGCATCTTATACTTCGGTGCACCTTATATTCTGAAAAATACGGTATATGTACTGTATGTCTTGTAGGTAAACCACTGTTTGAAAGACAAAACTGCTGTGTACTGTATTTTGCTCCTGGGTTGCCTCAAAATAGTAGTCACACTGTGCACACTTCTGACAGCATGGGGTCTGGAACGGGTCACCACCAGAGACTTCAATAGGATCAATACAATACAATACAATACAATAGCAGAGTTGGAAGGGACAAGTTGGAAGGGACAAAAACAAGTTTTTTCTTTTCCCTGACCTTCAGGAGCACTCTGCAGGCTTCAGCAGGGCTGGGGTAAGGCAAAAATGCCCCTGTTTTTCACCAAAACTGGGGCATTTTTCCCTTCCCCCAGCCCTGCTGAAGGCTGCAGGGTGCTTTTGGGGGTGGGGAAGACAAAAACACCTCCATTTTGGTGAAAAACGACCCATATTTTGCCCGCTTTTCACCAAAATGGGATGCGGGGGCAAGGCTTCAGGAGGCCAAAAATGGCTGTATTCGGTGTATAAGACGCACCAACATTTCCACGCTTTTTAGGGGGGGAAAGGGGCATCTTATACTCCAAAAAATATGATATTCAAAAACATTGCTGACAGAGGGAAGCCCTGATATATGTACCCCTGTTTTGAGGAGCACGTGTGACCACATTTGATAACTAATCAAGAGAAGCTGGAGAAGCATTGTAAGGCAGAACCACTCATCTCCAAATCACTTCTGGTGATCCAGAAAGATACCACGATCAATAGTGTTGAAAGCTCCACCAGCACAAACCTAATCCCGTAGCACAGGGGTATCAAACTGGCGGCTCGTGGGCCACGCCCACCCCAGCTCTGAGAATGGGAAAAACATCACGAAATGTCATGTGATGGTAACAGAACATGGAGTGTTTGACACCTGTGCCTTAGCAGAACTCACATGTCAAGTTGACCAATACGATCAACTTGACTCCACAGCTTCCTCTAAATCCAGGTTGAAATATATCTAAAGAATCCATACCTCATAAGACTAATTGAAGCTGATTACCTACCATTTTTATCGACTTTTCCTTCCATGGCGGACTATAGATTACCTTGTAATTTTTCTTCACCATGAAAACCAGAGTAAAACGCTTGAGAGAGAAAAAATAAGCATCATTTTTAAACAAAGCACATTTTATCTTCTATTCGTGAGACATTAATAATGGCAACTAATGATATTATTTCCAACAGCCATTTTGCATGAGGAAATTTGCCTTTTTGGTAAGGTTCCAAGGAACAGTGAGTGTTTTTGTCCAAAACAGCTTGTCCTTAAACAGCTATTAAAATGTACCACAGATCAGATTTCATAAACTCCATCCCAGTCTATTCTTCAAAATTAAGAGCATATATTTATCTCAATATGTTGCTGATGCTCTATATGGCGTTTAGAATCTGCCCATTGCTTTAAGCATTAATTGTGGGATTTTCTTCCACTCAAATGTCTCCCCACTCACCCTGCCCCCAGCTTTCTGCTGTTGTGTTCTAATGATTGCTTGAAACATCCAAATTACTTCATATTGTGATTTCCAGATTTTCTATGTTCTGGATCTTAATGCAGTTCTCTCATAATGCATGTATACATTGCCTCATACATGCATTTTCTGTAGCACCCATCCAGTGGTGGGATTCAATTTTTTTTACTACCAGTTCTATAGGCGTGGCTTGGTGGGCATGGTGTGGTGTGGCTTGGTGGATGTGGCAGGGGAAGGATACTGTAAAATCTCCATTCCCTCCCCACTCCAGGGGAAGGTTACTGCAAAATCCCCATTCCCTCCCAATCAGCTGGAACTCAGCAGGCAGAGAATAGATGGGGGTGGAGCCAGTCTAAGGTGGTATTTGCGGGTTATCTGAACTATTCAAAATTTCCACTACCGGTTCTCCAGAACTGGTCAGAACCTGCTGAATACCACCTCTGTGCCCATCCCAAGATTTTGGGCAATTTATTTGTTCCTAATCTAACAAAATCTTAAGTATTGTTATTGTGCTTAGGTTTTAGTACATATTGTAACTTTGTCAGATTCAATTATATCGAATCTTTTTACATTTGCCAGTTAGTTATACATATAAAATATTAAGTTTATTTCATTGAAGGAAATGTCCATGCAATGCTTCAATTTTAACTTCAGGAGGAAAAAATCATTGCTGGTAGTTTGCCTCATTTTCCCCAGATCATTACAAGATTGACTAAGGATTCAATCTGTTTTTCATTCCATTCCAAGATCACTATTTTTTGACAAAGTGAACTTAAATTTAAGCTCCTACATTTGTATTGTATTATACTTTCAGATGATGACTGTGTTCATGCTCGTTTTTGTGCTTGATTTTTAAAGCTTGTTTTACTAAGTTCAGCATTCATTATACAATACAATGCAATAGCAGAGTTGGACAGGACCTTGGAGGTCTTCTAGTCCAACCCCCTGCCTAGGCAGGAACCTTATACCATTTCAGACAAATTGCTATCCAACATCTTCTTAAAGACTTCCAATGTTGGGGAATTCACAACTTCTGGAGGCAAGCTGTTCCACTGAATAATTGTTCTAACTGCCGGCAATTTCTCCTCAGTTCTAAGTTGCTTCTCTCCTTGATTAGTTTCCACCCATTGCTTCTTGTTCTGCCCTCAGGTGCTTTGGAGAATAGTTTGGCTCCCTCTTCTTTGTGGCAACCCCTGAGATATTGGAAGACTCCTATCATGTCTCCCCTAGTCCTTCTTTTCATTAAACTAGACATATCCAGTTCCTGCAACTGTTCTTCATATGTTTTAGCCTCCAGTCCCCTAATCACCTTTGTTGCTCTTCTCTGCACTGTTTCTAGAGTCTCCACATGTTTTCTACATCCTGTCGACCAAAACTGAATGCAGTATTCCAAGGGTGGCCTTACCAAGGCATTATAAAGTGGTATTAACACTTCACGTGATCTTGATTCACGTGAATCATTATAGAATATATCATTATTGCCAAAATAACATTATAGAATGATATTTTGGCTACAAGAGGTCCAAGAGGTCCAACTTTGGTCACCTTTTATCTCTTTACTTATTCCTTTAAAGAAAGGATGGAGTTTTAAAAGATACATCTGGAAATTAATAAGTAGAACCTTGACAATATATAACGGATGACAGTTTAGTACTTCTTGGCTCATTACAAGGCTCTGAAACCACCTCACATATTATACTTCTTTGATATTTTTTTATTTAGCGTATTTGATTGCTATAAGTCTATTCTTTGTAGTAAAATTCTATGAAGAAGCAACCAATTTAGAATCTAAATGATAAACAAGTGAAGATTATCCAGTTTTTGCTCTGGATATTTTTTTAGAAACAAAACATACAATCTCATTATAAAATTCATTTGACACTATCAGTCTGTTTCAACCATAAATCCCAAAGGCAGCTGGTATTTAGATGCTTTTTCTTGTCTAAAGTCTCTTAGTTGTGTTAAGTAAAATATTATTTAAAAGGTCAGGCTGAATTGTATGCCATGTAATGCAGTAAATGTTAATTCATTACCATATAAATATATATAAATGTAGGATACACCTAGCTTTGATTTTTACTTTAAATGAAAAATATACGTACATCCCTATTTTTCTCTCTGCTTCTCTGACTCCCTCCAAACCAGCTATTAAAATGTCAACCTTTGCCAGTGGCTTCTGTTTGGAAAGATGAGATTACCATATTCTGCCTTATATTTAGAAGCAGAAAATAGATTTTAATTGATTTTGTCTCTCTGTGCTTGTAGATACACACCAAACACTATTGTTTGCCAGTCCTTCAAGATAGACCAGATTAGGAAACCAAAGACCTGCAGACCAGAAGGTTCTGCTGCGTGCACTCCCGTTACTGAACCGGTAGTGAAGAAAATAGAATACTATATTGGCACATAAGGGAATATCGTTCCGGCTGCCTTGAGTCCAAAAGCAGTTTCACAGGTGGAAGGTGTGGACATTTTGGTGAGGTACCGATGTTTAGGACTGTAAGGAGCCCCAGACTGCTCCTGAGTAAACGAGTGGAATGTCTGCCAGTTTGAACTGAGGTAATGGAATATAAAGCAAGTGGAAGTTGAAACAGAGTTCTTTTCAGGTGGGGAGGGGGAGTAGAATTCCTTAGCATCAGAGCGTGTTAATTACTGTATAAGAAATACTAATGATCTGATGGGTCATTTTGAAAAATCCTTTCTTAGTGAGCACCTAGAAACCAAGAGGAACATACATGCCAAATTTCAAGTTTGTGGGCTTTATGGTTCTTCAGATTTTGTGATGAGTGAGTGGTATTTGGCTTTTATATATATAGATAAAAGATTTCAATATTGCTGTGCTTAGAATTCTGCAGCATGCAGCATCCATGCAAGATGATTTTGGGCTGCACCTGAAAATCTTAAAGAGTTAATTCCCAGAATAACTCTTGATGGCTTTGATTGTTCTACAGGGTGTGATGCATTTAAACCTAGCAAACTTCTCCTGTAAGTATAGATATAGTTTATCATTTTTTTTTGAGGAAGAGAAGCTAATGCTAGAGATCTTTGCCAAATGCTGTTTTATAGCAAACGATATGCATATTGGGCTCATAATATGCTATTGACTCAAATGAGAAGGATAATGCCTGCTTATCCATCATCACAGTAGATTAAAATGATTGCAGTTAATTAGGTATCTACAGTCTTATTGTACTGTCCAAATGAAGGATGTAAATCATACAAGTAATTCTTCAACATGGCACTGCTTGAACCAACCTTATCAGATAGGTATGCCGAACTTCATTATTTTCCTTTGATTTGCAGGCTTTATAGCATTTCCATAAATACAAAGTATTTCTTAAAAAAAAAAAAATCAAGTCAGAATTATTGTTTCTAAACTTCGTTTCAAAGCAGAGTCAAAAGTAAACATGTTCTTCCCCATCCTGCCTGATTTCCATGAAAGGCAATGACCTGTCTCAAACGTCAATCCCATATATGTGTGAAATTGGGTATGATTACCAAATAATAACCAAAAGCTACCTTGCATGTTTGTAAGGCACCCTTAGCCTCTTCTGTATTTTTACTTTGTTTCTGCAGCCCAAAAAGATTGCAGTGTTGACAGATCAAGCTGTGTTAACTCAGAATGTCTTTTGAACTATGACATAGTAGTTAAAGTGTTAGATGAAGGCTGCAGAAATCTAGTTTGGAATCCAGGTTCCAATGTGAAACCTCAGTGGGTGATTTTGGCAAGATGTCAAATGCTGTCTCCCAGAGCCAACCACTCCAGAGATTCTCGTTGTAGGAGAAAATTGGAGGAGGAAAATGTTATTTTTCTCACTTTGATCTCTGAAAGAAAGAGGAGCAGAAAGATAAAGAGGTTTTATAAAGACCTGTTTTAGTTGAACACACTTGTTTGCACAGCCTTGGTGAAATTTTGGGGCCTTGTCGTAGAATTTAAATTCTAGTGCTGCTCAACAGATTGAAGCTGAACGCTCCAACTTCTTAGATGGAACTGAGTGTTTTGCCTTTGTCTGTTCTGATTTCACAAATAAAAGACTTGTATTTGACAGGATTCTATGCAATTCTGTGCAGGAATCTTACGCACAGGTCAGCTACAAGGCCTCTCATAAGCCAAGCGAGGGAGGAATCCTGTAAGTCAGGCATGTCCAAAGTCAGGCCCGGGGGCCATTTGCGGCCCGGGGGTTGGTTTAATACGGCCCTCCAACAGCCCTCCCTGCTCTGTGTAAATGTGGCCCTCCCTTCCTCCCTCTGTCTCTGGGGCTGTGTGGCTGGGAGGGAGGTGGACGGAGGTTACGGACGCCTCCTCCCGCAGCGGGCGAGGGAGCAGGCGAGGTGAGCACCCAAGGCTACCGTCATCTTAAGCACCACCGAGGCTGTCGCCCGGCAGGGGCGTCAGTCAGGGAAGCCGGTCGTGCCTCCATCGCTGCACGTTCTGGGGCTGCGAAGCTGGGAGGGAGGTGAACGCGCGGCCCTAGAACGTCCGCTTGGCGCGTTCACCTCCCTCCCAGCCACGCAGCCCCAGAACGTGCAGCTCCCGCTGCACAAGGTCGCCCGGCAGGGGCGTCAGGCAGGGAAGACGGACATGCGGCCTCAAAACGTAAGCCGTGGTGCCTGCCGGAGGGAGCCGCGATGGAGATGCGACCGGCTTCCCTGCCTGACGCCCCTGCCGGGCGACAGCCTCGGTGGTGCTTAAGATGACGGTAGCCTTGGGTGCTCACCCCGCCTGCTCCCTCGCCCGCTGCGAGTGGCAAGGGAGTGACTGACAGACACAGAGAGAGACAGAAGGGGAGGAGGGAAAGACAGAGAGACAGACAGAGACAGAGAGAAAGAGAGGGAGGGAGAGAGACGGAGAGAGACACAGATAGAGAATGAATCGGAATCAGATTGAATCCGAGACAGACGGGGAAAGAGAGAGAGACAGACATACAGAGAGAGGGAGGGAGGGAGAGAATCAGAGAGAGTGACACACACAGAGACAGGGAGAGACAGAGAGAGGGAGGGAGAGACAGATAGATAGAGACTGATTAAGTGAGTGAGTGAGAGACAGACAGACACACACACACACAGAGTGTCAGAGAGAAAGAGAGAAAGAGAAAGAGAGAAAGAAAGAGAAAGAGAAGGAAAGAGAAAGAGAGAGAGAAAGAAAGAAAGAGACAGAGAAAGAAAGAGACAGAAAGAAAGAGAAAGAGAGAGAGAGAAATGGAGAGAGAGAGAGAGGAAGAAAGAGAGAGAAAGAGAGAGAGAGTGAGAGAGAAAGGGAGACAGAAAGAAAGAGAAGAGAGAGAGAAAGAGCGAGAGAAATGGAGAGAGAGCGAGAGAGGAAGAAAGAGAGAGAGAGAAAGAAAGAGAGACAGAAAGAAAGAGAAAAAGAGAGAGAGAGAAAGAAAGAAAGAGTGAGAGAAATGGAGAGAGAGAGAGGAAGAAAGAGAGAAAGAGAGAAAGAGGTAGGTAAGTTTTTTTTTAATTTATTTTCAATACATTGTGAAAACTCAACTGTCAGTTGATCTTAATGTTATGAAATGAAAAGTATGTCATTTGCAATTAACTTGGCATTAAATAATTTATTTGCATTTAATTGTAATGGTTCAAAGAATGTTCGGAAAAATGTTCGGCCCTCCACCATGTTCACTTCATCCAATCTGGCCCTCTTTGAAAAAAGTTTGGACACCACTGCTGTAAGTAGTTGGGGCAGGCAAAATTCACAATTTATTGTGGCTCAGTACAAATCTTTAGTATGTGATTTCAGGGATCTTATATGTGTGTATATATATGTGTGTATTATTACTGATTTTCCCAAAGAAAAGGATTAGGAAAACATAGAGGGCAGCATATGCAAGAAGGAGCTACACACAATTAGGCCTCTTGTGCTGACATTATCCTTTTCTTTTAAAAAGCCTTTTATTCATTCAAACATTTAGAACTATACTACAAAATATATTTATACAGAGATGCCATAGTAAGCAATTTTCGGATTATATACTGTAAATCATTATGTAGTGAAGACTAATATAATTTATTAAAATGCAAAAATGCTTGCTCTCTATTAAAGATGAGGTGCAATTTTAACTGGTTTTCTGTAAAAACAAAAACAACACTGTCTTGAAGACATGCATTCACTGAAAGATCTAACCAAAAAGTAGTGAAGGGGTTTTCATTGAACCCATCGCCAGAAAAGACTTGCAGTTGTTAAGGAGGCGCACTTCTGATGTCATCTCATTACATAAAGTAGTGATGGCTATACTTTTTGTACTTGTGTGCCAAAAGTGTGTATGCACAAACTTTTGCAACCATATTGCAATATGTGCGTGACTCCCCCATGTGCCTCGCCCCTGTGCATGTGTGCTTGAACCCCATGCTCCCCCTTCTTCCTGTGCATGCACACATGACCGCCTGCACTCTGATGCCATCCCACATGCCCCCTGCAGGCCTCAGGGGAGCAAAAACGGGCCGTGAGTGGGGCGCCACGACCCCCATGCATGGCTAGGCGTCTCCCACATGCACACCAGTGGTGGGTTTCTGATCCCGTCGCAACCAGTATGCTGCGACTGGGCCAGTGTCCACCTTGGGCATGCGCACTGCGCACGCATGCACACGCCACTGCCCTGCGATGCCTCAGTGCTCATATGTTGTGTGCCCATGTGCAATTGGTCCGTTGCCCTCAAAAAGAGGTAAGGAATGCGGGCAGGCGGGCAGGCCCTCCAAAACACTGTTCCAGTGCGATGGTGGCTGCTCCCAGCAGCACAGATACGCCCATACTGGGCCGTACCACCCGGAACCCACCACTGATGCACACCCCTGCGCATGTGTGGCAGACACCCAAAAATCAGCTGGCCTCAGAGAGAGCACATAGTGCCATAGGTTCGCCATCATGGACTAAAGCATTCACACTTTTTATAGAGGAGATGTTAAATTATGCAGTACACTACAAGCTGACATGGTGCTTCTTTTAGCTCAAAGATATGCTTGTGTCTTTCCTCCTGGCTACTCTGAACACTTTCACCATATTCTGTTTAATATTAGAAATTGTCTTAAATGCAGATTTGTAAAGCTAATAATAGCACTAGAACAAAGACTTTACTGTATGTATGTCACCTACGTATTTGGCTTCTACCTGTATTTAAGGTGTCCCAAATGAATCCTTAGAATAGTAATTGTGTAGAAATGCTCTGGGCAGAGTTTCCACGTCTGAGGGATCCCTAGAGAGATAATAAATCAATCAAAGTCTGTAGTATAAATATGCTCAAATCTTTCAAAATATTTTAGTGGGCAGGTTATACAGAACTTGATTGGAATTTTGGCACATCAGATTATAAGGAAGTGACATTATTGGGTTCTCCTGTGATTAGGTTTTAAGATTAAGTTTTAATTTTTATAAATTTGTACAGGGGATTATTTAATTCGATTTTAGTTTATATGTAATGTTGATGTCATAATTTAAATTTTTTACCTGTACACCGCACCGAGTCCCTTTGGGGAGAGGGGGCGGTCTAGAAATCTAATAAACTAAACTAAACTAACTCCTGGGGGTTTTTTTTCTTGAGGAAGTATGGAAATAGAATAGGACAGGATCTTCTTCTTTGCAATCAAATACAGGTAGTCTTTGACTTACAACAGTTCATTTAGTGACCGTTCAAAGTTACAATGGCACTGAACAAAGTGACTTATGACCATCTTTCACAGTTACGACCTTTGTAGCATCCCTATGGTCTCGTGATCAAAATTCAGATACTGGGCAACCAGTTCATACGTATGACAGTTGCTGGGTCCTGGGGTCATGTGATCTCCTTTTGCAACCTTTTGACAAGCAAAGTCAGTGGGGAAGCCAGATTCACTTAACCACCACTGCATAACTGCAGTGATTCGCTTAACAACTGTGGCAAGAAAGGTTGTAAAATGGGGCAAAACTCAATTAACGAATGTCTCGCTTAACAATAAAAATGTTGGCTCAGAGGCTGAAATACACCAAGTAAATGAGATGAAGAGTGTGAAGTAGAGGAGGGAGGTAAGGAAAGAAGAGAGGGATAGGGGAGAGGGCATGGGGGGAGAGGAGGAGAGAAAGGAGAAGTGGAAAGGGGAGAGAGGAGAAGGAGAGAGGAAGGGGAAGTAGAGAAGAGAAGGACGACAGAGGGAAGAAAGGAGGTAGGGAAGGAGAGAAGAGAGGGAGAAGAAAGTGATGGATAAGGTACAAATATGGTGTATGGAGAGCAGAAGAGCCAATAATTGTTATTTATTTATTTATTTATTTATTTATTTCAAATTTATAAACCGCCCCCTCTCCCCGAAGGGACTCGGGGCGGTGTACAGGAAAATTAAAAACATAAAAAAACATACAGTATATATAAAGTTAAAAACGAATTAAATTACCCTGTACTAAAAATATTAAAATAAAACCCAGCCTATACTAAAAATTCCCCCTAAAAATCTAAAATCCATTTGCGTGTTTGGCAGATACTATATAAAAAGGTCTAACTGTTATGCAAGACCAGCTTGTTGGAAAAAATATGTTTTAAGTGAACGGCGAAAGAGGGGAAGGTCCGTGATGGTGCGAAGTTCGGGGGGTAGGTCATTCCAGAGGGCCGGCCCTGCCACAGAGAAGGCCCTGCCCCTGGGCACCGCTAGCCGGCATTGACCAGCGGTTGGTACCCTCAGCAGGCCCTCTCTGTGGGAGCGTATCGGACGCAGGGAGGTATGTGGCAGGAGATGGTCCCGTAAGTAACTAGGCCCCGAGTCATGGAGCGATTTGAAGATGGTAACAAGCACCTTGAAGCGCACCCGGAAGGCCACCGGTAGCCAGTGCAGCTCGCGCAGGAGAGGTGTTACGTGAGAGTAATGAGAAACTCCCAGAATCCCCCGCGCGGCCGCATTCTGAACCAACTCGAGCCTCCGGGTGCACCTCAAGGAGAGCCCCATGTAGAGAGTGTTGCAATAGTCTAAGCGAGATGTCACGAGTGCTTGAGTGACAGTGCGGAGGGCATCTCGGTCCAGGAAGGGACGCAACTGGCGTACCAGGCGAACCTGGTAGAATGCCCCCCTGGTCACGGCCGTCACATGGTCGCCCAGGGACAGCTGCGAATCCAGGAGGACGCCCAAGTTGCGAGTTTGTGGGAGTTGATGGTAAAACGAAATGATATAAACATTTAATAATATAATACAATGTTGGTTATGTAATAGTACACATGTGGTTATATGTTCTAAAAATAAAAAAATAAAATAACTATAAAAAAAAAAGAAATGTTGGCCTCAATTGTGATCATAAGCCAAAGACTACTGTAGACCAATAGGCTCATCTACCAAATTTTTACAAAGACTGAAAAACAAAGCACACTTTAATGGGACAGAGAAATCCTTTAATCTTCACTGTTGTTGAACAGACCTCTGCTTCTAAGGCACTCTGCCTTTTGTTTGTGTGTTCTTAGCTTTCCCACCTGCTGATTATTTTCTCTAGGGCTTTTTAATTAAACAGGGCCTTGCAGTGGGCTTCAGTACAGTTTTCAAGTGCACTTTGAAAATATAATTAGTCAAGACTTTGCTCAAGATATGCCACATCTGTCTGTCATCACGCTTGGGCTACAGAAGATAAAGGCAATCTGAAAACACACTTTACATCTGGAACACATTTCTGTGAATATTTTTTAAAAAGTCTTCCAATATGTTTCGCTCCTATTAAGGAACTAAGGTTAAGGATGTAAGGATACAATGTTCATACAACTTGACAGTTATAGTGAGTACAAGGAAACTGGTTAAAATCACAACTGTATTGTTATGTTTCAACATGTCTAGTCACAAATCAGCAAATTAGATCTTTAGGCTGCGAATACATGATGTAGGATGATAAATATAAATATAGAGAAAAGACTTTAGCAGTATGATTCTATACACATGCCAAACTCCATCCAACTTTGCTGTATTAACTGGATATAATCCCTTATACTGTGTATAAATAGGCACATGCTGGAGGGGGGGGGGACCTATTTTTAAGTTGGTTAGATTTGTATCCTGCAGGAGCTCACGGAGGCACATTTACCGGCCTCTCCCCTGGAGCTACTCACACCTTTATTACCATATCACACTGGGTCACAGCTACTATTGTGTTTCAAAGTCGTTAATTTGTGACCAAAAAAAAAATCAGGAATTTGGTAGCACAAATTTTATTAAAAGGCATAAACCTCTGTGAACTGCAGCTTACTTCATTAGATGTATAGAATGGCTATACTGATGTAGGATTTAAATTGGCATTAAGCAGGGAAAGCAAAGGAGACATGGTGGCTCAGTGGCTAAGACGCTGAGTTGTCCATTAGAAAGATCAGCAGTTTGAATCCCTAGCACTGTGTAATGGAGTGAACTCCTGTTACTTGTCCCAGCCTCTGCCAACCTAGCAGTTCAAAAGCACATAAAAATGCAAGTAGAAAAATAGGAACCACCTCTGGTGGGAAGGTATCAGTGTTCCGTGCGCCTTGGGCATTTAGTCATGCCAGCCGCATGACCACGGAGACGTCTTCGGACAGCACTGGCTCCTCGGCTTTGAAGCGGAGATGAGCACCACCCCCTAGAGTCAGGAACAACTAGCACATATGTGCAAGGGGGAACCTTTACCATTTAGGGAAAGCAAGGAGAAGACTAGTTATGCCCCTGTAGGTTACATATGGGATAGATTTCAGTACCTTTTCTATTAACAATTTTAAAAAGCATTGCATTTAGTATTGTAATCTTTTGGAGTTATATGAGATCAGCAATCACTCACTCGGTGATGAAGTTAAATTCCTGTTTTTCTTTTTCTTTTTTTGATTTTTTTTTAATTGTAAAAGTTTTTCAAATACAATTTTTCAATACAATATCCCCCCTTACCCCTACCCCCTCCCCCTCCCCCCACTAATCCCACCCCCCTCCCCCCTCCCCGGAGCTTCCCAGAGTTGGATAAAGGGTATCAGACTTTCAAATCTGCTTATTTAAAATTGCCTATTACAATCAAACATTACTTAAACAATCTCTATCTATGAACATTAATAATAAACCTTTTCCCTAGTAAGCTATAACAAGTTTATCTGATCCATATCTGTTTTGCATAAAACTAATCCAGTTCCTCCATTCCAACAAATATTTGTCATGTGATTGATCCTTTAAATATGCAGAGATCTTAGCCATCTCTGCCAGATTTGAAACCTTAGAAATCCATTCCTCTACCGTACCTAGATCCTCCTTTTTCCAATACTGTGCTACAAGCAATCTTGCAGCAGTTATTAAGTTCAATATTAACCTTGTTTCAACAACAGTACAATTTGTGGTTATGCCCAGTAAAAAAAGTTGCGGGGTAAATTCTATTTTCCTTTTAAAAATCTTTTTTTGCATGATCCACCAAATTTTAATCCAGAAAGCTTTAACCTTTTTACAAGTCCACCAGATATGATAATATGTTGCCTCATCACAATCACACCTCCAACATTTCGGGCTCTGGCTCGGATACATAATTGATAATTTTTTAGGGTCCAAATGCCACCTATAAAACATTTTATAAAAAATTTCCCTCAAATTTTGCGCTTGTGTAAATTTTACATTTCTTACCCAGATCTTCTCCCAAGTTTCCAGCATTATTGGTTGATTAATATTTTGTGCCCACTTTATCATACAATCTTTGACTAGCTCCGGGGCAGAATCAATTTCTATCAATAAGTTATATAACCGTTTTATATGGTACTGCCCCGAATCTCTAATTTGTTCAATTAATTCTTCGTCCACTGTTGATATGCCCATTTTACAATCTTCTTTTAACCTAGATTGTAACTGTCCATACTCGAACCAAGACCGTACTATTCTCTCTTGTTTCAATACATCTAAAGGTTTAAGTCTACAGACCCCATCATCCCAATCTATCAGTTGTTTATAAGTGATTGAATCATGTTTCTTTTGCGCGCTTACATTCCCTATCATATGCCTCGGTATTGTCCAACTAGGGATTTTTTGATTTAATTTATATTGATATTTCTTCCAGACCCTTATAAAGGCATTTCTTAATATATGAGTTTTAAATATCGTATCCACCTTCCTATCATAGACCAAATAGGCGTGCCATCCGTATATTAAATCATGCCCCTCTATATTCAGAGTTCTTTCCTTCACCATGTTAATCCAGTCACTGAGTGCAGTAAGCACTACTGCCTCATAATATATATTCAAATTGGGCATCTTCAAACCACCTCTCTCTCGTACGTCCTGAGTAATCTTCAGTTTCACCCTAGGCTTTTTCCCAGCCCATATAAAAATTCCTGTTTCTCTAAAAACAGCAACTTTGAGAGTTACAATGGTGCTTTGTAGATTGAAATCATCTGATTTTAATCTTTGGGTTAATGTCAGGGTTCCAAATAGAATCCTCTCTGAAATAATAGCTCGAGGCAATAAGTTCCTCAAAACACCAATTCATTAGAAGAGCCATGTTGGCACATCTGGGAAAACCCAAATCTGAAATTTTTCCTGGTTTTCCTCACCCGGTGGGAAAGTTCAAGACTCTGCCGCAACACCCACAAGTCCGTCAAATGGTCCAATCTGTTGCTGCCATGGATGAAGAGTCCTCCTATCCACATCCATCCAGATACCAGGATATGGTGACCTTGACTTTCTGAGAAAGAATGTTATTATGGCTACACATCTCCCAAGCTCCATACATCCCCCCACCTCCAAGTTTCCCATAGTAACTATGTTTGAATATGTGGCAGGCTTGAGCCCCGCCCCCCAAGATGGCTTCCAAATCTGACACTGATACAACTTTTTCCTGGTTTGAGTGCTGCTGTCAATTTTTATCCATTAGTTCTTTTTTCCTAATTGTCCTATTTAGAATTAAGAGGGGACATTGCAGGCAGGTCATGGCATATATCATATTAGATGAAGACTATGCAGAGACACCTCTAATCTTGCTTCTAATTTTGCACTGTTATCAAGGAACTGGGACACATTCTGTGGAAAGCTTAGGTTGAGACTGGTGGTAAGGTATTAGTTGCTGAAGTCATGATAGAATTTGATGAGTGATTCATTTCCATACATCAATGTCTCAATGAATCGTTTGTAAATGAGTGGCTTCAGGAGATAAGTGTTGAGAAAGCATTTTTCTAGGTCAGCTCAGAGGTGAGTTTCACATACGTTTACCACTGGTTCACCCCGCAACGACAATGTGCATGCATGCCTTCCACCTATATACTTTGCTCATGAGCGCAGCTTGCACTCATGCACGTGGCTTAGAAAATGTGGCTAAATATGACAGCATGGATGTGGGTGGGCGAGAGCAGAGCAAGAAGAGCACTGCTTCAAATTAGCCTTCTGAAAATACAATAGACAGTTAAAATTCCATAAACTCAGGTAGGCCAAAGGAGCATTTCACTTCTTTGCAAATTAATATATTTCATTGCAAATGTGATCCCAGCTCCAAAATGTTTAAGTTGCAAATAACATAAGAATTTTTGACTTATCTCAAAAGCATAACACTACTCAGCACAGTTGGTTAAATTAGATTAATGACTTGTTAGAATGCAACACACTTCCTATGTAGTACTAAGAAAGTTATATGACTAATCATAGAACACTGCAATTAAAAATGAACTAAGAATTCATTTTAGTTTCCTATAAACCTCATTCTACCGTACTGTGATTCTGCTTAATAAATGGAAAATGCTCCCACTGCTTTCATCGTATTTCTTCAAGGCGCTTCTAAGATCAAAGTTATATTTGTCTCTATTTTAAAATATGGCTTAGACCTGCCTATTGTGATTTTAAAGAGTCTTTGTCCCTCTAATTATTTATTGTTTGCACATAATTGCACTTTTTCAACCTGTTTCAATTTTGAGCCTGTAGATCAGGGGTGTCAAACTCATGTCACCACGGCAGTGTCACATGACATATTAGGACTTTTTTCCCTTCACTAAACTAGGTGTGGGCATGCCCAGTGCATTACACATCCGGCCCGCGGTCCATGAGTTTGACAGCCCTGCTGTAGATGCTCATTTCAATGAATGGTGAGGCCATAGATATTCTTTCTGGCTTTGAACATAATATAAATTAGCCAACCTGGATTGACAAATTGGAGACTGCACTTCATTTCTAAAATGTATGAAGTTTCTCAGAGATCCCTCTTGCTTTTTTTTCAAATTCACCTTTCAATCTGGTGAATTTAGAACAGTGGCAGGCTCTTTAAAGAGGAAAACAACTTTCTGATCTCTCCTGGAATACCCACATGGTCTTTCACTATTATTACATTCAAACATCACACAGCAACAATAGTTGGCAGCCAGGTTGTTAGGGGATATCTCCATTGGAAGACAGAAAGTTGTGCAGCGGAATGTGCAGCTAGAGAAACGTTGCTAGTAAAACACGCAAATAGTAGACCAGACATTGTTAGTAAAAACAAATTAGCTTTACTGGTGTTGTAAAACTAAACTACTGCTTCACAAGCAGTGATGGTTGTTATTTAGTCAATCAAAGTCCTTAACAAATAGCAGTTTGCTTACAGTCAGTAAACCACACTTCTTCCTTCTTCAAACACAGTCAGTCACAGCACACGAACAAGTAGTTAGCAAACAGTAAGAGATATCAGCAAATCTGGCAGAGAGAGCATGTGTTCTGCTGGCTTCCTCTTATAGTGGAGATAATTACACTTCCTAATTGCATTCCAACATTCCAACATCCTTAAAGCCACAATGACCATTTGTCATCATGGTACTATATATTGCCTACCCAACTCTAGGAGTCTACTCCTAACACAGGTTTCTTCAAATGCCCCATGCCACCTACATTTTTTATCTTAGCTGCAGAAAGTATTTAAAGATAATTCATTTGGAGAAGGGATACCATAGTCACATCATGTTCAACCAATATATTACTTTGAAGAATGGACCTGGGATTGAGCTGGGTTGGAATCAGTGGTACAGTTCAGCCAGTTCTATCTGTTTTGGGTGAACCAGTAGCGGTGGTCGTGGGAGGCTCCACCCACCTGCCTGAATGTCATCACATCCTGTTTTTTTATGTTCTGCGCCTGCACAGAAGCTCCTGTGCATGTGCAGAGTTGGTGTGTGCGAGCGAAGTGAGCCAGTAGCAAAGATAAATTGATTTTACCCCTGGTTGTAATAAAAGGAGTAAGGTGATCCTGAAAATCCTCATCGATATGGAGTATTAAAAAGTGAACTTTTAAATTAAAAGTAAGTACTTTTAAATTTAAATAAACAACTATAAAAAGTAAAGGGCTCCAGAATAATCTGGCCAGTCAAACATATCTCCATTCAGAGCCTAAAGGCCATATAGCGAGTCTTGGGAATAGTACTATTTGAGACAGACTTTTTAAAAGTTGCCTTTCAAGGAACAAAAGCAAAATAATTATATTTAATAAAAAACATAAATGAATTCCCAGGAAATTACATTAGTATCTCGGATACCCTTTCAGTACAGTTTCAAAGGGTACTTTATGTCCAATTCAATGAGGAAAGGATTTGTATGGAAATGGCAAATATTGGATCCTTGCCAAATAAAACATTTACTTTGCAATGCCTTGATTTACACAAAAAAAGTGAAAGAATAAAGACATTGTTTGTTTACTTATGAAACATGCCACAATACAAGGTTTCCTATTGCACTACCATCTGTAAACCTGATTAGGAGACAAGCTGTCTCCTTCTTAGAACATTAATCTCATTTCTTCTAAGGTTACTCACATGAATAATAATAATTTAATACTCACTATTAAATATCTGCTATATGCCAACATAGACCCTTGCATTGAGAATAGATCCGGCAAATGGGATGTCCTTTAAATATTAATTTTCTGCACAAAATAGACTAGCAGTTTGCTTGTACAAAATTTGTCTGATGAAAGGCTGAAGGACCATGTCTCGTTTCTTTATTCAATACGTAAGAACAATGAAATTTCATTCAAGCATTTCCCATCATAATTTTTTTTTATGTGAAAGGAAGAACGAAGATATATTTACATAGAATCAAGAAAGTAATACGTGACAACCTATGACCAGAGGTTGGTTCCTACCAGTTCGGACTGGTTCGGCTGAACCTGTAGTAACATGGCTGCCTGGATCGCTGGAACCGGCAGCAACACAGACCTGCCACATCCCTGAACCAGCCACCATCTCTTTTTTTGCCTTCTGTGCATGCACAGAGACATTTTGTTGCACTGCACGTGTGGGACGCATCAAGCATGCACGTGGCGCATCAAGCGCATGTGGGGTGCATCAATTGCGCATTTGGAGTGCATCAATTGCGCCGGAAGGAGAAGGGCGGGGTATAAATTCGAATTTAAAAAAAAATTGGGCGCATCCCTAAGCAAATCTGCAGTAGCAGCAGCTGGAATCCACCTTTGCCCATGACCCATTGTGTCATCCTTTCAGAAACAAATCCTTACCTAAACAGAGAATCTGAATGGCCACAGGTAGGCAAAAAAAAAAATCAAACCAATAGAGTAGGAGTGACTTCTAATTTTTTGTGGCATCCCCATTGATATTGCTTGTGGGAAACTGGCAGGGATTTGAAAATCACTCCTCCTCCTTGGCTGACCTGTGGAACTGCCTGCCACTTTATTTATTTGTTTGTTTGTTTCTTTACATTTATTTGCCACCCATTCTCGCTGTCATGTGATTCCGGGTGGCTTATAATATACTGTACAAGATTTAAATGGTAAGATAATTAATGCATTAAAATTAACAAAGAAATAGCTAAGGTAATGAGGGGTATACAATAGAATGGAGGTGGATCTTCTAATCCAGTAACCACCCTTAGAATGACATGCCTCCATCCAGTTGATAGGACAAAAACTGCACCATCACTCCCCTTTCTGACATGTCCCCTTGGTCCACTTCCTGACCCTCAACCACTGGTGGTCCCCAGCCAGCTTTCCTCATCACCAGTCATCTGAGTCACTCCTTGATCCTTCCCTCACTGCCCACTACTAAAAAGCATTTTAACAACTGTGCCACCAGGGCTTATTATATACATGAGATGGATAATAGTCATTCAAGATAAATATCAGGTTTTTTTAACTGACTATTGCCACCAAGTCACTGTTGACTCTTAGCAACCACATAGATGTATTTTCTCCATGATGATCTATCTGCCCATAATCTGCTCTTTCGGATTGTCTAATGTTGCACTCATTGAAACAGAGCCCATCCATCTTGCTGCCAGTCATCTATGCTTCTCCACCTTTCCATAAAGAGTTCAGAATTTGTACACTATGTCCAAAAGTATAAAAGGTTGAACCTAGTGTCACTTGTGCCTTGAGTAAGATTTCTTAATTGTTTAAAAATCCATTTAAAAATCTATTTTCTTGGCTGTTCACTACATTCTCAGCAGTCTTCTCCAACACCAAAGTTCAAAAATACTATCCCTTAGAGAGTCCTTAAAGATATATCTAGTATACCAGCATTGTAGAGTCTATAATTTTTACAAAGAAATATAAAATAACCGCTCATTAAATCTTTGGGTTTTTTTTTCTTATTTCTTTCCCCACTGTTCTGGGCGAGATGCCAATCTTATTCTTCTGCTGTTTATGTGGAGGCATTTTTGATCAAACTAGATTTCTAATATTTGTAAAGTTATAACCATTTCAAAATGAAATGTTTAGCTCTAGCAGAGCTGAAAAATTAAATCTGAATAAATCTGTCAAAAAGCACCATGTATAATATCATTGATGGTACATGCCACATAATATTACTTTTCAGTTTCACTCCATTACTAGTAATTAACGGATAATAGTAGCTGTTTACTGGTTTATGAGAAAATAATCCTCTACTCAAAGGGATAAATTTCCAAATCTAAAAAGAACAAAATTATTGACCAAACCAAATGAATAGGATATCATTTTTTCTGCTATCAAATAAATAAGGAATAGCTATAGCTTTGTAAATGATTCCCCTGATATTTTAAAAATGTAAGTTGAGAGTCACTTTGGAACGGTTAAGGTGCTGGCCTAGAAACCAGGCGACCATGAGTTCTAGTCCCGCCTTAGGGATGAAAACTGGCTGGGTCCCTCTCTCTTTAGTCCAACCCACCTCATAAGATTGTTGTTGTGGGGGGAAAAATGGAGGAATCCAAAAAGCTTCTTCATCTCTGACAGGATAGTGGGGAATGGAAGGATCCTGTCAGAGCTGAAGAAGCTTCTTGGATGAGAAGTGAAACATCTTCAAAAGAAAAAAAACAAGAAAGTCCAGTTGCCTCCTGAAAAAGCACCTTTGGGATAAACCAATAAAAGTAATAAAGGGATAAAAATCTAAACAATAAAATAAATAAATAGACACTAAAGGGGCAAAAACATTTCCATTATCGATGTTGTTTAGCTTTTTTTCATTTGAATTATTTCATGCTCCCTGTTAAAAATTGTTTTATATAAATTTCTTAGCTTGAACAACAAGGGCGCCTGTTTGTTTGGATTTTTTTTAAAAAAATATATCTTTTTACAGAAGCAGAAGATACCTGACTAATTTTAAATTGGTCTTTGAGGAGTCAAACTGAATTCACTATTGTATGTTCACAAAGGCTCCCATTTTCCAACTCAGTTTTCAAAGTGCTTCGAGATAGTTCATCTCTTGAAGTTACTATCACTAAAAATTAGAGACTACAAGTGGTTAGAAGAGGATGGTTAACAACTTTTAAATCATAATCTTTCGCCAGGAACAATGTCCATACTCAAGCAGAGAGCTGTAAAACCAGCTTATTGTGCTTTCATGTATATAAAGGGATACATTTGTAAAACAACTTTAATGAGTCATTGAGTACATTCTCTCCCCTGCCTCCATTTTTTAAAGCTAGATCCAATTAAGTTGCTTTTGTATTGTAGTGAGGTGAAAAATATAGCTTGGTCCATTTATTTTCAAAACTTATATCACCATTCAATTTAAAATATATAACTCTAGGCGGCTGATAAACAAATTACAAGAAAAATAAAAAAGGACCCTCCATCGCTCTGTAAAAATATAATCCAATACCAAAAAAACCCCTGAGGCATCACAAAGCAAAGTCACATATCAGACAAGCATATCCTGTGTTCCCAAAAATAAGACCTCCCCGGATAATATGCCCGATTGGGCTTTTGAGCGCATGTGCTAAAATAAGCCCTCCCCGAAAATATTGCAACACAGCAGCAGCTACGAGGTGACCACACTCGCCACCTCCTGCACCTCAAAAATTTATTTATTTATTTATTTATTTATTTATATTTATATCCCGCCCTTCTCCACAGAGGACCCAGGGCGGCGCACAGGAAATTTAAAAATATACAAAAGTACAAAAATAAATACATAATTTAAAATATATATTAAATTATCCCGATCCTATGCTAAAAACCAAATTGTTAAAATACCCAATTTAAAACTTTCTAAAAGTCCCCGTGGGAGGTTAGGCTAGGCCGGCTTGTTGGAAAAGGTATGTCTTTAGACATTGGCGGAAGAGGCGGAGGTCGGTGATGGTGCATAATTCAGGGGGTAGGTCGTTCCAAAAGGCAGGGCCCGCCACAGAGAAGGCTCTTCCCCTGGGTGTCGCCAGTCGGCATTGTCTGGCCGACGGCACCCTGAGAAGGCCCTCTCTGTGGGAGCGTATCGGTCTAAGGGATGTATGTAAAAATACTAAAACCTCCCTGAAAATAAGGCCAAGCACTTATTTTGAGGGTCAAAAGAAAATAAGACCCTGTCTTATTCTCAAGGAAACATGGTTGACATGTTGAGTTTCTGAATGCTGGAAGAATTATTATATATTTCACAACTAAGATAAAGAAACAGTCACTTCCTAATGGAGACATCCGCTGTAACCACATCAGTATCTTAGATAAACTTGAAAAGATGCACAGGATTCTTGCTATTCTGAGAAAGTTTGATTTTTACAAGAATCTGATATAAAGCTCTGAATTTTTTGGGTCTACATATCCCCCCCCACTTCTAATCAGTGACTATGTTGCATAGAGATGATAGAAAGTATATCCCAAACATCTGAAGCCACCATGTTGAAATAAGCAGCTGCAAGCTGGGAATACCCACTCCTTTATCCTAACGCAAAATCCACTCTAATCAAAGGCACTGTTGATAGTACCTGCCACCCTCAGGAAGGAAAATTTGTTTTAGTTTGATGCTTTTTTCATCAAGTGAGAAGGGATCTTCTGTTTAAAACCTGCCAGCACGTTTACTTTGAAACCTACTAATTAGATTCTACTTCAAGTCAATTGTAGCTTGTAGATGAAAATATAGTAACCTATGGAAACTCTGCAGAACCTTAATCTGTGTCGGTGAAAATGTTCATGTGGAGTCAGTTAATAAGAAGCAGGGAAGAATTAAAACCTAATGAAATATAATCAAAGAAGAAGAAGGAAAAAAAAAACTTCCTTCAGGCTACCCATGTATGTCTATAGTTTGTCTGTCATTTATAATACTGCAGCCTCTGGTTCATTGTCAGGCTGTAATTCTGCCAGTTAATGTATCCAATTAACCCCACTAATGAGCTAATCAACAGTGTAAAATCTGTGTAAAATCACAGAGGGTGTATGATGAATGGGAAAAGCACTGAACTCTCCTGGTCTAAAAAGAGCTTTATTGCACTTGTTAAAGTGGAACTGTCTTCCCTCTCTCTAAACGGTAATTTATCACCGGGGCCAGTAACAGTGGCATGCCCTGATAAGGGAGAGGTGGCAATAAACCCATCATAAAATGATTACTCAGGAATGTAGTGCAATTAAAATGTCTCTGTGTATTAAAGTCATAGGCAGGAGAGGCACACATGTTATTGTGTTAGTGGAAAGTGCTAAAACAAAAAAAAACAAAAAAAAATCAACAGGCATCTGAAGGTAATCCAAAATGACTGAAAACAATGGTAATCTTCTACCAGCCAAATATTCATTTATGTTTGTGTGTGTGTGTGTGTGTGTGTACAATATATACATGTGTGTGTATGTATATGTGTATATATAAATTGCTACACACACACACATATAAATGAATATATATGTGTGTGTGTGTGTTAGTTTTATGAGCTGATCAATAAATAAATCAGAGAGACTAGTATAGATCTATTTCGAACTTTTTTTAGCTCTCATCAGCTAGCCATACCCTTATTGGGATTCGAACTGGGGCTGTATAGCATGCCAGGCGAGAGCCTTGCCATTAAGCCAGCTTGGTTCTCTCCTTGTTAGCTGAGACAGGAGGATAGTTATATATAATTGTTTCCACAACACTCCGTTAGGGCCCCAATTAAGGGAGGAAGCCTACTGCTTTTCCTTTTCTGCCTTTCGGCTCATCACCAGAGGCCATCTAGACAGAAAGCCATGAATTCCGTTGTATCGGATGAAATTCTCCCGGTTCAGTCCAGTTCAGCTGAACCAGTAGGGACGATTGTCCTTGGTTCTGCAAGCCAGTAGTAAAAAAAAGCTTCCTAGGTTCCTGCGGCTCAGCTTTTAAAAGCTCACAGCTGAGCTGCATGATCATCGTAAGCTATTTTTAAAAGATTTTTAAATAATTTTTTCCCTACAAGTTTGGGTGAGCCGGTGGGGGAAAATGCTTTAAAAAGTTTTTTTTTTAAAAATAGCTGAAAGTGAAAAAAAAAGTTGGCCACGCCCACCCAGTCACATGACATGCACCCACCAAGCCACGCCCATAGACCCAGGGGGGGATTAGATTTCACCATTGATATCAGTGGTGGGATTCAAAATGTTTTACTACTGGTTCTGAGGGCGTGGCTTGGTGGGCATGGCATGACTTGGTGGGCGGAGCATTGTGGGCAGGGCAGGGGAAGGATACTGTAAAATCTCCATTCCCTCCTCACTCTAGGAGAAGGTTACTGCAAAATCCTCATTCCCTCCCAATTAGCTGGGATTTGGAATGCAAAGCATAGATAGAGGTGGGCCCAGTCAGAGGTGGTATCTATAATATGTCTACTGGTAATTGAGATTTCACTTGTATATTATAACACAGCAACTGGTCGAGAGTCTTTTTTATACAATTTTGCCATAATTGGATAAACGGTAAAATAACCCAGCTAAGTGAAAGACAACATCAAATACATTTAAAAGTGTAACCCATGTGAAATTTATGCCAATACTTTTAAGCATACCTTTGCCTGAAGTAAAATATTCTGCAAACTTCCAAGCTAAATTATAGGTAGTCCTCAACTTAAAACCACAATTGAGCCCCAAATTTATGTTGCTAAGTGAGACAGTTCTTAGGTGAATTTTGCCCCACTTACCATCTTTCTTGCCATAGTTAAGTGAATCATTGCAACTGTTCAGTTAGTTAACATAGTTGTTAAGTGTATCAAATCCCCCATTGACCTTTTGATCAAAAGGTCTCAAAAGATGATCATACCAGCCCAGTATATTGCATCCGTCATAAACATAAATCAATTGCCAAGTATCTGAATTTTGATCATGCAACTATGGAGGAGCTGCCACAGTTGCAATAATGGTCATAAGTCACTTTTTTCAGTGATATTGTAACTCTAACCCTAAATGAACTGTAATAAGCCGAGGACTTCCTGTATTGAAATACACTGTATGTGGGGCTTCCTTGAAAACAATCCCAAAACTTCACCTAATCTAGAATGACAAAATTGTCTTTTTGGATGCATTCTTTCAATTCAATCATACCAGACGTTTTTCATGTACTTTACCTCAGTGGTGGGATATGACCGGTATGTCCCGGTATGGGTGTACCAATGCTGGCTGGAGCACCAGGTACCATTCCGGTACGGTGCTCATGAGGGGCCCCCGCCTGCTCTCCTTACCGCTATTTGAGCTGATTGGGGCTTTTGCGCACGCGCACGGAGCATATGGCATCTGCGCGAGGCTCTGCCGAGCAGCTGGAGCATTGCAGATGGTAAGTACACATGCACGCACTGCGAGCATGCTGCGCGCGTTCACGTGGAGACGCTGGGCCCTGTTGCAATGGGATCTGGAACCTACCACTGCTTTACCTGTAGCTCAAAATGCAGTTGTCAATACTATTTGGTTAGATAAAGTCTCTTTGTGATATGTCACTGCCCAACAATGAGTCTTTTCTATGGTGGCACCCAACTTGAAAATGCATTTCTCAGAAAACTGTATTTACTGACTTTTTGATGTGAACGATGAAAATATTTCCATTCTTTGAGACATTAAGACATTTTAATATTTTCCTGCAGTTATCTGTAGCTAGCCATGATGTTGCCAAAATGATCAAATGTGAGGTTGTGAAATACTGTTAAGGATACAAGCCCTGTCTTTTTGTATTTGCATCACACATGGAATCTTGTAAAGGTTAGCGTTTGCATCACAACACTGAGATGTGTGGTTTGTCATTTGACCTCTCTCTTTTCCTATAGGCAATCACGTTTTACATATTTGTTAAGACTTTTTAAACTTCACCATTTTTTAGATGTCGTTCTATCAGTAATGTGTTCTTGCTTATTTTAAATTAGCTTTCTAGTTTGCCCTGTGGTGGGCTACTTATCTATTAAATGCTCGTTTCATGATTTTAGATTTGTTAAAATTCCAAAGGACTATCTACCATGCGTTGCAATAATCAAATCCAGAGGTAACTTGAACAAATATCTGTGGCCCTATCCTAAAGAAGATTCATGTGCCATTGATGACAGCTGTAATGGAATACTTCTGAAATGTAAACAAATGTTTATTCTAATATTGTAAATATGATAAGGAAAGTCAGATGCATTTTCTTATTATTCTCATTAATTTATCGAGACTGAAGAAGGAGTTAGGGGATTATGATGACAAAGCAAGCATATTTAATTCTAGTCTCCAATAAAGTGCATAAGTCTTCATACATTAGTGCTTAGTTGGAGATGCTGGAAAATCATTCTCAGTAGAAAGATGAAAGTTAAAGCCAGCTATCAGGAATCGTTTATAGATAATGAAATTTGCTTTGTACACGATGCAGAGGAATGAATTAAATGACCCACCAGAGATTTCTTTTAATCCAAATTAGTCCATGAATAAAATCAAAACCGTTATTTCTCTATGTACTATAAAGTCAAACTATATTAAAAGAAATCTCCTTTCTGTATGGTTTTGTACCGCATAACATGGCCTAGTGGTTTGTAAAAATGAAGAAAAAACAAAGATTAAGAGATATGGGCACATTTCACAATGCAAATCCCATTAAAGGTAATGGTAGCAAAATTGCTATTCAAAGAGCTGGGGGACAAATTATTCTTTACAGTTCATCTCCTTAGGAGAAAAAAAAACCAACCCTTTTTAAATGAATCCTTTGAATAAGGCCTGTACAGCATAAATAGTATTCAAGCACTAAACAAAAAAGTTCTTACTTGAAGGACAACTGCAAATCTTTTTGCTATTGTACACTAATAAAGAAGGTTAATGCCTATAACAGAAAAGACCATTGCAATAAAGTAACTAATCCTTAAGGAACTAGAATAGAACATTAATTTTTATTCTACCATGTTTCCCCAAAAATAAGACAGGGTTTTATTTTCTTTTGACCCCCGAAATAAGTACTTGGCCTTATTTTCGGAGAGGTCTTATTATTTTTGAGATGCAGGAGGCGGTGAGCATGGTCACCTCATGGCTGCTGCTGTGTTGCAATATTTTCCGGGAGGGCTTATTTTGGAGGGGAAGGCTTATTTTAGCCCATGTGCTCAAAAGCCCAATTGGGCATATTATCCAGGGAGGTCTTATTTCTGGGTGAACAGGGTATATGGAGAAAACTGAAACCAGATTCTGGTGAAGGAACAGAAGACATTCACAGGAATATCATTCATACACTAGAGAGACATGTATTCCATTCAAATATTTGATGTATGAGAAAAGAGTCTGTAAGTATATACTGAGGATTACCCATAGATGTCTTCATGAAAATGGAGACTCTGTAACATTACAGGCATTCATTAATTTATGAATGCATTTATAGCCACTTCAATTATCTTAAGTAAGTAGGGACCGATTGCAGTACAGTTGAAACCTGGCAAATCTGGTCTTAAAATCTAATCCAATACAATGATAAATTTTGGGTTGTGTCCTTGGGCCTATCATAACTCACCTTTCAGGGTGAGATAAATCTTAAAACAGATCAGAATACATAGAACAAATGCAAACTAGATTTCAATTTCTTGAAATGAGCAAATATATGCTTAGGGGCAACAATATTCTAGATCTCAAAGTAATAAATTCCACTCTTGTCTCTTCCTTAATAAAAATAACTATAATAATACTTAAAAATTCAGAGATTTCAAATACTTGCTATGACTGGAAATGAATACTTCAGACTACCTAAGCAGAAACTGTTTATACTAGATTAGACAATTATTTGCCATTTCTAAAATCTTAGAATTGCAAGATTTGGGGCACTGTGTCTAATCTTCTGCAAATCCAAATTAAACTCATCCTCACAGATGGTTGTCTAATGTCCACTTGAACACCTGTAGTAAACAAAAGTCCAGTAAATTGTTTGCTTCTGATTATCACTCTTGCTGCTTTGTTGCTTCCTTGTGGCAAATTGCTTTCTCTGTTAGCTTTGTTAAATCTCCCATTGTTTAATCTGATGAACCCTTTATGTTATCCTATCAACAGACGTAGGGCCACTCATGGCTTTAGTCTTCTGGCTTTTTTTCCAAGGCTGCTTTAAGACATATGTACTTAGAAGCATATGCAAGGTTCTTTTTAGGCAAGAGCACAAATATGTCACAAGCATTGTAGATCATCACAGCAAACTTCTATCAGTTCATGTCTATAATTGTTTCTTAAGACTCCCAAAGTAGATATATCTTATTCCCATTTTAATATTTCAATTACTTGACTATACACTCTGTGATTAGAGAAAAACAGTCTTAGGGACTCTTCCTTAACTAAAGGTTCTCCTTACATGTATGTGCTAGTCGTTCCTGACTCTAGGGGGCAGTGCTCATCTCCGTTTCAAAGCCAAGGAGCCAGCACTGTCCAAAGACCTCTCCGTGGTCTTGTGGTTGGCATGACTAAATGCTGAGGCACATGGAACACTGCTACCTTCCCACCAGTAGTGGTTGCTAACCAGTTTACTATCAATTCACTCATGAACATGCGAGCCTCCCGCTGCTGCCACTACTGGTTCGGCTGAACCAGGCCAAACCAGCAGCAACCCACCTCTGCTTCCCACCAAAGGTGGTCCCTGTTTTTCTATTTGCATTTTTACATGCTTTTCAACTGCTAAATTGGCAGAAGCTGGGGCAAGTAATGGGAGCTCACTCCATTACACGGCACTAGGGATTCGAACTGCCAAATTGCCGACCTTTCTGATCAACAAGCTCAGCGTCTTAGCCACCGTGTCCCTCTTAAGCTACCTTAAGCTACCCAACTACCCAACAGTTAAACTATTCTTTCTTCTTCCTATTTATTTACTCACTGAGTAAGTTGTTTGGACTAACCAACTGAAATAAGAAGTAGGAAAACATGACGTACATCCTGTCACATTTTTTTTTAATCTCTACTGGGCCTTTGTGAGGTTTTTTTTTCCAGTTTAAGGTCTATAATGCAAAATTTAACCCTGACATACAGTATATACTGTCTCTCATATTAGCATGTTGAATTTGTTGTACTAGGGATACATTTCTGATTCTATTTCTTTCTGACTAGCCAGATATTTTGATAACACAAGAAGTTTGAATTCAAATTATCCGGTCAAATTAAAGAACAATAACTAGAATTACATGAAATGAAAAATATATATGAATACTGCTCTAATAGAAACAAAATGCCCAGCAAAGGGAGTGAATTGATTTTAATCTTCACAAAGGGATACATTACTTGGGATTTATTCCAGCACACGTCTTACATTCTGTAATTAGACACAGTCCATTTTTAACTCTGTGAGGTAATGTGCTCCTCATCATTAGCATTACTTCTCATTGATTTAAATCTTTATACTTATTCTCATTCCTACAAGATTGCAACTTGCCTTCATTAAAAAAACCTCCAGCTCTTTCCAATTTATTGCTATTTAAAGAAAATGTGTTAACTGAAAATTCCTGGAAATTCAAAGTAGAAGACTCAACAGAACAGGCCTCCAAATGGATGTGGCAAAGACCCTACCACACAACTTCTGGGTAGTTATGTGGAAATGTGGAACATCTGGCTAAGTTGTCCAACTTTTTCTATTAGTTCTAGCATACCCATCATACTATTTGTCTTTCAGGAAAAGCACTCTGGCAGAAAGGAACAAGCCACAGAAATTTAAATAATCATATATATTAAAATATATATCTTAAACCTCTTGTATAGGAACATCATAAAATGTATTTTTCATATGCTTCTATCTTTGCAATCCATGTTTGTTTTCATCACATCCATACATTGACCTTTGTTCTTTAAAGCAGGGGTCCCCAACCTTTGCAACTTTAAGTCTGAAGGACTTCAGCTTCCAGAATTCTCCAGCCAGCTGAAGTCCTTCAGACTTAAAGTTGCAAAGGTTGGGGACCCCTGCTTTAAACTTCTTACCTCTCACTTTCTAAGGGTTTTAATGAGTTCCATTCATGCTTTCTACAGCTCTTTTTCTTGACTCAAATCTTCTTCCTATTTTCAAAGGGTGGCAGGACTAACAGTTTGACATCAAGAATGGATGACACTGAAACATGTAATTAAACAATCAGTTTGGAAGCATTTAGAATAAAGTGATGAACATCATTATGAAAAAAGAGTATATCCCTTGCCATAGGATCATATGGGTTTATCAGCACCAATGTTGTAACCTAGGCTTCCCCCAAAAGCACGAAGCAGATTTCTGCTTCTGGGCAAAACTCCTTTTATTAAAAAAATGTGAATTCCTCTCATTCACACTCAGCAAAGGCCTGGTAAACAATCTTTCAAAGGTGAATTCATGACCACAGACCTTATCTAGCTTGGAAAGCTGCCATGTAAATATTTTCCAAACACAGTGCAGTGCAAGACTTGGCACAGAGTCTCTGAGATTCATGGATAGATCTTCACACTCCTGAAATGAATGAACGAATGAATGAACACGTTGTTTCCTGCCCACTCCCCTTCTGTTCCTATTTTATTTCCTATGGGAGGGACCATTCACCATCCACCTGTGACTTTACGACCAAGTTGACCCTGATTTCTTAGCTGTTCTTTTCTTCTGGCAGCTCCGCACATGTGCACACTGGGAACAGGCTCCAGCTGTTCCTCTGCCTCACTGCTGTCTAGCTCCGAAGGCAGCTGAGAATTGCCAGATGGCCTTGGCCCTATCTCTGCCTCCAATGCAGAGCCTTCATCTGAGACTTCCCCAGCCTCCAGGACTGGCCCATGTTCAGCCCAACCTCCTCACTGTCTGACTCTGCTGCAGCTCCACTGACCACTGGTGGGCCACAACAACCAAGTGATGCCAAACCAACCTGGCCTTCTTTTCTGATACAAGCAACCAGTTTAATTAACCATGTGAAAGCAGTGACGTCAGTAAAATGCTAGACAAAGTATTTCTACAAGAGAAAAATGGCAAAATGTGGGTTGGCCTATGCCAGGGGTCTGCAAAGTCGGCTCTTTTAAGACTGGTGGACTTCAACTCCCAGAGTTCCCCAGCCAGCTGGCTGGGGAACTCTGGGAGTTGAAGTCCACCAGTCTTAAAAGAGCCGACTTTGCAGACCCCTGGCCTATGCTATTATTGCAAGACGAAGATCTGGTTGAACAATCAAAGAGACTATGTCAGTGGCTCCAAGTCAACTGAAAGGCATATCAAGAAGGGTACCCCAGGATCATGATTACCATAGTTGTATATGACACAGTGAGAGAGGGATAAGAAAGAACAGCATCAACATTCAGGAAAATTTTGACAAGCTGAAAAAATGGATTTTTAAAAAATCACAAGATAAATTTCAATAGGGACATATGCTAATTCCTTCCACTGGGTGGGGAAAAAAAACAAAAGGATGAATATAGGATGGAGGGAAGGAGGGGAGATCATCCTGGGCAGGAGTACATGTGAAAATTGCTCTGCGTTTGCTTTGCCATTTTCAATCTTATCTATTTCTTGCTCTCGGTTGACTACATTCTTTGCAGTTATCTTTTTTCTTTTTATGCACATTATACAGTCTCTTAAATGTAATTTTTTGTCATTCGCAGCCTCTTTCCATTCATCATTTCACTAAGTCCTTTTTATTATTCTCAGGCAACAGAATACTGGAGAGAAAATGGAAAGGGCTTCAGAACTCTTGTCTATCATCATGATAACTCTCTAAAACAAGACAGAATGGGACCAAATTTGATCTAGTCGGAGAAGCCATCAAAGGGTGCAGTGTGTTCAGAAAAGGTCAGAGATGGCCGGGAGTTACAGATAAAAATAATTAGAAAAAAATGCAACCTTATGGAAGAGGTTGTTAGGAAATAGTTCAGAAAACTGTTGACTTCTGATCACATGACCTAGCATACACACAAAGACACAGAAACACAGAAATATAGCATCAGGGGTTGACATGGAATTGGAGAACTGTGTAATTAATTCAATTATTTGCTTAAGTATAGAAAGCCCCTCTGATCTTGCACATCAAAGCTGATATGTCGAGAAAAGCCTGAGAGGAATGTCAAGTTCTGAAGGGCTATAGCTACTTCACAGTTTTGAAGAGTCTGTGATCTGTACAGCCCAAGTGAGTGGTTATTGTAAAGACAGTGTCTATGTAACAGGGGTGGATTCCTGCCAGTTCTTTTTTTTTTTTATTGAAAAAGTTTTATTCACAGATTTTCCCCCTTTTTACCCCCCCTGACATATAATATAAATCACATACAAATACTATACCCCCCCTCACCCCATCTTAAAATAAGTTTCTCATTCAGATATTATACCCCCTCGCCTCCCAGCAGACACAATATAAGTTTCTCTTAGTATATCAATATCCCATTAACACCATCTTCTGTTAATTAAAGATATAAAAAACATAATATAAATTTCTCTTTAAAAAAAAAACCCTATCCCATTATTCCCCTCTCTAAATTAATCATACATATATATTACCCCACCCTCCACCCTAACCCTCCCCCACCTCCCATTCAAACCCACCCCCCTGACTTCCGCTATACACCACTCTAATAATTCCAAGCATCCCAAATATTATTTACTCTATTCACCTATCAATCTAAGCATTCTTACCTAAAAGCTACATAGTACTTCCTAATCTGATATTTATTCTGTATATAATCAATCCATTAGAAACCTTATAACAAACTCAAAATAAACATCCACACCTTTAACCTTATAGTTAAACATTAAAATACATAGAAAATAATTCTTAAGATCTAAATACCGTGTCATATAACCTAACACTTATAAAACTTAAACCATATATCCTAGCTCAAATTTACATCCTTCCTGATTCAAAAGGTTTACTATTTTTCCCCTCTCCATTTGCTTAATTGCCCACTTAACAAAAAATGTAAAGATTACTCTAATATTTGAAAAAGCAAAGTTACTTCTCTCTTCACAAAGGAAACAGAAGTGGTATAGGAAAATTTCAGATCCTATCACAGGAAGGATACAGTAAATTGCAAGAAAATTTCTACTTCATTACATAGATGATGATAATTTCTTGGAATGTAGATACCATCTATAAAATATAATATAAACTTCTTCCAACAGATATTCCAAACCAAAAACGCAATATCGTAACAACCAGATCAACTGCAAATGCTCTGGTGCTATATCCCTTTTGCCTTATAGCTATGCCATTTAAGAGATTCAAATCCAAAATTATATTCAACAAGACTTCTAGGATTAAAATATATAACATTAGAGATAATAAACCTTATCCAAATCCCATGTTTCATTCCCCCCCCCCCCCTCAAGTCTTGGTTAGAGAATTCTGGTTCATTCACTCATAGGCCTTTTCCACTTCCAAAAAAAACCCCAGCATTGCAGAGATCTACATATATTTATCTAGATAGACAATTGATAAATATAAGTTGCCTTACATTCTCCCTCACATATCCCCTCTTAAATAACTGGCATCAATCTGTTGGAGTAAACACCCTTACATAATGATAATTTCTTCAAATCTAAATACCATCTGCAAAATATATTATAAAAATCCTCCCATGAGTTCTATATCTATACAAATTTAGCATTTAACTTTCAAAGTTCGGCCCAAGTTTTTCCCCAGAACACTAACATAACATTAATCCTTTCCGCGTCAATGTTCATAAGTCCAACTCTTCAGGTCTCCTTCCATTCCATCCGTAGCTGTTTGTAATACCAGTTTAAGCAGCTGCCCCCATAAATAACAAAAAAAAAACCTTTACATAGGTAACCCCCGAGTGACTTTTCATCAGGATGATAAAGTTCCAAGAACGTGATAGGGTAACAACCAGATCCACTGCAAATGCTCCGGTTCCAGTTTTCAACCCTAAGCCTTTCCACATCCAAGAGAACCAGCATTGCAGAGATCTGTATATTTTTATCTAGATAGTCAAATAACTGGCATCCAACTGTTGACTAATTGCTTCTTCCTTTAATCCTTTTGTCTTTCTTAACTCGCCGAGATTGAGACCTCCTCTGCTTCTGCGGTTTCTGAATTTGTCTGGTGCTAGACCTGGCTTCGCATTGCTCATCTGATTTACATATTGGCATTCCAACAGATCCCCCTATAGCAGTCTTTGACATTTCCTCCAGAGTAGGGCTTAAAAAAAGCCCAGGGGAATCCAACTGAGTATGTTCTTCCATCTCTTTTCCAAATTGTTTCTGCTCCATCTCAATATCTTGCTCTGAAACATCCAGATCTACTAATGTTGGTATAGATATACGTGGGGGCGTTGTACTTTTCTTCAATATTTCATAATAAAAATCTCTTGCCTTGTCTATAGTATTCAAACAATACCTCGCCCCTTCATATCTGAATATAACACCCATTGGAGCATCCCACCTATACTGTATCCCTCTTTTCTTCAGCTCCGTCACCAAAAAACCAAAATCCCTTCTGAGCTTCAGGATAATTGATGGAAGTTCCTTAAAGACACCAATCCGTTTTCCAGCTATGTGAAGAGAGGAGTGAAAAGACTTCTGCAGAATATCATTTCTAAGGTTTCTCTCAGTAAAATATATCACAACATCTCTCGGTAATTGCCTTTGTAATGCTATACGTGAGTTTGCTCTGTAAATTTTATCAATCTTAGCATAAATTTCACCAGGATCCATTTTTACTAATATAGCCAAAGCATCGGCAGAAACTTTTCTTAAGTCTTCTCTAGGATTTTCTGTTAACCCCCTCAGTCTAATGGCGTTTTCCATTAACATAAATTGTAACATAATAACCTCTTTGTCTAATTTGTGCATATTCCCCTCCATTTCCACAAATTTCAAATCCGTTTCCTTTGCTTTGACTTCCACCTCTGAGGTCAGTTGTTCAATTTTCCCATCAATTTTAATGATAACTACAGACAGACTCTTGGCCATTGCAAGCATTTTTTCTTCCAATTGGTCATATTTCTCCTGGATCATTCTTTTGAGGTCTCTGCTTTCATTAACTATGAAATTCATCAAATCTTTAAAGTCCTGGGGAGTTACTACACGAGTTTGTTCCATTGCCTTGCTTTTAAGCTTTCCAAGTTTTCAGGGAGAGAAAAAAAAAACCTCTTCAAAATATCAAAATAAGTTAGTAATAAGTAATACGTTTAGCTTAACGCTCAATAAATCATAAATATTTGGCTTTATAGCTTGCTCCCCCTTTTCCGCCTACAGCTGTCCGCTATCAGCCAGGGGTTAAGCAGAGACCAAAATCCACAAATCAATAATTAGACAAGGCAACTAAGTTTCGTTTCATACATCTGGTAGTTAACGCCATCTTGAATCCTTTATTCTAAGAGGTGTACCTTAAAACAGTTCACAAACTTTAATTACTTGCGTTTAGTTTCCTTTGAAGTACGAATGCTTGAAATATAGTCCTTCTTGATGGAATAATTAAACAAAGCAACCAACTTTCGTTTCATTTCGTCTGGTAGTAAACGCCATCTTGAAACCTTTGTCCTAAGAGCTGTATCTTAAAGCAATTCACAAACTAATTACTTGCGTTTAGTTCCTTTGAAGTACGAGCGCTTGAAATATAATCTTCTTGATGGCTGCCAGTTCTAACCTCTTCTACAGAAGAGGTTCCACAAATCTACAGTGCCATTTAGAACCAGTTCCAGCTCCTTCCCCCTGCCTGTCCGCACATCATCAAGATGAAGAGCGAGAGGAGGAATTCTGGGAGTTGAAGTCCACAAGTCTTAAAGCTGTCAAGTTTGGGGTCTTTTTTTTCTAAAGGGTTAGGGGTGCAAGGGGGTCTTGTAACTTGACAGCTTTAAGACTTGCGTGCTTCAAATGCCAGAGTTTACAATACAATACAATACAATAGCAGAGTTGGAAGGGACCTTGTAGGTCTTCTAGTCCAACTCCCTGCGTGGGCAGGAACCTTATACCATTTCAGACAAATGGCTATCTAACAGTTTCTGAGCCAACATTTTGGTTGCTAAGCAACAGCGTTGTTAAGTGAGTTTCACCACATTTTACAAGTTGCCCACGTCCACCCATTCACAAGACTGGCAAGCCACTCTCACTCAATCACATGGCCATCAAGCCACTCCCACAAAGCAGGCCACACCTACAAAAGAGGTTCTAAACATTTTTGAAACCCACCACTGTTATGTAGTGAGAACAACTCAAGGTAAGGCTCCTTCCCTCCTATCTAGCAAGCAGCTCGTTGTTCTGGTGTGCCCAAAATGATTTTTTCTCTGCAAATCCTAATAATCTAAAATAGCCAGACTATATCTCCTTATCCATCTATTGACCTCAATGCTGAGTACCACTTTCTGGAAGCTCTCATCTGCAAAATATATTTCAATACTATAAACATGATGTAACAGTCATGTGTTTGTATGCAGTTCTATGTTGATTAGTTAAATTTATTTTATTTTATTGATTTTATTTGATTTTTATACCGCGCCTATCTCCCCAAAGGGACTCAGGGTGGTGCACAGGAAGTTAAAAAGTAAAAACACAACATATAAATAAATACGAATATATAAATAAATACTACACACAGTAAAATCTAATTAAATTTGATGTGGCCTGTGCTAAAAATATCCTAGAAAAATTATCAACAAATTAAAATCCATTTTAAACAATTTAAAACTCAGTCTCTAGGGAAATGCAAATGTAGCATTGCTCCTTATTTTAAAAAAAAACTTAGAAGACATTAGGCAGATCAGAGCTAAATTAATTCAGCAGGTTGCTAGAAAGCTCAAGGCTGAATATTTGTTGCCTTGGTCTTTCAATTAATTATGATAAAGGTGCTAAATACAGAGAAGAATGAACCCAGTATTTTTATATGGTGGTTATTAACATAATTAAATCATGGATAACTGTGGTCAAAGCAGTTCAATTCAGACATGATCTCAGATGAAAATTTGGAAATAGAAAAAAAATCAAGAAACAACCTCAAATTATAAGCTAGGCCTTTTGCAGAAGAAGTTGAACTACAAATTAGATTTCCCATTTATCTACAGAATCTCAGTCTTTTCCAGATTTCAGTTTCAACTTTTCTCTTAACCTACCTATTGTATAAACAAGGCACTGTTCAAAATTGTCAACTACTGGTAGCATTCTTCTTACTTGCACTTTGACAGTGCCCGATGAAAGAATTTTCCATCAGCCCCTATATGGGCTGTCAGAGTTGATGAAATGACTATAATATCTTTATTATGCCAACATTGATTATGATATCATTCCTGCAGTGGATGTCTACCTGACATTTCAGAAAATGACATTTCATGACCTGGAAAATTACGGAGGTGTTCAACAAATATAGCTTATCCATTAAGCCAACATTAAGTAATCTCAGATTCATACCTGTTTGGGAAATCTGACATATTCTAGATATCAGACATATGTTTCTGTAATTGTGATGAAACTCTTTAAAAAAAGCAATAGGGTTTTTTCCTAAATTTGAAAAACAAACAAGAAAATCAACAAGAATCACATCTGAAAGTAACAGGATACTAAGATACATGATTGATGTCTTTGATGCAACTCAATAACCTTACATTCTATAATTACCAAGGAGATAATTTGCAACAGTTGAAGTTTTAGAAATCCATTTCCCTGATCATCTGTGAATCCAATCACATGTAGGGTTTTCTAACCATACTAATAAAATGGGTTGCAAAGGTCTTAAAAATAAGAAATTAATTATTAAAGCTTTCTGTTCCAGTTTAAATGAAAAAGTCAGAGAATAATGGATTAGGAAATACAATTTTCCATTTTTCTATTTAGAACCCCTTTATTCTCCTCTCAGTTTAACTGGTGCCCCCTCTATCTCTGTCATACTTCTTGCCCTTACTACACCAAATACTAGTTGCAAAAGCAGTAGTATGCAATACCACAATACGTATTAGGAAAAATGACAAAATAAAATAGAGATAGCAATAATGCAAATAGTGTTTACTGTTCTCCAATTACTGGAGGTAACTCAAGACAGTGGCTCATTACATTTTAGAATTCAAGTGGCAACTTTAAAATGTGTTTTATTACATTTGTGGCGTGAGGGAAATTTTTATGGTGGAATGAATCTTTGCTTAACCATGGTTTACTAAATCACATTCGACTGGACATATAAAACATAAACCATGGTTTACAAACCACATTGACTAGTTTCATGCATCCTTTCATTTTCACACATAGGTACATAAGTTTAAACCAATAAGCTTAACTGCAGCTAACACTGTACAATTTCACACTCTGACTCTTTCTATTTACTTCTTTTGCTATATTGATCTCAGTAATAATAAAAAGACAGCTGCTTCAGAAGCCATGCGGTTTTTTTCCTTCCACTAAAGACTGAAGACCTAGAGAAAATAACTAGAATAATAAGTAACTTGAACAATTTCTTTTTCTATTCAGACAATGAGAACTGATTTCTCAGCCCTAAGTGTAAATGGCGGCAGCTTGTACTGTACTAAAACGCTCCACTACAATTGTTAACTTTCCCCACAACCTGGTACAGTGGTACCTCGGTTCACGAACTTAATTCGTGAACTGACTCTGTTCGCGATCCGAATTGGTCGTGAAGCGAGGCACAATTTCCCATAGGGTTCAATGTAAATCCGGTTAATCCGTTCCGACCTTGTTTTTTGGTCGTGATTCTTGAACTGACTCTGTTCGCGAACAGAATTGGTCGTGAACAGAGGCACAGTTTCCCATAGGGTTCAATGTAAATCTGGTTAATCCGTTCTGACCTTGTTTTTAAAATGTCCGCGGCTCTGGTTCGTGAAGCGAGGCGGGGTTCGTGAATCCGAGCATTTTTACAAACTTTTCTGTTCGTGATGCGAGGGCGGAGTTCGTGAAGCGAGGCAGAGTTCGTGAAGCGAGGCGGAGTTCGTGAAGCGGAGCGTATTTTTACAAACTTTTCCGTTCGTGAACCGAAACGGTGTTCGTGAACCGGGGCACATTTTTCGGGAAATTTTTGGTCGTAATCCGAATTGGTCGTGAACAGAGGCGTTCGTGAACCGAGGTACCACTGTAAATTGTTTTGCCCATGTCAGGAAATCAGCTAGAGTCACAAAGTTCCTTTTTTCCTCTAACTACAGCATTAATTTCAGAATGACTGAGCAATGCCCTATCTCCACATTCCAAAATGTGTGCTGCTCAGCTGATTCTAATGCAGTTTGAATGAAGCCAGAGATCTTACAAGGTGAAAAGTTAATATGAAATGTAGTAGCACTAAAATATAAAAAGGGTGGGGTGGGGAGGGCCTTAATTAAAGTGAGCATTCTATTAGGGAAACAGTTTCTGCCAAGGGACAGGGGACGTTATGTCCTTGTGAATCTGCAACATTATTTTGGCCTCTCAGACCTTTATGGAATTCTGGTTTCCTGAAATAGGAGGTGCCATACCACAGCAAGTGTGAACTCTCTTTGTCTTGATAATTTAACATGATTAAAAAAGGATAAAGATGGTATAGAGCAGGGGTGTCAAACTCAATTTCTTTGAGGGCCGCATCAGGATTGTGTTTGACCTCCGGGGGCTGAGGGGACATGGCCATGGTGGGCATGGCCATCTCGACATCACTCATGTTTGTCACCATGATCACAAAAAGATGTTGAGACCCTGAAAAGAATACAGAGAAGATCAACAAAGATGATTAAGTGAATGGAGGCTAAAGCCTAGGATGAAAGTTGTAGGGTCCGGATAGTCTAAGGAAGAGAAGGACTAGGGATGATGTGATAGCAGTGTGGAGACCTGTGGTGGTCAAGTACTAAGGCAGGACTTCCTTGCGACCTTACCTCACTCTCATTATAACCTTCCTTCCTTCCTTCCTTCCTTCCTTCCACCCACCCACCCACCCACCCATCCATCCATCCATCCATCCATCCATCCATCCATCCATCCATCCATCCATCCATCCATCTCTTTCCTTCCCTCTTCATTCTTCTTTCTTCTTCCTTCCCCTCTTTCTTTATTTTTCCTTCTTTGCTCTCTTCCCATCTTCCCTTCTTTTTCTTTGTCTTTCCTCTTTCCCTTTGTCCTTTCTTGCTCAAATGCAAAAGAGGAAGGTTCTCTTTTGTTGTGTTTTTAGTTTGTTTCGATAGCCTCCTGCAGCGAAAACGGAGTTCAGGGCCCTCTGTGCTCCGTTTTCAGGTGCAACAGCCTCCTGCAACCCTCTGCCAGTGAAAATGAATCTCAGGGGGGCACATGCAGAACCTCAAGCTCCATTTTCACTGACAAAGATACTGCAGGCCAGTTCTTTGCTGTTTCCAGGCCAGCCGCATTGGCCAGATCTAAACACCGAATCTGGCCCCTGGGCCTTGAGTTTCACACTCCTGGTATAGAGATAGAGATAGAAACAATAGTGATAGAGGGCATCAGATACAAACCCCATGACTTATGTGCTAAGTAAGAACACAAGTACAAAAAGGCAGGGCTAATATTATGAGACTATAATTAATGTTTTGTCACTTTTTCATCATCATGGCTCATACCAAACATCTGTATGTTTCTGACAGGTTCCAAACATTTCTGCATGGGATTGGCTTCTTTCCTAACTTCTGTGGGGTGAGGCTAAACAACAGGACTCTGCTTTAGGTCGGCAGGATTGCAAAAACTACCTGGTTTCATAGGAGCCAGAATTAAAATAGAGAAAGAAAGTATTCTTCTTGGAGCCCTAATTTTACAGGAGCACTTTACTATTTCCTCTTGGTTCTGTGTGTGCTGACTCCTCATGAATGTCTGGACAAATTCTTGCAAGTTTCTTGGAGAAATTTAAAAACTAGTTTACCATTGCTTCCATTCTAAAAGCTAAGATGGAATACCCAGCACCAAGTCACTTAGCCAACTTTCATTTTTGTGGGGGACTAGAACTCATGGTCTCCCAGTTTCTAACGATACCCTAAACATTATACCAAATTCCCTCTCTATGCTACTGTAGCCCCCAAATAGCCCTTTCTTCCAGCTGCCAGCACAGAAACCAAATCTGGAAGTGTTTCAGTTTTTAAATGACTCCCTTGATGGGGAAATTAATTTACCTCAAAATAACTCTTGGGTTCCCTGAATTATCCTGTTGGAACTCCAAGTACGACTTGACTGTAAGGTTCATGAGACACTCTAACCCAGGCGTCTCCAACCTTCGTAACTTTAAGTCTGAAGGACTTCAGCTCCCAGACTTCTCCAGCCAGCTTTGCTGGCTGGTGAATTCTCGGAGCTGAAGTCCTTCAGACTTAAAGTTGCAAAGGTTGGAGACCCCTGCTCTAACCCACTTTACCCAGATAAGTATGTGGTATAATTTCTGTTAAATTTATTTGCAGTAAGTGTCGGTGTCTCCAAAGTGATGGAAAAAATTACAACACAGAATTTGAAAAGTGGGTTTTACTTGCTTTGCACAAACGTGAAACTGGTTTTTTATGGTTACAAGTATCTCATCCTAACAAAAATATGCATTTGGTTCATATTGGCAGACTCGTTTCATTTTGCATAAGATAACAGAATGTTTTGGACCTGGCTATGAATTCTGGCTACAAAATAAAGTAAGTTTCATAGGGGGGTTTCCATTAAGCTTCTACTTCCCCAATTGCTGAGACACCTTTCCAAGTTTTTCTGTTGTCCCCTTCACCTGTTCAAATCCCCAAATAGGACTTTCAAGAACTTTGTGGATATATTTCTTATTCAAACACATACCCATATACTACTCCTGTGCCATTAAAGGTTGGATTATCAATGCTTTTCTTTCCTTCCCCCCCATCCATCCAATTTAACTCCAGACCCACGACAGATATTAAAACTTGTTAACATTTGATACTTTTATATTCGGTAAATGGAATCACATTGGTGCATGTAATTTTCTCAATGTGCACCAAGTTCAGAGAGAGCTATTAGAATTCTGAACACAATGTTACCGTGTGTCCCATAATAAGCTAAATTGCCTTAATCATTAGTTGAAAATGTTATTGAGGGAAAATCATTTCCTGAGAATGACTGTGCAATAACTGAAAACAATATTGACACAATATAGTAAATAAACAAAAATATTTGATTAAAGCATACTTATGTGATCGAGGCAATGAATATTCATAGCTCCCCTGGTAGGTAGCTAATGTCTTTTGCAGGAACAAAATCATCTCTACTTTATAACACACAATTTTGTTTTTGCACCACAAGATGGATATTCTAATTAGGCGCTGACATATCATTTGGAGATAGAGTAAAACACAATACAAGAGGTTGGGGAGAACTATGTCTGACTGCATATTTCAGACGAGACATACTAATTAGTAGTTGTCATTATTTTTAAAGTTTGCAGGTAGCTATCAAGCATGTCTTATTTGTACCATATGGGTTCTATTTCCTTATAATATTAAAATAAACATGTGTAGAAGGAAATTACTTGTTCTCTTACCAGGAAACTTCAGAGCAAATAGAATAGAATAGAATAGAATAGAATAGAATAGAATAGAATAGAATAGAATAGAATAGTTTATTGGCCAAGTGTGATTGGACACACAAGGAATTTGTCTGGTGCAGATGTTCTCAGTGTACATAAAAAGACAAGATAGATTCATCAAGAATCATAAGCTACAACACTTCATGAAAGGAATAAGTTACTAATAAGCAATCAAATTATACTAGGAAACAAATAAAAATATAAATTGTAAAGATACAAGCAACATGGTTATAGTTATAAGTGTGAAGAGATAGGCACCAGGAAGGAAGAAAAGAATAATAGTAATACAGTCTTAGTTAGTAGGTAATATGACAGTGTTGCGGGAATTAGTTGTTTAGCAGGCTAATGGCATTCGGGGGGAAAAACTGTCCTTGTGTCTAAATGTTTTGGTGTGCAGTGTCCTATAGCATCATTTTGACGGTAGGAGTTGAAACAATTTATGTCCAGGATGTGAGGGGTCTGTAGATATTTTCACAGCCCTCTTTTTGACTCGTGCAGTATACAGGTCTTTGTTGGAAGGCAAATACCTAAAGACAGCGAATAAAGATGAACAGTCACATTTTATTTTTCATCATATGTCTGTATCAATTGAGGGTTGTGGGCAGTGGTGGGTTTCAAATTTTTTTAGAACCTACTCTGTAGGTGTGGCCTATTTTATGGGCGTGGCTTGGCAGTCATGTGACAGGGTGGGAGTGGCCAACTTGTAAAATGTGGTGAAACTCATTTAACAACGCTCTTGCTTAGCAACCAAAATTTTGGGCTCAATTGTGATGATAAATTCTTTCTCTTTCTTTCTTTCTTTCTTTCTTTCTTTCTTTCTTTCTTTCTTTCTTTCTTTCTTTCCTTCCTTCCTTCTTTCCTTCCTTCCTTCCTTCCTTTCCTTCCTTCCTTTCCTTTCTTACTTTCTGCCTTCCTTTCCTTTCCTTCCCATTGGGTTACTGGCAGCGGCAGGCCAGACTTACTTCTGGGGCCGCCGGTGGAACCCCCTCTCACCAGTTCTCTAAATTTCACCATCCGGCTCTTGCGAGTATGTGCGAGCCTGCAGAAACCCACCACTGGTTGTGGGTAGGAAATATATTATTATTATTATTCCCAGCCCTTAATGAAATTTTAGGGCAAATTAAAGGAAGAAGAGAAACAGGCCTGTCTTCTCTGGGTGCATCCAATTAATGGAGCTCTTAGAGTTGGAATATATGTTATATCAATACAGTAATCAGATGAAACAGCAGCAATACACATCTGTTATAAATATTGTGGATTGTTTAGGCATTGATACTTTGTGGACCAACTCCACAAAGTTTGGACGCTGGTACCCAATGATATTAGGAAAATTACAGATGTAATGCACAATATCTCTGCATGGAGAAGATGTGCCAGTTAGCATATCCTGGAACAAATCCTAATTATGTTTCCTACTTCCCTAAACAGTCAAATAGTTTCAAAGTCAGTGTCCAGGGTGAACTCATTTTTGCAGAAGAGGTTACTGAAAATGCATGCTTCTTAAAAAATATTTGTAAAATATATAACCTTCCCTAGTCAGACAGCCTCCAAAGGTTTTTCAAGTACAATCCTATGCAACTTGACTTCAACATTAGAAACGTAGTCTATAACATCTGAAAGCATTTAGGATCATACATATCCCAGGCAAGGAATCCCAAAGAGGTACCTTAGGTTCCAAGTTCCTTCCATTTCATCTCATGGAAGAAAATATCTTAATTGTGGGGTTTATTTTTGTCAATGGAAATAATGTCAAAGAAACAGTGACGGATAACATTTATCACATTGAATTATCCCACATGGAATTGTCCCATGGTGAGTTGTCTCATAGCATGCTGGCCACAGTGAGAGGGCTGCAATGAGTTGTTCCACAGCAAGTTGGCCACAGTGGCTGTGGTGAGATGGCCGCATTGGGTTGGTGGCAGCAAAACGGCCGCAGCGAGCTGGCCACGGCAAGATGGCTGTGTCATGTTGGTCATGGCAGGTTGTCCCATTCTGACCAGAGGAAGTGTTTCTCTCTGGCATCCCCTTTGTGGACCAGCCTCCATGGATCAGCTTTGCACCAAGTTTAGCATTTCCCCATTGGGTCAATTATATATATTTTGCTTGACTCCTAAACAAACACCCATTGCAAATGCATTTTAAAGGTTCAGCTCAAAATGGCTGTTTTCCATCTTAACCCCATCGGAGCACACAGTCCTCAGCACTTCTTCCATTTTAGTAGCAGCCCCGGCTCTGATTGGATGCAGAGCCTGGCACACTGCTTCTCTCCAGCAGCTGTTTTGTTGCCCATTTCATTGGAGGCTAGGTTTTCTGTTTGCAGTTTTTAAAATAATCATTGGACTGATCCAACAATGGCCTATGGACCATCCTCAATTCTGATAGATCATGCTCCATCAAACTTTTTCATCGTTGGGTCAGGTTGCTTCCCTCTGCCCCTCTGTATTACTCCAAAGCTTCCTTGCCCATTTCTTAATCATTTTTAATATATACAAACTTAGGAATGTTGCTGTATGGCTACTATGGATCTGAATTGTACTTCTTCTCGGTTCCAAATTTCAACCGCCTACCGAGGAAGATTGGAACCAAAGCAGCTGTTCTCTCATTGCTTTGACTATTCCAGCATCAGAATAATGCGGCTACAATAAAGAGGAAAAGATAAAGAGTCTTCTTTAGTGTCAAAAGAGATAAAATGGGGGGTATGAAGACATCCATGTGTGCAAACATCTGGGAAAGCAAAAGATAGGCACAGGGGCTAGTGATGAAGGAACAATCCATAAAAGAAAGAAAAAAAGGTACTGGTGGATCAGTGCACACAAGAGCCAGCCAAAAAAGCTTGCTTTTTTTCTGCATGGATGGGAAGAACAAGAAGTAAGGGAATGGTCAATCAGATTTTGCGATGACCTATAATAGCCCTTGTGATTGAACTCACTGTCAACCTACTTGAATCTACACTGCAGTTCCTGAATTTGGCAAAAAAAAAGAGCTGATAAGACTATGGGAGGTAAGGAGCTGAGGCTGCAGTGTGGAATTGCCCTAAAGCCATGATGGTGAACCTATGGCACGCATGCCAGAGTGGCACGCAGAGCCCTCTCTGTGGGCACGCATGCTGTCACCAGCTGCTCTTCTGGTTGCTTGGCTGGTCTCCGTGGGCACCAGAGTACTGGACAACACCCAAAAATCAGCCCCACAAATGGCCAAAAATGGCCAAAAACAAGATCGCTTTTTGGAGCATTTTCCAGGCTGTTTTCCAAGGCACAAATGGCCCCAAAACGGATGGAAAAATGCCCAAAAAACAGGCATACTTGTGACGGTCAGCTGTTTTTTTGATTTATGGTGCTTGGTGTGCACAAAGACCAGCTGGCTGGCATGCATGTGTGTACTGAAAACACGAAGACCAGGTGGCAGGTGCATGCATGCTCCCTGGCCAACTAGTCTTCAGGTTTCCGGCACATACACATGCACTTGCGTTCCAATTTGGGCACTCAATGCCAAAAAGGTTCACCATCACTGCCATAAAGCCATCACAATGATGGGGTTTTTTGAGAGTTAATGTTGTATGTTGGGTTAGATGTTTCTTGTGATTACCATTGTATATTTAAATGCTAGTTAAGTTGAATTTTTGTTCTCTGTATAATTGTACATCTGTTTGTAAATGGCTTTGCTATTGTAAATTTTAATGAATTGTAGCAGTATACAAATGAAATAAATAATTTAATTATCAAGATAGAGCCTCTGCTTTATAGCTAATCTAGTGTTAACCCAAGGGAGAAAGCCATGGAAGCATTCAGCTATGCAGAGCACAAAATAACCTCTTGAAAATTTTATGTTATTCCATCACTGCCTTGACTTGGGGGCTGGGGGGGGTCACTTCAGGGCTCTCCTGCTGGCTTGTCAATTTATTACATTAAACAAAACTAATTAAAAAGGGAATGCAAGGAAAAAAAACATGCAACACCATACACATTACCATTTGTTAATCTGAATCCTCAAAATATTGTTCAGCTTAATATGGAAATTATGTAATTTCCCCAAAGTGAAGAGCATAAATCGGTCCTTTACCATTTAAATTTGATGGTGAAGAAGAAAATCAGAGTAGAGTGTGGGAATTGTGTGGAATTACGTAAACGCAGGCACACCTAAATATCCCGGTGCCAGGTTTATAATGCCTAATACGTTTTGTGAATAGAAGAAAACACAACTGCCCTTGGATATGTGTAGACGCTGAACATGGATGTGAAAGTCGTTTAGCTGAGAATGTAAAGTCGTTTCCAACAGCAGCTGTTTCAGTCAATATTCCACGCATGTTTTGCTTTTATGGATATTGTCCTCTCTAGCTGGACTTTTATTGTTTTTAATATCATAATTGTTATTAGGACAGCCACCGGAATGGCTTGTGAGAAACGAATGTAATGCATAACCTCCACTAATGTACCGGTTTTAACCTTCCTTTTAAAATGGTCTAATGGATTTAGATGTGGCATGGACCTTTTCCAGGAAGAAGGAAGCTGTCAGTGTGCAGAGAATGTGGTGTGTGTGCGAGAGAGAGAGAGAGAGAGAGAGAGAGAGAGAGAGAGAGAGAGAGAGAGAGAGAGAGAGAGAGAGAGAGAGAGAGAGAGAGAGAGAGAGAGAGAGCAAGCATGTATGCCATACAGATTTATGATAATGAAAATGTGCCTGTTAGTACTCCAATAAATTAAGCTGCTCGCCTTGCCCGAGGAGAATTGTTTTCCTCTCGCCTAGGCTTTTAACAGCACCTTTCATCAGCACACCACTCCATCGACTCTAAGTAGAGCACTCTTCATTTGGGACACTGGTTAATCTATCTTACAGGAGAGACCCTGGGCCCTGATGGTCTGGCATTGGGAGGAAATCGAAACTTCCTTAGTAATAGGATGCTCCCGGCTCAGAAATCATGCCTCTTCCTTCAGGGACTTTGCGATTCAAAAGAGGGCATGTCAAGTGCTTGAATTGCCTCATAAGTAAAATTTTGGGAGGAGAAAGGTGACTTAAATTCAAATTCAAATTCAAATTCAATTCAAATTAAGATTTATTAACCGCACCCTCTCCCCACAGGGACCCGGGGCGGTGCACAGGCATAATTAAAAACAATATACAAAATACAAACATTACTTAAAATAAAATTAAATAAATCTACCTATGCTAAAAATATATAATTAAAACCCATTAAAATTTGTAATTAAAAGACAGAGAGAACTATTCAAGGCCGGCCAGTCGAAAGAGATGGGTCTTCAATTTTACCCGGAAGGAGCGGAGGTCGGTGGTCGTTCTAATATCAGGGGGAAGGTCGTTCCAGAGGGCCGGGTCCGCCACAGAGAGCGCCCTTCCCCTGGGCGTCGCCCGCTGACAAAGTCTAGTGGACGGCACCCGGAGAAGCCCCTCTCTGTGGGAGCGAATCGGTCGTGAGGATGTGTGGGGCAGGATCCGATCTCGCAGATAGCTAGGTCCCGAGCCATGGAGCGCTTTGAAGATGATAACTAACACCTTGAAGCGCACCCGGAAGACGACAGGTAGCCAGTGCAGCTCGCGCAGGAGCGGTGTTACATGGGCAAACCTGGAGGTGCCCATAATTGCTCGCGCGGCCGCATTCTGAACTAACTGAAGCCTCCGGGTGCACCTCAAGGGGAGCCCCATGTAGAGAGAGTTGCAATAGTCCAGTCGGGATGTCACGAGGGCATGGGTGACTGTGCGAAGGGCGTCCCGATCCAATAGGGGGCGCAATTGGCGAACCAGGCGAACCTGGTAAAACGCCCTCCTGGCCACGGCTGTCATTTGCTCTTCCATAGACAGCCGGGTATCCAGGAGGACACCCAAATTGCGCGCCCCATCCACAGGGGCAAGATGTTCGCCCCCTATGGCCAGCGTTGGAGAAAGCTGGTTGAATCGGGCAGCCGGAAACCACAGCCACTCGGTCTTGGTCGGGTTGAGCCTAAGTCCGTTACTTCCCATCCAGATCCGCACGGCTTCCAGGCACTGGCACATCACCGCTACGGCATCGTTGGGGTGGTCTGGGGTAGATATGTACAGCTGGGTGTCATCAGCGTACAGGTGGTACTCTACCCCAAAACCACGGATGATCTCACCCAGCGGCTTCATGTATGCATTAAACAGGAGAGGCGAGAGGACCGACCCCTGAGGCACCCCGCATGTGAGGGGTCTCGGGGTCGACCTCTGCTCTCCTGCCCGCACAAATTGCGATCGGCCAGAGAGGTAGGAGGAGAACCACCGCAAAACGGTGCCTCCCACCCCCAACCCCCCCAGCCGATGCAATAGGATACCATGGTCGATGGTATCGAAAGCCGCCGAGAGGTCTAATAGGACCAGGATGGAGGAACATCCCCCATCTCTGGCCCTCCAGAGATCATCTACCAACGCGACCAATGCCGTCTCGGTGCTATGCCCGGGCCGAAAGCCGGACTGGCGCGGATCTAGATAGTCAACTTCCTCCAGGTGACGGGGAAACTGTTGTGCCACCACACTCTCAACAACCTTCGCCAAGAAGGGAAGGTTGGAGACTGGACGGTAGTTGTTCAAAAGAGCTGGGTCCAAAGAGGGCTTCTTGAGGAGGGGCCTCACCATAGCCTCTTTTAGGGAGGCAGGCAAGGAACCCTCACTCAAGGATGCGTTGATAACCTCTTGGAGCCAGCCTCGTGTCACCTCCCAGGATGCCAGTACAAGCCAGGAGGGGCACGGGTCCAATGAACATGTGGTGGCTCGCAGTCGCCCACGTAGCCTGTCCATATCCTCGGAAGTAACGGGGTCAAACTCCTCCCAAACAAGATCTCTCTCGTGGCATCCCACTGGGCCATGAATGGGGGCTAGCTCACTCTGTATCTGGGCGGTTTTCTCCTGCAGAAAAATCACAAATTCCTCTGCTCTACCCTGTAGCGGGGCTTCCCGCTCCCTCTGATGAAGGAGAGAACGGGTCACCCTAAACAGGGCGGCAGGGCGGTTTTCTGCGGATGCTATGAGGGTAGCACAATGGTGACGTTTGGCCACCCTCAGCGCCACAATGTAAGTCCGTAAATGGGCTCTTACCTGTGTCCGGTCAGATTCAGAGCGGCTAGCCCTCCACCTTCTCTCTAGGCATCTCTTGCGGCGTTTCATCACCCGCAGCCCCTCAGTAAACCAAGGAGCCAGGGTGGTTCGCCGCCGCGAGAGAGGCCGCAAGGGCGCGACCCGATCTAAGGCTCCCACGGCCGCATTATTCCATGCGGCCGTGAGGTCCTCCATCGGGGCGCGGGTCAGGGATACAGGAAATGGCCCAAGCGCTGTCTGGAACCCGTCCGGGTCCATCAAGCGCCTGGGGCGGTACCAGATTGGTAACTCTGGTTCCGCCTCCCCGCGGAGGGGAGCAGCGGTCGGAAAGTCGAGTCGGAGAAGTGAGTGGTCTGACCATGACAAGGGTGTGATGACTATATCCCCTGTACCCAGATCACTCTTCCATTGGCCCGAGACAAAGATGAGGTCCGGCGTATGTCCACCCTCATGGGTGGGGCCTTGAATTACTTGGGTCAGGTCCATGGCCGTCATGGAAGCCATGAACTCCCGAGCTACCACGGATGATTCGCCCAACGATGGCAGATTAAAGTCCCCCATGACTATAAGTCTGGGGGTCTCCACTGCCACCGTAGCGATCACCTCGAGGAGCTCGGGCAGGGCTGCTGCTACATAGCGGGGAGCCAGGTATACAACCAGCAAGCCCAACTGCCTCCCTAGGCCCCACTTCATGCAGAGGGACTCACAGCCGGAGGTCTGAGGCACAATGGACTCTCTCGGCTCCAGGCCTTCCTTAATAATGACCGCTACCCCGCCACCCCTGCCTAGGGCCCGCGGCTGATGAAATGCGCGGTAGCCTGGTGGGCACATTTCAACGAGGGGATGACCTCCCTCGGGGCCCAACCAGGTCTCCGCAATTCCTACCAGGTCCGGCTTAGCTGATCTGCAAACTAAAAATATGGACACACACACTCCCTTATTTATTTATTTATCAGCTCAAAAACCTAACACACACACATATGTGTGTGTGTGTGTGTTAGGTTTTTGAGCTGATAAATAAATAAATAAATAAGGGAGACTAGGATAGATCTATTTCAAGCTATTTAGCTCTCATCAGCTAGCCATACCCTTACTGGGATTAGATCTATCCTAGTCTCATTTATTTATTTATCAGCTCAAAACCTAACACGCATGTAAAAACAAAAAGACACAACGAAACTAATAGCTTTCTGTCTAGAGGGTCTCTGGTGATGAGCCGGAAGACAGAAAAGGAAAGCAGTATGCTTCCTCCCTTAATTGGGGCTTACCAGGGTGTTGTAATACAAGTACATGTATATATATATATATATATATATTCGGGGATTTTCCCATGTATAAGGCATAGAAAAGTTGTTGCAATGTTTCGACAAGATCTCACTTGTCATCATCAGGCAGGCTGGGTGGGTGGGTGGGTGGGTGGGTGGGTGGGTGGATGGATGGATGGATGGATGGATGGATGGATGGATGGATGGATGGATGGATAGATAGATAGATAGATAGATAGATAGATAGATAGATAGATAGATAGATAGATAGATAGATAGACAGACAGACAGACAGACAGACAGACAGACAGACAGACAGACAGACAGACAGACAGACAGATAGATATGGATATATACATACACACACACACATTGCTTTCTTTCATTAATCTCGTGGGTGTAGAGAAGATTAACAGGCCTAGAATTTAGACCAGAGGTGTCTGCAAACCTGCTGCATCTCACTGCTGTTATGTGACGTTTCGTGACATTTCCCCCATTTGTGGAGCTGTGTGGGCACCTGGCCCATGGGCCACCAGTTTGACATCCCTGATTTAGACTCTTAATTTTTGTTCTTTTGGAGACAAACCATGCAAAAGCACTTCATTTGTCCCTTAAATATTACCATCTCTGTTATTCATGGGCATTGGGCGGAATCATAAAAATGTCAAGATAGTGGTCTTAGTAAATATGTTGAATATGGCTGGGAGCTTGGAATATATTGTCAACCCACTATCTTGACCCTTCTCACTGTTCCTTCCCCATCAGATGAAATGCTGTTACTATAATTCCTAGCACACTAACAAGTTCTGGGGGATAATGGAGCCCTGTATATAAAAGGTTGAATGTGTTCATGCTAATTTAATGATCTTTAGTTGATGAGATTCTTGTGTATACACATGAGAAATGTATCAGCCTAACTGAATCTTAATGTGTGGTTCTGATTCTTTCTGCCTGACACCAAATTACCTTTCATTGAGTTTTGCTTATTATTGACTATTATTTTTATCTTGAGATTTTGTTCTGTTTTTCCTGTGATGACCCAGAAGTTGTATTATTCAAGTATGGTAGCAATGCACATTATTTCACTCATTCATTCACAAATAAATATTGATGTTATTTTTTTAAAAAAAACACATACACAGCTATACTCAGGACCATAAAACTCCAACCAGTGGGTCTGTTTTTATGACTCTCTAGAGAAAATGTCACCTAATTGTTAATTAAAATCCTATTAGGGTATTCTCATCTACACAATATCCTTCTGAAGGAGCAATAATTAAGCATGAATGGAAAATTCAATTTTAATGAATACAGAAATATCTCTCTCTCACTCTCTCCCTCTCTCTCTCTTTCTCTTTCTTTTTCTCTCTCCCTCCCTCCCTCCAAACTCTGGATCCCCAGTTTCCTACCATACTATAAATCAGAAAATATAATTCAACACATTTTCCCTGGGTTGAATATATATGGATGCTGGGATTTTCAATTAACCTACCTTTAAATATGTTTTCATAATGTTTGTATCTTTTACCAAATAGAACACATTTTTTCACAAAGTCAGATTATTATTGTGGGTTGATAGTAATGCCAGAAAATTAGAGCGGCATTTTAAAGAAAATCCAATGTTTTAAAACATAACTGTTGTTTTGAGACATAATGTTTATAAAATGAACATTAATCCTATCATGAGAATTGATGGGCAATTTTAGGCAGAGACGTTGAGGGGTTTTGAGCAAAAAAGAAAAAAGAAACGGTATTGATGAATGATAATATCTCTCTGTGGATGAAAAGAAATTGACGGTTGGAGTTGAGAGTATAAAATAACAGACATAAGAAATAAACTCATTAATCTTTTCCTTAAATGAAGTTGTAGCCCATAAGCCAGTGAAATAGATACTCATATTTCTGCCCTATACAGAAATAGATAATTTCTGTATCGGGCAGATGGAAAACAGTGAAGGGAGTAATTATCAATCAGAACAGAGTTGGAAGGGACCCTGGAAGTCTTCTAGTCCAATCTCCTGTTCAAGCAGGAAACTCTATACTCGTGATGGCGAACCTATGGCACATGTTCCACAGGTGGCAAGCAGTGCACTCTCTGTGTGCACGTGAGTTGTCACCCCAGTTCAGCTGTGCCGCACATGCGTGCGTGCTTCCCACTGGCTGGCTGATGGTCAGATCTCTGCCACACATACACAGGGGGTGGGTTGCGTGTGGATGCTCCTGCGCAGGTGGGGGGCAAGTGCGTATGCATGGGAGGAGGGGCGCATGCATGGGTGTGTGTGCACACATCATTCCATTTTGGGGGTTTGGGCATGCGCTTTGGGCACTGTGTCCGGAAAAGGTTAGCCATCCCTCCCCTATACCATTTCAGACAGATGGCTGCCCAGTCTTTTCTTAAAAATCTTCAGTGATGAAGCACCTACAACTTCTGAAGGGAAGCTGTTCCACTGGTTAATTGTCCTCACTGTTAGGAATTGCAATGGGATAGATGTTATAATTTGACATTTAAGGAAGTTAACCATCTAACTGCTTCTGGTGTGGCTGCGGTGAGATCATCTCAGGTGCCTTTCCCGAGGGGACATTGCTGAGGGGACATTATTGAACTACAGTATATGTGTTATAGTTTGTTCCAGTATACCACAGTTTCATTGTGGGCTCTTGGCCATTCCCCACTTTGGGCTGGTGGTTTGAGCTCCAAGCTTGAGTGACAAGTCAAAGCGCGCCGATAATGTTTCCTCAAAAGGTGACAAAATGTTTGCCACCAAATTGCCAAGCTCGGAGCTCAAACCAACAGCCCAACTACCAACCAGAGCTACTAAAATCCAAATTCATCTCCCCACTTTGCTGTCCTGATTCTATTCAGGTGGCTCCATATTTTTCAGGGCAACTGCATTCCTAGAAATGGGTTTGTTGGATCTGTGTGTTCTGTTTGCTTATGGTTTTTAAAAGTTGCCGATCTTAAGATATTATCCCTAAGATATTACCTACTATTTACAAACACCCTAAGATACTTTCATTGGATGAAAACAATGGCTGTCTGATTATAGCAATCATTCCAGTTTTATGGAAAACGGCAGATTCAACATTCCTCTTCTTTTCATTCTTTTTTTCAAAGGTGACAAGAGTTTTGATGTTTTTTAAAAATATATTTTAATCCCTTTTTAAAATATACAACTCAAGGCAGGAGAATATATCAATACTCCTTTCTCTCCTGTTTTTTTCCACAGCAACAATCCTACAAGATGAGTTGGGCTAAGAGAGAGTGATTGGGCCAAATATCACCAAGCTGATTTTTCATCCCTAGGCAGGAGTAGAACTCACAGTCTCTTGATTTCTAGGCCAATATCTTGTTTATTATACATTGCATAATTTAAAACCGGACCAGTTTGAACAAGGGACTGCCATGAACTGGATATGTCTAGTTTAATAAAAAGAAGGATTAGGGGAGACATGATAGCAGTCTTCCAATATCTCAGGGGTTGCCACAAAGAAGAGGGAGTCAAACTATTCTCCAAAGCACCTGAGGGCAGAACAAGAAGCAATGGGTGGGAACTAATCAAGGAGAGAAGCAACTTAGAACTGAGGAGGAATTTCCTGACAGTTGGAACAATTAATCAGTGGAACAGCTTGCCTCCAGAAGTTGTGAATGCCCCAACACTGCAAGTCTTCAAGAAGATGTTGGATAGCCATTTGTCTGAAATGGTATAGGGCTTCCTGCCTAGGCAGGGAGTTGGACTAGATCACCTCCAAGATCCCTTCCTAATACAATAATATTGTATTATTGTATTCTTTCCACCTTGAGTAAATTAAAGATTATCTGGTACACTCCAATCCACTTCATACTTGAGATTAGTTTTAAATATTTTAAATGCCATACACACCACAAATGTACATGTACATTTAACACAGTACACATTTCCAAATATAGAGCAGGAGTTAATAAATCCTAATGAGATTTTTAATTAATATTTTATTTTCCAGGCTAATCTGAAGAACTGGGCCTTCTATTGTCTCCCATCCAGGGGTGGGCTTCAAACTTTTAGCAACTGGTTCTCTGCCTGGTTGCTGGGTGGGCGTGGCCATGGTGGCCATGGCCTAGTTGTCCTCCTGAACTACAGCAGAGGGGGTGGTTTTGCCCTCCCCAGGCTCTAGAGGCTCTCCAGAGGCCAGAAAAGGGCCCATTTCAGGCCTTCCGGAGCCTCCTGGAGGCCCGTTTTTCACCCTCACTGAGCCTCTGCATGGGCCCTGCACTTACCTAACATAAAAAACAGGCCACATGGAGCAGGGGTGGGTTCTGGCATGCTGGTTCGCTAAGGGAGGCACCCCACATGCGCAAGCACAGTACAACAAAAATTGCTCTGTGCATGCTGGGATAACTGGTTGTGTGTGTGTGTGTGTGTGGCAGGTCTGGGTTACTGCTGGTTCCAGTGACCCAGGCCACCAAGTTACTACTGGTTCAGGAAAAACTGATCCGAATCGGTAGGAACCCACTACCGGCGTGGAGATTCCTGGGAGGGGAGGGACAGTGGGGGCAGCCAGGAATGGGATTTGGGGGTTCTTTGGGAGATCACAGAATCTTCACTACAGGATCACCCAAACCCAAGGAAACCTAGAGCAGCCCACCCCTGCTCCCATCCAATTACAAATCAGTTTGGATTCTTCCTATTTTCCTTCTTCTCATTCATGTGTTATTAGATGATGCCAGCTGCTAAGATGCAAGTCGGTCTGGATTTCATTCCCCAGATTTACAGTAAATAATATAGGCATTTGGAGAAGGAGTAGGTTTGTCTTCATATTTCTATTCTTTCTTTCTTCCCATATCAATGAACTATTTAAGTGTAGCTTCTACATATTAGTCTACAAATCCTTGATTCTTTTTCCTTTGCCCTCATATCTTCACTATCTCTCATCACGGGTGAAAAGATTTCAGATTTTACTGTCTATCACTGAACAGTGATAGAAATGAACTTGCTTGAAAAAGACTGATGTAAACAGTGATCAAAAATATGTGGCACAAGCTGGAAGTCAGCTTTAAATATTCTTTGTGGCAGAATATCTGAAGTCGATAAAAGCAGCCTTCTTGATAATTATAATTCCCTTATTCTGAAGGTATAAAAATCACCAGAATGTGAATCAATATATAACAGTGCATATAGGAAGTCTAAAAAGCAATTTGACACTGAGGTGAATAGAGATTAAACAAGGTTCCTCTGAAATCTTAAATGTGTGCTTCTTGGAATTACAATTACCGAAACAAAAATTAAAAATGGATAAAGTTGCTCTACAAATATTGAGTCGGGAGTTAAAGAAAATTAGGTTTCTAACTGTTGGGCTTCGCGTGGACTGTTCCTGATTTGTGAGTTGGAACAAGTTTTCTTTCTGAAATGATTTTTACGGTATTGTTCTCTTCCTTGTGAATTTAATATAAACAACAATACAGATATTGGTTTTTCAAAATACGGGAGTGCTGCCTGCACAGCCTTTGAATCTCTGAAATACTTTTTGGAAATACAGTTCTGGATCTCTCACGCATTCCAGACCCTGCACAATACACATACATACAACTTGCTACAGGCGGTTCTCGACTTACAATCTTTCATTTATTGACCGTTCAAAGTTACAACAGCACTGAAAAAAGTGATTTATGACTGTTTTTCACACTTGCAACTTCCGCAGCATCCCTTCTGAACATTTGGCAACTGGCATGTACTTATGACAGTTGCAATGTCCCGGGCTCATTTCATCAGCTTTTGTGACAAGCAAAGTCAATGGAGAAGCCAGATGCACTTAACAACCGTATTATTAATTTAATAACTGCCATTTACTTAACAATGGTGGTAAGAAAGTTTGTAAAATGGTGGGGGGGAGGGAGGAACTCACTTAACAACTGTCTCACTAAGCAACATACATTTTGGGTTCAATTGTGATCATAAGTCAAGGACTATCTATACTTAGATGATTTAAAATTAATCATTAAAAGGGTGGTCTGGACTTTTAATTCAGTAGGCAAATACAAGTAAAGTTACATCTTTTTGAGTTAGTTAGTCAAAAGCAGCTTTGCAAGCTACTGCTTTTAGCATAAGCGTTACAACCGACATCCAGTTTCAGGTTTGGCGAGACATTAAACAAGAATAAATGTATCAGGAATTCTACCAAGAACGCCAAGTGGCAAACCACTTGGATATAACAGAGAGCAAACTCTACTCCTTTCTAACACTGATGCAGTTACCTAGTTGGGTAATGAGCCATTTGGAAGAGAACAACCAAGCTCAGAAAGCACCAAGGAATAGTCACTACAATCCAGTGGTGGGTTTCAAAATTTTTAGAACCTACTCTGTAGGTGTGGCCTATTTTGTGGGCGTGGCTTGGCAGTCATGTGACAGGGTGGGAGTGGCCACCTTTTAAAATGTGGTGAAACTCATTTAACAATGCTCTTGCTTAGCAACCAAAATTTTGGACTCAATTGTGATGATAAATTCTTTCTTTCTTTCTTTCTTTCTTTCTTTCTTTCTTTCTTTCTTTCTTTCTTTCTTTCTTTCTTTCCTTTCTTCCTTCCTTTCCTTTCCTTCCCGTTGGGTCACTGGCAGCGGCGGGCCAGATTTACTTCCAGGTACGCTGGTGGAACCCCCTCTCACCGGTTCTCTAAATTTCACCAACTGGCTCTCGCGAGTAGGTGTGAGCCTGCAGGAACCCACCACTGCTACAATCCAGAGTAATCTCAACTGGATTTAAAAAAAAGATTTAGAAAGATTGGGAGATAGAAAGTTTGATCTTTTGCAAAAAAACCAACAACCCCAAACTAAGCACCAGAACAATCTTCCCCAAATCATTATTTATTAAATTTATACCATTCCACTCCTGCTTACATAAGCACTTAAGTCTTGATGATAATTGAAATAAATACAAAATACAAAGGATAATAAAATCCATGGAATGGAAATTAATTAGCAGTTAAAAGTTTGACAAAAGTTTTTTTTTTTTTTTTTTTGCTATTTTCCTAAGTACTGGGAGAGTTGTGGGGGAGGCTGTTTATACATTTCTCTGGTGAAAGTGATCTACAGTCTGGGATCCACAGGAGAAATCCCTCTCATGCATACCAGATAACCAAGCTTTATGATAGGAGGAAATTGTGGAAGCTCCTTTTCTGCTGATCCTAATGACCAAGCAGGTTCATAGTGATAGAAAAACTGTGCTTTAAGTAATTATCTCTAAGCTTTTCAGGATCAATACCCCCACCTTAAGTAATGTTTACAATACAATAGCAGAGTTGGACGGGACATTGTAGGTCTTCTAGTCCAACCCCCTGCGTGGGCAGGAACCCTATACCATTTCAGACAAATGGCTATCTAACATCTTCTTAAAGACTTCCAGGGTTGGGGCATTCACAACTTCTGGAGGCAAGCGGTTCCAGAGGTTAATTGTTCTAACTGTCAGGAAGTTTCTTAGATTATAGATTCTTTGGTATAAGCATTGTGTGATTTTGCACAATTTAATAGCTTGACTGCTGCATTTTGCACCAGATACAATTTCAAGTCCTTTTTCTATGGGCAGAGAGATTCAGCGGCAAAGATGGTCTATAATCAAAGGATAAGGGACTGCCATGTTGATTGGCATATTAGTTGTACTAATGCATTCCTCAGGACATACATCATCTGTCAATCAAGAGCTTGGGGTTACAAGCACACATAAATCTAATCGGACAGCACACATCTAGCTAGAATCACAGCGCATTCATGTCCTTCTGGTTTCTATTCCTGTGAGTTAAAGAGGAGTCAGCTTTTTTCCTCACATTTTCTCTGTTTCTTGGGTTTTTGTTTGTTTTTGCAACCATTTTCTCGGCTTTGCTTCTCCGAGGTCATCTTCTTGGCTCTCTACACACGATCATATTCCAACAGATTCACAATTGAAATGGAACCAGAAGAACAATTTCACCCCAAAACACAAGAAGCTGTAAGGCTACCGAGTCCCTGTTCGCCTTACCACAGAATGGAATTCTTGAGAGTAGCCTATAATTACAGAGCTCCTCCATATAAGGTACCATATTTTTCAGACTATAAGATGCACCGGTGTTTAAGACACACCAAGATTTCGGAGAGGTAAGTAAGAAAACAAGTTGTTGTTCTCCCTGGTCCCCAGGAGTACTCTGCAGGCTTCAGCAGAACTGAGGGGGGGACGGTAAAAATGCCATTTTTGCAAAAAAAATGGGCAGAAAATGGGCCATTTTTTGCAAAACCTGAGGCATTCTGGGGGAAGGCAAAAACACTTCTATTTTTGTGAGAAACGGCCCATTTTTCACAAAAATGGAATGCTGAGGTGGGACTTCGAAAGGCCAAAAAATGTCTATATTCAGTGTATAAGATGCACGAACATTTCCACACTCCTCTTTTAGGAGGGGGAAGTATGCCTTATACTCCAGAAAATACAGTAAATTCCCCAGCCTAGTATCTTTCAGATACACTGGATTGCTCTGCTCTCTGGAACTAATGGGAGTTGTAATTCAACACATCTGGACGCAGCCAAACTTCAGAAAGCTAAGGATAACACTGCCACTTCCACTTAAGACTGATATCTCGGTCTCTCCAGCAAAATGTTCTACCTTAATGAGTGGGTACTTTTTCCCCCAGCAGCTTAAATAAATGAGAAGTTTCCCCATGAAGTATTTGAAGCAAGCAACCAAGTGGGCTAAATTCAGGAAAATGTTTTCAAGACATCTTCTGTCTTCAAAAGAGAATTGATCCCTGGAGGGTACTACTACACTGCTTAATTCACCCTCCCTATATAAAGGCTTGAAATGATGCAAACTTTCCCTGGAAAGATTTGTCCTGAAGTATCATTAAGTTTTTCAAGTTATATTTTTATTGTGATAATTTGGGGATTTGGGAAGCAATTCATTGAAATCCAAGTGCAGTAAATCACTACGGCCAGATGGTATTCATAAAGGGTGTGGGGGTGTGGAAAGAAATAAAGTGTAAAAGAGGAAGGAGAGTGGCAATAATAAATCATTTAAAAAAAAAACCCAGCTGTTTCTTTAAAACCAGGATGCCTAGCCCGGTGCCTCCATTGCTTTATTTGTTTTTTAAAAGTGCAATTTTAAAAATGACAGCTTTATGAGTCTGTTATCTGTTCCTAGCAAACTTTAAAGGAAAGAAAATCATTTGAAGCATAGAAAAATTATCTTTTTCAAAATAAAAATAAAAATGAATTTAAATTGCATTGCTGCTACCTGTTAGGGGATAGCCACTTGTGTGTTTGCTTGTATTTCTTCCCTTATTGGAATGAAAAAACTGTCTTTGGGGAAGTTGCTCTTTAGAGTATAGCCTGGACATCATAGAAATGCATCTCCTCATAGATCAGTTTCAACATTCATTTATTATCTTGGGAACACATACTGTATAATGTTGGGAATGTTGAGGGATGCAGTAGGTAAAGTAGGGATGGGAAAGAGGGCAGGACTGTGATTTTCTATCTCTCCAAAGCCCATCCCAGGGTTCTCTTTCTGTAGCAAGCCTGTTTTTACAATTTAAAGTGCAGGTTCTATCTGTTTCCTGCCTTAACATAGTACCATATTTTTGGAGTATAAGACGCACCTTTCCCCCCCCAAAGGGGGTGAAAATCTGGGTGCGTCTTATAATACAATACAATACAATACAATAGCAGAGTTGGAAGGGACCTTGTAGGTCTTCTAGTCCAACCCCCTGCATGGGCAGGAATCTTATACCATTTCAGACAAATGGCTGTCTAACATCTTTTTAAAGACTTCCAGGGTTGGGGCATTCACAACTGCTGGAGGCAAGCTGTTCCAGAGGTTAATTGTTCTTACTGTTAGGAAATTTCTCCTTAGTTCTAAGTTGCTTCTCTCCTTGGTTAGTTTCCACCCATTGCTCCTTGTCCTGCCCCCAGGTGTCTTGGAGAAAAGTTTGACTCCCTCTTCTTTGTGGCACCCTCTGAGATATCGGAACACTGCTATCATGTCTCCCCTGGTCCTTCTCTTCATCAAACTAGACATACCCAGTTCCTGCAGCCGTTCTTCATATGTCTTAGTCTCCAGTCCTCTAATCATCTTGGTTGCTCTTCTTTGCACTCTTTCCAGAGTCTCCACGTCTTTTCTACATCGTGGCGACCAAAACTGTATGCAGTATTCCAAGTGTGGCCTTACCAAGGCACTATACAGTGGCATTAACACTTCACGCGATCTAGATTCTATCCCTCTGTTGATGCAGCCTAGAACTGTGTTGGCTTTTTTGGCAGCTGCTGCACACTGCTGGCTCATATTTAAATGGTTGTCCACTAGGATTCCGAGATCCCTCTCACAGTTGCTACTATTGAGCAAGGTACCACCTATACTGTACTTGTGCATTTGGTTTTTCTTGCCTATATGTAGGACCTTACTTTTTTCACAATTGAATTTCATTTTATTAGACAGTGCCCAATGTTCAAGTTTGTCTAGATCCTTCTGTATCTTAAGCCTATCTTCTGGAGTGTTGGCTATTCCTGCCAGCTTGGTGTCGTCTGCGAATTTGATGAGTTCCCCATTTATCCCCTCATCCAAATCGTTGATGAAGATGTTAAAGAGTACTGGGCCTAAAACAGAGCCTTGGGGGACTCCACTGCATACTTCCTTCCATGTAGATGCAGTTCCATTGAAGACTACACGTTGAGTGCGGTTGGTCAGCCAGTTACGAATCCATTTGGTGGTGGTGCTGTCTAACCCACAATTTTCTACTTTATCTAATAGTAGGTTATGGTCTACTTTATCAAATGCCTTACTGAAGTCCAGGTAAATTATATCAACAGCATTCCTCTGGTCCACTGATTTTGTTACTTTGTCAAAGAATGCAATTAGATTTGTCTGGCATGATCTATTTTTGACAAACCCATGTTGGCTTTTGGCTATTACTTTGTTTGCTTCTAGGTGTTCACTTATTTGTTGTTTAATTATCTTTTCCAGAATCTTTCCTGGTATTGAGGTCAGGCTGATGGGTCTATAGTTTCCTGGATCTGTTTTTTTTTCCTTTTTTGAAAAAGTTATACACTGAATACAGCAATTTTGGCCTCCCAAAACCCTGCCCCCTTCACAAAAATGGATATGCAGAAGATGTGAGAGGCCTACAAAGTGCTCCTGGGGGCTGGGAAGGGCAAAAACAAGTGAAAAATGGGCTGGTTTGTGCTCATTATTGCCCCCCTCCCAGCCCCCAGGAGCCCTTTACAAGCTTCCTAAAGGCTATGCATGCCCTTTTTGGCAAAAAATGGGCCCATTTTCATGAAAAATTGGCCTTTTTTTGCTCATTTTTGCCCCCTCCCAGCCCCCAGAAGCACTTTGCAGGTCTCTCAAACTCTCTGCATGCCCTGTTTTTCACAAAAAATAAGGCATGCAGAGGGTTTGGGAGATCTACAGAGTGCAAAAACCTTTTTAAAAAATTTACCTCTTCAAAATCTTGGTGCGTCTTATACTCCGATGCATCTTATACTCCGAAAAATACGGTAGTTACTCATCAAGAGTCAGAAGACTTAAGGGAAAAAAGTAGCAGCCCTTGCATATCCCCTTCCATAATTATAGTCAGATGTAAGTGAAAGGGGGCGCAATGGTACAGTGACTTAAAGATGCTGGATTTGTCAGCCAGAGATTATCAGAACACTGGTGTTTTGAGCCCACAACACCATGTGGCAATATGGGCTCCCATCATTTGCCCGTGGCTCCTGTCCACTTAGCAGTTGGAAAACATGTAAAAAATAATCCCTTGCAGGGATGGAGTCTGGGCAATTGAATGGACCTAGCAGAGTATTTTAATGGCTGGATGCCCTTCCTGTCACCAATGCCGAGTTTTCTACAGCAGATATATTCTCACTGTGCCCAGAGAGAAAAACATCTGCCTCTACCTAGGATCGAACTCCCAGGCTCCTGATTGTGAGATGACAGCTCCACCTCTAGGCGGCCGCATCCCTCCCTGTAATAATGCAAGTAGATTAATAGGCATCATTCTGGTGGGAAAAGCTAGCAACATTCCATGAGGAAGTGAGATCCGGCACTGGACCTGCCCAGATGCATGGCAAGCTCAGTGGAAAATAGCCCAGATGACCCAACATCCCCAGAACGCTACTAGCTAACTGGTGCAAAGCTAGTTTCCCCCCTGTATTAGACCAGGTGTAGTATGCATCATCACTATGCGTGAACAAAATGAATTACCAATCTTAGTCTGCCAGAATTACTTTGTTGTAAAAAGCACTGTAGATTTCTCTGGCTATGTATGCCATTTGCTTAAAAAAATGGACCAAATTTTGGTGAGAAAAAGTAAGCAGAGAGATGAATAACTCCTTCTTTCCTTGTAATGATAACCAGAGGTCATGCAGTGAAGCCAGGTGGTACAATAAAGCCAGATGATTTCAAAAACAAAGTTTTCCTGAGATTCTTCCTTCAACAAACTATGGTAACAGCTAGTTATTCAGATAGCTTTAAAAGAGATGTGGATAAATTAATTCAAGCTAACAAAGCTGAGCTGTAAAAATCTGCCACCAGATGGCAGGAAAGAGTTCTGTTTCTTTTTGGTGCCCACTAGTGGCTGTTGATACAAATGCAACTAAAATCTAAAAGCCTTGAATTAATGAATAAGCTTATTAGCTGCTATAATCCGAATGGCTAGATGCTATAGCTGAAATCGAAAGCGACATACTTTTAAACTTCTAAATAAAAACAGTAGCAGAAGGCTATTCCCTTATAGCTTGTGAATCTGCTTCTGGTTGTTTGATGCATTGTCTGTATAAGCAGGTTAGATTTAATGAGTTAAGAACTTTGCTGGACAATTACAAAGTCCTCAGGGCAGATCAGGATAAATTTGATAGCAATACCATTTATACAGCAACATCGTAAACTATTTCTTGTATCCACTTAGTTGGTAGACAATGGGGAATAAAACTCTTTAATTAGGCCTGCAACCTTAGTTGTTTTAAGTTAATGGGGGGGGGGAAATAAACTCTTTAGATGTTTGTGATATACTGGCACTTTTCCAGTTGTGATTGTCCATACTAGACACAAGATATTGGACTCAATGGACTGATCTAGTAGAACTCTACATAAAAGTATGTACGAATCCAACATATTGTGGCCACAGACCTTGAATGTTTATCTCAGAAGTGGTAAATCAATTCAGTTAGGGGATGAAGAATCTGGAAAAGCATTTCATAAAAAATCCATCTTAATTACTCTTTATAACTGGGACTTTACTATTCACACTGTAATTTTGAAATGAATATTATATTTTTCAAGATTCTGCATTTATCCCCAATATTATAGATATCTTACTAAAATCCATGCCACTCTTGCTTCTTTGATCTTGCACACTGTATTGGATTTTAGAGTAATTTACATAAAATGAATGTTATTAAGACAGACATATTTAACAAAAGAAGTATCTCTTACACTTTTCTGTATATATGTCTAACACATACTCATGGGAGAGGTGGAATTACATACTGTACAGCTCACCAATAAATAGATGGATATAGCTGTTCTGGCAGTAAAATTGCATCCAATGTATGGGGATTGTGATGAAAATACTCGGAATGACGGATTTTGAGAAAGTGAACCCATAATGGTTAAGGAATATGAATACATATGCATAACAATGAAGTAGAAGCTACATAGGTTTGTGCAAAATAAAGACAAATATATATTAGAGCAAAGCCCAAAGTCAGCTTCTTATGACTATATAAGAGCCGTGGTGGTGCAGGGGTTAGAGTGCAGTACTGCAGGCTACTTCTGCTGCCTGCCAGCTGCCTGCAATTTGGCAGTTCAAATCTCACGAGGCTCAAGGTTGACTTAGCCTTTCATCCTTCTCAGGTCAGTAAAATGAGGACCAGATTGTTGGGGGCAATATGCTGACTCTGTAAACTGCTTAGAGAGGGCTGTATAGCACTGTGATGCGGTCTAAGTACTATTGCTATATGGACACAGATATCTTTTTCTTGGTCACACTAAGGGAAGTATTTTCACCTTCCTAGTCTACCTTATAGCCCTGATATTTCATGTAGCTCTCCATCAATGTAGTTCCCAAGCCTAGACTGGAGTGATAATTTGCAGAGAGTTACTAAGACAAAGTTTTATCATAAAAGAGAAACACATGGACTTTGTGAGAGTTTGTGTGAGCACGAAGCACGTGCTCAGTGAACCGGTTGTTACACTACCATGTTTCCCCAAAAATAAGACAGGGTCTTATCTCCCCCCCCCCCCCAAAAAATAAGTACTTGGCCTTATTTTCAGGGAGATCTTATTATTTTTGGGGTGCAGGAAGTGGCGAGCGTAGTCACATAATGGCTGCTGCTGTGTTGCAATATTTTCAGGGGAGGGCTTATTTTGGGGGGAGGGCTTATTTTAGTGCATATGCTCAAAAGCCAGATTAGCCTTATTATCCGGGGAGGTTTTATTTTCAGGGAAACAGGGTAGTTGAATCCCACCACTGGATAGGATAGTGTATGCAAAAAACACTGTTCCAGTCCTCATAGGCTGTATAGGCCTGGATAGGGAGGAATAATTTCTGACTGAATGGCGGTGGATATTAGGACCATTCAAATCTAGCATATTTCCATTCCAACTAATATATACCATTATGAAGAAATAGACACCATCCATCTAAATACAATGTATGATTCCTTCCACAACATCCTGGTTCCAAAGCAAAAGCTTCACTCTACTAGCAGAAAATTAAATTATTGTAACACTGAGCACAAAAAAAGAATAAAGAAATGCTCTTTTCATCTTTTGCTTAATCAACTTCAAATTAACAAAGAACAATTCCAAAACATTAAAAAATGAAGACACGAGATTAAAAATTGCAGGTGTGACCAGGAATAATAATAATAATAATAATAATAAATTTAATTTGTTGACCGCTCCCTCTCCCCGAAGGGACTCGGAGCGGTGCACAGGGCAAATAAAACAATAAATATACACACATAATAAAAACAGATTAAATGATATCCCTGCGCTAAAAATTCCCAGTTAAAAATTACTAAAATCCCCATCTAAAATTATTAACAACCCCATAGAAGGGAGACTACCCTAGGCCGGCCAAGCACAACAGATATGTTTTTAGTTTTAGACGGAAGGAGCGGAGGTCCGTGGTAGTTCTAATGTCAGGGGGAAGGTCGTTCCAGAGGGCTGGGCCCGCCACAGAGAGAGCCCTTCCCCTGGGCGTCGCCCGCTGACAAAGTCTAGTGGACGGCACCCGGAGAAGTCCCTCTCTGTGTGAGCGAATAGGCCGTGTGGATGTATGAGGCAGGATCCGATCCCGCAAATAGCTAGGTCCCGAGCCATGGAGCGCTTTAAAGATGATAACTAGAACCTTGAAGCGCACCCGGAAGACGACAGGCAGCCAGTGCAGCTCGCGCAAGAGCGGTGTTACATGGGTAAACCTTGAGGTTCCCATAATTGCTCGCGCGGCTGCATTCTGGACTAGCTGAAGTCTCCGAGTGCACCTCAAGGGGAGCCCCATGTAGAGAGAGTTACAATAGTCCAGTCGGGATGTCACGAGAGCATGAGTGACTGTGCGGAGGGCGTCCCGATCCAATAGTTCGCAACTGGCGAACCAGGCGAACCTGGTAAAACGCCCTCCTGGCCACGGCTGTCACTTGATCTTCCATGGACACATGGAATACAAAAGAGAAAGTGTGAAATAGGTATTGTGAACTTGTCTTTCTTTCTTTAAAAAAAAAATGTTATTAACTTAATTTTTCTCCTAGGAGATCAGAGTTGCAGTCACATCAGGCTCATTATCCTATTTTGGAGTCATAATAGCCTGGTAAAGCCTGGTAAAGAATGTTAACTGTTTTTACTGTTGTTCAGATGTTATCCTGTGTAGAAATAGGTATGCTAATTTACTAACATTACCATGTCTCCTAATAGCCTTCAACAGTCTAGTATTTATTTTAACAAACGTCTGGAGGTCAGACTGGGAATCGTTTGTCAAATGTGACAAGACTATCTGGAGGAAGCTTTAAAATGCCCAAATAAAAAAAAGTCTGTGCTAGAAAAAGAATGTATCCCTTAAGGCATTAGCTTTTCACATGTTCACATCCTAAATTGCCATATGCAGATTACTTGGGGAGCCTGGTGGACATATTTGGAATTTTGCAAACATGCTATGAGCACATTTATAGGTTCTGCTGAAGAAGTGGAGACTATCCATTCATAGAACCATAGTCTATAGAGATTCTCAGTCATCAAAATCAAACTCAAATCAAATTTAATTTGTAGACCGCGGTGCACAGGAGATTAAAAAGCGTACAAACATAGAAACATCATAAATATATAAAATCAAATTAAACAACTATATCCCTGCGCTAAAAACCTAAAATCCAAACTAAACCCCTTAAAAACCCAATTAAAACAATTTAAATATTCAGACTAAAAAGGCTGGAAGGTAGATTAGGCCAGGCCGGCCTGCTGGAAGAGATAAGTCTTAAGCTTTTGACGGAAGGAGCAGAGGTCCAGGGTTGTTCTGAGCTCGGGGGGTAGGTCATTCCATAGAGTTGGGGCCGCCACAGAGAAGGCCCTTCCCCTGGGCGTCGCCAGCTGGCATTGCCTAGTGGACGGCACCCGGAGAAGTCCCTCTCTATGGGAGCAAATCGGTCGAAGGAATGTATGGGACAGGATGCGATCTCGCAGATAGCTAGGTCCCGTGCCATGGAGTGCTTTAAAGATGGTGATCAACACCTTGAAGCGCACTCGAAAGACCACAGGCAGCCAGTGCAGCTCGCGCAGGAGTGGTGTTACGTGGGAATGCCTAGGGGCTCCCAGAATTGCCCACATGGCCGCATTCTGGACTAGCTGTAGTCTTCGGGTGCACCTCAAGGGAAGTCCCATGTAGAGCCCCATCAGTCCGCTGCCAGTGAAAATGGAGCCGATGGGGGCTGTGTGTGGCCCTCTCCAGCTCAGTTTTTAATGGCAGAGGGTTGCAGGAGGTCGTCGCAACCGAAAACAGAACTCGGGAGCTGGTTTTCACTGGCAGAGCACTGGGGCCACTACAGGTGCCCCCTTATGCAAGTGATGTTGAGCTGGCCATGCTCACCCTAGCCATGCCCACCCTGAGGTCAAACGCAAACCTGATGTGTCCTTCAATGAAATCGACTTTGACACCCCTGATCCATATGGTCATTTTCCTACTTCTGACAGCAACAATGCCTTCTTGTCAGGGGTTTCTCAAAGTGAGACCATGTTGAGTAAAATGGCCATATTGGCTGCCTATGCCATAGACAATCTTACAAGGAGGGGTTCTGGCAGGCACTACTGGCAGTTCGCTCATGTGTGTGCTGCACGTGCACTTGATGTGTGTTGTGTGCGCATGTGCAGTGCAATTAACATGGTTCTGCGCATGCACAGAACTGAAAAACAAGATGGCGGCACCAACGGCAGTGCCCAGGGAACTGGTTCGGGGGTGTGGCAGGCTTGGGTCACTGCCAGTTCCAGCGACCCAGGCTGCCAAACCACTACTGCTTCAGCTGAACTAGTCCGAACCAGTAGGAACCCACCACTGCAATCTTAACAGCCCACTTCACCATACATTGCTCTGAGGTCCTACCAAAATAATATATATATATATTAATTGGAATAAAAATATGGAAAGAGTGACAGCAGGTGTGGAATGAAATAGATGGCCTAATGGGGAACTCAGGGTGGAGGGCATGACATTGCCTGTTTCCTCTCCCAGAGGCTCACATGGCCATCGAGCAGTCCAAGATCAGAATTGAAAGAGGCCTCATGTAGATTAATTAAGCAAAAATATCGTTACCGTTCAAAGGACACATAGTTTGATCTCAGCAGTCAGGCTCCTGTGGATAAAGCAATAGGGGGTCACCAGGATCAGCAGAGGTCAAAGTTTCCAGATGGCTAGGCAAGGCTTGAAAAGAAGGCAATCCAGTCATTTCAGTATTACAGTACTCTCATTATTCCCCCTAAAGAATGTTTTAATTGTTGGTTTTATGGTGTGCCACCCAGAGTCACTTTTGTGGGATGATATTTGATAAATAAATAAACAGGTGCTCAAATATAATACCATACCCCAAATACAGTTGATATTGATCAGATCATTACAGAAAGCTAATTACAATTAGCTAATTGCATCAGGTGGACAACGCATGAACCATACCCTACCCCTGTAACATCAGTGGTGAAATGCTACCAGTTCGAACCGGTTTGCCCAAACCAGTAGTAAAAAAGGTACCGGTTCCCCTGAACTAGTAGTAAAAAAATTCTAATAGTTCAGGCGAACCAGTACTTCCGACGATCAGCTGTGATGCACGATTTATATTAGCTAGAATTAGCCAGCAGGATTTCCTGCTTTCTAGCTAATCTAAATCGCATGGCACAGTGGATTTCCTCCCCCCTCACTGTTCTACTTACCTTTCAGGCACATTTGGTAGCAGGCTCCACCCACCCATCCAGACATCATCATGTCCATTTTTGACACTCTGTGCATGCATGGTAGGTCCTGCACATGTGCGGTAGAGAAGGTAGGTAGATTTCACCCCTGTGTAACATCCATGTAAGTAATTACCTCATAAGATTCTTCCAAGTGTTCATACTTTGCAGTTTCCTTAGAATATTGGGTTTTTTATGTAGAGGGAGTAGCACTATCAACTGATGGACGACAAACTCTCAGGATTAGGATTAAAATCCATGAAGATGGGGCTGTGGGGCTCTGATCTCTGTGATTCCAGTGATCTCAAAACTCAAGTTGTTTCATCCAGGCCTCGGTCTCAACCATCTGGATGTGACATATGAAGTCATTGTTCCTGCAACTCAGATGGCAAGACTTGAACTGGACCTGAACATGCAAAAGTCAGTTATTGTGCAATATGGTTACCTACCCTAGAATTCAAAACAGAATATTATAAATCTACATGGGGTTAGTAAGTACATGACTATCTGTAAGGATAGAAAAAGATTGGCCTCCTACATGCTTGCTCTTTTTCCTACATGTACCATAGTGAAAGCTCCTAATGAACTAAGGTGGTAACCATCAAGGAATTTCTAACTTATCTTGCCACACAGAATGTATTCTTTTAATTGGTACTGTCCAGTGGATTTTCTGAGGACAAATTTTCAATGAACTTTGAAATCAAATCCCTGCCTGTGTAGTCATCATCTCCCAGATGACTAATGAGTGATGCCAAAGTTGACAGGCATCTCTCTTACAAATAAAAAGAAATACAGCAGTTTCATGCCTTTCAAAATCCATGTTTACATAACAAGGAAAGGTTTTCTATCTGTGAAAAAAATGTAATGATGTTGCTGTTGTTCTGGAATTGACTTTGAACTTCTCAGTGATGATCTTGGGACTTGATGCACATGTTTTAAATCTCCCTTCACTGATGAGTGATGGATTGGCTTGAAATAACAGTTGAAAGCAAGCAGAAGCCTGGTCTTCTAATACTACAGTGAGAGTATTTCAAGTGGCAATGGTTGGAAATGATGTGTAAATGACTGCAGTGAAGCAGACAGAAATCTTAGAGAATTCATTTACAGGAGCAATTGAACATATTAAACAATATATGTCAAACAAGACCCACCCACCCCCGTCCCTCCCCAAAAAACATGCTTCTAAACTAACATTCTTCAGACTTTGAAAAGAAATGTTGACTTTAGAGTTTTTTGGCTTTACCAATGAAATGTTACAGGAAGTTCCCAACATATGTTTATTCAAAATGCCACATTGCTAAAGGTACTATTGTGATGATTTAAAATGTTTACCTTAAACACTCTCTTTCATTTTGAGAGTTTCTTTAAAGCACAGTAGACACATGCTATCAAGTTTCTGAGCATATATACCATATTTTTCAGAGTATAAGATGCACCTTTCCCCCCCCAAAAAAGTGGATGAAAATTTGGGTGCGTCTTATACACTGAATACAGCATTTTTGGGCGTGTCGTATTTTTGCTCATTTCCCCCCCCCCCCCAGCCCTCAGGAGTACTCTGCAAGCCTCCTACTAAAGGCTATGCATTCTCCCCCTTTTTTTTTTGCAAAAAGTGCACCCATTTCCGTGAACAACAGGCTATTTTTGCTCATTCCCCCCCAGCCCCCATTAGCACTCTACAAGCCTTCTAAAGGCTATGCATGCCCTTTTTTAACAAAAAAAGAGCCCGTTTTCATAAAAAACGGGCTGTTTTTGGAAGGTCTGCAGAATGCAAAACCTTTTTTTAAAATTTACCCCTTCAAAATCTTGGTGCGTCTTATACTCCAGTATGTCTTGTACTCCAAAAAATACAGTATATACTATATATAGGATTTTGGTATCCCAATTAAAGTTCTCAGTTATAGTGTCTTCTACAAATATTTTCAGCAATGCTAAAATTTATATACAGTAGCTCTCGATAGCAACAGCAATAGCAATAGAACTTATATACTGCTTCATAGAGCTTTACAGCATTCTCTAAGTCAGAATATTGCTGCCAACAATTTGGCTCCTCATTTTACCAGCCTTGGAAGGATGGAAAGCTGAGTTGACCTTGAGCCAGTCAGAATAGAACTGTGGGCAGTCAGCAGAGTTAGCCTGCAATGTTGCATTCTAATCACTGCACCACCATGGCTCTGTATAGTTAGATAAAGAAATGACTTCATAGGTGTAAAAAAAAAATCATGTGATGTAAAATCGCATTCATCGAGACACATTCCCGAAGATAGGAAACATAGGAGAATTTTGAAGCTTGGCATAAGATGGATGAATTCATTTAGAACCAGGCAGGACTCTTCAGAATCTTGTAGAGAAATATCTGATTGTCCTAGGGAGCTTATGCAAAGTAATTATGAAATTTGTTAGGGTTATTTATCTATTTAGGTAGGGTTTTTTTTTAAAGCACTAAATTCCAGATAACACTGAGTGCTTTACATATATATATTAAAAAAAAAGAACAGAACAACCAGAAATAAATGATAAGCATTCAGAACAGCCACACAGCATTAAATTAGAACCTGCCAAATAATATACTACAGGTATTCATGTACTATCAAGGCCTGTTCAATAGCTAAATAATCCGGTGTTTCTGTGACTTACCTTTTAGGTAAGTATTTTAAATCCCTGACATTGGCTCATACAATACAAGGCTGAGGGAACTGCTTCACTAAAGCCATTAGAATCCTCTAAATTTGATGGCTTTAAAGAATCTGGTAAGGAAAATGAAAAGCATCCCCTAAATTATCTTCTGAGCAGTAAGGTAGCTTGAGTTATTGATCATGACAGCTTGTTACTGTTTTTAATGATTTTTCAACAGTCTTCACAAAATTGGTTACATTCCTTCATTTGCTGCAATTCTTATTCCTTGATCAATTTGATTAGCTATGCAATATTATGATACCATCCCACTATGGATTTGTGAGTAGGTAGATTATTAGGGATAAATTGGTAACAAGAGTAATATGCTTGGTAAACCAGAAGTTTTTCCTATCCAAAACCTTGCCAGAAGTTTCTTGAAAAATTGCTGGAAGGTAATGAGACAATGCTTCCCTTTCGAGCTCTGCAAAACCTGAATATAACCTATCTCCTAGAAAATGAAATATTTTACAAAATATTAAGAGAGCAGAATATTTCCCCCTAAAAGGGAGGCAGAAACTAATTCCCTCCACTTTTGTCAATGAGCCATTAAGGCCTGAGCCAGAGAAACATGTTTTAAGGTAGGAAACAGACTCACTCTTAATGACTCCCCCCACCTTTGTCAATGGGCCATTAAAGACCGAGGCAGTCTATTCTAAATAATAAAGATCTACCCCATTTCATTGCCTTTCATTGCACCACCCACTAACTTTCAACCAAACTTAGCACACAACCTACAAAGTTAGCTAAGACCCCCCTGGCCCTGGGTGTCTGACAACCAATCAGAATACATTTCTTACACAGGAACAGGAAACAGAGAGATGGGGCCGAGCTGAGTATAAAAAACTCAAGACCCCTTTTCCTTTCTTTTTCTTCAGTCAACATCTTCGAAACATGTGATTCCCTTTTTTCCCTAGGACCTCAAGCTATGTGGTCCTGTCCACCATGAAAACCATCTTTCCAAACAGCCTCCATATTTCCAGTGTCTTTTTCCCCACTTGGAACTGAACCCAGGTGGACATTTCCTCCCAAAAGTCCTAAAAATAGGACTTCCAATTTGGTTGTTACAATCCCCCATATGAAAATAGATGTGTGAAGAAGAGGAAGTGTAAGCACACCAGAGTAAATAGTGATTTGTTCTGTCAAAAGTATCTATCACCTACATCTACAATAAGGGGATCTTACTATTGTAGGTTCGCATGACTCTGCTACATGACATATTCCACTAAAGGATCAAATTAATAAATATAGTGTGTAAATAGGTGGAGATTAGTTCCTTATAACTCACATTCATCCTTTCATTAATGGGGAGACGGTCATAAAAGGGAAACACTGCATGGTCTTGGTCTTTCTGTAATCCCAAATTATGATAACAAGCCCAGATAATAGTACAACTTGAAAAAGTATAAAATCCCACTTCCAAACAAAAAGGTCTAAGTAGAATAGTCATATCTCCATAGCAGTACTGGGTTTCGGATCCCATCACAACTGGGAAGTTGTGATGGCGACCAAGCCCCCACATCAGGCATGCACACTGCACACACATGCACACGCCACCAACTGCAATGTTCCACCTGCTCGGCAGAGGTCGCGCAGGCACCATATGCTACATGCACATACACAAATGGCCCAATTGGCTTAAAAACAGGTAAGGAACGTGGGTGGTTGGGCCCACTGAAACACCGTTCTGGTACAGTGTCCACTGCTCCCAGCTGCCACCGGTATACCTGTACTGGGGCATACCACCCAGAATGCACCACTGCTCCAGAGCTAAACTTTATCCCAATGGAAATAAATCACAAATAAAAGAAGGTAAATATGCTATAGCTGTGATTTTGGGACAATTGTGGTTTTGAATGGGTAAGTAATGGCTTATTCTTTTTCTATTAAAAATGATCCCCAGCCAAATTCATGTCCCAACATTCTAAATATACCCTATTTCAAAATATGTGTTTGAAATACTGTGAGCAAGGAACAACAACAATCTATTCTTATCTAGTCAAGGCAAGGAAAGATGCCCATGATGGCAAAACTATGGCACGCATGCCACAGGTGGCACGCGGACCCATATCTGCCAGCACGCGAGCTTTCAGCTCCAGCTGATTTTCAGCCTTTTGGAAATCAGCTTTCGGCTTTCGCCCTCCCCAGGCTTCCGGAAAACCTCTGGAGCCTGAGGATGGTGAAAATGCCCCCCCCCGGTCCCCTGGAGGCAGTCCAGAAGCTGGAAACTGATTGTTTCTGAACTTCTGGTAAGCCCATTGAGCTTATTTTTTGTGCTCCCAAGGCTCCAGAGACTTTCCTGGAGCCTGGGGAGTGCAAAAATGGCCTTCCCCGGTTCCCCAGAGGAAATACCAAGCTCAGATTGGAGGTAATGGTGCGGTGTGTGTGGGGCGGGAGCGTGGGGGGGGGGGGTTGTGCATGGATGCACATTGTGGGGGCACTTTGCATTACGGGTGCTGGCGCACACATGCCCTATCACATACGAATCCTCACATTTTTGGCACCCAACAACAAAAGGGTTAGCTATGACTCCTGGCTCAAACTGTATAAAAGTGCAACTAACCTAGAATATTTTTCTTTTTTTTTAATGAGATTTTTCATAAGCATTTGTAATTAATGTGTCTTTTGAGCCTTGTTTTGCCAATAAGGTAGTATTGTTCTATAGGTTCAAGGGCCATTAGGTCAGTGATTTGCATGTTAAAGATCTCATATTTTTGACAACCATCTTTAAAGCGCTCCATGGCTCGGGACCTAGTTATATGCGAGACTACATCCCTTAGACCGATACCCTCCCACAGAGAGGGCCTTCTCAGGGTGCCGTCGGCCGGACAATGCCGACTGGTGACACCCAGGGGAAGAGCCTTCTCTGTGGCGGGCCCTGCCATTTGGAACGACCTACCCCCTGAACTTCGCACCATCTCCGACCTCCGCCTCTTCCGCCAGTGTTTAAAGACACATTTGTTCCATTTAGCCGGCCTAGCGTAACCTCCACAAATGACTATTTTAGACAGTTTTAAATTTGGGGATTTTAATTTGTTTTTAGCGCAGGATGGTATCAAATAAGTTTTTTAAATTTTTTACTTTATTTTGTATTGTATTTTAAATTCCTGTGCACCGCCCTGGGTCCTTTTGGAGAAGGGCGGGGTATAAATTTAATAAAATAAAATAAAAATAAAATAAATATTCAATGCCTAGAATCTCAATTAATAGTCTCCATGGAGCACCATAGCAAATTTGAGACTATAGAGAACTGTTAAAATATATATAATGGATGACGTCAGTCTTCCCCATCTTGGAGTCTTCCAGATAGATAGATAGATAGATAGATAGATAAATAGATAGATAGATAGATAGATAGATAGATAGATAGATAGATAGATAGATAGATAGATAGATAGATAGATAGATAATGGAGTTTTAGTTTTCTTAATCTCCCACTTAGCACACTTGTAGATCATACTGACTGAAGAGTGATTTCTAACACATCTGGAGAACATCAGTTTCAAATTCTTTTGACTTATTCAAGGGTAACTCCATACATAAAAAACTTTAGTTTTATATGTCAGGGAATTAGTGAACTGAGAATTGTATGAACTTTTTTGTTTTTGTTTTAAAAAAGAAGAAGGAAACACTCACATTCTTTTTTCTTTTCTTTTTCCTTGTCCAGAAAATAGTCATAGATCAAGATGCCCATTTCTCTACAGTAGAATTGTACCATACAAGGATCTTAACTTACAACCACCTATAAAGATGACAGAAAAATTGCCATCTAAATAAGCGCTAGTAAAAACTTTGGATTTGAGAAAGAAAACAACAAAAACTTCCAGTGTTTCATCTAAAAAGAAAACATTGTGCGCTTTTCCTCCCCTGTTTGTAGATAAAACATTAGTGGATAAAATAGAGGATCATATTCTCTTTTGAAAAACGTAATACTTAAGAGATTTGAAGGAAAATCAATGTGACATTTGAATACACTTTGAAGTTCCTTCACAGCTTGAAACTTCACAACTTTTGTCTCTCCTTTTTTTTATCAACTGTATTCATTACATTTCCATATAAAGCAGCTTAAATACCATCTCCTTTCTCTTTCCCTTCCTTCTCATTTCCCCCCTCCCTTTCTTTCTTTTTTTGCCTTGATGTCACAGCACTCTCCATGAGAACCAAACATATTTTCTTTCTTTCAAATGCAGCGATGCGCCTACTGTTCAATTAAAACTCTGGCCTTTGTGAAGATGGATCACAACTTTGATCATTGCATTTGTATAATTAAGGGACAGGCCTCTGGTTTAAAGGGAGCACTGCTTTCGCCTTTGAAACCCAGAGAGCGCCATGAGTTCTCCGAAAATGCTCGCCTGGTAGGAAAGAGCCGTTCTCCTCCGGTGACACATCTATCTGTGTCCCGCAGATTGCTCATCCTCTGTCCCTCGGACTATGATTAGCTGGACTTCCTGCTGGCTGCAGATGGAATGAAGCAGAGTGATAAGGTAAGCAGCCTTTCTCTCATGCTTCAGATCCACGGAGAGGGAGCGTTTCTTCGGAGGACCCCCACGTATAAGCCGTTTATAGTGATATTGCGAAAAGGGTTGGGGTAATTACCAAACACAGGAAGGAGGTCTCCCACCATCAATAGCATTAAGGATGGATTGGGGGAAAAATTTGCTCACTGGATTAATTGAGCCCCTCTTCTCTGGCCCTTGTTTGAAATCTAGTCTCAGAGCTCAGTGTTGCATAGCAAATCTGAGATCAGCTGGGGAGGGCTTATGTATTGCTAGGACATAAAGTGCCTCAATGGGCCTTCTCCATGGCAGCACCAGAACTTCGGAATAAATTGGTAATGAACTTGAGCTGAGCCTGTCCCTTTGGATTTTGAGAAAACAGCTGAAGGCCTGCCTGTTTTCACTGGCCTTCTGCAAAACTTTGAGGGCGCTTATTCTTCATTTCTTTCAATAGTCTGAGGTCATTTTTATGTTTTTAATAATGCTACTTCACTGTTTTAGAGTGATTTTAATATTTGAAATGCTACTGGGGTTTTAACTGTGATTTGATGGTTGGAAGCTGCATAGTGCACTATGAGGTGGTTTGGAGGATTTAAAAATCTAAATAAACAAATACTTTAAAGTAAAATTAAAGTTTCCCCTTGCACATATGTGCTAGTCGTTTCTGATCCTTAGGAGGTAGTGCTCATCTCTGTTTCAAAGCTGAAGAACCAGCACTGTCCGAAGATGTCTCTATGGTTATATGGCCGGCATGACTAAACACTAAAGGCGCATGGAACGCTGTTACCTTCCCACCAAAGGCAATTCCAATTTTTCTACTTACATTTTTGCATGCTTTTCGAACTGCTAGGTTGGGAGAAGCTGGGAAAAGTAACGGCAGCTCACTCCATTATGCAGCGCTAGGGATTCGAACCACCAAACCGCTGACCTTTCTGATCAACAAGCTCAGCATCTTAGCCACTGAGTCACCACATCCCTTTACTTGGAGTGATATTACCTTTACTTGGAGTGACATTCTCATTATTTCATATTTCATGACAAAGTTCCCAATAACAGATGCGGACTTTGTACCCATCCTTATCTGGGTTGGCTTTTCAAAAAGAGTCACTCGGCCTGTAAAAAGATCACTGTAAAAAGATCACTCTTTTGAAAAGATCACTGAAGCAGCAAGAAGCAAACTGTAAGATCCCAAGGAGATCCATGCTGGTCTTTGCCAGATTGCCAGTAGAATATTGAAATGGAACAACATCAAAATGACACATTCCTGACTGGGAAGGGATGTGATCCAATCCTTCCTGCATCAGTGACTTTGCATTCTACCTACCCATTTATCTACTTACTCCAGTCAGTCCCGTCAATGAGTGCAAGAACCCCTGGGTTGATCAAGATTTCAGATCCAGGTCAAACATTGCAGGATAAGGAAAAGTAACTTGTAGGTGCTTAAATAGTTTTGTGTTGTGATGTGATGCTCATCCATCGTGTTCGGAGAGGACCTTGACATCTAACAGGTTGTGGGCTGCCCACAATGTGTCTGCAGGTGGCTGGTAAGGCCTATACAGGCACAAAATCTTCTGCCACATGTCAGGCAGACACAGGGGTGGGTTTCAAATTGTTTAGAACCTACTCTGTAGGTGTGGCCTATTTTGTGGGCGTGGCTTGGCAGTCATGTGACAGGGTGGGAGTGGCCACCTTTCAAAATGTGGTGAAACTCATTTAACAACGCTCTTGCTTAGCAACCAAAATTTTGGACTCAATTGTGATGATAAATTCTTTCTTTCTTTCTTTCTTTCTTTCTTTCTTTCCTTTCTTCCTTCCTTTTTTCCTTCCTTTCCTTTCCTTCCCGTTGGGTCACTGGCAGCGGCGGGCCAGATTTACTTCCAGGTACGCCGGTGGAACCCCCTCTCACCGGTTCTCTAAATTTCACCAACCGGTTCTCGCGAGTAGGTGCGAACCTGTAGAAACCCACCCCTGGGCAGACATGTGTGGGCATCATTTGCAGCTCTGGCTTTGCAGAGTGCTCACTTCTCTTGTGCAATAGTTGTTCTTCTGTCAGCAGATGTCTGGCAGACTTGGTGGATCAGCCTGCGCCATGTCAATCTATCTTGTGCCAGGGTTTCCCAGGAGGTGGTGTCAATATCCAGGGACTTGAAGAAGGCTTTCAATGTGTCTTTGTATCACTTCCTTTGTCCCCCATGTGTAGTGATATATGTGTCTCATGAACATCTGCATGGTTGCATATTTGCTGAGCGCAGGGCTTAGCTGATTAATACCCAGCCTTATTATTATTTACATTTCAGTTATGTGCAAGAGCATGATGGAGGAAATTGAAAGCAACTCTTTTAACTGCTATCGCTTCGTTCTCCTGTCAGCTGTAAATAGAAGTGGAGATATCTCATCTGTTTTATTCCTCAACTGTTTCTTTAACTCACGAAATCTTATCGGTGTTCACCTCACTCTAAATATTGTTTTTTTTACAAGCTGTATTGCAGAAAAGCATATGTAAATAAGAATACATGCCAAGGAAAACAGGAACAAAGAACATGTAAAATCTGACAGTGTCATTAGATTTTGTGAATAGAAAAAATAAATAAATACTTCAGAATTAAAACAGTTCAAAGCAAAATACAGAGAGGTCCTTATTACCCATTCAAAGTACTGAAATAGTTATTTTGGATGCTCTCCATTTATTATAATTGTTACAAAAAACACAGTGTTTTTGTCTTTTGTTTGTTTTTAAGTCCCACTAAGTTTGCCTCTCTAGAATACTTATCATGGTTTTCAAGGCAGGGAATAAATTTTGGATAAAGTCATATAGATTAAACAGTTTTCAGATATCTTGAAATTTACAGCTATGTAGTTCAAGTTCAACGTCTACAATTCATTGTAGCCATTGTAGGTACCTTGTTTTTAACTACATTTTAACCTGATTTACAAAACAGGCTCCTGATATTGCAAGAGTTTATTACAAATGATATATGGGCAAGAGATAAAGTGATAAATGATCATGTCTGCTGCCCCATATGCAGTCCTTTAATTTAGACATTTTTAGAGAATTTCTGGTCTTAGTGACTCAGTAATTGTCTTGAGTACTATGGACTAATTAAACATGTCTCCTACTACTACAGAGGTTACATATCTTGGCACATTAAAACACTATTAAAGAAAGATCTATCTATGACAGTGAAATTTCTCTCAATCTTCTTCATACATAAAATATACTAAAATATATTAATTTTGATTAGCAAACCATGCCCTACCACAGATTGGTAGTAGTCAAAAAAGATATATCATTATCAAAAAAGGCATAAATTTCTGAAAGGCTCCAAATGCACTTAGCTGTTAGGAGGAAAGGATAATTCCAATTGAATGTCTGCTGTTAACAGCTAAGACAAAGAACTGATTGCACAATGGGCTAGTCCATGCAAAACCAAAATCTATTTCCTGCCTTATAAACTATTATACTTCTAGCATGGTGGCTTTTAAGCAGGATATTTCCAAGACTTCACTTCAGAATAATTTCACAGTCTATCAATACAATAGCAGAGTTGGAAGGGACCTTGAGGTCTTCTAGTCCAACCACCTGCCTAGGCAGGAAACCCTACACCGCTTCAGACAAATGGCTATCCAACATCTTCTTAAAGACTTGCAATGTTGGGGCATTCATAACTTCTGGAGGCAACTTCTGTTCCACTGATTAACTGTCCTAACTCTCAGGAAATTTTTCCTCAGTTCTACGTTGCTTCTCTCTTTGATTAGTTTCCATCCATTGCTTCTTGTTCTGCCCCCAGGTGCTTTGGAGAATAGTTTGACTCCCTCTTCTTTGTGGCAGCCTCTGAGATATCGGAACACTGCTATCATGTCTCCCCTAGTCCTTCTTTTCATTAAACTAGACATACCCAGTTCCTGCAACCGTTCCTCATATGTTTTAGCCTCCAGTCCCCTAATCATCTTGGTTGCTCTTCTCTGCACTCTTTCCAGAGTCTCCACGTCTTTTCTACATCGTGGCGACCAAAACTGTATGCAGTATTCCAAGTGTGGCCTTACCAAGGCATTATAAAGTGATATTAACACTTCACGTGATCTTGATTCTATCCCTCTGTTGATGCAGCCTAGAACTGTGTTTTTATAAAATGTTATTATACAGGAAGTCCTTGACTTATGAACATAGTTGGGACAGGAACTTCCATCACTCAGTATTTTAGTCTTTAAGTGAGTTGTGCCTGAGTTTACCTTCTCTGCCATGGTTGTTTAGTGATTCATGCTGTCATTAAGTGAAGCTGGCTTCTCCCAGGGGACTTTGTTTGATGGAAGCACCATTTAAGGTCATAACTGGTGATCACATGACCTGGGAGGTTGCCAAGCACCCAAATTCAAATTATCTTACTGCTTGTAAGTCACTCTTTTCAGCACCATCATAATTTCAGTCATTATGTCATTAAATGAATGGCTGTCAGTTGAGGACAACCTGTGCATTGGCATTGATCTCAAAAGACTATGGTATCGTGCTCTGGAAAGAGGTAACGCTGAACGGTCCTCTCCAGAGCACGAGGCCTGGGTAGATTAATATGGAGGATAGACTACCCAAGCAGCAGATTCCCCCCTCTCCACATTGTTTAAATAGTCCAATGGAACATCAGAGTCAATACAGTTGGCTCCAGCTGCATCGCAGGAGTTATCAGAACATGGTTGTACAGAGTCAAAAATTGCTTCCAGGGCTCGGGCTCCATATTTTGCCTCAAGGTTGACTCCTGAAGCCCTTTTCCACTAGTGGATATAGCCACAAGGCAATGGACGTTTGAAATCGGAGTTTCCCTTCTCCTAGAAGATGGTTCTGCCACTTTATCTTCTGCCTTCAAAACCATTGACCATCTTATCCTGTAACCCTGGAAAGGGGCCCTTAGGAGGTGCTACCAGCCAGGCCAACTGGACCAAGGTTTTTTAAGGAGATGTTACTCCTCCATCACTCACCCTTTGTCCTGGCTTGCGACAGGCAGAGCCTGGCTTCCCAAACATTAGACCCAGGATGGTGGGTTTAGGAGAACCTGTAAAGACTATATTATTAATAGGGAAATTGCTATTCTCAAGATACTTTGAATTTCAAATCCCATCAACCCTAATCAACCAGATTGGTGAGAAAAGTTAGTGGGAATTGCATTACAGAATATTATTAAATGCCAGATTGTATATTATAGTATCATATATAATGTACATTTCTTATATTATCAAATATACTGTACATGCTACAAAGTAAGAATAAAGGGTTGCAAGAAGTCTCTTACAAAGCAGCTGGTAATTTATGCTTTGCATCTTCAGTTTAAAGGCCATATGACTGACTGACTGAGTGAATGAGTGAGTGAGTGAGTGGTTATATGCTATCAAGTCAGTGTTGACTCTTAGCAGCCAAAGAGTTAGACTAGGGGTATCAAACTCGATTTCATTGAGAGCCACATCAGAGTTGTGTTTGACCTTGGGGAGCTGGGGTGGGTGTGGCCAAGGTGGGCATGGCCAGCTTGATGTCACTCATGTTGGGGCTGCCTGCTGGTGAAAACCGACTCCCAAACTCTGTTTTTGACTGCAACGGCCTCCTGCAACCCTGTCAAAACTGAATGTGGGTGGACCACCCGCAGCCCTCCCAAGCTCTGTTTTTGGACTAAGGGCCAGTTCTTCACTGTTTCCAGGACAACCCCGTTGGCCAGATCTAAGCACCCCATGGGCCAGATCTGGTCTCTGGGCCTTTAGTTTGACACCTCTGAGTTAAACTCTCTCCAGGATGATCTGCTCCCAGCCTAGTATGTTAGACATCCCAACAGTGCATCCATCACTACTGTAATTGTGCACATCCATTTTGGTGCTGGTCATCTTCTACTTTTCTTTCATTTCACCTTTCTTAGCTTTCAAGCGAGTTGGGTCTTTGCATAATGCTGTAAATTCAAAATATGATCATTTGAAGCTGGACATTTTTTTTTACTCAGATCAGAATCCTTGATTTTCTCTTTTCCTATGAGCCATGTGGTTTGTTTCCTTGGCCATCCATGGTGCTTTCAAGAGACTTCTCCAACAACAAAAGTTCAAAAGTATGAATACTCTTGCTATCTTATCTTTTTATTCTTCAAAGTCCATTTTGTATCCATCATAAAAAAAAACCTATTACTTGTACAGTTCTGATCATCATAGGTATAGATATGTCATGAGTATCTTTTCCAAGGTCAAATAAACAGAACAGGTACAGACTCCAAGGGACTATTAAAACTGCAGAAAACACAATTACAGCCAGCCTGCCTGCCTTCCATTGAGGACCTCTATATTACATGGGTTAGAAGGAGGGCTGAGAAAATATCTCTAGACCCCTCACATCCTGGACACAAACTGTTTCAACTCTTCCCCTCAGGATGCTGCTGTAGTGCATTGCATGCCAAAACAACAAGACACGGGGAGAGCTTTTTCCCTCATGCTCTTACAGTACTGAACACCTAATTCTCACAATACTTTCTTGTGTTTAAGTATATTTACTCATGTACTATTATCCTTCCCATCTTCTTTAATACCCCATCCTATTGATATTATTATTATGATTATTATCACGCTGTTGCTTTTTGCATGTACACTGAGAACTTTTGCAGTGGAGACAAATTCTTTTGTGTGCCTAATCACATTTGGCCAATAAAGTCTATTCTATTCTATTCCAATTTGTTCTTTTCTGTTCTATTCATTACTATTCTGAAATGCTGTGTGGTAATCTACAGCATATTTCTTGACTATTGGATCTTTTGCCATTGACAGTCCGTCCTAAAAGACAGAAGTTATGCATTAATTTTATGTCTTCATTGTCATTTCTAAGGCTAGCTGTTATCTTCTTTATAATTAATCATACTCCCATTTTTCCCCACTGTGCTACTTAATTTTCACTACTGTGTCTTGCAGATTTTTTGCATTTTCAGCTATCAGAGTAGTGTCATCAGCACAGTCTAGTCGTTATGATGTGTTTAATTTCAGGGAAAGAGAAACAAGGTAGGGGAAAAAATGATTCCAAGAGATTTTGTACAAAAAGTTTCAATTCCTTGAATTGGTATAATTCCAAAGAAAAAAGGAAAACAAAACATGAATGCATACCAAAGAATCCTGTTGATGCTACAGCTGCTACATCTAATGCCCTGCTGTTTAGAGACAAAAAAGAATATGCCTGATTATCTACATATGCCGTATCCAAAGCAGGTGGTCATTTGATCACTATAACATGTCTGGAATATCAGAAGGATATGGTGTGTGTGTGGGGGAGAGCAATGATTTCTAGGATTATGCCAAGATGATTTCCATCAGTGGGACTGGATCCATTTTTTTTCTTTGTCCCCCACCCCCATTAATTAAGAGCTAAGCTTAAAGTATCAGTGCAGGGACCAATTAAGAGCCATCATTATCACACATGCACCTAGAAACACATCCTCTCTTTCATTTGAGAGGAAAAAAATGAGACGCGATAAGCATTTGTGGGTAATAATCATGACATCCTTCATGTGTAAGCTTTTTCAAGGGGGGGAAATTCACCTCAGTTTTATTTTATTTATTTATTTATTTTATTGAATTTCTAGACCGCCCCCTCTCCCCGAAGGGACTCAGGGCGGTGTACAGGAAAAATTAAAACTTCTAAAAACATAACAATACATACAAAATTAAAATTGAATTAAATAACCCTGTACGAATTTATAAACATTAAAAACTGTAACCCATTAAAAAACCGAATAAAACAATTTATATTACAGACTGGGGCGAGAAGCATAAATTAGGCCAAGCCGGCTTGATGGAACAAATGAGTCTTAAGTTTCTGGCGGAAGGAGCGGAGGTCCGTGGTAGTTCTGATATCAGGGGGTAGGTCGTTCCAAAGGGTTGGGCCCATCACAGAGAAGGCCCTTCCCCTGGGCGTCGCCCGCTGGCATTGCCTAATGGACGGCACCCGGAGAAGTCCCTCTCTGTGGGAGCGAATGGGCCAAAGGGATGTATGTTTTAGCTCCCAATTAAACGCAATACATTGTAACACCATGGTAAGCCACCCAGAGTTACTCTGTGGTAAAATGGGTGGCAAAAATGTAACAAAATAAAAATAAATAAAATACCAAAATCAATTCATTTCCAGAAAATGGCTCAGAATTTATTTATTTATTTATTTATTTTTATTTTATTCAATTTATATCCCGCCCTTCTCCGAGAGGACCCAGGGCGGCGCACAGGAATTTAAAACAATATACAAAATAGTACCAAATATAATTTAAAAAACCTATTAAATGACAGAAACCTGCGCTAAAACCAGATTAAAATCCCCCATTTAAAACTGTCTAATATTTGTCCCAGCGGAGGCTATGTTAGGCCGGCTTGATGAAATAAGTGTGTTTTTAAACACCGGCGGAAGAGGCGGAGGTCGGTGATAGTGCGGAGTTCAGGGGGTAGGTCGTTCCAAAGGGCAGGGCCCGCCACAGAGAAGGCCCTTCCCCTGGGTGTCGCCAGCCGGCATTGTCCGGCCGATGGCACCCTGAGAAGGCCCTCTCTGTGGGAGCGTACCGGTCTAAGGGATGTATGGGGCAGGAGACGGTCTCGCATATAACTAGGCCCCGAGCCATAGAGCGCTTTGAAGATGGTCGTCAAGACCTTGAAGCGCACCCGAAACACCACAGGAAGCCAGTGCAGCTCACGCAGGATTGGTGTTATGTGGGAGCATCTGGGGGCTCCCGTAATCACCCGCGCGGCTGCAGAATTGATATAACCAGGGGTGGTGTGGGGTCAGACCCGTTCAGGCGAGCCAATAGTTGTGATCAATGGCTGGGCCCGTCCACTCGCGAGCTATCCTATCCATTTATAACTATCTTTCTGACTTGTTCCCCCAACCCAGCTGAGTTCCACACCATGTCTGCTGTACTCACCAGAGCTCCCTGAGTTGATTACATGTTTGAAGCTCCATTTCTGCCCCAAAGAAGTGCATGTTCCCTCACAACTAACAAACCGATTGTTAAGGTAAGTGCAGCTCACCTCTGGGTATAACAAAATGTGTACCTTGTAAAACCTTAAAAACAAAATCCTTTGTGGCCTGAACAATAACACAGTTTGCCTAGTCTCGTTGGCCAATTATTACTATGGCTACCTCAACTGGAAAACACATAATGTTTCCCAGATCATGGAATTTGTAAAATATTTGCTTCTGAGTCATTGCAGAAAGTTACAAGAGGATAGACAGTTGATACCCTTTCAGAATAATTGAGTTGCAGTTTCCATGTTTATCATTAATAATAATGAAATAATTAATAATAATAATTAATAGTAACACATGAGAAAGATTTAGGCATCACTTTAGTCTGTTTTTCCAGATTTGAATGTATGTCAATTTGTCAAATAGTCATACTTGATGATCTATGTTCTGACCTAACTTTCCTGAGAAAGCATAAATCACAATCTTAGTCCCCCAAACCCTCTTTTATTTATACAGCTATGAATTATGGTCATTTCCAGTCCGCAAGGCTTCACAAACAGTCTGTGAAGATTCCAACAGATGTCTGCTCAAGTTGCCACAATCTTCCAGGAGAATGTTGATAAGCACCTACCTTATCTCCCTAGAAATGCTGCCAGAGACCTAATTGCCAAATGCAGAGCAAAGCCAAACTTAGCACAGAGTCAAACAGAACTTTTCAAAGCTGGAACTGACCAGATGAACTAATTGCTTCCTGCAAAATCTCACGTCCAGTTCTCTCCTCTTTTATGTCTTATGGGAAGGGCCAATCATCTCCAAGCCTTACTCCCAAGTCGACCCTGTTTTCTTAATTGTTCTTGCCTTCTGGCAGCTATGCACACACACACACACTGGGAACAGGCTCCCACTGTTCTTCTGCCTCGCTGATGTCAGACTCTGGAGGCTCCAGAGGCAGCAAATAACTACCAGATGGCCTTGACCCCCACTCTGTCTCCAATGCAGAACTCTCATCTGAGCCTTCCCCAGATTCCAGGACTGGCCCATGTTTCTCCCCAATCTCCTCACTGTCCAACTCTGCTGATTACTGACCATTGGGCCACAACAAACTAAAGGAGATGCAAAGAATTAAGAATGTAGTTTGCTGGAGATTGGATAAAGGATGCAACACTTTCACTAATTTGGACGGTATTGTGTTTTTTCAACTGTTCTGAAAAAGCAATGTTTAAATTAGGGATAGGAGAACTGAGCTAGTTATTGGGGCCATTAAGAGCTCTGTTCAGCAACTTCTAGGAGGTTATAAATTCTTGATTCAATTTAGCTTAATTATATATGTTTACCCCAAATTATAGATGTAAACTAACTAATTTTATGGACTTTGCTGTTAAATAAGTGTTTGCACTTGAATTATTTTGAATCTTTTCTTTAAGGGTTAGATTGGAATGTGAATTAATATTTTCTATTTATAAAATTCAGCTAAAGTTTCAGTACCAACATAGGGAATATAACTCATCTATTCTGCTACTGCTTCCAGAACGTAATTTTTGTCAATTTCACTGAGGTTTGTAAATTCATATACTTCTCAGCAAATAGGCAATGCAGTAATATCTTCAGTAATCCCTAAAGATTTGTCTATTTAAAAAAAAAAAAAAAAAACCTTTCCCCAGAAAATGCAAAGACTTCTTCATCTGGGAAAAAGAAATTTCCTGTATCAGATTAAATAGGATATAATCAAGCAAGCAGAATAAATGTAATTAAGCCATTTAGCACCCCATAAAATAGAATCCCATAAAAAAGTAATGCAAACCACAGGGGTGCAGTCACAGGAAGGTCTAAAATCTCAGCTGGATTTTAAGGGCCACTGCCAAACAGCTGCAGTGTTGCATTTTCTCGATTTAAAGGAGAGTGTTGGTTAAAAAGCACTGGGATTTCTTCTTTCTTGCAATCTAGGACATAAGAAGCTCCCTAAATTGACTTACAAAGGGAAGATTGCTTAAAATTAGCATCAGTCCATCGTACTTATTCCCTGATGGCTTTCACTCTTTCAGTCCATTAATGGTGTTCCCATAAATGTATCAGCGTGCTTGTTTGAGCCAGCAAAGAATTCAAGTCAGTTTGGAAATGAGAATAGCATTTGTAGGAATTTCTGAAGTTCTGAATCAGATTTTCTTTACCGGATATGAAATTATATATACTATAGTTCTAACATTTAGGTTTCCATAAAAGTTTACATAAAATGCATATACTGAATGCAAAGTCTGCAGTACAAATAAAAACAAATAAGTAATAACACTATACCAGTTTGGAGTAGTGGGTAGGAATTTACTGAATTTGTGTTGTACATAGAATTCCAGAAATATAGCTCCTATTTTCTATGGAGACTCTATGGCAGGGGTGTCAAACTCGATTTCATTGAGGGCTGCATCCGGGTTGTGTTTGACCTGGGGGGCCAGGGTGGGTGCAGCCAGCTCAATATCACTCATGTCAGGGGCGCCTGTGATGGCCTGAGTACTCTGCCAGCAAAAACAGGCTCCCAAACTCCGTTTTTGACTGTGATGGCCTCCTACAACCCTTTGCCATGGAGGTTGGGGGGGACTGTGCGGCTCTTCCTAGCTCCATTTTCTCTGGTAGAGGCACTGTAGGCCAGTCCTTCGCTGTTTCCAGCGCATCCCATGGGCCAGATCTAAGCACCTCGTGGGCCAGATTCAGCCCCTGGGCCTTGTGTCTAATGAAGTGAACAATGTGATGTAATTTCAGGGCACTGTCATGGAAAACAACAAACTGTAGTTTAACACTCCGGAGGAAAATCACATGATTAATTGAAACAACAATCATTGGGTTGCAAATTACAAAAGAAGTGGAAAAGAAGAAAGTAAGACTCTTTAAAAAAATTGAATTGTGAGAAATTTCCAAGCTCTGATTTACAGTCAGGATTTTAAGATCGTACAGGGAAAAATAGACAATGTTTGACCTATATAAGGAAATCTATTCTATTATTAAGAAGAAAGCATGTGTTTAAGCAGTGGCAGCATTACTGAAAATTAATGTTGTATTCCTGATAAAAAAATAGGTGGAACATTGATGAGATGAGTCTTTGGTCTACAGTTTACATGGAACATTTATGGTTTTACTAAGTTGCTCTGCTGATCATTTCCTTATTAAATTTGCCTCAGACAATTCCAAAGTCTAGTCAATTTCATTTTGCCTTTGTTAGAGTGATTCTTATTCCTTTCTTTTTGCAAGGAAAAGATTAGGGAAGTTGTTCTAGGAAGGGAATACTTTCCATAGTTATGAAGAGATTCTGTAAACAGGATAATTGGATCTGTTCTTGGTCACATCTATAGGGGCAGAGTGAGATGTGCTAAAATCATTCTCTTTCCATTTCAGCCGTAACAGCACCAACCAGAATGCCAATAACCAAATAGGGTCAACTCTTAACCTTTACAATATCGCTAACACGTTTTGAAACTGCAGTGACAAAATGTGTTTTGTGACCTTGTGACAAAAGCTCTGCCCTTTCACATTTGCATCACAATGTCACATGCCAAAACTCAAAAGAGAAGTTCTGCAGCCTGATATCACAGTGAACATTTTGTTGTTTTCTCCCTGGGCCCTTCCCTGCAGACACCTAATCAAAACAGCTCTCCTCCAACACAATGTCACCAACCAGGGTCATTCTCTGACCCTAAATAGCAGGATTCACTTCATCTCTTCACCCAGGTTTAGCATGGTAGAAAAGCAGTAATATTCAGTGTATTAGAATAACAGAGTTGGAAGGGACCTTGGAGGTCTTCTAGTCGAACCCCCTACCTAGACAGGAAACTCTTCAGACAACTGGTTATCCAGCATCTTCTTAAAAGCTTCCAGTGTTGGAGCATTCACAACTTCTAGAGGCAAGCTGTTCCACTGATTCATTGTTCTACTGTCAGGAAATTTATCCTCAGTTCTAAGTTGCTTCTCTCCTTCATTAGTTTCCACCCATTGCTTCTTGTCCTGCTCTCAGGTGCTTTGGAGAATAGCTTGACTCCCTCTTTTTTGTGGCAGCCCCTGAGATATTGGAGCACTGTATCACATCTCCCCTAGTCCTTCTTTTTATTAAACTATGCATATCCAGTTCCTGCAACTGTTCTTCATATGTTTTAGCCTCCAGTCCCCTAATCATTTTTGTTGCTCTTCTCTGCATTCTTTCTAGAGTCTCAACATCCTTTTTACATCGTGGCTACCAAAACTGAATGCAGTATTCCAAGTGTGGCCTATTAACCAGGAGTGTCCAACTTTGGCAACTTGTGGCCTTCAACTCCCAAAGTTTCCCAGCCAGCAAGATGTATTGAAAATTATGTGACAGGTTTGTATCATATTAAACATCTGGTACAACTGATAAAAGCTGGATACATAATTGCTTAGAATGCTTTTATGGGCAAAAGAATACAGTAGTTTGTGGTGAAGTTATACTTTATATTTTAATTGTAACTTCTATATAATTACAATGTAATTACGTTTAGTGGACTATGAAGTGTACTTAACCCACATAGTTAACTCTCCTATAAAAGATTTATGCATACACAGTTACTAAAGTGGTTTTTAAAGAAAAACCACATTATAATGAGGTGCATTATAAAATCAAAGATTTAATAACAAAACTAGCCATCCAATTATAAGAACAAATTTTAATTACGTAAAAGAAAACATAACCTTATATAGTTATATTGAAACTGTAGTTTCTGCTATTGTACTGCAGTTATGCAGCAGTTATGAATAAGTAGGAAAAAATGGAGGTCAGTATTTACCCAAATCACCAAGACATGAGATGAACGAACTATTTTTCATACATCTTGTTTTTAGATACTTTAAGAAATTCACCCCTTCAATAAATACACCACAGGCTAATACTTGGTAGAGGAATCGCAAAGGGAGCGACAAAGTAATTCAAATGCCGTGATGTGTCTATACTTACAAAGATCAGAACAGTTTAAGCAATGTTGTTCCTTATGACACACCATGGAAATGAAAATTGGACTTTGAAGAAGCAGAATACAAAGAATATTGATATTTCTGAACATTGATGTTGTAAAAAATCCCCAAAATTCCATGGATAGCCAAGAAAACAAATAAATGAATCATATAACGAATTAAGGCACAAAATTCACAATTCTCACTCAAGGCATAAAAGGCCCGGCTCAAATTATCCTACTCCAAACACATAATGTGAAGACCTACCATAATTTTGGAGTATAAGACGCACCTTTCCCCCCCAAAAGAGGGTGAAAATTTGGGTGCATCTTATACACTGAATGTAGCCTCACCCATCCACTGTCCTCCACCCTTTGGCCTCTGCCTCCCAGCAATTTACTCCTTGCAGCAAATGGGGAAAATGGGGCCTGCAGAGGCTGCAATAGGCTACAGCAATCCCTGCAGCCTGAAACAGCTGAGGCTCAGGCTGAACATTGAAGGTGAAACTTGCTGTTTGCTCCATGAGGCAAATTGGTGGGAGGCAGAAGCAGATTTTTTTTCTTGTGCTAATCAAGCTGTTTGCTTTTTGCTGCAAGAAGGTAAGTCAATAATAATACATGCCTATAGAATGTTCAAATTATTAGACTTATTTTTTTGAAGACTATTTTTATTGTTTTAGACAGCTTAATAAAATGAAGAAGCTTTTTAAAATAAATATTTGATCTGAAGAGGACCAGTGCTATTGTATCTTATTTTAAATAGCAGAGAATAACTATACTTCCAGAAAGCACATCTATTTTAACAGCATCTGTACAAGTATAGCCTGAAATGTAACACTACAAACAGTGCATATTGTCTGTACTGTTTGCTGCTTGTTGCAAAGAGGCAAATTGGTGGGAGGCAGAAGCAGATTTTTTTCCCCTTGTTTTCCTCCCCAAAAGCTAGGTGCGTCTTATACTTTGGAGCATCTTATACTCTGAAAAATACGGTAGCTTTCTAGAGAAGACTCTGATAACAACAAAAGTGAAAGGAAAGAGAAGAATTGTGTTTCATAAATATACCACCTATTCATAATATATGAGTTGTCTGTAAGTGAAATGTTCTTAATCTGGGGACTACACATATAGGTTAAGATGCAGTCTCATGTACAGTTGGGAACCAGTTTCCTCCTATATCTTGCTGATCTATCTTTCCCAGCATCCTTATACTTGGTCCTGTTGCCTTGGTTTGCTGTGAGCTAAAGTTGTGCAATGTCTGGAGGGTTGCAGACTACCAATCCCTGACCTGTGGCAACCATCCATATCTATGCTATATTTTGTTGGATAAAATTAATAAAAAGTTATACAAGTGATCTTGCTTCCATAGTTAGGATCTATTGGTAAGTGATGCAATTGTAAACCATACTACTCAGTAATGGCACTTCCAGCAGTTCCTTATTGCCATCATTAAGTGAATCATGTGGTTTGTTAAACAACTACCTCATGTGACCATGAATTCTGACTTCCCACCAGCTTCCCAAGTGACTTTGCTTGTGGAAAACCACAATGCAATTGGCAAATCATGATCACATGGCCACTGACACTGTGATGTTGGAAATCAGGGCTGGTTGTACATTTCAAAAACTGCTGAATGGGTGTTTGTTGACCAAGGACTACCTGTATAGATTCCAATGTCATTCATTTAACTTCATTAAAAAATATGTGTATACGAACTGTGAAGGAACAATCTAGCATTCATTGCCAGGAAAGGATGATGTAGATCACGCAATAAATAACACTGCAGCCTGTTTGCAAATAAATATGAGTAGAGTAATTGCACTATAAGTATTTTCCGTCTTTATCCTCTCTTAGAGGAAGCAGATCATTTGTCTTTGATTGGTTCCACTGCAGATCAATGAACAATTGGAGTGAATTAATGCTGGTTTGTGTTTGCAGCTCAGTAGCTGTAAAATTTTAAAAGACTTCCCAATTATTTTTCATTGGACTGTCAGATTTTTTTTAAAATAAAATCACAAGATTATCTTAATCGTTCAAACATAAACATTGCAGGTGGTCTCTACCTACCCTTGCTTTTTCAAAGACTCAAGCAAGAAAACATCTGCTTTTATGCATAACCAAATTTATTCAAAGGGATGAGGCGGCTCAGTGGCTAAGACACTGAGCTTGTCGATGAGAAAGGTTGGCAGTAAAGGCGGTTTGAATCCCTAGTGCCGCATAATGGAGTGAGCGTCCGTTACTTGTCCCAGCTTCTGCCAACTGAGCAGTTCAAAAGCATGTAAAAATGCAAGTAGAAAAATAGGAACCACCTTTGGTGGGAAGGTAACAGTGTTCCGTGCACCTTCAGTGTTTAGTCACGCCAGCCACATGACCACGGAGATATCTTCAGACAGCACTGCCTCATCAGCTTTGAAACAGAGATGAGCCCCCACTAGAGTCGGGAACGACTAGCACATATGTACGAGGGGAACCATTACCTTTACTTTAAATTTATTCAAAGTGTCTGTTGTGTGACCCAAAAATAAACAAAGCAAAGCTTTTGATACAACTTCCAGGATCCTACTCCCACCCCAAGTTGTTAATGAGTTGTAATATTGCTTGAAAATATGTTGGATTGTCGTTAGGATTTCTAAGAGAACAAATCTAGGGAGGGAAAATCCTCAGTGTATCTTTACTGGAGATGAGGTGAGATGAGGACCTTAGGTCAGAATGCAGCCAACTACTTCATTTTTAGCCTCTCTTCCTCTTCCATCCAGGTCATGGGAGCCAGACTGAAGCATATGCTGCTTGCCCTGTGCTTCCCAATGCACTCCCATCGGGTACATAAACTCATAGAGAAGCAACGTGATGGAAAAACCGAAACAGACACCAATATAGCTAGACACAACACATTAGTATATCACCACCCAGGAAAAAAAATGCAGACATTCTCTGGGCTCTGGTAGTAAAACGGTTGGAAAGAACTCAAGAAGCCACATCCTGCATGTTTTCCCTAACTGGTTGTTAGTTTAACATAAATTCATGTGAATAAAATCTTTGGAAGAGCTGTTTCCATGCTCAGATAATGAGTCTGAACCCATCTGTGTTGACACATTTTTTTTCTGTGTTAGAATCGAGATAATGCCATTCAGCTGTTGATATTCTAGAGACTAAGCTCCTTAAATTCTTTCAGCATTTCCCCCATTAGAATAACAGTATTCTGAAAATAAGGTGAAAAGGGAAATATTATGGCGTGGTGAATGCCAAGACTTTCATGGCAATTGTGCTAAGTGCCATCAAAACTAGCAATTTTCGGAGGACAGATGTTCATATTTTTCTTTTATGAACCTGAACGGAAGACTTGCTTGAAAAGCCATATTTGGAAAAATGAAATTATGAACAATTTGAATTATGAACTGAGGTCACAAACACAGGCATGGGCCAGAATGACAACAATGAAATCATAATCTTTTAAGCCACACTATGCTTGGAATAATTGCAATATGCCGTCAAAGGCCTTCGGAGAATTGAGCCCTGATGTTGGTGAAGATGCCACAACACCATTTCCATCATCCTACAGTAATCAGAGGAGTGGACATCGGGATCAATCCAAATCATTTACAATAATATTTTAACTATTTTAAATATCTGTTAAAATTAATATGTGTGATGTGCAATTTTAATACGAATTCTGGGAAAAAATCAATTTTAATGTTAACATCATTAATATCATTCCTTGATAATTTTTTGCCAATGTAAAATTTCTTTTTTTAAAATATGCCAATTCGCCTCAGACACTGGTGGGTTTCAATTTTGTTTATTACCAGTTTGCTCGTGCATGTGTGTGCGCTCACAGCATCTGGGTGGGTGGGTGGAGCCTCCCACCACCACTACTACCAGTTTGTCTGATCCAGGCCAAACCGGGAGCAACCCACCACTGACCTCAAACTGAAACTGTACAGAATAATAGCAATAGCACTTAGATTGATATTCTACTTCACATTGCTTTACAGCTCTCTCTAAATGGTTTTAGTCAGCATATTTGGGTCCTCAGTAGCACCGTAGGGCAGTGAGTACTGGCCAACCACCAAAAATCGCCACTCTGGGTCCTCTGTGGAGAAGGGCGGGATATAAATATAATAAAATAAATAAATAAAATAAAAATGTTGAGTGATCTTTCTATACCATGGAGATAACACAAATTGAACATTAGGCATGTCCCTTCTCGACTATATCAGTCATGATATAACCCAGCAGCAGATGGTTGTTGGACGAATAACAAAGGAATGTGATAAAAATGCCTACAATGGTATGGTCATGCCCTATGAACAGTCTCCTGATTTCTAGCCTAACTACTAGACCAAAGAGGCTTCTAAAATCTGTCAGCCATCATATAATAATAATGTGAACAATTACATTTGCATAGGTTTTGTCATAAAAGTTTTGGAAAATCAGAAATTCACAAAGATAGACAAGGACTTTACCATGTGTCTTCAACAAATGACTTACAAAAACAATTTTTTGAGTCAATCCCAATAAAGCTGTTATCCAGTGTATGTAATATCGTATTGCACATAAAAGGGCTTGGAGCAAGTTAAGCCTTTATCATAAAAAACTGTGAATGATCTCCTTTTGTTAAAATATGCTACAACAAAACTCTTCTGTGTAAATCGTAGTAAGTATGCAGCGAGAGAGAGATGTTATGAATTTATGAGGTATTAAATGCCTGCTAAGAAGGTGACAACAGCAGTCATAAAGAAACAATAGGTATTATTTCTTTACATTGGGAAATTATGTGTAGTGCTTTATGGTCGGTGTAGTTGCTACAGAGTGTGACTAAGACCCCAAAAGATATGAATTTCAAATCATATCTAATCTTAAAGCTCACTGGAGCTTTATTTTAATCCAAGTGGATTAAGCAGAAGGCAGATTTCTGCTCTTTTGGAGAAGCAAAATAAATGAAATGTCCCTTCATTAAAATACAAAATTATTCAAATCAGTAGGGTGATATGAAGAAAAGCAGACATTTTCTCACGTTTTACAACCTGTTGCTCTGTATGAAAGATGACTTTTCTGGTTGGGTGGAAACAGGTTCATAAATCTTCTCATGCAAATCAATGGCAGGCTGCAAAATTAGAGAAAATCCAGCATTTTTCACGTGTAATTAGTCTGAGAGTATTGCAGCTGGAACAAGGTATATGTCGCACAAATAAGGCTGTGAAAGTCAGTTGCATGATTTGGGACCAGGAACTCTCTCTCAGCCCCAACTCACCTCATAGGATTGTTAGAGGGAGTCAAACTATTCTCCAAGGCACCTGGGGGCAGGACAAGAAGCAATGGGTGGAAACTAATCAAGGAGAGAAGCAACTTAGAACTAAGGAGAAATTTCCTGACAGTTAGAACAATTAACCTCTGGAACAGCTTGCCTCCAGAAGTTGTGAATGCCCCAACCCTGGAAGTCTTTAAAAAGATGTTAGATAGCCATTTGTCTGAAATGGTATAAGGTTCCTACAAGGTCCCTTCCAACTCTGCTATTGTATTATTGTATTATGGTATAAAAGGAGGAGGAACATGTGTTGGACATGTTCAGTGCTTGAGTGATTTGTAAAAATAATAAAGGTGAGATACAAACTTTTACAGTTACAGCTAGCATGCCAACCACAACACTTTTTGAGCTGCTCAGGGTTGAGCAGACTTTTCCAGCAATGCACAACAGGGAACATAAATATCTGTCATTCAAAGGCAGTTGCATAGCTGTTGCATGTAATATAGATCTATGAATGTTTGTTCTGGCTACAGGACACACTGTTCTGACTAGGCTTCCTTTTTTTAATTTTTTTTTAAAAGACAATTTTAATTGGTTTTTACAATATACTGTATATGGGGAAAGGGTTTGTAGGGTATATAATAACATTTTAGTGGCTTCCATGTAGGGGGTGGTGGTCACCTCCGATATTCATGCAGATACAATGTAAAAAAAGAAAGAAAGAAAGTGGCAAAGGATACATATATATCACATTAGATAATTCATACATTCAATCATTTGTTTTTCCTTACCATCCCTTTTCATGAGTTACAGTAATAATTTCAAGTAAATTCATTTTTGAGATCTGAGTCTTTTTGCTATTGTTTCTTCTTCCTCTTTCCTGCCGATGGGCGGGGCTCTTCTTCGTCCCCTAGGAGTAGGGAGTGTTTCTTAAGGAAGGCCTCCGCCTCTCTTACTGTTTTAACTCTAATTCTGCCCCCATCCCAGAAGACCAACATTCCTTCAGGCATTAACCACTTGAACCAAACTCCTTTTTTGTACAATTTTTTGGATAAGAAGGAATACTTCCTTCTTATCTCTTTAATTTTTTTTGGAATTTGTTTTAAAATGGTAATCTCTTTTTCTTGATATTTCAAGCCCCCCCCCCCCCATTGTGCCCTCAATATCTCATCCCTTGTGGACCTTCTTAAAAATTTAATATGAACCTCTCTTGGTACATCATTTATTCTAGCATATGCTGAGTTAATTCTATAAACCAGGTCCATATCCCACCAGAGTTGTTCCTTATTTCTTTTAATATAATCTGCCAAAATTGTACTCATAAAATCTTTAAAATCCTTCCCTTCCATCTCTGACACGTTCTGGAACCTGAGAAAAAAAGACATTCTTTCAAACTCAATTTTTGACATATGCCCACTCATTTCTTTATTTTCTTTCCATATTTCCTTTATCTGACTAGGCTTCCTGAGAAAGCACAACTCACAATCTTAGTTCCAAAAACCCTCTTTTATTTATACGGCTGTGAATTATGGTCCTTCAGAGCCTGCAAGGCTTCACAAACAGTATGTGAAGATTCCGACAGATGTCTGCTCGAGTTGCCACAGTCTTTCGGGAGAATGTTGATAAGCACCCAGCTTATCTCCCTTGAAATGCTGCCAGAGACCTAATTGCCAAATTAGTTTTGCAAGGCCAAACTTAGCACAGAGTCAAACAGAACTTCTCAAAGCTTGAACCGACCAGATGAACGAATTGCTTCCTGCAAAAGCTCACATCCCATTCGCTCCAATTTTACATCTTATGGGAGGAGCCAATCATCTCCAAGCCTTACTCCTGAGTTGGCCCTGTTTTCTTAATTGTTCTTGCCTTCTGCCAGCTCTGCGCATGTGCACACTGGGAACAGGTTCTCGCTGTTCTTCTGCCTCGCTGATGCTCCAGAGGCTCCGGAGGCAGCAAATAACTTCCTGATGGTCTTGACCCACTCTCTACTTCCAATGCAGAGCTCTTGTCTGAGCCTTCCCCAGACTCCCATATTCCTTCCCAATCTCCTTACTGTCCAATGATGATGGGATAACTAATTATGAAGAGCTTTGTCAGCCCAATTCAAGGCGTCATTTAAAGTCCTTATCCTTATTTTGCCAATCATTAGAGCCTCCTTTTTTACTTTGAACTGCCCAGGCAGTTATGTTGACAGGAAAGGCCATCTTGAAGATTCCCCATGGCCATGTGATAGAGATGGCTCCTAAGCTGGGGAACGCATGCCTTAGGATGCACTTGGTATCCACCGTCCTAAATATTTAGAAAGATAGTAAAAGTTCACCTCTTCACTAAGCTTTTAATTGCTACATTACTCCAGTATTTACCTTTAATTCCATGTTAGCTACATTAATAGCATTCTACTCAGGGGTGGGATTCACTTACCTTCCCTACCGGTTCGCAAATGTGAGCATGCATGTGCTCTTGCTTCATTTGCATGTGCTTCGTCTATGCATGCACAGTGCTCACCTATTATGTCGGGGCAGGTGGGGGAAGCCTCCCGCATCTACCGCTCCCGGTTCGCCTGAACCAAAGAGAACCGGCTAAATACCACCTCTGGTTCTTCTTTTTTTTATGCTGTAGGTTTTTCATTGCTTTAAACTTTCTTGATACTTGAAGTAACAGTGTGTTGATGTAGAAATTCAGTAAATTTGTTTTTTTTTAAAAGCTATAAATCTAACTTTCTTACTCTGTATTGATCATAGATCATTATAGTTACTATGGAATAATTTGAATGACTGAGTAGCAAGAGACTCATCAATGCTTTTTGATTCTGCTTTGAAGGACTAGGGAAGACCTGATAGCAATCTTCCGATTTCTCAGAGGCTGCCACAAGGAAGAGGGAGACAAACTATTCTCCAGGGCACCTGAGGGCAGAACAAGAAGCAATGGGTGGAAACTAATCAAGGAGAGAAGCAACTTAGAACTGAGGAGAAATTTCCTGACAGTTAGAACAATTAACCTCTGGAACAGCTTGCCTCCAGAAGTTGTGAATGCCCCAACACTGCAAGTCTTTAAGATGTTGGATAGCCATTTGTCTGAAACAGTTTAGGGCTTCCTGCCTAGGCAGGGGGTTGGACTAGATAATAATAATAATAATAATAATAATAATAATAATAATAATAATAATAATAATAATAATAATAATAATAATAATAATAATAATAATTTAATACTTATAAACCGCTCCCTCTCCCCACAGGGACTCGGGGCGGTGCACAGGAAGAATAAAAAACAATAAATATATACAGACATTTTTAAAAACAAATTAAACCTGAGCCTGTGCTAAAATTCCCCATAAAACTAGCTAAACTAAAATAGCATTCCCAATAATTAAATACAATAATAATAATACCCCAAAGACAGAGAGACTATCCTAGGCCGGCCAGACAAAAGAGATGTGTTTTTAATTTTAGACGGAAGGAGCGGAGGTCCGTGGTCGTCCTAATGTCGGGGGGAAGGTCGTTCCAGAGGGCTGGGCCCGCCACAGAGAGAGCCCTTGGAGATGACCTCCAAGGTTCCTTCCAACTCTGGTATTGTATTGTATTGTATTGTGTTGTGTTGTGTTGTGTTGTATTGAAAGGAGAAGTAGTATCTCCATAGGGAGCAAGTTGTCAGTCTGAAAAAAGTCTGCTGAGGGAAGACTTAAACTTGTGGTGGAAAAAAAAAGAAGTCATGCAAGAAGATAGTGTTGAAACTTTAAATACGTAGCATAATCCAGCAAAGCTTCAAGAAGACATCTGCAAATACATCCTTGAACCTAGGCATCTAAAGATAGACAAAGGGGTCAAGTGACAAAGTATATATTGTGATGTCTCAGTGCAAAATCTCCCCTCTACATGCCTGCATGCAACATTGCAAGAAAATATGAAAGCCAAATGTTGTGTGGTGTCATCACATTTGTTTCTTTGTTTTGGTGTCCTCGTGATTAAGAATGAACACCAATGCCCTTGAAATATCTCAATCATTCTAAAGGTCCAAAATTATAGAAGGAGCCTGAGGGAGAGGAAGGTTGTATTTAATCTTCTTTCCTGTTACGAAGTGGTCAAGATTAAGCTGTAGAAATCAGATCTGACCAGAAAAGGCTGTTGAATAGTTATTCCCCTTATATAAGGAAGATCCTCTTAAATATCAGAAACTCAGAACTGAGGAAAATCAGGGCAAGAACCATAGGTTGAAGCAATCCTATTCTTCTAGCTAAAAAGTAAGTAGAAAGTAGATTTTTTTTTAAAATAACCTAATTTTTATTCACCTTGTAGACCGGATTTAATAACAGTCACACATGCCCCTGCGATAAGAATTAAGCTATTAAGCTTATAAAGAATGCTTGAATGATAGTGGTTGATGCAAACACCTTTTCCTCACTGCCACCAAAATGAGGATGTAAAGAAATCTGTACTGTGGCCTATTGTTTTGAGCAGCTTTCCGTGGCCTGTGAAGGAGAATGTACTTGGATTTGCCCTTTCGTTTGGCTTTCCAAACTAAAACTTTGCAGGCATTAAAATTACCTACCGTAGAGGTCAGCAGGAGATTAATAAAAAGGAATATCAGATGTCTGGTGCCCATCTTCAAGGTCGCAGCTTTGACTTCAGTCTCCAGGGGAGAGAAATCAATCAGGGTGATGGCCTCTGCTGGGACCCTGTACTTGGACCCCCTAGAATCTCAACTTAAAGGGTATGTTTTACATGAAAGTAACATTTCACAGCTGACAGTTTTCTTCATCAACACCAGACTAAGTTTAGGAGGGGAAAAAACCCTTTTTCAGCATACACAGGAATAATTGCATTATGTCACCATGTTATGAAATGACACATCTGTGGCTGTTTCCAATAGAAATGGATAGTAAATACAATGGAGGTAGCATGGCAAATCTCTTTTTAATTAAAGAGAAGAGTTTATCTAGTTTCTACTTGGAAACTGCTTATGAACCTTTTAGCACTTAGCATGTAGACTTACCGTATTTTTCAGAGTATGAGACGCACCAGAGTATAAGACGCACCAAGATTTTGAAGAGGCAAATTTAAAAAAGTTGTTGCACACTGCAGACTCCCAAAAAATGGTCCACTTTTCCTGAAAACCGGTCTGCTTTTTGTCAAAAAAGAAGCATGTATAGCCTTTAGGAGGTTTATAGAGTGCTCCTGGGGGATGGTGAGGGCAAAAACGAGCCAAAAAATGGCCTATTTTTGCCCTCCTCAGCCCTCAGGAGCACTCTGGAAGCCACCTAAAGGCTATGCCTGGCCATTTTGGTGAAGGGGGCAGTGTTTCAGGAGGCCAGAAATGGTATATTCAGTTATAAGATGCATCCAGATTTTCACCCTCTTTTTTTGTCTTATACTCATATACAAAATATGGTATATACCGCTTCGTAGTGCTTTTACAGCCCTCTCTAAGTGGTTTACAGAGTCAGCATATTGCCCCCAACAATCTGGATCCTCATTTTACCAAATTGGAAAGATGGAAAGCTGAGTCAACCTTGAGCCTGGTGAGATTCAAACTCCCAAATTGCAGGAAGCCAACAGTCAGCAGAATTAGCCTGCAGTACTGCATTCTAACCACTGTGCCACCATAGCTCTTCTTATCCAACAGTGGTCATCAGTTGAGGATTACCTATACCCGTGATGGGGAACCAATGGCACACATGCCAGAGGTGGTACACAGAGCCCCCCTGTATGGGCACATGGTCATCACCAGCTGCTCTTCTAGCAGTCAGCTGAAGTAGCCTGCAGTCCTGCACTCTAACCACTGCACCACCTTGGCTCTACTCAGTCACCTTGGCACTAACCTTTGCTCGAAACAAAACAAAAATAAAACTTTGATTTTAGGTTTTGATGATTAAAATGATTTTGTTTATAGAAATGACTCGAAATGTTGTGAAGTGTAGCGCAAAAGGTCGACTCTTTTTTTTTTTGCATTTGACTGCACTGAAAAAAGTCAGAAGTTACTTTTTTCTCTTTGCAGTTTTTTCTTTCTCTTAGTTTTCTTTTTGTGTCTGGATATGTGTATTTTTATTTTATAATGAAACGTAATAAAAAATAATTGACATGAAGTGGCCTATTTCCTAGGCAGTAATTTATTGATTCCGAATGATCATTCTTATACAAAGTCTTAGATGGAGATCTTTCCAAGCCTTATCCTATAAATGTTTTAATGTACCTGATATTTTCTGGGCAATTTTTAAATAAGCACCATGAGCTCCAAACCTATTGCTGTTTCAGAGCCAGGAGCAATATTCTCCTACTGCTTTCTAAATTTTTAAAGTATTAATAAGCTGAGACAGGTGTTTCAGCTGATTCTCTGTGTTATAGAAAGAATTTACAGCAGTAGGGTTGGCTGGAAACAAATGGGGTACTTCAGCAAAAAAAAGTATTAGGAAGTTAGAATTAGGAAGTCAGTATTAGGAAGTTAGTATTGTAACATTCTTCTCTGATGACACCAGGTTTATTGTAATTGAAGATTCAATACCTGGGCTTTGCAAATCTTTAATCTTGTAGTAATTCAGTGGAATTGGCTCTGAGATGACACCAACATTTTCATTTAATAGACCGTTAATGCCACAGTTCATTTAGTAACCGTTTGAAGTTGCAACGGCACTGAAAAAAGTTACTTATGACCATTTTTAAACACACTGATGATCGTTGCAGAATCCCCATGGTCACGCCATCAAAATTTGGATACTTGGCAACTGGGCATATATTTCTAACAGTTGCAATGTCCCAGGGTCATGTGACCTTCTGATAAGCAAAGTCAATGGGGAAGCCAGATTCACTTAACAACCTTGTTGCTAACCTAATGACTGCAGTGTGTCAGGTCTGCAGTTTTCTTTTGGATCTTTGGGCTGCTACACTTTCTACTATGCCTTTTTCTATTGTGGGAAAATGGTAAGGGGGAGGATTGTATAGAGCTACTTACTGTGTAGCCAAAACAAAATTCTTTCTAGAAAGCCAAGGTCATCCTTTGTCTCTGCACCTGACAGGAGCTGGATGGGTGCGAATTGCCAACATGGCAGTGGGAGATTGGACCATGTGATGGAATTGTGCATGTGGGGGCAAGATCTTGAACTTTCACCTAGGTGGGGAAAACCTGGAAGCTTTCAGATTCGAGTTTTCCCAGATGTGCCAACATGGCTCTCTTAATGAATTGGAAGTTTGAACAATACATTGCCTTGGATTCTGATTTATTTTTGGGGTGCTATTTGGAACCCTGACACAGTGATTTACTTAACAAATGTGACAGGAAAGGTCATAAAATGTCTCACTTAACAACAGAAACTTGGGGATCAGTTGTGGTTGTAAGTTGAAGACTACCTGTATGTGCATATTGGGATAGAGCCCTAGCCATGGCAATGCTAGTAGACATAGTAGCTTTTCCAATGGCATCATTCATGTATACATGGAAATCACTACTTAGATTAATGGACAATCTTGTATGAACAAACCTGCCATTGAAAACCCTCTATTCATGAACTGAAAAATATATTTATTGGAGATTGTGAAGTATGCTAGAAATTCAATATGTATGTTTTAATACAGGGGTGTCAAACTCGCGGTCCATGGGCCAGATGTGTCATGCGCTGGCCACACCAACCCCCAGTTTAGCGAAAGGGAAAAATCTATGTCGTGATAGTCATGTGACAACAATGTGACACCACAAGTTTGACATCCCTGTGTAGTATCACCCTTGCTTTTTCTTACTCATAATGCCCAATGCCCTCAGGAATTTCCAAGACATTGTGTTGCAGCAGGGGTGTCAACCTGGGGGCCCGCAGAACGGATGCATCACACACTGGCCACGCTCACCCCAGCGTGACAGCAATGTGACGCGACATGTTTGACACCCATGTGTTAAAGGAAAAGGTAAAAGGTTCCCTTCGCACATATGTGCCAGTCATTCCCAACTCTAAGGGGCGGTGCTCATCTCTGTTTCAAAGCTAAAGAGTCAGCACTGTGTGAAGACGTCTCCGTGGTCATGTGGCTGGCATGACTAAATGCTGAAGGCACATGGAACGCTGTTATCTTCCCACCAAAGATGGTCCCTATTTTTCTACTTGCATTTTTACATGCTTTCGAACTGCTAGGTTGGCAGAAGCTGGGACAAGTAACCGGAGCTCACTCTGTTACGCAGTGGTAGGGATTTGAACCGCTGAACTGCCGACCTGATTGACAAGCTCAGCGTCTTAGCCACTGAGCCACCATGTCCCAGTCCTGAGATTATGTAACCCATGTGTTAGGGTTACATAATCTTAAGGACTGACAACCATAACTATTTAAAATAGGTATAGGAAAATTTGTCAAGTCTGAACCATGACATTTGCATTATCCTTTTATTTGGGTTCTGAGTTTAGAATGAAATGCTATTTATTTATTTAGCACATGGCATATTATATACATGGCTTTGTAATAGGCATTAACAATTCACCTAGATTGAAAATACAATAAAATATGAATGTTAAAAAGATCTATATTCAGATACCCGTGTCTGCGTTATCTAACCAATGAAGCACAGCATCGTATGTATGAAAGACATCAGTTACTGGACCAGTATATGCCCTCAGCTTACAGTCGATCACGATGTGAACTACAGTTTGATGTGGGACCCACAATCACACTGAGGGGAGGATAGTACCTACTGCAGTATTATACAATAAGAGCCAGCAGATGCTGTGTAAAGGGTGAATCCTATTCAGAATATTCATTGCTGGCATGGTAGTTCAAATCCTGGCAACATTTTCTTTCCATTTTTGTTGCCATGTCTCAAAATGCATGGCAACGAAATGGAAAAATAAATAAATCAAGTGCTAAATTCTAGACATCAGTAGTATTCTCATCCATGTGGCTGCTTTCTATTTTTTTAAAATGATTTTTCACTAAACAGCCACAAAAGAACAAATATGGCACTTTATTGCCCGCACTTACTCTCTTATTCTATTGGAACTTCTAACTACATATGCATTTTTCTTTGTATGTGCTTCCTACCAGTAAAAGATCACTCCACATGAAAGCTGCTCGTGCATGGGAAAAAACCCCTACGTCCCATTGATTTCACTGTCCTTATGTCTGCACCATTTAAATCAATGTGGCACAAAGATATGAAGCTCTGATTGTAGAGAGTTTTCACAAGCAGAGAGGTTGACCTTCAATCCCCTCTGTTTCTAGATAAGAGGCTAGGAAAAGACTTCTACCAAACAACCTGTGCCCTTCAGAACAGATTTGATGGACAGGTAGCCTGAGCTGCTGTACAAAACAATGTCTTACAGATCATGAATAAAAGCAGCAATTTCTATAAATGTAGAATAAATATTTTTGACTGCTCACATCTCCTGGCCTCTCTTCCCTTATCTGATCCCAGAAGAAAAGGATAGCCAACCAATCATTCTTGGTGTAGGCCACGTGCTATGGAAATGTATTAACTTAGCGGGACCTTTTCATCTTCCAAAGAAATAGAAACCTTCTTTGTTTTCTCATTCAAATACCAGCGTTGAGATCAGCATATATATATTTTTCCCCTGTAGCTTTGTTTCTTCTTTAATGTAAAACAAGACCCTGTTCATTAAGAGCTTTACCAAACCCTTGAAGTAGCAGCATTATTTAGTTTTCACACGGTAACTTTGGCTGACAGCCCATTCTGACATCATCATGTCAATGCAAATGAGGTATCAAGGCACGGTGGGAAAAAAATCACTCTTCAAAACTAAATAAACAGAGAGGTAGGTTCATCAATGCTTTGGCAATAGCTTGATCTAAATAGCAGTTTTCTTTGTAGTGTTTGTTTATATTGTCTTACATTTGTTTAAACAACACAAAAGGTAGGCCCAGATCACAATCATGTCACTGCTGGGATGCTGCAACCATCATAAGCAGTGGTGGGATTTAAATTTTTTACTACTGGTTCTGTGGGTGTGGCTTGGTGGGCATGGCTTGGTGGGCATGGCAGGGGAAGGATACTATAAAATATCCATTCCCTCCCCACTCCAGGGGAAGGATACTGCAAAATCCCCATTCCCTCCTGATCAGCTGGGATTCAGGGGGCAGAGAATAGATGAGGGCAGGGCCAGTCAGAGGTGGTATTTATTAGTTCTCCGAACTACTCAAAATTTCTGCTACCGGTTCTCCAGATCTGGTCAGAACCTGCTGAATACCACCTCTGATCATAAGTATGAGGCCCAGTTGTAGGAACCACTTGTTGGGCACCATTATAAGTTCAAACAGTCATTAAATTAGTGGTCCTTAATTTCCTTTGTGCAAAATGATATAAATAGTCTTGATATAAATAGTAATCCATTGTTTTGAATGAGATTTCTAGAAATTTGTTTTCAGTTTGTAGGAATCCTTCCTCTCCTAGAAGAATGAAATATTCTGGGAAACATTTAAAAGGCAGGATAAAATATTTCCTTTAAGAGAGAAATAAAATAATCTTAAGGGAGGCAGCAACTAGTCCCAGTTTTCCTGCCCGAAGCAGAAACTGAGGAGGCCAGCTTTTAAAAATGCAGATTTGGTAACCCATTCAGAAAGACTGGGTCAGGCAAAAACTCCAGATAAGCAACAAACAAAAGGTTGACAAAATTAGCTCAGGCAAGCACCTAGGATTTGCATTTTCCCTTTTGCCTATAGAGCCAGCCATGACCCCATAGGAATCTGACAACAACCAATAGAATATTACAAGGGCATGTTCTTGCACAGGAACAAGAAGCTCAAATACAAAGCCCGAAGAAGGTATAAAAACCCACCCACTCTCAACTCCATTTTGTCAGCTGCTCAGAATCACACGTGGTTGGTGGTTCTGCTTCATCAATAAAGAGAACCTTTATTGGTTCTCAGCCTCCAGCCTCCATTTTGTTTCCATGACCTTTCTCCCAGCTTGGAACTGAACCAGATGGATTTTTCTTCCAACAACTTGGAACCTAGTTTCTCTGATAAAAACAAGAGAAGCAATTACTCAGTCCCAAAATAAATAATTTTCATAGTTTTTCTTCCAACACAAACAGTGAGCAAGTTTTACAAGTCAGTGGTGTATTAAAGGTGCTACTACTTAATTACTCATTGCTTTCCATTACTCATTACTTACTCATTCGGCAACAATTTAAAAAAAGATTGCAAATAAAAGGGAAGGTGACTCAGAGCCCTCATAAAAGTTGAAATATATTGAAAAAAGTATTGGCAAAATTCTTAAGCAACTAATAATGAAGGTTTTTTTTTAGTGCCTGTTTATTTATTACTTTTTCTTGTTTGTGACTTGAGATGGGGTATCATATCTTTCACCATAAGGATGCTGCTGATCCTTGAAATCTACTCCTCTAAATACTGCAATGATTTATTTTGTAGAATTTTATGGTTCTGGAGTTTGACCTCAGTAAAGAATACTTTTTTTTGTTAATTGCTGATCTTATCTTAGACATTAAGCATAATTTTATGTAAAGAACATGATGCTAAAATTTCATGTTTAATCAGTAATCCAAAGAAGCACAAAGAATATATGAATAAAGCATGTTATTCTTCCAAGAACTGAAACAAAGGTAGCAGCTGCTGTTTATCAAAATACTATTAGACTCTTCTTGCTTCATGCATCCAATAAAATATCTAACTTTATACAATAAATTTAAACAGTATACAGTAATGTACTCTTTAAGATTTTTCAGATGTTTCTAAATGTGTACATAACATACTATGGAAGGTATATAATTGCTCTCTCTCTCTCTCTCTCCCTCTGTGTGTGTGTGCGCGCTTTATAAAAAAAACAGAAAATATTGCAATCATGACCTGCGATAAAATAGTGACTTCATTCAGTAAATTTGATTTTTTCCCCCTGTGACTTTTCCGTGACATCTTTTAACATTACGTACAATAACTATATAAAATATTGAAATTCTTCAGGGTCTCCCTTGTGATGGGGTATATTTACATAAAGCAGCTCAGAAAATCATACGTGAAAGCATCATTGCTTAAGAGATCTCACAGGTCACTTACTCCTGTCATCCTGGAGGGGGAAAAAAATCAAATTTACTGGATGAAGCCACCATTTGATCGCAGCTTATGATCTCAATCTTTTCTGCTCTTTTTTTTTTTAAAAAAAAGGGAATGGTGTGTTTTTTATAATTGGGGTCTTATCTTGCGGATAGAGGGTAAATGGGATTCTTGATCATGAACAACAGAATAGACATGCGGTTTATCGTTCTGCAACAATGGGGGGAAAAAGATTGCACATGAAAAGGAAGGAGGCTCAGAGAGCTAATAAAAAAAAAAGAAATACATTGAAGAAAGGTGAAGCCATGGCAAAATTCCTCAGCAGCTAATAATTTTTATCTTCAGCCCTCAGAAAGAAAAATTTGGTGAACTACAAGCAGTCCTCGGTTAAAGACCACAATGGGTACTGGGATTTCCATCACAAGCCATATGGTCATAAAGTAAGATGACGTGTGACTGCACTGATTTATGATACCAATCCTAGCACTCCCCGTTGTGGTAGTTAACCCACAATCTGTCAAACCGGGAAGCCATCTTTTACCTTTTGGATTCCAGGCCTGCCACATGTTCTAATGTGGAAAAATGGGAGGGGGGAATTATACAGAGTGTGGGTGATATGTAGCCATAACAACATTCTTTCTCAGAAGGTCAAGGTCTGCTGACTGGTAACATGATCCTGACTTGCATGATACTTGATTGGATCCTGTGATGGACATGTGGGTATAGGGCGGGGTCTTGAACTTTCACTTGGGTCGGGAAAACTTGGAAACTTTCAAATTTGGGTTTTCCCAGATGTGCTAATATGACATCTGTAATAAAATGGAACTTTGAGGAAAAGTTCCTCAAAGTCTCGGAGTCTTCTTTTGTTAGGGGTGTTACTTAGAACCCTGACACAATCTTGGGTTGTTAATTGAATAGCTATCCCAAGCCATGCCATTCCAGGCTTGGTCCTTCCCAACTCCAAGTGTCAGTAAAGTAAAGGACTGCCTCCAATTCCCCGCTGCCTATCTTCCCCCTCATCTCTGCCCTTTGGCCACCTTACACTCTGCTTTGTAGGGAAGCAAGCAGTCTGCAGAATCCCCATGGCTCTGGGGCTGCTTGCAATACCCAGGAAATCTTAGCCATCCCAGCCTATTTCAGAAAGTGCCAGCAAGTATTTCTTTGGCCAGCAGACTTTTTCCCCTGACCTTTCACCTTTTGTACCCAGCCCCCATGACCAAAGCAGAAGCACCTCTATCAACCATGAGAAATCGGGAGTTCAGCAGATCAAATGAATATAGAAAGAGACTCTAGAAAGAGTGCAGAGAAGAGCAACAAAGATGATTAAGGGACTAGAGACTAAAACATATGAAGAACGGTTGCTGGAACTGGGTATGTCTAGTTTAATAAAAAGAAGGACTAGGGGAGACATGATAGCAGTTCCAGTATCTCAGGGGTTGCCACAAAGAAGATTGAGTCAAACTATTCTCCAAGGCACCTGAGGGTAGAACAAGAAGCAATGGGTGGAAACTAATCATTTGTTTATTTGCTGACATTCCAGTCTACCCTAGTATCGAAGTCTTGTGCACCTATTTTGTAGTGTCCCTCCAAGATAGTAGTCAAAGAATGGGCACACCGAACTAGACAAAATGAATTTATTTATTCCATTTATATCCTACTTTGGAAAGCATCCGATGAAGCAATAAAACTCATTGTTTCAATATCATATCTCTAATAGTAGTCATTGCCATCACTTTTACACGTCATACCATGATACTAGATCACTTTGAAACTCACTGAATTTGGTGCTCAATGCATTTTGATGGCAAACATTTGTCCCGGGACTCATTTGATACTTGACACGCAAGGTAGAATGTGTTGGTGTCAGTTGCCTTGTGACTTGCTACTCTTTCCAGCAGAAACAAAGGGTTAAATGTTAGCCATGTGGTAGCTCTTACCCAATGCACATCCCCTGGTGGTCTTATCTTAGCGTCTGTGGTCATTCTGTGTATTTTTGAGCTTTTTTTTCCTCATCAGTACAACCAAAGTGAAGTTTTTTATTTCATTTAATCTGAGAGTGTATCCATGTTTAGGTTTATTTCTCATGTAAAGTAATGATATACAACCCTATCCTTTTAAATATTGGTTTAAAATGTGCATTGTCTTTGATTTAGGAAGTCATTAAATTTATTTATTCCTTATGGGAAAAATATGTTTGGCACTTGTCATTTTCAGTACTCATTGAGTCTCCCGGAACCAGTTAATGATAAGAACGGAGATACCACTGAATTAGTGTAATAACAGACTACGTCAGAAGCCAATGTTAGTCAGGATAAAACAAATATTAATGTTTCACATTGTAAAGGGCAGAAAGTTTTAATATAGGATATATTTCTTACAAATACAGAAGCATGTTCTGTCTTTTGCAGGAAATATTGGTGGTATTATTCTTTTTTTACTATTGATATTATTAATTATTACCATGTTTTCTCGAAAATAAGACAGGGAACTATTTTCTTTTGACCCCTGAAATAAGCAGTTGGCCTTATTTTCGAGGAGGTCTTATTATTTTCTAGGTGCAGAAGGCCCCTTAACCTCAGCCCATGGCCTGTGGATCAGCTGATCCAGAGAGGGCAGGAAGTTCTGTTTCTGGCACACTCTTGCCAGCCCTAGTATCTCTGCACCTGCCATTCTTTTTGCGACCGCCACTAAGAGAAGGGGCACATTAGCTAGGGTTTGTGGGAGCGACCTCCACGAAGCCATTCTGCATGGATGGCAGGTGCATGTGGGGTCCATGGAGCATGTTCTCCCCTTCCCCCCAGGAAATGGTGGGGAGCGGCTGTGCATGCATTTAAATATTTTAGCGGAAGGCTTGTTTTAGTGCATGTGCTCAAAAGCCTATTGGGCTTATTATCTGGGGATGTCTTATTTTTAGGGAAAGAGGTTAGAGATTGTGGTTAAAGGAAAGGTGCCCTCTTGACCTTTTCCTATTATATGGAAGTGTCTTATACAGACACATATTTGTGTGTATATTATCTAACCTGCCATCTGAAAAGCAAAAAAATACAATTTTAAGCTGCAACATGTCTATCTGCTTAAATGACCATAGCAACAACATCAAACAGGAATGCTCAGCCAGTTGTGTTATTTGCTTGTCTTCCTTACTTAATGTTCTTCACCTTGGAAAGCAGCTATTGAGTGAAGGGCAGCAAAAGCTGATGTCTAAGCAACTGCCAGATTTCCATCACCGAGTCCCAAATCAGCATGCAAACAAACAAAGCTTCTCTCTTCCAAAAGTGCAATAAATTATCATTGTGAAAGAGAAAATATTGTCCAGCACTCTGGGAAGCCTATTATAGCAGGGGAAGCATGGTGACCCAGCTGCTTCATTTTTCCTGTGTATATTGCACACAGCTAGTGCCAATGTGAATTTACCAAGTTATTTAAGGGCAAATAAGGCCCTAGACTTGTGTGTGTGGAGGGATCTGTTAAGTAATCCATAAATCTAGTTTCATTTAAAAAAGAAATAAAAAAAAAGAAATGCACTCAAAGACCAGGAAGCGTTTACAATAAATGAGTGCCTATAGTAAACAAAACAAAGTATATATTTGCATGGATAAATTACCTGAAGGATTCAGTTGCATAGAGAACAAAGACTCAGGAGGAGAGAGTTATAAATATGGACTTGGTTATATTATTAACTATTTTCCATGACACTTGTAGCAAATGAAAATTAGTTTCTGACTGAGGATTCTGACAAATTGAAGATTTAGTGAATGGGTTTAGGCTACACATTTCAGCACAGATACATAAAAGCAGACCATAGCGGTGATGTGCCAGTGCCTTGAAGCCGTGCGGGCCTGGATGGGAAGTAACAGACTCAGACTCAACCCGTCCAAGACCGAGTGGCTGTGGTTTCCGGCATCCCGGTACAACCAGCTGACTCCATCACTGGCCATAGGGGACGAACATCTCACCCCTGTGGATGGGGCGCGCAACTTGGGCGTCCTCCTGGATACCCGGCTGTCCATGGAAGATCAAGTGACAGCCGTGGCCAGGAGGGCGTTTTACCAGGTTCGCCTGGTACGCCAGTTGCACCCCCTATTGGATCGGGATGCCCTTTGCACAGTCACTCATGCCCTCGTGACATCCCGACTGGACTACTGCAATTCTCTCTACATGGGGCTCCCCTTGAGGTGCACCCGAAGATTTCAGCTTGTCCAAAATGCAGCCGCGCGAGCAATAATGGGAACCTCAAGGTTTACCCACATAATACCGCTCTTGCGCGAGCTGCACTGGCTGCCTGTCGTCTTTCGGTTGCGCTTCAAGGTGTTAGTTATCATCTTTAAAGCGCTCCATGGCACGGGACCTAGTTATCTGCGGGATCGGATCCTGCCCCATACATCCCTGCGGCCGATTCGCTACCACAGAGCGGGACTTCTCCGGGTGCCGTCCACTAGGCTATGCCAGCGGGCGACGCCCAGGGGAAGGGCCTTCTCTGTGGCGGGCCCAGCCCTCTGGAACGACCTTCCCCCCGAAATTAGAACAACTACGGACCTCCGCTCCTTCCATCAAAAACTTAAAACACACTTTTTCTGCTTGGCCGGCCTAGGTTAGTCTCACGTCTTTTAATAGGGTTTAGGGGATTTTAGTTAATTTTAAAATGGGGGATTTTAGCGCAGGGATAATCTTTGTTTAATTTGCTTTTTATCTAAATTATTTATGTATATTTATTTATTTTTTAATTTCCCTGTGCACCGCTCCGAGTCCCTTTGGGGAGAGGAAGCGGTCTATAAAAAAAAAAAAAGGTCTTATCTAATACTAAGTTGTGGACTTTGATGCTCGTGAATCCAATATATTTCCCAGCCCCATTTTTGGCCCTAGACACTCCCAACTTGCGCCAACAAATATTCAACAAATATATATAAATGATGCTGTGTGTGTATGTTCCAGCATAAATCTGTAACGCCTCAAGAAATTTCAACCAAACTTGGTATATAGATGACTTACTCTCTGGAAACAAATACTCCGGGGGTAAGATACCCCTAACACCTCTCAATGTGTGTGTGTCTATGCCCGTGTGTGTGTCCCTGTGTGTGTTCCAGCATAACTCCAGAAAGCCTGGGCTGCGGAACTGAAACAGACTGAATAGTGTCAAGTCACAGTACTTTTGACAATGATAGTTTGCATTTTGGATTCAAGTTCTGCTAAGATAAAGCCTGTTGTGCCTTAAAATGGCTTCTAATGTACAGCAGAGTGGAGTTGCCACTGTAGCGGCTTCGCATTATTCCACAAGGGGGCTTAATACAGGACTGGGATAAATACATAACCAGGCTATACCAGGTTATCAGCTAATGTTATATAGGGTGGAATGGAAGCTCAGTGGTTAAAACACTGGGCTTGTTGGCTGGAAAGCCGACAGCCCAGATTTGAGACCTGAAAATTGTGTGACAGGGTGAGCTCCCATTCTCTCCTCAGCTTCTGCCCATTTAGCAGTTGGAAAGCATGTAAACACTTGTAGGTAAACTTTGATGGGAAGGTAACATCATGCTGGCCACATGACTGTGGAAATGTCTTCGAACAGCACTGATTCAACGTCCTTGAAATGGAGATGAGTGCCGACCCCTAAAGTCAGCTACAGCTAACAGAATAAAATCTGCAGGGACTACTATGTGTTATAAAAGCCAGAGAAACACAATCCTATCTGTCTCTTCCAATGTCTTAAATCCAGACATTTGCTACTCACTGGAATATCCTTCAAAATGTATTAGAATGCATTAGTATTGATGCCTTTTACAAGAAATTTATATTTACATCACAGGAACTCTGCAACTTATTCATTAAAGGAAGAAATAGAAGTGATTGAGTGTGCATTATTCTTGAGTTGATTTGTAAATAAATGACATTTATTTATATTTTGTGTTTGTTCCAAGGGAAAATTCAAGGTTCCTCTTTCAGGAAATCAAGCATTCCGTCCTCCAGTTTTCTTCCAAACAATCTTGTTAATATATCTAAACTTTCTTTCATTAGGAAATTAAGACTAGTCTACTTTGGAACCTCAACAAACGCCCAACTACATATTTACCCATTCAAAACTAGTTTCAGTATGGTGGATATATCGTATTTTTCTGAGTATAAGATGCTCCAAATATAAGACTCACCTAGATTTTGGGGAGAAAAACAAGGGAAAAATATCTGCCTCTTCCTCCCAGCAATTTGCCTCCTTGCAACAAACAGTACAGACAATATACACTGTTTGTAGCATTATATTTCAGACTATATTTCTACAGATGCTGTTAAAATTGATGTGCTTTCTGGAAGTATAGTTATTCTCTGCTATTTAAAAGCACTGGGCCTCTTCAGATCAAGCATTTATTTATTTATTTATTTATTTATTTATTTATTTATTTATTTATTTATTTATTTATTTATTTATTTATTTAATCAAATTTGTATACCGCCCTATCTCCCCAAGGGGACTCAGGGCGGTGCACAGAAATATAAAAACATATACAAAACAATACAATATGTCACAAGTTAAAATAGAATTAAATTAGGGATTCTGTGCTAAAAATTTGAATTAATAAGGTTAAAACCAATCAAAAACTTTACCCATTAAAATTACCGTATTTATTCGAGTATAACGCGCACACGTGTATAACGCGCACCCCCTAATTTTCGATTTAAAATCGGTATAAAATTTTGTTTCACTTTTTCTCAGCTCAGACCAAGCATTGTAAGTGACAAACGTTGTTGAACACGTGCGGTCATGATAAAAATCGTTTATAACGCGCGCCCTCATTTATAACGCGCACCCTCGTTTATAACGCGCACCCAAACTTTGAGTTCTTTTTTTGGTAGAAAATTTTGCGCGTTATACTCGAATAAATACGGTAAGCCATTTATTTTAAAAAGCGTCTTCATTTTGTTAAGTTGTCTAGAATAAAGCAGTCTTTAAAAAATAAGTCTAATAATTTGAACATTCTATAGGCATTTATAGTTGTTGACTTACCTCCTTGCAGCAAACAGGCTGATTAGCACAAGAAAAAAAAAATCTGCCTCCCAGCAATTTGCCAGTGGAGCAAACAGCAAGCTTCACTTTCAGTTTCTCCTGATCACCAGCTGTCATAGGCTGCAGGGATTGCTATAGCTTATTGAAGCCTCCACAAGCCCCCGCTTGCTGCAAAGAGGTAAATTGCTGGGAGGCAGAGGCCAAAGGGTTGGGTTCGGTGGGTGAGTGGGGCTGCATTCAGTGTATAAGATGCACCCAAATTTTCACCCTCTTTTAGGGGGGGAAAGGTGCATCTTATACTCTGAAAAATATGATATATCACACAACTTCAAATATATTGTGAAAAATACGTACCGTATTTTCCACACTATAAGATGCACCTGTCCATAAGACACACCTAGGTTTAGAGGAGGAAAACAAGAAAGAAAATAATGAATATGGAGCGCCGTCTCACTGTGAATATGGAGCCCTGAATATGGAGCAGCAGTGTAGTGAGGGCAGGAGGCTGACCCTGAGAGGACTACAGGTGTCCTCTCATGTGCCAACTCTACCTATTGACTCCTGTACTGTGGAAAAGAGACAGAAGAGACAGGCAATGAGAAAGACAGAAGCACTGTAAAAGGACCCTGCTGCCATGGCCCAGCTGCTAGTCGCCATATTTGCTCCATATGACACATAGACATTTCCAACCGCTTTGGGTGGGAGAGTGCATCTTATGGAGAAAAAAATACAATATGCGGCAAAACATATACACAGTTCTTCGATTACTCCAATCCATGTTGAATTCCCCCGAGTATTGATCATTTTATCGGTGATACCTTGTGAATTATCTGTTCTTCATTTTAATTCTTTTTGGAGTTTTCTGTGGAAGTGGTGTCTATACAGCCTTTTCAGTTATTTTCTATTATATTCACTTTTTCCAGATCCCATTTTTGTTATCTAGACCAGGGGTCCCCAACCCCCGGGCCGCGGACCGGTGCCGGTCCGTGGCTGGATGGGAGCCGGGCCGCAGGGCTAGAGAGGAGGAGGGAGGGAGGAGGGGGCTGCCCCCTGAGCGCAGCGTGCGGGAGAACGCAGGCGCGGCTGTTCGCGCCGTTGGAGTGTGCCTCTTCCTCCACCCTCGTCGACGGAGGGATTTCTGGACGCCGCCGGACCGGCCACCGATTCCCTCCCCTGCTGGCATGCCGGCCACTCATTTTCTTCCAGGGACTGCGGAGGCTCTGCGGGCTGGGGAGGGAACTGGCGGGTTGCTCCGGCGGCGCACAGGAGTCCCTCCGTCGACGAGGGTGGAGGAAGAGCCCCCACCATCCTCCTGCGTTCTCCCGTGCTCTCTGCCCAATGGGCTGCCCCCCTCCCTCCTCCTCTTCTCCAGCCCGGCTCCTATCCAGCCACGGAGCCTGAACGAGCGAACGAGCGACCAAGTGTGGCAGGCGGGATGAGGAGGCTGGGGGCGGGGGGACGGGACGACGATGACGACGACAGACACACATAGAGAGACAGAGGGAGGGAGGGAGAGAAAGATAGACAGACACACAGAAGGAGTGATTGAATGAATGCAAGACAGACAGACACACGCGCACACACACACACACACAGAGTGACAGAAATGGGCGGATGAAGGAGAGACACAAAGAGAGAAAGAAAGAAAAAAGTGGGAGAGAGAAAGACAGAGAGAAAGAGACAGAAAGGAAAGAGACAGGAAAAGATACAGAAAGAGGGAGAGAAAGAAAGAAATAGCGAGAGAGAAAAAGAGAGACAGAGACAAAGTAAGAAAGAAAGAGAGAGAGAGAAAGAAAGAAAGAACTTATGACCACAGTTGAGGCCAAAAGTTTGGTTGCTAACCAAGATCATTAAGTGAGTTTCACATTTTCAAAGTTGGCCACGCCCACCCAGTCACATGACTGCTGAGCCCCTCAGCCGGTCCGAAGAATTTTCTTTAAAATGAAACCGGTCCCTGGTGAAAAAAAGGTTGGGGACCCCTGATCTAGACTACATTAATTATGTGCATGTATGAAGAGATCAGTAGTGCTGCAAAACAATCTTTGAAGTGACTTTATATTAAGCCTTTGTGAAATGACTTAGATTTGCTTCAACAAAACAATTCATGCTTGGGAGGTGATATGATTAGCTTTGCATTTTTATTTTATTTATTTAGAAGATGTGTAGGTCTGCATATCTTAAGATGCAGTTCTGGGCAAGCTATTCCTTTTACAAAGGAAATCCAGGTGCTTTCCAACTACTTTTTTTGCTAGTCATTCCCGACTCTAGAGGGCAGTGCTCATCTCCATTTCAAAGCCGAAGAGCCAGTGCTGTCCTAAAACATCTCTGTGGTCATGTGGCCGACATGACTAAACCAGGGATGGGATCCTGTATTGGTGGCACTGGTTTGCTTCACATGAGTTTCAAGGAGATAAAAATGGTATGCATATGTCCATGTATGTATATAAATCTGGCATTTTATTTTTTATTTTATTCAAATTTATATCCCGCCCTTCTCCTAAAAAAGGACCCAGGGCGGCATGTCAATATGATATGACCATGATGGCGAACCCACAGGTGGCACGCAGAATCATTTCTTAGGGCATGTGAGGTGTTGCCCTGTCATCTCCAGTGCGCTTGTGTGCGCTGGCCAACTGATTTAGGCCTTCTTTTGAAGCTGTTTATCACCCTCTGGAGGCTTCAGGGAAGCTCCTGAAGCCTCTGGAGGTGGGAGGGGGTAGGCTGTTTTCACCCTCCCCAGGTTCCTAGAAAGCCCCTGGAGCCTGGGGAGGGCGAAAAAAGCAAGCCAACGCAGGGGTTGCGCACATAGCATTCTGGGTAGTGGCACACCCACGTACGACCCCCCTGCGCTCCCCCTGCTTTTGGCATGCGAGCCAAAAAAGATTAGCCATCACTGTGATATGATATGCATTTTTATGGTGGAAGAGAGAAATGTCTTATGTGAATCTCTATGTGTATCCATGTGTGCACATATATAAATACGGACATGCTCATATCTACATGTTTACATGTAGATATCTACATGCACATCTCATAATATGAATAGAATTGGAAGGAACCTTGGAGGTCTTCTAGTCCAACCCCCTGGTTAGGCAGGAAACTCTACACCATTTCAGACAAATGGCTATCCAACATCTTCTTAAAGACTTCCAGTGTTGGGACATTCACTGGAGGCAAGTTGTTCCACTGATTAATTGTTCTAACTGTCAGGAAATTTCTCCTTAGTTCTAAGTTGCTTCTCTCCTTGATTAGTTTCCACTCATTGCTTCTTATCCTGCCCTCAGGTGCTTTGGAGAATAGCTTCACTCCCTCTTCTTTGTGGCAGCCCTGAGATATTGGAACACTGTTATCATGAAAAATTGCTCACCTTGGTTAATGGAACTCACTGACAAAAAGGTTTGTTCATATTTTTGTGCTCATTCTCTTTGCTCCAATGTAATTACTTCCAAATAAAAAAAGAGTAACAGATGACCTGTTATGAAGATATTGCCAAAAGATCTCTTACTTTTTGATTAAAGTTGCCTTTTAATTAACAGTATTTAATAAAGAAAAGTATTGTGGCACCCTTTTCAATAAAATATTTCTAGAACTGTTCAAATACACTTACAATAATGAAAAGAAGGGTGGGTTATAGCAAAAAAAAAAGAACCTAATGAAGTTGATTCAGTTCATTGTTTCTGCAAAGTTGAACATGAACATAACAATGACAATGAGAATTCTGACTGACTTGTGTGCCAGTGGTTAAATGTTCACAATTAATCATGATTAATAAATAATTTAAAGTGATCAATCTTGCTTGACTATGTAGCTAAAGTCAGCCACTGTTACAAACCATAGAAGAGTAACAAACAGAGGTTCTTAATTTCCTATTCCAGGAAATTAATGTTTCACCACTGACACTTGTCAGAATTTGTTTAGACTTATGTTGTCATCATTAATTTTGACAACTGAAGGATGAGATTTAACTAAACTTCCAGGTTAATGCTGCTAAAATATGACCCCTAGTGATCATCCAGATTTTCGCAGCCAAGTTCTGACAGGTCCAATTTAACGTACGTGTACAATTTGATTGAAGCTGTTCTTAGACATGTGTGATTTTGACATCATATTTCAAAGTTTCAGATATTAAACAATGTATATCTTTATCATGTCTTATATGCATTTTATGGCTCTCAATTACTTTAAGATAAACCATAAGACTTTATTGTTTGATGTATTTTTTTTTAAAAAGACTATCTTTCACCTGATTGACATGGCAACTATAGGAAGAGTCCTGTTCAGAGATAGAATCCCAAAATAGAAAATACTAATTTACTGTAATTTTTGGACTATAAGACGCACTGCAGTATAAGACGTGCCATGATTTTGAAGAGTTAAACTAAAAGAAAAAGGGTTTGCACTCAGCAGGCCTCTCAAAACGTCTGCATGCCTCATTTTTTGCAATAAAAGGGGGGCATGCAGAGGCTTGTAGGGTGCTCCTAGGGGCTGGGGGGGACAAAAACAAGCAAAAATGGTCTGTTTTTTTGCTCATTTTTGCCCTCCTGAGCCCCCAGGAGCACTTTGCAAGCCTCCCAAACCCTCTGCACATCCATTTTTGCAAAATGGGCGGGGTTTTGGTAGGCCAAAAATGCTGTATTCAGTGTATAAGATGCACCCAGATTTTCACCTTCTGTTTTGGGGGGGAAAAGGTGTCTTATACTCGGAAAAATACGGGATGTAATATCCTCACATCAAAGATAACCCCACTGACTAATCCTTAGGCAGCATAAAGATGGCACCTTAACATCTTGCAATGGAAATTAAATAGAATTTGGAAAGGACAAGTGGGAATGCCACCAGGAGAACTAAAGACACAGTATATATGTGTTCATGTAGCCCATATTGGACTATTGTAACTCTCTCTACATGGGGCTCCCCTTGAGGTGCACCCGGAGGCTTCAGTTGGTCCAGAACGCAGCCGCGCGAGCAATAATGGGAACCCCTAGGTTTACCCACGTAACACCGCTCTTGCGCGAGCTGCACTGGCTACCTGTCGTCTTTCGGGTGCGCTTCAAGGTGTTAGTCATCATCTTCAAAGCGCTCCATGGCTCGGGACCTAGCTATCTGCGGGATCGGATCCTGCCCCATACATCCTCATGGCCGATTCGCTCCCACAGAGAGGGACTTCTCCGGGTGCCGTCCACTAGACTTTGTCAGCGGGCGACGCCCAGGGGAAGGGCCTTCTCTGTGGCGGGCCCAGCCCTCTGGAACGACCTTCCCCCCGATATTAGGACAACTACGGACCTCCGTTCCTTCCGCTTAAAATTAAAGACACATCTTTTTCGCCTGGCCGGCCTTGGGTAGTCTCTTTTAAGGTTAGGGGTTTTAGGGGTAGTTTTAGTTATGGGTTTTTAGCGCAGGACTAATTTAATTCATTTTTAATTTTGTATTCTGTCTGTGGTTTTAACTGTATTTTTAATTGCCTGTGCCCCGCCTCGAGTCCCTTTGGGGAGAGAGAGCGGGATATAAAATTAAAATTATTATTATTATTATTATTATTATTATTATTATTATTATTATTATTATTATTTATGTAGACATGCAATGTCCAAATTATAAATGCTCTGCAGCATTTATAGTGAATAGCAGCAGATGGGGACCAAATGTATAGGCTGCAGAATTATGAACAATCCTAGAGTCCAGTTACCATGCAAACATTTTCTTTGTTTTGATGTCTGCCCTTGGTTGCCATTCTACAAAAAATATCTGAAATAAATTCAGACCCTAGAAAACAAATACAGTTCATTGAAAGGGCAAGCAATGCCTTGAGCTTCCTTGTTTTTTAACCTTGTTTTCATTTTCACTCAGAAAAACAAGGAAATATATCAGACTATGTTAGTAGAATAATTCAGATAGCGAGGTCTTCACTTTTGGTGACTGCCTAGACAAGTCCCTGCAGGGTTTTGGCAATGTTTTTTGGAAGTGGTTCACCATTGCCTTGTTCCTAGGGCTGAGATGGAATGATTGGCCCAAGGTCACTCGGTTGGCTTGATGCATAAGTTGGGAGTAGAACTTATGATCTTCCAGATCATATTATGCCTATACCAAGTGGGTTCTCATGCAGCTATATAATATTTATAAACAAACAAACCTACTTGGCAAAGAAAAAGAACATTTAGTTTGATTAGAGCCATGGTGGTGCAGTGGTTAGGCTGCAGCTAATTCTTGCAGGCTAATTCTGCCGACTGCCGACTGCCAGCAGTTCGACAGACCGAATGTCACTGGCTCAAGGTTGACTCAACTTTCCATCTTTCCAAGGTTGGTAAAATGAGGACCCAGATTATTGGGGGCAATATTCTGACTCTGTAACTGCTTAGAGAATGCTGTAAAAGCACTGTGAAGGGGTATATAAGTCTAAGTGCTATTGCTACTCGTATATGCAACGGAGAGAGTTTTCTTCAATCAAAAGTACTCAATTTTGAGTGAGTGAAAAGTGGTAAGTTGGCTTCTCAGAGAGATGCTGGGAGTCAGAATCTAAATTTCACTCTCACATACGTTTAAATAAAATTGCTCTCTGGTTTCCCCTTTAATTCACACTAAAAGTAAAATTGGAAGAAACTTTTGAAAACCTTTGCAGATTACACTGCAAAACCTCATGACCTCATTGTTCTGCATTTCTGCAGATCAGAGAGGAGGACCTCGGGGGAGGAGGAAGGGAGTGTCCAAGGTACGAGTGGAAAAAGGAGACAAGTTTGGAAAAGGATATTGTAAAGCTTAGAGTCAGAAATTGTTAAGAGAGACACGAGCAAGTGAAGAAAAAGTAAAGCACAGCAGGCAAAAAGCTGCAGCTCACGTCACTCAAGCTGACAGCAACAACAACAAAAAGCTCATGGAAATCATATCATGTTGGAGGAGTGAGGGATGGCAGATGTCAGCTCTTTAAGAAAGGCAAGGTCAAGAAATGAACGCTGAAGGGATTCTAGAAATGCTACTTTATTGTTGTGGGGTAAATTAACAGAATGTTGAAGGCCTGTCCAAAACCTTCTTTGCCTCCTTTTTAACCTTCACTGCCCCCTCTAAAAGAGGTCAAGGAGGGCCTGCTCTGAGCCTCTTTCTCATGTTTCTAGTTTGCAAGGTCTGAGCAACTGGTCTGCTTCTCCCACTTTCTTCTCAAGGCTTGAACAATATTGCTGTACAACAGCATGTACAAGACTCTGTGGGAGAGTGAGCTGCCATGCCACAAAACACTGGTCTTTTCAGTAGTGTAATGTCGAAGGTAAAAGGGGGAAGTAAGAAAGTTTAAGCTAGGTACTTGAAGCTGTGATGACCCGGGGCATGGCATAAAGGCCACACAGCCAGAGAACCGGTATGAGTCCCTTTATTAACACCAACTATGTCCACAACGTCCCTTTCACTCTCCTGCAAATACTCCAGCAGGGCAAGATAAGCAAGGAGCAGAGGATAATTCCAGCCAGTCCTTGCAACCACCGGTTCGGTGAACCAGATGCAAATTAGCATCCAGGTCACACAAACCAGTGCAAACCGGCTGAATCCCACCCGTGAGTCCAAGCCTCTTTACCCCCGCCCTCTGAGCTATGTGGCAACTTCGGAAATGGAAAGATGGCTGCAACAGGCCATTTCAGAGTTGACGGCTGGGAGAAGAATCTGTCCAAAAAGCAACCAAATCAGCACTGAAAAGGAAACTCACAGGGCAATTGTGGTCTGGGTACAGCTGGAGATCAAGACTAAAATGATTCATGTGGTGCCAAACTTCACAGAGGTTTAAGTTAGAGGAGAAAAATAAACCTATTTCCCATTTTTTGGAGAGTGCAAGTCTTTTCTCCCACGGAAGCAAAAGCAAAGCTAGCTAAGGGTTGAACCGGCATTCCAAAGCAAGCAATTAAGATTAACAGCTGTGGAATAAGGGAGGAGGTGAAGGCAATGTACATTTAAAACATTAAGGAACTCTTTGACAGGAACTTGATATAGAACATTCTTGATGGGTTAAGTTGGTCTCTGGATCTTTATTTTTGCACTCCCGTACACACACATTGCTCCAATTCTTTACTGTAATCCTTTGTAAATAGTAATAAGTGTCACAGAGATTAACTACTCAGCTCTGCATGTGGTTGGTTTGTTTTTATAAATGTAAAGATGACTAGATAAAGGTATGAGCTCAGATCATCACAGCCTACGTTGTGGCAGTAAAAATGGCAAAACAAAATTAATTCTCTGCCCTTATTGTGTCTGCAGAATGTCAGCCAGCAACACTCTTTCCAATTACTTGAACATTGTTAAAGAAGAATGGGTCTAAAGATCCAATTGTTGGTTGTGATTATGGCTAAAACGGCTCATTCTTACTCCAAGCAAGAAGCTAGTTTATTAGAGTCCAATATGTCGTTGTTAGCCCTTCAAAATTCTCTACCATGCCTGCTGCATTATAATCAGAGAAACAGGGCCTGCAAAGTTTCTCTTTATCTCATCTCACACTAAACCAAAATCAAGGGAGTGTTATTTGGCATTTCATATAGTTCTAAGCTTCATAATCTCCAGGTCCCTCTTTAATGGAGCTTTCATCCTTTCCCCAAGATTAACAGTCCTTTACACTTGAAGCATCATATGTTATTCTTTGGAAGGTTTTATAGCAATGGGATGCACTGCAATGGGGCCGGGCGTCCACCACATGCACGCAGCAGCACACACAGAATGTGCACAATGCACACATGCCTACTTACCGCCCATGATGCTCCAGCTGCTCAGCGGAGCATCATGCAGGCGCAGTACACTCCGTGCACATGCACGAAAGCCCCAATTGGCTCAAATACAGGTAAGGAGGGCAGGTGGGCCCTCCAGAGCACCATACCGGAACAGTACCTCTGGAAGGTAAGTAAATTCCACCTCTGTTGAAACCCCTTATTTATTGCAATCATTGGAAAGGGAAGCAACCGTTTTCTGTAGGAGCTTCCTTCCTACGATAGCAGCTTGTTCCTGGAGGATTTTAAAATCTGAAGATCAGTAAATAACTCACCCACCTGCTGCTTTTAACAGTTATTCTTGCCTCCCACATTGTTCAGACCTCCAGTCTTCTTTCATCTCCTGCAGTTTTGGAAACAGAAAAATAAATGTCAAAGTAGCAATCAAAGGTCCCATGTTTCCCTGAAAACAAGACAGGGTCTTATTTCCTTTTGACCCCCAAAATAAGCACTTGGACTTATTTTCGGGGAGGCCTTATTATTTCTGAGGTATAGGAGGAGGCAAGCACGGTCACCTCATGGCTGCTTCTGTGTTGCAATATTTTTGGGGAGGGCTTATTTTCAGGAGAGGACTTATTTTAGCATATGTGCTCAAAAGCCTAATTGGGTTTATTATCCGGGGAGGCCTTATTTTCAGGGAAACAGGGTAGAAGGATCCTAATGGCTACTGTTTCAGGAAAAATAGTTACAGTATGTATGATATCCTGTCTTGCGATTTCTTCATTCACCGTTCCTTCCTTCCATCCATCTATTCATCGAAAAACAGCCAGTGAATGCAATGTAATGATTAAGGTGCTGGATTAGAAGCCTGGAGACCCAGTATTCAGGTTCTATTCCTTCCTTAGGCATGGAAGATGACTAGGTGACTTTATGTCTGTTAGTTATTTCCTGTGTATGCTGGGAAACTGAATAATGTCTACTGACCAACATGATATATTGTGGTCCAGAACTTTCAATGGATAAGTTCTCATCATTGAGTAGATTGATTCCGGCTGATGTTTGTCTAACATCCATCCATCCATCCATCCATCCATCCATCCATCCATCCATCCATCCATCCCTCCTCTATGCCAATTTTCCTTGATGTAACAAGTTATTAGTAATCCAAATCATATTTCACTGAATGGTGAGAATACAAAGTCTGCTCACAATCATAGGAGAGCATTGACAATTCTTTCTATAATTTGTGAATGCCAAGACATATGGCAATAGCTATATAGCTTCCGTTTGTGAGGAATCCACCAGATCCATAACAAAATGTACACATGTATTTCGTTCCTCTTCCTCTCCTTTTAAATCCATAAATTTTGATGGTCTTTTGATACTTTGTTTAAGGAGAGCATCATCTTGTAGGAAATATCCTTCTTGGGTATAAGATGTGAAAACAAAGATTAGGTTCAGACAACATTCTAAGATAAAATTAAAGTTCTGGTTTGTTTCAAGCTATCACAAAAACAATGCATGGGTTAGCATGGTCAGTGAACTGTGTCAATTGCTCTCTCCTATACTGTCTGATATTTGTGTCGCTAAATGCTACACGAATGGCTAAAATGCATTCATAACGATAGTCTCTCATTGCACCTTGTGGTATTGAATTCCTTTCACTTAGTCAAACTTGATCAAGCTTTTACCTACTTGCTACTCATCTATATCATCAATTCCCTTTGAATTTCACTTCAAAGGAGGGGTGTTGGAGAGGTCAACAACTAGGTTATCCAAGCCTTTTAAAAATCTTTCTTAACGGTGTTACATGCATCACATTTCATCAAAAGAGGTGGGACTCTGATCACACAGTTGAGTGTGCCATTTGGAAACATCCATGCAGATGCCCTTGCTTCAAGGTACAGACATGAAGAGACAACCAAGTTTTAGATTTTGGGCCAAGTATGGCTGTAGCTTCTCTTTTTATTTTTTGTAGCAAAAATTATTTGTGACATCACAACAACATAGAAGTTACAGCAGTAGAAGTTACTGCTTTCAGATCTTTCAGATTAACAGAGTTGGAAGGGACCTTGCAGATCATCTAGTCTAACCCCCTGCCCAAGCAGGAGACCCTACATCTGCCTCTATCTAGAATTGAACTCACAACCTCCTGATTGGGAGGTGAGAGCTCCACCGCTAGGCCACAAGCAGCAGATAGCTGATGTTCAATATTTGCATTTATGTTCAAGGAGATGACCGCTACACAATCATTCCAGAAAGTGACACAAAAGTGAAGCATCCTCTGAGGATAGCCTTGTACTGCTCTACCTGCAAAGGATATTATTTTCCCCATGAAAATAAAAACCAGAATGTCAATTTATACAGTTTACAAAGAGAGTTTCCCTACTCTTTTCCATTCTGGTAGGTCACATACAATTTAGACTGCAATATTCCTAATACTATTCATCCCAATATGGATCTTCAGTAAGTGATGCTCTTTATATATTTCAGTGTTGGTGAACCTTTTCGGCACAGAGTGCCAAAATGAGAGCATGTGCGCATGTGCACATGCCGGAAATTGGAACAGCCGCTCGGTACCCATGTTGATCTTCTGGTCTCCAGCACATGCATGCATGCCAGCAGACTGGTCTTCATGCGTGCATGCATGCTATAACCCAGAACACCAGCTGGCCAATGCACATGCATGTACCAGAAATCGGAAGATTATCTTCCCAGCACGTGCATGCCCACTGGGCAGCTGCTCTTCTTATTCCTGGCACTCTCATGCATGTGAAGACCATCTGGCCAGTGTTCCAGAACCCGGAAGAGCAATGGGCGACGGCTCACATGCCCGGAGAGATGGCTCTGCATGTGACTTCCAGGTTCACCATGATGGTTATATTTCCTGCAAACTCTGTGTCTGGAAATGTTTACATCCCTACTCAGAGGCGTAGCGTGGGGGGTGCAGGGGGGGCCGGCCGCACCGGGCGCAACATCTGGGGGGGGCGCTCGCACCGCGCACCCCGCCTGCCTCAGGCCGGCCTCCCGCCGCCGCCCCTCCCGCCGCCGCCGCCGCCGCCCCGACAAAGTTTTGACACTCGCGGGAAGGGAGGCGGAGGCGCCACGGAGCTTCCCCTCCTGCAGCGTCGAGGGAGCACGGAGAGGCGGGAAAAGGCCAGGCGGCGCCGAACGGGGAAGCCTGGGCGGAGGCGGCGGAGAGAGCCCGGGTGGAAGTCGCTAGCTCCGGCGGCCGGAGGGGTCCCCTGCTCAGCCCACCCGGGAGGGTCGAGAATGCGAGCGAGGGGCCGGGAAGGAGGAGGAGGCGGAGGAGGAGCTCCCGCTGCAAATTGACACCCCGGCCGAGCAGGAGGAGGGGGGAGGAGGAACGCCCCCCCCCGCCAGACACCCCCTTCCGCTCCTCATCCCCCTCCACCCCCACCCTTTTCCCCCAGGACCCCCCAGCGCTGCGCCCCCTCCCCACGCAGGGTGTCCCCTCCCGCTCCCCCCCCACCCCCGATGCGCGCACTTTTCCGTCTCTTCCCACTTTTATTGTGGTTTGAAAGCGGAGCGAGGGACTATCTGGGGGAGGGTTAGGGGGCGCAAATTACTTGCCTTGCCCCGGGTGCTGACAACCCACGCTACGCCACTGTCCCTACTTCCAAAACAATTTCAATGGTTGTGTATGGTGTGTGGTGTGTGGTGTGGCTGCATGAATGTGAGACCGCTTGTCTTCCTGGCCCCACTTAAATGACTCTGCCAACATGAAGAATAAAATTTGGTGCAATCTACCAGCCAAGCCACCGATTCCTATGTTCTCCTACTGCACCAGAAGTATTTATGGTACATGTTGCCGCTGATAATTTAATATGTCTTTAAGCTTATCATTGAAACAGCAAAGCTTGATTTAAGGAGGAGACAAGGTAACACCTTTTGCAGAGATTTGTATCCTATACATGTAAACCAGTTATATAGTTGAACTCTCACCTATTTGTCATTTTGAAAGGAACAGAAATGGCCCTGCCATACGATAGAGAACATATACAGGAGCACATAACACACAGTCCCCGTTGCATTTTGAAAAGTGATCTATTTTGGCATCTAATATTTATGTCCATTTCAACTTGTGGACTCATTTTTCATCTGCAGTGCCCTTGGTGATGATGGAAATTAGTTTTATTATAGCTTTCCCTTAAAGGACAGCCAGGCTTACAGAGAAATGGGGAGAGGAGGTGTTAAAAAGCATCCAGAGGCATTTGCTCCAAATTGATATGTCAGGAAAGTGCATCAATGAATTTCCTGTGGAAGCACAATGATCTATAATGGTCCCTTGTATTATGCACTTATAAATTACCTTCCTTTGGTGACGTGGCATTTAAATATAAAGCCCTTGCAACAAAACTAGGAGTTTTGAGCTCAAGCAGAGACCTGAAGAGGTCACCCTGGGAAAAGCAATGACTTGCACCAAATATACAGGTTTTGGTTGTTTTTTAATGTGGTTGCATTTCTTGGTTTCTTTGGAGACAGTGGTTAATGTGTTGGTGAGTTGTAGCATGGTGCAGTTAGGAATAGGTGAACATAAAATCTTTTTATGTGTGATTATTTTGCAATATCCATTCATATTCATTTTTTAAATTCATCTATTACAATTGATCTGTGTGGAAGGAGAAAGGGACAGAGGGAAGGAGGGAGGGAGGGAGGGAGGGAGGGAGGGAGGGAGGGAGGGGAGGGAGGGAGGGAGGGAGGGAGGGATTCAAATGATGAGAAATCATGGCTGTCTACAAAATTGTTCTCATTTGATATTATTTCAGTGTAAACATACTTAGGATAATGCTGCAAATAATGTCATATGTATAACAAAGTCATTTCCATGAGAAAGATCAGCTGCAGGTTCTCTGAACTACTCAAAATGTCTGCTACCAATTCTCCAGAACCTGTCAAAACCTGCTGGATTTCACCTCTGCCTTGATTAATAGAGTTGGAAGGTGTCAGAGTTTGTTGCATAAATTCAAATCCAGAAGAACACGCAGATAACTGATGCAGCATGAGTCATTAACTTCTTTATATACATAAGAATAGATGACTAAATGTACAGTACCAACAGGTGGTTCTTCCAAGTAACACAAGGCAGGAGAGTTACAGGCAAACACAAACAGTTAGTTTCATATCAGCAGACAAGCCCAGACATTGGGATAGTTTACTTCCCAGAGCAGCAGATTGCTTAAGTTTCTGTTTCAATTCTCTGCACACTCAGATCTGTTTAAGCTCCCATTGGCTGACTTAGTTGCTATGCCTATTCATTGACTGACATTGTTCCCATGTCTCTCCCCGTCACGAATATTCTAACAGAAGGGACCTTGCAGGTCATCTAGTCCAACCCCCTATCCAAGCAGGAGACCCTACATCTGCCTCTACCTAGGATCAAACTCGCAATCTCCTGATTGTGAGGCGACAGCTCCACCTGTAGGCCACAGCATCTGCCTTGTTGTAGTTACATTTTACAGCTAAAATGATCAAATAGTAAACTTGATTGTGCACCATGTATTTTATGGATTTTTCTTTTAAAAATTGTAATCAAACAGCAGCTTTGGGGAGCATTTTTGGGAAGCGACAGCTGCAGTTACTATAAAAATTGTTCATGATGTCTCTACCTCAGCCTTTCCCCCAGGTAGCCTGATCTTTAAATAAAAGACTGGCAACTCCCAGAATTTGAAAATCATAACAGCAACACACCTTCTTGTTTATTTTTCATCCTGCAGGGATCCAATACATCACTTGATGGGGGTTTTTTAAAGGTAAAAAGTATGTGGTCGTATCTTCAATAGAGATCAGCAAAGGATGCCCAAGAGAAAACAAGCATTTTGGATAATAGGCTGCTTACTACACCTTGTAAAGGGCAACATTCCAGGGCCCACAAATGATCTATGCTTTGAATTCTCTATTTTTTTTAAAAAAAATAACCCCCTTAGTTTCAGTTGTTTATTGCTGGTTTAAGGTCAGTGCACTAGTCCTCTATTGGTAAGCAATTGTCTGATTCTTTGGTGGAGTGTTTTAATTAATCTCTTGGAAGTTGTGGCAATACTTACATGGCTGACATATTTTGCATGGTCATGGTGACTCAGAAAAGGAGCTCTATTATAACTGTGCAAACAAAATGACAAGAATCGCCCCACCCAAAAAAAGGCATTCATATTCACCCATGATGTTAGCTTCAGGGTCCCCAAATTGTTCAACAGTCCTCTGTTCATCTGGCCCAAACAACTGCTGTTTGCAGAAAACCAATTTTCTTCCTGCCCGCCAAGAGCCCAAAGTAACATAACATGGCATTCATTATCCAGTTGTATGCTCTCATCAGCAACCAATATAAGTATTTTGGGATCAGGCATTGTGAGCCAAAAGAAATCTAATAAGTTTCATAACTAAAGTTGATTTTGAACATCAGTGTAGGTAAGTATTGTAACTCTAGACCATCAGTTCTCAGGAAAGATCAATATGGAGATGCTGCTGAATCATTTCCACTAGAGATGGGCAGCCCACAAATCTAATTATAGTTATATAATTATAGTTATATACATATATATGCGAGACCGTCTTCTGCCCCATACATCCCTTAGACCAATACGCTCCCACAGAGAGGGCCTTCTCCAGGTGCCATCGGCCGGACAATGCCGGCTGGTGACACCCAGGGGAAGGGCCTTCTCTGTGGCGGGCCCTACCCTGTGGAACGACCTACCCCCTGAACGCCGCACCATCACCGACCTCCGCCTCTTCCGCCAGTGTTTAAAAACACACTTATTTCACCAAGCCGGCCTAACATAGCATCCGCTGTGACTAATTTTAGATAGTTTTAAATGGGGGGGGTTAATTGGTTTTAGCGCAGGTTTTTGTCATTTAATAGATTTTTAAATGTATATATTTTGTACTATTTTTTGTATGTTGTTTTAAATTCCTGTGCGCCGTCCTGGGTCCTTCTGGAGAAGGGCGGGATATAAATTGAATAAAATAAATAAAATAAAAATAATAATAAATAAACAAACTCAGATTTGTAAATTCCTATCTTTTGGAATGTTCATTGAAAGGCAAACAAGACTTCATGCAGCTTATTGGTAGCATTTTTATAATATAGAATAGAATAGGGTAGGGTAGGGTAGAGTAGGGCAGAACAGAACAGAACAGAACAGAATAAACAGAGTTGGAAGGGACCTTGGAGGTGTTCTAGTCCAACCCCCTGCTTAGGCAGGAAACCCTATCCCATTTTAGACAAATGATTATCCAACATCTTCTTTAAAACTTCCAGTGTTGGAGCCTTTACAACTTCTGGAGGCAAGTTGTTCCACTGATTAATTGTTCTAACTGTCAGGAAATTCCTCCTTCTAGGTTGCTTCTCTCCTTGATTAGTTTCCACCCTATAGAAAAGCTGTGATAGCTTTCCAATCTGGTTTTTTTTAAATTGTACAAAATATTAACACCTTCACTAATTTGGGGACTAGATCATCCATTCAGAAAAAAAAAGTCAAACTTGATATGGAGAATAATCTTGTACTATAGAGATTTAGAGTTTAGTAAAAAAAAAAAAAATCTTGCGTACTTCAAATTCAATAAAATTGTGTTGTTGTTTTTTATCTTCATACCAGGACAGACAACTTTGGCTAATAACTTCACAGCTCATTATTGTTAAGGAAGATACTGATTGGTTAACTACCTACATATTGAACTAATCACGCTTTTCAACAATTACAAGTTGATAGTTTAATAATAACAAATCTAGACATTTTAAAAACAAATAGAAGCTTGTTCTGTAAAAACAATTAGGCTTTTCAGAAACTGCATTCAAATGCTCTCAAGCATAAGACTATATAATCAGATACAATTTCTTTCCTTTTAGGATCATAGTGTCAATTAGATTTTTAAAAAATGAAAGCGAAAGATAGTCCAAGAAGATTTTAAAAATAAATTACTTTTTAGTAGACATGCCATAACTCTTCCCCATCATGTTATGACTGAAATGTAGTATGCCTACCTTCAGGCAATTAATGAATTAATTTGTTCATTCATTCAGTTTTCCTCTCTACTCTCCCTTCCCTTCACTAACAAAATAATAATAATTGTTACATATTGGCCATGCTTTGGATTTCAATAAATGCATAAGAAGAGAGAGCCTTAAAGGGAAAACATGAGCTTCTTACTAAGTTCCCGCAAAACCACTCGCAGAGTACCTAGTATTTATGATGACATCCTTGATGGGAAAGTTGATAAAGTAGCAGTCTGGGTATTGTAGAAACTGTAATCCAAGATATTGTAGGACATCCAATTGAATAGAGTCAGTTTTCAGTAATATATCCATTTGGTTAATAATCAATGAGTCAGTTGCCTCTGTCTACAGTTTTGAGATTTGATTACAGGCAGCCACGAATGCTGCAGTCAGGATTCACATCTCTGTTAATAATCTTATCTAGGGTTCATGTAAAATGGATGGTGGCAAAATTATTGCACTGGTGTGACTAAGGCTAGGGGCATTAGGAAAACCTGTACTCGAAAGTGGTTACATGCTATTTTATGCTGGCACTAATTAGTCTCCTATCAACAAATGCTTCTGAAGCAGCCAATAGAAATAACAAGACTAACATGATTACATAAATGTGGACAAGCTGTTTAAAACCAGGCTGCCACCATTGGCAGTGAACCGTGGTGGCTCCACGGTTAGAGTACAGTACTGCAGGCTACTTCCGCTGGCTGCCGGCTGACCTGCAATTTGGCAGTTCAAATCTCACCAGGCTCAAGGTTGACCCAGCCTTCCATCCTTCCGATGTGGGTAGAATGAGGGCCCAGATTGTTGGGGGTAATTGGCTGACTCTGTAAACCTCTTAGAGAGGGCTGTAAAGCACTGTGAAGCAGTATATAAGCCTAAGTGCTATTGCTATTGCTAGGAAAACTGGAGACCAAACCAGCCAAATATGAATCGAGTGGAGCTGCAATGGTGGAGGCGTCCTCAACATAATTAATATCAACGTTCTCAAGAAACATAAGCATTGCTGTGTCTTTTGGAGGAAAGAAAATGAAGTCCTAAGTTTATCTTGTTTTCTGCCAACATTTACAGAAGGTTGATACGATGAGAGTCTTGGCAGCATTCTGGAGAAATCTTGCTGTGAGCTTTCAACCGTGTGCTGAATATTTCTTAGAGGCATGTGCAGAAAAGTCATTCGAGAAGTCAATGAAAAGAAACCAGTAATGTTAATCAGTCATTAGAAAGGGCAAACACAATACTGACAAAATAAACACAAAAACCTCACACCTTGGCAACAACACTGAAAATAAAGAGAACACCAGAAAACAAACCGGGAATTATAATAACCTAGCTAACAAAAGACAAATAATATGAGACCGGAAGAATATAGACGAATGTAGTTAATTGTGACAAAATGCTGGAGGGTGGGGGGAAGTCAAGCTAGAAAAACTTTTAAGCTCAGTGGCTAAGAACGCTGAGCTTGTCAATTAGAAAGGTTGGCAGTTCGAATCCCCAGCGAAGTATAACGGAGTGAGCTCCCGTTCCTTGTCCCAGCTTCTGCCAACCTAGCAGTTCAAAAGCAAGTAAAAATGCAAGTAGAAAAATAGGAACCACCTTTGATGGGAAGTAACAGTGTTCTGTGTGCCTATGGCATTTAGTCATGATGGCCACATGGCCATGGAGACGTCTTTGGACAACGCTGGCTCTTCGGCTTTGAAACGGAGATGAGCATCACCCCCTAGAGCCAGGAACGACTAGCACATGTGTGCGAACAGAAGCTTTACCTTTACCTAAGAATTGAAAATAAGTTTAATATGTCAAAATAAGCAAAAAGCTTACATAAAATAAAAGACATTTTATTATACAAGTTAACTTTCCAAAAAAATAGAAATTATGGGATGCAAATGTGGAAAAAATGTCCCAGTGTAATAAGGTCAGCAACAAACATTATTTTTGAAATTCAGAGGAATAATAATAAAAGTCTAATTTAAATATGTGTGATGAAATTAGCATATTCATTTCACTGCAGCAAAATGGATTTAAAAATAAAATACCCAAAGTTCATTCGTGTTGTTCAATAATGATGTGGTTTCAATAGTGTCTGAGGAGCTTCAGATTCCTTTATTAAAAACATCATTCAGAGAGGGAAATTATCTATTTATAGACTTTCCATAGGAACATGGTGGTTCAGTGGCTTAGATGCTGAACTTGTCAATCAGAAAGCTTGGAAGTTCGGTGGTTCAAATCCCTAGTGCCACATAACGGAGTGAGCTCCTGTTATTTGTCCCAGCTTCTGCCAACCTACCAGCTCGAAAGCATGTAAAAATATAAGTAGAAAAATAGGGACCACCTTTGGTGGGAAGGTAACAGCATTCTATGCACCTTTGGTGTTTAGTCATGCCGGCCACAGGACCACGGAGGGCATTTTTGGACGGTGCTGGCTCTTCAGCTTTGAAACGGAGATGAGCACCACCCCCTAGAGTCAGGAACAACTAGCACATATGTGCGAGGGGAACCTTAACCTTTATATATGGCATTACCTAAACAATCTTATTAAAAAGGGCAGGTTTCCTCCCCCCCTCCCCACCCCGGGTACCAGTTTCTGATATCACTTTGGGAGGCAGTAAAATTATTTCCTGCAATATTTTTCATCTTATCTTGAAATGCTAATATCAGGGGGAATGGAGTCGAAGGAGGCAGATGTCTTTGTTGTCATCCTTTATGAAACTCTTTTTCTGAGCTGAGTTAAGTCTTCCTTAACTTCCTAGCCAACAGAGTGGAGCAAAGAAAACTTGCAATGTACAATACAATAATACAATACAATACAATAGCAGAGTTGGAAGGGACCTTGTAGGTCTTCTAGTCCAACCCCCTGCATGGGCAGGAATCTTATACCATTTCAGACAAATGGCTGTCTAACATCTTTTTAAAGACTTCCAGGGTTGGGGCATTCACAACTGCTGGAGGCAAGCTGTTCCAGAGGTTAATTGTTCTTACTGTTAGGAAATTTCTCCTTAGTTCTAAGTTGCTTCTCTCCTTGGTTAGTTTCCACCCATTGCTCCTTGTCCTGCCCCCATGTGCTTAGGAAACACCCGGCCTCCTGATAACATCTCGACAAACTATTCCATTGTTTGCCACATTGCAAAAGGACAAGTTGGCCCTGGAAATTTAGGCCAATTAAGAGTTTGATTTGCTAGCCAGAGTGCTAACATTTTCCAAATGAATTATAATCACCCAGTGAAGATGCAATCGCAGTGAGCCTCATTGGTGCAGCTCTCTTAATTTCATATCTAGGTGATTTATCCGAGCTAAGCATCAGCTGGCCCCGGAATAGTACTAAATGTCAGAGCCTGATTGTAGATTATATAGAGGAACATAAAAATGTTGAAACTGTTTGAGATAAAGCTTAACAGAACTTGATAATGATCATATGCAACACTTCTATGGTACTTTATTTCTCCACATCATAGGGGGGAAATATTAACTAATTAACTAATAGTTACAACAACCCTGTAAGGCAAGTAATTAAGCATTATTGCTCCCATTTTACAGATGGCAAATTGCATTCACCATCTACTCGCAGATCACTCCCAGAGGTTTCTTTATGTGATTATAAAAAGATGAAATTTGCAAATCCGTTTGCGCTGGGCTGCTAGGATTTTAATTTTTAGTGTGACTTTTTAGCATCTTATCTTGCATCACCGTTTCTTCTTTATAGGGGCTGATTTCCGGATGACCCTTTCATCATCCTTTTGCATCATACAAACTGACAGTTCCATACTGACATCCGGGCTGTAAATAATGGTTTTAACTGTGTGTGTCAAGTAACTGCTCTTTGGCTGTTCTGAAAGAGAGAGAGAAATAATCCCTGTGGCATAATTTAGAAGAACCATTGCACTGAGGTTGTAGCCAACAGGAATCAAAAATGATGACTGGTATTCAGCAGGACTGCTCAAACTGTGAAATGTGTCGATGTATTGACCATCTGTTTATCCTTGTCTTCCCTTCCGTTGCCTGTGCTTGTAAGACTTACAATATTTCATACCTGAAACGATTTATCATTCATTTAGAATCAATAGAACATTTTGTTCAGGAAGTTCCTGCTAAAACGTAAGTGCAGATAGTTGAACTGTCTTCTCTTCAAACCAAACCCATTCATATTGACCACTGTTAGACAAGAAATGCCAAATTATAGAACTGGAAACTTCTTGATGACTGTATTATAGCCTTAGCCCAAGCAAGCAGAATTGTTAGGAACAATCTCCAAATTTAAGCTTTAGGGCAAAAATGATTATCTGAATCAGTTTGCCTGTCTAATGAATATAGAACTACATCTGGTGTGAGAAATTCTTTCCCCTTTCCCTGTTCCTTTCCTCAAAGCTATTGGGTTGGAGAAATCTGAGCTTGATCAGATTAAAAACTCTAGTATAAAAGTCGCCTTGTTTTTTTCAAAGCAATCAGAAGAGGAAACAGCAATTGTCAGACGTTCAGTTTCTCCCACATTTAAAAGCAAATATAATGTTTAGTTCTGATCAAAAGTGATCCAAATGAAAATTTCAATTCTTCTAGAGAATATAGAATAACTGGGTTGGGAGGGACCTTGAAGGTCTTCTAGTCCAACCCCCTGCTTAGGTAGGCAACCCTACACCACTTCAGACAAATAGATATCTAACAAATAGATATCTTAAAAACGCCCAGTGTTGGAGCATTCACATCTTCTGGAGGCAAGTTGTTCCACTGATTAATTGTTCTAACTGTCAGGAAAATTCTCCTTAGTTCTAAGTAGCTTCCCTCCTTGATTAATTTCCACCCATTGCTTCTTGTCCTACCCTCAGGTGCTTTGGAAAATAGTTTGACTCCCTCTTCTTTGTGGCAGCCCCTGAGATATTGGAACACTGCTTTCATGTCTCCCATAGTCCTTCTTTTCATAAGATTAGACATACCCAGTTTCTGCAACTGTTCTTCATATGTTTTAGCCTCCAGTCCCCTAATCATCTTTGTTGCTCTTCTCTGCACTCTTTCCAGACTGATAAACTGTTGTTTGTCCCACAAGATTAAATTAGAGGTTAAAAAGTCATGAACTATATATGTATTAATTTTTAGATGGACCTAAAAATTAAATTAATCAATCACAAAATCATTTTTTAACAAGCAGTTGAGCCCCAAGTTTATATGTTCATCTTCTAATATCAAGAGTAGATTTACCAAGTAATAATCAAACAATTAATGTTGGCATGTATGCATAGATGCACACAGACATATATGATCTAGTTTTAATTCTACTCCAAAAGTAAGTGATTTTTCTTTGCATGTCCATGTTAAGAAATCTGTCTTTAAAAAGTCATATTTGAGTCATGGAGAAATGTACAAAGTTTATCCAAGGACAGCTGATTTCAACGACTCTCAATAGCTTTCAAGAAATTGCACTGGTATTAATCCTCACAACATCTTCACAAAGTGTGAGATTGTTTCTGCTTGTGCGTATTTTCATTTTCAAATGACCAAGAGAAAGAAACATAGTACAAACAAAAACCATACATACGTGTGTGTGTGTGTGTGTGTGTGTGTGTGTTTGTGTGTGTGTGTGTGTAGGGTAGGGATTTTGAATAATGAACATTGATTTTAAATACTGCTCCAGATGCTGAAACATTTTTTTGTGGAAATTCACATGAACAGCCATTATTCTGGATTTCAACAATACCTGGGAAGGATAATCTTGTTTCTTCCAAATATGATCTCTTTGTCTGGCCAACTGAATGATACAGACATTCTCAGGTGAATGCTATACATCATTTCAAGGTGAACAATATTACTTTGCTGGGGGCTACATTCAATGACAAATTTCTCTCATGGGATCCAAGGTCTTTTAGTTGGAGTTTATTTTGCTCTACCTGAGCATAAATGTAACATATGCCTGACCCTCAAATATTATTATGCCATAAAATGTTGAATGGGAGTTACGGAGCTGAGGAAAAGTGCCTTATATCAGAAGTGGGTTGCTACCGGTTCGCACCAGTTCAGGCAAACTGGTAGTGGATTTTTTGGGCTGGGTCACAGAACAGGTAGCAAACCCAAGCTGCCCATACCGCTGAAGTGGTTCCCCAGTCTCTGCGGCATGGGGGGTTTTTTTGGGCATTTTTTAATGTTCTGCGCATGTGCAGACCTATTTACGGGCAACGGTGCATGTGCATTGAGCACGCAAAGAACATGCGCACCAAACTGGCAGCAGTGGTGGGTTCTCGATCCCATTGCAACCGGTACAGTGCAACAGGGCTGGGTGTCTACGACATGTATGCGCGCAGCACACGCATGTGTACTTAATAATAATAATAATAATAATAATAATAATAATAATAATAATAATAATAATAATAATAATAATAATAATAATAATAATAATAATAATAATAAATTTTATTTATATACCGCCTCCTCTCCCCAGAGGGACTTGGAGCGGTGCACAGGGAAATTAAAAACCAACATAAAATACATAAAAAGATAAATAGTTAAAATACGAATTAAACAAAATAAACTTACCGTCCATGATGCTCCAACTGCTTGGCGGAGCATCGTGCAGATGCCGTATGCTACATGTGCCTGCACAAAAACCACGATTGGCTCAAATACAGGTAAGAATGGCGGCTGGGCGGGCCCTCCGGAACACCATACTGGAACAGTACCTGGTGCTCCCAGCAGGCACCGGGATGTCTATACCGAGGCGTACCGGTCGTATCCCACTACTGACTGGAAGTAACGCCGGCAGCAACCCACCCCTGCCTTACATCCATGATTCTCTGTAAAAGAATCTCCAATGCAAAATTGAAAGATCTTCATTCTCTTTTCTGACATAAATTGGTGACTTGTTATTTCTACTGAATGAAAAACACATAAGAGAAGAGAGATAGACATTTTTTTAAAAACATAATTGAGGTGTGATGTAAATACTAATGGAGCAGGACAAGAGTTAACCTTGGGGTAGAGAATAAAGGTTTTTTTGCATTGTATTTCTTTTTTTAAGGCTCAGGTTAGTAGGTCGGGCTGCTTTTAAACCTTAAGCTACAATTAAAGGTGATGTGGTAGAAATTGTCAACGGGATCTTCTGTATGAATTTGCTTCTAGGCCAACTACATCCTTTCATTAAGAGTAAAATCAATATACTTAAATGTGTGTCTGTATAACTACTATCATAGATACCACACAAGCCAGTCTTAAAGATTTTTTTTAAAACTTCAGAGCAGTTTCAATATGCCAAGCTGTTCGAGATATTAACATTTAGAGTTTTGCAGTGATTTACAATTTCTCAAGATGATATAGTTTAGTTTATATATTCAATTAATTATTTAGCCAATGAAATACTGCAAGGATTTTTAAATTTTATGACAATTGTAAATTGTTTACTTACTGATATTTTGTTTTCCATCAACTATATCCTTTCTCATTTTCTCCTGTTTATGCGGTCATATATTTTCTTCTCTAAATGTTGCATATATATATATATATATATATATATATATATATATATATATATATATATATATATATATATATATATATATATATATATATATATATATATATATATATATATATATATGTTTTCTGAGGTTTTCGCGGGTGTTTGTATGTAGGTCTTTGGTTGTTCGGGTTTTCTCCCGCGTAGAATTGGAAGTATCTTCACGACGTTTCGATGAAATCTCATTCATCATCTTCAGGCTGGTGCTTCGGGCTTGGTGCTTCCAGGAGCAATGTGAGATCTCAGCCGGTTCCTCTTTTTAACTGCCAGTCACTATCACACATCCACGCAAAAAGCAAACCCAAACCCACACCGAAGATGACCACAAATCAGAAGCCCGACCACAAACCAGAAGCCAGACCAAAGCTGCATTATTAGCCACTTTAAACCCCTCCAATCCATACATGAAGCAAACTGATGCCCACCACGGAGATGTGGTACAACCACAAACGCGAAGCCAAACAACAGCAATGCAGCTCACCAGGTCAAATTCCTCTGCAACTCAGACTAACACAAGCACAACCAGGCCCCCACCCAAACAGAACACGCCCCCATCCAATCAGAGCACAGCCAAACTCCCATCCAATCAGAGCACAGCCAAACCTCCTACCAATCAGAACACACCTCCACCCAATCAGAATGCAGCCAAGCTCCCATCCAATCAAGTCACACCCCCACTGGCAGTTAAAAAGAGGAATATATATGTAGATTTTGGTTTATCCGGGTCTTTTCCCGTGTAAAATTAAAGGTGTTTTTGCAACGTTTCGATGGGATCACCCCCATCATCATCAGGCTTTGGCTTCTGCCTTTTGCAAATGAACTGCATTTGAAATGGCAGTTTTTCTGTAAGTGGAGGTGGGAGGGGTTGGAATGTTGGCTCTGCTACTTTTAAACCGATTGGTTGGCTGATTTGCCACATCCTGATTGGTAGCTGGAGTTTGTTGAGAGTGATTGATGATGGTGTCAGTGTTTGTGGCCGGGACTTGTTTAGTGGCTGGGACTCGTTTAGTGGCCAGGGTTTGTTTAGTGGCCGGGACTCGTTTAGTGGCCAGAGCTGGTTTCCAGATGTCTGGCAGGCGGGAGGCATCATCGCGTCTGTTCATATTTTGGGGATGTTTTTCTATTTCAATAGCTTCCATAATCATTCTCCTGTTGGAGTGTTCAGTCCTGGAGAGCAATTTGGTTTTTTCAAAGTCAATTTGATGACCTGTTGCTTGGAAGTGCTGGAAGAGGGAGGAAGTATTTACTTGTCTTTTAACAGAATTCTTATGCTCTGAGATACGTGCACTAATTCTCCTATTAGTTTGTCCAATGTATGTGGACGAGCAGACTTTGCATGGTATTTCATAGACTCCTTGGTTTTCTAGCTGGATTTTGTCTTTGGGGTTCCTTAAAATGTTGGCAATTTTTTGGTTAGTGTCGAAGGATGTCTTTATATTGTGTTTGTGGAGAATTTTGCTGATTTTATCAGTGGTACCTTTAATATAGGGGAGGAGAGCGATGCCATTGTCTTGTTCTGTGTTTTGGATCTTGGGGGGTGTCTGCTTTTGGATTAGTTTGGTGATTGTGTTTCTTTGGAAACCATTAGAGATTAATATCTTTGTGAGGGTTTGTAATTCATTTTTCAGGTGGTCTTTGTCAGCTAGGCGTTTGGTTCTGGAGATGAGGGTCTTGGCTACAGAGTTGATCTGTGCAGGGTGGTGATGTGATTGTGCGTTTAGGTAGCGGTTTGTGTGTGTTTTTTTCCGGTAGATGGTGTGTCCTAGGGAGCCATTGGGTTTTTTGTAGATTAGGACATCCAGAAAGGGAAGTTGGTTGTTATCTTCTATTTCCATAGTGAATTGTATTTTGGGGTGTAGGCTGTTGAGGTGTGTGAGGAAGTTGTGTAGTTTTTCTTTTCCGTGTGGCCAAATTACAAAAGTGTCATCCACATATCTAAGCCAGAGTTTGGGTTTGTGTTCCGATTTATCTAGGGCATTCGTTTCAAAGTGTTCCATGAAAAGGTTTGCGATGACTGGTGAGAGTGGTGACCCCATAGGCGCTCCTTCTATTTGTTTGTACCTTTGTCCATTGTGAATGAAGTATGTGTTAGTTAGACAGTGGTTGGTTAGATCCAGGATGTATTTGGGGGGGTTGTATTTCTTCTGGATAGCTGTCAAGGTTTCTTTTATAGGCACTTGGGTGAAGAGGGATACGACATCAAAACTCACGAGTAGATCGCTGGGCTGTAGATTTTGTTTCTGGATCATCTCTACGAACTGGAATGAGTTTAGTACATGTGATTTGATAGATTCTGCATAGGGTTGTAATTTTTTTGCAAGAAACTTGGCAAGATTTTGTAGAGGTGAGCCTATGGAGCTGACTATGGGCCTGAGTGGTGTTCCTTCTTTGTGTATCTTGGGGAGGCCATAGAGCTTGGGGCATCTGGATGATTTTTCTCTGGGGATGATTTTTTGCTGGATTTCTTTGCTGATGGGAGAGGCTTTTATTTTGGATTTGGTGGTTTTTTCCAGGTAGGTGGTAGGATCTGTGTTTAGAAGTTTGTAAGCAGGGTCTTGGAGTAGGTTGGATAGCTTAGCCTGGTAGTCAGATGTATTCATTACCACTGTGGCGTTGCCTTTGTCTGCTGGGAGAATAATTATGTTGTTGTCTTTCTTCAAGTTGATGAGTGCTCTTATTTCTCCTTTCTCTAAATTGCTTTTGGGTGGCTTATTGGAGCATAGGATATTGGTAACTTCGAGTCTGATTTTGTTGGCTTCATCTGCATTGATTTTGGTGAGTGAAGCTTCAACTCCACATATTATGTTTTCTGTGGGGATGTGTTTGGGGGTGACAGCAAAGTTAAATCCTTTGGAAAGGACCTTGGTTTCTGATATGGTGAGGGTCCTGTTTGATATATTATGTACTGTTTTTTTAATGAATTGTTTAGGAGGGGGGTTGGGTTTCTGGTATTTTTCAAGTTTGCGGATTTTGTTGGTGTGTTTTTCTGTTTTGTGAGAGGTTTCTGTTTCGGCCATCCAGAAGGCTAGTTGTTTTAGCTTGTCCCAGAGTGCTGGGTGTATTTTGTTGCTAAGTTTGAGGTGAAGAGTGAATAGATCTTTGTTGGTTTGGTCTAATAGGAATCTTTTCATGTGGAGTTCATTTCTGATTAAGGCTAATTCAGTTCTTTTCAGGATCCTTTCAGTGGCTGAGGTTTTTGAGTGAAATTTTAGTTGGAAGCATGTGGGAATCAGGTTTTTATCTCGGCAGTTGCGTAGGAATGTGAGATCACATAAGATGGTGGCTCTTCGGACTTCGAGTTTTTCGTACGTCCTGGTTAGCCAGAAGGTTTCCTCCCCGTAGAGGTAGGATATTTGTTTTCGTAGGTTTTCACGGGTATAGGTATGTAGATTTTGGTTTATCCGGGTCTTTTCCCGTGTAAAATTAAAGGTGTTTTTGCAACGTTTCGATGGGATCACCCCCATCATCATCAGGCTTTGGCTTCTGCCTTTTGCAAATGAACTGCATTTGAAATGGCAGTTTTTCTGTAAGTGGAGGTGGGAGGGGTTGGAATGTTGGCTCTGCTACTTTTAAACCGATTGGTTGGCTGATTTGCCACATCCTGATTGGTAGCTGGAGTTTGTTGAGAGTGATTGATGATGGTGTCAGTGTTTGTGGCCGGGACTTGTTTAGTGGCTGGGACTCGTTTAGTGGCCAGGGTTTGTTTAGTGGCCGGGACTCGTTTAGTGGCCAGAGCTGGTTTCCAGATGTCTGGCAGGCGGGAGGCATCATCGCGTCTGTTCATATTTTGGGGATGTTTTTCTATTTCAATAGCTTCCATAATCATTCTCCTGTTGGAGTGTTCAGTCCTGGAGAGCAATTTGGTTTTTTCAAAGTCAATTTGATGACCTGTTGCTTGGAAGTGCTGGAAGAGGGAGGAAGTATTTACTTGTCTTTTAACAGAATTCTTATGCTCTGAGATACGTGCACTAATTCTCCTATTAGTTTGTCCAATGTATGTGGACGAGCAGACTTTGCATGGTATTTCATAGACTCCTTGGTTTTCTAGCTGGATTTTGTCTTTGGGGTTCCTTAAAATGTTGGCAATTTTTTGGTTAGTGTCGAAGGATGTCTTTATATTGTGTTTGTGGAGAATTTTGCTGATTTTATCAGTGGTACCTTTAATATAGGGGAGGAGAGCGATGCCATTGTCTTGTTCTGTGTTTTGGATCTTGGGGGGTGTCTGCTTTTGGATTAGTTTGGTGATTGTGTTTCTTTGGAAACCATTAGAGATTAATATCTTTGTGAGGGTTTGTAATTCATTTTTCAGGTGGTCTTTGTCAGCTAGGCGTTTGGTTCTGGAGATGAGGGTCTTGGCTACAGAGTTGATCTGTGCAGGGTGGTGATGTGATTGTGCGTTTAGGTAGCGGTTTGTGTGTGTTTTTTTCCGGTAGATGGTGTGTCCTAGGGAGCCATTGGGTTTTTTGTAGATTAGGACATCCAGAAAGGGAAGTTGGTTGTTATCTTCTATTTCCATAGTGAATTGTATTTTGGGGTGTAGGCTGTTGAGGTGTGTGAGGAAGTTGTGTAGTTTTTCTTTTCCGTGTGGCCAAATTACAAAAGTGTCATCCACATATCTAAGCCAGAGTTTGGGTTTGTGTTCCGATTTATCTAGGGCATTCGTTTCAAAGTGTTCCATGAAAAGGTTTGCCACACGGAAAAGAAAAACTACACAACTTCCTCACACACCTCAACAGCCTACACCCCAAAATACAATTCACTATGGAAATAGAAGATAACAACCAACTTCCCTTTCTGGATGTCCTAATCTACAAAAAACCCAATGGCTCCCTAGGACACACCATCTACCGGAAAAAAACACACACAAACCGCTACCTAAACGCACAATCACATCACCACCCTGCACAGATCAACTCTGTAGCCAAGACCCTCATCTCCAGAACCAAACGCCTAGCTGACAAAGACCACCTGAAAAATGAATTACAAACCCTCACAAAGATATTAATCTCTAATGGTTTCCAAAGAAACACAATCACCAAACTAATCCAAAAGCAGACACCCCCCAAGATCCAAAACACAGAACAAGACAATGGCATCGCTCTCCTCCCCTATATTAAAGGTACCACTGATAAAATCAGCAAAATTCTCCACAAACACAATATAAAGACATCCTTCGACACTAACCAAAAAATTGCCAACATTTTAAGGAACCCCAAAGACAAAATCCAGCTAGAAAACCAAGGAGTCTATGAAATACCATGCAAAGTCTGCTCGTCCACATACATTGGACAAACTAATAGGAGAATTAGTGCACGTATCTCAGAGCATAAGAATTCTGTTAAAAGACAAGTAAATACTTCCTCCCTCTTCCAGCACTTCCAAGCAACAGGCCATCAAATTGACTTTGAAAAAACCAAATTGCTCTCCAGGACTGAACACTCCAACAGGAGAATGATTATGGAAGCTATTGAAATAGAAAAACATCCCCAAAATATGAACAGACGCGATGATGCCTCCCGCCTGCCAGACATCTGGAAACCAGCTCTGGCCACTAAACGAGTCCCGGCCACTAAACAAACCCTGGCCACTAAACGAGTCCCAGCCACTAAACAAGTCCCGGCCACAAACACTGACACCATCATCAATCACTCTCAACAAACTCCAGCTACCAATCAGGATGTGGCAAATCAGCCAACCAATCGGTTTAAAAGTAGCAGAGCCAACATTCCAACCCCTCCCACCTCCACTTACAGAAAAACTGCCATTTCAAATGCAGTTCATTTGCAAAAGGCAGAAGCCAAAGCCTGATGATGATGGGGGTGATCCCATCGAAACGTTGCAAAAACACCTTTAATTTTACACGGGAAAAGACCCGGATAAACCAAAATCTACATACCTATACCCGTGAAAACCTACGAAAACAAATATCCTACCTCTACGGGGAGGAAACCTTCTGGCTAACCAGGACGTACGAAAAACTCGAAGTCCGAAGAGCCACCATCTTATGTGATCTCACATTCCTACGCAACTGCCGAGATAAAAACCTGATTCCCACATGCTTCCAACTAAAATTTCACTCAAAAACCTCAGCCACTGAAAGGATCCTGAAAAGAACTGAATTAGCCTTAATCAGAAATGAACTCCACATGAAAAGATTCCTATTAGACCAAACCAACAAAGATCTATTCACTCTTCACCTCAAACTTAGCAACAAAATACACCCAGCACTCTGGGACAAGCTAAAACAACTAGCCTTCTGGATGGCCGAAACAGAAACCTCTCACAAAACAGAAAAACACACCAACAAAATCCGCAAACTTGAAAAATACCAGAAACCCAACCCCCCTCCTAAACAATTCATTAAAAAAACAGTACATAATATATCAAACAGGACCCTCACCATATCAGAAACCAAGGTCCTTTCCAAAGGATTTAACTTTGCTGTCACCCCCAAACACATCCCCACAGAAAACATAATATGTGGAGTTGAAGCTTCACTCACCAAAATCAATGCAGATGAAGCCAACAAAATCAGACTCGAAGTTACCAATATCCTATGCTCCAATAAGCCACCCAAAAGCAATTTAGAGAAAGGAGAAATAAGAGCACTCATCAACTTGAAGAAAGACAACAACATAATTATTCTCCCAGCAGACAAAGGCAACGCCACAGTGGTAATGAATACATCTGACTACCAGGCTAAGCTATCCAACCTACTCCAAGACCCTGCTTACAAACTTCTAAACACAGATCCTACCACCTACCTGGAAAAAACCACCAAATCCAAAATAAAAGCCTCTCCCATCAGCAAAGAAATCCAGCAAAAAATCATCCCCAGAGAAAAATCATCCAGATGCCCCAAGCTCTATGGCCTCCCCAAGATACACAAAGAAGGAACACCACTCAGGCCCATAGTCAGCTCCATAGGCTCACCTCTACAAAATCTTGCCAAGTTTCTTGCAAAAAAATTACAACCCTATGCAGAATCTATCAAATCACATGTACTAAACTCATTCCAGTTCGTAGAGATGATCCAGAAACAAAATCTACAGCCCAGCGATCTACTCGTGAGTTTTGATGTCGTATCCCTCTTCACCCAAGTGCCTATAAAAGAAACCTTGACAGCTATCCAGAAGAAATACAACCCCCCCAAATACATCCTGGATCTAACCAACCACTGTCTAACTAACACATACTTCATTCACAATGGACAAAGGTACAAACAAATAGAAGGAGCGCCTATGGGGTCACCACTCTCACCAGTCATCGCAAACCTTTTCATGGAACACTTTGAAACGAATGCCCTAGATAAATCGGAACACAAACCCAAACTCTGGCTTAGATATGTGGATGACACTTTTGTAATTTGGCCACACGGAAAAGAAAAACTACACAACTTCCTCACACACCTCAACAGCCTACACCCCAAAATACAATTCACTATGGAAATAGAAGATAACAACCAACTTCCCTTTCTGGATGTCCTAATCTACAAAAAACCCAATGGCTCCCTAGGACACACCATCTACCGGAAAAAAACACACACAAACCGCTACCTAAACGCACAATCACATCACCACCCTGCACAGATCAACTCTGTAGCCAAGACCCTCATCTCCAGAACCAAACGCCTAGCTGACAAAGACCACCTGAAAAATGAATTACAAACCCTCACAAAGATATTAATCTCTAATGGTTTCCAAAGAAACACAATCACCAAACTAATCCAAAAGCAGACACCCCCCAAGATCCAAAACACAGAACAAGACAATGGCATCGCTCTCCTCCCCTATATTAAAGGTACCACTGATAAAATCAGCAAAAAAATTCTCCACAAACACAATATAAAGACATCCTTCGACACTAACCAAAAAATTGCCAACATTTTAAGGAACCCCAAAGACAAAATCCAGCTAGAAAACCAAGGAGTCTATGAAATACCATGCAAAGTCTGCTCGTCCACATACATTGGACAAACTAATAGGAGAATTAGTGCACGTATCTCAGAGCATAAGAATTCTGTTAAAAGACAAGTAAATACTTCCTCCCTCTTCCAGCACTTCCAAGCAACAGGTCATCAAATTGACTTTGAAAAAACCAAATTGCTCTCCAGGACTGAACACTCCAACAGGAGAATGATTATGGAAGCTATTGAAATAGAAAAACATCCCCAAAATATGAACAGACGCGATGATGCCTCCCGCCTGCCAGACATCTGGAAACCAGCTCTGGCCACTAAACGAGTCCCGGCCACTAAACAAACCCTGGCCGCTAAACGAGTCCCAGCCACTAAACAAGTCCCGGCCACAAACACTGACACCATCATCAATCACTCTCAACAAACTCCAGCTACCAATCAGGATGTGGCAAATCAGCCAACCAATCGGTTTAAAAGTAGCAGAGCCAACATTCCAACCCCTCCCACCTCCACTTACAGAAAAACTGCCATTTCAAATGCAGTTCATTTGCAAAAGGCAGAAGCCAAAGCCTGATGATGATGGGGGTGATCCCATCGAAACGTTGCAAAAACACCTTTAATTTTACACGGGAAAAGACCCGGATAAACCAAAATCTACATATATATATATATATATATATATATATATATATATATATATATATATATATATATATATATATATATATATATATATATATATATATATATATATATATATATATATATATATGTTGCATATATATATATATATATATATATATATATATATATATATATATATATATATATATATATATATATATATATATATATATATATATATATATATATATATATATATATATATATATATATATATATATATATATATATATATATATAAATATGCCTTTAAATGATAGTATATTAGTTGGTAAGGCTAATATGCTTCCACTATTACTAATTATTAAATTGTTTTGGCCCAAATCAGATTTTTGTTTTGGTTTCTGAAACTGTAAAATACAATGTAAATTGAGTAAATCCTTACCAAAACATTATGAGAGCCCATATTTTATATCACTCTCATGTTGGAGAATTTTACAATAGGGCCTGAAATTTTTGGGATTTGCATTGTTTTGCTATGATGTTTATCGTACTTTTCGGAGTATAAGACATTCTTTTCCCCCATAAAAGAGGAAATGTTGGTGCGTCTTACACATCGAATAGAAGCCATTTTTGGCCTCCTGAAACCTCACCCCATGGGTCTGTTTTTGCCAAAAACGAGCCCATTTTTCAGAAAAAGGGAGCACTCAGAGGGTTTGGCAGGCCTGCAGAGTGCTCCTGGGGGCTGGAAAGAGCAAAAATGGCACTCCTGGGGGGTTTGGGATGCCAAAAAAGGACCTGTTTTTTGCCCATTTTTCACAAAAATGTGGCGTGCAGACAGTGGTGGGTTTCTGCAGGCTCGCACCTACTCGCGAGAGCCGGTTGGTGAAATTTAGAGAACCGGTGAGAGGGGGTTCCACCGGCGTACCTGGAAGTAAATCTGGCCCGCCACTGCCAGTGACCGAACGGGAAGGGAAGGAAACGGAAGGAAGGAAAGAAAGAAAGAAAGAAAGAAAGAAAGAAAGAAAGAAAGAAAGAAAGAAAGAAAGAAAGAAAGAAAGAAAGAAAGAATTAATTTATCATCACAATTGAGTCCAAAATTTTGGTTGCGAAGCAAGAGCATTGTTAAATGAGTTTCACCACATTTTAAAAGATGGCCACTCCCACCCTGTCACATGACTGCCAAGCCACGCCCACAAAATAGGCCACACCTACAGAATAGGTTCTAAAAAAATTTGAAACCCACCACTGCGTGCAGATGACTTGGGATGCCTGCTGAGTGCTCCTGGGGGCTGGAGAGAGCAAAAAACAGACACACGGAGGCCTAAACAATTTTTTTCTTGCTTTTCTCTTCGAAATCTTGGTGCGTCTTATTCTCTGGTGCATTTTATAGTCCAAAAAATACGATAAATATTACTATTTAAAGGCACTTTGGGGAGAAAAAACTATGATGATTTAAAATTGCAAAGCTGAAGCCTGCAAGAGGATGTCATTTTCTCCTTCCTGCTAGTTTATAAAAAATGGGGAAACAGCAAGCAGCTGGAAAGGTACAGAAGTTGCAACAATTGATGAAGACTATAGCTCTGCAGGACAAAGTTTAACATTCTTAAAATAAACGCTTTAGTTGCCTGACCATTCTTCAGGTGAGAGCTTCAAGCTGGCTATATTTAGGAGATAACAAGGCAAACAGCCAACAAGTCAAGGAACCAATCAGGAAAGCCTAAGCAGAAACAATGAGAATGAGATTCTGGAGGATAAAAAGAACCTAATTTGGGACAAAAAATCCAGAGGGCATTCCATTATCACATTTCTCCAGATCCCTCATTGCACCTACTTGCATAAATTATCTAATTGGGGCCCCATTTTGGGATTGACTTTCTAAATAGAAAATGCATTGTGTTAATCTGCTTGCACTCCTATTCAAGGAAAGGCTTTCTCAATAGAATATATATGCTTGGTTGGAAAATGTTGCTTATTATATCAGTAAATTCATTTGATTTATCTGATGACCCATTTCGATGTCTTTGTCTGAACAACTTCATAATAGAGGGTAAATTGGCATTGAAGTCTTCCTGACCAGAATCCAACTCCAAGTCACCTGTCATGGTGACTTTTGACACTAAGAATCATATTCAAGGACCATTTCACTGAGAGTTTATTATTTTGTTTGCCTGTTTCTGCTAAGTATGGTTAACAGCTTAAGACATACTTGGCAGGGTTCCAAATAGCATCCAAAAGTAAATCAGAGTCCGAGGCAAAGTGTTGCTCATAGTTCCAATTTATTAAGAGAGCCATGTTGGCACATCTGGGAAAACCCAAATCTGAAAGCTTCCCTGTTTTCCCCACCTAGTTGAAAGTTCAACATCTTGCCCCCACACCCACAAGTTGATGACATGGCCCAATCTCCCACTGCCATGCTGGCAGTTCCATCCATCCAATGCCGGTCAGATACAGAGGTGCAGAGACAAAGGATGACCTTGACTTTATAGAAAGAATGTTGTTGTGGCTGCATAGTATGTGACTCCTTACAATCCCTTCCATTTTCCCACAATAGAAAATGCATAGCAGAATAATAGAAAATGTGGCATGCCAAAGACCCAAAAGAAAAGATGGCTGCAGGCCTGATAGTACTGATGACCATACCTAGCAGAAATAGGGGACAAGATAATAAACTGTCAGTGAAGTGGGCCTTGAATATGATTCTTAGTGTCAAAAGTCAGCATGACTATGGAGTTGGGTTAGGGTACACATAATCAGCCTCCGACCAATGGAAACATAATAAAAAGGAAGAAAGATGTTCTAATACAGAGACTTTGCATGTGTTTTTTATTTAAATGTCCACTTTTCCTCTCCATCTTCCCCTTGGTAATGATCAAGACTGATCCCTGTATTGCTAAGAAAACATTTTGATAAAGTGTATCCTGAAGGTTCAACATATCTAACCTGTATATTAAAGGTTTCTAACTGGTTTTCTGAAGAGCCTCCCTTTCTTCCCTTCACCGTCCAATATTCCAGACCAAAAGCCATGACAGAAGACAGCCTTATCTCAAAGGATTTCTGTCAGTCTTCCATGTTTAATAATACAATAATAATACAATAATACAATAGCAGAGTTGGAAGGGACCTTGTAGGTCTTCTAGTCCAACCCCCTGTGTGGGCAGGAACCTTATACCATTTCAGACAAATGGCTATCTAACATCTTCTTAAAGACTTCCAGGTTTGGGGCATTCACAACTTCTGGAGGCAAGCTGTTCCAGAGGTTAATTGTTCTAACTGTCAGGAAATTTCTCCTTAGTTCTAAGTTGCTTCTCTCCTTGATTAGTTTCCACCCATTGCTTCTTGTCCTGCCCCCAGGTGCCTTGGAGAATAGTTTGACTCCCTCTTCTTCTTTGTGGCACCCTCTGAGATATCGGAACACTGCTATCATGTCTCCCCTGGTCCTTCTTTTTATTAAACTAGACATACCCAGCTCCTGCAACCGTTCTTCATATGTTTTAGTCTCCAGTCCCCTAATCATCTTGGTTGCTCTTCTCTGCACTCTTTCCAGAGTCTCCACGTCTTTTCTACATCGTGGAGTCTCCACGTCTTTTTCTACATCGTACACATTTAACCCTGAGTTTCATGCATGGAATGAGCTTTTGGTCCGTGCTGTTCTTGCCTCACTAAAACCAAGTCTCCAATTTTGTGTATTGTTTTCTAAGATTAGTGCTCTTCAGTGCAGTGGTGGGATTCAAAAAATTTACTACCAGTTTTGTGGGCATGGCTTAGTAGGGATAGCAGGGGAAGGATACTGTAAAATCTCCATTCCCTCCCCATCCCAGGGGAAGGTTACTGCAAAATCCCCATTCCCTCCCGATCAGCTGGGACTCGGGAGGTAGAGAATAAATGGGGGAGGGACCAGTCAGAGGTGGTATTTACCGGTTCTCCGAACTACTCAAAATTTTCACTACCGGTTCTCCAGAACTGGTCAGACCCTGCTGAATACCACCTCTGCTTCAATGTCAATGTTGAGTCCTTCTTTCTGGTGCATGCATTTTATCTCAAATAAGCACTAACTAATACACAGAGAGAGACAGAGACAGAGACAGAGACAGAGACAGAGTAAGGGAGAGGAGTCAAAAATAAAATGTATGGACAGTCCAATGCTCTACTTCCTAATAGAAATAAAATCTTGATCTATAGATGGTTTTTTGAAGCAATTTGAATGTTGCAAGCCCTGGACAATAAAGAGTAGACAAATTAAAACACTTTTTCTAAATGCTGTATTGACTTTACATCAAAATTAACAACCAATGTACATCTGTCTCTTGCTTAAGTAGAAATAGCTTTCCCACATAACACAATTGAAGCTTGAAAATTGATTAAACCAGAGACGTTGATGTCCTGCTACGTTTGTCTGTGTTGCTAGTTTTATGCTTTTTCAAGCAAAGTACAAACATGTGGGAGGTATTTCCTTAACATAGAAAGATACAAGGAGGGCGGGAGAGGGAGGGACAACAACATCTGGTACAGAAAAAGAGGAAACTTTCATCTTACAAATGTGTTCGCTGGGGAATAACATGAGCTTTCTTTTTAAAAAAGAATCTGACTAACATCTAAGCGACTTACCAAAAATAGGTGCCTCTTTCCTTTTTAAAAGCCAAGAGTGAAACGCTATCCATTGGATAAAGGAAATATTATACAATGGGAGTCATTTAGAGCTCAGACTGCTACCAGTGAGATTTAATTTTGTCTGCCCGTGGGATTTCTGAAGCCTTTTAATGCAGGTGCCCCTTCTTTTTCATGGACTGAATATTAGATTCTTCTTTTTGGTTGGATGCTGGCCAGGCTGAACCCATATTCTCTTCTCTGCAGTTGCTCTGCAGTCAATTGGTAAAAAAGCACCATTAGACCAATCCATAATAGATGAGAGGTAATAGCATCTTGTAGCCCCAGACCCATCCTAGATATCTGCACTGGTTCCCCCTCCCCCTTTAAAAAAAAGACTGGATTAGTCCATGTGCCTAATACTTCTAAGCATGGATTCACACAGGTTGGGTAACTTGATTGCACATTGTGGGAAATCTCACACTTTGTTGTTTCCCAGCATAGGAGCACTTTGGCCAACACAATGGGAGATAGTTCTCTCACCTTCTGAAGATCTTTTGACCCCTTTGCGCCATTAGCCACATCCTGACTGTCCTTTCTTTCAAATTCTGGATGGTCAGTAGGATGTTGTTATTGTTGTTGTTGTTGTTGTTGTTGTTGTTAAATTTAAATATATGATTTTTGAAGGACTACCCTATTTTCTCTTGTCCTCTGTTTTTTTTCAAGCAAACCTTTAAGACTGCAACTAAGGCTGGATTTTCTTTCACATATATGCTTTTAGAACTTTAGAATTTCAATGATAGTAAGCATTGTAAATATGGCAGGTTTAGGATCAATGGTGGGTTCCTACCAGTTTGGACCAGTTCAGCTGAACTTATAGTGGTTTGGCGGCTTGGATCACTGGAACCGGCAGCAACCCAGGTCTGCCACGCACCTGAACCGGTTCCCTGGGCCGATATAGATATAGATATAGATATAGATAATACATTGTTGTGCTGATAAATAAATAAGGGAGACTAGTATAGATCTATTTCAAGCTATTTAGCTCTCATCAGCTAGCCATACCATCCATCCATCCATCCATCCATCCATCCATCCATCCATCCATCCATCCATCCATCCATCCATCCATCCATCCATCTATCTATCTATCTATCTATCTATCTATCTATCTATCTATCTGCCCCAAAACTGTGTATTTCACACGGAGAAGAATTCTAGTATCTTTCTTTTTAGGAATTAGCTAGGATCAGCAATTCATATCTGGTAGTTTATAAGGCCAAGAAAGTCAGCTTGTCCTCAGAAGCAGCAGAAATGAGCCAAAAGGTTTAAATAGATTATTCCAAGCCATTCTGCTGAATTATGATGCAAAATAACACCCTCTATTTATTCTTAGTTAATGAAATTCATTACCACAAACCAAGACAGCTGCAGCTTAACCTAGTGGGCTTCTAGATTTGGCTTATACCAGCGCATAATTTGCTGGATTTTGCAAGTTGGTTAAGAGCAGAATGGAGCTGCCACACTGAATATGCTGGTCAGTTGTTTGGCGGCTAACAATACTACACAGTGATTTGAAAGGGACAGGCAATGTTGACCAGCAACCTCAATCTGGAACAAGTATCTGAATCTGCTAAGGTTGGCTGAACAAGCTGTCCTGGGTCCTTTTTTGGAGAAGGTGCGGGGTATAAATTTGAATAAAATAAAATAAATAAATAAAATAAATAAGATAGACCTATATACAAGATGAATATATTAACAGTGCATAGTTGTATAGAGAAAGGAGCAGTGTCACCGTTCCTTTGAATTTTCTACACGCACATCCCACCACTCAATACTATGGGGCAGAGGCCTAAGTCCATTTGAAGCAGTAAGCACTGAGATTCTTTCTGCCAATATTTTTGCAGGGATGTGTTATTCCCTTAGATGTGCATATAAGCTCTGTTCAAAAGTTCAGATCAACATAAGGAAGTTAATGGGGCATTTGCTTAAGACTCTCTTGTGACCCATAAAAAGCAGAACAATCCCAGGAAGAAGGATGAAATCCCAGGAAGATAATAAAAAACAGTAGATTCACTGTATTTTCAATGAGCTACCAGCCTCAATTGGTGGTTTGCATTTGACTCAAAAAAAAAACCCCAACACATTTTTGCGGGTCTATATTTAATAGATATTTTGGGACAAAGATACATAATCTATGTCTAGAGACACCCATACATAATCTTTGTCTCTGTGGACCAGTATTGGTCTGTCGCCTGTTAGGAAGCAGGCGAGCAAGCAAAGCTTTATCTGGGCATGTGTGGCAAAGGTGGGTTTCCTCCCAGTTTGGGCAAACCTATAGTGGTTTTCCAGACTGAGTCACTGGAACCAGAAGCGACCCAGGCCTGCCACGTCCCCGAACTGGATCCCCAGTCTCTTCTCCTGTCGCCAGTATGTTTCTCTGCATGCATAGAACAGTTTTCAGTAAACTGAGCATGAGTTTGCAAAATTTTTGTGTGTGCACAAAATGCCCTCTCTCAGCAGACCAGTAGTAAACTGGTTAGGAACCCACCACTGACGTGCAGGAAAAGAATAGAATAGAATAGTTGGAATGGACCTTGGAGGTCTTCTAGTCCAACCTTCTGCTTATGCAGGAACCCCTATACCACTTCAGACAAATAGTTATCCAGCATCTTCTTAAGAACTTCCAGTATTGGAGCATTCACAACTTCTGGAGACAAGTTGTTCCACTGATTAATTGTTCTAATTGTCAGGAAATTTCTCCTTAGTTCTAAGTTGCTTCTCTCCTTGATTAGTTTCCACCCATTGCTTCTTGTACTACACTCAGGTGCTTTGGAGAATAGCTTGAGTCCCTCTTCTTTGTGGTAGCTCCTAAGATATTAGAAACACTGCTATCAGGTGGCCCCTAGTCCCTCTTTTCATCAGACTAGACATATCCCATTCCAGCAACCTTTCTTTATATGTTTTAGTCTCCAGTCTCCTAACTATCTTTGTTGCTCTTCTCTGCACTCTTTCTAGAGTCTCAACATCTTTTTTACACCGTGGCGACCAAAACTGGATGCAGTATTCCAAGTGTGGCCTTACCAAGGCATTATAAAGTGGTATTAACACTTCACATCTAGGTTTCGTGTGAAACTATGAAACTGGTCCCTGGTGGTCAGAAAGGTTGGGGACCACTGTTAACTCTAGATCTTTTCAAACTTTATGACCCAATAATATTTAATATTTAACTATAAACATATGGAAGTCATTTTCATTTGTGTACTATTTTCAAAAAGGTGTTGATAAAAGTCCAAATCAAAATTCCTTTGATTTGCCCAGCAATTTTTGGAGAGTATGGTTATAGATGTGCCATTTTAAAGGCTTAGAGTATAGCACCTGGCTAGCAACAGAATTGTGAACACCTGCAGTAAATTGTATCATTTTCAAGAAACTTTCTGAGCATAAATAGCCACTGTAGAGATAAAAATAAAAATAAAACCCTGACAAGTTGCAAGCTTGGCCCCAAGTAAAACAAAAATATATTGGCTTTTTATCTGATTCAAATCGAGCTAATGTGCCACCTGTTTAAGCAGGCACTTCTTGCACTGACTGCTTTTCCTCTCGCTGCAAGTCAACACATACAGATAAGATTACGGACTCTCTGTTGCACTTGATTTTCATGCCATTTCAATAGCATATTAAGCTTCGAGCAGAGCAATACAAATAGGGGCAGGTAGAGGACATATGACACATATACACTTCTGCCCCAGAGTAATTCCATTTTTAAATGAGAGAAACACGAGAATGTTGCCAATATGTTGAACTACTGAGGGTGTTCAGCTTTCTGACAGTCCAATCCCTGTGAGCTGTTCTATTTATATATATATTTATTTCAGATCCTCTGCAGTATCATACCGTGAATGATTTGATAGCACCTTTCAATGTTTTTAAACCTTCCTTTAACTGCAGGATCAAAGAGGACGAAACTTCTATCATGTAACACAGCCAGCTTCGGCAGTACAATATTCAGCACACCTGGCAATCTCGTATAGATCTAACCTGGGTGATGTTGGGTATTATCACTTCCAATTAACTTCAAAGATGTTGGATAGTAGCCTTCAGAGCAATCAGGTCTGGAAAGCTAGCAGGGAATCATCCGTTTGTATCAACTTAAGTCTCTTATCTCCATCAGCTCAGCTTACATTTTGAACTCACTTTAGCCACAGAATTACAACTGACTAGTCAAACAAATACTGCCCCAGAGTTTTGTAGCATAAAACATCCTCTGGTTTTTTAAAAAAATAAATAAAAAAAATCTAAAAATGAACTCCTACTATCAGACTGAAAACTGGAACATCTCCCTTAGTGCCGATGGATTTAAGAGATCTAATAAGGCCAAGTAATCAGTTAATTAAATTCTATTTCTGAATGTTCTGACTACAAAAAAATGGAGATATCCTTTCAAAAGTATCCTTTCAAAAAGGAAGCACTAGACACATGATCCGTTGCTCAGTTATTAAGAGAATACAATTTACATCTCAGAGCTAGTAAAATTGCATTAGTTTCAATGGTCTGGCTCTTCAGAGCAGCAACATGTTTTGTTTTCTAGGTTCATGTAAAATTTCATTAAAAGATGAGCTCCTATAAAGCATTTAAGAAAGGCATTGTGTTCATTTTTTAAGTGCACACTACTTTATTTCCTGCTTTTCTTTCCTTCAAACCTGGCTATGTAAACAAAAATAGCACACTAATTATATATAAAATAACCTCTCATCTATCTATCTATCTATCTATCTATCTATCTATCTATCTATCTATCTATCTCTATCTATCTATCTATCTATCTATCTATCTCTATCTATCTATCTATCTATCTATCTATCTATCTATCTATCTATCTATCTATCTATCTATCTATCTATCTATCTATCTATCTATATATATATATATATATATATATATATATATATATATATATATATATATATATATATTTGTTTTCACAACTTCCTGTTAGGGCCTCATTAAGGGAGGAGACATACTGTTTCCCTCTCTGCCTTTCGGCTCATCACCAGAGACCATCTAGACAGAGAACCATGAATTACGTTGTGTAAATTTTTTTAGATATGTGTGTTAGTTTTATGAGCTGATCAATAAATTTAAATTTGAGAGACCAAGATAGATCTATTTCGAGCTTATTAGCTCTCATCAGTTGGCCACACCCCACTGGGATTCGAACCGGGGCTGCAATGCATCCAAGGCAGAAGCCTAGCACTACAGCCTAACCGGCTCTACCCATTGCATCAGCTAAGACAGGAATATTTAGTATAGATAATTGTTTTCACAACTTCCTGTTAGGGCCCCATTAAGGGAGGAGACATACTGTTTCCCTCTCTGCCTTTCAGCTCATCACCAGAGACTATCTAGACAGCAAGCCAAGAGTTCTGTTGTGTAATTTTTTTTTATCAGCTCATGATCAGCTCATAAAAACTAACACACACACACATATATATGTCAGAGCACCTGGTATGCCCAAATATGGGAGGAAGGGAGCATACTGCTACCCATTTTGCCTTTCAGCTCCAACCTAGGAGCTTTCCAGGCGGGAAACCATTTTGTGTTGCATTTGTGCTGATAGATAAATAAATTTAATTTATTTATCTATCAGCACAAATGCAATGTATGTATGTATGTATGTATGTATGTATGTATGTGTGTGTGTTTTGTGTGTATGTTAGGTTTTTGAATAATAAATAAATAAATAAGGGAGACTAGGATAGATCTATTTCGAGCCGAAAGGCAGAAAAGGAAAGCAGTATGCTTCCTCCCTTAATTGAGGTTTACCAGGGTGTTGTGACACAAGCATATACTTATTTCCCCTGTCTCAGCTGATCAGGAGGAGAACCTGGTGGCTTAGTGGCTAAAACATCTGCCTAACATGGAATACAGCCCTGGTTCAAATCCCAGTAAGGGTATGGCTAGCTGATGAGAGCTAAAAAGCTTGAAATAGATCTACCCTAGTCTCCTTTATTTATTTATTCATCAGCTCAAAAACCTAACATACATACATACATACATACATACATACATACATATACATGAAAACAGATAGATAGATAGATAGATAGATAGATAGATAGATAGATAGATAGATAGATAGTTGTTTTTCACAACTTCCTGTTAGGGCCCCATTAAGGGAGGAGACATACTGTTTCCCTCTCTGCCTTTCGGCTCATCACCAGAGACCATCTAGACAGAGAACCATGAATTGTTTTGTGTTAATTTTTTTAGATATGTGTGTTAGTTTTATGAGCTGATCAATAAATTTAAATTTGAGAGACCAAGATAGATCTATTTCGAGCTTATTAGCTCTCATCAGTTGGCCACACCCCACTGGGATGCCCCGGTTCGAATCCCAGTGGGGTGTGGCCAACTGATGAGAGCTAATAAGCTCGAAATAGATCTATCTTGGTCTCTCAAATTTAAATTTATTGATCAGGTCATAAAACGTGTGTGTGTGTGTGTGTGTGTGTGTGTGTGTGTGTGTGTGTTTTCATAGATTTTCAAGGGGGTACAAGACCAGCATATATATATATATATGTGTGTGTGTATATATAATTGTTTTCACAACTTCCTGTTAGTGCCCCATTAAGGGAGGAGACATACTGTTTCCTTCTCTGCCTTTCGGCTCATCACCAGAGACCATCTAGACAGAGAACCATGAGTTCCGTTGTGTAATTTTTTTTTAGATATGTGTGTTAGTTTTTATGAGCTGATCAACAAATTGTCTCTCAAATTTAAATTTATTGATCAGCTCATAAAAACTAACACATATGTATGTATATGTATATATATACATATATACATATATATATGCTTGTGTCACAACACCCTGGTAAGCCCCAATTAAGGGAGGAAACTGATCAGGATAGAACCAGTGGTCTGATGGCAATTACAACTGCCTCACATGTAGTACTTCCCTGGTTTGAATGTGAATGTGTCACGTGATCTTGATTCTATCCCTCTGTTTATGTAGCCTAGAACTGTGTTATATTCTCTCTACTGGGATTATGTGCATGCATTTAGTTTGCTTGGCTGTTTGTTCTTACCTTTGAACATATGTTTTTTTCCCAGCTCTCCAATCTGCAAAATAACCCTGGCATATCCTTAATATTGTCCCTTAACATATGTAGTATGTTCTCAAAAAGGTTTTTTTAAGCAACTTAGTGTGATACATTTAATATGGCAATAGAAAGCAACTGTGTGCCAAAGCAAACCATGCACAACTATTGATATAATTCTTTTTATTTGTTTATTATTTATTTCATTACAACAATTATGTGTTTTTCAGTTTTAATATAATTCTTAAATGCAGCAAATTAATAAGACCTTCAGACAATGGTATAGCAGCTTCTGCGCTTTGAATACTCCTTTGGATGTTGGGAAACAATTTTCTCCTTTCCTTTCTTCTTTTAATAGATAAGAACCTGAAGAAAACAATCACATGGCTAAGCAAAATGTTTTACCATTTTTCTTCCTCTTCTTTCCCCATCCCCCTAGAGAAAGTGTCCAGGAGACAACAACTCCTTTTAGTTGCCAGAGCTGAGCTAAAGAGACACTGTGCAATTTCATTTTTACTACACAGTTACCTTAATATCATTTGGATAACAAATTGACCTAACTCAATTACCCTTAATGTGCTCCTAGTGACTGAAAGTCAGAGTAACAAGGGAAAATATTAAGTGCTACTCAATCAGATTTAATTATTTTTTCCTTCCAGCTGCTCCATTATCATCTTTTCTCCAAATTTGTCACCCTGATCCAGGGTTTGCTATACTGCAGTGAAAGATGCATATAGGAAAGGGATCACAGGGAATCAAAATGGAGAACTCTAGGAGAACGGCCAGTGTGGCCATGAGGAAAGCCATTTATATTTTCCATAGCTATTTTAGATCGTTTGTTCTATTATAAAGCTATTCGTTCGGCAGAAATGCTGACCCCCGTGAAATTTTCAGACAAAAGATAATTATTTTATCCCACCCCTTCTAACTATTTTTATAATAAAAAATTTAAAATCCTTCTCTCCCCCTCCCTTTCTACTAGTCACTAATTTTATAGGAAAATGTATTGAAATAGGCCTCTTTCGTCATCAGGAGAAAGCAGAAAATGTATATTATGATTTTGATCATTGTTTTCCTTAACGTGATGAATACATACATAGCCTCTCTGTATGCTGATTTATTTTAAACAATGATATAGTTATTAGGACTATAATCCTAGTGTTGGGTTGGCAATATATATATATATATATATATATATATATATATATATATATATGCCATGATTACAAATGGTCTCTGTTACTTTAAGTGCTACAGTTGAATGTAATTGGCTGCTGTAATTAACTCAGCAATAAGAGGAGCACTGTTAGCTGACTGATTTGGCTGGCTTTGAACTGGAGATACTGTGGTATCAGATTAGGTCAGCAGAACAAGGAAGGATTGTGGATTGCAACTGTAAGCTAACTGTTTTTGAGTTAAAGACTGTATTTGATTAAGGACGGACTATCACTGATTGTGAAGCAGTAGTTTATTTTTCCTTCACAAGTACAGATACTTGTTTTTAACTATCAGTGTCTGTGACTCTATTAGTGTGGCAACGTTTCTCTTGCTGCAAATTCTTTTGCACAACTCTCTGTCTCCTAAAGTAGATATCTCCAACAATAGGCACCTATATTATACCAAGTACTTGGTGGCTCACAACCATATATGGGTGTAGAAGTATACAGAGGTGGGCTGCATTTACATTCACAAGCGGTTTGCTGGTTGTGAGCACGCATGCACACACATGCTAGCTTCACTCACACACGCCCCTTTGGGAGTGAAACAGAGTTTCAAAAAAGCAGGAAATCAACTCAGGCAGCTCAAGTGAGTAAAGCAGGGGTGGCGCGAAACACAGCTGGGCAGTGAGGCCAGAGGGAATGAGCCAGAAAGTTAGTTATAAATGGATAGGTTAGCACAAGGGAAAGTGGATGGGTCCAACCAGCGATAAAAGCTAAGGGTTCACCCAAACCCGCGCAACCACACAGCAGTCCACCACTGGAAGTATATATTCTAATCACTATTGAGTCCTGATGTAGTATCTGAACAAGTCCCGTTTTCTTGGCAAAACTTTCAGAAATAGTTGGCCATTATTCTCTTTCCTGAGAGAGAGTGATTAGGCCAAAATCACTCAACTGCCTTTGTGCTAACAATGGGATTAAAATGCATGCTTTCCCAGTTTTTATCCCTATGCCTTAACCAGCAAAGCAAAGTGGCCCTCATATATAATCTACAAATTTTTAAGGGATGTTTCGGTTTGATAGTACTTTTAAGAATCTTAAATTCTGAAACAACTGTATTCCATAAACTTCCTATTGTTGGGATCTTTATTCTGGAAATACTATTAGCTGGGAGGGAGGGGAAGGCTTCTTCCCTTGTCTTGTGCATAGACTGCAACCTCTTTCATTGAGGTACACACAGCACCTCTGAGAGGTTAATAGTGTCACTTCTGTGCCTTGACAAGACAAATAGGATTGTCTTGATGGTGCAAAGCACCTCATCAAGGCAGATGGCAGCCACTTCACACAGGCCTAATATACCTTCTCTCTTTCCTCAGGGGAGAGTTTAAATAGGATTTCCCGCAGTCCCTGTGCCGTGCATTACTCAATCTGTACTGATTTGAGTTCAACAATGTTATAGATCAGATGTACAGCCTGAAACACCATTGCTACAGTCCTAAACCCAAACACCCAACCCCCTCAGCTGCCAGTAGGACAGAGTCTAATTCATTGTGTGCCTGGCCTAAGAATAGAGTAGTATAGTGTAGTTTAACTGTAAATGTTTTCCTAATCAAAGTTGTTGTTATTTTTCTCCAGGTGTCATGCTTTTCTTTCATAGGACTCTTGTTCTTAAAAATGTCACCGCCAACGCTCAAAATGTTTTGTGCTCCCGTTAACATATTCCCTTGATCCATCCAACTGATATTCTGGATGAGAATCCAACCCAATTTTAAAAGTGCCTGTGTATGCTCACAAGAGGGACGTGGTGGCTCAGTAGCTAAGCCGCTGAGCTTGTCAGCAGTTCAACGGTTCGAAGCCCTATCGCCGCGTAACAAAGTGAGCTCCCATTACTTGTCCCAGCTTCTGCCAACCTAGCAGTTCAAAAGCACGTAAAAATGCAAGTAGAGAAATAGGAACCACCTTTGGTGGGAAGGGAACAGCGTTCTGTGTGCCTTCACCGTTTAATCATGCCAGCCACATGACCACAAAGACGTCTTCAGACAGCGCTGGCTCTTCGACTTTGAAACAGAGATGAGCACCACCCCCTAGCATTGGGAGTGATTAGCACATATGTGCCAGGGGAACCTTTACCTTTACGTTATGCTTACAATTGTCTACCTGTGCATTTTGTGTTGCATTTCAAAGAATAGGTGTTTCCATTTATCAGCACATGGTGAAATTGTGCTCTTTTCATGTTTCAGGAGGGCAAACATTTTGTTAGCTACTATGAAAAGACTGCCTTCTTTAACTGACACTAAATGTTCAGAGTGAGGACACTGTTCTCTACAACATTGCCCATCTATATCCATTAGAGTTTATGTATTTCTTTGATGGAGAAAAATCAGTGGTCTGTCATCTATATAGGCCAGGGGTGGGCAAACTTTGCAACTTTAAGTCTGAAGGACTTCAGCTCCCAGACTTCTCCAGCCAGCTGGAGAATTCTGGGAGCTGAAGTCCTTCAGACTTAAAATTGCAAAGTTTGCCCACCCCTGATATAGACAGTTATTGATTCTTCTCAGAACTCAGAAGAATTTCATTTCATTCAAGAAGAACAAAATAGAACTCCTCTGCCTAAATCTTCCTATATATCATAAGAAGAGAATATTTGTAGCTCAGGATTGAACTCTAGACTCTTGGTGTTCTCTGAGCATATTGTTTTCTTGCATATAATTCATCTCCTAGGTATGCACAATACCAGTAACACTTAGACTTCACAGTGCTTCACAGCCCTCTCTAAGCGGTTTACAGAGTCAGCATATTTTCCCCACCAATTTGGGTCCTCATTTTACCAACTTCGGAAGGATGGAAAGCTGAGTCAACCTTTAATAAGCCACTGTATTAAAAACTACAAGTTAACAATGGCAACATGTACAGAGAAAATGCGTTCAAAATGTTCTTCAGATGACATTTACTACCAGCGAGAATAGCGAAAATGTTTCCGAACTATTCACCAGATTTTTGGAAATGTAGCTAGGCCCACTGAACATTCTATCATATGTGGTGGACGTGTACAGCAGCAAAAAAATATTGGACAAGAATAAAAAACTGACTGGAAGAGATAACTACACAATTAATAGAGCTAAAACCAATTATTTTTATTAGGGATAATTACAGGGAACTATGAGAAAAACATTCAATACTTAATATTACATGTAATAACTGCAGCAAGAATCATATATGCACAAAACTGGAAGAACAAAAATATACCAACAGAGGAATAAAATATTGATAAAAAAATATTAGAGCGCACTGAGATAGACAGGCTTACAAAACAAATAAATGATAAAGGAGAATCGGATTATTACTTAATATGGAATTTATGGCACAGATGGCTAGAGGAAAGATGCAAAGAATAAGAAAACATAAAGGGAAGAAAGATTAAGAAATCAGAAAACAACCATAAAACCACATAGATAAATAAGAGGGGGAATAAGCCACTGTATACAGATAGTCCTCAACCTAGGACCCCAATTAAGGACAAAATGTATGTTGCTAAGTGAGAAATTTGTTAAGTGCCTTTTGCCCCATTTTACAATTTTTCTCACCACATTTGTTAAATGAATCACTGAACGACTTACATTAGTAACCTGGTTGTTAAGTGAATCTGGTTTTCCAATTGGTTGTGCTTGTCAGAAGGGGAATCACATGATTCCGGATCCCTGCAACAGTCATTAATAAGAGTCAGTTCCCAAGCATCCAAATTTTAATCAAATGGCTATGGGGATACTGCAACAGACGTTAAGTGTGAAAAACCAAACTAAGTCATTTTTTTTTCAGTAGCATTGTAACTTTGAATGGTCACTAAATGAATTGTTGTAAGTGGAGGACTATCTATATAAACAGAGAGCCAACCCCATTACCCCCTTCTAGCACTGTAGATCTAGGAAATGTTACAGTTTTACTAGTGAAGTGAAAGTTTTAAAGCTGTCACCTTGGGCAGCCTGATGTCTCCTGTGTTATATACGGCTGACCTGAACAGGAAATGTCACAGCGATGCTACACCCTATTCAAAGGGGGAAAAAAGTGTACTTCAGAGTCAGTCAGGTGGCAGCTGTCTCCAATTCCTTCAAGCAGCTGTATCTTTTCCTGGAATCATCCAGCTGCCATAGAATCCCAGAAGGAGTTGAGTTCAAAAAGTTGCAGACATGTGTGACTGCATGTCCATTCATGCTCTAAAGCAGGGGTCCCCAACCTTTGCAACTTTAAGTCTGAAGGATGTCAGCTCCCAGACTTCTCCAGCCAGCTTTGCTGGCTGGAGAAGTCTGGGAGCTGACGTCCTTCAGACTTAAAGTTGCAAAGGTTGGAGACCCCTGCTCTAAAGCACCTACTTGCCCTTGAATCAAAAGTTCTACACAGCTATGGGAGATATTCCAACGTTTATATTTCTTTCTTTTTTAAGTGTTTTTTTTAATTCTCTTACATACAATTATAGGTATACATTCATATAGTTATTCTTCTTCTTTACATTTGTCATTCTTATACATTTATTATTCCTTTTAAAAAGTTATCATATACAGTTTGGGTTGCTTTATTTACCATCCCATCTGCCTGTTTTAACACCACCTTGTTTTCCCTTTCTTTTCACCCTCCCTCCCTTCTCTACTTGCTTCCTTCCTTCCTCCTCTCCTTCTCCTTCCTTCTTCCCTTACCTCTCAACATTTGTATTAATGCAGAGCAAACAGATAGTTCATATTTAACAATGCTCCGCACTTAAAGAGTGTCTTCCTCTTTGACCCACAGCTGTGTTTGGAAAGCGCTGCCACCTTCATTTGACTAGAATGAAGAGGACATTTCCATTGTTTCTGCCTCATTAAGAACAGGTTTCTTCTTCTTATTCTGCCGAGCAGAGGACCAATTTGAGATGTACTCCATTTCCAGAAATTCACAGAAGCTTCTCGTTTTCCCAGCTGCCTAGGAAACCTGTGACTGATTCTTCGAAAACTGTAGATCAGCAATTCATGGTTCCCTAAAATCATCTCAACCAGAAGAACAAAGATAACTGGAAATGATTTGTACATAGGAAGAAGCAAACAAATTAAAATATTTTTTTTCCAATGGCGTGAGAAAACAAATCATTTTAGTTACCATTTTCTCTTTGTTCTATGTAAATTATTTAAACTTGCTTCCAAAACCAGAAGCAACACACATTTTAATGACTGCATGCTTCTTTTAAGTTGAAAGGTAACATTGCTAGACTAAAGCTTTCAGCTTTCCCGAGTAGACCACACAAAAAACATGGCCCAATAAAACTAATTATTGTAAAGCACCATTAGCAGGATCCTGCTAATCTGAAAGGACAATTGTCCCACAAATTTCTTTTGTAGCCCAAGATCTTGGGGGAATCGCTTGCTTCACCCACTGAGCAGCTGAGGGTTATGCTTCCTCTTATGTGGCCATTTGCTTCTGGGCAGCAATTCTTTACCCTGCCTTCCAAGATTATTCCCATGTACTACTACAAAAGCTTTGTCTCCTTGACACATTTTGTATAATTATATGAATCTTGCATTATTTCTCAGCATCATGTTCTGTAATGGACTGTGTGGATGACCTTGGGGAGGGAAGGGATGCTGCTCAGGAAACAATGAGACAAGAGAGGCAGGAGCTCCCAGGGGCTTAACAGTCGGAGAAATTTTTTTAGAAAAGACTTGTCTTAAGGATCAAGCAATTAAAAACGGCAGCAGGAAATTCGTATCTCCAGACTTGCATGATTATGTAGCTTTACAAAACAGTAGAAATAGTTCATCTAGTCCGGGGTAGTCAACCTTTTTATACCTACCGCCCACTTTTGTATCTCTATTAGTAGTAAAATTTTCTAACCGCCCACCAGTTCCACAGTAATGGTGATTTAAGCTGGAAAGCCCACTCGTGGGTGGTAGGGACCAGGTTGACTACCACTGATCTAGTCCCTCTTCTTTGTGGCAGCCCCTGAGATATCGGATCACTGCTATCATGTCACCCCTAGTCCTTCTTTTCATCTTTATATGCTTTAGCCTCCAGTCCCCTAATCATCTTTGTTGCTCTTTGCACTCTTTCTAGCGTCTCAACATCTTTTTTACATTGTGGCAACCAAAACTGGATGCAGTATTCCAAGTGGGGCCTTACCAAGCAGAGGTGGTATTCAGACGGTTCGGACCAGTTCACCTGAATTTCTGATGGAAATCGTGGGCCCGCCCACCTGCCCCGGCTCTATGCCGTGCCATTAAGGCACATTTTCAAACCAAAGTGCATGCACAGAAGATCGATCACATGTGTGCACGTGCTCACATTTGCAAACTAGTAGGGAAGGTGGGTGAATATCACCCCTGTTACCAAGACATTATAAAGTAGTATTAACACTTCACGTGATCTTGATTCTATCCCTCTGTTTATGCAGCCTAGAACTGTGTTTGGTTTTTTGGCAGCTGCTGCACACGGCTGGCTCATATTTAAATGGTTATCTACTAGGATTCCAAGATCCCTTTCAACGTTACTACTATTGAGTGAGGTACCACCTATACTGTACCTGTGCATTTTGTTTTTCTTGCCCAAATGTAGAATCTTACTTTTTTTGCAATCGAATTTCATTTTATTAGATAGCGCCCAATGTTCAAGTTTGTCATGATCCTTCTGTATCTTAAGCCTAGCTTCTGGAGTGTTGGCTATTTGATGAGTTTCCCCATCTACCCCCTTGACTAAATCATTGATGAAGATGTTGAACAATACTGAGCCTAAAACAGAGTCTTGGTGTACCCCACTGCATACTTCTCTCCATGTAGATGCGGTTCCATTCATAACTACACACTAAGTGTGGTTGGTCAGCCGGTTACAAACCTATCTGGTGGTGATGCTGTCTAACCCACATTTTTCTATCTTATCAAGTAGTAGGTCATGGTCTACTTTATCAAATGCCTTACTGAAGTACAGGTAAATTATTCTTGGTCACTGGTTCATCCTTATGACCGTTGCAGCATCTCGGGGTCATGTGATCCCCTTTTGCAACCTTCTGACAAGCAAAATCAATGGGGGAGCCAGATTCACTTAACAACCAGGTTACTAGCTTATCAACTGCAATGCTTCATTTAACAACTGTGGTGAGAAATGTCATAAAATGGGGCAAAATTCACTTAATAAATGCTTCACTTAACAACAGAAATTTTGTGCTCAATTGTAGTCATAAGTCAAGAACTGCCTGTGATTAAAGGAACTGCAATGCTTGCTTTATTGAATATATCTTATAGTGAAATTCATCTACACTGGTTTAGGTTATGTAAACTATTTAGGCCAGATTTTTGGGGTGGAGAAATCTAAGATTCTTACTTTCTTTTTAATGAGCTTTATTTCTGATCATGGCTAATTAATAAAGAGGTTAGAATGTTACCTGTGTCTAGAAGCACAGTTTATGCTATGCATTTCTTGTATTGGGGCAAAATGTATCACAATATATTAAAAAATGCAATTTTGTGTTTTAGCTCATGGCATTTAATTTCTAGAGTGTGGCTTGAATCCCAGTTTGAAATTGCAATGCTGCCAAACACAGATTTCCAAGGTGAAATGGCTCCCAACTTTAATATAAAGTGAAGTAGATGTTCTCGTCCTTCACTAATAATATCAGAAGCCAAATCATCTAGTTCAACATGTGAGAAATAACATGTGACGTGCTCCCACAAGCTACCTACACTTTTATTACATATTAGCCAATAACCCAGCGTTGCCTAGGTATTTATTTATATGGGGGAGATGTCCGGACCAAACGTAATTTCTAATATTACATTTGGTCCAGACATTTGGAAAATATTGGATTTCCCCCCTTACTAGAGGGAGCCCTCTTGTGGATTACTGTGAAGCCATTACCATGACAACTCCACTGGACTGTACAATAGCAGCCATTTTACGGCAGTAGAGTAGAAGCCATTTTAAGGCACAACAGGCTGTATCTTAACAGAACACACACCCCAAGGGGTGTTAGGGGGTGACTTACCCCCACAGTAATTTTCTCCAGATGGTAAGTCATCTGTGTACCAGGTTTTGTTGAAATTGACTGTGGCGTTCCAGGTTTATGCTGGAACACATGCATACACACACACACACACACACACACACAGTCATTTTTATACACACACACACACACACATCACACGCTGATACTATAGCTTGTGTTCAGACACTAGCGTTTGCTACAAACAGGACTTTCTAGATGTTTTGGACTTCAACTGGTATCAGTTTTAATCAATCTGGATGATGCCTAAAATGTTCAAAACATTTGAAAACAAACTTGAGGAATGTGTTTCTGTGAGAAAAACAACAGGCAAAAAATACAATTTTTGAAAGTCTTCCAATCACAAAGGTAGACCTTTTTCCAGTCCATGTTTGGGGACCTCACTAACTAATTTCTACGTTAAGAGATTAAACTTGTGCAACTTGTATAAAGCACAATTTGTGCACATATGTAGGTGTACATTCTCTACACAAAATCTTTACTGTATATGCAATATTAAAATGTAAAATACTGCTATTCTTTCAACCTGAAGACAGTAAGCACATATGACTTAGGTAGGACTTCCAATGACCATCCCAAGTGATGTGATGCAGACTTCTCTAGCATAAAAGTAGCATATCACATTGGCTTTCGGACTTAAGCAAGTTTACTTCTCTTTACTTTAGGAATATCTGCAAACAAATTTCTGTTTTATCTTCTTCTAAAGATGCTGAAGTGTACTGTTTAGCATGCAACACAAAATTAAAAGCACATTTTGACCCTGCGTTTTTATGGCCCTGAAGACCTAATCAAACTCCATTAAAAACTTGCTGCCTAGCCACCAATGACACAAATGGATTTTGGATTAGTCCCATCCTGCTCTGGTTGGCATGGCTCTTGACTACTGTACTAAGAAATCTTCATTTCCTGATTGTGTTTCTCTCCAGGTCTTTAAATAGCTTTCATATCCAAGTCTAATTAGATCAGAGGCAACTAGGGAGGAGAAAAGTTCAAACTGAAGTTCAGCCAAACCACAAAGCCAGCCAAGTAGAAAACTCTATTTAGACAGTATAACTTAGATACCCTTCAGCCACTTCATTGATCTGCATGATCAATGGAAGCCTAGCAAGTCAAGAATAGGAGAATACTCATGAGGTTTCTTCAGGGTAAAACATAGGCAGCTTTGACTATTGCAGTATTCCATTGATTTCTAACTATTTTGGATTCTTTCTTGGGGAGGTTGGTTAGGGGTGGATTTAACAAATATTAAGTTGTCAGCAAGCTAATAAAAAAAGTTAGAATAGTGAAGAAAATCAGTCAATGCATGCCCTGGTTCTGTAAGTTTTTAATTTTACAAATTTGCTCAATTCATGTACCCCAAATTAGATGCAAACTAGAATGTTGTTTATCCCAAATGTTCACTTTTAAAGAAATATGTGATGCAGTTTGTAGTTCCAAAATATATGCAGAGATGCTACATGGAGGGAAATGCATTAAACCTGTGCTAGAAAACGTAGCAATGTATCTAGTTGCAATGGCTGGCTGTGAATGTTGGACCATAAGAAAGGCTGAGTGCCAAAGAATTGAGGCCTTTGAACTATGATGCTGGAGGAGACTTCTGCCAGTCCCTTGGACTGAAACCGGTGAGTTTTAGAGGAGATCAACCCTGACTGCTCTTTAGAAGGCCAGATCCTGAAGAGGAAACTCAAATACTTTGCCTGGAGATGAGCCTAATGCTGGGAATGATTGAGTGCAAAAGAAGAAGGGGATGACAGAGAATGAGGTGACTGAAGCAGTCGGTGTGAGCTTAAATGGACTCTGGAGGATGGTAGAGGACAGGAAGGCCTGGAGCAACATTGTCCATGGTCACGATGGGTTGGACATGACTTTGCAACTAACAACAAAAAGAAGAAAATGTAGATCCCTATAAGTGTAATATTTTAATGAAAAAAATGCTTGAAAATAATTTGTATGTTCAAAAAAGTATAGACAACTAAAATGCAGATCACTTTCATGAAGATTGTCCCTGAATTTATAGATCAAAATAGAGGGTCATAAAAAATGACCAGAAACTGACATTAACAGTCTTGCCAATTCCTAAAAATAAGTGTTGGGATATGAAACACAAAAGCTGTTCAAATATCAGTTCACCCATGTATTAGGTGTATTGTACAAATATGACAAAATATATTATATAGTTTAGCTTTCCCGAAATAATACATAAGCTGTAACATAATTATCAGTTTGCTCTGATCTCTCTCTCAATGTTGCTATGAAAAATTCTAATAAAAATGTGTAGAAATGTTTGTTTTTTCAGGATTGCCTCCGATGTATTAGAGAAAGTTGAGAAGACAAAAAAAGTTCTTTTTTTTCTTTTAAAAAAAAACATGTATATTGAGAGAATTGCACTGAAAATACGGCATAAATTGCAAAAAACAAAATGGAAGAAGGCAAAAGTATTCCCCCGCCCCCAAAAATAGATGTTTTAGAACATGATCTGGCAGATGTATCTATTCCTGGTGTGCAGTTATTTAGTGTGTGCTGAAAAGCAGCTTAGCTTCATGATGTAAGATATTGGAATCAGTCTCTTTGTAGTTTAAGTTGAAAGATGGGATTGAGACTAGATTCTAATACCAGTTCCAGGAAGCCTTTATCATCCACTGCTATCTGCTTTTCTTTGGCCCAGGTATCCTTTCTGAGCCTATGACAAAGTAGTCTGATGACTGTGTCAGTATAAATTGGTCTGGCCAAAATGAGAAAAAGGAAAAAAAAAAAAACCCACTGAATGGAAAATCAAGTCCAAAATGCTGCATTAACCAAAACATCGTGTTCAAAGCCCGTGAAATAGTAGTTCTTCTCTGATGGTCAGTTAATATCTAGAAAATGGTTAAATTGAGACCACCATTATTTCCAGATGGATTAATACCAACTGGATCATGACCAGCACCTGCAGCCAAATGAACTGTCGGAAAGCCAGAGTTTATGAGGACTGGTTGAATGGTTGAAAGGAATGGCTATGTTCAGTCCAGAGGAGGGCAAATTAAAGAAAGAGATATCATAGCTATGACAGTAACTGAATTACTGCAATGACAAAAGGGGGATGTACCGTATTTTTGGCGTATAAGACGGACCAAGATTTTGAAGAAGCAATTTTTTAAAAAAAAGTTTTTGCACTCTGCAGACCTCCCAAAAATGGCCCTTTTCATGAAAATGGGCTCATTTTTGTCAAACAAAGGGCATGCATAGCCTTTAGGAGGCTTGCAGAGTGCTCCTGGGGGCTGCCCCCCAATGAACAAAAAACCCAGCCCATTTTCAGCTCATTTTTGCCCTCCCCAGCCCCCAGGAGCAATCTGGAAGCCTCCTAAAGGCTATACACAGCCATTTTTGCAAAGGGGGCGGGGTTTCAGGAGGCCAAAAATGCTGTATTCAGTGTAGAAGATGCACTCAGATTTTCACCCTCATTTTTGAGGGAAAAAGGTGTGTCTTATACTCCGAAAAATACAGTACTTGATCTCTGTTGCTCCTGAAATCAGGATTAGGTCCTAGAAGAAGAAAATGAGATGAAGCAAATTTGTTCTAAGTATTAAGACTGGTGAAATTATGGATTCTTCTGTCCAGATGACAAAAATAATCACAAGCGTATTTCTAACTCTAACATTCTGCTCGTAATTCTGTCTACTGATGGCGCATACAGCCCAAGACACTGTTTCTTCCACATGTTTAAAGTAAACTATTTCCTCCCAAAACTTCTTAAAGCACCTCTCTGATTAAGTGAAAATCTACTGTAAAAGGCAAGCAATATGGTGCAATTAATACCAGAGCTGTCAAAGAAACAGGGATGATAATAATGTGAACAGGCAGGCCCTGTTTAAGGGCTAAAATGTAAAGCACCATCTGTAAGCGATGAAATGACATTTACACGGAGTGTAATTTACATCTGACTGACAATCTTCCTTTATGAAAGATGAATTTACTTGGGGTGGTGTGTTTTTTTTCCAATAGGCAAGTTAGATAATGCTGCAGCAAAACTTGACTTTTAATTTTATTATATAATGGTGAAAGAAACATCGGGGAAATTGAAAAGGTGATAGCAAACAAGAACCAGCTGCTTTTGACACTAGCATTAGTTTATTACTACATGAAAGCATGTTAACTTGCCTTATTAATTCATGTTCTGGTAATATCACACCAGAAAATGGAGCTACTCTAGGGATTCCTAATGGGATAAAAATGTCACCATTCATATTCAAACTATGTAAAAGTGGCCACCAGATGTTTGGAACATTCTAGTAACTGATGGCTAAATAAGTTGTGGGGGTTCACATAGGAAAAAAACCATTAAAAAATACATTAGTCTGTCATATTCTCAAATGTCTAATGATTTCATAGTGCTCGTAATCGTTATTACAACAAGGGTCTCAAATCTTTATGGGCCTCCTTGGTGGGCAAAGTCAGATATTAAATTTACTGGAAGCAAACTTCTGAAGCATCCATGGCACTAGGTTGCCTCAAGAGGCTTCTTTTAAAATCCCAATACTCTTGGGAGAAAATATTCTTATTCTTATAAGGGAGGTTCATTGAGCCGAGCTCATATTCAACAGTGATAAGCAGAGAAAACCTCCTGAATGTTTTGTTCTCTTTAAATTGCAATAAAAAGAATTGGGTTCCAGTTCTTTCAAGGGGGAAGAGAATTACAAAGTATTCTTGCACGTATTTATAAGGCAGTCAAAGTAGGTATATCTGTGTGAGGGTCCTCTCTTTCACTGAATATAACAATGGCACTTAGACCTGTGATGGTGAACGTATGGGGCACATGTGCCAGAGGTGGCAGGTAGCGTCCTCTTTGACAGCACGTGAGCCATCACCCTAGTTTAGCTCCACAATGTGTGTGTGCGCGCCCCTCCCACCGGCCAGCTGGTCCTTGGGTCTCTGCTGCACAAGCACGGGAGGCAAGGCGTCTGGGAGGGCTAGTGTGCATGCGCAGGGAGTCATTTGCATGTGTGGGGGTGCATGCAGGGGAGCGCATGCACAGGGGGCAGGGCACATGCACAGGCCACACATGCATTGCATTTTGTGGATTCGGTGGTGCGTGCACAGTGCTTTACATCCCTCTCTAAGCAGTTTACAGCAGAGGTCCCCAACCTTTTTGGCACCAGGGACCTGATTTCATGTTAAAAAAATTCTGCGGACCTGTGGCCATGTCTCGGCCGGCGTATAGCGGGAGGGGGAAGGGGGAAAGGGCAGTGCATGTGTGCAGGGGGGGTGAGTCAGCTCACTCGCCCCTCTCAGGCTCCCAACAGCGCGAGTGGCCGCGCCTGCGCTCTCACGCCCCCAGTGCGCGCTCTGCCCAGGGGGCTGCCCCCTCCTCACTCCTCCTCCTCTCCGGTCCTTTCTAAGAGTTGGCCGCTCACTGCGGCCCAGTTCCTATCAAGCCACAGACCTGCACCAGTCCGCAGCCTGGGGGTTGGGGACCCCTGGTTTACAGAGTCAGCATACCACCCCCAACAATCTGGGTCCTCATTTTACCCACCTCAGAAGAATAAAAGGCTGAGTCCACCTTGAGATGGTCAGGATCAAACTCCAGACTGTGGAGCAGAGTCAGCTTGCAATACTACATTCTAACCACGCCCCAGCACGGCTCTTATCTAAAACCAAACTACAAACATCATCTCCTCCTTTCTATAGGAACCATTTGGCTTTTGAAATTTCTTTCAAGAAAGCCAATTTTAGTGAACGTCTCAAGGATGAAATGCAGGTAGTCCTCGACTTACAACAGTTCGTTTAGTGACTGTACGAAGTGACGATGGCACTGAAAAAAGTAACTTATAACCCTTTTTTACACTTAGTAGCCGTTGCAACAGCCCCATGGTCATGTGATCAAAATCCAGACACTAGGCAACCGATTCCTATTTATGACAGTTGTAGTGCTGTCCTGTTGTCATGCGATCTCCTTTTGCAACGTTCCGACAAGCAAAGTCAACAGGGAAGCCAGATTCCCCTAACAATTTACTAATTTAACAATTCACTTCACCACTGTGGCAAGAAAGGTCGTAAAATGGAGCAAAACTCACTTATCAAATAGCAAAAGAAATTTGGGGCTCAATTGTGGTCATACGTTGAGGACTACCTATACTGTATGGGTGTCTATGATGTTATTTCCGTTCAGGAATGTCCTACATTTCACTATCCCACCTTTTTTCCAGTGGTCAGCAATGGGCCTGGCTTCCCTGCATACAACTCTTAGGGTTAGGGTCAGGGGTTAAATCCACTTACCTTTGCCACTGATTTGGTAACAATGTGGGCTTGCTTAGCTTGCACACACCACCTCTGCACATGCGCAGGAACTCCCGCGCCAAACTCCCGTGTCAAAAGGGTAAGGTAAGCGAACAGCGAAGGGGGTAATCCACTGTGCCACATGATTCAGATTAGCTAGATAGCAGGAAATCCTGCTCTCTGGCTAATATAAATTGTATGTCATAGCTGATTGTCGGAAAAACCGGTTCAACCGAACCGATTTCGTTTTGTTTTGTTTTTTGCTACTGGTTCAGGCAAACCGGTAGCATTTCACCCCTGGTTAGGGTTAGGATTTTGGCATTTTGCTCCTTTTTTTGGAGTCCTGCCATTAGCGATTCGCTGCTACCACTGCCATACCACCAAGAAGCTTGGAGAAAACACTCACTCCGTTTTCTCTCTCTACCTTTTGGTGGAGAATTTCAAAATGCCATCTGCACCTGGCTCTAACATTAAGCTGTCATTGAAATCTCAGGTTTGTTAGCATAACACCCTAAACCAACAAGAAAAGAATGTGATTTATAGATCTCTTTCCTTGCTGCCTGGGGTCACTCCCAGGTCATCATGCTGACTGAGTCTATACTGACTGTGAGTTTTGTACTTCTTGAGTTTTATTAAGGAGTATGAAAAGAAGTCAGTTTTAAGCAAATTACAGGATTGCATTCCTAGGAAAACGGACTGTGTTAACAGACTCTCATTATCCCAATAAAATGACATTTCTGTGAACTTAATACAACATTGCAATGTTCACAGATGATCTGAATTTCTGATTGTCTGTTTTTTTTTAAATGCATTATTAATAAATAGCAGAAACTGAGAAAATAATTATTGCAAATGCATACACTTGTCATGTATCTAAAATGTTCTGTGCCCCAGAATCTACTGATAGACAAGTGAGAGGCATTAAAAAGAAAAGTTTTGGGATCCGTTTCAGAAAGCTAACAAATAAAGCAGTAATTTTGCGGTCGTGCAGCGCTTCAGTTCTGTGCAGAGATACTGATATAAAGCACATGACAATTATTCCCGCTAAATTAATCTTGAAGTAGGAAAGTTAGCTAATGCCAAGCATCTCATTCTTAAGAAATTAATTTATATGAAGTGAGATGCAACATAGCGAAGGCAGGAAGACATGGGTATCACAGGCGGGTTTCCCCTGGTTCAGGCAAACCACTAATGGAATTCAGGCTTGGGTTGCAGAACCGGCAGTGACCCAGTCCTGCCACGCCCCAAACTGGTGAATCCTCACTGCTGCTGGCCTGCTGCCATTTTGGCTTTTATGGAACTGCACATACAGTTCACTCTAAATTGTTCTGCGCATGCATGTAGGGAGTGGGTGGGTTGCACGGAGGTTGTGAACCGGTAATCCCTGCATGGGTATGTTCATTAAAACTCTCTCTGGGAGCTTTAGGAATTGTCTAATTTTTTTCGGAAAGAAAACAGATAAGGAAATCTATCCCTCTGGTTGAATTCTCACCCTTCTGTTAATCTATCTTACTATCCTTCCAAGTTCCCCTTGCAGAATTTAGCAGACATAGAAACAGAGTCCATGCAAAAATTTGACCCTTTGTTCTATTTATCCATCATCCTGATGTGCTGAACAGCTAAGTGTATGGAATGAAGTCAAGGGCACCAAGAAAGATGTGATTTCTGAGTTAGTGGGCTTGGTTGAACATACTTGACTGCATCAACCATTTCAGGCTCCCTTAAACAGTGACAACAATAAGTATTTAACTCTTTGGCCTGACAGTCTCCACATTCAAGAGAGGAATGCCTCCCACTGCTGTTGTTTAGAAAAGACATGAAGACCTTTCACACAGGCTTTCAGTGAGAGTGAGACCCCTTGCTTCATCATGCTTGCCATCTTTATCTTAATTTTTTAAATTGATTTTAATGTAATCTGTTTGAGGACAATTTGTTATGAACTGACCAGAGTCATTGAGAGTTGGGCAGCATATAGGTTGAATAAATTATTATCATCATGCAATTCACATTATTGTTGTGGTGGCCTAGAGGTGGAGCTCCCGCCTCAGTCAGGCAGCTGTGAGTTCGATACTAGGTAAAGGCAGATATTTCTCTTTCTGGGCACACTGAGAATATATCTGCTGGGAAAAAAACCTCTGCATTGGCAACAGGAAGGGCATCTGGCCAGTAAACATTCAGCTTCAGTCAGTTGACCAGATTCCACTCCGCAAGGGATTATGGGGTCATTAAAAGAGGATGATGATGATGATGAATCAACTCACATCATTCATCTTCAGTTCCTTCAGCTGGAAGTCACCATCAGAAGTCCAGATACTGATTTGACTTTCACATTAATTTTTAAAAAATATTAAGGAATAAATTAGTATTTTTATCATCACCATTACCACTACTGTCATTACCATATTTCTCTAAGTGAAATCGACCCTGAATTTAAGATTAGCCATACCATGAAGGAAGGCAAGGATAGGAAAAATAAAGCACTGTTCAGACTCCACTACGAAATTCTCAAGCAAGACTGTCCATTATACATTAATTTTACATAATTACTATACTATCTAACAACATTGTCTATTGAAAATTAATTATAGAGAACAGTTATATCTCCTTCCAATGATATACATTGGTGTCCTTACACTATATTTATATCCTGTCTTTTGTCTATAAATTTAGTTCACATTTATTTAATTTATAAAATTTCAAGGATATCTGACTCCATTATCACTCTTGGCGGCTTACAAATAAACACAATACCTATAAGAAAGAATGGAACGTCAACTATGAATCAACCATAAGGGAATGGGGATCCACCATCATTCTGTTCACAAAGAGAACAACCAGCCTATAACAATTTTTGAAACAACATAGGCAGAGGTGGTATTCTGCAGGTTCTGACCGGTTCGGCTGAACTGGTAGTGTAAATCGCAGGTGGCCCTGCCCACCAGTCCCAACTCTACGGCATCCCATTTAGGCCCTTTTTTTAGGCAAAGTGCATGCACAGAAAATGCCCAGGCTCACATTTGTGAACCAGTAGGGAAGGTAAGTGAATACTACCCCTGAATATAGGGATGAGAAACACCTCAATTTCTGGAAGACAGGTAGCTTCTTGTTTCCATATTGCTTATTTTATTATCACCAGGCCTGTTAAATGGGTGGCCCGCAGGCCGGATGCACCACACACAAACCACACCCACCCCAGCTCCACAAAGGCAAAAAATGTCATGATACATCACGTGATGTGATCAAGTTTGACACCCATGGGACCTAGACTACACCCACCCTGTTGGTCTGAATTTGAAGGGCAGGGACAATTGGAGATATAAAGTTCAGACAATAACCACAATGCTATTATTGTTTCAGTAGACTCAGTTAGTTGCATTGTATTATTTCCACACCTTTCTAATAATAATTTGAGAGTGCATCAGCCTCTGTTAAATATTTTGAAATCTAATGCAGACATCTCCTACACTTTGTGGGTTTTTTTGGGCAAGTGCTCTAATTAAATCGCGGTGCTTTTAATATAAATTATGACTTCATTCTTGTAAGATATCTTCCACAGACACCCATAGGAAGAGGGATTCTCAATATTTATATTTTACTACTTTGTAAGATGTCTTCCATAGAGACTCGAACATGTACCAGAACATTTCTACCCCATATATGCTTATATCTGGTATTTCAATGCAAACACAAAAACGTGAAGTGTTCATTGAGACATCCTCAAATTCAATTCATTGATGTTGTTTTACTTAGAAATAGGTGCTTATGCAGCCTTCCTGAATGATTTCTCTAATTTTTTTCTCATTGTACTTTCATATTTGTCATTTCCATTACATAAACAATAAAACTTTCTGCAGCCTATCCCTTGATAGGTAAAGGTAAAGGTTCCCCTCGCACTTATCTTAGTCATTCCCAATTCTAAGGGGCAGTGTTCATCTCCGTTTCAAAGCCAAAGAGCCAGCACTGTCCGAAGACGTCTCCTTGGTCATGTAGCCATCATGACTAAACGCCAAGGGTTCACAGAGCACTGTTACCTTCCCGCCAAAGTGGTCCCTATTTTTCTACTTACATTTTTATGTGTTTTCGAACTGCTAGGTTGGCAGAAGCCGGGAGCTCACTCCGTTATGCAGTGCTAGGGATTCGAACCGCTGAACTGCCGAACCTTCTGATCGACAAGAACAGCATCTTAGCCACTGAGCCACTACGTCCATTATCTCTTCATATTTTAAAAATGTGCCTGTTCTGAATTTTCATATTTTAATAATGCATTCTAAGACGCATCCCATTTTTCCTGGGAATGTTAGCCTCTGATTCCCCACCAACTTTTCTTTCACTTCCTGTAAAGCATTGTTGAATTATTTAGACAATCCTAAGTGTTGGGGAGAGCTAAATGCAGCTGCTAGTACCCACGGTCTTGTGTATTCCACCTTCCTTCTAAAAGCCAATTAAATATATCAGTGAGGCAGATGCGACTCCTAGCTGCCATTTCCTATCCAGGCCTGAAATCTTGCTTTGATAACCATTCTTTGATTTCACTGACTTAAATGAGAACTCCACAATCTTTGTAGCTCACATCATTATGGGGGAAACAAGACAAAGCCAGCAATTTGGAGGAACATGGAAGTATATTAGGGAAACACAAGTGTGAATGCAAGGAGATGGGAAGAAAAGAATCACATTTCTGTTAATCTTACATTCTGGAGACTTGGGGGAAAAAACAGCAATTTTTACTGTATTGGATTTTATTTGAAGATGAACTGTTCCTAATGGCTATGATCAAGCCATAGTCTTCGCCTTAGGCTTGATCATAGAGTCATGTTTTTACATCCAAGCAAAATTCTGTATTTGCCACTAGCCATTCCCAGCCACGCATTGCTGTGGCCCAGTCTGGTTAAATGGCCAACCAATCTGTGTGTAGACCTGCACACACAAACACACACACACAACCACCGTATAACCCCCAACCTACCTACTGTATTTCTCTCTCTCTATCCCTCTACCTACCTATCTACCTACCTACTGTATTTCTCCGTCTCTATATCCATCTACCTACTTACCTACCTACCTACCTACTGCATTTCACCCTCCCTCTCTCTATCCCACTACCTATCTGCCTTCCTACCTACCTACTGTATTTCCCTTGAATCTTATGGACAGAGTATTTTATGTCATAAAGGATGACATAATACCTGTGGCCCACTGCTCTCTCTGTATCCATCTACCTACCTTTTTTATAATTTTTTACATTTCTGTTGCATGTAACTGGCACAGGTGTGACATCTACACAATCTATATATATATCATTGGCGCCGTATTTGAAAGGAACGTTGTGTGAAAATGTGGAAGCGATTGGTGCAGTACTTTCGGAGATTAGCAGTTTTGAACAAACTCTTGTTACATTTTTATTTATATAGATTGTAGCCAAGTGACTAAAGGAAGTGTTTTTTGGATGAAGCAATTGTGACATGACCAAATGGATGATTAGACAATATTGAGGCTGGGATGCAGGCAAATCTATATAAATAATAATAATAATCTTTATTGTCATTGTAAAAATTACAATTAAATAAAAATGTAACAAGAGTTTATTCAAAACCACTAATCTCCGAAAGTTGGTAGTGGTTTGCTGGCCTAGGTTGCTAGAACAGGCAGTGACCCAGGCCTCCCATGTCTCCGATCCGGTTTCCCAGTTGGCGCCGTTGATGCCGCCATTTTTTTCCACTTCTGCACATGCGCAAAACAATTTAAATTCCACTGCACCTGTGCGCACAGCACGCATCAAGTGCGTATCATGTACGCATGTACGTGCAAGGCATGCACACGAGCGAACCATCTGTAGTACCAGCTGGAACCCACCCCTGGCACATGCGTGTTCAAATTTCCGGTGGTGGGCGAACCGGTTGTTAATTTATTTATTTATTTATTTATTTATTTATTTATTTGTTGGATTTATATAACCGCACCCTCTCCCCAAAGGGACCCGGGGCGGTGCACAGGAAATTAAAACACACAATATCACAAATATAAATAATTAATACCAAATTAAATAAATTATCCCTGTGCTAAAATTTAAAAATGTTAAAACATGACCCCATCTAAAACCCAATTAAAACAATGTATGGTACAGACTGTAGGCTAGGTAAATAGCTTAGGCCAAGCCGGCCTAAGTATCTGATGTCCACCTCTGGGAACAAGGCAGCCTTCTGCACATTTAGAGGTATGTCATTCTCAAACTTTCATACCCAACAATTATGAAAACTGGCTTGTCTTGTTCATTCTTTAGAAGAATTTTCCATGCTTTTAAGTATCTCTACTTTACCCACCTCAAGAAGTATTCACGCACGTCCACTCACACACACACACAAAGAGGTCTTGCTGACCCACTTACTTACAGTTGGGACAACTGCCTAGTGTACCTAGTGTGCCAAAGACACCATTTCACCACCTATTTATAGAGCAAAGAACTGCCCCTGGTGACGGTTGCTATGGCAATAGAAGCCCAGATGGAGAACCATTTTAATGGAGCTTAATAAAAAATAACTGGTTTCAGTCGCCTGGCAACCAAAATACATAGCCTCCATTCTAAAATTATTTGGCTGGGTAACAAGCTTAGAAACGGTATGCCCGATATTTTCAAGAATGGAATTTCTCAGGACAAAACTGAAGCATATCACTGAGTTTTGTTAATGTTTTCTGGCAGTTTGAGAAAATCCTTTTTCTTTACAGCTACCCTCAGCTCCTGCAAAATTGGCTTCATTCTATAAACAAACACTAAGAACTTCTAAATTTTTAAAGAATTTCATACACACACAAACACACACGCATGCACACATGCACACACACACACACACACACACACACACACCATTGATCAATGTGAAGCAGATAGGAATTGCACTCACTGTTTAACAGGTATCAGATAATCAAGAAGTTTCTTCTAACTTTCTTTAACCTTTAAGAAGGCTTTCATTGCTCAAGACTGTTCTCTGAGGTAAAAACAAGGAGGCAGGGAGCTGCTTTAAACTGTTTAATACGAACTGAACCAAACTGTAACAAAGAACCACCCATCTGACAGCTCTTATATAGAGTCAGCTGTCAAACAATTATTTAATTTTATTTTATTTTTTATTTTATTTTTCGAATTTATACCCCGCCCTTCTCCTTGTTAGGACTCAGGGCTATTAACCAATAGAGAGCCTGTAATTCTCCTGCCCAAACTGAGTGTGACCTTTAGCCAATGGAAGTGCTTGATATTAAGTCTGAGGACTTAGCACCCATACTTACAACAGCACCAGCTATCTGCTATCAATAGAGATTGGTCCCATCATCCTTCCCTCCCCCCACCTCCATTTTTCTTTATTTCCTAGAACAGAATTCTCCACCTGTGGTTCACGGACAGGGGTGGTTTCCGGCTCTGCTGCTGCCAGTTTGCTCAGGGATGCGCCATGTGCACGTGCTTCACACGTATGCGCAGTATTAATAAACTGATTCTGTGCATGCGCAGAAACCAAAAACAAGATGGCGGCTCTGAGAGAACCAGTTCAGGAGCATGGCAGGCCTGGATCCTTGCCGGTTCCAGCAACCCAGGCTGCAAAGTTACTACCTATTCGGCCAAATGAGTCCAAACTAGTAGGAGCCCACCTCTGTTGGCGGACTCCTGAGGGGCTGCTATGTTGTCACAATGGGTCTGGGAAGGCTTGAAGAAATATTATGATTTAAATCTTCAGCTAAGTCTTGGTGATCCGTGGCCACAAAAGGTATTTAAAAGGGATCCATGGTGAAGAAAAGGTTGCAAACCACTGTCCTAGAACACTCACAGGGAGGTGCAATGTTGCACAATCAATCCAGGGAGCCCCTAGAGAAAGAATAGTGGGGGTTGGTTTTTTTTTTTGAGTTGCACGAAACCATTCTAGGACTTCTTGAAAAAGGAGAAAAGAAGGAAGGAATTAAGAGGAAAGGGAACAGTGTTCAGCTAAGAATAGATGGGGAAGCATTAGGATTTTTAAAAGGCAAATATTTGAGAGAAACATTGGCATCCTCAAAAATCAATTTTCTTCTCGGAAGCTAAAATTAAAAAACATTTCCTCCTTCTATTTAAAACTGTTTCTGTTTTGCTCCAATGTGGGGATGGTTCCTTATTGTTCTGCTCTGTGATACTATATTTCCCCAGAGTTTCCCTCACACCTGTACAGATCCACAAAGTAAGTCACATTTTCTTATTATAGAAAAAAGCTTTTTTGGTCTCTATTGATTCTTATGAAGGCCTTATTTTTGTTTAGCTCCCTTGCCCTACTTTTTCTTTTGTCATCTTTAGCTTTCTGATTCTATCCCATTTTAATTTGTCCTTCAATTAAGTTGCATTAAATGTTTTTTGTGTTGCAGTTAAATATTAATATAAATGTAATAAGCCTGGCTAACCACCGTGATCAAATAGGTAACCCAAGAATTTTCTATCTTGAGTGGGGTGGGAGTAGAGATTTTACATTATCCTTCCCCGGCCATGCCCACTAAGCCATACCCACCAAGCCATGCCATGCCCACCAAGCCACACCCACCAAGCCATGCCATGCCCACCAAGCCACACCCACAGAACCAGTAGTAAAAGTTTTTGAATCCCACCACTCACCTATACAGCTAACTCTTGTTTGCTTTCTCTTGTTCTCTTTCTATGTAACTGCAAAAAAGGAAGTAATAAATAGTAAGCCAAAGGATTTAAAGGCATAAGATAAAAGAAAGGAAATATATATAAATCCTGTATAGACTAGTGCCATTCTCTATCCGAATCTTTTTCTTCTTGCAAAACAACCTCTTTCCACTTTACCTGTCAAACTTCACCAGACAAGGCTATAAATATCTACTGTCCAGAAACTCAAGCCCACAGTTAGTAATACCAGTAACTTTATAGACATAATATGGTGGTCAAGAAAGAAATCACATGTACACAGCAGCTCTGACTACCACAACAGTCAAAGCCTATACTCCAGGGTTTAATCTTATACTTTTCTCAACTGACTGCTCACCACTTTTTTCAAAGCCAGGTGAGCAGCGGCAATTGAGCTATATTTTCATAATATTTCTTTCTAGCTTTGGAATTATTTATTCTACCTCATCACCAATTTCAAGTCCTACTATGTCAATACATCAATTTTGTTCTTTGATTTTTCTCTCTCACTATTTCAGGTTGTCATAAACTTTTTCCATACTTGTTCTCTCTTGATTCTTTCTCCTTTCACATACATACATACATATGTCACAATTTTAGTTGCATTTTTATCCATTTGCAGTTTTCTCCATATGGACAACTATCTCATTCAACTGACATGAATTCCTTACTCAATCATTCTTGATATTATATCTTTTTTAACCATACTAACTGCACTCAAATTCCCTGTACAGTATAAATATATTCCCAACGCCTTCTTCCATATAACAAAGTAGAAGAACACTCTTACACCCAGGTGTTTGCAGTTCCTTCAACAAATGTTCTTTTCTTGTAACAGACCTCAAGGGCTCATCAGCCATTATGTAACACAGATAGGCAGAAGACTAACAGAGCACATCCACAAACACCAACTTGCTATCAGAAGAAAACTCTTTAATGTGTTAACTCTTTAACACATGATGAGACTCAATCACAATTTCAACTGGAGAAGCACTGGCACCATAGACCAAGTCAAAGTCTAAAATTCCCGGAAGCTTGGCATTTAATCACCTATGAATCTCTATATATACATATATATAAATGGCTGTCTGTGTATGTTCCAGCATAACTCTGGAACGCCTCCAGCAATTTCAACCAAACTTGATGACTTACCCTCTGGAAACAAATACTATGGGGTAAGACATCCCTAACATCCCTCTCTGTGTGTGTTCTGTTAAGATACAGCCTGTTGTGCCTTAAAATGGCTTCTACTGCACAGTCCAGTGGAGTTGCCAGGTAACTGCTTCACAGTACTCCACAAGGGGGCTCCCTTTGGTAAGGGGAAAAATCCAACATTAGAAATTACTTTTGGTCCGGACATTTTGACCCTATAACTAAATACCCGGGCAATGATGGCTTATCACCTAGTAGGCACATAAAGATAAAACTTAATTATAAATTATTCAAAAGACACAGCAAAATGAACTAGGAAGGAAAAAAATCTACACATCGCCTTCAGTAACCCACATACAGATAAGCATAAACACGAATTAAACTATTAAGCATAAAACAATAATCTAGGAATCACCAAGCGGGAAACTACACCACCTACTAAATCCGGTAAGACAAGTTACTACAGATAAAGAGGGAGGCGAAGTTCATACGCCTTTGCAGGGATAATGCTACTTAGTTTGGGACTAAAATCTGTGTAAGCCAAAAAGCCAAGTTCAGAGAGGCCTGAAACTTCAACCCTGAGCTAATAATATCCCTGTCTATTTACTGCCTTTATAGCAACATGTAGTGCATATCTTAAAGTATAAATATTATATTGTGCATTTACTTGCTTTTGGTTTTTTTTTGTTTGTTTGCTAAAGGTAGGTGTGATATGCTGAACGCATCTGGGAACTATTGAAATAATAGCTGATATATTCCTGGCAAACACTTTGAAGACGTCAGTCTGCAAGAAAGAGATAAAAAATGACCCTCTCACAAGGATCACATTTTGTCAGGAAAATGCCATCTTGATCTTACATCCCTTGCTATTGTTTTGCTGCTTCATTTTACTGCTAACTGTTTCTAAGATGTTAAGGCGATCATCCAAGTAGATCACTGAAACATAAAATACAGAGCTAGAATTGTCTCTTTGTAATTGAAAATCACTTTGATATTCTGCTTTTGATATAACAAGATCAGGAGGGAGGACTCTTCGGGCTATATAAGTGGTTCATGCCCTTTGTTTTGTCACACTTGAAATTGAACAATGGTGAAAAATAGAAAGAAATTTCTTCTCCAAATGTTTTCACTTTCTACACAGACCAGTGGCTCTTCAGTCTGGTCAGAAACCAACCATTCTGCTTGCAAAGTTGACCAGCCTTTCTATCTTTGTGCTTTCTCTTAAAGCCCCTTGGGGAGAGGGGGCGGTCTAGAAATCCAATAAATAAATAAATAAAAATAAAATCTCCTATTTCCTTTCCTCTGTTTCAGCTCCCTGGAATGGTATTTTGTGATGTTTTCCACTGACTATTAAAAATGTTATATGCTGAAGAATAGGAAATGAGTTATCACTCTTCAAGATGCTTTGTTACGTTTTTCCATGGTAGAGTAAAATGGCTAATCTTCTGGAAATCGTTAGACTGATCATCCTGGGTTATATTTGCAGAACCAAACTTGCTAAATTTTATTTAGGTTCACTTTAGGATGTGATCATTCCTCTATTCCTATTAACAGCTTTAGGCATGATTCTGTTGGCAATGGCAATAGCAATAGAACCTAGACTTATATACCACTTCACAGTGCTTTACAGCCCCCTCGAAGCGGTTTATAGAGTCAGCCTATTGCCCCCAACAATCTGGGTCCTCATTTTACCCACCTTGGAAGGATGGAAGGCTGAGTCAACCTTGAGCCAGTGAGACTCGAATTGCCAAACTACTGGCAGTTGACAATCAGTAGAATTAGCTTGTAATACTGCATTCTAACCACTGTGCCATCATGGATCAGTCTTCACCTTTCAGCTCTCCATGTATTTTGGCAACCTGTTTGTTGGAGATGCAGTTCCAGAATTGTTGATTCTTTGCATCTTTTACCTTATTAATCAGGGCCAGTAAATGGAGAGAGAGAAAAAGAAGGAATTGCCCCTTTGTTGTTCACATCTTATCTCTTTATTTTCCCCTGTATCAAGACTAATATTACTAGGCTTTCTACTTCAGAATGCTTTCTATAAAACCAATACATATTTCCTTTCTTCTCCTTTCAAGCATCATGAGGGCAAAAGCTCACACATGCAAGCTTTCTATAAAAGAATATTACTTGCTTAATAGATTGTATTGGTGCATCTAGATCTTAACTGTCACTTTCTAGATAGGCCTAAGTACCTTGGTTTTATGCACAAATATTGCTTTGCTAAATACAGAAGCCAGTTAGTAAACTAAAGAACTTCAATAAGAATTATTTCAAATATTTTGTTAAATATAAGGCACCAGGCTAGTTCTAGTCCTTCCATGGACACAAAGACAATTGGATGACCTTAAGCTGGTCACACTCTCTCATCCCTAAGAAGCAGATAATGGCAAACCGTTTCTGAAATCTTGCCATGAAAACTGCAGAGACATTTTTCAAGCAGGTTTAAACAATGATTTGGAATGAGAAGGGGGGGAAATGACCAGATTCTGAACAAATCATAATCTCTAACTATGATTTTTTTTGAACACCACTTCTAGTATTCCATTATAGAGGTAGTAATATCCTGGTGAATAAACGGTAAAATATTTGTGGATTTTAGCCTAGCTTTTCATATATAATTTTCACGCCTATGAATGCTAAATGCAATGAATAGTTTGGGGTGGGGGGCAGGTAAAATGGGAAGCTCTGATCTGTCCGTTTCCTGATTATTAACCTTTGGGATATCAAATTTGAATTCATTCAAACATTTTCATTATAGAATTCAAATAGCTTAGCCAATCACTTATTTCTCTGGGAAGATTTGGTTGACATGTAATTAACTTTTTAGCTAGTTTCCTGATAGATGCAAACTCTTAGCCGTTTATAATGGCTGTGGCAGATGGGATTTGCAAAGGAAGGGATAGAAGGCTTGTGCTAGTGGTCACGTATGACCATCAGGTTAATTCCATGCCATCCTTGGCCTGACTTCAAAAGCAAGAATAATTATTTTCTCCTAAGATGAATTCCCAGGGAAGAAGAAAGCGAGAGAAGACTAAGTGTTAGTACATAATGTTCGAGAATAGGTTGCTGGAGATATTTTGGTTCTGACCTCATCCTTTACTCGCTTGAGCTTCACCCACTGTGAGCGGCTGCGAGATTCTGCAGGACTCTACTGACAGTTTTTCAGATTCTGTCTGCATCTGATCAATTAACATTTTCAAAATGCCGAGAGTACTTCTTTGACTCAAGACCCAGGAAGAAGCAGCAAAATCGGCTGGCATCACACAGGGCTGAACAATTTTAAAGTAGCTAACTATACCAATTAAATATTCATTTTTATGAAAGGCATTCATTATGCTCTTCATCCCATAAGCTCCTCATACTTAGCACTCATTGCAGAGTTTCGTCACTTACAGTACATTGGAAGGCTCATGAAATATTTAGATGTTGCCATTATAGGTTGGCCAGCCCATCCTCTATTGACAGTTTGTGCTGTACATCATTTGTCAGGAGAACAATCCAGCTTTGTAGACTTGGGTGATGCTGTCAGCACAACCGTTATATCGTAGCATCCTGTAAGATAGGTAAAGAACTTGATTTCAGAACAAACAGCTTGTGGCTGGATTTCTGGATTCAAGGGAACCATTCAAAATGTTATCACTTGGAGGTAGGGCGAGGAGGGAGGAGAAAGGGAAAGATATAGAATCATTTTGCTAAACTTCAAAGAACAGGGGTGTCGAACTCGATTTCATTGAGGGCTGAGGGCTCAGTTGTGTTTGATTTCGGGGGGCTGGGGTGGGCCTGGCCAGGGTGGACATGGTCAGGGTAGGCATGGCCAGCTTGCTGTGTTGGGTACACCTGTGGTGGCCAAAGGCCAAGACAGAACTTCCCTCAGATCAGTGGTGCTATTCAGTCGGTTCTATCCAGTTCAGCCAGTTCTATCTGGTTCGGGCAAACCACTACAGTTGCGGCAAGAGGCTCTGCCCACCCACCCAGATGTCGTCACATCCTGCTTTTGATGTTCTGTGCCTGCATGGAAGGTCCTGCGTGTGTGCAGAGGTGGTGCACACAAGCGAAGCGAGCTGGCATTGAAGGTAAGTTCGACTTCACCCTTGCCTCAGACCCTCTCTCTCTCTCATTATAATCTTCCTTCTTTCCTTTTCTTCTTTTTCCTTCCCTCTTCAGTCTCCTTTCTTCTTCCTTCCCCTTTCCTTATTTTTCTTTCCTTGCTCTCTTCCCATCTTCCCTTCTTTTTCTTTGGCTTTACTCTTTCCCTTTCTCCTTTCCTGTCCCCTCTTGCATGCGTATTTCCAGGGGGCCCCGGCGGGCCAGATCTAAGCAACCCTGTCATAGAACATTACCATGCAAGACCAGCATAACTATTGATGTTTCCTACACAGCCATTTGTTTATTTTACCTATCTACCTATTTGGCTCCTTGTTTTTTTTATTTTAATTAGTTAGCTTTCATCAACCTTTTCTTCTGAAAGAATTATAAACATTCTGTGTGCTTAAAAGCTTGCTCTCTGAAAGCTTAAGTAAGCTCATGGCTACTGCAGTTGCTACTGAAAAGACCTTCAGGGAGGAGAAATTTGTTTAGACGCATGCTTCAAGAGGAGCAGGTATCTCAATTGAGTTGGTTTGTCCTATGGGTGATTTGTTCCCCTTTCAGAAGATCATCATGGCACTGTTAGAAGCACCTCCTTGCAGAATGAAGTTTATGAAGAGGAAAATGCAAGAGCAATCCTGAGAGTAGGTCAGGACATTCTGACAGGGGAGTACTCCAGTATATCCACATCTCCCTCCTGGCTTCAGCCTGACATAAGAGATATCAATTTTCTTCTTTGTGAGCTTTTATAAATTCACAAAAATATGTAATCTAAAGGGTTACTGTGCTCCATTTTAAAAGTAAGTCAGGACTTGTGCCCTAACCTAATATAATTGGTGCCCTCAAAAAAGTGGATTCGTTGAAAATCTTCTGTTGACCTACTTGTTTATGTATAATTGACATTATGTGGATTCTGTCTGTTCTCTCTTGAAATGTCTGTGGAGATTCTCAATCTTCCAGGTCATAGTTCCAATGTACTTTTTCAAAAGGCAAAATCTTTTGCTTCTCATCCAAGAAGCTTCATCAATTTTGTTGGTGGGAGGATGGAAAAATAGATACTGACAGGGTGCAGAGGTGGAGAAACAAGACATCACCTATCTCCAATCTACAACAGCAGTTCCAAGAAAGTCCCATAACCAATTTTATCCTGATTCAGGTGACCTTGAGGGCACAGATAAACCCCCAAGTGGTTTCATCAGATTCAGATATGGTGTTAGAATAGAATAGAATAGAATAGAATAGAATAGAATAGAATAGAATAGAATAGAATTCTTTATTGGCCAAGTGCAATTGGACACACAAGGAATTTGTCTTCAGTGCATATGCTTTCAATGTACATAAGGAGAATAAAATACAATCCTCAAGAATAAAAAGATACAACACTTGGTGATAGTCAAGGTTACTAATAAGCTATTAAATCGTACTGATAAACAAATAAAAACAATATAAATTGAAAGATACAAGCAACATGGTTATAATCAGAAGTGAGAAGCGATAGATACTAGGAAGGAAGAGAAGAATAATAGTAATACATTCTTGGTAAATTATTGACAGTGTTGTGGGGCTTAGTTGTTAAGCAGAGTGATGGCATTCAGGGGAAAACTGTCCTTGTGTCTAGTTGTTCTGGTGTGCAGTGCCCTAGAGCATCATTTTGAGGGCACAAGTTGAAACAATTTATGTTCAGGATGTGAGGGGTCTGTAGTTATTTTCACAGCCCTCTTTTTGACTTTTGCAGTATACAGGTCCTCAATGGAAGGCAGGTTGGTAGTAATTTTTTTTCTGTAGTTCTAATTATTTAATTAAGGGCCAGATGACTGCAAAGAAATACAATCCTTCTATCCCCTCCACCATCGTATCAGAACCCATCCTTCCATCCTCAAAACCCAGTCTCAACTGTCAGTAACTTTTTCCTCAAAGCAAAAACAGTCCAGTTGCCTTTTGAAAAAGAAAGTTACAAGCAGTAAGAAGGATCTAGAGCAGGGATGTCAAACTCAGGGCATCCTGGCATCGCCACACGACGGCATCATGAGTTTTTTCCCCTTCAGTAAACTGGGCTCAGGCATGGCCAGCACGTTACGCTTCCGGCCCACAAGTTTGACACCCCTAATCTGTGTTTCTCAGGGACCTGTTTACAGGTTGCTACTCATTGTAGAGCACTGTTGTCAGTGATGCCATTAATCACACCAAGCGTATAGAACTACACCTATTTAGTAGTATATATATTAGAAATAAGTGATCAAATTTGCTTTTTTCCCCTTACCAATTAATATTCAGTTACTGAATGTGCCTAACAAATTACAACTTGCGTCAATCGCTGAAAAATACAGCTGAAGCAATGAGAAGTATCCTAACACAGGCTTCCCAATATAAATAGGATCACACAGACTTATGAAGGAACTATGTGAAAGTAACACTGACCTGAAAAAGGTAGCATCAAGATGATGCAGACTTATGAATGAACTGTGGTAAAAGTGTGTGGATCACAACAAATTGTGGCAAGGTCTTAAAGAGATGGGACTATCAGACCATCTTATCAGACCTATATGCGGGTCAAGAAGCAACAGTGTGAACTGGACATGAAACCACTGATTGGTTCAAAATTGGGAAAGGAGTCGGGCAAGGCTGTATACTGTCACCCGGCCTATTTAACTTATATACAGAGCACATCATTAGAAAGGCGGGGCTAGATGAATCAAAAGTTGGAATTAAGATTTCTGGGAGAAATATCAACAACTTCAGATATGCAGATGATACCACTCTAATGGCAGAAAGAGGAACTAAAGAGTCTCTTGCTGCGGGTGAAGAAGGAGAGTGCAAAAGTTGGCTTGAAACTCAACATTAATACAATACAATACAATACAATACAATACAATACAATACAATACAATACAATACAATACAATACAATAGCAGAGTTGGAAGGGACCTTGTAGGTCTTCTAGTCCAACCCCCTGCGTGGGCAGGAACCTTATACCATTTCAGACAAATGGCTATCTAACATCTTCTTAAAGACTTCCAGGGTTGGGGCATTCACAACTTCTGGAGGCAAGCTGTTCCAGAGGTTAATTGTTCTAACTGTCAGGAAATTTCTCCTTAGTTCTAAGTTGCTTCTCTCCTTGATTAACAAAACTAAAATCATGGCATCCAGTCCTCTCAATTCCTTGCAAATAGATGGGGTAGAAATGGAGGTAGTGACAGATTTTATTTTCCTGGGCTCCAAGATCACTGCAAATGGGGACTGCAGCCAAGAAATTAAAAGACACTTGCTCCTGGGGAAGAGAGCTATGACAAATCCTAGACAGCATACTAAAAAGCAGAGACATCACCCTGCTAACAAAAGTGCATATTGTCAAGTCTATGGTTTTCCCAGTTGCAATGCGTGGCTGTGAAAGTTGGACCATAACAACTGAGGCCTTTGAACTATGGTGCTGGAGAAGACTCCTGCGAGTCCCTTGGACTGCAAGGTAATCAAACCGGTCAGTCCTAGAGGAGATCTACCCTGATTGCTCTTTAGAAGGCCAGATCCTGAAGAGGAAACTCAAAGACTTTGGCCACCTAATGAGAAGGAAGGACTCACTGGAGAAGAGCCTAATGCTGGGAAAGATTGAGGACAAAAGAAGAAAGGGACAACAGAGAATGAGGGGGATGGATAGAGTCAATGAAGCAATTGGCATGAGCTTAAATGGACTCCAGAGGATGGAAGAGGATGGAAGAGGACAGGAAGGAACGTTGTCCATGAGGGTCGCAATGGGTCGGACACGACTTTGCAACTAACAACAACAAGTGACAAGATTTGCAATAGATACATCAAAAATTAGCTACAAGGAAATCTAGTTTACAAAATTCAAGCCTTATAAACTCTAGTTTGAGAAGCTGTTAAATCTCAAAGGAGCTACCTAAAAGATCTGTGTAGCTCTGTCTCAATCTTCTATATATATTTTCCTAAAATCTTCCTTCTCCCTCCCAAAGCTATATGCGCTTTGGATTTCCATTAAGGTCTAGTTACAGAAAATAACCTTTAAATGATATAGAATAATAGCCTAGTCTTCACATCAATTCATATTAGCCCCCACGATCAGGACAAAATGCTTACATCACAGACCATCAGACAGATGAAAGAACAATACATTTTTCTGTATGGAATGATCAATGATTTCTATTTTCTGGGTAAGAATACTCTCAATTGCATAGGACATGAGAATTCCCTATAGTTGAATAACTTGCTGAAGTGGAAAAATTTTATTTAGCTGCAGTTGTGTATACGTCTCTTGAGTTTCCTCAGAGCAATTAAAGTGATACTAAAAAACAAAAAATCCTTCTTTAGCCAGGAGACAAATTTTCAGTGCCTACCTATCTGTCCCTAGAGTATCCTTCAAGCAGTCACATGAGTACTTCCCTTTCTGTTTTACTTTTTTAGGCTTGAATAAGGCTTTAAGAAAGGTTGAGCACCAAAGAATTGAGGCCTGTGAATAATGGCACTGGAGAAGACTCCTGCGAGTCCCTTGGACTGCAAGGCAATCAAACCGGTCAGTCCTAGAGGAGATCAACCCTGACTGCTCTTTAGAAGGCCAGATCCTGAAGATGAAGCTCAAATACTTTGGCCACTTAATGAGGAGGAAGGACTCACTGGAGAAGAGTCTCATGCTGGGAAAGATTGAGGACAAAAAGAAGAAGGGAACGACAGAGAATGAAGGGGATGGATGGAGTCATTGAAGCAGTTGGTGTGAGCTTAAATGGATTCCAGAGGATGGTGGAGGACTGGAAGGTGGAGGAACGTTGTCCATGGGGTTGTGATGGGTCAAAAATGACTTCGCAACTAATAACAACAACAAAGGCTTGAATAGAAATATAGTGATTCAAATATTATCTACCTGATCATCAATTGATTTCTAACATTGGACAACCATCTACCAAATTTACACTATCAGTACCTATTTTCAGAAGTATCTATTTCTGTAATGGGAAAGTGAACAGATATACATACAAACACAAATCTCATTCACAAATCTTTGATTTGCTGGAATCACAGGTTACGTTGCAAACATCGTGGAGAGAAGCCATTTTTATCAATTTCATCAAAAGAATTTGACCTTTTATACAGTTAAGAAATTCTAATCATTATGTCACATACCGTTCATGGAGTGTTCATGTGAAATGTTCATGTGAAGTGTTAATACCACTTTAAAATGCCTTGGTAAGGCCACATTTGGAATACTGCATCCAGTTTTGGTCGCCACCATGTAAAAAAAAAGATGTTGAGACTCTAGAAAGAGTGCAGAGAAGAGCAACAAAGATTATTAGGGGACTGGAGGCTAAAACATAGGAAGAACATTATTTCCAATTTTAGCTGTATTAATTTTCTTCTTGTATTTTCCAATTTCTAATTTTTAACATATATAAATAATATCATTTTTCCCTCTTCTCTTTAGAAATAAATCAGCTTATCATTTCTTTTCCATGTATTTTCTATTAGCAACATATGTCTTCAAATTCAATTTTTATATGGTCAGCATTTAACATACATTACTTTACACATTTAGAAGTAGCCTGCACTCTAACCACTGCACCACTGCGGTGGCATATATGACCTATAGTTTGATGTGAGATCCCTCTGAATCACAATGAGTGGAGGAGACTAGGAGACTAGGATGTGAAGTTAGTTCATCTCCTCATGGTGCACCTTGGATAGCGCAACAGCATGAACAGCATGAACAGCATGAAACAGAGATGGGTTGCTCCTGGTTTAGCCCTTACTTACTTTACTTTACTTTAATTCGACTTATTAACCGCCCCCTCTCCCCGAAGCGACTCGAGGCGGTGAACAGGAAATATAAAAAACACAATATATCACAATAAATTACATAAATATTTAAAACTATATTAAACTAACTCCTATGCTAAAATCTTCCCGTTAAAATGATCATAAAACCCAATATAAAAATTTCTCTAATAACTAAGGCTAAGTACAGTAGGTTAGGCCAGGCCGGCCTGTTGGAAAAGGTAAGTTTTTAATCGCTGGCGGAAGGAGTGGAGGTCCGTGATGGATCTAAGTTCGGGGGGTAGGTCGTTCCAGAGGGTAGGGCCCGCCACAGAGAAGGCCCTTCCCCTGGGCGTCACCCGCTGGCATTGCCTAGTGGATGGCACCCGGAGAAGTCCCTCTCTGTGGGAGCGAATCGGCCGAAGGGATGTGTGGGGTAGGATGCGATCCCGCAGATAACTAGGTCCTGTGCCATGGAGCGCTTTGAAGATGGTAACCAGTACCTTGAAGCGCACCCGAAAGACCACAGGCAGCCAGTGCAGCTCGCGCAGGAGCGGTGTTACATGGGAATGCCTGGAGGTACCCAATAATACCTGCGCAGCTGCATTCTGAACTAGCTGTAGCCTTCGGGTGCACCTCAAGGGGAGCCCCATGTAGAGAGCATTACAGTAGCCCAAATTGGGTGAACTGGTAGTAGTGACAGCGAGAGGCCCCAACCACACACCCAGACGCTTCTGTGCATGAAAAGAAGCTTCTGTGGATGTGCAGAAGCATCGCATGCAGGCAGGGGTGTAGGGTGGAGCACAGGTGGGAGTGCAGGTTGGAGCGTGCCCGAACTGGTAGTATAAAAATTGGCAACCCACCACTGAGGTAAATGAACTAGCAACTGCTGACAGCCAGGCTGTTCTGTAGACTTTCTTGGCTTTCAAAATACATGGCAATAAAAATGAAAAGAAAACAAAGGTTTTTCAGGCCCAAATGACAGGAGTGATCAGGAATATTATTTGAATCTTTGCAATATTTTTTGAAGCCTGCACAGTCCTGAGATTTATTAAACCATAGACCTACTGTAGATTTCTGCAACAAATGAAAAAATAATGTAAGGGATATTTAAGAATCGTCGGACTTAGTGAGGACCGGTCGCAAGTCGAGGACCACAACAGATATACTTTGTGTGCAAGAGGTCTCGTGTTCAAGAACTTTGAAAACTCTTGCCTGAAATACCTCAACAGTTATTGTCAGTCATTACTGACTAGAGTGAGTTAAACAGATGAAGGCCTTATTCAGTATAAGACAGATTCCTATGTTCCCATGACCCAGGAATACAATCCTTGATACTTCAGCACAAGGCAGAAAAATAATTCTGCTTTTCCCCCCCTTGATAAATGCTTCTCCAGTATTACTTTTTCTGATAATGTTTGAAAACTATTCATATGCCACAGCCCTTTGTTTGATGGAATGGGTCCCTTTGATATTATGCTTAGAAGAGATTGAGGGATGCAGTGGCTCAGTGCTGTGCAGTGGCTAAGATGCTGAGCTCTTTGATCAGAAAGGTCGGCAGTTCAACTGTTAGAATCCCTAGTGCCATGTAACGGAGTGAGCTCCTGCTATTTGTCCCAGCTTCTGTCAACCTAGCAGTTCGAAAGCATGTAAAAATGCAAGTAGAAAAATAGGGACCACCTTGGTGGGAAGATAACATAATTCTGTGCATCTTCGGCTTTTATTCATGGTGGCCACATGACCATGGAGATGTGTTCGGACAGTGCTGGCTCTTTAGCTTTGAAATGGACATTAGCACTGCCCTCTTGAGTCAGGAATGACTAGCACAAATATGTGAGGGGAACCTTTACCTTTAGCTTTAAATTAAAGACCCACTTTTTCCATCAGGCCAGCCTGGCTTAATTCATGCTCCTTGCCCCAGTCTGAAGTGCAAATTGTTTTAATGGGAACAGTTTTAAATGTTTTTTACAAAATTTTAGTACAGGGTTTGCTATTTAATTTGGTTTTAAATATTTATGTATTGTTTAGATGTTCTTAATTTCCTGTACACCGCCCCGAGTCCCTTCGGGGAGAGGGGGCGGTTTAGAAATTCTAAAAATAAAATAATAATAAATAATAATAATAAATAGAAGAGATATGAAACAACCTTACTTTAAACCAAATACTGTTTTTTTTTGTTCTTTTTCAATATGACAACAGAGAATTGGGGCATTAGAAATTATTCAATAAGAGAAGATATTGTTGAAGAAATTCTCATGGGTCGGCGTTGTGTTCTTGCATTTATTTACATTACTTATGAGATGTCTAATAAATAAATATGAATGATGAGTTCTTTATTGCTCAATTGTGTCTCAAGCTGTCTGCATATTTTCTGACTTTCCATACTTTAATGAATCCCCAAGAGAGGATATCCACAGGGAACCTCTCCCTCTAGGTTGTATGAGTAGTAATAGCAAGAGAAAACCTTATTATTGACAAATTGTTGGAGAACTTCTTCTTCCTCTGAAAAATCATCCCTATTTTTCTGTTTACAAATATTGTGATTAATTCAAAAATGTTATTTGTGCCAATGTCTAATGTGGGTACTCCATCTTATTTCCATCTTATTACCACCCAACTGTATTATATTTCATTATCTATAATTCTAATATATTTGCTGATGAGAGATCATGGGAGCTGAAATCCTACAAAGGGGAGCTCTAGGATGGGAAAAATTCATGTGGACTGTTTTGAACTAGATGGGTCAATATGATGATATGAAACATACAAACAAAACATGCAAGAAAACAGATGAAGAACAGTTGCAGGAATTGGATATGTGTAGTTTAATGAAAAGAAGGATCGGGGTGACACAATAGCAGTGTTCTAATACCTAAGGGCTCCCACAAGAACAGGGAATCCACCTATACTCTAAAGCAGGGGTCTCCAACCTTTGCAACTTTAAGTCTGAAGGACTTCAGCTCCCAGACTTCTCCAGCCAGCTTTGCTGAAGTCCTTCAGACTTAAAGTTGCAAAGGTTGGAGACCTCTGCTCTAAAGCCCTTGAAGGCAAGACTAGAAGCAATGGATGGAAACTAATTGGAGAACCAACCTAGAACTAAGGAGAAATTTCCTGACAGTCAGAACACTTAATCAGTGGAACAAGTTGCCTTCAGAAGCTGTGGGTGCTCCAACACTGAGGTTTTTAGAGAAGAGATTGGACAACCATTTGTCTGAAATGGTATAGGGCAGGGGCCTGCAAAGTCAGCTCTTTTAAGACTGGTGGACTTCAACTCCCAGAGTATGCTGGCTGGGGAACTCTGGGAGTTGAAGTCCACCAGTCTTAAAAGAGCCGACTTTGCAGACCCCTGGTATAGGGTCTCCTGTTTGAGCAGAGGCTTGGATTAGAAGACCTCCAAGGTCCCTTCCAAGTATGTTATTCTGTTAAAAAAACTTGGCTTAACTCCTGTTAATATATTGCAGCATTTTATAATACACCTAAATGTTCTTATAGAGAATTTTATTTCCCATTTAAGCTGTTTAAAAAACATGCCTGACTCATACTTATTGTCAATGCAAGATAATCACTTTTGCAGCTCCTCACTGAAAGTGAAATGACATTTCAGTATGTGTCATCATATAAAAGAAACTTCTGTTTTCATTTGGCCCACTCTAAGTAAATCAGCATGGCTCCTGTTTGCTCACTGACTATTTTATCAAATTTCACTTTTTTTCCCTTATCGCTAAGATCTTTTTTAAATTTTTATTTTATTTCCTAGGCTATAACACTATCGTGTAACATTATGTCTTAGAAATGCCATATTTGCAATTTTGAGCTCTTGCTGGCAAGCCTGCAGGAGCAGCCATGGTGAATGTAATATTAAATGATATGGACCTAAGATCCTCAGATATGTCAGTATAGAAGAGCTAAAATTGCTTGTTATTAGAGGAAGATCAAAGTTTTCCCTGTTAAGACATAAACACAGCAGGATAACATGCACAAAATGGGACCGAATTAGAATTCCTTTGATTATTTTTTTTAGTTCTGACTGTAAAAGTCATTTCATGAGCCGGAGAAGGTGCATTAATATAACCAGGAAAAGAACTGGAGACAGAGGAGATATAGTTTCATTAATTAAAACTGTAAAGGTCTCTTTACAGTATATTATTAACACCGTCTCTTGAACAGCTCGGGTAAAGTAAAGATATGAATTTCAAGATGAAGCCTGTGCTAACATTTATTATTCCTAAATGGAGATCCTATGTCTGTCTGAGATATTTATATTTATATTTCCAAAATGAAGTAAGTAATTATGTCACAATTGCCAATGAGTTATTCTTACAACAGCCCTGTGGAGCAGAGAAATAGTATCCATGTTTTGACAGGTGGAAAACTCCCCAGACAGTCAAAGTTCACACAACTGCCAGCATCTTTTGAAGCAAAGGTCCTCAGATCTTCCTTCAGCAAACTGACATGCCATGGACCATCCATCCTTATACTCAATAAAGGGCACCCACGTTGTTATAAAAACTTGTGGGGGATAGTCACACACATCTGGAGCTTAATTTTCCCTTTTCTGATTCTAGCTATGTTGGGAGGAAGAAAAATATTCAGCCTGCTTAGCATTCTTCCTCTTCTTCAGTTAGTTCCTGAGTGAGAAGAATTACTATAATTTCTCAACATATCCATATGTAGGAAAGAAACTCATAACATTAGTTCATACTCATTGTGGGATGTTCTTCTAAACTTCAGATTTTAATGATTAGTAATCATTTGGTCTTTAAGCCTCTAGACATTTCAGAAAAGTTAATCTCAAGATAAATAGCGCTAGAAATGGAAAATAAATGGAAATAAATCTAACTTTCACAATCAGAAAATTCATATCCAACTAGTAGAAAACAACGATACTAATTTATTTTCTGCCAATCAGACTTCAATTTTGTCTCATTCTGAGCAGTAAATTTTAGGAAAGGACTGAGAAATTAGATAAGATCCCAAGCATTGTATAGAGAATAACCAATTTTGTTGTATTTATTTTGTACAATGACAATAAATGCTATACTATTAGAAAGATTATGAGAATATAATAGTAGCCATTTCTAGAACAGTCAAAAAGTTAGGATACGTTTAGCTGGGAGGGAGGGAGGAAACGGTTTAAAAAGTTACAATTACCATTTCCAAATATCTAAAAAAAAAAAAAAAAGTAGAGCCAGCAGTGTCCATGGGCCAGAGCTACATGCACAGGCCACACCCACCCCAGCTCTGCAAATGAAGAAAATATCGCGAAACATCACATGACCTCAACCTGACGTGGCAAGTTTGACACCCGTTAAGTACACTAAGGAATGACTGCAGCCCCAGCAACATAAAACTGCATTTGGATGCATAAAGTCCATGATTCACTCTTTATGACTTTCTAAGCAGGGATAAGAGAGACTCTTGTCTGAAACTCTGCAAAGGGGAGCAAGCTAATTTATTCAGCTAACCTTCAGTTCATTCATCTAACAGAGAGGAAAGAGCAAAGTGCTTTTTGCTTTAGAGCAAAGTGTTGATCAAAACCAAATAGGTTGTATGCATGCCTTAAAAAGGAGTGGAGGTTCTATATCAATGATGGGTAACCTTTTTGTTGAGGTGTGCCAAAAGTTGGGGTGTGGAGGGGCTACACATGCATGTGCCCACACCCATAATTCAATGCCCTTCCCCCCATGCATGTGTGCACAACACCAACACCACCCTGCACGGTTGCACGCAGGCCACACTGAAACCTCTGGACTTTCGGGAGGCATATTGGGCCATTTTTTTGCCCTTCACAGGATTCAGTAAAGCCTCCTGATGCCTTCAGAGGACGAAAAACAGCCCAATGAGCAACACGGAAGTTTGTCCTTGAATTTACGGTTTGCGTGTTGGGCCATTTTTCGCCCTACCCAGGCTTCAGGGAAGCCTCCTAAATAATAATAATAATAATAATAATAATAAATTTAATTTATAGACCGCTCCCTCTCCCCGGGGGGACTCGGAGCGTTGCACAGGGAAGTTAAAAATACAATAAATATACATAAATACTTAAAAAACAAATTAAACAATTATCCCTGTGCTAAAATTCCCAATTTAAATTTACTAAAATCCCATGATAAAAAAGACTACCCTAGGCCGGCCAAGCAGAAAAGGTGTGCTTTTAATTTTAGACAGAAGGAGCGGAGGTCCGTGGTTGTTCTAATGTCGGGGGGAAGGTCGTTCCAGAGGGCTGGGCCCGCCACAGAGAAAACCCTTCCCCTGGGCGTCGCCCGCTGACAGAGTCTAGTGGACGGCACCCGGAGAAATCCCTCTCTGTGGGAGCGAATCGGCCGTGAGGATGTATGGGGCAGGATCCGATCCCGCAGATAGCTAGGTCCCGAGCCATGGAGCGCTTTGAAGATGACAACTAGCACCTTGAAGCGCACCCGGAAGACGACAGGCAGCCAGTGCAGCTCGCGCAAGAGCGGTGTTACGTGGGTAAACCTTGAGGTTCCCATTATTGCTCGCGTGGCTGCATTCTGCATCTCCCCTGCACCTCAAGGGGAGCCCCATGTAGAGAGAGTTACAATAGTCCAGTCGGGATGTCACGAGAGCATGAGTGACTGTGCGAAGGGCATCCCTATCCAATAGGGGGCGCAACTGGCGTACCAGGCGAACCTGGTAAAACGTCCTCCTGGCCACAGCTGTCACTTGATCTTCCATGGACAGCCGAGTATCCAGGAGGACACCCAAGTTGCGCGCCCCATCCACAGGGGCAAGATGTTCGCCCCCTATGGCCAGCGATGGAATCAGCTGGTTGAATTGGGCAGCCGGAAACCACAGCCACTCGGTCTTGGTCGGGTTGAGCCTGAGTCCGTTACTTCCCATCCAGATCCGCACGGCTTCCAGGCACTGGCACATCACCGCTACAGCATCGTTGGGGTGGTTTGGGGTAGATATATACAGCTGTGTATCATCAGCGTAGAGGTGATACTCTACCCCAAAACCACGGATGATCTCACCCAGCGGCTTCATATATGTGTTGAACAGGAGAGGCGAGAGGACCGACCCCTGAGGCACCCCACATGTGAGGGGTCTCGAGGTCGACCTCTGCTCTCCTGTCAACACAAATTGCAATCGGCCAGAGAGGTAGGAGGAGAACCACCGTAAAACGGTGCCTCCCACCCCCAACCCCCCCAGCCGATGCAATAGGATACCATGGTCGATGGTATCGAAAGCCGCCGAGAGATCTAATAGGACCAGGATGGAGGAACAACCCCCATCTCTGACCCTCCAGAGATCATCAACCAACGCGACCAATGCTGTCTCGGTGCTATGCCCGGGCCGAAAGCCGGACTGGCGCGGGTCTAGATAATCAACTTCCTCCAAGTGACGGGGAAACTGTTGTGCCACCACACTCTCAACAACCTTCGCCAAAAAGGGAAGGTTGGAGACGGGACGATAGTTGGTTAATAAAGCTGGATCCAAAGAGGGCTTCTTCAGGAGGGGCCTCACCATGGTCTCTTTAAGGGAGGCAGGCAAGGAACCCTCACTTAAGGAAGCGTTGACAACCTCTTGGAGCCAGCCTCGTGTCACCTCCCAGGATGCCAGTACAAGCCAGGAGGGACACGGGTCCAATAAACATGTGGTGGCTCGCAGTCGCCCACGTAACCTGTCCATATCCTCGGAAGTAACGGAGTCAAACTCCTCCCAAACAAGATCTGCCTCGTGCAATCCCACTGGGCCATCAATGGGGGCTAACTCGTTCTGTATCTGAGCGATTTTCTCCTGCAGATAAGTCACAAATTCCTCTGCTCTACCCTGTAGTGGGGCTTCCCGCACCCTCTGTTGAAGGAGGGAGCGGGTCACCCTAAACAGGGCGGCAGGGCGGTTATCTGCGGATGCTATGAGAGTGGCACAATGATGACGTTTGGCCACTCTCAGCGCCACAATGTAAGTCCGTAAATGGGCTCTTACCTGTGTCCAGTCAGATTCAGATCGGGTAGACCTCCATCTTCTCTCTAGGCATCTCTTGTGGCGTTTCATCACCCTCAGCTCCTCGGTAAACCAAGGAGCCAGGGTGGCTCGCCGCCGCAAGAGAGGCCGCAAGGGCGCAACCCGATCCAAGGCTCCTGTGGTCGCAATGTTCCATGCGGCCACGAGGTCCTCCATCGGGGCGCTGGTCAGGGGTACAGGAAGTGGCCCAAGCACCGCCTGGAACCCATCAGGGTCCATCAGGCGCCTGGGGCAGAACCAAATTGATGACTCAGGTTCTGCCTCCCCACGGAGGGGAGTAGCGGTTGGAAAGTCGAGCCGGAGAAGTGAGTGATCTGACCATGACAAGGGCGTGATGACTATGTCCCCTATACCCAGATCACTCTTCCATAGGCCAGAGACAAAGATGAGATCCGGTGTATGTCCACCCTCGTGGGTGGGGCCTTGAATTAATTGGGTCAGGTCCATGGCCGTCATGGAAGCCATGAACTCCCGAGCTACCTCGGATGATTCGCCCACCGATGGCAGGTTAAAGTCCCCCATGACTAAAAGTCTGGGGGTCTCAACTGCCACCGTAGCGATCACCTCCAGGAGCTTGGGCAGGGCTGCTGCTACATAGCGGGGAGCCAGGTATACAACCAGCACGCCCAACTGTCTCCCTAGGCCCCACTTCACGCAGAGGGACTCACAGCCGGTGGTCTGTGGCACAATGGTCTCTCTCGGCTCAAGACCTTCCTTTACAATAACCACTACCCCACCACCCCTGCCTAGGGTCCGGGGCTGATGAAAAGCGCGGTAACCTGGTGGGCACATTTCAACAAGGGGGAGTCCACCCTCGTGGCCCAACAAGGTCTCCGCTATTCCTGCCAGGTCCGGCTCCCCCTCTGACACAAGGTCATGGATGAGGGGGGCTTTGTTGACAACGGACCTGGCATTACAAAACATCAGCCTCAGGCCCTGGCTCTGTATTCCCTGGCCACCTAGCCTACGGGGGTTGTGACACCTGACCGTTTGTAACCAACGGCTACGTGCCCCCAACCGGGAGAACGGAACTTGCCTCCCCTCGGACCTGCCTCTCCCCACGACCGTCTGAATGGAACTGCCCTCCATGGGAACGACTCGTGTTTCCCCCCCCTCACGGATCCTTCCACTTCCCTCCGTCGCCTGCTGGCCTGGCCCTCTCTTTCTAACTGTTTATACCCTCCCCCCTCCCTGGTACCCCCTAAAATAGACAATAGTTTATATGCTAAAAAACCCCTAAGGCTGCGCTTCGCCCATCTCTCCAGATTAATAAATCCTTCATCAAGGCGGGCCCTCGTTAAAGCGGAGGGCCAAACCTGCGAGAGCGGGGACTCTCGCAGTCGTAGTAAATCAGTTTTAGAGTACAGAGTAAATTACAAAAATTACAAAAATGGGACATGGATAAAATCAATATAAAAGCATCGTTGGCACAATTAAGATGTAAAATTTATGATAGATGACATATAATAGATGGAATTAAAACGCATGATAGGTGACACATAAAAGAATGGATATAAAGTGCACCAGTGCATCGATAAGGGATGAGTTTAGGATATTAATACGGCTGCTTCAATCCATAGGTCTTAAAGGATATAGGTCTATAAGGTCTTACAAGGTCTTACAAGGACCACAGGGGAAAAAAGGTCTCAAAGGTCTTCAGGTTGCGTTAAATGACTTAGCTCTCTTAAAGTCAGCTCAGGTCACAAGTCAGGCGCCATCGGCGCTGGGAGGAGCTGACAGGGCAACACCTCACATGCCCTTAGAAATGGCTCCTCATGCCACCTGTGGCACGCATGCCATAGGTTTGCCATCATGGTTCTGTACACATTACAAATTTTGTGCAGGTTTAAAATCACATATCTGTTTTGTAACCAAGAAATAAAGTGTCAGGCGTGCCTCCATCAATAACCAAGAAAGAAAACTCCCAACTCCATTGTCTATGGAATTAAAAATACTTTTACTGGTTTATGAAAAGATAGCAGTGAAAGAAAAGCAAGATCTGAGCCCAAAAGACGCAAACAAGTACAGATCAAATGATGACCCAACACCCTCCCTCCAATGACCCTCACCCCAGTGTCCAATCTGCAACTCTCTAAGGTGTCATGCGGGTTGCATCTTCAAAAGGCCTCATCAGGTTGGTATGCGAGACGGTTGGCCTTGACCAGGTCCAAACACCAATGACCAGCATGCACAGTAGATGGTGAGAACAAAACTCCCTTTTGCATATCTCCTCCAGTACCATACAATTTCCATCCCAATTACTATGCCCCCATCCTCCCCGTTTCTATGAAGCCGATAGCAAGCAAGCGAAGCAGAGGCTGACATAAAGAATATATAGGCAGGTTTCATTCATGGCAGCTCAAGTTTGTTAGACTGAGGGTTTATTCTGTATATGGGATAAACATTGTAATAAATAGTTTTACCTGATTTTAATCAGAAGCAATGTTTGCTATATTGTTTTCTCCTCTTCAAAGGGTGAGCAAATTAAAATCAATGCACAGAAAGATCAGAAAAGCAAATTGTGGCCAAATATTCAGAGAAACAAGGTTTTAGAATGAAGATGAATATGCTGTTTAATTTTAGATAGCAGCACAAGACATATTTGTTTTCCCCAGAATTGACAAGGTGATGGTTCTTGCAGGACTAAATGACAATACAGGTTAGTATTTTCTTCTTCTAAGCTGATAAAAAGTTTTTCATTGCAGTACGCTTAAACCTTGCACTTTTATTGGTTTACTGTATGTTATTGGTTTTTTTCCATTGCTTTGTGTATTTTTCTGGATTCCTTTAGGAGAAAGTGGTAGATAAAGAATATACCATTGTTGTTATATGCAGCCTACCAAATAGTTCTGATTAGATTTGGTACTGTCAACTATCAGATCTTGACCAAGGATCTACGACAGTTAAAGATAACATCATAGCATACTTCTGTACCAAGTAATTCAACATTTTGTAACTGATGTGTTCAAGTTTTGTCTATCCCGATAGTGACCAGGTATCTTGTCAGAGCTTTTGGTATGTCATCAAGCCCATCAATCACTCTTGATACCATTATCTTTTTCCACATTACTTGATTTCTGTTTGATGATGGCAGTGGTGGTGCTGATGATGATTTTGCAAGACTTTGAAGATGTTTTCAATTCAAAATAAAGGACTACAAATGATTTCGTGAGCCCTACATTTTAAAGTTTAAGCCCTATGCCATTCTATCAGTGGCAAATCAATACTGCTTTGTAGATAGATTCTTAAGAAAGGCTGACTTTGCAACAGAGTTGACAATATTCTATTGGCTTCTTCCGAATAACACTTTCCTGACAGAGGTTTGCTGCTAAATTGTACACAGTGCTCTTGCCAAAAAAAATTGCAAATATTCTTGCAAGTTGTTGTGCTGTAAAAAAATATTCTGAAATATTTTATTCTGCTCTTTTATGAATTAATCCATGGCTTTTTATCAGTCATTCCAAGGAAATTCGAGTTCTAAGAAAACTTTGCTACTGAAGGGGTGGAAGGAAAGGAAAGCTTTAGGGTATTTTCAAGTCATTCACCAAATCACTTTCATTTGCCAATATATAAATATAGGGGAATGTGCAGGGAAAACATATTTTGACACATTAGCACATTTTGGAAGCCAACCTACTACATATTTATCATCATGTTAATGTGAGGTCTCTAGGGAAGACATGATTTTAAAAATGGGAAAAAAAGAAAAAGGAAATTATATATCAGCAACTCATTTCATGTGTGTGTGTGTGTGTGTGTGTGTGTGTGTTAGTTTTATGAGCTGATCAATAAATAAATCAGGGAGACTAGTATAGATCTATTTTGAGCTTTTGAGCTCTCATCACCTAGCCATGTATGATAAAACGTAGCCATGTATCATAAAACTAACACACATATTTTAAAAAAATCACACAATGGAACTCATGGCTTTCTGTCTAGATGGTCTCTGGTGATGAACTGAAAGGCAGAAAAGGAAACAGTATGCTTCCTCCCTTAATTGGGGCCCTAACAGGGTGTTGTGAAACAATTGTGTGTGTGTGTGTGTGTGTGTGTGTGTGTGTGTGTGTGTTACGTTTTTGAGCTGATCAATAAATAAGTCAGGGAGACTAGGATAGATCTATTTTGAGCTTTTGAGCTCTCATCAGCTAGCCATACCCTTACTGGGATTCGAACCGGGTAAAGGTAAGGCTAGCTGATGAGAGCTAAAAAGCTCAAAATAGATCTATCCTAGTCTCCCTGACTTATTTATTGATCAGCTCAAAAACGTAACGCACATATAAAAAAATTACACAACGGAATTCATGGCTTTCTGCCTAGATGGTCTCTGGTGATGAGCCAGAAAAGCAGTATGCTTCCTCCCTTAACTGGGGCCCTAACAGGGTGTTGTGGAAACAAATATATATATATATGTTAGGATTTTAAGGACTGATTAATAAATAAGAGACCAGGATGGATCCATTTCAGGCTTATTAGCCTTTTTCAGCTGGCCATACTCCTTCTACTGGGGTTTGAACCGGCACTCTCCAGCATATCAGGCAAGCCTTTCTATGCCTTGAGCTATCCGGCTTCCCCTGATTACATCAGCCTTTACAGGACTCTTAAATGAGACAATGTTTTTACAACTCCTGTTGAGGCCCCTTTAAGGGAGAAGACAAACTGTCATCCTTCTCTGCCTATTCGGCTCATCCCAGAGACCATCTTTGGCAGAGAGCCATGAGATTACTGTTGATTTTTTTTTTTAGATATGTGTTAGGATATATATATATGTCTTTGGTTGTTTGGGTTTTCTCCCGCGTAGAATTGGAAGTATCTTCACGACGTTTCAATGAAGTCTCATTCATCATCTTCAGGCTGGTGCTTCCGGCTTGGTGCTTCAAGGAGCAAAGCACCAAGCCGGAAGCACCAGCCGGAAGATGATGAATGAGACTTCATCGAAACGTCGTGAAGATACTTCCAATTCTACACGGGAGAAAACCCGAACAACCAAAGACCTACATACAAACACCCGCGAAAACCTCAGAAAACAAATATATATATATGCTTTCGTAGATTTTCACGGGTGTAGGTATGCTGGTATTGCTGTCTTCGGGTGACAGCAATACCAGCATATGTATGTATGTATGTATGTATGTATGTATGTATGTATGTATGTATGTATGTATGTGTGTGTATATATATATATATATATATATATATATATATATATATATATATATATATATATATATATATATATATATATATATATATATATATATATATATATATATATATATATATGAAGTGGATATATTTAACACATATATATATATATATATGCTGGCATGGCTGGCTTCGGGGATTTTCCCGTGTATATAGCTATATACACTATATAGCTATATACACGGGAAAATCCCTGAAGCAATTGGGGCCTAATAACAGGTTGTTGAGAAACAATTACATATATATATGTAAATTGGCTGATGTATCAGGGATACCGGATAGCTCAAGGCATAGAGAAGCCTGCCTCATATGCTGGAAAGCACCAGTTCAAATCCCAGTAGAAGGAGTATGGCCAGCTGAAGAAGGCTAATAAGCCTGAAATGGATCCATCCTGGTCTCTTTATTTTCAGCCCTTAAAAATCTAACATATATATATATACTTAATCCTGATCTTCCACCTCCTAAGCTTAATATATCTGTATTTATAATAAATTATATTATATATCTCTATATGTGCTACTATTTCCCACTTTAAACTTTCCATTTATTTCTATTGGTTTACAATATTATTACTATATTGCAAATATTATATCTCTATCATCTCTCAGCCTTTTTAGAATGTCATCGTTTAGAGTTTTGGTGATTCTTTTATGTTTCTCTCTTGGAATCCTATATTTCTAGCATTATTACACAAACTGATTGTTCCCACTGATCAGAGAACAAAACACAAAAAAATCAAAGAGTAAGTGACAAATCAATGGGACTCAATCCCATTCAAGTAATCATGCCCTATACCATACACGGCTTTATAAGTGATAATCAGCATCTTGAATTACACCTGGAAGTCAACTGAGAGCCTGCACAAGTCACAAAACCAAAGGGACACATACATATTCATGCCACAAACCCATCAAAGTCCATGCCTCTTCATTCTGGACCAAGTGGTGATGTACTAAGTGTTTCTGGGTGATTTTCAAGGCCAGCCCCACATAGCTTATATTACAGTAGACTACTCTAGAGGTAAGCAAGGTGCAAGTGACTTTCTGAAGACCTTCCCATCCAAGAATGGGCACCAAAGGTGGGTTCCTACTGGGCAAACTGGTAGTTATTTGGCAGCCTGGGTTGGTGGAACTGGCAGTGACGCAGGCCTGCCATGCCCCCTAACTGCTTCTGCTATGGTGGCACCATCTTGATTGTTGGTTATGCGCATGCGCAGTGTTAGGAGTAGACTCCTAGAGTTGGGTAGGCAATATATAATACCATAATGACAAATGGTGATTGTGGCTTTAAGGATGTTGGAATGTTAGAATGCAATTAGAGAATGTAATTATCTCCACTATAAGAGGAAGTAAGCAGAATGCATGCTGTCTCTGCTCATAGCTCTCTTTGCTGATATCTATACTGTTTGCTATCTGCTCCTGGGCCGTGACTGACTGTGTTTGAAGAAGGAAGAAGGAAGTATTGTGGATTACTGACTGTAAGCAAACTACTATTTGTTAAGGACTTTGTTTTGACTGACTAACAACCATCACTGCTTGTGAAGCAATAATTTAGTTTTACAACACCAGTAAAGCGATTTTGTTTTACTAACAGTATCTGGGTTTACTATTTGTGTGTTTGCTAGCAACGTTTCTCTAGCTGTACATTCTGCTGCACAACTTTCTGTCTCCCAACGGAGATATCCCCTAACACAGGGGTCCCCAACCTTTTTTGCACCAGGGACCGGTTTCATTTTAAAGAAAATTCTGCGGACCGGCTGGCCTAGAGGAGGAGGAGGGGAGGGGGAACAGGCGGTGCAAGCGCACGTGGGGGGGAGTCGGCTCACTTGGCCCTCTAGGGCAGTGGTGGGCAAACTTATTAGTCAATAGAGCCAAATATCAACAGTACCACTACTGAAATTTCTTTTGAGAGCCAAAAGGTGTGGCCTGTTTTATGGGAGTGGCTCAGTTGTCATGTAACCCAGTGGGCGTGGCCAACTTGGAAAATGTGGTGAAACTCACTTAATGCTTAGCAACCAAAATTTTGGCATCAATTGTGGTCATAAGTCCTTCCTTCCTTCCTTCCTTCCTTCCTTCCTTCCTTCCTTCCTTTCTTTCTTCCATTTCTGGCTGGTATTTGGTCTTCTGAAGATGGTAAAAATGGATTTATGGGCACTCGTTATATATAAAGGCAGCCCATGACACTTTGGGATGCTGGTTTGAATCCAGGAAATGACTCAGAGGATGTGATTCCTTTGAAATGACCACTGGGAGAAAAATAGATCTTTAACCTGGTTAACCAAACAGGTAGCTTGAGGTGGAAGGAAATAGGAAAATAGATTATTTCCTTTCCTTTCCTTCCTTCCATTGCCTCCCTCCCCCTTCCTCCCTTCTTTCCTTCCCTCCCTCCTACCCTCCATCCCTCTTTCTTTCTTTCTTTCTTTCTTCCTTCCTTCCTTCTTTCACCCCTCTCTTCCTCCTCCCTCCCCCTTCTTTCCTTCACTCCCTCCCTCCCACCCTCCATTCATCTTTTTCTATTTTTCTTTCTTTCTCTTTCTCTGTTTCTCTCTCCCTCTCTCTCCTCCCTCCACCCATCTCTGTCACTCTGTGTGCGTGTGTGATTACCTCTCTCCCTCTCTCTCTCTCTATTTCTGTCTCTCTAAGTCTGTCGCTCTGTGTGTCTGTCATTCTCTCCCCCCCCCCGGGAAGCAGCAGAGTGGAGGTTAGCCCGCAACGAGCGAACGAGCGGACGGGCGGAGGACCCGAGCTGCTGCTACCTTAAGCGTCGCCGAGGCCGTCCGGGCACCACACGCGGCTGGAACGGAGGTGGGCGTGCGCGCCCGGATGGTGCTTAAGGTAGCCGCAGCTCGGGTCCTCCGCCCGCCCGCCCGCTTGGGATGAGGCAGCCGCAACCTCCTCACTGACATGCTGGCCCCTCCGGGTAGCCCCGGAAAGTGCGTCGCGGTGGCTGCTCCCTCCTCCTCCTCTCCGGCCCTGCGGCCCGGTTCTTATGAAGCCACGGACCGGCACCGGTCCGCGGACCGGGGGTTGGGGACCCCTGCCCTAACACGCAGGACAATTTTCTTGGCAGAAATGTATTTTTTTCCTTTTTTAATGTTTTGAGCATGCACAGACCTTTTTAGGTGCACAAACTCACGTGGCACGCAAAACCTTTTTGTGTGCCAAACTGGCAGTAATGCCGGCAGCAACCCACCCCTGATAGGCACAACTAACATATGACGTCAACCTGTGTGAGGCCTTCTTGACTAAAGCAGTGAGCAATTGCATTTATAAAAATTTGTCATTTAATTGTGGTATGAACTATGTTGCTGTTTTCATTTCATCTTTTATAGTAGGAATTTCTGATTTGACTATTCCTATTTCACTTTTATTATGAATTGTTTCATCTATAATATTCACCGTGAATTCCTTTTAAAATATTGGTTTGCTTGGTTATTTTTAGCAAACAGTTTGCTTTGCTCCAAGTAACAAACTCTCTATGTGCATCCAACTCTATTGGATTTTCTTTAAAACTATGTAGAGATGGTATTTGTGAACCTTTGCCACAATGATAGCCCAGTTGAATTTGACCTGTTATTCTCTGCTTATTTGTTGTCACATTTATTTACATTTGCTTTTATTCTTAACTGATGTTCTATAGTACCTCTAGCAGCAGTTTCCATAGTAATAGTGATTTCAAATCTGGCTCTTTTTTAATGCTTTATTTCAGAATTCCACAGACTAGCTGACCTCTCAGTGCAACATATATTCTACCATTACATTTGCAGTGTTCAGCTATCCTTCAAAATTCAACTTCTTATGCTGTAATGGACTCTCCTTTTTCCTATTTCTTTATAGGGGATATTTTTGGATTTGTGGTGAGATGCTCTGCAATCAGTAATGGTTTTGACATAGAATGTTCTCGCATATTTTTGACTAGTTCTTCAAAGCTGAATTTTGTGAAGTGCTTCAGCTTTTTAATGAATTTCTTGATTTGTCATGTATAATGCTCAATAAAGCATGCATGCTGGGGCTTCTTTTTCTGTTTATTTTTATTTCTGCAATCAATTCAACATTATTTCTTCTTGTCCTCGCCATTATTCCCATCCTCATCCACATCTTTCTCTTTTTATAATACTCTCATCCCCTTCTGGAGATAAAGTGAGACAAAAGAGGAAGAGGAGCAGGAGGAGGAGGAGGGGGGGATCTCATAAAAGTTCATACAAAACTTTGAACCCCCTTCATTCACACTTATGGCTGTTGCAGCATCCCCACAGTCAGGTGATTTACATTCAGATGTTTGACACCTGGCTCATATTTATGACAGTTGCAGTGTCCTGGAGTGATGTGATCACCTTTTGCAACCTTCTGACCTTCATCTTTCTATAGATCAGACAAAAACACAAAAGTCAAGCTTAAGTTACTCTGTTGCTTGTTTTACAGAAATTTCTAGAAGCACTAGCTCTACATGAACTACAACATATACAGTACAAGCAGGCTAAGATAATCAAGAGCAGTACAAGATCATAACTATAATTAATCAACCAATAATTATGTAACCCAGTGCAATAGGATCTTGACAAACTTGAATATTGGGCACTATCTAATAAAATGAAATTCAATGGTGAAAAGAGATTCTATATTTAGGCAAGAAAAACAAAATGCACAGGTACAGTATAGGTGGTACCTTGCTCTGTGCAAGGAGCAACTGTGAAAGGGATCTTGGAGTCCTAGTGGATAACCATTTAAATATGAGCCAAATTTTGTGCAGCAGTTGCCAAAAAAGCCAACACAGTTCTAGGCTACATAAACAGAAGGATAGAATCAAGATCATGGGAAGTGTTAATACCACTTTATAATGCCTTGGTAAGGCCACACTTGGAATACTGCATCAAGTTTTGGTTGCTACAATGTAAAAAAAGATGTGGAGACTCTAGAAAGAGTGCCGAGAAGAGCAACTAGGAGACCTCCAAGGTCCCTTCCAACTCTGCTATTGTATTGTATTGTATTTAGTACAATATCAGCATTTTCATTTTATCAGCAAAATGAAAACCTGCTCAAACTTTAGCAAAGGGAATGAATATTTGAGTTTGAGAGAGGCCATGAATTTTCTCCAAGATCGCTTTCAAGGAAAGAACACAATGAAAGGGATAAATAAATAAACCTTGTAATGTGTGGGTGTATGCCTGATACTGATTTTTTCACAAGCACTATAGAAATCAGAGATATGTATATTTGTTGTTTTAATATTTGGAACTGTTTGACCCCCTTAATATGTCCAATATCCTGTCTGTTTTACTTATTCTTTTAGCCCAGTGGTAGTCAACCTGGTTCTTACCGCCCACTAGTGGGTGTTCCAGCTTTCATGGTGGGCGGTAGGGTTTTTGTCCAATACTGAAGCAGTTTCCTTTTTTAAATTTAATTGACTTTCCTACATTATAAATCACCGTTACTGTGGAACCGGTGGGTGGTTAGAAAATTTTACTACTAACAGAGATACAAAAGTAGGCAGTAGGTATAAAAAGGTTGACTACCCCTGTTTTAGCCACTTAAATGGTATTGCCCACTTCATTCATATTCATACGATACAGCAACTAAAGAGGACAGATACAGAGTCCAACTGACAGTTAAAATTGCAGAAAAAAAGCATTGCCTTCCATAGAATACCTGTATATTTCATTGGTCAGAAGGAGGGCTGAGAAAATATCTACAGACCTTTCATAGAATACCTGTATATTTCATAGGTAAGAAGTAGGGCTGAGAAAATATCTACAGACCTTCCATAGAATACCTGTATATTTCATTGGTCAGAAGGAGGGCTGAGAAAATATCTACAGACCTATCATATCCTACACATAAACTGTTTCAAATCCTCCCCTTAAGATGCTCCTACAAGACATTGCATGCCAAAACAACTAGCCACAGTTGTTTTCCTTGTGTCATCACAGCTGAACACCTAATCCTCACAGTATTGTTTTACAACTAAGTATATTTACCCATGTTGTATGGCTGTAGTATTATTTTTATCCTTTTCATGTTTTCTACTACCTCTCTCTTATTGTGATTATTATTATTTTGTTGCTTTGCATGTACATTGAGAGCTTTTGCACCAGACACAAAATCCTGTCCCATCCCATCCCTGTTCCCGTTCCTATTCAGTTCTGTTCTGTTCTGTTTTGTTCTGTTCTGTTTCGATATTAACCATAACGAATCTATTGCTATTACTGGCATAAAAGAATAGGATGAGTAGGAGCATTGAAAATTACACGATTGCAACAGCAATGCACTTTTTTTTAAAAAAAAGCATCTATCTATATTTCTAAACTTTTAACATGTTGCTCTGTAATTGTTGGAGATATAAAATAGAATGGGATTTGATCTCTCCACAGGTGCTTTAACCAGCATGAGACAACTTGTTTAATTACTTCTCAGAATCCTTATGGCTCCTGGAAGAGAATTGGAGGAAGAATTTCCTCTGCCTTAAATCATAGAGATTACTTTAATCAGCCAAGTTTAAAGGAAAGGAAAAAGTACAATCTTTGTCTTCTTGTTTAAAATTGCTACTATCTGTACAGTTTCTGAAGGACAACAGGAATAAAGTTTGTGCATGTGTCACCAAAAAATCAATCACCTATTTATTTCAGATACAATACAATACAATAGCAGAGTTGGAAGGGACCTTGGAAGTCTTCTAATCCAACCCCCTGCCTAGACAGGAAGCCCTATACCATTTCAGACAAATGGCTATCCAACATCTTCTTAAAGACTTCCAGTGTTGGGGCATTCACAACTTCTGGAGGCAAGCTGTTCCACTGATTAATTGTTCTCAATGTCAGGAAATTTCTCCTCAGTTCTAAGTTGCTTCTCTCCTTGATTAGTTTCCACCCATTGCCTCTTGTTCTACTCTCAGGTGCCTTGGTGAATAGCTTGACTCCCTCTTCTTTGTGGCAACCCCTGAGATATTGGAACACTGGTATCATGTCTCCCCTAGTCCTTCTTTTCATTAAACTAGACATACCCAGTTCCTGCAACCGTTCTTCGTATGTTTTAGCCTCCAGTCCCCTAATCATCTTTGTTGCTCTTCTCTGCACTCTTTCTAGAGTCTCCACATCTTTTCTACATCATGGCGACCAAAACTGAATGCAGTCTTCCAAGTGTGGCCTTACCAAGGCATTATAAAGTGGTATTAACACTTCCCATGATCTTGATTCTATCCCTCTATTTATGCAGCCTAGAACTGTGTTGGCTTTTTTGGCAGCTGCTGCACACTGCTTGCTCATATCTAAATGGTTATCCACTAGCACTCCAAGATCCCTTTTACAGTTACTACTATTGAGCAAGGTGCCACCTATACTGTACCTGTGCATTTCGTTTTTGTTGCCTAAATGTAGAACCTTATTCTTTTCACCATTGAATTTCATTTTATTAGATAGTGCCCAATGTTCAAGTTTGTCAAGATCCTTCTGTATCTTAAGCATACCGTCTTTCCATTTTTAATTTGGCTCAAATCAACAATGTGTAAAATTGTGCCAATGCACAATAAGATGTGCCTCATCATATTTGGGTTTAGATTTGCAGGTTTCCCCAGAAAGCTAGAATGAATGAGGGCTTCAGTTGCAAACAAAACAGTGTACTATTTTGTTGACAAGATAGAAAGCTTTGATTTTTTTTTCTTATTTATACTGGATTTGGTGGAATGCAGAACCTTCATGCTTCTTCCAAATAAAATGGGCCAAAACTAGACAGCTCTCTCTCCAGTTCCAAGATTAGGCCATGAACAAGATCCATGATACCATTTAAAAAGGTAAAGGTTCTCCTCGCACATATGGGCTAGTTGTTCCCGACTCTAGGGGGTAGTGCTCATCTCTGTTTCAAAGTCAAAGAGCCAGCGCTGTCCGTAGACATCTCCATGGTCATGTGGCCATCATGACTAAATGACATAGGCACACAGAACACTGTTACTTTCCACCAAAGGTGGTTCCTATTTTTCTAACTTGCATTTTTACGTGCTTTCGAATTGCTAAGTTGGCAGAAGCTGGGACAAGTAATGGGAGCTTACTCCATTACACGGTGCTAGGGATTCGAACCACCAAACTGCCAATCTTTGTGATCGACAAGCTCAGTGTCTTAACCACTGAGCCACCACGTCCCTCTGATATCATTTAACTTGGTAAAATCTGTCAAGGTCTCTAAATACTGGAGTTTTTCAACATGTAGCAGAAAATTCTGATTCTTGTTGAAATTCTGGTTGAAAATTCCAACCTCCAACTCCCATTCCACCCATTTTATAAATGCCTGAGGCTGCAAAGTCAGATGAAAGTTCTTTTAAGAGTCTAGAATGCTGCTCTGTCACAGAGGATGAAACTTGTCTTTCTTCTGTAGCTTTAATTCTTGCTGTCCTCTTCAGAACAGAAAAAAAGCTCTTTCAAAAATAGCTTTTGGCAGAAGAAAATATGTAATGAAACTTTATTAAATGGGTGGATCGTTCACTACACTCTATTTTTCTTTCCCAGAAGCAAAAAATCATGACAATGTTCTGACACATCCATATTTTGTTCCCATTTGCAATGCATCATAAGTTTTGTAACAGCAAAGCTGTTTTTGAATATTCGCTGCTCTCTTGTATACATATGAATTTTCAAATATATTTGGGAGAAAAGTTATTGTAAACTATACAAGCAGGTTTCTACAAAAAGCTCGGATTTTGCAAAATAAACCAAGTAGAACAAACTAGTGTCTGTTGTGGCATGGTGAAGACTTCCAGGCCTAATTTATTGTGTTGGTTATTGCCTAGAAAACCCTCTGTGGGGTGGGATTAGATAGGCCACAAACCATCTTTACCAATAATGATTCTGTCCATCCAGCCCAAACATCAAAGGTCTCACCTTCACAAGTGATTCAATGTGGAGGATTGGATCAAAAGGCTTTGGAGTTTTCAGTAGTAGCCTCTACAATATGAAACATATTACCTCCAGAAATTTGATTAGTCTCTATCCTCATTAAACAGGCTCTTAAAACCATTTTTTTCTAATAGACCTTCAGACCTCATACTGTGCTAATTAATTAACATCCTTCAATTACTGGTATTGCTTTGTTCTTTTTAGACTTTTTGAGATGCTCTAGGGTTTTATGGGTTTGATGTATTGTATAATGTCCAACATTATTATGATGAGGTGATATACAAACACGTATTTATTTATTTATTTTCTATATATTGTTAACTACAAAAATCTTACCATGGCCAGTTTGTAGACTGACACTTGTATAATAAAGTTAGGATTTAAGGATAAGTAAGACAAACATTATAAAGTGTAGCCCACGTTGCAACATAAGATTCTTGGGAAAATTGATAGAAATCCCAATTTCTGAAGGGCCTCAATGGTAAGGTTGAGATCACAGATGGCCTGATCAAAGGAGTGGTCCTGTAGCAGGACCTCATCAAGGTAAAGCTGCCATCAGGTGGGAATGGAGCGCAGGTAAGCCACGACTGCCGCCAGCACCTTGGCAAAAAATGCGAGGTGCCGAGGCCAGCCCAAAGGGCATGGCCCTGAACTGGAAATGCTGCCCTTGGTAGGAAAATCGCAGGAACCTGTGGTGAGAGGCACAGACTGGGATATGCAAGTAGGTCTCAGTGAGATCTATGGAGACCATGATATCACCTTTCCTCCACCTTGCAAGATGGACCTTAGAGATGCCATCTTAAAGAGGCAATACACGATATAGTTGTTCAAACGTGTTAGGTCCAAATTGGAGCACCAACCCCCAGAAATCTTTGGGACAATTAACAGGTTGGAGTGAAACTCCAGGCCCTCCTCCCCGGGGGGCACCGGCTCAATAGCTCGGACATCCAGGAGATGGCGGATGGCCGAGCAGACAAGCGCCAGTCTCTCCGGGTTCTTGGAGGAAGGAAAGGAGCGAAAGAAGGTCGGGGAACGAGACAGGAACTCAAGCTTAAGGCCATTAGTGATAGTATCCACCACCCAAGCATGGGTAGTGATCTGAGCCCAGAACGAGCTGAAGGCTCTAAGGCAGCCGCCTACCGGGAAGGCGTGCTCAGGTTTGTCTACCCCTGCAGAAGGGATAACCGCCTCCCCCTTGAAAGGGCCTTCGGGAATGGAATTGGCCATGGCCCGTCCTGAACGAGGGGTGAAACTGGAAGCGATCCCCCCTGGAACCATAATACCTCGACTGGTGTTGTTCATGCATGACTGCATGGATTTTTTGAGATTTAATGTACTTCTATTATGATGCAATTCAAAAACTCAAATTAAATAGAAAAAAATTATTTCAATCACAGGTTAGACAATTTATGAAGCAACGGAATTGTCCAGTTATTATCCTCATGGCATACAATAACTCATACAATGCAGGCAGACACATGCAAACATATATAAAATCAACAATTGTTTGTCATTTTTCTAGACATTCATTTGAATGAAAGATGGATTGCTTCTGAAATATATCTGAAATATTTTGGTGATATTCTCATGAATGATTTCCATTTTTTTTTTTAAAAAAGAAATAAGCCAGAAGCAATGTGTGAATGTGCTGCTTTTTGCTGAACAATCTTTCCAGGGAGCTGCAACTTCCTTGACTTCTCGTTCTTTAATTAAATTCTAAAGGAAGACTTTATGAAGGCACTTCTCCCATTAGCCTTTTTTTTCATATGTGAAATATGAGTACTCAGAAAGGTTTCAGAATGATGAAAAAAACGGATAACAGAACATCACAAGGTATCTTTTTTATATAATAATTTTATTGTATTTCATACTAAGATAAAAATATAGACAAAACAAAAGTTAGAAAAATAGAAAAAGCAAAAAGTGCAAAGAGATTTTTAAAAGTTTCTTTAGTGCAGTGATTTAAAAAAATAGCACATCTATAAACGTTTTGCTTGACATTTCATAACATTTCAGGCTAATCATCAAAATCTAAAATCAAACATTTCTGCCTCCAGGCCTGCTCGCTGCTGCTGCCATTGTCGTCCCTGCAGCTCCTGTTGCTTCTACCGCCCACCCCCCCCCTCTCTTCTCGCCAGTGCTGCCGCCATGGTGAGGTTGGAGGGAGAGGCTGCTGCAGCGGCTGCGGTAGCGGTAGAAGCGCTGGGAGGCGAAGCTACCAGGTGCCTGCTGCCATTGGCCTCAAGGGAGGGAGGGTGGCCTGGAGGAGATTGACTGGGGGGGGCGTAGAAGCGCCAGGAGCTGCAGGGACAACGATGGCAGGAGAAGCCAGATGCTTCTGATCCTGGGGGTGGTGGGGTGGAAGGAGAGCGGCTGCAGGGACGGCACCTCACCCTCCTCAGACCTCCTCCCCTCTCTCGTCCCCACTGGCTTCTGATCCTGGGGGTGGGGGGGGTGGAAGGAGAGCAGCTTCAGGCTTACACAGCTAAGATTGGGCTGGGACAGGGAGGCGCATGCATCATGCATTGCTTTCCGCGTTGCCCCTGACAACGCACCTTCTCAAGGCCAGTCAGTCGTGTGCAGGAAGTTTTTGCCATTACATGTGCAGCAGCCCGGTGAGAGGAGCTACAGGGAGGTGAAAACCTCACAAGTGGGTACATTTAACATTTGTGTACCATGCACATGACACACGTGTGCAGCCAAAAAAAGGTACATATGATATCATCAGAAATCCTTGGGAACATTGTGTGAAAATTTGGTGTCAATCGGTCCAGTACTTTCTGAGATTAGTGGCTTTGCACAAAGTATTTTACATTTTTATTTATATAGATTGTGTTGGCAAATAGAAAGGTGAAGCTAGCTCTAAATAGTTCCCACAGTTAGGGATAGTTAAAAGAATAGGATTCTCGGCTTCCGGTTCCGGCTCCAGCGGCGACGGGCGAGACTAGCGCTCGCTCGCCGCTTTGTTGCCTTTTCTGCCCCCCCACGGGGGCGAGACACTCCGGTTACCGGAGGTCTCCCGTAGGGTCGGCTCGGAGGGGACGTTCTTCCTCACGGCGGTGGGGAGAGCGTTCCCCTCCGCGACCTAGGTGAGGAGGAACATGCTGCGGGGGGTTCTCCCTTCGCCAACGGCTGTCGGCGCCATTCACTTCAATGCAGAGGGCTGAGCGGAGAGATCGGAAGGCTTGCCGAGCCTTCAGCTGCGAGGGAGAGTGAGTTTAAAAAAGACTTTTTTTTCCCTTGCTGCCAGCCAGGCTGAACGGACTGGGAGGGGGGTGTTTGTTTTCAAAAAAAAACCCTCAGACTTAAGCGGCACTCTAAAATGGCTTCTCTGAGAAAGCGGAAATCTTAAATCTGGACTGTCTCTAACAAGGGAAAGTGGTATGCGGCTACTTGCAACATTGTTTCTAGGTCTGGCTGGATAAAAAAAAATATTTTTCTACTCTCTCCTCTGGGCTCTGAGATGGGCGGTGGAAGGTGGCTTTTCTTTGTCCCTGCCTGATTATTTCAACTATGGAAAATTCCCAGCGTCTCTTTACAATTGGGACTCTCTCTGGATATTAATGAAGAATTTTTCTCTTGCTGGATTTGTGATTTCCTTTCTGGAGTACCTTCGCTATTATAACTATTGAGTTGGAAAATTGTCTCTCTCTTGGTTCCTGAATTTTACAACGTTTCAACCTTGATCAGAACTTTTGGCTCCCGGTTAGTCTCACCAACCCCACCCTGAAAACGCCATTTTGGTGGCACTGACTTTAACAGTTAAGCATGGCTCAAGAAACAGCACTGACAAGTTTAGAACAACGGATGGCTTCTCTTGAAACTGTTATACAAACTTTGGTAAAAGAAATTCAGGCCCAGAGGGCAGAAAACATCAATTTCAAGAAGGAGCTATTGGACACACGGAAGCAAGTGCTGGAAAACACACAGAAGACTGAAGAATTGGAAGGGGGGTTGGTGGGGGTTAAGGGAGAGATTAAAAATGTTACTAAAGAGGTTGGGGAAACAAATGGGCATGTGTCTAGGATTGATATGGAAAGAATGACATATTCTTTGAGATTTCAGAACGTTCTTGAGGAATCTGGTGAATGCCTCCCTGATCTTATGAGCACAATTTTAGCAGACTATTTACAAAAACCTAAAGATGAGATCAGGGGGGACATTGACCTAGCCTACAGAATTAACTCAGCATATGCCAGGATAAATGAAGTGCCTAGAGAGATACATGTGAAATTTGTTAGAAGGTCAACCAGAGAGGAAATCCTGAAAGCGCAGAGAGGTAGTCCATTAATCTACCAACAAAAAGAGGTTGCTATCTTGAAGCAGATCCCTAGAAAGATTCGAGAAGCAAGGAGGGAATTTTCCTACTTGTCAAAAATTTTATTTGATCATGGGATTTGGTTCAAGTGGGTGACACCCGAAGGGATGCTGGTGTTCTGGGAAGGAGGAAGAGTGAGGATTAAAACAGTTGCTGAGGCGGAAGCCTTTCTTAAAAAACATTCCTCTGCCCTGGGGGAAGATCCAGGGGGGACGGAGGAGGCCGCGGCCCTGCCCGCTGGGGGCCAGGGAGGAGAAAAAGAAGATACAATAGCCAAGAGACTTAGATCGAAAAAATAACTTTGCCTTGATTTTTCTGAACAATTTTGCATAATATTTGTATCTGGATTTTTTGTAAATGTCTGACAGCATGGAATTGAGAATTTAGGTATATGTACTTGCTTTTAGCTTGTAGTGTTATGAAAAATGCTTTTTTTTTTGCTATTTTTTTTATTGTGTATTTTGAGGTCTCGGAAGGGCCGACGACTCTGATGTGAATGCTCTCAAAATTTCTTTGTATCCCTTACCCTACCCTATAGAAAAAATGTAAAACCAATAAAACCTTTTCAATATAAAAAAAAAAAGAATAGGATTCTCCTCTCCCCTCTATCTTTTAGGTCACATGGCCAATCAGATCAGCCACAGGTTCCCGCTCAGCTCTGACAGGTGTCCATTGACATGACCTTGGTTCACATGCCAGCTGTTAGATGTTTTGACTAGCAGCTCAGGCACCACATTCCTAAGTTCCCCTGTCCCTCCCCCCCCCCCATGAGTGGCAACCAACAAACAAAAAAGAAGTAAGCATGAAATAGAATGGCTTCAGCTGAAGTCATTTTGCACGTTGACACATAGAGTCATCAAGTCATAGAGTTGGATAGATTACTAACTTCATTGTGTTTCACCCCCTTTCCCAGTACAAGAATCCAAATTAAAGCTCCCCAGAGAAATAGCTATCTAGCTTCCTCTTGATCTTATCTACGTAGAGAAGGAGATTCCATCATATTTCTCTAATTGTATTCATGTATAAACTGCCCTTACTGCTAGGAATTATTTTCTAATATTCAATCAAAATTTGTCATCCTATAAACTAAATACTTTATTTAGCCATGGTGGCACAGTGGTTAGAATGCAGTATTGAGAGCTAATTCTGCCAACTGCCAGAAGTTCAATTCTGACTGGATCAAGGTTGACTCAGCCTTCCATCCTTCCGAGGTCAGTAAAATGAGGATCCAGATTGGGGGCAATATGCTGACTCTGTGAACTGCTTAGAGAAGACTGTAAAGCATCATGAAGCGGTATATAAATCTAAGTGATATTGCTATTTCAGATCCAGTGTTATCAAAATAAGGAGAATCAGCCCTGACCTTCTTCTGTGTGAGATTATTCCATGTATTCCAAAAATTCTCCCTTAGTCATCCTTAATCAAGGCTTACGATGGCCATTGATTTCAATTTCTTTTCATTGTACTTCGATCCTACTTCCCTGATCATATACATTGTCCTTCTCTGAAGCTGTTCCAGATTTATAAATTTAAATCCAACAAATAATAAGATAACTATTTTACTTTTCTTGGTTTGAAACTATCATGCTTTATTTGCTTATTTTATAATAAACTATTGTTTCAAAATACTTTTTCACAACTACAAAGTCAGATATTGTCTATCTACCTTAAACCTGTACAGTACATTTGATTTCAATTTCAAAATGAAGAACTTTTAATTTGCTTCTGTACTATTTACTTGAGAGCTTAATCATTTTTCAGTCTTCATTTTTATTCTGTATATGAAGAACATACAGTCACAAGGACTTATTAATTTTTCACATTTTCACAAAAAAAAAAAAAAAAGCAGAAAATAGGGACGAGCCAGGGAGCAACAAGTCATAATTTTATAAAATCTAGTATTTACATGAGTTGGATGAATATTGATGGAGACATGTTACATGTTACAAGTTATGTGTGTCCTTTGTTTTCTTCTTAAAATCCAAGAGCAATAGAGCTGGAAGAGTATGTTTGGACCAACAAGTACATCGTGTCTTTCGATAAATTTGATAAATAAAAATTGTCTACCAAAATCTAAATGAAATCATCTGTGACAGATGGCTATCCACTCCGATAGAAAATTGGTTATACAGTCAAACTGGTTTTACTCTCAAGACATTTGTAACTTGAATCTGATTTCTTATCATTACAATCCTATACATCAGGGGTGTTGAACTCGATTTCATTGCGGGATGCATCAACATTGTGTTTGATCTCAGGGGGCCGGAGAGGCATGGCCAGGGTGGGCATAGCGAGCTTGACATCACTCATGTCGGGGGCACCTATGGTGGTCCGAATGCTCTGCCAGTAAAACGGCAAATCTCTGTTTTCGGCTGGGACAGCCTCCTGCAATCCTCTGCCAGCAAAAATGAAGCTGGGGAGGGCCGCATGCCAATCAAAAACAGAAATTGGAAGCCCATTTTCATTGGCAGAAGCAACAGAGGCCGATCCTTCACTCTCTCCAGGGTGGCCACATCACCTGGATCTAAGCACTCCATCGGCTGGATCTGGCCCTCGGACCTTGTGTTTGACACCTTCACTATATATTGTTTCAGTCACCTATTAACTAAAATGTGTAGATAAATGTACTTTTTTGTGTCACCTGAAACAGAAATTCAGATTTATGCTCCTCGGCCTAAGCAGCTATTTCTTCACAATCCAAGTATTTTCTTGGTTTGCAAACTTAGTTGTTGAAAAACAGCACTGGCCACGACAGCTGGCGATTTTAAGGGCCATCAGCCTAAATGTGAGGGATGTCAAAATCTATTTTCTCACACTTCGAGTTCAGAGCACAGCCAAATCATAAATATCAATTTTAAATACAACTTGCCCAATAGAAGTGGATGGCGATAATAATAAAAAATAATGTGCTGTTTTTTGATGCTGTCATCTAAACATTTTAATTCAATGAGAATTTGGACATTATTGCATAAATGAGCTATAAAACTTCAGAGAAAATATATATGTTCTACCTCAGTTATGCTAAGAAATCAGATTCAAGTTAAATTATGTGTGGGGTGTGTGTGTGTGAGTGTGCCCGATCATGTGTTGAATTATATCCCTGCTCTATTATTTAGTGTTATCCTTTCCCAAGAAATCCTCTGCTGTTTGCATAGCTCCTTAAACTCCTTAAAAATCTCTGTTTCCTTCAGTCTATATGTATGAAGAAGAGCTTTGCTCAAATCTGGCCTGGCTTTGAAAATCTCTTTTGTACACAAAGACTTTGGTTTTTCAACCAGTCGCTGCAAAACAGCCAGGAAGCTGCAAAGAGGTTTATGGGCTTTGGGCTTAAAACTGGACACTTGGCCTCAGTAGACTTTGGGGAACTGTGACTTTGCAGCTTAATCCATCCCTTTAGAGTTTTAATCCGGCACTACCTCTAAAGACATGAATCAGTAGGCAACCTCTTATCTGTCCTCCAAGCATAACCAAACGCCCATGTTTATTTTTGAAACTAGGTCTCTGGCAGTCTCACAGATTGAAGATGTCATTTCTGGACCCTTGGATACATTTTATAATGTAATTGATATGCCGTTCCCACTGTTTCTGGTAACTGAACTGGCTATGTGAGGGGAAAGCATTTTTTTCTTTTTTTTCTTCTTCTTCTTTCTATTTAGATAGCCAAAGGTACAAAATACAAGGTCTTCTTTTTAAAGAGACGTGATGTTTGGACTCTCTGAAGCAGTGGTGAAATCCAATTTTTTTTTACTACTTATCTGTCCTCCAAGCATAACCAATGTGGGCGTGGTGTGGCTTGGTGGGCGTGACCTGGTGGGCATGGCAGGGGAAGGATGCTGTGCAATCTCCATTCCCACCCCACTCTGGGGCCAGCCAGAGGTGACATTTGCTAGTTGTCCGCACAACTCAAAATTTCCGCTACCGGTTCTCCAGAACCTGTCAGAACCGGCAGGATTTCATCCCTGCTCTGAAGCTTGTGAAAAGGTCTTCAGGCAACACCACTGTATTAGTAACACAACAAAATCACCTGACTGAAATGGATTGCCATTTTTTCAAACACATTATTTTGGAGGAAGTGAAATAATGGGAGTGCATTGATTCATTTTAGTAAACCATCTTTAAACCATCTCTTAAAAAAAAAAAACGGTCATTGAGTTTGGCTTAATTTGATATACTCCTAGACCAATATTTCATAATGAGGAAAAAGATGTAAACTAGAAGTCATGTAGAGCACGATTGGAATGAAGCTTGGAGAGATTTATGTTTGTTTCTGAGTTGTTTTTTTATTAAGCTTGGAACCACAGTATAATTCAGCATATCTAAAATAAAACTCGGTCTAAATTAAACCCAACCAAATGCATGCCAAAGTTCTTTGGAATATGTTTACATTTTTTACTATGTGCCTGTCCAATTTTTCTATATTAGTCAAGGTGTAGATAATTCAGATACATACATCAGGATAGTTGCAGTAACATGAAGCATAGTCCAGCAATTAATATTGCAATTAAAACTATAACATTGATGCAAATATGGATTTCCCATCTCCTTATAATTTAGTGAGGCACTTCTGTCAATTCATTTTTTTCTTCTTATCTCCCCTTACAAGCTTAGAGCATGGATAATAGCATTGGGGGGGGGGGGCAAAGAAATACAAATCAATATGTCAATAACTGAAATCTTATAGTCAGACCAATATTCATCTGTTTGTTTACTTTAATTTCAACATTAGACAAAAAACCACAATCCATGCAATGTAAACAATTGGACAGTGATTGTATTGCTATGGACATGTTAACAAATTGAACACTAAGCTTCACGCTCCATTTCTAAATCTGCTTTTATATTTTATGTCTAAGAATTCTGTGAGTTAATTCCCTCAAGAAATTCCCAATTTTCCATCCCCACAGAGTCCCTAAAGTCTTATAAAAATGTTATGTTTTAGAAATGTCACATCCTTTTCTGAATCTTTGGGCAACGTGTTTTATATGTATATGTGTAGGCAGCTTGAGGGGTTGTGAAAGTGCAAGGGAGGGAAGGAAGTCTGTGTGGCAACCATTGTTAGCAACAGATCAAGTAACATGCTTAAAAGTTTGGAAGAAAAGAAAACTATTCCCCTAAAAAACAGAAAAGAAAAAAAACATGTTCTCAACTAATGAAAAGTGTGATGGATTCATTAGCACAATGGGGTGTCTGATTACATTTGTTGATACAAGATTAGTTTTTGTTGGCCTACAGTCAACAACCATCTCTGCTGAGCAGTCCACAAACTCTCAGCTCCTAGGCAGGCAGAATGATTAGAGCCATTGACCTTGATGGAAATGTTTAGCTTACTGTTTTCTCCTGAATGCTCCCAGACATTTTGGTGCCTATGTAAGCACCAGACTGGCCAAAGTCACTCAGTATAAGTCATAAAACATTGTAACTGAAGGAGGTATTAAGTCTCTCACAGCTTCAGGGTAGTTGAGTTGGAAGTACGATTCTTAATATCCTTAGTAGCGTTTATGATTCAGAGGCTGTCTCAACATTTCACTTTGGATCCCGTTTATATTTTTGATCTCTTTTAATTTTAATTAAACCTGTCACAATTTTTTCACTCCTATAATTTCCCCCCATTCTCCTAGATACCAAATATTCATGCAAATATGGGGAAGATTAAACAAAGAAAGTTTCTAGGGATTAGAAGCAATCTATTTGCAACCACCTAAACTCTAGTGCCATCCTAGTCCTCTTGTGAACAGGTCATTTCATATTCAGTCATTTCTTTTTCCCTTCAAATGTATCGTTTTGTCATCTAAGCAGAGTGGATATCAGATGAATTAGTTTTAATTCTGATTTGCAATAAACCTTGAGGAGTCATGAACACTTCTGGGGCTTGGTTTATGAATAAGAAAGTCTAGAAGGACAGTTTTTTTTAAATACAGACTATATCCATAGGGATGGTGTGGTGGTTCAGTGCTTGTGAACTGGAAAGCTGGCAGCCTGAGTTTAAGAACTGAGTCCACATGATGGGTGAGCTCCTGCCCTCACCCCTGCTCCTGCCAACCTAGCAGTTTGAAAGTATGCAAATGTGAGTAGATAAATAGGTACCACTAAAGTGGAAAGGTAACAGTGACATCATGCGACCATGGAAATATCTTCGGACAGATCTGCCTCAATGATCTTGAAGTGGAAAAGAGCACCACCCCCTATAACAGGAGTATCAAACTGGTGGCCCACAAGCCAGGTGTGTCACATGCAGGTCACGCCCACCCCAGCTCTGCGAATCATCACATGATGGCAACATGATGCAGCATGTTTGACACCCTTGCACTACAATCAGCAATGACTAGCAAAGTAAAATCTGAAGGGACACCTTCACCTTTTTTTTAATATATCCATAGCACATCAGTTAGGAAGAATTCATGAGTACAAAGAAGTGTGTGTGTGTGTGTGTGTGTGTGTGTGTGTGAACCCTGAAGTGAAGCTGGTTGAAACCATCTTTTGCTGCCTCATAGTTGCCACAAACTGACAGGAGGAAGGGAGGGGGAAGTAAATAGACTGTCTAGCAGTCAAAACAAAAAGCTTTCTCATGAGAACCAAGGTCATCCCAACAGGTGGCAGTTGGAGAAGGAGAGAAGTGAGCAAGGAATCCATCAAACACCCTAATTGGACAATGTGACCTGTGATACTTGGGGAGGGGGATAATGGCTCTTTTAATTATGTCACTAATTTAGGGAAACTTTCAGAGTTGGTTTTCACTAGCAATGCTGATATGATGTATCAAATAAACATGTTCTGCCTCGGAGTTCTGGTTTTGGTGGATGCATTATTTGGAACACTGACATTGTAAGTATCTTTTAAAAAGAAGCAGAAGTAGGAATGGGCTTTTTTGTTCTTTTTTATTCAGAAGTCTGCATTTGATCTGAATAATGGTTGGGAACCATGAAGATGAAAACCATATGAGAATAAGTATGAAAACAAATCAAATACGCCTCTACTAGTCTGTGCTATGTATTGGATCTGATTCTGGAATTTGCTTCAAAGAGCACAGGAATGTGATTTTACTGCAGCAAAGTGACTCACTAAAAGTAGTTACGTTTCTACTGCATAGCAAAATGAGCCTTGTCAATGGTCAGATGTAAAAAGTGTGTTTTGCCTGATTCCTTTTTGTAAACAGCTATGTAACTTTTCTTTATTTCTTGTTGATTGCAGCTCTATGGGTTCATGGAAAAATTAATGGAAGCATTGAATAGTAACAATGGCTGTGTAACAAAATGGCCAGGAATGAAGGCAAATATATATGTTCCCAGGATAATTTTGCAGGAATCCAATCTGGATCTGTCACCAGGACCAAAGGTTTAATCTTCTGAGATTTTGGACTCATGCTGAAGCCCATCCTCAGGGAACGCTCGGGACCTAGTTATATGCGAGACCATCTCCTGCCCCATACATCCCTTCGTCCGATCCGCTCCCACAGAGAGGGCCTCTTCAGGGTGCCGTCGGCCGGGCAATGCTGGTTGGCGACACCCAGGGGAAGGGCCTTCTCTGTGGTGGGCCCTACCCTTTGGAACGACTTACCCCCTGAACTACGCACCATCTCTGACCTCCGCCTCTTCCACCAGTGTCTTAAGACATGCCTTTTCCTCCAAGCTGGCCTAGCGTAACCTTCCGCTGTGAACTGCTTTTAGACAGTTTTTAAATTGGGGATTTTAATTGATTTTAGCACAGGTTGGGAGTTTAATATCTTTTTAAATTTTATATTGTTATATTTGTATGTTTTTAATTCCTGTGCGCCACCCTGGGTCCTCCTGGAGAAGGGCGGGATATAAATCTAATATAAATAAATAAATAAAATAAACGTCTAGCACACCCTGCTAAAGAGAAGTTCCCTGAGGATAGACTCCAGCACAAGATCAAAAGCTCAGAAGACTAAATGATTCCCACTTAAAAGGTCCTCTGTTTTCTGTTTGTTCCTTCTTTTTATTCATTTACCTAAATCATCATAGTTTTCCTTAGTCTACTGGAAGATGTATTGACACAGAGCAATGGTCCTATTTTGCACCATCATTGTTTTATACTGAATATGTCAGTGAATAAACAGACATGCTAATGATTATATAAGAAAGTACACCCATTTTTGTGCATTACATTCCAATGTATAATAGGTCCTTTCTTTCAGCATACATTGGATTAATGTGACTTCTGTCACATTGTACTTAGAAATGACTTAAGGTAATGTACTGGAAACAGACCCTCTCAAATTGCAGCCTAAGTAGGCCAGTCTGTCACATTTTTCTTGAAAAAGGAAGTGCAAATTGTGGCTTGTTTTAAAACATGTTTTTTGAAGAAATGTGAAACTCAAGGCTCACTATAAGCAAAAGTCACTAAAAACCACATCCGTACTGCACATGAAAAAAAATGTTAGCCTGATAGCTATAACCCTAATTGCATATTATTTGCAAAGTGGTCTTAAAGTTGTAGTTCTGGATTTTCAGAAATTTATGACAGCACACCAACTGCTGAATATTTCTTTCACTTTACTTTAAAAAAAATATCCCTATAATATAATTGGATTATTTTGGATCTGCCATCAAACTTTCTTACAAAGGAGAAAACCTTCTTTAAACACAAAAGGGATGTAAACATACCACATAAGAATTACATAAAATTTTCAGACTCAATGAAATATACGATGGAAGTATATTTCTAATATATGCTAATCTTAAGATTTGTAGTGAAGGAAATCTAGTGACTCCTAAAAGAACAACGGTTTGAATAAAGGGAAAAAAACAGATTACGTAGTTATAATTTCTGCTATACCAAGTTTCGCACTGAGACAATATGTTCTGGTAGGAAGATAGGACCTCAGGAAATAATTTTTCTATTATCGTTTCTTCTTTTTTAAGGCTCATCAAGTTACAGACAATCAGCTGGCCCGGGACCAACAGCGTGAGGTGAACTATATCTAAGACAGGGGTGTCAAGCTCTATTTCATTGAGGGATGTACCAGGGTAGTGTTTGACCTTGGTGAGCCAGGATGTGCATGGTCAGGGTGGGCATGGCCAGCTTGATGTCATTTGTACCGGTGGCACCTGTGGTGACCCGAGCACTCTGCCAGCGAAAGCGGGCTCCTGAGCTCCATTTTTGGCCGTGAGGGCCTCCTGCTCTGTTTTCACTGCCAGAGGCACTGTGGGTTAGTCCTACACTTTTTCCAGGTCAGTCCTGTGGGCCAGATCCATCCCACGGGCCTTGAGCAAATGAGTGATGAGACACTGATCATGTGTCAAGTCAGTATTGGCTCTTAGTGATCATATACATAGATTTGCTCTTTGATGATCTGTCCCAAACCTGGTTTTTCACCTCTCTCAATAGTGTACACATTGTTATTATAACTAAGTCCATCCATCTTAATGATGGTTGCCTTCTATTATTTCCTTCCAGTTTTCCAGCATTAGAGTCTTTTCCAGAGAGCTAGATATTTACACAATATGTCCAAAGTAAAGATCAAGTATTAGAAAAATGTAAAACATGTGTTGCAAAGCAGAAGAGTCATGGAGACACTGGAGAAGGTTGCAATTGGAGCTTCATCTGAAGAGCTGGAGTTGGAGATGAAAATCTGAATATTCTGAAATGTCTTAATATAAGTAGATCCAAAACGGAGGCGAGAGAGGACATTTGGAATAATCCCAAGAACTAATAACAGGTTACTATCAAATGTTTTATATGATATACCAGCAATGGCGAACCTTTTTAGGCTCGCATGCCGTAAGATGGGGGAACGCAGGGGAGTCGTGCACCAGCGTGCCACACCCATAACGCAATGCGCCTCCCCAGTGTGCATGCATGCATGATAGGTGCTCCCCCCCCCCCATTTTTTACATGCTTTTTTCGCCCTCCCCAGGCTCCAGAGGCTTTATAGGAGCCTGGGGAGGGTGAAAACAGCTCCCCTGGAGGGTGAAAAATGGCTTTAAAAATGGCTGAATCAGCTGGCCCGTGCGTACATGCACGCTGGCCAGCTGACAGGGCAATGCCTCGCGTGCCCTGCTGAATGGCTCCGGGTGCCATCTGTGACACGCGTGGCATAGGTTCGCCATCACTGTGATATACCATAAGTACATGGGTAGAATTTTTTCAATTGGCATTTATGTATTCAGTTAAAGAGGAAGGAAGGAAGGAAGGAAGGAAGGAAGGAAGGAAGGAAGGAAGGAAGGAAGGAAGGAAGGAAGGAGGGGAGGGGAGGGAGGGAGGGAGGGAGGGAGGGAGGGAGGGAGGGAGGGAGGGAGAATGGATGGGAGGGAGATAGATAGATCAGTTTTTATGATTTTTATAGGAAGGATAGACACATTTTATGTAAAACTTATTTGCAAGCAGGGGGACAAATTAATAAAAAGGAGCTTTGAAAAATAAGTACTGACAAGATGACCAGTGTGAATAGGAGGAACAATAAAGGTTGCAAGATGTCAGTTGAGTGTTTAAAGCATATTAATTTAAGTGTCATTGTTAAAAGTAAGTTTTAATTAATTCAATAGAATAGTTAATTAGCTACAACTAGGACAGGCAGTAACTAGGGAAATGTAAACAGTGAAATACGTGTCAAGAATTAGGACTCAAATAAAAGGAATTTTTAGAAATGCTTATTTCCATGGTTTATTCACTTCTTAACATGAATTACATATTCAAATGCTATTTTCCTTACTTAGATACCGGATAAAGATTCTGCTTCATGTCTAATCATAGCGGATGATAGCACAATATATTAACATTCATAAGAAATCCTAATGGGAATTAAGACCACTATTGTTTTTTTCCCCAAGATAAGCATACTACTCAGTGAAAAATTAAAAATAGCTTTTCAGCTGCTTAATTATATCTGGTTGATGTCCCTCAAAGGATTTCAAAAACAAAAACACATCTTGTCCCTCTATTTAGAAAATCTTAGTATTTAGAGAATCAGGCCTATGATTTGAGCCAGGTTTTTTTTTTAACTACTCATACTGCTCAGGTTCCAGATGTGGCTTTGTGAAGAGGATACCAGTTCTGAAATGAGAATTAGTCTAGAAGAGGAGTAAAACATTGACCTTGATATGACCAAGCAGCTCTGAAGCCACCATTTCTGAAGAGAAGATTTGCAAGTGTAACAATGACATTAATGGAAAATCATTTGCCCTGAACATGTCTGAATGCTAGAAAACCTAAAATAAAAGAACTGTCGTGTTTTTATAGGACCAAATATCAGCAACTGAAATTGCATAAATATTTCCTGCCATCAAAGGCTGAAATAATTGGAAACAAGTCAAAGGAGCCACCAATATCTGGAAACCTATCAGTGTTTTAGTATGAACCAGTGTTTTTAATGAAGCTACTGCCAAGCATGAAACTATGTGCCTCTTCTTTCAACTTGCCATTAGAGCAGGGGTCTCCAACCTTTGCAACTTTAAGTCTGAAGGACTTCAGCTCCCAGACTTCTCCAGCCAGCTTTGCTGGCTGGAGAAGTCTGGGAGCTGAAGTCCTTCAGACTTAAAGTTGCAAAGGTTGGAGACCCTTGCATTAGAGTAAGGAGAAGGAGGTGTTGCTTTAGAATGGATTAGAATTAGATGGAGAAATGAAACCTCAATGATTCCGCTGAAGACTGTGACAGCCTGAAACCTTTTCAAGGACGTCGTAGGAGGTGTGGAGTTGAAGCAGACGGTTCCTATAACAAACTAAACTTGTCTACATAGACTACGTGAGAGGTTAGGGGTTTGGCTGGGGAAATTATTGTTTAAGTCTATGAAATGGTGCCTGGGAGCCTCAGAGTTAGTTTTGCTTCGACATTATCATGCTGCGTATTCAATAAACAGTAAGATTTTCAGAAACGTAATGAACCAGGAGTTTTATTTGGATTCTTGAGCTGGATGTTGACCGCTACTTATGATATATTCATGTATAGCAATCACTCCTTTCCTTTGCAAAGCCCTGCTATTTCATCAGGCCTCCATGAGTAAAGCTGAAATGGCAGCCCCAGAAACTTTCTTGAGAATTGTTTATTATTTCTGCTAAATTTACTTCTGCTTTAGACATACTGAAGTGTAGCACTAAATGGGAAAGAAAAGAACTCAGTGAAACACTTACAAGAGCTGTGGTGGCACAGTGGTTAAAATGCAGTATTGCAGGTTAATTCAACTCCCTGCTAGCAGTTTCATTCTTATCTGTCCAAGCTTTCTATCAGCTTTCTATCCTTCCAAGGTTGGTAAGATTCTCATAGATGATTCACACCCTGGTTGGTATCTCTTTGCACTTCTACCATCAGGCAGAAGATATCGAAGTATAGCCAGCCAAACAAACAGGTTTAAAGATAGCTTCTATCCTTGGGCTGTGAGACTTTTACATTCAACCACAATTACTCCATGCACATGCTAGTTTTTTCTTTTTTCTTTTCTCTCTTTTTTTTGTTACATTTTGTTACATTACATTGTCAATTACAATGAAACAATTTCATTGTAATTTTAGTACAATGACAAATACAGATTATTATTATTATTATTAAAATGAGGTCCAAGATTGTTGGGTGCAATATGCTGACACTGTGAACTGCTTAGAGATTGCTGTAAAGCACTGTGAAGCAGTATATAAGCCCAAGTGCTATTTCTATTGATATAAAAAAGCATAGTTTTTATGCAACAATTAATGTCCAAAGAGTAATAAACTGAACAGTAGGGGAACTTGGGATCTTGGCAACCTTATCTCCAAAGCAGGATTTGGCAACTAGAAACAGGAATCTGAGTCTCAAGTTAGAGCCTCAGCAATTCCCTCAAAACATCTTAAAATCTGTGTTTCCTTCCCACATTTTTAATTGTATCTTTTGAATGGTGCATTTATCTCTATGTGGCTATTGGTGGCTGATTTCTCTGAATGCCAAGATTCCTGGAATTCCCTAACATATTTAGGTTTGGCTTGACCTAAAATGCTAATTTCCCAGTTGAAACTGTGATTAACCTTGTCCATTTTGAGAGGTTAGGGATTTTTCATCATATTCTTTTGAGTGTTAGTTGGTATTTATTCGATGTGTTTGCTAGGCTTGTGCCAAAATGCATAGTGATTGTAAATAACTCCTATTTTTTCTTCTTGGTCTACTGTGTCTTTTGATTTAGTTAAGGAGTTTTAGGAGGCTTTACTTGGTTTGTGTTTTATGGTAATACTGTGTGGTTTTAATAGTCTGTTGGGTTATTTTTCTGAGATATTTTTGATGTTGGGAATGTTATCCTTTCAATAACTTGTATTGGTTGTGCTATATCAGGTAGTGTGATCAAGCACTTCATGGTAAAGTTGTCTGTATATCAATCTTGGTATGTTGGAAGAAGTTGTATACATGAACTGTTTCCTCTTTCTGACATTCCAGGTTACAACCATCAGTTTCTGCTTATCTGACTAATGTTCTTACACAGCTTCTCTTGAAGGAGGTTGTTTTGTTACTTTGGTAGTAGACCAGTTAGTTAGTGTGAGTTGTTTTTCAAATAGGCTTGGTTTTCTAATTTGTCATTATTTTCTCTGTTGGGGAGGATATTCAAGGATGACAGTTGTGGTTTTGTTTTCTTCCCTTGTGAATTGTATTCCCTTAAAAATATTTTTCTGGTGTGTCTTTTCTAGTTGCCCCTTTTTAAATTATCATTAAGGTGCCAACTACATAATGGATCCATACTTTTGGTTGTATATCTGGGAGGCCAATAGGTTCTAGTCATTGTATCATGGTCTCTATTGTGAATCCTGAGAGATGTGATGCCATGAATATTCTTCTGATATTTTGGGGGGTGGGGTGGGGAGGGGAGCTGTATTTTGGGGGTATTTGTCCATCAAACTGAAAATAGGCAGTGAGCAAAGGTTGATGAAGTCTGTGATTCTGAATATTTCAGTCTTAGTGTTTTGGCTTATGTAGGTTGTGTTGTGTGTTGTATAGTAGTGGTGCAACTGATTGTTTTGCTAGTTCTGGATCTATGAATGTCAAGAGTGGTGTGGCGTCAAATGAAACCATAATTGCATTGCATCAAGGTATATTGTCCTCTCCTTTGAATCACCTGAATGCACTAGGAAAAGGGCAACTTTTGTGTAATTCCTATTCACAGATACTTAACAAAGCTCATAGCAGAAGATCTCTTTCATGCCACAGAAGCTCTTGTTATTTAGTTTTAAACTGCAGGGGTCTGATAATTTAATGTTCCTACTTGCCAAAGATGTTTTAATTGAGTTTAATTTCATTTTGATGTAACTGCATATGTGAGGTATATTTATAATGGATCCTAGGGAAAAATTAAGACATTAAAATAAATAAAAATCTTGTTATCTCATTCTAAAGATTTCACTTCTGCCTTTCTGAAATATGTTCATGTTGCTTTTTTTTTTAAGATAGCTTGATACAACTCTGTGAATTATTTAAGGCAGGGGTCTCCAAACCTTTGCAACTTTAAGTCTGAAGGACGTCAGCTCCCAGAATTCCAGCTTTGCTGGCTGGAGAATTCTGGGAGCTGAAGTCCTTCAGGCTTAAAGTTGCAAAGGTTGGAGACCCCTGATTTAAGGGATATATTTCCTATATATTTTTGTTGCAACACTGTTTTATTTTTTTGATTTGTTTCAGTTCTAAGCTGAAGGTAGGAATTTTAAAACATACAGATTATTTATTTATGTATTTATATATATATTGAAAGTTTCATTTCTGTTTCACATAACTAAGCCAAGGTGAAAACAGATCATTCTGAATAGATGATTCTGGAGAGAATATATCCAAGAGGTCACTATCTAAATGACCTCCAAATGTGTCCAACTAGTGCCATCACTTCATGGCACTTAATCAGGTGGGGGGGGGGACACCCTATGCTGGGGTCAAAGAATGAATTGAAGAAGAAAAGTGAATTGCTAAGAAAATGGTTATTCCAATAGTGAATTTCAAGTATCTGAGTTTTGCAATGATGACAAATATCTGTAGTTGCGGTAGAGGATGAGGGTTCTCTGAGTTTGTAGATTGGTTTCTGAACATTTCATTACCATGCTAGATAACATCTTCAATGGAGTGTAGGGAAGTCCCCCAAAACTACACTGAAGATGTTACTTACTCTGGTAACAAAAAGTTTGGAAACCAACCCACAAGCCCAGAGAATGAAAATCCACCCTTATCTGAGTTTTACCATATACTTAAACTTAATCATTATTTATTTGTAATAAATGTTCTATTTTTTTATGCTCTGGATCTTCTCCCATACCTTTCCATTTTGGGTTCTGACATGCGCAAAAATCAATCAATCAATCAATTCATTACAGTCTTAGAGATCAGAACAAATAAAAATGCTCAGCGAGTATACAATTAAAAATTCTAGTGTAAAATAATAAAGAACAACTAAAATCTATAATAAAATCTAGCCAGTCAATTATACAAGGTCTACCTATACTAAAATTACAATCCATTCAATCTGTTGGGCCCGTTGTAGCAGTGGTGGGTTTCTGCAGGCTCGCACCTACTCGCGAGAGCCGGTTGGTGAAATTTAGAGAACCGGTGAGAGGGGGTTCCACCAGCGTACCTGGAAGTAAATCTGGCCCGCCGCTGCCAGTGACCCAACGGGAAGGAAAGGAAAGGAAGGAAGGAAGGAAGGAAGGAAAGAAAGAAGGAAAGAAGGAAAGAAAGAAAGAAAGAAAAAAAGAAAGAAAGAAAGAAAGAAAGAAAGAAAGAAAGAAAGAAAGAAAGAAAGAAAGAAAGAAAGAAAGAAAGAAAGAAAGAAAGAAAGAAAGAAAGAAAGAAAGAATTTATCATCACAATTGAGTCCAAAATTTTGGTTGCTAAGCAAGAGCGTTGTTAAATGAGTTTCACCACATTTTAAAAGGTGGCCATTCCCACCCTGTCACATGACTGCCAAGCCATGCCCACAAAATAGGTCACACCTACAGAGTAGGTTCTAAAAAATTTGAAACCCACCACTGCGTTGTAGGTTCAACGCTAAAAGGGAAAGGACTAAGCAGTGCAAAGAGTTTGCCACATTTATTATATAACATACCGTATTTTTCAGAGTATAAGATGTGCCGGTGTATAAGACACACCAAGATTTCAAAGAGGTAAATAAGAAAAAAAGTTTTTGCCTTCCCTCAACCCCCAGCAGCACTCTACAGGCTTCAGCAGGGCTGTGGACAGGCAAAAACCCAGCCCTGCTGAAGCCTACAGAGTGCTGTTGGGGGCTGAGGGAAGGTTAAAAAGCCTCCATTTTTGCAAAAAAACGGCCCATTTTTTGCTTGTTTTTCACAAAAATGGGATGCAGGGGTGGAGCTTCGGGACTCCAAAAATGTCTGTATTTGGAATATAAGATGCACCAACATTTCCATGCTCTTTTAGGGGGGGAAGGTGTGTCTTATATTCTGAAAAATACATAACTATGGTGGAGAAGACACATGTTTGCGACGAATCCCCAGTGCTGCTGCACCGAATCTAGTCACCTGTGCTGTAGCTATGGACTGTTCATCCTTAAGCAGTCACTGAAGATAGGTAATGTCAAAATGGCCAGGATACCTAGCAGTTATTGGCACAATTTCTTTCTTCCTAATCTCTGTGTAAAAGGAGCATCTAAGGAGCATGTGACCCACAGTCTCCACCTCTCCTGAGCCACAGGAACAGCGTCTTTCCACCAATGGCATCCTTTCATACTTGCCATACAGGACGGCCAATGGAAGCGCATGGCACCGTGAGATGGTGGTTTGCTGACTTCAACTGACTAAGATAGCTGGCAGGAGCAACAACACATCTAACGACATCTGGAGCCAGAAGCAGCAGAGTTTTCCCTAATATGCAAAATCCTCTTCTTTCCTAAACAATTTAGAAAATTAATTGATTCAAAACACGAAGTTATATTTCATCAACAATTTGATTCCCAGCTAATCCTTTTAAATATAGCAAAACTGGCTGGTTACTACATTTTTATAAATCTACAAAATTATTACCCCCACCCAAAAAAAGAGATTCACCTTTTCCCTCAAAAGAAGAAGCATTTTTGTAGGTCTATTTCCCTATAATGAAAAACCTGGCCTTTGCAATATTACAAGTTATTTGAAAATAGATAAAAAGGCACAGAAGGCAGCAAACAGACTTTTAAAGCAGATAGTGCCATCACTAATCCTGTATCACATTTCTTACAAAGCCACTTCTATAGTTTCACAAGCTTATGTTCCATTTATCTCATTCCATTTAAACTCCCAGGTCTCAGTCAGAATATTTATTCCTGAATATGTGGGCATGTATCCTGCTTTACAATAGACAGTATTTTATGTGATCGTGTCTCTAATTTAAAGGCCTGCCCAAGCCAAAAATCATAAAAGGGAAAGCTGTGGCTTTGAAATCGCACATTAATCCTTGGGAAGCAGATGAAGCAAACACATAGGTCGCCTGTTGGTCTTTAGCTTATAATAATATGTTGTTATTTTTATGAAATTATAGTAAATATTTGTAAATGGCCACCACCACTACCACCATCATCATCATATTTGAGAAGACCATACTTGCACCCCAATGGTGGGTTCCAGATCCCATCACAACTGGTACACTGCGACAGGGCTAGGTGTCCATCCAGCATGTGCACCCACCACCCTATGACGCTCCAGCTGCTCGGTGGAGGTCACGTAGGTGCTGTTGGCAGCATGTGCATGCGCAAATAGCCTGGTTGGCTTAAATACAGGTAAGGAATGTGAATGGGCGGGTAGGCCCTCCAAAACACTATTCCAGTACGGTGGCCGCTGCTGTCAGCTACCACTGGTACATCCCTACAGAGGCGTGCCGCTCGGAACCCACCGCTGTTGCACCCAGTTTTGGTCACCACAATGTAAAAAAGATGTTGTGCAGAGAAGAGCAACAAAGATGATTAGGGATTGGAAGCTAAAACATTTAAAGGACAGTTGTTGGAATTGGGTATGTTTGATGAAAAAAAGGAGTAGGGATGACATGATAGCAGTGTTCCAATGTCTCAGGGGTTGCCACAAAGAAGATGGAGTCAACCTATTCTCCAAAGCACCTGAAGGCTTTGAAGCAAAGGATGAAAACTAATCAAGGAGAGAAGCAACCTAGAACTAAGGAGAAATTTCCTGATATTTAGAACATTTAAGCAGTGGAATGACCTGCCTCCAAAAATTGTGGGTGCTCCAACACTGGAAGCTTTTAAGAAGCTTTGCTGGCTGGAGAATTCTGGGAGCTGAAGTCCTTCAGACTTAAAGTTGCAAAGGTTGGAGACCCCTGGGTTAGGGTACAAAATCAAAAGTCTAGTAGGATGCATACAGTGACAATTGTTCAAGTACACATCAGATTTACTTAAAAGTTTCATTTTGTCATAAGTGTAAAGGGATTACAGTTGTTTTCTTGTTTCAATTTAATGTTGCTTTTCTGTAGTGTTGCTATTATTTTAGGACAATTTTTCCATGCAGAAAAATTACCAAAAGTAAGTATATAAAATTAGGCAGTAAATTATAACAACAAAAGAAGTATATTACAAATGAAAAGAGACATTATAATTATTGATGTTGAAAAAGATACCAACAGCATCAAACAAATGCAGAATTAATCATTTAAAGAAAGTTGTTTTTTTAAAACAATGGACCCTATTTTATAAACAAAAATGATTTCACATATTTAATTATATGCCTTATGCTATCCTTTTTGTATTTTCTCTTTTTAAAAAGAAGGTCAGAATTCCAAATACAGCAAATTACAAATCTAGGGAACCAATTCTGGTTTTTTGAAAAAACAAAGCATTATGCAATTGGTTTTTTTTTTAAATAAACCTCTTTCCTAACTGATGCACAATTCCTGACTCTGGCAACTTATATAAAAATAGTAAATTAACATATTAGCCATCTTACTCAGATTTCAGAGAAGGAGAATGGAAAAGTCCTTTTATCATAATAAAAAACTTGCAAGAAGGCACTGAAAAATCGCTGGCGTTGCTTCAAATTTGCCCCTTAATAACAAACGAGAAACATTTTCTTTCATGCTACTTAAAATATGTAATACAATACCAGTGTAATGATCCTATTATTTACATAAATCAACAGATCCAACAACATCAAATAATTAAAATAAATTCAAAGTGTATCTGTTTAATCCCATTCAATGAATCCCCTTCTACCAATAATCAACTAATAGTTCATTTGATTTTAAGTGAATCATAGCACCCACTCCATTTCATCCATGCTCAGAATTACTAAACAGGGTAATGCTTAAACAATGTTAATACTTATTAGCTGGATAAGAAATAAGCAAGAAATCTCAGGTTAGTCTGTGGAATAAAAAAATCCCAGAAGAAATAATAATAATTCCATACTGCTAGCACAAAGATGTAACTTATCACTAGAAGTCAAACTCTTCTCAAGGGAGATCTTACCTTTGAGCAAAGAGCATCATTAAAAATAGGTCTCAAAGGATCCACCCCTTCTATTCAGCTTCTCTTGATTATGTTCCATCAAGTCATTTTTTGCTCCTTGTTGTTGTTGTGAAGTTGTGTCCAACCCATCCTCCAGACCTTCCTGTCCTCTACCATCCTCTGGAGTCCATTTAAGCTCATGCCTACTGCTTCGGTGACTCCATCCAGCCACCTCATTCTCTCTTGTCCCATTCTTCTTTTGCCCTCAAATCTTTCTCAGCATTAGGCTCTTCTCCAGTGAGTCCTTCCTTCTCATTAGGTGGCCAAAGTATTTGAGTTTCATTTTCAGGATCTGGTCTTCTAAAAAGCAGTCAGGGTTGATCTCCTCTACAACTGCGCATGCGCGAGATGGCAGTCAGCTCTTGAGTGCTGGTCGCGGAGGCTCGATGGCCAGCTAAAATGAGCAAGTCTGGCCCGCGAGACCACCTAAGGGGCCGGACCCAGTGAGTGGACCATCCTGGCAGCGGTTTGAGACCAGGCGGGTCTCCCAGGGTGGTCGGAGGCTCGAGCAAAGAGGTCGGAGGCAGGAGGCAGGAGGAGGCCGGCTGACGAAACGCCGGGCCGGGCGCCGAGCCGGACGCCGGGCGCTTGCCGCTGAGCGCCACCCGGAGGCCATGAAACGGCTGGAGGCTGGAGGCTGTGAGAGAGCTGGAGGCTGGAGGCTGTGAGAGAGCCAAGAAGGAAGAACTAGTCGGCAGCTATGGGAGAGGCTGTGAGAGAGGCTGTGAGAGAGCCGGAATGACCGAGGCTGTGAGAGAGCCTGTGAGAGAGAGCCGGAACGACCAAGTGGTGAGCGGCGGGGGGCGAGCGGCAGGGCGGCATGGAGGCCTGGCCACCCGGACGCTGCTCACTGAGCGCCATTCAGAGGCCGTGAGAGGGCCGGAAGGCTGTGAGAGAGCCGGAGAAATGAGTGGTGAGCAGTGGGGGCGAACGACGGGCGGCATGGAGGCCTGGCATGGAGGCCTGGCTGCCGGGACGAAGCCGGGGGACCATGAGGGAACTGGAAGACCTAGCAACTGAGGCCTGCACCTTAGACCTCACCCCATGGTCCATCTACCATCATTAACTCTCCATTCCCCCTGGCATTAGAACTATAAGAACTGCTGAGAACTATTTTAGAACTCTCGAGGAATATAACATCATTCCAAGACCTCTGAGCCTTTTATTACTATTTATTAGTATACTATGCACTCCTGAAATTTAACTATGAATTTTTGTATTTAACATTCTGTACATTTTAGCTGCCATTATGCCTTTCTAAATTATGCACTGCGACCTATTTAAATTTTAAATTTTACTATCTATTTATACTATTTATTATTATATCAATTATTAATTAATTATTTAATCATATTATTAATTATACATGTACTCGAGAGCTGACCTGTTGCGACTGCGAGAGTCCCCGCTCTCGCAGGTTTGGCCCTCCACTCTAACGAGGGCCCGCCTTGATGAGGGATTTATTAATCCGGAGAGGTGGAAGAAGTGTGGTCTCAGGGGTTTTTTAGTTTCTAGGTTATTATCCATTTTAGGGGGTACCAGGGAGGGGGGACGGTATAGACAGATAGAGATAGAGATGGAAAGAGAGGGCCAGGCCGGCAGATGACGGAGGGTAGCGGAAGGAGCCGTTAGTAGGGGGGAAATACGAGTCATCCCGTCAGAGGGCATTTCCATCCAGAAGGTCGTGGGGAGAGGCAGGTCCGAGGGGAGACAATTTCCATCCTCCCGGTTGAGGGCACAGAACCATTGGTTGCAAACGGTGAAGTGCCTCAACCCCCGTTTGCTAGGTGGTCAGGAAGTACAGAGCCAGGGCCTGCAGCTGATGTTTTGTAATGCCAGGTCCGTGATCAACAAAGCCTCCCTCGTTTATGACCTTGTGTCAGAGGAGGGGCCAGACCTGGCAGGAATAGCGGAGACCTGGATGGGCCACGAGGGTGGACTTCCCCTCGTTGAAATATGCCCACCAGGCTACCGCGCTTTTCATCAGCCTCGGGCCCTTGGCAGGGGTGGTGGGGTAGCGGTTATTATCAAGGAAGGCCTTGAGCCGAGAGAGACCACTGTGCCACAGACTACCGGTTGTGAGTCCCGGTAGGGAGGCAGGGAGGCAGTTGGGCGTGCTGGTTGTATACCTGGCTCCCCGCTATTTAGCAGCAGCCCTGCCCGAGCTCCTGGAGGTGATCGCTACGGTGGCAGTTGAGACCCCCAGACTTTTAGTCATGGGGGACTTTAATCTGCCATCGGTGGGCGAATCATCCGAGGTAGCTCGGGAGTTCATGGCTTCCATGACGGCCATGGACCTGACCCAACTAATTTTAGGCCCCACCCACGAGGGTGGACATACACCGGATCTCATCTTTGTCTCTGGCCAGTGGAAGAGTGATCTGGGTATAGGGGATATAGACATCACGCCCTTGTCATGGTCAGACCACTCACTTCTCCAGCTCGACTTTCCAACCCTCCGCGGCGAGGCGGAACCTGGGTCACCAATTTGGTTCCGCCCCAGGCACCTGATGGACCCTGATGGGTTTCAGACGGCACTTGGGCCACTTCCTGTACCCCTGACCCGCGCCCCGATCGAGGACCTCGTGGTCGCATGGAATACTGCGACCACGGGAGCCTTGGATCGGGTCGCGCCTTTGCGGCCTCTCTTGCGGTGGCAAGCCACCCTGGCTCTCTGGTTTACCGAGGAGCTGAGGGTGATGAAACGCCGCAAGAGATGCCTAGAGAGAAGATGGAGGTCTACCCGTTCTGAATCTGACCGAACACAGGTAAGAGCCCATTTATGGACTTACATTGTGGCGCTGAGATTGGCCAAACGTCAGCATTGTGCCACTCTCATAGCATCCGCAGAAAACCGCCCTGCTGCCCTGTTTAGGGTGACCTGCTCCCTCCTTCAACAGAGGGTGCGGGAAGCCCCGCTACAGGGTAGAGCAGAGGAATTTGTGATTTTTCTGCAGGAGAAAATCGCTCAGATACAGAACGAGTTAGCCCCCATTGATGGCCCAGTGAGATGCCACGAGACAGAACTTGTTTGGGAGGAGTTTGACTCCGTTACTTCCGAAGATATGGACAGGTTACGTGGGCGACTGCGAGCCACCACATGTTTATTGGACCCGTGTCCCTCCTGGCTTGTACTGGCATCCTGGGAGGTGACACGAGGCTGGCTCCAAGAGGTTGTCAACGCATCCTTGAGTGAGGGTTCCTTGCCTGCTTCCCTAAAAGAAGCTATGGTGAGGCCCCTCCTCAAGAAGCCCTCTTTGGATCCAGCTTTATTAACCAACTATCGTCCAGTCTCCAACCTTCCCTTTTTGGTGAAGGTTGTTGAGAGTGTGGTGGCACAACAGTTTCCCCGTCACCTGGAGGAAGTTGAGTATCTAGATCCGCGCCAGTCCGGCTTTCGGCCCGGGCATAGCACCGAGACGGCATTGGTCGCGTTGGTCGATGATCTCTGGAGGGCCAGAGATGGGAGTTGTTCCTCCATCCTGGTCCTATTAGACCTCTCGGCGGCTTTTGATACCATCGACCATGGTATCCTATTGCATCGGCTGGGGGGGTTGGGGGTGGGAGGCACCATTTTATGGTGGTTCTCCTCCTACCTCTCTGGCCGATCGCAATTTGTGTTGGCAGGAGAGCAGAGGTCGACCTCGAGACCCCTCACATGTGGTGTGCCTCAGGGGTCGGTCCTCTCGCCTCTCCTGTTCAACGCATATATGAAGCCGCTGGGTGAGATCATCTGTGGTTTTGGGGTAGAGTACCATCTCTACGCTGATGACACTCAGCTGTATATATCTACCCCAAACCACCCCAACGATGCCGTAGCGGTGATGTGCCAGTGCCTGGAAGCCGTACGGATCTGGATGGGAAGTAACGGACTCAGGCTCAACCCGACCAAGACCGAGTGGCTGTGGTTTCCGGCTGCCCGATTCAACCAGCTGACTCCATCGCTGGCCATAGGGAGCGAACATCTTGCCCCTGTGGATGGGGCGCGCAACTTGGGTGTCCTCCTGGATGCCCGGCTGTCCATGGAAGATCAAGTGACAGCAGTGGCTAGGATGGCGTTTTACCGGGTTCGCCTGGTTCGCCAGTTGCGCCCCCTATTGGATCGGGACGCCCTTCGCACAGTCACTCATGCTCTCGTGACATCCCGACTGGACTATTGTAACTCTCTCTACATGGGGCTCCCCTTGAGGTGCATCCGGAGACTTCAGATGGTCCAGAACGCAGCCGCGCGGGCAATTCTGGGAACCTCCAGGTTTACCCACATAACACCGCTCTTGCACGAGCTGCACTGGCTGCCTGTCGTCTTCCGGGTGCGCTTCAAGGTATTAGTCATCATTTTTAAAGCGCTCCATGGCTCGGGACCTAGCTATCTGCGGGATCGGATCCTGCCTCACACATCCTCACGGCCGATTCGCTCCCACAGAGAGGGACTTCTCCGGGTGCCGTCCACTAGACTTTGTCAGCGGGCGATGCCCAGGGGAAGGGCTCTCTCTGTGACGGGCCCAGCCCTCTGGAACGACCTTCCCCCCGACATTAGAATGACCACGGACTTCCGCTCCTTCCGTCTAAAACTAAAAACACATCTTTTCTGCTTGGCCGGCCTAGGGTAGTCTCTCTCTATGGGGTTTTAGTTGTTTTAATTGGGAATTTTAGTATGCTAATGGGGTATTTTAGCACAGGTATATGTTTAATTTGTTTTTAATGTGTTTGTATATTTATTGTTTTAGTTTTCCCTGTGCACCGCTCCGAGTCCCTATGGGGAGAGGGAGCGGTCAACAAATTAAAATTATTATTATTATTATTATTATTATAACTGACTGGTTTGATCACCTTGCAGTCCAAGGGACTCACAGAAGTCTTCTCCAGCACCATAAATTCAAAGGTTTCAATTTTTGACGCTCAGCCTTTCTTATGTTCCAACTTTCCCAGCCATACATTGCAACTGGGAAAACCATAGCCTTGACTATATGCACTTTTGTTGGCAGGGTGATGGCTCTGCTTTTTAGTATGCTGCCTAGATTTGCCATAGCTTTCCTCCCCAGGAGCAAGCATCTTTTAATTTCTTGGCTGCGTTCCCCATCTGCAGTGATCTGTTACTGCCTCCATTTCTTTCCCATCTATTTGCTGGGAATTGAGAAGACCAGAAACCATGATCTTAGTTTTTTTAATGTTCAGTTTCAAGCCAACTTTTGCACTCTCCTTCTTCACTTGCATCAAAAGGTTCTTTAGTTCCTCTTCACTTTCTGCCATTAGAGGGGTATCATCTGCATATCTGAGGTTGTTGATATTTCTCCTGGCAATTCTAATTCCAACTTTTGATTCATCTAGCCCCGCCTTTTTATTCCTAGTGACCACATAGATAGATTTTCCCCATGAGGTTCTGCCCCATATCTGGTCTTTCAGATCTTCCAATTGTGTATCCCTCACCACTATAACTGAATCCATCCATCTTATTTCTAATTATTTTTATTTTATTTTATTTCATTACATTTATATACCGCCCTATCTCCCTGACGTGACTCAGGGCAGTGCACAGGAAATGACAAAAGCAATAACAATATATACAGTAAAAATTGTAAAAATATATTAAATTTGAAAACCCCGTGCTAAAATTGTAATTAAGAACCCTTACTAAGATCACATTTAAAACTATGCCAGGCCAGCCGCATGAAATAAGTGTGTTTTTAATGCCTGGCAGAAGAGGCGTAGGTCCGTGATTGTACGAAGGTCGGGGGGCAGGTCATTCCAGTGGGTGGGGGCTGCCACAGAGAACGCTCTCCCCCTGGGAGTCGCCAGCCGGCATTGTCCGGCAGACGGCACTCTGAGGAGGCCCTCCCTGTGGGAGCGGACAGGTCGAAGGGAAGTATGTGGTAGCAGGCAGTCCTGCAAGTAACCAGGTCCCATGCCAGGGAGTGCTTTAAAGATGGTTACTAACACCTTAATTGTCCTCATCATATGCTTTCCTTTCTGCTTCCCTTTTTACCTACTAAAGAGTTAAACACAGGGCAGCTTTACTTCATCTGAAAATGATCTCTCTGTGCAGCTTTGACCATTCTTGAGATGCAGAACACAAACAAGCCAATCTGCTCGTTAGACCAATCAAGAATTACAACTTTACATAAACTATTTCTTATTTATAGTCCATTATAGTGTGTGGACATAAACAATGCAAGGAAGTAAAGGTCGTACCCCACTTTTACAACTTAAACCTTTGGTATTTGGAGCAAGTACCTTTCTCTCTCCCTGATCTGTCTCTTTCTATTGCCGTCATGCTTGGCATTTAGATTGAAAATATCACTCCCCTTGAAATCCTGCACACTAAAAGCAGAGACCGTGGTTCAGGATGACAAATGATGCTAGCATTTGCTCCTTCTGCACATGTATGTGTGTGGGCCCATGTACTCAGCTGCATTATATCATTGTACAAAATGACACGCGAAATCAATAAGGCCAGGAAAAATGGTTACATAGCTACATTTTTATTTTAAAAAAAATAATCACAGGAAAGCAAATTACCCATACTGAACTGGTAGCTTAAATTTGTTGTCTGTTTTCCTTAGCAGAGATTTTCTTTCCAATAACTTAAAAAGTCTCCAGAATGGCAGTTATTTACTGTACACTAAAACGTTGGATGTATTAATCTTGATGTACATTCCCTTTTGTTGCATCCTGCTTTCTTTATGGAAATCATTTTGCCAGAGCAATGCCGCAACGTCTACAACTTGTTCTGAGAAGGAAACGGGTGTTTTCAAAGAAACACTTCTTCAAATAAAAGAAGCCGTGAAATACATTTTTTTCTGGAAAGCAACACATTGAAATTACAAATATTTATCATGGGCTATAAATATAGTCCTTAGCTTGAAGTGACATTTTAAAAGAATCACCTTTGGTACTTCTCAAATCTCTCCTAGAGCCATTCCACTCGTCAAGGTTCCGTTGGGTCATTGCCGTAGCTAGATGTATTATTCATGTCAAGGAAGATTAAAAATTCTAGAAATCTAGAGTTTTAGTTTGAGCAGGCAGAGCAGAAACTGTGCGCGGTTTTAATTTCAAGTGGATTTTTTTTTAGCTGAAATGGGACCGTAGTACAGGTCATCCTCGACTTACGATCACAATTGAGCCCAAAATTTCTGTTGCTAAGTGAAACATTTATTAACTGAGTTTTACCCAGGGGTGAGGTGAAATCAACTTACCTTCACTAACGGTTCACAAATGTGAGCACAGGCGCCCCCTCTGCGCATACGCAGGACCTTCCATGCATGCACAGAGCATAAAAAATGATGTGATGACATCTGAGCGGGTGGGCGGAGCCTGCTACTAAGCATGCCTGCAAAGGTAAGTAAAACAGCAGGGGGGAGGAAAGCCACAGGATTTTAGCTAATATAAATCTCGCATCACATCTGATCATGAGAAATACCAGTTCGCCCGAACCGGTAGCATTTTTTACTATTGATTCGGGCGAACCAGTCCAAACCGGTAGCACCTTTCTTGCCACAATTGTTAAGTTAGGATAGCGACCCAGTTGTTAAGTGAATCTGGTTTCCCCATTGACTTTTGCTTGTTAGAAGGTCATAGAAGCTGATCGCATTGTAGTATTCCTTCCCTTTTTTTGTTTTTAGAAAGAGAAAGGAAGTAGTTCAAATTCCTTCCTCCTTCCACAATTTGGCATTTCATCAGTTGTGCTAGTTCCTCCCAGGACTATATGGCAAAGAATGTGCTCTGTCACTAAAGTTTAATTCTCCATGTGATGGAAGATTATGGAAGACAAATTTATATGTGCAGGGATTTAAGCAGAAGTTTCTCATTTTCCATTACCTTCAAGCTGATTCTTTTAGTCAAAAATGACAGGAGGTAACCTGGTAAATCAAGCATGCAAAATAGGCCAGTTTGAAGTCACATAGATTTGCTTTAACAACACTATTCGGGCCATGATGGCAACAGCATTCATTTCTCTGGGGAAAAAATTATTCAGTTTGATTCAGGGAAGTAAACTGTGTAACCTCAAATTGCCTTTGGCCAGAAAGTGAAGAAAAAGAAACCTTGAAGGGGGAAAAAAATCCCGTTATTGGCCCAAAGGCTTCCAGCTAAAGTAGCTTCAAATTGACCTGTAGCTTTGCTGAAGTTAACCTGCCTGGAAGTCCATCAATGTGTGCTGACAGGATTCTACACTGAATATAAACCAAAGCAGTACAGTAATCAAAGCTGAAGGTGATGGTTTAGCTCAGCTTTTTCCCGCTATTGGAAGTGATTTAGACCCTTTCCCACTGCAGGTCCTCACTGTGGGTCTTTGACATGTTAGGAAGCTGGAAAAAGGTAGCAACAGATCACTAGTCTAATCAGTCATCTCTCTCAGCCACTGGTCAGATAACTAGCTATTCACAATCCACATCAGGATAGCTTAGTCTGGGAGGCAACTTAAAATAACAGAATAATGGAGTTGGAAGGGACCTTGGAGGTCTTCCAGCCCAATACCCTATCAAGAAATCCTATACCATTTCCCAAAGGTGCTTTTTCAAGAGGCAACTGGACTTTCTGGAAGCTTCTTGGATGAGAAGTGGAACATCTTCAAAGAAAAACCAGAAAGTCCAGTTGCCTCTTGAATAAGCACCTTTGGGACAATCATGATCTGGATGACTGAGAATTCCATAGACACCTATACCATTTCAGACAAATGATTTGTCAGAGTTCATTGCATAAATTCAAATCCAGAAAGCACACACCAATAACTGATTCATCTGAATTCATTAACTTCTTTATATACATAAGAATAGATGAATAAATGTACAATACCAACAGGTGGTTCTTCCAAGTAAACACAAGGCAGGAGAGTTACAGGCTTGTCTGCCGATATGATGTTTCATATCGGCAGACAAGTCCAGACAAGCTGCTAGTTTACTTCTTAAAGCAGCAGACTGCTTTCTTCTTAAGTTTTTGTTTCAATTCTCTGCACAGACTTAGATCTATTTAAGCTCCCATTGGCTGGCTTAGTTGCTATGCCTATTCATTGGCTGACCTTGTTCCCATGTCTCTCCCAGTCATAAATATTTTAACAGCATTGTCCAATTTCTTTTTACAACCTCCAGGATTGTAGCCCCCCCACAACTTCTGGAGGCAAGTCATTATTTTTATACAGGAAGGCTCTTCTCAGCATGTACACATTTTCTATTATAATGATATTTGAGATGAATAAAAATGATATATCAAAATGTTTCAGTGCCTGAAACAGCCAAATTGTTTAAAGAATACCCAACATTTATAAATTTGTCTATAGAATTATTTTGTAGTTCCTATAATTCATCGATTCAACTTTACCTGCTCCCTGTATCTTACAACTAAATTTAAACTAACCACAGTTTACAAAGAATGAATTTTTTAAAATGTGTAAAATCAGGTTGAAGAACCATCTTTACAATCAAAGCTGTAAGCAAAAAAAGTAAAAATACCCCAGTCTTAGTTGATGAAGTAAACAAATAGTAAAATGTAATTTTAATTCATGATTAGATCAAATGATATTCAGCAAATTTTGGTAGTTCCTTATATAAGTACAAATTTGTTGCTTAGAAAGAACCTATCTTCCAATGTATCTCAAGTTGAAAAAATGTTTTCTACTTAGATGGGACATGAAACATTGTACTGCTTTTATTGCTTGCAACCCAATTCAATTCCCATTGAATAAAAAAATAATAACAAAATATAGTCTTATAGTCTGAATGTAGTCTGAATAAACACATTGGTAAAGTGGCCACCGCATTCTCTAGACTTACAATGAGAGTATGGCTTAATAAGAAGCTGACAGAACATACAAAGATCCAGGTCTATAGAGCCTGTATCCTGAGCACACTCTTCTACTGCAATGACTCTTGTACCCTTTAGGTACGGTCAGAGAGAAAGCTAAACACCTTTCATATGCACTGTCTCTGATGTGTTCTTGGCACCACCTAGCACAACAAAGTTCCAAATAGCGCAGCCTTGGATCGTGCTGGAATTTCTATGTATACACTATTGAAACAGCGACATCAATGCTGGCTTGGGCATGTCTTGAGAATGGATTCCAATCTCCTTTATGGAGAATTAGTACAGGGAAAGCACTCCAGAGGTAGACCACAGCTGCAATGCAAGGAATTTAAAGACCTTGGGAATGGGCATTAACAGCTGGGAAACTTCGATCTCTGATTGTTCAGTTTGGAGGCTAAAGACGCAGCCTGGCCTTCTCCAATTCAAAGAGACACTTGTTCGGCAGGCTGAGGCAAAGAGGCAGTCCTAGAACCAGCAAAATCTGGGGGCGGGCAAGGGACAGAATGTATCTGCCCTCAGTGTGAAAGGAATTGCCACTCTCATATTGGCCTTTTTAGACATACCAGATGCTGTTTTAGGATCTCTTTCCAGAGCACAATACCGTAGTCTTTTGAGACTGAAGGATGCCAATAATAATAGTCTTACACATTCATATTTAGGAAAGCAGCCTAAATTGCGTAGCAGCTTAAAACTGGAATCTGTGAGATTAGTACAAGCATAGACTTGCTTTTCAGTGTTTGTCTATTTTTCCAGAAGCAACATCTCTCCAAACCATCGCATCTTCCTGAAGTGTTCTATTTGCCAGGTATCATTGGAAACCAATAGCATTCATGAACTTCATGATGGGAAGAATGGCATTGTTTCAACCACTTAGTGAAATTCAGATACATGAACTGATGGTCTATTGTAATCCATGGCACATACCCACTCATGAAGATTGAAAAGCAGCTAATGATTTCTCCTTCGCAGAACATCCATTGATTATTCAGACAACACATAAAGCGCCGGTGGAAGCATTTCAGTTAAAAAGTCCTGGGCGCTTCCTGCTGTTTCCTGAATAAATTTCAGCAGAGAATTTCAGTCTGCTTCAGGTTTTCAGTTTGCTGGTCCAAATTTCACAACAGGCTTTTATTACAGGATACATTGAACTTTGTCAGTTTCCCCAATATTCACTGTGTTAATATATCTGGTCCCAATCATGTCTACTCAATATTTTTGTCAGCATCCTCCCTATTTCTCAGTTATGGTGTTCCACATGGAAGCATTGGATTGAAATATAATCTGCCCTTTATATAGTGCTCTCTCTCTTTATATAGTTCTTTGGGTTGAGAATCCCAAGAAAGATCTGTCTGTATAATGAATCCCAAACAGGATAAATCCAACCTCATGTTGCCACCTACTAATCAGTATAAATCAAAATCAGTAGTTTTTGAGATTCTCTCTCTCTGTCTCTCTCTTCTCCCCTTCCCTCCCTCCTCCTCATTCTCTGCCTCTCCCACACACACTCTCTCTCTCCCACTCTCCCTCCCTCTCTCTCTCCCTCTCTTCTCCCCCCTCTCTCTTTCCCCCCCCCTCCCTCCCTCTCCCTCCTCCTCCCTCTCCCTTCTTCCCTCCCTTTCTCCCTCTCTACCACTCCCTGCCTTCCCCCTCCCTCTCCCTCTCTCCCCCCTCTCTCTGTATTTGGGTATCTAAGGGAGTATCTTTGTATATCACTGGTACCCACAATGGTTCTCATTTGTTATTTATTCTCCTTGAATAATTCAGCATGTACAGATATTTCACGTTTTGGATTGTTTGGCATATATGTTGCTTCAAAGTAATTATTCAAAAAAAGAAAGGAAGACAGGTGAATTCCATCACGGAGGCTTTTTTTTGTTTATTGCAATTCATAAAAGGTGCTGTGGCGAACAAGGAATGTGTGTGGTTTTGCTATTTCAATAACCAAGTCAAACCACTACTGGTATATTAATTTTAGGGGTCATTCCCAATAATAGATCCCTGCCTTGAACCAGTTTCCAACCTCAGAATTTCCAAGTTGGAGACCTTCCCACTGCCAGTATTGACAATACTCAACTATGTTTATCAACGGTACTACTATTAGTTCTAGTAATAGCATGAGAAGAAGGCAAATTCTGCTGTTCCTAGCTGGAATAAAAAGAGCAAATGTTCATCACACTATGAAACAGAGAAAGGAAAACATTTTAGAAAGCAACCAAGAACCAGAAAATTCTGCTTTGTTTGTCACATATGGGGGATTGGAGGGGGCACATATATTTTGTTCTAATGTTATTTTTTTTCTTATCTTTCCACTCTAAGAGACCTTGTGTTCATCTCAATTATTATTCCAATGCCTTATCGCTACATTTCATCAAGTCTGCTGGCTATTTTGGGTCACTACTAAAGCAACTTATTAAGTGATTATGTTACATGCCTCTTGTAGAAATAAAATGTTGTCTAAAGAGAGGTCAGCTTGTGATGAGGGAACCATTTTCCACTTGCAGGTAGATGCTTATTACATGGGAATGAGAAAGCTCTCTCTACGTAAAGTTGATGTTTTCCTAGTGACTAGAAAACCAAGAGATGCATGAAGAACAACAGTTGGTGAAAAAAGATTTCAAGTGTTTCCCTTCAGGGGAATATCCCAGACTTCTTGTTGCTGCTTTGTTATTAGATAATTAAAACATCTAAATTTCTGAAAGTCAAAACAAACAATGGAAACAATAATGTATTAACCAGAGTAGCAAAATGGTTATTAGAAATAGAGCAAAATATTTCTGCTGCCTCCTGAAGTGATGAAACTCTCACAAACACAAATTGAATCTTAAGAAAAACATTGAGACAATGAGGAGTCATTCCTTCAGCTCTCTTTCAATTCCTGTGTTTCCAAGCAAGGTGATGTTTTCAAAAATCCCAGATGTAAATACATAATGAAAACTATGGCAAATGAGGCATAATCCAATTTTTGATATTTTCTTATTAAAACTAGAACATAAAAGGGAAGGTGCTAAAAAATAGGAATACATTACAGAATAAGAATGTTCAAAATGAGAATAACCGAGGGTATTTAAAGGGGGGAAAATCTGAGGAGGGACAGTTGAAAAATGGAGTTCTCATATAGAACAGAATAGAATACAATAGAATTCTTTATTGGCCAAGTGTGATTGGACACACAAGAAATTTGTCTTTGGTGCATATGCTCTCAGTGTACATAAAGAAAAATAAAATAGAATACATTCATCAAGAATTATAAGTTGCTTCCGGTTCCGGCTCCAGCGGCGACGGGCGAGCCTGGGGCTCGCTCGCCGCTTTGTTGCCTTTTCTGCCCCCCCACGGGGGCGAGACACTCCGGTTACCGGAGGTCTCCCATAGGGTCGGCTCGGAGGAGACGTTCTTCCTCACGGCGGTGGGGAGAGCGATCCCCTCCGCGACCTAGGTGAGGAGGAACATGCTGCGGGGGGTTCTCCCTTTGCCAACGGCTGTCGGCGCCATTCACTTCAATGTAGAGGGCTGAGCGGAAGAGATCGGAAGGTTTGCCGAGGCTTCAGCTGCGAGGGAGAGTGAGTTTAAAAAGACTTTTTTTTTCCTTGCTGCCAGCCAGGCTGAACGGACTGGGAGGGGGGTGTTTGTTTTCAAAAAAAAACCCTCGGACTTAAGCAGCACTTTAAAATGGCTTCTCTGGAGGAGAAAGCGGAAATCTTAAATCCGGACGGTCTCTAACAAGGGAAAGTGGTATGCGGCTACTTGCAACATTGTTTCTAGGTCTGGCTGGTTAAAAAATTTATTTTTCTACTCTCTCCTCTGGGCTCTGAGATGGGCGGTGGAAGGTGGCTTTTCTTTGTCCCTGCCTGACTATTTTAACTATGGAAAATTCCCAGCGTCTCTTTACAATTGGGACTCTCTCTGGATATTAATGAAGAATTTTTCTCTTATTGGATTTGTGGTTCCTTTCTGGAGTACCTTCGCTATTATAACTATTGAGTTGGAAAATTGTCTCTCTCTTGGTTCCTGAATTTTACAACGTTTCAACCTTGATCTGAACTTTTGGCTCCCGGTTAGTCTCACCAACCCCACCCTGAAAACGCCATTTTGGTGGCACTGACTCTAACAGTTAAGCATGGCTCAAGAAACAGCACTGACAAGTTTAGAACAACAGTTTCAAGAGATGGCTTCTCTTGAAACTGTTATACAAACTTTGGTAAAAGAAATTCAGGCCCAGAGGGCTGAAAACATCAATTTCAAGAAGGAGCTATTGGACACACGGAAGCAAGTGCTGGAAAACACACAGAAGACTGAAGAATTGGAAGGGGGGTTGGTGGGGGTTAAGGGAGAGATTAAAAATGTTACTAAAGAGGTGGGGAAACAGATGGGCATGTGTCTAGGATTGATATGGAAAGAATGACATATTTTTTGAGATTTCAGAACGTTCTTGAGGAATCTGGTGAATGCCTCCCTGATCTTATGAGCACAATTTTAGCAGACTATTTACAAAAACCTAAAGATGAGATCAGGGGGGACATTGACCTAGCCTATAGAATTAACTCAGCATATGCCAGGATAAATGAAGTGCCTAGAGAGATACATGTGAAATTTGTTAGAAGGTCAACCAGAGAGGAAATCCTGAAAGTGCAGAGAGAAAGTCCGTTAATCTATCAACAAAAAACGGTTGCTATCTTGAAGCAGATCCCTAGAAAGATTAGAGATGCAAGAAGGAAATTTTCCTTCTTGTCTAAAACATTGTTTGATCACGGGATTTGGTTCAAGTGGGTGACACCCGAAGGGATGCTGGTGTTCTGGGAAGGAGGAAGAGTGAGGATTAAAACAGTTGCTGAGGCGGAAGCCTTTTTTAAAAAACATTCCTCTGCCCTGGGGGAAGATCCAGGGGGGACGGAGGGGGCCACGGCCCCGCCCGCTGGGGGCCAGGGAGGAGAAAAAGAAGATACAATAGCCAAGAGACTTAGATCGAAAAAATAACTTTGCCTTGATTTTTCTGAACAATTTTGCATAATATTTTCTGGATTTTTTGTAAATGTCTGACAGCATGGAACTGAGAATTTAGGTATATGTACTTGCTTTTACCTTGTAGTGTTATGAAAAATGCTTTTTTTTTGTTATTTTTTATTGTGTATTTTGAGGTCTCGGAAGGGCCGACGACTCTGACGTGAATGCTCTCAAAATTTCTTTGTATCCCTTACCCTACCCTATAGAAAAAATGTAAAACTAATAAAACTTTTTCAATATAAAAAAAAGAATCATAAGTTGCAACACTTAATAAACACTAAAATAAATATAAATTTTAAATATGCAAGCAACATAGTTATAGGGATAAGTGGAAAAAGATAGGTACTAGGAAGGAAGAGTAAAATAATAGTAATACAATCCTAGTAGATAATTTGACAGTGTTGTGGGGATTCATTGTTTAGCAGAGTGATGGCATTCAGGAAAAAAAATGTTCTTGTGTCTAATTGTTCTGGTGTGCAGTGCCCTATAGCATTGTTTTGAAGGTAGAAGTTGAAACAATTTATATCCAGGATATGAGGGGGTCTGTAGATATTTTCACAGCCCTCTTTTTGACTCCTGCAGTTCACAGGAACAGTTGAAAAATGGAATTCTCATATTTAACATTGATATAAATTTTCTATAATGAAAACATTAATTCACTTTAATCTTCACAATGTTTATAACTTTGAGTTTCTATTGTATAAACACTACTGTTAATTTTATACTATTTGTACCAAAATGTGTTTCTTTTATACTACATAATAAAAACAATTAATTTGGGAAAGAAAAAGAAAAACAAAATTAGCCTCAAGAAGTCAAGATAAAACATCTGAAGGGCTGCCACACAAAAGATAAAACAGATTTGTAATCTGTTGTCCTTGATAAATGTCATGTATGAAGATGGCAAAAAATATTATTTTAAATTCAGCATTAAAGGAAGAAGCCGTTCAAGAGAGAAACAAACTCCCTCTAATAATTATATCATCTCAAACTTTAGAGGTATTTACCATATTTTTTCGGATTATAAAATGCACCTTTTCCCCACAAAAAAAAGGGTGAAAATTTGGGTGCATCTTATACACCGAATGTAGTCCCACCCACACCCACCAGAGGCCAAAAGCACAAGGCATGGAGGCACCGATGGTCTGTGGCAATTCCTTCAGCCTGGAACAGCTGATTGGGGATATTCTGGCAATCAGCTGCGCTGAATCAGGCTGGAATAAGTGCTGAAGCTGACCTGGCTGGTCAGAGTTTGCAGCAGCAATCACATTCAGAAAGCACAGTAACTGGTTCAGCAGGATTCAAAATAATAATAATATACAATACATTACCAAAAGCAGGTTTTCCAAGGTAGCAGTAAATACAAGCAAAACACAAGCAGTTTCACTTTCAGTTCTCAGCTAAACCAGGCTCCTTCCTGTCTCCTTGCTCACACAGAAAATTTCAGAATCCAAATAGCCCTCATTGGCTGACTTAGGTGCTGTACCTATTCATTGGTTGTCCTTGTCACCATATGTCAGATGAATACCATGGATGCTGGTAGGCAGAGGCAGACTTTTTTTCTTATTATTTTCCTTCCCAAAAACTAAGGTGTGTCTTATACTCCAGAGCGTCTTATACTCGAAAAATATGGTATATACAAACAAAACATTAATTGTCTCCTACAATGAGCAAGATGCTGTACACAGAAGTAAGGTATCTCCTTTTATGGAAAAGTGACTGCTCAGAAATCTAGAATCCTGAATCTGTGCCTCCAAATTACAGTTGGTGAACAGCAAGTTCCTATGTCTTTCATTCTTCTAATTCACCTGTATAGTTTTCTGACAGTTGTTGGTTCATTTTTCTTACAACTAATTTTTAACCAGAATGTTTTCCGTGCCTCCTGCTGGCTCTCAATCCCATACAGACCCTCAGAAATCAAGACAAATAGGAGGTGACTAAGGTATTTATTAGCAGTTCAGAGTTCATAATTGCATGGACTGAGGTGGGAGAAAATACATTTTGTGCAAATATACCTTCCTAGATCCTGAACATTTTGTACAAAAATATTCTACCCCATCCAGTGGGAATGTAGCTGCAGAAATCCTGCAAACATGACTTTGACAAAGGTTTCAGTATGTGCAACTTCAAATACAGACCTACACTAAAGCAGTGTATATTTGCTTAGTCTTCAACTAACACCTAAAACCTATTCTCTTTTCATGAGGCTTCCATACTTACCAGAGAGAGTGAAGTGAATACTATACATCAGTAAGAAGTTCAAACAAATCCTTATACATTCAGATTGCTGTTGTGATGACTAGTTTATTGCAACCTGCCTCTCTTGGAGGATAGCAGCTGCGCTCTGCAGTACATTGAGTTGACATTTTTCCAAGCTTTGCTATTTGTGATCATTCATTGAAAACCTGGAGATTGAATATAGGAATAACAGAAGTAGAAGTGGACTTGGAGGTCTTCTAAATTACTGATTAATTGTTCTAACTGTCAGGAAATTTCTCTTTAGTTCTAGATTGGTTCTCTCCTTGATTGGTTTCCATCCCTTGCTCCTTCTTTTTTCCTCCAGTGCTTTGAAGAATAGATCTCCCCCCTTTTTTTTCTTTGTTGCAGCCCCTCAAATATTGGAACACTGCTATCATGTCACCCCTAGTCCTTTTTTTCATTAAACGGTATAAAGCATTAGACCAAAGTCTTTCTTTATCACAACAGCTGGTTAATCTCCTATCTGTGCCTGCACTAGAGTATGGACTAGTTTGCATATAAATATATATTTATATAAAGAAAGATATCACTGAAGTGCTCTGTAATACATGTATGCCAGTCCTTGGGCAGATCCTCCCAAGGTAGAGCAGCAAAAGGTAGTAGAGATGAAAGAAATATTTGGGCTAGACAGACAATGACCTACGGCAGGGGTCTGCAAAGTCGGCTCTTTTAAGACTGGTGGACTTCAACTCCCAGAATTCCCCAGCCAGCTATGCTGGCTGGAGAACTCTGGGAGTTGAAGTCCACCAGTCTTAAAAGAGCCGACTTTGCAGACCCCTGACCTAAGTGAAGAGTTTAGGAGGCAAGTCAAAAAATGAATAAGAATTGAATTACTAAAGCGGACAAGAAATGGTGGTTAGAAAGGAAATGCTGTTTAATATAAGATTGGCTTTATTGAGAGCTAGAATAGAGGTAGAATATCATTATAGATATTTTTATATAATATACTAAAAGTAATAGCTAGATGTAAAGATTAGATGTTGAAAGATGGTATTACTATGTACATTTAAATAATATTATGATTGTTATTAGAATGGCACACACTGACCAACTAAACAATGAAGGAACACACTATAATAAAAATATGTGCAATAATATCACAATTACATAGGTGTTGTGGCCCCACAGGGACTGGATGAGCTGCTGACCGACTCTGCTAGCAAGGAACCATATGAGTCTGCCCTGGAAGCTGAGGAAGACTCTGGGGGTTGTTCAGAGTCAGAGCAGGAACCAGAGAGGCTGGTTGGCCACCAGGAGGCGCCTGGGTCATGGAGCAGTGGGGAGGATCAAAGGCAGTTTGTCCATGATGCAAGAGTCAGCAGAGCTGAGAGGCGGAGGCAGCAATTATGTCATAGGCAGGCTCACAGATGGTGATTAGGCACCAGGTGGTTGATGAGTGGTCCCTCCCAAAAGACCTTATAGGTAATGGGAGTGGACATTTGCAGGAAACAACCATTTGGAATTAGTAGTCAAGAAAGTCTATTTGTGAATTCTAGTTGTGTCTGTTCATTTGGAATATCTGTGTGAAAGGTTGCTGCAGAGCTAACGTAAGTTGTCTCGGCTCTCAGCCAAAGGACTCATTATCTTGTTAATTAAAGAGTGGCAAACAACCAAGCCTGTGTTATGGTCTATTCACAAGCCGGGGACAGAACACATAAATAAGATTAATGTAACAAATATTATTAATATTACTATTATTATCTGTATTTGAATGAATGATACCCAGATGCCGCACTGTTCATATAATGATATTGATGTATATCCAAAAATAATAATAAAATACAAGTATACCAATCATCTAAAATCAAAAACGTATAAAATAATGGTTCAGCCACTAGCACTGAATGGCACCGAGTCTCACCAACCAATAGAAATTGCTGAGCAGGGAAATGTCATTGCTCCATTAGTTAATTTAATTTAATTTAATATTTAAATTTCTCCCTTCCGGAACTCAGGGCGGTGTACAGGCAGCAGTAAAATCACGAATAAAAACATAGAAACAATTAAAAACCTATTAAAATACATTAGATAATGAGTAGCCTGTCTAAAACCTGTTAAAATCCCTACTAAAACCATATAAAACTAAAACGTTTAAAAGTATACCAGTTTAAAAACTATGCCAGGCCAGCCGCTCGAAATAAGTGGGTCTTCAAAGCCCGACGGAAGATGCGTAGGTCTGTGATTGTCCATAGGTCTGTGATTGTCCGTAGTTATTAGGTGTCTCTCTTCTCGACCATGTCAGCAATGATACAATCGACCATGTCAGCAATCGACCATGTCAGTAATGTACAGTGATACAATGGCCAGCTGAAGAGGGCTAATAAGCCCGAAATGGATCCATCCTGGCCTCTTATTTAGTAATCAGCCCTTAAAAACTTAACACATATCTAAAATTCAACAGTAATCTCATGAGCTCTCTGCCCAGATGGTCTCTAGGTTGAGCCGAAAGGCAGAGAAGGATGACAGTTTGTCTCCTCCCTTAAAAAGGGGCCGAACAGGAGTTGTAAAAATATTCTCTCATATATATATATATATGTGTGTGTGTTTTCGTAGATTTTCGTAGATTATATATATATATAATTTCATTGTAATTTTATTACAATATTATTACAATGACAATAAAGATTATTATTAGATATAGCAGCAACATAGTTTACATTGCTATTATGACTAGAGCATTTGTACCAGTTGCTGAATTTTCAAATCAACTGCCAATTATGATCCATTAATAAGGTGTTACAAAAATTGCACTTGATTGACAAGACAGGATTATATTAACCACGGTACTTCTTCACCAGGTGGTCGTCCGGCTTTTGTTGTTGTTTCCTGAACACCATGGTGTCACCTACCACTTATCTCTCTTTTCACACTAAGTTACACCACATTAGTAGATGGAAATTTACCATTCAGCTCAGTTAATCTGTTCTGTGGGAAACGGGCATTTGTTTATCACAAGTCTGCTTATTTACAAAGGTATTTGCATTTTTAATATCAGATTTTGGTATCATAGAACATTTGCACTGCAGTCACCATGCAAACATTTATCTTTCTAGAAATAAGAATTCACCGAGTGTAATAATTCTTTTAGGAAAATCACAGTATTTAAGACACTTGCTGGAGCATGGCTTATTGGCTTCTATCATATATAATTTAAAAGTGTAAAAGAGAATTAGAAACACTGTGTTATCCTTTTCCTTAGTATTTATCGAGTAGTTGTCTTTCTTTCTTTCTTTCTTTCTTTCTTTCTTTCTTTCTTACTGTCTGTCTGTCTGTCTGTCTGTCTGCATAGATTCTTTGTCAAGCTACAGAGAGATATCACCAGATCAAGTAAACGTTTGTTTTCCAAACAGCTACACCAATCAATGCAAGCACAATGCTTGTCCTATAAATCTACTGTGAATGAAGAATTTCATTTTGACCTCTGTGAAAAGAAGAGACCTCTCTGGAGCTAAATATAATCCATAAATCTAATTGAGAGAAAGGGATATTTTAAATGTTTCTACAACATACAAATTCTTTCCTTGACCAGTGAAGCATGTTGTGAGAATAAGGGAAATGTCTACCTTTTCAAGTCATGTTCACTACCATAATTATCTTTGGATAATTCTCTTTCTCCCACACAGCAAATTTTTCAGAATCCTATCAAAAATAAAACCAAGCAAAATTCTGACTGATCTATATTAGGCAACTTCAATATGCATTCTTGTCTCCTGTTCCTGCCTTTCTGCCATAAAGCTTTTAAAGTTTAAATTAGAAAGAGGAACAATAATGTTTTGAGTGTTACACCTTTATTTTTATGAGCTAAATTTGCAAGTTCTAGACAGTGGATAAACAAATTTTAATTTTGCTTTCCTCCGCGTGTAATGTTTAAGCATACTTTAATGTCTTCCATTTCTAGAAAATGTACATTTCAGCAAATAAATTCAAACGTCTGATGTTAACATGGATATGCCAGAACATGTATAAGAAAAAGCATAATAACTAGAATTTGGCAGTTATTAAGAAAGATGGGGAGACATATTTTATCTTAAGCTGTTTCAACTGAATATTTTTCCATTTACAAATGAGCAATATATATTTATTTCACTGAGCACTGGCTTCAAACCTAACAGTGTGATAAAATGGTTAGGATCTTGAACTAAAATTGGGAAGAATAAGGTTTACATCCCTCTTAGCCACAGAGATTCACAGTGTGCCTTTGAGCTGCTTACTGTTTCTCTAGGATGATTAGGTGGGTGGAGGCTAAAATATAAGAAGAATGGCTGCAGAAATTGGGACTGTCTAGTCTAGTAAAAAGAAGGACTAGAAGTGACATGATAGCAGTGTTCCAATATTTGAGGGGCTGCCACAAAGAAGAAGAATGGGGGGGGGGGTGTAAACCTATAAGAGCCATGGTGGTACAATAGTTAGAGTGCAGTACTGCAGGCAACTTTGCTGACTGCTGGCTGCCTGCAGTTTGGCAGTTCAAATCTCACCAGGCTCCAGGTTGACTCAGCCTTCCATCCTTCTGCGGTAGGTAAAATGGGGACCCAAATTGTTGAGGGGCAACATGCTGATTCTGTAAACTGCTTAGAGAGGGCTGTAAAGCGATATATAAGTCTAAGTGCTATTGCTATCATTATCTACTTATGATGACAAAAACATCAAGAGAATGAGCTAATATAGTTGGAACAGCTTTAAATAGAAATCACAGACAAGAGCGAAGCAAGCAACTTGCTGCTTAATGCCAACTGGCATCTCTTTCAACCATGGGAATGGTAGCATTTTCACAGACATTCCTCATAAATCACATGCCTTAGATACAATATCTCCACTCTTTATGATCTCATTTTGTTTGGACTCTCAAAAAGATAGAGAGACGGGACACCAGCTTTCAGTTCTAGAAAGGCAGACTGAGATGATAAAGCAGGCGCTTCACAATCTACTATCCTATTAAGTTTCGAAAGTTCAACACAAGAAGGCCATTGCCCACAGCCAGAATTCAAAGCTGCTGACTCAGTGATGTAAAGTGGCAACCGCACATTAAAGCAGCAGGAGGCATATAGTCCTGTCTCCTTCGGTTAGGCAATGAAGACAGATGTGTGACAGCCACTTGATGCATTTCCAAGCCTTTGGGGCAGAGGAATAGATTGGAAGCCCCCCACTCTAATAATCTCCTACTGTAATCGCACAAAAGGGAGTTCTCGTGCGGTTCATTTGCATCCATTTCTTGTATCACTTTTTCATCCCCCGTTTTTGGGAACCCATATGATTTAACGCCAGTGTCTGCTGAGTAGAAAGAGGGAAAGGGCTGATTAATCTGCAGCAGCTGACGTTGTAGCAAATATGCTTGAGAAAGTGATGGAGCACCTTCATCTAATTGGATCTGAAATGGAATGAAATAATGAAAAATTTAGCACAGGCTTTCTCTTTTTGCATTGTGGGATCAGGTTTGGGAAGCAACGGACAACCTTAGGCATTTTATATGTATTTTATATACATGTGTGTTTGTGTCTGTGTGTGTATGCACACATAGAATATATATATGTGTGTGTGTATGTGTATGTGTGTGTGTGTGTGTGTTAGTTTTATGAGCTGAATATATATATATATATATATATCACATTTTTCAGAGTATAACATGCACCAAGGTTTTGAAGAGGCAAATTTTTTAAAAAAAGGTTTTGCACTCTGCAAACCTCCCCAAAGCAACCTGTTTTTTGCGAAAACAGGGCCCGTTTCCCCCCCAAAAAAAGTAGGCATGAATAGCCTTTAGGGGGCTTGCAGAGTACTCCAGGGGGGTCCCCCCCAAAATGAGCAAAAAATGGCCCATTTTTCGCAAAAACGGGCCTGTTTTTTCTCAAAGAAATTGAATGCATGGCCTTTATAGAGTACTCCTAGGGACTGGGGGGGGGCAAAATTAGCAAAAACCAGTCTGTTTTTCACTCATTTTTGCCCTCCCCAGCCCCCAGGAGCTCTCTGAAAGTCTTCCACAAGCTCTGCACAGCCATTTTTGGAAAGGGGGCAGGGTTTTGGGAGACAAAAAATGCTGTATTCGGTGTATAAGATACATCCAGATTTTCAGCTTCTTGTTTGATGGGAAAATGTGCATAATACTATATATATCAGTGATGGTGAACCTATGGCATGGGTGCCACAGGTGGCACGTGGAACCATTTCTTAGGGCACGCAAGGCGTTGCCCTGTCAGCTCCAGCACACATGTGTGCGCTGGCCAGCAGATTTAGGCCTTCTTTTGAGGCTGTTTTTCGCCCTCTGGAGGCTTCAGGGAAGCTCCTGAAGCCTCTGGAAGTGGGGAGGGGAGGTTGTTTTCACCCTCCCAAGGCTCCTAGAAAGCCTCTGGACCCTGGGGTGGGCGAAAAAAATGCACCAAAAGCAGGGGGTCATGCACATAGCATTATAGGTGTGGCACACCCAAGCACGATCCCCCTACGCTCCCGCCGCTTTTGGCACATGAGACAAAAAAGGTTAGCCATCACTAATATACATGAAGTCATAACCCTGTTAAAATGCTAAGTTTTTGAGTTGTGGGAAAAAATCAGACCAAGAACATTTCCCCCCCATCTCTAATGTAACATATAAGCTGTACAATTCTATTGAAAAAACAAACTAAAATCTTTTAGGGGGAAAATAAAATAATAAAAAACCTAAAATAACATTTCTTATAATCATGGGCATAAAGTAATAGAACAGAATATATCTTTATTACAGTCACAGACCAGCAATAGACATCACTTTTTACAATATATTGGGGAAAATATAGTACTGACATTAAAAGTGGGTAATAACATCCCTGTTAAGAAAATATATGTTCTCAAACTGTTCGGGTCACTTCCTAGTTTACGTTAGTGAAATGCCAAGAAGTATGTGAGTAAATATAATAAGCATCATAGTGGCCTAGCAGTGAAGCTAATCGCCTCTCGGTGGGCATACACAAATTCACACCTATATCCTATATACTGTGTAACTCCATTATTATAAAAAAAAAATGTAGTAGAGTATTGTACCTCACTCCTTCCAAAACTTAGAAGAGAAAGGATAATAAATTGGAAATGTGGACAAGATATCATTTGTTATCTGCTTTTATAAGTCAAGTCATATTTTTCCTTGAAAATGTTTTTGCTCTTGACGTATGTGGCACAAAGCAGGTTCAATGTTTGGGTTTTTTTATTTTGATAGAAGGCAACAGCTTTTAATCTGGAAAGCAGTGTCAGCAGCTAGAAAATCAAATCATTTAGGGACGCTTGTTTGAAAAGCTTTTAACAGCACTCCAGATACGACCTATTTCTAAATGGATCAGTTCATCATAGGCCCTTCTTTCTTCCCACCCACCCACCGCTTTCACTCATCCACCCACCCACATAAACACAGAACCTGTTTTCCTTCCCTACAAAAATTTCCCTGACAAAATGGACAAGACAATGAAAAGACTTTATGGGAACCAAGAGGAGGTTCCATTTTATTCTATTTTTTATGGATAATTTTTGTTTGTCACAGTGAGTAGAAAATAATATTTTTCATGCTGAAGTCTCATATGGAAATACAGAAGTGAATGGTGGGGGGGGGGAAACATTGATTACACCACCTGTTAAATTAAATTGAGATCACATTGGGTCAGAGAAGGGTTGGGGAAACATATAATTCTAGACAAATAATTAATTAAGTTGATGAAATATGGATCTGAAACATGTTTTATTCCCTCTTGAGGTGACTGTTTCAGAATAAATTTACTGTTATCTGTGACATTTCTGGTTCCCTCTTCGATTACTTTAAATGCCTTCTTCATCAGGAACCAAATGATAGGCTTACCAATGATTGAGATCTGTAAGAATTATATACGATCATCATGTGATTCAATAGCATACCTCTTATTAAAATGAAGGGACAGGGGATAGCTCCTTCTTGATTTATTTATAAGTTCCTAGGTTTAATAGACCACTCAGTCCTAAAGCCATAAGACTGTGGCTGGATAAGATAATATTTGATATAATGCAGCTGCTTTTAACTCTTTTAAAAATAATTTTTGTTCTAATTAATAACTGGGTTTAACTGCCAGATCTTAAATTGGCAAGGAATTATACTGTGAGGACATAATAATATTTTTAATGAGAGAGTTAATATTTCTTACCCATGGTGTTGTTATTTACATTTATAGAATAATACCATTTTGATTGCTTGAAATGGAAAAGGCTTAACCTCTTGTTGAAGGTGAGCATAAAGAAAGCAAAGCTAATCTGCTGTTTAGGATTAAAATAAGTAAGATTATCTCAATAGGCAAAAACCAACTCATACAAATAAGTGGAGAAGACGTTAAAGCAGTAAATCAGTTTTTTTTTCTTTCTAAGTTCAAATATTCACAGGGATGATTGCAGGAACCAAAAATAGAAACCAACTACATGGGGCTCCCCTTGAGGTGCACCCGAAGACTTCAGCTTGTCCAGAATGTAGCCGCGCGGGCAGTTATGGGAACTTCTAGATTTTCCCATGTAACACCACTCCTGCGCGAGCTGCATTGGCTGCCTGTCCTCTTTTGGGTCCCGCTTCAAGGTGTTGGTTATCATCTTCAAAGCGCTCCATGGCACGGGACCTAGCTATCTGTGGGATCGCATCCTGCCCCATACATCCCTGCGGCCGATCCGCTCCCACAGAGAGGGACTTCTCCGGGTGCGGTCCACCAGGCTATGCCAGCAGGCGACGCCCAGGGGAAGGGCCTTCTTTGTGGTGGGCCCGACCCTCTGGAATGACCTTCCCCCCGAAATCAGAACAACCACGGACCTCTGCTCCTTCCGTCAAAAATTGAAAACACGTCTCTTCTGCTTGGCCGGCCTGGGATAACTTAACTGTTTTTAGGGTTTTTTAGGGGTTCGTTAGTTTTAATATGAGATTTTAGCACAGGGTTTTAGTTTAATTCTTTTTAATACTGTATTGTTTGTGGTTTTATATGTATTTTTAATTTCCCTGTGCCCCGCCTCGAGTCCCTTTGGAGGGAGAGAGCGGGTTATAAATTAAATTATTTATTTATTTATTATTTATTTATTTAGAAAAAGACACCCCCCCCAAAAGGATTATGACAGCCCTTGACAAATTATAAAGTGCAGAATCACCACACTGCTAGTAAAGGTTAAAGGTTAAAGGTAAAGGTAAAGGCTTTCCTCCCACATATGTGCTAGTTGTTCCCGACTCTTAAGGGACTGTGCTCATCTCCGTTTCAAAGCCAAAAAGCCAGCGCTGTCTGAAGACATCTCCGTGGTCATATGGCCAGCATGACTAAATGCCGAAGACACATGGAATACTGCTACCTTCCCACCAAAAGTAGTTCCTATTTTTCTTCTTGCATTTTTATATGCTTTCGAACTGCTAGGTTGGCAGAAGCTGGGACAAGTAACAGGAGCTCACTCCTATTGCAGATTCGAACCACCGAACTGCCGACCTTTCTGATCAACAAAGCTCAGCGTCTTAGCCACTGAGCCACCACATCCTTTTAAAAGGTTACATATTGTCAAAACGGTGATTTTTCTCAGTTGTAATATACGACTGTGAAATCTGGGCTAAAGGCTAAATGAAGGATAGGCTAAATGAAGAAAAAATGATGTTGTTGAATTGTGGTGCTGCAGCAGATTGTTGAGAACTCCTTAGATCAAAGCAATAAGACATTGTTTTAGTACTAGATGAAGTAAAAGCAAACTAGTCACTGGAACCCCTGATAATAAAGTTAAAGCTTAAATATTTTTGATGCGCAAGGCAAAGAAAGTGTGAATTGAGAAGACCCTGATGCTTGACTAAAAGAAGAGGTGCTATTACTGAGGATACCAGCACGAGCTGACAAGAACTCTGAGAAGCAGCTATTGACAAACATTTCTAGCAAAATGGTGTCCATCAGATCACAAAAAGTCAGCAGCCACTGAATAAAAGAGGAACAACAAATCATGTGCTCCCTTGGTTTTCTTCTCCAGGCTAAATTATATTAATTGAGTTTATTTTATGTGTGCTACCAGCCAACTTCATACCCCCCTCTAAGTCTAGCAATAAAAAGTGTTGGGGACTGGACACACTTCAAAAACTGTGAACAATTTAATCTTATTAGGTTATTTTCTTGCATGTTGATAAGCAGCTTTTGTTCGCTGCCAGTTGTTTCAAATTTCCATCCCAGTAGGGAGCTTCTTTGAAAACCCTTGGAGCCCAAAGATCTTGATGTCTGCTAATCTCCTGTTGGGAGGGGAGAAGAAAAGGAGCATCTCCAGCTTTTCACACGGGTCATCCCCTAGACATTCCCAGCAGGCCTGTATCTGTTCTGATACCAAGGTTTCTGTGTTGAAAACTTATCACCTTTGGATTTTTATATGAATAGAATTTTTAAAAAGCTCTGTGGCTGGATTTCGTCCACCAAAATTGAGCCTTTGGACACACACACCAAAAAATCCAAAAATCCTGTAATCCGTATGATGTCCTATCAGAGACCAAGATATTGTAGCTGAAATTTAAAGACCTTGGAGAGTATCTTCGGATATAAAGTTTCTTTCTTGCTTGACTGCAGCTTAGAGCTTAGAGCTTCAGTTTGGGTTGTACTTTGGTATTTTCTCATTGCAAGCTGCCAACAAGCTTTGCTTTTCTGTCAGGTTGTGTAGACAGGCGATTATTATTTTTTCCTCAATATTGGAAATCCAATGACTACTTCAGCTTCAACCGCAATAATACACGAGCACACAATAGATACAAACTGAAGGTAAATGGCTCCAAACCTGATTGCAGAAAATATGAGTTTAGCAACAAAGTGGTCAACACCTGGAATGCGCTACCCAACTCTGTTGTTTCATCCTCAAACCCCCATAACTCTAACCTTAAACTGTCTGCTGTTGACCTCACCCAATTCCTAAGAGGTCAGTAGAGGGGTGCATAAGCGCACCAGTGTGCCTTCCATCCCTGTCCTACTGACCCCATCTATTTGTATCCATTTCCTGTGTTCTTATTCATGTTTATTCTTATTCCTGTTATGTTGTACATGAGTGACAAACTAAATAAATAAATAAGATGATTAGTGGTGGAAAGGGATGATGTTCAAAAACATGACTTCTAGTTGCACTTCCTTGCAATGTGAGTTATTTAGAGCAGATTATTGGGTGTTCACTTTCTTATAAATCTTGAATAATTCTAGGAAAGTCATTATCAAATTTACTCTGAGTTCATGACAGTATGATGAAGCTCAACACTCCAGCACAGCTTCCCTTCCCTTAATTATCACGTTTATCAAAGCAATGAATTTTCAGCCATGCCCTTTCCACCTACAAGCCTTCTTTTTAATCTAACCATTTCAATATAGATCAACTTTGATAAAGAATCAAAAGAGCAACATGGCATGATGGAGATTTGCACATAAAATGTCACCATGCTTGCGGTTTAGGTATACGTTGCTTTAAATATTAAGAATTTTAGGAAATTATTTATAATAGAATGAATCAAATTCTAAAAGCTGAATTTGGTTGCTAGCTTTTAATTTTACATTTACAAATTATAGAGAGCCATTGTAGTGTAGTATAGGCTCTTTTCGTGATTTAGACTGACACCTAGTATTCCAAGGCTTATTCAAGATTATCGAAGGTGAATAGGAAGTTAACTTTCATGAGCTTTCTCACTAAATCAGTGTTCCCCAACCAGATAAATCCAGATGGGTAGATTTTAATTCTTAGAATTTTCCACTCAGCACATCCATCCTGAGAACATTACCAAGATTGAGAAGCACTGATCTATCTATCTATCTATCTATCTATCTATCTATCTATCTATCTATCTATCTATCTATCTATCTATCTATCTATCTATCTATCTATCTATCTATGAAAGCCATATCAATAAGAGTGGCCAATCCATAGTTTTCTCCTCCCTTTCTGTTTTGTACTAATGTGCCTGGTTCTGGTTTCTGGTTCACTTCTTCTATTGAAATGTTGATCTCCTAGAGTCATTTCTCAGTAATACTCAGCTAAGCCATAGCCCTTGTTGTTCATAGCACATGATTCAATGCCTACATTTAAACAGAAACAAATGGGGAAAAGAAATTAATAAGAGTTGAAACCAGAGTTTACTATGCAAGATGGAAAAACCATCACTACTGCCTAAAGAAATTAACTTCCTTTAATTCCTATCAGGTGAGCCTCTTTGTAATCATTTCTTAATAAACGGAAAGCACCTTGAAAATGTTTTTTGTGATCTTGGGGTATAGCTTTTAAACTGTTCTGGGTGCTAAGACTTAGTTCGTTCTGCTTATTATGGAGCATAAAGGGATAAATAATAAATATAATTGAGATACACTGTTTTTTGTAATGTGCAACTCAATCTTATTTTTGTTCATTTGAGACAAGGAAGGTAGTCATACCCTTAGGAAAAGTGAAGAAAGAATCTTAAGGATAAGCTATATATTTTATTAAATACTAAAGCTGTAGGCATTTGAAAAATGATTTCGAAAATGCATATAATTAAAATAGCTCATTTTTCAGGATTCATTTTTCATGAATCGGAAAGAAAGATGATGTTTTAAGGAATCACATTTAAATGACAATAATTCTTAAAATAATGGCATCTATTTTTTGTTGTTTTGTTTCTAATGAAACAAAATGGAATTTGATTACTATCTGACACCATGCGGTTGTTAAATTGATTTTTATTCCATGGTTGCTTGGCAAAACTCCCAGGAACTTTAGTTAGAATAAACTGCTAGACTATGACTGCAAAATACAATTATAGAAGAGAAGAGGAAGTAAACATTTTATTTTCTATTTTCAAATCTGGCAAAGTACAGTTTGTCTTTCAGATCATTAAAAATATGCATATGAGATACACAATGGAACATGTGAGATAGAAAAGGAACACCTAAATCCTTACTGGAAAGTGATTTTAGTCTCGAGTGTTTTATGAAACCTTTTGATCAGAATTAATGTTCTGCTTGGCTACAAAAGCAACAAGCTTTGATCAAAGGAAAAAAACATGGAAACAAATGTCATATATCACATTTCCTTCTCTTCACACTCCTCTGTGTAAAAAGAAGAGTGGCATGATAGAAAATAAGATTTGGTTAGCTTTCATTTCCAGATGAGGGATGGAAGATCATTTGGAACTTTATCTACGTATGCCTTACACAAGAATATGGAACTGGACCTGAGAACTTCAAAATGTTTCAGTCAATTTTTTTTTTAATAAATTTTTTTTATTGGTTTTCAAAATACATGTAAAGGTAAAGGGTAAGTATAACATTTTGGTAGCTCCCATGCCGTTGGTGGTGGCCCCCCCAAAAAACTCCATACGTTTACAATTTTAAGAATAAAGGATAGGCATATATGAAGATTACATTGTACAGTCCATACATTCAATCACCTTTTTCTTTGCCATTTTATCTTGTATCAACAATTACAATAAGATTTCCAATAAAATCATTTTTGAGATCTAAGTCTTTTCGCTATTGGCAATAACCACTTGAACCAAATTCCTTTTTTGTATAATTTCTTAGACAAGAAGGAATACTTCCTTCTTATTTCTCTAATTTTTTTCGGAATTTGTTTCAAAATGATTATTTCTTTATCTTGATACATTAAAATTCCATCCCGTTGGGCCCTCAATATCTCATCCCTTGTGGATCTCCTAAGAAATTTAACATGAACTTCTCTTGGTACATTATGCATCCTAGCATACGCTGAGTTAATTCTATAAACCAGATCCATATCCCACCAGAGTTGCTCCTTATCTCTTTTAAGGTATTCTGCTAACATTGTACTCATAACATCTTTAAGATCCTCATTTTCTGACTCTGGTATATTCTGGAACCTAAGAAAAAAAGACATTCTTTCAAACTCAATTTTGGTCATGTGAGCTCCTAATTCTAGACTCCCCCTTCGGATCTCCTTAACCTTTTCCCCCATCTCAGCCGCCCCCCCTCTAATGCCACAATTTTTTGTTTATTCTCCGTTGTGCTTCGTTGCGTTTCCCTGAGCTCTAATTTTAATTCTGTCATTTCTTTCCGCAATTCATTCACGTTTTTCATAATTTCCCGAAACATCTCTTTAACTGACAGCTCCTGTGAGCTCTCTCCAGCAGATTCTTTCTGTAGTAGTGAAGAAATCTTCAGCTGTGTTGTTGGGCTGGAGGCAGCTGAAGACGGGGCAGAAGCTGACTTTCCCAATGGCGGTTTTCTAAAAGCCATTGCCTCAGTTGGTAAAGAAATGGCGCCGGAGAAACGGACGACTGAGACAGTCTGAGGTATCAGAGTAATCCAAATGAGAGTCCAGTCTTAAGAGTTCACTTAAGAAAAAAAGAGGAAAACTTTGCAATCCACATCCAGGAGTCCACGTATTGGGAGAGACTTGCGAGCCTCAGGGAGAAATGTTAAAAGTAAAAGTTTCAAATTCTTCGATGGTAGTTATGGAGGGAAAAGCTTCACTAATGCAAAGGAGTTATAAGCAGAGAGCAAAGCGAAGCCATCTTGCCCCGCCTTCTAACAGGAAGAAAAGTGAAAGTTCCATTTTACTTTTTTGTTAAAAGAACTTCGCAACAAATTGTTGCAACTACGATATGATACAATTCTTTTCCATAGTTAATTCCAATAGCAAGTTAGTCCTTTTCCTCTCTGCATTCCAATGGAGAGAGATCATTTGATTGCCGCTTCATCCGAGGGGGGGTTAAACAAGAAAAACTCCCCCCTCCAATCTCCATTTAAAATTGATTGAACAGGAACCCACAGTATCCTATCGCTTATCCTTCATCAGCAATCCAAGAGATTAGGGAGCGCCCTCCATCTCTGGCATTTCAGCTACTCTTTCCATTCCGTTTGTTGTTCCCGGGATCCATCCGGCAAAGAGGCAAGGTTTGCCCCCCCTTTCTGCTCACCAGCTCCTAGGCCGAGGCTGGGAGCACCCCACCGGCCGCCACCAGATTGGAGGCTCTCAGCGAGCCGCCCTTACGGCAGGAGATTCCTTCAGAACCATCTGTGCTCCAGACGAAGCGCAAAGCACGTCCGTCGCCTTTGGAAACTGGAAGCAAACTCAAAATGTTTCAGTCAAATTTTCACTGTAAATTGGAAGATTTTTCTCAATGTTTAAGGTGAAAATTAAGTGAGTAAAGTTTCCATGCAACATGCACATATATGCACCAGGTGTAAGTTTAAAATTTTTTACTACCTATTCTATGGGTGTGGCCTATTTTGTGGGCATGGCTTAGTGGTCATGTGACTGGGTGGGCATGGCTAACTTGACGTCACTCGCCAGATGTCATGGATTGGGTAAAATGTGGTGAAGCTCACTTAACAACGCTCTTGCTTAGCAACCAAAATTTTGGGTTCGGTTGTAGTGATAAGTCATAAGACTATCTCTGCCTTCCTCTGCATGGCAGCCTTGTCCTAGTAAACTCTTTCTCCTTTCTGGCAATTTCCCTCTCTTTAGAGGCACCAAAATAATCCAGACAATAATTCATCCCTTCCTCTGTGGGAAGCAACCAACCACCACCACCCCAAATAAAATATTACTCTCAGTAATATTCCATGTGCCTGCCAGATAGCTAATGAGCCAGGAGTGGGATTTGGGGGTTGGGTGAACTGCGCAGAATCTTTGCTAGAAGTTCACCTGAACCTGTGTGAACCCCCAGCAGCCCGCCCTTGAGAAAAATGCAGTGTAAATTTGTGATAGCATTGCCCTTTGAAAGCATTTGATCTCATCAATAGCAGCCCTGGATACTAAATACCAGATCTCCTTTACTTGCCGCAATCTTGAACACACACAGAATATGATCCCTTTTGTGACATAAATAGCATTTAAATATTTCAGAGTTAGAGAAAGCGATCTATGAGCTAATAACTATTTACATACAAGTTTCCTGCCAGAGTAACAAATGTTAACTAATGTATTCCTGGCAAGTATTTATTTCTTTTTAAATTAAATTTGGCAGGAGAAAATGGCTATACAGTTTTTAAAAGGAGTATCCTCCATAAGGATGGGAGTTTTTTCCCTAGTTTTGCATAAAAAATATGCAAAGCAGTGATTAGGATGCTAATCTAGAAGTGGAAAGGCTTAGGTTAAAATTTCCAGTCAAAATTGAACCAGACTCACTTCTGCATGCTAAGTGGGCAATCTCGGTCTCCTCATTAGGGTTTCCAGACAAAAAGAGAAAGCCGGTGACAGGGAGAGGGTGTCAACTCTGAAGTTGACCTGACTGAAGCCATTTTGCCACACTAGAGCTGAGCGATAAGGGGGGGGGGGTTGCGATAGAGGGAAATCTGTAGCCAAAAAACATATTTTCTCTTGGGAACCAAGGACATTCTCACACCTGGTCGGAGGAAGGCGGAGTGATGCTACCTGGCTGCCAGTCCGCACCATGCTTGGGCCATGTGACTGATTGTTTTGAGGAAGTAGAAAAATGTTTAATTAGGTGAAAACTGCGGGAGACTTCAGAGTTGGTTTTCACCATATGCGCCAATATGATAATTCCAATAAAAGTATTATTTGAGGAATCTACCTGCCTCAGAGTGTTGCTTGCTATGGATTTATTATGTGACAGAGACGGGTTAGTTTAGAAATAGCCAAACTTTTGGGAGCTTTTTGGGTGCAGTAAGTAGTGAGGTCCTTATCAATATAGTTTCACACTGACATTTTCAGGGGGTGTCCTTTTCTTTGAGGGAATGGGGACCAGATGTGATATTCAGCAGATTCTGACCATTTCTGGAGAAGCGGTAGCGGAAAATTTGAGTAGTTCAGAGAACCAGTAAATACCACCACTGACTGGCCCCCACCTCCATCTATTCTCTGCCTCCTAAATCCCAGCTGATCAGGAAGAAATGGGGATTTTGCAGTAACCTTACCCTGGAATGGGGTGAGAATGGAGATTTTACAGTATTCTTCCCCTGCCACGGCCACCAAGCCACACCATACCCACCAAGTCACTCCCACAGAACCGGTAGTAAAAAATTTGGAATCCCACCACTGATGGGGATGTGTTCCTGAAGTTTCACTTTTCATATTCACACTTATACTTTATGTTACTTCCTCACCTTGAAACAATAAGAAGCTTTTATTGGAATCTTGGTAATTTTTGACAATTGTAGTTTAGATGGAACCAAAGCACTATATATGAAAGACATTTGGGATCTCCATTTAGCCTTGGGGAGAACAGGTTGTCCACTCTGACTTTGGGCACTGAATGAAGCCAGGTACTGAGGGTTGGGACTCAGCCAGAAGCTCAAGCTTTTCCAACCATCCCTTGTGTAATATGTAAAACAATTACAATCTGTATATGTAGATTCTGTTTACCCTGAAGGGCGGGTGTGCTAGTTTCCATTATAAGTGACATATTCCCTAAACTTACATACTTTGTTTTATTTACTGAATTTCATTGTCCTTCAGACTCCCAAATTTTGTTTTAAAATATAAAGCACAAGAAAACGATAAGATAAAAGCTATAGATCAATTACATCATTTAAACAACTGGGTCACCTAAAAATATAATGTATCCCAGCAGGACGTTAAGACAAATTGAAGGCACAAGAGAAAATGAACTTAATGTTAGCCTATTCAATAAGGACTGCATGCTGCCTTCAGATAGGAGACTTCTGAATCCTAGGGCATAGCAACGTCAAAGGTGGGTTGCTGCTGGTTTGGCCCGGTTCGGCCAAACCAGTACTGGAAGTCAGGCCTGGATCGCAGAACCAGCAGTGATCCAGGCCTGCCATGCCCCTAAGCCTGTTCCATGGCTGCTGCTGGGCCACCACCATTTTGGATTTTAGTGACTGCACATGTGCAGTTCACTGTAAATTGTTCTACGCATGCGCACAGAACAATGTACATTAAACAGTGCACTTGCATGTTGCGAACTGGTAGTAAAACCGGCAGCAACCCACCCCTCAGCAACATGTGGACTTAGCATAAATTGATCACTGAGGAAGAGGAGAAGATGAGATGTTGGTTGGAATCACAGTCAGGCCTTTCTACATGTTTTGCACTATTTATTCATTTGTTTGTTTGTTTGTTTGTTTGCTGATTTATATGGCCACCCAACTTACTCTTGGTGACTCCATACAACTTACTCTTGGTGACTCCATGACTTACAAAAATAAAACCCCAAATCAAAATTTAATGAAACACCACCTCTGGCAACAAATCACTTGTTGGGCACCATATCACCCTGGAATTCCCAGGCCCGCCAGTAAAATCATGCCTTCAGGGCCTTTCAAAAGTGTGTCAAGGTGGGGACCAATCTTAGTTCTTCTTTGTCCCACTAGACATTCTTGGGAAAGAGGACCAATAGCATCTGGTGGGTCAAGTAGATGTAACTGAGAAAAGGAGTCCTTCGAACAATCTAGGCCTAGGCCATATAGGGCTTTAAAGGTGTCAACCAGCATCTTGAATTGGAACCAGAAGCAAATTGGCAGCCAATGCACCAGATGACGCGTGCAAATCGAAACTTGCACAAAACAATGTGTGCTGCTGCATTTTGTACTAATTGAAGCTTCTGGATACCTTTCAAGGGCACCCCCATATAGAAATCATTGTAATTGTCAAGAGAGAAGGAAAGACAGGATGTATAGGATCCACATTTCCTTGATATTGACAGGGAAGGTACAGAGGACCAGGGCAGGCCAATGATCTAGTACAATTCTTCTTGTGTGTCAAGGTGATGACTGAACTTCCAGCATGAATATCCTGCTTAGTCTGTGGAAGCAAAAGTCACTGTTGAAGGCTCTGAACCAGGGGTGAAATCCAGCAGGTTCTGATAGGTTCTGGAAAACTGGTAGCATAAATTTTGAGTAGTTTGGAGAACTACCGGCAAATACCACCTCTGGCTGGCCCCAGAGTGGGGAGGGAATGGGGATTTTCAGTATCCTTCTCCTGCTATGTCCACCAAGCCATGCCCAGCAAGCCACACCATGCCCACAGAACCGGTAGTAAAAAAAATTGAATTTCACCACTGCTCTGGACCCATAGCCCAGAGTTGTCAAACTCAAGGCCCAGGGGCCAGATCCGGTTCATGGGGTGCTTAGATCTGGCCAATGGGGCTGCCCTGGAAACAGCGAAGGACCGCAGTCCCTCTGCCAGAGAAAATGCAACTAGGGTGGACTACGTGCGGCCCTCCTGAACTCCATTTTTGCTGTCAGAGGGTTGCAGGAGGCCATTGCAACCTAAACGAAGCTCGGGAGCCTGTTTATGCTGGTATAGCACTGGGCCACCACAGGTGCCCCTGACATGAGTGACATAGAGGTGGCCACGCCGATCCCAGCCCCTGAGGTCAAATACAACCCTGATGCGGCCCTCAATGAAATTGAGTTTGACACCCCTGCCAGAGCTCCAATGAATCAGGTGAATTCACTAATGATACAATACAATACAATACAATACAATACAATACAATACAATACAATACAATACAATACAATACAATACAATACAATACAATACAATAGCAGAGTTGGAAGGGACCTTGTAGGTCTTCTAGTCCAACCCCCTGCGTGGGCAGGAACCTTATACCATTTCAGACAAATGGCTATCTAACATCTTTTTAAAGACTTCCAGGGTTGGGGCATTCACAACTTCTGGAGGCAAGCTGTTCCAGAGGTTAATTGTTCTGACTGTCAGGAAATTTCTCCTTAGTTCTAAGTTGCTTCTCTCCTTGATTAGTTTCCACCCGTTGCTTCTTGTCCTGCCCCCAGGTGCCTTGGAGAATAGAATATTGATATACCAATAACTTGCCTATTGCAATGAAGTTTGAATATTTATAATAGTTGGCAGAATTAAACAAAACAAGCAAGCGGGGAAAAAATCAAGTTCAAATTCAATACACGTTTTATGAGTGTTATTGATTAAGTCAGATAAAAAGCATCCAGGATTTAGAAGACTGACTGCTAACCTATGATTTGAAAGAGCTGGGGATGGTTGCAATCTGTTTACTCCATTAGGACTTTCAGCTTTTTGTATATTTGCTTGCTTCTTGTTACTCTTCTAATGGTAAAGGTAAAATACAAGAGCTCAGTTTCACTTAAATTGCTGGATCCAGTCCAGAATTTCAGAAGGGGGAAAAGGGGCCCAATTTTCATTCAGCTAAAGTTTGCCTCAAGGCTACCACCTGTCTGCTCCTCAAATACACAGAAAAAAAATGGCAATGGAGTAGTGGACAGATGTAGGTGATCAGTCAGTGAAAATCTGCAGGGAGGGTTGAAATACATTGAAAGAGAGATGCCAACATTCCTGCCAGCTGAAATGACTTTGGCAACAGTGCCTCTCTTCGTGCTTCTCCAAAAAACGATTTCTTTCTTCTTCTTCTTTTTTTGTATCCCCAACATCCTTTGAAGTTTCCGTCTCATGAAAAGATTGTTTGAAGGAGGTGCCACCGAAGCCAAGGGGAAATAAGCAACATGGGATTTAACTTTTTTAAAATATGTATTTTTTGTTTTAAAAAAAAGTATTTTAACTGAAGAGCTGTAGTTTTGGCAAGAGACCCATGGCAACTGCTTGTGAATTAATGAGGCATGTTGCCATTGAGGGCCTCCAAACGCAGTCTTAGTGTGCCTCTGACTGCAGCAGCCACCATGAACAGCTATGAATGGCATCTGGAAACAAGTCCAGTTATGCTAAAACCAAATTAGGTCAAATAAAGGACGCCGTGTTCCTTTACAGAAGCACCTCCCCCCCCCCATTGCCTGAACACATAATGATCCCGCCTTGCTTGACTTGCCATTGAATATAGTTATTGTAGTTGGCTTTGTTTTCTGATTTTGATAGCCTGCATCAGTAGCTGCTGTTCACAGGCCTGTCCCTTGCCTTATCATTTGCTCCAACTCTCTTACCTCTTCACACAATCATTCTGGAGAGCTCTTCTATGGCAGGAAGCCAATTACCTACATCTGCCATCCTTGGTAACACATCCAGCTCCGCTCATGTTGCTGCAAAAGTGACATTTCAATCGGTTTGCCACCTCTTGGCAGGAAGCTGCTTTGTGCCAAATCAAACTATTTGTCCATTCAGCCCACTACTGACTGACTACAAGTCTCCGATCTTTGGGAGGGTGAGCCATAATGGGAATTTAGAGCATGTATTTGGCATCTTCCTGTAAAATGACTGATGGGAGAGGTTATTCACTTAGACCAGGGGTATCATGAGTAGCATAACCTACTACCAGAAACTAATTTTCAAGAATAGTGCCTGTGATTCCATCTGCTCCCCTCCTCGACATTTTCACTAACCTATAATACTTACTTTTCACTTAAAAAAAATATTTTATAAAGTATTATAACATACAAAATACAAAAGTAAATAAAAGAGCAGTGAGGAGGGAGGGGAAAGAAAAGTGAGGAAAAATATGGAAAAGAAAAGATAAAGAAGCATTGACTTCCGACTCTCTCTGTTGCAATAGAATAGAATAGAATAGAATAGAATAGAATAAAATAGAATAGAATAGAATAGAATAGAATAGAATAGGGCAGGGCAGGGCAGGGAGGTAGGGTAGGGTAGGTAGAATAGAATACAGTAGGGTAGGGTAGGGTAGGGTAGGGTAGGGTAGAATAGAATAGAATAGAATAGAATAGAATAGAATAGAGTAGGGCAGGGCAGGGCAGGGCAGGGCAGGGCAGGGCAGGGCAGGGCAGGGCAGGGCAGGGCAGGGCAGGGCAGGGAGGTAGGGTAGGGTAGGTAGAATAGAATACAGTAGGGTAGGGTAGGGTAGGGTAGGGTAGGGTAGGGTAGGGTAGGGTAGAGTAGAATAGAATAGAATAGAATAGAATAGAATAGAGTAGGGTAGGGTAGGGTAGGGTAGGGTAGGGTAGGGGACCTTTCTGATTGACAAGCTCAGCATCTTAGCCACTGAGCCACTGCGTCCCTTCTGAAAAAAGGTTACATGTAGATTATATTTACATTAAATATACACTTACATTAAAAGAACCACCACTCCATCAGTTCAATTATGGGTTAATTAAACAACAAACAAACAAACAAAAGATTCGTATTTCACTATCTTGCAGCCCACAAAAGATATGTGGAGGGCAGTGATTAGAGCCCAAAGAGGAAAGGACTTACCCATCACAGAATATATATTGGTGTGGAAGCTTTGGCTACAATGAAGTGAAGGATGACAGATTACACAACTTGGGGCAATACGGTTTAGAATCAGGCGTGGGATTCAGCCGGTTAGGACCAGTTCAGGCAAACCAGATGCTAATTTTACATCTGACTAACTGCCCCTCCTAGGAGTCTCCACACAGCCCATTTTGGATGCCAGGTAAGTGCCTGCATGGAGGCTCTGGGAGGGCGAAAAACAAGCCTCCCAGAAGTTCCCGTTTCCAGCCTCCACAGGACCTCCGTAGCCCAGGGAAGGCTGTTTTCGCCCTCTCGAAGGTTCAAGGAAAGCCTCCAGAGTCTAGGGAAGCCAAAAACACCACCCCCACCACCATGGTGGAGGAGGCTGATTAGGCCACACCCACCATGGCCACGCCCACCCATCAACTGGGCAGAGAACTGGGGTAGGAATGGAGATTTTGCAGTAACCTTCTCCTGGAGTGGGGTTGGAATGGAGATTTTGCAGTAACCTTCCCCTGGGATGTGGTAGGAATGGAGATTTTGCAGTAACCTTCCCCTGGAGTGGGGTTGGAATGGAGATTTTGCAGTAACCTTCCCCTGGAGTGGGGAGGGAATAGAGATTTTGCAGTATCCTTCTCCTGCCATGCCCACCAAACCATGCCCACCAAGCCACACTACACCCACCAAGCCACACCCACGGAACCAGTAGTAAAAAACGTTTGAATTTCACCACTAGTAAAGCGGTAGATAAATCTAAGTGCTATTGCTATGTTGGACTAAACAGGAAGTGAGCATGAGCCCTGCCCGACCGGACATGGATTTGGTTTTTGGTTTTCCATGGCATCATTGCCACAAGTCTGCATATAAAGCATTGTGCACGGCTGTCACTCTTCATAATGCTGACCCTGCTTAGCTCAGTTGTAAATCTGGAATGACTACTTTGAGTTCCATTAGGCCACCTTTAATGTTGCCTGGGAAAGGGGGAAGCAGAATCTAGCTCTCCTGTCTAATTGGATTTACTGCTGCATTTCAATTGGGACAATTGGTTTTGTAGGCTCAGCCATCTCGGTAATGAAAACGAATGGAATGATATCTGGACTGGAAGCCTTTCATAGGCAGGTACAGAGAGCCATTTCATCAGCTCTGCCTTTGGTAAAATGAGAAAAGTCTGCTGCTGTTGCTTTGCTTTTCTCTCTCTCTCCCTCCCCCCAGCCCACCCCCGAGCCAGAAGCAAGGCACAGTTCATCATCACTACCCATTTATTCTGACAGAAGTTTATACAGTATGATAATGGGTCATTTCAAAGGCCTTTAAACATACTCGGTGTGATAATTTTATTAGCCTCATGCATATAGCCTCTGCAACTGAATTACTGGCCAGGAGAAAATATAAATACAAATTATAAAACCATTACGGTCAGAGGACATGTGTGGTGAGAGAACCTTTGCCTGCCCAGGCCAAGCTGGTATCTTTTCTTCTAGAAAGAAGCAATTGTTTCTTTTAAAACTCCAGGAAGGCATTGCGAGAACAGATGTTAGAAAGAGTGGATGGAGCCCTGCAGTTTTGTGGATACCGTGCCTTTCTTCTCTGGCTGGTTTATTCTTGGAGGCTGAGTTTACATTGTCAACATGGTGTTCAGTTCTGGACATAGAACTGATTGAAATTTAGTTGTGCATCATATTACAATATACACCCAGACCCAACTGAACTAGCTGGACACTTTGATTTCTTAGATTTGGAAGAGATGCAAATTTCATCTATCTGCACATTAGAGGGGATGATGGATTATTCACAAATATATATTGACTACAACCATTGCATTTTCACACTTGTGTCCAGCTGAATTAAAACATGCATTGTCAGCTATTTGCAGGTTAATGAGAGTGATGCTCCGTCTGAGAGAAGAGAGCACAAGAAACATCAATGATTGGAGAGGCAATTTACCTCAAGCATGCCGTAAGACCCAACATTCATTCCTTGCTGTCTTTCTCCATAATTTCTTGCTTAAGTGTTGCCAACATTACATGGTGCTAGGTCAAAAGTGTGGCAGTCTTTACTTTAGTAATAAATCCTGTATGCCATTTTAGACATTGATACTATTGAGAATTGAGAATTTATAGAATTTATAGAATTCTTTATTGGCCAAGTATGATTGGACGCACAAGGAATTTGCCTTTGGTGCATATGCTCTCAGGGTACATAAAAAGAAAATATACATTCATAAAGAATCGTAAGGTACAACACTTAATGATACTAGGAAACAATCAATATAAATCATAAGGGTGCAAGCAACAAAGTTACAGTCACACAGCCATAAGTGGGAGGAGATGGGTGATAGGAACAATGAGAAGATTAATAGTAATGCAGACTTAGTGAATAGTTTGACAGTGTTGAGGGAATTATTTGCTTAGCAGAGTGATGGTGTTTGGGGGGAAAAACTGTTCTTGTGTCTAGTTCTGGTGTGCATTGCTCTATAGCATCATTTTGAGGGGTAGGAGTTGAAATAATTTATGTCCAGGATGCGAGGGGTCTGTAAATATTTTCACAGCCCTCTTTTTGACTTGTGCAGTACACTGGTCTGTACAGAGAACAGTGGTCATGCAAAGTGCAAGTTCAAACTTGATTATTGTACAATTGTTTACATCCGTTTGTTTATTCAGAAGATTTGTAAGGCTATCTATATTAAAGACACAACTCAGGTCAGCTAGCAAGTCAAGAAGCAATATATAAACAAGATTTTTTTTAAAATGAAGTTCGAAATAAACCAATACAAAATAAACCAATACAAAAAGCAAGGGATCACATAAGAAATTCAGAGCACAAACGCATGCATATTCAGCTCCTGTAGTAACCTGGTCCTAACATCTGGGAAGAAAGCCAAGAGGATTGACCTGTCCAGATCTTTAATGGGGCAGATGGTGCTATGGGAAGGTGTATCTTTCAATACTACAAGATGACACTGTTTGATAGAGGAGACCTTGAATATGCTGACCCTGTTCAGTCTGGTGGAATAGGAATGGATTCTTGGAAATAGATGGTTCTGAAAGCCACCTAGCCCTGTAGCACCTGCAGCTTAAAAGGTAATAATCAGGACACTGAATTGCACCTGGAAGCATACTGGGAGCTTATGTAATAAGAGAATCAAATGGACAGATTTTGGAATAACTAAAACTCTGCGAGCTACAAAAACTTGGAGGAACATTGTTTTCCACACCAGCAAGAGCAGAGAAGGTACTACATGTGTCCTTTTAGATATTGCTGAATTTCAACTTCCAGCATCTTTCACCATTAGAATTATTGCATAGGGTGCCAGAAAGCTTTAATTCAGAAGTATCAGAAGTATCCAGAGGGACAGATGTTGCTGCCTCCTGTACTACAATGTAGGGAATGGATAAGATTTATCTCCTACAACTGTGATGGCAAACCTATAGAACCTGTGGGCACGCAAGCCATCGCCACAGCTCAGCTCCACTGCACATTTGCACACGCCTACCGTCAGCCAGCTGATCTTCAGGCCTCTGCTGTGCATGCACACTGAGTGGGGCACATGCAGGAGACACACACACATGTGGGGGGTGGGGGGTGTCACACGTACATGGGCAGGGGGCGGAGCGGGCAGGGGTTATCATACGTGCATTGCATTATGGGTGTGGGTGCACAGGTGTGTGCTGTTGTGTGTGCATGCTTTCGGCATGCAACGACAAAAAGATTAGCCATCACTATCCTACAATGTAAAATGCTTTGTAATGAGGAAAAATCTCAAGCTAGAGTGATGGTTTTTGGGAATGACCTTGGGACATACAGCACAGTGATGCAACCAAGGTAATAATTAGATCAAAGGTAACTGAGCACAGAGCAGGAATGTGGACAAGGCAAGAGCCCAGAAGAGAGCATCCCTAGTTTGGGGGGATGTAAATGAGACTTGGGCAGGAAGGGGTGGAAAGATGTACTTTCATTCTTGCAAGATTTCTCAATGTAGCTTTACAATAAACTGAAATTAGCTCATCTGCTAATGTCTCCTGCCTAGTCTACCTCCTAAGGCTGCCTCTAGACTTCAGAAATTTGAATCATGCACTTCAACTTCTTCACCACTTTTTCACTCTATGCCTTCAAGACACAATCTTTACTTTACAGCAGTGGTGGGTTTCTGCAGGCTCGCACCTACTCGCAAGAACCGGATGGTGAAATTTAGAGAACTGGTGAGAGGGAATTCCACCGGCGGACCCAGAAGTAAGTCTGGCCTGCCACTGCCAGTAACCCAATGGGAAAGGAAAGGAAGGAAGGAAGGAAGGAAGGAAAGAAAGAAAGAAAGAAAGAAAGAAAGAAAGAAAGAAAGAAAGAAAGAATTTATCATCACAATTGAGCCCAAAATTTTGGTTGCTAAGCAAGAGCATTGTTAAATGAGTTTCACCACATTTTACAAGTTGGCCACTCCCACCCTGTCACATGACTGCCAAGCCACGCCCACAAAATAAGCCACACCTAGAGAGTAGGTTCTAAAAAAATTTGAAACCCACCACTGATTTACAGGTTCAATCCCACCCTGTCTAGAAAGCTATCAAAATCTCAAATTTTGCCATCTCAGAAGTCTGCGAAGTTTTATATTTGTATTTTGCATTTATTAGTTTGTCAAACATGTACAAGATAACAGGTATAAATATAAACATGGACATGAATGAAAGAAATGAATACAAATAAATAGGGACTGTAGGGCAGGAACAGTAGGCATGCTGTTGCGCTTATACACGCCTCTTTTACGAACCTCTAAGGAATGGGGTGAGGTCCATGGTAGACAGTTTGAGGTTGAATCTGTGAGGGATAGAGGATGTAACAACGGAATCAGGTAGAGCATTCCAGGCGTTCACTACTCTGTTGCTGAAGTCATACTTTCTGCAATCAAGTTTGGAACAGTTTACTTTGTTTTCCACTATACAATACAATACAATACAATAGAAGAGTTGGAAGGGACCTTGTAGGTCTTCTAGTCCAACCCCCTGCATGGGCAGGAACATTATACCATTTCAGACAAATGGCTGTCTAACATCTTTTTAAAGACTTCCAGGGTTGGGGCATTCACAACTGCTGGAGGCAAGCTGTTCCAGAGGTTAATTGTTCTTACTGTTAGGAAATTTCTCCTTAGTTCTAAGTTGCTTCTCTCCTTGGTTAGTTTCCACCCATTGCTCCTTGTCCTGCCCCCAGGTGCCTTGGAGAAAAGTTTGACTCCCTCTTCTTTGTGTTTGTATCGATTGTTTGCTCATGTATTATTAAGGTTGAAGCTGAAGAAGTCATTGACTGGGAAGACGTTGTAACAGGCAATTGTGTGTACTGTGCTTAGATCATTCCACAGGCAGCGCAATTCCAGATTGTCCAAACCCAAAATTTTGAGCATGGTGGCATAAGGGATTCTATTGTGAGTAGAGGAGTAGAGTACTCTTCTTGTGAACTACCTCTGGACCCGCTCAAGGGTATTTCTGCAGGGAATTCACCTTCTGATTTCAGGATGGTGGTAAAATTTCCAGAATTTTGGTCCTGGACATGGAACTGACATTATGCTAAAAAATATTCATTTGTAGGAATTGCTTATGGTCAATGGCAATTTTGTTCCACTTTAAGATTAAGCACTTGCTTCAAGGATTTTATCTACATAGGTTGCACCTGTTTTTTTCATCAGTAAAGACCAACCTGTACTTACCACAGACTTAACATTGTTCGTTTTAGAACCTGCTTCTCAACCTAAGACAGAATTCTGCAGCTTATATTCCTTTTCCTTTTACCTGATTTCTATCTCCTGAGTCTTGAGTTGCCCCTTACCTGGGCAACACATGTGACTATGACCCCTTGGCTTTGTCTGTCGCTCTTGATTTTGAATCTGTGCACAGGTGGCTGATACGTCTTCTCACCCCATCATGAAATTACTTAGTGGACAACATTGGCTGCCTGTCGCTGACTAGACTGATTTGTTCTCAAGAAGAAAAAACCCAATTTTAATCATTTGGATTATTGATTATTGAATTAATGTGCTTTTCAGATGAATTATTTTTGAAATATGGAGCCTAATTGCAGATGCCTGGGCTTCTTACCTTTTTCATTCTGTTGTCCGGGTTCAAATGAATGTTCTTGTCTGAATAATATTTGCATTTTAATCAGATTTGTTTTTCTATCCTGCACATGATCATCCTTAGATTTTATTAAATGCTTGTTCTCTATTCCTTGACTCTCAGTCAGTGTTTGTTTGTCTTCTTGCTTATTTTCAGCTTTTACAATTCAGTGTGATATTAATTTGCAGTTTTGAAGTTAAACTATTCCACGCCATTACTTGGCATTTCTGTGATCTGTGTGGTCAGGGGTTGAAGCATAATATGCTAATTTGTCATGAGTGGAAACAGATGCATTATAAATGAGATCTGAATGTAGCATTAGTATTAAAACCTGGAAACAGTTGTCATCTATCTGAGAAAATCTGTGCCCATAAACAGGTATAACTCTATAAGTATATACATATCTCCACACAGTGGTGGGATTCAAATAATTTAACAACTGGTTCTCTGCCCTAATGACTAGCTGGGTAGCCGTGGCTCAGTGGTCATGTGACTGGGTAGGTGTGGCCAACTCAACATCACTCACATCGGTGGGCACTTTGCTGTAGCTGTTTACAATGTAATAAGGGTTTAACCAGAGAGGCAATTTCTGTAAGCCGGGAAATAAATATTAGGCTAGAAATAACACCAGAATGTTTCCTTCCTGCCTTCCTTACAGAATTAGTCCTATAAAGTGGAAAAAACCAAAATAAGATTTCTTCCAACAACCGGTTCTCTGAACTGCTTAGAAAGTTAACAACCGGTTCTTCCGACTAGGTACAAACTGGCTGAATCCTACCACTGTTTCCACAGCTGTAAACTTGCTACTTGGAGAGATATAGGTACATAGGTAAATAAGATTCTCATTCATGCTGCTTTGGGTAGAATAAAATTTCAAAAAAAAGCATTGGAATGTTCATCTTTATGTTTATGCGTAATCACCTTTAAAAATGCTTTAATAAATTTTTATAATAATAATAAATTTTAATTTGTAGACCACTCCCTCTCCCCCAGGGGACTCGGAGCGGTGCATAGGGAAGATAAAAGACAATAAATATACATATACAAATATACATACATAATTAAAAGGCAAATTAAACATTATTCCTGTGCTAAAATTCCCAATTGACGTTCACTAAAATTCCCAATTAAATTTACTAAAAAAAACCATAGATAGAGAGACTACCCTAGGCCGGCCAAGCAGAAAAGGTGTGTTTTTAATTTTAGACGGAAGGAGCGGAGGTCCGTAGTTGTTCTAATGTCGGGGGGAAGGTCGTTCCAGAGGGCTGGGCCCACCACAGAGAGAGCCCTTCCCCTGGGCGTCGCCCGCTGACAAAGTCTAGTGGACGGCACCCGGAGAAGTCCCTCTCTGTGGGAGCGAATCGGCCGTGAGGATGTATGAGGCAGGATCCGATCCCGCAGATAGCTAGGTCCCGAGCCATGGAGCGCTTTAAAGACGATGACTAGCACCTTGAAGTGCACCCAGAAGACGACAGGCAGCCAGTGCAGCTCGCGCAAGAGCGGTGTTACGTGGGTAAACCTTGAGGTTCCCATAATTGCTCGCGCGGCTGCATTCTGGACCAGCTGAAGTCTCCAGGTGCACCTCAAGGGGAGCCCCATGTAGAGAGAGTTACAATAGTCCAGTCGGGACTTTAGCATTAAGCATTAAGGAATGGAGAATAAAGGGATTCCTGGATTGGAGATGGAAAAAGGCAGCCCTGTGCAATATTAGCATACCATTCCAGTCCTCATAAGTTGATGTCAGATGGATCACCCAATAGTTGCACAGAAAGGCATGATGGTATTCTAATCAATAACTGATTATTTGACTGGTCCATCTTGTGTACAACTTGGTTTCCTGATTTATTTATTTAGCTTATGGCATATCATACATGTACTAGCAATATATATTAATATTTCACCTAGATTAGTAAAACAAAATATAAACATTAAAAAGATCTATGTTGAAATACCAATGTCTAGGCCAGAGGTGTCAAACTTGCATTGTCACATCATTGCGTGACATATGGCTACTTTTTCCCCTTTGCCAAAATGAAGCTGGGTGTGGCCAATGTGTGATGCTTCCAGTCCCCAGGCCACAAGTTTGGCATCTCTGGTCTAGGCTACCTAATTGTTCTGACTTAGGCTTCCCAAAAGCACGAAGCCGACTACTCATCCCAATAAAATCTCTTTTATTTCGTTTAAAGTGAATTCCTCTCCAGCAAAATCCCAGCCAACAGTCTTTCAAGAGATTTCACAACTACAGGCCTTTATCAGGCTTGGAGAGCTGCCAGGCCGATATCTTCCAAACGGCATTCTGTAACAGACAATAATTGGCAAGAAGTCAGGAACAGATCTTCACCCTAATGAATCGAACTAATTGACTCCTGCAAACTCCACTCCCCTTTCCCTCCTCTTGGGAGGGGCGATTCACTGTCCACCTGTAGCTTTGCTCCTGAATTGACCCTTGTTCCTTAGCTGTTCCTTTCTTTTGGCAGCTCTGCGCATGCACACACTGCGAACAGGCTCCAGCTATTGTTCTGTCCCACTGATATATATATTAAAATCCAAATACTGGCCTGATATATGCCCTCAGCTTACAACCAGTTACAATGTGATTTACAGCTTTACGTGGGACCCTGAGGGAAGGATGCTATGCTCCATTTTTACAAAGAGTCCCAGCAGACACCATGTGAGGTGCCAATCACAGCAAACCTGGAGATAGGGTGTCAGACCAGTTCAAAGATTGGACATTAATAAGCCGTTTCTTTGCCTGACCTGGATCCAGCTGATTAAGCTCCTTTCAGGGAAACTAAGCTTCAAAATCCAGTAAATGAACATTGAGGAGAGGGTAAATTCAGCTTTAATAAAGCCCAAAAACCTCTATCTGGCTTTACCTACAAGTTGAACTCATCAGAAAACTCTGTCAGGCCTCTGTCCACTTGGGGGGGGGGGGTCACACAGCCTAGACCAGCGATGGCAAATCTTTTTAGGCTCATGTGCCATAAGGGGGAGGGAGCACAGGGGTCGTGTGCCAGCATGCCACACCCATAATGCAATGTGCATCCCCCAGTGCGCATGCACACATGACAGGTGCTCCCCCCATTTTTACATGCTTTTTTTGCCCTCCCCAGGCTCCAGAGGCTTTATAGGAGCCTGGGGAGGGCAAAAACAGCCCCCCTTTCCCCTTGGGGGCCCTCTGGAGACTTCAGGAGCTTCCCTGAAGCCTCCGGAGCACTAAACATAAGGTGACTTCCAACCATCTCGCCATGCCGCGGAAGACCGCTGGAGCATTCTGAGCAGCGCGGCTGACTCTACAGCTCTTGGAAGCATCGGGCGGCTTCTGACACCTCTCTGAGGCTCTTTGAAGCACCACGCGGCTCCTGCAACTTGTCTCAGGAGCCTGGGGCCTGCCGAGAAGGGCGCGCGCACAGTGTGAAGGCATCAAACACCGCGTGAAGATCTTTGAGCGCCCGTCCCATCTAGCTCATCGGAGCCTCAGAGGCATCAGGGCACACCTTTCCTCAAAGGCAGTTTTCCCTGAGGCAGCGATCAGGCCGTTTAGTGGCCAGCGGCAGATATCACTTCAGGGCCTGCTTAGGGTGCCATTTTGAGGATGCACCTGGCGTCCGCAATTTTGAGGGTTCGGCCAAAAATCGGGACTTTTTAAAAACGCTGCGGGACGCGGGACAAATTGTTCAAAATCGGGACTGTTGGGCCAAAAGCGGGACGTCTGGTCACTCTAACTAAACATGACGCTACAAGCAAACCTCACATGCTCTGCCAAATGGTTCCACATGCCACCTGTGGCACACGTACCATAGGTTCGCCATCACAGGCCTAGACTCCAGTCCCTGAAAGAGTTACCATGTGGCTCAGAGAAGTTTCTAGGGTAAACACAAAGCTAGGATTTATGGGAGTTGTGGTGCAAAACTCATCCCCCCCCCCCAAAGAGTCAACAAGTGGAAAAGACACTTTAATTCTTCAACTAACAGTTTACACTGACTCTTCTACATTTAAATTAACCAAAAGCAAGGCCTTCAGGGTTTCATAGGCCTTTTATAAAAAGATAGTTTCCGTGTGTTCACAGAAGATCTGAAATGCAGAAATAATTACTTTACAACTGATAAGGATGCAGAATAATTTGTTTTAAAAAAAGGGAAAGTCGAGTATCATTCAAAGTGGAAAAGCACTACAAAACATTCTTTGAAATGTAATACAGCAGCTTTGATATTTGGAAGGGGAGGGGTAGCAAGGCAGTAATTGTTATTCTAACGTGTTGATTTTGTATTTTACTGTGAAAGGATGGAGAGAGATAAGGAAGTAGCATTACACAGCCCTAAATCTCTAGCCTCCGCTAAGGGCATATATTCTCTAGGTTTAAATAATTGACAGATTCTTAGCATGGTCATAAAATTCCACGCTTGAATGAACTAACAGAAAAATACAACTGCAGACCTATAAGCCTGTGGCTACATAAAGACCAATTGGAGAGAATTACAGTCAATTAAAGCTAAACTTCTTATTTTAGTTATCCACAATGGGAAAGTTCATGAAGGAAGAGTCTCTCCAATCTTTATTCATAAAGATCATTTTTGCTTCATTCAATGCCATTTTTATTTATTCATTTTGTTCCAACTAGATTTCTGTACACAGGGTTCACACATCTGAAAGCAGGACAAAAAGCAATGGATGGAAACTAATCAAGGAGAGAAGCAACCTAGAACTTAGGAGAAGTTTCCTGACAATTACACAGTTAACCAGTGGAACAGTTTGCCTTCTGAAGTCTTGGGTGCTCCATCACTGGAGGTTTTCAAGAAGAAACTGGACAAACATTTGTCTGAAATGTTATGGGGTCTCCTGCTTGAGCAGGGGATTGGACTGGAAGACCTTCAAGGTGCCTTCCAACCCTATTATTCTATGTTCTATGTCAAGGGCATCAAACTTGATTTCATTGAGGGCCGCATCAGGGTTGTGTTTAACCTTGGGGGGGGCAGGCGGCGCATGGCCAGGGTGGTTGTAGCCAGCCTGATGCCACTTGTGTCGGGGATGCCTGTGGTGGCCCAAGTGCTCTGCCAGTCAAAATAGGCTCCCAAGCTCCATTTCTGGCTGTGACAGCCTCCTGCAACCCTCTGCCAGCAAAAACGGAGCCCAGGAGGGCTGCATGTGGCCATTGTGAGCTCCGCTTTTGGCTGCAATGGCCTCCTGCAACCCATGTGGCCGTCCCAAGCTCTGTTTTCACCAGCAGAGGTACTGCAGGCCAGTCCATTATTATATAAAGAGCGGCCCGCTGGGCTAGATCTAAACACCCTATGGTCTGTATCTGGCCCATGGATGTTGAGTTTGACACCCCTGTTCTATATCATTCTTAATGTAAAATAGAACAGTTTTCCACAAGCAGCATTTTGGACTTGTTAGAAGCATACAGGAATGAGATCTGCAGAAGCAGCGACAATTTCAGATACTGGCTTCCTGGTAGATATTATTTTATTTTTTGAAGGGCTGATTTGTACCTAACGTAAATCCCAGCATGTAAGCATTGCTCTTTTCTACTGATCAGCCAAAACATAAGAGTCCAGAGTCCATCTTCCTGTTGCTCCTTTTACTGAAATTTTCAAAGGACTTAAGTCTAACAAGTCTGCAAGAATGACTATTTATACCAAGGTAATCAAGAAGTGGTGCAGGAGCACGGGCTTGTTTAATCAATCAATAAGAACAATAAAATGCATTTTCAGAATTGATTTAAAGGTGCAGAGGCCTCCATGTCGCATTTTCTTTAACTGTAAACATGCTTCGGCACTATTTTCTCTTTTGAAGATTAGAAGAGTGTCCTGGGCATGAGGTGTTGAAGTAGCTTAACTGTTAGTGAATGAGATGTAATTCCCCAAAGATCTCGCCTCCTTGCCTTTCAGAAGTATGAACTTTGCCATCTATTTCCAGAGAGCACATACGTAGAACTGTGTACAGCAAATTTTGTAGAAAAGATAGAAAATCATGGATAACCTTTGCTCATCTAGGCTTTTTCAATTGTTCTCACTGCTGAAGACACAGGCTACCAAAGTAACAATTTCCCTATACTATATTTTTGTTAACAATAAATAAAATTCTATCATTCCATTTGAGCTAAATACTGTATATTCTTATTTGTACATTTTGTCACTTCTCTGGATTGTAGCCTGGCTTTGTCATTAATACTGAAGGGTCCAACTTGAGCAACAGCAACAGTATGTAACTGCCATGGACCAGTACAGAAAGTCCCTATGTAGTGGCCACAATTGAAACATGTGACTCAGAGAGACACTGCAATGATCGTCAATGTCCTGGGTCCTTTTGGAGAAGGGCGGGATATAAATTGAATAAAATAAAATAAATAAATAATGTAGACCAGGGTGTCAAACTCATGGCCCGCATGCCGGATGCGTCACATTCTGGCCACACCCCCACATGGTTTAGCACAGGGGGAGAAAGTTGTGATACATCATGTGATGATGCCGTGACGACACGAGTTTGACATCCCTGGTGTAGGCATTATTCCTAAAGTTATTGTTATGGTCCTCTAGCAGCCTGCGGAGCTGGCAGCAGAGTCAGACAGTGAGGAAGTTGGGAAGGAACATGGGCCAGTCCTGGAGTCTGGGGAAAGCTCAGATGAGGGATCTGCATTGGCGGCAGAGAATGGGCCAGGGCCATCTGGTAGTTAAGTGCTGCCTCTGGAGTCAAACATCAATGATGGTAGACAGGACACATTATAGAAAGAGGCGTGTCCTAAGGTAAGTTTAGAGAAAAAGATTAAAATATAATTGTGCTTATATGTGTGAAGGAGATTAGAAGCTTCTTTATACTTGCTTTGTATCATTTAATTCTATTCTTCTTCTAATCATTTCTTTCTCCACCTTTAGCTTTTTCTCTCCCTTTCTGTTTCTTCTTTCATTCTATTTCATTCTATAATAATTATATTATAAACATAGAATAATTAGTGTATATTATTATACACTAATAAAAATTGTATTAGTTCTTATTGTTAAATACACACACACACACACACACCCAAATACATATGCATGAATACATGCACACATACAGTATAAATAATAAATAATAATAATAATTTTAATTTATATCCCGCTCTCTCTCCCCAAGGGGACTCGAGGCGGGGCACAGGCAATTAAAAATACAAATAAACCACAAACAAATACAAAATACAGAGTTAAAAATAGATTAAATAGATCCTGCGCTAAAACCCATAAACTAAACTAAAAATTACCCCTAAAAAACCCTAACCTAAAAAGAGACTACCCAAGGCCGGCCAGACGAAAAAAGTGCGTCTTTAATTTTAAGCGGAAGGAGCGGAGGTCCGTGGTTGTCCTGATATCGGGGGGAAGGTCATTCCAGAGGGCTGGGCCCGCCACAGAGAAGGCCCTTCCCCTGGGCGCCGCCCGCTGACAAAGTCTAGTGGACGGCACCCGGAGAAGTCCCTCTCTGTGGGAGCGAATCGGCTGTGAGGATGTATGGGGCAGGATCCGATCCCGCAGGTAGCTAGGTCCCGAGCCATGGAGCGCTTTGAAGATGGTAATTAACACCTTGAAGCGCACCCGGAAGACGACAGGTAGCCAGTGCAGCTCGCGCAACAGCGGTGTTACATGGGCAAACCTAGAGGTGCCCATAATTGCTCGCGCGGCTGCATTCTGGACCAACTGAAGCCTCCGGGTACACCTCAAGGGGAGCCCCATGTAGAGAGAGTTGCAATAATCCAGTCGGGATGTCACGAGAGCATGAGTGACTGTGCGAAGGGCGTCCCGATCCAATAGGGGGCGCAACTGGCGTACCAGGCGAACCTGGTAAAACGCCCTCCTGGCCACGGCTGTCACTTGATCTTCCATGGACAGCCGGGTATCCAGGAGGACACCCAAGTTGCGCGCCCCATCCACAGGGGCAAGATGTTCGCCCCCTATGGCCAGCGTTGGAGAGAGCTGGTTGAATCGGGCAGCCGGAAACCACAGCCACTCGGTCTTGGTCGGGTTGAGCCTAAGTCCGTTACTTCCCATCCAGATCCGCACGGCTTCCAGGCACTGGCACATCACCGCTACGGCATCGTTGGGGTGGTTTGGGGTAGATATGTACAGCTGGGTGTCATCAGCGTACAGGTGGTACTCTACCCCAAAACCACGGATGATCTCGCCCAGCGGCTTCATGTATGTGTTAAACAGGAGAGGCGAGAGGACCGACCCCTGAGGCACCCCGCATGTGAGGGGTCTCGGGGTCGACCTCTGCTCTCCTGCCCGCACAAATTGCGATCGGCCAGAGAGGTAGGAGGAGAACCACCGTAAAACGGTGCCTCCCACCCCCAACCCCCCCAGCCGATGCAATAGGATACCATGGTCGATGGTATCGAAAGCCGCCGAGAGGTCTAATAGGACCAGGATGGAGGAACATCCCCCATCTCTGGCCCTCCAGAGATCATCTACCAACGCGACCAATGCCGTCTCGGTGCTATGCCCGGGCCGAAAGCCGGACTGGCGCGGATCTAGATAGTCAACTTCCTCCAGGTGACGGGGAAACTGTTGTGCCACCACACTCTCAACAACCTTCGCCAAGAAGGGAAGGTTGGAGACTGGACGGTAGTTGTTCAAAAGAGCTGGGTCCAAAGAGGGCTTCTTGAGGAGGGGCCTCACCATGGCCTCTTTTAGGGAGGCAGGCAAGGAACCCTCACTCAAGGATGCGTTGACAACCTCTTGGAGCCAGCCTCGTGTCACCTCCCAGGATGCCAGTACAAGCCAGGAGGGGCACGGGTCCAATAAACATGTGGTGGCTCGCAGTCGCCCACGTAGCCTGTCCATATCCTCGGAAGTAACGGAGTCAAACTCCTCCCAAACAAGATCTCTCTCGTGGCATCCCACTGGGCCATGAATGGGGGTTAGCTCACTCTGTATCTGGGCGGTTTTCTCCTGCAGAAAAATCACAAATTCCTCTGCTCTACCCTGTAGCGGGGCTTCCCGTTCCCTCTGTTGAAGGAGGGAGCGGGTCACCCTAAACAGGGCGGCAGGGCGGTTTTCTGCGGATGCTATGAGAGTGGCACAATGATGACGTTTGGCCACCCTCAGCGCCACAATGTAAGTCCGTAAATGGGCTCTTACCTGTGTCCGGTCAGATTCAGAGCGGCTAGCCCTCCATCTTCTCTCTAGGCATCTCTTGCGGCGTTTCATCACCCGCAGCTCCTCAGTGAACCAAGGAGCCAGGGTGGTTCGCCGCCGCGAGAGAGGCCGCAAGGGCGCGACCCGATCTAAGGCTCCCACGGCCGCACTATTCCATGCGGCCGTGAGGTCCTCCATCGGGGCGCGGGTCAGGGATACAGGAAATGGCCCAAGCGCTGTCTGGAACCCATCCGGGTCCATCAAGCGCCTGGGGCGGTACCAGATTGGTGACTCTGGTTCCGCCTCCCCGCGGAGGGGAGCAGCGGTCGGAAAGTCGAGCCGGAGAAGTGAGTGGTCTGACCATGACAAGGGTGTGATGACTATATCCCCTGTACCCAGATCACTTTTCCATTGGCCCGAGACGAAGATGAGGTCCGGCGTATGTCCACCCTCGTGGGTGGGGCCCTGAATTACTTGGGTCAGGTCCATGGCCGTCATGGAAGCCATGAACTCCCGAGCTACCACGGATGATTCGCCCAACGATGGCAGGTTAAAGTCCCCCATGACTATAAGTCTGGGGGTCTCCACTGCCACCGTAGCGATCACCTCCAGGAGCTCGGGCAGGGCTGCTGCTACATAGCGGGGAGCCAGGTATACAACCAGCAAGCCCAACTGCCTCCCTAGGCCCCACTTCACGCAGAGGGACTCACAGCCGGAAGTCTGAGGCACAATGGTCTCTCTCGGCTCAAGGCCTTCCTTAATAATGACCGCTACCCCACCACCCCTGCCTAGGGCCCGCGGCTGATGAAATGCCTGGTGGGCACATTTCAACGAGGGGATGTCCTCCCTCATGGCCCAACCAGGTCTCCGCAATTCCTACCAGGTCCGGCTCCCCCTCTGACACAAGGTCACTAATGAGTCACTAATCATGTAGTGTGTATGTGTATTTATGTATGTATACATATACATACATAAATACACATAAACACTACATCGGACAATGTTTTTCAACCTTGGCACAGTGTAGGCTTCAAGTCACCAGCCAACAATATTGATATAAATCTGCATATTCAAATATCTTATGTCAGCTTTTTTTTAAAAAAATTAAGTCATCATAAAATAAGTCAATATTAAAATCAAATGATTACGCAGTAATTAAAAATGTAATCATTAGGACTCAAGCTATAAATTATGAAGTGACATTTTAAAAGGCAATAATGTATGCATAATGTAAGAAAATTGGCATATTGAACATATCATAAAGAGATTAAATATTTTAGTCTTGTATTGGAAAAATCTGAAACTCTGTATATGGCACAAACTCATTCATATGATTTTAACCCAAATTATGAAATCAGTTTTGACAAGAGCATAGACTCCCATAACTCAATTTGTCATTCTTTTACAGAAGAACTTTTCGTCTTAAGTTTTTGATCAGTCACTGAAAATCCATGTATGTATTCCAATGCCACAGGATGAATATGCCCACTTGCAAAGAAGTGGATAAATCTGTTTGAAGGCCCTTGAATAAATATCTCCAAAAGAGAAAGAGGATTTCTTCATTTATCTGGTTCCCATGTCATTTAAAACTTTAAATCTTTAAAGGAGGGTAGGGGAAGCCATGCATCTAGTTTATGGTTGAGGAACTATAACCTCCCAGATGTTGATGGATTATAAATCCCAGGGCCCTCTACCCTTTATCATATTACCTGAGGGAGGCTTCATGGCACAGTAGTTCAGAAATATTTGGAGAATATTAGGTTTCCCACTTCCCGTAACTGGTTAGAGTATTTACATCAAATAAAGCAAGGCCTTACCTATGGAATTTGTACAAAACAATAGTAATCGTTACTATGATTAATGGTATAGCAATATTCTACTGCGACCATATGAGATACCATTTTATAATAACCACATGGCACACTTATTTTAAGGAAAAATTGTTTGTAGCCTAAATATCCTTGAATGATGATGATGCTAACAATAGAACATGATGGTGATGTTAACTATAGATTATCAAAATACCATTTTAGTGAAAGAGAATTTTACTATTATCAATTATTAAGTTACAAATAAAATATTAACCAGCCTAGATCATGAGGTTTCTTAAGTAAAAGGCAGGGAGACTCAATTCCACCTGGAAAGGATAATTTCCCATCTTTTATTAGACTGAATAGTAAAATTGAATGTTTAAGTGTGTGTGTGTGTGTGTGTGTGTAGAGGGACATAGTAGCTCAGTGGCTAAGACACTGAGCTTGTCGATCAGAAAGATCAGCAGTTTGGCAGTTCAAATCCCTAACGCCGCATAACAAAGTGAGCTCCCATTACTTGTCCCAGCTTCTGCCAACCTAGCAGTTCGAAAGCATGTAAAAATGCAAGTAGAAAAATAGGTACCACCTTTGGGGGAAAGGTAACAGGGCTCTGTGTGCCTTCGGTATTTAGTCATGCTGGCCACATGACCATGAAGATGTCTTCGGACTGTGCTGGCTCTTCAGCTTTGAAAAAGAGATGAGCACTGCCCCCTAGAGTCAGGAACAGCTAGCATATATGTTCAAGGGGAACCTTTACATGTATGTATGTATGTATGTATGTATGTATGTATGTATGTATGTATGTATCAGTGGTGAGTTCCTACTGGTTCGGATCAGTTCATCTGAACCAGTAGTGGTTTGGCGGCTTGGGTCACTGGAACCAGCAGCAACCCAAGCCTGCCACGCTCCTGAACCCATTCTCCAGGTGGCAGCGCCATCTGGAGAAAGAGGAGGATATTCACAAAACTCACTTTGGGTCACATTTTTTTCTTTCTGGTATTTTTGCTCTTCTATTCTGGACATTTTAGAACAGCAAGCGAAATGCTATCCCTCTGTAACTACATTTTGCTGATTAATCTCTAAGATGTCATAAAGAAAATGCCATGCTTGCAGGTCTGATTGTCTGGATGAACAGTTTAGCCCACTTTGGGTTGCTATATACACTGTATATATATATATAAGAATGAAGTAACAGTTGATTAAGTGTGTATGCAGAGCCATTTGGTTGCCAGCAATGAAGCCCCTCGCCATTTTCCTCTGAGCAGTTCAAGGAGAGGCTGATTTGAATCTCGCCCCAAAGCTGCATATCTAGACAGAATGGAGGTTTACAACAGCCTTGAATCAATTAAACCAAATACACATTAAGGCCTGATTGTAATAATAAACTGGTACTGTATTAACATTTTGTTCATTAAACCTGTTTAATTAAATTTAATTGCACTTTTCCATTACGACGGCTACTGAGAAGCGAAATAACCACATATCGTCTTGTCTCCCATGACCTAATCATCTTCTCCTGCTGCCATGAGGGAATAGAGATCATCATTCAGAAGAAGGCAGAAGGTTTTAGGAGGTGTGCTTAGATGAGGTCTGAGGTTAATGAAATCACTGGATAAATCATCCTAATAAGAAAGAAAGAAAGAAAGAAAGAAAGAAAGAAAGAAAGAAAGAAAGAAAGAAAGAAAGAAAGAAAGAAAGAAAGAAAGAAAGAAAGAAAGAAAGAAAGAAAGAAAGAAAGAAAGAAAGAAAATATCAATTAATTTGCATGCCTTAAGCCTCCAAGCCTGATATTTCCAATCTATTCTCCAAAGGTTTGATCTTGTTTGAAGTTGTGAAATGGATGATTAGCTTTAACCTATGTTTTCCTCAATGAAAAATAGGAATTGTGTTAGGAAGAGCATGGGAAAGGTAGATTTGGAGTTTGGAGAACAAAGGGTGGAATATTCATGTTAACTGTGAGAGATGCAGGGGCTCAGGAAAAAAATCACATAATTGTCCTTCTTTTTCCTTATTGTTTGCCTAAAACTTCAGTGAGATCAGAAACAAACTAAAGACATATACCAAAAAAAAAAGGTTTAATTCTATAGATTGGAATTTTATCCATATCACAAGTCTCTTCAAAATGTTATCTAGTGCCTGCACAACGTGAGACATATATAATGATCTACTGGTGCTTAAGAACCTTTGGTTGTTGTTGTTCTTGTTGTTGTTGCAGTCGTTGCTATACAGGGAGGGGGAGAAGATTTGTTGACCTTCCCATGAGCTGCATGTCTGGCTAAGGCTAGCGTATTTTTCAGTTTGTTGTATGAGAAATGTTAAAAAAGAAAAGCATCCAAGTCCTTATTTATTGCTTTAAAAGAACCATGTTACTGCTTTATAAAAAAAAAAAAAAAAAAAAGTTGCAGCCAGGGTGGAATTGCTCTCACATACACACATAGTGTGTATATAGCGAAGAAATTAAAAGACGCTTGCTCCTGGGGAGGAAAGCTATGGCAAATCTAGACAGCATACTAAAAAGCAGAGACATCACCCTGCCAACAAAAGTGTGTATAGTCAAGGCTATGGTTTTCCCAGTTGCAATGTATGGCTGTGAAGGTTGGACCATAAGAAAGGCTGAGCACCAAATAATTGAGGCCTTTGAACTATGGTGCTGGAGAAGACTCCTGCGAGTCCCTTGGACTGCAAGGTAATCAAACCGGTCAGTCCTAGAGGAGATCAACCCTGACTGCTCTTTAGAAGGCCAGATCCTGAAGATGAAACTCAAATACTTTGGCCACCTAATGAGAAGGAAGGACTCACTGGAGAAGAGCCTCATGCTGGGAAAGATTGAGGGCAAAAGAAGAAGAATGGGATGACAGAGAGAATGAGGTGGCTGGATGGAGTCACCGAAGCAGTAGGCATGAGCTTAAATGGACTCCAGAAGACGGTAGAGGGCAAGAAGGCCTGGTGGAACATTGTCCATGGGGTCGCGATGGGTTGGACACAACTTTGCAACTAACAACAACAACAACACATACAGTACATATGCACCATATCTAAACAGAATCTATCATCATCCTCTTTTAATGACCCCATAATGTCTTACGGGGTGGAGTCTGGGCAACTGAATGGAGCTGAGTGTTTACTGGCCAGATGCTCTTCTTGTCACCAATGCGGAATTTTAATCAGCAGATATATTCTTAGTGTGCCTAGAGAGAGAAATATCTGCCTCTTCCTAGGATCAAACTCACAGCCTCCAGATTATGAGGTGAGAGCTCCACCTCTAGGCCATTGCACCACTCCATCTAAACAGAATCTATAACTGGCGGGGGGGGAATGAGATAGATCGCCTTTCAGCAATTTCAGTGGTGGGAAGTAGGAGGGGGCAGAGCAAAGAGGTATAACTATATCTGTCAAGTGACAGTGACATTTTCAGGAATGGTGAGTTTTCTTCCTTTTCAGGTTAAAAATGTTGTAGCACCCACAACTCCTGAAGGTAAGCCTCTGGTTGAGTAGCAATAGAACCTGGCTATCTGGCTTGCAGGCTTGCCAGCATGTTTGCACTTGCAAAAAAGTCTTGTGCATCCCAAATCCAGGGAGATAGGCTGGGGATAGTTGCCACTAGATTATCTACATCCAGTAAGAACGTATGGGGAGGGGAGGAAACCAACATACACACATCCAGTCAACAGATTGTAGCTGGTGAGGAATCCAGTCACTTACAAAAGGGGGATTATCTCTACAGAGCCTCTCTTGTTTTCTCCCCAGATCAATTGATGAATATTGCTTCAGATGGGAGTGATAGACAAGTTCAAGGAATCAATTACCCAGGAAAGGTGAAACATTTTATTGTGATTGGCTATAGAAACTTGAAATTTGAAAGTCGGATTGCATTATACCTTCTCATCATTCAGTTGTCAATTTCTGTCTTAGCCACTTTCAAAGACTATCAATTGCGGACTTAAAATATGTTTTACCTCTTGTGGCTTAGGTAACAAAGGTTATATATGTTATCTAGATCTTGTAGATCATCTTATCTAGATCTTCTAGAATAGATCAAGGGTGTCAAACTGGTGGCCGACAGGACAGATGCGTCATGCACAAGCCATGCTCACCCTGGCTCCACAAAGGCAAAAACTGTCACAATACATCACATGACATGATCAAGTTTGACACCTAGATGTTCTAGATCAACTTCCTTATTCTTCACACTATCAGATAATTTCCACACTTCCTGAGGTGTGTGAACCTCCACACTTCCTATTTTCCTGAACTGGCAATGGCAGATCAACTTTGTAGTATTCTACAGTAAGTAAATCATGTTGACCCTTTTCAGTTGGTTCAGCAAGAGTGTGAGATGTAGCCATCATTGGCTGCTCTCTTGGATGTTGTGGCCTCAGTAAGGTAGTTACACCACTCCTAGTCATTGGACCACTCAATAACTTTTAATATCATTATTGTAATGTGCCCCACTTGAAGCTGCCCTAAAAGACAACTCAGAAACAACAATGGGTTCCAGATGCAGCAGCCCACATTTCCAGTGTTGAGCACATATAATACATTTTTGTGACCCATGTACTGCTTATCAATCAGTTTCCAGAAAGAGCTGTTCTTAAATCACTTTTTATGGTTTGGAACCTAAAGGACCTCTTACTCCAACCATTATTGGCTCAACGTATTAAAACAATTAACGTAGTAGAAGCAAACCCACATATTTTAGAGATTTGCATAGCTGAATGCAGAAGATGCACCAATTCTCCCCTCTGTGCTGTTTTTTTTCAGAAATTTTTGAAAACAGTATTGTTGCAGAATTTTTCCTTGAGATATGAAGCTATCCTTTATTTTTATTGTTTTATTGTTGCATTGTTTTGGCTGATGGTTGCTTTTGTCACTATTCCTGTATAGTTTAAAATGTTTTAAATTGTAAGTCTATGAGAATAATTCTGACTGAGGGTGAATAGAAATATGTTTTAAATACAGGCAGAGATCCATCCATCCACATTTTGGCCTAAATAAGGAAGATTATTTGGAAGCAGCTTAGCCAGCCTAAATTTTAAAACTAAGTTGCAAATATGAATTGAATTAACAAGGCATTATATGTAGGCAATAGAAGAAACCAGCATTTTTTCTTTAGACTAAGAATTTATTAGCCCCCAATTCCCTTTATTCTTCTTTGGAGGTATTTTTAATTATACTTTCCTCTTACACGGAAATGCTCTCAGAGGAGCTACTAATGGAGTAGTAGTAGTGGTGGTAGTAGTAATAATGCACAGCAATAAAACAGCAGCCCAATGGAGAGATTCTGAGAAGTGTCATGAGAACATTTCTCCAGCATTTTTTCTATCCATTGTCATGTGATTTGATGAAGGAAAAATTGCTTCCAGATTTTCTTCCAAAACAGAAGAAAATGTGGATCAAAACTGTAATCGGTAGAATATGCATTTTCTAGAGATCTTTGAGGTGTGTTTGTGAGTGTGAAGCAACAATGTGCATGGATGTTAACACAAACAAATGATTGAATGCATGGAATTTATGATATGAAATGTAGGTATTTCTTTCCACCTTTTATTGAAATTATTTTGTATGAAGTCTCGGAGGAGGTTACCAACCCTGACATGGAAGCTCTAAAATATTTGTTAAATACCCTACACACCCCTTTCCTATTATCAAATTGTAAAATCAATAAAAATTGTTATACAAAAAGGGGGGGGGGGGGGAAGCAACAATGTGGTAATGTTCTCCACATTTCTAGTAAAAACAGAATAATAGAATTTGTTGTTGTTGTTAGTTGCGAAGTCGTGTCCAACCCATCATCACCCCATGGACAATATTCCTCCAGGCCTTCCTGTCCTCTACCATCCCCCTGAGTCCATTTAGGCTCACGCCGACTGCTTCAGTGACTACATCCAGCCACCTCTTTCTCTGTCATTCCCTTCTTCTTTTGCCCTCAATCTTTCCCAGCATTAGACTCTTCTCCAGTGAGTCCTTCCTTTTCAATGGGTGGCCAAAGTATTTGAGTTTCATCTTCAGGATCTGACCTTCTAAAGAGCAGTCAGGATTGATCTTCTCTAAGATTGACCTATTTAATTGCCTTGCAGTCCAAGGGACTCGCAGGAGTCTTCTCCAGCACCATATTCGAAGGCCTCAATTCTTTGTGATTCAGCCTTCCTTATGGTCCACCTTTTACTGCCATACATTATAACTGGGAAAACCACAGCTTTGGCTATACTATACTATACTATACTATACTATACTATACTATACTATACTATACTATACTATACTATACTATACTATACTATACTATACTATACTATACTATAGATATAGGTGTACCATACTCCAAAAGTCAATATGTAATTACTTACTCTCTTACTCTCTTTGCTTGTGGCTGCTTACTCTTCTCCCATCAGCTTGCCCAAATTTAACAATAAATAAGATACAGTACAACAGGTCCTATTTTTGAGCGCACAGCAGTGCTTGCAAAATTGCAGTTTAAAATTAAATAAAATGCTTTTATTAAATCAGACCAAAGGAATTGTCTACCTTTGCTTTGTCACCTTGAATATGTTTACAGGATGCCTTCAAGAAGAATTTATTCCTATCAGAGATACTCAAAATCTTTGCCATGGAACTACCAGAATTATATATGAATATATGAATTAATATATCCAAAGCTACACAATGAAGCAATTGAACTACTTTCTAAATTAATGCGGGACAGTTTTAGGAGAGAGGTGGAATATCATGATAAACTGTAATAGTGGAAAGAAGAGTTTCTATGCATGGGCTTTGCAAAATATATTTATTTGTTTAATTTATATAGCCATCTATCTCATCTTAGTGACTTTTTCAGAATGGATTCTGCCAATACTTGAGACTAAGACGTACAAAGAACAGTTACAGGAGTTGGGTATGTATAGTCTAATGAGGACTAAGAAATAAATGATGGTAGTGTTCCAATATTTGAGGGGCTCCTACAGAGACGAGGGGGTCAAACTATTTTCCAAAGCACCAAAAAGAAAGATGAGAAACAATGGATGGAAACTATCCAAGAAGACAAACAACCTAGAAGTAAGGAGACATTTCCAAATGGTGAGAACAATCAACCAATGGAACAGCTTAATCATTATGCAGATTCTCAGTCACCCAGGTCATGACTGTCCCAGGATGCTTTTTCAAGAGGCAACAGGACTTCCTTGTTTTCTTCTTCAGAAGAAGCTTCTCGGAGGAGAAGCAAAATGTCTTCAAAGAAAAACAAGAAAGTCTAGTTGCCTCTTGAAAAAACATCCTTGGGACAATGGAACAGTTTGCCTTCAGAGGTTGTAGATACTCCATCACTGGACATTTTCAAAAAAAGACTGGACAACCATTTATCTGAAATGATATAGGGTCTCCTACTTGAGCAGGGGATTGGGTTAGAAGACCTCCAAGGTCCCTTCCAACTCTATTATGCTACATATTGTAATACATAGCGGATGTCGCTGAGCAGATTCTACTGATATTTTTCTCTTCTAGTCCATAATTTGCATGAAGAATGATACATCTGAAAAATAATGCATATTTCAGAAACTTGAGGAACAAGAGAAGGAGAGAGAGACAGCATATTAAAAATGCATGCATTACAATTAGTGACATTTAAAAAGAGGCCGCACTGCAGATATTTTTAGTGAAAAGCCTGCATCAGAAACAATTACAGTAAAGATGCTCAGGAGGTTTACAGTACATCAACAACAAAATGTGTAAGTTAAGAAAAGTTGCAAAAAGAAAAAATTGCAGGAGTATGTGTGTGTGTGTGTGTGTGTCGTAACTAGCACAGATAGTTAAACTGCCTAGATGGAGAGTGATTTTTACATCTCTGGGTATTATAAAACTCCAAGTCTCCCAGGAGATAAAATTATCATTTTATGTTATTTCAGGCATTTAAGGTCATATCTACCACTGGGTTGCACTTCACTAAATCCTTTGTTTCTTCTGGGAATAACGGTCAGATTTCTCAAAGGAGCAAGGATCCTTTATCTAAAGTAAACTTACCAACTTGATTCATTTGACAGTTTTTTGCCTAGCTCAGAACCGCTGAAGATCAAACTTGACTAACAAAGAGCAATTAGAAGAGGGGGAAGCCTTAATTTTTAAATGGCAAGGGAAGAACTGCCTATATCCAGTCTCCTGTGAAAGGTTTAGTTCGTGGTGGGTAAGAATCATTAAGAGAAACACTATACAAGTGTGAATAGAAATGATACTTCCTTAATGAAAGTCACATGTTGGAAAAACCTTGCTGCTCTATTTAGCAAGTAAAATAAGACTAAGTGTTCCTGAGTGGTGGATCAAATTTACAGTAAAACTGGAGTGTAGATTTGTGTGGTGTGTGCTGAAAACACGCAGTCTTTCCCCAAAGGTCTACAATTGGCAGTGGCGAATGGCTAATTTGAACCTTTCAATTATCCATGAGGGAAACTGTGTATTTCCTATAGCGTTGTTTTACGGAAACCTAGAAGACTGCAAAAAAGAAGAGCCTGCAATCCATGCATTTAATGAAGCCCATTAATTTTATCCATCTGCATAGCAATGAACTTATATAACCATGGTTAAAAAAAAATGGGGGAATGAGAAGGTTCCAGTATGTCATTCCCTAATAGTAGGTACTAGACACTAATACTAGGCATGCAAATAGCCATGTTTTGGCTGTCAGAAATAAACTTCCCTCCATAACATTTGTGTACGATAGAGCTATAATTGCCTACTTCCCAGCTTCATTTTTGGGAGAGCAAAGCTCACCAAGGGAAGGGAAGGAGGAAGAAAGATAGGGAGGGATGGGTGACTGGGGAGGAAACTTATGCTGGAAATCAGAAGACCAAAAAATGCCTGCTTATAAATATTTATAGGAGAACCGTTTCACACGGTATGTTCAACGCTGAATGGTGCATATTATTTTTATTAATGTTTCATAAACATTTGTATGAAAAACAATATGCTTTACTTTGCTTCTAAGTATTAAGTAGAGTTACTGCAGCATCTGCTACCAACGGTTGAGTGCACAAGCGATCCGTGCCTTGTCATAAATCCTGTGATGCATTAAGATGTCATTAAACGTACCTTCTGTGGTTGTCTCTTAATTTGCATACTCTGTAAATCATCAGGTAAAAATCAAGTGAACTAGAGAATAATCCCCTGGTGTTCTTTCCTTCTGCTCCAGGATTCAGTGCATTCCATATTTCTCACCATTCACAGGCAGGGAACAAGCATCTGTGCGTAAAGTTTCTATCGTATCTATCAATGCACAAATGTGGGTATCAGCAGACAGAGAGTCCCACAGAGATATAAATGGGGAGGAAAGGGACGCCATGAGATGGTGTCCATATGTACAGAAATCCCAGTAGACATCTTCTTTGATGTTTGGCAGCCTTCCTGGGTTAGTTGACTTCAATGTTTCCCAAAATATTTTCAGCTTTGAAAAAAAATCAATGGAGGAAAGGCTTGCTAGAATTCCAAGTGCTGTCTTCTCAAATCATCTTTATTTTCAAAAATACGTCACACGGCTATTTTTAAAACATAAATGGGTTAAGTTTGTGAATGTGCTGTCTTGACCTTCCATCCTAAAGAAAAAAAATGCATGGTGCAGTAAGTATGCCAGAGAAGCATTTCTTGAGGTTATTTGATGATAGATGTTGCTTGATGACTGGCTGGGTCCATCAGAAAAGGTATATTTTTGAACAAATGTTTCTCACCATGGCAGTCATGTTATATGATTGCTCACAATTGGATCTCCAAATTCAGCTGATCCCCATCTGTTCCCACCACCACTATCAAATTATAGATCTGAAAAATATCTATCTATCTATCTATCTATCTATCTATCTATCTATCTATCTATCTATCTATCTTTCTATCTATCTATCTATCTATCTATCTACAGCTATCCATCTATCTATATCTATCTATATCTATCTATCTCCCCATGTCTCTTTCTATATCTATCTATATAGAGGTGGGCTCCTACCTGTTCGCACCAGTTTGGTGGAACCGTAGTGGAAATGGCGACTGGGTCTCCGAACTGGTAGGGACGGCATGCTCGCCACACCCCCAAATTGGTTCCCTGGTCACTGCAACTTCTTTTTTTGACCTTTTTAAATGTTTTTGACATTTTAAAAAGACCTATCTATGGGCAACTATGCACGCATGCACACCAAACCAGCAGTAATGCCAGCAAAAATCCACCCCTGTATCTATATATCTATCTGTGGGAACATTTTGGTCTATATCTTCCAGGTCTGTCTTTAAGAAATTGATTTCCAAAGCCTAGATGCAAAGTGATGGGACCTTGGTACTCTCTGGGCTTGGTTATTTTCTTGCAGATAAGCAAGGTGACATCATCAGAGCTAGTAGAGAGTGGAGCTTGCTCTCAATTTATATTGTAATGGCTTCTAGTAGAACCAATGATAAACCAATCAAGGGTAAATTAACAAGATCTCGGGGGTTCATCTAGGGTTCAATCTCCCAGACAAGTGTTAAAAGCTTTCCAAAAATACCCCAATGTTGGGTCAACTTCTGCAGGCAAGTTGTTCCACTGATTAGGAACTGTCAGGAAACTTCTCCTTAGTTCTAGGTTGCTTCTCTCCTTGATTAGTTTCCATCCATTGTTTCTTGTCCTGCCTTCAGGTGCTTTGGAAAATAGTTTGACTTCCTCTTCTTTGTGGCAACCCCTGAAATATTGGAACACTGCTACTCCTAGTCCTTCTTTTCATTATACTACACATACCCAATTCCAGCAAACATTCTTTATATGTTTTAGCCTCCAGTCTCCTAATCATCTTTAGAAGTTAGGGCAGGGCATGAAGCAAAGTATATCCAGCTAGATAGGGGACTATCTAGCTTAATAACAGTATTTATGAAATCAGTCTTTAAATTATAATTTATCAAAGCTGAATGTAACCCACCACCATGGCATAGCTACAAAAAAATAAAAGATGAATCTCACTTTAAGATGTTTAAATAGTATCGCTTACAGTTTGTCGGAAGTAGCAGTTTCATTCTATTCTATGCTAGTCACTTCCCACCTTAAGTACAGTTTTCAGTTTAGGGCATTATACTTTTAAAAGGATTCAGGTTAAAACTGACCATCTCTTCTCCCCATTCATTGGAATCAGGGGTGGTTTTCACTTACCTTCCCTACCAGTTTGCAAATGTGTGTGTGTGTGCATGCACACACATTATGCTTGCATGCGTCCCATTCACACATGCACTTTTCTCATGTGTGTGCCATCCATGCATGTGCCTGGCCACAAAAAGGCCCTAAATAGGACGACATAGAGCCAGGACGGGTGGGCAGGCTCACCTGTGATTTCCACTACCAGTTCGGGCAAACCAATCCGAACCAGCTGAATACCACCTCTGATTGCAATGGGAAAATATCCGATCCACATCCACATGTCATATGCACATTCATATTTGCTTCTTCCATGCATCCAGAAATGTGCAGATGTTTTACACAAATGCTGGGGTTGTGGGATAATTATATAACTGGAGGAAACATCTCACAAGCACTCGGAAGTATTAGCTGATAATGCAATTTGATGCACATGGAACATCTGGTACACAATCCAGCCCAAATTAAGATCTGTTAAATGCCATCACATCCATTTTGTCAGTTGGAGGCAAAACACACTGTCAGCTCTCCCAGTGCTCTGATTCTTGGCCTGGTGTCATTGGCTCCAGAAACTGAGGCAGTGTGGGAAAGTATCACACCCTGCATGCATAGCTACAGGGTGGGGATAGTTTATGTAACATCAGCATAATTAAACCAATTTATTGAAAGGGAAAAGTCCCATTGACCAGCTGAACTGATTCCTATAGATCAGTGATGGCGAACCTATGGCACGGGTGCCACAGGTGGCACGCGGAACCATTTCTTAGGGCACGCGAGACGTTGCCCTGTCAGCTCCAGTGCACATGTGGGTGCTGGCCAGCTGATTTAGGCCTTCTTTTGAGGCCGTTTTTCACCCTCTGGCAGCTTCAGGAAAGCTCCTGAAGACTCTGGAGTTGGGGGGGGAGGCTGTTTTCACCCTCCCCAGGGTCCTAGAAAGCCTCTGGAGCCTGGGGAGAGTGAAAAAAGTGTGCCAAAAGCAGAGGGTCACACACATAGCATTATGGGTGTGGCACGCCTACGCACAACCCCCCTGTGTTCCCCCCGCTTTTCACCCGCGAGGCAAAAAAGGTTAGCCATCACTGCTATAGATGGTCTGGTGAACATCGTAGTCCAAAACGAACCACAGCAAAATAATAGACTAGGGAGAGAGAATGGAAAGTAAGCAAAAATGATTTCTGCTAACACACACAGCCAGATTAATTGATGCATCAAAGATTAATTGTGGAACTGCCAGAGGTTACTCTCTCATTCTCTTTAGTTCACTGGATTCCAGTGGGAAAAATTTCCTCTAAGCCCCAAGAAAGCATAATAACCTTGTAATTCAGGGTCAGACTTTCAACTAGCATATGTTGCAACTTTCCTTATTGTCGTTTGAACAAGGCGCAGAGCTACCGTATGCAATCTTTTTTCAGCTAAACCCCAGCTTCTGCAAGGGCTGGGACTCCGTCCTTTCACTTTAAATAGTATCGCTAATAGGAAAATAATAAATAACGTGTCATTCTGTAGGTTTATGACGCATTGTATAAAAAGCTCCCCTGGCTCTTTTGGCAACCTCCTCTTTCTCCTTGTCTCTGCTTATGCGGCCTCCTATTTGTCTTTGTAACTCCTGTGACCTTGAACTACTGCAGAGGAAAATATACGGAGAGCAAAAAGAGCTGCACTGAATGACAGCAGACTTAATATTCCCTCTTCTTGTTTTCAATAAAATAACAACGGGCAGCTTCCAAAGGCTTCCGAGATGTAAATAACATAAATTCCTAATAAACTCTGGCTTGCTGTACATGTTTAACATGCATGAAGGTGAGAATCATCTGAAAAGCAAATCCCATATTTTCTAGCTTGCTGATGTTTTGACAGGCTTCAAAGGCCTTCATTAAATTATTTGAGTGATTGCATTTATATTTTATATGTCCATATTCTCGGATCAGCCTGCATGGGCTTTCTTTTCTTTTTCCTCTCCCATTTTGGCTTCTTAACAAACTTGTGAATTAGGTTGACAGGTTGTTGTTGTTAGTTGTGAAGTTGTGTCTCAATATTCCACCACACTAAAACTAGGCTGGAACTTACTGAATCCACCTAAAAATGTTGCAAATTAAATAAAAATTTATGGAATCAGACCTGGATTAATCTAGCCACTGTGTTGTATCAGATATGGTTTATTGCTTTGCTGTTGTTAGTTGCGAAGTCGTGTCCGACCCATGGACAATGTTCCTCCAAACCTTCCTGTCCTCTACCATCCTCTGGGGCCCATTTAAGCTCATGCCTATTGCTTCAGTGATTCCAGCCACCTCATTCTCTGTCATGCCCTTCTTCTTTTGTCCTCAATCTTTCCCAACATTAGGCTCTTCTCCAGTGAGTCCTTCCTTCCCATTAGGTGGCCAAAGTATTTGAGTTTTATCTTCAGGATCTGACCTTATAAAGAGCAGTCAGGGTTGGTAGTGACAGTTTTGGTACTGCATTGCTATGAATTGTGGCTTTTGACTTCTTCTGTAGCCATAGTTTACCAATATATATTTTTCTCCCCAATCTTCTAAAACGTAGGTAGGGAGTAAGATTCATAATAATAATAATTTAATAATTTATTACATTTATAACCCCCCCCCCCTCTCCCCGAAGGGACTCGGGGCAATGTACAGGAGAATTAAAAAAACCATTTAAAAACATACAATACACACAAAGTTAAAAGCAAATTAAACTACCCTGTACTAAAATTTAAGAACCTTAAAATTACTACCCATTAAAACCCAATAGACAATTTGAGAAAACAGACTGGGGCGAGAAGCGTGAATTAGGCCAAGCCAGCCTGATGGAACAAATAGGTTTTTACTTTTTGATGGAAGGCGCGGAGGTCCGTGGTCATTCTAATATCTGGGGGTAGGTCTTTCCAGAGGGTCGGGCCCATCACAGAGAAGGCCCTTCCCCTGGGCGTTGCCCGCTGGCATTGCCTGGTGGACGGCACCCGGAGAAGTCCCTCTCTGTGTGAGCGAATCGGCCAAAGGGATGTATGGGGCAGGATACGATCCCGCAAATAACTAGGTCCTGTGCCATGGAGCGGGAAGGGAAGAAGGGAAAATTATTGATTATATCAAGGGCAATAGCCATCCCTCTGTCAGATTTCACACTAGGCATGGGAATAAATTTCAGCTCTCTAGACATTTCATTTCATATTTAGAAACTTGTTCATAGACGAAGGTCCCAGGTAAGTTGCATTACGGCAGGCATGTTTTAAGGCATAAGGAAAATCTGTCCCCAGAAAAATGCAGAAATGAGGCAATGTGTAGTTTCTGTATCCTTGAAATTGAAGGTACTTCCATGCAGCAACACAAAAATGCTATTAGCCTGTGTTAAAACAAAATAGGTGTCCTGTCCACAGTAAGAAGCTCAGCAAAGAAAAGAGGAGTAACAAACACCTTCTTGGAGCCAACAACAGTAAACATAGTAGTTTACAACTTTCAAGTAAACAACTTGCAGATCTTTTCTCAACCCAGAAGATAATCATTCAACGAAATCAGGGAATTAGTATCAGCAGAGCCGTTCTCTGCCACATTTCTTTTTTTTAATTTTTCCATCCCTATATATGAGGTCTTCTTTTCTTCTACTATAGAGAAAGGAGGGTCCACTAAAGAGCAACTTCCAGTATTTTTTTCCTCCTATGAGAAGACAAACTAGGAACCAACCCTTCAGCCTGCACTCTCCTTTACACATTCCTTTCATTTTCAGCTTTCAGCTTCAACCGCAATAATACACGGGCAAACAATAGATACAAACTCAAGGTAAACCATTCCAAACTTGATTGCAGAAAATACCCACTTCAGCAACAGAGTGGTCAACGCCTGGAATGCTCTACCTGACTCCATTGTTACAGCCTCAAACCCTCACAGCTTCAACCTCAAACTGTCTATATGGACCTCACCCCATTCCTAAGAGTTCCGTAAGGGGGCGTGCATAAGCGCACCAGGGTGCCTACCATCCCTGTCTTACTGTCCCCATTTATTTGTACTCATTTCCTTTGTTCATGTCTATATTTACACCTGTTATCTTGTACATGGACAAGCCAAATAAATACTTTTTTCTTCCCCACTAACACCCCTACCTAGAGGTGTGAAGACTGTTTATTCCTCATCTGCATCTTAGGATGCAGGCTGCTTGGAAATAAAGTTGTGGTAAAGTTGCAAGGAGGAAAGGGTCACCTCAAGTGGTCCTTCCCCAGCTTGCCTTCCCATGACCTCCTTTCTCACCATCATCAAAAAAAAAAAAGTCAAACAAAGCAAGGTGTATTTGACTTGTTATCCAATAACATTTCCCGATAATTAAACAGTCAGGAAGATAGATGAACGCATTTTACATATATAAGATGCATGGGCATATATGCATATATTCATTCATATGTACATTTAATTTGAATGAATGAATATTCTCTATCATGCTAATAAGCAAAAATACCAATAACCCCAAGATAGAAACAACCGTTAAAAACATCAGCACCAACACATCATGGTCTACGCAAGGACCATAACCTCATCAATGATACCCTATAAATCATCTCACCTAGCTTGTAGGTGAGGCCTGAGGGCCCAGAGTAAGAGCCAATTTTCAATGCTTCACAAAAAGCATTAAATTTAGCTGCATTTCATTATTATTTTTTTCAAGGGAAAAAAATACTGTGCAATATATTTAACAATGGGGAGGCTTATGGGTAACTAATTTCTGAGCTTATATCTTGGAGCTGCTGGAGGGGAGAAAACTGCAGATCTGTACAGGAGAGGTTAATTAATTTAGTTCCAGTTTCTTATCCCCCCTCAGGCCTTGCTGAGTTCCTGGCACTTTTTCTTCATGAAGATGAACAACTGGTTGGCTGCCTTTAAACATCTCTGTCCATTGTCCTCTAGTCATTTGTCATCATCTGGACACAATGCTTACCTTCATGTTGTGCTCTCACCTTGAAAGGCTCTGATCACAAACCTCATCTACCAGCTTATACGTGCTTTCTCATTGTTGCTTCATCTCTCCACAAAACTGAACTGAATATGTATTTGCATGAAATTAGATGTTTCACTGCTGTCATTTATCTGTCACTAAAGTTCATCTCCCTTTAGAAGAATCTAGGCAAACCAGCTAATTGCTTATCTTTATTTCCTGTTATTATCCTGACACAAGAAATGTATGCCTTGGCATCCATGAGAAGGTGACTATCTAATAATTACAGGTGGACTAAAATGGCCTCAGCTGGAAGTTTTATGTGTTGCAACGTGGTTCTTTCATTATTGAGTCAAAATTCTGAAATCCTACAGGCAGAATTAATCAGTTCTTTACATTATTGTTACTATTCATGGAACAGCCAACTGGGATGGAGAAGTAATAAAATATGTATTTCTAGCATATGACCTCAGGCTTCCAAAAGTCCCGCCTGACTTACAAGAATCTTTCACTGCAGTCAAAGATCATTTCCTTTTTAAAACATATGGGAAATTTTCTAAAAGAAAGTTCTAGGCCCAGCTAATGACACAAAATAACGACGTACCCAGAGCTGTGCTTTCAAATGGGCAGCCATACAAATCTTTTAAATAAAATTAAATATACAATTTCAGCAGGTACATATGTGGAACATCTGGATATCCACATGGGGACAAGAGAAGCAAATGGTGAAACAGACTACAACACCCTGATGGCATTCTGCAACTTACATGTTCATGTCAGCAGTGGTGAAATCAAGTTACCTTTGCTACCGGTTTGGTAGCAATGTGAGCACACGCACGTGCACACGTTCACTTCACTCACGCGTGCCGCCTCTGTGCATGCGCAGGGCCTTCTGCGCATGGGCAAAGCATCAAAAATGGATGTGATGATGTCCAGGCGGGTGGAGGGAGCCTGCTACCAAGCGTACCTGCAAAGGTAAGAAAACAGCAAAGGGGGAAATCCGCTGTACCACACAATTTAGATTAGCTAGAAAGCAGGTAATCCTGCTTTCTGGCTAATATAAATCACATGTCACAGCTGATCCTCGGAGATACCGGTTCACCTGAACTGGTAGCATTTTTTTTTTACTACCGGTTCGAGTGAACCAGCCCGAACTGGTAGCATTTCACCCCTGTGTGTCAGTTATTGGAATCCAAATATATAATGATAAGGTTTACAGCATGACATAAACAATGTGTCAGTTTTGCATCAGTGTAGCTTGTTATGCACATAGCTGGTTTATGACTACAACATAAAAGCTAATTATCACAGAGACTAAAAAGAAAAAGCCAAAGTGAAAAGAAACGAAGATTGAGACAAGCAAAAAGTTCATTGTCTGGAGTCAAAATAACACCAACCAGTAAAGCACTGCCCACTGTCAGGGTGCCATCACTGAAAAGACCCTGCTGCTGTCTCTGTCAGGTGAATTTTATTCAATTGGTGCCTATGAAGATTCTCAGTCATCCAGATCACGGTTGTCTCAAGGGTGTTTCTTCAGGTGGCAACTGGACTTTCTTCTTCTTTTTTGAAGACATTTCACTTCTCATCCAAGCCTCATCCAAGAAGCTCTGATTGGACGATGGGGAATGGAAGGATTTATATTCCTTGCAGATATCTGGCTATTTGTATTCTTTTAGAGAGTCGTTGAGGCCACTTGAAATTTTATCTTTGGAGCATCTGGAATAGGGCTTCTGAAGAAGTTAACATGGAGAGTGATAGTCCTGAAGGACTCTGGTCCAAAGCAATGACTCACAAATTGAATTGAATCTGGCAATACAAATATGAAGATATTTTTACTTTTCCTTATGGCCACCCAGTTAAATCCTATCTATTCAAGATAACTCAGAAGTGACCTTGGATTGATCACTGCCTCTCAACTTAATCTATTTCAAGGAATTCTTCAAGGATGCAATAAGGTTTGCTATCATAAGATACTTCTAAGAGGAAGGGTGAATTATAAATGTAATTAATAAATAGAAAACAGCCAACATGGAACTACTGATTGTCAATGAACTGCCATAACACATATCATCCCAAGATTTTCATTCTCTCTCTCTCTCTCTCTCTCTCTCTCTCTCTCTCTCTCTCTCTCTCTCTCTCTCTCTCTCTCTCTCTCACACACACACACACACACACACACACACACACACACACACACGATAAAACAGCTTCTATGAAGTTCAGATGTTCTCTTTTTACTGACTTTAGTGTCATTAAAGACCCTTCTCGCACAAAAAGCTTTTGGTTCCTGATTATGGAATCAGCTATCTTTTGGAAGTTGTCTTTTTCTGGCTTCTGAAGATTGTTCTATATGGGCCTTGTTTTTCAATATGTTGGTTGTGGTCAATAGGTGGGATCCTGCCAGTTTAACAACTGGTTTGCTGACAGCACACTTCACACACGCACACAGTTCAGAGAATACTTACCTTCCAGATTGCTGCTTGGGAAGGAAAACAGCTGACGTGCGGCAATCCACTCTGCCACGCGACTCAGCTGAGAAGATAAAGGTAGGCAAAGCGCAGGGGTGGTTGGGCCCACATGCTTGTGGGAGCAAATTGGTTCGCTCCCAGCTGATCTTCAGAGCTACAGGTTCACCAAACCAGTCCAAACTGGTAAAATCCCACCCCTGTGTAGTTGGTGTGATTCAAAGGAATAATGTTTTGCAATTGTTTTATTTGTGTTCTGGACTCTTGTAAATCCTCTCAAATCTTAGTTCCTATCCTAGTTTAATACAATTTTTCTATAGGTTATTTTCTGGATCATTTGCACACTATTCCATCTTTTTCTCAACCTTCCTGTCACTCCCTAAAAAATTATTATTGCCCTTTGAGTCTTGAATGATACATATTAATTAAGCAATATCAACTTTGATTCTTGGATTTAAATCAGATATTAATTGATTCTAATGGAGAGAAAGACAGAAAGAATAGACCAGATTGTGGCAAATTTCAGGGTCTCACTTTAAATATGTTCTTTAATATTAAAGTTACTGAAAGAAGTCATTAATTTGCAGGATATCGTTCACCATTCTCCATTTTCTTGACTTCTTGAAACATCTGAGTGTTTGGCTTAGCACTGGGGGATAAGAGTATTAGCAAACGTCTTTGAAATGGAAATAAATCTCTGAGGGAGTAGGCTGAACTTAAGATAAATAGATAATAAATAAACACTAACATCCAGTAATCCTAGAAAACTGATTAAGCAAGGTTTTGAATAATGCACTCTTTTGCCTTTGAGGTGGCAGTGTTATGAATGCAGGTAGTCCTTCATTTACAACAACAAGAGAGGCCAAAATTTCCATTGCTAAGCAAGACAGTTGTTAAGTAAGGTTTGCCCCATTTTCATGCCACAGTTGTTAAATGAATAGCATAGCACTCTGATGGCGAACCTATGGCATGGGTGCCAGAGGTGGCACGCAAAGCCCTCTCTGTGGCCATGCATGCCGTTGCCAGTTGTTCTTCTGGTTTCTGGCCAGCTAGTCTTTGTGAGTGCCTGAATGCCAGAAAATGGCCTGAAAAACACCCCAAAAACAAACAGTTTTTGGGCTGTTTTTGCACACCAGCCAGTTAGTCTTCATAGGCACCGGAGCTCCACAAAACAGTCTTAAAAATGGCCCAAACAGCCAAAAAACAGGAATGCATGCACTGGCCACCTGGTCTTTGGGTTTCCGGTGCTCCGGCACACACACATGCACCCACATGTGCGCACGTTCCAGTTTGGGCACTCGGTGCTGAAAAGGTTTGCCATCACTGGCATAGCACTTAGACTTATATACCGCTTCACAGTTCTTTACAGCCCTGTCTAAGTGGTTTAGAGTCAGCACATTGCCCCCAACAATCTGGGTCCTCACTTTACTGACCTTAGAAGCATGGAAGACTGAATCAACCTTGAGCCTGGTGTGATTTGAAGTGCCAAATTGCAGGCAGCCGGCACTCAACAGAAATAGCCTGCAGTACTGCACTCTAACCACTGCACCACTGTGGCTTTGCAGGTGTTGCTAGCAACACAATTGTTAAGTTCCCCATTGATTTTGCTTGTCAGAAGGTTGCAAAAGGTGATCATAAGACCTCAGGACACTGCAATCCTCATAAATACATGCCAATTGCCAAGTGTTAACTACGTGACTATGGGAAGGCTGCAAAGGTTGTAAATGTGAAAATTGGTCATAAGTCCCTTTTTTCAGTGTCATCGTAACTTGAAATGATCATTAAATGAATAGTTGTAAGTTGAGGACTCCCTGTATATTAGAAATTCCAAGTATACTCTTAGAAACTTGAATTTGTTTTTTTTTTAAAGGGATGCTTGTAATGAAAGCTTATTGGTCCATTGAACTATCATAATTGGCTCCGAGTGATTAATAAAAGTAGTTGCAACCATTTCAGTAGCATTGCAGGGAATGCACATATTGTGTATGTTCTATGCCACAAGTTTACATCATTAAGGCATAACTTTCCTTACCACAATTGCCTTTTCATCTTACTCTCTCTTTTTTAATGTGTGCATACATGTAGGAGGATGGCGCAATGGCTCAATTGTTAAGATGCTGAGCTGGTCAGCTGGAAAGCCTGCAGTCCAGACTGAGATCTGAGTGCCATGAGACGGGGTGAGCTTCCATTACTTGTCTCACCTCCTGCCCACTTAGCAGTTCAAAAGCATGTAAATGCAAATAGAGGTCAAACTGGACTTCTTTGAGGGCGGAATCAGAATTGTAGTTCTCCAAAGGCCAGCCAGGGGGGAAGTGAGGAAGACAGGATGCCTCCTCCAGCACCCTGGTGGCCAAAATGGGACACAGGGTGGCTACACTTGGCTCCTCATGTCCCATTTTCAGCCAGGATGGCCTCCAGCAGCAGTTTGCCAGGTTAAATAATAATAATAATAATAATAATAATAATAATAATAATAATAATAATAATAATAATAATAATAATAATAATAATAATAATAATAATAATAATAATAATAATAATAATAATAATAATAATAATAATAATAATAATTATTATTGACCGCACCCTCTCCCCACAGGGACTCGGGGCGGTGCACAGGGAAATTAAAAAACGAAAAATATACAAAATACATACAAATTAAAACGAATTAAACTCAATCAATCCTATGCTAAAATCCCCTTAACTAAAAACATCCAATAAATATAGTATACATTTAAAAACCCATAGACAGAGAGACTACCCTAGGCCGGCCAGGCGGAAAAGATGAGTCTTCAATTTCAGGCGGAAGGAGCGGAGGTCCGTGGTCGTTCTAATATCGGGGGGAAGGTCGTTCCAGAGGGCCGGGCCCGCCACAGAGAGAGCCCTTCCCCTGGGCGTCGCCCGCTGACAGAGTCTAGTGGACGGCACCCGGAGAAGTCCCTCTCTGTGGGAGCGAATCGGCCATGAGGATGTATGAGGCAGGATCCGATCCCGCAGGTAGCTAGGTCCCAAGCCATGGAGCGCTTTAAAGATGATGATTAATACCTTGAAGTGCACCCGGAAGACGACAGGTAGCCAGTGCAGCTCGCGCAAGAGCGGTGTAACGTGGGTGAACCTGGTGGTTCCCATAATTGCTCGCGCGGCTGCATTCTGAACTAACTGAAGCCTCCGGGTGCACCTCAAGGGGAGCCCCATGTAGAGAGAGTTACAATAGTCCAGTCGAGATGTCACGAGGGCATGAGTGACTGTGCGAAGGGCGTCCCGATCCAATAGGGGGCGCAATTGGCGAACCAGGCGAACCTGGTAAAACGCCCTCCTGGCCACGGCTGTCACTTGCTCTTCCATAGACAGCCGGGTATCCAGGAGGACACCCAAATTGCGCGCCCCATCCACAGGGGCAAGATGTTCGCCCCCTATGGCCAGCGTTGGAGAAAGCTGGTTGAATCGGGCAGCCGGAAACCACAGCCACTCGGTCTTGGTCGGGTTGAGCCTAAGTCCGTTACTTCCCATCCAGATCTATGTGCATCCCATCCAGATCCGAAAACCAAGGGGCCGGGGCGGTTCGGCGCCGCAAGAGAGGCCGCAAGGGCGCGACCTGATCCAAGGCTCCCGTGGTCGCAGTATTCCATGCGGCCATGAGATCCTCCATCGGGGCGCGGGTCAGGGGTACAGGAAGTGGCCCAAGCGCCATCTGGAACCCATCCGGGTCCATCAGGCGCCTGGGGCGGAACCAGATAGGTGGTTCTGGTGCCGCCTCCTCGCGGCGGGGGGTAGCGGTCGGAAGGTCGAGCCAGAGAAGTGAGTGATCTGACCATGACAAGGGTGTGATGACTATATCCCCTAAGCCCAGATCACTCTTCCATTGGCCTGAGACAAAGATGAGGTCCGGTGTGTGACCACCCTCGTGGGTGGGGCCTTGAATTAGTTGGGTCAGGTCCATGGCCGTCATGGAAGCCATGAACTCCCGAGCTACCTCGGATGATTCGCCCAACGATGGCAGATTAAAGTCCCCCATGACTATAAGTCTGGGGGTCTCCACTGCCACCGTAGCGATCACCTCCAGGAGCTCGGGCAGGGCTGCTGCTACATAGCGAGGAGCCAGGTATATAACCAGCAAGCCCAACTGCCTCCCCAGGCCCCACTTCACGCAGAGGGACTCACAACCGGTAGTCTGTGGCACAATGGTCTCTCTTGGCTCAAGACCTTCCTTGATAATGACCGCCACCCCTCCACCCCTACCTTGGGCCCGGGGCTGATGAAAAGCGCGGTAGCCTGGTGGGCACATTTCAACGAGGGGAAGTCCTCCCTCGTGGCCCAACCAGGTTTCCGCAATTCCTACCAGGTCCGGCTCCCCCTCTGACACAAGGTCATGGACGAGGGGGGCTTTGTTGACAACGGAATGGGGTGCGGGGCCACACTAGGCCTCCCCAGTGCCCTGTTTTGGCTGCAAGAGGTATTGCAGGCAGGTCCTTTGCTATTTCCAGCCCAGCCCCGTGGGCCAGATTTAAGCACCCCTGAATTAGATAAATAGTTACCACTTCAATGGGAAGCTAACAGCGTTCCATGGCAATATGCTGGCCACATAATTGTGGAAATGACTTCAGGGCTGGCTCAATGGCCTTGAAACAGAGATGAGTAGAGCCTCTTATAGTTGGCAGCAACTAGAAGAGTCAAGCTTTCAGATCATGCTGGGGCCAATCTTCAGGGCTGCATGAGTCCAAAAGCTCAGAAGACAAAACCTCTCGTCCCAATGACGAACCCAGATTGGATCCTGCATCATTATCCTGGAACACATATATTTGGTGTGTGTGTGTGTAGGGAAGAGAATAGCATTTCACTAGAACAGTAAGATCCTGGGAAATGTAATTAAATTTAGCCCACCCATGTTCATCTCACTAGTAACTGATCAATTAGTTCTGGATAAAAGAACAAGTTGTTGGTATGTTGATTATGCCAGCTATTGCTATGGTGCTTGTAGTGTCAAGTCAAAATACGTGTATTAATTTTGATGTCATAAGTCTTAAGTAACTTAAAATCAATAGGAAGCAGTTGAATGTTAAACCACCATAATTGAGATTGTAAGCAAGAGAGGATATTCTTTAAAAGCTTCCTCATATAAAAGCCTTCCTGAATGCAGTAAACTAGTAAGAATGAAAAGGAGAAAGTCAACCACATTAAAGCTTTATCTATGCTATGTTAATATACTGTGTGTAAAAGCTTTTCATGTAAGGAAGCATTAGGCTGTATCTGGACTGCAAAATTATGAAGAATTCTGAATGGCTACAAAGATAGAAAATACTACCCTGTTTCCCCAAAATTAAGACCTCTCCGGATAAAAAACCCAATCAGGGTTTTGAGTGCATGTGCTGAAATAAGCCCTCCCCCAAAAATAAGATCTCCTCGAAAATATTGCAACACAGCAGCAGCCATGAGGTGACCACGCTCACCGCATTCTGCACCTCAAAAATAATAAGACCTTCCCGAAAATAAGGCCGAGCGCTTATTTCGGGGATCAAAAGAAAATAAGATCCTGCGTTATTTTTGGGAAAACATGGTAAGTCTTGACTATTAAATAACTTGGAGCTATCCAGAGGTTTGATTGGGAGCTGCCAGAGTTGGTTGAAAGATGGGTGACTATATAAATGCTTTGATTGGTTGATTGATTGATTGATTGATTGATTGATTGATTGACTGACTGACTGACTGACTGACTGATTGATTGATTGATTGATTGAATGAATGTTCAAAGCCCATATAAGGTAGTCATATCATATTTCAGTTGTTACTTTTTAGTCTTTTACACAGTGATGTTAGGTTTAATGGGATCTGACCAAGTTGATCTTCAGTTTTTAAGTTTCCCTTCTTGATTTGCCCATTCTTTATTCCAATGCTTGGCCTAGCCAAGCCATTCCAGTCCAGTCTTCACTCCACTAAGTCACATGAGCAGCTTTTACCATCTTTCTCAGCTAATTTTCTCTTCGTTCTCTATCAAGCCACTTTCCTCTGTTGTCCATCCTCCCCAACCACAAAGTGTACTAGAGTTATAGAGCAGTAGCTCTGTATTTTTGATAAAGAGTAACTTTTGTGTATCTAGCGAAAGCAGAGCAGAAGTTGCATTTGGCAACTTTAGTCTTCGCAAATGTCTTTTTTAGGATGTGACAAAGCATTATCATTTCTTCTATAGACTAATATCATGTGGGGTGTGAGATATGCATATGAATATTTAGGGGCCCCTTTGGAATGTGTTATCCTGGACTTCCACCTGGTGGTATAATCCTATCAGTGCCACCGTTTCTACTCATTCTGCATAATCTTTAGGGGGGGAAACCTTAATACACTTGTTTTCTTTTCTTCGGTTTCTTATTTATCTTGACTTATCCGTTAATCTCAAAAAGCTAAGCAAAGTCAGATCTGGTTGTTGCTTGGAAAAAAGATTGCTAGGAGACCACCCCCTGCCTAGGAAGTTAAAAACATCCCAGTGGGAAAACAATGGCAAACCAATTCTGCATTGTTGTCCCCATTTACCCAGGGATGAAAAAAATGCTATCTGTTCATCCGAACTGGTATTTCCAACGATCAGCTGGGCAATGATCACCTGTGACGCGTGATTTACATTAGCTAGAATCATCAGATTTCCAGCTTTCTAGCTAATCTAAATTGCATGGCATAGCAGATTCCCTCCCCCTCGCAGACTCCGAAGGCTTCAAAATGTTCCTTTTTTAGTGTTGGGTGGGAGCGTCTCAGGTGCGCATATGTGCAAAGTTTGCATGAGCATGCAAAGCACATGCTTGGTAGCAAACTCACTGAACTGGTAGCAGACTTCAGAGGATTTCACCACTGCATTTACCTACATGGCCTTGTCTACAAAGTCACCTGGAATTGAACCTGACTCAAAGATGTTATGTTTTCTTCATTTGTTACCTTAATGCATTTTCCGCATTCTGTTCCTTCAATTAAGAATATCATTAATGTTGGATCCTTAAAAGAGGTTCAAGAATGTAAAATGATGTTTGTGTTTCCTTCACCTGTGTCCTTTTTACTGCTTCCCATATCGGTGTAATTGTTTCTCTGTTGTTTTTTGTTCAGCTTAAATCAATAGCTCACTAAGTGGTGTGGACAAGTGAAATAACTCTTGGGATTAATTTTTAATTTATTTCTTTTAGAATGAAATGAAACCTCTGAACATTCTGAACTGCGCTTTCTCCTCCATATGTAAGGCCTGGGGAAACCATCCCAGTTACACACAAGGCAGCAGTGGTGGGAACCTGCCAGTTTAACAACCGGTGTGGTGATTGTGTGTTTCCAGCGCCTGACACACGCTGCACTCACAGTTTTACCAAAATTTACTTTCCATATTACTTCTTAGGGAGTAACACAACTGAGGTGCAACAATCCGCTCTGCAGTGCCAATCAGCTGAGAGGATATAGATAAGTAAAGTGCAAGGGCGGGCCAACCTGATTGTCCGAGCGAACCAATTCACCCAAACCAATCCGAACTGACTGAATCTCACCCCTGAAAGGCGGGTGGTACTTGTATGCAAACATACACCCCAAATCATTTATAAATACAATTGAACCAACTGTCTATGGAGATTCTCAATCATCCCAGTCATGGTTGTCCCAAAGGTGCTTTTTCAAGAGGCAACTGGACTTTCTTTGAAGATGTTTTGCTTCTCATTCAAGAAGCTCTGATAGAGCTGAAGAAGCTTCTTGGATAAGAAGCGAAACGTTTTCAAAGAAAAACCGGAAAGTCCAGTTGCCTCTTGAAAAAGCACCTTTGGTACAATGGAACAAACTGCTTAATGGATCCATTTCAGCTGCATGAACATATCTTTGAGTTGTAGGGCAAGCTCTTTCTGCAGATCTCTTAAAGGCTCAGTAGCTCAATTTCATGTTCATTTAACATTAACACATGAAGCGTTAATACCACTTTATAATACCTTGGTAAGACCACACTTGGAATACTGCATTCAGTTTTGGTCGCCATGATGTAGAAAAGATGTGGAGACTCTAGAAAGAGGGCAGAGAAGAGCAATGAAGATGATTAGGGGACTGGAGACTAAAACATATGAAGAATGGTTGCAGGAACTGGCTAGGTCTAGTTTAATGAAAAGAAGGACTAGGGGAGACATGATAGCAGTGTTCCAATATGTCAGAGGCTGCCCCAAAGAAGAGTGAGTCAAGCTATTCTCCAAGGCACCTGAGGTTAGAACAAGAAGCAATGGGTGGAAACTAATCAAGGAGAGAAGCAACTTAGAACTGAGGAGAAATTTCCTGACAGTTAGAACAATTAGTCAGTGGAACAGCTTGCCTCCAGAAGTGAATGCCCCAACACCGGAAGTCTTTAAGAGGATGTTGGATAGCCATTTGTCTGAAATGGTATAAGGTTCCTGCCTAAGCAGGGGGTTGGACTAGAAGACCTCCAAGGTTCCTTCCAACTCTGCTATTATATTATTGTATTATTGTAATTCTACAATTAAACAAGTATCAATAGGTTAAAACTGAGGCTCATTTGTATTTTTTCTTTTACTTCTTTTTCCTTTTCTATTTTCTTTTCTCCTCAAACTGAATCCCAGAGTGCCTCATTTAATTTTGCTGCAAATTACCATTGTTTTCTTGGTTTTTACCAGCATGCATTCTCTTGACTGCCTTGCAATGGATGAAACCTTCTTCAAGATATCATAATTATCTCCACTTCTGACTGACAGAGTCTACCAATTAAATACCAATCACTGTAAAGGTACTGTAGTTGGTTTTTTCAAAAAAATATTCATTTTCTTCCTACTGCCAGATTTTACATTTCTGCTGGTTCAGATGTTTTTTTAACCTGTTGATGTCACTTAGATATCTTCATGTGCTGAAAGCTGAATTCCTGATATATGTGTAATAGCACACTGATTTTATTCAACTGAGTAATTACATTTTAATAAATTATCCCCCCACCCCCCATATTATCTATTTTCTAGAGATAATCCCTATTTATTGGTAGTTGGGGATGGTTGAGGACAGGAGGAATGTTGTCTATGGGGTTGCGATGGGTCGGATACAACTTCACAACTAACAACAACCCCTATTTATTTGCACTTTCCCCATATGTTTTGAATGTCTTGAGCCTTTTAGGATTGTCTTGCTAAATGTTGTGTAAACGTCATCGTGGTGTAGCTGGTAGATCTATCATCATCCCACTGCCTAATCTATTGGAAGTTATATTGCTAATCAGGCAATGTACAAATGCAGCTTTAAAAAAATTTATGCATAGAAGTAGACTATGCTCCCCTACCCCCCAAAACCCCCCACCCTTCTGCATATAGTTTTTTCTACTGGTTTCTTATTCAATTTGAAGAAATATAGTTCCCTTTTACATACAGAATACAACACAGAGAGTTGGAAGGGACCTTAGTGATCTTTTAATCCAACTCCCTGTTAAAACAGGACACTTGCTTAGATCCTGACCCAGAATTCTCACAAGGCACAATTGACCAAACTCAAATTTCTCTACTTTAGACCCATTAAGTGAAGTCCCAACTCTCTGGATATGCCTCGAAAGCAGAGGAGGGTCCTTACTGGTTTGGACCAGTTCAGCCAAGTAGGTAGTAACTCGGCCAGCCACGCTCCCAAACTGGTTCTATCGGTGGCACCTATGGAGCATGCGCAGAAACATTTTTTTTACTACTGGGCATGCCCACGTAGCGCATGCACAAAGCACATCCCTGAGCGAATCAGCAGTAACAGTAGCCATAACCCACTCCTGCTCTAGTGCTAGTAAAGAGGAAGGAAAGAGAAGAAAACAACCACCAACAAGGAGAATGGACTCATGTCTAATGCTAATGAGTACACCATTTGAAGACCTGTAAAACCAGATTAGGGAAATCATCATGAAGAAAATATCTCCATGGAGTTGCTAATAGTCAAAATAGTTTGATGGATCATAACCAATCAAGTTGTTATCTTCTCATATCTTTCATATCTACATTGGTCTGAAATCCCCCTGGCTTCTGAAACATCTGTTAAATTTCCAAAGAAGATATCATGAGGGACCCCTATCCTATGGATCTACATCAGTTCTATCATGGAGGCATCTTTCTCACTCCCTCCCTCCCTCCCTCAGTCCCATCTCATCTTCCCCAAAATCTAAGGGAAGGTGGTCTACATATGCCAAGGGTAGGAAAGGCAGACTAGATATACCATTCTGCTAAAATATCAGCACCAGAGGTGGGCTGCACTTATGTTCACAAGCGGTTTGCTGGTTGCGAGCGCGCGAGCACTAGCTTCATTCACACGGAGCTTGAAATGGAGCTTCCAAGAAGCAGGTAATCAACTCAGGCAGCCCCAGTGAGTAAAGCAGGAGTGGTGCGAAACTCAGCTAGGTAGAGAGGGTGGAGGGAACGAACCAGAAAGTTTGTTATAAATGGATAGCTTAGAACAAGGGTGGGTGGGCGAGCCTAGTCAGCGATCAAAGCCAAGGGTTCACCCAAACCCAAACCCATGCAACTACGTAGCAGCCCACCACTGATCAGCACCCCAAAATGGCAACTGCTGATCAGCACTGACAGTAGGCATATCCATGATCAATGATCTCTAAAATCTTATGGAAAATTATTGGAAGCAACTCTTCAAATAGGGAGTGTATGCTTTAGGTCCCATTAGCTAATGAATGCCAGTTGGCAGGGCCTTTTCTGGTGTAGTGTCCACTTTAGGGAACACTCTGCCACTGTAGATCAGGATGGCTCCAACCTTGTTGATCTTTCATAAGTCTTTAGATATCTGTCTCTGTTCCCAGGTGGCCCTTAACTGAGCAGATAGACAAGCAAAATCAATAGGAAAATAGTCTGATCCTTCTTCTCCATCACAAATCATTCCTCAGATGCCGTCTCCATCCCAAAATGCTTGTTAGACCCATCTTCAGTATACCACTTTTACAACTAGTGAAGAATGAAATGGCATTTGTACCCACTGTGGTGATTTGGATTATAAAATTTGAGACAACTTGTGGAACTTGTGGAAATTGTGGCCGCCCTGGGTCCTTCGTGGAGAAAGGCGGGATATAAATCGAATAAATAAATAATAATAAATAGAAATGGCAAAGTTGACCAGCTTTGTCAGAGAAAAGCCAATGAGAACTTTTTTGAAAGAATGGATACATTACATGGACTTTTTGTTAAAAGAAAAGAAGACTGAATTGATGATTTGCAGATTTGGGAACTAAAGGGTTAAAGAGTTGAACTGAGATGGTGCAGTGGTTAGAGTACAATATTGCAGGCAACTTCTGCTGACTGCTGGATGATTACAATTGGCAGTTCAAATCTCACCAACTCAAGCCTTTCATCCTTCTGAGGTTGGTTAAATGAGGAGCCAAATTGTTGGGGGGCAATATGCTGACTCTGTAAACTGCATAGAGAGAGCTGTGAAGCAATATATAAGTCAGAGGTGGGTTGCTCCTGGTTTGGCCTGATTCAGCAAAACCGGTAGTAGTGATTTGGCCTGGGTCACAGAACCGGCAGCAACCCAGGCTGGCCACGCCCTTGAATTGGTTCCCTTGTCCCTTCTGCCATTGCTGGCATGTTTCTGTGCATGCGCAGAACAATTTAAAATCAACTGCACCTGCGTGAGCAAAGCAAACCGGTACCAATCGGTACAGGAACCCACTCCTGATGTAAGTCTAAGTGCTATTGCTATTGCTAAAAGGTAAGGAGAAGGTAATAAATGAAAAGAGGGGGCAGGTGAGGAAGAAGAAAGAGTAAGATGGTAACTACTCCATAGAAAGTAGTAACCGTTCTTTGATTCTTTATCCTTTCATTGTATTCTTACAATGATTCAGTAGAAAGATCCAGTTCTACATATTCTCTCCTGTGATGTCATGGGGCATTAGGACCCAAATAGCTCCTAAAACAGTATACAGTGGTAGGCTGCAACTGGTTTAACAACCGGTTTGGTGATTGTGACCTAACATGCTTGTGAGCAGCGTTCAAAATACAGCATTTTGAAGTTCTAAGGCTGCCTGGGTAAGTAGAACAGTGGGGGTGCGTGAATCAGCTGAGCCAGAAAGAAGGAAATATGGGACAGGATAGGATGGTGGTGGGTGGGTGGGACCAGCTGATCTTCAGAACTACCGGTTCACCTGAACCAGTCCAAACCAACAGCAGCCCCACTGACACTATAACTAATGATCTAAAATACAAAGGACCATGAATTCAATTCTACCTCACAGAAGATAAAGGGTGGAGCCAAAAGCTCGTTAGTTGTCTTTTGGATGTCCTGACCAGTATTTCCTCTTTTAGGTTAATTACATAGCCCTGCAAGGGCTGTGACTTCCAACTTACCCTCTTGCTTCATGTTTAATTATTTTTCATGATCTGGATGCAAAAATACAGAATTTAGAAGGCTTGACATACCCCTAAGCTTCTTTTGTCCATCGTTTATCATGAGTTTTAGGTACCAATTTGAGTAATGGACACCTTATTGTTTCATCCAATATCTTCCTCAAATAGTTAAAATCAAGATCCCGTTCTTTTGCTTGAGGAAATCAAAACAAATTGGAGGAACGTGGCTGCTCTAGAAGCATCAGAAAATGCCAATTAATTAAAATTAATAGCAGAGAATAAAACCATCAATAACCCACAGTCAATATGTATTGAAAGATCTGACAGTTTACACTCTTAGAACATATGTTTAAACCTGTATTCACAGAGAGGGATTATGAAATGCTTCAGCCACCTGAAAAATCTTCCCTTTGGAAAAGCTTTCATCTTCCATTACCACAAAACATCTTCTTGCACTGAAAATGCTTGCTGTAAACCATTCCCAAAAGCCAGTATGGACACATGGAATAGAACCATACATTTTATGACAAGAAAACGTTGTTTAAATTGTAAGCATTTGATAGGAAAACACTGTTCCTTTTTTTCAACAACTCCATCTATGAAGCAGTGTTTTAAAAGCCTTGCTTTGATAAAGGTAGGATTCCCGCTTCAGCAAATCTTCAATTTCCTGAAAATCACTAGACTTCATTTTGCTAGGTGTCAAAGTCAAGGCCCAGGGGGCCAGATCCAGCCCAGGGGGTGCTTAGATCTGGCCCACGGGGCTACCCTGGAAATAGCAAAGGACTGGCCTGTGGTGCCTCTGCCAATGAAAATGGAGCTGGGGAGGGCCACATGCGGCCCTCCCGAGCTCCGTTTTCTCTGGGAGAGGGTTACAGGAGGCCGTCTCAGCTGAAAACAGAGCTTAGGAGCCCGTTTTCACTGGCAGAATGCTCAGGCTGCCATAGGCAACCCTGACTCGAGTGACATTGAGCTGGCCACGCCCATCCAACCCCTCCCCCTCCCGAGGACAAATATAACCCTGATGTGGCCCTCAATGAAATCAACTTTGACACTTCTGTTCTAGAGAAATCTTGCGTGGCCTACAAAAATCAGTCAGCCACTGGAAGGGATTAATGGATATAGAAAATCCTAAAACTTTGCTTCCATCTAGCAGTCCTCTGAATTTTGAAGGCCATGTACAAAATTCTTCTTTTATCATTATTTGAGATTTGGATCTGGAGATTTTATATTCATGTCTTTGGGGCTTTTTGGTTCATTGAATTGGATTTGGGCTTAGTTATATACATATATGATCCATTAAAATCACTGCGAGGTAAAATTACAAATAAGAAGGTTAAGTCCCATCAGTTCCAAATAATCTGTGTTCAATCAGACAGAAAGAAAGTGAACAGAAGGCTCACTGTCTGGAATAAATAATGTTTATAAAGCAAGGACATTTTATTAAATTATTTAGTTTGCACATTGAGCCAATTCACGCTATTCTAAATTAATGGCTTACAGAATAGAGTTAAAAATCCAGTCTTGTACTTATGCATATATTTTAATGTAGTTTCTAACTTTTTTTCATATATTTTATACTAAAATAACTATGTACTGTAGTATACATTACAAACAACATAGAGATTAAGCATAAGATTTTCATTTTTAAAAAGTTTATCAGTGTATAGATCAGGGGTGTCAAACCTGTGGCCCGAGGGACAGATGCATCACATGCTGGCCCCGCCCCTGCCTGGTTTAGGGAAAGTGGTGGGAGGTAGTCCCGATAGGTCACATGATGATGCCGTGATGATGCAAGTTTGACACCCCTGGTGTAGATGAAAGAGAATGGAGAAAATAACGGTTCTGTGTAAAATTAATGCAGACTTAAAATGTTCATCCCTAATATGACATACACTGTAACTTAGGAACTCTGTGTTTTTCTCTTTAAATGTATCTTTAGGGCAATCTTGAGCCCAGTTTGGAATATTTCAATGTAGGGGCATTCCAACATGCCTAGAACTTTGCCAACAACAGAATGACTGGATGCTAAACTAAAAAAGAATCTATGCTTGTTGCTTATCTGGTTTCCTTATTTTTAATTACCAGAAACAAATCCTTCTCTATTATTGAGCTGTTAAATCTCCCCAAGTCAGAATGTGGCCAAGAAGTTTTCAGATTCAGATTCTAGAACACGAGTCCTAGAAATTATTGGATTTGACCAAGATTGGAATTTCCCACTCTAGCTAGAGCCAGTTATGGAAGTTGACTAAGAAGCATTATGGATAATTTGAATTACAACTTATCCCTCCAAAGTCAGATCACAGAATTGGTCTCGATGGGTGAAAACCAATAAATCATATTGTGTCTCTAATTGGTAATTTATCAGTATGGAAAACTTGATTTAGAGTTCCAATTTGAAGATGCAGTTCCATTGCATCTTCAGGCTTGAACCAATTTTTGAGTTGGAACAGATTGAATCACCAATTCAGTTCAGCTGCTTACAAAACTTTTCAAATGGGATGCTTGCCCAAAAACATTTAAAAAGAAAATTGAATTGATATTCCAAATCCAATTATTGATCCATATGAAACAGGATCAGATTTCACATCTCTAGTGTTTAGTTCATTAATTTTAAATTTGTCCATCCAAAATTAGGCCCCAAGTTGCAATATTACTACTAATTTTATTACTGTCAAATATGTAAAAAAAATATAGATAGATAGATAGATAGATAGATAGATAGATAGATAGATAGATAGATAGATAGATAGATAGATAGATAGATAGGCAGGCAGGCAGGCAGGCAGGCAGGCAGGCAGGCAGGCAGGCAGGCAGGCAGGCAGACGGTTGGTAGGTGGGTAGGTAGGTAGGTAGGTAGGTAGGTAGGTAGGTAGGTATAGTCATTAGAAAAAAGAATGCTCACATTCAATAGCTTGATCCACAATAGGTATTTTTAGGAATATGACCTTAATGAATATGAATTGTAGAGTAGTGAGCTATTAAATAGCTTTAGCCATTTAAGTCTCCTAAATTTATATACAGGAGCCCATCTTTAATTATATGGATTTTCCTGATGTGAAATGGAAAGAAGCTAAAATCAATCCATAATATTATTTTTATTACAGATTAAAAGCATCCCATCCCTCCAAGAGAGTAAAGAAGGGGATGGAGGAAGAATCCTAAATGATTTCTTTATGTGAATTAAGTGGCTTCCTTCTTTCCAAAAAAAAACCAACAACCCCAGTTTGGAGGCCAGAATGCTTCACAACAATTTATTGGATTCTGATTCCAGAAAATGTAGGACCTGCATAAGACACTTTAGAAGAGAATCAAAATGTACTAAAGCAGAATTGTTCTAATATTGTAATGTATGTTTTGTACTTCTCTATTAGACAGCTGTCTTAAGAAAGTCTGTAGGCCTTGCATTGTATCTATTTGTTGTTAGATTTATATCCTACCATTTGTTCAGGACCTTAAAGCATTATAGACAATGCTTGCCCCTCCCATTTTACCTAGACTAACCTTCCTGTAAGGCAAGTAGGGCTGAGACATGTGACTTGTTCCTAGACAGCATCCATGGTTGAGCATGGTCTTGAAACTAGGTCTCTGCATTGTGATTCCACTCCATCACATTATACTGGCTCGCTTTACAAATCATTTTATTCTGTCTTTCTTTGGAGGTAGAAAAACAAAAAATAATAACTATTGAATTAGCTAGTCAAAAATCTAATAGATGGAGATAGAAGAATAGAGAAATATTATATTACACAAACACACAAACCAGATAAAATCAGATAGCATAGGCAGGCTAAATCATGTATAGATTTACTGCATATAGCAATAGCACATAGACTTATATACTGCTTATATACTGCTTCACAGTGCTTTACAGCCCAATCTAACAATTTACAGAGTAAGCCTATTGCCCCAACAATCTGGGTCCTCATTTTACCAATGTCAAAGGATGGAAGGCTGAGTCAACCTTGAGCCTGGTGAGATTCGAACTGCCAAATTGTAGGCAGCTGGCAGTCAGCAGAAGTAGCTTGCAGCACTGCACTCTAACCACTGCACCACTGTGGCTCTATAACTATAAGTAGTTATGGGGGGCATGTATGTTTTGTCCGATTATGAGGATTTCAGATATTTAAACATTTAAACATTTCAGAAAGTCCTGGACTTCATTTTCTCCCTAGATGATGTTAATGGATCTCAGTGGTTGGTACAGTAATATAAGAGAAATGGTTCTTCTTGGGATTGGTTCAGTGGTGGGATTCAACCGGTGTAACAGCCGGTTTGTTGAGTGTGTGCTCTGCGTGCATGCAGTGGGTTTGAAAACAGCTGAAAATTTACCTTCTACTGCAGCCCCGGTGAGTAAAACAGCTGAAGTGCAGCAATCCACTCTGCCACGCCTATCACCTGGGCTTCAAACAAAGGAAATATAGGTTAGTATAGCACAGGGGCAGATAGACAGGCCCACCTGATCATCGGAGCAAACCTGTTTCAGCCAAACTGGTCTGAACCGGCTGAATCCTGGATTGGATCTAATCCCACTTTTGATGGCATCTGAGTGGCTGTAATTAAAAATACAGTCCTGGGATAATGTTTTGATTATGAACAATTTATTTTCTCCCTCTCTCTTCATTTTTTTTCCTTTTTCTGAAAAAGACTTTATCGTTAGTTGATTAGGAAAATCTAAGCAATCTTTGCTCTCTCTTTCCCTTGCTTTTCATATTCTTATCAGAAAATTGCTGATAAAACAAATGGCATGTGACTTGAAAATGTCATGTCATGTTCTTTCATGTGGTATGAAAAAGGCTGTACTGGACATTTCCATTTTTCCATTCAAGTTATTTTGCATTACATTTTGAAAAACCTGTTTTTTGTCTGCTATACTCTTAGTTAAAAGGCTCCTTGAACTATCTTCTATTCCTAATTGAGACTATTCTTAGATGTCACCTAAATGGAAATGAAAAGTAATTGCAGGAATAACAGAGAGGTCCCACAAAATCATTTTGCAGGAAACGAAGACATTACAATGCATCATTTTTTAACATGTCCAAATAGTTTCCAAATTTACTTACTTGAAATATGATGAATTAGCATCTAGTAGGAGGTCCTGGGAATGGATTAGAAAATTCTTTGATCTTGTACAGAGAGACTATCCCTGACTTCAAACAAAGCACTTTTCAAGTTATTGTATTAGGAACAGGAGATACATTGAAGGGGAATAAAAGAATTGCTCTTAGTTGCCAAATGGAACATTGTTGTGTATAACAAAATAACAGAGTTGGAAGGGACCTTGGAGGTCTTCTCGTCCAACCACCTACTCAGGCAGGAAACCTTGTTCATGAAGAGCCGTATTTTTTCCCTTTTAGCATTTGATACTGCCATTTGCTGAACCTTACAATTAATTCAATATCCAATTATATGAATCTTCTACTATAGATGAGCTTTTTCTATATTATTATTATTATTATTATTATTATTATTATTATTATTATTATTATTATTATTATATTAAATTTATACCCCACCCTTCTCCTACAAAAGGACCCAGGGCGGCGCACAGGCAAATTAAAACACCACGTACATAAATAGATCAATTATTAAAATCCAATTAAATTAAATTACCCCGTGCTAAAACATTTTAAAATTCTCTAATTAAAATTTATAACTAAAAAGTCCAGATCGGGTGTTTAACCTAGGCCGGCTTGTTGGAATAAATGCGTTTTCAGACGCTGGCAGAAAAGGCGGAGGTCTGTGGTGGTACGGAATTCAGGGGGCAGGTCGTTCCAGAGGGTTGGGCCCGCCACAGAGAAGGCCCTTCCCCTGGGTGTCGCCAACCGGCATTGCCCGGCCGACAGCACCCGGAGAAGGCCCTCTCTGTGGGAGCGGAGCGGACAAAGGGATGTATGGAGCAGGATACGGTCTCGCATGTATTATTCATGTCTCCTTGCATTTTTCATCTTTTTAAAAATTATTTAAGTTGTTAGTTATAAATTATAATCAAGGATTTTAACAGCTGAAAATCCCATCCCATTCCCCCCAAAAAATTCATGGTTGTAAGGATTGGGGTGCATGATAGCACATTTCAAGTATCTGATGAAGGGATGACCCGAAAAAAAAGGGGGGGGTGAAGGTTCAAACTTACACTATCATTCAAGACTACAAGACATAAAGTAATGGCTTTAAGTCACCAGATTCACTGAATGTAAAGGAAAAATGATAACAACAATTCAACTATGTCAGAGTTTGCAGCAGCAATCGCATCCAGAAAGCACACACAGGTAACTGATTCTGCAGGATCCATTAACTTCTCTTTATATATATATTATAACACATGATGTTAATGTACAATACCAAAAGCAGGTTTTCCAACGTGGCAGTAAATACAAGCAAACACGGGCAGAGGAGAGAATAGTTTCAGTTTCAGAGCAGAGCAGCAGACTAGTTTGGAGCTCAGCCCAGACTCAGAGCTGCAGAGTCCAGGCCCATAACTGTCTCCAGCAAATACTGTCTCAGTTTCCAAACAGCCCTCATTGGCTGACCTGTTGCCATGTCTATTCCAGTCTATGGATATTCATACTCTAACAAACTATAGAACCAATGACTAAAGGAGAGATGAGCAACACCTTTCCTGGGTGGATCGCACTCTATAGGGTTTCAGCTCGTAAAACGTCTCCATGACTACTATCGAACTGCCATAGAGAAAAGGAAAAAATTCCATTCATACCAGTAGTCAGAATGGAATCTCAAACTGGCTTATGAATGCACATGTATAGATTCAATTGCACTGCTAATTGGCTAATGTGAGTTATGACTAGGCAGAGGGGAGGGGGCACAGGGAGTAAAGTTCAGACACCATTAAATGATTTTCAGTTTTGGCTCCACAGAAACAATACCAGAATGTTGATCCTAATAAATGATTGGATTTCTTTTGATCTTTGTCTCGAGGCTTGTAAATTTGTTAGGTTTTCTTCTGGGATCTTCTGGGGATGCTGTAATTTGGCTTCCTGCATTGAATACGAAGCAGCCTCCGGAGGGCGAAAAACAGACCTGCAGGGAACCCGCAAGTTTGGGAATGGTGACTTCCGGTTTCTCCATAGGTCTGATTTTCAACCTCCAGAGCTTTCAAGAGGCTTCCCTGAAGGCTCCAGAGGGCGAAAAATGAACCAATGGACAAATCATTGACGGCAAAAAATGGCCTCAAAAGAAGGCTGAAGTCAGCTGGCCAGCATGCACATGTGTGCTGGCCAGCTGATAGAGCAAAGCCTCACGTGCCCTAACAAATGGCTTCGCGTGCCGCATGTTTACCATCATGCCCCTAGACTCTGCCTTTTCTCCTAACGGCAAGCAATACATCAAAAAGTTATACTATTTTCTTGAACCAAAAACAAAGTATGCTTAAATGATCACTGATCTCTTTATATTCCCCTCAAAAGCTCAGGTAAAGATGAGGGTACATGAGGTTATTTTTATTTATTTACAACATGTCTTTCAGTCATATTTTTCTAGTTTGAATAAGAGCCACAATTCAACCTAAATATATGTTTTGCTTGGAATTCTGTCCCCATAGAAACCAAGCTCTTTTTAATTTTTTACATTTGATATGAAAAAAAGAAAGATTAAAGAAGGGAAAACCGTAACAATTTTTTATACGTTTTTCATATGTATGTATGTGAGACAAGATTTTAAAATCCTCCATATTTTTATTTATATATCAAATTTAGAGACTACCATCTCATTCCCAGAATATTTTTCTAGTTACACAACCACTTTTTTCTGACATTTTGAGAATATTGCAAAAAATTGGAGAAATGACAAATTACCATCACAGCAAGAAATTATTTATAAAATTATGGAATGTGCAGAGATGAGTAAATTAACGTTTGAAATTAGAGAGCAAGACAGTGAACAATTCTATGAAATTTGGAATAAATTTTATCAATGGCTGGAAACAAGATAGTCAAATGAAGGTTGAGGTATAATAATTGTAATATATATAAATATATTTGAACTAAAATATGTGATTTGATATGAATATGACTATGGAAGAGATGCACAGTTTGTAACCAACCGACACATTTTCTACAATTTGTAATGGAAGATGGAGTTTATGTTTTTTGTTTTTTGTTATATTTGTTTGTGTTTGTTTAAAAATAAAAATAAAAATTGTTTAATAAAAAAAAAAGAGAATATTGTTGTTTTAGTGGTTGTTCATAGACGCTTATCTCTTCCATAACTCCTCAGGGACTCTTACCTATTACTTTAGTGTACTGACTCTGTTTCCTACTTTGATCTTATCTTCTCACTATAGATTCCCTAAGTTAAATCTTGTTGGTACACACCTACTATCTTTCATCTTCTAACTGTAACCTGTACATTTGACATCAATAATCCATGTCCCATTGTCCATATCTAGAAGTGTTCTAATTGAATGGACTGAACTTTACCATGACCTGTTTTGTGATGGCCAAGCCTACATTTTTATTGCTTGACACAGGAATAAATGATGCAATGTTTTAGTAAGAGTGTGCCAACTTCTCTCCTGCACCGAAGCATTTACCATCCATAAAAGTTTAAGGTTCATATCCAGTAAATAAAGGGCTTCCTTTTGATATCGGGAGTTTGAATTATTCGGTACCTAAATGTTTTTAAAGAATTATGTCCAGCAATGCAAGAATTCAGCAACAACCAAGAAATGGGTTGCCATAGCCTTCTTCTAGGTTTGATGTCAGAGTTTCATTATCTCGTAGGGTTATCTATAGAGATCAAATTACCCTCACTCACGTTTGAATCACATTTACTCCTCCCCTTTTGATGTTTCCGACAAGATCCTTCTGGCATCAGGGTCAGGAATATTAAAATAATTGAATCCTCCAATAATATTTCTGTTATCTCCTTATTAATTCTTATGCCACTATATAAGAACATGAGACCTTGTGTGAGCTGTGGGGTAATGTCTACTTAAAAGAGAGTGATATGGTGGTCACTACTACATGGTGATTGAATGAACCAATAAGAACATAAGAATAGCCTTGCTGGAACGGGCCACAGCCCATCCAGTCCAGCATTCTGTCTCACACAGTGGCTCACCATTTGCTTCAGGGTATTCCCAAGCAGATGTCTCCACCTGCTTATGATTCCCTGCAAATGGCATTGAGAAATATCCTGCCTATCTCTCCATCCTGGAGGGTGTCCTTAGGCATCCATAATGATAGCCATTGATACCCTTGTTCTCCATGAACTCGTCTAATCCTTTCTTAAAGGTGTCGAGGCTGACAGCTGTCACCTCTTCTTCTGGCAGGGAGTTCCATAGACCAGTGATCCTCTGGGTAAAAAAGTACTTCCTCTTATTTGTTTGAGGTCTAGCTATCAAAAGTTTCATGGAGTGCCCCCTAGTTCTAGTGTTCTCAAATGCTGAATTTGAGAACCAAATTGCCAGTTATTTATCTAAACCAGTGAAAACTGCAGGTCCAAAATTATTTTTTTCATTGGTAATGTTTTAAAATTTATATAAGCATGATTTAAAAATAGCTGGATGAATACAGGTAAGGTTAGCCCTAATAAATAGAGATAACTCTGCAAATAATGGCATTTATCCAGAAGAAGGCATGTCAAACCACCTCCATAAACAGTGCCAATAAAATTGCATAGATATAGTTATCAGAGCTGAGTTTATCTTGAGAATATTTTTGTTTTTTAATAAAAGTATCGACCATATTTTTTTCACTGTGGGCCAATGCAACTATGGCTACTGTTCATAATCCCAATTCAGTTATTTGTTTACAAATGACTGCATGATTAGCACTCCAGGAATACTTTGATATATCAGTGACAAAGAATCAGACTTAACAATGTCAGCTATATAACACTGGCATCATTCAGCAGTCCATAATAGGGCCTTGCTATATCATTGCTTCTCAATAACAAAGCAAATGCAGTCTCTGATCAGCTAGAAAATGAATGAAGAATATATAAGAGTTCATAATATCTCATTTCATGCCCTAGATTTAACAGTAAACACTTCATAATGGAGCCCATTATTGGCAGTGCTACACTTTCATCCTCCTATTCTGAGGCCTTCCCTGATGCCTCACATTTAATTTCCAGGTAATTTCCACAGAAATCTTTGCAATCCAGGTTTACCCTGAGATGTAATGTGAGAATGCCGTATCTGACATTTTGGGAAATGGCAGATGGTTGAAACATGTTTCAAGTTACCTTGAAGAAAGCAACAAAGGAAAGATGATTAATAACACAGAGAGCATCTGCTACAAAACTTTTGAGCATTAGGGGCTTTAAAAATCTCCCTCACACACTGAAGCACTTGTGCCCCATATAAACTCCAAAGAGTTGCTTTCCTACTGGTGAAACTGCCCATCTACCAAAATAATCTTCAGAGACTCTATTGCAGGGATAGTCAACCTTTTTATACCTACCACCCACTTTTGTATCTCTGTTAGTAGTAAAATTTTCTAACCGCCCATCAGTTCCACAGTAATGGTGATTTATAAAGTAGGGAAGTCAATTAAATTTAAAAAAGGAAAGTGCTTCAGTATCGGACGAAACCCCTACCACCCACCATGAAAGCTGGAACACCCACTAGTGGGCGGTAGGGACCAGATTGACTACCACTGCTCTATTGTATGTTCCCCCAATCTCTAAGTTCCCTAGGGTTGAAAAGGACTTACTTTTAGACTTGTGATTATATCCAGTTCTTTCTCTTCTCTTCTGCTGTCTCCAAATACTGCCACATCTACTATCCTTTTTTAATATTTTTCTTATCAATGTTTAAGTCTGGGTTTTTATGTGGTAGGTGCTTGTCTGTCTCAACTCTAAAGTCACAGAGTACTATAGCTTCTTCATTTTCTACTTCTCTATTTTGTGGTCCTAACAGTTGTTTCTTGAAGGCAAATGTTATTTCTTGAGTTAGTCCACTGGGCCATTGTTGCTACTTTGTCATGACATTGGTAGTAGTCAGTCTATGTAATCTTCTTGCAACAGCTAAGTTGTCCCCTGTTTCTTCAGCTTCTCAGCATTTGCTACTTGCTGCTGTCTTCTCAATAATGGCTTTGGATGCATTTGTTCTTAAGGCTTCGTCTTAAAACCTTAAGAACAATGTTCCTGCTTCAATGTTCCTGCTCTTAATCATTGCCATGATTCAGAATACAAGACATGCTATGTTCAGAAGTTTTCTACATATTGAGAAAAATAACAGCTACTATGCTTGGAAGGGGATGCGGTTGCTCAGTAGCCAAAATGCTGAGCTTGTTGATCAGAAAGGTCAGCAGTTCAGCAGTTCGAATCCCTAGCGCCGTGTAATGGAGGAGCTCCCGTTACTTGCCCCAGCTTCTGTCCACCTAGCAGTTCAAAAGCATGTAAAAAGGCAAGTAGAAAAATAGGGACCAGCTTGGTGGGAAAGTAACAGCGTTCTGTGCGTCTTCGGCGTTTAGTCATGCTGGCCACATGACCACAGAATTGTCATCAGACAGCACTGGCTCTTTGGCTTAGAAACAGAGATGAGCACCACCCCTTAGAGTCCGTAATGACTAGCACATATGTGCAAGGGGAACTTTACATTTATCATACTGTGCTTGACCCTCTTGCCAGAAGCTAAGCTGCTAGGCTATGCACCTACATACCCACGCCCTCACACAAACCACATACAGAGATCTTTCTTGTTTAATTCTCCATCATGGTAGAACTGTGGTATCAGAAATAGAATTAACTCACGGAGATGAAAAGTTGTGGCCAAAGAAGAGAACTAAGACTAGAATAAATATGATTTTTTTCCCCACAAACAAATGTACTTTTAGGAGATTCTGTGTGCAAGTCTTATTTGCTCTCTCTTTCTCTCTCTCTCTCTCTCTCTCTCTCTCACACACACACACACACACACACACAGACACCTTTGCAACTAGCAGTTATCAGGGTTCAAATACTGGAACTAGGTAGAGAGTCAATTTCATTCTTTCTCTCATTTTGATACTTATAATCTCACTTTCCTGCAATGAAAAATATCTTATCACTCAAAATTCTGCACTGACCAAATTCAGTTGAATATAGAGCAATACGTACTTCTCTATGGAGCTGCCAAAGCCTCAAAAATATTAACAGTCCTAATTCTGTCACAAAAGTGATTGCATTTCCTAGAATTAAAAACTAATATTTTGATCCAAACCCAAATAATAATAATAATAATAATAATAATAATTTTAATATTTCTAAACCGCGCCCTCTCCCCACAGGGACTCGGGGCGGTGCACAGGCACAGTAAAACAATAAATACATATAAACATTTCATTAAAAATAGATTAAATCCAAACCTGCGCTAAAATTCCCATTAAAACTAAGCAATAATTACAAAACCCCAATAAAACCCCAAAGACAGAGAGACTATCCTAGGCCTTGATGAAATAGACATGAAATCCTCTACCTTGATGAAATAGACAAATCTTTTGATATATATATAATATATATATAACTGAATTTGGTCAGTGCAGAATTTTGAGTGATAAGATATATATATATATATCATGTCGGGCTTATTAAGCCCTCTTCAGCTGGCCATACTCCTTCTACTGGGATTTGAACTGGCACTCTCCAGCATATCAGGCAAGCCTTTTAATGCCTTGAGCTATCCGGCTTCCCCTGATTACATCAGCCTTACAGGACTCTTTTAATGAGAGAATATTTTCACAACTCCTGTTATGGGCCCCTTTAAAGGAGGAGACAGACTGTCATCCTTCTCTGAAAATATTCTCTCATATATGTGTGTGTGTGTGTGTGTGTGTGTGTGTGTGTATTGGGGGGGGGGGGTATGTCCAGTAAATGTTTTCTACTACCAGCAAAGAAATCTAAGCAAAAGGCAAAAAAAATTTATAGCCCTCTCCTTGACTGAGACAGGGGTTGAAGATGGAGTTAGCAAATTTAAAACCTGATTAGATAACAAAAGCAATTTATAACCTTATCATTGGGCAGACCAATAGGAGAAGAATGAGACGCACAATCCATGGCTGAATTGAGAAACATCTTATATCAAGATCAAGCAAAACTCAATTTGGGTAGCCCAAAGTTACAATCAGTAGTCAAAAAGAAAAGCAAATCAAAAGAGAGTCGAAGAGTTGAAAATATCAGCAACGCAATAAGAATATGCATTGAAAAAGAGTAGGCAAGCAATCTGAAATCAAAACTATTTAAGGTTGTGTAAATGTGTGCATATATTTTTCAATAAATTGGAACACGCATTTGAAAATTCAACTTCTCCCTCCCTAGTAGTAGGATTGTTATAATTTATATATCAACAATCACATGTTGTAAGAAGATTGTTATTTATCACATAAGGGCTTTAATTCTTAGTTCCAAAAGCCAGAAATATTGGCAGAACACGCACAAAATTTACATTTATGAGTCTTGTGGTAAAGACTAATCAAGCATCAATTTTCACTGTAAGCGATGAATTGTTTAGAGCAGGGGATAGAGGTAAGCAGTGACATGCTTTTCCCTGAAAGCTCCCAAAATAGCAAGCATTTGGCAGCATTTGGAATGCTGTTAGCTGAGCTGAGCTTGCCTGTCAAAAGACGGAAAGAAATGGAACGGAATTCATGCCATTTTATGAAGCTTCACAGAACATTTCCTCTTTATGACATTCATGTGGCCATGAACTGGATCATAAGATGTTGTAAATTGTTAGGAATGAAAGACATGTTGCTATTTGTCAGGAGGGACTTCAGATACAATAGATGCTTCTGTGGCCATGGTTTTAGATCTCAGCAACTTTAAGATGTGAGCTTCAACTCCCAGAATTCCCCAGCATCTTAAAGTTGTCAAGGTTTGAAAAACACTGCCTTAGAGGATTGGATTGCTACTAAACGTTAGTGGTGATCAATATAACTTATCCAAAAAATAATGGAATTGCATGCATGAGGAAATTCACTCTTAAATCACGTTAATTCTTATCACTATATTTAAATGTAGAATTTGGGAGTTTGTCTGCTTTATCTGCACTATTAAAGCGGTGCAACTTCCATTCTGACTAAGACAGTCTCTGTGGGGTTTTGGAAGGCTTACATCGGATTTACTTTTAAAAAAAACTTAAAAGAAATTGTTTCCTCTCTAACTCTAGGGATGAGCAGAATATCTCCGATGATTTTCTTCGTTGTTCCATAAGCCTTAACCCTGTTCTGGACTCTACTTCTAATCCAGTTTCAGTACGAATATTTCTAATGTTAGTAACATTCCTGGAGCAGGCATGGTTTTTTTTTTTTTTTTAATATTGAAAAACTTTTATTGGTTTTACATTTTTCTATAGGGTAGGGTAAGGGATACAAAGAAATTTTGAAAGCATTCACGTCAGAGTCGTCGGCCCTTCCGAGACCTCAAAATACACAATAAAAAAATAACAAAAAAAAGCATTTTTCATAACACTACAAGGTAAAAGCAAGTACATATACCTAAATTCTCAGTTCCATGCTGTCAGACATTTACAATAAATCCAGAAAATATTATACAAAATTGTTCAGAAAAATCAAGGCAAAGTTATTTTTTCGATCTAAGTCTCTTGGCTATTGTATCTTCTTTTTCTCCTCCCTGGCCCCCAGCGGGCGGGGCCGTGGCCCCCTCCGTCCCCCCTGGATCTTCCCCCAGGGCAGAGGAATGTTTTTTAAGAAAGGCTTCCGCCTCAACAACTGTTTTAATCCTCACTCTTCCTCCTTCCCAGAACACCAGCATCCCTTCGGGTGTCACCCACTTGAACCAAATCCCATGATCAAACAATGTTTTAGACAAGAAGGAAAATTTCCGTCTTGCATCTCGAATCTTTCTAGGAATCTGCTTCAAGATAGTGACCTTTTTGTGTTGGTAAATTAAAGGGTTCTCTCTCTGCGCCCTCAGGATTTCCTCTCTGGTTGACCTTCTAACAAATTTCACATGTATCTCTCTAGGCACTTCATTTATCCTGGCATATGCTGAGTTAATTCTATAAGCTAGGTCAATGTCCCCCCTGATCTCATCTTTAGGTTTTTGTAAATAGTCTGCTAAAATTGTGCTCATAAGATCAGGGAGGCATTCACCAGATTCCTCTAGAACGTTCTGAAATCTCAAAAAATATGTCATTCTTTCCATATCAATCCTAGACACATGCCCATCTATTTCCCCAACCTCTTTAGTAACATTTTTAATCTCTCCCTTAACCCCCACCAACCCCCCTTGCAATTCTTCAGTCTTCTGTGTGTTTTCCAGCACCTGGTTCCTGGTATCCAATAGCTCCTTCTTGAAATTGATGTTTTCAGCCCTCTGGGCCTGAATTTCGTTTACCAAAGTTTGTATAACAGTTTCAAGAGAAGCCAGCCGTTGTTCTAAACTTGCCAGTGCTGTTTCTTGAGCCATGATTATCTGTTAAAGTCAGTGCCAGCCAAAATGGCGTTTTCAGGGTGGGGCTGGTGAGACTAGCCGGGAGCCAAAAGTTCAGATCAAGGTTGGAACGTTGTAAAATTCAGAAACCAAGAGAGAGACAATTTTCCAGCTCAATAGTTATAATAACGAAGGTAATCCAGAAAGGAATCACAAATCCAACAAGAAAAAAATTCTTCATTAATATCCAGAGAGAGTCCCACTTGTAAAGAGACGCTGGGAATTTTCCATGATTAAAATAGTCAGGCAGGGACAGAGAGAAGCCACTTTCCACCGCCCATCTCAGAGCCCAGAGGAGAGAGTAGAAAAATAAATTCTTTATAACCAGCCAGACCTAGAAACAATGTTGCAAGTAGCCGCATACCACTTTCCCTTGTTAGAGACAGTCCGGATTTAAGATTTCCGCTTTCTCTTCCAGAGAAGCCATTTTTAAGTGCCGCTTAAGTCCGAGGGGGGTTTTTGGAAACAAACACCCCCCTCCCAGTCCGTTCAGCCTGGCTGGCAGCAAGGGAAAAAAATCTTTTTAAAACTCACTCTCTCTCGCAGCTGAAGCCCCGGCGAGCCTTCCGATCTCCTCCGCTCAGCCCTCTACATTAAAGTGAATGGCGCCGACAGCCGTTGGCGAAGGGAGAACCCCCCGCAGCATGTTCCTCCTCACATAGGTTGCGGAGGGGATCGCTCTCCCCACCGCCGTGAGGAGAAACGTCTCCTCCGAGCCGACCCTACGGGAGACCTCCGGTAACCGGAGTGTCTCGCCCCCGTGGGGGGGCAGAAAAGGCAACAAAGCGGCGAGCGAGCCCAAGGCTCGCACGTCGCCGCTGGAGCCGGAACCGGAAGCCGAGCAGGCATGGTTTGATGCAATTTTTCAATCATTCGCGTCTTCTCTTCTTTCGTGTGCACTCCTGAACACTAGTATTTTAATTCATACTGCAGTTCCTGTGGATTGTTTATTCCTGTTAATGGTATAATTGTATGACACAAGAGTACTTTGTTTGGTACGTAACTCATGTCTTTATTACTTACAGTTGGATTACTACAATGTAATCTAGATGGGCTTGAAGATCATTTGGAAGCTATAATAGGTACAGAATATAGCCCCAAGATAATAGTTATAGTTATAGTTATAGTTTATTAAATTTGTATACCGCCCTGCTCCCTTGCGGGACTCAGGGCGGTGAACAGGCACCAATAAAACAACAAAGAACATCAATATATAAAATACTTTAAAATGGCAATTAAATTGGGGGCCTGTTCTAAAATCCAAATAAAACTGCTAAATAAAATCAATTAAAATCAATTAAAAACTAGGCCAGGCCGGCCGCACAGAATAAATGCATTTTCAAGGCCCGACGGAAGAGGCTTGGGTCAGTGGTCGTACGTAGGTCGGGGGGTAGGTCATTCCAGAGGGCAGGGGCAGATTGAATGGCAAGACTGCCTACCACAGGTGAAACCTGCACTCCTTAATACAAGCAAGATGAGACGGGATTATATGGGTACTGCCCCAAGATATTAAAAGCCCATGGGTTTGGCCTGACCCAGGCTTAACAGAATCACGAGATAGAATCTTGTCCCAAAATAACCGCAAGAAACCCCGGCAATAAGCTTTTCAAGGTTTAATTGCAAAAACAGACCTTATCAGTCTTTGGATAGTTGCCAGGCCAAGCTTCCAGTTGCAATGCTGAAAATGAAATACCTGCCAAGGAGCCTCTGTGAGGCATAAACTCAGATAAAGCAAATCTTCACAATAATAAGTGAACTAATTGTCTCCTGCAAACACCACTCCCCTTTTGCTCCTATTTATTCCCTATGGGAGGGACCATTCAGCATCCACTTGTGCCTTTACTTCCGAGTCGACCTTTTTTCCCTTCTCCTGATAACTCTGTGCATACGTCCAGCTCCAGCTGTTCTTCAGCCACATTTATCTCCGACTCCGAAGGCAGCTGATAACTGTTGGACAGCCTTGGCCCCATCTCTGCCTCTGACACAGAGCACCCATCAGAACCTTCCCCAGACTCCAGGACTGGCCCAAGTTCCTCCCCAACCTCCTCACTGTCTGAGTCTTCCACCAGCTTCGCTGGTGCAAACAAGCTTTCTTCTTATTTTGAAAAAAAAATATGCTTTCAATGATTTTTCAAAGTTTTCAAACGAAAAGGAGAATAGAAGTAGCAGTAATTACAGAACTATTAGGGTGGAATGATTGAGAGTGTTATTGTGCCTATGTTTGTACTGATTTAGGAAGGATTTATGTTTCTGATTTATGTTGTGTATTCATTATGCTGTGAAACACCTAGAGTCATTCAATGAGGTGGCTTGCCAAACTGCAAATAAAAACACTCTTAGAATATAATTCAATGAACCCAAATGCTAAAATAAACACAACTGTTAGAATAGAATAGAATAGAATAGAATAGAATAGAATAGAATAGAATAGAATAGAATAGAATAGAATAGAATAGAATAGAATAGAATAGAATAGAATTCTTTATTGGCCAAGTGTGATTGGACACACAAAGAATTTGTCTTTGGTGCAGATGCTCTCAGTGTACATAAAAAGACAAGATACATTCATCAAGATACATTTGTCATTATTAATAAACAATCAAACACAAGGAACCCACCCTAATACAAAGTTTGGAGAAAAAGCCTGGTTTTCAAGAGTCTGAAAGAAGGCCCGGAAGACCAAAACGCAGCCAGGGTGGAGGCCAAACATATTGGGAAGGAGATGGTATACCAGGGGGCAAGTGCTGTGAAAGAAAAGGCATGCTTCCTGGGTCCCATCAGGTGGCATTATTTAATGGGTTGGATTTGAGTCATCCCCTACCCCTCTGCCAATTGTACAGGCTGGACAGAAGCCACCGAACACAGATGGTCCAATGCCATGAAGTGCTTTATAGTAATAAGCAGCATCTTGAATTGCACCCAGAAGCTACTGGTAATCAGTGCAGCTTACAAAGCAAAGCTGTCACATTGGTCTGACAAGATATGCCCATAATTGTCCATACCACTGCATTTTAGATTAGCTATAAGTAGGTTTCAAGGGCAACCCCCATTTAGATCATGTTGCAGTAATCCATTGGAGACTGGATGAAAATTCTCCAGTACAATGGAACCCTGCAAAAATAGATATACAGTCCAGAAAATTTAACCGAATGTGTGAGTGTGTGTGTGTGAGAGAGAGAGAGAGAGAGAGAGAGAGAGAGAGAGAGAGAGAGAGAGAGAGAGAGAGAGAGAGAGAGAGAGAGAGAGAGAGAGAGAGAGAGAGAGAGAAGGTGTTCATACAAACCTGGCATATATTTGCTTTATCTCCATTCAGACTTTAAACTCTTAATCTTCTTTAAAACGGTGCATGTTGAATTTTCAAGCAACAGGTTGGATAACCAGGGCAGAAGGCATCTAATAAATAAATGAAGGACAAGTGAAGAATTCTATAGAGACCCTTGGCCTCGGTTTTAAGAAGTGAGGGAGTTCACAAAGCAAAAGAAATAAATGAATTTTTAAGTCAATATCCAACTTGCACTTTTTTTAAAGCGCAGGAGAGAAATGGCTTAATTAAGAGACCTAATGGCCTGCTCTGATACATTAGCATTCTATTGCAAACTGCATAGACTTGAGTAACACCGTTAATGATGCATGCCAATCTTGATAGAGTTTGGGCTTCTTACTAATATACTCAAAGTGCTTTTTTTAAAAAAAAAAAAACCTACTGGTAAAGACGTGAAAAATAGATCTGTTTCGTTTAATTATTTAAAGGCTTTTAGATTTTCTTTGGGAGAAGGAATTATTTCTTTCTAGAAATGTAGTAAATCAGTGAAATGCAGTAATCTAGAAAATAATGTCTAGACGAGAGATTGAAAATCCCTGATTGACTGTTCATTGTTTTCAACTTTGGTTCAAATCAGAAGTGATTATGAATTGGGATAGTACATGAATTGGCTTATTCTGTGTCCTGGCTTGACTGAGGTTGTCAAATTTTCTGCTTCAATCCAGTGTCCTGGGCATTATACAAAGCACCCTAGATCAGGGTGTCAAACTCAAGGCTGCAGGCCATATCCAGACCGCAGGGTGCTTAGATCTAGCCCACAGGGCTGCCTTGGAAACAGTGAAAGATCAACCTGCTGTGCCTCTGCCAGCGAAAACGGAGCTTGCGAGGGCCCCACGCAGCACTCCCAAGCTCTGCTTTTGCTGGCAGAGAACTTGGGCCACCACAGGAGCCCACGACATGAGTGATGTCGAGCTGGCCATGCCCACCCCAGATACCCAAAGTCAAACACAACCCTGATGGGACCCAAATCAAGTTTGACACCCCTGCCCCAAATGGTGCCCTATGCATACCAGTAAATTTAGCTGATAGGACCCAAATCGAGTTCAACATCCCTGCCCCAAATATATTCATACTATAAATTTAGCTTCCTTATGTAAGGTACTGAGCTTGTGAATGCAGAGAGGAATGAGTTTACTGGCTAAACTGGTACTCTTTCAGGTTTGAACACACGTATACTGATGATGATGCCTAGTTGAGTAGTGACAGATCTTCCAACAAACAAACAAGTTCAGAGAACACCATGAAAACTATTTGTCGATGAATTAAACATGTGTTCCATTGTTCAGAGTTGGAAAATTGGAATTGCTGAACTGTATCTTAAATTATGACACACGGGACTGTTTTTATATAAAGGGTGCACCAACAACTCCACAGTTTAACCCTGAGCTGTATATATTCTCTTCTATTGGAGTGGTGAAAAATTTCTGTCTTCACATGTTAGTTTAAGAGTTCAATTCAGCACACTAAACCTCTGCCAGGCTAAAACCAGAGGTGGGTTGATCCCGGTTCAGCCCGGATTGGGCGAGACAGTAGTAGTGGCAGTGGGAGGCTCTGCCCACCCACCCAGATGCTTCTGTGCATGCGCAGAAGCATCGTGCACATACAGGAGCATGCCCGAACCAGTAGTAAAAAAATTGGCAACCCACCACTGGCTAAAACCTCTTCTAGGTTTGACACTTACTTTGTTTTTACCCCTTCTCCAGATATCAGTCCCTTCAAACGCCAAAAAGGCCAGATGTTTTAGGTCTGCTTCCTCAGTAATAGAGCTATATCACAGAAATGTCACCCACACTCCCCAGAAGCTATTAAAAAAAATACAAATAGGCATCTTCTGGCCTTGGAAAGATTGTGATTGCCTTAGGCTTTCCAGCTTTATGACTTGATTTTTACTTTATGTTAGTCTTACCTTTTGTACAGGTCTAGCATTAAGATAAGTTGGAATGTGAATTGGAAAAGTCGAATTATGAGGATTATGTCTATAAGGATTAAAGAGCACAACTTTAAGGTTGTTTGGAAATGGTATTGGACTCCATTAAGGTTATCATTGATGGATAAAAAAATTAGTAATAAATGTTGGAGATGTAATATGGAAGTGGGAACTTATGAACATATGTGGTATAAATGTGGAAAAATTAAAAAGTTTTGACAACAATTGGAGGAAATGATGTTTGAAATGGTGAAGAAAAGAATAACTTTGAGATCAGAATCTATATTATTACTGATAATTAAGGAATTAGAATTAACAAAATATGAGAAAGAACTGATTAGAATTATGATTATAATGGGTAGAATTATAATAGCAAGATACTGGAAAATAGAGGTAAATATAAAAATAGAAGAGTGGTATTGTGAAATGTGGAAATTAGCTTTAAATGATAAAATGACATGTGATATTAAATTTAGAGAGGAGGTCTATAAAAAAGACATTTTCTGGAAGATTTGGAACCCATTTGTGGATTATGCACTTGGAACTTTGGATGCCTCGACACCTGTACCTAGAGAACGTGGATTTTGGAAATCTTAAAGACAATTGAAGATATCCGAAGAACCAACTCTTCCTTTCGTTTTGTATAGCACTGGGTGGACTATTGTTAAAAAAAAAAAAAGTAAATTTTTATGTTCATATGTATAAATTGTTGAAAATTATAATAAAAAATTTAAAAAAAAAAAAGATAAGAGGGAAGGGAGAAATGGGGGTCTCTGTCTATATTGAGCTGTTTAGAGGAAAGGGGAAATCTTTTTATTTAATGGCTAGCAGGTCCTGGAAGGTACTGTTTGTGCTTTTTCACACCACTTAGCTAAAATGTCAACTGAAAAATAACAACTGTTGTAAAAACAAAGGTTTTTCTAAGAAGCCCTGAAGTGTTCTCCCTCAATTCTCTCCTTTTTGAACTGCAATTTATTCCTTCTTTTTTTCTTTTTTTTTAAAAAGAACCTTATATTAAAAGAGTTGACATCTGGAGAAGGAATAGATAGAAAGTAAGGGTCAAAACTAGAAGAGGTTTCAGCCACACAAAGGTTTAGTGTTTGTGTGTGTGTGTGTGTATAGATATAGATATAGATATAGATATAGATATAGATATAGATATAGATATAGATATAGATATAGATATAGATATAGATATAGATATAGATATAGATATAGATATAGATAAGCACACACATATTCACACATATCAGAGGTGGGTTGCCAATTTTTTTTACTATCCATTTAGGTGTGCTCCCATGCGTGTGTGTGTGATGCATCTGCGCATGCGCTTCCTACCATCACTACTACCGGTTCAGCCAATCCGGGCCAAACCAGCAGCAACCCATATATACATGCATGCATACATACATACATACATGTGTGTGTGTTTAGATATATGTATATGTATATGTATGTGTGTGTGTGTGTATTTATGTGTGTGTGTATATATATATATATGGAGAGAGAGAATATATTTAAGGTATAATGAAAATCTCAAATAATATGAGATGTTCAAAAACAAAACTGCAAGACATAATAGTACCAACATTTTTAGAATATTAATTAAAGCTCTCTCTCTCTCTCTCTCTCTCTCTCTCTCTCTCTCTATCTATCTATCTATCTCCATCTCTCTCTCTCCTCCTTTCTTCAGGATGCATAAAGCTATTTAGTTCATTTGGTTACACTTCTTTTTTGTTTTCTTTCAATCCCCATTTCTTTCTGTTCCGTTTAAGAAATTTGAGGATTTTAGCCAGCTGTTTCCAGAAAACAAATGTAATAAATTATGTGGCACTGATCAAATCCGGCATCAGTATTCCCAGCATAGTCATGTTTGGTACCAACCAAACATGGAGTTAATAAAACAAGCAGTAAATGGGAAATAAAAGGCATTCGCTGGCAGTGTTACAATCAGCAGTCATTTTGGCTGGAAATTCCAAAATTGTGATCCTAGCCAGTGATGGGCTGCTGCCAGTTTGGACTGGTTCGGGCGAAGTGGTAGTTCCGTGCCTCCACTGTTCTACTTCCTTAGAAGGTAAGTAGTTGAGCTTCAAACTGCTGTGTTTTGAACACTGCGTGCAAGTGTGTAAGGCGCGTGCACGCAAGCACATGATCACTGAACCCATTGTTAAACCGGTTGCAGTTCCTAACCATTTTAGAAGGCACCATAGAAGGCTGGCTCCCTACGTATAACAAAAACAGGCTCTGACCTTTCAAATATTGTTCCTTGGAAAATAACATAGCTTCCATGGCATTAATTTCTGACAAAAGCTTCATAGGATTGTGTTTCATAGCTGATGTTCCATACATATTCACTCCAAAGTAATTCTTCCTGAACTGAGTTCCTTTGCACAGGATAGATTGCCCAAGTCAAACAAGGAAATGGGGGTGATTTATTTGCAGAGGCTGAAAATAAAGTTAGAACTGACTACTTTCAACTTTGAGGCCATCAAAATACCTGCAATCAAAAGTCAGAAAGAGTAGAACATATTTGAGGGGTTTTGCTTTGCATCTACTTAAACATTTCAATGGTTAACTTAAAATGAGAATGTGGTATTCGTGCTATCAGGTATGTTTTCTTCTCAAGTTGGTTTTTGACTTTCTTAAGTTCAGGAGATCTTGGGAATTACTCAAGTTCCCTTGAGACTAAAAAGTAATTATGATGATTGTCTTTTAGCAGAAGATGAAAATACATTGTATACAAGAAAATGAATAAAGCACCATTCTATAATTCCATAGCAGAAATCTTTAAATGAATAACCACTACAATGTACTGATTAATTCATTAAATGCAGATGAAATACGGAATTTATTTGGTCACATATCTTTTAAAAGAAATGCAATCAATTTATGAAGAACAGGTTTTAATACTGTTTAGCCAGTCAAAACAACTACAGTATTCATCTACATTTACAGCAACATAATTTGTGTTATAACAAGTCACGCTGTTGGTCCAATTAGTTTGGTGGTGTCCCCGTTGATTGGCAGTGGTTCTTCAGGATTCTAGGCAAGGTCATTTCCATCCCTACCTGGAGATGCTACCAGTGAAACTAGAAACTTTCATGAAAAGCACATGTCCTGCCAATGAGCAATAACTCCTGAGGCAAAAACACAGTGATATCCAATTGCTAAGGGGAGGATTTTAGTTTTCTTCCATATGAATAGGATCAGAATGACAGAACCACCAGGTTGGGGGGGAAAAGTCAAGCAGGCAGCCACCTGTTTGGTGTAGCAATCCAAATTAACTAATTCCCACCAATGGTTGATCAGCCTCTGCTGGAATATACACAGCAAAGGTGAGACTACCCGTTGACTTCAGACTAATCTTAACATTAGGACATGTTTACCAACTTTCAACTTTGGATCGGTCTTCTTATAACTTAAACTGCCCATGCAGGTGAGTCATGCAGGTGAGACAGGTGGTATAGAAAGTTGATAAATAAAATAGTTTTCTATTATGTATATTCTAAGTCATTAGGGATGGCACAATGGCTCAATAATTAAGATGCTGGTAACCTGGGAAACCCAGGTTTGAGTTTCAAGGATCACACAATGGAGTGAGCTCCTGTTGCTGTCCTACCTACCTAGCAGGTCAAAAGCATGCAACTGCGAATTGAATAGAATAGAATAGAATAGAATAGAATAGAATAGAATAGAATAGAATAGAATAGAACAAGAGAGTTGGAAGGGACCTTGGAGGTCTTCTAGTCCAACCCCTTGCTTAGGCAGGAAACCCTACACCACTTCAGACAAATGATTATCCAGCATGTTCTTTAAAATTTTCAGTGTTGGAGCATTCACAACTTCTGGAGGCAAATTGTTCCACTGATTAATTGTTCAACTGTCAGGAAATTTCTCCTTAGTTCTAGGTTGCTTCTCTCCTTGATTAGTTTCCCACCCATTGCCTCTTATTCTGCCCCCAGGTGCCTTGGAGAATAGTTTGACTCCCTCTTCTTTGTGGCAGCCTCAGAGATATCAGAAGACTGCTATCATGTCTCCCCTACTCCTTCTTTTTATTAAACTAGACATAACCAATTGCAGCAACTATTCTTCATACGTTTTAGCCTCCAGTCCCCTAATCATCTTTGTTGCCCTTCTCAGCACTCTTTCTGGAATCTCAACAAAGTAGATAAATAGGTACCACTTGGGTGGGAAGGTAACAGAGTTCCATGACATCATGCTGGTCACATGACAATATCCAAAGACAGAAATATCTTTGGATAATGCTGGATTAATAGCCCTTGAAACGGAGATGAGTATCACCTCCTATAATCGGCAATGACTAGAAGAGTAAAATCCACAGGAATTCCTTGTATTCTAGATCATGTCCTTCTTCTAGGAGATACTTATTCAGACAAATTTTCACATATCCATATTAGGTATAGATAATTTTTTTCCTTGTGGAACTCAATTTCCAATCACTGGTGGCTACCCATTGTCTTTCTTCGTATGTGTATTATTTGCCTTCAACCTTCTCCGAATATAATACCCAGAAATGGACTGAGGATGCAGTTTGCAGAACCGATTGGAATAATTACTTCTCATGATTTGAAAATTGTATTTTTGTTGATGCAGCTTTTATACTATATGCATGCTATACATTTGCTTGCCTTATTTTTGTTTTGGTATTTTGCAATTGTTTCACACTATTGATTCATATTCAGTTTGTCGCTAGCTACAATTTCAAGGTCATATTTACAAGTACCACATAGCCAGATAGTATCTATATATTTGATATTTTTCCCTAAATGAAAAACTTTGAATTTGTGTGTGATGAATTTATTTTCTGTTTATTAGCTATTCCATTTTAAAAAAGACTTTTTTATCCTGCCTTTAATATTTTTACAAATAATTCAAAGTGGTAATGTAAAGGTAAAGGCTCCCCTCACACATATGTGCTAGTCATTCCCAACTCTAGGGGTGCTCATTTCCGTTTCAAAGCCAAAGAGCCAGCGCTGTCCAAAGATGTCTTTATGGTCATGTGGCCGGCATGACTAAATGCCAAAGGCACACAGAATGCTGTTACCTTCCCACTGAGGTAATCCCTATTTTTCTACTTGCATTTTTACAGGCTTTCAAACTGCTAGGTTGGCAGAAGCTGGGACACAGTACTAGGGATTCGAACCACCAAACTGCCAACCTTTGATCAACAAGCTCAGCATCTTAGCCACTAAGCCACCACGTCCCTAATTCAAGGTGAAGAGCATTCAAATTTTTTCTTCCTCCTCCTATCTTCCCCATAACAAGACACCTTCAAGGGAGATGGGCAGGATATAAGTTTAATAAATAAACTAATAACAACCCTGTGAGGTGAGTTAAGCTGAGGGAGAGTGATTGGTTCAAAAGCATCCAGCTCACTTTCATGTCTAAGGTAGGACTAGAATTCACAGTTTCCATCTTAAAATTGCCAAGAGTCTGATTAGGGGACTTGAGACTAAAACATATGAAGAACGGTGGCAGGAACTGGGTAGGTCTAGTTTAATAAAAAGAAAGGCTAGGGGAGACATGATAGCAGTGTTCCAATATCTCAGGGGTTGCCCCAAAGAAGAGGGAGTCAAGCTATTCTCCAACGTACCTGAAGGCAGGGCAAGAAGCAATGGGTGGAAACTAATCAAGGAGAGAAGCAACTTAGAGCTGAGGAGAAATTTCCTGATAGTAAGAAAAATGAATCAGTGGAACAGCTTGCCCCCAAAAGTTGTGAAAGTCCCAACACTGCAAGTCTTTAAGAAGTTGTTGAATAGCCATTTGTCTGGAACGGTATAGGGTTTCCTGCCTAGGCAGAGGGTTGGACTAGATGACCTCCAAGGTCCTTTCCAACTCTCCTATCGTATTATTGTATTAGAGATTGAGAGGCACTGCTCTAAAAAGTGTGGTATGTTTTGCTTTAGCTTCAAAATTTCCAATAAACAGAATCTGTTAGTATGTCAAGCAAGCTGACATTTTTACATCACCATGTAACACCTTTTCCAGTTTATACTGCCTAAAGATATGGCCAGGATCCTTGAAGAAGTATTACCTATCATACATCTGCCTGACTCTTGCTTTCTTAGTAGGTCATGTTTATAATTCCTTCTAATCTTCCCTGAAATCACATAATGAATAGTCTTCATTAGTCATTTTTTTAGGAACATGCCCTGATTTCATCTTATCTCCGGTTCACTTCTGAGGCAACCTGAAGCATTGTTAAAGTGTTTTTTCCCATCTTCTCCCCATATAAGAGTGGTGGGTTCCGGGTGGTATGGCCCGGTATGGGGGTACTGGTGGTAGCTGGGAGCAGCAGCCACTGTACCGGAATGGTGGGTCGTTTGGTCCACCCGCCCTCCCGCAATCCTTACCGCTTTCTCAGGCAAACGGGCCAATTGCGCAGCTGAGCAGCTGAGTATCACTGGGCGGTGGCATATGCATGCGTGCGCAGCATGTGTGCCTGCTGAAGATGACCAGCCCTGTCACAGCATACCGATTGTGACGGGATCCAGAATCCACTACTGCCATACAAGTCTTCCCATGTAAGCAACGTACAGTGTGTCACCAAGTAGTCTGGCAGTGACCGTGTTAGGGATCTTCTCAGTTCTTACTAGTCATCTAAATCTGCGGTGGGCCTTTCCCTGATCTGGTTTCTGGGCATTGCCCTCTGTGGCTATTTTATTTTTGCTACCAGATAGATTTGTCTATGGCGACTCTCATTCATCCAGGCCATGGTTGTCCCAAAGGTGCTTTTTCAAGAGGCAACTGGACTTTCTGTTTTTTTTTCTTTGGAGATGGTTTGCTTCTCATCCAAAAATCTCCTTCAGCTTTGAGTGGATGGTGGGGATCCTTCCAATGGTGGGATTCAAATAATTTAACAACCGGTTCTCTGCCCTAATGACCAGCTGGGTATGCGTGGCTCAGTGGTCAGGTGACTGTGTAGGTGTGGCCAACTCAACATCACTCAGATCGATGTGCGCTTCTCCTTAGGTGTTACAATGTAATAAGGGTTAACCAGAGAGGCAGTTTCTGTAAGCAGGGCAATAAAGATTAGGCTAGAAACAACAACAGAATGTTTCCTTCCTGACTGTCAGCCACTGACAGTCCTGACTGACTGACACTGACTCCCTTACAGAGATTTCTTCCAATAACTGGTTCTCCAAACTGCTTAGAAAGTTTACAACTGGTTCTCCCAAATAGGTGCAAACTGGCTGAATCCCAGCACTGAATCCCTCAATTCCTTTCATTCCTTCCACCATCCACTCCGAGCTGAAGAAGCTCCTTGGATGAAAAGCAAGACGTGTTCAAAGAAAATCCAGACAGTCCAGTTGCCTCTTGAAAAAATCTAAACATAGATTAGACACCCCAGTTGAGCAGCATCTGCGTTGCTGTTTTCCCTGACAAATTATTGGTCTCCTACAAGAATGAACTTTAAAACCGAAGTTCAGTCCATTGTGTACACCCCTTCCCCCAGCTGACAGATCATTGTGGGAGAACGGAAGCTAGATAATTCTCACGCTGCTCTTAATTGCCGGTCTCACTCAATGATCTTTACCTTGTCATAGCAAATATAAGCCAATCAGCCCATAATCATCCTCACAGTTTGATACTGTTCGACAATGCAAACTGGAACTGAGGAATAAATAATAGTATGTATACCGTGTGCTCTTCCCTTAAAAGGGCCTCTCCGAATTAAATAAGCCATAGAGAAACCATCAGCGGAGTTACTGTGCCTCCCATTTAAATGGTATGGAAAATCGATGAAAAAGGAAATTTTGTAGGGGAGAAAGACTGTTTCCTTCCATGAGTCTAATGTCTCACACTCTTCCCAAAAATGTTGTTGTCGCTGCTACTGGTGGTGTTGTATCAATGGAACAGTGGTGGGTTTCTGCAGGTTCGCACCTACTCGCGAGAGCCGGTTCGTGAAATTTAGAGAACCGGTGAGAGGGGGTTCCACTGGCGTACCTGGAAGTAAATCTGGCCCGCTGCTGCCAGTGACCCAACGGGAAGGAAAGGAAGGGAAAGGAAGGAAGAAAGGAAAGAAAGAAAGAAAGAAAGAAAGAAAGAAAGAAAGAAAGAAAGAAAGAAAGAAAGAAAGAAAGAAAGAAAGAAAGAAAGAAAGAATTTATCATCAAAATTGAGTCCAAAATTTTGGTTGCTAAGCAAGAGCGTTGTTAAATGAGTTTCACCACATTTTAAAAGGTGGCCACTCCCACCCTGTCACATGACTGCCAAGCCACGCCCACAAAATAGGCCACACCTACAGAGTAGGTTCTAAAAAATTTGAAACCCACCACTGCAATGGAACTAGCCATGTCCTGGGAGATAAAAAAAAATCCAACAGAAAGATGCTCCCCCGCCCCCCAGTTGTTGTAACTAGAATAATTGGGGTATGTCTAGAATTGTAGCTGGGAATATAGTTGTGTTTTTTCTTCTCAAATAGAACACATAGGAAACCCTGTGTTGTTGTAAGTGCGTGTATACAGGAAGTCCACAACTTGCAACAGTCCATTTAGTGACCGTTCAAAGTAACAACGGCTTGAAAAATGTGACTCGTGGCTATTTTTCACAGTTACGACCTTTGCAGCTTCCCCATGATCATGCGATCAAATTTCAGATGCTTGGCAACGGGTTCATACTTACAACCATTTTCTGTGTCCCAAGCTCATGTGGTCCCTTTTGCGACCTTCTGACAAGCAAGATCAATGGAGAAGCCAGATCCACTTAACAACTGGGTTACTAACTTATCAAATGCAGTGATTCGGTTAATAACGGTGGCAACAACGGTTGTAAAATGGGGCAAAAGTAACTTAATACATGTCTCACTTAAAATATAACTGTTGGGCTCAATTGTGGTGGTACATCAAGGACTACCTGTATATTATGGACCACTCTGGAAGGAAGTTCTCAAAATCTTCCAAATCCTGCCCTTCTACTCATTTTACATAGCAGTGTTGTGGCCTGTTGGCCGCCGGCCCCTCCAGCAGCCAAATCAGGAGGTGGCGTGGGAGTCAGGGCCAGCATCAAGCAATCTTAGAGCTCTGAGAAGGAAGAGGGAATAGAGGTGACAGAGAGAGAGAGAGAGAGAGACAGACAGACAGACAGACAGACAGACAGACAGACAGACAGACAGACAGACACAGACACAGACACAGACACAGACAGAGACAGAGACAGAGACAGAGGTGAAGGCTGGACCAGCCATCAGGCGTTACTGCCGGCGTTACTGCCGGTTTGCAACCTGCATGCAACATGCGTGCACAATGTGCGCTGCTCAATATAAATTGTTCTGCTTGCCTGCGCAGAACAATTTACAGTGAACTGCACATGCACAGTCACTGCAATCCAAAATGACGGCGGCCAAGCAGCGGCAAGGGAACCGGTTCAGGGGCGTGCCAGTTCTGTGACCCAGACCTGAATTCCATTACTGGTTCAGCCAAACTGGGCCAAACCGGGAGCAACCCACCTCTGATCATTCCTCAGATGGCGAGTCAACAGCCCCCAGGTCTGGAGGTGGCTGATGAGAAAGAGGAGGAATAGCTGGGTCCAGTGCCTGACACGCAGATGCACAGAAGGCAGAGGAGAGGAGAGTAGTGGAAATCTGTGGGCCGATCCTTGGGACAGAAGAGCTACCGCTGCTAGCGAAGCCCCGCCCTAGATCTGTGGATAAAAGGCAGGGGGGCGGAGGTGAATAGGTGTGGCAGACTATTCATCTCCATGCCAGACAGACTTCTTAGCCTGCTGTGAGAGGGAGACTTTTTGCCGGTGCTGCTGGCGCTCCTAATAAAGGAATCATTGATTTAACCACAGAGGGTTTGTCATATTTGGGGAGCTGGGTCAGAACAAGCAACTGCTGGGTGAAAGGAACAACTACGGTGGGCAATTCACAAAAAAAGTTATCCTGAAACTTTTACATATTAAAAGCTGTAAGGACTTTCACACTGCCCAATTCATTGCTGGGTCACAGTAAACCTTCCAGCAGGAAAAGTACAATACGTTTACTTAATTTTCAGCAGATGGGAGGAATGCCTCTTAGCACAATCACCTTGGCTATGCAATTAGAAAGGGTATTGCAGCATGTGGTGGCATCTGAGACATAAGATTTTCTGGATGACATAAATATCTGCAGCCAATTTTTTACACGTTCATGCCTTGAAATGGGCCAGAGACTCCTTAGATCACCTTGGTGGAAGAAGGAAACTAGGAACTAAAGAAAAATATGTATTGTTCTACTGGACTTTCCATTGAATATTATATCCATTGAATGGCATTTATTAGACATGGTATCCTTCTGAAATGATAATAGCAAACATGAGTGCATCATCTCAACTTTAGTAAAGCACACATACGTTTCCGACTCTAGGAGGCGGTGCTCATCTGCATTTCAAAGCCGAAGAGCCAGCGCTGTCCGAAGAGGTCTCCGTGGTCATGTGACCAGCATAACTAAATGCCAAATGCGCACGGAGCACTGTTACCTTCCCTCCAAGGGTGGTTCCTATTTTTCTACTTGCATTTTTACATGCTTTCGAACTGCTAGGTTGGCAGAAGCTGGGACAAGTAAAGGGAGTTCTCTCTGTTACATGGCGCTAGGAATTTGAACCACCAAACTGCCGACCTTTCTGATCAACGCACTCAGCTTCTTAGCCACCGAGCCACTGCGGCCCTATTCCTATCCCTATCTATATTTGTAAGAATAGCTTGTTGGAAAGAATTCCAGAAGTCATGTTCTCCTTGATTTCTCTAACTTGTGCTATGTTATGGTGATGATTTTATGCTACTGTTTTTAGTTTCTGTATGCAATAGGGCATTCACTTACTTTTTCCATTTTTATCCTAATTTTGTTATTGGTTTATAATGATTCTTTGTAAATTGTCTAAAATCTATTTGATGAGTGGGTTTAAAATGTTTAAAATGTAGAAGACCTTACAGAACCTGGGTACCGAGTGAAAAGGGGAATCTACCTAGAATCCCTATGTAGGCACAAAATAACTAAATCCATCCTCCCCTTGAATGGAGTTGACCAGTGGTGGGTCGCAATTTATTTTACTACCAGTTCACTCACGCGAAGATGTTGCGCATGCACAGAAGCATCTGGGCTGGCAGGCGAAGCCTCCTGCCGCCACCACTACCGGTTCACCCGATCCAGGGTAAGCTGGCAGCAACTCACCTCTGGAGTTGACCCCTTATCTAACTTTGAGCAAGTGCCAGTCCTTAGTTGAGACGATTCCCTTGCCTTAGTTTTTAGCAATACATCAATTTGATTGAAACATCATGTGTGGACCTGGTTTTTCACACTGACCAAAATAAATAAAAGTCCCAAAACCATTCTATCCATGGAAGGATCAAAGCAATCTTTTCAAACTTGGTGGTCTACACATTGGCAGTACTGAAGATATATTACACATACTAGCTGTTCCCAGCCATGCGTTGCTGTGGCCCAGTCTGGTTAAATGGCCAACCAATCTGTGTGTAGATCTACACCTGCACACACAAACACGTACACCCAGCCACCGTATAACCCCTAACCTACCTACCATATTTCTCCCTCTCCCTCTCCATCCTTCTACCTACCTACCTACTTTATTTCTCCCTCTCTCTATCCCTCTACCTACATATCTATTGCATTCCTCCCTCCCTCTCTCTATCCCTATAGCTGCCTGCCTACCTACTGTATTTCTCCTTGAATCTTATGGACAGAGTATTTTATGTCATAAAGGATGACATAATACCTATGGCTCACTGCTCTCTCTGTATCCATCTACCTACCTTTTTTACAATTTTTTACATTTCCGTTGTATGTACCTGGCGCAGGTGTGACATCTACACAATCTATATATATCATTGGTGCCATTCTTGAAAGGAACGTTGTGTGAAAATTTGGAAGCGATCAGTGCAGTACTTTCGGAGATTAGCGATTTTGAACAAACTCTTATTACATTTTTATTTATATAGATTATTACAAATACTACATTTACATTTACACATATTACAAATAATGCATTTACACATGTGACAAATACTACAATTCTCTGAATCCCCATCCACTAGAATTCTGAAACTGTAGTTCCAACAAATTTGGATAGCACTACTTTGAGAAGATTGCACTAAAGAGTCGTTCCGTTATTTTTCAACTCTTCTAATATTACCGGCTTTCTTGAAGTCAACTATAAAGAAATCTTTCGCATCAACATTCAGGTGCTTTGTGTAATCAATTTATTCCCCAGTTGCTGTTTTCTCAAAGGACATGGCATCTTTTTCATCAGCTCCTTCTCTCTGCAAAAGTATTCATTATTCAAACTTCAAGGCTTGCATACATTTGCCTTTCATTTGCAATCATTTTTTTCCTTATAATTTTCTTGCTTTGTTTCTCGTATTCCCCTTTCATCGTTTTACTCCCACCATTCTCCAGAAATCACTTCATTTATTTATTTAAAACATTAGAATAGCCACCCACCTTAAAGCCAAACACTGGGCCATTAAGTTGTTTTCTACTCCTAGCAATCACATAGATGTATTTTCTCCATAATTGGATGGTTTGCAAACCAAAAATAAAACAATACAAATATGTAGCAATAAAAAGCAAAATAAACTATAATGGGCCATGAGAATAACCTTGAGGAAAAGTGAGAGCGGGGAAATCCATAGTCAAGACAATGGGCAGATAGCAGAAATATCAATCCAAAACAGAAATGTAGTTTGACAAAACATCTCAAATTGGATCGTTCCTAGTTTTCTTAGGACTATGATGGCAAACCTATGGCACATGCAGAGCCATTTCTCTGGGAATGCCAGCCATCGCATGATGCTGTCATGGGTTCTAGCCAGCTGACCTTCGTGTGCGCAAGAGCACCAGAAGAGCAGCTCCCTGCCATGCATACTTGCACTGGGAAGCTGAGCTCCTGGTTTCTGGCACACACATGCACGCCAGGCAGCTGCTCTTCATGCACGCATGCACACCAGAAACTGGAATACCACATGATTCCAGCTTCCCGGCACACACATGCATGCCAGGAAACTGCATTTCCAGTTTCTGGCATTTCCCTGCCCACACCCACACGGTCCCATTTCGACACTTGGTGTCAAAAAGGTTCACCAATGCTGTCGTAGGATAAAGGCAGGGAGTGGGGAAGGAGTATTCAAACTTGCAAGATTCTGTTGTAGTAAACCCACACACTAGTGGTGGGTTCCGGCCGGTACGCCCTGGTATGGGCATACCGGTGCCTGCTGGGAGCAGCAGGCACCGTTCCGTTATGGTGCTTCAGAGGGCCCGCCCACCTGCCTGCATTCCTTACCTGTATTTGACCCAACCGGGGATTTGCACACATGCACACAGTGTACGGCACCTGTGTGACACTCTGACGAGCAGCTGGAGCATCGCAGGGTGTGCATGCGTGTACAGCGCGCGTGCATATGGTGGACGCCCAGCCCTGTTGCAGCATATCAATTGCAATGGGATCCGGAACCCAACACTGAGTCATACATACCCACATACAGAGGTCAAAGACCACAATAAAGGTTTTCTTGCTTTACTCCAACTCACTAGATTAAAACATCCCTTTGTACACAATACTACAACACCTTGGATTTCTAGAATTCAACGCAGTTTCTTTTCTTATTAATATTTGTATTCCTTCTCTCCAAATGTTAGTAGCAAACTATTTAAGGATCCAAATAATTCAAGGCCATTCTGATATCTCTTCCCATATTTGGCTTTCCGGTCCTTAAGATTTTCATCAGAGATCCCTTCTCCAGTTTCCTTCCACAGATTCGTAGAGTCCAAAATCTAGCAATCTACAGATGGCCTTGTTACCAAGGGATTAGTATCACAATATCATGATGCAACTTTATCCCTTTCACAAACTTGTGTGTGATGCAGTGCTGGCAGTACAAAAGGGAAGAATTTGCATCATTACATCACAATGTGTGTTCCTTCATGTTGATGTTACTGCAGTGAAGAAGAATAGATGCTTGTAGATAAATCCATGTGGTTTTGCTGGTCCAACTGAAAATGGGAAAATCTGCAAAAATAGCTCTGTTGTAATGTTTATGGTAGTTCACAAGAACAGCAACACATTTCAAACTAAAAGAGATCAACCAGAATTTTTAAAAAATCAATCCAAATTTGAAATCAACTTATTTCAAGTGAAATTGTAAATTGAACATTAAGAAGTAATATTGTGGAAAATGAGAGATATCTCATGATGTTAAGAAACTTGAGAATCTATTGTAACATTGAATTGATATTTTACATGGACACCCAGAATGTGAGAGGTATCAAGGAAAAACAATACTTGCCTTTTTCTCATTCAAAACCCCCATTTCATTGCAAATACAACTTCTAGAAGTTCTTTTAAAAAGATGTGATTGATCCACTGCACAATCATGACCCAAAGTGGATTCTCTTGAACAAGCTTTTAGGAAGAAAAAATAATCAGGGAATTCTATGATAATTTCTCATGTTATGAATACACGTAGCCCTAAGTTCTCATTTTCCACATCCATCAAATTCATTTGCCATGATTTACATGTCACCTCTTGGAAAATGGCATATTGTTATTATTGTTAATTGCAAAGTCATGTCCAACCCATCACAACCCCATGGACAACATTCCTCCAGGCCTTCCTGTCCTCTACCATCCCTCAGAGTCCATTTAAGCTCATACCTACTGCTTCCATGATTCCATCCAGCCGCCTCATTCTCTGTCATCTCCTTATTTTGCCCTCAATCGTTCCCAGCATTAGGCTCATCTCCAGTGAGTCCTTCCTTCTCATTAGGTGGCTAAAGTATTTGAGTTTCCTCTTCAGGATCTGGCCTTCTAAGGAGCAGTCAGGGTTGATCACCTCTAGGACTGACCAGTTTGATTGCCGTGCAGTCCAAGGGACTCGCAGGAGTCTTCTCCAGCACCAGAGTTCAAAGGCCTCAATTTTCTGGCACTCAGCCTTTCTTATGGTCCAACTTGCATTGCAACTGGGAAAAACATAGCCTTCACTATACACACTTTTGTTGGCAGGGTGATGTCTCTCCTTTTTAGTATGCTGTCTAGATTAGCTATAGCTTTCCTCCCCAAGAGCAAGCGTATTAAATAGCATATTAGCAACAGAAAATAGCCATATAAGTAAGTTGTTGTGGCCTAGGCGTTTCTTCTTTCTGTTACTTAAACCACTAAATATTTCCTTCCTGAGGATATAAAGCAGAGAAATCTTCACAGAGGACACAAAGAGCATCTTTAAAGATGTGGCTGCTTGTGCACTTGGGTGAAATGTCTGTCAAATGTAATAACTGTCAGGGTAGAAACTGGCATCTGCTGGTCAATAATAGTGGTCATACTTCACTGCTACCCCAACTGCTACAAATCCAATCCATCTTGCCACCCTGATCTCAAACCAACTGTCCATGCTGTGACAGCTGCCACCTTATTCCACAGCCATAAGCCTTCTTGGCACAAGTCAACTTGAGCACCGCTGAGAAAATGCCTGCCATTGGCTGGAAAAGACACAGGGAAGGAAGCCACCAAGGAACCCTGGGAAGGGGCAACATGTTCAAACCACCTGACAGCCATTCTGAGTTGCATGCAAGTCTCCAAGGTTATTCTTTCTTGAGTGATAAGATTGGACAAGACACAGTAGGCTGGCAAAATCTATTCCGGATTGTTTTAATTGAATGGGTCGCAGACAAGGGGCTACCATTTGTGCATCTATTCCAAATGAAACAATGGATTTAAAATAATTGGACTGACAAGAAAGCTGGCAACCCCTGGGGATAACCTGCTCGCTTTGCTACAGAGACAGGACATGATTGTTTATAATTGCTTGCATTTTATTTTGAATTTCTAGTCCTCTGCCCAGTGCAAACCCACGCCACCCTAAAGAGAGAGGGAGTTTGTTTGGTGCGTTCTTTCTTGGTTTCAAAACTGTCATTTCAACCACAATGGATAATTTTCCCAACCCTTTTCTATTTTGCCTACTTTGTGTCTTATGAAAAGAGGCTCATTAATTTTTTGAAAAGAGAAGCCTTGTTAAAAATGGTCTAAACAGAAGTAATTTGCAGTTAGTTTAAATTGAATGCAAGAAGGCCAACGTAGAGCAAGCTTGAGTGTAAATCATTCTAGTATTTTATTTTAATTTTTTTTGCACTTCTCAGATGTGAAGTTCTAGCCAATTTTTCATTGACTGAGGATCTGGCCTTTAATTGTTCTACTGAATGCCTAAGCCGACTGTGGAGCTTAACAAACTGCAATTAAAAACTATGCAATTATGCATGATAAATCGGAAGGTCAGTCACATGTGTCTTCTAACAGTTGTCTTCTGAGACACTGGCATTTAGTGTTTTCTTCTGGAAAAAAAAAAGGATTTAAAAACTATGAAAGCGAGTTTAAAGAAAAATTAATAGCTAGAAGCTTCAGAAGGGAATTAACCAAAGAGAAAAACTCTTTAGCATTTACAAATGAGCATGGAGGAAAAGACAAAGGATGTATCAGCATGGAAGATTCCTACTTTATGAACATTATTATCAGAAGATAGCAATTTTATGCCTCCTTGTGTGATGACAAATGACTTGGAAGTGGCCTCAGTTACAGAGACTCTGGTCCAAGAAAGACTATGCCACAATAAATACAATGGAATGATTTTATCAGTGATTCTACTACATTTCCAAAGCATCCCAAGTTTTTACATTGTTTCATAGATTGTACAAATCATAGCTTGCTTTTTCCCTACGATTGACTGAATGAACTAGGATTGGCTGGATTTTCCTGCCGTGCCAGAGAGGAGAGCAAAAAGAAAGAGGCTCTTTCCTTAATTCTGATTCTCTTTTTTTCTGAAGAATGTTTAATTTAATTTAATTTAATATTTAAATTTCTATACCGCCCTTCTCCCTTCCGGGACTCAGGGCGGTGTACAGACAGCAGTAAAATCACGAATAAAAACATAGAAAGCAATTAAAAACCTATTAAAAATACATTAAATAATGAATAGCCTGTCTAAAACCTGTTAAAATCCCTACTAAAACCATATAAAACTAAAGCGTTTAAAAGTATGCCAGTTTAGAAACTATGCCAGGCCGGCTGCTCAAAACAGATGGGTCTTCAAAGCCCGATGGAAAAGGCGCAGGTCTGTGATCGTACGAAGGTCAGGGGGTAGGGCATTCCAGAGGGCGGGGGCTGCCACAGAGAAGGCTATCCCCCTGGGGGTCGCCAGTCAACATTGCCTGGCCGACAGCACCCTGAGGAGGCCCTCTCTGTGGGAGCGAACTGGACGGTAGGAGGCATTTGGTAGCAGGAGGCGGTCTTGCAGATAGCCAGGTCCCTTGCCATGGAGCGCTTTAAAGGTGGTTATATAACTGAATTCTGGATTAGACATTTGGGGTGACCAGTGGTGGGCTTCGAAAATTTCAGCAACGAGTTCTCTGCCCAGTTTCTGGGTGGGTGTGGCCATGGCGGGAGTGGCCTAATCAGCTCCTGAACCATTGGAGGGGGGGGTGTTTTTGCCTTCCCTGGACTCTGGAGGCTTTCCTCGAGCCTCTGAGAGGGCAAAAACTGCCTGTTTCTGGCCTTCTGGAACTTCCAGGTGGCTGCTTTCCCCCCTCCCTGAGCCTCCGCGTGGGCCCTGCACTTACCTCGCATCCAAAATGGATTACATGGAGACTCCTGGGAGGCAGTGGTGGGTTTCAATTTTTTTTAGAACCTACTCTCTAGGTGTGGCCTATTTTGTGGGCGTGGCTTGGCAATCATGCGACAGGGTGGGAGTAGCCACCTTTTAAAATGTGGTGAAACTCATTTAACAACGCTCTTGCTTAGCAACCAAAATTTTGGACTCAATTGTGATGATAAATTCTTTCTTTCTTTCTTTCTTTCTTTCCTTTCTTCATTCCTTTCCTTTCCTTCCTGTTGGGTCACTGGCAGTGGCGGGCCAGATTTACTTCCAGGTACACTGGACCCCCTCTGAACCCCCTCTCACCGGTTCTCTAAATTTCACCAACCGGCTCTCGCGAGTAGGTGCGAGCCTGCAGAAACCCACCACTGCTGGGAGGGGAAGGGTGGGGTGGGCAGGGCCAGCCAGGGGTGGGATTTGGAGGTTCTTCGAACTGGCCATAACAAACCTGGGTGAACCTGTAGCAGCCCACCCCTGGGGGATGACCCATTTTTTTAAAAAAATGTTGGGGAAAATTGCACATTTCTGTAAATGGCCATTCTTGATTGTCACACTGATAATCCTTATATTCCAATAAATAGTGGTAAAAGTATTGTTTTTAGAATTTCATGCACTGTTTTTAAGCAAATATATATATATATACCCAGAAAAATAACATTGCATGTGTGTGGGGGGGGGGTTTGTGGGTTTTTTGGGGGGTGGGTGGGTTTGCTTTTGTTTTGTGTTTTTGTAATTTTAAGGAAAAAAATGAACATAAAACCTAATGATTCAGAACTACACATCTAAAAAAAAATCATCTCTGTGTTAAAGTTCAAGACAAAAGTCTCAGAGCCCGCAATGTGTTTTTTTTATAGTCATATTGAGACGAAGTGTTCCCAATGGCAAATTACACATGATGGATTTGTCAGGAAATTAAATGCCAAGTAATGGACATCAGTGCTATCAAAGGGATTCCCTGTCTGATGGAAATGTTGGCACACATGAAGGGGAAACGGCAATGATATATAATTTTAATTGGACTCCGTCATGACAGCCTGACCATATGCCAATAATAATCCGGAGGAAGGATAATAGCATGAACAGAAAGTAAGATAATGAGTATATATCTTGCAGTTTCTCTAGAACTAATTGTGACAGGTTTTCATCTATTTTTAGAATGTCATTTTGCCGTGGAAATTCATTTATGTTTGAAAAGAAATGATAGCCTGGTGATCCAGGTCAGAAATGTACTTTAATGAGAGATGACTGTTATAAAAGCAGCCAGAAAAGCCTACAACCTTCTTACCTGTAACAAATACTCCTTTTTTGGTACTACACCCTCACCATGGCGCCTATAGAGAGAGCATTGAGAATAGGAGGGAAAATATCTGTGTTTAGAATATCACTTAGAAATGAGAGGGGAAAGAGTGAAATACAACATCAAGAAAACCCAAGAGAGAGATTTCCATTAAGATGTCCATGTACTAATTGAAATAGATACATGCAATTAAATTAAATACATGGCAACACATCTCACCCTGGAGGACAGGTCTGTGACCCAGTGACCTTTGGATCTGCATTCTGTCCCAGGGCTTAAGTGCTAATGGACAACATCAAAGCACCAATGTCCACTGTGCCATCCAGGCAACCCTTCGGGCAAACAGCTAAAGTCTCATTCAGCAGAAAGAACAAATAAGTCCACTTAGATACGATGAATTTTACTCTGAAAACAAGTGGAGCAATGCATATGTATATCTATATCTATATCTATATCTACTGTATATCTATATGTATACGTATATCCTAGTAAAGTAGGAATGTCAAACTCAATATCATTGAGGTGGCATCCGCGTTGTGTTTGATCTTGGGGGGGAGGGGTGTGTGCTCAGGATGGGCATGGCCACCTTGACGTCATTCATATTAGGGATGTTTATGGTGGCCCGAGTACTCTGACAGCAAAAACGGGTTCCCAAGCTTTGTTTTCAGCCATGATGGCCTCCTGCAGCTCTCTGCCAGCAAAAATAAAGATCAAGGGGGTGCTTGCAGCCCCCCAAGGCCCATTTTTGCCTGTGACGCAGTGGTGGGTTTCTGCAGGCTTGCACCTACTCGCAAGAGCCGGTTGGTGAAATTTAGAGAACCTGTGAGAGGGGGTTCCACTGGCGTACCTGGAAGTAAATCTGGCCCGCCACTGCCAGTGACCCAACGGGAAGGAAAGGAAAGGATAGGAAAGGAAAGGAGGAAGGAAGGAAGGAAGGAAGGAAGGAAAGAAAGAAAGAAAAAAAGAAAGAAAGAAAGAAAGAAAGAAAGAAAGAAAGAAAGAAAGAAAGAAAGAAAGAAAGAAAGAAAGAAAGAAAGAAAGAAAGAAAGAAAGAAAGAAAGAATTTATCACCACAATTGAGTCCAAAATTTTGGTTGCTAAGCAAGAGCGTTGTTAAATGAGTTTCACCACATTTTAAAAGGTGGCCACTCCCACCCTGTCACATGACTGCCAAGCCACGCCCACAAAATAGGCCACACCTACAGAGTAGGTTCTAAAAAATTTGAAACCCACCACTGCTGTGACGGCCTCCTGCAGCCTTCTGCCAGTGAAAATGCAAGCCTCCAGGAGTTTCGTTTTTGCTGGCAGAGGCACCACAGGCTGGTCCTTTGCTATTTCCAGGGTGGCCCCGCATGCCAGATCTAAGCCGGATGTGGCTTGCGGACCTTGAGTTTGACACCCCTGGAGTAGTCCATTAAATGCAGGCTCTAAAATTTGTTTAAAGGCATGGTTCTCTAAGATCATCCTGATTCACCTTTAAAATAATCTTCAGGAGAAGATACCTTCGTAAAGAGGATACTGCGTTGTAAAATAGGCCATTGCATTGCCTTAGGCTGGTTTTATCTACAATAAAATATTTCAGAGTATCAGCAGCTGATACAAAGAACATTTGTATTCAAGATTCCATCAGGCAGGAAGCCTGAAATCCATTTTAAGGGTCAAATAACTTTTTTTTTATTGTTCATAGGAGCCTTCGCTTACTTCTACTACAAAATCTGTAAAAAGTTTCTCCTGAGCCTTGGGATTCTAATCCTGTATAATGGCAAAAGAGTAGTAGTGGTTGAAATAAGAAGATATTCTTCCTTTTCTTTTTGCAGCCAATGACAGTAAATAAGTAAGCATGCAATATTATTCTATTCTATTCTGTTCTGTTCTATTCTATTCTATTCTATTCTATTCTATTCTATTCCATTCCATTCCATTCCATTCCACTCCACTTTATTCTTCCCATGGTGACAGAGTGGTTAGAATGCAGTACTGCTGGCTAACTCTGCCGACTGCCAGCAGTTCTATTATGAATGGCTCAAGGTTGACTCAGACTTCCATCCTTCTAATGTTGGTAAAATGAGGACCCCGATCATTGTGGGCAATATGCTGACTCTGTAAACCACTTAGGGAGGGCTGTAAAGCACTACGAAGTGGTATATGTCTAAGTGCTGTTGCTAAGTGTATTTGGAAAGCGGCTGAGATTTCATCCACTTCATTTATTCTTTTCACTCCATTTCAAGGGGTTTTTTTTTCATCCAACCTTCCCTCCTTTGGCCACCCACAAACAAACAGGCTTTATTTTCCATAATAAGCAACCCTGCAGATATCATCCTTCCTGACCCAGGAATTAGATTTAGGTCAACCACAACCAGCTCTCCTTATTAAGAGAAGAAACAAACTCACACAGAGACAGAAAATGCATTATCTGACTTGTGCCCTTTCCATCATCTGTCTGAAGAAGACCTCCTGCTAGGTAGTGACACATTTTGATGTGATGCGCCACAATGGTTGGGGAGCTAGGGAGAAGGCAGGAAAATGACTAACAAAAAATAGATGGAAAGGTAAATGAAGAAAAAGTAATGATCACCATTGCCAAGCCTTGCTCCACAGGAAAGCCTGGATGTCTTCAAGAAGGCAGATATTCAAATCTTATAGAAGGCACTGACTGAGGGAAAGGTGATGGAAGAATAATCCTATAGACAAGGGGAAATAGGAGACTAAGGAAACAGGATTTTCAAAGAGTAGCCCAAAAGTGAGAAAATAGGAAAATAACCCTAATCTTAAACTGTTTCTCCATCTAGCACAGTACCCTGAATTTAAAGCCTGGCCCTCTAAAAGGATGCAAATGACCAGCTGTGAGGAGTATACATCCTTCCATTCCCCACTATCATGTCAGAGCTGAAAGAACTTCTTGGATGAGAAGTGAAACGTCTTCAAAAGTCCAGTTGCTTCCTGAAAATAGCACCTTTGGGACTACCCTGAGTTTTGACTGGCAGTCTGTACTCAGGTAGAGAAATATATTCCTCCCTGTCCCAGTGATATTCCAAGGACCAAATGTGTGTGTGTCCTTCAGGCACTATAGTGGAAGGAGCTCTCAAACCTACAGTACAAACTTATCAGAGCAGGTTCTATGTAATCAACCTACAAAACAATATATATGTACCAGGGGTGGGTTCCTGCCAGTTCTAACCTCTTCTATAGAAGGGGTTCCACAAATCTACAATGCCGTTGAGAACCGGTTCCAGCTCCCTCCACCCGCCCATCCACACATCATCAAGATGAAGAGCGAGAGGAGGAATTCTGGGAGTTGAAGTCCACAAGTCTTAAAGCTGTCAAGTTTGAACACCCCTGGGAGTTTTTTTTCTAAAGGGTTATGGGTGCAAAAGTCTTCTAACTTGACAGCTTTAAGACTTGCATGCTTCAAATGCCAGAGTTTCTGAGCCAACATTTTGGTTGCTAAGAGCATTGTTAAGTGAGTTTTACCACATTTTACAAGTTGGCCGCACCCACCCAGTCACATGACTTCCAAGCCACTCCCACCCAGTCACATGGCTGGCAAGCCACTCCCACCCAGTCACATGACCAACAAGCCACTCCCATAAAGCAGGCCACACCTACAGAAGAGGTTCTAATTTTTTTTGAAAAACAACAAATAGTGATGACTAATTAAGATAAAAAATAAATAAATAGCATATAAAGTTCTAAATCTATACACCAAAGAAATCATCAGCCTATGATCATTTGGAGCCCACATTTCCCTTCGAAGACAACCCCCTACCAGTGCCATACAAACAAAATCATAATCTCGAAAACCAAGCACGATGCAGAATGATGTGTTTCCTACCTTTGACTGGAAACCCACCACAAACCGACCAGTATATTCATCAGCAATATATGAGGAGACAAATGAATTATAATAGAGAAAATGGATCCCAAGATTCATTGTTAGCCCCTTTAGCAGCTGACATGCTAAACCACATTACAACTTAAAATAACTCCTTAACTTTAATATTAGAATGCTAATAACCCCCAATCAAAAACAATAGGTTGAGGGGGAAAGTTAAAAGATGTTCTTGATTACTTATCGGCTAAAATGGTGCACCTCTATAAATTCTATAATTACTATAATTAATTCTATAGCTACTATAATTCAGTTTTGGTTGCCCCAATGTAAAAAAGATGTGGAGACTCTAGAAAGAGTGCAGAGAAGAGCAACAAAGATGATTAGGGGACTGGAGGCTAAAACATATGAAGGACGGTTGCAGGAACTGAGTATGTCTAGTTTAATGAAAAGAAGGACTAGGGATAACATGACAGCAGTGTTCCAATATCTCAGGGGTTGCCACAAAGAAGAGGGAGTCAAACTATTCTCCAAAGCACCTGAGGGTAGAACAAGAAGCAATGGATGGAAACTAATGAAGGAGAGAAGCAACCTAGAACTGAGGAGAAATTTCCTGACAGAACAATTAACCAGTGGAATAGCTTGCCTCCAGAAGTTGTGAATGACCCAACACTGCAAGTCTTTAAGAAGATGTTGGATAACCATTTGTCTGATTATTAGTGGTGTAGGGTTTACTGCCCAGGCAGGGGGTTGGACTAGAAGACTTCCAAGATCCCTTCCAACTATTCTATTCTATTCTATTCTAATTCAAAGATTCCAGAGGCTACTTTAGAAAAAGCCAGGTTTTCATTCTTAGCAAAACTGGGTCAGAAACATTTGCTGATTCGATTCAAATAATCAAGTGATCTGACCGTAAATCCTGATCTATATTCTGTCTATTTCATATTAAGCAATTAGAAGAAACAAAGATAGTCTAGAGCCATGGTGGCATGCAGAACCATTGCTTAGGGCACGCGAGGCATTGCCCTGTCAGCTCCAGTGCGCATGTGTGCATTGGCCAGCTGATTTAGGCCTTCTTTTGAGGCCGTTTTTCGCCCTCTGGAGGCTTCAGGGAAGCTGCTGAAGCTTCTGGAGGTGGGGGGGAGGCTGTTTTCACCCTCCCCAGGCTCCTAGAAAGCCTCTGGAGCCTGAGGAGGGCGAAAAAAGCATGCCAAAAGCAGGGGGTCACACACATAGCATTATGGGTGTGGCACACCCACGCACAACCTCCCTGTGCTCCCCACGCTTTTGGCACGCAAGCCAAAAAAGGTTAGCCATCACTGGTATAGAGCTAGTAAAAACTATGACAAAAAGCAAACAGACAAATGGAAACAATATGATATAAGTAGAACCATATGCCCATCCATTCAGCAGATCTCTCTCCTTATCACCGGTTAGTAAAGCAACAGAAACACAAAGAAAGTATCTTCTGTTTTTTCTCAGTGTCAAGATTAGTTCATGTTTCTCTATGAGCTTTTATGCACATCATGAATATATTTAGATTTATTGCCTCTTTTGCTTCGAGAAACTCAGTGAACTCCTATGAATCATAATCCAGGCCATGCCAGATTTAATCCATTCTCAGTAGAGAGTTTCTCAAGGAAAAGTCTTGCAGTTGAACTAAGCCAAACACTCCTATGATTTGCTATGGCAGTTTACCAGCCATCATTGCAGCCACTGACTGAAGATTACATACATGAGACAGCCGTGTGGCTGTAATTTGGCAGTGCATTTCCTAATTAAGATGTGAAGCAAGTGCCTTTCTGGGAATAGTATTTAATCCATTAAAAAACCATACGTTAAAATATCTCTTCGCCACCACTGGTCAATTCAATTCAAACCTTTATTGTCAGAATACAACATGTGTACAATGAGATTGGCTGAGCCTCCCTTTGTGGCCCTGCTCAAGCCAACCCAACTCACAGTGAAAGACAGAAAATTCCTAACCCAGTATCCCTGAAAATAAGCCCTCCCTGAAAATATTGCAGCCATGAGGTGACCACACTCACCGCCTACTACACCTCAAAAATAATAAGACCTCCTCTAAAATATGGCCAAGTGCTTATTTTGGGGATCAAAAGAAAAGACCCTGTCTTATTTTCGGGGAAATGCGGTACTAACAAATACACAATCCTACTTGCACCATGTTGCCTTATTGCACATCATGCCGGCCCCGCACGTCAATCGTACTACGTTGTTGTAAAGTTATTTTCCATTCAGAAGTCTGACAGCCCAGAACATGATATTGTGTATCATCACTCCTACTTTAACACGGAGAATGACCATGCAATTGATAAGCCCCTTCTTAAGATTTCTTGGACACTAGATCTCTCACTATATCTTTCCCCCCATTCTTCAAGTATAAAACAAATGTGAGAAACTTTGACCTATACACAACCAGTCTCATCATTATCGATGCTGGCCCTAAATCTTCTGTGCTGGATATGGCTGGGTTGCCAGCTTAGCTGGTTAAGAATCATGCTAAAATAATATTACTGTGAAAAGTGAAAAATGAACAGATAGATGATAGATTTGGGTAGATAGATGATAGATAGATAGATAGATAGATAGATAGATAGATAGATAGATAGATAGATAGATAGATAGATAGATAGATAGATAATCTATACTTACACACACACACACACACACACATATAGAGGGAGGGAGGGAGGGAGGGAGGGAGGGAGAGGAGGGAGGGAGGGAGGGAGGGAGGGAGGATAGATATTTGGAACACGTAGAGCCATGATGGCGAGCCAATGGCACGCAGGCCCAAAGTGGCACTTGGAACTATGTTGCCTGGCATGCGCAGCATCACCCATTCCTCTTCCGGATTTCTGGTGCTCACATGCACCAATCAGCTGGCCTTTGTAGTGTGGCAATGCCAAAAACTGGAAGAGCTGGTCTTACATTTTCCAGCGTAAGTATGATTTCCAGCCAGCTGACCATCGCGCGTACAGTAACCAGAAGACTGGCTGGTTGGCACGCTTGCACGCGCCAGAAACCGAAGGTTCATTTTTCATCATGCTCATGCCCCGTGGGCAGCTCCTCTTCCAGGTTGCCAGATGAGCGCGTGCAAAGTGCATGCATGCCCACACTTCCTTTTTGTCACTCGATGCCAAAAAGGCTCACCATCACTGACATAGAGTAACTTGATTAACAGTCCAATTGTATTATTCTTCATTGATTCCAGTGGAATAGACAAAAGCCATGTATCTGGCTTTTTGTTCCCTGCTTTCCCCCGCCTAATATTGAAGAGACGCTTTCTACTCAGGTTTCATTTACAGAGAACACTCCCAATAATATAAGCCTGGAAGCACCCAATTCAGAGACAGCCTGTCATTGAATGTAACATGAAAACAAGATGGATTTGGGCACATCCATCAATGCTTATCCAAAATTCACTCACAAAAGTCTGCACACCTGAACTTAAACTAGATATTCGACATATAGTACATGTAAACGTCTTATTATTCAAATATACTGTTAGGAAAAGAATATATCATATATCACTTCAGCAAAGTCTCCAGGGATCTTTGAAACTTTGTATGTTGATAGAGTCCTAATCTGGATTGCCCTCCCCATCGCTGCGTTTTTGTACATGAAAAAGACTCCGATCTATCTGTGCAGCCACACAGCGAAAAATCCGAAGAGGTTCAATATATTCAGCCTTCACCTTTTTCAGAAAGCTGAAGCTGCATTCTGCATTATTACTCTGCTACCCCTTTGCTAGAGCTGTCTTCTGAATTGTTTCCAACACGTCAACCTCATTTCTGCACCTCCGTCGTATAGATCACATGGCCCAGGGCACATTTAGTATGGTAGAGCTATAAATCTACATACATAGACATGAGTCACACTAGGGGAGTCTGGAAGTGAATCAAATCTGGTTAGAAATAATAAGCTGCGCCAATCTAACGGCTCTGCCTCATTGATTCCCCATCCGGGAGTAGCGCATAAACTGGAAATGATCTGCACCAATGCAAGTCTGAAGCAAAATAAAATCTTTTCGGTATACTGATAAAAACACACCTGGATATAATATGTGTATATTCCTTTCTCTCCCCTCCCCTCAAACCGCACAAATAAAACAAAGGCCATTGGAATAACAAATAATGGCAAAGAGTCACCCTGGACCCATTCTGAAACAACAGAATACACTTTAAAAAGCAGTAAAAACCAATAAAAATCCAGTCATCTTGAAAAAGGAGAGTCTTAGCTGCAATAAAGGCAGTCAATAAAGAAGCTCTCTCATTTAAGCATCAAATGCACATTGTTTTGCAACACCTGTTATTCAGCCATAATAGCTTTCTTAACCTGTCAAAGTGTTTAAGCTGAGGAAAAGGAATGGGCCTCCAGCTGTGCACTTCGGCAGAGAAAGCCTGCGCGAAGCAATATTAGTTTAATGAAATGTGTACAGATTGTAATTGTGGTAATAAGAGGGCAATTCCCCCAGGGGCAGTAGGAAGGCGGCGAGTGCAATCAAGCAGAAAAACAGAAGCCATTGCGGAAGAGAGAGCGGGAAAGAGAGGAGGGAGAGAGAGAGAGAGAATGGCAAAGGAAAGCTTTAGGATGAAGCTTCAAATCCCACTCATGCCAATCTACTGAAGTGTTAAAAGATTCATCTGCCAGACATATTGGTTGATCCACCAACAAATCAGAAATACAGTTATAGCTTGGGATGTATTAGCTTAGTTTTTTTGCTGCAGCTCTCTAGGGAAGGCTGGGGGAAACTGGCCACAGATCATCACTTTCCATCACATATATTCAGGAATGATGATGATGATGATGACAACGACACTAAAAAATACAGTGGAAAAAGAAAGTGCCATAGAAAGGGAAGAGACAATTATTTTGTTGACTCGTGCCATTAAATCCGCAATTCGGTTAAAGCAAAAATAGGGGATTCTTGGCAAGCAGAATGTTTAGCGTTTCCATGGAGGATAGTACAATAGAATGAAGAATGATGACGTGATTTTAAAAAATCCAGACCATGGCATTTTCTTTACACATTGTAGAACAAGGGGCCGTCTCAAGATTTCTCCATTTTTAATTTAAAATTCTGTATTTAGTTATCCAATTCCCGCCTATTTATTAGACCAGAATGTTTGGTTTCATACATTGAATCTTTAACCTCGTCCTCTCCCTAGGGATTCTTCAACGAATGATGGGTGGGGGAAGGAATCAGGAACTAGATGACTTGAGAAGGAAATAGGCTGATGGTAAGCAGTCTGGTTCTCAGTTTCCCAACAGATGGCTGGTCAGTCAGGCAGCAGAGAAAGATGACCAAAGCACCAAACTTCTTCCAGGCTCTGTAGGGGTAGCTAATATGTGATCTAAACAACCAATATAATATGACTTTGGAAACTGACTTGAAATTGACACAGGAGGATTTTTTTTATGACCAAGGAAGAACACTAGATATCTTGAATCCTAGATTTTGTACATAAAATTACAAGATCTATCTATCTATCATCTATCTATCTATCTATCTATCTATCTATCTATCTATCTATCTATCTATCTATCTATCTATCTATCTATCTATCAAAATGGCTGTTTGTGTGCATTTGTATGTTCCAGCATAACTCTGGAATGCCTTGAGCAATTTCAACCAAACTTGGTACACAGACTATTTACTCTCTGGAAACAAATATTGTGGGGGTAAGACACCCATAACATCCTTCTGTGTGTTCTGTTAAGATACAGCCTGTTGTACCTTAAAATGCCTTCTATTGTACAGCACAGTGAAGTTGCCATGGCAACGGCTTCACGGTACTCTACAAGGGGGCTCCCTCTGGTAAGGGGGAAAATCCAACATTAGAAATTACGTTTGGTCTGGACATTTTCCCCCTATAAATAAATACCTGGGCAATGTCGGGTTATCAACTAGTTATATATAATGACATATAGGCAGAGAGAGTTAATTGTTAAGGTAGAAGACTAGAAAATGGGCAATCTTGGGTCAGTTGCTCTCTCTTCATCCTTAGGAAGTAGGTAATGGCAAACCCCTTCTGAAAAACCAAGAAAACTTCAGCAACCTGTGCAGGCACTCTCCAAGAATTGGACATGATGGTACAGGAAGAATATATATTTGGATAATTATGAAAAAGTAGATGTTCTAGAAAGGGATAGTCTCCTGTGTTTCCCCCGGGAAAGATCAAGCAAAATTATTAACAAAGGATTGAGAAATAATAATACATCTCTAGCTTCTGCAACTTCTAGCAAGAATGCAATCAAACATTAATTAAGATACAAGTGATGGATCCCATTTGAGTATCACTCCAGCTAACCTGGAGTTTGTTTTATTATGTGCTATTGAGTTGGACGTTATTATTGTGAGGTGGCTTAGTGGCTAAGATACTGAGTTTGTCAATCAGAAAGGTTGGCAGTTCAGTGGTTCAAATCCCTAGAGCCACGTAATGGAGTGATCTCCGGTTATTTGTCCCAGCTTCTGCCAACCAAGCAGTTCAAAAACATGTAAAAATGCAAATAGAAAAATAGGAACCACCTTTGATGGGAAGGTAATAGTGTTCTGTGCGCCTTCTGCATTTCGTCATGCCGACCACATGTTGGCATGTTGGTGACAAATCTCTAGATAGCTTGTCTTCATGACATTCTATCCCCAACCTGGTCCTTCAGATCTTCCAGCAGTATACATATCACCACTATAATTGAAACCATCCACATTGCTCCTGGCTGCCTCTTCTTCTCTTTCCTTCTGCCTTTCCTTGCATGATACACTTCTCCAGAGAGCCAGGTCTTTGTACCATTTGCTTTCTGCCTCAAGTGATAATTCTGGCTCCATGTTTTTGTTTTGTATGCTTTCCATGGCAGTCTTGGGATTCTCTTCCAACATCAAACTTCAAAAGCATCGATTCTTTTTCTACTCTGCTTCGGTAAGTCCAACTTTTGCTTCCATAGAGTGTCACCCCCCAAAAAACCCTGTTGTTTGCATGATTCTGATCTTTGTAGGTGTAGACAACTCCCTGCAACCTAATGCATTTCCACTGCTCTTCTACCAAGTGTTAGTCTGCAGAGCATTTCTGAATTCTGACTGCTGCTTCTTTTATTTTGGACTGGGATGCCATACAGACTGCAAAAAACTTGAATTCGGTTGATTGGTATCTGTGTTTCAGAAATATACATCGACAAACACGACACCTTAAGCCTTCAGAATTTCTGGAAGAGGATTGAAAACTCTTGAACCAAATATAATTTGATATTTTGTCAAGACAAGCTGACAAAACTTTCCAAGGTAAAACAAGGGAAGAAGGATTGCGGTTACTCATTCTTCTAGGTGCGTGTAGAGACGAGCACCCACACCCACACAGATACACACAAATAAGTCTTTGGTCTCTTTAAGCAATAGCTCCAGGAAAGCATGCTCCATTCCCCAGCTGTAATCTTGTACTGTGAGGTGACATGATCACCTTTCATCAGCCACATCCCCTCCTGATCTGTGATGTCATATAGAACAATGTGACTGATACAACCTGACACACCATGTCACAATGCCAGGCTTGCCAGCTGGGAAGCTGACAAAAACAAAGCAAGCTAAAGATAGAGAAAGAGAAGGGGGAAATCTATCCTTTCCTCCAGAGCTTCACTGTTCGAAAACAAAAACATAACAAATGAGTTACAACCAATGTTGGAACACTCTTACTCCTCTCCTCCCCAAAGAAAATTTCAGAGTAAAACAATGTGTTGGATGCAAAGGTCCTTCAAGTGATTGAATGTTCTTTCATGTAATTACTCATTTTCTCAGATTGCTCTATACCGAGACAAAGGAATGGGCAAAACATCTTTCAGTTCTGCCTTGTCCTACTTGTTTCCAAAATAAAGAAATGGGCACAACGAGTCAGAGTCAGAAGAGAACATAACACTAGATTTGTTCTGACCTAGGCTTCCAAGAGCATGAAGCAACTCCTTGTCTCGACAAAAACCCCTTTTATTAATTGATTGTGAACTCTTCTCATTCACATCCAGTAAAGTCTTTCAAGGGAGGATTTACAGTCACAGACCTTATCTGGCTTGGAGAGCTGACAGGCCGATATCTGCAAAACTTGCCGGAGAGTCACGAACCAATTAAGCAAACTAATTGTCTTCTGCAAACTCCACTTCCCTTTTGCTCCTCTTTTATTTCCTCTGGAAGAGGCCATTCATTGTCCATCTGTGGCCTTACTCCCAAGTTGACCTCTGTTCTTTAGCTGTTCCCTTTGTCTGGCAACTCTGTGCACGTGCACACTGGGAAGTTTCCAGCTGTTTGTCTGCCTCACTGATGTCTGACTCTGAAAACAGTTGATAACTGGCATACAGCCCTGGCCCCCTCTCTGCCTCCAACACAGAGCCCTCATCAGAGCCTTCCCCAGACTCCAGGACTGGCCCATGTTCCTCCTCAATCTCCTCACAGTCCAAATCTCTGCTGGCCACTGGTGGGCCACAACAGGATTTAAATGTTCCATGGGATGGTTTACTTTTAGGGTATCTCATATGCAAAGGAATCCATATTGCTCTTACAGAATTACTGACCTGGTTAATTTTCATCTTTCGCAGGTCAAACCATCAAAATATGACTTCACCAGTTTCAATGACAACTATTCTAACATGCCAAAAGCAGATTTACTCCCAAGAAATGCAGAGAAAACTTCAGAATGGCTATGAGAGTAGTTGTCAACTTATCCCCCCCGCCCCCCACGTGGTTAGGGTTCATTCTTGTCTTAATGCTGTGAGACTCTTTACTCACTAAATCCACAAGATTCCACTACCCATCTTTTTTTTTTCCTGGCCTTCTGGCAACCTACTGTGACATGAAAAGGTAACACTGAAGTTCTCAATGCATATTCATACCTACTTGAAAAAGAGAACACACTACACTCCAGTATGAAGGTGCGATTTCTAGACAATGGGCAAAAACCATTGAGTTGAGCAATAGTTGCTTCATAGAAGGCAACAGATGTAGGTATTATATCTAGAGATAGTCTTGCCTAATTACGTCTCGTGTATAACCTGCATATTCAGGCAACTTCTTTTTATGTAACTTTGTGGGGGGGGGACATACCTTGCCTCTATTGCTACTCGACCCTTGATATTTCTCTCAATCAATGCTGGAAAATTAGGATGGGAAAGAGTAAGGTCATCCTTGCTATGTTTTATTCATGCTGGTCCAGTGATGGTTTGCAGGAGGTATGCCCCGGTAAGGACGTACCGGAGCCTGCCCGGAGCACTGGATATTGTTCTGGTTTGCTGCTCTGGAGGACCCACCTGCCTGAGCTCCTTACCTGTCTTTTAAGGCTTCCGCACTTCTGCACACGCGCATGGCGTGTACAACGCCTGCACGACACTCCGCTGAGCAGCTGGGGCATTGTGGAGGCTTGCGGAAGCATCGCTAGCAGCTACAATGCATGTGCACGCCGCACGTGTGTGTATGTTCACCATGCTCCCCCATGTGGTCGATGCCAGGCCCGTTCCAACCATACCAGTTGGAACGGGATCCTGAACCCACCAATGTGCTGGTCTTAATTGTAACATATATTAAACTTTAGTTTTTTAGAATAAATGTCCTCAAACTATATATACAGTCCAACTTGGCTTTGACTAGCAAAGCAGGCATCATCTACCAGTTTTTTTTCACTTATTGATAGCCTCTGAGCAGTTTTCAGCCAGTGGTGGGATTCAAATAATTTAAAAACCAGTTCACCCAGGGTCAGGTTGACTGTCATGGGAGGCATGACCCACCCTGACCCTGGGTGAACTGATTGTTAAATTACAAAAAAAAAACCTGCTATCAAAGTGGATCCTGGGCGTTGCGCTCTGCTCCAAAGGAGAAACGAGCAATGGAGTGGCTGGCACAAGGGAAGGAGGAAGAGCAGGCAGAAGAAAGAGAGAAAGCCTTCTGCTTCCCTCATGCCGGCAGCTCCATTGCCCATTTCTCCATTGCAGCGCAGCGCCCAGGATCCACTTTGATAGTGGTGGGGGAAGTGGGTAATTTAACAACCAGTTCACATGAACCAGTGAGAACCGGCTGAATCCCACCACTGTTTTCACACCTGGTAAAAGTCTGGATGAGAGGTGACTTGGGCAACCTCATAAGTCTATCCAAAGGATGGATGAGAGGTGACTTGGGCAACCACATAAGTCTATCCAAAGGATTTTTTTAAAAGACAATATTCTCTATTATTTACAACCTACTTACAGCTCTCTAGTACATAGCAGGATTGAGTTGCAAATGTAAAACAAGAAGACCTATTAAAAATAGAAAAGTTAAATGTGTGGACTTTGCCTTAAGCTGTCTTTGATTCAGGGGCAAATGGAAACTGACAACTGACTGCTGAGAGCGACTGACTTTTATTCTTTTGATGATGAGATAGACAGAGGCTAATGGCTTTTTTTTTCCAGTTGTAATAGCTTTTACCATTCCTGTTAATATCAGTCTGTAAAATGATAATGGCCTGTGATAATGAAGGACACTGGCCATACATGGAGACTCAGTTCCTTCGCAATGTTTTTGCTCTCTGAAATTATTTCATGGATTTAAACAGATTTATAGCTGGATTTTTGCATTAAAGAAATCAGGAGATAAATCAAAAAAAGTTATATCCTTTTCTGGATTTAACAAAATACATAATAGAGACACACAAGTAAATCTAAGGTTTCATTCTCATTAGCTGCAACGTGTTTGAAACCAAGCATAGATCTCAGAGGATAGCAAATGGCCATAGAAGCATTAAAGGGCTGTGTGTGTGTGTATTTGTGTGTGTGTGTGTGTGTGTGTGTGTGTGTTGGTTTTATGAGCTGATCAATAAATTTACATTTGAGAGACCAAGATAGATCTATTTCGAGCTTATTAGCTCTCATCAGTTGGCCACACCCCACTGGACCCATATGCTTGCAGTAAAAAAATGACAATAAAGTTGTCTTATCTTAAACTTTTCTATGTTCAGTGTCCGAATGTTTTTGGAATGAAGTGTATATTGGCCCCTCTCTTTCCATAACAAAAATGCTCCTGGCTCAATTGCACTTCTTTGGAGCACTTCCTGAACTGACTATAATCCAGTTCAAATTAGGATATACAAACAGCAAAAGAGTAGGGCACAAATGTAACTCTGGTGCTTCTTCTCTCCAGCGTCTAGCATCAGGTAGCAGGTGTGAAAGGCAATTGAATTTGTGTTCACTTGAACTAAAAGCACATTCTGAGTTCCGGCTTTATTTGTGTCAGGCAAAGGCCTACACTTATGTTCAGATAAACTTAAGTGCACCTGCCCTTCAGATCTTCAGCCTGAACATGAGTTGAGATGAGACACAGGCTGGATAAGGCATAGCCAGTCCAAAATAACCTCAAAGAAACTCTTTTACTGTTACTTGAACACAGGATATTTTTGTGATCTTCTCAAATCATTTTCAAATGTAAATTACACGATTTTAAGAGACTTAGACTTAGAATTTAGACTTAGAATAACTTTATTGTCATTTTGAATGTACACTAATCGGCATACATTAAAATGAAATTTTATTGCATACAGCTCTCAAAGGGTCTCCATCTCCAATATACACTACATAAACATGACAAAATAAATGAATAAATGAAAATTATGCATATACCCACATATATTATATGACACAGAGAAACAACACCATCTAGTTCAGATGTACACATGTACATGATGAGAGAAACGAATCTTGTGAGTTAACCAGACGCATGGCATAGGGAACAAAACTGTTATGGAATCTGGTAATCCTGTTAGAAATACTTTGAAACCTCCTCCCAAAGGGGAGCAATGGAAAGAGACCGTAGGGTCTCTAACAATGCTTTGAGTTCTAAGCACATAGTGCTTATAAGCAGTATCCTGAATAGCAGGAAATGAGCTTCCTATAATCTTCTCGGCTGTCCGTACCACTCTTTGTATGGGCTTTCTATCTCAGACACTGCTGCCACCAAACCAAACAGTGATGCTGTTTGTTAAAACGCTCTCAATCGTGCCTCTGTAAAAAATAGCCAGGACAGAAGGAGAAAGATGTGCTCTCCTCATCCGATGCAGGAAAAGCAGATGAAATGCAGAAAGAGGGATGCTTGGCAAAAAAAAATTACTTGCTACCCTTTATCCTCGCAAATCCTCTCTGAGCTGGATTGGTTGTGAGATTATTTTATGTTGCTTGATCCCAGATGTTTCTGATGATCACATTTCCATGAAGGGCACATTGCACACATGACTCTGAAACAACATCAGATAAGGTGACTTCATCCCACCCTCCCCTCATTTTTCTGTCTGGTTCTCACTGTGCAGAAGCCAACCCTTCAGATATATCTTATTTCTTGATTCTTTGGATAATGGAGAAGCTTGTAGTTTTCCTCCTATTCCATCTGATTCTAATTTTTGGTTTTGGTTTCAATTTTTTTTGTTAAGAATCCACTTTTTCCTGCTTACATATCAAAGAATGTGGGACAATAGCAGACAGACCCATTCATTTCAAGCACCTTATCTGCTAGAGCATATGTTTCTCTTCTTTTGGGTCAGATTAACTATTCCTTATGCCCAGCACAAAGAAATAGCATGCCTTGGCAGCAAGTTCAACCTTTCCTGGCCATCATTTCTGTTTACCACATTAAGCCAATTTAACATGCTTAAACATGCCTTTTGTCAGCTGTAACAAAAGCACAAAGCAGCTGAACTCTAGTTAATAAATCATTTTCTGGAGGTAGAGACCAGTTGCAATGCCTTATGCCAGGGCTCTTTCTGATGGAGTTTTAATTTGTGGGGAACTAGAGAGCCGAAAGTTCTAGCAACTGCTTTGGGATTTTTCTAAATTACTAGAAATTGAATTAAGATTCCCTTTAGAAAATTGAACATTTAAATATTTAAAATCTGGTAGAAGAGTTCTGTGACAACATATTCCATAACCAAGGGATCACATGGGATTCTTAACCTGCCACCTTACATAGCCCACCGAACTAGAGAAAAACAAAATCAACTTTGCAGATTATAATGTGCAATGGAACTTCCCTCCAGGAATTGAAGCTCCAATTTGACCATATCACACTACTATTAAAACTCTTGAGATTATGACTTTTGTTTTATTGGTCTTCTCTGACAGCGGTAAAGCAGGCAGTTTTCCTCAATTTTCCCTTCTGATCTATGTAGACTGTTTCTCATAAGAATTAATAGTAGTAGGGAGGGGCGGAATTCTACCGGTTCGGACCGGTTCGGGCGAATCAGTAGCTCTGAGGATCAGCTGGGAGCGAACTGGTTTGCTCCGATGATCAGGTGGGCCCGCCCACCCGCCCCTGCACTTTACTCACCTATATCCTCTCAGCTGATTCACGCGGCAGAGCGGATTGCCGTACCTCAGCTGTGTTACTCTCCAGCAGTAACACAGAAGGTAAGTTTTCTTAAAACTGTGCATGCACGCAAAGCGCACAATCACCAAACCGGTTGTTAAACTGGCAGGATCCTACCACTGGTAGTAGGGAATATTTTTGTGAGACTTTTTTTTTTAAAGCCTCTCGGTTTTAGAGAATGTAGTATCATGGAAATAGGTGAGATTACAATGTTGCCTTCTTAAGGGAAAAATTCACACTACAAAAATGTTCGGTTTCAAAACTTGTCAAACTTAAAACGTCCCATTTCACATTTCAAACAACTGTTTTGGTTTTGAAATGGATTTCTCTATCCAACCAGAAGTGGTCCCATGCTGCTCCATTATTTTCTGCAAATCTTTTACACTTGAAATAGACTTGTATGATGACAATAACCCATATCACAACCATGCTCCTGTAATCTAACATTTAGGAATGGTCACAGCCAAACAAATTTCCTCATCTTCATTTTAAACTAACATTTAAAACATTCTTATAAAATGGTGACCACTATCGGTATGGTCAAAAAGTAAACACTCATTTATCAAAACACAACTATTCAGGCTGACTATCCCCATCGTATTATATTCTCTATACTTCTCTTATTTTTGTTACTTTATTTTGTTTCGTTTCCTGGACAAGCGTGAAGATGGTAGAAGCAAGCACTGCACTGCTACTATTTTTCTTTTTTCCCCTTCTTTTTTTGGAATGTTAGCATAGTTTTTCAAAATCCCAGGGGTGGATGAATGAAAACAGGTTTCAAAGCTTAAGAATCCAGTATGGTTTGTTTCATAATCCCTCAGATGTTTAGACTGGATGTGGAATTTTAGCCTTCCTATCAAATCCTTCCAGGGGTGGGTTGCTAGCGACATTACTGCAGATTCGGTGTGCAAAAAAGAAGGCCTATTTGCCAGCACATAAGCCCAGGCTGAGCTCCACCAAGCATGTGCCGCCGGCCAGCTGATTTTCATGTCTCTGCAAAACACTATACAAGCCATCGATATATATCCAACAGGAAGTGGCTCACAGGAACAGATAGAAGTAAATTCTAGAGAGGCAGGAAATGCATCACTGAACAACGGAGATTAATAATAATAATAATAATAATAATAATAATAATAATAATAATAATAATAATAATAATAATAATAATAATAATAATAATAATTTAATTTTATATCCCGCTCTCTCTCCCCAAGGGGACTCGAGGCGGGGCACAGGCAATTAAAAATACAAATAAGACCACAGACAAAATACAAAATACAAAATTAAAAATGGATTAAATTGATCCTGCGCTAAAACCCATAAACTAAACTAAAAATTACCCCTAAAAATTACCCCTAAAACCCCTAACCTAAAAAGAGACTACCCAAGGTAGTGCTAGAGAGGAATAAAGCTGCATACAAGGCTGACATAACTCCTGCAACAGTGTAGGCATGCACGGGGGAGCACTGGGAGAGTACCCCATTTTTTATCACAAGAGGCTTCAGGGAGGCCTGCTAGGCTCAAAATTGGGCACGGGGGGTTGTGCATGCATGCGCAGAGGGGTGCAGGTGGAATTACGCATTGTATTAAGGGTGTGGGCACAAGCAGATGCGCTGTTGTGCATACAAGGACAAAAAGGTTAGCCATCACTGCAGTAGTTGAACCTCTGGCATAGCTCTTACCGTCCTTACAGCACAAAAGCCCCAAATAAAGGCTGAGCCACACTGGGGAATTATTGCTATCCTTTAAAAATGGAAATCAGCTTAAAGTCATATAAAGCAGGAATCTGGAAAGATTCACCAGTTATATTCATAAGCATCTGATTACAACCCTTTGTTTACAGTAATTATGGATCTTACATTTGCTATTTCTATTTATCTAAAGTGATTCTAGATGCAAATGTGTTGCATATGTCGGATGAAAGAGATATGAATTTTGCACACTAAAAATGCTATTAAAATATTAACAACCTTTGTATTATAATCATTATTCTAATGAGTATAATTGTTCAGTAATGCTATTTTAATTATAGCATTATTACATTAAAATGATTATCTTTAAAGTTATTTTTTACAGCCCTGCTAAACTGTAGTTTGTTTTGACAGTTGGATTTATTAATATTAATTCCACTCTGCAACTCTTCACAAAATAGATGTTATGGTGTTTTTCTCAGTCAGAAAGAATTATAACTTTGCTGCTTTCTGCTGCTTTCTGGAACTGAAGCAACAAGGTGATGGGGGGAAAAACTAGTCCTAAGAAAGGCAGGCCTGTGGCAGACAAATATCTAGGACCAGAGGTTTGACGAAAAAGGTCAAGACAGTGGCTAAAAACAAGGCATAAAGGGTGCGATTGAAAAATGTTAGCAACCCATTCTCTGCCTGGTTTCTGGGTGGGTGTGGCCATATTGGCTGTGGCCTACTTGGCCACCTGTATTATGAGGGGGGGGGGCATTTTCACCCTGCTCAGGCTCTGGAGGCTTTCCTCGAGCCTCCGGGAGGGTGAAAAGAACCCTCTCCCGGGCTCCAGAGGCCCACCAAAGGCAGGAAACAGGCCCATTTCTGGACTTCTGGAACTTCCAGGAGGCCCATTTTTGTCCTCCCAGAGCCTCCACGCAGGTCCTTAGCTGCCATGATGATTGGGCTACATGGAGACAGCTGGGAGGGGAGGGGAAGGGAGGGAAGGGGTGGGCGGGGCCAGACATTCCTTGTAACTACCGATTCAGTGAACCAGATTTAAAATTAACGGCTGAATCCTACCCCTGCCAAGCATCAAAAATCCTGGTGGAGTTTCAGTTGCATCATCATGTGCCCCCAGATGGCCTTTTTTTAATAAAAAAAATCATGTCAAGTTAATAAGCCTGTCTAGTCAGAAACAAGCAGGGTTTTATATGTATATGGGTGTGTGTGATTGTAAAAAGATTGTATAGCTCTCAGTGTTAGAGGCAATAGAAGTCTCTAAAAGAATTTTAGAATGTTTATAGTTAACAACAATGTTCTCTCAGACACGAGGGGAGGCGATGCCTTTCACCGAATCTTCTTCAAGTCTAAAGCTCCTTGATGGATTGAGGAAATTTTAGAGCAGGGTTGCAAATAGCAAAGGGCTTAATTCTAATATTAATTCTAATTGTAATCATCTTTTAAAAGTCAGTGTTTATGGCTTATTTAAGAGTTAAAATTAAATTTCTAGCAGAATTAATATAACACAGCAGAGGTGGGTTCCTACTGGTTCGGACTGGTTTGGCTGAGTAGGTAGTAACTCGGCTTGCCACGCCCCTGAACCGGTTCTTTCTGCAGCACCATAGGTGCCACCATCCTGTTTTTTAAAGTACTGTACATGCACGTGTAGTGTGCATTAAGTGTGCGTGCTCGTGAAGCATGCATGGCACATCCCTGAGCAAACCAGTAGTAGCAGCATCTGGAAACCACGCCAGGGCTGTCAAACTCGCAGCCCATGGGCTGAATGACTTGCGCACTGGCCACACCCAGTTTGGCGAAGGGGGGAAAAGTCATGATATCTCATGTGATGCCACCTTGACAACGCAAGTTTGACACCCCTGACATAAGAGAAATGATGAATATCTCAATATTTAAATGTGGTCACTTACTACCAAAAAAGCCAGTTACCTTTTCTGATCTTTGAAATCTTTTATTAATTTATTAGAATATAAAATACAAAGGAAAATAAAACTAGTGAGAAACTTGGGGAGGGTTGGTTACCTTGGTTTATTTAATGAATGCATTATCCACTTGGTGAAATTCGGTTAGCTGCCTATAAGTTGCAGAATATTTTATAGTTTTTAAAAATAGAACCAGTTATCACCCCTTATAATTGATCTTAAAGTTTACTACAGTATACAGTAGTTAATCATCATACCATATCATACAGTATGCTCAGTATGTTAGAAATTTTCCAGCTATATTCTCTCTATGCTTCGTTTGTTCATTTATTCATCCGTTTCGATAGATTCCTGATTGTCTTCCAAGTATTGTACAATGAATTCTCATTTCCCACAACAATTGGAAAAAATTCAGAAAAAAAAGTTAGACTGAGAGAATATTGTCTCAAAGTCACCGCCCAGTCACCTCCTATTATTAGAAATGGACTTAAACCCTTATTGTACTCAATGCATACATCGCCTGGAAAATCTGTTTCTCTTTAAAGTGATTTCTGAGCCAAGTCTGTAAGAATTCCAGACTAATGGCAGACCACTGTTCTATGCATTCCTTGTAGAAAACATAGTTCACCAGTCCTTGTAAAATTGGAACATCTTTTTTGGTTTTCTCTTTTTATGTAAGAAATACATTCCAATGCGCTTCCATAAATCTCAGGATCTATTTTGATATAGAGTCAACTGCAAAACTAGCACTGAAATTATTTATGTAATGTACAGTATATCCTACATTGAGTGGTCTGGTTAATGGATAGTTCATCTCTGCCTTTTTTTCCCTCCTATATTGAAAGTATATCATATGGAAAAGAGAGAAAATCTAAGCATCGTATTTTATCAGCCCCTTACCATACTCAGATGGAGAAGACCATCAGTCACTGTGGTCATGGCTGCTTTAGCTTTTCCAAGTCATGTATTATAAATAGTCATAGATGCCGCTGGTTGAGTATCTATCATCTTTCCTACAGAATGTATTGCTTTAGTTTGAGCAGCAAGGAAAGAGGCATGCTTCAACCAGAGAGCCTCTCAGTGTGACTAATAGGGGACATTTTGACATCTCACACATCTCTCTAGAGTTTCATCACACCTGTTGGCATTGATACACTGAAATATAGTGTCTGCAACTGTCAGGCCACTGCCATGTCAATGAATAGCATGTCAACATGTCCTCAGACAGGGAGGAGGTGAAACACCATAATGATCACAATGGCAATTTCCTAGCAAGTTATCTCTAAGTAGTCTTCATTGGTGCCAAGAAGACATAGAGAAGTAAAAATTATTTATTTCCTGCCATGGGGCAGCAGGCTGCCACCATTATCAAATCTACTCACCTTTGACATGTGCGCTGATGTTCCCCAATTTAAAAAAAAAAACCAGGAAACCAAGTAAAGGGGAAGGAGATGAGGTCATTATGTGCAGATTCTCAGGTCTTGCAGTTTTGCCTTAATTGTGGCTAGAAGAAAGATCTCAATAAGGAAAACTCTGCTTTTTCCAATCTACAATCGAATAAACAATGCACGTGCATGATTTCAGTATCACAATCTTTACAAGCTTTTTCTGGCAATAGTCTTGTAGATGTTAAGTTAATGATAGAAATTCTGCAGCTCTATTCTCTCAGTATGCTAGAAAATCACATTTTTCAGCAGACAGGTTGGCAACGAGGTTGTTAGTTAGTAGAATAAAGTTGGGAAAAGAAAAAATTATAAAATAATACAGTTATTGCACTACATCATTTTGGTTTAGTGGTTAAGATGCTGGTCTAGAAACCAGGAGATGGTGACTTCCAGAGATATGAACATCAGCTGGGCAACTTCTGTCTGCCCAGCCTACCTCACAAGACTGTTGTTGAGAAAACAGGAGGAAGAAGAAATTCAGGTAGTCCTCAACTTACATTTCATTTAGTGACCGTTTGAAGCAGGGGTAGGTTCCTGCCAACATTACTACCGGTTCGGTGTCTGAAAAATTTGCATATAGTAATGGCAGACAGAATTGTGTTTGCACAACAATGGAAAAATGATAAGATTCCATCAGATGAGAATGTAATTAAATGGACAGACTAATGCTTATTACTAAAGATAAAGAAAAAACTGAATATTTTGTATGTGGGATGTATTTTATCAATGGGTAGGCAATAAAATCAGTTAGAAAGGAGGATGGGAAGTAACAAACTTCGGCTCAACCTGTCCAAGACCGAGTGGCTGTGGTTTCCGGCGTCTCGGCATAGCCAGCTTATTCTATCGCTGGTTATCGGGGGCGAGTCACTGGCCCCCGCGGAAAGGGCTCGCAACTTGGGCGTCCTCCTGGATTCGCAGCTGTCCCTGGACGACCATGTGACGGCCGTGACCAGGGGGGCATTCTACCAGGTTCGCCTGGTATGCCAGTTGCGTCCCTTCCTGGACCGAGACGCCCTCCGCACTGTCACTCAAGCACTCGTGACGTCTCGCTTAGACTATTGCAACGCTCTCTACATGGGGCTCCCCTTGAGGTGCACCCGGAGGCTCCAGTTGGTTCAGAATGCGGCTGCGCGGGGGATTCTGGGAGTTTCTCGTTACTCCCACATAACACCTCTCCTGCGCGAGCTGCACTGGCTACTGGTGGCCTTCCGGGTGCGCTTCAAGGTGCTTGTTACCATCTTCAAATCGCTCCATGGCTCGGGGCCTAGCTACTTACGGGACCGTCTTCTGCCACATACCTTCCTGCGTCCGATACACTCCCACAGAGAGGGCCTGCTGAGGGTACCAACCGCCGGCTAGCGGTGCCCAGAGGCAGAGCCTTCTCTGTGGCAGGGAATGACCTACCCCCCGAACTTCGCACCATCACGGACCTTCCCCTCTTTCGCCGTTCACTTAAAACATATTTTTTCCAACAAGCTGGTCTTGCATAACAGTTAGACCTTTTTATATAGTATCTGCCAAACACGCAAATGGATTTTAGATTTTTAGGGGGAATTTTTAGTATAGGCTGGGTTTTATTTTAATGTTTTTAGTACAGGGTAATTTAATTCGTTTTTAACTTTATATATATTGTATGTTTTTTGATGTTTTTAATTTTCCTGTACACCACCCCGAGTCCCTTCAGGGAGAGGGGACAGTTTATAAATTTGAAATAAATAAAATAAAATAAATAAATAAATATAAAAAAGGATTTCCCCCCCATTTTTTTAATTTTTTATTCTCTTACATACCATTGTAAGTATACATTCACACAATTGTTATTCTTCTTTACATTTGTCATTCTTATAATAGGTTATAATATACACTTTGGGTTGCTTTATTTACCATCCCTTCTGCCTGTTGTAACACCACCTTATTTTCCCTTTCTTTTCTGCCTCCCTGCCTTCTCTACTTTCTTCCTTCCTCCTCTCCTTCCCCTTCCTTCTACCCTTACTTTTCCCTTACTCCTGCTCTTCCTCTTCCCCTTCCTACCCTTTTTCTCTTTCTCTCCCTTCCGCCCTCCTCTCCCTACTATTTTCTTCTTTCCCCCCTCTTCCTCTCATTCTCTCCTCCTCTATCCCTTTCTTTTTCTGTTCTTATAGGTGTCTCTTTCAAATCTCACTTTATGTTTTCTTGGGATGGTGTTTCTGCAAACCCAAATATAATTTAGTATAGTTTCTTATTCCCTTACCTTCGCTAATCTATCCTATGTTTTTTCCTGTTTATATCTCGCTCTTGAATATAACATACCTGCTGCTGTGGCCTAGAGGTGGAGCTCTCTCCTCTCAATCAGGAGGTTGTGAGTTCAATCCTAGGTAGAGGCAGATTTAGGGTCTCCTGCTTGGGCAGGGGGTTGGACAAGATGACCTGCAAGGTCCCTTCCAACTCTGTTAATCTGTTAAATATACTTCTCTATTTAGTATTTTCTTTTCTGTTTCCCCCCTCTCCCGCCTTTCTCATTTAATAGTGCATCATCTGGGTTCTGTATTTTCTCCTTACTATCTTTTCTACCTTCCTTTCTCTAGCCAATCATAAAATCTTCATTTGCAGTGTCCCTGGGCCATGTGTTTCCAGATTTGGAACACTAGATAGGATCTCTTCATACGGGGGGGGGGGTTGAGAAAGAAGGCCCCACAAAGTTCTCTTTCAACCATGCATCCGTTTGGCATCACCTTTTCATCGTAAAGAGCACGTATATTTTCAAAGGAATTGAATTTCCATATCCTCCATCAATTTCTGCTCTCTGGACTCTTGCTGTAAATTGATCCTGTCTACACCTGCCTGGTATGTGAACCATGACGCATCTCTTAATGAGATTTTGGGGGGTGGGAGGGAAGAGTCTCAGTTTTCCTTTCTTGAAAGATTCGGGATGGGGGGGTTGTTCGGGAGAAAGGATGCTAATCATTCAGTGGGCTAAACAAGAAATCGCTAAATTAATTCTGAAAGATCGATAGACAAAATGTTTTATTATATTTTTTCATGTACACTTAAGCTACACTTATTACAAAGGATACAGCGCGAAGGTCAAATTTGTTGCCTTTTCAAAATAGGGTCTTGAAAGACTTGTTAGCAATACTTTGCCAAATTAAAAATAAATAAATAAGACAGCTGGTGCAAACCAAATATTTGCAGCTATGATGTGTCAGGAATGAAGACATGTGTCAATTTTGCTTTTCTTTCGTTTCATAAGATAAAGGTTCCCCTTGCACATATGTGCTAGTTGTTCCTGTCTCTAGGGTGCAGTTCTCAACTCTGTTTTAAAACTGAAGAGCCAGCATTGTCCGAAGGCATCTCCGTGATCATGTGGCCCAGCATGAATAAACACTGAAGACACATGGAACAGTGCTACCTCCCACCAAAGGTGGTTCCTATTTTTCTACTTGCATTTTTACATGCTTTCGAACTGCTAGGTTGGCAGAAACTGGGACAAGTAAAGGGAGCTCACTCCATTATGCGACACTAGGGATTCGAACCACCGAACTGCCAACATTTCTGATTGACAAGCTCAGCGTCTTAGTCACTGAGCCACCCTTTTCATATTTCATTTCATATTTTAGCGTAATTTTATCCTACAGCTGTCTCTTTTTAAATCCATGAATGCCATTCAGATGTGTTCTTCTAACAATAATCATTTATGTGTGTAGTTTTAGCTAAAAGATGTATTTTCAATGTCAGTTTCTCATATTAAAATGTGACAGTAACTTTTTCACTACCCGATGTAAATGTAGAGCTGTATCCCCCTTATAAGTGGATTTTTGAACACTTTTCTCTAGATTAGATACTGAGTTGTGATTAGGTAAATATCATAGCTGGGCAGCAAAAATGGGGGTGTCCACTAGATAGTAGCAAAGAGTCAGTGCTGCTTTTATATTGTACTCTTTACTGCCACCTAGTGGACCTTTGGAGTTTGCAGTCTAGGAAACGTAGCATAACAAATAAGTATGATCCCATTTACAGGTAGCCCTTGACTTCGCTTAACAATGGTTCAAGTTAATGATGGCTGTGAAAAAGCAATCACTTATAACCTAAACTCAAACTTATGGCCATTGCCCTGGCCAAACAGTCACACAATTACACTTTTAGCACTTGGCAACCAGCTCACATTTAAGACAGAGGGTGCGGGAAGCCCCGCTACAGGGTAGAGCAGAGGAATTTGTGACTTTTCTGCAGGAGAAAATCGCTCAGATACAGAACGAGTTAGCCCCCATTGATGGCCCAGTGGGATGCCACGAGACAGATCTTGTTTGGGAGGAGTTTGACTCCGTTACTTCCGAGGATATGGACAGGTTACGTGGGCGACTGCGAGCCACCACATGTTATTGGACCCGTGTCCCTCCTGGCTTGTACTGGCATCCTGGGAGGTGACACGAGGCTGGCTCCAAGAGGTTGTCAACGCATCCTTAAGTGAGGGTTCCTTGCCTGCTTCCCTAAAAGAGGCTATGGTGAGGCCCCTCCTTAAGAAGCCCTCTTTGGATCCAGCTCTTTTAACCAACTATCGTCCAGTCTCCAACCTTCCCTTCTTGGCGAAGGTTGTTGAGAGTGTGGTGGCACAACAGTTTCCCCGTCACCTGGAGGAAGTTGATTATCTAGACCCGCGCCAGTCCGGCTTTCGGCCCGGGCATAGCACCGAGACGGCATTGGTCGCGTTGGTCGATGATCTCTGGAGGGCCAGAGATGGGGGTTGTTCCTCCATCCTGGTCCTATTAGACCTCTCGGCGGCTTTTGATACCATCGACCATGGTATCCTATTGCATCGGCTGGGGGGGGTGGGGGTGGGAGGCACCGTTTTACGGTGGTTCTCCTCCTACCTCTCTGGCCGATCGCAATTTCTGTTGACAGGAGAGCAGAGGTCGACCCCGAGACCCCTCACATGTGGGGTGCCTCAGGGGTCGGTCCTCTCGCCTCTCCTGTTTAACACATACATGAAGCCGCTGGGTGAGATCATCCGTGGTTTTGGGGTAGAGTACCATCTCTACGCTGATGATACTCAGCTGTATATATCTACCCCAAACCACCCCAACGATGCCGTAGCGGTGATGTGCCAGTGCCTGAAAGCCGTACGGATCTGGATGGGAAGAAACGGACTCAAGCTCAACCCGACCAAGACCGAGTGGCTGTGGTTTCCGGCTGCCCGATTCAACCAGTTGACTCCATCGCTGGCCATTGGGGGCGAACATCTTGCCCCAGTGGATGGGGCGCGCAACTTGGGTGTCCTCCTGGATGCCCGGCTGTCCATGGAAGATCAAGTGACAGCCGTGGCCAGGAGGGCGTTTTACCAGGTTCGCCTGGTTCGCCAGTTGCGCCCCCTATTGGATCGGGACGCCCTTCGCACAGTCACCCATGGTCTCGTGACATCCCAACTGGACTATTGTAACTCTCTCTACATGGGGCTCCCCTTGAGGTGCACCCGAAGACTTCAGCTGGTCCAGAATGCAGCCGCGCGAGCAATAATGGGTACCGCAAGGTATACCCATGTAACACCGCTCTTGCGTGAGCTGCACTGGCTACCTGTCGTCTTTCGGGTGCGCTTCAAGGTGTTAGTTCTCATCTTTAAAGCGCTCCATGGCTCAGGACCTAGCTATCTGCGGGATCGGATTCTGCCCCATACATCCTCCCGGCCGATTCGCTCCCACAGAGAGGGACTGCTCCGGGTGCCGTCCACTAGACTTTGTCAGCGGGCGACGCCCAGGGGAAGGGCCTTCTCTGTGGCGGGCCCAGCCCTCTGGAACGACCTTCCCCCCGACATTAGAACAGCTATGGACCTCCGCTCCTTCCGTCAGAAATTAAAAACTCACTTTTTCTGCTTGGCCGGCCTAGGTTAGTCTCTACCCAGGGATTAGGGATTGTTAATTTTAAATGGGAATTTTAGTGCAGGGATAGTCAAATTTAATTTCTTTTTATTGTATTTATTGTATTCATGTATATATTTTATGCTGTTTTATTCCTCCCTGTACACCGCTCCGAGTCCCCTAGGGGAGAGGACGCGGTTATACAAATAAATATTCGATTCGATAAATATTCGAAGACAGGTTGCAGCATCCCACAATCATATGATCGTGATTTGTAACTTTCTTGCCAGCAAAAAAAAATACCATTGGTGAAGCTGGATTTGCACTTATAACTGTGTGATTCGACTTATAACTCTGGTGACTTGATTTACAACCTCAATAAAAAATATTTGTTATAGCAGGTGTGGTCATGTGGTGATTTCACTTACATCTGTAGTGACTTACAATGAAAATTATAGTCCCAATTGTGGGCATCAGAGGCTACCTGTATAATGCTTTAGGAAATGGACATATGTACATTAATTAAACATAAAACAAACACAATCTTATATTTACCCATTATTTTAATTAAGAGATCCTAATATAAGAATATAGTGAACTCAAGTTTAGTTTAACATAAGACTTCCTATTTAGTCTAACAATGTAAATAGCCCATGAATCAACTAATATTCTGCTCAGTATAACAGGCTTAGCATTCTGGATACAATATGTAAAATCACATTTCAAAAAGTCAAGGTTAAATTTAGTTCTTTTTGAATCAATTTGTTTCTGTGTGTTCTGCTGATTTATACATCTTTTAGCCTGCCATATTACCGGTATATTGAAATTTTGTCTTTATGTGATCTTGAAAACCTCAATGAAGTACTTGCTTTAAAATCTTAGCAGCAATTTAAACATTTCCTTTTTGACTCCATCTTATGGTTTAAATATTTTCCTCATTGCTTTTCTTACACCGAGACCCTAATTTACAAGTGCTAGCAAGCACTGAACAATTGCTAATCATACTTACCCACATAAGACTGTTCTTTCCATTTTTTCCTGCTTGAAAAAAATTTAGATCACAGCTAGGCCTGCTTCAGTAAAAAGTTCCACCTTGGATTGAGGACAGGACAGGGCAGAATTCTTTATTGGCCAAGTGTGATTGGACATACAAGGAATTTGTCTTTGGTGCATATGCTCTCAGTATACATAAAAAGATATAAAAAGATACATTCATCAAGAATCATAAGGTACAACACTTAATGATAGTCATAGGGTACATATAAGCCAGGGATGTCCAAACTTGGGAACTTTAAGACTTGTGTACTTCATAGCTGGCTGGGGAATTCTGGGAGTTGAAGTCCACAAGTCTTAAAGTTCCCAAGTTTGGACATCCCTGATATAAGCAATCACGAAACAATCAGTATCAATATAAATTGTGTGTTGTTAACCCAAGTAACATGGGGGAGCGGAATTTGCCAAGAGTAGATAATGAGCTAGGATAGAAGTCAGAAACCAATCCTGGCACTCAGGATAAATTGACTCTTTAAAAAAAATCAGTGAGGTTTCACATAAGACTTCTTATTGTGCAATATCTGTTATCAGATGTTGGCGATCATGTTAGTGATCCTATTTTTATCAACAGCCGCATGAAAAAATGCTGCTACGTTTTGTCCAAACCAGTCCCTTAGATTTTGAAGCCATGACGTTCTTCTTCTGCCTGGACCTCGTTTTCCTTCAATCTTTCCCCGGAGGATTAAATGAAGTATGACGTATTTTTCCGGGTCGCATCACATGTCCAAAATATTCTAACTTTCGCTTTTTAATGATTTTGATTATCTCCATTGGCTTTCCCAGGCGGCTTAACATCTCATTTCTGATTTTGTCATCCCAGCTTATAGGTAACAGCTGCCTGTGAATCCACATTTCAAATGCTTCTAGTCTCTTCAAGTGGCTTTCTCTCAGAGACCAACTCTCCACTCTGTAGAGCAGGATAGAAAAGATGTAACATCTGACAAGCCTGATTTTCAATCTTAGGCTTATGTCCTGACTGCCGAAGACCTTAAATTTAAACCTAAATTTAAACTTAAATCACATAAGACTGCCTAAATTTTATGGGATTTAGGAGAGAGCGAGCAAGCTATTCACAGACCTCAGTAATCACATTTTAGCAATTTATTTGTGAGCAATCAGGTACCTCTTGATAGTCTTGTTACCATTCTGTGTGTAACAGGCACTGGGTTGCTGACTCTTGCTTCACACAGATTTAGCAAATTTTGCAAAGCTTAACGTTCCAGCCTCTTTCAGGTTTACATTACAACTTTTTAAAAGTTGCCTCAAAATAGTTGGCACAATTCCAGAGCCACCAAAAGGGCCGAGCCCTGATATCTTAGGTTGCCCACTACTAAACTAATCATAAGTTTCATCTTGCTTTTCGTTTTGCTTCTCTCTTTATTAACAGCCAGTGTGTATCAGGATTCCCTTCGCTGCATTTGCAGATGTCTTATAAATGATCCGAGGCACCAGTGATGCTACAGATGTAATAATACTCATCGATACTCTTTTTTTAAAAAAATTACCAAATATAACCATTCCTTGCCTTGCCCCTGCAGCTAATAAATACTCTGGGGAATCAATATTTCATTTCAGGAATGATTAGGACCACTATTATTATTTGACCTTTCTGTGTGCATGTTGAAAGCGCTTGCTCTGATTACGTCTTCTGTGAATCAGAAGTCGTCAAACTTATTAAGGTAATTTAAATGAATTGGGACTCTCACTGCACTGTGAGGCAAAACCCAGGGGTGCCTCTTGCCATCCTCCCTGCTTCACTACATCTAACCCATCTAATCACAATATCGTGCATAATTGAAAATGCTGCTACCTCCAAAAATCACTTCATGCCAAAGAAATATGAACTGGGAGCATCTGAAGGAATTAATTCTCTCCCTTCAAGTGCCACTTTGCTGTTTCACACCTTCTTTTGTATGCTAAGGGCCCCTATAAATATTTATACACAATTTCAACTCTGATAAAACATTTTCTGCACTCACTTTTTTTTTCCAGAACGGCATACCACCGGGGAATGAGGGTCTGTACCATTATTGGTTTTCTAATAGCAATTAATAGAGGATGTTCTACAGCCCTTCTCTCAATCTAGTGCCTGTCCACTATTCTGAATGGAAGCCAGAGGTGGTATTCAGCCGGTTCTGACAAGTTCTGGAGAACCAGTGGCAGAAATTTTGAGTACTTTGGAGAACCGGCAAATACCACCTCTGACTGGCTCCGCCCCCATCTATTCGCTGCCTCCCATGTCCCAGCTGATCAGAGTTCCAGCTAATCGGCTGGGTCTTCTTTTGTTGCCCTGCACGGAACAGAGCTGGAAAGCAGGTTAGCGGGGAGGGGAGGGAATAGGGATTTTACAGTAACCTTTCCTGGAGTGGGGCGGAAATGCAGATTTTGCAGTATCTGTCCTCTAGGAATGGGGATTTTGCACCATCATTCCCCTGCCACGCCCGCCAAGCCACGCCCACAGAACCAGTAGTGAAAAAAATTGAACCCTCTTACTGACTGAAGGCTATTTTTTCCCAGCTAGATTGATTAATTCTGGGAATTATAGATATTTAGAGATACATACAATATGGCTTCCTTTTAACATAGACACTTAACAGCGGCAGAAAGGCTATTATAACAAGGCTGCAAGAATCTGGAGACTCCTAAAACAATAGACGTTCTCTTCAAAGTGACCCTCAACTGTTGAAGTAAAATGATTGAATAGATGGAAGGTTTAGCCCCAATGTAGGGAATTTATGGTGCATATTCCATTGTTTTTATATATTGTTGCTTTGGATTGTGTTGTCAGATACCTTAGAGATTATGATGAGCAGCTGGATATAAACATTTTATATCCCATCATTCAGTTTTACCTACAGTCGGGCCCATTGTTGCAGAAAGTGCCCAATATATCACACCACATATTATTTATTATTTACTTCTATGCGTACATGTTTTACATTTTGCTTTTTCTTTAGGAGATCAAGGCATAATATTTAGCACTCTGTCCTCCCATTTTTCATCATAGTAATGACTCCAGGAGGTAGGGGTAATGTCATCTAGTGAGTTTCTATGACTGAAGGCCATGTACCTATCTCTTCCCACTTATGACTATAACCATGTTGCTTGTATCTTTACAATTTATATTGTTGCATTTGTTTCATAGTATTTCTGATTGCTTATTAGTAACCTATGACTATCACTAAGTGTTGTACCTTATGATTCTTGATGAATGTGTTTTTTGGTTTTTTATGTACCCTGAGAGCATATGCACCAAAGACAAATTCCTTGTGTGTCCAATCACACTTGGCCAATAAAGAATTCTATTCTATTCTATTCTATTCTATTCTATTCAGAACCTTGATTCAAAAATGCACTATTTGGGCTAACTTGAGGGTTCTAACAGGCAAACAGATAAATACAATGAGAACTTTAGTTGATATGAGACATACGATACAAATTGCACTGCTTTATGATATTGTTGCAAATTGTAGCATACATTTATACTATAGCAATATCTCAACAGGGATTTATTAGTATTGGTAATTATATCAAAGAGCCTTGCTACAAAATTTTATCACATAGAGTTTCATGGACTGCAGGATACTTCAGATGAAGTAGACTGTAAACCACAAAACAGTACATACTAATAAATTAGTTAGACTTTAAAATGTCACACTGCATATTCTCTAGGTATGTCAATAGGCTAGATAAAATAGAAAGGAGAGGGGGGGGAAGCATATTTACTCCTCCATGGTTGTAGTAGTACTTTGATCAGTTACCAAATTCATATACATACCGTATTCTTTTTTAGGGTAGTACCAATGCACCAAATAAAATAATTCTGTGTAGCAACCGTTCAAGCATAACCACTGAACAGAAATATATGTTCATTTGGCATCAGGCTAATGATGGGTGTAAATTGGTCAGTTTCAAAGCATAGAAATGACATCCATTCCACTGAAGACCGATGCTCAGCAGGGACAAGCAATCAAGTGTCCACGTCTGGTAGTGTGAGGACTAATGTTGAACTGTAGCTTAACAGATAACAAAAGATTATCAGTATAGCACAGATGATCATGTTGCACATACTTTATTAGGAAGAAGGAGAAAAGATGCCAAGACTAGATCAGTAAACTGACTCCACAGGGAGAACTACAACTATTCATTATTGAAATAGATTGCAATACAGAATCTTGCAAGTCTGCCTACTGTATTTTCGGAGTATAAGACGCACCGGAGTATAAGACGCACCCAGGTTTTTAAGAGGCAATTTTGTTTTAAAAAGTAGGTAGGTAGATAGAGGGATAGAGAGGGAGAGAAAGAGAGAGAAATACAGTAGGTAGGTAGGAAGAGAGAGTAGGTAGGTATGTATGTAGGTAGGTAGGTAGGTAGGTAGAGGGAGGGAGGAAAGGAGGGAGGAAGGGAGAGAGAGAGAAATACAGTAGGTAGGTAGGGAGAGAGAGTGTGTAGATGGGTAGGTAGGTAGAAGGATAGAGAGAGAGAAATAGAGACAGAGAGAGAAATACAGTAGATAGGTAGGGGGATAGAGAGAGAAGGTAGGTAGGTATATAGAAGGGGGAGAGAAATACAGTAGATAGGTAGGAAGAGAGAGTGTGTAGATAGATAGGTAAAGGGAGAGAGAGAGAGAGAGAGAGAGAAATACAGTAGATAGGTAGGTAGAGTGAGAGTAGGTAGGTAGGTAGGTACATGTTTCCAGGTGCTGGAGAAGGAAATCACTGACCTCCTTTGGAACAAATCTTTGTTTCTGCAGGCACAGTACTTGACCAACGTATTTCTCATTAGCCACTCTAACTAAACAGCTTTCCAAAGGGGGGGAACCCTTTTTGCCCTGTGCAAACCTCCCCCAAATGGCCCATTTTCTGCGAAAATGGGCCCATTTTTTTCAAATAAAAGTCATGAATAAGCTTGGGGGGGGGCTTGCAGAGTGCTCCTGGGTGTGTGTGGAAGGGCTCAAAATGAGGGAAAATGGCCCATTTATTTTCATGAGAACGGGCCTTTTCTGGTCAAAAAAATTGCATGCATAGCCTTATGGAAGCTCAGAGAGTGCTGCTGGGGGCTGGGGGGGGGCAAAAACGCCCTGTTTTTTGCTCATTTCTGCCTTCCCCGGCCCCCAGGAGCTCTCTGGAAGCCTCCATAAGGGTATGCGTGCGGCCATTTTGGTGAAGGGGTGGGGTTTCAGGAGGCAAAAAATGCTGTATTCGATGTATAAGACGCACCCAGATTTTCAGCCTCTTTTTAGAGGAAAAATGATGCGTCTTATGCTCCGAAAAATACTGTATGTCTTCCCTTTCCTCACAACCCCATGGAGTCAGGGTAAAGGGTAGTCTCTACCTCTTTGTAATACTCTCTTTCCTCTCTGGAATTAACAGGTGTTTCTTCTGCAACCTAATTTTTCCCGATGGCTTCTGGATTCTTTCTCCAAAGTCATCACCCAGGCTCTCTACTAAGGAACTCTAGATATTGTCCTCCCCAGTCTAACAAGAAACAAGGGGTCCTTAGTGCTCTCTGAGCTTGCTTGTTTTCTTGCAGATGTTTCATTAGCCCTAACTAGGTAACATCAGCAGTGCTAGGACTAGCATTGATGATGTCACCTAGTTAGGTTAATTAAATTAAATCCCTTCGACCGATCCTCTCCCATAGAGAGGGCCTTCTCCGGGTGCCGTCGGCCGGACAATGCCGGTTAGCGACACCCAGGGGAAGAGCCTTCTCTGTGGTGGGCCCTACCCTCTGGGACGACCTGCTCCCCAAACTACGTAACATCTCAGACCTCCGCCTGTTCCGCCAGTGCCTTAAAACGCTTCTGTTCCAACAAGCTGGCCTAGTATAATCCCCGATACTGAGTTTTAACATTGTAAATTTTAATTAGAGATTTTATAAGTTGATTTTAGCACGGGATTATTATTTAATAGCTTTTAATATGGGTATTTATATGAATGTTTTGTTTTAAATTACCTGTGCGCCGCCCTGGGTCCTTTTTTAGGAGAAGGGCGGGGTATAAATTGGATAAATAAATAAATAAATAAATAAATAAATAAATAAATAAATAAATAAATAAATAAATAAATAAATAAATAAATAAATAAATAAATAAATGTCTGCAAGAAAACAAGCAAACTCAGAGAGCACCAAGGACCCCTCATGTCAATCCTGAGCTACAAATATTCTCCTTTATTGCTAATAAGAAACTTTTAAACTATGCTGAGGATTGTTTTTCTGAATTTCCTCACCTTTTACTTTTAACTTGATGAAAAGAAGTTGCTTTTCAAATTACTCAAGGTAGAAGAGGGAAGGAAGCTTTTCATAGGCAGGATTGACATTTACAATAAAATTTTAAAAATTAAATTAAAATGAACAAATTAATCATTTATTTTATTCAGGTCAGGCTGGCTTGCTGGAAAAGCCAACTTTTTAGGGTGCATCAGAAGGACTGGAAGAAACACCATCTGCACAATTTGGGTGTAAACAGTAACAGAGTTGGAAGGGACCTTGGAGATTATGTAGTCCAACTGATGCAGGAAACCTGTACTATTTTATTTTATTTATTTTATTTTAATCAAATTTATATCCCGCCTTTCTCCACAAAGGACCCAGGGCGGCGCACAGGAATTTAAAAACATACAAAAATAAATACTTAATTTAAAAATATATTAAATTATACTAATGCTATGCTAAAACCAATTTTAAAATTCCCAATTTAAAACTCTCTAAAATAGTCCCCCACGGGAGGTTAGGCTAGGCCGGCTTGCTGGAAAAGATGTGTCTTCAGACACTGGCAGAAGAGGCGGAGGTCGGTGATGGTGCGTAATTCAGGGGGTTTGAACCACCAAACTGCCAATTTTTCCAATCAACAAGCTCAGTGTCTTACCCACTGAGCCACCTAGTCAGGCTAAATCAAAATAGAGAAAATCACCAAGAAAAGGCATCTGGTCACAGATATAGTGAGGCTCTAAGCTACATATATGGTATGTGCTCACATAAGGCTACCGGTATGTAACAACTGGATTTCACAGGAATAACACCAAGATGCATGAGAAAACTCATGATGTTGGGTGAGAAAGAGATCACCAAACAGCTTTGGATGCATGAAGAAACCAAGCACATCTTCATTAAGCAGAAACATGTGAGCCACACAGAGGGTTTCATTTATGAAGACTTTCATCAGTTAAATTACAATAAAACAGTAATGCATTTTTTTTAAAAAAAATCTGAAATTTTGAGATACCCCTCTGGACTGTAGTAGCCTTAAGCTACAGAGCTTGCTACCTGTGCCTAAATCCATCTTGCTACCTGTGCTTAAATCCAACTCTGATCATAGGTGACTGAAAATGAAAAGGATGTGGGGAAGAAGAAACTAACAGGTAATGCAATAGATATAAAGAAACCTATATTAATTACTCTAACATTGACCTGATTATCAGGTGACACATATAGATTGCATATGCAGGAGCAACATTGTGCGTATGATGTCATCACTTAAATAATGCAAACTATATAGAGTTGTAAACAGATGCCAGTATATGTCTCATTTGCATTATGACATCATGATGCATATGGCCTCATTTTGAAATAATTGTCACTTCTCCAGGAAACCTATATTGACACCATGTTAATGGAACAAAGAGCAAGGAAGGATCATAAAATAAATAATTAGATACTTTAGGAAAGATTCCCTAAAATCTCAAAAGATTATTGCACTGCAGACATATTTCAGATATTGTTCCACCTTCTATGTATTAATCATTCCCAGGAAAACATATACAAGAATGTTTTATGGTTTGGGAGTAATTTATTCATAAATATTTGTCAAATGTATGATAAGAATAGCTAATAATAGTTTATAAAGAAGAAAAAAGATGAATGCATGCCTGATACCAGTTCAAATGTTTACAAAATGAAAAGCTTACTGAATTCATTCTTATATTTATATTCTTATTTATAGATCTATTACATAATTTGCAAGTTATGCTATGCCATGCTAAACAAATGTAACATTTTAATATGGTTTTGGCATGTTTTACTCTGCAATAGAAGTCTGTACAGTAAAAAGAGAAAATTTAAATAGCCATTTCAAAATAAATATTGTGCTTTCAAAATGCCAGAAAGCCATCTGCCTTCAAGGAAATTTGACATATACTTTTAAAAACTTCAAATGTGTTCTGCAAACTGTTAAGGCAGTGATGTATCTAAAACAGTAATGTACAAGGGCATTTTGTGAAATAGAGCAATTGCTCACCAGACTCAGGAACCAAAATATCTACAGCATATTCCATATCGTGGAGAAACAAGCACAAATTATGCAACTGGTTATAGGAGCTGGAAAACTAAAATAATTTCGTCCACCTAATCAATGAGGATGAATAATAGGAATTGGATAGATCCCACAACCGTTCATGAGAGCTATCTATCATATAATCCAACCTCTACTGAGTTTTGAAACTCTGTTCCTGTCAGGCCTGCAGCCATCTTTTCTTTTGGATCTTTGGCCTGCCACACTTTCTATTATTCAACTATGCATTTTCTATTGTGGGAAAATGGGAGGGAGGATTGTACGGAGTTAGATGATATGTAGTCGTAACAAAATTCTTTCTAGAAAGCCAAGGTCATCCTTTGTCTTTGAACCTCTGCACCTGACCAAAACTTGATGGGTGGAACTGCCAGCATGGCAGTGGACGATTGGACCATGTGATGGACTTGTGGGTGTGGGGGCAAGATCTTGAACTTTCAACTGGGTGGGGAAAACCGGGAAGCTTTCAGATTCGGATTTTCCCAGATGTGCCAACATGGCTCTTTTAATAAATTGGAACTTTGAGGAATGCTTTGCCTCAGACTCTGATTTAATTTGGGATGCTATTTGGAACCCTGACAGTTCCTCTTCCCCCTGCCCTCATCTCATTCCCCTGTTGTAGGAATAAATGTATGATATTAATATTTATGTTCGAATTGTAGACTTGAAGAGAATCACAAGTATCATCAAGTTTAATCCTCTGTAATCTAGAAGAAAACCAATTAAACCATCTGTGAGAAGTGGCAGTCCAGCCACTTCTTAAAACCTTCAGAGATGGACAATCCATAATTTCCATTAGAGAAACTGTTCCACTATTGTGCAGATCTTATTAACAGAGTTTTCTTTAAATTTAAAAGAAATCTAATTAACTGGAATTTATACCCATTATTTCTGCAATATATGGCTATGGAAAATAGTTCTCAGCCATCTTTCTTGTAACTTTCCTTTTGTACATAACTCTCACAAGACTACTGGGTGTTATATATGATTATGTTTCCACTAGGCCAGTATGGGGACTATTGTAGTATAGAAGTAATACCAAGTGGAAAATATGATCAAGTAGTATCAAATTCAACTTGAGATGTTGACGGAGTTAACCTAACTCAGGGGTGGGCAAACTTTGCAACTTTAAGTCTGAAGGACTTCAGCTCCAAGGAGCTGAAGTCCTTCAGACTTAAAGTTGCAAAGTTTGCCCACCCCTGACCTAACTCCATCCAGTCAATTGAGCTATTTTACGTAACTACTCTTATAAGAAAAAATTGTTGGACTGAAACAGTAGTTGAAAAAGAAGCATCCCAGGAGTTCTCCTGGACTCATGGTTTCTGCTCAAGGTTCAGTTGACAGCTTGCCATACACCTTGTGGTGCCCACTATTGGAGATAATGCACAAAACAGAATCAAAAGGTTGAAGTGTTTGGCTCAAGATAACTCTGTGTTACTTGATAGCAGTGTTCCAATATTTGAAGGGCTACTACAAAGAAGAGAGGGTTAACCGATTTTCCAAAGCACCACAAGCAAGGCAAGAAGCAACGGTTGGAAACTAACCAAGGAGAAAAGCAACCTAGAACAAAGGAGAAATTTCCTGACAGTGAGAACAATAAACCAGTGAAATAGTTTGCCTTCAGAAGTTGTAGGTGCTCCATCATTGGAGGCTTTTAAGGAAAGGCTGGACAGCCACTTGTCTGGAATGGTATAGGGCAGGGGTGCCAAACTCGATTTCATTGAGGGTCGCATCCGGGTTGTGTTTGACCTCAGGGGCCGGGGGGGACATATCCACTATGATGTCACTCATGTTGGGGGGCACCCGTGGTGTGCCTGAGTGCTCTGCCAGCGAAAACAGGTTCCCAAGCCCCATTTTTGGCTGCAACAGCCTCATGAAATCCTCTGCCAGTGAACACGGAGCTCAGGGGGGCTATGTACGGCCCTTGTGGGCTCCATTTTCAGCTGGGTTGGCCTCCTGCAACCCTCAGCCAATGAAAACAGAGCTTGGGGGGGCTGCATGTGGCCCACATGAGTTCTGTTTAGGCTGGGACACACTTCTGTAATCCTCTGTCAGCAAAAATGGAGGTTGGGGGGGCACACACAGTCCTCAGAAGGTCCGTTTTTGGCTAGGATGGCCACCTGCAACCCTCTGCCAGCAAAAACAGAGCTCGCGAGCTCCGTTTTTGCTGGCAGAGGCATCCCGGGCCAGTCCTTCGCTGTTTCCAGGGCAGCCCCATGGGCAAGACCTAAGTACCCTGCTGGCCAGATCTGGCCTGTGGGCCTTGAGTTTGACACTCCTGGTATAGGGTCTCCTGCTTGAGAAGGGGATTGAACTAGAAGACCTCCAAGGCCCCTTTGAACTCTGCTATTCTGTTATTCTGCTCTTCTACAGAACTATGGATGTTAGTGTTTGATGATCCTGTTGATGTCTAAAAGAAAGCTTCTGGGTGGATAATTCCACTCTTCCGTCATTTAATCATGGGATATTTTCCCCAGTTGCTTTCCAAACTATTACTGGTTCAAAAAAGGCACTTTGGGTTAATAAAGATTGCTTAATCACTTAATTCTTTTCTTAAGGAACTAGTGGCGCTACAAAGAAGCGGTTAAATGTGTTTCGAATTTATTCCTAGGAACTTTCCCACATTTAAACGATTTCAGCTTTCTCACCAGGCAGTATCACTCGGTGATCTCCTTGGAGAGCTGATAACATTTAGACAAACAGAAGGACTAACCTTTTAGAAGCTACATAGAATCCCCCACTAGGGATTTCCTGGGACTCTGCAAACTAAAAAAAAAACTGTTTTTTTTCCTTAGGAAAAAATAAGCATTATCTGTACTGTGCAAAATGCAAAAGACCAACTCAATTGAAGAAAGACAAGACTGTAGCTAAACTTTTTAATTATGTCTTCTAGGCATGTCATTCCACCTTCTCCAAGCGCATATTGATTTATTTTTTTCTCTTAAATTGGAGTTTCCAGATTTAGAAATGGACTGATCATTAACTGAGACAATTGAAATCTGACGTAGACTGTTCAGGATAAAGTTTGCTTGGGGAAAAAAAACCCTCTTCTTGTTTAATGTAATGTTTATGAATTACATTAGGACAAAGAAATAGGAGAAGTGCTTCCTTTGCATGGCTCATGAACCTATAGCCTATAGGTCACAAGCTGGACCCAGCTTCCCAAGGATACATTATCAGGACTTGGCAGCAAAATGGCTATTTTCCAGCAGTATAACTAAACTTGGAAATGGAAGCAGGATGTCCCTATGAAATGTGTATCTTCTTTTCTATCCTTAGAATTCTTCCCAAACCATCAAAATTAGCCCTAATTTATACTGATTAAATTTGACATTTTAATGGGAGAAATGAAAACTATGTAGCCCAGGGGTATCAAACTCAAGGCCCACAGGGTCCACCCCATGGGGTGCTTAGATCTGGACTGCATGGCCAGCCTGGAAACAGCGAAGGACCAGCTCGCAGTGCCTCTGCCAGCGAAAATTGAGCTGGGGAAGGCACATCCGGCCCTCCCCGGATCCATTTTTGACTGCCACAGCCTCTTGTAGCCCTCTGCCAGCAAAAATGGAGCACGATGAGGGCTGCATTTGACCCTCCCAAGCTCTGTTTTCACTGGCAGGGAGCTTCAGAAGGCCGTTGCAGCAGAAAACGGAGTCAAGGTGGGCCACACGCAGTCCTCATGAGCTCCATTTTCACTGTCAGACTGCTAGAAAACGTGGCATTGGATCATACAAGTGATGTTGAGATGGCCACGCCCACCCTGGCTGTGCCCCCCACCCTACCTGAGGTTAAACACAAACCTGATACAGCCCTCAACGAAGTCGAGTTTGACACACACACACACCGATGTAGCCAATCTCCTTTCCTCTCCTCAAAGTCCATAAAAAGTACCAAGTAAGCTGTCCCAACACTGATAACAATCACATTTCTGGTGCTGTCCCTGTGATTGTCCAGATGGACAAGGAGTAAGCAGCCTAAGGCCTGATTATGAGAAAGATGCAGAGCTCTGCAATAGAATATCTGAAGCAATTTAGAATGATTTTTCTGTCAATACGCCATCACTCAAGGTCTTTTACTAACTACGTAATTAACCACTGGGAAAACCCAGCTACTGTACTGCACACCTGCTTATGTCAACCTATTCCACTAGTAAAACAAACAAAAAATCTTCAGTGCTTCATTGGTGAAATGTGGATGCAAATGTTTCAGAAATCCATCTCTTGTAATGTGATCACCTTTTTCTTTCTTTAATTGTTAGCAATGGGAAACTTCAATCCAAATCCAATTTTTTCAAGTTCCCCTTTTCGAATTGAAATGTGGAATGTATGGAACATAGAACATAAAATATAGAATTATTTATTGGCCAAGTGTGCTTGGACACACAAGGAGTTTGTCTTTGGTGCATATGCTCTCAGTATACATAAAAAGACAAGATACATTTGTCAAGAATCATAAGGTACAACCCTTAATGATAGTCATAGGGTACAAATAAGCAATCAGGAAACAATCAATATCAATATAAATCATAAGGATGCAAGCAACAAAGTTACAGTCTTGTAGTCATAAGTGGGAGGAGGTGGGTGATAGGAACGATGAGAAGACTAATAGTAATGCAGCCTTAGTGAATAGTTTGACAGTGGTGAGGGAATTATTTGTTTAGCATAGTGATGGCATTTGGGGGGGGGGGAACTGTTCTTGTGTGTAGTTGTCTTGGTGTGCAGTGCTCTATAGCATCATTTTGAGGGTAGGAGTTGAAACAATTTATGTCCAGGATATGAGGGGTTGTAAATATTTCCATGGTCCTCTTTTTGACTCGTGCAATGTACAAGTCCTCAATGGAAGGCAGGTTGGCAGTAGTTATTTTTTCTGCAGTTCTGATTATCCTCTGAAGTCTGTGTCCGTCTTGGTGGATTGTAGAACTAAACCAGACAGTTATAGAGGTGCAGATGACAGACTCAATAATTCCTCTGTAGAACTGTAGCAGCAGCTCCTTGGGTAGTTTGAGCTTCCTGAGATGGCGCAGAAAGAACATTCTTTGTTGTGCTTTTTTGATGACGCTTTTGATGTTAGGTGTCCATTTTAGGTCTTGAGATATAGGTCCTGAGAAACTATACTTCCCTTGAATAGTTAATCCTGATTTGACACCTCTTTACTTTTTGTTCATCTCCTGCAAACTCACTCTGACTCAAAGAGATCTGTGAAAATGCTGCAAAGGTCACATCAAAGTCATCCCGAAGCTCAGAATCAAGGATTTGTAAGTAAAATGTAAATAGTAAACTCAATGATAAACGAAAATAAAAAAACACCCTCTTTTATGTACTGTGTCGATCAAAAATAGAAAAAGGACCAGTGTCATGCAAGGTCAAGAAACCAGGCGCAGAATCAACTGAAATTTAGACAAAAGGCCCTTTATAAAACTGCTCATGAAAATACATCTTAGAATTTCTTGTAAGTTTTCTCTCCTTGCGGAACAAATCTGTTTTTATTACCCTAGTCTTAAGATATTTTAGAATTTATTTCATTTGAGGTGGGAATATGGTAGTGTTGGAAAAAAATATCTAGGTCCAGGTCCAAGCTGGGAGAAAGGCACTGGAAACCAAATGGAGGCTGGAAGCTGATTGGAAAGAGGGTCCATTTATTGATGAAGCAGAATAACCAAGCATGTGTGATTTTGGGTAGCTGAATACATGGAGTTGAGAGTGAGGGGTTTTTATACCTTCTCTTGGCCTTTGAACTTCCTGTTCCTGTGCAAGAACATGCACTCTATTGGTTATCATAGGGACTAAGTAGAGGTCATAGCTGGCTCTATAGGTTGTCTGAGCTCCCAGGTTTGGTTGAAGTTTGGACTGCTGAGATGATGCAATGAAGAGGCATCATGTGTTCTGAAAGGGTGCTGGGCAATTCCTATCATGGCTTAATGGCTTTGCCCTAGTTTGGATCTTGAGTGAGGGCTAATCCTATCACTCTGCTATTGTATCTGCTCAGGGGCAGGGAACTGGAGCTCTGAGTTTCTGTCTTCCTTAAGATTTTTTTTAAATTTCTCTTTTAGGGAAAATATTTTATCCTGCCTTTTTAATATTCCTCAAAATATTTCAGTCTTATTTCAGGGGTGGTTTCCCACAGTAGGATACATTTGAGCCTGATAATATGGAAGGTTGGAGGGTTCATGTCCCCTCTCTTGGAAGTCATCTACATCAGGGGTCTCCAACCTTTGCAACTTTAAGTCTGAAGGACTTCAGCTCCCAGACTTCTCCAGCCAGCAAAGCTGGCTGGAGAAGTCTGGGAGCTGAAGTCCTTCAGACTTAAAGTTGCAAAGGTTGGAGACCCCTGCTCTACATTTTCCTATGCTGGTTCACCTCTTGCTTTGGGGTAGCAGCGTAGCAGTTCCTGATATACCACCTATCTTCTAGAGCAGGGGTCCCCAACCTTTTTTGCACCAGGGACCGGTTTCATTTTAAAGAAAATTCAGCGGACCGGCCGGCGTAGAGGGGGAGCGGGGAGAGGGGGAAACAGGCGGCGCATGCGCACGCGAGGTGATGGTGAGTCAGCTCACTCGCCCCTCTAGGGCCCCCAATGGCGTGAGCAGCCGCACCTGCGCTTTCCTGCCCCCGGTGCGCGCTCTGCCCAGGAGGCTGTCCCGTCCTCCCTCCTTCTCCTCTCTGGCCCTGTGGCCCAGTTCCTATCAAGCCACGGACCGGCACCGGTCCGCGGACCGGGGGTTGGGGACCCCTGTTCTAGAGAGCACATTACTTGGCAGCCTTCCCCTAACCTTCATGTGTGAGGAAAGATAAAGCCAGCACAACCTGTGTTGCCTTTTTGAAGTGAAAAGTTTAAAAAGCAAAATAATTCCAATAGTATCAGCTGCTGGCTCTAATTCTCTAAAGCAAGTGGCTTGAGGAATCGGCTCTTGTTTTTGCCCTACACTCAGGAGATAAACTAATCTCACAAGAGATAAATAAAAATAAACTATTTTTTTTAAAAAAAGAAAAGAAAAAAGATGTAAAATGCCTTTTAACTTGAAATATTAAAATGCAAAACTCTCAAGGGTGAAGGAGATAAATTGCAGAGCTTTTCAAATAATATATAGTGATGGAAAAGGAGCTTTAATTGAAATAAATAAATAAAATCTTAGAGCAAACCTGTTTCAAACGGAGGAAACTCTGCTACAAAGAAATTCCAAATTAATATGCAGAAAGAGGATTCTAAAAGAAACATTACATCTTCAGGCACACGCTGAATCAAAAGCTGAGTTAAAACCAAGTTTTCTTAAGTAGATAGAGAAATATGAGGTCCCGAGGCATTAATAACTATATTAAAAATAGAAATAAACAGTAAATGTGACTTCTGGCTATTTTAAATCCTCTGCTTCCTTTCCTGGATTCTTCTTTGTCCTGAAAATTCCACAACTAAATCTGAGACTGTGAAGAGATCTTACATTCCCCAAATTCAAGCTTCCATTCAACACCTTCTGCTACATCCCAATGTTCCTATCTCCAGCAAGGTGATGTTGTGCATGTTTTCTCATGAACATTTAGTTTCTGCGCCTGAGAAAAGAAGATTTAGGATTGGCGAGTGTTAAGAGTTTGTGGCCTTTCATTTAAAAATCGAGGGTTTTAGAGCTTGTTGGAGGTGGCAGAGGAAATGGCTGGACTATTTATGAACTTTACAAATTCATCTGGACCATACGATGATTCTGCAGTGCTGGTTTAGCTAAATCTTTGGTCTGATTCAGCTGGGGGTTTCTAGCAGTCTTTCATTAACTTAAACCAATTACAGTTTAACTTAAATCCCAAGAAAGCCTTTCCCATCTCCACATCATTCAGATGTACCAGCTTCAATGTCAGAATTCTAAGCAATGGCCATGCTGGCTTGGGACTTTGGGAAGTTGAAGTCTATGCATATGGCCCAGATTGTGGAGAGCTACCTGAAGAGAATCTATTTTCTCTTCCAACTGAGAAGGACAATCTCTCAGCCTAGGAGCTGTTGAAAAACTACTCCTGATGAGGGCTCCTCATCACACACATGAAAAGTAAGTTATAAGTGCTACAAGAATGTTGAAAAAGAGGTAATGTTGCAGACATAAGTTGTGCAAGTAGAGAAATGTTAAAATATGGATGTGATTTCTTCCTAGAGTATCTGTGTAATTTATTTAATATGCCACTGAAGATCCATCTACACTTGACATTTGAAAAAATGCAATTAATGTTTCTCTATGTAAAGTAGGAGAAGTTGCAAGCAAAAACAATAAAGGATAAGATTCTTAGGTCTATCCAGAAAAGTATTTGATTAAATTTTGATTCAAAGAGTAGGAACCATGATAATGACCAAAATTTGAGAAATGGAAAATAAAGCATGGATTTTATCTCTTCAGCAGATCACTGAGAAATGTATGAACATGAGAAATAAACCTTATTTTATATGTATTGGTTTAGAGAAAGCATGTGATAAAGTTGATAGGCTTGAATAACATAATAAAAGGAAGTAGATAAATTGGTGTCTTTTGATAAAATGTTTACTAAAAATAGGAAATCAGAGAAAATTTAAGACTTGCAAATATTGGTTAAAAAAAAAAGTACAGTGCAGTACACAGATCTCATTTGCTGATTTTCAACTACTTTTTCAACTATATTTTCCCATGTTTCATTATGTCAATTTTTTCATTACTGGCACATGATCATTTTTACAGATGTTCCAGTTGATCATTTTCACAAGTGTTTATAATCAATTTGCACAATCTTTGCACAATGTGGATGTTGAATCTGATGATTTTTCAATTCTGGCCTTGATTGCTGTTGAGAAGCCAAAATCAAGCCTTCAGTTTCTTTTCTCATGTTTCAATTCTAAGCCAATGCTGGGTTTTATTGTTATCCACTTTCCCCTCAATCTTTTGTAGAAATGGACCATGTGATGTTTTTCCTTGCCAGTATTTGGTTCATGTCTTTAACATTATTTTGATATTCATTTTTTAGCGCAGGACTGACATTTAATAGGTTTTTAAATTTTTTGTATTTTTGTATTATTTTGTATGTATTTTAAATTCCTGTGCGCCGCCCTGGGTCCTTTTGGAGAAGGGCGGGATATAAATTAAAAAAAACTCAAAAAAAACTCAAACTCATATTTTGTTTCCTATACATTCAATTTCAATTTTTAACTACCATAAATGCTTGTTCTTGACTGTCTTTTACATAATCATCCAATGCATGCTTTTTTTCTTCTTCAACAGTTTTTTTAATACCTGAAGTGAATCTTTGTCTCCATTTCTACAAGACATGGCTAATTTAGCAAGATTACTATGGGAATATAATGCATAATGAATAGTTTTCTTGGGGAGGAAGGTTATATTACTATGGGAATATAATGCATAATGAATAGTTTTCTTGGGGAGGAAGGTTGGTCCAAATTATAGTTTGTTGTATAATCAGCCAGTTGTTTATACTGGATTGGGCATTTTAATCACCTGTTGAGTCCTTCCCAAGGGCCCGGGATAAGCAGAAGTTGGGTATTATTATTATTGTTATTATAGAGAAACAATAGAAGGATATCTCCACTTCTGAAACTATCCAAGTGAGCCTTTTGCTAACATTGCTTTTGTTATAATCTGTTTTTGGCACAGTGGTTAGAATGCAGTATGGCAGTCTACTTCTGCTGACTGCTGGCTGATTGCAATTTGGCAGTTCGAATCTCACCAGGCTCATGGGTGTCTCAGCCTTCCATCCTTCCGAGGTGGGTAAAATGAGGATCCAGATGGTTGGGGGCAATATGCTGACTCTATAAACTGCTTAGGTTGGGCTGTAAAGCACTGTGAAGCAATGTATAAGTCTAAATTACTATTTTCAGTACAATTGAACCACAACATATCCACTTAAGTTCTTCCTGTTCACTACTTCACATGCCAAGTCAAAGGTAGAACTCCACTGGTAACCACATGGAATGGGTTCTTTTGTTTATTTATTTATTTGATTTCTGTAGCTGCTTATCTGGTTGGTGTATATCACAAAAGCAAAGAAACATCTTTAAGGAAGGTGTCTTCTATTCCACCATTGATCCCAAGTCCTCTAAAGGAAACCAAGGAGAACATAGTAAGTGCCACATTACTTCAAGAGCTGTAGCAATTCATTATCAAGCAATTAGCTGTGTAATTAGCTGCCATTTCCCAGTTTAGGAGGTTTCCTTGAATCTTGGAATTACAATTATGATAAAAGGCTGAAGACAGAGTGCTGTACTCTAAGGCTAGTGGTTTACAAACAATTTGTCTTTTAATGACAGAGAGGAGAGGCCCTAATTACATCAAATGCCACAGAGGAAGGCCAAATGGTTGCCAGAAAACAAAGTACTGATTGCTTTTGATCATCATCCTGGGCTGCTGAAGGGGGAATGTAGATTCTTAGTTCAGGTAATTAACTTTCACACCATTTCCTTCTTAAATTCAAAGGGAGCCCTCTTGAGACACTCATTACTAAACTGTATATTTTACAAAGTACACTTATTTAAAAACAGCAAGAACTACATCAACATTAGAATAATTTGGCATATGGAAAGGCAACCTAGATGGCACCATTCCAAAAAAAGATACATGAGAAACTGGGGAGCAGAAGTACCAGACTTTCCATGGACAGGCAACCCCCCAAAAGGGGAGATAGACATAGTTAAGTATATTGTCGGAACCTGGACACAGAACTAAAACGAAAGCCAGTGTGGTTTAATGATAGTGCAGGGAGTCATGATTCAACTATTGCTCAGCAAATAGAATCTCACTGGATGGGTTTTGGCCAATCAGAATCTCTCAGACCTTATCCACCTCATATGAGGGTCATGGCGGGAGGGAATGTTATGTAGGCTGCCTTGAGTTCTTGAAGGAAAGGCGTAACATAACTCTAATAAATAAATAATAAAATGTCACACCAAACCAGGATAAAAAAAAGATACCTTTTGGAATTTTCAATCAATCAATCAATCAAATTTTATTTATAACCCGCTCTCTCTCCCCGGAGGGACTCGAGGCGGGGCACAGGGAAATTAAAAACAATTGACATAAACAAAGTTCAAGTTAAAATCAAATTAAACATATCCTGCGCTAAAAACATCTATGAAAAATAAAACTATCCCTAAAAACCCCTTATCACTATTAAATTAATTAAAATTACCCTAGGCCAGCCAAACGGAAGAAATGAGTTTTTAAAAGCTGTCGGAAGGAGCGAAGGTCCGTGGTTGTTCTGATTTCGGGGGGAAGGTCATTCCAGAGGGTCGGGCCCGCCACAGAGAAGGCCCTTCCGCTGGGCGTCGCCCGCTGGCACAGCCTAGTGGACGGCACCCGGAGAAGTCCCTCTCTGTGGGAGCGAATCGGTCGCAGGGATGTATGAGGCAGAATGCGATCCCGCATTCTGATGGCAGTTTCGCCATCAGCAAAACTCTAAGATCTGCTGAAGTACATGAAATCCTTTGAATTAAAAACCCAAAGATCAGGGAGAGGGATGGAGGGAGAGGGATGCATAATAGGTCAATAGAAACTGAACCAGAGGTGGTATTCAGCAGGCTCTGACCAGTTCTGGAGAACCAGTAGTAGAAATTTTGCGTAGTTCAGAGAACCGGTAAATACCACCTGTGACTGGCCCCGCCCCCATCCATTCTCTGCCTCCCGAGTCCCAGCTGATCGGGAGGCAATGGGGATTTTGCAGTAACCGCCCCCTGGAGTGGGAAAGGAAGGGAGATTTAACAGTATCCTTCCCCTGCCACGCCCAACAAACCACACCTAAGCCACACCATACCCCCAAATCACGTCCACAGAACCAGTAGTAAAAAAATTTAATCCCACCACTGAACTGAACATACTACAAGCCAATAGAAAGTTAGTTGAGAGTTAAAAGAAAAAGAGATGAGAAAGAAAAGAGAATTCAGTATACTGGAGGTGAGTATTAAATAGCAAGCTTACTTCATATGGTAGCACGTTTATAATTATTTTTAAGATTTTCATGTTACTCTTAACACAGCTAATCCAGTTGTATGTTTTCAGGGTGTAGACAAATCAGCTAGGCACGGGTGTCAAACTTACCACGTCACATTGCCGTCACATGACGTTTACGTGGTGGTTTTCCCATTTGCGGAGCTGGGATGGGGATGGCCAGCATGTGATGAATCTGGCTCGTTGCCAGTTTGATACCCCTGAGATAGGCTGTTTTATGGTGTACTGATGGTGCTTTGGAACACATGGTAGTGGGAAGCTAAAAAACCTGAATTGGTGGGGCCTAACTGGATCTTGGCAGATGACTTGTTTCACAGCAGGAAATGCTATTTGAGCTGATAACAGTAGGGTTACGGTAACACTGAGTTGTTCTGAGTTGTGCTTACTTGTTTCCCTTTACAAGTAAAAAAATTACTTGTTTCCCTTTACAATTTGCATGATTAGTGCCCCACCTAAGGCATGCCTGGATGTTAAGATTTCACCTTATTCTGAGGTACTGTCAGTCTTTCAAATAAAATCCAGGTGACAAAATATACACTGTAGCCATTCTAGAGATAGCAATAGCAATGAGACTTATATATACCGCTTCATAATGCTTTACAGCCCTCTCTAAGCAGTTTACAGAGTCAGCATATTCCCCCCCCCCCCAACAATTTGGGTCCTCATTTTACCGACCTCGGAAGGATGGAAGACCGAGTCAAACTTGAGCCTGGTGAGATTTGATCTGCCAAACTGCAGGCAATCGGTGATCAGCAGAAGTAGCCTACTGTACTGCACTCTAACCACTGCTCCACCTCTTTTTTTGTTGATCAAGATATTACTTTGCTGTTGTAGCATATGGTATCAGAAACTTGTGGGGGTGGGCTTGGTTCGTGCAGCCACACAGCCATCATCTTGTTCTTCTTATGCCCCCTATGGACACCTCTGAATTTAAAAGCAGCAGCTTTAATGTCAAAAAGATGTCAAATTTGTACAAGTGACAAGGTATTACATATGCAATTCGGTACAAGGTATTACACATCTCCGCAACGCCGTTTTCTGCTTTGTCATCTTAATACAGACACTATTAAAGCACACAAAGTTAGGCACGATCATTTTTCTCCTCTTTAAAAAGAGGAAGGGGGAGGGGGAAAAAACCTCACAGCGATGCACTTGAAAACAAGGGGAAAGCAAAACTGAGCCATTTTTGAAGCAATACAGCAAAGCACCAGCTCCCTCTTTCAAGATATTTCAAACACGGCATTTACTGTAGTGGTTTATGCTGACAAGAAAAATATGTGTCGGGTAGATACATTCAGCATTTACGGCAAGTCAGACTCTCTAAGCTGGTTTTAATTAAAGCTCAACCTCTCCATCTCCTTTTCTCTCTCTTCTATTTAAACCAGCACTTTCCAAAGTGAGAGAGCATTGTTGCTTTTTCAAGAGCAACCTTACAATAAGGAAAGTGAGGAACAAAGGAAGCAGCTGACTTGTTAGCCAAGATTTTTGAACTCACTTTGGAGCGAGATTTTTGCATTAACAGACTGAGGCCAAAGATGGAGAGTGACAGTGAGTTGAATGTGGCTCCTTCTGGCACATTGCAGTGTGCGCTCATACAAGCTTCACTGCTCCATCGTGAGGAATGAAAATACCATAGCAGTTCCACTGCCCTCTTGTGCAAAGTAATTTATTTATTTATTTATTTATTTATTTTTCACATTTATAACCCGCTCCCATCTCACCACAAAGGGACTCGGGGCGGCGAACAAAGAATTACATCAATAAACATAAATACAGAGATATTAGGTGCCTGTGTTGTGACCATTTTAAAATCCCCATTTACAACTGGCGGTGCTGGGGTTACGCAAGGCCGGCTAGTTGGAAGAGGTGAGTCTTAAGACATTTGCGGAAGAGGCGGAGGTCAGGAATGGTACGGATTTCAGGGGGCAGGTCGTTCCAAAGGGCTGGTCCTGCCACAGAGAAGGCTCTGTCATCTCCCAGGATTCCAGTATAAGCCAGGAGGGACACGGGTCTAGTAAACATGTAATTGTGCAAAGTAATTGTATCAAGTATACAGAGAGACTAGCTTCTCACCCTGTTATAAGCCAAACTTTGGTTAGCAATGATTTATGGAATAAATCACGATGGCTTGGGGAATGGAGAAGAAATGATGAAGAAATAGATGGGGAAGAAATGGAGGTAGTGACAGATTTTATTTTCCTGGACTCCAAGATCACCACAGATGGAGACTGCAGCCAAGAAACTAAAAGACGCTTGCTCCTGGGGAGGAAAGTTAAAGCAAATCTAGGCAGCATACTAAAAAGCAGAGACATCACCCTGATAACAAAAGTGCATATAGTCAATGCTATGGTTTTCTCAGTTGCAATGCATGGCTGTGAAAGTTGGACCATAAGAAATGCTGAGCACCAAAGAATTGAGACCTTTGAACTATGGTGCTGGAGAAGACTCCTGTAAGTCCTTTGGACTGCAAGGCAATCAAACCGGTCAGTCCTAGAGGAGATCAACCCTGACTGCTCTTTAGAAGGGCAGATCCTGAAGATGAAACTCAAATACTTTGGCCACCTAATGAGAAGGAGAAGAGCCTCATGCTGGGTACGATTGAAGGCAAAGGAATAAGGGGATGACAGAGGATGGTGGCTGGATGGAGTCACAAAAGCTGTAGGCGTGAGCTTAAATAGACTCCAGAAGATGGTAGAGGACAGGAAGGCCTTGAGAAATGTAGTCCATGGGGTCGTGATGGGTCGGACACGACTTCACAACTAACAATAACAATAACAAAGCCATAAACCATATCTGATATAACATAGTGGCTAGATTCATCCAGGTCTGATTCCATAAATTTTTATTTAATCTGCAGCACTTTTAGATGGGTCCAGTAAATTGCAGCCTAATTTTAGTGTGGTGGAATATTGAGAGCTTTTTTAAAAATTCAACACAAGTAAACTCCAAAATCGCTTGAGTTATCTGTCTTAAGATTTCCAGCTATAGACAATCCATCAGTTCTTTGATTATGGAACTACTTTTATTGTTATAATGATTCTGAACCAAAATCTGTATTCCAGTAATCTGGGACTTTATTGATAAATTATTTTGGACTTTAGATTTTTTTTTTCTCTTAATGGTACAGCTTTCGAACTACTATATTTAAAGATGTTCCCCTTTAATAATCTCTCCTCCAGTTCCTGCTATATCGGTGCAAATGGTACAGTTCTACTGCACTTGTACATATCCATTAAAAAAAGCTATAAACGCTGCGAGAGAACGGCGTTAGTACTGGCTTCATATAGTGTGATTTTAAACTTTTAACTCTGGTTCTTTCTTATCCATTTGGCTGCTTCTCTTCCTGTTCCTCCATTTCGGAACTATCTTATTCTAGTTCAGTGACACCAGCAATGTGGCCTTTCATCAGCATTTTCATTTTTACACACAGAAAATACATTGTGTAATCATGTCCTTGACTGGAACAACTCCTGTGGGGAAATGCCTGTCCGGTGGGTATCTAATACAAGATTCAAAAAACTGCCGAACCATATAATTGCCTGATGGACTCATTCAGTTATTTGAGGTATGGTGCACATTTCTCTTAGAGTCACTTGAGAGCAGATTTCACCTTCAGCCATAACCTTTCAACCAGAACCTTGCTCTGATTTCACCTTTGCCGTATCGCTGAGAGCTACTAAGGTGTCAGGAATGGACTAATACAGCCGGTGCTTTTGAACTGTTTTGAAAATTACAGAAACATTAAAGAGAGATTGAGTGGTCATTGAGCGGAATAGCGGGAGAAGCATTTAGGCAGGAGATTTCCATTCAGAAGAAGGGTCCAGTACAGGAGGCATCAATCATATGAAGATTATATAACTTTAGTTTTTAAATTATAGGGGAATCAAACCTTGGAGTGGGATATTGCTGCTGAACTGGTGTTGTTTGATGTTCCAGTGTTTGACTGTTCTTAAAAAGTGCCCATGCTGATTTGGGATTATGGGAATTACAGTATAAGATCCAAAATTGAGTATTCTCTTAAATCTTCTAGCCCGCCATGGTAGTCTTTAAACATGTTGGTTTTTTAAAGTTTCATGATTCTTCAGAAGCCTGAATGCTGTCTAAGGCTTTATAGGAATTGAATTGCTCCCTGCTCCCCTGAGAGCTATCTTCAAGTACATTAACAGCTCCTCATACAGGAAACAGGGGGAAATGCTTAGTAGTTGTTCTAGAAGATTGAACAAGAAATCAGGGGTTTAAATTACAAGGAAGCAGATTTGTGGTGGAGATTAGGAACATTTTCAGCATTGTTGAATAAGAGAACTCAACAGCAGAGTAAACTGTCACAGGCAGTCCTAGAACAGTGTTGGCGAAGCTTTTCGGCACTGAGTGCCAAAATGGGAGCGTGCGTGGGATGGGGGAAATGGCAGAAACTGGAAGAGCAGCTCCCCAGCATGCATGCGCAGGAGCACTGGAAACCGGAAGAACAATTCCCCGGTGCACAAATGCGCACTGGGAAGGTGAGCTTCTGGTTTCCAGCATGCACATGAGCACGGGTCACCTGGTCTTCTGGTTTCTGCCGTGCATGCACACGCAATGACCTGTTGGCAGGTATGTGCGCACGCGCCGGAAGCCAGAAGCTCAGCTTCCTGCGCACACATGCATGCCAGGGAACTTCTCTTCTGGTTTCCAGCACTCCTGTGCACACGAAGACCAGCTGGCTTGTGCGCATGTGCACACCGGAACCCAGAAAAGCAACAGATGATGGCTGCATGCCACTTCCGGCACGTATGCCATAGGTTTGCCATCATAGTCCTAAAATCATACAGTTGGAAGGGACGTTTAGAGGTTATTTAATCCAAAACCTTGTTTAGTGCAGGATTCATCATAACAGCTTTGAGCATTCAGAAGTAAAACACAACTCACCATATCCTGAAGGCAGCTTTTTCCATTTACTGATAGTCCATACAATCAGGAAATTCATCCTGAAGTCTAAATCAAGCTTCCTTCATTGTAATGTTAACCTTCTTAGCTGAAGGAGCTTCTTGGATGAGAAGTGAAACGTCTTCAAAGAAAAAACAGAAAGCCCAGTTGCTTCTTGAAAAAAAGCACCTTTGGGACAACCATGACCTGGATGACTGAGAATCTCCATAGACATTTAGTTAGCCCACTGGTTTTCACCCTGCCCTTTGGACAATGGAGGATAAGTTCACTCTTTCATCTGTATAGGAACCCTTCAGACTTTTGAAGACTGCTAATTTGATTCTACGACTATTTTTACAGCTGTCTTAAAGTGAATCATTGCAGCTGTTATGTGATTTATGTGATCCTTAACCAAACCACATGGTCATTAAGTGAATTTACTGTCTCAAATGGGCATGTTTGCCAGAAACATGCAAAAAAATATTTGGAAACTGGCAAAAACTTTGCAATTCATGGTCATATGCCAAGGACACCACAAACTGGTTGCCAAGCACCCAAAAATGTGATTGGGAACCCAAAACAATTACTTATGACATGTCTCCAAATGTATGACTGCTGCCCCCTCTGGTGGTCCTACAATCACTCAACTGCCATTAAGCGAGGACTACCTATATCTCTTATTAATATACCCTAAGAAAGTACAGGTAGTCTTTGTCTAGTGACTGACTCATTTAGCAACCATTTGGGAAGTACAGAAGTGATGAAAAAGCATCTTTATGACCAATATCACCTTCCCAAGTCTGCAGAGCAAAAGACAGTTAAAGTAAGAACATAAGCATAGTTGCAGTTTTACTTAGTAATTGTGTCACTTAATGACCAAGTTGCGAGTACCAATTGTAATCATTAAACTAGGACTGATTGTATGCCTTTTTACAGCTGTATCACAATGTTGATCATGTTTATCTTGCAATTGACAATACACTTTTACACTTATTTTTTTATTTTTTTATTTTTTTTTATTTGTCAACAAGTACAAGGAAACAAGTATGAAAACATGTGAAAAATGGCACAAATAAATGGATATAAATAAGCAAAACATAGCCATAAACACATAAAAAGAGTACATATAAATGGGGACAGTAGGACAGGGATGGTAGGCATACTGGTTTGCTTATGCACGACCTCTTAAGAAATGCGTAAGGTCCACGGTAGACAGCTTAAGGTAAAAGGTATGGGGGTTAGGGAAACTAACAACAGGATCAGGTAGAGTGTTCCATACATTTACTACTCTATTGCTGAAATTGTTTTTCCCGCAATCAAGATTAGAACGGATTACATTTAGTTTCTATCTATCGTTGCCCTTGTGTTATTGCAGTTGAAGTAAAAGTAGCCATTAACAGGTAGGACATTATGGCAGATTATTTTGTGCACTAAGCTCAGGTTGGAATGTAGATGATGTAGTTCAAGGTTATCCAGGCCTAAAATTTCAAGCCTGGTGGTATACGGAATTTTATTACGAGCAGAGGAGTTGAGTACTCTCCTTGTAAAATACCTCTGGACCCTCTCTAACGTTTTAACGTCTGAAATGCATTGTGGGTTCCAGGCAGATGAGCAGTATTCAAGGATAGGTCTGGCAAAGGTTTTGTATGCCCTAGTGAGCAGCACAGCATTACCAGAGAGAAAACTACATAAAATAAGGTTGACAACTCTGAATGCCTTTTTGGCGATGTTGTTACAGTGAGCTCTGGGGTTTAGGTCTTTCGAAATGAGTATTCCTGGGTCTTTGATAGAGTGTGGCTTATCTTTGAGATCGTTTCCACCCAGCTTGTATTTGATGTTCTGATTTTTATTGCCAATGTGTAGGACTGAGCATTTGTTAGCAGAGATTTGGAGTTGCCCATTTTTTGACCATTCAGATACATAATCTAGGTCGTTTTGTAGAGTAGTAGAATTGCCTGTGGTGTTAAGTAGTTTTACATCATCCGCAAAGAGGATGCAGCTGCTCATAATATGATCACAAAGGTCGTTTATGTAAAATAGAGAGAGTGTTGGTCCTAGAACGCTGCCTTGGGGAACACCACTGTTAACTGGTGGAAGGTTAGATATAGCATTTCCAATTTTGACTACTTGTTGCCTGTTTGATAGGAATGCAGCTAACCACTTGTGCAAAGATCCAGAAATGCACAAGAACTTAGTTTTAACTTAGTTTTTCAAGTCCAGTCTCTCACATGTTATACTTGTGCCCAGTGGTGGGATTCAAATAATTTAACAACCGGTTTTCTGCTCTAATGACCAGCTTGGTAGGCGTGGCTCTGTGTTCATGTGATCGTGTGGGCTTGGCCAACTCAACATCACTCAGGTTGATGGGCGCTTGCCTTAGCTGTTACAATGTAATAAAGGTTAACCGGAGAGGCAGTTTCTATAAGCGGGATAATAAACATTAGTCTAGATAGAGCGCCAGAATGTTTCTTTCCTGCCTTCCTTACAGGATTAGCCCTGTAAATGAAAAAAAAACAAAATAAGATTTCTTCCAACAACCGGTTCTCCCAAATAATTGTGAACCGGCTGAATCCCACCACTGCTTGGGCCTTATATTTTGTTCTAGTTTAGATGCAAAACTTTCTGTTTCTCCTAATTAAATTCCATCCTATTTATTTCAGCCCATACTCAAGCCTTAGCAGGACTTTTTGAATTTCAGCTTTGGGTCATCTGCAAACTTAACATTCCCCTGAATTCTTCACCAAAGTCATGATAAAAATGTACAATAGCCCAGTTCTTCCTATAGTTCAGGGGTCTCCAACCTTTGCAACTTTAAGTCTGAAGGACTTCAGTTCTTAGACTTCTCCAGCCAGCAAAGCTGGCTGGAGAATTCTGGGAGCTGAAGTCCTTCAGACTTAAAGTTGCAAAGGTTGGAGACCCCTGCTATAGTTAATAAGCTTTCCTTTCTATTGTAATCTATTACCAGTTCATAACATTCTCCTAACAATAGATTTATTTTTTTAACATATTCCAACACTTTTTTAAAAAACTTTTTTGAGTGGTATCGCTTGAAAGCCTCAGCTCGTGCTGAACTTTACCCTTGTACTTGACAGAGTTATTATAATTTCTGAAGAATACCTTGCATTCTTCCTGCTTATGATTTGCAACTTTGTGTTCAGGGTCGCATTCTGTAGGATTTTCTCATCCTTCCTGGACCCCGGACATTTCTTCAGAATTCAAGTGATTGGATAATACATTTTTTTCTTGGACTTCGTGCAAATTCACTGACCTGAGGTTCAGTACACAGATGTGACTTTTCTACGTTTTCTTTTCGCTGATATTACAAGGATAACATTACTACTTCCCCAAAGTTATAGCCACCCTTATTTCTTCCACCTGTTCCTCTCTTTTGTCCATCTTTGGACAAATGCAGTTGTCAGGAAAACAAGAATAATAATGAGTGAGATTCCCAGGATAGTAGAAACCCTCCATTATAACGCCATATCTCTTTGAAAGACTGCTCCTCTGATCCAAAAAAGCCTAATTTGTTTATTTGGCCTGCCCAGGTTTATAATAAATCCTCAGAGAAACAACTTTTAATGGGATTTCTTTACTCTGCTTCAGGGGTGAAATTCAGCAGATTCTGGAGAACCAGTAGCAGAAATTTTGAGTAGTTCGAAGAACCGGCAAATATCACCTCTGACTGGCTCCAGAGTGGGGTGGGAATGGAGATTTTGCAATATCCTTCCGCCAGGAGTGGGGTGGGAATGGGGATTTTGCAGTATCCTTTCCCTGCCACTCCCACCAGGCCACGCCCACAAACCGGTAGTAAAAAAAAATTGAATTTCACCACTGCTCTGCTTTATGAATATCTTTCTCTATATATAGTAGAATAGCCCAGCTCTTGCTATGTCTGCTCCTTTAAAAAAAAAAAGAGGGGTACCCTTCCACTGTTACATACAATCATGAGTATCAGGTAGCTCATTAGGTTTTGGTGAAGCCTATCAGATCATATTTGTCTTCCTCAGTTAGGCTCGCTAATTCGCTCTCATTTATCCTCATAATTGTATCAGTCTTTCCAGCGTGAGTAAAAGGATATTTTGTATGATATGTGTCTCAGGTGAATAATCAATATTTATGATGCTGCTACCTACTATAAGTCAACATGGTACCAAGAATTTAAACATAGCTTAGAAAATATGTGCTAGTCATTCCCGACTCTAGGGGGAGGTGCTCATCTTCGTTTCAAAGCTGAAGAGCTGTCCGAAGAAGTCTCCATGGTCTTGTGGCCAGCATGACTAAACGCCGAAGGTGCACAGAATGCTGTTACCTTCCCACCAAAGGTGGTTCCTATTTTTCTACTTGCATTTTTATGTGCTTTTGAACTGCTAGGTTGGCAGAAGCTGAGACAAGTTAGGGGATTTCACTCCATTATGTGGTGCTAGGATTCGAACCGCCAAACTGCCGACCTTTCTGATCAACAAGTTCAGCGTCTTAGCCACTGAGCCACTACATCCCTTAAAATAACCTTAGCTGATTCCAAAGAAAGCTACTAAATCCACAGCTTTAAAAGCTATATTTAGCTATGCGAAACTGCTTCCCTGACTAAAATGAGGAATACTCCAACTTCTGTGATTAGAGTCCAAAGGAACAAAGCCTTCTAGCATTAGTATACTTGTATATAGTTTCCCATAAGTCAGAACTCTGCTGGATAATTGTTGGTGTGGAAGCCAATGGCCACAAATGGTTGTCTGGAAAGAGCTGAAACACTTGAAGTTAAACACTAAGAGGTAGAGCTTGCTTGGAATGCTCACCATTTTAAGAATACCTGAATTGATTAAAGCAAATCCCGAAAAAAATACGAGATTTAAGAAGGAAATACTCCTTCTTATCTAAAAAATTACACAAAAAGGGGGTTTGGTTTAAATGGTTGATGCCTGAAGGAATGTTGGTATTCTGGGAGGGAGGAAGAAGTAGAATGAAAACAGTAGATGAGGCCCAGGCCTTTCTTAAAAAACACTCCTCAACCCTAGATGACGATGATATGGGAACGGGAGGGGCCACGGCTATGCCCACTGGTGAGGTGGAAGAAGAAGAAACAATTTCAAAGAGGCTCAGGTCACAAAAGTGATTTTTCTCCTTTTTTATATATATATATATGGTAATTCCTGTTAAGGATGTTTATAGAAACAAAATAATTGAATGTATGAAATTTTATTTTATGAAATTTGAGATATGAATTGTATGTACCCTTTCCTATCTTTGTTTACTTTTTACTGAAAATGATATTGTAAGAAGACTCGGAGGCGGTCACCAGCACCGATATGGAAGCTCTAAAATATTGTTAAAAATATCCTATTTACCCCTTTCCTTTTATAAAACTGTAAAACTAATAAAATTCTTTTAAAAAAAAAGAATACCTGAATTGGACATATACATCACCAAAAGGTGATAGGCATATCGGACCATAAAGTTATCTTAATTTGCATATCTCCTACAATTTTAAAAAAGCTTTTCAAACCAACTTAATATATGTATAGCTAGCTCACAGGTGCTGCTCAATTATTTTTTTTGCTCCTTCAACAATTTAGAAACAGCTAAACTTTAGTGTTCATTCATCGTCTTGATTGGAATGACATTTGTTTTTGCTTCAAAGGGGATAAGATCAGGGGTGGGATTCAAATAATTTAACAACCGGTTCTCTGCCCTAATTATTTCTTCCAACAACCAGTTCATCAAACTGCTCAGAAAGCTAACAGCTAGTTCTCCTGAAGTGGTGCGAATTGGCTGAATTCCACTACTGGATAAGATGTTTGGAGATTTCTCTTTTTTGGGGTGGAGGGGTGTATATGCTGCTGTTGAGTTCATTTGCTGCAAAAACAGTGCCTAAATTTTTAGGTATAACACAAAGCTATACTCCTTTGTTAGAGTTCTCTAGAGCAGGGGTGTCAAACTCATGTCGGCACAGCAGCGTCACGTGATGTAGCGGGACTTCCCCCTCCCCTTCGCTAAACCGGAGGTGGGCATGGCCAGCTTGTGACACATCTGGCCCACGGGCTGGGAGTTTGACAGCCCTGCTGATATTGCAGATCAGTACTCCAGGATTCTTTATTAACAATGCTCTGAAACTATTATTGGCATATAAGCAAGTTCTTAGGTTCAGTGGAAATAGTTATATATGTACATATATCAGAGGTGGTATTCAGCACCAATTCTGGAGAATTGGTAGCGGAAATTTTGAGTAATTCACAGAACCAGCAAATACCACCTCTGATTGGGCCTGCCTCCATCTATTCCCTGCATCCTGAGTCCCAGCTGATCAGGAGGGAATGGAAATTTTACAACTTCCCCTGCCATGCCTACAATCCATGCCCATCAAGCCACACCACGCCCACCAAGCCACACCACGCCCACCAAGCCACACCCACAGAACTGGTAATAAAAAAAATTGAATCCCACTACTGACATACATCCTTAGGAGGAAAAGATATGAAGGCTTTAATTTTGATAATATGATGTTTTTCACTTTTGCACAAAAAAATGTTTTCTTCTCATCCTTCTCCTCATCTCACCTTCTTTGTGAGGAGACTGGGAATGGACCGATCTGCAATTGAGTTGAGTTGTTTTTTTCTTAAGCCATGGCTAAACTTCAGGAATTAATTGATCGTAAACATTTTTTTAAAAAAACTAAAATGGATATTCCCTTACGCATATGTTAATAGAAGGAAAATAAGCATTCGTGTCTGTACTTATTTTGAGACATCGTTTTCCATCTGGGGATCATTTCCATCAACAAGACTTTTCCCTCTGTTTTCCCATTAAGAAGAAATTTGAATGAGTGAGAAATTTGTTTAATCATCCTCGGCGACATCAGCTGAATTCTAATGCTGTTTGATTACAGCTAGTCGCACACACACAAAAAATGTCAAGTGCATTTCCATTTAGAAAGCTTGCTTAAGCAGCCAAGCAAATGAAAAACACCCAGAAATCATCAGACGTTGGGTAGATTTGAGAATCCTTATGCCGTACACATGCGGAGATTGGTATTCAGCCAATCTACGTGCTTTTTTTAAAATAATGCATTTTCATAGCGCATCATTTCCCTAAATGGGGATGATACATCACCCACAGACATTGACTCACAAATCAAGTAACGCCTTTTCATATTAGATGGTGATCATCTTAGGAGTGTTAAACATCTTTCTCCTAGGCCAAGTTTTTATATTCTTCTCTTCAAATTATCATTGTGGGAGTTGGGCATTACTTGGATTTGAGTCTCCTGAATAGAACCCTTCTTTTTTTTCCCTTTATCTTTATTGGAGAATGAAATCCAATATGCCTGCAAAGTAGGTTGCGCCTCAAGACCTTGATCAAAGATAGCATGCAAAGGAAAAACTCCGCCTGCCTATTGATGAGTATTGGAAGGAATATCCATCTGGTTCAGTGATGAAATCTAATTCACCACCACCACCGGTTCTGTGGGCATGGCTTGGTGGTGGTGGTGGAGTCATGTGACTGGGTGGGCGTGGCCAACTTTCTTTTCACTTTCAGCTATTATTTTTTAGCTTTTTAAAGCATTTTTTCCCTGTCAGTTCACCTGAACAGGAAGGGGGGAAATGCTTTTAAAAGTGGGAAAAAAGCTTCTGATGATCATGCAGCTCACAGCTGAACCACGTGATTATCAGAAGCTTTTTTTTTTACTACCGGTTCGCAGAACCAAGGACAACCGTCCCTACTGGTTGGGCTGAACCGGGCTGAACCTGGAGGATTTCACCCTTGATCTGGTTCAGTTCCAAGACACTGGAAACATGGAGGCTGATTGGAAAGATGGTTTAACGATGAAGCAGAATCATGAAGCACAGGGTCCTGGTGTAGCTGGACGCATGGCTTTGAGAGTGGGTGGTTTTTATACCTTCTTTGGGGCTTTGTATTTGAGGTTCCTGTTCCTGTGCAAGGGCCTTTCCATTAATAGTTTATTGGCTGTTGTCAGATTCCTATGGGGGTCATGCAGGGGTCATAGCTGGCTTTATAGGCAAAAGAAGAAATGCAAATCCTAGGTTTTTGTCGGAGCTAATTTTGTCAACCTTTTGTTTATTGCTTATCTAGAGTTTCTGTCTGACCCAGTCTTTCTGAATGGATTGCCAAATCTGTGTTTCTAAAAGCTGGCCTCCTCAGTTTCTGCTTGAGGCAGGGAAACTGGAGTTGGATTGTGAATAGTTGGCCTAATCTTTCTCAATTGGGCACAAAACTTCTGCTGGAAGCTATTAAGAAAGACTAAATCTGCTTTCTGTCTTTAAGAGCATGTTTCTCCATTTCTCTTTTAGGGAAATGTTCTGCCTTTTTAATATTTCCCAAAATATTTCATTCTTCGGGGGGGGGGGGGGGTAGGTGCTGATTTTCTACATTAGAAAACTGTTAAATCAAGAAGTAAGATTTTAACTTGATCCTATGCTTTCTTCTCTGCATTTCTCCCTGTTGCGGCTGTTTTAATGTAGTGCAGCGCCTATCTGTCTTCAAACAATCAACAAGGTCAGACCTGGTTAGTATCTGAATGGGAGTCAACCGGGGCATACTGCATGTGAGTCATACTGTAAAATAAAACAGCTCTAAGAACATGACAGTCGAAAATTACTTGCGTGCAGTTGCCAGTAAAATTACATGGACATAAGGCATTTTTTACTTCAATTTAGTTTGGGGAAAAACAGAAAGTAAGCAGGAATATATCAATCCAAATCAATCCACCAGAGCATGAGCTTTTTATACAGGTGGTCCTCAACTTATGATCACAACTGAGCCCAAAATTTCTGTTGCTGAGTGGGACATTTGTTAAGTGAAACTTACTCCATTTTATGACTTTTCTTAGCGAGGCCATTTTGCCACACCGGAGCTGAAGAATAGAGAGGGGGGAATAGAAATAGCTGGGGTTTTGTAGTCAAAACAAAATATTTTATCTTGGGAACCAAGGACATTTCCACAGGTGGTCAGAGAGAAGAGGAGTGAAGTTACCGGGCAACCCAGATGGCACTTTGATTGGATCATGTGAGGAAGGGGGGAAACCTTTACTTTTAATTAGGTGGAAACCACAGGAACATTCAGAGTCTGTTTTCACAAGCCTGTGCCAATATGATATGTCCAATAAAACTATTCTTTCTTACCTGCCTTGGAGTTCTGTTTGCTATGGGCATAACCCTGACACACTACAGTTCTTAAGTTAGTAACATGGCTGTTAAGTGAATCTGACTTCCCTATTGACTTTGCTTGTCAGAAGATTGGAAAGGGGGATCACATGACTCCAGAACACTGCAACCATCATAAATATGAGCCAGTTGCCAGGTGGCTGAATTTTGATCACATGATCATGGGGATGCTGCCATGGTTGTGTGAAAAATGATCAAAAGTCACTTTTTCCAGCACTGCTGTAACTTTGAACAGTCACTAAATGAACTGTTATGCATCAAGGACTACCTTTAGGTTAAGAACTAATCTACCGCACAGATTCAATGTGGGTTAATTGGTAGATTTTTCTTCACCTCCCAATTTGAGGCAGAGTGATTGGAGTAGTGTCACCCAATCATCTTCCTTGGTTAAGGATGGAACCTGGAATATCCATTAGTAGACCATCAACTTAATCACTACATGGATGATATATTATCTCTCCCTTTCTCCTTTCCTTCTTCTTCTCCTGATCATAAATAACAGAACCAACATCATCAAAGCAAGGAAAAAGGAAAAAGAAAAAGAAAAACACTGAAAGAGTTCAGCATGTTTCTTCCCCTGGAGAACTTCCAAATGTTGTTTCCAAGTTAGAATTTTTAATGCGACAGAAAGGGTAAATTGTAGACCATATAACCAATAATTTGATTAAACCTATTGACATTTTATTATATTTAAATATAAATCACCTGGCATCAGATTTGATTTTTGTCCTGGCTGCACCTATTAGTATTTAGTATTCCAAGATCTCCCACTGTGCCTGCCAACTCAAAAGCGATTGTGCATCTCTACTGCGTTCCATGTATGAGAACAAAATCAGAAATGCCTTAAAGCTGACAACAATAAATCAAAAGAAGTGGTGCCTCCACAAAGTTCTTGCCGTTTTATTGTGACAGTTCCGCATCTCAACTCATAACCCAAGGGGTTCAGATCCTTGACAGTGATCATATTGGAAAAAATGGCGCACAATGTCCACAATTAAACCTCGGCAGTCTTTTAGAATTCCAAGCACATTATTCCATACTACCAAGCACTGGTCAAGATTTCAATTGTTGCATGATAGTATGAGCAAAATTATTTGGATATACTATAGAATTAGATAAATGGTAAAAACTTTGGGACAGAAATTACAAATTGACAATGGCTACTACATATAAGGAAAACCTCTATCAAATGTATTACAGGTGGCATTTGCTAGCAAAGATTTTTAAAAACATGTCTGCTAGATAGATTATCGTATATACTAAAGGAAAAAGAGGAATCTGAATTTTTCAAGAGTTGGGACTGTTGGTATAAGTGGTTGGAAAGGAGAAGAGGAAGAATGGATGAGTAATATGAGTGGAGGCAAATCAAGTATATATAGATATGTAGAATAAGAATAAGAAGTTGATATAAACAATTTAGAATTAGAAAATAATTCTGTGCTGTAATCACTTGCGTTAAATCGGACAGACGTTAGTTCTGCCACTGTGAGTATGTCTGTAGGGGATGTTTGGAGGAAGGGTTGGTATGAATGTGTAAAAATGAGGGGGATGGGGGGTTCTTTCTCTTTTAATATCTGTATAAACTTTAATAAAATATTTTTTTTAAAACATGTCTTCTAAATGTCGGAAATGTAATCAGACACTAGGCTCCTACTACCATATGTGATGGACATACTCACAAACCCAAAAAACTGGAAGACAATACACACATGGTTAGAGAAAATGATAAAGCAACATATAGATTTAAAGCCAGAAATATTTTTGTTAGGTATATTATAAGAATAATAATGACAAAGGGAATATATATTTAACGCTATATGTCTTGACAGGAGCAAGAATTGTATTTGCATAGCGCTGGAAAAAAGAGGAAACTCCTACAGATAAAAAAATACTACATTGTGCAAAAATGGATAGGTTAACATTAAAGAATAAGGAAGATACAGAATATTTTTCAGCATGGGATTTGTTCTATAAATGGTTAGATAATAGAAGTAGAAATTATAAGGGGTGTGTGTGCGTGTGTGCGTGTGTGTATCTGAATATCTGTCTATCTGTCTATCTATCTGATTTCAATTGTTGCATTACTATGGCATGAACTACCATACATACGTAGACTTTTCCATGGAAAGGGAGAATATAATTCCTTCTCCTTGAGAGTTTATATCCACATTCATCCAAACTTAATTTTTAATAATTGGGAACGTAACCAGCTTCTAAGAGCACCAAATGAAGACATCACCATTGGGGAAAAGAAAACAAGGTTTTTACAATATGGAAGCCAAAACAGATTAACTCACTTCTAACCAGAATATATATATATATATATTTGTCACAATGATGGGTTGATTTGGAAGCAAATCCACAGTGAAGAGAGAATGTGAGGGTGCATGACTATGGCATCATTTCCATTGGGGGAGGGGAAGAGAAAAGAGAAACTTGTCTTAATTCAGAACTGTGAGAAGAAAAAGGAGGCAAGAAAACCAGCCATAAGAGGTTTATAGCACAGGTGCAAAAAAGGTGTTTTTCAGGGTTTCACTCAGAGGTAGGTTCCTACCAGTTCGGCCAAGTAGTTAGTAACTCAACCGGCCATGCCCCTGAACTGGTTCTATCTTGTTTTTTGCTTGTGCCCATGCACGGAAGCAATTTTTCTACTACTGTGCATGCGCACATAGCACGCATCAAGCACGCACCTGCCTGAAGTTCATCCCTGGGCAAACCAGCAGTAAAAGAATCCAGAACCCACTCCTGGTTTCACTGATCCATAGGTTGGAAGAAATATCCATCTGGTTCAGTTCCAAGCTGGGAGAAAGGCACTGGAGACAAAATGGAAGCTGGAAGCTGATTGGAAAGAAGGTCCATTTATTGATGAACAGAACCATACGTTTGTGGTTCTGGTGCATCTGACCACATGTAGTTTAGAGGGAGGGTTATACCTTCACTGGGCTTTGCACTTGAGCTTCCTGTTCCTGTGCAAGAACATGTATTCTATTGGCTGTTGTCAGACTCCTGTGGGGCCATGTAGGGGTCATAGCTGGCTCTATAGGCAAAGTACAAATCCTAGATGTTTGTCTGAGCTAAATTTGGTTGAAGTTTCTGAGGGTGGTGCAATAATTCCTATTGTGGCTTAATGGCTTTAGTCCTGTTTTGGCTCTTGGTTGAGGGCATTTTTCTTATGAATAGAGGTATCTAGTTCTCAGTAAACTCTTTATCTCTTAAGTGCTGACATCAGCTGTAGGCTATTAAGAAAGGTGGAGACTGCTTCTGTTTCCAAGAACATGTTTCTCCATTCCTCCTTTAGGGAAATATAATATTCTGCCTTTTTAATATTTCCTAAAATATGTCATTCTTCTAGGAGAGGGGTGGGTGCTAACTTTCTACACCTGTTTAAAATAAGATCTTTTCAAAAGTATTTATGTGCTTCTTTAAATGGCTATGAGTGAGGAGGAGTTGGGATAATATCAAGCGACTCTGCATATGATAAAAATATCATGACCTTAAGGAAAGAGAGCTGAACTTTACATTATTGCTGGTTCTTCTTTGACAAATGACTGCTAAGAACTGATCAAAGGGAACTCATGCTTTCCATCCATGTCTTTTTTGTGTCTTTGTGTTGTGTCCTTTGTTCAGTTTTATTTTTCAGCACTTAGAGATCAATTATTATTTCTCACTCCTTGCTGAGGCAGAAGGAAATACCAAGGTTGGTTGGATTACTACAAGTACCCCAAAGTAGGAGGGGGGGGGAGGAATGCATGCTAATTCAATGTTTGCAGACATTTGAATCCAGAAAAATCCAAGAAAAGAGACCGTTACAAAAAGTACTCGAATTAGGAAAGGCTGGAATAAGCTTACTCCACAGTTGCACACACAATCCCTCTATTGAATAACGAGCCAACTCATCTCACTTTGCAATGAGAAGATGAGGAATAAAAGCCCCTTCCTCAGATTGAAGGATCCAAAGTTTATGGAGAGGGCCCCTCCCTGTGCATTCAGATTACAGTGGTGGGATTTAGCCGGTTTGGACTGGTTCAGATGAACCGGTAGCTCCGATGATCAGCTAGGAGCAAACTGGTTCACTCCGAAATCAGGTCAGCCTGCCCCTGTGCTTTACTTACCTATATCATCTCAGCTGATCCGTGTAGCAAAGCTAATTGCCGCACCTCAGCTGTGTTACTCCTCAGAAGTTATGTGGAAGATAACTTTTGTTAAAACTGCACATGCGCGAAACACGCGATCACTGAACCAGTTGAAAAAAAGGTTACAAAATATTTTTAAAGGACCCTTGATGAGGAGTTTTGGAAGTTCAACTAATCATTTCAAATTCTCATCTACGGATGAACAAATTAAAAAAAAGAAAACTTTATGGATTTTAAAATCTGTACAAAAATTCTTAGTTTTTACTTGCCAAACCTATCCTCATTTGCCTGCCTGCCCATCTAGGCTGCGCAAAGCTTCAAAGAAATTATTTGACTTAAAGGAATTCAGATGAGCTTGTATACAAGTATATATAGTAAATATATTGAGATTAACTACAGCATCTGTATTTAATTACATTTATTTTAAATTAAATTAAAATAAATAAAGATCATGTCACGGCCCATCTATTTTTTTTTTAAGCTGGCCTAGATAGCTCTTTGAAGTGTGGATTTTAAGTGTAGACCCCAGCCGTCCAAAAGCTATTGTCCTTGATTCAGAATTTGATGTATATTCATGTTCTAAATGCAGGGATACACATGAATAAGGAAGCCTTTTGCTTCTGAAGAATGGCAGGAAAGGAGCTTTTTCAGTAGATAAATGACAGATAATTACGAATCATATAACATGGGAAACAGTCTACAAATCTATATATGGAAGACGTTGGCTTTTTAAAAATGACTGGGTTGTAATGAGATAGCGTGGGAGCATAAAAATACGAAGCCTTGCACTTGCGTAGTAATTTTTCACTATTTTATATTTATGTTCCTTTCTATATTTATTATACCATACATCAAGAGAGATTTCTTTCTCACTGACTAAATTTTATCTATATGCAGATGACACAACCATCTAGAAAGATGGTAAACGTGAAAGAATTGAAGTGCGTGCAGAAGCCGACTTTTTGTAGTGGGATTGTGTGAGAGTTGATAAATTTGAATAAAACTCCATAAAATGTGAAATAGGGAGTTCGGAAGGGAACAAAACCACCACAGAAGGACAATGTTATGGCAGGTTCCTTAGACAAATGTTGTGGCTTTATTGTGAGACCTTTTTTGTTGGCTTTTCATTGCAAGTTTGCTCTGTCATACTAGATGTTGCGCTAATCTTTTATTCCCTTTCCCCCTTGCTTAGTGATTGACATATATAGCACCCATTCACATGACAAGAGTAATGAAAAAGTAACTTTGTCACCAATGTTTGCATTGGTGACATTCATAGGTCTGCAAAGCAAAAGAAAACTGAACATGGGAACATGGGAAATATGTTCTCTGGGTTTAAAATTTCCATTTTTCTCAGCCCTCCAGTCTTTGTTGCCATGTTGTGTTTGATTTTAATACATAATCATGTATGGGTACAGGGGGAGACACAATTCTCCTACCATTACAATCATATTCTTATGGAGTGTCAGATACAGTTCAAGTTTTGAGCCCCAAAACCCTAGGATTCAACTCCTGTAGAGTAAGCAAATAAATAAATAAATAATAATATTCTTCTAAAAAAAAAAAGTGTTTAAGTTGCAGCAAAAATCCATTATGTGTGTCAGACTCTCAAAGATATATAAATTAAATGACCTGAGAAATATTACACACACACACACACACACACACCCCTTCTATGGTTTAAAGCTAAATTAAATAAAGGAGCTGTCCCATCACCCTCTTCAATTACTTTCACATAATCCATAAATGGCTTGTCACTTTTGCTACTTCCACTTAATGGGGTTATTTAGCATGCAAAATGAATTATAGTGGTGAAGTGATGTAAACATAAAGCAAAGAGATGTATTCTAACATCACAACGGTGTCTTGTAAGGAAGGATTGCTCTCCTTGATGTAGAATGGACATGTGTGAAGAAAAGAAACAATTGATGCAATTGATTTTTGCATAAAGCTTGCAAAAAGCAGTACTAGCTTTCCAAGTTATTAAAAGAGCTGTTGAATCAAAGGATAGTTCAGGCATTACCCTAAGCATCTTTCCCCTCTCTAATAGGCATTATCTGTTAATATATGCTGCAGATGAAGACCATGGAAATGTTCTGCCACCTTCAAAGCTTTTGTATGTACCTGTAGGATCATGAATGTAATTAAAGCTGAAGAAAACAGAAGATGTCTCTTCTAAAATGCAGTTATCTGCATGGTTGGTTTTACTAGTATTATGCCAACCATTGACATACAATTTCTCTTTAGATTATTTTCTGCCACTTCCCAAAACAAGGTAAACCAGCTGATATAAATGGATATGGCTATGTGTTGCTTGCGGTGGCTCAGTGGGCTTGTCGATCAGAAAGATCAGCAGTTCGAATCCCAGGTGCCACGTAACGGAGTGAGCTCCCATTATTTGTCCCAGCTTCTGCCAACCTAGCCATTTGAAAGCATGTAAAAATGCAAGTAGAAAAATAGGGACCACCTTTGGTGGGAAGGTAACAGTGTTCCATGCTCCTTTGGTTTTTAGTCATGCCGGCCACATGACCACGGAGACATCTTCGGACAGTGCTGGCTCTTTGGCTTTGAAATGGAGATGAGCACCGCCCCCTAGAGTCAGGAATGACTAGCACATATGTACGAGGGGAACCTTTACCTTTTATGTGTTGCTGGTGTTGATTGAGCATAAACTCACCTTAGATGTATTTGGTAAGTGTATGCGTTGAGTTGGAGAATTGGATTTTATTTGGATAAGTCATACATTTGGTTCATTTGGTTCCAAATTAAGCAGATCTTAATTTCTAGAGTTCAGTTTAATTGTCTCCTTCACGATTCCAAATGAGGGTGTTTGAGTGTCTTTCAATCCCTAATCCCCCTCCTTGCTTTCTCCTTTCCTAAAATGCACATAATAACAGTAATGGAAAGAACTACCACCATCATTTTCATTAGGTATTAGTGGCATCATGTAGATCAAATCCAGTAGAATGATGTGGTGGCCTAGAGGTGAGCTCATTCTCGCCTGTGAGTTCGATCCTAGGTAGAGGCTGTTATTTCTCTCTGGGCACAATGAGAATTTATTTGCTGAATAAAATTCTGCATTAGCAACAGGAAGGACATCCGGCCAATAAATATTCTACTCCATTCAGTTGCTCAGACTGCACCCCACAAAGGACTATAGGCAGGGGTGGAATTCATCCTGTTTGCACCAGTTCCGACGAACTGTATGCTAATTCGCTGAAACGGTTGTTGCAAGGACCAGCTGGCCCCGCTCACTCTGCCTCTCCTAGGAGTGTCCACGTGGCCCGTTCTTCATGCCAAGTAAGTACAGGGCCCATGCGGAGGCTCTGGGAGGGCGAAAAACAGGCCTACCGAAAGTTCCAGAAATGGGGCCGTTTCCAGTTTCTGGAGGGCCTCCAGAGTCCAGGGGAGGCCACCCTCCCAGGGGCTCAGGGAAAGCCTCCGGAGCCTGGGGAGGGCGAAAACCAGGCCTACTAGAAGTTCCAGAATTCCAGAAACGGGCCCATTTCCAGCCTCCAAGGGGCCTCTGGAGCTTGGGGAAGGCCGTTTTTGTCCTCCCAGAGGCTCACGGAAAGCCTCCAGAGCCTGGGGATGGTGAAAATCCCCCCTATGAGGAGGCTGAGGAAGCCATGCGCCCACGGCCACACCCACCCAGCAACTGGGCAGAGAACTGGTTGCCAAGATTTTTCAATCCCACCCCTAATTATGGGGTCTACAATAAAAAGGAGATGATGGTGGTAGAAATCAAATCCAGTGCACTGCTACCTTTCTCACTGCAACTGCCTCAGGTTTTCACAGTGCCGTTAAAGAAGGCTTTAGCTTCAGCCCATTCTGTTGGGTTGCTTTAAAGAAGGCTGGGATGATGGGAATCAAATATTGGCTGCTCCATAGGCAAAGGCCCAGTTAATTATGAGTGGAACACAAACTTTAAAAAAAAAATAAAGAAAGTTTAATATCACTTACTTTACCCTGACTGAAATTTTTGTAGGCCTTTAACAGTAACTCTAGCTGTTTTATAGTATAGCAATTGTATAGTGTGGCTCAGAATTTTCAGCAAATTGTCTTGCTAAAACAGTTACACTCGCTCAGTTCGCTTAGCTGAGCAGGACATACAATCAGACCATCAGGTTGGCATATTCACAGGCCTTTTTTTTTTTTTTACATTGAAATAAAATAATAACCTTCCCAAGCTAACGGAATTGCTGTCTGCTCACATCAACATGCGAAGCCAAAAGAAAATGTGATTTATTACCACATTTAGATTAGCAGGGAAGGTATATCAAAGAGCCGCAGTGGAAGAGTGCCTTTGTATCGGGGGAAAAATCTTCTCTCTAACCTGATGCTCAAGAAAAAGTACCAAATTAAAAAGTGCCATTGTCCCAGCGGTTCCCACCACAAAAAGAGTAGCTTAGAATAGGGGTCTCCAACCTTTGCAACTTTAAGTCTGAAGGACTTCAGCTCCCAGACTTCTCCAGCCAGCTTTGCTGGCTGGAGAGGTCTGGGAGCTGAAGTCCTTCAAAGTTGCAAAGGTTGGAGACCCCTGGCTTAGAAGAAGGGCTGAAGCAAGAGTCGAACTCATCAGCTGTATTTCTTTTTTTTCTTTTTAATGTTATGGAGCTAATGTTTGATTCCATTCCAAAGGTAGGTTGCTACCGGTTCCAACTGGTTCAGGTGAACCGGTAGTGGAAATTGCAACTGGGTCATCAAACTGGTAGGGACGGCAGGCTCCCACGCCCCCGAACTAGTTCCCAGGTCGCAAGGCATGGGGTGGAATTTTGGGGGAGGGGGGTTGGCATTTTTAATCTTCTGTGCACGCACAGACCTATTTACAGGCAACTGTGCATGTGCGCGGAGCCAAGTGTGCATGCACCAAACCAGCAGTAACGCCAGCAGAAACCCACCCTTATTTCATTCCATTACTTTCTGAGTTCCAGAGGGAGAACAGTGAAAATGTGCTGATAATTTGTACATTAATGGTATTTATATACAGTGGTACCTCGGTTCACGAACTTAATTCGTGAACTGACTCTGGTCGTGAACCGAATTGGTCATGAACTGAGGCACAGTTTCCCATAGGGTTTAATGTAAATCCGGTTAATCTGTTCTGATCTTTTTTTTGGTTTTTGAAGCACAAAAAATATGAAACAAATTACAATACACATTAGTACAGTATAGTAATGTATAAAAGCATAACAAAAATCAAAAAAAGTCACTGAAAGTACTCACAGTGTACTTTTTTCTGTGTCTCCTTCTCTCCACGATCTTCCTACAGGAAGTCATAACCATGTGACAGCCAGGAAATAGCATTAAAATGGCCGCGGCTCCTGTTCGTGAACCGAAGCGGAGTTCGTGAACCGGAGCATATTTTGATGAACTTTTCTGTTCGTGAACTGAGTTGTTCGTGAACAGAACATTCGTGAACCGAGGTACCACTGTATAGCAGTTAAGCTGTTGAACAAGGGAAAGCTTGTTCAAGATATCCATTTGGCTACTGAGAAACTTGGATCAATCAATCTCTCTCAGCTCATACATTTATATTCGTTCCTTTTCCATGTATATGGATGAATTTGCTTAAAACATGTACTTGAAACAATTAGACTTTGGCAGATACTCACCCACCAGGACCATCCCGGTCATTGGGGGGGGGGGGCTGAATAGCTTCGTTACTTTTTCTGTATTCTCACATCTGTTTCCATTAATCCATTCAAGTCACTTAAGAAAATATATATATTTTCCTTCTAGGGTTGCATTCATTCAGAATGTTGTGCGATATTTTCACAGCATGAAACTAGAATGTAAGATGTGGTGGCTTCCTCCTTTCATGTGTACCCACAGCAACTAGGTGAACCAAAGCTTACTTTTTGATACCCACTTTAGCCATTTTATTAATAATTTAAAGCTACTTCCCTTCCATTCCTCAATTCATTAACTCCGTAACATCTTCATCCAGCCCTTTCTCTTAGTTTCACAATTACCGGTACACAATATAGCTATTTCTCTTTCTTTTCCTTACTTTATGCTGTACTATTTTGTCCTCTTACTGCATAACTCTTCATCATAGGTGCTACTCAGCTGATTCTCTCCCATTCAGGCAAACCGGTAGCGGCAGCTGTGAGAGGCTCCGCCCACCCACCCTGATGTAATGTGTGAGTACTCCGCATGTGAGAAGGTGGTGCGCATATGCAGACTCACATTTGCAAACCGGTAGGGAAGGTAAGTGAATTCCACCGCTGCCTTCCATATGCCCTAGTTACCACCTCTACCCACCCACACACTGTGGTTTTGCTCAATTGCCACATTCATGAATCACACACACACACACACACACACACACACATTTACCAACCTTAATTGTACTTGTGCGGCATGTACTACAAGTGGGTTTCAACCTGCAACCACAATTGAACCCCAACTTTTGGTTGTTCAGTGAGACATTTGCTAAGTGAGTTTTCCCCCATTTTATGATATTTCTTGTCCCAGTTGTTAAATGATAAATCAGTCACATGGTTGTTAAGTGAATCTGGCTCCCCCATTGATTTTGCTTGTCAAACGGTTGCAAAAGGTGATCACATGACTTTGGGACGCAGTCATAAGTATGAACCAGTTGACAAGCCTCTGAATTTTGATCACATGATCATGGGGATACTACCATGGTTGTAAGTATGGAAAATGGTCATGTCACTTTTTTCAGTGTGGTTGTGCATTCAGCAGTTCTAGAGAATCGGTGGTGGAAATTTTGAGTAGTTTGGAGAACCGGTAAATGCCACCTCTGACTAGCTCTGCCCCCATCTATTCTCTGCCTCCCGAGTCCCAACTGATTGGGAGGGAATGGGGAGTTTGTAGTAACCGTCCCCTGGAGTGGGGAGGAAATGGAGATTTTATAGTAGCATTCCCTTGCCACGCCCACCAAGCCATGCCACGCCCATCAAGCCACGCCCACATAACTGGTAGTAAAAAAAATCATCTCACCACTCCCTTGAGCAGTCACTTGTTGCCGCCCACACAGCCTCTGGAAATTATGATGTTTTTTTCTGCCTAGTCATACCTTTGTCAGTGATAGATTTTATAGATGCTGAAAAGAGATTGGGTTTTCCCTTTGTCTCAAACATCTGGTGTTGAATATGTATATGGTTAGCTGTGAAAAGGATACATGATCCCCTAATTCCCAGGACCTCAAGTCAGCCTGAATGCTTTTTTATTGCTGTTGTTATTAATATTCGATGACTTCATTATATGATAAGCTGATAATTGCACAAGACACTAATTTAGGAAAGCATCAAAATACATTGACCCAGCAGCATGGAGGTTCTCCAGAATGTCTTGTAATCTGCGAAGATTTGATATAGGAAATGTTAAGCTCCAATATCAAATCGCTTTTTAAAAGGGTTCACCAAGGCAATTTGGGGGAAATCGTTTGTTTAATCGTATTTGGCATTCAGACAAATAATCATGCAGGATAAGAACACGGCATGACAAAAATAAATAATGATTCCGGGTTTTATTTGCTTCTGCTTGTGCAAATGAGTTTGGGGACGCAAAACCTACGAGCTACTGTAAATAGACTGGTCTTGGACATGGAACAAATGGGTCGTTTCGTGTATTGCAACAGATGTGTAAAACAAGGAACTACAATCCATCTGTTTCCTCTCTTCCCACTTCATTATAATGCATGAAAATAAATAGCCCTGCTGAGACATTTTATAGAACCGTAGCTATAAGGGGTCATTTAGGCCTAATGCTACTCTGCTCACAGCCTGAATCCAAATGAAAGTTTATCTGACTGATAGCTGTCCAGACTCTGCCTGAGTACATCTGACAATCAGTCGCTGTCCCTGGATGGTTGTAATTAGATGTTGGAAAACTGCTGACAGTCTGTGTCAAAATATTGGCCTAGATTAGGGGAGGAAGTTTGTTAGTTGCCTAGTTAAGGCTTAAGTGCTAAGGTGAGGTGAGGTCCATGCATGCTGGCTCTGTCCTAAAGATTTTCCCATGCTAAATGACAAGATCTTAATGTTGTTTGCTCTGTTCTCCTCTGAACACTAGTAGAACTCTTGTGGCAATCATAGTTGTGGCCTGCAAGGGGAACTGGCAGCTGGTTCAGACAATGAGGAGGTTTGGAAGGAACATAGACCAGTCCTGGAGTCTGGGGAAGGCTCTGATGAGTGCTCTGTGTTAGAGGCAGAGATGGGGCCAGGGCCGTCTGACAGTTATCAGCTGCCTTTGGAGTCAGACATCAGTGAGGCAGATAAACAGCTGGAGCCTGTTCCCGGTGTGCGCATTTGCAGAGATGCCAGACAAAGGGAACAGCTAAGGAACAAGGTCAACTTGGGAGTAAGGCCACAGGTGGATGGTGAATCACCCCTCCCATAGGGAATAAAAGAGGAGCAAAAGGGGAGGGGTGTTTGCAGGAGACAATTAGTTCATTCCTGCATTCTTTCCAAGTATTTTGGGAAAGGGTGTGGTATATAAATCAAATAAACTATAAACTATATATTGCGGCGTCTGAGAGATATCACTCTCCAAGCCTGATAAAGGTAGGTAATTGTGAACTATCTTGAAAGATTGTGGGAGAGGAAAGTCTTCACTGGAGAGGAATTCACTGTAAATTAAATAAAAGGGGTTTATTGGGACAAGGACTTGGCTTCGTGCTGGGGAAGCCTGGGTCAGAACAATCATGAACCCCAGTAAAGGTTGTAAAAATCTTTTGCATTTGCATTTCAAAATTTCAAAGTTGGAGACCTGGGACCAGGTCAGTCAACATAGAAAGTAGGAGATGACGAGAGAGGGTGTTAGCCCATTCCAATAGTCATTCTGAATCCTTGTTTATGCAGGGATGCTCCTATACACGTTTCATGGGTAGATGGAGAGTTTAGACATTCTATGACTATGCCTCCACAAGATGCAAGATACGAAGGGGTTCTGCTAAAAGTTACCTTCCCCCTAACTGCTGGGGCAGCTCCAAATATCTGTTTCCTGAGAAGCAACAGGGTAAATTACTGAGGCCTTCACAACATGCTTATGCCTGTGCCAGGAGCATTTGTGCTTACTTGTCTCAAAAACCAGATTTAATGCTTGGTAAAAGTGTGGTTTAAGATCCTCTTTGTGTCAAGAAAATATAGGACTTTAGAGAGAAGAAATAACTGGGCTCCCCCCACACACACACACAATTTTTTAGCTGAAGTGCTTGTGGGATACAAGGATGAAAGGGATCTGTCAAATATGATGCATGACAAATATAGCTATCATTCTTTTTTCTTTATTTCTTTTCTCATCCAACTCCAAATCTCATCTTCCTTTTTCCATGAGATTAGAGCTATTGGAAGATCTGGTACAGAAGGAGGATACCACTCTTTCTGGACTCAGGACACATTTGAGTTTTGTACTAGGAACCACACTATAAATAAACAATAGTGAATAGTTCAAGGTCAAAATCAACATATGATTCCGTATTCATATGCATATACATACACATATATACTGTGTGGGCGTGGGGGTGGGTGGAGGGGTGCGCTCGCACGGGTATACATGTGTATTAGGAGATCAATCCTGACTGCTCTTTAGAAGACCAGATCCTGAAGATGAAACTCAAATACTTTGGCCACCTAATGAGAAGGAAGGACTCACTGAAGAAGATCCTCATGCTGGGAAAGACTGAGGGCAAAAGAAGGGAATGACAGAGAATGTGGTGGCTGGATGGAGTCACCAAAGCAGTCGGCATGAGCTTTAAATGGACTCCAGAGGATGGTAGAGGACAGGAAGGCCTGGAGGAAAGTTGTCCGTGGGGTCGTGATGGGTCGGACATGACTTCACAACTACAACACTGGAAATAGTAGTAATACAAGAAAGACACTTAAATGGTGAGATTTCGGCCAACCCTGAATGACGTTACTCACTTATAGAGACAGAGAGTAATTGCTTCAGAAACACCCAATAAACTCCCACTTTTGATTGAGTGTCTCTTTTATGTCTAGCTCTGGGCCCCTAGAATGAAGATTCCTTCTGATAATTTTTTCCCACCAACCCATGTCTGGGGCAGAGATGCCAGCCTGAAGGGCTCAGTGCAGCAGGGATACATTGGCTATGATTTATGCAGCTCTGCTTCCTCCATGATTACCTCAAATAAATCATGTTGGTATTTTTCACAGTGATTTAGCTGCCCTTTACATTTATATAAATCTTCAGGCCAAGGGGAAAATTAGCCAAGTCCACGCATTGATCACGAGAGGGAAATTGTACTGCAGCAGCAGGAGCTCCATTGCGAAACAAGAAGGCAGCCCAAATAACTTATCCGTTTGCTTTTAATCAATGCTGTTTCTCACAATGCATTATTCTACCAAAGGGTTTAAATCACTAAGCACTAGAATTGTTGTTTTCCAAACCTTTTAATCTAATTGGAAAAATCATCATTTCTGCCGGTAATAAACACTCACTAAACTGTCTGCACCTAATTGAGCTGTGGTAATTTATGAGAGCCCCCTACTGGTTTTTCCCCACTTTTTAATCAGACAGACGCCTCTCTGTCTTTAACTAATGAAATCTTAGAATTCACTCAGCAGTTCTGATCAAATGTCACTCTGGAATAAATCTTCATTAACATTGGTGCGCCCCATGTTTTCTTCCTTTGTTCCATGCTGTCTGCTGCCAAATGTTGTCCATACCACTGAGAGAACATTAGAGTTGATGAGGCAGTCAGTCAAAATGAACAAGGTCTTGATCACAAATGATTTGCCAAAATATCGATGGAAGAGAAAAACATATTTTCCCATTTGACTAGAACCTACTGTTTATATTATATCCACAGAACAACACTTGGCTAATAATCCTCGCTTACTTTTCAAGCTTTCACGAGAAAGATATCGAAGTAAGCGTGGTTAAAGAATATAAATAGGCATGCCACCATAAGCAGTTCCAGCTTTATACATTAAATCTTGTATTGAACTTAGATAGAAGCACAAATTGTACCAGGGAAAAAAACCGCTACTGTCAGGGTAATCTACTCGATTAATGAAGAGTTGGTCCTGTTTATTTCCTGTTTGCTTAGTTTATCTCAAGGCTAAATTAGCAGATTCCACAATGGAAGAAACATAATAAGTGGAACGAGCAATGCAATAGATCGTCTGCAAGAAAACTTGTCTGCATGGAAAAAAAAATCAGGCTCAGACAACCAAAGACCCATCATTTCAACCCTGAGCTACAAATGTTCTTTTATTGGCATTTGGAAGGGGAACTTATGACCTGTGTAACACATAAAATAAGTCCTTTGAATTCATTTTTTGTCTGTTCTAGTATCAACACAGGCATTGGAGATAACAACAAAGTTCCAACAGAAGTTGGAACTTATTGTCTCTGACTTACATCTATTCCAGAGCAGAAACCAATTGTATTAAAAGAGCAAAACTGAAAACAGCATGTTAACTTTAAATTCGGGAATAAAAAATCATGGGTGGATTGTTTGGGGGATGTAAAATGTAAACACATGTAAAGTGCCACCAAAGTTCTCAACATTTTTATAGAGAAACGGCAACTTAGCATAAAGACATGAGTGCAAATCAGGGAGAAGGCAAGGGAAAAGTATGTAGAAAGGAGGGGGGAGAGAAAAGGCGTTGACCTCTGACTTCCTTTACTGCAGTAAAATAAGATAATACCATCAAACCTCAGCTTTCTACTTTTACATAACCTAGCCATTTCTATAACAAAAAGCTATCTAGTCGGTAAAACCCTAAATCAAAGTTTCCATTTCTTCCCCCTCAAGCATAAAGTCCAGAAGTGGTTTCCAAATAGAAACAAAAGTTATTTGTTCTTTAATCATACCAATCGATTTAGACATCTCTGCTATCTCTGAAGAAGCTTGGTCTTAATGAAGGTCGTGAGTCAGCTTAGGTAGGCTAACAAGTCTTTATTTGAACACATGCAAGTCAAAGAACAGTAACACGAACAAGTAGGCAGTAGACAGGGACCTCCGTGCCTGACAACTATTTATAATTCAGCTGTCAGGCAGGGAACCAATCAGACAGCTCCAGCAACTAAACTCAGCCAGTCGCATCTCAGCCAATCAGACGTGACTGCTGTTGCTGGCTGTCAGTCGTAGGTTAGAGGACTTGCAGCTGGTCGTAAGTTGAGGACCGGTCGCATGTCGAGGACCACAACAATCTCCATCAACTTTTGCAGCCATCCATCCAATCAGTGTCCTTCCATTTTTGTGGATAAAGTAATCTTGCTGCCGTCAACATAATATAACATCAACGTTCCAATTCCTCAAAGAGGAAGACAATTTTGTGTAGAATCTGGATTTCTTCCTCCTATTTAATAAGATGGTCTAAGGATGTGATAAATCTGAATTTTATTCTACGTTTATGTTAAGTTCTGAGGAACAGAGGGAGTTCAGACGCAGGCTAGTTAAAAAGAGCAAGCCGTTTATTGGTAACAGCATTGGTAACTATGCTGGCTGGGGAATTCTGGGAGTTGAAGTCCACAAGTCTTAAAGTTCCCAAGTTTGGACATCCCTGCTGTACTGTGACCTTGATGGTGGCCATTTTGAGAATAGACAAAAGTTTCATGTCAGCCATTTTGTGTGTGCTTGTATGGACTCTTCTAAATGTGCCTTTGGTTTATCTATCATTCAGAGACATTAAAAGAGATGCACCAGACCACTGCAATAGTAGCAGTAGCCCTCTCTTCCATCACCACTGCTAAATGAAGCTTAAAAAATCACAACAAATAATACTAATAATTTATTAAATTGTACATTTAATTTAAAGATTTGAATTTAATTACATTTCAATGATATTCTCAAACAGTATAAAAATAAGGTTGAAAAAACACAGGGGAAGAACTTTCGCAGGGCAGTTTTTAGCATTACTGTATTGGATGTGATCCATACATGCCCACAGAGTTATAATCTAGGATGATTTGAACACAAGTGGAAGAATACTTTGAAAAGGACTGACCCATCTGTAAGGCATCCATGAATAAAACCTTCCTCAGTCAGGGAAGCATTATAATAATAATGCAACTATTCAGTTTCAAACTGAGGGAGCTAAATGCTAAAGTGCTTGGCCAAATGATAGTATTTAGCTTGCTTTCAGCATAATTCGGAATAATACCACAGATGCATTGGTCTGAATTCACATAATATGAGGAGTTTTTATCCCTTTTTTCTGCTCTAGATTATGCCATTCTCCTTCTTAAGCACTGCAATTATCTGTTTCGTAAGTATTTATATGTCTGCTTTAAGAATGGCTTCCGTTGGTATTAGCAATTACAAATATCATCCTATAGTTAGTCAGAATGGAGGACAATAGATAGTAGACATATTTAATAATGTTATTTCACTGATGGACTCAGCAAAGGAACTTCAGTATGTTACAATAGCTCAACACATCTAAAGTCCTTTTAAATTCATAATTATTGAATTTTACAGAGAGTACATTAGGCACTTTTCCCCTTAATAATACTGATTCATGAATGTGTAAGCAGCCAAGAAGTAATGTTTTCAGGGTGTTGTACAAATATAAAATATAAGATTAAGTTAACGCTAATGAGAATAAAAACACATCACAGCAAAAGTAAAATTAAACTAGAAACAGTTGCAATAATAGCATGCATTTGAAGAGAAAGTAAATGAATAGCCACATATATGGCTTTGGAAAAATAAAAACCACACCAAGAACAGTTCATAGTGCCTGAGACAACAATAATGTAAAGACCTAAAAAAAGAGCATCCCTAACAATATCTTTCCTCTTGTATGATAATTGGATGGTATGCAGGTAATTCCATGGCCAATTTAACCAGAGGTTTCTTTCTTTCTTTTTCAATTCTGAAGCATTTTCAAAAAAACAACTAGACATACTGTATAAAGCATTGCAAAAAAGGGAAAGAGGAGGCTTAAGAATATGAACATACCAATGGTGGGATTCAAAAATGTTCTGTGGGTGTGGCTTGATGGGCGTGGCATGGCATGGATCAGTGGGCGTAGCTTGGTGGGTGTGGCAGGGGAAGGATACTGTAAAATCTTCATTCCTTCCCGATCAACTGGGACTCAGGAGGCAGAGAATAGATGGGGCCAGTCAGTGGTGGTATATATCAGTTCTCCAAACTACTCAAAATTTCCACTACTGGTTCTCCAGAACTGGTCAGAACCTGCTGAATGCCACCTCTGGAACATACATTTATTTTTTTTACTTAATATAGAGTATAATCTTTATTGTCATTGTACTTAAATACAACGAAATTGGTTATTATTTGTTTGTTTCATTTTGAATGCCATCCATCTCACGAAGAGGGGACTCCAGGTGACTTACAATCAAGTAAAAACAATGAAATATTAAAATAATAAATAGTAACATTAAAATTGATTAAAATCATCAAACATGAAAGGGAAGAAAGCAAGATGCATATGGTGTGGAGGTGGAGTCTTAATCTCCAAAGATTAATATTGCTGATTTAGGATTATAGTTAATGTATTAGATTCAATGCATAAACAGTACCACTGAAGCCACATTTTAGTATTACACTACCTAGGGTCGCCTCTTGATGAGATAGATAGCGTACAAATTTAATGTTATTTTTTAAAAATCTTGTTTCCATCTGATTGTTTTGGTAGATGCTTTGACAGCTTCAGTGGAAAAGTGACAATAAATACCCATAACAATCAGTCCAATTGCACAGCTAAAATTATTCTTAATTCCTTTCATCAGGCTGTAAATTCTTTGTGTGTCTGTGTTTGCTTGTCAGTGTCTAAAGCCACACTAGTCCTTTAAAAACTAGGAATGAATAAAACCAAAAGCATGGAATAAGAGGGGAGAGGAAAGAGAAAAATCTACAAAATTAAAGAGTTTCTCTATAATCCATGTATCATGTAAAGTGTACTATAATCCAAAAAATTTCCACAATAATAAATCAGTTCATCTTTAAAGTGCTCTGAGATACTAGCCAAATCTGTCTGGAAATTAAATACATTTAGTATGATTATTTTCCATGCATTCAATACATTTTTTTTCTTCAGTAACATTATAAGATTGCATTGCTGTGATCCCTTCTTTGGGGGGCTCAGGAGTTGAACCTAAAGTTTTTAGAAAGCATGTAAACCTAATCTCAATTCCTGATTGGTGTGGATGCATACAATTCCTTAGAATGTTGTTTGTCCCTTTTGTACTAATAAAACAAAGAACAGCTAGGTCAGGAATATGTATTTCTACTGTAATTATCAAACTAGTCAGTCCTAGAAGAGATCAACCCTGACTGCTCTTTAGAAGGCCAGATCCTGAAGATGAAACTCAAGTACTTTGGCCACCTAATGAGAAGGAAGGACTCACTGGAGAAGAGCCTAATGCTGGGAAAGATTGAGGGCAAAAGAAGAAGGGGACGGCAGAGAATGAGGTGGCTGGATGGAGTCACTGAAGCAGTAGGTGTGAGCTTAAATGGACTCCAGAGGACGGTAGAGGACAGAAAGGCCTGGAGGAACGTTGTCCATGGGGTCGCAATGGGTCAGCCACGACTTTGCAACTAACAACAACAACAACAACTAATTATGTCACAATAGTGGCTCACAGACATCCTTAATCAATAAATAATTGAATGACCCAATATATTACAAATATGAATATGCTCAACAGAAGAGGCTCACTCAGCAACTGTGTCTTGATTCACTCATTACTCATGTTCAAACTGATGTGGTTCAGAATTATTTGGACAAAAGCTAAAAGAAAAATTATCTTTTTAATAAAGAAGTAGAACAAGGCTGAAATTTCAGGGCAGGAAAATGAACTGGATTTTCTGGCTTACACATTTTACTGTTTTTTCAAACAACTGTTGGTGCTATTTTATACACATGTACTCAAGAATAAGTCCTTGTTCATTCAGCTGGAATCCAATGATAATAATTGGATTGAAAAGCAAATAGAATTGGGAAGGGATTTCTGTGAGTAAGAAGTCAGATGAAAACTCTCTGTGAGACATTTTTATTCCCTTCCCTATTTCTGTACATTTGTAATTTATTATTTAAGAACCCAAGGATTCATAGCATCTTACATAAGAAATGTTTTTCTTTAATTTTTAAATTGGTCTGCTGAAGCTCAGACCTAGTTTAAATTGATCAAACTAAGAAAACGACATTACAAAACCCTAAATATTCAGAGAAGGAAATAATCGATAGGAATGGTTGGATAATGTTAAATGAAAAACTAGCAACCAGCTTTTCGATATCTAATACATCTAGGAGTTTTTTAGTAAACAATCTAGACCACCAAAACATACTTTTGTTTATTGATCCCTTATTCACTCAGGTATTGTAACAAAGTGAGGGATTCTTTCTTTCTTTCTTTCTTTCTTTCTTTCTTTCTTTCTTTCTTTCTTTCTTTTTTCTTTCCTTCCTTCCTTCCTTTCTTCCTTCTTTTCTTTTCTTTTCTTTTCTTCCAACAGGGGATGGGTCCAGAAATTTGGTTTAACTGGTAAAAATCTGGGAAAAATTGAGTTTGAAAATGAAATAAGCAGGAATAGCTCATCTTTAAAGTTATTATAATATTTATTTTCATCCAAAAAGCAATGCAGCAAATGAAATAAAAGAACAATTACTTCCTTGCATTCCTTTCCAAGCATGTATTTACCCAACTGTAATTATGAAACTATATTATATAACACAAAAATTGGTCTGTAAAGTATCTATAAATTTTCCTCACCTCCATCCACATTTATCTAAAGCTTTCTCACATCAGTGGGAAGTTCACAAATGACTATGGCAGTTGATATTCAGAGGTGGGTTACTCCTGGTTTGGCCAAGTGGAAGTCAGGCCTGGGTCACAGAACCAGCAGCAACCCAGGCCTGCCACGCCCCAAACCAGTTCCCTCACAGCCGCTGGTGCGCCGCCATTTTGGTTTTTAGTGCCTGCCATGCACAGTTCACTGTAAATTGTTCTGTGCATGCAACCAACAATTTATGAGGAAGAACAAGCTCCCAGACTCTAGGAACAAGCACAGACTCTAAATTTAATTTATTTTAACTGTTTTTGTATGTACTGTTTTTATATTTCTGTGCACCGCCCGGAGTCCCTTAAATATGATAAATAAATAAATAAATTACATTGAACAGTGTGCATTTGGTGCACGTGCGTTTCGTGTGCGTTGCGAACAAGTAGTAAAACCAGCATCAGCCCACCACTGTTGATATATCATTGCCAGAACCCTAGCATTTTCAGCTTAGGAGGTGTAAATTTCAAGGCTCCGATCTTGCCCTTCAATCATCTCCCTGAAAGGATGAAAACCCACAAAATTTTGGAAACATTTTAAAGAATGTTTGAAGAGCATAAATGCCTGAAGCCTATATTTATTATTAAATCAGAAAATGATCGCTGAAAGCAAGCATACATCTCATATAAAAGGAAAGACTTTAGAGAGGTTACAATTCATCATGTCTTTTGAATACCGTCTATTAGCTAATTGTCTAGTGCAGGGGTCCCCAACCCCCGGTCCGTGGACCGGTGCCGGTCCGCAAGGCCAGAGAAGGAGGAGGGAGGAGGGGGCAGCCCCCTGCAGAGCGCGCACCAGGGTTGGGAGAGCGCAGGCGCGGCCACTCGCGCCGTTGGGGGCCGAGAGGGGTGAGTGAGCCAACTCACCCCCCCACATGCATTTGCCGCCTGTTCCCCCTCCCCCCTGCTCCCCCTCTACACCAGCTGAGCCATGCCCACTGGTCCGCGGAATTTTCTTTAAAATGAAACCGGTCCCTGGTGCCAAAAAGGTTGGGGACCTCTGGTCTAGTGTTTAGGTCTGCCTTTTTATTTATTTATTTATTTTTATTTTATTTGTCAACAAGTACAAGGAAACAAGTATGAAAAACACATGAAAAATGGCACAAATAAATGGATAAAAATAAGCAAAACATAGCCATAAACACATAAAAAATGCATATAAATGGGCAGTAGGACAGGGACGGTAGGCATGCTGGTGCGCTTATGCACGCCCCCTTAGAGACCTCTTAAGAAATGTGTTAATGTCCACGGTAGACAGCTTAAGGTAAAAGGTTTGAGGGTTAGAGGAACTAACAACAGGATCGGGTAGTGTGTTCCACACATTTACTATTCTATTGCTGAAATCCTTTTTTCCCTAATCGATTCAAACGGATTACATTTAATTTGTATCCATTGATAGCCGTTGTGTTATTTCAGTTGAAGTGAAAATGGTCATTAACTGGTAGGATGTTATCGCAGATTATCATGTGCTCTAAGCTCAGGTCGGAATGTATATTAGTAAATATAATGTATATTAATAAACCTTGAAATTCAGATATCCAAAACTTCATATCTGACCATTCTGTCCTGAGTCCCTTTGGGGGATAGGGCAGGATAGAAGTCTAATAAATGAAAATGAAATGAAATGTTCATTATTTTTGTATCTGGTTGACACCATTTTCTGGGAAAAGGTCATGTTTTCTTAACAATTCAGGGCATGTTCAAAAAAACACCTTTCACCAAAGTAATCAGCAAATGTGTCACACTGAATCCAGCCTCTTCAACTTAAGCCCAGAGAAGCTGCCATCAAGGATTTCCCCTTCTTTGAATAGCTCCTGGCGAATAAAGAGCATGCCGTTCATTCAAGAAGTATATACCCCAGTGGTTTTTAAAAATGGGTTTCAGATTTGTTGGCCTTTTAATTGAGAATATTTGTCAGTTAAAGCAACAATTAACATTTGTTGGAAGCAGCATAACTGTAAATGGCTCCTACTATTAGCCTAAAAACATTTAATTATGATTTATCGGTGCATAGCAACCTTTTGTAACATTATAGGCTAACATTCATTTGCACTTAATTAAACTCATTAGGAACGTACTTTGTGGCAGAAAGGAAACAAAGGAGTAAATATTACTGAAAAATTCACATTTCATTCTATAAAAAAAGTAGATGTCATAATAGAAAGTGTTCAATATTGATCCTATCAGGAATTGTTGTTTTTTAAATGAATGGAATAAAACCTAACAATAGTTCTTTACCGGAAACCAAAAATATATACAGACATTATAGACTATAAACAGTCATTCTTCTTGTCAAGAACCTGGAAAAAAATGAGTTTTCACAATGGTATGCTTAATGATCAAACTCCCACAAATGTGTCTTCGATTATATTAAAGGAGTCTCTGCCTATAGAAAAAAGAACCATAGTGTTATTGATTGTTTCCTAAATTGTTATTATTTAATTATAGCTGCCAAGTATGTGAAAACAGGTGCAGTTTTTTTTTTCAAAAAAAGGGCATGAATAGCCTTTAGGAGGCTTGTAGAGTGCTGGGGGGGGGGGGGGCAAAATGAGCAAAAAACAACCCTTTTTGTGAAAATGGGCTCATTTTTTGTCCAAAAAGGGCATAGATAGCTTTTAGGAGGCTTAAAGAGTGCTCCTGGGGACTGGGGGGGCATCACTTTCTGCCCTCCCCAGCCCCTAGGAGCACTCTGAAAGCCTCCTAAAAACTATGCATGACATTTTGGTGAAGTGGGGAGCAGGGTTTTGGGAGGCAAAAAATATTCAGTGTATAAGACGCACCCAGATTTTCAACCTCTTTTTTGAGAGAAAAAGGTGCGTCTTATACTCCAAAAATACGGTATTATAAACTGCTTGGATGCCAACATTCTCTACTGTATCCCTCGTATCCAGATGTGTACATGTGTTTCAGTACATGAGATCCCAAGGGTTCTAATGTAAAACTGGCAAAATGCCTTCTCTCACAAAAAGCATAAAAATTCATCCTTCCTCTCACTAATGGGTGGATAAAATTGGTGCTTAAGCTGGGATAATAGGCTAGCTATAATTAGTCTAAGTGTCCATTAGACAGCCTTACGCAGTTCAGAGATGGGCAGGGACCAAACGGAAGCCTAGATGAGGAAGAGTAATATGATTTGGATAGCTGACACTTTGAACTCATACTTTCACTCCAGCAAGTTGTCACTACGGTAAAATGACAGCGGTAAAACTGCTCGACCTCTTCTTCGCAGGGGTCATCCTGAAAAAAGGTTTCTTTGCTGCAAGGTGGAAGGAAAAAGTGATGAAGTGGGGAAGTCTACTGCCCTAATTTAGAGCAGGGACAAAATTGTGCACATCATCTCCAATCACCTTCTCAAGAGATGAATGCACCACACATTTATTTTTGTTTGTGCTCCTGTGGCTTTAATGTTAGTCCAGCAGTGAAGAAGCCCCTTGTAATTTCCTAGTTAAGTAAAGCTTCTCTTCTTTCTGTTCCATCTTCGTTATCATAATTACTGAAAGCATAAACTTCCCTTCCTCTTTTAAATGCAATTTGGTATATTTTGAGTGTCAGAGTACACACGGTGTGACTATTTTGAGACAGCCCAGGAGCAAAATACAGTAAACAGAGGTTTGTCTTTTCAAATACCGTATTTTCAGAGTATAAGATGCACTGGAGTATAAGACGCACCAAGATTTTGAAGAGGCAACTTTTTAAAAAAAGGTTTTGCACTCTGCAGACCTCCCAAAAATAACCTGTTTTTTTTTGTCAAAAAAGGGGCATGCATAGTCTTTAGGAGGCTTGTAGAGTGCTCCCGGGAGCTGGGAGGGAAACGAGCAAAAAACAGCCCCTTTTTCACTCAGTTTTGCCCTCCCCAGCCTCCAGGGGCACTCTGGAAGCCTTCTAAAGGCTATGCACGGCCATTTTTGCAAAGAGGGCAGGATTTCGGGAGGCCAAAAATGCTGTATTCAGTGTATAAGACACACCTAGATTTTCACCCTCTTTTTTGAGAGAAAAAGGTGCGTCTTATACCCCAAAAATATGATAGTGGTTTATTTACAAGGAATATATACATACACGTAGTAGGCAAAGTCAGGCAATTAATCATCAACTATAGCACAGAAGCACACATGAAGAGAGAGAGATATGTCCCAACAAGGTCTCTCTTATAATACAGTCTCTTAAGGTGGTAACTCTTAAGATGCTGACTCATTACTACCATTGCATCATCATTACAGCATTACAGTAGCTGGTCAGCTATTAAATCATCATTATCATGACATTGAGCCTCAACACAACAGGTCAGCCTTTCCAGGTAAGCCAGACAGGAAATGTCACCAGTTAAACTATATCTTTTTTTAAAAGCTATATTGATAGAATCTTGCATGACTAAAAATAAAAATATCCTATTGTTACCTTTATGGCCCACAAACCTTCTGAGGATCCTTTCTGAGTCTGTTGCTCCACTCACTATGTAGCCATGGGCAAGGCTGGCTGGGGAATTCTAGGAGTTGAAGTCTACACATCTTAAAGTTGGCAAGATTGAGAAACAATGAACTATGCTGTCTCTTATCTGATCATTCCCAAGGTAGCAACTTTGGGCTCTATTTCCCAAGGTCTTTCTCACACACCATTTATAATTGAGCAATGAAAGACAAGGGAAAGGGGGAAGAAAAAATGTGGAGCAATTTTGTTCACACCAAAGACAACACAGATGACAATGGGTGGAAACTAATCAAGGAGAGAAGCAACTTAGCACTAAGGAGAAATTTCCTGACGGAACAATTAATCAGTGGAACAACTTGCCTGCAGAAGTTGTGAATGCTCCAACACTAGAAGTTTTTAAGAAGAGATTAGATAACCATTTGTCTGAAGTGGTGTAGTGTTTCCAGCCTAAGCAGAGGGTTGGACTAGAAGACCTCCAAGATCCCTTCCAACTATGTTGTTCTATTCTATTCTAATTTTCAGCCCAAATTCACTAGTCAATGAACAATAGCATATTTTATTCTTTTCTTCTATTTCAATGAATATAATGGCCTGATTGTAATAGAACAAGGATAAATCCAATGACACGAAAAACATATTAGTTCTGATATTTTTATATTGGTAGCAAATTTGTAGTAGAAAACACATCACAATGGATGCAAATTTTACATCTCCTGTATATCCATGTAAACCATCAGGTCCAAATTAATTTGGGGGCTATATTCCTAATGGATATGTTTTATATCTCTTAGCTGCATGCTTACCCAGCAGCACACTAATCCTGGAGGCCGAAGATAACAGCTGAAGAATTACCCTGGAAACAACCACTCAGCCTTTCTGTCCCATGAGCAAAAGATTAGATGCTCATAAATGCTGATCCAAATGCCTGTGGATTGACCAAATTTCAAACACTGGGCAACTGAAGAGGAAATCTCTACCAAAAATTGAGCAAATGAAGGGAAGGTCAAAGCAAAGTTTACTCCCCACAAAAAAATAAAATGTCCTTCCCATCTCATTTGGTGATCATTCCAGAGTGGAGAATAATTACTTTAAGGAATGATTTAAATCCTATACATTTAATCCAAAATTTAATTCAGCAGGAGCACTGATTTAGTAGTGTAAAACAACAATGAACCAATGAAAGGCAGTTAATGCAGTGAGGAAGAGAGGAAAGGAAACGTATATCAAAGAATTTTGTCTTTTACTCCTACAACAGTAAATATAATCCAAAATCAGTTTAGGAAGCATTTTTTATATTTGCTTATGTACCCATATATGTGAAGTATGTGAGAAGGACCAAGGTGACATGATAGCAGTGTTCCAATATTTGAGGGGCTGCCACAGAAAGGGTCAAGCTATTTTCCAAAGCACCCGAAGGCCAGACAAGGAATAATGGATGGAAACTGTCCAAGGAGAGATTCAAGTAGAAATAAGGAGAAATTTTCTGACAGTGAGAACAACCAACCAATGGAACAGAAATTGCCTTCAGAAGTTGTGGGTGCTTTATCACTGGAGGCTTTCAAGAGAGACTGAATCTGAATCATGTATCAGAAATGCTTAAGTAGGAGGGTTGGACTAGATAACCTACAAAGTCCCTTCCAACTCTGTTATTCTGTATTCTATTTATTCTGTGGTTAAAACCATCATTTTTCCACTGGAAGCCACAGAGCTGAGCTTCTTAACTTGCCAGTTAGCACTTTTGGGGGACTGGCAACTCGGTTGTTAAGTGAAACTTTCTCTAAGTGCGATCATGACTCTGCTTGTGCTCTTACTTCAGCTCTGCTTTGCTTTGCTGACCTGTGAAAGTTGTAAATGTGAGGATTGGTCACACATTTAAAGGCAATCCTCAACTAACAAAAGTTACAACGGCACTGAAAAAAGTGACTTATGACTGACGTTCACACTTACAACAACCCTACGGTTGCCACATCCCCATAGTCATGTGATCAAAATTCAGATGCTTGGCAACTGACTCTTATTTATGATGGTTGTAAGTATCCCAGGGTCATGTGATCCTCTCTGGTGACCTTCTGAGAAGCAAAATCACTGGGGAAGCCAGATTAGCAACCATGTTACTAATTTAACAAGTACAGCAATTCACTTCACAACCGTGGCAAGAAAGATTGTAAAATAGGGTGAAACTCACTTAACAACTGTCTCACTTAGCAACAATTGTGGTTGTAAGTCAAGGTCTACCTGCATTTTTTCATTATTGTTGTAACTCTGAATAGTCACTTTATGAGGCACGGTAATTAAGGACTATAAATGAATGTGTGTGTATGTGCTTATGTTGATTTTCTTTCTATGTTTTTAACATTCAGAGTACCGTATTTTTCAGAGTATAAGATGCACCTTCCCACCCTAAAAGAGCATGGAAATCTTGGTGTGTCTAATACACTGAATACAGCCATTTTTGGCCTCCCAAAACCCAGCCCCCACACCCCATTTTTGTGAAAAATGGGCAAAAAACAGGCCATTTTTCACCAAAATGAGGGTGTTTTTGCCTTCCCCCACCCACCAAAAGCACTCTGGAGGCTTCAGCAGGGCTGGGGGAAAGGAAAAACGCTCCCATTTTGGTGAAAAACTTCAAAATCTTGGTGCATCTTATAGTCCGAAAAATATGGTACGTTCTAGAAGTATTTTATTAAGGATGATTTTGGAGCTTTCAAAACAACATCATAGCAGACTTCAAGGCCTATATACTGAGACATAAGTCCAAATGAGGTCAATAGAACTTTTTCGCCACTTAGAACAAAATGTTTTAGCAATGAAGAAAAGCCAGTGCTACATAGATGTTATCACCTGTCATCAAAACTAGATGATGCACTGACTTTACAAATTAAGCTTTAAGAAGAAAGAGTTTGAGAATGTCACTTTCACTGTGCAAATATGTGATTGAAATAAAAAATAGTTGGCTTTACTTTTAAAACAAGGGCAAGTCTGTGGGTTTAGGATTTTTTCCCCCTTTTTCAAAGATGACACTTACCAGCACAGTATATGCTATGATGGGCTGCCTGCTGTAATTCATAATTATAACCTTGGGAAGGGTGTGATGAATGTAGATTTTCTGTCAGTTTTTAAGATGTGTTCTTCGTTTAGAAAAGTTAAATAACTGAGTTGGGGAAAACATAACATTATCTACTAATTATACACAGTAGTTAACTCTTCTACCATTTCACAAATGGTGTTGACAATTAAATTAATTATAATGGTGTCACTATTCCCTTACATTTCACTTGCTTGTGTAATAATCCTTCTTTTTCTGGATTTTAAGAATAGAGTATTTCCTGATTGAAGATTTTTTAATATAAATCTGAAGATTGATAACAGTTGTAATGGTTCTTAAAAGAAATTCCTATTAGAACCCTGCATTAGACAAAAGAGTATTCTTTCTTTTACTGATAGATTAAAGTACAAAAAGATTCTATTCCAATGGCACAAATTGGAGGGTATAATTTTTGCTTTTAAACAGCAGAGGTTTGGACTGAAGTTCAGAATGCTAGGGAATTTCCATAAAAAATGATCAGTGTTACCCCTTTTACAAAATAATCTCCAAAGTTCATATCTTCCAAAATTTTGAACAAGAAAGACCAGTTAAAATCATCAAAGATCTTCTCTGCATCTAAGAAAATTGATGCAGATTATTTTTCATTATGTTACTTCAAATATTCCAAAATATTCCTAATATTGTCTTTTACTTATCCATTAGGTAACAATAGTGGTGGGATTCAATTTTTTTTACTACAGGTTGTGGGCGTGGCTTGGTAGGTGTGGCAGGGGAAGGATACTGTAAAATCTCCTTTCCCTCCCCACTTCAGGGGAAAGTTACTGCAAAATCCCCATTCCCTCCCAATCAGCTGGGACTCAAGAGGCAGAGACTAGATGGTAGTGAGGCCAGTCAGAGGTGGCATTTACCGGTTTTCCAAACTCCTCAAAATTTCCACTACCGGTTCTCAGAACCTGTCAGAACCTGCTGGATTTCACCCCTGTAAGTACCTGATAATTCATTCAATCACTTTTCCTGCTTTAACTTTTTTTATAGCATAAACGTAAGTGTTTTTTATCAGGGCAACCTGGTCTACCCAAATATGGGATGGAGCATACTGCTTCCACCTTCGTTTTTCAGCCCCAATCCAGGAGTCTTTGCAGGCAGTTGCTTTTGCTACAAACTATTTTTGTATTAAATTTATATTCACTAACAAAGAAATAAAGGGACTAGTATAGATCTATTTCAAGCTATTTAGCTCTCTTCATGTAGCCATACCCTTCTGGGATTCAAACCTGGGTTACTTATATATTAGGTAGATGTATTAACCTCTAAGCCACGGGCTTTCCTGGCTTTGTTGGGTATACCAGAGGAAAGATTAAGTGGAAACAGTATGCTCAATCCCATATTTAGATAGACCAGGTTGCTTTGATTTTTTTTTTAAAAACACTTAATGTCATTTACTTTTTACACACTGGAATAATATTGATGAAATGTTTTTTGCATGAGCATGTTATCTCTTAATACAGTACTTCCTCCTGTAATTTCAATATATTTTTTCTTTGTTGTAACTTATATGTAAACCATTTCCTTCTTAACATCCTGACGTATCTTTCTAAACTTCATTCCATGTCTTAACATAGCTACTTTGAAATAAGATAACATTTCATACTTGTCATGGTGTAATTTGCCAGTTGCACATAAATGTTTTAATTAATTAAAATGGAATTTGCATGTGAATGCATAGAACCTGTCACATTTTGCCTGCGACATACATCTAATATTACTGTGAATGGCTCATAATTGATTGTGATGTAGTAGTTCTTTATTAGGATGCGATAAAAAAAGTTATCAGTAGGATTACAGTGAGTTTAAGGCATTTGATTGCTGACTATAGTAATGATAGATTCAGTATGTTTTTTAATTGGTAGTTAGTTTTGTGCTTTGTTAAGACTAGCACTTACATCTGTATATTGTCTACATAAAACTCATTTTGAGTCTCCTTTCAAGAATACTAATTATGCAGATTTCGCAGTTTCAAGTCTTTCTTTAATGGTTTTCATTTCTGTATCAGTTGACAGCCTATTTAAATATTAAGTTTCATTCATCATTAAACTAGGAGAAAGGCTCAACAGTAACAGACTGCGTGGCTGATCCCTTATGAATCCTGCATTGCTACGAACACCTTGTTAAGTGCTAGAAACTGTTTTCTTCAAAACAGTGTCATGGTAATTAGTTATACTATTATAGACAATGGAAAAACCTGAACACATTTTTGTATATGCCGGCTAGTGGTAATTTGCATTCAAAATTAAATGTCTTCATTTATATTCTAAATGTAGCATCTGGTGACTCCAATGCTGTGTCTGATTTCAAAAAGGCAATACCCTATTTCTCATATTGAACAATCACTTTCACAGGAATATTAGATCTTTTAGGCATTTTTAAAATGGTACCCATTTGCATTGGGTAAATCTGGACTGGCTATTCACTGACTTAGAGGTAAGAGCCAATTTGTACTTTCAAGATTTGAGTTTGATATACCCTGGTTCCCTGAAAATAAGACAGGGTCTTATTTTCTTTTGACACCCCCCCCCCAAAAATAAGTGGTTGGCCTTATTTTTGGGGAGGTCTTATTATTTTTGAGGTGCAGGAAGTGGCGAGCGTAGTCACCTCATGTCTGCTGCTGCGTTGCAATATTTTCAGGGATGGCTTATTTTCAGGAGAGGGTTTATTTTAGCACGAGTTCAAAAGCCTGACTGGGCTTATTATCGGGGGAGGTCTTATTTTCAGGGAAACAGAGTATGAATATATGAACATACCTAAAGCTATGAAATTGTTTTTGTCAATCTACCCAATAATGGAAAAATCCAATTTCGCCGCCCTGGGTCCTCTTGGAGAAGGGCGGGATATAAATTTAATAAAATAAAAATAAATAAAATAAAATAAAGTCTTCCCCAGATATTTTTCCCGTTTTTGAAAGCCTCCAATACCTGCTCTGTCAAACAACATCCCCGCCAGAAACATTTGTTCAACCCCTCACCCTAACTTTGTTCAAAGGGTCCTTAAAATCTGCTGTTCCCCCAAACTTTGGGCTTGAGTAGATGTGGCATCTTATGGGTTATATTGTTCATTTTGAATTTGTGAGGACATTTTTCCTGTATGCCTGTTTTTCTTTTGTACTTGTTTGGAGTTCCTAGCAGGAAACCACAGCTATTGTATACCCTTGATTGGAGATTAGTACACTTATTCTATCTGGCAAGGTTGTCCTCTTCCATCGAATGTGCCGCTTGAGGAAGGATGCATATAGAGCAGTGGTGGGTTCCGGATCCCGGTTGCAACCAGAATGGTTGCAACCGGGCCCGGCATCCACTACATGAACGCATGCAGTGCACGCGCACACACACACAACACACGCATGCGTCGTTACCTCTTGTGACGCTTCCACGACACTCCAGCTGCTTAGCGGAGCATCACGCAGACACCATGTGCTCTGTGCGCCTGTGCAGAAGTGCCGAAGAACTCAAATACAGATAAGGAGCTCAGGCAGGTGGGTGGGCCCTCCGGAACACCGTACCAGAATGGGACCCAGTTCTCCGGGCAGATACTGGTACGCTCATACCGGGGCGTACTGCCTGCACTCACCACTGATATAGAGCCATGAGGGAGGAAGGGATTCCCATCTAGCCAACCCAGTCAGCTGAATCAATTCTGGCACTCAATGGGAAGATAGATGTCGTAGATAGATTGCCCTGACATCCTTGTTTGTTTTAATGTGGTATTCTACCCAGTCTAAGTAGAGTTAAGTGCCGTATAAATTTAATACATTAAAAAAATTATCTATCCAAAACTACAATATATCTACACTCAAATAATAAATTTAAAAGGGAATACTGCATTTAGCTTTCTTTATTAATTCTTGAGGATACAGAAGAATACATATCGGGAATGTAGCAAAATAATAATAATATGGTAGCATTTGTTATCAAGAAAAGCTTGGAAACAAAAAAAAAAGAATCTTCTCAGAATAGATATATAATTTCTGAAGAGTGCAAGTCAGTGTTTTGTTCTTGAGCAGTTGATGCAAGACATTAAATCACGGTTTTCTTTACAACAGACATTTCAATGGTATCACTTATTATCAGATATGGAAGTTTCATTTTGCCTGCAAAGAGACATAACAAAAAGGATTGCACATTTAACATGGTTTTCCGCAGTGACCTTTTCTAGATGAGAATGTGCATTTTGTACCTTCTTCTTTGTTATTGTACTTACATATCTCAAATAAAAACTCTGCCTTAGTTGGATATTTAAAAGACTGTATGAAAATACTTTTTAACACTGATTTTCAAAATTATGATATTTTTCTTTTCCATATAATAGTCTCAGAATCTTTGTCTTAAGTAATTACAAAACAAAATTATTATGTTTCTCTCACATTAGTAAATTATATTTTCTTGAGTTGTAAGCCAATGAAAAGCTATTCCTCTATTTATTTAAAGTTTTTAAAAATGCCTTCAAGACCATCTTGACTCCTGGTGGCCACAGGACTTCATAAATAACCCTAACCCTTCACACCATCACCAGAGAGAGCAGGTTATTATCTGGAGAATTGCATTTTCTGCTCCACCATTAGCCACCACCCTTCCTTATCCATGCAGAACATTTAGATAGACCTCTACAGATAGACCACAACTTATAACCATTTCTTTCTTCTTCTTCTTGTGCCATATCCGTCATCGGACGATGGGGATCATATTGGTGATCCTATTTTTATCAATAGCGGATTACTGTAACAAGTGTATGATTCACTTTAAAAGGGCTGTGATTCGCTTAACAACCGGGGCAAAAAATATTGTAAAATTGGGCATGACTCCAGAGGCGGGTTAGAAATCCTGGCCCTACTGGTTCCACTTGTGTTCATGCTCGCGCACGATGCTTCTGCACATACGCAGAAGCATCTGGGCGGGTGGGTGTAGCATCCCGCCACTACCGGTTCATCCAAACCGGGCCGAACTGGGAGCAACCCTCCTCTGCATGACTCCCTTAACAATTGACTTGCTTAAAAACAGAAATTCTGGTCACAATTGTGGACATACACCGAGAACCACCCATCGCGATGATGCTTGTGTGGTTGAAGAAAATGGGAGCATTGGGAAAGAAGTGAGGCAGATGGAAGCTCCCTCACAGAATAAACTGTCTCAAGATGGTCTTAGCTACATCATTAAACAAAGAAGCAGAAGGCTGCCATACTCACATTTTTAAGTTCTGTTGATCAGATGTACAAAAAAGGTCTTCTCTGTCTTTTGCAGATTTAAAGATGGCACTTCTCACTCGAATCATAACTGGATTATTCAATGTAACATTGTATGTTTTCTTCAAGACAGTATCTCTTAAAAGTGGACTGAGCTGTGGAAAATTTAAAAACAAACATACATTGTGATAGGAATATGAGAAAGGTTTGGGGGGAAACATTATTTGTAAAAGGAAGTTATACATGAAAGTTTTCTAACAATCTTCTAAAATGCAGGAAAGATTGAATCATTTTTAAATTAATGATCTGTTTGACAATAAGATAGAGTAACATTAGTGAACACATAAAATTATTGTGAGACTAAACCTCTTGGGAGTTAATTGGTATATACCCATAACTATTTATTTATTTATTTATTTATTTATTTATTTATTTACTTACTTACTTACTTACTTACTTACTTACTTACTTATTTACTTACTTACTTACTTACTTACCTACCTACCTACCTACCTACCTACCTACCTACCTACTTACTTACTTACTTACTTACTTACTTGCATCAACACATTATTATTAGAACCCTGTAGGCTTCTAGTAAGCACTCTTTCAAGGAAATGTGAATTTATATGAGCTATTCAGCATCATATTTTTAATGAATTGGCTGCAAAATAATTTAAGCATAATGAAAATGAGTAGCCAACGTACCATTTCATATATATTTTCCTTGCAAGGATATAATATTTGTAAACAGAGTATGTCCTCATAAACATAAGAAAATTATTGATTTTATAATAAGTATACGTTTGTGACAAAAGAATGTTGGTTTCCCATCATCTCAGACTTCAACAGATAATTAGAACTGCAGAAAAAACAATTGCTACCAACCTACCTTCCATTGAGGACTTGTATACTGCACGAGTCAAAAAGAGGGCTGTGAAAATGTCTACAGACCCCTCACATCCTGGACATAAATTGTTTTAACTTCTACCCTCAAAACGATGCTGTAGGGCACTGCACACCAGAACAACTATTCAGAAAGACAGTTTTTTCCCAAATGCCATCACTCTGCTAAACAACTAATCCCCACAACACTATCAAATTACCTACTAAGACTGTATTACTATTATTATTCTCTTCCTTCCTAGTACCTATCTCTTCCCACTTATAAATAACCATGTTGCTTGTATCTTTACAATTTATATTGTTTTATTTGTTTCCTAGTATGATTTGCTTATTAGTAACCTATGACTATCACTAAGTGTTGTATCTTATGATTCTTGATGAAGGTACTCTATTTTATATTTTCTTTATGTACACTGAGAGCATATGTGCTTCTCTGAAGAACAGAGCATATGTGCAAAAACAATTGCCTTGATGTTACGCATAAGCCAAGTGTTAGACAGAAATGCCCTGAATAATGGTCCATATCCATACAAAAGCAATGGCAGCTACTCTCCTTTAAAAGTGAGTAAAACGTGGGATAAAATCTGTTGTCGAATATGCACACAACAAAATCATACAGAGCCAGTCAGCAAAAAAATTGTGCATTAGAAAAATCAACAACATTAGCTTATTTCCAGTAACCATTATTATTGTTATCTCATTTGTTTCTAGCTATAGGACATTCAAGATGGCCAACAATAAATACAATTTGAAATTTAATAAAAATTCTGTTTCGGGGGGGGAAACAATTTTACGATAGATCGAATATATTTTTATTCTGCTAACTTGACTGAAGCTGCATAGGATACAGCATTAATACTTAGGTTAATAGTGCTGTAGCAGTTGCTACCTATTTGCTTTTATGAAATTTCTTCAAGAATAATCAGAAGATCACAATTGTTTGAGGGAAAGCATAGGATAGTCCAAGAGAGGAAAAAATATATTTCCAAGCTACCAAACTCAAGGCCCGGGGGCCAGATTCGACCTGAGGGGTGCTTAATTCTGGCCCGTGGGACTGCTTGGAAACAGTGAAGGATCAGCCCACGGTGCCTCTGCCAGCGGAAACAGGCTCCCAATCTCTGTTTTCAGCTGGAATGGCCTCAGTGCATGGGATTCAGCCAGTTCGAAATGGTTCAGGTGAACCGGTTGTTATGATTTTGCGCAGTTCGGAGAACTGGTAAAATTGACCACCAGCTGTCCTATAAACAAGTAATTCAAACTTCCTCCAAAGTCTCACTTTTGACTCAAGTTTAAGTTCCAGTAACTTTCAAATTTATGTTGAAGGGAACCAGCCCTTGGAACAACAAGGGTTTCACACTTGTCATAACTTATCAGAAGTAATTATTGATTAAAGCAGAAACATTTTGCATACCAGTTGATACAAAAGCACATTAAAAAGTCCAGTGAAACCTTGAATTGCCCCTCATGAGCTAAATCACCCAAATATTTAAATTGTTTGCTATATGATGCTATATGATTTATTCATTATTTTGTGGAAGTTTGATGCTAATATGCAAACAACAACAAAAAAGAGAGAATATATCGGCCTTCAGCTTTAAATAGAATATATTTGAGAACCAGTATTCTCAAATTAATGAGTTCATACAAAACATCAACTCGTGAAACAGTAGGGGTCCTGAAATTTACTTTTTCATACGCACACAAACTCTCTTTGGATAAAGGTTATTAGTTAATTATAAGCTTACTACGGCATAATGGGAACACATACAATGGATTCTGCAGCGACACCAAGATCCTTTTGTCAGTACAATAGTCTACATTCCTATTAAATTGCAGCCAATCAAAAAGCAGTTCATAAAAATTCAAAAGGATGCAAGATGTAGCCTTTCTGAGACTGTAGCCTTCGGCTAGGCAATTCTGCTAGCTGCAAAAAGATAACATAGTTTTGGTATTTAAATTTAAAATTGTTTAATTTTTTTTTTCATTGAGCATTATTTAAAATAGAAAAAGTGCATACATATTAATGTTTCTTTTGGCCATGCTCTACTTCATTCTTCTACATATACATAAATCTATTCTTCTACTACTATACAAATATCCACAGGGTTCAGTTTGGTTTTGGGAGGTGAACATAAGACTGAATTGGCCTTCAAAAATCAAATTATCGCCAGCCCTCCCCAACAGACCTATTATTTTGTCCCAATGCTTCATCAGCTTTATGAAATAAAATATACTGCCTTGGATAAAGGTCTATTATTCATATTTGCAACCATATTGGTAATTGCGGAAAGAGGCTTTTAAGGTTTTAAGGTCTCTCAAATATAGGTTGGTGATATCTTATTATTATTGGGAAGACAAACTGTTTAATTTGACTTGCAGCAGAATGCAGATTGAAGCTGAGTCTATTGGTTCAGTCAGGAGTGTCATTCATAGTCCTTCTGTCATGTAAACAATTAAAATAAGATTTTACATATTTGTTCATCTTCAGAGTTTAATTACCAGCAGTTGAGGACATGATGAAAAGGCTGGGTAATAACTATCTCAATAAACAAACAAATGAATGGCACTAGGATTGTGCACACACCCTGCACAATCATATAAGAGGAAAAAAATCTGACATTTCAAAAATATTGTGATCCCTTCTGAGCGCACTCTCTGTTTGGTCTGTTGCAATGTGTCTATGTAGGGAGGTCACGCAGGCTTTTGCTTGCTTGAGATGCCACTTTCTTTATATGTTGAGCTTGTTTACTGATATTCTAGGGATCTATATGTTCTGCAACAGAAATTGCATGTCCCTTTTTTGTCCCTTTCTTTCATCATAGGACAGACTGGCTAGGACAGTGATGGCGAACCTTTTTGTTGTTGGGTGCCAAAAATTCGAGGGCGCATGTGTAACAATGTGCGTGCGTGCCAGCACTCCTAATGCAAAGAGCCCCTCCACATGCACATGTGTGCACAACCTTCCACACACTCCCCACCCTTCCACACATGCCACACTGCTCGCCTCCAAGCTGAGCTTGGTATTTCCTCCAGGGGGCTGGGGGAGGCCATTTTCACCCTCCTCAGGCTCCAGGAAAGCCTCCAGAAACAAACTTCCGGTAGGTGTTTTTACCCTCCCCAGGCTCCAGAGGCTTTTCTAAAGCCTGGGGAGGGCGAAAAAGGCCTCCCCCGGCCATCTGGAAGGCCGAATATCAACTGGCTGGCACGCACATCTGCGCTGGAGATGATGGCTCGGGTGCCAGCAGATATGGCTCTATGTGCCACCTGTGGAACATGTGCCATAGATTCGCCATCATGGGGCTAGGACAACAGAAACTTGAACGTCTGTCTGTGCTATACCTCGTCCTCCTCCTTCTTATATTTTAGTGGAATTGGGAACGTGCCTGTTTGAACCTCTTCTCAATGTTACTGGATGTTTCGGTCTTTTAAAAATGTTTTACCTCGACTAGACTAGAATTGGCATCAAAAGGGGTACAACTAGAAAGGGGTACAACTGTAGATTGTATCTACAGATACAATCAAGGTTTGCACGGGATAGGAAAAAGGAAGGTATTGCCAAAGATTACACAATATTAGATAAAGGTCTGATAGAGACAGAAGATAGGTCGATCAAAGCGCTGTATAGATTTTTGCTGGAATATAGGAAGAACATGTCCAAGAAACTATGGTCGCCTGGGTAAAAAATGTTGGTTATAATGTGGAATTGGCTAAATGGGAAAAACTTTGGATACTTAATCGGAAACTAACAATGGCCACGTCTTATAAAGAAAATCTGTATAAGATGTTCTACAAATGGCATCTTCTCCCAGCATGGCTCTCCAAAATGTTTATAAATTTGGCCCAAAATTGTTGGAAGTGCAAAAAAAATACCAGGCATCCTTTTATAATATATGGTGGACACGCAGTGAGGCAAAAAGATGCTGGGAAATGATACAATCATGGTTGGAACAAATGGTGGGAAATCAAATTTTGTTCAATCCAGAAATTTTTCTCCTAGGCCTAATACTGTAGGGGTGTAAGAAAGATGTGCTTTATCTAATTATACATGTACCAACTGTGGGGCATATAACTTATGTGCAGTATTGGAAAAAAGAAAATACACCATCAGAGTTGTATACATTTAGGAAAATTTTGGCCTGTGCAGAAGCAGATAGGCTCACCCTTGAACTAAAAAATAAAGGGGAATTGGAATATTTTGAAGTTTGGAACAGATTTTATTATTGATATAAGACAAGGTGACAAGTCTGGTACAAACTGTAAAAAATGTGATTGGATATAAGGATAGATAATGCATTAAGTAGGCTAACAGTTATTGGATGAGATTATCTGTACATAATGTGATTTTATGGTCACTACGACTTTGCGGTGCTGCACTGTTTTAAATGTAAAAACAATGAAAATATATTTTAAAAATAAATAAAAATGTTTTACCCTGGCAAAGAGAGTCTGCATATCTCTGCAAAGATCATCTTCTTTACTCTCTCCATCCATATCTAGGATGGTAAAGTGACAAAGGTGTTGGATAAGGTCTGGGGAGCCCCAGTTTCAAGTGTCCTCTTACCCATGAAAATTCATGGCATGTTGAGAAGCTAACTACCAAGGTAACTGCAGCTACAAAAATTCCTAGATGAGATACCGGTAGATTATCTGGACCTTTTACATCCAGGTTTCAGGCTCAGATACGGACAGATATGACATTTGTCTTACTTTTAGAGTAACAAGAACTAGATGGAGATAGAGTGTCCATTCCAACTCTTCTTGACCCCTCGACAGCTGTCAGTTACTATTGACTACAGTATCCTTTTGAGTTGGCTTCAGACCTGGGGTTGGGGGTGCATAATTTTATGCTGGTTCACCTCCTTCCTCTGATTTCTATCGGTGTTTGATAGGGAGTGAAATAGCAATAGCACTTACACTTATATACCGCTTCATAGTGCTTTTTACAGCCCTCTCTAAGCAGTTTACAGAGTCAGCATAATGCCCCCAACAATCTGGGTCCTCATTTTACCCACCTCAGAAGGATGGAAGGTTGAGTCAACCTTCAACTGGTGAGATTTGAACTGCAGAACTGCAGCTAGCAGTCAGCTGAAGTAGCCTGCAGTACTGCACTCTAACCACTGCGCCACCTCCGCCACTTCAGAAAGTTATGTAGTTTGAACTATTCCTTTCCATATTAGGTGGTTTTACATCCTGGAAATACCAACCCAGACCCAGTCCTAATCTACTTTCTGAATTCGCTTATCTCTTTCAGAGATTTTTCATTCAAAATCAAGTCTACAAGGTATATTCCAAACAAATTCTTCCCAATTCTGGAAAATGGATCCCATATTTTGCCCGGAGTCATCATGGAAACACATCCCAGGTTCAAACAACCCAAATCGTATCTTCTCTGTAACTGATTGTTCATTTTCAATATTGCTCTTTCTCTTAAGTGACTATTCTGCAACATATCTTCCAACAGGAATGAATAAATAAGCATAACTTGGTCCTCCCAGTTCCTTCAGATTTCTACCCAGAACTTTTGGGTTCCTTGCCTTATACTATTGTATTATTTTTAAATGTATTAAAACTTATAGACCCCAGAGAAATTACAGGAAATAAGTTGAGATTCTCCCCTATTGCATGATGAATAGGAATGATTTGCACAGAATATTAAATGATTGCTTGATGCCTCTGTTTTAGCATACAATATAGCAATAAGCACTATATGAATTCAAAATGCAATTCATAAACCTCAACTGTTTCCTGAAATGAAATGATTGCCTGAATGCTTCCGTAGTGTTTCCATGGTCTATGACCACCTTCAGGAGCAGAGTGGAATACTGTTATTATATTACATGCATTTCAATAGGCTCAGTCCATGTATTTAGAAGCAGATAAAATAATATTCCCTTCCAAATATTATACACAACTACGGTACAATTTTACTGATCATACAGTATGTGAGCTATGTACAACATGAGAGACAATTTAAAGGTTGAATGAACTGAGCTGATAAGTATCTACAAATTGTCAGCAATTCTTGAAATGAAAAAAAACCCTACATTAATTCCATCATTTATTTTTTTCTTTTATGCTTGTCATTTTATCACAGGTTACTGACTCCGGGATATAGATTCAGATAATGACAAATTTCTTTAATAGTGAAGAAGCAATCTTTCCCAACAGCATATACAGCATCAAGAGAATAACAGAGAAACAATTAGCACTTTTAATTTGATTTTTTCAATTATATTTTCAGCACTTTTGAAAGCAAAACCCAACTGAAAATGAAGTATAGCACTTGAAATTCTACTGTTTATGGAGCTGAGAGAATTAAAGCAGCCTCAGAGAAAGTATTAACTAAATGTATTCACACCTTAGATGGCACACTGAACTTGGAATTACATAGTAGGGGTTTTTCTTTCTTTCTTTTTAAATTATCCTGGCTCTGCCTCTGAAATCCAAAATAAGTCCAGATTTAATTGGAAACTATATTTCAGAAGCAGAAGGATTATGAAGACTCAGACAGAGTGAATCTAGAGCTTAGAGTTCAGAACACATGCCACCCAAATATTACAATTCCAAGTAGACCATAGAAAATAGTAAACAGTAAGCATATCAGTGAACTGCTGTCCGGTTTATATCCTTCCCTTTAATCCCATCTCATATTCCCTTATAGGGCCGCATTCATAATTGTCATGCCTGCTGCGTTGAGTTATGACTCACATGTGGCCTGAACAGAAGAACCGAAGAACAATGAAGAACAGAAGAACATCAGAAGAACAGAAGAGCGGAGGAACAATGGAATAGCTTGCCTTCAGAAATTTGGGGGGTCCATCACTGGAGGCTGTCAAAAATAGACAGGACAACCATTTGTCTGAAATGGTATAGGGCAGCTAATCTTTTTCTCGTCGTGTGCCGAAAGCATGTACGCACATGCGCAAAAGTGGGTACATGCACCCACACCCATAATGCAATGCACTCACATACACACACCCTGTTTTGGGCCTGGAAGGCCTCCTGCACCAACCTGGAAACCAAAACAGGGTGCGGGGGTGCTGCATGTGTCCCCAAAATGCAATGTGAGGACATCCACGCATGCGCCCCAACCCTGTGCATGCATGGCAGAGACCCAAAGACCAGCTGGCACACGTGCATGCGCAGTGGAGAAGGGCGAGGGCCGGGGTGCCCACAGATCCAATTCAATTCAATTTATATACTGCCCTTCTCCCTTCTGGGACTCAGGGCGGTGCACAGCCATAGTAAAAATAGGTAGTACAGAAACTAAAATGATATATTAAAATGTATTAAATGTATTGGCCTGCAGTTAAAACCCCCGTACTAAAATCAATTAAAAACTATGTAGCATTCGTGCCATAGGTTCACCATCACAGGCATAGCGTCTCCTGCTTGAGCAGGGAATGAGGCCAGAAACCTCCAAAGTCCTTTCCAACTCTATTATTCTATGTTCTAATCAGCAACTACATGTGGGATTTAAATTAGGGATGATGATGGTGATATTTCTATAACATATTTACATTTGGTCAACTCAAGGTGGTGAAGATACCTAATTATTCTAGTCTCCTATTTTCCCCAATGATTTATCAGCAGAAGGGATTGCAGTCCATTAACTGAGACAATTGAATGAGAATCTACATAGTCCGGGCCTAGAAAATCAAGTATCAATAGGATGCCAATCCTGTGGTATTACATAATGCAAAGCTCTCAAATCTGATATGTATTTTCAATCTGATCAATTTCTTTCTAACAAAGATGACCGCTTATCATCTGGAAAAGAGTTAATACATTCAAGTTTAATTGATAATATTAAATTAAAAATAATACTTAATGGCTGTTGGAGATTCAATATATTAAGAAAGTGTTTTCCAATACTGGAAATTTTAAAAATTAATGGCAGTTCAATTGGTAGCTTATTAATTTTGTAATCTGTATTAAGCATTGTAGTGGCACCTCAGTACTTGACTGCTTCAAAATTTGTCGAATTTGGTATTTGATACATTTTGACACAAAAATGTCTTGGTATTCATCATTTCTTTGGTACTTGACACACTGTGATAAGAAAATGGAGACAGTGGAGAATGGACAGGAAGTCGGCCATGCTAGGAAGGTTGTCACAAAAGAAGGAGGGAGATGACTGCAGAGGACAGACAGGAAGTCAGCCATGCTGGGAAAATATTTGATATAGGAAAAGGAAGTCCTTCCTAGCTGAAACAAAATATCACATGTTAAGTCATGTGGTTTCTTTGGCACTCGTCGTTTTTAGTACTTGTCGCATCTACCGGAACCAATTAACAATGAGTACCAAGGTAGCACTGTATTTTCTCATATTGTGCTTTATCTTGTTATTTCAATGCTTTAGTATTACAAATGGTTTAACTCTGCTTGGTTATCCAATAAATTGAACCAGGGGTGGGTTGCTTGCCAGCATTACTGCTGGTTCGGCACACAAACATTTTTGCGCACTCACTTTGCTCATCTGAGCATGCGCAAAATGTTTAAAAAGGAAAAAAAGTACATTTCTACAATGAAAATTATTCTGTGCATGCACAGAACCAAAAATCAAGATGGCACCGCTGTAGGAGAACCTGTTTGGGGCGTGGCAGACCTGGGTCGCTGCAAGGTTCTAGCGACCCAGGCTGCCAAATTACTACTGGTTCAGCTGAATTGGTAGGAAACGGTAGGAACCCACCTCTGAACTGAACTTAATAAAAATACAGAAAACCGTATAATATTAACATCTTTGTACATTTGATTTTGTCTTGCAATATACCAGAAAAGCATATTTGAATTTGACAAGAGGTGTCTTTTTATTAGTGGCATTCTTTACTAATTGTCTAAGAGGGCAAAATGAAGCATGTTGTTTCTGTGGATGGCTTTCATATTAAAGTAACTATTAGCTATCTGCCAAAAGTGAGGTGACTCGTAAGTACAAGGCTTGTGAAACCATATATCAGTGAGAAAGTTTTATAGCTTTAGGGTTGCTTGCAAATCAATTCCTTGGAGTGGGGCAGCCATTAGTAGCTTTTAAGACTGCCTAGAGCTGTGTCATTCACTGTTGTTTTGATCCATTAATGCATTAATGGTATGCATAAGGCTGACATAACTTGTCTGAAATGCTATTATTGTAATTATTTGACATCTTTGACTGGACAGCAAAATTAAGAATGGTAACAAAGGAGTATGTAAATATTAAGACATCCTTTGAGCATTCATTTGTTACCAACAGCACATAATCAGGAAGATTTAAAAAATCTTTGATATCAGTATGGTATGCAAGAAATCCTCCCAAAGGAAATAATCATGGAACAAGGGGAGAGTTGCATGAAATTGATGATATGTATACCCATCTAATCTTGTTTCAGTAGAATATGGTTGAAAAGCCACAATGTAGTGAAGACTATCAGATTTTATGGTCTACTAAGTTCCTTAACAATTGCAAAGCTAGATTCCTGATTACCTATTATGAAAAAGTCCATTATAAATTGAAACTAATAATAAGAGTGGCAGATTTTGTATAATTTTTCATGCTATAACAGAGTTCCCCACTGGAATTTAACCTAGGATAATTATTACCAAATATAATCTTAGAAAGTATAGCAATTAAGGTTTGCCAGTGGCTATGAAATCAAATGAGAATCATTCGTACTCCTGCTCCTCTTTTTTTCATTTCAGCAAAACTGGGATGTGACTTAGTAACTGAGTTCTTCTGTGATCCCAGGAAATGAATGAAGAAAAATGGGGAATGCCAAAAAGTCAGAATATGACAGGAGAAAGAATAATATCCTTGAGCAGAGAATATGGACATAGTCTAATTTTTGGCACTTTTTTATATTAATTAAAAGGAACTACTCCCAAAAATCACTTCCTCCATGCAACTGCAAAATTAACAGCTACGCAACAAACTCTCAGGAGCAAGGCATCCCCCCCACATGGAAGAATGGCCCAGTCTTGAAATGTCCATATTATCTAAGACAAACCAGCTAGGGCAGAGAGGGGTTGCTCCCGGTTTGGCCCGGTTCGTCCAAACTGGTAGTGGTGATTCAGCCTGGGTCGCAGAACCAGCAGCGACTCTGGCTGGCCATGCCCCGAATCGGTTCCCTGGTCTCATCTGCCATTGCGAACATGTTTATGTGCATGCGCAGAACAAATCACAGTCAACTGCACATGCATAAGCAATACGTGACGTGAGCAATGCGTGGTGTGCGCACGCACAAAGCAAACCGGTACCAACAGGTACAGGAACCTGCCCTTGAGATAGGGTAAGTATAACATGATAGTTTGTGCTTTGCACAGTGGCACTTACTTGTTTTGTGCATTATGGTTTTTGTATTATTCCCCCAATCAGTCCTCTAAGATTTATTTTCATTGCACAGATAAAGATTATTGATTATCCTGTTGAGCCCCATTCCTGCACACCACCAATGTTAGTAAGTGCTTTGCAATGTTCATGTTTTGAATTTTAAAATTACCTTTGTCCTCCCTTATTAATTAGGTCAGTCCAATCATATCTGTCTTTGAGGGCTTTGCAGACCTTGGAGTTGCTTATAGTCTCAAGCTCAGACTGGATAATTTCCTTATGGGAACAAATGATCCATCTATAGGAAACTCTTGATTTGTGCCCTGTCTCCCGCCTGTGGAAACAGATATCCTTGGACTCCAGAGCAGTCAATGATCTGCCTATGATACTGAGACCATTGGGCTCTGTCCAATGACACTTCTATCTGCTGCTTGTGACTTCTGTTACAAAAAACTTCTTGTAGGCAAGTTTTCAAGAGATTTGGGAGTGCTCAAAACTGCATGTTTTGATCACACTCTGCCTGCCATTGCTTGTGATAGTATGATTAAGTAAATGCCTTTGTAAATGAATTCCTTTGTACATGTTTGTATCTGGTCTAGAACGAGAAAAACTTTGAGGACAGGGTATCAGAAATGAGAACTGGACGGATGTTCAGTTTACCATCCTTCAAAATAATCTAGCCCTTTTCCCCTAGTCATTCTAGACAGTGAGATGGATGGCATATAAATAACATTGAAAATAATAATAAAATAAAATAATTCTCTCTTTGTTCCATCACTAATTTGATTTCCATTTTTCCTCTAATTTAGAATTTTTCAACCCTTGAGGGATACTGAGGCAGCCCCCTCCCTTATTATCCTTTGCCATTCTAATCACACATCCACTCCTCTGCTATTAAACTTCATCTCCTCAAAAGCAATCCATACCAAAACTGACTACCTAAAACATTCAATAATTCCCAATCTCAATCCATTCTGAAACCGCACATTGAATGCATCCACATTCTGGACCAACAGCTCAGTCGTCTATGTCACAGATGGTGTTAAGCATCCGTATTAATGCTAACATTATACTGGGCTGATATCAAGAATTATTCTGTTGAAAAATATTCCTTTGACTATATGATTGTTTTCTATTAACGCCTGTTATAAATTTCCTTTCTGTTACATTACACATTATTATTTCGTAATGATTCCTGGATTCATTCAATTCATCATAGCCACATAGAGGGTTACATATACCCTTAGGGGCTCAGATTATTCAGGTTATTCAATCCTGAGAAAATAATATAACCTAGTTAAAACAAATGTAAACGGTTTAATTTTAGCAGAAAAATACTGCTATTCATTTCTGCAGTAATTCTGTAGTAATAAATCTGCAGGCCATGTTGCAAGGATGCCAGACCATCACATTCCCAAACAGCTCCTCTATGGTGAGCTGTCTCAAGGAAAGCAATCTCAAGGGGGACAAAGAAAGTGATACAAAGACACATTGAAAGCCTCCTTCAAGTCCCTGGATATTGACACCATCTCCTGGGAAACCCTGGCACAAGATAGATTGACATGGCGCATGCTGATCCACCAAGGCTGCCAGACATCTGAGGACAGAAGAACAACCATTGCACAAGAGAAGCGAGCACTCTGAAAAGCCAGAGCTGCAAATGCTGCAACAATAGTGCCCAACATGTGGTAGAAGATTTCGTGCCCGTATAAGCCTTACCAGCCACCTGCAGAAACATCGTGGACAGCTCACAACCTGATTGGTGTCAAGGTCCTCTTTGAACACAATGGCAAACATCAATTTGAAGGAAATAAAAATTAAAAGAATGGAAAAGATAAAATTCTCAGAAATATGGCAAATATGGCATTTGCCTTATACAATATAATTAGGAATCCATTAACCATTTTAAGCAGTATCTGAAAACCTAAAACCAACTTCACTTTCGTCTACGTTCGAGACTATTAATTTTGTCTCTACCCTCTTTCTGGCCTAAATTATTCTTGTTCAAGAAAAAAATAGTGATCAAAATGTTTTTTCTGGTATTGGAAAATATATATGAGGACACCTCATATTCATATTAATGAAGACCATCTTGTTTTATTTCCAAAATAAAAATCACCTTTGGTTGTTGTCTTAGGAGATAACTGATACATGAGCTACAGTGATCCCTCGTTTTTCGCGGTTAATGGGGACCGGAACCTTCCGCGAAAACTGAAAAACCGCGAAGTAGGATTCGCACCGGAAACTTGAGTTGGTGGACATCGTTTAAAGCAAGCACTAGGGGGCGCTTGCCTCCTTCCGGTGCATTTTTTTTCTATTCTGTATTTTTGAAAAACCCGCGAAGCACTGAAGCCGCGAAACATGAAGCCGCGAAAAACGAGGGATCACTGTATTCTTCTTTCAAGGTCATGTGTTAGTTCTTACCAAAATGATCCAAAGGCAGCACTTTGGTAATTTCAAATGCATTGCCATTTCTTAATTACATAACTTCAACAACTACAGATTTCAGAAGACATTTTTAAAAAATGCTTAGGACCTGGGTACTTACGAGATCGCCTTCTGCCACCGAGAGCCTCCCACCGGCCCGTATGCTCCCATAGAGAGGGTCTCCTCATGGTGCCGTCGGCTAGACTGTTGACTGGCGACACCCAGGGAGAGAGCCTTCTCCGTGGGAACACCGGTCCTCTGGAACGAATTGCCCCTGGAATTAAGAACTATCCCTGACTTACGCACCTTCCGCCGTGCTCTCAAAACCTTTTTTTTCCAACAAGCAGGGCTGGCATAAAAATTATTTTTAAATTACAAATTTTTATTAATTTTAATCAGGGTTGGTTGGGTTTTATCACTGTTAGGCCAAATTGTTTAATATGTCTTTTAAAACTTTTAAAACTTTTATATATTTGTTTTACTCTGGCTGTACACCCCCCTGAGTCCTTCGGGAGTAGGGCAGTATAAAAAACTAATAAAACCTAAACCTAAACCTAAAAGAAAAGAGTATTGCCATTGTTGGGAACATGACTTATGAAAAACTTCAGAGATTTCGATAATCGTGCTGACTTCCTCCCAGGTGTATATTAACTCAGTTAATATACTTCTTTACACAGATGAAAAAGAAATACGCTACACTAATCAGCTGATATTAATTCTAGAACCTAGATGGAAGTGTGATTATCATGCTATTGAAGATAGATCAAAGCTACTCTTGACTTGGATTTTGTTCAGGGTTTTCAATTGTAAATATACTTGCTTTCCATTTACTTCACTTTCTCAAGGTCCAGTTCTCAGAAAGTGGAAAGAATGTTGATGCCTAAGCTCTTGACCTTAAAAGCACAGCCATTGTTATGATCAAAGTCAAATTCTTTTAAGAGTGACACAGACTAGCAATGGAGAGCACTGAAATGGAATTACTTTCTTTTAAGAGTCTGAGTGGGAAGATTTCTTAATATTACACAAAAAGATTTAATCACAAATGACTCACAAAGGAACCATGCTGTTGAAATCAGTGGAACAAAGCCAGTTTAAATGGACTGTTAATTGTTCCCAGTCTTACAATTTAGTCCATTTAGTAGGAAAAAGGTAATCCCAAGCATTTTAGTTGACACCAGATAGGACATTTAAAGAACACATATAACCAAATTTTATACGAGCACTCTTACCTATTTTCTATGCCTATAGCACAATTAAAAGTTAATAGATATTTTTCACAATTAATAAAATGGTAATGGATAATGGAAACAATGAAAAAAGCCAAAATTTATCAGAACAGCTTCACAATGTCGCAAAGTGATTACAGCATGTACACTTAAGATAATAAATATGTACAGTGCCTATAATTACTTATTCAATGTGATTCTGGTGCTTTGTTCCATGGAAGATAAGTTTATTGGCATTTTTGTCAAACCTAAGTAACCAAACAGCTTATGTAATAATGCATTATTATTATATGTGTATATCTAGATAAATTTAATTACCAACAGAAACTCATTTCTATATACAGGATTTCAGAAACACATTTCCCACTGATCTACAATTGTCTGCTCTGATTGGTAAAGAACAAGGCAAGGTCACAAGATATATTACCAAATCTTATGCTCCAAAACATGTTCTATCATTCACTTATGATCCTTCCATTTCATACGATTTCAAAAAGTTTAGACTGAAGGCAAATAGTTTATTGAAATTAAGCAAGTGTGCCGCCCTTGAGCCCACGTTGTGCATCATCTTGAGTTTCAGAGAAAACTGGTAAAATATAAATGTCAACAAGCAGGTACATGATTAGGAAAAAAATGGTCTAATTGTTTACCAAGTAATCCTGAATTATCTGGCAGATCAGTAATTGATAGGATTGAAGTTTCTATTAAGTGTAATTGGAGATTTTGTAATTTAAAACATAAAATGACATACTCTAGAACTAAAATTTACTTATCACTTTATTTCTACAGTAGTTCCAAATCTGGTTTTTATAGTGTTATTGCCCGATTAACTCATGGAAATTATCCTGTGAAATTCTAGGCATAGTTGTTTGCTGCTTGCCTTATATTCATATTTAACTTCTTCACTAACATGAACAATGGAATTAGCCTGCTGATTATGAACAAGTGTGGGGCACTATGTTGCAGACAGATATAGCAATAGCAATAGCACTTAGACTTATATACCGCTTTACAGTGCTTCACAGCCCTCTCTAAGCAGTCAGCATATTGCCCCCAACAATTTGGGTCCTAATTTTACCCACCTCGGAAGAATGGAAGGCTGAGTCAACCTTGAGTCAGTGAGATTTGAACTGCCAAATTGCAGGCAGCTGGCAGTCAGCAGAAGTAGCCTGCAGTACTGCACTCTGTAGTACTAACCACTGACTCATAAGATATGCTGTCTCTTACGTGATCATTCCTTAGGAAGTATCTCTTTGCCCTGTCACCCAAGGTCTTTCTCCCACATCAGTACACCTACTGAAGATCTAACTAAACTAAAGAGATTTTCTGCCAGAGATTTCACATTTAAGGATTGAAAGCATTTAATGCACGGTGCTAATCATTTGAGATCCTTTCGTTTCAGAGCAGGTGACATTTACTAGAATAGTTCAAGCGAATTATTGAATCCTAAAGTTCATTGGACAAGTACAGTGTGACATAACTTAAAACTGATAAAATGCAAATTATAGATGTTATCTGGCAAACAAATACATTGCTACCAAAATAAACATCAACCCTATCTTTCTGTTATATACTTATTTTAGGCTGTGATTACTTAACATAAAAATCACCTAATACTGGTTTCCCTCCAATATCTTCTTCCTATTATGATTATGAAAGAAGGTAAAAGACTAAATATGCTATTCACCCAGCACCTCATTTCTGAAAGTAGAGAGGCCCATACACGGTGGACCCGGGTGACGCGGGGCCTCCGTGGCTAATACGCTGAGCTTGTCAATCAGAAAGGTTGGCAGTTCGGCGGTTCGAATCCGTAGCACCGCGTAACGGAGTGAACTCACATTATTTGTCCCAGCTTCTGCCAACCTAGCAGTTCGAAAGCACGTAATAATGCAAGTAGAAAAATAGAAACCCCAAATAGGTGGGAAGGTAACGGCGTTCTGTGCGCCTTCGGCGTTTAGTCATGACCATGGAGAACATCTTTGGACACCACCGGCTCTTCAGCTTTGAAACGGAGATGAGCACCACCCCTTAAGAGTCAGGAATGACTAGCACATACGTGCGAGGGAAGCCTTTAACTTTACCTAAGACGTGTAGGAAACTGTCCTTTAATCATTCTTTCTTGGCTCCTTCTATATTTTCATTTCCATTCCCTCTCTATTACAGTTTCAAAATAAATAATGACATCGTTGTTCCAGAAAAGGAATTAATCTGAGAGAAACATACATTGACTTGTTTGCCAATCAAAAGTAGGTCCCGTATACCACATTATAGCATTTCATCTATGCCAGCATTTAGCTCAACAAGAACACAGAATGCATCATCTCATGAAGGAGAGCTCATATCAAAAGCTCATCTTTAGATGTTCTTCACTTTCAAACTGCATTATCTGCAATGATAATTAGTTTAATTATTTCCTAATCGTGTCATGTGGAAACTAGGATCTGCTTGCCTTTCAGTTGCATTCCCATAGGAAACATAGTGTTACAATTTTTATTACATGCCCTGAATATGTATGAAGAATAATGTCCCTTTGGAAATTAGGTAATTTAAGTCATATTACTGCATACCAATTTATTTTACTGTAGTTCTGTTTTATAAAAATGATAGCACTTTGGCAGCAATTATTATTTATAATTATGGTTATTGTAAGATACCTTAAAGGCTTTTTTTTTCAGAGAACAGCATACTTTTCATGCTCTAGAAGGTTTGCTAGACACAAACAAATGGCTACAATTGAGTTTTGCCACATACATGGTTAAATGTACGTGGCCAAATGTATTTTTTCCCAATGTATGGGGGGAAATGTCCATGATCCTTTTCATACACAATGAAAGACTCATCCAAATACTTAAAATAGGACCCCGAAAAAATCTTACTGCTGGACAGTTTTATATAATCCAATATTAATTATTATTTATTTATGAACACAAATGGTCCATGCTACATTGAGGGGATAAATTAGAAGCATATGCTATACTATTTCATAGTATACATGATGTACAATGACAATAAAGACTATGATGATATCGTTCCTGCTTTAAAAATTAGCTCTAAAAAAATATACATGTATTTGAACATATTGAATATGAACCATAATGTAAATTGTTTCATTAATGTAAAGCGGTATATAAGTCTAAGTACTATTGCTATTAATTTACCTGAGAATAAATACTATTGAATTCACTATTTGTTTCTTGTCTACACGACTGGGATACTGAGAACAAACTTAATACAATAGTCCTTGATTTACAACCATTTGTTTAGTGCAGCGGTGGGTTGCTAATATTTTTACTACCGGTTTGGGCTTGCTCCTGCGCGTGACGCTATCCAGACGGGTGGGAGGTGCCTCCCACCGCTGCTACTATCAGGTTTGCCCAATCCGGGACAAGCCAGGAGCAACCCACCTCGGATTTAGTGACCATTTGAAGTTACAATGACACTGAAAAATGTGACTTATGACTTGTTTTTCACACAACTGTTGCAGTATCCCCATGGTATTGTGATCAAAATTTGGATGCTTGGCAACTGGCATGGATGCAGTGTCCCAGGGTCCTGTGACAAGGGTCACTTCTGACAAACAAAATGAATGAGGTAGCCAAATTCACTTAACAACCACGTTAGTAACTTAACAACTGCAGTCATTCACTTATCAACAGTGGTAAGAAAGGCTGTAAAAATGCAGCAAAACTCACTTAACTTTCTTGCTTGGCAATGGAAATTTTGGACTCAATTGTGGTCATAGGTTGAGGACTACCTTTAGAAATTTTAATAAATCTATAAATGTAGTGCAGAAAGAAAATATTCCCACAGAACTCTATAATGTACTTCATTTGTGAAATGCATTATGGTAAAGAAGTTTACTTACTCCTGAGCAAAACACTTCTAGAGGCTGTTTGGACAATAGGAAATCAACAGTGCTACATGCATTTGCAGGACTGAAAGGAGAGGAAATGATTGGCAGGACTAAATAGATTAGCTGCCAAGGAAGCAATAAATTTTCCAGGGATTTGGCCTTCCATCACGTTCATATTTCATAGTAGCACAGAATGTTTCCTGTTAGAAATGCAAGGTCTTTCTCCTTAGACTTTATGTGTTAGCTAGTAACCCTTATTGTATAAATCAAAGGGTGCTGATTGGTACTTTTGGCATATCAAAACAAGAATATTTATAATCAACTCTGTATTTCTGTAATTCCTGCAAAGGAATGTGCTAACTACTGACAGCAGATCAGATACAACTTTTCTGGAAACATTTCCCCAGCATTATTGATACTGGTTTATCCTTGCATGTATAATTTCTTTACATGTTAATCGGGTCAAAATATTAGCCAACATTTATTCAGCTTAAGCCAAGTACAATTCATTGTTAGCAGTGATTATAATGCTACTTGGCCAGCATCCTAACACTAGATCAGGAGTGTCAAACTCAAGACCCATGGGCTGGATTTGGCCCATGGGGTGCTTAGATCTGATCCGCGGGGCTGCCCTGGAAACGGCAAAGGACTGGCACGTGGTGACTCTGCCAGTGGAAACGGAGCTCTGGAGGGCCATGCACACCCCTCGCAGGCTCCATTTTCTGCCGGGATGGCCTCCAGCATCCCTCTGCCAGCAAAAGGGTAATTCAGGGGAGCCGTGTGCAGACCCACCCCCTCTGAGTTCCATTTTCACTGGCAGAGGGTTGCAGCCGGGCTGCCCAAAAATGAGGCCCCGGGAGCCCACCAACACAGCCCCTCCAAGCTCTGTTTTAGCTGGCAGAGGACCCTCAATGAAATCAAGTTTGACACCCCTGCACTAGATCATCCTGTACATACAAGTTACGCTTCTCTTTTTTCGTTTTGCAGTCCAAATATGGTAGGATTGTTACATGCAGTATACATATTAACACAACATGTACTGATTGTTCATACTACAGAAATTCTGACATTTGCAGTTTTGATAGATAGAGGATAAGTTATGAGATATAATAGAACCCAGCAATGATTGGCAAACATATCCCATCAACCTTCTCTCCCCAAGAGATAACATGACCAGAACTGATCATCAGTAGCAAGAGCTCATTTCACTTTATACTGGAAAAGTGGCATAGTATTAAGGTTTGTGATTCCAATACAATACAACTAATGACAGTGCTAGATTATACCCTATGGTCCTTTTAAATGCAGAACTGGCTCCCAGGATTAGCTCATTAATCCTGAATGATAGATTGTAATTTAATCATAAAACATAAAGGAGCATAGGAAGCCAAGCATCTATTGTCTCAATTGTCTTCATTACTCTGCTTTAGATTTAATGTGGCACCCTAAGGCTTTGAGAATCAAAGCAATGCAAAAAAAAAAAAAAGCCACAGCATATCATTATTTACAGAAATACTCTCAAACATTCAAAAATTCAATTAAAGCCAATGTACTGCTAATTAAAATTTCATCTATGCTTTTACTACACTATATTTACAAACTGTTATCAAAAAAAACCGTCAGATTGTGAATATTCTTTGGTTGCTAACTAATACAAGTATATTAGGAATTTCATGTATTGACCTTACGATATACAACCAAGTGGAGGACATCTCATTTTGTATGTCAGACTGATTATTATTTGCAGTAATTAAAAAAAAACAGTGTAAAACTATGGAGTTCTGGATACATAAAATCTGTAAGCAAAGTCACATAAAAAGCAATATGAACTTCTTTCTCTACATTTATAGTCTATTATTTCTTTCAAGTTTATGCTATGTAAAAATGTAACACACACAGGCATATACACATGAACACACAACTATATGTGTAGTGTATGTGCATGTCTGTGTGTATATATTATTTTAAAAGTTACAATGAACAGCAGACATACATGGGAGTCTGCTGTAGGTAACCTGCCTCATTTCCTGTTCTCTGGTCATTAAAGGCCAATCACAAGAACATATTTGTTGCTTAGTGAATTAGGCCTTCAAACTAATCTGAGTCCAAATATCAATAGAGCACTAGTATTGGCAATCCCTGCTACTTGTCCTCAGCAGACCCATCTATTTTAACTTCTTTTACAAATTGTAATATAAACAATACCATTTGCCATGGTCATCTGCTATCAGGTATGGCAGATTTTAGTACTTCTACGACACAGTTCTGTGGCATAGAGCAAAATGCTTTGCAATTACGAAAAATGGATAAATGAGGGCAAAAGAGACAATACTTTTTAGGGCTGTGCTGTACCTTGCATTTGATTGGATGGGAGGGGGAGGCTTCACCAAGCTGGCAGGAATAGCCAACACTCCAGAAAATAGGCTTAAGATACAGAAGGATCTTGACAAACTTGAACATTGGGCACTATCTAATAAAATGAAATTCAATTGTGAAAAAAGTAAGGTTCTACATTTAGGCAAGAAAAACAAAATGCACAGGTACAGTATAGGTGGTACCTTGCTCAATAGTAGCAACTGTGAGAGGGATCTTGGAATCCTAGTGGACAACCATTTAAATATGAGTCAGCAGTGTGCAGCAGCTGCCAAAAAAGCCAACACAGTTCTAGGCTGCATAAACAGAGGGATAGAATCTAGATCACATGAAGTGTTAATGCCACTGTATAGTGCCTTGGTAAGGCCACACTTGGAATACTGCATCCAGTTTTGGTCGCCACGATGTAGAAAAGACGTGGAGACTCTGGAAAGAGTGCAGAGAAGAGCAACCAAGATGATTAGGGGACTGGAGACTAAAACATATAAAGAACGGTTGCAGGAGCTGGGTATGTCTAGTTTGATGAAGAGAAAGACCAGGGGAGACATGATAGCAGTGTTCCGATATCTCAGAGGGTGCCACAAAGAAGAGGGAGTCAAACTATTCTCCAAGGCACCTAGGGGCAGGACAAGAAGCAATGGGTGGAAACTAATCAAGGAGAGAAGCAACTTAGAACTAAGGAGAAATTTCCTGACAGTTAGAACAATTAACCTCTGGAACAGCTTGCCTCCAGAAGTTGTGAATGCCCCAACCCTGGAAGTCTTTAAAAAGATGTTAGATAGCCATTTGTCTGAAATGGTATAAGGTTCCTGCCCACGCAGGGGGCTGGACTAGACGACCTACAAGGTCCCTTCCAACTCTGCTATTGTATTATTGTAATTTGAAGTAGTGTTGTTTAAATTCTAATTTCATGTGACCTACATTTTACATTAAGCAAATTCTAGAAGCAAAACATTTAACATTGTTATTCTTTTGTAAAGGATCATTTCTCTAAGGAATCCATATTAAATCCAATTTATTCTTGCCTTATTTTGATCCATCCATCCATCCATCCATCCATCCATCCATCCATCCATCCATCCATTCATCAGTCTGAAATAACACAAGACAATGCAACAGTAATGATCTATGTAACAATACTTACATAAAAATAGAGATATTCATAATCCCAAAGCTGGAAGTGGTTAATTTACAATGATTTCAGAGCAATCAAATCTACAATGAATCTGACATCTGGGAATATAGAACTGTGGGAACTGGAAGAATACTCAGTTTATATGACCAAGTGAAGACACCAATTGTTACTGATTCCTGTCTCATCAAAAATAAAATAAGCATGTAGAATTAAATACAGTATAGTACCAGGTTAGTTGATCAGAATGGGACATAACAAAGCTATCTTCTTCCAGTTTAAGGTAGTTTATGTCAGGGGGTGGGTGAGGGAAAGGGGAAGTCAAGGCAAGGAGCTCAGTTCAACCATATTCAGACCCCATGAAAAGCAAGCAATTCAAGTACAAATCGGCTACCCTGAAAATAAATTCAATTTTGAGAAAGAGGGAGAGGAGAGGGTTAAATGTACTATGAAGGGAAATCTGTACTTTCCCCTGACATTTGCAAATTTGCAAAGTTACAGAGGAATCAGATCTGCTTGACCCAACTTGCCATATATTCATGGATATCATAAAAAGCAGAGCATTTAAATTATTTCAGAGCTTTGACATTGAATACTGGACTGGTTATGTTATTGCATTAAAGTGTTCAGTGTCAATAAATATTAATAGCACTAAAATTATATTGATAACATACAATTCTTCTGAAACTTCCTGAAAGTACTGAGTAGCAGTATTCTTTTTCTCGGCGCACAGTTTTAAACTGCTATGCATTTTTTAAATTTAGTCTGATCAAAATAAATCCTCTTTTTACCACATCTTTAATAGTCTTGATAGTCAGAATTAAAGCTGGTATAAAAATAACATCAGTAAAAAGAGATTTGTTACTAACATCCGATAGAAAGTTTAGCGAAAAGATTTTGCTTTGTAGATAATGATGCTAACACAGGATTTTTCAAATTAATTTAAAAAGGCAGCATTTTGTTGTCGTTATGGCTTGAAAAAGGTTGTTTTCCTGTCTACTTTGTCATAATCAAAGTGGTCTAATTTCGGCTCCCCCAAACTTTCATTTGAATGGTTTACATAAAAACAATTTACTACCAGATTTCATCAAAGCACCCAAGATAAAACCACCAAACAGAATATTGTAAGCCATTTTCTGGCACATACTTTGCAGCGGAAAGCGTTCACAGTTTGAAGAAGGCATTTTGTGATTTATGGAACGCAGAGAACTCTTTAAGATCCCCCATTCAATCAGAGCATTATTACGCTGTTCTAAGAGCAAAAGGAAACTATTTAGCAATCAAGAAAAACATTCAGGCCATGTATATTAGGCTCACGTTTGCCACAATCACTACTTTCCCTGCACTGTTTAAAGACTTAAATTGCAGAACAATAATGATATTCTCTTTTACAATGAAGTGTCTTCTTGTCCCTAAGTGACTTCCTTTGAAAGAAAAATAAAGCAACAGAAAAGCAGAATCAATCGCAAATGTTTTCAACCAGCTGAGTCAATACAGCCAACCCAGCAGGCCGTTGCAGGAATAAAGTCAATATATAAACAGCAAACTGTGACTTCACTGACATTTTTGCTGTATAAATAGTTATAGCAAGAGCCCAAACAAGAGGAATGTAAAAAAGAATAGTGTTTCACAGACAAATGGCATTCAGATACATCTAATCTCTTTAATGGGTGACAATTGCTATGAAGCATTTCCTAGAATTACTGTGGTTGGTACAATTCAGGGGTGGGTTTCAAATTTTTTAGAACCTACTCTGTAGGTGTGGCCTATTTTGTGGGCATGGCTTGGCAGTCATGTGACAGGGCGGGAATGGCCACCTTTTAAAATGTGATGAAACTCATTTAACAACGCTCTTGCTTAGCAACCAAAATTTTGGACTCAATTGTGATGATAAATTCTTTCTTTCTTTCTTTCTTTCTTTCTTTCTTTCTTTCTTTCTTCTTTCCTTTCTTCCTTCCTTTTTTCCTTCCTTTCCTTTCCTTCCCGTTGGGTCACTGGCAGCGGCGGGCTAGATTTACTTCCAGGTACGCTGATGGAACCCCCTCTCACCGGTTCTCTAAATTTCACCAACTGGTTCTCGCAAGTAGGTGCGAACCTGCAGAAACCCACCACTGGTACAATTGTACTAAAGTGAAACTTTCAACTGACCAAGTTGCATTGTTGATTATCTACCATTTCATTAGATTTAAAATTTTAGAATGGTGAAAGACTTGTTATATTATTATCAGTTATGAAGCAAAGAAAAAAATTATTCAAGGCTGACATTATGCGCTGCAGCTTCCGATCCTACCATTCTATCTTGGCTCTTATGTCTTCCTAGTCTACTTTGGTTATTTACCTTTTTTATGTTATATTATCAGACAGTGGAAATAGACTCTGATGACAATGTCAAAATCTATTCTTTATTACACCTAGACTATTTGCTATTTAAAGTTTGAGTTAGTGCAATAAATAGAATTTTAATGATGTTGTCTACTTCATTTGTTAGTATTACAATGACTGTGACAGGATGGAAGTCTAGGACAGAAAATACCTCTTGCAGATTTTTTTTTCATGACTCACACAAACACACAAAAACCATTCCAGTATCAGATTAAGCGAACTTCCTTTGCTTACTCTGACACTGAAACATCCAAACTTTCTACACCCTCTACTTGCCATGTATGCCATTTGGAGTTCCTAGAGGAAAGATGGAATATGAATTTCATAAACAAGCATTACCTTTTAAAAGCTAAAGATCATTTCAAAACAATGTAAATAAGATGTTCTGAAAATCAAGTACAGTCCAGGGGTGGGTTTCACATTTCGTTACCACCAATTCGCTTTGTGCATGCTTTGCGCATGCCCACGGCCTTCTGTGCATGTGCTTTGCTCTCTCTCTCGCTTTCCATGCATGCACTTGGCCTCAAAAACATGCCTAAATAGGATGGCATAGAGTCGGGACGGGTGGGCAGACACACCTGCAATTCCCACTACCGGTTTGGGTGAACCAGTCCAAACTGGCTGAATACCACCTCTAGTATACTCCAAATATCTACCACAACTCTGTAACCAAATCAAGCAATTCTCCTCAGCAGTAACAGTACTGGAGCATTAATAAAAGGTTCCCCACTTCATAATCCTCTGCAAAGCCAAAGATAAACAAAACTCTCATTTTATGCAGTGACTTTGGAGTTAAGCCTACAATTAGCCTCTCCACTGACTGCTTGCAGCTACTTCAAGACGCTATACATCTTGGGTCAGTCTGATTGATTAAGCATGCTGCATACAGTACCTCCAAACTACAGCTTTTAGTTCTGTTTTGACTAGAACTCCCCAAATTTTCAGAGAACAACTTGAAGGGCATCCAGTAGTATCATGCTGGTGTATCTAAAGATACTGCAGAGCAGAAAATTATCAGCAGAGTTAAAAACAGGGCGGATGGGTTTATATATTGTCTCCTAACCCTTAGCGCAAGATAAGATACCATTATTAGAAACGAAGGTTATTTTATAACACTGACATTTACTTGATGAAGAATAAATTAAAATAGCCTTTGGAAATATCAACAACCCTATTATGAATTAGTTATAAAAAGAACATTAGAATTGTGAAAACATACCACTTAGAATGATATAAAGCTTCACCTAATAGCTAGCAGTAACAATTTTTGAGACAGATTTAAATAACTATTTAAATAACTAATAGTGGTATAAAAAACCATCTTGCAATATTTTACATTACCTGAGCAGTTTCAACATACGGTATTAGAAAAAGTCAACTTTTTCCATTAAGGTCAATCTATGGCAATATCAGCAAGCATATAATGTAGTTTTTTCACATGAGAGTGGAAGAGGTAAATTCAAATCCACATGGTACAGTACTATGAAATGTAATTTTTCATTCCTTCAGGGCAAGAAAGGTTTTAAAGTTAATTGCTGTTTTATTCAGAAGAAGCAAAATGCTGACTTCTGAAATGCTTCAGGAGTATAATTACAATCATGTTAACAGCATAACTTCGTTTATTACAAAATTATCTTCCAATTTAACACTCTTCAGTCTTTTTGTAAATTTGACTTTTTTTTAACAGCAAAATATTATGTAATTAGTCAGTGGAAAGTGATGAACATAGACAGTTTTAAATGTAATCCTAATGGAATCATGACACGTATTCAAATGACAATATTAAGAGCCGAGATTGCTTAAATTAACTTTAAGAAGTACAAATTCTGCCTATAACATTTTAAATAATTTAAAATTAAGTTTTTTAAATGTTCTAATTAAATTGTGAGATGTCATATTACCCAGTAAATATTTTACTATAATTTTTTTTTCCATACTGTTTATCCACAGGAATCAGCTTTGAAATACAGGTTGCAATTACACAGCACAACTCATCTCTTAATTTTGTCCCTACCTTTATCAGGAATATGTGCAGTATAAAACCAAAATACTTAATTTGGCAATACTTAAAGCATCTCTTTACATGGTGGCTCAGTGGCTAAGATGTTGAGCTTGTCAATCAGAAGGTTGGCAGTTCAGCGGTTTGAATTCCTAGCGCTGCATAACATAGTGAGCTCCCATTATTTGTCCCAGCGTCTTCCAACCTAGCAGTTCTAACGCATGTAAAAATGCAAGTGGAAAAATAGGAACCACCTTTGCTGGAAAAGTAACAGTGTTTCATAATGCCTTCGACGTTTAGTCATGCTGGCCACATGACCACGGAGATGTCTTCGGACAGTGCTGGCTCTTCGGCTTTGAAACGGAGATGCACACTGCCCCCTAGAGTCAGGAACGACTAGCACATATGCGCTACCTTTACCTTTAAAGCATCTCACCCGCACACTGATATTAATAGCCTAGATCTATGAAAAGGTACCATTACATTATATGCAAGCAATTGGCCTAAACGACAGTATTCCCCTAACTTTAACAACATTCCAGTATATATTTAATATTGCCCGATACAATATACAAGGAGAAAGGGGCTAGCACAGAACACTGGCTGATGGATCCATTTTGAACCCAACATATAATCAGTATGTATACATTATGCTATTCAATCTTGGCCTAGAAATGCTATTCAGGGAGCAGAATAGGTATAAGAAATAATAAGCCGAAGAAACTAAAAAAAACACAAGAAACGAAAAGGGAACATAGAACAACTAATTCAGACCGACACTATGTACTATACTTCTTTATACACATGTCTGCCTTTGCAAACTGCATCCATATACTATCTTTTATTCTTTAAACATTTCATCTTTTTACTTTTCAGGGCCTCATCAAGTCCATCCACTCACTCTCTCTCTCTCTCTTTCCCTTGAGCCATTCGCTATTCATATGTCTGTCTAAAATAAAGCAGTGCTGTCAAAGATCAGTATGTCATAAGATACCTGGATATGCCTATTCCTGTAAAAAAAAAAGTCTAGATTGTTTCAGGAATGAATTGTACAATTTCACAGGATACTGGAAAGAAGGTTCTTGTCTTTAAAATTGGACAACTTGCACTCTTGAATGCCCAATTCAATCTACAGTGTTTTAATCCAGACAGAGTGAAATAATCTGAGTGACAGACGTATACCTCACTTTTCAGGTGTGTGAAGAAATGCTGAAAATTGGCTTTTATATGTGTAAATAGATACAACACCTCGAGCCGATATTTTAGATTGCAGAGCGGAAGAACATTTAAAATCACTGATCATTATTCAGAAACAAATTAAAGAATACAAATCTTAACAAGGTATGCTTTGTAGTTATTTCCAGTAATCAATAAACACGCATTAACTTTTATCACTTAATAATTCGAATGGCAATTATGGCAAACAACCTACTATAAAACTTTCAAATGTAACTAAATACCATTGCCTGGTGTTCTCCCTAAAGCTTTCTACTTCAATTGAATTATCAACGTAAGTTCTTAAACTTAAGATACACATAAAATAAAGAGCAGTCTTCTCAAAATTCAGAAGACAACAAAAACATAATATTGCAGGGATAATTTTTTAAGTAAAATCCTTGTTTCTCTTGAGCATATTAAATCTGCCCTCTTGATATTTCTACTAAAAGCAGGTCAAACTTCTAGCTTCTTTCTCTAATTCAATTAAAATAATTCTTTAATGATTATCACATACTTTCAAGTTGACGTTATTGCAATCATCTCAAAAACAATCTCATGCTTGTTAGAGAAGAAATCTAAAAATCATGTTAAGCTGCTAGAAAGTGAACAAGCATGTCAATGAAAGAACATGACTCTCCCTGGTGGCAGGGAGTAAGAACTTCCTCATAAGACTCTTCTAATAGATTTAGTTGAAAAATTGAGTGCTCATTTATAAGGGTAGCAATGTCCTTGCATAAAACTACTTTGAATACTCTAGAACAGGGGTGTCAAACTAGCGGCCTGTGGGCTGGATGCATCACGTGCAGGCCATGCCCACTCTCGCTCCGTGAATGGGGAAAATGTCATGAAACATCACGCGACAGCAACGTGATGCAGCAAGTTTGACACCTGCGTTCTAGAGCAGGAGGTGGTGTGGCCCGCGAGCGGCCAGCAGAACTGGCAGCCGAGTCAGACAGTGAGGAGGCTGGGGAGGAACATGGGCCAGTCTTGGGGGCTGAGGAAAGCTCAGATGAAGGGTCTGCGTCGGAGGCAGAGAGGGAGTCAGACAGCAGTGAGGCAGAGGAACGGCTGGAGCCTGTTCCCAGTGTGTGCATGCGCAGATCTGCCAGAAGACAAGAACAACCAAGAAAGCAGGGTCAACGTGGGAGTAAAGCCATGCCTTGGAGGTGATCCCTTTCACAGGAAACAAAAGACGAGTGAATGGGGAGTTGGCTTTTGCAGGAAACAATTTGCTTCTTCAGTCGTTCCAAGAATGGAAAGTTCTGTTTGTGATTATAAGAGACTCTGTGCCAGGTGTTGCCTTGCCCTGCATTTGAAAACCAGTTATCTGGCAGGTCTCCAAGCGAGATAAAGTTCATGTTGATAAATATTCCTCTGAAAAACTGTTTGCCAAGCCTTGCTCACTGTGGATGAAAGGAATTCATAGTCATGTAAATAAAAGAGGTTTTGCCGGGACCAAGACTCTGCTTCATGCTTTTTAAGGAAGCCTATGTCAGAACAGGAGGTTTGGGGGATGCTTCAAATGAAGCTATCCGTAAAACAGATAGAAAGTGACTAAACAGGAACAGCAACATCATGATTTTTGATTATGAACCGCAGAGGTACATACAGTATTAGATAGGCTCATGCCAGCAACCTAATACCATATACCAGATATTAGGTAGGTTCCTGACTTCAACACTAGATTTTTCCCTGTGTAGCACAGTTCTACATAAGTGCACTGTACCTAGACATAAATACCCTCCTGCTAAGGTGAAACATAAGATTTCTGTTAATGTTTCACAGAAAGCTACTTTGTCAGGATTTGTACATACCAAACATTGAACAATCTTGATCTTTTCCTGTGCCGATAAGTGTAGTTATGTTAAAAAAAATTCTGAATCAGCATATTCCATGGCATTTCACGGTCTAAATAAGTTTGTTTTTTATTTATTTCCTGCCCTTATTATTTTTTGCAAATAGGTCAAGACGGCAAACATATTCAACATATCTTCTTCCTCTTATTTTCCCTACAACAACCACCCTGTTGAGGTGGATGATTGTTATAGGGAAAGTGACCGTGAGAGTGACTGGCCCAAAGTCACCCAAATGGCTTTCATGACTAAGGCCTCTTAGCCATTAGTATTATTTATTACCTCCAATTTTATGATTTCATGGATATGTATTATTAACATTAACATCAACACCATCAAAATCATTAAAGAAATTAGACCAGTGGTTCCCAGTGCTCTTTTTTTGGCCATGCCCCAATGTTTTGCATTATTTTTGTATATTCTTTTAAATTCCTGTGCGCCGCCCTGGGTCCTTTTGGAGAAGGGCGGGATATAAATTGAATAAAATAAATAAATAAATAAATAGTAATTTCAATGATCTATTTAAAAGTGATCTGAAAAAGCAGCTGCTATATTTTCCTTCATAACTTAATAATCTCTTGCTTTTTCTTTCACTCTTACCTACCACATTTCCTTTTTAGTTTGCTGGACCCAACAAGGAACTAACCTTTCTATATGTGTATATAATATTGTAATCCTCTTTGAGACCTTTGGTAGAACAGCAACTACAGGTCTAAATATATACCCCATAAAGAAAGTGAAAAATACAATGGTCCATGCCCCGAGCATAATTTGTCCAAATGTCTTATACTGTTTAGGTTATAATTCTCATTCAGTACACTACATGAAAGTTTAACTAAGCAAGCAGACTGCAATCTCAACATGTCAGCTTCTATGTACTTTGCAATAATATGGCTATTTCTGTAAAGCTCTGCACCAACTTCTTTAATCAGCATAGCCAATAACTTTCCCAACCTTTTGTACTTTAGTTGTTCTCCGCAGCATTAGAGAAAAACATATCAAGACAGACGGATGTAAATATAATGAAAAACATATTTCATTTCAGTCAGATGTTCAAGTAAGATGTGGAGCTCCAACTAAGACCATGAAATGAGAGTTAATACTGGAAGTGCATTTATATTTGCAGCAGAAGAAATGGGAAGCTTCTTTTTTAATTTCTTTTTTGTTGTTGCCTCTTTCTGCATATTTAATCTTTTCTGTCTTTCTTTCCTTTCCTTTTTTGCTCTTTATTAGTTTGGATAGTTTTATGTTCTATTTAAAAACTTAATAAAATTTATAAAAACAAAAGCATGAAACCATAACTTGTATGGGACAATCCACTCTCAATGAGAAAAATAGTTATTTACACTATGGAAACTACCATCCACTTTGTCACAGAAATTGATTTTTCCCTGTGTAGTTCATAACGTATGGGCTGTATTTCTCAGTGTATTTCTAAAGACCCATTAGCTATAACAATTGATTCCATTTCCCCAGAATTCAATAAGTGTTCGTATATACAAAACCCAACTTTTGGAAGACCTGAAGGATAGCTTTATATGGGATTTTAGCGCAGGGTTAGTTTAATTTTATTTTATATTGTACTAATTTTATTTTATTTGTATTTTATATGTACAGTGGTACCTCGGTTCACGAACTTAATTCGTGAACTGACTCTGTTCGCGAACCGAATTGGTCGTGAACCGAGGCACAATTTCCCATAGGGTTCAATGTAAATCCGGTTAATCCGTTCTGACCTTGTTTTTTGGTCGTAATTCTTGAACTGACTCTGTTCGTGAACCGAATTGGTCGTGAAGAGAGGCACAGTTTCCCATAGGGTTCAATGTAAATCCGGTTAATCCGTTCTGACCTTGTTTTTTGGTCATAGATAAAATGTCCGCGGCTCCGGTTCGTGAAGCGAAACGGAGTTCGTGAACCTGAGCATTTTTACGAACTTTTCTGTTCGTGAAGTGAGGCGGAGTTCGTGAAGCGAAACGGAGTTCGTGAACCTGAGCATTTTTACGAACTTTTCTGTTCGTGAACCGAAACGGTGTTCGTGAACCGGAGCACATTTTTTGGAAAATTTCTGTTCGTAATCCGAATTGGTCGTGAACAGAGGCATTCGTGAACCGAGGTACCACTGTATTTTAAATTCCCTGTGCCCCGCCTCGAGTCCCTTCGGGGAGAGAGAGCGGGTTATAAATTAAAAATTTATTATTATTATTATTATTATTATTATTATTATTATTATTATTATTATTATTATTATCATCATCATCATTATTATTATTATTATTATTTATTATTATTATTATTATTATTATCAGGTTAAGAACAGATCATCACAGAGAAAATCTACCTACATGGCTGCTAAGAGTTGATTATGTGCCATTAAGTCAGTGTCAATCAATCAAAGTTCAGATTCAATGACTTGACTCCAACTTGAACCAATACTGGGAGATTGAGATTTAAAAGGACAAGTTGAAAAAGATGCTAGTTTTGTTTAGAAGTCAAATGGTCAAAGTCTAATTGTTGAATCTCTCCTCCATTTTAGGTCTTTAATAAATTCATAGGATAAATTCAATACAGATTTGAAAATTTGGTCCATTTTTTATACAAATAGGTGGAATAAAAGGTTTGGAAGGGATCCTGTCTAGTTCCTCAGGTTGTAAATGAGATAGTAGGAGATTCTTACTTTTAGATTTGCAGGAGTCTATTAATGTAACTTTACAATAAATAGAAATAGTTCAACTGGTTGTGTTTTCTGTCTGTTTTATCTGGTAAGGCTGATATCAAACTTTCAAATCTGAAAGACTCTTCCCTTCTAGCCTCTTGCTCTACCTACTATCCAGCTGAGGGCTATGCTATATCTTTAATGACTGTTCTCTAGACAGTCTCTCTTCAACCAATGTCCCAAGGTTTTCACCACAATTGTGGGGAATTACAATTGTTGACCAGGCAATATTATCCCTTTTTCCACACATTCCTGCTAATTCTTATGCTATGCTATGCTTCCAATCTTGTCAAGTTAATAGCTTTATTGAAAACATTTGCTGCACATTAATTCCCTGTGTCTTCCCCCCAGAAACTATATTATCACTACATTGACATTATAATTGCAGGTCTTCTTATTTTTTACCTTGTACCTATTATATTCTCGTTATTTTTATCATTATAATTTGGGTTGCTTTTGTCACATTTCAAATTTCATCTTGCTCTGAAAAGTTCAGCTCTATAAAAGCACACAAATGGGAAAATCAGGTATTATATCTGTCAGTATTATTACAGCAATTTAAAAAGTTAGTTTGCATCAATGATCTAGATGAGACAGTTTTATTTTGGTTTTTAATTTATTTTCGCTGCAAAACCTCTTACTTCTTTAAGGGACTTTAGGATTTTATCAATACTGGGCAGGACCAGTCAAAGTAATTTTGCCACTGAGATGAACGAGATAACCTCATCATGTAAAAACTCTAATCAGTCTGGCAGTTGAATGTTAGTTAAATGCTGATTCAGCTGTATTGCACCAAAACCTTTCTAGTTCAGCCTTCAGTTTCTACAAAGGCCAAATAAAAGCTTAAAGGAAACCCATAAAGAGAACAGAAATACAAAAAAAAAAAAAATTCCATATCTCTTCTCTAATTTATTACGTCATAGTTTGCTGCTACATCAAGTAAAACTAAACTTTGACCCCAGTGCAGATTGCTTTGCTTTAATCAACGATTATGGTAATATGCCACCAGCTTGAAGCCAACTCTTCAAGACCACCTAATTTTCTTCTAGGACACTCTGTCCCTAATCTGGTCTTTCAAATCTTCCCATGGTGCAAACGTTGTCATTGTAATTAAGTGCATTTGCAGTGATGCTGGTATATTTAATCTTAACTCCATTTCTTTTTCTCTGCCCTTCTTGTATTTCATTACTAGAGCTTCCAAATTATTTATATTTTCAGCTGCCAGTATCCTGTCATCAGAATAGCACAGGTTCTTGATGTTTCTTGCCTGTCTTCTTGTAATCCATCTTCCCTCAATATATATTCAGTATATAGTTTGTATGACTAAAAAGACTGCACAGTTTTGTTTTACATGTTTGCAGACCTGCAGCCAGTCTGCTTCACCAGATTCCAACCAGATTGTGGCATCCTGACCTCTGATTAGTTTTGCATAAGGACAATGAGATGTTCTGGGATTTGCATTTTTCGGGTTAATTACAGATACACTACAATGTTTCTATGTAATTGTAACACTTATGCCCTTGTGTAACTTTCTTAATCTGAATTGAATTTGTAATTCATCCTTTAAAGCAGGGGTCCCCAACCTTTGCAACTTTAAGCTTTGCTGGCTGGAGAAGTCTGGGAGCTGAAGTCCTTCAGACTTAAAGTTGCAAAGGTTGGGGACCCCTGCTTTAAAGAGATTTCCAAAGCTCTTCACAATCATTTTTTATTTTTACCATTCTTGATAATTTAGTATAATCTGAAAATGTGGCCACTGAATTGCTTACACACTAGTCATTTTTTAAGTATTGCAACCATATTAATTCTCTAGCTATTGTAGCTAGCTATTGTACCTCCCATGGGGACTTTTAGGTAGTTTTAAATTGGGTTTTTAAAATTTGGTTTTAGCGCAGGATAGGTTATTTAATAGTTTTTTAAATTATATTTATTGTATTTTGTATGTTTTTAAATTTTCCTGTGCGCCGCCCTGGGTCCTTCGTGGAGAAGGGCGGGATATAAATTTAATAACAAGCAAAATGCTATAGTCATGTAAAAAAATAGCATAGACAGGGGGAATGGTATGGTATAATTCAATGGGGGAGGGGAGCTCAGGCAACCTGAATACTAGGCCAAGTAAGAGTTGATGAATTACACTAGACACCTGATGCATTATATTAGACAACTGAAGAAAATGGATAAAAATACATCTGGAAAAAGGATGGAAGACAGATGAAGTGAAGTCCCAGAAGACCCGATTGGGAGTAATGTCTATCTTCACTAAAGAGACAAAGGAAAAAACAAAACAATTTGATCTACATTTTTCATTCTAATCTTTTTTACTTTATTACATTAAAAAATAAAACAGCATACATATATAAATTTGTATTGATCACACTATTTTCTTTTGAAGTGAGGACTGTTCTGAAAAAACAGATTCCTAGAGTTGGAAATCTCCCTTCAAAAATTACTTTTTAAGGTCAAATTTAACCAAAAGTCAAGCTGTTACATTAAGCTATTCCTGAATCAAGTCTCAGAGAATTTTAAGGGGGGGAAATGAAAAATGTTGTGTCCTTTGAATTTTTCAGTACAAATTTTTCTTACAGGGTCGTTCTCAAGTTACTGTTTGTACAGTCCTTCAGTATATGTAGTGTGTTTATTGACAAGAAACATGATGCAGGTCAAAATTGGAAAAGCAAGGAGCTATTGCTATGGTTACCTTTTTTATAGAAAAATAGGGAAGGAAAAAACAAAGAATAATATACTTTTCAAAGAGTCCAATAAATGTTTATTTCTCACGTTATAAGCAACCATAGCTCATTCTCATTTTTCAAAAACTGTTATTGTAATGTGAGTTATAAAATTATAGGCTACTGGCCTTTCCGTTTCAGGCCTTTCGCTATTTAGGTTGCTAAACAATTTCTACAGTCCTAAGAAAGACCTATTTCATGAGGGAAAACCTAAAGATTTACTCCAAATACAGGTATGGATACCATTTTGATTTAAATTAGCTAAAGGATTGTTATTTCTGCTCTTGTTTAATTGTGTGAAAAATGGGAAGTTCATCTTCTATATAAATAAAAATGTAACAAGAGTACGTTTAGGTAGGTAGGTAGGTAGGTAGGTAGAGGGATAGAGAAGGAGAGGGAGAGATACAGTAGGTAGGTAGGTAGGTAGGTAGGTAGGTAGGTAGGTAGGTGGATAGAGAGAGAGGGAGAAATACAGTAGGTAGGCAGGTAGGTAGGTAGAAGGAGAGAGGGAGAAATACATTAGGTAGGTAGGTTGGGGGTTATACGGTGGTTGTGTGTACATGTGTGTACGTGTTTGTATGTGCAGGTGTAGATCTACACACAGATTAGTTGGCCATTTAACCAGACTGGGCCACAGCAATGTGTGTCTGGGAACGGCTAGTTTAGAATATGGGTGTCAAACTCATGGCGCTATGTTCCCATCACGTGACATTTTGCAATGTTTTTTCCCTTTGCAGAGTTGCGGTAACTGTGCCCTATGTTTGACGCATTTGGCCTGCCGGCCACTAGTTTGACACTCCTTATTTAGAAAATATGGTTTCCCGTACACCTGATTTTATATATGTACGCTTACAGTTATGTTATTTTCTTTGTTTCCTTTCCTTCAGAATTGGACTTTCCAGTGCTAGAAGTGTTACAATTCTTACATTGTATGTTGTAGATCAGGGATGTTAAACTCACAGCTCATGGGCCAGATGCATCACACGCTGGCCGCACCCAGTCACAACAATGTGATGACACACGTTTGACACCCCTGTGGTAGATGGCTCTTGGGTTTTTTTTTCTTGGGCTATTTTTATTTACTTAAATGTTTGGGCAGGTTTAGTTTGTTTATGTACCATGTTGATGTCGTATGATTGTAATAGTGTGCTGGTTGTTTCTGAGATGCTTTTGGTATATGTCAATGAACGACAATGCAATTGTACAAATTGCACAAGCACATTTGGGTTGATGTCCAGCTGTCCACTATCCATTGCAAAACCCAATACCTTCACAAAAAGCCTCACACAGAAGATGCTTAATCAGAATTCTCTATAGCCTTAGGAGCAGCATTTAAAGCTATAGGCCCTTGGAGACAAAACAAAACATAAGGCAAAAAATCATACAAGAAAAACACGGGAGGTTTTTAAGAAACGATTGAGCTACCATTTGCCTGAAATGGTATTGGGTTTCCTGCTTGAGCAAGGGGTTGGGCAATAAGATCTGCAAGGTCCAATTCTATTATTCTGCTATTCTTAACACAGAATCAGAACTAACTCAAAGCAGAGGACAGAGCAGCCCTTAAAAAAGCTAAAGAATCAAACCATCACCATCCTCCCAGCAAATGCCGAATCATGGTTATCATGGACAAAACATAATACATACAAAAAGCCAAAGAATTATTGGAGGATAAAGAGACCCCAGTAAATAACAACCCAGTATAGAAACAGGATGACCTGATCAAAAGAACCCTCCATGACTTAGCCATGAAAAGGTGAAATCACACAAAAAATAAAACAACAATATAGTAATCCTTCCTGGATATTCTCAGCAGAAGAAACAATGCAAAATTAGAAACTCAAAGTCTATTGAAAAATAACCACACTACCCAAGTGTTCCATTATCAACAGTTCTGTTACCAACTCCACAAGGATTCAACAGGTCAATCCTGAGCTACATATATTTCCTTTTATTAAAATAGTTTTCAATCATGCTAGTATGCATCACCATTTTTGGTAAGTGCAACTTCATCTGTTTGCCATATTAATTTCACAGCGGCCCTACAATATAACACTTTACAGAAAGTATAATAAGTAAAAGCACTTCTTTATAGTTGATTTATTAATTGTTTAGATTTTATTAATGACCGCACTGATTATTACTGCGCCAATCTGCAGAAATATTACATTTCAAGCTACTTGAACTATTGTCATAAAAATTCCATTATGCTAGATCTCTATTAGCTGCCATTCAGCAGAGAAAATGTATTCAATTATTCCAAACATAAATTACTTAAAAATATACTGTAAACATGACATCACCTTGAAACCTAGTGTTATATTCCTTCCATTCTTCATTATTAATTATATAAGCCATAAGAGTCAGCCATCTGTGTTGGTTTTATTTATGTTTACCTTTATTTCAGTGGCATGTATATTCCTAATTTCAGCATCATTCTGAACCTTTCTATTGGGGGCAGGGGGCAGTTTTGAAACACGGTACCGCATAAATATTGCCTGCTGAGATTAAGGAGAAAATACAAAATGAAATACGGCTATAGGCAAAATTCTGTAATGGTACACAAAGGCATAAATTTAGGTTTTAAGGCAACTACTGTAAACATGGTAAAAGATTTTATAGAACAGATTTTTCAATCGCCTAATTAATTTCTTAGAAAAAAAATTTATACTCTTTCACCTATTATAAAGCCGTGGGATTCATACAAACAAACAAAAAAAAACACCATTGATCTAATAAGGGAGGCATTTAGAACCAGCTTGAACATTTTCTAAAGAATTTTCTAATGTAAAGGTAGGCAGAGAGCCAATTTGATGTAATGGTTAAAAGTACCAGGCAAGAAATAAGGTGACTATGAATTCCAACCCTGCCTCAGGCACAAAGCCAGCTGGATGACCTTGGTCCTCTCATTTTCTCTCAGCCTTAACAAGAAGGCAAAAGCAAACCATTTCTAAAAATCTTGCCAAGAAATCTGGAAGGACTTCTCCAGGTATTTGCTTGAAACTAAGACTAACTTGAAGTCACTCATCTTTTTTGTGCAGATGGAAGGAGCCATTTAGGCCATCTAGTCCAGCCTGCTCAATGCAAAAATCTTAATTAAAATTACTCAGAAAGTGTGTTCATGTGAAAGCCAGACAGTTTATTGTCTAATCCCATGATGGCAAACCTATGGCATGCATGCCACAGGTGGCACGTGGAGCCATTTCTTAGAGCATGAGAGGTATTGCCCTGTTGATTTCGTCCTTCATTTTCGGCTGTTTTTCGCCTTCCAGAAGCTTCCCTGAAGCAAACAAGAAGTTTGGAAATGGATTTCTGGTTTGCGCATTGGGTGGTTTTTCTCCCTCCGGAGGCTTCAGAAAAATGCTTTTGGCACCCGAGGTGAAAAAGGTTCGCCATCACTGGTCTAACCTCTACTCAAGCACCACTTTCTAGGTTATTGGTTCCATTAGCAAACTGTTCTTACTAGTACTATAGGAATACTTTATTAATATTGAACAGGAGTATGCTTTTCATAAGTTAAGTCCCATTATTCTGGGCATTGATTGCTTGTTATCCATTCTTGGCCCTGCATTTTGTCATCATCAGGATGACTACATTCCCTAAAGGTTTAGCATATTGGCTTGACCTACCATTGGTTTCCTCACAGATACACCATTCTTATAGGCTACAGTTTGTTGTAATTGTAAAATTGATTACAGATATATACAATGCAAGGGAGTGAGACCATGCTATAAACGCTTCCTTATGTATTCAGTCTACATGCTAAATTAAGGGAAGCTGGATTAGAAGATGAGCATGGTTTTAAAAATGGAAGAAGAAACACCAATTACTTGCCCTATGTCAATGACACTACTCTGCAAAAGATCTGCAAGTTCTAGTAATTGGGGACTTTAACAATATTTTTATACAGTTCTGTGCCGAATAACACTTCCATGTACTAAATTAAGTCCATTTATGTTTAAATATAGCCTACAGGAGCCATAGTGGCACAGTCAGGGTTGGGTTCCAGCTTCTTCTACTGCTGGTTCACTCAGGGACATGCTTTAGACATCCATGTGCTTTCCGCGTGCTTGATGAGCATTATGCGTGCATGCACAGTAGGTAAGAAAATGCTTCTGCACATGCGCAAAAGCAAAAAAGAAGATGGTTGCGCCTATAACGCCGCTAATAGAATCTGTTCAGGGATGTTACCGGCCGAGTTACTACCTACCCAGCATTGTTGGAAAATTACCGTCCGGTCTCCAACCTTCACTTTCTTGCGAAGGTTGTAGAGAGTGTGGTGGCTCAACAGTTTCCTCATCACCTGGAGGAAGTTGATTATCTAGACCCGCGCCAGTCCAGCTTCCGACCCGGTCACAGCACTGAGACGGCATTGGTCGCGTTGGTGGATGATCTCTGGAGGGTGCGGGATAGAGGTTGCTCCTCTATCCTAGTCCTATTAGATCTCTCGGCGGCTTTTGATACCATCGACCATGGTATCTTATTGCACCGATTGGGGAGGTTGGGGCTGAGAGGTACCGTTCTGCGGTGTTCTCGTCCTACCTCTCTGGTTGGTCGCAATGGGTGTTGGCAGGAGGGCAGAGGCCGTCCCCGAGGCCCCTCACATGTGGGGTTCCTCAGGGGTCGGTCCTCTCGCCGCTTCTGTTCAACACCTATATGAAGCCGCTGAGTAAGATCATCCGTGATTTTGGGGTGGAATACCATCTGTACGCTGATGACACCCAGCTGTACATATCCACCCCAACAATGCCGTCGAGGTGCTGTCCCGGTGTTTGGAGGCCATACGGGTCTGGATGGGTAGTAACAAACTCAAGCTCAACCCGTCCAAGACCGAGTGGCTGTGGTTTCCGGCACCCCGGTTCAGCCAGATAAGTCCAACACTGGCCATTGGGGGCGAACAACTGGCCCCCGTGGAGAGGGCGTGCAACTTAGGTGTCCTCCTGGATTCCCGGCCGTCCATGGAGGACCATGTGGCGGCCGTGGCCAGGAAGGCATTTTATCAGTTACGCCTGATATGCCAGTTGCACCCCTTACTGGACCGGGGGGCCCTTCGCACAGTCACTCAAGCGCTCGTGACATCTCGGCTGGATTACTGTAACGCTCTCTACATGGGGCTCCCCTAGTTCAAAATGCGGCCGTGCGGGTGATTATGGGTGCCCCAAGGCAAGCCCACATAACACCTCTCCTGCGCGAGCTGCACTGGCTGCCTGTGGCCTTTCGAGTGCGCTTCAAGGTGCTGACGACCATCTTCAAATCGCTCCATGGCTCGGGGCCTAGCTATATACGAGACCGTCTTCTGCCCCATACTCCCTTCGTCCGATCCACTCCCACAGAGAGGGTCTTCTCCGGGTACCGTCGGCTGGGCAATGCCGGTTGGCGACCCCCAGGGGAAGGGCCTTCTCTGTGGCGGGCCCGGCCCTCTGGAATGACCTACCCCCCGACCTACATACCATCTCGGACCTCCGCCTCTTCCGCCAACGTCTTAAGACATATCTATTTCAACAAGCCGGCCTAGCATAGCCCCCCGTTTCTGACTTTTATCCATAAATTTTAATCTTCAGGTTTTAAAATGGGGTTTTTAGCACGGGATTTAATTTAATATGCTTTTAATAATGTATATTGTTTTTTGTATGATTTTAATAATGCCTGTGCGCCGCCCTGGATCCTAACAATGGAGAAAGGTGGGGTATAAATTCGAAAAATAATAATAATAAAAAATAAAAATAAAATACTCACCAGAACCGGTCTGAACCCACCTCTGGGTGGGTTAGAATGTAGTGGTTAGAATGTAGTATTGCAGGCTGACTCTGTCCACTGCCAAGAGTTTGATCCTGATTGGCTCAAGGTTGACCCAGCCTTCAGAAATTCATCAAATGAGGACCAGATTGTTGGGGGCAATATGCTGAATCTGTAAACTGCTTAGAGTATGCTGCAAAGCAGTGTGGAATGATATGTAAGTCTAAATGCTATTGCTACTTAGAGTCTGAAAAATCTGTTACTTGGGCTATTTTTCGTAGTCTTGATAAGAAATAATTGTATCTACTACGTGTATGTATATATTCCTTGTATATAAACCACTATTTGAAAGACAAACTTCTGCTTACTATATTTTACTCCTGGGTTGTCTCAAAATAGTCACACTATGCACACTCTGACATATAAGTGGTTTCCATTTCTCACTGAAAAGCAGAATGCTGGGCTTGTTTTGCTTTTTAGTTTTTCCAATTATTTTCTCAATTATTTTTTCAATAGAATTTATCTAAATCCAAGAATTATTGCGGCTATTTGGAAGTATCCCAGAGAACTTAGGATATGATTTTCTTATATATTATTGTATTCTTGAAAAAGTATGGGGTGTGCTCAAAGGAGAAAAGCTATGTGTCCAACTCAATAGCACTTTACTAACTGAAATTGCCAAAAAGTGAGGAAAGTTATGGCGGTCATGAGACCTTCTGCTTTTATCAATTATCCACAAATTGTAACAAAAGGGCATGGTTACATTAATTGGACGCCTTATTCTCTTATATTCACATTCATATTAGCAAATTTCTGCATTACATTTCTTTTCAACTCATTTACTATCCTGTCCCAGACAGCTTTGATTAAAAATCCTATCAGTCTGCAAGGACAAAATTAGCTGGAACTCCACATAGTAGCCTTTTAACTTTAATGAATAATAAAAGAAGCATAATAGAAAGATCTGGAAATTAAAAATACATAGCTGTCATTTTTCTTGGTATTCCCTGTAATTCCTGGTTTTAAAAAAAAATCAATTGTTTTAAAATAGCAAGGACTTCATGCTGAAACATTTCAATGCATAAATAATTTAGCATCTCCCTCTCCCCTGGCTATCTCCATCCTCTCTACCCCATTGAAGAAACAATTAAAGAAACACAACAGGCAACAATCACCTGAATTCTTTAAAATCACTGAATTGTTCCAAGTAGTTTCAACGGAAGAACAATGGCTGGGGAGGGAAGGGGGTGGTGGAAGTCATCTGACTCAAGAGAGATGTGGTTGTTAGATTGTGTTAGGTTGGTTGAGCTGTCAGAATAAGATAAATGAAGTTCAGTTTTACCATTAACCTGTGACATTTTGACAGTGCAAGACTCTGTACTGTGAGAAAGGTTGAATATTTATTCCTTGATTTTGCATTTGCTTATTTTGAAATACTACGTACAAAGATAGGCAGGTGGAATGAAAAAGAAAAAAATGTTTAATCCATCCACCCCATAATGCATCAAAAGAAACAATTCATATTTTTAGACAAAAAGACATACTCAGAGAATAAATTGTTGTATTTGCTCCTACTGCTCCTCCCCATAAAGGAACAGTCCAAAGTCAGAATTTTTCAAAAAGAAAAACCATAATTCTCTCTATTTACAGTTTACTTTCCTTGTATTGCATTAACATTAAGAAAGCAAAGAGAAATAGAACAGAACATTATATAAGCATATTCATTACTTTTTAATATTTTATTTATTAATGCAACTGAAAATCAGCATTCAGCACCTGAATTTCCCACATAATGACATGCAAAGAAATATGAAGGTTTATTATAATTTGTTCTGCATCATTTCTTTAAAATGGTCCCAGTCCCTGATTTGTGTTGTAACAAAAATCTTATCAAATGACAGCCCAAATCAGATAGGAGTGATGTGTAAAGCTTAAATGCTTGATGCAAGAGATCTAATATAAATTAATCTAACAGGGAATTAATATGATATCTCTGCGCCTTTGTAGACTATATTAAGCTTCCATAAATTTATCAGCAATAAGCTTAGAAGTAAATAATCTAAAGATATCAAGATATTATCAACTGATTCAGCTGATAATAGTGCTAAACTAGTGACTGTGATATTCTGGTAGCAGATATAATTTTTTAGTTTATCTCCTCCGATCTTACAATAATACATAAAGTAAAAATTAGAACGCAAAATATTAACAATTAAAGCAATTTAAATAGTGAAAAGGCTCTTACTATTCTGCAATTGTGACATTTAACAATAAGTTCCTCCATTTTGGTTGGAAATAGTTTCAATTTAGCATCCATACCTAATATATGAAGATATTAAGGAGAGATATATCATAATTTAAAGATGTCACAGAGAAATTGATTTTAATGTCAGCAACAATGTAAAAGCACCAGCTCTACTTATTCTGATGACTGAAGAAGGTTGGAAACAGGATGGAGCCCTGAAAAGGCCTCTTATGATTGTTGAAGTACCTTTTTCAAGGAAAATCTAGTTAAATGTGCTGAGAGATAGAAAATAGCTGTTTGAAAACTGTGCCTCCTATTTCTGTATTATTTAGATAATTGAGAAATACTACATAGTGGATGGCACTGAAAATAGCAGGGAGGCCAACAAGGACAGGGCAACTGTCATAAATATGAGTCAGTTGCCAAGCATCTGGACTTGGATCATGTGACCATGGGATTGCTGCAAGTGTGAAAAATGATCATGTCACTTTTTTCCATGCTGTTGTAACTTCCAACGGTCCCTAACTGAACTGTTGTAAATTGAGGGCTACCTATAATCTGCTTCTCCAGGACTATCTATAGTTGAGAAGGCAACACTGTTATCGTCTTCTTACTCAATCATCCAACTTTAGAGAAACCAATATTTTTCTAAATACTGAGACTGTCTCCAAAGGATCCCCTAAGTCAGCAATGGCAAACCTTTTTAGGCTCGCGTGCCATAAGGGGGGAGCGCAGGGGGGGCGTGTGCCATTGTGCTGCACCCATAATGCAATGTGCCCCCCCTAGTGCGCATGTGTGTATTATGGGGGCTCCCCTCCATTTTTTACATGTTTTTTCCCGCCCTCCCCAGGCTCCAGAGGCTTTATAGGAGCCTGGGGAGGGTGTAAACACCCCCCCCCCTGACTCCCTAGAGGCCCTCCAAAGGCCTCCGGAGGACTAAAAATGACACTACGAGCAAACTGGAAGCTCCTATAAAGCCTGGAGAGGGCAAAAAATGGCTTTAAAAATGGCTAAATAAGCTGGCCAGCACATGCATGCGTGCTGGCCAGCTGACAGGGCAACACCTTGCGTGCCCTGCCAAATGGTTCCACGTGCCACCTGTGGCATCCGTGCCATAGGTTCGCCATCACTGCCCTAAGTGGTTTAATAATTACTACTTTAAACAATCGATTAGATTAGATTAGATTAGATTAGATTAGATTAGATTAGATTAGATGTGGACAGACAGACAGATACACACACACACACACACACACACCAGAGGAAAAATGATGGCATGAAGCACCGCAGGCCCTGCCTATATCCTCAGGAAGCAGAAGCTGAGCCAATTTAATTATACTGGAGAATGTTCCGAATATCCCTGTAACTGACTCTGTATCAATGGTGGCATCCAGAATGGCTCTGAATGTGAGAAACTATATTTGCAAAAACCTCATAAAAGCATTCATAACAAGCCTGGGGACATTCTGTAATCAAACTAGGAGAGGAGATGCCAATTTCTCATCCACACACAGTTCAACCAAGCATGAGCTTGACACTGCAAGTACAATATAGGCGTATGTGTTATGTGTGTGACTGTTAATGGACTTTTTCACCCATTGAGTTGCTTCTGATCACTAACTGGCATATGCCTAAACTAACCAGTTGCCTACATAGTGATGGAAGTTGGGAACAGCTGTTTCTTTCATGCTTGTTTTAAACATAGTTAGATTCCTCATTATGCAAAGTCTTGAATATTTAAGTCAATTAGCTATATTGATCTAAAAGTATTGAACTCTAAAATGTGCACAGAGAAATTAGCTTGCTTGTTTGCTACCAGTACAATAAGCCTTATTGTATACAGATAAAGCCATGCACCTTTCATCTCTAAAGATAACAGTCTGAGGATGTAAGCCTCAATAGTCCCAAGATGGATAGGTTCAGCCTAAGAATTGCTCATTATACTACTAATGTCTATTAATGTCAATGCTTGAAAAGATAACAGAGCTGATATTAAATGACTTCAAAGCAGGACTATAGTTAAGAAACTCTATATTGTTAAAACAACATGAAATGAAAGGGTGCTCAAGATAAGTGATTTAATAACGTGATGAATGATCTATTCTGACAGGGGAAAATAACAATAGCATTAATAAGTGATGTTGCTACATTCTTACTTAGCAAAGGACTGTGCTTCACTTTCTACTGTGTAAAATACTGTATATATATATATATATATGGTCCACATTTGACCATTGAACCAAGAATCATGATTAGGCTTAGCTGGTCAACATCAGCAGCTGCCATGACTGTGTACAAGTTATCTGCTAGTATCAATTCAGTGAAAGAAAAATTCAGCAACAGCAGCAATCTGTTCTCATCAAAGAGCACTTCAAACCATTGATGATGAAAAATTGGAAACTCAGTTATAAATGACTGCAAAATCAGAAAAGCTGCTACAAGATATGTGTGACTGAATAGTAGCCCCTCGCTATTGTTTTCTGCATCAAGCAAAGAAACACACTCATGATGTTAGCCAGTAAAACACAAATATAAGTAAAATAATAAGCATTAAAGCCTACACAAACACACACACACACATGCCAAAACACACCTATAAGGGGTAACAATACCTACCAGATTAAAACATAGGTCAGCAATTATTTATTAGTAGTTCTATTAAAAAGGAAAACTGGAATCTCTCCCAAAGATCTGGCAAATTTACATGGAAGAATATTTTTTTCAAACAGACTGATAAAAAGTCACTTAGATTTTGTAGGTTACGGCTACATTTTGAATTGTACATGGAAATAAACTAATACCAAGAAAAACTGTTGCACTGTTTTTCCTATAATCTTCCCTGGCCAATTAAGTATGTCTGTTAATAGTTTGATTTAACAGCTAAAAAAACCTTGAATTCTTTGCCTAGACCAGGGGTGTCAAACTCATGTCGTCACGTTGTTGTCATGTGATGTATTGCAACTTTTCCCCCCTTTGCTAAAATTGGGGCGCGCATAACGCGTCCATCCCATAGGCCGTGTGTTTGACATGCTCTGGCCTAGAGCATCAAATAGGAGTTCCCTATTATGACATCACTTCTGCATGAAGACAAAACTATTTTTCATGGATTCCAATCAAATCTCATTCCATTAAGATCTAGTCCCGTGATGGTGAGCCTATGACACGTATGCCCGAAGTGGCACGCAGAACAATGCTGCCTGGCACACGCGGCGTCACCCATTCCTCTTCTAGGTTTCTGGCACACATGCACATGTGCCAATCAGCTGGCTGTACCGGAGTTGGTCTTCCGTTTTCCAGCATGAGCATGCGTGCCAGCTAGCTGATTGGCGCATGCACACCAGTAACCAGAAGACTTGCTGACTGGCACGCATGCGCGTACTGGAAACCAGAAGTTCATTTTCTGGCATGTGCATGCCCCCTGGGCAGCTCCTCTTCCCGGTCACGTCCCAGATGAGCGCGTGCACAAAGTGCTCCCTTTTTGACACTTACTGCTGCACTTGCACAAATGTGCTGCCTTTTTGGCACTCGGTGTCGAAAAGGTTCGCCCTCATTGATCTCATCTCATCCCAGCAACCCAGTTGCATTACTGATAGTAAAAGCTGTTGAGAATTCCAGAAGAATAAACAAAAATACCTTGACTAATATTGTTTACAGTATGGAATGTAACCAGCATGATTCTACCAATATGTCCTACAGCTGTGATGGTGAACCTATGGCATGCGTGCTAGAAGTAGCACACAGCCATTTCTCCGGGCACACTAGGCATCACCCATTGCTCTTTTGGATTCCGGCACACACATGTATGCCAGCCAGCTAGTCTTCGCATACGGGGAAGCACAGGAAACTGGAAGAGCAGCTCCCTGGTGCGCAGGTGCATGCCGGGAAGCTGAGCCTCTGTTTTCCAGCACACACATGCACACCAGCCCCTTGGTCTTCACTCGCGCATGCATTCCAGAAACCAGAAGATCAGGTAACCAGCACACATGTGCGATGTGGAACTGCTCATCCAGTTTCCGGTGCTCCCGTGCATGCATGCCAGAGAGCTGCTCTTCCAGTTTTCACCACTCCCCCGCACCCACGCTCCCGTTTCAGCATTTGGTGCTGAAAAGGTTCGCCAACTCTGTCCTACAGCTTAGTCGAAAGCCCATCTGACCCAATATTTTTACAATCATCTGGCACTAAAGCCATGTTTCTTATTCCAATGCCTTGGAGAAGAATGACAATTACAGAATGTAGAAAAAGTTAGGCATACACCTGCATGCCAGTCCCAAGACAGGATAAATGGGAAGGATTGAAGTATGTTGTATTTCCTGCTGCAGACACAGTTTATAAGAAGTCAAGTAGACTGTAACAAGATGGTCCAATTCAGTTCCCAACTTCAAAACATATCCAGTGGCCAATTGCAATTCAAACCATGAAGTATTCCTGCCCATGCAGGGGGTTGGACTAGAAGACCTACAAGATCCCTTCCAACTCTGCTATTGTATTGTATTGTATTGTATTGTATTGTATCTGAGTTTCAAATCTTCTCTTCTCCTATCCTGTCCACTGCTGCCCTGCCCTGGGATGCCGATAACTTTATATAGAAAGATTCCATTGTGTGCTGCACTAATTGTATATTTATTTCTAGGTGAACTTTATAGAGATCTTATCGTTTGAAGTTTGAAGTTTTCTCATAAATGGACAAAATTAAAAGCATTTTGGCATTTTCCTACTTCAATATTTCTTTGGCTATTTGATTCTGGGATTCTGTGACCTTTTGCTTTTTGGATGTAATTGATTATGAAAGGAAACTCATCACAGTAATATCATAAACAGATGAAAGTTGTCGTTCCCCCCCTGCCCCCCAAAAAGGCAAGGAAATGATAGGCTTTGTTTCAAACACATTCTAAAATGAAATACAAAAGGAAAGAGGTCTTTCTTTAATGCTTCATAAATACAATTCAATGTTTATGTCAAAGAAGCTTTTCAATCTGCCAGCCGATTGCTTTTTTCCTTTCCTTTCTAATAGATAAAAGGCATTTACTTAAGATCATGATGCATATGAGGATCTCTTTCCATTATGCCTTTATTTCATGCTTCACTGTCAAAGCTGAGAGAGAACAGAGAAATTGCACTCATTCTCTTTAAAAGAAATTATTCAGTTTCAGCCAGTGTATCATCAACACATTCCTATGTGTACATTATAAATCAGTGAGTGCCAAAAAGAGAGTGTGCCTGTGTTTGTGCATGCCTGGGCCGTAACCCGGAAGAGGAGCTGCCCAGTGGGCATACATGCGCTAGAAAATGAACTTCTAGTTTCCAGCAGTGCAGCACACATGAAGGTCAGCTGATTGCTGTGCACGCATGTGTGCCAGAAATCTGGAAGAGGAACAGGCGATGCCACGTGTGCCAGGAGACATGGTTATGCGTGCCACTTCAGGCACACATGCCATAGGTTCACCATCATGGTTCTAAATGGTAGGAATATCCAAAATATCTTAATTTCAAGTTCCGGCTTTAGGAGTTATTCATGATAAATCCATAGTTTTTGACCTAACAATAAATTACAATATGTTAATTAATAATTGCAGAGTATACTTTTTAATTTCAAACAGTGTTAATCTCTAACACAATATTAACAAACTTATGAATGCTCAAAATAGGCAATTTTGGGGCAAGTTCATTTTATGGGATTAATTGATCTCTCCTGCATTTTACTTCATCCAATGTAGTAAGTCTGATGGGCATTTTTATACATTTATTATTTGGAATGTTCAATAAAGATAAAGAAATTTGTGTGTTTTAAAACAGTATAAAATACATCCCTTGAAATTATAGAAAACTATGGGAAGTATAATGAATATTCTTGCTATAAATTAGATTTGGTTAATTTTCTTTTTCTTCCATTCTTATCTTACAGATTTATTTTGCTTATTTCACTTGTGTTTTGCATAACATTGCTTGTCCTGTAATGAAATAAGGTGATGGGTACATATGTATATATATATGCTTTTTTTCTTCAAGTAATAATTTAAAAAAGAGTAAAGGATCAGGTCAAATAGTTTTGTTATTTTGCTTCTTCTTTGTCTAATTTAATACATCAAATCTTACGTGAACAAAGATTCAGAATACTTGAATATATCCAAATCTTTTTTCCAATTTTGAATTCCATCATGCCACTCATCTTCTCTATATTAATTTCTAATGCATAGCTATACTAATTATCTTTTCTAGAATAACTAGAATAGTGAACTATTGCTGAAGGAAACCAGGCTGAAACGCCTGAGTTCTGTATCATTTTAGCAATATCTCAAATCTAATCTATTTATCAGCAGTGTAGTAAAAATAGAGGAGGAGGAGTCGATCTTAGATCCTTGAGAAGGATTTGACAGCTAAAACTATCACAACTATCCGAAAGACTGTGTTAGCACCAACATTTTCTCTCCAATCAGAAGATAAATATACAGATCATAATTTTCCAAACTTCCCAAATCTTTCAAAAGTCAGTCTTCAATTCCCAAACTAGGCAGCTGGTAATGCTGCCTTGTTGAACACTTCATTTTTCTCTAATATGTACCATTAGTGGGGTTTTTTTACTAACACTTTTTGTTATGCGCTTACAAACAGGTAAATATCTGTGTAACTGTCAAATTAAAGTTGAAAGAAAACTGATAAAAGCCATTACTCAAGAGGCTTGAGCCTAGTTATGCCCAAGTACTCAGGCTGGCCTCTCACTACTACAACGAAAAAAATACATTCAGGGCAGGTCCCATGCATTTTCCTTTACTCCATTCATTGCGAGCAGTATCTGTGATCTTTTCCCTAGTTAATTTGTTTACTCTGTACTGTCATGCTTAACAAAAACGATTTGGCAAAATCACCCAGAAAGTAACAAAGATGTACATCTCTTCATTTAAGCAGAAAAATCTTGAACTTGGTTTTTTTTTTAAAAAGAAGGAGGGAGGGAGGGAGGGAGGGAGGGAGGAAAGAAAGAAAGAAAGAAAGAAAGAAAGAAAGAAAGAAAGAAAGAAAGAAAGAAAGAAAGAAAGAAAGAAAGAAAGAAAGAAAGAAAGAAGCTGGAGGCTAAAATAACCACAATTACAAGTAATGACACAGAACTTCAAACTAAACAAACACAGCTGGCTGTGAAGGACATCTGTGGCCACAAAAACTGGCAAAACTGCTGTGCTAGAGCAGCTGCTTGAATGCATGTATAATTAAAAGTGTTTTTTGTGTTACAAAGGCTGGTAAAACCCCCGCTATTTTGTTAAAAGAGAAAACACTTTAGGTGTTTCTGTAGTGTACATACGTATGCTTCTTAAAAATTAGCGTGTTTCCTGTTTACTGCAGGCTACGTCTTTTATTGTAGACAATTTCATCTCACCCTGGGCGGATGAATACAAAGGGGCGCAGGTAAATGTTCAAATGTATCAAACTGTTTCATTTCAAAATTAAATCTATTTCAAGATTTAAGAGCCTGTTATTTCATTGCTTTCACTTTTATCCTAGATCGCTAAGGATTTCTTTTGTTCATGGAAAAGTATAGCAAGTTTAAAGGAGACCAGGAAAGAAGAAAATATCACTTCCCACTCTTTTTCCAAAAGTTGAAGAGAATCTCAGTTTCTAACTTTCATACACTTGCTTAAGACAAAGGAACAAACTTTTTAATAGCTTCAAAAATTTCCTTTATTGTTATAGTTCTATTCATTAATTGCTTGTGTTTTTCTGTGTTAATTCAGCAAATTTTACTTCTTTAAGTATTCATCAATATTTGCAAGGGAAATTTCTTTCTCCTCTAAGTTAGAGTAATATAAATAAAAAGGGTGGCTCAGTGGCTAAGACGCTGAGCTTGTTGATCAGAAAGGTTGACAGTTTGGCGGTTCAAATCCCTAACGCTGTATAACAGAGTGAGCTCCCATTATTTGTCCCAACTTCTGCCAACCTAGCAGTTTGAAAGCATGTAAAAATGCAAGTAGAAAAATAGAAACCACTATCTCTCCCTCCCTCCCGCCTTCCCTCCCTCTCTTTCTTAATTTGGCCTTTGATAAACAGTTTCACTAATATTCTTGAAAAACAAAAGACAATTCTTTGAATGAATGTATGTATGGGAACAAATTAAGGAACAAATTAACCAAGATATTAGACCTTCTATGTGCCCAATCATTCCAAGTACTTTGATGTCAACTGGTCAGCTCATAGTGCTGTTGGATTCTTGCTATAGTGGTACCTTTCCCAATCAGGTATTTTCATGATGTGTTAGGAATATAGATGGAGAACATGAATAGGAATTCCTAAATTGTCTTGCTTTAGCAACAAAAAGAGTAATCTGATGTAATCTACCTTGCTGAAGTCACCGAGTTCATTTCTACAATACAGGAGAGAAATCAGAGGTGGGTTGCTCCTGGTTCGGCCCAGATTGGCTGAACCGGTAGTAGCAGCGGCAGGAGGCTTTGCCCACCCACCCAGATGCTTCTACACATGCATAGAAGTGTTGTGCACCCAAACTGGTAATAAAAAAATTGGAAACCCAATACTGAGAGAAATGAACATATCCTGGCTAGGAATTACAGATCCTGTTAAGTATTGAATTAAAGATTGTATATGACATGGATATAGTCAAAACTATGGTTTTCCCATGGCTGTGAGAGTTGGACCATAAGGAAAGCTAAATGTCGATGAACTGATGCCTTTGAACTGTAGTGTTGGAGAAGACTCTAGGACTGCAAGGAGATCAAATCAATCAATCCTAACGAAAACCAACCCTCACTGTTCTTTGGAAGGACAAATACTGAAGTTCAAATACTTTGGCCACCTAATGAGAAGAGAGGACTCATTGGAAAAGACCCTGACGTCCGGAAAGATTGAAAGCAAAAGGAGAAGGGACAGCAGAGAAGAACATGGTTAGATGGTCTCATTGACACAATGAACATGAATTTGGGCAAACTCCAGGCCAGAGTGGAAGACAGGGAGGCCTGGTGTGCTACTGCCGATGGGGTTGCAAAGAGTCAGACATGATCCAATGACTGAACAACAACAACATATGACATAGATACGAATAGAAAAGAAAGTTTGAGGAAAATACAGATTTTTAGCATTTTTATGGTAAAATCATTCACTTATGTGAAATGCCTCTACCAGGTATCTCTAAACACACGTTAGTTCTTAAAAATATGTTCTATGTGACTATATAACATTACAGAATTTATTTTCTAATGCTTAAAAGGATTTAATGGATACCAATTCATGAAGCTGTTACAGACGTATTATATAAAAGTTAAAGTTTGGAGCCATTTATATTATTGAAATGTTCCTAGTACATATAAACCAAATGTAATATAATCCAGTAAGTGTCCAAAGAAAAGTAGTTACTAAAAATTCTTTATGTGAAACTGCACTTATCACTGACTGAAAAGTAAAGATATTGCATAACAAAATACAGCATTTAAGAACATTTATTTTTTAAATGTAAGATTCCATTTCTAATGGAAACAAATAAACATTTACACTACCAGTACAGAAGACAGCATAAAGGATGTCAAGTGACACTGTGGCACATTGGAAATGTTGTTATTAAGAGGAACTACACCAAAAGTAGGATATGCTGTTCAACAGCATACATTAAAGAGGACTACATTATGTTTTCTTTTTGGTAATTCTTAGAGAAATACAGAAATTTAAAGGAAGAAATGTAAAGTTCTGAAACTAATTTAAGAAATCTGAAAGGGCACAACCCGGTTTGGAACTAGCAAATGTGGAATGAATCGGGGCATTTTTGTTAATTACAACTTAATTGTACAACTTAATACAGCTTTTAAGAAGAGACTGGACAGCCATTTGTCTGGAATGGTACAGGGTCCCCTGCTTCAGCAGGGGTTTGGACTAGAAGATCTGAAAAGTCCCTTCCAACTCTGTTATTCTATTATGGAGTACCAGATCAAGGGAAGCAATTGTTCTACCAGTCATTATTTGTTATAGTCACTCACTACAGTGCGGGGTGGGGGTTGAACACCGACTGGACTATTGTAACTCTCTCTACATGGGGCTCCCCTTGAGGTGCACCCGAAGACTTCAGCTGGTCCAGAATGCAGCCGCGCGAGCAATAATGGGTACCGCAAGGTATACCCATGTAACACCGCTCTTGCGCGAGCTGCACTGACTACCTGTCGTCTTTCGGGTGCGCTTCAAGGTGCTAGTTCTCATCTTTAAAGCGCTCCATGGCTCGGGACCTAGCTATCTGCGGGATCGGATTCTGCCCCATACATCCTCCCGGCCGATTCACTCCCACAGAGAGGGACTTTTCCGGGTGCCGTCCACTAGACTTTGTCAGCGGGCGACGCCCAGGGGAAGGGCCTTCTCTGTGGCGGGCCCAGCCCTCTGGAACGACCTTCCCCCCGACATTAGAACAACTACGGACCTCCGCTCCTTCCGTCAGAAATTAAAAACTCACTTTTTCTGCTTGGCCGGCCTAGGTTAGTCTCTACCTCAGGGGTTAGGAAATGTTAATTTTAAAATGGGAATTTTAGTGCAGGGATAGTTAGATTTAATTTGTTTTTATTGTATTTATGTATGTATATATTTTATGTTGTTTTAATTTCTCCCTATGCACCGCTCCGAGTCCCCTCGGGGAGAGGACACGGTTATATAAATATATATTCTATTCTATTCTATTCTAGTTCCAAGCAACAGAATTGTAAAGTGTAGTGACAAATTGGAACAAATTCAGAGGAGAACAATCAAGATGGTAAGGGATTGAAAAATAAGTTCAATGAGTAATAGTTAAAGCGTTTAAGTCAGTGATACTTTACTGAGCATCTGCACTGAATGCTGAAACCTGAGCACAAGCTTGCATGGGAGCACCAAAACCCGGAAGAGAGCAGCTGGCCAGTGTGCATGCACGCAACTGCCAGCTGCTCTTCCGGGTTCTGTCATGCACATGCGCACTGTCCAGCTGGTCTTTGCGTGAAGACCAGCTGGCCGTCGCGCATGCACATGACAGAACTCGGAAGCAGCTGCATGATGCTCATGCTCACTGGACCAGCTGTCTGATGTGCATGCACACGACAGAACCCAGAAGAGCAGCTGGTGATGACATGCGTGCCCACAGAGAGGGCTCTGTGTGCCACCTCTGGCACACGTGCCATAGGCTCACCATCATGGACCTAAGTGTTTAAACTACAGGCTATGGAAGTATATATTTGTTTTCAAAAATCTAAAGAGTTGTCATATAGTAGAAGATGTGGACTTATTATCTCTTGTCCCAGAACCTGGATCAAAACTTAAAACTACAAGGATGTAACCTGTTTCCCTGAAAATAAGACCTCCCTGGATAATAAGCTTAATCAGGCTTTTGAGTACATGCGCTAAAATAAGCCATCCCCCCAAAATTAAGCCCTCCCTGAAAATATTGCAACACGGCAGCAGCCATGAGGTGACCGTGCTCACCACCTCCTGCACCTCAAAAATAATAAGACCTCCATAATAAGGCCAAGCGCTTATTTCAGAGGTCAAAAGAAACACGGTAGATTCATGCTAGATGTCAGGAGCAACTTTCTGACTCTACAAGCTATTAGTCAGTGGAACAGGCTGACAGACTAAGTGGTGAGTTCTTGTTCAAAGAGACGGGATGTTTCAGAGATGCTCTAGTGAATCTTGCATTGGGCAATGGGTTGGATTAGATGTCCTCTAGAGTCTCTTCCATCTCTATGAATCTGAGATTTGATGAAAGTATAGTTAAAGCAAATAAACTGTACCCAAATTTATTTATTTATTACTTTTACAAATAACTCAAGATGGCGAACCTATTCGATATTCCTTCCTCCTCCTCTTTTCCCCACAGCAACCCTGTGAGACAGATTGGGCTGAGAGAAAGTGACTGGCTCAAGGTCACCCAGTTGGCTTTCATAGCTAAGACAACACTCGAATGCATGGTCTCCCACTTTCTAACCTGGTGCCTTAACCTCTAGACATCAAACCTGGACAATCCACTTCATGGTATAATTGAAAGTATCTCTTTTTAAATCGCCCTTCGTACATTCACAATGTACACAAGCAGATACAGTCAAAGCTCTGGCAACAGGGAGATAATTAAAACCTTACTCTCTTAATATGTTGGTTCTCATGCACAACAATTTTTTAACCAGAGTAAACTAGAAAAAATGGACTTCCCTACTTGTAGTCTATAAAAGTATAACTATTAAAAGTGCAAATGTGCTATTTCAGCACGCCTAACTATCCAGGAGGCAACACCCAATTAACACCGTATTTCATATTTATGCGACTAAGCCAGGCAATAATTTTTTTGTTGTTATTCTGTTGGCAATTATTGTTGTGACACATGTTCAGAAGCAATTCTGAGAATATAAAAACCACATACCTGCCAAAGGGCTATCCATTGTTTTCCAGTTATTAAATCCAGAGCTATTTGCATATGTGTCTGTGTCTAAATTTACGTGTGTGTGTGTGTGTGTGTGTGTGCGTGAGAGAGAGAGAGAGAGAGAGAGAGAGAGAGAGAGAGAGAGAGAGAGAGAGAGAGAGAGAGAGAGAGAGAGAGAGAGAGAGATACCACTGAACAGGGATGCTGGGGTAGCAGATTTCTGGCATTGACAAGAGATTATATTGGAGAACCCTTGAGCTCTTTCACATTAATCTGGACATTTTTAGTGTTTTCATTGTTTTATTGTTTTAAAATGTTCTCAGTGCTTTTGATTGTATTATAATATGCTTTTATTTGTGAGCCACCCCAAGTCATTGACTGAGATGGGTGCCAACAGAAATTATATTAAAAAATAATTAATTAATTAATAGCTTAAGAAAATTTGAACAAAGATACCATAGTATATTTTACCTGGGATCCCTAAAGTATAGATGTCAGCCCTGGTTAGGGACCCATAAAGGAAACAAATCAACTCAAAGAACAGTGACTGAAGTAGATGGATAGCTTAATTAACTCTCCTTGACTTTTCCAGAGCATATAAGGACCTTTCCTCAAAACTAAATTTGTAACTTAACATCCTTTGCATTTCCTTGTCATTAGAGCAAGCCTGAAAGTGTCAGCTTCAACACCTTCTCTATGCCATTATTGCAAAAACGCTATTATTTGAGGAAGTAAATTCAAGTATTACTGGTTAATGTGGGAGGAAAAAAACCCTGAAACATTAAATGATTGAACTTTCAGAAATCTCATTTTCAATTTTGGAGGAAGGGAAAGGGAAGATGCTCCTGGCAGAATTCTCCTATGCCACATTTCATCTACAAGTAAAGTGTTTCCTGCAGATTTTAAAGGTCCAGAAAATGAACTTTGAAAGAAAATGCTAAGCCTTCAACACAATAGTGCTCGTGGATAGTACTAAAATAAACAGAATGATTTGTTGGTGCCAGGAAAAAAGAAGTCCATATTATAGGTATTTTTCAAGATGTGTTTTATTATATAGGGATGATAATAATCTTCCCGACAGTGAACCTGCTGATTTCTGGCACACATCAAGCTTGTCAGAATCATTTTACAACATTGCAAACAGCAGGCATGGTAGACAATAGAAAAATAGGAAGGAAATTTTCTCCCTATGTAGCAAGTCTTCCCGGTTTTTCTCAGATACCCCAAAATACAGAAGCACAACACGCTATCTTATTGGATCAATAATAAATATATATACTTTTAAGTAACACAAGGCTTAGAATAAGAGGCACAATGGAAAGGGGAATATGTCAATACAGTCATGGGAATGCAGCTGCTATAACTTTATTCTGTGATCCAAAACATAGAATCATCTTTCTCAGACCCAGCTGCCATTCTAGGTGTATCCAGCTGATGACCCTCTGCATTTTTATGTTAGTGATTTATAGATGATACGTTAAATTAGTAGCGGCAATAGCCTCAGAGAAGGCAATTGGAGGTCTGAGAGGCAGAAAACAACTATACTTATTATTTATATCTAGAGTGGCAGGTTCCAACTAATTATCTGATTACGACAGTTGCTATTGTGGCCTGCCAGAGGCCAGTGGAGCTGGTGGCAGACTCAGACAGTGAAGAAGTTGGGGAGGAACATAGGCCAGTCCTGGAATCTAGGGAAGGCTCTGATGAGTGCTCAGCATTGCAGGCAGAGATGGGGTCGTCCGACAGTTATCAGCTGCCTTCAGATTTGGATATCAGTGGGGCAGAACACAGCTGGAACCTGTTCCCAATGTGCGCATGCACAGAGCTGCCAGGAGAAGGGAACAGCTAAGGAACAAGGGTCAACTCGGGAGTAAAGGCACAGGTGGACAGTAAATGCCCCTCGCATAGGGAATAAAGAGGAGCGAAAGGGGAGGGGAGTTTGCAGAAGACAATTAGTTCAATTCATTAGGGTGAAGATCTGTTCCTGACTTCCTGCCAAGTAATTGCTGCTACAGCATGGCATTTGGAAGATATTGGCCTGGCAACTCTCCAAGCCTGAAAAAGGTCTGTAGTTGCGCAATCTCATGAAAGACTGCCGGGATTTTTCTGGAGAAGAATTCCCTTTAATCTAAATAAAAGAGGTTTTATTCAGACAAGGAGTCTGCTTCATGATTTTGGGAAGCCAAGGTCAGAACAGTTGCATCCATAAATACATAGGATCTTTGGGTCTTGGTTTTCTTGACAACATTTTCCAGAGATGGTTTGCCATTGCTTCTTTCTAGGGATGACAGACAGTGATTCACCCAAGGTCACCCAGAAGGTTTCCATGACTAAGAGAGGAATAGAACTTGGATTTCCTCCCTCCACCCTCACTGCCTTAGCCATTTGACCAAACTGGTTCTCTAAAAATATAAATAGTTGAACTGTATTATTCAATGAGAACTCCACTTTCATGAAAGTAATTCAGACTGAATTATTGAGTAGTCCAGATTTATAAATAAAGTTACTACCTCTCAAATGATGTTAATAATGAATACATAACTATTATGTGAACTTTTGTTCACATAAAGAAAAGTATATAAACTGCTACAAACTTTTGTAATATTTCCTTAATGCAGTCATCTGGAGTCATTCTTCCCTGCCAAGTGAACTGGACAAGTGGTTATTTAAATCTTCCAGGAATGGCTTGTCTAGAGCCTACAGCTAATCTTTACTTGCCAGAGGCAACTTAAGCAATAGCTATGTACAAATTGTAATGAAGAAAAATGAAAGCTATAGAACTTTACTAACTACTTTGTAATTCTAATATAAATAATGCAAACAATGCTATTGTTAATTCCAATCACATAGTCTAGTTACCGCACATTGTTGTTGCTCTGACCAAGATCTTCTATTCCAGATTATCCAAAATATTGGTAACTATAATCAGTGTAAACAATTTTTTGAAAATGGCCAATGGCCATTTATGAAGACAGCTGGATGACCATTGGCCAGTTCCTATCTACAAGCCTTAGGAAGATGGTAGAGACATATTGTCAAGGAAACTGAAGGAACCTGTTCACGAATTTGTTAGGAGTATAGTTTGGTACAATGGTGCATGTGCACACATGTACGTGCACACACACACACACACCCCAGATTATTGCATTTATTTATTTTTAGTTCTACTATAATTGATACAAGGTGGCTCAGTGGCTAAGACACTGAGCTTGTTGATCAGAAAGGTCAGCAGTTTGGCGGTTCAAATCCCTAGCGCTGCGTAATGGAGTGAACTCCGGTTATTTGTCCCAGCTTCTGCCAACCTAGCAGTTCAAAAGCATGTAAAAAATGCAAGTAGAAAAAATAGGGACCACCTTTGGTGGGAAGGTAACAACATTCCGTACGCCTTCAGCGTTTAGTCATGCCAGCCATATGACCACGGAGATATCTTTGGACAGCACTGGCTCTTCGGCTTTGAAACGAAATTGAGCACCACCTCCTAGAGTCGGGAACGACTAGCACATATGTGCAAGGGGCACCTTACTTATAATTGATACTGATGTTTTAAATAGGAATTTGAGAAACAACTCTTCCAACTCTTACAGTTTCAGCTATAACCAACAATTAAAATAGATAATTAATATTATTATTTTGTCAAAACATTTCCAAATGACAACTAAACCACTCTGTTTTTGAAAAGCCAAAATGTATCCTTTGAATTAATACAATAAGAAAGATGTTGAATAGGCTTCTTTTTTTTAAAAAAAAAAGTCTTTTGGTGTCTGACTTGTTATTCATCAATCATGGTTTTGAATTCTTATTCTTAAATACATTAAATACCTTCATATGACTGTACAGAAATGTTTGAATCTAAAATTATTTCTTCAACACATTAAAAGTACAAAATGAAGTGTAAATCAGAGATGCTATATGTCAGTATTTCTTTTCCCAAAGTGCTATGCATGATTAGAGATATCCACCTTGGGATGGAAGATGGAGAGAGCCGAAACAATTTTATGAAGGAGTTTAAAATTTATACTACATAATACCTTTTGGAATAAAGTGCTTTATTAGCCTTTCATCACTGAAGATTTGCATCTGATCCAAATCAGCATTCCATCCAGGCACCTGCTGTCAATTTCCATAGATGCTTTATTATCGAGCGTTGCTAGAGGTTCCAGATGTCAACATATGAAACATATTTAGTTGTCAAACATCTACTCCAGGGAGTGCATTTCTAAACTACTTTGAGAACTATCTAGCCAGCCTACCAAAATCAACAAAAGTTGTTTTACGGCTCTTTTCGAAGCCAATTTCCAAATGTAAAATAAAGTCTGCAAACACCTACACTTCAGGAATTAAATACTTAACAATTATAATGCAAAGTTAGTACAGTAGTTTGTGTAAACCAGGAGCAGGCCGCACCAGTCTGCCTCTAGATACCCTTCATGATGTCAAGCAAACATCTTGCTCCATCTGACTTTTTAAAGGATTATTTAAATTAATTCGGAAATTGACAACTGTCAAAGTAACAATCTCTAACTTGCACTGCTAAGAACCAAAATAAAGTCCCAGTGGATGGTGGAGCACATCTTCTGTGGATGCTATGTGAATGCTTTGTGACATGGAATTTCTCTAGTGGAATATTTTGTGTATATGTATTGCTAAGATATGGTGTCAAAACACTGGTCCCACAAGGTTGCCTGTCCCTCACACATCACATACATACTGTGTATACATACATAGATACATACCAGCGGTGGGATGCAATTTTTTTACTACCGGTTCTGTGGTAGTAAATAGCTTTTGTGGGCGTGGCAAGGGAAGGATATTGTAAAATCTCCAATCCTTCCCCCTCCAGGGGATGGTTACTGCAAAATCCCCATTCCCTCCTGATCAGCTGGGAGGCAGAGAATAGATTGGGACCGGACCAGTCAGAAGTGGTATTTACCAGTTCTCTGAACTACTCAAAATTTCCACTACCGGCTCTCTAGAACTGGTCAGAACCTGCTGAATATCACCTCTGATACATATATACATATTATTGCTATAGCACTTTTTGTTTGCCTGATATAAAACAAAGCCCTTATTTATTTATAATAGCACCACTGTAAACCCATTACTAATTACTAGCAGCAATTACACTAACACTTACTTGGATGGCATGGGATTTACAAACAAAAAGAGAAGGTGGATGTTAGTGAAATTGTTCATGATAAAACACCAGTCAAGAAATACTCTGCTTAAGCAGAAATGCTTAACATTTCAAATTAGAGCAGTGTTTCTCAACCTTGGCGACTTTAAGTCCTATGGACTTCAACACCCAGAATCCTCCAGCCAGAGCTGGCTGGGGAATTCTGGGAGTTGAAGTCCACAGGACTTAAAGTCACCAAGGTTGAGAAAACTGAATTAGAGATTCTGTAGTTCTTGACTTGCACTCACAACAGCGACTGGAAAATTAGTTATTAAGTGGTGCAGTGATTACAGGAGGCATCATACGATTGCACCTGGTTTTTATGACTTTTTTTGCCAAGGTTCTTAAGCAAATGCCATGGTTTAGTGAGACGTAACATGGTCTGTGACCTTGTGACCTTCCCTGTTGGCTTCCCCATTAACTTTGCTTGCTAATTTCTCACAAATCCAGTATTTTTCTAAAACATAGAATGGAAACAGGATGGCGTTTCTCAGAATCACACCTTCACTTACAGATCGCTCTGTGTTTTAAGGAAATCTCACTGGTTTAATGCATACTGACAAACTAAGGAAGTCCATACCTATTTTGACACAGCTTTGGAACTTTCTCTTTCGGGCAGGGCTGCTGATACGTATTCCATGCCCACAGAACCGGTAGTAAAAAAATTGCATCCCACCACTGGTATGTATCTATGTACGTATACACAGTATGTATGTGATGCGTGAGGGATAGGCAACCTTGTGGGACCAGCTCGGGCAGGGCTGCTGATACGTAGCAGGGAGCCAGGTACACAATCAGCAAGCCCAACTGCCTCCCAGGGCCCCACTTCACGCAGAGGGACTCACAACCGGTTATCTGTGGCACAGTGGTCTCTCTCGGCTCAAGACCTTCCCTGACAATGACCGCCACTGGCCCCCACACCTGCCTAGGGCCCGTGACTGATGGAACGCATGGTAACCTGGTGGGCACATTTCCACGAGAGGAAGTCCTCCCTTGTGGCCCAGCCAGGTCTCCGTAATTCCCGCCAGGTCCCCCTCCCCCCCCCTTTCTCCCCCCACCCCAATTTGGATATGCATCCAGAAAGCCTTTAAATAAGACAAAGAGCATTAAAATGCAAACTATTTTGTCATGCTAGATTGATGAGTTAAATTACATTGAGATTTCTTCCTACGCTGATAAATATCTTTCTGAACGTAGACACTACTGTGTAACATATCATGCAGGGTATCACTACTGCTCCTGTTACCATCAAGCCTAATAATAATAATAATAATAATAATAATGATGATGATGATGATGATGAAGAAATGTCTTTCGTGTTACAAGTATATATGATTTTCTGTCATTGCTAGGATGATATAGATTGAAACTGGAAGACAGATCGGTTGACACACTGGACAACTGTGTGCTATCCAAAAACTACATGGGGTAACTTCAAAAGAGAGAAAAAAAATCTCAGAACAGGTCCCATGTCAGGCCATCAATTATAATGCTGTCATATTAATGGCTAAGGGGAGGCAGGGAAGCGATGACAATAGGTGCATTTGTCTTGCCAGTGCTCTGGAAAAGGAGCACCTGTATCCCAGTGCACTCTGTCTCTTGCTGTCCCCGATGCCTCTGATGGTGTGAATGTTATCTATCTGTCATCCCTTCCTGCTGAAAGGCACCTTGACTGCAGCTAATGGCTCTAACAGAGACAAAATGTAGCTTCCCCCCCCCCTTACTCAACCTAGTGCGTTTTATTCTGATGTTCAGATCACAGGTAACATAGGATTCTGCTTGATAAGAAAGTGCAACTGTAATCCTAGTAAAATGTTTATTATAAAAATGTTAAAAACACGTCCCAAGTTGCGAATACAAATCTGCCTAGCTAATATTGGACGTTTTTAAAAAGAGCTTTCCACTTAACCAATGATTGGGTTGATTTCATTCCAAACTATCACAAAAACTGTCCAGATATCAGCTCTATTCTTGTGATGTCTTAGAATCATAATTCCAAGCTCAATTATAGTCCTAAAATCAAGAACTACCTGTACAGGACGGGTAGATGAAAATGCAATGGGCTCTGAAACAAATTGCAACATTCTGCTAACTTCTCCATTGACTTTTCTTGTGAGAAGTCAGCAGGAAAAGTCACAAAAAGAGATTCCGTGACCATGAGACGCTGTAACTGTCATAACTGTGGCTGTTGCCAAGCACCAAACTGCAAACTGCAGGGCTGCTACAATGGTTGAAACTTAGAGGACCGGTTGTAAGTCCCCTTTAGCACTGTCTTTACTTTGAACCAGGCTGAACTGTTTTGTGCATTGTGTATTGGATGGGCCAATCAAGCAAACAAACAAACAAGATTACAGGCACGCTTAATATGAGAAAAACAGCTATAGCGTCATGGCCTCAGCACCAGCTCGAAGACCAAAATGGATCAGATTGCATTATGCATTACATTCACTGAATTCAACACTGACATTGTTCCAGGTCCCTCGTCAATCAGCAATTATCCTTCTTTAGCTAATACATGGGACAAGAACCAAGGTAAATCCCCTGGTCTGAAAATCCTGCACCCCCTCAAACCAAACGCTTCATGAACAAGCAGTAAGATGCTGATTCTGCAAGCAAGCAAGCCTGGTGCCTCATTATTAGCAACTGGAAGCAAGGAAAGTCTGAGCTATGCACAATTGGAAGAGAAAAGATTTAAATTGTGCTGGGACTGCCTTCCATTGTTCGAAGCAACTTCAGATCTCGGCTTTGTGCATTCCTCCTCTTGATTTCGGCAATGTTTGGTGTATCCCTGACCAAGTCTCTGGCTTTCCCTTGGTATTTTTCAAGAGATTCAGTGGCATTTATTTGCGGGCCATCTAACTCAGATTATGTCTTCTCCTCAACCTCTAGTAAGCTGTCATGCTCAGTCCCTGTGTCTCCTGTTTCTCAACAACTCTTCTGTTGTCTCCCTCCGCCCATTTGCTGTTCTCTCTTGTCCGCCAAGTCTTTTTAGAAACGTGAGTTTGGCCACAAAGTCATTAAATGAGTCAGCCATTAGAAATCCAAAGAAAGAGCATTTGCTTGACTGGGCCAGTTTTCACTTCTCCTTCGTGTGTGTGTGTGTGTGTGTGTGTGCGTGTGCATGTGCGTGTGTGTGTTTTCCAGCATAACTCTGGAACAACTCAAGCAATTTCAACCAAACATGGTACACAGATCACTTACTCTCTGGAAACAAATACTGTGGGGGTAAGACACTTTAACACCCCTCGGTGTGTGTGTTTTGTTAAGATAAAGCCTGTTGTGCCTTAAAATGGCTTCTACTGTACTGCCGTAAAATGGCTTCTACTGTGCAGCACAGTGGAGTTGCCATGGTAACAACTTCACAGTAATCCACAAGGTGGGCCCCTCTGGTAAGGGGGAAAATCCAACACTAGAAATTATGTTCGGTCCAGACATTTTTCCCTATAAATAAATACTCGGGCAACGTCAGGTTATTAGGTAGTTTTCTATAAACTTGAGAATTATGTCCCAAGAAAAAAAAAAGAACAAGAAGGGCCATCCTAATCACAACTAAGAGGGATGTCTGTGGAAATTTATATAAATTATATAGATTCATATAATTCTTTCTATTCCACACCAGTTAGTTAGAACTAAAGAAGCTTCTTAGATGAGAAGCAAAAACATGTTCAAAGGAGAGAGAAAAACCCCAAGAAAGTCCAGTTGCCTTTTGAGTAGGAGGGAAGCACATTTGGGACAATTAAAGAGCGGACTCTGAAAATCTCCCATTTACAGTGGTACCTCGGTTCACGAACTTAATTCGTGAACTGACTCTGGTCGCGAACTGAATTGGTTGTGAACCGAGGCACAGTTTCCCATAGGGTTTAATGTAAATCCAGTTAATCCGTTCTGATCTTTTTTTTGGTTTTAATTCTTGAACTGACTCTGGTCGCGAACCGAATTGGTTGTGAACCGAGGCACAGTTTCCAATAGGGTTTAATATAAATCCGGTTAATCCGTTCTGATCTTTTTTTTTGGTTTTAATTCTTGAACTGACTCTGGTCGCGAACCGAAGCGGAGTTTGTGAACCGGAGCATATTTTGATGAACCTTTCTGTTCGGGAACAGAAGCGGAGTTTGTGAACCGAAGCGGAGTTTGTGAACCGGAGCATATTTTGATGAACTTTTCTGTTCGTGAACCGAGTTGTTCGTGAACAGAAGCGTTCGTGAACCGAGGTACCACTGTATTTTAAGGGCTAATATAGTAGCAGTGATTTCCAACTGCAGGAGAGCTGTTATAATTTATAAACATGCCTGCCAATGCTATCATGAGACCATCCCACTAGCTGTAAAATACCCTAAACTTTAAATCCTGTAGCATAATATAATGTTTCTGACTTCTTTGCACTGCAGCTGGTAATCAGCTGTGCTTAAGGCTTGTCTGAAGTAAACATCCTAATTTGAAAGAATCATTTCTGAACATCTTTTGCAAGTGCTGAATAATAGTGTAAATGTCTGGAGAATTTGTCATTTAATGCCAAGTACGGGTGTGAAATCTGATAGTCCCCTCTGCAAACAACTCTGGGCGTGTGCTGAAATCCTACACTTCATTCAGGTAGCAGTTATTGATTGCATGGATTTATTTGGAATTATCTGTTGCACTCCCTTGCTTCTCTGTATTTCCCTTTCTCGACAACTTTTATATATATAGAAAGTGCCTAGTGGTGCATAGATTTGAGCCATAAGCTGTCCTTTGGAAGATGGATTCAGTGGCATCCTCCAAAACATTCTATTGTTTTACTTTTATTTATCAGAATTTTTGAATCTAAATGTGAAGGAGATATTTTCTTCGACTGCACAATTCTTTTTGATGCTGACTAAGCAGAAGAACTATCATATACATACGCGACCCTAGGTAAGATGACCTATGTATGTAAGTCATTCTTTGGACCTTGGAATAAGTTGGAAAATTACTTTCTACAAAAACCTGGAATCAATTCTGTTATAGCCCTCTGTAATACAGCTATCAGGTTGAGGCTACAAAAATTCCAAACAACCACTAGATAATAATACCGTTTCCCTGAAAATAAGACCTCCCTGGATAATAAGCCCAATTGGGCTTTTGAGAGCATGTGCTAAAATAAGCCTTTCCCGAAAATAATGCAACACAGCAGCAGCCACGAAGCGACCATGCTCGCCATCTCCTGTACCTCAAAAATAATAAGACCTTCCTGAATATAAGGCCAAGTGCTCATTTGGGTGGAGGTGAAAAGAAAATAAGACCCTGCCTTATTTTCAGGAAAACCCAGTAGCAAAAGTTGGGATTTTCTGTAGAATTTAACTGCCATCTAATAGTCATACAGCTTTTTGATGCACATATTTCATTGACCAGTTTTGTAACAAATACTTTTGCCCATGACTATGACCATTATTTCTAGATACTTGTGTCTTCCTATGGCTGATGTCATCTAGATGAATTAGGCTATGCAACTTAAGCTCTGGCTATGAAGGTGGAAATTTAAACATCTGTAAGGCACTAGGTTTGGAAGATGGTCTTACTGCTATAGATTTAAAAATCCAAAATAATAATAATAATAATAATAATAATAATAATAATAATAATAATCTTTATTGTCATTGTAATAATAAAATTACAATGAAATTTGTTGAGCGCCAGGTGGAATACAGAAAGCAGTGATAGCCACAATAGGAATCTCTCTCCAGGCAAATGAAAAGGCCGACAAATGACAGTTGAAATAAAATGGCCGACAAATGACAATTGAAAAGGATCAATTGTACTTTGTCCCTTATTATCCATTTCTTCAAATCTGTTTGGCATCTTAGGAGTTGGTGGAAGAGGAGCACGTCTCTTTTTCTTTTTTGTTTCTTGTTGCAATGAACTTTGAGGAATCGCACTTGGCATTTTTTCTTCTCTCTCAGCTTTCCCAATAGAAAAGGATGGAATAACTGGTAGGGGTGGTGCTCTCCGCTTCTTCATTTCAATTCTTGCAGTTGCCCTTGTATATTCCCAAGAGATAATGATGGTGCCACCGTTACAGAACATAAACTTCGTGAAGAATCTGCGATCATTGTTTCATCAAGGCTTTGTTTATGATACAACCTAGGTTTTAAAAATTCTCCACTACCCAGATCTAGGCGTCATCTTGAGGCCTTCTCTGCCTGAAACTTGTTCTTCTTACTTGTCCCAAAAAAATCCGAGTAATCCTTTCCCTCTTTAACTGATGTGTCACAACCAGTTGATATGTTTGTTTCTCAATAATTCACAGTAGGTTCAAAGCGGGTTTTTGATGGAAAAGTCTGCTGTGACACCAGGAGCTCAAAGCCGCTGCGCCTAAGCGCGCCGCCATCTTGCAACCTTAGAAACATGCTACAGAAACATATTTCCAAATAGATGCTTTACGGACTGGTCTGTACCAGTCCGTAAAGGTCTGTACTTCTTCTAACTTGTAATGATATAGCCAATTGCCACCATGATATGTATGAATATAAGTGTTTAAAAGGTCTGTACCTCTTCTAACTTCTAACATACACCATGATATATATGAATATAAGTGTTTAAAAGGTCTGTACTTCTTCTAACTTCTAACATACACCATGATATATATGAATATAAGTGTTTAAAAGGTCTGTGCTTCTTCTAACTTCTAACATACACCATGATATGTATGAATATAAGTGTTTAAAAGGTCTGTACTTCTTCTAACTTGTAATGATATAGCCAATTGCCACCATGATATGTATGAATATAAGTGTATCTCCAGTCCTCTAAAGCAGTGAGGGGTTCGGGATCCCGTCTCAACTGGTATGCTGCAACGGGGCCGGGCATTCACCATGTGGAAACACGCTGCACATGCATGTCTACCACCACCCTGCGATGCTCCAGCTGCTCAGCGCCGCATTGCGCAGGGGCCATATGCTGCGTGCGAATGTGCAAATGCCCCGGTCGGCTCAAATACAGGTAAGGAGAGCAGGCAGGTGGGTGGGCCCTCCGCAGCAGCGTACCGGAATGATGCCTGCAGCTCCCAGCAGGCACCTGTATGCTCATATGGGGGCGTACTGTCTGGAAATCACCACTGCTCTAAAGGCATAGTACACTTGAGAATCAGATTCTATATAACTTCTAGCCAATACAAATATTTCTTCTTATTTTCAGTGAATCCTGTCTCGGAACCAAGTGACCTGGCTTAATTTATAGTACTTCTTCCAAAACTCTAGTATCTTTTGTCATTCATCATAATCAGAAGGCCTTGGATGACCATTCAAAATTTGGGGGGGGGGGGAAATCAAGTTCTGTATCTAAAGCATAAAATTTCTGTCAAAGTTTTACTTCACAATTAATGGCACTTAAGTATCTTCTCATGTGGTATGATCCTTGAAAAGATTATTGCGGGGATAGGCTGATTAAAGTGCTACACAATCAGCACCCCTAAATTTTGTTGTCAAGTATTCAGACATGTTTAAATTGCAACAAAATGATTTCATTATAATTCTAGCAGAAGATATATGGACATTATTGGGAATAAATATAGTCTGAGCCATTAACGATAAGAAAGCAGAGAGAAATTAAATGACCAGTATTTCAATGAATTCATTATACTGAGGAACATTAGACCTGACAATTTCTATATTCATATGTAGCTCTTTGAAAGTTTTTTGAGTATATAAAGTTTTAAAAGTTCTAAGTGTGCTACCAAATGCATTTTGGAATAAAGCTGAATGCCAGTTAAAATGTTTTTTAATGAAACAGATAAATAATAAATGTATTGAACTGACAAGGTATTTTCTCTTTTTAAATAGTTCTTCCATTTTCTTAACAGATAATCCAAACTGCTTGTAGTTATTAAACTAGCTTGATTATAAAAACTTATAAATGATTACTGGTTTTTAAACTGTATCATGATCAAAAATATAGGAACCTGGAAAGGTAAACTAATGCAGGGCATTTCCTTCAATATCAGCTTTTAGTAAATGCCATTGGTCATTCCATACAAAAGCATTTATCCATTTATTTATCACATTAATTGCTTTTATATTTTCAGAATTGTATAAACAGCCTAGAGTTGCTGATTGAGATGGGTTGCCATAGAAATTGTATAAATAAATAAACAAGCATATTTTTAGAATTCAGACACTTATATTATACATCCCAAACTACTTATAATTAGTTGTGTGATAGAAGGTTGTGGCGAGATGATACACACACATACACACACATTATATAAAACGTAACTCATTTGCATTGCAAATACATTTTCTGAACTGATAGCGAATTCAAATATCTTATCAATACTGATAAACAAGTTTTTTTTCTGACAATCAAAAGCTATCCATTTGTTTATAACTTAGCCCCATTCGACTTAGTCCTATCATGTAAGGCAGCAGAGAATGGCTGCTGTTTTCTATGTGATAGGGACACAGTATACCCCGTCAGTTAATATTTAGCTTTTACACTGAATATGTAAACCACTCAACTTCAATAAAAACAGTCAGCCACAGTAATTAACCAAGGCTCAAATAAATATAACAGTCAGATATTGCAATATAAATAACTCTAATGTTTGAAAGAAAGAATCAGAGGGCCCAATGAACTTCTTGGGTTGGCTACAGAAAGTCTCTTATAATCAGTGGCTACTAGCAAATGTTTCCAATGATGATTATGGGCCCGTTAGTACAAAAACAGTACTATTTCAGGTCTGCTAGTCCTAGTATCATGATCAGCTGTAGAAAGAAACCGGTCAAGTTTCTTTATAGATAAAACATGCTCATCTAGCTGCTGTCAATAATATGTCATATTCTGTTCTACATCAAGTACAATACAATACAATAGCAGAGTTGGAAGGGACCTTGGAGGTCTTCTAGTCCAACCCCCTGCCCAGGCAGGAAGCCCTACACTGCTTCAGACAAATGGCTATCCAACATCTTCTTAAAGACTTGCAGTGTTGGGGCATTCATAACTTCTGGAGGCAAGCTGTTCCACTGATTAATTGTTCTAACTGTCAGGAAATTTCTCCTCAGTTCTAAGTTGCTTCTCTCCTTGATTAGTTTCCACCCATTGCTTCTTTTTCTGCCCTCAGGTGCTTTGGAGAATAGTTAGACTCACTCTTTTTTGTGGCAACCCCTGAGATATTGGAACACTGCTATCATGTCTCCCCTAGTACCCAAAGGACACTCAAAGACTATGCATACTCCATCACAATTTGGATGTTACCAGTAAGAAGAGCCAGTATTTTTTGGGGGAAATATATAGCTGATATACCAAATGTGTAATTGGTGAAATACATTGTTGAACACTGAATCACCAAACTGTACCCTTGCCTTCAAAGCATAATATTAATCAAATGTTTTATCTGAACGGGGCAAGAAAATTATATATATTTGATGCTTCACAAAACTTTTTTTCATGAAGGTACACCATATAATCTGTAAGCTCTCAGAGAACTGCACTTGTAGCACAGATTAAAGGAATAAATATTTGCTGATCTTGAGATACAGGCAAACACACACAGAGAGACAGAGAGGGAGAATAGCTTCGGTTTTCTGTTTGGATTCCTAAAGAATGTCCAAGAGCTAAATAATAGCATTTTCTTCTACTTTCTCTGCCTTTCTTTTCTTCTTCAAAAATAAACCTCAATGCTCTAGAAAATGCAAGTCATACTGAACAATCAGAAAATGAATCCCTTGAGAATAACAAATTTAGAGATGATGAGCAGGGTTTTAGAACTGGCAAAAGAAACATCAGTAACATTCACTATACCAATGACAGTACCCTGATGGCCAAAAATGCAAAGGATCTGCAAACTCTAGTAATAAAAGTGGGGGAAATAGGATTAAAATAAAAATAAACTAAATCAAAATCATGGCAACTGGTATAACAGCCAAGGTACAATCACCAGCTTTAGAATTGGCAATAAAGGTAACCAACAGGTGGAGAGTTTCTGCCTTTTAGGATCAACTATCAATAGTAAAGAAAAAAAGCAGTCAAGAGACATGCCACAGACATATTCCTTAGCAGAGTAGCCATAAAGTCCTTGGATAATATATTCAAATGCTGTGATGGCTCTATGTTTACCAAGATCAAAATTGGACAAGCCATGGTATTCCCTGTAACTATCTATGGAAATAAAAGTTGATATTAGAAGAAGCAAAAAGAGGATAGAATATTGACACTTTCAAACTTAGATGTTGGAGAAGATTCTGAGAGTACTATGGACAGCCAAGAAACAAAGTGGATGATCAAACAAAATTTGCTTAGTATCTACCCAGCCCTTTTAGGGAAGGTGTTAGAGAAGCTGGTTGTGCAACAGCCTCAGAAGATCCTGATAAAGCATATTATCTAGACCCCATTTAGTCAGGATTCAGGCCTGAGCATGGGACAGTAATAGCATTGATTATGCTTTTAAGTTATTTCTGGTGGGAATAGGATGGGACTTGGGCATCCATTCTAGCTCTGCCTGACTTTTCAGCAGCCTTTTCATGGCCTCACTAACCATAGTATCTTCTGGACTGGCTCTGCATGTTGGTGAGGTGTGACACTGTATTTGTCCTGGGGTTGATATTAGTCAACCCTTCAGCCCAGACACACAGGGTTCAGCGCTCTTTCTGCTTCCCCTTAACATCTATATGAAGGTATCATCAGTATACTAATCAGTATGATCAATATTACATCAATGGCAATTGCCATCCAATGCTGTGGATGCCTTATCCTGGTGCCTGGAGATAGGAGTGGAACAACAGGTTTCAACTGAATCCTGGCAAGTGAGTAGGATTTTGGAGCTGCCAGTCCTGATGCCATCTTTAATACTGGATGGAGTTGGGAGTTCTCTTAGATTTGTGACTCCTGCTCAAAGAGAAATGGTAACTGTGGCTCAAAGGGCCTTTGCTCAGCATACATCAGTGGTACCCACTCCTGGATTGGTATATTCCGCTCACACTCACTCATGCCCTGGTCATCTCCCAAGCAGACTCTATTGAATAGGCTGCCCTTGAATAGTATCTACAAGCTTCAGCTGGTACAGAATGCAGCACCATGGACAGTTATGTGTGCCCTGGAACAGCAGTGTTACACCTCTCCACAAGCAGCATCAATTGCCAATTTGGTGTACTGCCAGCTTCATGGCATGGGGCCAAGTTATCTGAGAGATCATCCCTTGCTGATTACATCAGCCAATCTCATCAGTTCCGGCAGAAGAGGTACGTTGTGGGTCCCATCTGCGAAGGAGTTGTATCTGGTAGAATCAGGAGGTGGGCTTTTCCTTTCTTTTTTTATGGCTTGTATGTATATTTCCCAGAGTCATGCAATGGGTGGCAATATAAATATGATAAATCAGAATTAGGACTCTGTGTTATATAAAGTGATCCAGTTCAGATACATAATGCAAAGATGATTAGCGAAGGCTCTGATGCTGAGAAAGGTGGTAGGAAAGAAGAGATGGGGAGCAGCGAGATGGAGGGATTCAAGTTACAGTGTGAAGAGTGTATCATTTGAAAACCTGAAAGACCAGATTAGGAACTGTTCCTTATGGAAAAAAATCTAGCTAGGTGATAGCTAGATGTCAGCAACAACTTGATGAGGCATAATCAATCCATCAAAACTGTCAAAAAGCCATCTACTTTCTTCCTAATTTTTTCCCAAAATGCTGCAAAGGTTACCTGCTAATTCAATTCCCTTTGCTGCTGAATGTCAGCATTCCTGAAAATCCCAACTCCAATGCAACTCTGAGACGGGCATTTTCTCAAAGCTCTCATTTATTAGAGTAGGTATTCAGGTACATTTGGGAAAACTCAAATCTGAGATTTCTAGGCTTTCCCTCAGTAAGTCAAAAATCCAAACCCATCTCCTGCGCCCATCAATCCATCACCTCGTCCAATCCCAATCCATCCCAACTCAAGAGATCACTCCAAAGCTGACACTGACAATGAAAATAATTCTTTGGTAACATTTTAGCCTTTGTCTATTTGCTTTTAAAGTACAGGATCTAGCAAGCCATATTTTCATTCTTTGACTCCTGCTGTGAAAGAAAAACAAAACTACGTTTTAAAGTCTCAGTTACAATCAGAGGAGCACCATGGCTTATGTGGTTAGGACTGCGCTGGAGGTTAGCAAGTTCAAGACCCAAGTGCTGGTATGTGGCAGGGTGAGCTCCCATCATTTGCTCCAGATTCTTGTCAGGGACATGAAACAAGCCCTCACAGGCATCCCCTGCGCAAGGGTGATGTCACTGGCTAATCCTTTCAACCCAGAAGTGCCTTAAGAGGTGCCTTCTACACAAATGGGAATGGGAAGTTACCAGGCTTCATCACACTTGCAAAGCACAGTGTACAGTACACTATAACGAGGCAAGAGATTGCTAATGTAGATATAAACCCACAGGTTTCAAATTCTGCCCAATATCGCAGCTGCTCATTGTAGAAGCTGCTCATTGTAGAAGTTCTTTGATTCATTCGACATGGCTGTGGACAAATTATTTATCTGTATAATAAAATCATCTCTTGAGCAATACTTGGAGTGGTAGCTGTAACAAAGAGCAATTGCAATTTGAAGCCTCAGCTGATCTTTCTTTCAGCCCATCAACACAGCATTAACTCATGGTTTAAGTCTTTATAGCATAGGTTTATTTTCCAAGTTTCATTGACAATTAATCTAAAATCTACAACATTTTGGCAAACAATGGTCAGGGGAAGAATGCCATTAGAGTCACCCAGAAAAATGAATTAATAATTTATTCTCTCTCTCAAAAAAGCAGAAGCTAACATCTCACCAGCATATGCAGTTTGGATGCTGTAGAAAGCTCTGTACATTCCATTAAAGCCTATTTTACAGTCTTTCAATGGTGTAATTCTGATTCATTTATTCACAAACCTCTATGTTTTGATCAGCAAAGTCACTGCATTTCAAAGATCTGAAGTATACTGAAAGGGGTGTATGCAGTTCATGGGAGAACAGGCAAGCAATTTAGTGCATAACATAAATATGGTGAGATGCTCTGGCCCGTTCAACTACAGAATCCTTCATTTGTCTTCTCAGACAGTAATCCATTGCACAGATTATGAAAGGCAAATGAGCAAATCAGGTTTAAGACTACTAGTGCACCACAGAGGTACTGTATATGGAGGATTAAAGAGAAAAAGATACATTTTTTTTAATCATCTGAATAATTAAATTAGCAGAACACTGCTTAGAATTCTACGTCATTAATTTTCCTTATGGCTAACCATACTGATAAATCAAGTGTTTAAGTACATTTAAGTATTTATCTTTTCAATAGATCTACAGTATGTCTAGTATATAATGTAATGTAATAAATACCCGCATTACTTCTGGATCAGATTTAAGAATAAATATTAGATAAACTAGTAAACAAAAGCTCAAATATATTGCATGTAAGTAATAACATTTCCCAAATGATAAAATATCTTACTACAGAACTATTTCATTTCAATCATATTTTTCCAGCTTTTCATATTATAGCTCATGTTAAGCCAAAGACCTAATTAAAAATATATTTTCCAATAGCAGAAAGATGTTTCATTAAAAAAGGTTCATTAAAGAACAGTCATGTTGATCTTTCAGAATATTAATATAACTTTTATATTGTCAAAATAAAGAGGTGACATTCAGTCAACATGACAGAAGTGTTGTAAAATTGGCTAATAAGTAGAAATTGTTTTAAACGATAGACGAATTTGTAAGTATGGTATATAAATTAACCATTGCAGTTTGTATTAAATACTTGCATATTTGGGGTAAATAAAATATAAATTATGCTGCTGGATTGTTTTAGAAAGTGCTTAGATTTAAATTTCCAAAATTGAAAGGCAATTAAAAGGAGATATAAAGAACAGCATGCAATGTAGAGAGAATATGGATGTTACCTTCCCACCAAAGGTGGCTCCTATTTTTATACTTATGTTTTTACGTGCTTTCAAACTGCTAGGTTGGCAGAAGATGGGACAAGTAACGGGAGCTCATTCCGTGAGAGCATCACCCAAGTCCCTTGGTATTTGGATACCTGTCTGTAAGTCACTTGCTTTCCATCTCTAGTATTTATAGCCCATTGAATATTTAATTATTACTATAATTCCAAAGCCCCAGATTAGAGATGTAGTCATTCATGTGACATAATAAAGCGCTGACTTAAAGCTTGGGGATCCCACTAAGGCAATTAAGACTAGTTACTCAATGGGGAAGAACTACTACTGACTGATGATGTGACTTGGCCTCGCTGAGCAAATCATATAATCGCAGCTAGTTATACAATGGTAACACTGGCCTCCCGGAAGGTTACATGAGGCTGGCTCCAGGGAATTGTCAACGCTTCTTTGAGTGAGGGGTTTCTGCCGGCCGCCTTGAAAGAGGCGGTGGTGAAGCCCCTCCTCAAGAAGCCCTCCCTGGACCCGGCTGTGTTGGCCAACTATCGTCCTGTCTCCAACCTTCGATTTCTTGCGAAAGTTGTTCAGAGTGTGGTGGCGCAGCAGCTCCCTCAGCACCTGGAGTTAACTGTCTATCTGGACTCGCGCCAGTCCGGCTTCCGGCCTGGGTACAGCACAGAGACAGCATTGGTCACATTTGTGGATGATCTCTGGAGGGCTCGGGATAGGGGTTGTTCCTCTATCCTGGTCCTATTAAATCTCTCAGCGGCTTTTGATACCATCGACCATGGTATCATGCTGCGCCGGCTGGAGGGGGTGGGGGTGGGGGGCACCGTGTTACGGTGGTTCTCCTCCTACCTCTCCAACGGGTCACAATTTGTGTTGGCAGGAGGGCAGAGGTCGACGTCGAGGTGCCTCACTTGTGGGGTACCACAGGGGTTGGTCCTCTCGCCTCTCCTGTTCAACATTTATATGAAGCCGCTGGGTGAGATCATCCATGGTTTCGGGGTAGAGTTCCATCAGTACGCTGACAACACTCAGCTGTACATCTCTACCCCGGACCACCCCAACGATGCCGTGGAAGTGATGTCCCGGTGTCTGGAGGTCGTGCGAGTCTGGATGGGGAGAAACAGTCTCCGACTCAACCCCTCCAAGACCGAGTGGTTGTGGCTTGCGGCGTCACGATATAGCCAGTTGGTGCCATCTCTGGCTATTGGGGGCGAGTCATTGGCCCCTACAGAGAGGGCTCACAACTTGGGCGTCCTCCTGGACTCGCGGCTGTCTTTAGAAGATCATATGACAGCCGTGGCCAGGGGGGCTTTTTATCAGGTTCGCCCCTTTCTGGATCGTGACGCTCTACGCACGGTCACTCAAGCCCTCCCGTCTGGACTATTGTAACGCTCTCTACATGGGGCTTCCCTTGAGGTGCATCCGGAGGCTCCAGTTAGTTCAGAATGCGGCCGCGCGGGGGATTCTGGGAGCTTCCAGATGCTCCCACATGACACCTCTCCTGTGCGAGCTGCACTGGCTGCCTGTGGCTTTCTGGGTGCACTTCAAGGTACTAGTAACCACCTTTAAAGCTCTCCATGGCAAGGGACCTGGTTATCTTCAAGACCGCCTCCTGCTATGAAATACCTCCCACCGACCAGTTCGCTCCCACAGAGAGGGCCTCCTCAGGGTGCCGTCGGCTAAACAATGTCGGCTGACGACCCCCAGGGGGAGAGCCTTTTCTGTGGCAGCCCCTGCCCTCTGGAATGACCTACCCCCTGACCTACGGACGATCACCGACCTACGCCTTTTCCATCGGGCCTTGAAGACCTATTTATTTTGTGTGGCCGGCCTGGCATAGTTTAGTATAAAATAAGCAATAAATTAGATGAAACCCAGTTTTGCTTGTTGGCATATGACTTAGATAAAGTCTATATTGTTTGGGTAGCCATGCATGTAGGCTGGTTATTCTAAGAATTCTACTCTATCCATTAGTATCTATATGGACAAGTGGGGAAGGTTACACCGAACAAGTTAAGTCTTTGGTGAAAACCTCTGAACAGAGTTTTCTAATAAAGAAAATTATTATGCTTGTCTTCTTGCTTGTTTGTTGTATAGATTTATCCATTCATCTGCACAGTTGCGTTTTTGTGGACTGACTTAAAGACGATTTAAAGAAAAGGATTACATTTGTTCCATTTTAGACTAGCTCAGTATTGGTTTTCTACATAATGTTTTGCATCAAGCCTTTTGACTAAAATAAATGAAGAGGAAGTTAATGCATATTGCTGTGACTTGCGGTGCCCTTTCAAGGGATACTGCCAGCATAGTATTCATACAGAGCAATTGCAGTATATTAATTTTAAAAACATGACTCTGGATGAATGTACCTGGAAGTGTCTTTATTAAGTGAAACAGACACTCTGCTAAGCTTGATATTAGTGACATTGGAAAAGATCAGAAGGGTAGAATATATTTGGCAATAAGAACTATTATTCACCTTTTTCATGGACAATATGAACTAAGCCTACATCGCAATGTAACAAAATTCAATCAATGTTTTATTAAATTTATTTAAATAAATGCCTATACTTTAGCTAGTATAGGCTAAATCACTCATCTTTCCTTTTCTCCGCTCTGTCTCAAAGAAATATAGGAACATTCATTCATACCCACACCAGGATGGCTAAGGAGGATTACTCCATTCATAAGGGTCCATATAACAACACTGATATAGTAAGAATATTGACTATCTTTCAGATTAAAACTGACAGCATTTTAGAACCAAAAAAATAACATAAAATATATACATGGAACATTTCATTGCCTTCTGAAAATGTGTCATTAACCTCCCATCTGGCCTAGAGCCAGCTGTAATCATGAAAACTTGCAAAATATAATTGAGGCAGAAGAGTTACATGGAAATACATTTCTGATAGCCTGAAATCATAGACAGGGAGAGAAAAAAGAGTCAGTCTGTGCTATTTTTCTAAGATTTCCTTGAAGAGGATAGTCTTGGCCTACTTCTGGGCAATTATATGTGCAAATAGTCACAAAGACTTTGCAAGAGAAAGAATATTCAAGCAAGCTGAAAGCCACAAATATACATAATACAGGAGGGCTTTGGTGCTTTTAATTTCTGTACTATTTAATCTATCAGGCATGAACAAGCACTTACGTGCATTTACCAGTTATAGCCATATCAGCAGCTCAACATTTTGGATTACAAAAATTAATAGCATCTTCCAGAAATAAGAACAATACTCTCTCCGCTATCGGTTTCTGGGAAAATAAAGCCTTACTCCCAAGACCTGAAGTTAATATACTGTTGTGTTATGGGGGTTCTGTTTTGTTTGATTTCTGTCATTTTTAAATTTTAAGTTAAGGCATGTTCATAACCCGCAACACCAGATTAAAACATCTACTCTAGCCAATTAATGTCAATCAAAAGGCACTTAAGCATCTTTTAACATGTTCAATCACATCATTTACATAATGATCTTTATCAGCATCTCATCAACAAGATGAAAATAATAACAACAACAACAATAATAAAAACTGCGCTGCTCAGAACATCATATATTTTAAGAAGGTACTTGGTTGATACTTAGGACGCTGGCAGCAACCCATATCAACCATTAGCACCTGTCAATTGTATTTGTGATGCATTTTTGAATGTTCAGTTGGCTGAGTTTCATGTTTAATGAATAAAGTATAATAATAATAACACTTGGCCTACAACACACCTGACATAACAATAGTTGAAAAGAAAAAAGTATGGTTCATTGACATTGCAACACCTGGTGATGCACGAATTGAAAATAAGCAGCAAGAAAAAATCACAAAGTACTGGGACTTGCAAATTGAAGTTGAGCGACTGTGGAAAAAGAAATTGTGTGTTGTCCCAATTGTAATTGGAGCCCTTGGAGCAATACCTAAAGGGCTACCTCGCTATTTAGAAATTCTAAATTTACTGGACTTGAACATTCTGACCACCCTACTTGGAACAGCTTATATCCTCTAACGTTACCTTAACAGTTCCTAGGTCCTTGGTGATGATGATGATGGTGGTGGTGATGATGATGATGATGTTGATAATAATAATAATAATAATAATAATAATAATAATAATAATAATAATAATAATAATAATAATAATAAAAAATGGGTTTCGCCACTACTGGTGCAATCCATAAGAAAAAATACAAGACAAAATGAATAGTATATAGAGAATAATCCTTATACAAATAATTTGGGAAAAACAAAACCTAGTCATATGTACATGGAGCGATTGTGTTTGTGTTTAGGAGTCTGACAACCCATGGGTAGAAGCTGTTTTTAAACCTTCTTGTACAGCTTGCTATACTTCAGTGTCTTCTGCCTAATGGTAAAAGTGAAAAGAGACATTGGCCAGGGTGTGAATGTCTATCTGCTGCCTTTTAACTAACTGTACACTTCCTTCATGGACTAAATGTTTCCAAGCAAGTCTGCAAACTACCTCAGAAGACCTGCTGGTAAACCCAAACTTGACACTGCAATAAATACAACAAACACAGCCTTCTTTGCCTGCCATCTTCCTGATTTGAAAAAATAAAATCCATTTGCTTTCCTGATGTTAGATACCAAAATGACACCACTTATTGCAGGTTACTATGTACGTGTTTCATAATTATAAGGAATGACCACGTTTAACGAGTTGCCAAATAACATTGTGTTGTCAACTTACCACATATGAAGCAGGCCCAGGACTTCTGCTTTTTTCATCTTTAAAACGCGCATCTTGAGAAACCAAGACTGTCATTCCAGAAGACAATTGTGCTCCTGGCTGGTCAACTGGGCTATAGGTCCCTGGTCCTAAAAATAAAATAAAAAGTAAATGCAGCAGAAATAAATTGGTATTTATGTCATACATGATGTTTATCATCAAACTATACAGACTGTGACAGAGAAACAAGTTATGAGAATTAGCATTCTAGAGTAACATAAAATGAAAACAGTTCACATCCTTACCCCAATCCCTTATGTTATTATCAGAATATAGTATCTCATGAGTATTGGTTATTTTTCTTTTTGGAAAATATAAGTGTTACCTATAAATTATCCATAAACAAGCTGATATATGTTTGCTACATTTACAATAGACTTCAAGAGAAAGTTACCAGCAGAATTACCTAGGATGCCTAGGCGCTACTGTCCAAACCAGGCCAAACACCCACAATCGGTCTCAACAATGCTACAGCATTATATGCCTGCAAGACATTCTCAGGCACCACCAAGAATAACTTCTTCCTTTGTGAAATATTATCTGCAGGGAATGAACAAATTGTTCTTTTTGGTGCTGGATGTCTATCAAATTCTAAGGTGCAAAAGGAAAAAGAACTACCACCACCACAACAACAAAGAATTTCATTGAGAAAGTAGACTTTCTTTCTCTCAAACTACAAGATGAAGCTCACAGTAACAAAGATCAGCATGTGACAACTACAGTGACAATAAGCGGTGATCTTAGCAGAGTACTTCACTACTTGTATTTATTCTATTTACAATCACCTTTTCTCCATGGGGCTCAAAATAAGACTGAACAATTCTCTGACATAGGCCGTAAAACATTCAACCAATGTCAGAAACGTTTATAGGTTAGGAAGAGACAAATAAGTTATTTTTGGAGAACATCACAGTTGCAGATATCCATGAGCAACCTATTTCCACAGGAGCTAATTCTGAACATTATTTTGGATCAAATACATAGGATTATACGCAATTTAAATACCTTGGAGATTAAAAGTATGGAACAACACTCAAGCTTCAAAATTCAACAGATATTTACTACTCTGTCTGCCTATTAACGCAACCAAGTTTCACAAATTTCTCATGAATCCTTTAGAGTAAATGGCACAATCATTAAGAAGCTTTCTTTAAGCCCAAGTAATTTTGTCCAATTAAACATGAACAGAAAGTTCCCTTATTCTGTTGGCATGATTGTACTTACTTAAACTACCTCCTCCCTCCCTATGAGTAGTAATAACTGTGTAATGTATTTTTTACCTAGACTTAATCTCCGCACAATGTACTTAGGTGGGTTATAGAGAAATGAGGCTTTAGAGGACACCTACAGGCTCCATTAAATATTTATTTGATTTTACTCTTAGACCACATTGGGTGGGGCTGAAAAAGACCAGAAGGGAAACTAAGCCTCTGAATACTTTCTCCATAGTAGCGTTGACTTATATCTATCTATCTATCTATCTATCTATCTATCTATCTATCTATCTATCTATCTATCTATCTATCTATCTATCTATCTTCCTATCTGAAAAATTTATACAGCTGCCATATTGCTAAATGAGGTCAAGAAACAGACAATGCAAGCGTTTACAGAAATGCAACTTTTGCTGAAGGGTGTAATTCTGTAATAACAGAATTTTAAAAGCCTCCTGAGTTTTTCACTACTCTCAGAATCGCTTCACTACTAATAGAAATAAGACAGAATTATTTTGAGGCAAGATATTGTTTGTTTTTGTTGTATGCCTTTTATTTTCGCATTAGGTTGCCAGTTTTCCCTAAACAATTCATCCTTTTTCTTGTCAAGTATATCTCCACATTCCTTTACAATACATTGTGTGCCAGAGATCCAAATTGATCCTTTCTGTCTATCTAATCAGCAGGCCAGGCTCACCTAACAAGCTAAACTATATTCAAAGGAAAATTCTGAAAAGCCAACAGGATCAGGGTCATGCCAATTTTAGAGAGATGCTGCTGCTTCACAAGATAGGAGCCACAACATAGAAGGCACATCTCTTGGTCCTGTAAGATGCCACTGCTTAATTTAAAAAAAAAAAAAACTACCGTGTTTCCCCGAAAATAAGACAGGGTCTTATTTTCTTTTGATCCCTGAAATAAGCGCTTGGCCTTATTTTGGGGGAAATCTTATTATTTTTGAAATGCAGGAGGCAGCAAGCGTGGTCACCTCATGGCTGCTGTGTTGCAATATTTTCAGGGAGGGCTTATTTTGGGGGGAGGGCTTATTTTAGTGCATGTGCTCAAAAGCCCGATTGGGCTTATTATCCAGGGAGGTCTTATTTTTGGGAAAACAGGCTAGTATAATTCTTTAATTCTTTAATCCTAAGATGGTAAGTGTTCATGATATTTCTTACACAGACACAGACACACAGTGGCACACACACACACTCAAGGTTGAAAACCTACCTAATACTCCTACTTCACAACCATCCCCTGAGATGAGATGAGTTGATGAAGAGTGATTGATTCAATACATATAATGATTATTGCCTGTCCCTTTATGTTTAATCCAAAGCCTGGAAAAATTAATAAATTTAGTGGTTCTCAGGCATCCTTTACTGTATATAAATGGGGCAAAATTTGGACTGGAGTTTACATTAATTGGGAAGATGACAAAAGTGATAAAGTAATTCTGACTTCATATTCAAAATATTGTTTCTAACAAGTTATAATTATAACAAATATATTATATTGTTAAAGATAAACAAATAATTGTATTGTTACAATCCTTAATAAAAGCCTGTTTTAGAATATTTAAAATCTAAAAATTTATTTGGGGGGGGTCACACTGGGAGGGTTTCAGTTATTACATCTTGCTGCTTATGTGATACAGATCAAAGACTTGCATTGCCACGTCCTGCAGCACCTGTTGAGTACCAAATTATACAAAAGCTATCTTCTATTAATTTACCAAAATGTCACATTCTAATTACAGGTCAGTAAATAAAACTTTTTTTCCCCTTACTGTAGCAAAGCACCTAAGAAATACCTGCCTTTTCCATGATTGGTACGTAATGGAAAAATCAAGAAAAGGTGATTCTTATAATTATATATATTTTCTGGCCCTATGCAGGTTCAATCTCTATGAAATGTCAACCACTGCTACAGGGCATACAAGCCCAGAACATGAACAATGGGTAATTTAAAGTGGATATCTTTGCTGTGAAACCTCACCGACTACCTTTTTACTACAGTCAAGGGGAAGTGAAAAATGACTCTTTGCAAACTGAAGCATTTGTGCAAATTTTGTTACAGGAGATACGTGGATCTTGTACCATTAAATTGCCAATCATTTTACTACTACTTTTAGGTAAAAACAGAATGTTTATATACAGTCGGCAATCAAGAGTTTCAAAAACAAAGGACTTTTATCTAAATTAAACAGGTGATATTTATGTTCTTTTTTTATTTTGATGCACATTGTTTATTTTATAACAATTTATACTTCACGTATACATATATATATGTAATACATATGATATTGAATGTTTTATAAATGTAATACATATGATGCAATCTGATACATTTTATTATTAATATGCAAAACCAGCTAAGAATTAACTAATGTTTTTTCTTTTAATTTAAATCACTAAAATATATTGGAAATTCCTAGCTGCGACATCTTAAAGAATTTAAAGTAGCATACACCTGCATTTATGTCATTAGTTATATGAAAGAACATTTGAGTAGTAAAGTAATGAGATGAAATGGCAATGCACTTTCATGTTTAAGGGTGGAGAGTTCAGTGAGATGAGATTTACAGGAGATACTACCATGTCACAACGTTGCTGCTGGAGAGGGAATGAAAAATTATGGGGAGAAAGTTGTATCTCATTGTGACATTGTGAAAAAAGAAGCAACAAATGACAACTAACCATGGGTTACTACATATATGGCTATAATATAGGTAACCCATTTTTCCTCAGAGCTAAGGTTATTGTATAAAACCTTGAGCTTTGCTTCACCTGTCAATCATCTTTGCATAAAAGTAGGATTGTGCCATCAAAAAAATTAAATGTAATGCGCCACATAGCTTTAGTTTGATTCTGCTTGCTCTAACTGCTCCTGTGAAAATTAAAAATTTGCTAACAATACTAGGAAACATCCATCTGTAGCCTCTCTCTGCTTCCATCAGGTCTTACAACATGATGCCAAAATGCTGCTTTTGCCTTTCTAATACCCTTTGCCTCCCCTGTGGACATTCTGTTTTTTGCACTGTTGTCAGTTCACATTTATTTCATTGCACTTTCAATTACACTGAAGATCTATGCAAACTAAGTAGCTCTAAGGCTTCCAACATAAAGAAAGCAAAATATCCTTTCCAAGAAATTATCTACGGATCTTTATAAATCCCAAAGCAAAAATATTAATCTCAGAAATAATTTTGCCATACATGACAAGTAAAGTAAATTATATTTCCATATTCCATATTTCCATATTAAAGTAAATTACATATCTATATTTCAATATACATATGGACATGAACATTCAAATGGTTCCCATTTGCTTCATATTGTGTAGACGCATATTTGAGTCCTTCATATCAGCTCTGTATATGTAGATAACCTAGATAATTTTTACACTGAATTTACAAAAGAGGCTTGTTAAAATACTGAAGAATCTCGTCATAAGGGACAAAGGAAAAATATAAATAAATCAACTTCTGAAACATTTGAATGGAGTATCGGAAATTAAGGAATGAATGTAAAGTTGATTTATTTAATGAGGTTAAACAATATGTTATTATTTATGGTCACTGTTAATGGACTTTTGCGGACACAAGGACTAAATTAACAATGCTTTATGGATTTGCTTATAGATAAGAGATGGGATACATGAAGAAGAGATCACTGGTTATATTTTAGGAGAAGGTGGTAACTTACTAAAATTGTTAATACTTGTGATAAAGGTGAGAAGACACCTCTTTATGTTTCTTTTCTTGATTATATTCTCACTTTTTATTCTTTTCCATTTCTCTATTTTCTTCTCAGTACCACCTACTCTTTCTTTTTACTCTTCTTTTTTAGTTTGTATTTGTTTTTACTGTTGCAATTATAATCTTTAATAAAATTACTGTAAAAATGGAACTCAATCTCCCAGTTTCCACCCTAGTGCCTTCACCATCACACCAAACTGGCTCTCAGTTAATGAATTAATCTATTTATTGTAATTCATTTTGATCTGCCAATACTCTAATGTCTTTATTGATTTTATCTTATTTTGTTATAAGATACCCTGATTTCATTTCAATTAATTGGCATATAAATTAATTTGAAAAAACTGCAGCCACATTTTTGGGATTCCACCTCTAATTCAGTCAAGTTTATTTCATTAATGTCTGCATTCCAATCTGGGTGCACTGTTACTACACTGAAGATGGCGATAAATTTATCAATTTCTCAGGTGATGAGGACTGCAGTTAACTGATAGATGTGCCCTCCCCAATAATTCACACAGCAGGTGAAAGTATTTTTTACAAGGTGCTTCAGTCTTTTTTAATGCTGCATGGCAAATTACGAGACATAACACTTGAATAAAACTTGGGGTATCTCAATCGCCCTGAATGTGCTTCATCAAATTGGTGTTTTGGGGAAACTAACGACATCAGTTGGCTTGGTAGTAAATTCTAAACAAGAACATGACCACCACCTCCAGTTTACCCTGATGATAGTTAAGGTTACATTCCTCTATAAGAGGGAAAAAATAACTATCAAACTGATTCATAGCTATTTACATTTTGCTTGTAAATATATACATACAAATGCACATTGAATGGTTTATTTTATTTATTTTTATTTTATTAAATTTATACCCCGCCCTTCTCCAAACGGACCCAGGGCGGCGCACAGGAATATTAAAATACATACAAAATCACGTAAAAAATTTAAAAAACTTATTTGATGAACATCCTGCGCTAAAACCAAATTAAAATCCCCAGAATTTAAAAAACTGTCTAAAAGTCATTATGGAGGTTACGCTAGGCCGGCTAGATGGAACAAATGTGTCTTTAGGCACTTGCGGAAGAGGCGGAGGTCGGAGATGGTGCGATAAATGCATTATAGGAAGTAATATATACATTTTGTATTATATACACAAATCTGTAATTCCTGAAACAAGGCAACTGTAAAAAGAAACAAACTAATAGAAAAAAAGAGAATTCGATTCTTGGTCTGCCAAAAGAACATTCCTTTTGTTCAGATTTCTTTTCACTTCAGAAAGTTCAAAATACAAGGTGAATTTTTGGTGAGTCTCTTTTTCTGTTTCATAGGGTATAAATGGTGAAATCTTGGTACAAGTAAGCAAAATTAATATTTATTGATAACTTTGTCATTATTAAACTTGCACAAAGATTTTGCTCAAGCAATAAAAGGGGGGAAATAGTAAAGACAGATGTTAAGATGATACAACATATGGCAGAACTATGAGAAGGTTTAGAATTGAAGGATGATAGTAGAAGTTATGTGTTAGTAAAACTAAAAATGAAAATGAAATGTAATTATTAGGAATAATACTGTTATGTTTATTTGTATTGAACTGTATGACACCCAGGAATCAAACCATTTATGCAATGAGATGTATAAGAATAAAAAACTTAAAAAAAAGATTTTGCTCAAATCTCACTATTATATGTAGTATCTTGTATCACATATAAACTGATATTGTAGGTTCTCTCTGTGATATGTCCCAAATGTATAGTTAGCTGTAATTTATTTTTTTAATATTACAACTGTCAAATATGAATGTTTAAAAAAGCATTAAGAAAATATTCCAATTTGTTCTGGGTAATTGTTCCACTTTTTTTCATACTGAAGTCTTGAAAACCAATAAAGCATGTCTCTCCCAAAGGATGGAGTATGCTTGTAAGTTTTCTTAATGCCATTAATTTAGAAGGCAAATTCAACAAAGAGAGTTTGTTTTCTAGAACCGTACTCTATAAATGTTGGATAAGGAAAACATTTAGGTTAATAGGACTCAATGGAGTATTCACAACAATCTGTGCAAAGAAGATATGATTAAACCTGCTGAGTTTTCAAGAAAGCAGTGCTCTCCACAAAGCACTTCCGAAATCACGTTTTACTCTAAGTCACTGTAGGTTAAGTCCATAAAAGAAACGCTTGGAGACCTTTAATGTAGAGTAGAACACTGGCCTTGTGCAAGTGATATTTTGTAGGTATTCTCCAGATAGCTCTTAAGCTAAATATGAATAATGGTGGGGGTGAGAAAAGTGATTATGCAACATTAAAGATGAAGGACAGAAATTTAATGGCTGCTATAACATTCTCTCTGAATGTATGCAAATCCCTTTCCTCCATATTAGAAGAAAAATTAAGGCACACAATTAAACCTCATATGGAATTTGCACTAGCCCATATGGCCTATATTGTATTGGATAGGGCCTGTTAAATATGTAATTTCTAAGCATACATGCCACCTTATTTCTATAATCATGGATCACATTGTGTAATAATTACACTGTACTGGTACTGATTTGCTAATATGGTATAGGCCACTAGATATGGTGGTTAATTGAAACATGATTGGAGGTACACAAAAGGTTTGTATCAAAATTTTCATGAAGTCCATGACCTATATAAATTAATTAAAAAGATAACAGTTCTGCAATCCTACAGTATTGAGAGCAATTACTTGTATTGCAGTGTAAACACTAATCTGCAGTTCACAAGTGTGACATGTGTCAAGAATATTGAATATTTACTGGACAACTATTAATCTTATTGATTTGTGGCACAGTTATTGCCACAAAGAAGGGCCAAAAACCTTTGCATATGGTTTCCTTTACGAGCCAAGAGAATTTATATGAAAGAGCAGAGAACTACTTTTTCTGTGACAAGATAACTAGGGTTATTTGATAAGCAATTTTTACAATAAAGCAAATGTAAGCAAGTTACCAGGAGGACTTAATTAATCTCTCTGGATCTAAAATACCGTATTTTTCGGAGTATAAGACGCACCTTTTCCCCTCTAAAAACAGGCTGAAAATCTGGGTGCGTCTTATACATCGAATACAGTATTTTTTGCCTCCTGGAACCCCACCTTCTTCACCAAACTGGCTGTGTCTAGTCTTATGGAGGCTTCCAGAGGGCTCCTGGGGGCTGGGGAGGGCAGAAATTAGCCTCAAACGGGCCGTTTCCCCCTCCCCCAGCCCCCAGCAGCACTCTATAAGCCTCCATAGAGCTATGCATGCAATTTATTTGACATAAAAATGGTCCGTTTTCGCGATAAATGGGGCAGGTTTTTTGCTCATTTTTTATCCCCCCCCCGGAGCATTCTGCAAGCCCCCCCAAAGGTTAGTTATGCTTTTTATTTGAAGAAAATCGGCCCCGTTTTCGCGCAGAAAGAGCAGTTTGGGGAAGTATGCAAAGCGCAAAAAAACCCTTTTTGCCTCCTGGAACCCCACCCCCTTCACCAAATTGGCTGTGCCGAGGCTTCCAGACAGCTCCTGAGGGCTGGGGAGGGCAGGAATTAGCCTCAAACGGGCGATAAATGGGGCGGGTTTTTTGCTCATTTTTCACACACACCCCAGGAGCATTCTGCAAGCCCCCCCCCCCAAGGCTAGTTATGCTTTTTATTTGGGGGGAAAACGGCCTCATTTTCACGGAGAAATGGGCTGTTTTGGAAGTTTGTCCCATGCAAAGGCTCCCCCCCTACCTTTCGGAAGGCTCTTTAACTGTTTCTGAGCAAGCAGAAACTAAGTTTTAAGGTTTGTCAGCGATTTCCTTCTGCAGGACATAAATACACCTGAAAACATCAACCTCCCTACCTAATCTCTCTCTCTCTCTGTATTTTTCGGAGTATAAAATGCACTGGAGTATAAGACGCAACCAAGATTTTGAAGAGGTAATTTTTTTTAAAAAAGCTTTTGCACTCTGCAGGCCTCTCAAACCCTCTGCACACCTCATTTTTTGTGAAAAACGGAGCATGCAGAGTATTTGAGCTCCTGAGGGCTGGGAGAGGGGCAAAAATAAACAAAAAATGGCCCTTTTTTGTGAAAATGGGCCTGTTTTTTTGCCCAAAACAGGACATACATAGCCTTTAGAGGCTTGTAGAATGCTCCTGGGGACTGGGGAGAGGGGGGAAATGAGCAAAAAAATGTCTTTTTTTTTTTTGCAAAAACAGAGGATGTATAGGCTTTGGAGGCTTGTAGAGTGCTCCTTCGGACTGGAGGGGCATAAATGAGCAAAAAGCGGGCCATTATTTGCTCATTTTAGGCCTCCCCAGCACCCAGGAGCACTTTGCAGGCCTCCCAAAGCCTCTGCACATCCATTTTTCGGTTTTTGGGAGGCCAAAAATGCTGTATACAGTGTATAAGATACACTCAGATTTTCTCCCTCTTTTTTTGTGGGGGTGAGGAGGTGCGTCTTATACTCCGAAAAATACGGTACCCACTTTCAGGGAAAGCAATATTATGAAAATGGCAGAAAGGGAATAAGAAATAATAAGTTAAAGAAATAGAAAGAACCAGATAATAAAAGGAGATAGAATCACATGTAATTTAACATCGATCAATATATTTCTCCATATCCTTTCAAGCAATCCTTACTTCTACCACATCTATCCACTCCTTCACACGCTGCATTTTATTCTTTGACCTTCTCGCCTCTCTTTTCTTGAAGATCTCATCAGATCCATTTAAGCATAAGCTCTCAATCTTCCCTTTCCTCTTGACTCATTTACTCGTAGATTTGTTTAACAGACACGTCGTCATCATCCAGCATTATTGTTCTTGACATTTTGCAATTCAAATTCATTCGTTCCCTTTATATGACCAAACCATATTTATATTTACTTGCTTCCATGTTCCATTTGGAAAAGATAAAAATGCATATAAGAGACATACGATAGAATACAAATTTCAGGAATAAAGGAACCAAGCTACAAAGATGAGTCACGGTATGCTAGTCCCAGTGGCATTGTTTTATGTGTACTGGTGTTGAGTGTTAAAAATCTTATAAGATTAAATGGATACCTGGTAGCAAAAAAAAAGTTAGATGAAATAATTTTCAAACTACTTAACATTGCAAAGCATGTATTAGGCTGGGGATTGAGGTGATGCTTGAACTCCGGAAGTAGAGAAGGTTAAAATCACATGAAACCCCTTTGTAGTTAGGCATTATGCAAAAAATGATGATCTATATCAGCAGCCCCCAACCTTTTGAGCATAAGGGACCAGCTCCATGGAGAGAGGTTTTTCCATGGACCAGAAGGGTTTTGCATGGTTCACTTGTTTGCGTGGACCGGTTGCTGGCATGCCACTGACCTTTACTGGTCCATGGACCAGGGACTGGGGACCCTTGGTCTACATGACCTATGGATACAATTGAGAAGGATACTCCATGATTGTGAAAAGCACAATCACAGTCACTATTTAGCATATATCCAAATTCGTGCATGAACATTTGCAGTAATCAGTCATATTGAATTAAAGATGGAAAAGTAAAACGATTTCACACAAGATTCATAGTTTAGTCAATAAAATAAGTGGAAAAGTAAAGGTTTCCTTTGTCCAGTTGTGTCCGACTCTAGGTGGTGGTGCTCGTTCTGTTTCTTAGTCAAGGGAGCCAGTGTTGTCCGAAGACATTTTATGTGGTCATGTGGACAGCATGACTAAATGCCAAGGTACAAGAAATGCTATTATCTTCCGACCAAAGTGGTATCTATTTATCTACTTGCATGTACATGCTTTTCAACTACTAGGTGGTCAGAAGTTGGAACAAGTAACAGGAACTCATCCCATTGCACAGCCTTTAGGTCTTTGAACCCAGGGTGTTTAGTCAATGGAGACAGGCAATTCAAGTCTCTTACAGAACTTATCAGAGCTCAGTACAGTTATAAAAGAATACTAAAGAAAGTTATATTCATACATATGAGGGTTTTCCTATATGGCAGACATACAATGCACAATGTTTAAAAATGTGAACAGGAAATGTGATGCTTTCTGAATAGCACCGACAAATGTCAGAAAACTTTTCTAATGTTTTCAGTTATTATGACTACAATTGTAACCTCTTATAATCTATTATGAATTTTGTTCACTGACTTTCACACTTCTCCAAAGGCAGGAACAGGAGTATTTTAAATAAATGACAATATTGTATCATTGTTTATAGTTAATGGAGTTCGTTATTCAAGGCTACCACATGTTATAAACAAATGTGCTTGGGGAAAAATCAGAATAGGCAAAAAGGAATTACGGGGAGCAGAAGAAGAACAGAGAAAAAAGAATTAATTAGTAAGTTTTAGAAAACCAGAATATGTTGAATAGCAGATAAAAGGTAAAATAAAGGATTTAAAAGTGGAATGAAAACTAAGGGTGAAGTTACAGAGCCAAAAGAGTTCTGCCCTAGATAAACAGCTACATGATGATGATGATGATGATGATGATGATGATGATGATGATGATGATGATGATGATGATGATGATGATGATGACGACCTGACCCTCGAAACTTTATGGATGAAACATGTAACAGCCATACCCATTGTCATCAGGGCACTTGGTACCATGTCCAAAAATTTTATAACGTATATCAACAAATTGCAGCTTCCTGCAATAACACCAGTGGAACTGCAAAAAACTGCGCTACTCGGAACATTAGAAGGTACTTGGTTGATACCTAGGAACCTGGCAACAAACCGTATTAACCATTAGCACCAGTCAATGGTATTTGTGATGCATTTTTGAATGTTCAGTTGACTGAGTTTCATGCTTAATGAATAAAGTATAATAATAATAACAACAATAACAATATCAATACAAATAATTTTTAAAAATCCAAAGGGGTAGGCCAAAGTGTCTAATTTGAACTTTTTCATCTAATTATGTCTAGCTGGATGATAAGGGAAGTTAACTCGTTGTTGGCTTTTTCTTCACACCAATCAGAAACTAAGGATTCCTGCCCTTTCTCTTTCTTTCTCATATCTTGACAAAAGATTGATCATCCATGCTTGTGAGCTGAAGTTATGAATAAATTGTAGTCATCTCCACAGATACAGATGTAAGGCTCCTACTGTTGCACTTCCTGACCACAAAACCAATTGAATTATGTACTGTCACTGTAGCACCTAGAAAATGGAGCTATCCATTATACTCAACTCCCATAAGGCTTTCAAAATTCATAGAGAAGAACATGCTAAGTTTCTCATATGTTAATAGGCTGTGACACAGCATCGTTCTTCAATAATGGCAATAGAAAGCAGTTCTTTCTTCCACAGACCAAACGTAAATGGGCCTTATTCCATAATAACAGATTTGTGCGCCATATGGGAAGGCATCCTAGTTTCCAAAATTGATTAGGGCAGAAAATCTCTATTTACTAGGAGCAAAAAGGTTTCACCTACATTACCTCCGATAAATAATGTGGCTGTTTAAGCTTAAAGCAAGCCTAAAGCTTACTTGAGTGTGATGTTTTATGAATGTCCAGGTTAAACTATCACTTGTCTACCATTTATTTGGAACAAATAAAGTGATATAAAAGGAAACATAATGCAAGATGAAATTGAAGTGCCTTGGTGCCTACTTTATATATACCTACAACAGTGAATATGAACATTATTTTCCTCAGGCGCTGAAAGGGCAAGCGCATGCTGACCCCTGCTGAAGTCCTCGACTTGCGACTGGTCCTGAAGTCCTCAACTTACGACCGGCCACAAGTCTTCAACTTTACGAATGACAGCTAGCAACAGCAGCCATGTCTGATTGACCAAGACGCGACTGGCTGAAAGCGGGTTGCCAAGGCTTCCCTATTGGCTCCCTGCTTGACAGCTCCTGTATAAATAGCTGTCAGGCAGGGAGGACCCTATCTACTGTGTACATAGCTATCTTTGTGGTGTTCTTACTAAATAAACAGTTGTGTTCAGCCTATCTCAGTTGCCTCACGTTTTCTCTAAGTCCAATCTTAACAACCCCCATAATTCAATGCTTCCCCACGCAGGCCCTGCCCCATGCATGGATGCAGAACACACACACGCCGTTCCAGGAGGCTTCAGGGAGGCCTGCTAGCACCAAAACAGGGGGTGGGGGTGCGGCATGCTCCCAATTTTGGTTCTAGCAGGCCTCCCTGAAGCCTCCTGGAACCAAAAACACGGGGGCACCTCCCCCACAGATGCACGCCTGATCCACCCCACCCCCCGCACATGTGTGCACATCTCCCAGCAGAGAATCAGCTGGCCAATAGGAGGCACGCGTGCAAGCGCAGCGGAGCTGACCAGGACGAGAGTTTGGGTGCTCGCAGAGATGGCTCCGCATGCCACCTGTGGCACTTATCCCATAGGTTTGCCATCATAGCCCTACAACAATAAAGTAATGTTTTAATCCCTGATCTAACCTTCTTGAAGGACTGACACTAGTTCAGCTAATAATAAAAATGAGTTGACTAACAAATAGGTAACATGACTTCAAACAGCCATGTAGGATAATTAAAATACATCAACGTTACAAAATTATTATTTGGAGTGGGGGATATTTTAGAGTGTTTGTCTTAAAAACAAATTAAAAAATCAAAGAGATATTCGCTACTAGTATATGTTTGGGAGCATAGTATCATATAAATGAGTTGAAGGTCCCAATCGGTTAATATTTCCAGAACTTTAAGAACTGTATCCAAGAGAAAATCATGACATTGAAAAGTAATATAATATATTCAAAGTTACTTTCAAGGCAACACCCACCTGTGTCATCTTTGTCACCCTCTGCAAAATTTATTTGTCAGGGTGCTTGCTTTTAATGTGCTGAAACTGCTACCTCATTTTTAAAAGCACTTTCTAGGTGTTGCCTCTGTTTATCAAAACAAACAGAGATCATTGGTTGTCAGCACTTAGCTTCATACAGTTCAGTCTCATAGTAAACCAGGGATAAACATGAGACATAAGCAAGATATATCTCTGCTGAGCAAGCAACATTACTTGGGTGCAGTCTTCATTAATCAGGATGTATGGAAGCAAATGTAGTGCAGGATTTAACCTTGAGGATTCGGTTAATTTATAACTGACTTTGCTGCTAGATCCAAGTGTGCTTGCTCATGTAGGGTAAAATAATACCATACATAGCTTTTCAGTGAAGTAACTTCAAATGTTGAAAAAACTGGCTAGATTTGTTAGATCAGTGGTCCCCAATCCTTTGGGTACCAGGAACTGGTTCCATGGAGATTTTTTCTGCAGACCAGAGGGGACATGATTTCATGTGCTGCCTGCATCCCATGGATGGGGCTTTGCTTGTTTGCATGGGCCAGTTTTTGGCATGCTGCGAACTGTTACCATGGACAAGGATTGGAGACCCGTGTATTAGACAAAACAGAATAAGTTGCTCATTTTTTTTAGCTCAGTTTTGTTCAGGCAACAAGGTATTTTTGCCTCTTTGATTATTCTTTATTCTGTATTATTGCTCCAAGATCTCATACCCTACTATGGCTTTGACCCTAATTTATGACTCTTTGTTCCTACTTTGTCCTTCAATGTTACTGTTCCTATAATTATTTTTGTTTATAATCCAAATACAATAATGCAACATTTTTACCTACTGCACTTTTTATCCTGTAACTTTGGTTGTGAGATAAAGAATATAATTATGTTTCTGTAAGGACTACTCAAAATGATAGCTGATTGCAGTTTTGGTTAACACAACAGTGGAAATACAATTCTTATTAAATATGGACATCTAGTGGCATAAAAAAAAATAAACATTTCTGTTTCTATATTCATTTTAAGCCAATTTCCAATAAAGCTCTTGAAAGAAAAATAGTGCTTAGAGATGTGATAAAAAATGTTATTAATGTTATCAGCTCTTTCAGTAAACTGATCATTTTAATTTTACTAGAATACTATTTTAATATAATTTCAGAATTTTCATAGAACTTTGGAGTTACTCTTTACTGGGTACAATCAGCATGATAAAAATAAACACAGACATTTATTTGTTTGTTTGTTTGTTTGTTTGTCATAGACTATTCCCGCATTCCCACTATTATTAATGAATAACCATTGTAATTCTGAGCATCTTGAATACTCCCATTCATAATGATTCTTCTTTATAGAGACACATGTTTAATAGGCAAAAACTATCTCAGATATTATTCTACAGCACAACTTCTATATTTATAGAATGGTAATTTAGTTTGTGACATAGCCATAGTCATCTAGCACTGCTCACACATTTCTAGTTATGCAATATTTAAAAAGAAATATAAATGTATATGCTATTCCAGGATCTGGCCCTAGGGTGCTTAGATCTGGGCCGCGGGGCCACCCTAGAAACAGCAAAGGACCGACCTGTGGTGCCTCTGCCAGTGAAAACCATGTGCGGCCCTCCAGAGCTCCGTTTTTGCTGGCAGAGGGATGCAGGAAGCCGTTGCAGTTGAAAACAGAGCTCAGGAGCCCGTTTTCTCTGGCAGAGTGCTCAGGCCATCACAGGTGCCCCAACATGAATGTCGAGCTGGCCATGCCCCACCACCCTCTGAAGGTCAAACACACTCCTGATGCAGCCCTCAATGAAATCAAGTTTCTGTGTTACTCAGTCCAAATAGTAGCTTACAAAAATGGACAAAAATATAATATAAAAGATTGAAAAAAATAAACAGACATAAACCCCATCTTTAAAGGCTTGTGTAAACATTTGAAAACCCATTCCTAAATTGTAGTAGTAAGACGCCTGCTTCAACTTCAATATTTCATAATGCCATACCTCTTCCAAAGCAAGATAATACTTTGCGAAAATATTTTATATATTTGAAGAAACTGCCTTAAAAAATAATTGAAGAACGCATAAGTAAGGAACCTACATTTCCTCTTGAAGATCTGAAAACTGTAGGTAGTTCAATGAAATATCCTAGCTCCTTTCAGGATGGGCTGTTTTAGCAACAGTGCTACAAACACGGTTGACACTCAGTTTGGTTGGCTATATTGTATTGGTTGACATTAATACAAACTGATGGTACAGGTAGTCCTTGAGTAGGCACTCAGTGACTTTTCAAAATTACAATGGACGCCCCCCAAAACTACTTATGACCCAAAGTTTCAATATCATCACCTCGTGGCCACATGACATTTTGGATGCTCACCAACCAGCCACATATATAGCCATTTGCAGCACCCTGGTCATCATATAATCATGTTTTATGACAGTTTCCCTAGAAACCAGTTACTTCCAGTTTCCTGCAAAGACCACCCCATATCAAACAATTCATTTGCTTAAAAACAGCCACATTTGTTTAATGACCACCATATTCTCTTAACAATCGCTTTGGAAAAGGATGTCGAATGCAGGCAGATGGTGACCAGCTTTACAACTATCATCACTTACAAGTCAACCATAATAAAATCCTGCATGGCTCAGCATCCACTTACTCTCAGGCCTGGCTTCTCTATCTAAAATCCACCTGTCCTCAGTTATCATCTCAAGAAGTAATAATTTGGCTCCCCAACCATGAAGTTAAATCATTGTGGGTCTCGTGGCAGACTTCCTCAATGACAGCCCCTTACCACTTAGGTTCTTCTGGCCCCCTGCCTTCTTGTTTTATGTAAAGCTGTACAAACAATTCTATTCTAGAAAGTAAGCACATGGGCTGACTTTTATCTTCGTTGGAATTTATTTGAGGCTATTTGTTTTAGGTTAGTAGGATGTTCATTTTTACTGACGGAAACATGGTATTGATGTTCTGTGGCATATACTGTCCTTGAAAATTTCCCGGATTCTTTGTGATTGTATGATATAAAAATATATCTAGTAAGTAATTAAATAAAAGCTCCTTTATAAAGTAGAACATAATGTGTGATGAACATAGATACAAAACCCAAGAGCAGTGCCACAGTTTTCAAAAACTTTCATTCAAGTGATTTCATTCATGTGGTGATTGTTAATATTTCCCATGAAAGCTGAAACTTCATTCACTTTACAATGAGTGACATCTACTGGTCAGAAGAATCTACACATATGTTCATACATACCAATGAGGCGATAATTATTATTTTACATTATAATAATAACTTTTAATAGTCTATGAAATTAATGTTCAGCTACACCATTATCTATCATTTGCAGAAAGGGAATGAGACTTGGAATTCATCAAGAGAGCCTGTCATCATTCTGTTTGCCCCAAAGCTGTATATTTGAAACATAAAACAAATTCCTAAATAAGAAACATCATCAAAGTTTCCCTCTCATCATTCATTCAAGCCCAATTTTGTGAGTGAAAATGCAAAAGCATGCTTATGTAGGGACGTGAAGCTTATCAGAAAGGGAGGGAGGAAATTTGCACAAAAGAGGAACGAGATCATAACTTATTATGTTGTTCTATGGATCTGTCAATGCTGAAACATTTTTTCCTCACACAAAATTAGAATGTCTGAGGTTCAATTCAGTTAAAGTCCTATTTTGATTATAAGCTTCATACTAATTATTTCACGATCTCCTAAGATTGATTTTTTTCGCTGCACAAATTGTGACAAGACAACCTTGTTGCATGAACGAACTTATTTCTCTACATTAATTAATGAATATTCCCACAGTATTGTTGACATTTACATTCTGAAAATCCTAACATGATACTAGAAGGCAAAGCAACACAGGAGAGAAAAGAGGAAAAAAACTAATTAAGAATAGATTCCCTGAGAGTCATAATCAACATTTTCAATAGCTCGTATTAAAATTTCAAGATTTTTTTCCTATCAGGATTAGTATAAAAACATCTCCATAGGAACCAAAAGAGATATTTTCACGGTTCTATTACTTTAATTGAGATTTAAACCCTGCTTAATGTTAAAAACTCAAAGACCTTTGATGAACTCCAAACAATTTGACCAACAAAATTATTACAATGTATACTGCTGATCATTGCAATATCGCCACTTATTTAACAATGGCCATAGAACAGTAAAAACATATGAGATCTTTGCTTCAGCAAATACTGAAGTCTATTTATATGCAAATAATCTATCGTTATTAGTGTGAGGGAAGACGCATAAAAGCAGGAATAAGTTATCAATGGAAAACATTAATGAAACCTCTTTCAAAACTTAGAATTGTGTGAAATCACACATATACATCCTACACTAGAATAAAAGTCTGAAACACATTCACTGCCTTGAATTATATATTTAAAAGTTGATGTCATAATAATAAAATAATTTCTGCATAATAGTAAATGGTGATATTAATCTTTCAGATCAACATGTCCTGGTTCAGAATATCTCGGTCCCAAAAGTGTGAATACTGTTTTGATCATCAACTTTGAAGGAATAAAATCATTGAGTAGACAATAGGTGGAAATTAGTACAAAAGCTAGCTATTTTCCAATATCCTAAAGTTCATTTTCTGTCATGAACAATTGACCATTCCATTATACCACATTAAAGAGAGATCTTTCAACACTGTGTGTCATATATGACAAGAAGACAATATATTACTCTAAGAATTCACAAGATATGTTTCTATAGATTAAAAAAATCAGAAGCTGTGCATTACTGTAAAATTATAATATCATTCAAATTTTAGAATGTGTAAAATTCTAAAACTGTAAGATTTCATAGCAAAATTTGTTTTCTTCTTCAGTTTGTATTATTAAATTCATATTGTGAAAAGTCTAATTGAATAGTGAATCTTTATGTTTTCAGAAGTATTCTTGGGTTCTTTGTTTCACTAGTTTGATATTTTATTTAAAATTCCAACACAGAATGCCCTCTGCTTTTTCTTGGTATAGAGAATTCTAAAATCTGCTAATTATTAATACAGCTACACCTTCCACTCTGTTCCTTGTTTGGACCAGTAGTGAAAATGTATTTTGATCTCTTTTGTAAGATAACTTTGAACAAAATATATTATTTTTATCAAGCTGCATAAAAACATAAAATTGCTAATAGTCATAGAAAAGGACTATCTGTAACAGTAATTGTTTCAAGAAAAGAACATCAAAGAAAAACTGAAATTGATATAGCACGTACTGTATTTTGATAGGTAAACTTGTATAAGAGCTGCAGGAGAAAACTATTATTCCATAATTTAAAGATAAGCATAATCAAAATTAAACAAAAAGCCTGGTTATTTTACCAAAATAACATTCATGCTACAGTAGCAGACTCAGATATTGAATTATTAGAGACATGTTGCCATTACATACAGCAGTACATACTAGAGGTGGGTTACTCCCGGTTCGGCCCAGATTGGTCGAACTGGTAGTGGCAGCGGCAGTGGCACACCCGCTCAGATGATGGGCATGCGCAGAAGCATCATGCACGATCATGCATGCAAGCACAAGTAAACTGGTAGTGCTGGGGTTTGAAACCCACCTCTGTTACGTGCTGAGAAAGGGGGATGTTTCAGCATACTCAAGGAAACACAGATGTCGCAGAACTACAAAAAAAAAAATATTTAGGAAAAGCAAATTTAAGGGATACCAAAAAGACTCCAAACAGAATAATGAGTTCTAACCTTCCTTGAATATCTATTGAGATTCTTGCAGGATAGCATCATGTTAACAAAAGCAAGTTTGACTGACTAAAAACTCTAAATATGAGCACGATATATTGCACTATGTGGCTTTATAGTTGCCTTGGAACTCTTCCTTGACACCATAAATGCTGTATTAATTAAAATGTTGGGCTAGGACTAACATTCTGGACAACCTTGGCCTAATCCTTCTCTTTCAACCGAAAAACCCTCAGGAGATTGGTGCTTTGGGAATGAATAAAGGAAATCTCCATGTATTTTATGCCAAACACATGGACAATAACTTGATAAAATTAGAAAGGTTTATATGATTGTATTCTATAATCTCTGTATATGTGGTGCCTCCTCTTTCAAATATTATAAATGCAGATGGTGGAGTATATTTTTATTTATTTTGTCAAGCATGTATAAGATAATAGATCTTGTACGTACTTATAGATCTTGTATGTACTTATACAAGATGATGATACATGAAATGGGTATGAATGGAGTTGTTAGTACAGGGACAGTAGGCACATTGGTGTGTTTATGCACGCCCCTTACAGACCTCTTAGGAATGGGTGAGTTCAACAGTGTAAGGTTAAAGTTGTGGAGGTTTGGTGAAGAAACTACCGAGTCAGGTAATGCATTCCAGGCATTGACCATTCTGTTGCTGAAGTCATATTTTCTGCAATTGAGTTTGGTACAGTTTACTTTAAATTTGTATCTATTGTGTGCTCGTATATTGTTATGGTTGAAGCTGAAGTAGTCAATGACAGGTAGAACATTGTAATAGATAATTTTATCTTATGTCAGACTGAAAGTGGTGTACTTCTAAGTTGTCTAGGCTCAAAATTTCAAGTCTGGTAACATAAGTTATTCAGTTGCGAGCAGTGGAGTTGAGGACTCTTCTCATGAAATATCTCTGGACTCGCTCAATTGTATTAATTTCTGATATGCAGTGTGGGTTCCAAACAGATGCGCTGCACTTGACAATTGGTCTAGCACAGGGGTCTGCAAAGTCGGCTCTTTTAAGACTGGTGGACTTCAACTCCCAGAATTCCCCAGCCAGCCTAGCTTTGCAGACCCCTGGTCTAGCAAATGTTTTGTATGCTCTGCTTAGTGGTACAGTGTTACCAGAGTTCTTAACCTACACAGGGTTAGGTTAAGAACTCTTAGTGTCTTGGCAATGTTGTTACAGTGGGCTATGGCAGATCACTTAGATACTTAGATATAGGATTGTATTATTTAAAATAATTGTTTTTTTTTAATAGATATTTTTATTTTATTTTCGGTTTTCACAGTAAATAACAACATATATACTATTACTTAGCCAACATCATATTATATTATTAAATGTTTACATCATTCCATTTTACCATCATTTCATTTTACCATCAACACCCAGAAAACTCCCAGAGGGCTCTTCTGCTCTCCATACACCATATTTGTGCCTTACCCATCATTTTCTTTCCCCTCTCTCCTCCTCCTCCCTACCTCCTTTCTTCCCTCTGACGCCCTTCCCTTCTCTACTTCCCCTTCCTCTCTCCTTCTCCTCTCTCCCCTTTCCACTCCTCCTTTCTCTTCTCCTCTTCCCCCTCTTTGCCCTCTCTCCTTTCTCTCTCTTCTTCCCTTACCTTTCTACTCCACACTCTTCGTCTCATTTACTTGGTGTATTTCGGCCTCGGAGCCAGTTCTATTTTGTGTTGATGGTATTTATAATTTCAGATTTAAGGTTTATCGCTCAATTTTCATATCAATTATTACAATTCTTATGTCTCAGTCCCAAATCTTGCTAGTTGTTTTAATACCCTTTTAAGTAAAGCCTAATTGTATAATAATGTTCTATTTATAAAACCAAACAAAAAAGAACCAAAAACAGTATAAGTAGATTTAAATAAATTTAAATATAAGAAGGCCTAATCGGGTATCCATAAATTCTGTGCCTTCCAGAAGTGGTTATTATTCATGGATTATCTCATTTTATTAATTTTAAATCTAACAATTTATCCTGTGATTCAATATCAGTATCCACAAGTCTTATCAAGTATTCTAGCCTCAATCTATTTTTTCTTTAATAATATCTTTAAATCCTATTTACTATTAATATCCCTTATTTAATCCCCTCATATCTCTATAGATTCCATATAATTATCTGAAATTTTGTGTAGTTGTTAATTGATTGATCATTTACCAAGAGTGATAGTATTCTATAACCATCTTAATCGCATACTTCCCCATCTATAGATAAGCAAATATATATCATTCACTAACACATAATCTTTCTATAACCATCTAGATAGCATAATTTCCCATCGATAAATAAACAAATATATATCATTAACAAAAACATTTACCAAGAGTATTCTATAACCATCTTAATAGCGTAATTCCCCATCTATAGATAAGCAAATATATATCATTCACTAACACGTAATCTTTCTTTAACCATCTAAGTAGCATAGTTCCCCATCGATAGATAAACAAATGTATATCATTAACAAAACCTTTACCAAGAGTATTCTGTAACCATCTTAGTAGCATAACTCCCCATCTATAGATAAGCAGATATATATCATTCATTGACACATCATTTTTCTATAACCATCTAAATAGCCCAATTCCCCATCTATAGATAAACTAATATATATCATTATCAAAAACCTAATCTTATTATAAGCATCTATAGTTATTACTAACAATCAATTATTTAATAATCCTTGATGGTAATTTAAACCCAGCCTAATTATTTCTCATCAAGGGATAAAAGTTCCTCTTTTCAGCCGTTGTCTCTCCAAGGATGAATTAAATTTGCCTCTTTTAAAGTCCACATTCTCCATCGGCTTTTTTTCCTCTTCTCAAGTTCTTTATAAACTTCCATTGGCACATTGTGATCCTGTATAGCTGTACAATCATAGTGCTGACCAATTCTTTTCCTCAAATTTGATTTGATATTTTCAAATATCAAGTGTATCTCTGATGTGATTTCCTCTATCTTTTGTTCTCCTTTTCCTTCCTTTTGCCAGACAGGTTGAAATTCAAATTTCTGATGGGATCTTGGTCTTATCTCCTCTCCTGGATCTTCTCCCTTGTCTTCAGTTAAATCCAGTCCACAAACAGCCTCGTTTTCCTTTTCTTCTTTAATTTCTCTAATCTGTTCAATTTCTTCACTTGGTGTAATGTCGAGTATCGCACGAAATTCTCTCAATTCCCTCAAGATTTCAGCCAAAAGCTCCTGGTTTTCTGGAGTGTATATATCTATGTGCGTAGACATTTTGGCGAATCTGCAAACTAGGAAAAAGTAGCTCCAATTACCTTGTTAACACTTAGTTTATCTCTGTTAGTTTGTTTCTAGACAATATTTCCAGTAAATCTATTCATGTATGTCCGCCCACTGTTTTTCCAAGAGCGATACGATGTATGAAATAGTTTAAATAGTTTCAAAGTGGCTCAGTCCTTTTTGTTGGAAGGAAAACAGAGACAAAAAAAGATAAGATATGGTCCTTATTTAAGTTTAAAGATGCGCAATAGAGTGTCCAAATAATTATAGGATTGTGGAAATGCTCCAAGTTTCAAAGTTTTGAGTGAAATAAATCAAAAAGACAGAAAAAAAGAATTAGAAAAGTCAGTCATAATCCAATCCTTTTCAGCGCAAACGTAGAGTAACTATTATCAGTTCAGTCGGCCATTTCAAAACATTCTGTGAAGCTGAGAAATCTCACACTTCAATTTAAGTTCGCCGCTTATCTTTAACTTCAAAGCTTTGGTAAAAAAAAAGATTTCTTAGCAGAGTGTTTCAGAGATCAAATAAAGTACCTTCCCGATGTATTCCAGCAGATTTTTCCCTTTCTTGTTTCAAAGATTCTCCTTCGCCTATGGTCCACCCTCCAGAAAGGGGGGGGGGATGCGATTCGTCTCCCTTCAGAGATTTTGCTTCGTGTCGGGCAGGGATCTTGCGTGGTCCCTGCACCCAGCGAAGATTTATCTCCTAATCACCACCTCTCCGGGGTGGCTTAGATTCCTTATGGAATCACGGGGGAGGCGAATTCCAGCCGGGTCCCTGCAGTTTAGGGAGCCCGGTTGTGTCGGCTCGGGAGGCTCCGCCTTCTTCCTATTTAAAATAATTGTTTAAACAGTCATATTTCCATGCACCAGCAAGTTATCAACCTGTCCTTGTCTGTATTGGAAGCTATAAGCATAAACTTTGGATGGTATGCATATGAAGCTTCATCCATAGAAGCATTGTTTCAATAAGAAACTTTGCCATATGTGAAACAACCACAAGTATCCCAAGACTCAGACATTTACAGTTACTGGTACATATATTCACTATACTACTCAGAATCAGAACAAGTATATTACCAGTCCTTTGATGAGAACAAAGGAAGAGACATGTTTGACCTTATAACTTAATTTCTGTGCTTTTAAATATTAAATACTTCTTATAGATCAATGTATTTTCTTAAAGGGCTTTCACCTTTGGTAATTACGATTATAATTTGCTGCTTCTAAATACTCTTATTTAATTCAATCCTTCCTCAATGCCCATCTTTCTTGTGATGGTAATTACCCAACTGTAAAGTCCTCAATTTTTTCTGTAGCTGAGCCTGAATATGATTGTCTCTATGGCCTTTGCTAATACTATCTACAGTATGTAAAATTTTAGGTTGCAATTTGTTCTTTGTCAGGTTTCATGCACCTCAATGGTCTTATATACATAGCTGAATAATAAGTAAAAATTTCTTTATTTTTCCTTTGAAAGGTTTTGCCAAGTTCACAAAAAACATCAGAAAGAACAAATATTAGTCCAATTATGCAAAATTACAGAGCTCAATGAAAGGGAAAACATGAAATGTCATACAATGGAAAGTTAGTGGTGTTGATTCTCTCCTACCAGGAAAATCAGTTCCATAGACAACTAAACAAATAAAGAAGAAATTCAAAATATAGAATATTTTTATTCTTTTCTGATGAAAAGACCAATGTTTCCAGTAAACATTTCAAAAGTGTACTAGAAGCACAGCTTATATACCAGTATGACTATCTGAATTTCATTCTAATTTATTGTCTATTGTTTTGCAAGAGAAATTATGAGAACTAAACCATGCATTAATTAAATGCCATGTGGTCAATTAGTCCATTTGGGAACAAGTCAAATGTAACTGCTAACTATAATAGCTAAGGAAACTCTCCCTACTGAAATCATATTATCTCCAAGTGATGATTGCTGAAGACTTATCATGGCCGTCTGAAAACATCACAAAAACATCTAGTCTACTATTCTACAGTAGATGTAAGAGTAGCAGATTAGAGGACGGTTGGAAGGTTGAAATGACAGGGAAAGGACAGGGATGTCAAACTCTCATCATCACATCGTCACATGATGTATCGCAACTTTTCCCCCTTCGCTAAACGGGGCATGTGCGTGGCCAACATGTGACACATCCGCCCGCAGGCCTCAAGTTTGATACCCGTGATCTGAGCTATTTTAATATTCTGATTTATGCCTATGATCATAGTTACATAGGAAAGTAATTTTAAATGTAAGATAATTAAAATGAATGTGAAGGTTATCTAGAATTTCACAAAAAAGGAACGAACAATGAAAAAATGGAGGAACATTGTAAATCTCAATTTACAATGAAATTTTTGTACTTAAGAGAGTCCGTTGCTCTGAATATTCAACTAAAAAAATGTATCATGAATGGAAAGCTTGGAAAAAAGCAACTAACTTAATCTATATGCATTAAAGGAAAAAAGAATTCTTATATAGCATATTCCTACTCTGCATCTGATATTCCTTTTTCTCTGTTTCTTATTATTTCCACACTGTATTAACATTTGAAGTTCTCTCATGAGAGGAAGAGAAAGGGGCATCTGTACTCATATTAAATGTGGTTCAGGAGAATTTTAAACAAGGCAGTTGACATGAGTTCTTCATTAATACTACTGTAGTCCAAAATATTAAGCGGTTTGTTGCTTTCCTCAAGAGATTTCAGCACACATTAAAACATCTCTAGCAAGTTCTTCCATGCTAAAAGAACGGTAGAAAAAGACTGCATAAAGCACTGTGCCAACGTTGTCAAATGTTCACTAGGAACAAGCCATAATTGCTTTCCCTGGCAGTTGTTTCTACAAAGACCAATTTGAATACCTCGGGAGCCTTCAGATCCTGCTACTCCAACTAACAAGTATCTGGAGATCTTCAAGCCTCCACTTATGATTTTAAGAGTTATGATACAGTAGTCAAGGGAAACACTGGGATCCACTTACAGAAGTCCCTTTAGATAATATTTCATTTCCAAACAAATGTGGTGCAAAAGAGAAAGGCATACTTATTACAAATAACCAGGGAACTATTATCTGAAACATCACCAAAACAAACAAAAATTCTGTTCGATGGATTATAGGACGTTTTATTCTGAATTTGATGAGTTCTCTCATATCCAGGCAAGGTTAGCATTTTAGTGAACAATAGCTGTCAATTAGTGGTGGGATTCAAGTGGTGTATAACAACCGGTTCGCTGAGCGCACACTTTGCACTCCAAGTGCACATAGTGTATTTGAAAAGTCATCTTCCACTATAGCCCCAGTGCAAAACAGCTGAGGCATGGCAATTCACTCTGAGGGGCAAGCGGGCAGGCCCAGCTGAAAGTTGGAGAGAACTGGTTCACTCCCAGCTGATCATTGGAACTACTGGTTCACCCAAACTGGTCAGAACCGGTAGAATCCCACCCCTGTTTTGAATCCCCTTCATGCAAGAACTTCACAGCATCCTCAAAATTTGCTTTATAAGAAGAGAAGTCAACTTATATATCATTGCACTTCTCTCAGGAAAAAATAACCCAGACTTTTTAGTCTGTCATCCTGCATCTTTCTATTCTATGGCATGTTCATGGGCTCAGATTCTGTAGGATAAGAAATTAGAAAAGCACCATCTATGGTGGTAGAAGAGACATGATACTAAAGTCCAAGAAAATCCAACAATATCATATTTTCATGGCATAAGGCATTAAAATACTGACTACCTATTACAAGTATAGACCATAACCAGGTAGTGTTTTGAGAGCTAGTGTAAAAGCTATTATTCTGCAATAGCACAATGAAGTTATCGATAACATCTTTTTTTGTAATCATGTTAGCTATGATATAAAGTTGCTCAATTCAAATGGAACTCCATTCCACACCAGCAATTCCCCATATTATACTGCATCTAATAATTACTACTTTAATATCCATCTAGGTACCTTGGGTACCATTTGCACTGCCTTTCAAAAGTGTGCTGAGTCAATGAATAGATCATGGTAAAAGCCCAGAATCCCTATTCAAAACTTTATTATTCGACTTTGTGCTTTTACATATGCAGCCTAAGAGTACAGATTAAGAACTTTAAATACTTTCAGCTATTTTGGAATACAATGTTACAAGCCAAAAACTAAATAGAAGATATAATTAATTTTCACAGTACAGTAACTGTTATATTAAAAGGGACTGGACAAAGTCATAGAAAAAGTGGACACAACTATCTTTATGTGATCTGTCCAATTAATTTTGAAAATAAAATTTATTTTTTACTTCAAGTAATTTCCTGTGTGAATGTGAATGTGAATGAGTTTTAGCAATGATTCAAAGGATAGCTCTTAGAATCAACGCAATGAATGAATAGCTGTACATTGTTTCACGTTATTACTAATTAAGTGTTAAACATCAATCACATAAAAATTTCACTAAGTCAAAGCTCATATCATCTACCAAATACAATGTAACAGAAATAATGATAGATGAGACTAAACACACAATGTTAACTGATTAAGCAGAGTTGGCTGCATCTCTCTCTCTCTCACACACACACACACAAACACACATCTATTCTTTCATAGTAGCAACATAGTAGCAACATTTAAAGCAAATATTATTCTTAATAATGTTGAATATTTTAAGATAGTATTTAAAATCATAAAGTAGCTTTGTATTTTATATTAGCAGTAATTTTACTGAAATAAAAATGAACATTTGCTAATCCATTGCTATATTTTAATTTTATTTCTATATACAAGGGTCTCATATCAACAAAATGCCTACTTATATCCACAGATCCTTTAGGAAACAGAAGATCTTTCCATTGTGCCAATGGCCTTTATTTATTGGGACAAACTGTGTCTACAATGAATCCTACCACCTCAGTCTCAGAACAGTGATTGCCACTGATGCATTAAGAGGTACGTGGTTTTTTTTTTTTTAGAGAAATGAGAAGGAAATTTTCCTTCTTATCCAAAAAATTGTTTGATCACGGGATTTGGTTCAAGTGGGCGATGCCCGAAGGGATGCTGGTGTTCTGGGAAGGAGGAAGAGTGAAGATTAAAACAGTTGCTGAAGCGGAAGCCTTTCTTAAAAAACATTCCTCTGTCCTGGGGGAAGATCCAGGGGGGGCGGAGGGGGCCAGGCGGGAGAAAAGTGTCGTTGGCTTACCTGAACGATCTTCTCTGTGAGCTGCGAGGAGAGTCCAACGATGGGTTAATTCTGCCTGATTGCCCTGGACTGGATTGATTTTCTTGAAGCCACGCCTCTTCCTGTGTGCTTGCCAGAATTTCAATATAGGCGTGGACCAGTAGTCCGTTCTTGTTGGTCTCAAGGTGTCCAACACTCCTGGTGCAAGGTAACAGTCTGTCAAGATAGCAAATAGGTGAAGAAGCAGTACAAACAACAAGGTGTAGGAATCTACTGCTAGAGCAAGGGCGGGTTTGGACTCTCCTCGCAGCTCACAGAGAAGATCGTTCAGGTAAGCCAATGACACTTCTCCTGTGAGCTGCTTGGAGAGTCCAACGATGGGAAGTGCCCAAGCCAAACGTTCCCAGGGCGGGAAGTAGAGTCACTGGTAGATTCCGTCGCTAAGTGAACCTGCTGCAAAACTCTGCGACCAAAGGCCGCCTCAGAGGAAGCAAACTTGTCCAACTTGTAATTGCGGACGAACTGGGGCGGAGAGGCCCAGGTGGCCGCCCTGCAGATCTCGCCAAGCGATGCTTGAGTAGCCCAGGCCGCTGAAGTCGCTGCGCTTCTGGTCGAGTGTGCCGTGATGTTCGGAGGCACCCGTTGAGCTTGTTGAGCATAGGCCGAGGCGATGCAGGATCGCAGCCACCTGCCAATGGTGGTTGAGCTGGCCTTCCTACCCATGTTGCGAGGCTGGAAGGTGACGAACAAGGCTTCCAAACGCCGGAAATCAGCTGTACGTCTTATGTAAGTCCTGAGCGCACGTCGCACGTCCAACTTATGCCATCGGCGCTCTCTGGGATGTACTGGCCGTGGGCAAAAATCAGGTAAGATAACTTCTTGTCCACGGTGGAACATGGAGTTGACCTTCGGGACGAAGGTGGGATCGAGTCGGAGGACCACTCTGTCCTCATGGATAGCATAGAGGTCCTCCCTGACCGACAACGCCGCCAGCTCCGAAATCCTACGGGCGGATGTGATGGCCACCAGGAACACCGTCTTCAGCGTGAGGCGATTAAGGTCGCACCTTTGCAACGGTTCGAAGGGCAGGTCGATTAGGGCCCTGAGGACGATGTGCAAGTCCCATGTCGGATACCTGTGAATGACCGGGGGGCGAAGGTTGGTGGCCCCATGCAGGAAACTCTTCACGCTAGGATGCCTGGACAAGGATGAGTAGGACCCAAAGGTGAGCACGGTGGAAAGTGCGGCCACCTGACGGCGGAGAGTGTTAGCCGCCAGCCCTTGTTCAAGCCCCCGCTGAAGGAAGTCCAGCACCTCTGAGATGGAGGCTGAAACGGGGGCGAGGTTGCGCTGTTCGCACCAGGCGACGAAGGTCGACCAGGTGGCATCATAGATTCGCCTGGACGTTGCTCTCCCCCGATATGTGTTCCGCCTTGATGGAGGCCAGGTTGTCCTCTGCCCAGAGACCCAAGCGTTCGGCCTCCTCCATCAACGACCTGGAGCGAGTGCCCCCTTGTCGGTTGATGTGGGCCTTGGCAGACACATTGTCTGTGAGTAGAAGAACATGCCGGTTCTGAATGGTCAGATGGAAGTGAAGAAGGGCGAGGCGAGCCGCTCTCAGCTCCAGCCAGTTTATGCTGTGCTTGAGCTCCTCCTGCGACCACGTTCCCTGAGCGACTTGGTTGTCCAGGTGGGCTCCCCACCCGAAGAGACTGGCGTCGGTGGTGATGACCACTCGGTCCGGCTCGCGGAAGAGACAGCCCTTGGCCAAGGACTCCGCCCTCCACCACTTCAGGGACGATCGTACCTGGCTGGGGACCGGAACCGGCCTGGGAGAATCGCTGTCCTTGGCTCTTTGGTATGGTAACAGACACCACTGTAGGTGTCGCGAGTGCAGCCTCGCCCAGGGTACTATGGAGAGGCAGGAGACCATCTTGCCGAGGAGTTGCGACAAGAGGACAATGGGCGCAGTCCTGGATGCCCTCACTCTCTGTACAAGGCTGAGCAGACTTGTCACACGTTCCTGGGACAGATAAACCTGACAGGCGATGGTGTCGATGACAGCCCCCAGATGAGTTATCCTGGTAGTGGGAGTCAGGTGGCTCTTCTTCAGGTTGATGGAGAACCCGTGCTGTTCGAGGGTTCGCATGGTCAGACGTAGGTCCCTGATCGCCTGGCGGTGGCTTGACGATTGAACTACGATGTCGTCTAGGTATGCTTGGAGACGAACCGGTCGCGACCTGAGCGATGCCAGGACTGCCGCCAGAACCTTCGTGAACGTCCTCGGGGCGGAGGACAGACCGAAGGGGAGGGCCCTGTATTGGTAGTGGTTGCCCGCGTAATAAAACCTGAGGAACCTGCGATGTGCCTTTCGAACCGGGACATGGAGGTAAGCCTCCTGGAGATCTATGGATGTTAAGAGATCCCCCGGTCGAATGCAACTCAGGATGGACTGGAGGGACTGCATCTTGAAGCGTTTGTATGCAAGATGCTGATTCAGGTGTTTGAGATCTAGGATTCCCCTCCAGCCTCCCGAGTTCTTGGGTACCAGGAACAGAATCGAGTAAAAACCTGACCCCTGATGTTCTGCTGGCACCGGTTCTATTGCGTTTATCTCTCTCAGGTGGGCTACCTCCTGCTCCATGAGGGACCTTCTGAGGGGAGAGGAGGGGGTGGGGCAGCGAATGAATCGCCTGGGAGGAAGGGAGGTGAACTCCAGGGTGAGACCCATCCGAATGGTCTGAAGGACCCACTGATCGGACGTGGTCTGCTCCCAGGCCGCCTGAAACAGTTGTAGGCGACCCCCTATGGGAGCTGTCCTCTGCGGGTCACTTAAACTTGCGGAAGGGTCGGGAACCGGACCCACCTCGGAAGGGGCGTTTGGAATAAGATGAGCGCCCCCTGTCACGGAATGAATGTCTGTCTTGACCTCTATCTGCTCCCTGATGGTAGGGCCGGTGGTACTGGCCTGAACTGGTGGAGGGCTCAGAGGCACGAAAAGGCTGCTTCCGAAAGGAAGCAGAGCCCTTGCGATCGGATTTCTTGGAGACTGAGGGCATGACCTTCTTTTTGTCCTTGTTCTCCACTAGCACGGGGTCAAGGACCTCCCCGAAGAGCTTCTCCCCTTTATAGGGGGCAGAAGCGATCTTCCACTTGGAGCGCATGTCAACGTTCCAGTGACGAGGCCAAAGAAGCCTTCTAGATGTGACATTAGATGCCAAGGCCCTGGAGGCGAACTTGGCGGAACTGAGGGTGGCATCGGCGGTGTATGAAACACCTGCCATGATCTTACGTAACTCCTGTCTAGTTTTGGAGTCGCCCGCTGGTACTTTGGCAAGGAGCTGTCGAAGCCACTTGGGTGTGGCCCTTGACATAAAGGAGGCCGAGGTGGCAGTCTTAATTGCCCATGCAGCCGCCATGTGGGTCTTGTGGCAGGCCTTCTCGGACCTTTTGTCCTCCGCCTTAAGGCCCTCCAGGAGATCTGGAGGTAGGACAGACGTGGAGGTGAGGGCTTGTACCGGCGGGTCCACTGGAGGCAGTTTAAGCAGGTCCTCCAGTCTACTGTATATAGCTGTTTGTCTATATTACTGTGGGATGCTGCAGTGCCCGGCTGGGCCCACTGGCGTTGAACCAGATTGAGAAACAGCTTGGGCACTGGAACTATCTCCTGAGTCTCCTCAGGTTCCTCAAAAAGGCCCTCATTGTTATCAGAGACCACCTCTGGGGTCGGTGCAGGGGCTGTGACCTTCATGCGGGTGGAAACCTTAGCCTTGCCTAGAATGACCTTAAAGGTGGAACTGCGGAAAAGGCCTTTAAAGGCGGGTTTTTCCGGGGCAGCTTGCTCATCCCCAGAGAACTCCTGCTCAGGAGCCAGGTCATCCTCTGCAGAGGAGTCTCCACTATCCAGGGACGAATGGGGAGATGGAGACCTGCGAAAAGCCTGGCGCTCAACTACCTTGGAGGCACTAGCGCCCTTGGCTCGCTTGCTCCTATGCTTCAAGCCATCAGCAATCCCCTGGGAGATGGCCCTATCAATGATTGCCTGCATTTCAGCCGAAATTGCAGGCCCCTGATCTTCAACTGGCCTGGCCCTCTTATGAGGCCTAGAATGAACTGGGGGAGGAGAAACTGGCCTGGAAATAGGGGTGCCCTCCTCCTGAAATAGGTCATCATCACCCCCCAAGGAAGGTTCTGGGGAGTCATCCGAAGAGAATTCCTGTTCTTCCTCTTCCTCTGCAACTTCTCTGCCAAGCAAGGGAACCTCCTCAAATTCAGCCACTTGTGCTTCCTGAACAATCACTTCAGTGATTTCTTTGGTGCTTTCCTTGGCTTTACGTTGGGCCTTGTCAAATTCTTTGTCAAGGGCTTTTTGGCGCCTGGAGGCAGCCCTATCCTGTGCCTTGTCCTGCTTCTTGCCCCCGGTCTTGCTAAGGGCCTCAGAGGCAGCCTTGCTGGCCTGCCTAACGAGCCCCCTGCTGGTGGATGGCCCTGGCTGATCATGGTCTTGGGCAGTTCTTTCAGACATCCCGGGGCTGGTAACTCACCACCTGAAGACAATGAAGAACTCTCAGCAGGGAGACCTCGAAGCAGCAGGAGTGGAGAAATCGGCGAGAAAAGTGGTAGATCAGCTCCTGGGAGACTGAATAAACCACCCTCCAACGAGCAGGGATTGCTCAGAAGCAAAGGAGAGCCTGCCGGATCGTGGCCGGACAGGAGCGTTTCCTAAGCCTCAAGCTGGAGCCGGCAGATGCAGCGACGATCGGGGAAAAGTAGCAGCTGGAAATCCTCTTCGCGCCTCTGCAAACCAGCAAGAAACGGCGCCGGGAAAGCAGCTGCTCAGCAACGGATCTGGGGCTTCCGGCAGCTTTCGCGCCTAATTTAGCCGCCCCCACCTTCCTTTTGCTGCAAAAAGCGCCCGCCAATGGCTGCAGAGACCAAAAATGGCGGGCGCAGTTTGAATGAGCGGCGCGAAGCCGCTAGCACGAAGACCGGCTTCCCGATGCCGGGGAAAGGCTCCGACGCTCCAGCAGGTCAGCGCTAGGCGGCAGGGCACTCTGGCCACTGACCGAAGCGCTGCCAGGCTCCCTAGGCACTCCGAGCCTGGGGCCAGTATGCAGAGCCCGCGCGCGCCCGGGCGAACCCAGGACGCGTCGGGAATCGCTCTTCTGTGAGTCTTAAGATAAAAACTCACCGACAATCTATAAACCTAAAATTAAAATGCTTTTGGAGAGTCCAACTAGGTCCTGTTAGAAATTTCTTTAGGAGAACCAACAGAACGTGTCCAATTGGGCTCAGACTGGATTGAAATTCTGGCAAGCACACAGGAAGAGGCGTGGCTTCAAGAAAATCAATCCAGTCCAGGGCAATCAGGCAGAATTAACCCATCGTTGGACTCTCCAAGCAGCTCACAGGAGAAAGAAGATACAATTGCCAAAAGACTTAGATCAAAAAAATGATTTTGCTTGTTTTTCCTTTTTTTTTTACTAACTCTTTTTTTATTCCTTTTGTACCAGGATGTTTGTACATGTCTGCCATCTGAGAATTGGAAATGTATTATGTATTCACTTGTCTTTATCTTGGAGTATTTTTTCGGATAGATTTCTTTACTATTGTTTTATTATGTAGCCCGGGATGGGCCAGGGACTCTGACGCAAAGGTTCTCAAAATGTTTCTGTAACCCATACCTTACCCTCTAGAAAATTGTTAAAACTCAATAAAACTTTTTCAAAACAAAGACGTACGTGTTTTGTAATGTAACAATGCAAAGTGGTAGATTTATGTCTTGGAGTAAAAGATTAGGCTCTCTGCAATGATTTACGTAAATAATCTGGCATATTTTTTCCCTAGAGCAGGTTGCAAAGTTAACCTTCAAAAAGACTTTTCTACAATAGCACAGCCGAAGATGCAGCAGTACTTCAATGGGTAAGATAAGGCTGTTGGTTTTGTAAACAAATGCTCAGCATAAGGCATAAATTGCATTATGTTGCATTTTAACTCCCATCATTTCCAATTCGCATGGCCTTTACAAGCTGAACAAATGAATCATTTTCCATATATAAAACTATGGAATTATATACAAAGAAATTTTGTCTACAGTTCTCATTTCTGCATTTAATGTCCCTTCATATTTAGAAATTTCTCATCTTGTCATATATGACAAAAATTATCAGTAGATTCCAGTTTGAGTATTCTTAGTGGTGATAGTGATACAAGCCCCATGGACATTAACTCAACTCTTGATAGGTATATCAATTAATGATATAGGGTTTCCTGCCTGAGCAAGGGTTGAACTAGAAGACCGCTAAGGTCCCTTCTAACTCTATTATTCTGTATTCTAATTAAAAAGTTTTTTTATTAAACATAAGTTAAAACATTGGACACAGTGTAAACCATCCTGGCAGAATCTATGTCATACATGCTAAGATATTCAGTTATGCATTGTAGCCACCCTGTTTTTTTAAAATTTGATCCATACCGCATTTACAAAGAGGCCCAGCACCCTTTAATATCTTCATCAATGATTTGGATGAGGGAATAAATAGGGAACTCATCAAATTTGCAGATGACACCAAGCTGGCAGGAATAGCCAACACTCCAGAAGATAAGCTTAAGATACAGAAGGATCTTGACAAACTTGAACATTGGGCACTATCCAACAAAATGAAATTCAATGGTGAAAAGAGTAAGGTTCTACATTTAGGCAACAAAAACGAAATGCACAGGTACAGTATAGGTGGGACCTTGCTCAATAGCAGTAACTGTGAAAGGGATCTTGGAGTCCTAGTGGACAACCATTTAAATATGAGCCAGCAGTGTGCAGCAGCTGCCAAAAAAGCCAACACTCTAGGCTGCATAAACAGAGGGATAGAATCAGGATCACATGAAGTGTTAATACCACTTTATAATGCCTTGGTAAGGCTACACCTGGAATACTGCATTCAGGTTTGGTCGCCATGATGTAAAAAAGATGTGGAGACTCTAGAAAGAGTGCAGAGAAGAGTAAAAAGATGATTAGGGGACTGGAGACTAAAACATATGAAGAACGGTTGCAGGAACTGGGTATGTCTAGTTTAATGAAAAGAAGGACTAGAGGAGACATGATAGCAGTGTTCCAATATCTCAGGGGTTGCCACAAAGAAGAGGGAGTCAAGCTATTCACCAAGGCATCTGAGGGTAGAACAAGAAGCAATGGGTGGAAACTAATCAAGGAGAGAAGCAACTTAGAACTGAGGAGAAATTTGCTGACAGTTAGAACAATTAGTCAGTGGAACAGCTTGCCTCCAGAAGTTGTGAATGCCCCAACACTGGAAGTCTTTAAGAAGATGTTGGATAGCCATTTGTTTAAACGGTATAAGGTTCCTACCTAGGCAGGGGGTTGGACTAGAAGACCTCCAAGGTCCCTTCCAACTATGGTATGGTATGGTATGGTATGGTATGGTATGGTATGGTATGGTATTTCCAGCCATGTAGGTTTGTGTTTATCTTGTACATTCTCACATTTATCATTCTGTGAAAAGGTTGTGAATTTAGGTTTTTGGAATCAAAATTTATTAATCTTACTGTCTTGTAACTCAACAGTGATCAACCGTTGAATTAGGTCTTAAGAATTAAATTAAAACTATATAATTTGATTAATTAAATGAAGTATGTTAACAGAAAAGCTAAATAGTTAAATAAAATCAAGGCAAAAAGGAAATGAAATGGAACTTACAGTTTCAACTTGCATTTTGTGATAATACTCAGTGATTTATTCTTTTCCAACAGATACCTATCAGCCATATTATTACTAGCCTTCAAAGAAGTTTACTTTAATAGATAACTGAGTCAAAATTTAATGGAGCTCCATTTTGTGTTTTCATCCTTTATTTTATTATAGTTTTATTAATAGTTTGCTTTTGTGTATGATTTCTTTGTGATTTCATATCTTATTGAACATCACTTTGAATTTGTTTCTGAAACAGGCTAAGGAATATTTTAAATGTCTTAACTAATAGAATACACATGTCAAATATGAATTAGATATATCACAATTCTGACAAGCAAAAAAAAAAAACCAAAGTCATAACAAGTCTTTATTGTATAGCGAATATCACCTGAAACTACAAATTCCAAGTAAAGCAGACACTGTTTATCATTGCAAGAGCTGTTTTGGAATCCTCATTTAGGATTTAGCATGTTATTTATGAACCCGGTTTTGTTGTTTTACAAAGCATAAAGCTAGAGTTCCAATAGATTAGATATACGTAGCAAGGGGTTTAACTGTTCATTTGTTAGTATTCTGTGAATTTTGTTCATATCATGAAAATGTTTTATTTTGGTTTGGTGGGAGGAGTGTCTCAGATAGAAGATCCATAAAGTGGTAAGAACAACCAAGAAGATGATAGGAAGCTCGCTTCTTGTTATTTAAGATACTGCTTATAAGTGCTATGTGTTTAGAGCTCAAAGCATTGTTAGAGACCCATACCACAAGTGGTGGGTTCCTATCGGTTTGGACCAAATCAGCCTGGGTCGCTGGAACCAGCAGCAACTGAGGCATGCCATGCCCCCAAACTGGCTCTCTAGGTGGTGCCATAGGTGCCGCCATCTTGGTTTTTGCTTCTGCGTATGCACAGAACAATTTTTATTTACTCATGAATGTGTGGCGCATTCACAAGTGAACCAGCAGTACTGACTGCTGGAACCCATCTCTGCCCCACACAACCACTTCACAGTCTGTTTCTGTTGCTTCCTCTGGGAGGAGGTTTTGAAGTATTTCTAGTAGGAATACCAGATTCTGTAACAGCTTCGTTCCCTATGCTATCCATCTGGTAAACTCGCAAGATTTTCTCGCCATGTACATGTATACATCCAGAAGAGACTGTGCTGTTTCTCTGTGTCATATAATATATATGAGCATATGCATATTTTTTATATATATATTTATTTTGTCATGTTTATGTAGTGTATATTGGAGGTGGTGACCTTTTAAGAGCTGAATGCAATGAGATTTCATTTTAATGTATGCCGATTAGTGTACATTTAAAATGACAATAAGGTTATTCTAAGTATAATTGTGCAATCAGGTAACGTCATCAGTGAGACTTAGCAATCAGCAAGGAAAAAAAGTGGGGGAGGATCACAACATTCCACTATTTAAATCACATACTTAAAATTCTATAATTCTATAAAATTCAAGTCAAGGTCAAGGCCCAGTGATGGCGTGGATATATTCAAGCACTTTTCTTGGCAACAAACGTTATTAGTTGTCTAACTTCCTGGCTATAACTCTTATATTATCTGAAAGTCTTCCATTCAGGGCCTAACTAGTTATCTTAATCATCATCATCATCACCAACATCGTCGTAGCATTGGTCCCATAGGTTCAGCTTAATGAACATCATCATACACGACCATACACAGCATCTGGGTCATGTCTGCATTTTTACGGATATGACTGTAGAGCCACAGGTTGTGACAAAAATTGACCGGCTGGTCTCTAATCTGGGCCTCACGTCATCAAGGCCTAACCAGTATTGGTCCCTTTTTAGCTTCCACATACAGCACGTTTAGCCAAGGGCTACCCTCTGCTGAGGTAAATTAAACTTTTCTAACATTTCTTTAACCAGCTAAGAAGCAAGACAGCCAATATTGCATCTTATGAAGCTGTTAATAATAGATGGTAAACAGGCAGACGAATATTTAGATGACACATCCTCATTAAAATGTATGTAGATATAGTTTAGTTTGAAAATTATGTAATGTACTTACCTGGTATTTCGGTCTCAGTTTTCAATGCTTCTTCCCTAAACGTTCCACTGAGAAAAGATGCATGCCTTCTTCTAGCCACCACAGTTCGTGGAGGCATATATTCACTCTTACCCTGTGATTTCTCAAATGATTTATGAACCTCATAAGAACCCGGAGGTGGGACAGTCTATAATTAAGAAAAAGTATAAGATGAAATGAGCAGCACAAATTACGTTAGTGTAGAAAAGCTACAATTACCAGAAAAAAACTTTTTTTTTTTTAAAAAGCACCTGATATTTTAAAACATGCATATTGTAATTAAAATTTAGGAAAGGATGCAGTGCAGGGACTGCCACATCTATGATGTTCCATTTGAATTGTGATATGAACCATGGTAACATCTCTGGGCAGCATACTCACTTTGGCAAGAGCTTTTATTATTTAGTTGTTGAATGGGATGTAGGAATGACCTTGGGGGACCAGAGGAAGAGCTGCAGCCTAGACAATGGCCTGATGAACAAAATTGGAGTCCGAAAGAGGAGGGGTAATGAAAGCAACTCAGAAAGGACTCTCTCTAGTTTTCAGAAGAGTAAAACAGAGGGATGGGAGGGTTACTATGAGACTGGCAAGACTGATGTTAGCCTTACGAATTAGTCCAGACAAGCAGCACAGCCAGGGATACAGAAAAAGCTCTATCTATATTGTAAGGTTACATTAACAGAATCTTGCAAATGGGAAAGTACCCTTTCCATGCACTAAAGAAAGAGTTATAATGTCACTCTCTATAAACTAGAAAGCAGATGATCATCTTTGAAGATTTAAATAATATGAATATGCTAAGTTTAGTAAAGTATTCTTATATATTGGCCACAAAATCATGGATCTGGCTAAAACTTTGTATTTCCAGCAAAAAGGCCATAAATGTAGTTAGGATTCACTTACTGCTATGCTCATTTCTTTCTACGCTACAATGTTCAACTCTTGAATTAGGAGTTTAAGAAAGCAGACAGATGATTATATATGCTTATATTCTTAGTGCAAGATAATATATTTCCTTATTCAGCATTTCTTAATTGCACAGTTCTTGCTTGATTCCAATTGAAGTGTTACTTTATTATCGAGGATGAACCTGTTTATTTCAGATTTAATCATTTCTAATTAAATTAAAACATTTAGGCTTTCATCATTTCTAAACTCTTTCTGCTAAGTTCTATTAGTATATTAATCAACATCACATAAACATTACTATTAATAATGACAATGATAATTTGAAATTAACTATCATCAGTTGCAAGGAGCCAATGAAATTTTTAAGTGCGCCTAAACCTTCCATCAGAATATGCAAATATATAATTTTGTTTTAAATGCACAGAGAATCTCTTCACTGTTATTTTTTTTAAGGACTGGAATACTTTTATTGTCGCTTACTTGAAATTTTAAGGATGCCTTTTTATTTGTGGTGAGCAATGGCAGAGGAGAGTAAGAATACAAGATGGAAGATGCTACAAAAAGTATGAGAAAGGGATCCTCACTTGCACAAGTGTGAGCGCTGTATTTCTGTTCTTTCAAACAGCTCCTTTTTTCAAGTTTCCATGCAAAAAAGATAAGTCTGCTGATAATGTGACTCTTATAGTAGTCATATTGCAATTAACATTGTGAGGTTGCAACAAGTAGGTTTATAACTGTTTAAATTATTATCTCAATATGTTCTAAGCACAGCAGAATGGTAAAAAATACAGCCATCAATCACACAAGAAAAAAACCAAGAAAAAGCAAAAATTAAATTAAATATTTTATATCTATTGTAAAATGAACAGCTGCTTTTCATCTACCAGGTTATTGTCATGCCTGGAAAAATCAACCATGATGACTGCCAGTTTGCCTCGCTAATCAGCTATGCATTTTACAGTCTTAAAAGGCTAAAGCTACATTGCTTATTCACTGTATTGTTTAGTGGGCTTCAGTAGGCAAGAACCAGACCAGCATAGATACAACAGCATTTATTGACTCAAACTGGAACTGAGGAACAGTAAGCAAATGCCTGTCATTTATACGCCGAGCCCACATGGCCTTATCATAATACATGAAAAACCCCACCCAAATATGAATGTTCAAAGTTTCCCTCTGAAACAGCTGGAGATAATAATTAGGGTCATCTAAAGGTTAGTTTCCCTTTAGCAGGGCTTAACGCAACTATATATATATTCAATACATAAAACGCTGCACCAAATAACCTGCAAAACAAGGCAACACATCTTCTCTTAATTATGACTTCCTGAGAAAGTAATTCCAGAAAGGGGGCATGTAGAAAGAGATATTCTATATGTTTCTTACTAAGAATTATTATTAAGGCTTCACTATACAGCCTTTATTTCTGACAGATAAAAACTGCAAGACTATCTACATCAGAGGTGTTATTCGGCCGGTTCTCTCCAGTTCAGGCGAACCTGTAGCGGCAGCTGCAGGAGGCTCCACCCACCTGATCCAACGTAATGCGTGAGCACTGCGCATGCACAAAAGGCAGTGTGCATTGTGCTCACATTTGCGAACTGGCAGAGAAGGTAAGTGAATCCCACCACTGATCTACGTATACTTTATTTTATTAATGGTAATGTGATTTTTTAAAAAGACACCTTATTCCAATGACACTTTTCTTCCCTGGATGACCGCAGTGAACTAAAAACATATTCCTTACAAGAAACTCTGCTTTTCCCATGTTTTTGTCAGCTGTTTGTTCCTGCCCAGCCTATTAAGAAAATCTGCCAATCTTTTTCTTTTCTTTGTTCTATTGATTTATTATTTTTTTTCAATTTTCTGAGCTGTGGGCTATCTTAGCCCATAGTGGACCCATTAAACTTTATTCTGCATTTAGATTTGCCCTCATTTAAGCAGTTATTTTTCTGTTTTACCAAAGTACATAACTTGACATTATTTTATGATAGCCCAGTCCTACAGGGTCCCTTTTTAATCTTAAGGAATCTTGTCCCTACATTTCATATTGAATTCTAAAATAAACTCAGTTTAAGCATGGGGAAACATGTGAATAGTACCATTTATTTTCACAGTAAAAACTGCCTAGACTTGTTAGCTAGGGAAATCCCCACAAAAAGTCACAAAACATCAAAATAAAAGGAGAATCTCAAACAAGTTGAGTTCAGCTCATGACTTTCTTGGAATTATAGTTCACCAGTGGTTCCTTCTATGAAATTTTTCAACCTCAGCCTAGACCAGGAGTTTCCAACTTTAAGACTTGAGGACTTCAGCTCCCATGACCTAGTCTACAGTCCTGCACTTCCAAGTAGACTCTCATTCAAGTCATTTCTTTAAAAAAAACTGGTCAGGTCAGCAAAGGCTGCATCCTATCTTGATAATGCACCACCTGAAAGAGTGATTGTATCAACCTCACTGGGTTATTGATGGCACCTTGTTTCAGCTCTACTTCTTGCTTTCTGTTCAACTTTAAATTGAATATTTGTAATACTTTCTCACAATGTAAAATGACCCATGGATAATTGAGACGGCATGTAATATGCTTCTATTTAATTCTAAATTAGTGTGGGGTTTTGGAGGGGGACATGCTTTTGGCTTAGCATAATTCATGAACATAGCTATTGTGGTTATAAACCATGGGCTGTCATGTGACCTCAGTCAACTGTAACTCATCAAACCAAAATATATGAATATATGAACTCAAGCAAGGCTTCAGTTGCATGGCAAACTGCAAATGAATTTACCATTATTGTGCTTAGGCATCCATCTCATCAACTGTCAAAATAGCCTCCCAAAATCTGAAGGGCTAATTGTCCCCAGGGAAGAAAGGAAGGAAGGAAGGAAGGAAGGAAGGAAGGAAGGAAGGAAGGAAGGAAGGAAGGAAGGAAGGAAGGAAAAAGAAAGAAAGAAAGAAAGAAAGAAAGAAAGAAAGAAAGAAAGAAAGAAAGAAAGAAAGAAAGAAAGAAAGAAAGAAAGAAAGAAAGAAAGAAAGAAAGAAAGAAAGTTTGGGGTACAAACAAAGCATCACATTATTAAGCATTCCTGTGAAGCTATGTCTTAACATATCAATGTAACTCTTAACAGTGAAAGCTATGGCGATAGTGTTTGAATTTGCAAAACTTTCAAACTGTTAACATGTTTCTATATTTAATGGTCAAGGTTGCATATCACCAAATTCTTTGTTTGTATTTCTTCAAAAATTAAACATACGCATGAAAAAATATTGCAGTTTAGAACAAAATCCAGTGCACTATAGAATACGAAATGAGAATGCTTTTCAGAATTAACATGTAACAAACAGCTGCAATCTATTTGGTTTTTCAAAAGAAAAAAGTGCTAAGGCATGAAGACATTTATTTTGAAAGTTTATGTGTTGCAGAAATGTGCAAAATAGTTAAACTGAATAACCCAAAACAAGGGGGAAACAAGTAAGAAAGAAATTGCTTTGATAAGTAGGCTAACACAGCTTATTTTATGATCCCTGGAGAGGCATCCCTGTTTTATTAGAAAAATGAAGTTGTCTGCCATTTCAGTCAACAACTGGACTAGATGGATATTACCTATCACTTTATTTGGTTGGTTTTCAGTGCTTATTCAGGTTCATCCAAAACAAGCAAATAAATAAGCAAAGGAAAGAAATGAGTTTGTGCTCTCTTGTGGAGGACACATTTAGCTGGAATTCTGATCTTTTCAATACAGCAATATATGAGGTTCTTAATAGCTGTATTTTTTCTTTCCAAATAAATAAACTTACTTCAAAATAGCAGTATAAATTACAGCATAATCTTCATTATTTCCTATACACATGGAAGTCGTGTCATCTTCGTCTAATCAGGGGCTAATTCTCAAGTACGTTTTGTTATGTTAACCTTCTCCTCTGTTCCATAAAGGAATAAACAAAAAGACGGTGAATACCAGCTTCCCGAAAAAATAAGCCTGTACTAAGTAGTTCTCAAAATACCCCCCTATCCTCGTAAATCTTCTAAGTAAGTTTAGTAGAACAGAATTGGAAAACAGACTTTAGATGGATTGCCAACAAGGTGGTGTTTCCTTTACTGAAGCTTTCTAGCACTGCAATGAGAAATCTACAGGTGTATTCATTAAATATTTCTCAATATCCAGGTTATTAATTTTTTTTCCTGCCTGTGGGACCACAAATGCCACTTCACAGGTTTTACAGAAAACCTAGGCACAAGATCTGCTTACACCGACTTTGTCTCCCAATCAAGATAAGTCTTAAGATGATACTACCAATTTATGAGATTTAGAAAGTAATTTATGACATTCTGTGAGATACTGATATTCAAGAGAGCCTTCAGATTTAATTATTGTCTAAACGTTTTAGGGCAATGAATCTTCACTAGGAAAGAAATTAAATATTGTTCTGATTTTCTTAACAATGTCTCTCCCAGTAAAGAAAATAAATCCATGAAAATAATTCTCAGAATGTAATTATAGCAGACATACTATTCTAGCTTGGACATCCCTTCCAGAGAAAATAACAATATTAAATGATTGCACCTTTTTGTCAAATTAATATCTTCCTTTATTATTTTAAGGTACTAAAATTCCAAGCAACTCCCTTTTTTGTTTTTTTGAAATTTCAACTGGATAAACAAAGCATGCATATTCTACTTACCCAGATGCTTAAATCTTTGTAAATATCTCCTTTTGGAATAACAAAATAATACTGTGCATGAAATGTTGGGATTATCTAAACAATTAACATTTGATGGTATTTCACACTGCCAGAAAACTTTAGTTTATGCATGCAACAGAATAAGTGCAATGGACTATACCACTTAAAAGAGCAAGGGGATTATTACAGTAATTAATGTTTTCCAATATTATACCTCTGTGATATAGAAAAACAGCAAATAAATTCTTTGTTTACTTACTCCCTTATGCAGCAACCATTTGAAATTACAGCAGTACTAAAAGAATAATTTTGCAAGTAATCATCACATTTACAACAAAGTGGAAGACAAATTATACTGTAGTTACGTGATTTTTCACTTAGCATCTGCATCGCTTCACTTAAAAACCAAAGGCAAAGGCAATAAGCCCACTGGGGGTCATGTGACTTTCCGCTTAGCGACTGCAGTGCTTAGTGACCAAGTTGCCAGTCCTAATTGTGGCTGCTTAGTGAGGACTAGCTGTACAGTACATTTCTAAAATATGAAAAAATGCATATGAGGAATGTAGATGTGATTTCCGATGGGGTAAAGAAACTCACTTCATATTCTAACATATGTAACTTCCAGGGAATTTGTGGAGGGCAAGTGGAGGTGGAGGTAGATAAACATGAGAAATATGATGATGGGTTCACATATTCTAATTCAATTTATATTAAGCATGGTTTAAACATGTGACAATTAGCAGAGGTAATTAGCAAAGAATAGAACAATGAATACCCAAACATTTGCGCAATTAGGCATGTGATTTCTGTTACTATCATGGCAAAGAAAAATATTATACTGAATATGAATATTGAATTCTTTGCTACACAAACTGAACGTACATGTCAGAAGATCTTGTATTTTTAAATCATTATTTAAATCACAATTTGTTTCCTTTCCTTCTCCACCTGGAATGGAAAAAACCAACTAAGTGGCTGCTTTCCAGAATGACTTCTTATAAATCCAGATCACTTTTTTCCCTTAATCTATTGGAGGTCACTTGAACTTGTGTACATGTGAAAGACAAGTGAATTTGCAGCTGCGGGATTCTAAGAAAAAGCAAGACTGCCTACCAAATTGCCAAAAAAAGCCATTCTATTTTCAATGTTCCGAATTACCTTTTTTCCCTTCAAATCACATTACTGCACACCCATAATTCACTCCGAAGCAAATTGGCAGCCACCACAATCCTTTTAGCACAGGCAGAATGGGGATGCTGCATTCTTCTAGAACTGTACCTCTTAACCTCAGCCACTTTTAAGATGCTGGCTGGGGAAATCTGGGAGTAGGAGGCCACACATTTTAAAAGTGATTGAGGCTAAGAAGCAGTTTCAGAGCAACCTGACTACTGATGGTTGTGATTTCCAAATTAGTGAATGTAGGAGTGAATCCTGGAACAGCTTTTTTTAAGTAAGCCTAGAAGTCACCAGTGCAAAACTACAGTTTTAAGGACATTTTTCCCCAAAAAGAAATGCAGTCACTGTGACAATCATAGTGGACACAAAAATGGTTCCTGGTTAATATCTCAGTCAGGGATCTAAGAGGAAATCTTATTCAGAAGAACCTCCAAACAACACACCTGCTCAGTTTGGGAAACTGTAGCCCCATTCACAACAGGGATAAGTACCACATTTTTGGCACTGTGCCCCTACACAACTAAAAAAAGGGTTAAGTACTTGTTGCCTATATAAATTAGGGGTACTTCTGAAAAATATGTAAAAAAATGCCTATCAAACATCTACCCACAAAGCATGAAGATTTCTGGGATACATTTTTAAACTATTGTCAGAACAAAATCAACGGACCAGAATAACGTATGAGTATAAACTGCCATAAAATAACGTGGCTGACACTGATCCTGATACCCTCAATTCTGTAAGAAAAAAGACTACAGGATAAATAAAAAAGAATGATACGAGAACTTCTAAAAGCTTAGCTTTTCATGAATAATCCCAGTTTCTCTTTTCTTATATTCCCAGAAGAGAAAAATTGCTGTGAGAAAGAATGATCTATTCATAAATATAATCCAAGCCTTACAAATTGGACAAATTTATATTCCAAGCCAGGTAAGACTACAGTGCAGCGGGATTCCCCACCCATATTGATGCTTGTTGTAAAAAAAAAAACACCTGACTTTCCCCCCCCCTTCCCACACTTCTCTGTTCTCCGTAATAGAAATGTCTCCCTCTTCTGCTGCCAAAAATCAGCCCCCCCCCCCATTCTTCTTGCACGAAACACTGTTTTCAACCTCCATACAGCACTGTCCAAAAACACAGAGAACTGTCACTGCGAATTTTTTCCTGCATAACTATAACAGAGCCCAAAGACACTACCATACAGACAGCCTCGCATTTGAATAGCAATGTTCTATTTCTAAGCTTGCATGACTGAGCTTGGTGGGAGCAGCTGCAGGAAAAGAACCCTCTCATGAAATATCTGAAAATTAGTTTTTATCAAGAGCCAACAATTTATCAAAAAGCAAGGCACAAACAGTAAAAGCTGTCAGATGACAACTCCTTGGGATATATAATAGTGGCCTCTGTAGAACCATTCATTGTTGCCTACAGCTAAACTTCTTGGTATTGAGAGCATTTAATGACATCTGACTGTTTTGATTTATGTTGCCTGAAATCTGGAACAACCAGGGATTTCCCCTGATGCCAGTCAATGCTCCTTAAATCAGTAGTCAGAGGTCGGTGCAACCCATCCATCATTATAAGCAACTATGGGAACAATTGCTTATTAATGGACAAGTTAGCATTTATTTCACCCAAAGGACATCCCTATTGAATGTAATACTCTAAGGTGTACAATATAGTTCTGTCTACCACAGGGGGAAAGGAAAATACTTGATGAACTAGAAATAAAGGCTGATATAGCCACCATCAATATTTATCTGAGCAACTCTCCTGCATTTTAATACACAAGGGCTGAGTTTAACATGGTGAGATTTTGAGGAAGTCTGAGGAGATGGAAGCAATGACACACAATGGATGGGTCTTCATAATGCACATAGGAAGGCCAAAACTGAAGGTGCAAATGAGGCAACAGGCCACACATCATCTTATGGGTCACTTAGAGGGGTGAGGAGCTTTCTTCTCAGAGATTGGTCTCCTGCAAATTTGGTTTTCAGTTCTAGTGGCTTTATATTTTATAAAAATATATAAGGATCACTGGTTCCTCACTGCTATTAGCAATTTATTCCTCACAGCTTAAACAGGACAATCCTCTTAATGCTGTGGAAAGTGGGCAAGCCTTCCCACAAGCTGTTTTAGGCTACAAGAAAAACCTAAGGACTATATGTAATCTATAAGATGGCCACCAATGATTTCTGGAATCCTATAACGTTGGCATTTTTATATCCATGGTTCTCTCTGTGAGTAGTATAAATGAGAGTCTTCCTCAATATTAATCCCACAGCAAGTATCTTCTGAATTAAGTTCATCTGAATCTTCAAAATGATAGACTGAGATTTGCTGTAATCAAATCGGGTCTTGAACCTGGAGTCTTAGTTCAATACCCCAGTCACTACTTTACATCGGTCCTCTCTGTTGCGAAGATTACAAAAAACAGAGTTACTTACTACTTTTTAGCTTACTTTCTATCATAATATTCACTGTGAAGCACTAATAGCGCCTATTACAAGTTTAGAGTTGTAAGGCAGAAAACTGCATCTGCACCCAGTAGGGATATAAAGCAAGCTAAAGGGTTTTGTTTTTTTTTCAAAATAAGAACATACATTTAATGATTTCACAAAATTCCACCTGAGGTAAAGTATGTTGCAGAATTTCAAGAAAAGTTAAAATGATTTTGGCGGAAAATTGGAGAAGGAAACCATCAGTTCATTTCTAAATACTTAGCGATTCAAAGTATCCTATACACAAAGTCCCAGTCACTTCAGTATCTGCACCAATGGCATCCAATCCCCCATTAAGTTATAGTTCTTCTGCTGCATTGGCATATCACTCAATGGGCCTTTTGTTCTCTCAAAGGGTTTTTCAGAGGTGATGTAAAGACTGAGTCTGAGAAAGCATTAACCAGTGATCCCTGGACTCCAGAGAGCCATTACATAAATATAGATCAGCTGCCTCCCAAGAAATCAAGACAACCATCCAGTATCCATTAAATCAAAACATATCTAAAACTCTGATTCTTCTACACTGTAGTTAGTCAAATCCTTTGGTTTCATTCTTGTCTTCAATAAAAATTATAAGCGAGTTAAGTCATGTCTAAGAGCCTCCTGACAAGCTAGACCAATTGCTGAATAAGAGGTTAAATACCTTGAGAGCTAAGATTTAGTGTTGTGTCCTGATGTCTAAGAGGCACAAAAAGTAACCTCAAGCATAAAAACACATGCGATAATCTTACATTCTGTCCAAGTCAATATATATTTGTTGATTTATTAAACAATATAACTTGTTTGATATTAATTATAATAATAAACAGCATTGGAGAAGCAAAAGCAAACAACAACAAAAACTATTTCATTGTGGGAGTAGTCCAGCTTAAAATGCTACCTATACATATCCAAGGAAATCAATAAATTATGACATGATGTACAGCTATGCTATTCTCATGCTCATCGAGGGGATTTCAGAATGGTCTCCCCTGATTAATACAATTTCACAGTAAGTTGAAAATCAGCTCAATACTCCTTGCTCAGATAGTCTCCGAAAAAATTGCACTCCTATTAGAGGAGGTAAGGAAGAGACTCCAAAAATTCTTATTTACCAATGTCATTTCCCAGGCAATTGAGAAAAAAATTAAAAGAATACACCTTTTGGAATTGGAGGACAAAGTGTCTAAAAGGTCTGTCAGTTTGGGAGATACAAGAAAGATGGAGAGCCTTTCATGCTAGTTTAATAGAGGCTATATTAATCACTCATGCCACAGAGCATACAAAAATGGCAGAAAAATCCAATAGAAGCTGTCAGAATATCATGCTGGTTTTCATTAAATTTGTTGAAAGGGACTCAGCATGGAATTATTAAATGACTTTCAATGGCAAATGACTAAAATGCTTCATCTATTTATAGCGATCATACTCAATCATTATGTTTTTCAAATAATGACATTAAGAATCTTGTCAGCATTTCTAAGCAAGTCTCATTTTTTAGGTTTCTTCAATAGAAATCAAACATTATATAATTCAGACTAGTCAATGACAATACACAAAAACTATTAAGTGGTCACACTTTCCATGCCTAATTCTGGACATCATAGTTTATTGTATTCCAACGTGGGCACAAGATTCTGTCATTCATGCTGGGGTGAAAAGATGATGACTGGTAGGAAAACTAACCAACAATCACCTTCCTTACAGTCGTGCAGGGCAGGGCTTGCCTTAATTTTTATCATTTATTTGCCTTAATAATTGCTTGGTGCATGTTTTTTTCTCATAGGAATACAGATCTCCCGTGAGAGCGATTCACCTATAAAAAAGACTTCTGAATTGCATTTATAAAAGAACACAAGATTGATAACCCTATCTTAAATAATTCCCCGAAGCCCCCAAGGACAGCCCCATGAAGAATGCAATGCAGTAATCTGCACGTAAGATGAATAAGGTATGAGTGACTATGAACAAGGCCTAACAATCCAGGAACACACACATTAAACTAATACACAAGATGGAGCTCTGAGCTATGGCTACCACCTGCTCTTATGGTAGGAGCTGCGAGTCAGATAACCCACAAATTGCAATGCAACCCCTTCGGGACGAAAGATGGAAAAACCCCAAACCTAGGGTCCCACAGTCCACAACCAGTCATTGAGTCTGAACCTGTTTTCCTTCATCTGGCCTTCCACCATCCAGACACTGAGAAAAAACCTTGACAACGTCATTTGGAAGGCCCACGTCTGAGATGCACAGTTGAGTACTGTTAACATAATGATGATATCTAGCCTTTGCCTATGGATGATCTCAATAAGTAGTCTCATTTAGGTGTTACATAGAGAGAACCCCAAACATAGAGGTGCCCACACAATGCAAGGACATAAAGGGGAAATCTCTCCCCTCCCCCATAAATATTGACTGAAACTAGCCTTGGACAAAAGAGAACATAAGTTCAGCACCATGCTGTCTACTCCAAATCCCCAGGAACAAGCAGAAGGATACCAGCATCCATGGCATCTAGGCTGCTGAGAGTACATCAGGAAGCTGAGGCAAAGCAAAGGAATATATCCCATCTCCCAGAAGGTGGGACAAGTAGATACACTTCCAAAGCAATCATCAAGTACACTTTTGACAAGAAATAAACAGAAACATATCTCAACTCCAAATTATATCGCCACTACCACACAAGACAAAACTCCCCACTGTGTGTTGAACCTTCAGTGATTTGAGAGAGGTCCATGATAGCAATGGTAGCCATGAACTCCTCAGCAATTCCAGACACAAAAACCAAGAACATTGGCCCAAGAAACTCCATCAGCAAATAACTGAATCAAGCCACTCAGGCAGGGATGCCACTACACAGCAAGGAAGCTGGCATAGAAGAAGTAATTCCATTTGTTCACTGGACCCCGACCTTAAAAATAAGATGTCACATTTGGGTATCTGCGGGGCAGCATCTTTGAAAGCCATATGAGTCTCATGGATAATACAATGCAAAATAATTTCTATTGGTACAGTTAGATTTCAGTGGACCATACACTTGATTGCATATGAAAAACAATAGCCATAGCCCTTCTTCTTTGTATCTTTTCCTTCTAGTCTTACAAACATATTTAATTAAAAGGAAGCAAAAGACAATATAAAAATAAACATAGACAACTAAATAAATGTCATTTTATATATAAAATCACCTTATGGGGTGTCATAAAAATTAAATAAATAATAGTAATTACAGCAGAATAATATAATAATAATAATAATAATAATAATAATAATAATAATAATAATAATAATAATAATAATAATAATAATAATAATAATAATAATAATAATTTGTAGTTATGAATTATGGGCTGATGAGGGAACTGTTGGATGACAAGCATAAAGACGGTTCAGGTTTTTGCCATTTAATTTAACTTTAATTGATATATGCAAAAATATTGATTGAGCTTTATTTATTTATTTATTTTTGTATACCCCACTTTTTTTTTATAAATAACAAAAGGCAATACCTAATGTACCTTATTTCTTTTATTTTTTCCACAACAGCCCAGTAAAAGGGGGGGGGGGTTGAACTAAGGGAGTGGCTGACCCAAAGTCAATTAGATGGCTTTCATGCCTAAAGTAGAACAAGAACTCTGAATCTCTTAGTTTCTAGCCTGGTGCTTTAACTACTACACCAAAGTGACTCTCCTTTACAAATACAAATCCACATTTTGTTCTGATAAATCATATACACATTTCTGGGCTAATAATATATATTATGAATTTCACCCTCACAGAGACATTACCATGTAAATCATTACCAATGCATTGCTATTGTCTTTTACACTATTTTGTGCTAATAAAAACATGGCATTCTAATATGTATTCTTTACTTAGATCATCCTTCATTTCCTCAACTTCTGGGCCAACAGTAACTAGGAAAGGTGCTGTATTACTTAGTTCTCAGAGCAAATATATTAAGCAGCTACATGCTTTTTAAAAATGCCCTTCTAGAAAATAATCCATTAACAACTCACTAATAGAAGCTGTTTCAATAATCATCCCATTTCTGCAGTCAATAAATCCATTACAAATTACATACTACACGGCTACTATCTCATATTTATAAGCAGACCTGCTTGGTCTGCTGAATACTTCAGAAATTTGACTTCATGTTTTTGAAAAGTAATGAACATCATTCATTAATTCCAAATGAATGCAGGATTTCTTTTCACATTAAAAAGCATCTTCAACATTTTATGAATCAAAGCAATCACAAGTCTTGCATTTAAATGTGTGTAAATGGCAATTAATAGCTGCCAACTGCTGAGTTTGAATTGATTAGTGTGTCTCATTTTGCCACAGTCTCAAATTCGTTTATATAAGTGCACAAGTTTTACAAAAATAAATTGACTTTCTAAATAGCAAGATGCACAAAGCTTAAGCAGCTGGTTGCTAGAGGCACATGTCAATTCCTCCGTGTAAATGTTGCAGAATTTTTTTGCATAAAGATCAAAATTGATGATTTCTGTTTTTATATTGACATTTAGATCAAAAGTTGAAACATTCTTAAAGGGAACAACACATAAAACTGTTACACTTTCAGAAATAATTGAAAGTGAATGAAATTAAACTGAGTCATAAAAAAGTGAACTACCTTCATCCAATCATTGTCTGTTATAGAAGTCATAGGTGAGTAAACGGGAACTTTCTGAGTATTCTTTACTGCTTTCTTTGATAAGCAAAGAACTATATCAATTCAAGGCAATACATGCAAGATAGGAAATTGACTGAAAGAGCAAAAACTGACAGATTTTTAAGGTAAGAAGGCTATTCCAAGAATTATTACTCCATGGGGTTTCACTTCATGCTTTGAAATAAAGTTGACAAAATAGGTAAATTTCAAATGTCTTTGAAATTTGAAAAATAACTAGAATTAGCATAGAGATAGCTAGAGATAGAGACAGAAATATATTTTCCTTCATTAGTACAGCAAATGAAGAAGCAGTACATAGGCTCTTTTTCAGAACATCTATTAGAATTAGAATTTTCTAAATCATATAGTTAAATTAAACTATAATTAAACACATTAAATTAACATATTAAATTAACATGTTTAGCTAAACTTTCAGTTCCTTGGTGCTTTCTGAGCTTAATTCTTTGCTTGTAGATGTTTCATTGCCAGCTAAATAAAATCATTGGTACTAGCAAATGTAGGATTTACTCCTTGTTCATATATAGTAGCTTGCCCTGTTAGGGTTAATGGGGCTGGGTTTTTTCCTTGGTAGTTCCTTGATTAGGGTACTGTTTTTGGCTTAATTTTTTGTCTGGTGTTAATCCTGTTTATCTGAATCTTGGCTTCTGGAGGAGATGCATTTTAATATTTTTGTTACTTTCTTTTTATCTTTTTTCAGTTACAGTATGTATATTTTATGTGTGTACTGATAGCTGATCTGTCTGAGTGTTAAACTTCCAAAATTTTGTAGTGTTTATAGATTTGGCTTGGTCTAAGGCACAGGTGTCAAACTCAGGGCATCATATTGCCATCATGTGATGTTTCACGACATTTTGCCTTTGCTGAGCTGGGGAGGGAATGGCTTGCACATGATGTATCCGGCGCGCGGCCCGCCAGATTGACACCCCTGGTTTAAGGTGCTTTCCAGTTGAAAGCATCTGTCCATGTGTTGTGAGAAGCTTTTATCTTCTTACTGCTAGTTGATGTTCATGGATGAGGTCTGCTATTTTCTGCTGACTGTCCTAGTTGAATTATCTTGAGTGTATCAGTATGCCGTCTGCTAGTGATGATCTGCTAGTTGATGGAATGAAATTAACAGTATATTGGCTTGCAAGAGAATCTCTTAAATTAAAAATCATAGCCTGCACAAAAATGGCCTTTGGTTATTCTTGTGACAGACAGAATAATGTGCCAGAGCTGATTGGCACTGTCCTTAACAGTAGGAATGTTCTCTGTAATATAGATGTGATTAAGGTTGGTAATGGTGCCTATAGAAAATGTATGTATGTATGTATGTATGTATGTATGTATGTATGTATGTATGTATGTATGTATGTATGTATAAATAAACAAACAAACAAACAAACAAACAAACAAATAAGAAAAGTTTTAACTTTGACTGTCAGGTAAATAAATAGATTAGAATTTGAATGAATGAATGAATTCAGGGGGCGGGAGAAAAAACAGATTAATTGTGTGATTGTGAAACTAAGGGAGGAAAGAAGGAGTAAAAAATCTAAATAAAGGTAATTTATACTTAGATGGTATCAATGAATATCTAGTGTATGCATCTAGGTAGGTTGAATTATGAATGAAAGGAATACAATATATTTATGACTGTTTTTATTAAATTTATTTGCCACCTATCTCACCGTTGAGCTATGCACTTAAAGGTACATATCAGACCATCTATGTTGTTCTGGGTGTATATGAAACAGGGAATCCATTGCTTGGATAAAGTTGTATGTTATACTCCAGTGAATAGAGAAAAATGGTAGAATGAAGACAGTTTGGTAGCATTCTAACTTAATGTGATCCAGAAGAAAACAGTATTGTGCTAGTCAACATGAGTGGATGAGAATGAGATGAGACGAGACAGAAACAGATATCAGAACATGTGAAACTGAATCAATCTTATGATCGTTGAATGGCTGCTTGGGTAGGGGCCGGGGTGGGTGGGGAGTCAGTTTCAAATATATCATTGAATCATAGTCTTTCCAGGCATGCCCATGGAAAAGGAATGAATTGAACATCATGAAGATTATTATTTTTGGATGATGAAAGGCTGAAAAGATTAGTGAAAGATTAATGAGCAATGACAAATTCTTAACATAGGACAGACCATAATTTGGTAGTACCAAACATGGTTATTTGGGGGTGGGGGGGGATTGATATTGAAGAAAAACAAAGAAGCGAATTAAAGCAAAATAGAATGATTACAAGAAGAAGAATATGAGCCCTGTCTAAAAAGTAGCAATAAAAGATCATAAAATTTTCGAATTGCAGCCAAATAGTATAAGACAAAAAGAACAAATGAGGTTATAGATGAAGCTGCTTCAAACAGTAACAAAATATTTCTAATTAGAAAATTAATATATGGAAGGTAGTTGTGTTTAAAATAGCGAGGTATAGGAGTATGCTTCCACCCACTATTATGTAAAACTTGGGCATGTCAGAATAAGTTACATGAAGCAGAAAAGATAACTCAAGAAGTTGGTATGGTAAAATGGAAGAATTGGGATCAAAAGTAAATGATTTTTAAATGGATGTGATTGGAATACAAAAATGAGTGGGGAAAATATGATGAGTGGCTTGCTCAAACAGAAAGAATGAATAATTAACATGGTTGCAGATAAATCCCAAGCTGCTTAAATGTGACAATTAAAAGTCAGCCCAAAATTAATTAGCTCATTATAATATAAAAATAGTATGTATTTGTTCATTATTTTATAAAACTTCAAAAGACGTCCAAGCCTAGATTTGAAGTTATGAGAGAGATTAATATTACTGAACAGTTCACATCTATCAATAAATATACTTATAACTACTTGTACTGATCTTCATATGTATATTTGCCTTTAGGGAAAGACATCTTCTTGATGTACTGAGATTCAAAATCTTCAGAGGAAATTTGCAACTTATTATGTTTTGTTTGATATAAATAAATCTATTAATTTACAGTAAAATATATGTTACAAAAGGATTGCAAACCAATATGTGAGTGATAAATGTTAGATTGTTTTCATCCACATCTAATTTTACAAACATTGCTTTGTTAAATACTACTAGTGAATACAATTGAATTTAACAATCATGTTTCATTATTTGAGCAGTTAACATTGTAAGCTATTGTGAAAGACCAAACACTTAGATTTTTGATCATCTAGTCATGACTATATCTTAAATAAATAATAATAAGCTATTCAACTAAGGATATCATTTGCAAAAATGCTAATGATAATATTTGGTCTTGGACCTTAAATACATTTTAATTGATAAAAATGTTCTTGACCAGATTCAACGAACCTGTAAATGTCTGAACTAGTGAAACCACATTCTATGGATTAGCAAAACTAGGGTTTTCATGAAAAATATCTAGAAACATTTTATCAATATTTCTAGCTATCTAGAAATATAAATTAACTACTTGAACCCACAACAAACCTTTTCATACAATCACCAAAGGTGTGCAGAGATAACGTTACTCATTAAAGTGCGTTTAAATGTTGTTTAAATGACTTATTATCATGTTATCGTGCTATCGTGCTTATTAAGAAATGGTGGTACCTGTTTGGAGGGAAATGTGCAGTGGAGTGTATTTAGTTAATGTGGAAGCTTCCCATATTGTACAAGATTTAAAAATATGCATATAGATACTGTTTCATTCCCATGTGCTCAATATAAATTATTTCCTCATTTCCAATTGTGTGAATAAATGCTTAATCCATGACAATTGTGAATGGATGTGAATGGTAGAATATTCAGCGAATTGCATATAATCTTCTATTCGGGAAACAAAAGGGAAAAAATATTGCAGGTAAAATAATAATCCTTGAGATACACGTAAATTCAAGTTTGCTCTTGAATCCAAATATCAAACCAATCTTCAACCATCCTGCACCACAATTCTGATTTATTATAAAAATACTTTAGAAATATTGAGAACAACCAATTCAGATAAACATGCAAGACATACAACCCTGGGGAAGGAGCAGAATCCCATTACGTTACCCACTAAAAGTAAGAAATCATAGTTTCGTTTGCATTGACGGAACTGATAAAACAGATAAAAACTACCCTCATCTGCAGTAAGGTTATCGTTGACTCGTCAAAAATAGGTACATATAAATAATCGATAAAGTACACAATTCCAATTACGACATGGACCTAAGGTAATTGTAAAATTAAAGGAATTGACTACAACAGTGGTTCTCAACCTATGGTCTGTGGAACCCTGGAGGGACTACAATGTCATCACAAGGGATCTGTGAAGGCTTGAAGAAATGTTATGATGTAAATCTTGAGTTAAGTCTTGGGGGACCATGGCCATGGTCCATGGCCACAATCGGTATTTAAAGGGGTCCATATAGTGCAGAAAAGGTTGAGAACCACTGGACTACAACAGTTCTGTTCCTCACCTTGTCTTTATTAATAAGGTATTTTTGTATGGTCTGAGGAATCCTAGGATCTTTTTACTATTAACAGCAGTAATAAGAGTTCTATTCTTTAGAGGATCACAGGAAAAAAGGCAATCCCTCCTGAAGCCATTTGCAAGAACATAGCTTCCCTAATCCAAATAGGGTGCCTAAACACTGTACTATTGGGGGGGTTGGGGCTGAGAGGCACCGTTTTACGGTGGTTCTCATCCTACCTCTCTGGTCGGTCGCAATGGGTGTTGGCAGGAGGGCAGAAGTCGTCCCCGAGGCCCCTCACATGTGGGGTTCCTCAGGGGTCGGTCCTCTCGCCACTCCTGTTCAACACCTACATGAAGCCGCTGGGTGAGATCATCCGTGGTTTTGGGGTGGAATACCATCTGTACGCTGATGACACTCAGTTGTACATATCCACCCCAAACCACCCCAACGATGCCGTCGAGGTGCTGTCCCGGTGTCTGGAGGCCGTACGGATCTGGATGGGTAGTAACAAACTCAAGCTCAACCCGGCCAAGACCGAGTGGCTGTGGTTTCCGGCACCCCGGTTCAGCCAGATAAGTCCAACACTGGCCATTGGGGGCGAACAACTGGCCCCCGTGGAGAGGGCGCGCAACTTGGGCGTCCTCCTGGATTCCCGGCTGTCCATGGAGGACCATGTGGCGGCCGTGGCCAGGGGGGCATTCTATCAGGTACGGCTGATACGTCAGTTGCGCCCCTTACTGGACCGGGGAGCCCTTCGCACAGTCACTCAAGCGCTTGTGACATCCCGGCTGGATTACTGTAACGCTCTCTACATGGGGCTCCCCTTGAGGTGCACTCGAAGGCTACAGTTAGTACAGAATGCGGCTGCGCGGGTGATTATGGGTGCCACAAGGCAAACCCACGTAACACCTCTCCTGCGCGAGCTGCACTGGCTGCCTGTGGCCTTTCGAGTGCGCTTCAAGGTGCTGATGACCATCTTTAAATCGCTCCATGGCTCGGGGCCTAGCTATATACGAGACCGCCTCCTGCCCCATACATCCCTTCGTCCGATCCGCTCCCACAGAGAGGGTCTTCTTCGGGTGCCGTCGATGGGGCAATGCCGGTTGGCGACACCCAGGGGAAGGGCCTTCTCTGTGGCGGGCCCGGCCCTCTGGAACGACCTACCCCCCGACCTCCGTACTATCTCGGACCTCCGCCTCTTCCGCCAACGTCTTAAGACGTATTTATTCCAACAAGCCGGCCTAGGATAGCCCCCATTTGTGACTTTTTAAGAAAATAATTTATAATTGGCAAGGGTTTTAACATTGGGTTTTAGCACGGGTTTATTAATTTAATACATTTTAATAGATATTTATTGTATTTTGTGTTTTTAAATAATGCCTGTGCGCCGCCCTTGGTCCTAACAAGGAGAAGGGCGGGGTATAAATTTAATTAAAAAAAAAATACTATGAATATTAATAATATAAATATACATCAAAATTATAGATAAATAAATTTCCTGCCCTTATAATTACTCTGGACTTGCACTTTATTCTGCCATCTTAAGAATTTTATATAGCAATTTTCTGTAATTAATTTTGGGACAGCACATACAGCTTGCTTCTACTTCCATTGTATTCAGGATTTTTAATGGTTTTTATACATTAGGTTTTTTTTTTAAAAAAACCTTTAAATTATATTTTTAATTAAACAACTGTGGTAGGTCAGATGCAACATATTACTTTTTTGGCACATTATTATATGAACCATCACATCACATGTTCATTATAGTCAATTAAAACATCATAAGTTATAACTTATCGCATGAGGCCAGATACTAATATATATTGTTAATTAATGTAAATGCAAGGATATTATTTTTAAACAATATGAGCTGGATGCAGTTTAAGTACATGGAAATGGGATTTAAGTGTTCTTTCTTCAATAAGAAATACTGGCTCTACTGATTTTCAGTATTGTGATATACTTAGTCTTTAGCACCTGAAAACCATGCCCATAACTGTCTATGAAAATACTGTTAAGATTACTACATAACCTTATATTGTTTTAGTGCACATTCTATTATTATACCTAGTGTATATTGTTTTAACATATAAACTACTTAGAGAGCTTTAAATAATGAAAAAAAATGAAAGAATAGGAAACACGGAAAAAAGAAAACTAGTACTTAGTTTTCATTATAAATCTTATTCATTTGTATCTTATTTTTCCCTTTAGTGCATTATTTGAAAAAATTCTACAAGAATAAAATATAAAATTTCTTCATTAGATACAAAGTTCTAGTAGTAGGCATTCATGATATAATTTTAAATCAATCTTGAGTTTTTTAAGATATAGATATATAGAGAGATGTAAATATAGAAAGATGGATATATATATATATGTATATATCTTATGAATCTGTTTTTCCATGTGCTTCAGAAAAACAAAGCACAGTATTTGAAGAAAACGTGAACATTTTGAAAATCCATACATAGATTAAATCATATTTAATTTTGTGATTAATATGAATCAGATACTAAGAACTGAAAAGAAAAGAATTTTTAATCTATGCTTTGAAAGTAAAGAAACTGGGTTGTGTCCCAGGATAAGGAAATGAAGGGTCTACAACACTACAGTATATTAGTCTACAAGTTTTTTAGAAAATGCAATCTGATAGCAGGATGCCAAAGCCATGGGAAAGTGGGAAATTCTGCACTCCAGAAGAAACTATATGGAATGGTGGACTACTTGTTATAAAAATTAGCCTGACTTTAGTGAAACCACTTAATAAAGAACCCAACATTATTACTCTTGTTGAATTAGCAGATTTGTCAAAAGATTCTGTGATGGAATATAATGAGGAAGTGAATCCCCAGGAAGAAGGGGGTGCATTCCAGAAAAGAGGCAACTCAGCAGAGAAATTATGTGTGAGAGAAAGAAGGTGAAGACAGCCCCTCCCTAATAGTTTATACATTATATTGTAGATGCAGATAATGGAATTTTAAGTCTTGCAATATTTTATCTATAGGTATGAAACAATAAAGAGCTTAGCACTGAAGAATTGGGCACTATCTAATAAAATGAAATTCAATGGTGAAAAGAGTACGGTTCTACATTTAGGCAACAAAAATGAAATGCACAGGTACAGTATAGGTGGTACCTTGCTCAATAGTAGTAACTATGAGAGGGATCTTGGAGTCCTAGTGGACAACCATTTAAATACGAGCCAGCCATGTATAGCAGCTGCCAAAAAAGCCAACATAGTTCTAGGCTGCGTAAACAGAGGGATAGAATCAAGATCACGTGAAGTGTTAATACCACTTTATAATGCCTTGGTAAGGCCACGCTTGGAATACTGCATTCAGTTTTGGTCGCCGCCATGTACAAAAGATGTGGAGCCTCTAGAAAGAGTGTAGAAAACAGCAACAAAGATGATTAGGGGACTGGAGGCTAAAACATATGAAGAACGGTTGCAGGAACTGGGTATGTCTAGTTTAATGAAAAGAAGGACTAGGAGAGACATGATAGCAGTGTTCCAATATCTCAAGGGTTGTCACAAAGAAGAGGGAGTCAAGCTATTCTCCAAGACACCTGAGGGTAGGACAAGAAACAATGGGTGGAAACTAATCAAGGAGAGAAGCAACTTAGAACTGAGGAGAAATTTCCTGACAGTTACAATTGATCAGTGGAATGGCTTGTCTCCGGGAGTTGTGAATGCCCCAACACTGGAAGTCTTTAAGAAGATGTTGGATAGCCATTTGTCTGAAACGGTATAGGGTTTCCTGCCTAGGCAGGGGGTTGGACTAGAAGACCGCCAAGATCACTTCAACTCTGCTATTGTATTGTACTGAATTGCCATGTATCATTCTTGGCTTGGGGCCTCAGATTCATGTTTTATGGCTGACTTTTCAAATACGCATCCTTAAAACTTGCAAGACACACAGACAGTCAAAAACAAATTTATATTTGAGCAGCTAACATATTTAGTCCTCGGCTTACAACCATTCATTAAGTGATTGTTCGAACTTGTAACAGCATTAAAAACATGATATATGACCATTTTTCACACTTATGACTCTTGCAGCATCCTAGTGATCACAGGATCAAAATTCAGACCCTTGGCAACTGGTATGTACTTATGACAGTTGCAGTGTTCTTGGGTCATGTGATTATCTTTTGTGACCTTCTGACAAGCAAAGTCAATGGGGAACCCAGATTCATTTAACAAACAGGTTACTAATTTAATAACTGCACTGATTCAGTTAACAACTGTGGCAAGAAAGGTTGTAAAATTGGGAACAAATCACTTAATAGCTGTCTTGCTTGGCATCGGAAATTTTGCGTTCAACTGTGGTCGTAAGTTGAGGATTAACATATAATCAGTTGCATTTTATAATTCCATGTTTGAATAAATACACAAGAGATAAATTGTTGCCTTTCAATCCAAGTTAAGATGAGGACTAAGATGTGAAGTGTAATTAACACCCTTCTTAAATAGCCTCAATTAAACACCTGTCTCTCGATTATATACCATTGGGAAGGCAGATGTTTATCTAATTAACACTTCAGCTCTTAGCTGAAGAAATATGCTAGATGTGTATGTCACAATAATTTTAACTACTCAGTGTTTACCAGTTTCATAAAAATACATTATTTTATAGGCTACTAGTATAGTTTAAATATGCTTACATTTCAATAGCATTTTATCTTCATTCTCTTATTAAACGCTTGCAAAAATTTCCTGTTCCCCATAAATATTGACTTCAGTGGAGTCATTCTTTTGAAGTACTGTATTTTTCAGAGTATAAGATGCATCGGAGTATAAGATGCACCCAGGTTTTGAAGAGGCAATTTTTTTTAAAAAAGTAGGTAGGTAGATAGAGGGATAGAGAGGGAGAGAAAGAGAGAAAAATACATTAGGTAGGTAGGTAGGGAGAGAGAGTAGGTAGGTAGGTAGATAGGTAGGTAGGTGGGAGAGAAAGAGAGAAATACAGTAGGAAGGTAGGTAGGGAGACAGAGTGTGTAGTTAGGTAGGTAGGTACATAAAGGGAAAGGGAGAGAGAAATACAGTAGGTAGGTAAGTAGGGAAAGAGAGTGTGTGTAGATAGATAAGTAGGTAGAGGGATAGAGAGACGGAAATAGAGAGAGAGAAATACAGTAGGGGGACAGAGAGTAGGTAGATAGAGGGGGGAGAGAGAGAAATACAGTAGGTAGGTAGGGAGAGAGAGTGTGTAGATAGGTAGGTAGGTAGAGGGATAGAGAAAGAAAAATAGAGAGAGAAATAGAGAGAGAAATACAGTAGATAGGTAGGTAGAGAGAGAGGGGGTAGGTAGGTAGGTAGGTAGGTAGATGTTTCCAGGTGTATTTACCCATGTGCTGGAGAAGGAAATCACTAACCACCTTTGGAACAAATCTTTGTTTCTGCAGGCACAGTACTTGACCAACGTAGTTCTCATCAATCACTCTAACTAAACAGCTTTCCGAAAGGGGGGAAAAAAACCTTTTTTGCGCTGTGCAAACCTCCCACAAACGGCCCGTTTTTCGCCAAAATGAGCCCGTCTTTTTTCAAATAAAAGGCATGAATAGCCTTGGGGGTGCTTGCAGAGTGCTCCTGGGGGGGGGGTGTAGGGGAGCCCAAAATGAGGAAAAACGGCCCATTTTTCCATGAAAACGGGTCGTTTTTTGGTTAAAAAATAGCATGCATAGCCTTATGGAGACTTATAGAGTGCTCCTGGGGGCTGGGGGGGGCAAAAACACCATTTTTTGCTCATTTCTGCCCTCCCCAGCCCCCAGGAGCTCTCTGGAAGCCTCCATAAGGGTATGCGTGTGGCCATTTTGGTGAAGGGGGGGGTTTCAGGAGGCAAAAAATGCTGTATTCGATGTATAAGACGCATCCAGATTTTCAGCCTCTTTTTAGAGGGAAAAAAGTGCATCATACTCCGATAATTATCGTATATGACTTGCAAATTTACCTCTTAGTCCATTTTTTTCCACTATTCAGGAAAGAAATTCAGTCGGAAGATAGCTTACCGAGTGGATTACTGGAATTCTCTCAATTGTTGATACAAAAACAGATAATTCCTTTTTCTTGTTATGTGGTTCTTCCACAGCTTGTTTCATCTGAAATGTGAATGCATAACAATACTTTAAAGTCTAGATGTGCATTTATAATCCAGCAGAGTCTTTACTGTTTATCAAATAATTAGGTGTTATTGTAAATTCACTGGTATAAATATTGTACTGTTCAGTAAAACCTATAACATCCCAATACCGATTAATTCCATCAAAACTAGCATATTGTATACGAGAGGATTTAGAAAGAAATCTCTGATGTTCTCTCCCATCTTTAGGACATGTGTTCCCCACTGTGATACATTCATTCATTTCCTCCTACCAAGGTGTGTAAATTATTCGGATTTAAGTTACATTTGGCTAAATGAAAGGAAGGATTTCTACATAAAGCTAAAACTGCTTAGTATTCATAAGCCAATGTAAAGGCTGCGCATATATTGTATATAAAAAAGAATACATATATTATTTATCATAATTATATGATATTCTTTGTATGATATTTTACCTGCTTGGAGAACATTTATGTAACTTTTCATCTTCTCTGGATAATTTTTAAAGACAGGCTTATAATATTTTATGATCCTATTTCCACAGTATTTCCTACCTTCTGCTATCAGGAGACCCATTTATAAATTTATCTATAATATTAGCTTCATTTCAGCATGATTAGGATCTAAGGGGAAAGTGTTTACCTCTGAAATATTCTGAAGAAAATTGTCCCTACAACTAATATATTTGGTAATATGTATTCTTTTCCTCCTTCACATGATTATAATTCTATTAAATTAAGCTGTCGGGGAATGTTAATGGACACCAAGGTACTCATCCTTAATATGTTTGATAATATGAGAGCATGTGTGTGAAAGATAAGGGTTTCTATGCTAATTAAAAAAATATATCATTTAAGAAAGGCAAACTATGCACCGACAAAGACATTTTTGAGGAGGGATGTGATTCTCAAGGGTTAAAATGTTAGGAACTTTCAAATTACAGATATTGCTTTCTATGTACATAGAAATTGCAGGGTCACTGCAGCATAAGGTATAATGGGCAATACCTTTACTCATTCTTAAAATATCACACAATTATTTATTTAGCATGTGGTATATCTATATATGTATTAAACTTTCCTAAACATCCTAGCTTCATGTAAAAGCTGCTCAAAAATTTTAAGGTAAGTTACACTTAATTCAGTAGGGATTAACATAGGTCTTTAGAAATCGGTGGTGAGAAAAAGGAAGGGTAATGGGGACAGAGAAGGATAAGACTGAGAAGAATTAGTTGGGAATAACAAACTAATTCCTAAATAGCAATAGCATTTAGACATATATATCCCATAATGCTTTATAGCAATCTCTGGGAGGTTTACATTGTCAGCATATTGCCTCCAACAACCTTGAGGCAGTCAGGATAGAACTTGAAACTGAAGGCAAATTAGCAGCCTGCCATAGTGCGTTCTAACCGCTGGACCACCATTGCCAATGAAGGGAATGAGAGCAAAACAATAAATTTGCATCTGTTTACACAGGACTCAGAAGAAGTAGTTATCACCCCATGTGTCTGCTTCTTTGCAGAGGAACATGAACAAAGACATATTGGGCCACATCAGTCACCTAATAATCCGTAATTCTTATTAGAAAATACAAAAATAAGAAAGTGATATCTGGCATTCAAATGTGTAAAGATTTTAAATGACGGACTTTCATATGGCTATCGTAGTTAAATCGTAGGTGATCTACCAATTCTTCATGAAGAGAATTACCTTGCTCTAAGAGCAATGACGGCAAAGATAGGTGGACAAAAAAAAATGTTACCTGATAATCAGCTGGTCCAGGTGTAGCAAAAGCTTGCCTGTCAACTAAATATAACAATCGTGGAACTGTAGATCCAAATGCTCCTTTCTTTTTTGACTCTGTGAGAACATTTTTAAGGTTGGGCGTTGCAATTCTGTAATTGAGGATATTATAAAATGCAGGCCCTGCAAGTGCACAATGAAATTTGGTTACATTAAGCAGCTTCACTTGAATCAAAATCATTAAGTAAAATAAAATGATATGTATACACATTTACTGTTATTTCTAAAACCTATAAATATAATTCAATTTCAGCCAAATAAGATTAAATCAATTAGAATTAAGATTAAGGTAAAGGTTCATCTCGTACATATGTGTTAGTTGTTCCCGACTCTAGGGGGAAGTGCTCATCTCCATTTCAAAGCTGAACAGCCAGCGCTGTCCGAAGATGATGATGATAATGATAATGATAATGATAATGATAATGATAATGATAATGATAATGATAATAATAATAATAATAATAATAATAATAATAATAATAATAATAATAATAATTTTATTTATATACCGCATCCTCTCCCCAAGGGGACTTGGAGCGGTGCACAGGGAAAATTAAAATAACTATAAAATACATAAATAGAATAGATAAAAACAAATTAAACTAAAATTATAAATTACTAAAATCCCCTAAAATCCTAATAGACGGAGACTAACCCAGGCCGGCCAGACAGAAAAAGTGTGTTTTAAGTTTTTGACGGAAGGAGCGGAGGTCCGTGGTTGTTCTAATTTCGGGGGGAAGGTCGTTCCAGAGGGCTGGGCCCGCCACAGAGAAGGCCCTTCCCCTGGGCGTCGCCCGCTGGCACAGCCTGGTGGACGGCACCCGGAGAAGTCCCTCTCTGTGGGAGCGAATCGGCCGCAGGGATGTCTCTGTGCTCATGTAGCAGGCATGACTAAATGCCGAAGGCGCACGGAACACTGTTACCTTCCCAACAAAGGTGGTTCCTATTTTTCTACTTGCATTTTTACATGCTTTCAAACTGCTAGGTTGGCAGAAGCTGGGACAAGTAACGGGAGCTCATTCCATTATGCAGCGCTAGGGATTTGTTATCCACTGAACTGCTGACCTTTCTGACCAATAAGCTCAGTGTTTAAGATACTGAGCCACTGCCTCCCTTAGAATTAAGATTAGCTAGTTGTGAAACAGAATACAGTGATAGGAGCTGAGAAATGAAGTGCAGCCTTAGGTATTTATTTCATTTAAAACTATTTAAATAACCACTCATCTCACAAATATGACTCTGGGTAGCTGACAAAGTACAGCTACAGTAATTCTACTCATGTTTATGACATAAGAGTTTCTTGATTTGAATAGAACCAGGTTTCTTCGTTGTTATAATTTTAATTATAGTGTTTCATAATTTATATGGAATAAATTGTATAATTTAGAGATTTATTCCTTTAAAAACCTGTCAAATATAATAAATTCACTCTTATTTTTTAAGTAAATATACTTTATATTAATAGCATTTACTGATAAATAAAGAGTTTTTCCCCAAATATTTATTTATTTATCTAATTTATATAATTGCCCATCTCACCAAAAATGACTCTGAATTATGTACAATAATATTGGTTCAAATAAACATTAATGTACAAATTAATGTACAAATGTTTAAGTTTTGTTGTTGTTAGTCGAGAAGTCATGTCCGACCCATTGCGACCCCATGAACAATGTTCCTCTAGGCATTCCTGTCCTCTAACACAGGGGTCCCCAACCCCCGGGCCGCGGACCGGTGCCGGTCCGTGGCTGGATGGGAGCCGGGCCGCAAGGCTAGAGAGGAGGAGGGAGGGAGGAGGGGGCTGCCCCCTGAGCAGAGCGCGCAGGAGAACGCAGGCGCGGCTGTTCGCACCGTTGGAGTGTGACTCTTCCTCCACCCTCGTCGACGGAGGGACTCCTGGACGCCGCCGGACCGGCCACCGATTCCCTCCCCTGCTGGCATGCCGGCCACTCGTTTTCATCCAGGGACTGCGGTGAAACTGGCGGGTTGCTCCGGCGGCGCAAGGAGTCCCTCCGTCGACGAGGGTGGAGGAAGAGCCCCCACCATCCTCCTCTCCAGCCCGGCTCCTATCCAGCCACGGAGCCTGAACGAGCGAACGAGCGACCAAGCCTGGCAGGCGGGATGAGGAGGCTGGGGGCGGGGGGACGGGACGACGATGACGACGACAGACACACATAGAGAGACAGAGGGAGGGAGGGAGGGAGAGAAAGATAGACAGAGACACAGAAGGAGTGATTGAATGAATGAATGCAAGACAGACACACACACACACACACACACACAGAGTGACAAAAATGGGCGGATGAAGGAGAGACACAGAGAAAGAGAGAAAGAAAGAAAAAAGTGGGAGAGAGAAAGACAGAGAGAAAGAGACAGAAAGGGAAGAAGGAGACAGGAAAAGATACAGAAAGAGGGAAAGAGAAAAAGAAAGAGAAAGAAATAGAGAGAAAGGGAAAGAGAGAAAGAAAGAAATAGCGAGAGAGAAAAAGAGAGACAGAGACAAAGAAAGAGAAAGAAAGAGAGAGAGAGAAAGAAAGAAAGAACTTATGACCACAGTTGAGGCCAAAAGTTTGGTTGCTAACCAAGATCATTAAGTGAGTTTCACATTTTCAAAGTTGGCCACGCTCACCCAGTCATATGACTGCTGAGCCCCTCAGCCGGTCCGCAGAATTTTCTTTAAAATGAAACCGGTCCCTGGTGAAAAAAAGGTTGGGGACCCCTGCTCTAACATCCTCTAGCGTCCATTTAAACTCATGCCTACTGCTTCGGTGCCTCCATCCAGCCACCTCTTTCTCTGTTGTCCCCTTCTTCTTTTGCCCTCAATCTTCCCCAGCATTAGGCTCTTTTCTAGTGAGTCCTTCCTTCTCATTAGGTGGCCAAAGTACTTGAGTTTCATCTTCAGAGTCTAGCCTTCTCAAGAGCAGTCAGGGTTGATCTCCTCTAGGACTGACTGGTTTGACCGTCTTGCAATCCAAGGGACTCACAGGAGTTTTCTTGAGCACCATAGTTTAGGTTTTACAGTAATTTAAATTATAATTTGAAGCAATTTTAGCATATGTCACCTATTTCAAATTACAATAATGCTCATTTGAATATCGATTAGGAACCCATTCTATATAGATTGCTCTGAACCACAGAATCCTATCAATAAAGAACTTTATATCAACTTCAGTATTAAAAGTGAACCAACTACCAAAAAAGACCATTGAAATATTAATTCTAGGCACAATGTAAACTGGAAAAAGAACAGATGACTTTCTCTTCTTATATTTTACTACTATGGCAGAGAAAAGCTTACACTGTCACAAAACAGCTGAAGCTTAACAGATTTGGATCTGATAAGGCGTGCTTGAGAAGCCATCTGCAGAGACCTTGAACACCATCTTGACTTCAACAGATGAAAAGAAAACTATAAATCAAAATATAAAAAATACTGATGCAGAAACTCTGTAACTACTTGGAACCCGTGATACACAACTTCATCGGGCAGGAAATTCCTTATTTCAGTTTCTCCAAAGTTACAATAAATGTTGTGTTCAGCCAAAAAAAAAAAAAGGTTTACATTAAAAGATAAATGACAAACCTCTTGTGGGTTAGAGGACATAAGCAAAGGTATGTTCTCGAGGACACAGAAGGAGAGCAGCAAGAGAAAGAATGTAGAAAGGACAATATATCAGAAGCTGTTTTCAAGGTAAATAAACGAAGGAAGGTCATTCTGTCCTTTAATGATAAATTTCATTTACATTTGCCTGCAGACAAACATTTCTACAATGAAGACTTACTTCAAAAAATAGAATCTGATAGAATTTAGACTCCCTCAAAAGCAATGGAAGGAATGCTTATTCGTAGCATAATATTTCCCAAATATTTACACCTAGCCTATTCAGTACTTGATTACCTATACAAGCCTCACTCATTGCTTTGTTTAGTTTTTTTTTTAAAAAAGACAGCACTCTTGAGAATAACATTAATAGATACTATTTGTCTTAGGAGTGAGTGTCCTCATGCTGATGACCTCTACAATCTTAGGATAACTAGCATGATCTGCAACACAAGGATAAATAGCTCTTTCAGACTGTCAACAAAGGTGACCTTGTCAAAGATGAAAGACTATGAAGATGCTGACAGTTGCAGGAAGTATGTAAAATAAAGTCACATATTTTCAGATAGCCTAGAATATTTCCACGCTTGGATAATAATAAGTTATTTACTTTTTAAATTCTGGGACCAAAAGCCTATGCACCTACATTTAAAAGTGCATCTTTTATCTACTCCTTAGAATTTAGTGATAGGCAATCCTGCAGATGGGTTGGTGGCCTAAGGATGCTCCCCCATCCCCGGGGCCTCTTTAACCTTTCAACCTTTACATTGTTAATTTTAAGTTGGTTTTAATTATATTTTAATTCTGTTTTAATTCTGTTTTTTATTTGTGAACCACCCAGAATCACTTATGTGAGATAGGCAACATAGAAATTAGATAGATAGATAGATAGATAGATAGATAGATAGATAGATAGATAGATAGATAGATAGATAGATAGATAGATAGATAGATAGATAGATAGATAGATAGATAGATAGATAGATAGATAGATAGATAGATAGATAATTGGGCATTCCAATATCCTTTTTAATAACTTCTGTTGCTTTTGCAATGTTTGGTTATCTAAGACACACAACTTGAAATTGATTGCAAGTTGAATCTCAATTTCTCTCACAAAGAGATATTCAGAATAAAGTTTCCTTTGATTCAGAGAGTATTAAAGAATTTTATGGTATCATTTCTAGAGATATAAAAAGAGAACACGGCTGAAACAGGCAGACTCCCATAGCAAAGAATACAACCTCCAATTTTGCTTTTAATTTCCCAAAGGGAAAATGCACCCAGTGGTTGCATCCATTTCACCATGTGTTACAAAAACTAAAATGTGGAGAGAAGCAGATGGAGGTTAATGACTAAAATCTGACCCTTGAGGAGTAGCAAGCTAAAAAGGCAAGAAATTAAACTCTGAAATCAGAGAAGGACTGAATGACAAGAAAGTTAACTGACATTCAGGAAGTCGTGTTTGACCTAACAGCCTAATGTAGTAGCATACTTCTAATAAGAGCCATGAAGTGATAGGAAGGAAGGAAGGAAGGAAGGAAGGAAGGAAGGAAGGAAGGAAGGAAGGAAGGAAGGAAGGAAGGAAGGAAGGAAGGAAGGAAAAACTATTATTTACAAACAATTATTCAGGTAATGATTAAATAAATAATGCCCCAAAGCCAATGCAAAAAAATATTAAAATCAAATCAGGGTTATCAAATCAGTCAACTGCACAAAGTGTTCCCAATATGCAAGTACCATTATAACATAAATATAATCTGTAAAGGACCATGTTCCTTTTGATCCCTTTGTAATATCTGCATGAATAAAAATTGGTTAATTAAAGTATGCAATTATGTTGTCACTTCTTTAACTGTAATTCTATAAATGGAAGCAAATCTAGATTTGGAAGTTTGGATTACTGAAGACGCATGGGACCTTCATTGTCTAAAATTATAGTGAACACAACATTATTGTGTTGTTGCGGCTGTTAAACTGAGCTCCTAATTTGATATTTGTCATCTTTTTCTATCCTGAAGGCATAAGGCTAAGTTGCACATCTATAACTGAAAAGATTCACCTTATTTATTTATCGTGTTTCTTACTGAATGGATCGTATGTATGGATTTCATACATACCATATTTTTTGCACTATAAGATGCACCAGTGTATAAGATGCACCAAGATTTCCAAGAGTTTAAGTAAGAAAAAAAAGTGACTGCCTTCCCACAGCCCCAGCAGCACTCTGTAGGCTTCATCAGGTCTGGGATAAGGCAAAAATGCTGTTTTTGCAAAAAACGGGAGGAATGCAGGCCATTTTTTGCAAAAACAGAAGCATTTCTGCCTTACCCCAGCCCTGCTGAAGTCTGCAGAGGGCTGCTGGGGGCTGAGGGAAGGCAAAAATGCCTCAGTTTTTGTGAAAAATTGCCTGTTTTTCGCAAAAATGGGAGGCAGGCTTCGGGAAGCCAAAAAATGGCTGTATTCAGTGTATAAGACATACCAACATTTCCACACTCTTTTAGGGAGGGAAAGGTGCGTCTTTTATCCTGAAAAATACATTATTCATTTTAAAAGAAAATTTGGATAACTGATATTTTACCAGTGTTAAAGCTTGAATTTTTGAACCAACAGAGACAGTTAAAAAACTTAAACCACTTTACAAAACCTATGAAACTTAAGCTTGGCCAATAGACCGAAAGGATAACTAGGAGGGGGAAAGACACTAGAAGCCCAACAGGGTTCCTCTTCTGACAGATTATAGAGGATGAAGATATACTGATATACCTGGTGATGTTTGGAATCTGGAATCACCGGTGAATCGAACTGAGGTGTGGCCAAATGGGATGCTTTTTGATCTACACGGTCTTTTCAGACATTCAAGAGCAGAACGTGTTTCATCATATGTGCCAGGAGCTGGAGCAGATGATTTCCGAGGGGCAAACCTCTAAGAAAATGCGAGAATATAAATATAGAAGTAGCAGACAAGTCACTGATATAGGTACTGAGTAAAGAGAGACCTATTTTGGTATGGTATAAGCAAAGCAGAGTCAATGGAGAAGCTGGCAGTAAAATTGCAACTCATAATCAAGTAATGTCTTAACAACTATGGCTAATCTGCTTAATGACCATGTCAGAAATGAGGTTGTAAGTCTATTGCAGTCACATAGTGTCTAGCTCAGCGACAGAGTTGCCATTCCCCATTGTGGTCATTAACTGAAGACTATTTGTATAATGCCACAAGCTGCATGTTTGCAAATAATTCATCTATGTAGCCAAGAAAGTTTGCTTTCAGAGGCATAAATTCATGTAATGTTTTATAGTGCAGGACCAGCCATTTTGACCAGCGGTGCTATAGTCTCTAGTGACAAGAAGCAGCACTGCAACACTGTGATATAAGTCACTTTTCTTTTCTGTCTAAATTATGAACACATCCCAGAGAACTGGGGCACAGCTTGCACTTCCATCTTGCAAAATCACTTCTGTTTTTATCATTCTGATAGAAGCAAGAACTTGTGGATATTGCTATTTCAGCCATTCCTAAGCTACCAGGACTAGATGCATAAAGAGAGAAGAGAAGAGAAGAGAAGAGAAGAGAAGAGAAGAGAAGAGAAGAGAAGAGAAGAGAAGAGAAGAGTTGGAAGGGACCTTGGAGGTCTTCTAGCCCAACCCCCTGCTGAGGGAGGAAACCCTACACCACTTCAGACAATAGTTATCCAACATCTTCTTAAAAACTTCCAGTGTTGAAGCATTCTCCTTAATTTTAAATTGCTCTCCTTGATTAGTTTCCACCCATTGTTTCTTGTTAATTATTATATATATTCTTGTCAATTATTATAATTATTAAATCTACATTGCAACAGATTGAAATTTATATCTATCTATCTATCTATCTATCTATCTATCTGTCTATCTATCTATCTATCTTATTTATCACGTTTCTACACCATCCATCTATTCTGCATGACTGATTATATTAAAACAGGCATGAGCAAAGACTATAAAAATTAAGGCAATTTTAAAATGGCAAAATGTTTGGTGACTGCAGACAGCTTCTTGCTCAAGTTCTGGGGCCTAACCCTGCTAAGAACTATATTCATCACATTATGACTTTTCATATCTAGAGTTCACTGTCTGTTTATCTTAGCTTAATTATAAACTATAGTTAAGAAATGAAATCAAATAAATATATTTTATGACCTGCTCTCGTCAATGCATAAGTCAAATTTGGAAAGAATTTACTTTCCAAGAATAAACAAAAACAAAATGTTCTGATTCTTTTGTACCTGAATCCAAGAGAACACAACACCCTAAAGAAGAATCCATATAATTAGATCGAGTAATGCTTGAGAGCCTTACACTGCTATTCCAGAATGGGGAGAAGGGGGAGGGGGGTTGCTTTTGAATATGTAATGAAATAAGCTGTTTGTGTTCTTGTTCCTCTGTTGTCTGTTCATTATTTATATATTTCTCAATCTTTTGACATTTTGAATTGACATTTCCATTCTCTGCACAGTGTCATGCATGCAGAAACTGTTAGAAATTCTGGCAAGCACGCTACTTTTTTGTGTAAGATTACCATAAGAGCAGTTAGAACCATTAACAGATTGATGAGCCTCAATGATTAGGAATCTTTCCTAGCTTTCAAAGGAAGGGAGAGAGGAGCAGGGAGAGGGAGAGGGAGGGAGGAAGAGAGAAAAAGCAAAAAAAATAATTCCTGGAATGTAACTGAATTATCCCTGGTTATAGTTGTGTTTTGGATCTGATGTAATAATAATTTAATAATAATTTATTAATTTATAGACCGCACCCTCTCCCCCATGGGGACTCGGGGCAGTGCACAGGCAATTTAAAAATCCAAAAATACAACAATATACAAATACAAAATGTTAAAATCAAATTAAATTAACCCCTGTGCTAAAATCACTATTAAAACTCTTAAAACCCTAACAATACCTCCTAAAAATTTTATACAATTTCATTTTGCGGCTATATATATCTATATATTTAATGTACATCTAATTATGGATCTGATAAATAATCTAGTGAATAATTATAATCTATAAAAACCTATATCCAAATAGTCTATCTGCCGCCATCATGTTCTATTTAACGTATTTGTAAATATCACAAAAAAAAAACCACTGCAGACATTCCTCTACAAATAAAGTCCCATAAAACTGTTCTTCAAATTTCTCAGATAAGCTAATAACAATGATATTTAAAGAAAGTTGCAAATGAGAAAGAGCTATAACACATTTTACCTCAGAAAGAGAAAGAAAAGGAACATGCTGAGTTTCAGTTTTCATGATGCAACCTGCCTTCCCAAACTCACTTTTTATATTATATTGGCCAGGACCTGGAACACCCTGAAAAACAGGGAAAAAAATAGATGAAACATCCAAATGTATGACAGTCATTAAAGTTTCAGGGAGACCTAATTCTGAAGCATTAGTGAAGTTTTTAAATACAATTGTTAACATTTATGAAGTAAAAAACTACAGTAATTTTTGTGTCACTTGTAATACAAGTGAATCAACAAACATCAAGTCAAAAATAAGTCACCAAATCAGCTTCACTCAATCATATGCTATAGTTCTTTTGCATTTGCTGGATGCCAACCCCCCCCCCCCCCAAAAAAAAGAAATAGCTATTCACTATGGCGTATAGAAGGTTTGCTATAAAAGTTCTCATCAGATTGATGTATCATGCATGTATAGAACAGAAACTGACAGGTGCATAAACCCTCAAACTGTTGAGAAGAAAACATTAGGCAAGTCCAGCCAAGAAATCTAATAGACCTAAAGAACTTCTAGGGTGCACTGGGGTTGATGCTCAGCAAGCTGATCTAGGTAGTTTCTAGAAACTGCGGTAACCAGATTCTCAACAAGTTTCTACCCGAACAATCTCAGGGTACCAATCATTAGTTTATTAAAATGCTCACACTGGTTCATCAAAAAGTTATAGGTGATGAAATATCAGAAATTGAAGTGTTAGTGGCAAAAGGCCAATAATGAACTTAATAGCATAAATACAAGCTCAAGTTGAACTCTACAGTATAACAATAATGGAGGTGAAATGCCAATGCTTCTCCTTCCTAGTATCACACTGTTTCAGAGGACTGTCAGCTAGCTGCATTGTTCAGTGTAGTAAATTCCTTTGTGAAGGGATGTTTAGGAGTTGCTCCTGCTTGGCAACTATGCCCATTTCAATCAGCATTCTGCCAAGAAAAATATTCTTGTTCACCAAAGTCTTGAGTCATCTTTACTGACTGGCACATTGTCTAGCCATGTTAATGACCAGCCTTGTGATACCCCCGTGATGGCGAACCTATGGCATGTGTGCCACAGGTGGCACACGGAATCATATTTGCCGGCACATGAGCCATCAGCTCCAGTGTACATGCACATGCCGACAGGCTGATTTTTGGCCTTCCGGAGGGCTGAGGGAGGCCATTTACACCCTTCCCCAAGTTTCAGGAAAGCCTCCGGAGCATAGGGAGGGCGAAAAATGGGCCCTATGTGCCTACCAGAAGTTTGGAAATGATCCATTTCCTGCTTCCGAAGGGCCTCTGGGGAAGGCTTTGAATTATAGGTGTTGGCACGTGTGCTATCGCGCCCTCGCACTCGCATTTTTGGCACCCAACAACAAAAAGGTTAGCCATCACTGTGATATCTCATAAGAGAAAGACAGTTAGATTGACATCTTCCTTCATTGCCACTGGAAATGTCTTCCTGGACCACCTAAGCGGATTGGGAATTGGAAGCAAAATAGTGCCATTCCTACTTCAGACAGGAGTTCTGGTGCCAGTGAAGGATGATGCCACTTTAACAACCTCTCTCTTATGAGGTATCACAATGTTGGTTCTCTCTTCATTGCTGCTTAACATTTAAATGAAGCCACTGAGTGTGGGGGTCAAATGCTACCAGTTTGGGCTGGTTCGCCTGAGCCAGTAGTAAAAAATGCTACTGGTTCACAGAACCGGTAGTAAAAAATACTTTAAAAAAGTTAAAAATAAAGGTTCCAATGATCGCATGTCACACAGCCAAAAATGGGGGGTGGGGGCTCCATTTTTGCTCTCAGCAGGCTTCCTGAAGCCTGCTAGGCCAAAAACAGGGGGTGGGGGGTGCTGAGAGAGAAAGAAGGGGAGGGAGGGAGGGAGAGAAGGGAGAAGGAAAGAAAAAGAAAGAAAGGGAGGGAGCGAGGGAGGGAGGGAAGGAAAAAGAAGAGGAAGGACTGACTACAAACCTGGCACTAGACCCAGTGTCAGAGGATAATCCAGGGCTGGAAGGGACCTGGAGGTCATCTAGTCCAACCCTGCTCCAGCAGGACATTGTTAAAGAGAGTTTCTGTTTTTTGATCCTTGTTAATGACTACATAGTCACATGACCCCATCAAGCCACACCCACAGAACCAGTAGTAAAAAAATTTAGACTTCACCCCTGACTGAGAGGTAACAACTGCCGATTTATGGCATGCCACCATAGAGTCATAATGGTGCAGTGGTTAGAATGCAGTACAGCAAGATAATTCTGCTGACTGCCAGTTCAATTCTCACCAGCTCAAGGTTGACTCAGCCTTCCATCCTACTAAGGTCGGTAAAATAAGGACCCAAATTGTTGGGGACAATACGTTGACTCTTAAAGCCACTTAGAAAGGACTATAAAGCACTGTGAAGAAGTATATAGTCTAAGTGCTATTGCTACCATCAATATGCTAGTAATATCCAACTTCATAGTGCTACTTTTGGCCCAGCTGAAGATGCCATCAAAATCTTTTTCCAGTATTTAGAGGTTGTTGAGGGCTAGATGGGACAAAACTAGTTTGATCAATGAAGTCTTATATGGCTTTGCTTCCAAGCACTTTCAAGACTTCCTTCTCCAACTAAAGTTGATCCATCTGAGATGATCCTTACAGGGAAGTTGCTTGTGATACTCAAAATGAGCAAAAATTGTTTCTCAAGAAAGGCATTATACTCTGGAATAGTCTTTTTCTAGAAGTCATTCAGTACAAATCTTCCAGAAGGTCATGCTATTCTGAAGTTCCTTTAGAGATGAATGTGCACCATATGGAACCAGATTTTCTTGCCTGTTGATTATTTGGTATTCTACATTATGTCTATAGTTTTTTCTTTGATTCGTGAAATTGAATCAAGTTGAATTACTGTAAACATTTACGGTAATAGTTTTTACATTGTTGTCAGACACTAAATCTGAAATATTGAACTGCATACAAAGGTAGGTAGGTAGGTAGGTAGGTAGGTAGGTAGGTAGGTAGGTAGGTAGGTAGGTAGGTAGCAGATTGAAGATGATTCTGCAAAAAGTGGGGTCATGACCATGTTGGAATGAAGACAAGGAAAGGAACTGAGATCACAAAAGTTTTCCAAACAGCTACTCCTCACAAGGAGGTGTGTAAAAAAGCAGTCTCTGGCAGTTTTGGAGTTCTGGGAGGTAGGTTGTATTAAGTTAATAAGAGAGTTTTGGATGTAGAAAGAATTTTAGTGGACAGTTTCCAATGCTTAGTTGGTTATTATTTAAAACATGCCTTCTACCTCACAACATAACAAAGCTTTCAACTGACAATATTCATTTATATAATCGCCACTTAAGTTTTACTTAACTCAAGACTGAAATGTATCCTGTGCTTCAATAAAAGAGGTAAACCTATGCTATATGGACAAAACTAATGTAACTGAATTCTAAAGGACTGAAATCAGCTAAATATAGTAAAATGTATGCTATGTAGCTATGACACTGAAGCATATTGTGGTAATCAATCAAATCATATAAGGGAAAATGTGTTCAGATTTAGGTTATGAATGATTCATGGTACAAAATATTGCCTTTGGAATATATATCAATTGCCCTGAGAGGAACTCCCTAAATAATATTAATATATCAGGATAGCATTCAGATTACTGTGCTAAACACTTGTATAATAATAGCATGTTTCTAAACTACCTGGAGAATTCACACAAATATATATTTCTTGTTTGAGAGCTTGTTAGCATTGCTTGATATACATCTTTATTTTAGACAGAACGGTAGATAAATTCATTGGATGGGGTATTTTTGACATAAAGAACTACCAATACAAAGATACTGTTAAAGGAATTGAATGTCGTACTTAAGAGGTTATAAATATTAATAAGAAAATTAGCATCAAAATAAAATTAATCTTGGGACCTTACCTACTGAAAATTCCACCAGGAGATAAATATTTTATCCTTTTTTAAGAACCTTTCTCAGTAATCACTAATGAACCATGATTGCTATTTACCTTTCACAGTAGTTCTATCATTTCCCCCCATTTAAACCTCTCTCAGAACTGTTGCAGTACCACTGCTTTTTTCTCATCTTCTGAAAGCCATTAATGGAACCAAAACCAATTCAAGGTCATCTGAATTAAAAACAGAACTCATTATCTTATTTTTCTTTAAAAAAAATAAAAAATAAAAAGGTAAAAGAGTTCTTGTTCATTGAAAGTATTTCCCTTTTGAAAAATAATCTATTAGAAAGTTGGAAACTCTATATTGAAAAAACAATCTCCTCCTTGTTGCTCCAATTTATTGAGAATTCAGCTTTGTCCTTGTGTCATGCAAAGCTCAGTGGAAGCCATTGAGAACCCATTCTGTTTGGTTAGTGATGTACTTATGTGTAACAAAACAGACTGTATCTATTAATCTGCTGAATAAAACCAGTTGAAACCTAAAATTGAAGGAGAACTTGAAGTATTCACTGTGAACTTGTCCCTGACTTATCCGAGGATGCTGCCAAAATAGCTTTTTCAATCCGTTCTTCAAAGCAATCTTCCCATAAATTAATTCACTGACTAGGACTCTACCAATTCAGTTTCTTTATGATCCACACAATAATATAAAATGATGTTTTAGAAAGCTTGGGATGTCAAAATACTGTGATACATATACTTGCTGATAAGCTGGGAATTTTAAGTGCCAAAATACATCCAAAAAATTAATTCATCTTATCCAGTGAGTTTATCCATGAGTTTTTACAGTAATGTTTTTTTAAGTACACATATAAGCCCAAATACCATTTAAAAATGTGCCACCCAGAGGTAAGCCAGTCGTAAAAGTTTAAACATACAAACCGTTTAAGGATTGGCTTATTTACAGGTAGTTCATTTTCCATACTGGTTTGGTTAAAGATTTGGTGGTCACATTATCTATTGATCAACTTATACACAAGTATATACAGTAAACCAACCCCCATGCCGTGGCCCACTACCAGGCCTTGAGCCCTTCAAACTGGGCCGCAGAAGTGAAACCATACAAATGGAGCTGCATGGACACACATGTCCTTGCCTGCCTCTTGCATGGAACCATCCCTTATATCTCCCCACCCCCAGCCCCCAGACAGTCCACAAAGCCAGAAAGGTTGGGAAACTGCAGTAAAGTATATTTTGCCAGGATGAACTTGAATTTTATCTTGACAAAATAATAGCCATTAAAATAATAGGTAACAATAGGTAACAATATATATTTGGCTTAACAGTTTATCCCAAGATAAGGTGGAAAGGAAAATATATCTTTGAAAATACTTTCAGGGAATATAAGTAAGTTCCAAATGAATTAGCTTTTATAATCAAAAGCATAAGTCAATTCAATGTCTAGCATCTCCAGTTGAAATAATTTTAAGCAGCAAGCCTCATGAGGGCCACTGCTGATGTTTTGAAGAGTTTCTAAATAGACAGAACTGGGTTAAACAATCTAGGATCTGACTCATATATGAGCATACACAGTTAAGCTTTGATATTTAACATAGTTCATTACTGTGTTAGTCTAATAGTGGCAAATTTCATTTTATTTTATTTGTAAAGTGAACAAAAATACATTTTATATCATTTATAAGTGGAATATATATTTAATCAACTGAAATAACACTGTAGGACATAATTCATTTTCAGCATCATACCTTACCCAAGTTAAACAATTAATGCTACTTTGTATGTGCCAAGTACTAGTGACTGTTAAATAAATCACTTTTATCATGAAATATTAAACGTGTACCTTTATTATCCTATTAATTTGCTGTATTTGTAACTTTACAAGTGCGTGTTTTATTCATTCTGAGGTATATTATTTCTGACAACCAGGGTAACTGTATTCTTTTTTAAGTGGACTAAAACTCTTCAGAGATTATATACCTTCTTGGCATTCAAAATATAGTCATCTATTTTTAAAAAATGGAAAACACTAATTAATCTTTATATCTTGTATTTATGTTTGAATATATGTATGTGTTCTAATAATTCCTGCAATTATGCCTTTGTTTCTGCTATAATTTAGGCAGAGGAGATCCTGGACAATTATATATAGTAAATATTCTGCAGAATTATTCTGATAATAAGAAAACAGTAACCATGACAGTGTGATGAATTCTTCATTTGAGTAGAAAACAGCCATCAATTTTCCTAATATAATTTAATGTTTTCCTATATAAGTTATTCCAGAAATGTACGATTTCAACTCCTATAATTTTCAGCCATTACGATTAAACAAGTTAAATTCTAACACCTCTTCAGGGCATCTGTCAGAAAAAAATAAACCATAAATCAGCACTAAACTGGTAACCAGCTTTTTCTTCCAAGTGTTTTCACATTGTCTTGAACCTTTTTCAAGATATGCATTGATATATATATACCACTTATATACACCCTTACACATACACACAAACACACACACACAAAGTGGCCCCAACAGATCCCAGGAACAAAATCAGAGCTATCTATCCAGAAAAGTGCAGTGCTGGGGCCAGGTAAGATATTATGCAAAATCCTCAAACTCCCAGACTTTTTGTAAAGGAACAAGATTGAGGCAGACATATATCACATTATAAACATATTAACATCTGTTTTTTGGGGTAGAAAAAGATATATATATACATATGACTGCATTATATATCTATCTGTCTTTATCTATCTATCTACCTGCCTACCTATCTACCTACCAGTATCTACCTATCTATCTCTTATCTCTTATCTAGCTCTTCTTCTATCCCAAAAAACAGATGTTAATCACCAAAAGCCTTTCCAAACAGCTGTTTTCACAGCTTTCCTAAAGGTCAGAAGTAAAGATACCATTCAGATCTCTGGTAAAAGGTTATTCCAGAGCATAGATGCCATGAGTGGTCTTTTGCTTTCCCTGGATCATCCACAAGGAGGAACCCCCAAAATTTCTAGACGAATTGGGCAAACTTGGATGTAGAATTAAAAACAGTCATATGGTAATATGATCCCTAAATTTGGCCCCTCACTGCTTTGTTTAAATAATAAAAATCAGTTGCATGTAATACTAACATACAACCATGCAAATACAATTGTTATCCAACTGTGCAGGAATACAGCATAAAAGAAAAATCAGAACCCTGAAATTCTTAACAATTAAAATTAAAGACCTGAAAGGTAGCAGCACATCTGAAAAACCAATAAGGCATACTTAGAAATCAACAAGACATACATAGTCATTAACAAGAGACAGAATATAGCACTTTAAAAAAATATTTTATGTATCATGAAAATACAGTATATAGTATATATTTAACCACTGGTTATATTTTATAGTTACCCAGTATGATGTTCATGTGGATCAGAGGTGGGTTGCTATTGGTTCGCACCAGTTCAGGAGAACCGGTAGTGGAAATTGATTTATTTTATTTATTTATTTATTTTTGAATTTTTATACCGCATCTTCTCCGAGCGGGACTCAGGGCGGTGTACAGGCCTCAATAAAAATCAACTAGTATAAAATCACTAATATAAAACAATTAAAATACAATTTAAAATCTATTAAATGGTACGCCTGATTTTGATAAAAACCCTATCTAAAAACCCTCTCTAAAACCAATTAAAAGCTACGCCAGTACAGCCGCACGAAATAAATGGGTCTTCAAAGCCCGGCGGAAAAGGCGCAGGTCCGTGATCGTGCGAAGGTCAGGGGGTAGGTCATTCCAGAGGGCAGGAGCAGCCACAGAGAAGGCTCTCGCCCTGGGAGTCGCCAGCCGACATTGCCTAGCCGACGGCACCCTGAGGAGGCCCTCTCCGTGGGAGCGGACTGGTCAGTGGGAGGTATTAGGTAGCAGGAGGCGGTCTTGCAAATAGCCAGGTCCCAGGAAATTGGGACTGGGTAGCCAAACCGGTAGGGAGAGCAGGCTGGCCACGCCCCCAAACCAGTTCCCCAGTCTCCCATGCCATTGCCGGCATGTTTTTTACTCATTTTATAATGTTCTGTGCATGTGCAGAACAATTTACAGGCCACTGTGCATGCACAAGCAAAGCACGCATGAAGCAACATGAAGCAAGCAGTAACGCCAGCAGCAACTCACCCCTAATGTGGACGTAAAATATTAATATTTTTAAGAAAAATCATAAAGGAAGCTTCTTTGCTATCCAACTTCTAAGAAAAGACAAGAAGTATTGGCTTAGATAAATGCAGATTGATCATGTGTGACTTTGACATTATAACTAGTTTTTATGGTTTCTTGTATATTGCTTTGAATTACTCAAAACACACTTTCACAGCTGACAATATAACACAAGATGGGATTAGATATAAAAGTTGAAAATGTCAGCAACAGCTGCAAATGTCACCTACCTTAACAGGTATATTCAAAAAAAACCAGGCTTTATACTCAATTTTACAACTTCATTAGACGATGAAGTAAAGCTTCTTTAAAATATTTCTCTCTTTTGAAAATTTGAAAAAGAACTGAGCAACTCATATTATTTTCCACTTCATAAGTAGGTTGCAATATGTTGATTCTTATGATCAAGAGGACACAAATTCCACCAGAACTCACAATTATTATTTAATTAGCTTTTTCCATAAATTATTTAGGTGGAAATTTGTTCACTTAATTTTTGTTATGTCTATAATTGCATCAACACATTTGCCTGATCAAACCTGAAATTCTGTAGTGATTTTTTTCAAGATAAATTCCCATTCAAGACTACTTAACACCTGGAACAGCTTAGCAACAGAAAACTAACATCATATCCCTATTGTAGAATACAGGTAGTCCTTGACTTACAACTGTTCATTTAGTGACCGTTCGAAGATACAATATCACTTGAAAAAGTGACATGACTATTTTTCATACTTATGACCATTGCAAACCCCCATGTTCACATGATCAAATTTGAATGCCTGGCAAGAGATTATTTATGATGGTTGCAATGTCCCAGGATCATATGATCGCCATCTGACAACCAAAGTCAACAGGGTCCAGATTCACTTAACAACCATTTGCTAATTTAACTTCTATGATTCACTTAGCAAGAAAAGTCATAAAATGGGGCAGAATTCACTTAACAACTGTGTTACTTAGCAACAGAAATTTTGGGCTCAATTGTGGTAGTAAGTGGAGAACCAACTGTAATACATGCTATAGCTGATCTGAAAAGGCTAAACAAATCTGAACTATTTTTTACACCATTGTGTAAAAAAACAGGAAAAAAAGGTAAGATGCAATAAGCAGAACAAAGCAGGACAAAGGGCGGGGGGAGGATATAACTAAATTTATATACAGACTATTATACACCCTCTGATATTTTCTTCCCTTGTCACCCATCCTTGCTTCCATCAAATCTGTATACTGATAAATTCATTCCAGATAGTCCTTATGGCCAGTTGCTTAACAACCATTCAAAATTTCAAGACACTTTTAAAAAGCTACTTACAAGTTGTGCTTAAAGTTAAGATTGCATCCCAGTCACAGGACTGCTATGTGCAACACCTTTTGCGTGTTTCCATGCGTTTTGCTTCCATGCTGAACATTTGGCTCTTTAAAGTTGTTACCTTCCTGTTTCCGCTTCCTCCAGCTAGATGTTCATTGGTTTTTCTCCTCCTTTTCTATTGATCAGTAATCCTTCACATATTTTGTTTTGCAATTCTCATTCATTCTCTCTATATCACCTGAGGATAACTCACTCTGTTTTCATCCTACGTGCCCTGATCATCCATAATTCTGGACCACAAGTCTTCTTTTAACAATTGGAGATGCTTCTCAGGTACTCTCTTCCCATTCAATTGACCCAAGTGTTTCTCCGAACATGTCCAACATTCACTTCCTCATAAGAAAATGGGCAGAACCATTCCATTTTTATTGACAAATCTCTTCTTCTTGTGCCATATCCATCATCAGACATTGGCAATCATGTTGGCAATCCTATATTTTTATCAACAACCGCTCAGAAAAATGGCAAATACTACTCATTTTTTTCAGCACAAGCCATATATTACCCACTACCTTTCACCAGCATCTGCAGTATCCGTCTAAAACTTTCTCCTTCCATTGTACCATCTTTAGTAAATGTAAACGTAGGAAAAACAACTGTTGGATTAAAAAACAAAGCTTATCATGCAAAAAAGAAAAGAGCAACATCTCACTGCTAGGTTATTTCTCGCAAAAACAGTTATCAACATTTGTGGAAGCAATTGCAAATATTGGTAATTGCTATCTTCTGATATATATTTTTCATCCAAGTGAAAGAGATACACTGCCACAGCAGTAACCATCGGTGCCTATAATAATATTATTCAAATTCTTCCTCTTTGCGAGGTAACACTGTGTGTCCTGCTCAAGATGACTTTGCTTGTCCTCCAGGTAGACCCAAAGGGCAACATAGACAATAATGATCCATCTGTTCACTACTGGCAACTAGCAAACTTCTAATAAAGACAGATGTGGGTCACCCTGTACAAACGTGCTGCAGGGTGCTAATGAATCCTCCTAATGGTCACTACCTGCCACTTTAAACTGATTGATGGACAAAAGGGCTAAGCTTGAAGAGCTAAGATGAGTGCTACGGACTATCATCACTCTTACTACAACATCTCTTCTCTACTGACAGCCTTGCTCTTTCCTGTCATCTTTCTCAGTTTGATCTTTATACGGATATATTCTGAAACATACCAAAAAATAATAATAATAATTTTACTTTCACAAGTGGGGGAATGAATGAGAGATTTTCTACTAGATGAACTGCTCTACTACGCTGAATGTTCAGGCGCAATATGTTTACAATTTACCGCTTCATCAAGCCTTTCCAAACATAAAAATAGCCATTTGTAACTAAATCCAATGTTAAATGACTTGCAATGCAACGTTTCCTGCTCCAGATACCTTTACCTATCCACCATTCATTTCACCAAACATTTGTTAGTACAGTAACAAAGTTTAAAGCAACATTTATTAGTTACTTTTAGTAACTAAGAAATTAGTTCCAAATTCCATTACTAGCTCCTCCAAAGTTCCACTCTAAGTGCTTCCACTTGATTTCACTAGAAAATTTGTAAAATATTAATCAACACAGTTCAATATTAGGCATACCATTCATGGTTCGCTAAACAGTTATATGCAAAATTTTAGGCACCCTTGGTCACATTGTATGTCTCAGTGTATCCATAAGTGGACAGGTTTTTATTATTTAATAATTTGTGTGCCGTTCAACTCCCAACAACTCTGGGCAGCTCCCAAGTAAAAACATTGTTAAAAAAGTAAATAAACTCCACATTGCCATACCCTCTGGATAGCACAAAGTTAAATACATATTTCTAGAAATTTAAATGCACATTTAATATGTATGTGTAGCTGTTTACGACGCTGAACCAAGGACACAATACCCCGCCTCCTATTTTATCCTCAGTAACAACTCTTTAAAATAGGTTGGGCTGAGAGACAGTGACTGGCCCAAAGTCATCCAGATGACTTTCATGAGTAAAGGAGGCTTAAACCTCACTGTCTCCTTGTTTTTAGGCCTACACCTTAACCACTATACCAATTGGCTCTCTATGTAATATATGCAATAATCAGACACAACCCAGGTTCTTCACACAGTATATTTGCTGAATTAGAGCGTATTCTTTAATAAAGTAGTGAGGAAGACAGCAGTAAAGAGCTTCCTATATAATGCTCCGAATAACAATTAAATACAATTGTAAATGTACAGTATTATGATTAGAACATCCAATAAACAATCAGTCCTCAAAACTAGATTATAGGTAGTGTGAAATCCTTGATGAACTATGAAGTCAACTACAATTGAATTAATATTTTAAGTTGTGGTCTATGGTTTATGGTTTATGGTTTATTAAATTTATATACTGCACCCTTTCTCAAAAGGGAAAAAAATCTCATGTACGTCAAAAAGAAAATTAATAATCTTCAGGATGATTTATTGTTAAGCTACTCCATTTGTAATTTGTTTGTCAGTAGTTCTCACCTTTTCATGGTTATTATGAGTTCATCAAAGTATAATAATAGTGTGCTTCCAGCAAGCATTTCCATACAGCTACTGACTTACAACAAAAATGCTCATGTCTCATCTCCAACTGGTTTCCATTTAAAGAGTATACCCTAGACTAGAATCTAGGGCCTAGACCTCCAGTGTCAAACTTGATCGCATCACGTGACATATTGTGACGTATCATGATGTTTTTGCCTTTGGAGAGCCAGGGTGGGCATGGCCAATGCATGATGCATCCAGCTCTGGATGTATCCAGAGCTCTGTTATAGGCTTCAGAGGCCTTCAGGAAAGAAGAAATGGACCAAGGTGTGCGAAGCCTGGCTGCAACTATCCGAAGGTAAGTAGTAGGACAGTCCCACCCTCTCCCCATCCCCACCCTAGTTTAATTTTTTTCTGTGGACCCTGGAGTGGGTGCAGTCTTAATTAAAGCTTATTTTGTGGGTTGGGTAGACATGTAAAAATCAAGCTAGGACTTACTTTCTGAGTTGGTCATATTTTCAGGGAAACACGAGTATTATGCAAAATGTGCCAAGGTCACATAATTTCAGGCCTTCCATAACTCAGTAATATCCACCACATGGATCCACCACAACTAGCAGTGAACCTTTTATACCAGCAAATTCTTCTTTTAATGTTTTCTCCTTTCTCTTTTTATTTCCTTTTCTTATCCAGTTGTGCTTTGTTCCTTTTCCGGTTGTTCGTAGAACCACAATCAAGTAGCCTTTATTCATACTTAACCTAGCCTATCATGGCCCACTCATACAGCTATAATCTAAACCAACCCATCTTCCACCCAACTGTTTAAAAAAAATGCAATCCAAATCCCCACAATCTTCATTCTGTCCTAGGTACCATCTTAAACAAAAAAGTTTCCCAACTACCGGCAATAACTATTCAGCCTCTGCTTCAATATAATCATTTCATATCTCTTGATAATTGCTCCTGCTATCACAACACTCTTACTTAGATTTTTCTTCTAACATTCACTTGAAAGACTCTTTCTGTAACTATAAGGCCATGTTTCTGTCTACACATGGGGAGTATTCTGACCTAGGCTTCCCAAGAGCATGAAGCAAACTCCTTGTCCTGACAAAAAACCCTCTTATTAATTTACTGTGAATTCTGCTCATTCACATCCAGCAAACTCTTTCATGAGATGATTTACAGTCACAGACGTTATCTGGCTTGGAGAGCTGAGAGGACAATATCTGCAAAACTTGGCGAGGAGTCTCAGAGAGTCACGAACCAATTAAGCAAACTAATTGTCTTCTGCAAACTCCACTTCCCTTTCGCTCCTCTTTTATTTCCTCTGGGAGGGGCCATTCATTGTCCACCTGTGGCCTTACTCCCAAGTCAACCCCTATTCTTTAGCTGTTCCCTTCATCTGGTAACTCTGCATATGCACACGCTGAGAACAGGCTCCAGCTGTTCGTCTGCCTCACTGATGTCTGACTCTGAAGACGGCTGATAACTGGCATAGGGCTCTGGCCCCCTCTCTGCCTCTGACACAGAGCCCTCATCAGAGCCTTCCCCAGACTCCAGGACTGGCCCATGTTCCTCCCCAACCTCCTCACTGTCTGGTTCTGCTGCCAGCTCCACTTGCCGCTGGGGGGGAAGGGCACAACAGAGAGGTGGAGGGTTTTGACTCTCAAATATATGAGAAGGGATGTCATAATTATAGAGAAGAAAGAAAGTAAGGAAGAAGAACAAAGGCAACAATCACATAAGTGAGGCTTGAGCCCAGACCGAAAAAAGTGGTTTAGAAAAATATCTCAGATACAACCACCACCACTCAATTCAGATGAAAATAAATGGGGAAGGGAACCACATTCAGACTTGCAGGATTTTGTTCCTATAGCTGCTCCAATATATGTGTACAGTGCAATACAACAGTCAAATTGGATGGTGATTAATCATAAATCATCAAGACTTTATAAGCATAGGAGAAAGTTATTTGTTATTACAAGATGGAGGTCAATCAGTACAGTATGTTATGTCATTCAGAGGTCACCTCTATCCTACAAAATAATTGCATCTCTTATCTACTGTGTCCCATATACTAAAGGAAAGAATTCCAGAAAATTCTGCAGCAAAACTCTAACCTGCTATCACAATATATAAATATCCATCAGATAAATAGATCAAATATATCAAAGCACACAACATGAAAGGTAATTATTCTTTCTCCATTTGTTTCTGTCAACAGGAATAGGAACATACAAGTGAAAATTTGGTTGTACGACACTTAGCAAAATCAGCAAACGCCTCAAAGAAGATAGAAGATAATTAATTGAAGAATAGGTACAGTTACTTGGGTTCTTTCAAACTTCATTCGGTATCAATAACAAACTTCAACTACACTTTTTTTGGGAATGCTGCATATAGATAACATGGCAAGGAAGAATAAGTACAAAGGAAAAGCCGAGCTTTTAAATTATGTGCTGTATTGTCCCATGCTTATTTGTTATATGTACTGTTATTTACTAACATCAAGTGAAATTAAGTGAACAAATCTCTCATGTACAACCAAAGGTAGTAACCAGGAAGCCCACGACTTATGGCCACAATTTCCTTTGTTAAGTAGGACAATTGTTAAGTATGTTTTGCTGAATTTGACAACCTTTTTGACAAAGTAATTAAATGAATCACTGCAACTGTTAAGTGAAACATGCGGTCATTAAGCCAATCTGGCTTCTCCCATTGACTTCTTCTTGTCGGAAGCTGGTTGGGAAGGTCACAAATCATCATCACATGACCCCAGATCAGTGCATGTGACTGTGGGGATGCTGTAATGGTTGTAAGTGTAAAAAATGATCATAAGACAGTTTTGTCAGTGCCATTGTAACTCTGAATTATCACTAAACAAACGACTGTAAATCAAGGACTACATGTACCATCCTTTATATCATTTTCAGGAAGATTCAGTGACAACAGTTTTCAATAGAAATAAGTCTTCACTAAGATTAAGCAAAGGCAATGGAATTATTCGCAAAATTAAGAAGCCTCTGAAACTGAAATGGTGACAAAGAATAAAGGGAATAATTTTATTAGTTTAGTTTAGTTTAGTTTAGTTTATTAGTTTTTTATACCGCCCTACTCCCGAAGGACTCAGGGCGGTGTACAGCCAAAGTAAAACAGATATATAAAAGTTAAAAACCGTTTAAAAGCATATTAAATAATTTGGCCTCTCATAAAATTAAAAAACCAAACAAACCCCAATTAAAATTAATAAAAATTCATTTTTAAAAATTCATTTTTATGCCAGCCCGGCTTGTTGGGAAAAAAAAGGTTTTGAGAGCACGGTGGAAGGTGCGTAGGTCAGGGATAGTTCTTAATTCCAGGGGAAATTCGTTCCAGAGGACAGGTGCTCCCATGGAGAAGGCTCTCCCCTAGGTGTCGCCAGTCGACATTGTTTAGCCGACGGCACCATGAGGAGACCCTCATGGGAGCGTACTGACCGGTGGGAGGCTCTCGGTGGCAGAAGGCAATCTCATAGGTATTTATTTTTATTTATTTTATTACATTTATATCCCGCCCTTCTCCGCAGAGGACCCAGGGCGACGCACAGGAGATTTAAAAACATACAAAAATAGAACATAGATAAATAATTTAAAATACATATTAGATCCCAAACCTGTGCTAAAACCAATTATTAATTGAAACCCAATTTAAAACTTTTCTAAAAGTCCCCATGGGAGGTTAGGCTAGGCCGGCTTGATGAAAAAAGTATGTCTTTAGACATTGGCGGAAGAGGCTGAGGTCGGTGATGGTCCGGAGTTCAGGGGGTAGGTCGTTCCAAAGGGCAGGGCCCGCCACAGAGAAGGCTCTTCCCCTGGGTGTCGCCAGTCGGCATTGTCCGGCCGATGGCACCCTGAGAAGGCCCTCTCCGTGGGAGCGTATTGGTCTAAGGGATGTATGGGGCACTCCATGGCTTAGGTACCCAGGTCCTAAGCCATGGAGCGCTTTAAAGATAGTTACCAACACCTTGAATCGCACCCGGAAAAACCACCGGAAGCCAGTGAATCTCATCGAAGATTAACCACATAATAATAATAATAGTAATAATCTGTATGCCATCCATTTCCCAACAACTTTGGGCAATATGTTAAAACATTTAAAAATAACTAGCATTTCAAGAAATACAAACAAAGAAACAAAGACACAGAGGAAACAGATAAGAACAAAAAAAGGGAAGAAAATGGGCATCAATCAACTTTGCCAAAAGCCTGGGTGAAGAGTCACATCTGGAGGACTCTTTAAAATACCAACAGGGCAGGAGCCATTTAAATTTTAGGGGGAGCCTCACTGAAGAGGGTAGACTGTGCTACATAGAAGGCCTGTGAATAAAACAAGAAAAGCCTATTTACTCATCTTATAATGCTTACCCAATAATCCTCTTAAATCTCAGTACTTGGCAAGTCAAACTATTGTTTGATATACTGGAGCAATATGGACATGATAGATAAATAGATGGAACAGAGGGGACAGAATGAGTGCTTTAAAGAATTAGACCAAAAAAAGGTGGTGACTCCTCCATAAGCTGTAGGAATGACTCACCAAACTGAAAACTATCCTCTTAAGGTTATATTTGAAAAAGAAGAGTGAAAACTGTCTTTTTCCTATTTGGAAGAAATATGATACAGCATTTCTCCTGCTGTTTCTCCAATTCTCCTATGACTTTCAGAAGTCATGCAAAAGAATGTGTTATAAAAATGTAACAAGAATATATCATACTTTGCAAAGATTGCTTAAGTCTATGCAAATTTATCCGCTAAAAGCACTGCTTTGTAAGGCCCACCAATTATTTTTATTCCACAGCTCATGCTCTTTTTTTTTTTTAAACGCATGCTGCTTCGAACGGGGACTTTCAAATCCCGTCATAAATAATTTTCTACATATTGCAAATGACTCTGTTCAGTTAGCGTTACCTTTTTTCCTTCCTGTAATACTATTTCTTCATGATACCGTGGAATATAGAGAACACATTTTTTCTTGTCTTCCTTCTTGATGTTGACATTTTCACAATGCACTGCGCTTTCCCTTTAGAAAATTTGAGGAGATTTATGAGTTGCCTTTTAAATGCCTAAGCTCCTAAAACATGCACAGAACGCTTTTCCCCCTTTCCCCCCCAAGAGGAACATTAAAAACAGCTGCTTTTCCAAGAACAAATGAAAAGCCAGTTTGCTCACTAATAGCCTAGCCTTCACTTATATAATGGAATAAGATCTATTTTTCATTTTCAAGTTTTCTTCCTGCAGGTAAATTACTAATCAAACTGCAGTTGAGGCTGAGGAGGCCTAGAAAGCTGTGTAACTACGATATGGAATAAAATCAGGTTTCTTGCATTAATTTAGCAATGGTTAACTTATGCATTCATATCCTGCTTTTATTCATTTTACAATAGTTCAAGGCGGCAAACAAATTCAACATGCCTTCTTTCTATTTTTCCCACAATAATAATCCTGTGAGGTGAATTGGGTATGAGAGAATAACCAGCCCAAGGTCACCCAGCTGGCTTTCATGGCAGGATTAGAACTCATGATCTCCCCGTTTCCAGCCTTAGCCACTAGACCAAACTGACTCTTTACAAATACCGTAGTATTTTTTTTTAACACTCTTCTTAACATGTAAAAGCTTCTTTGCGTTTTTAGCTGCTTTACTCTGAGGTCATATTACTTTCCAAAACCACAGATTTTTTCACAGGAAAAAGTATTTTTTAAAAAGTAAAACTAATTGTTCAAAGCAAGATACCTGCTTCCCAGGTTTCTTTTTTTATTTATAGCATGCTTTAAAAAAGATTAATTTGAACCAGATGTTTAGATACTTAAATAAGATGAAGCCTGTTTTAGTTGGTATCAAAATCAAATTAATAAAGTAGCAATTAAATAAAGAAAGAAAATAATGAATGCCTTATAAACCTATGGAAATTTAAACTCTAATCATTTGGTTTTACTATTATTAATCTATTTGTTGTTTGTATTCTTAATGCATCTCTTAATGCATTCTTCTTATGGCATCCTGTAATTTAAGGAGTAAAAGGAGCATACAAGAAGATAGGCGTTCAAATCAACTCTATCCTCATTTCCTTCCCCTTCTATTCTCCATAAAAATTATTTTAACCTTAGCCAAAATAAGTAAGACTATAAGAAAAACAGCTCAAAGATGACCATGATAGAGGAATCAGAATATTTCAACACTTAGATATCTTGTCTCCATGTGCAGGTTGACCTTCAGAACTTAAATGAATCGAAAAAAATCATATTTCGGTTTTCTTTAAATTCTGACTAGAAGGGGTTTCATACACATATCAAAAAGCAGATTTAGTCTAGAGACCCATAAAGAGATAACTATCAATGAGTAACACTGATCATAAAAAAAACCCAGATGGGCTGACAAGTTTACAGGCAACATGAATAAGTAACAAATGTCCTGCTTCAATCATTTCTCAGAACATGCTAAATTGACAGTATATAGCAGCAGGTGATAATTTATTTATTTATTTTTATTTTATTTTATTAAATTTATACCCCGCCCTTCTCCTTGTTAGGACCCAGGGCGGCGCACAGGCATTATATAAAACCATAAATACAATATACATCAATTAAAATATATTAAATTTATTCACCCGTGCTAAAACCCGTTTATTAAGATCATAATCAAATTATAATTTGTATTTAAAAGTCAGATGCGGGGGGCTATCCTAGGCCGGCTTGTTGGAATAAGTACGTCTTAAGACGTTGGCGGAAGAGGCGGAGGTCCGAGGTAGTGCGAAGGTCAGGGGGTAGGTCGTTCCAGAGGGCCGGGCCCGCCACAGAGAAGGCTCTTCCCCTGGGTGTCGCCGGCCGGCATTGCCCGGCCGACGGCACCCGGAGTAGGCCCGCTCTGTGGGAGCGGACCGGACGAAGGGATGTATGGGGCAGGAGGCGGTCTCGTATATAGCTAGGCCCCGAGCCATGGAGCGATTTAAAGATGGTGGTCAACACCTTGAAGCGCACTCGAAAGGCCACAGGCAGCCAGTGCAGCTCGCGCAGGAGAGGTGTTACGTGGGCTTGCCTAGAAGCACCCATAACCACCCGCGCGGCCGCATTCTGCACTAACTGCAGCTTTCGAGTGCACCTCAAGGGGAGCCCCATGTAGAGAGCGTTACAGTAATCCAGCCGAGATGTCACGAGCGCTTGAGTGACTGTGCGAAGGGCCCCCCGGTCTAGTAAGGGGCGCAACTGGCGTATCAGGCGAACCTGATAGAACGCCCCCCTGGCCACGGCCGCCACATGGTCCTCCATGGACAGCCGGGAATCCAGAAGGACGCCCAAGTTGCGCGCCCTCTCCACGGGGGCAAGATGTTCGCCCCCAATGGCCAGTGTTGGATTTATCTGGCTAAACCGGGGTGCCGGAAACCACAGCCACTCGGTCTTGGACGGGTTGAGTTTGAGTTTGTTACTACCCATCCAGATCCGTACGGCCTCCAGACACCGGGACAGCACCTCGACGGCATCGTTGGGGTGGTTTGGGGTGGATATGTACAGCTGGGTGTCATCAGCGTACAGATGGTACTCCACCCCAAAACCACGGATGATCTCGCCCAGTGGCTTCATGTAGGTGTTGAACAGAAGTGGCGAGAGGACCGACCCCTGAGGAACCCCACATGTGAGGGGCCTCGGGGCCGACCTCTGCCCTCCTGCCAACACCCATTGCGACCGACCAGAGAGGTAGGATGAGAACCACCGTAAAACGGTGCCTCTCAGCCCCAACCCCCCCAATCGGTGCAATAAGATACCATGGTCGATGGTATCGAAAGCCGCTGAGAGGTCTAACAGGACCAGGATAGAGGAGCAACCTCTATCCCGAGCCCTCCAGAGATCATCCACCAACACGACCAATGCCGTCTCAGTACTGTGACCGGGCCGGAAGCCGGACTGGCGCGGGTCTAGATAATCAACTTCCTCCAGATGTCGAGGGAACTGTTGAGCCACCACACTCTCAACAACCTTCACTAAAAAGTGAAGGTTGGAGACGGGACGATAGTTCTCTAATAAAGCCGGGTCCAGGGATGGCTTCTTGAGGAGGGGCCTCACCACCGCCTCTTTCAAGACGGTAGGCAAGGACCCCTCACTCAGAGATGAATTCACAATACCCTGGAGCCAGCCTCGTGTCACCTCCCAGGATGCCAGTACAAGCCAGGAGGGGCACGGGTCCAATAAACATGTGGTGGCTCTAAGGTTCCTCCACAACCTGTCCATATCCTCGGTAGTAACAAAGTCGAACTCCTCCCAAGGCGTTATCTCAAGACCAGCACCGGGCATCTCGACCGGGCCACTAGTGGAGGGCAGCTCGTTCCGAATCTGAGTGATTTTGTCCTGCAGGAAAACTCCAAATTCCTCTGCTCGACCCTGCAGAGGGGCTTCCCGCGGCCTCAGATGAAGGAGGGAGCGGGTCACCCCAAACAGGGCGGCAGGGCGGTTTTCCGCGGACGCGATAAGGGTGGCACAATACTCACGTTTGGCCACCCTTAGCGCCACTAAGTAAGTCCTAATATGGTCTCTCACTAGTGTTCGGTCAGATTCGGATCGAGAAGATCTCCACCTACTCTCTAGGCGTCTCTTGCGGCGTTTCATCTCCCGAAGCTCCTCGGTAAACCAAGGAGCCTGGGTGACTCGACGCCGCATGAGAGGCCGCAAGGGCGCGACTCGGTCCAAGGCCCCCGTGGCCGCACTATACCATGCGGCCACTAGGTCCTCAGTCGAGCCGCGGGGCAGGGATACAGGTACTGGCCCAAGCTCCCTCTGGAACCTTTCCGGGTCCATCAGGCGCCTGGGGCGGAACCTGTATAACGAATTTTGGCTTCTTTGAAACAAACAATAGTTAATATTAAGATAATCGGAGATGAGAGGGACGATGCAACCATTGAGAACCATTTAATTGTGTGGCATGAAAAAAGAGAGGGAGCGGAGAGGAAAGTTTGGAAGTTGCTTATCTTCAAGCTGATGAGGGGCATGGTTGAATGAGAAGTGCATAACCTGAAGCCCCAAGGCTACGTCTAGCCACTGTAAGCTGTAGATATAAATGCGAGAGACCTGAAAAAGATTTTCCAACTCATACGTATATCATGATTTTAAAGACTGAGAACAAGGGCTTAGAGGAGGGACTCCTGGGTGTATTTAACTTGGAGAAAATAGGCAGAGAGATAGGAAAGAACTTTTAAAAAATCTGAAAGTGTTGGAAATAGAAAAAGATCAAGATCTGTTCCATCTCCCTCTCTATCTCTCCCTCGCTCCCTCTCCCTCCCCCTCCCCCCCCTCTCTCTCCTCTGTCTCTGTGTGTGTCTGTGTGTGTCTCTCTCTCTTTCTGTCCTTGTCTTAGTCTTTTTTGGAGTGTTGTTTCTGGCATGCTATAGATACTCATACATATTTAAGTATGCACATACTTACAACCATGTATTATTGGCACAAATTCATAGTGGGCTGGTAGTAGAAATCTTTATTATTAATTTCAAATAAAATTAGCAAGTATAGGTTGGCAATGTGGGGAAGATAGGAGTTTTATCTGTGTGGGTTTGTCTCTCTCTGTGTGTCTCTCTGCCCCCCTTTCTGTCTCTGTGTGTCTCTCTCCCCATCTCTTTCTGTCTGTCTGTCTCTCTGTCTGTCTCTCTCTTTCTCTCTCTCTCTCTCACACACACACACACACACACAAACATAGAGTGGGGGGAGGAACAAGACAAAATACAATGGAGATAAGCAAGAGTCATTCTTGTTGAATTTAGGAACAAAAAGTTATAATGTTAAGATTAGTTCAACAACAGAACCAATTACTGGGGAACTGATTAGCTCCTTTCCCCTAAATTACTTCGATTTTAGGAGTCTGTGAACTATATAATTGGAATTATTCAACTTTTCACTTTTCATTATCCTGGTTTTGGAATATGGCCTCCAAACAACCCTCAAAAGGCAATTGTGTCCTGCCGGCCTCCACACACACCCCCACCCCGAATTACACATTTGTTGATTACAATATTACAAGGGGCAAATATGATCCACAGCACCAGTTGAATTACATACGGCATGATATCATAGGCTGCAGGTCCAGGGCCCTCCTGTGGCTTAAATTCAAGACGCTTTTCTCTCAAGCTGCCAAAATGCACTCCTTTATATTTCAGAGTTGGGTAGGTTTCATTCTGAAAGTAAATAAATACAGAGTTTATTCTCTTTTTCCCCCCCACAAGACATAAGCAAGGTTTGAGCTACATACTTCATAGTATAACTTCAGTAATTGTAGGCAATATTAAAATTAATCAATATATTGCATAATTCAGACATAAATGAATACTCCGTGCCACTGCCAAAAGTAGAAAATTTGCATTCTATGTACATGAACAAATCCAAAAATACGCATTTATTAATTCATATCCTGAAACTACTATATTTTTCTTCTCAGTAAATTGAATTGATGCATATACAAAATCAATCATTATGACAACCACAGACATAATACAAATACATTTATAATAGATAAAACAGAAAATATCTGTCAACAGTTTTTTTCTTTGGATCGGTGAATCGTTTGAATAAATCTGAACATCAATAAACAGATAACTGTTTTCTGTGTACATGGCAATGCTACATATGAAGTAGTTTGTAACTATCTGCAAAACTAGAAAAAAGAACACACACAAAAATACAGTTGTGTTATAGGAATGGAATTAGAGCACCATCCAGTGGTTTCTAAAAGGTATATTCACAAATCTAAGAAATTTCCCAATAAGCAGTAAATTACAGGGAATCCTCAATGTATAACAGTTCATTTGGTGACCCATCAAAGTTACGACGTTATTGGAAAAAGTGACTTATGACATTTTTTCACATTTATGACCATTGGAGCATCCCCATGGTTACATGATCAAAATTTAGATGTCTGGCAACTGACTCGTATTTATGATTGTTTCAGCGTCACAGGGAGTCATGTAATCAACTTTTGTGACCTTCTGACAAGCAAAGTCAATGGGGAAGCCAGATTCACTTAACAAACGTGTTACTAACTTAAGAAACTCTGTGCTTCACTTAACAATTGGGGCAAAATGGACCTAAAATGGGACAAAAATCACTTAACAAATGTCTCGCTTAACAACATAAATTTTGGTCTCAATTGTGGTCATAATTCAATGTCTACCTGTATTACCAAGATGTATTAAAACTTACAGTCCACTCATATGTGAATAGTCATATATTACTCTACACTGAATGATATTATTATGACACCCTTCTGTTTGGCTTGCTTTACTCAAATCTGAAAACAAGATTTAGAATTAATTGTACAGGTCACCAAATAGGTAGTTCTAACGTTTGTTATGACCTAGGCTTCCTCAAACCACAAAGCAGTCTCCTTGTCCTGACAAAAACCCGTTTTTATCAAGTTACTGTGAATTCCTCTCATTCACATCCGGCAAACTCTTTCAAGGGTGAATTTACAGTCACAGACCTTATATAGTTTGGAGAGCTGCCAGGCCAATATCTTCAAAACTTAACAAGGTGTCTTGGAGAGTAATGAACCAATTAAGCAAACTAACTGTCTCCTGCAAACTCCACTCCCCTTTTGCTTCTCTTTTATTCCCTATGAGAGGGGCCATTCACCATCCACCAGTGACCTTACTCCCAAGTCAACCCTTGTTCCTTAGCTGTTCCCTTCATCTGGCAACTCTGTGCATGCGCACACTGGGAATAAGCTCCAGCTGTTTGTCTGCCTCACTGATGTCTGGCTCCGAAGGCAGCCGATAACCGTCAGACAGCCCTGGCCCCATCTCTGCGTCTGACACAGAGCACCCGTCAGAGTCTTCCTCAGACACCAGGACTGGCCCATGTTCCTCCCCAACCTCCTCACTGTCCAAATCTGCTGCCAGCTGTGCTGGCACTGGCGAGCCACAACAACATTGTGTGTTCAAAAATAAGTCCCACTGAGTTTAAAGGAACTTATTTCCAAATGAATACAAAGCTGGAGATGTGTTATGTTCATGAATCCATTTCAGCAAGGACTGCTAACAAGGGAAACCCACTCAAAAGTGCTCGTATTGCTACAAACACAGACCTATTTTTGCCAACAGTAGCAAGAGATGTCAATCAACATGTGTTTTCTTATTGAAAAATATATACTATCAGTGAAGAAGGCTATTTTAGGATATTTGTTCTCATTGCAACAATGTGGAATCCCAGAATGAGATAGCAGCAAAGACTAGAAGCAAAGGCAGTAGAAAGGAAAGGCAGCTTCTTTGGAGCTTCCCCAAATTTTGTTGTGCCTACCTTCCTGAAGAGAAAAATGCTTCGTATTTCCTCTACGGCAATGCTTATTGTAGGGTGTGAGGGAAGATTTTGTGTATGCAATGTGTTCACATGTAGGTGAAGAGAGGACACTTCCTCTTTTGAAGAACCAGTTTCAAAATGCTCATTTGAAAAACAAATAAGTAGCAGCAGGGCAATCGCTGGCTGGAGAACAAGTAATTAATTTCAAACAGCTAATGATAATGGGCAAATGGCAAATTTATTCTGCCAAAATCATCTGATAAGAGTGATAATCTGGCTGGCGGAAACAGCAGGCAAAGCTCTCCATAGTTATGTGAACAGTACTGTACTTTTTTGCAGCTCTATAGGCAATATGTGACACAACCTTAAACCCCATCCTCCCCTTTCTACTGAAGAAAAACACAATGGTCTTTGTAACAAAAAAGGAGGGGAAGATCTATCTCATATCCTAGGTAAGACTGCTCCTCTCTAGATCATATGAATAAGAAGTTTTTTATTATGAATTTAGAAAAAGTAAAAGGTAAAGGTTTCCCCGCACATGCGTGCTAGTCATTTCCGGCTCTAGGGGCAGTGCTCATCTCCGTTTCTAAGCTGAAGATCCAGCGCTGTCCGAAGACATCTCTGTGGTCATGTGGCCAGCATGACTCAACGCCGAAGGCGCATGGAGTGCTGTTACCTTTCCACCAAAGGTGGTTCCTATTTTTCTACTTGCATTTTTTTACATGGTTTCGAACTGCTAGGTTGGCAGAAGCTGGGACAAGTAACAGGAGTTCACTCCTTTACGCAGTGCTAGGGATTCGAACCGTTGAACTGCCGACCTTCTGATCAACAAGCTCAGCGTCTTAGCTACTAAGCCACCGTGTTCCTTTAGAAAAAGTACATCTCAATAAATCACTCACTCAGTACAACTATATAACAATTACAAAACTGTGCCTAAATGGGGGGGGAAATAAATAAAGGCACACTCAACTTGTATACCTCCTATATTCATTCCTTTACATTTATTTTTATTTTATTTTATTAAATTTATACCCCGCCCTTCTCCTTGTTAGGACCCAGGGCGGCACACAGGCATTATATAAAACCATAAATACAATATACATCAATTAAAAATATATTAAATTAATTCACCCGTGCTAAAACCCGTTATTAAAACCGTAACCAAATTATAATTTATATTTAAAAGTCAGACGCGGGGGGCTATCCTAGGCCGGCTTGTTGGAATAAGTACGTCTTAAGACGTTGGCGGAAGAGGCGGAGGTCCGAGGTAGTGCGAAGGTCGGGGGGTAGGTCGTTCCAGAGGGCCGGGCCCGCCACAGAGAAGGCTCTTCCCCTGGGTGTCGCCAGCCGGCATTGCCCGGCCGACGGCACCCGGAGTAGGTCCGCTCTGTGGGAGCGGACTGGACGAAGGGATGTATGGGGCAGGAGGCGGTCTCGTATATAGCTAGGCCCCGAATAATAACATTATTATTCCCCCTAAAAAAAATTACTATACAAAGTTATGTGTACTTCTTGTACTTAGTAGAAGCCTAAGTACAAGAAGTACACATAACTTTGTATAGTAATTTTGAATGAAAATTTAAGAAAATGTGTGATCATATCTGTATTAGCACTAGGGTCCTATAAATCATTTATTTAGCATCTTTTTGTTGTAGCAGAAGAATAACAATTCTCTGGCAGCAGCTAACTATATAGTATCAAAGATTTTTTAAAAACATGGATTATATTTTTTTTTGCTTTTTGTACATTTGTTTGCTGCGAAATGTTGCTTCAGCTTTTGCTGAAAAAAGGGTTGATGTTTTTTTTTCTGCAGTTATGAAAATATGTACAAAAGGTATTTTGTTTCATTACAAAGCTAAAAAAAATACAATAACTAAATTTAGTATCTATGAAAGGACATTTCAGTCAATATCTCTTTGTGACATTTACAAAAATCAAATTTAGCAAATGAGTTCTCAAAGTAATTTTAAAAGGCACTCTGACTACAAATTATTCCTTCTCAGACTCAATAAATTGAATATAATTATTTCCCTCCCTATACCCAGGTTAATCTTAGCATTAAAAACAATATAAAACTGACTGGTACTTAACTCACTAACCTGTGCATTACTCACAGAAAATCCTAATCCCTAATGGACTTTTTATTTATTTTATTTTTTAAAAAACCTTTAAAAAAAACAAGCTGCAGAATAAATGGATGCCCTCTTAACTCTAAATCATCATCCTCTTTTGCCAAGAAATCTTGACAATCCCAACTTCAAGGTCGCTGCCGGCTTGCTATGTCATTAGCAAATAAAATATGGTTTAATTGAAGCAAACTCAGCAAGGAGGTGCATTATTTTAAGTGAACATTGCAATATAACTTGAAGAATTGCTAATCGACACTCCCGTTGACAATAAAAATGGATGAAGGTGCTTTAGAACTTTTTTCCATGACTTTCCAGTAATTAAATATGGAAATAGATTCCATGAAGAATTAAAAGTCCCAGAGTGCATTAATTCTGCCACTAATGGACTGTCTTTTCAGTGCTACAGCAGCAGCCCAGGTATTTCCCAGCATGTTCTCAACATTAGGTAATTTATCAGTGTCAGAATTCCTAGCATGAATATGTAAGATAGACTACACAGATTTCAGATTACATCCCATACTGCCTCAGGTGGAAATAAGTATTTATCATTTTTCAAAATGCTTGGAAAGGAAGGTTTCAGAAACATGAAATGTCTTCTATTATTAAAAGCATCCAGCTGCAAGCACTTTGAATCATTGTCATAGCTGCATAGGCAGTTCTCCAAAACAAAAACAAAGAAATATAAGGTGCATTGGGGAAAATATGTTAATAAAGAAAATTGAAGTCTATTATCATTCTTTAACTATGTGGGCATTACATTTATGTAACTGCCAGTCTCACAAAAGTGATTCTGGATGTTGTGTAGTCTTCCAATATGGTAAAATAAAACCTTACATTCTATGCTTTTCGATTAATACTGGTTTGGAATACTCATAACAGTATGATGTTCCCTGTCTACAATAAAAGAATCAATCAAAATATTATATGATACTCTACTAGGTTTGCGACATGACGACAACTTCACCTCCATGACCTATTTGTATTTTTCCCCCCCTTGGGCCAGAACAGTTGCAAACAACCTTGTGAAATAGGATGGGTTGATAGAAAGTCATTGCCCCAAACCATTTATTGAGCCTTATGGTTGATAAGGATATAACTATGGCTCTTCCTGGTCCAAGTAAAATTCATTGTGCTTCAGGCATTTTTAAACCAGACACAGTTGAAGTACAAATCAATGGCTGTCCTATTTATATTTTTAACCAGTTTGTTGACAAACCTCTCCTGAGAGAGCGGGGGGGGGGGGGGGGGGGAGGAAGAGGAGGAGGAGGAATCCAGATACAATTATCTATGTCTATTTTTGGTGCTATGCAATAATTTGGATGGAAATCAAGAATTGGTTTTGGGTGTTTTGACTTCATGATCAACAACAACAAAATCATAGATGCTTTAGCAGTTTTTAGACTTTTGCCTTCCCTAAATTAATAACTAAAATCTAGCAGATTTGAGGAGAGCTTAAAACCAATTTCATTGTAATTTTAGTACAATGGCAATAAAGATTATTTTTATTATGTTCTGATATATTTTTTTAAACTAGCAACAATTCGACTGAAACAACTTACTCTGGAACAAATGACTAAGTGCATGTTCTGTTTCTTCCCCTTCCTAATGAAACTCCACAGTATCTATTTAGGCTCTGTAGCCCAACATTTTTATAATATGTACAATTTTCAAAACAAAGCAGTCTTGTCCTTATCATAGCAGCTTTTTCTACTCCATATTTTGCAACCACAATTCTTCCCATTCTGCAGTAAAATCAAGGAGTGATGATAAACAAGATGAAACCTGGGCATAAACATTCCAATTGGGAAAAATACTCAAAGATAACTATGAAATATCATAATAAACAAACAAATCATTTTTCTAAATAAAGCCAGTAACATAAATAATTCATAAATACAACATAAAACATGGATGCATGAATAGAATCAACTGTAGTTCATTCAATTCTTAATAGGATAGCCTTAATCTTTTTAAAAGCTTAAAGATTTGGTTTTTCTTTTGCAATATGTAATGCAGCAATTTTTCACAGCAAAATGCTTTACAGTCCCAAATTCATGCAGCTCCATTGAATGACTCTGCTGCCCTCTAATGCACTGCCTGAAAACTTATAATTGAGGCAAATTTTTGTATGTAAACAATAAATGTTATTAAAAGGTATAAGCCTTAGAGAGCTGCAATTCACTTCATCATATGCACAGAGGACTAGACTGGTATGGCAGTTTGGTTATGTAGTTGCAAGCTACAATTGTAATGCATTAAAACACCAGTCTGTCTGTTGAGACTTTCAAAGATTGCTCAAAACGTTTGATTTATGGAAGTTAAACAATTTCTTGCTCAATATTCTTTTCTAAAACAAATTGCCATGGAGCACTTGGGAAATGTTCTGATATTACTTTAGAATTGGTTTCAAAACTGATGTCAAACTTGTGTACATTAATTCTTCTATGAAAAAATTGTCCCATCTGTCCTGTGCAGAATCCATTGCTGGCCAATGATGGTACTTATTACATTGGAGGAAGAGCAGGAGAATATGCCTCTAATCCTGTGTACTTGCTGGGGCCTGTAATGGTGCTACTGTGAGGGCAAAGTAGACCTCTGAGTTTTATAGGATCTGGTTCCCATATTGACATCTTTGTCCTGCTGTAACGTGTGGCTTTTGAGAACTTGCTTCAGATTTGGTCATTGTGTGCAAATATGGGCCTTCCACCCAATATGTGAGAAATGGCAGAGTCATCTTGCATGGGCTGCAGCTTAGTAAGAATGGGCTTGAATGGCTTAAGATCTAAGAATGCAAATGACCAGCTGCCTGCAAGGAGTGTGAATCCTTCCACTCCCCATCATTAAGTTAGAGCTCAAGAAGCTTCTTGGGTGAGAAGTAAAATATCTTCAAAGAAAAACCAGAAAGTCTAGTTGCCAGTCTTGAAAAATCACCTTTGGAACAAGCATGACCTGGATGGATGAGAACCTCCATAGACACTTAAGATTGAAGTTGAAGACAACATGAAGTTCTGTTGGTGGTCAGTCTTTTAAAAGGTCCTCCCTTGGGACTGATTTGACAATAGGCAACAGAAGCAGAGTAACAGAATGCCACTATTTTTCACCTACAGGCAGTATTATACTGACTTCATATTTCTTTTAGTTAAGCACCAAGATTGCATTATTGTTCTCTATTGTTAAAGATGTAGCTTGTGAAAGATTTTGTTTTTGCGGTTGCCTCAGGACTTCTACAAAGTGCTGAACATGCAATATGCGTGCTTTTAAAGTAAAATTCTTTTATTGAATAAAAACATGTCGATTTAAGATCTGAGAAAATATCAAAGCATATACATTTAGTAAATAAATATATATTCTATACTATCTAGATTCTAAGGTTAAAAAATAAATATTAAAATATAATAAAACATCTACAAACTTTTTTTGAATTGTTTCATTACACATCGAAATAACTAGCTCTATGAAAATAATTCAGTGAGCAAAGTGACTCTTCTGGATCCATTTACATTTACATTTATTAAATTTATACCCCGCCCTTCTCCAAACGGACCTAGGGGGGCGAAATGGATCCATTTCTCGAATCCATGAAACAGTTGCAGTTGCTTGAATATTTGTCACGGATACTTCTGACAAGACTTCAAGGCCTTTGACAAGTCTTCTGAGCAGTTATTTATGTACAGAGGATATTTCTACAGAGATAGCTAGCAAAATGGTTTGGAATTTAAGTCAATCTTTCTTAAAAAGGAAAAGTAGTCAAGAACGCACAGAGAGAGAGAGAGAGAGAGAGAGAGAGAGAGAGAGAGAGAGAGACAGAGACAGAGACAGAGAGACAGACAGACAGACAGACAGACAGACAGACAGACAGATAGACAGAGACAGACAGAGACAGAGACAGAAAGAGAGAGAGAGACAGACAGAGAGACAAACCCACACAGATAAAACTCCTATCTTCTCCACATTGTCAACCTATACTTGCTAATTTTACATGAAATTAATAATAAAGATTTCTATTACCAGCCCATTATGAATTTGTGCCAGTGATACATGGTTGTAAGTATGTGAATATTTAAATGTGTACTGTATGTGTATCGATAGTATGCAAGAAACAATACTCCAAAAAAGGCTAAGACTGGGACAGAAAATACATTAATATTAATTGCATTAATAACTACTGATTAAAACAAAGTAACATAAAGCAATGCTATACATAAATGATCTCATGTCTGACTACAATATCCAAGTCATAGCTAAGCAAAAATAACCATGTGTCTATGCATGACGTCAATACAACTGATCAAGGGTAGATTGAAAAAAGCACAGAAGTCTAACAACTCACAGATTTATGTATAAGGACAAATATCTCAGATTTAAAGAAGAGCTAATGATTTTACTGGGAACAAGTGGGACTGTCATTGGCTAAAAAAAAGTTGAATCAGTTGATTAGAGGCTAAAAAATAGAGAGAATCCAATCTGTGAACAAAATCCTAGATTACAAGTACTCCCTGATTTGCAATCATAATTGAATTCAAAATGTCCATTTTATGACCTTTTTGGTCATAGGTGTTAAATGATTCACTGTAGCTGTTTAATAAGTAACATGGTTGTTAAGTGAATCTGGCCTCCCCATCTGACAATGGTATCAGAAGGCTGCAAAAGGAGATCACATGACCCCAGGATACTGCAACCATCATAAATACGTGCCATTTGCCAAGCATCCAAATTTTGATCACGTGGCCATGGGGAAGCAGCAACAGTCATAAGTGTGTAAAAAGGGTCATGTCACTTTTTTTCACTGCCACTATAACGTCAAACAGTCACTAAACAAATGGTTATAAGTCGAGGGCTACAAGTGTACATTTACACTTTACATTTATTTATGTATAAATAAATGTAAAGGAATGCCCAAGATTTAGTAGTGAAACCACACAGCACTGTAAGAGGCAAATAGTTTCAGGACCTTGGAGAGGTCACTTCAAGCTAAACACTGCAAAGCACTAAGACTCAGGGATACTTTAACACAGGGGTCCCCAACCCCCGGTCCGCGGACCGGTGCCGGTCCGTGGCTGGATAGGAGCCGGGCCGCAGGGCCGGAGAGAAGGAGGAGGGAGGAGGGGGCAGCCGACGGTGGGACTCCTGCGCGCCGCAGCAAAACAGCCCGCGGATTCCCTTCCTCCCTGCCCCCCCAGAGCTTCCCCAACCGGCATGCCACCCACTCGTCTTTTTCCAGGAGCTGCGGAGGTTCCTCCCCCCCACCCCACCCCCACCCCACGGAGCCTTCTCAAGCTCCTGGAAGGAGCCTGACCGAGCGCACGAGGGACCAAGCGCGGCAGCGGCCGCCCAGGCGGGGCAGGCTAAGGCTAGTGAGCGAGTCGAGCCGAGCTGAGGAGACTCCGCGGTGGGGGGGGGGACGGGACGACGACAGACCGACAGAGAGAGGCATAGACACACAGAGAGACAGGGTGGGAGGGAATCAGAGAGTCACACACACACACACACACACGGAGGGAAGGAGGGAGAGAAAGATAGACAGGCACAGAATGAATGATTAAGTGCCTGAATGCGAGACAGACAGACAGACACGCACACACACAGAGTGACAGAGATGGGCGGACGAAGGAGAGAGAGACAGAAAGAAAAAGAGAGAAAGAGAAAGAAAGAAAAAGAAAGTGGGAGAGAGAGAGAAAGACAAACAGAAAAAGAGACAAAGGAAAGAAAGAGAAAAAGAAAGAGAGAGAAAGAAAGAAAAAGAGACAGAAAGAGAAAGAAAGAGAGGGAGAGAGAAAGAGGGAAAGAGAAAGAGAGAAAGAGAAAAAAATAAAGAGAGAAAGAGGGAAAGAAAGAAAAAATGAGAGAGAAAGAGAGAGAAAGAGGGAGAGAAAGAGAAAGAAAGAGAGAGAGAGAAAGAGGGAAAGAGAAAGAGAGAAAGAGAAAGAAATAAAGAGAGAAAGAGGGAAAGAAAGAAAAAATGAGAGAGAGAAAGAGAGAAAGAGGGAGAGAAAGAGAAAGAAAGAGAGAAAGAGAAAGAAAGAGAGAGAGAGAAAGAGAAAGAAAGAGGGAAGGAAAGAAAGAGAGAGAGAGAGAGAGAACTTATGACCACAATTGAGGCCAAAAGTTTGGTTGCTCACCAAGATCATTAAGTGAGTTTCACATTTTCCAAATTGGCCACGCCCACCCAGTCACATGACTGCTGAGCCACTCAGCCGGTCCGCAGAGTTTTCTTTAAAATGAAACCGGTCCCTGGTGCAAAAAAGGTTGGGGACCCCTGCTTTAACAGATTAATTGCCTACAGCTACGGAGTTTCCCAATGAAAAGTAAAGTATCATGAATAGAAAGAACTCTATAATCTCACCTGACAAATGCATTGGATAACAAGAATTAAGAAAATCACTTATTTCTAGTTTGGAGCCAAGAACAGTGTCTCATCTTTTAAAATGACTTACATATACTGATTGATAGTATGCTGGTCCCAAAGTATTATCTCTTTCAGGCTGGCTAAATTTTATAAGTGTCCCATCTTCAGCCTCTTCATAACCAAATGCTTGCCCTTGGGAAGGAATAGATGGAGCCTCTGACTTTCGAAAATATTTGATACAGCCTGCAATTTTCTGTGGAAATAAACCCAGTATTATTAGTTCCTTTACAACACATTCTTCTAACCACAAATCACAATATAAGATTGTGAGGTACGGTACTTGGTGATCACTTTCATGGCACACCAGATTCAGAGAGCGCCCAAAGTTGAACCCTGAGCTACAAATATTTTCTTCTATCGATAATAAATGATTGGAATTTATTTTACAAAGGAACATCAATTTACACTACTGAACTTCACCACAAAGAGAACAGGGTATATTTGGTTTGGAACTATAGTCCTTTAATATAAAAATATGATTTATTTTCCATTCCATTTCATCCACGTTTTCTGAAACTCAACAGCCCAATTTAAGGGAAGAACTGTTCTTAATGAATTTGAAATATTTTCAGAGCATAAGACGGACCTTTCCCCCCCTAAAAGAGGGTGAAAATTTGGGTGTGTCTTATACACCGAATGTAGCCCCGCTCACCCACTGGCCCCCACCCTTTGGCCTCTGCCTCCCAGCAATTTATCTCCTTGCAGCAAACAGAGAAAATGGGGCTTGCGGAGGCAGCAATAGGCTATGCCAGTGATAGCGAACCTATGGCACGGGTGCCACAGGTGGCACGCGGAACTATTTCTTAGGGCACGCGAGGTGCTGCCCTGTCAGCTCCAGCGCGCATGTATGCGCTGGCCAGCTGATTTAGGCCTTCTTTTGGGGCCATTTGTCACCCTCTGGAGGCTTCAGGGAAGCTCCTGAAGTCTCTGGAGGGGGAGGGGGAGGCTGTTTTCACCCTCCCCACACTCCTAGAAAGCCTCTGGAGCCTGGGGAGGGTGAAAAAAGTGCACCAAAAGCAGGGGGTCACGCACATAGCATTATGGATGTGGCACGCCCACGCATGACCCCCCTGCATTCCCCCCGCTTTTGGCACGTGAGCCAAAAAAGGTTAGCCATCACTGGGCTATGCAATCCCTGCAGCCTGATGATCATCAGGATCATCAGGAGGCCTATGCTTAAACTGAAATTCAAAGTGAAACTTGCTGTTTGCTGCAACAAGGCAAATTGCTGGGAGGCAGAGGCAGATTTTTATCAGGCTAAACTGAAACAGAGACTAAACTAAATCATAGCAGAGATCTCTCCATATAAAAGAAATATACCGTATTTTTCTGAGTATAAGACGCACCTTAGTTTTTGGGGAGGAAAATAGTGGGGAGGAGGGAATTCTGACTACCATGTATTCATCTGGCTAGTCCTTAGCCTGGTCAGCTTCAGAACATTACTTCGCTCACCAGTTTTGAGATTGGGACATAACCTTCAGCACATTAGTTCACTTGCTGGTTTTGAGGTTGCGGGTGGAGGGGCTGTGCTTCTAAAGCACAGCTGATTGTCAGAGGGAGCAGCAATTAGAAAAGCAGGCAAAGCACGGAAGATCACTTAGTTCGTGTTTGGGCTGAAAAACAGCTTTAAAAGCACAGCTGATCTTCAAGAGAGAGCCCCAGTGACTAAAGCAAGCAAAGCAGGGAAAGGGTAAAAGGAGGAAGCAGCTGTTCCAAGTAGAATTTTTTGGTGCAACGCACAAGCCATTGTCAGTGGCAATCTCTGCATCCAGGAAGTGGGCACGTGGAGGGGAAAGGGTAGGGGCTGGCGAGTGGGCGGGGCTACATTCGGAGTATAAGACGCACCCAAATTTTCAGCCACTTTTAGGAGAGGAAAAGTGTGTCTTATACTCTGTAAAATACAGGTAATTTCATTTCCAAGACAAAAATACCTTGTTTGGCAATTTTCTAGGTGATAAGTTTCAATTTGTTTTATTAAATAAATAAAAAATCCTTGAAAATATTTTTCAAGCATTCTCAAAACAATTCTTTCTTTGGTCTATCTACATCAAAAGCGTATGCCTTCACAAGATTCCCAGCTTGCTCATCCCTAATGCGGAGAAGTAGTGTTTTAGTTTTAGAAGTAGTTTTTATAGGAAAGAAATTATATTTCTGCCAAAAATTGCCCAAGGTTCTCAGAAAACCCTTCAAGAAGAAAGTGACAGCCATATACACACCACCCTGAAATAGAGGTTCATGTTTGTATAGCAAATTTTCAGAGAAGGGGAATCCATTCATTTTGCTCTAAAAAAAATTGTCAGAGCAAAAAAATCATCATGCAAAAAAATCATATTGCAGCCATATAAAATTGGTGGTTGAACAGAAATATTGGTAAGCAGTACAGGAATAAAATAGTATTTTGTTCAGCCCATTGACCTTAAAAATGTATGCAAGAGATGAACAAAAATCATACACGTATCCACGTAGCTAATAACACATTTCCATATAATGCAGGCTTCAAAATCCTTACATTTGCAACTTCCACAACACAGAAATGTCCAGAATGTATTGTTTTTTACAGGACTTTTTTACAGAAAGCACCTGATTACAGAAAACATTTACATACAGTTACTATCGGAGTAAACTGATCATATAAAACATAACAATATTCAGTTTTGTTGCCATACCCGTGAAGAAGGCATTTTCAATTGTCTTTTTGTCTTACTATCTTCTGGACTCAGTGAAGGAGGTTGGCAGTATGTTCCAGGACCAGGTGTATCATTAATCGTAAATTGGAAACGTTTTTCCTTGTTTTGAGGACTTTTGCCTCCTTTAATAGTTTTCTGGAGTTTAAAAAAAAACCAGGAAAATCATCCATGATACAACAGTAATCACTGGTTATACTATACTCTCTATGAACTTAACAAAGAATAAAAATATAAGTCCTATAATGTGGCTTACACAAATCAAACTCATAAAAGAAGAAAGAAGATTGTGTTGTTCAGAAATCATGCAAGCCCACTGTTGCCATGACTTTTTAAATGGATGCAACGGATTGGATTCACACAATGCAATAAATCATAAACCAATCTCACAGGTTCCATCTATATAAAAGTTAAAATGATTAAATATTTTGCCTATGTGCCTAACTAAAAATGAAGGATTTTATCTCCTGATCCATTTTAAGGAGCTTTTTCTTAGCGCTAAAAAATCAAAAATGGCTAGTAACTAGAAAATCATTCTCTCTTTCATGTATGCCATAGCATATGTTCTGATCAGGATCTCAGCATCTGATCTATGTCTTCTCACTAACTGAAGTAGGAACTGGAAGATAAAAGTCTATTTAATTCTCCCTCGGTCGATTTTTTTGAAGCTAATAAAAAATTTGGTTATTCAAAAAAATGCTTTTGCAGTAGATACTGCAGCTGCTCTTTTTAATCCCGTGTTTTTAACATTTATTTATTTATTTATTTATTTATTTATTTATTTAAATTTATATCCCGCCCTTCTCCACAGAGGACCTAGGGCGGCACATGAAGCCTTGTTCCTGTGAATTGGTTTGTTGCTAGTTCAGAACACTTGAGTTGTATTTATTTATTATTTCGTCAATATCTATAGCTACCCAACTCAACCAAGTAATTATGGGCAGCTTACAATTCTAATTAAAGGCAAAGGTTTCTGGTCCAGTTGTTCCTGATTGGGGGGCGGGATTTTGTCCATTTCTTAGCTGAGGGAGCCAGTGTTGTCTGAAAACATTTCCATGGTCATGTGGACAACACAATTATATGCCAAGGGGCAGAGAATGCATTCCAAGAAAGTGGTAACTATTCATCTATTCACATTTGTATGCTTTTGAACTGCTAAGTGGACAGGAGCTGGGGCAAACAGGAAGCTCACCTTGTCACATGGCGCTTGAGTCTCAAAATTGACAGTCTTTAACTGTCAGCCATTGCGCCCCTAACAATTCTAATTATTACTTAGTAATTCTGCTACTTATTGTTATATGCATTATTGGTATTGTCTAATTGAATTTCCATTATCTACCTGTAATTTCATAGTAATGATAAGCTTATAGTAAAGAGTACAAGGATATTTAAATTAAAGAGTTCATAAGTTTTTATAGTCCAGCTATTTTTATAGTACCATTTTAGTACGCAAATCGCTAGGCATCTAGCGCAGTCTGTTAAAAAGTCATACTTACAACATTGCACCAGGATATTCAATACCCAGTGAGAAAAAATAATTCTGATTTTGGAGTTGTGCACTAATATTATTCTTTAAATTGGAGAAAGCAATCACATTTAAATCTGTTTTGTGTACAACTTAAATTCTAAATATCCTCTGTCTCTAAATATTCATTAAGTAAAAACATAGCAACCAACAGAGTTTGCGTCTTCATTTCAAAATGAATCAATATTTAATAGATGTAAAAGAAAAACAAGAAAATGTTATTCAAAACTGAAGAATAATTTTATTAACAATTATATTAAATTCTTTTTTCTACAGGAGAGTATAAACGTTCTGTTTTTGTGTGTGTTTTTGTCAGTAACTTCTGGGGAGTACATAGTGAATTTCATGAAGTTTTAATTGGCAACATTTTTCAAGATGTTTTATCTTTCCTGTCTTCCAAGGGCTAAAAGATCCTCTGGTGATTAGCCCCAAGTCACCCAGCTGCCTTCTATGCCCAAGGTAGGACTAGAACCTGAGTTCCCCCTACCTTGGTTTAAAATGAATGCCTTTGTGTTATTCTTTGCTCATAGAATATTTCAAAAATTATGCTGATATATGTTTCATAAATACTAAATAATGCTTTACAATTAAGCTTTTAAAAATGATAATGAAAGATGAATCAAACAACCCTCATTTTCCTTTATTATCTTGTGAATTAAAATAATAATATTCTGTTTAGATAAATAAATTATAAGATTGAATGTAATATGTTGCCTAATTGATTGAACTGTTGTCACTGAGGTATTTAAGTGAAAAGTTTAAGATTAGTAACTAAAACATTCAAAAAAACGTAGCATGGATTTTATAGCCATAAGTTAGTGCAGTTCAAAAGTATAAAAAGTATTAAAAGATTCAGAGTATAATAAATGTAGTAATTTAAAAATTCCTCTAAAGTTCTTGGCACTCCATTCTTTTACAAATTCTAATATCCATCACTGCATTTAGTCCAGTCACCTAGTAATAGAGAAAAAAACTTTAGAATAATTTGACAATCATTTTAGAAAGGAGTGAGAAATTAAAAGTAGGAAATAAAATAATCTTACAACTCCATTAATTGTTTGTGTTTAGAACTGCCACTGCAAACAAATCACTAATTTAGAACAGAAATAAAAAAACTCGATTAAAAATATTTTTGAAGAAATGTAAGTTTTCATCTATATCATAAATCCATTTACTATTCCTTGGTATCTTACATCTTTTATATCAGGTATATTGATAAGGCTCTACCTGTATTTTATGAATCTCATAGGTTCCTGGCCCCGGAAGATCATCCTCATCATTCTGAGTAATAACTTCAAGCCCACGACTTGCCAGGGAAAGAAATGGAGCATAGCCACCTGAAAAGAAAATAAGTCACATATACATTTTAAATATTTTTTTCTGTGGTAAGGGGACGCTCCTGGGAGGGATGAGCGAAGAATGTATGCCAAGATTATATAATGTCAGAAGAATCTGACAGTGGTTAGAGTGCAGTACTGCAGGCTAATTCTGCTGCCTGCAATTTGGCAATTCAAATCTCACCAGGCTCAAGGCTGACTCAGCCTTCCATGTAAAATGAGGACCCAAATTGTTGGGGGTAATAGGCTGACTCTATAAACTGCTTAGAGAGGGCGGTAAAGCATTGTAAAGTAGTACATAAGTCTAAATGCTATTGTGATCACCCAAGGTGTGAAGGTCATCCCAGCTGCTCAACAAAGCAAGGATGTTCTTTCTGAGCAGCAGAAATAGGTGAAGATAATGGAAGCAGAATGTCATTTTAGTAACAATATAAAAAATAATTTCATACAGGATAGGGGAAAGCAGCATCAAACCACACATGCATTTCATTAATAAAACCAAATGAACAGATTGATGATATCATGATGGATGGGGGCCCTTCAGGCTGTATGGTAATCTTATGCCGCCTAAGATATTACCGAAGATAAAGAGATGAGGATCTTTTAGAGCGCTAATTCTAAGGGGAAAGCTACAGGGAGAAAATGGAACATAAGAAGCACGCTTTGTGAACTGCACGTTCCAATGTTCCAGAAATAATTAAAACTAGTGATTATGATCCATAAAGTCCTACATGAATTTCTCCAAGACAGGATAGATCATCCTCTCCCTTAAGGATGCCAATACGATAGTAAGGACCCAAGCAAAGGTCAGCTTCCCTGACCACTTTCACAATCCAGGAGGATACCAAGTTTAATAACAGACTGTCAACCTGACCGCACAAAGAACCCTGTCTACTTCCTCGAGGCACACTGGTTCAAACTCATTCCAGATTGTATCACAAGACTGGGCCCAAGGGACCTCAGATGCACCTGCCAAGTCCAAGTTGGATCTGAGCAACTTTATCCTCCAGATTCCCAGAATATTCTTCAGAGTAGACCTTGGGACACAGCAGGGACTGGGTCATCCAAAACCAGGGAATTGGACACAATCATGGTGGAGAAATATTGAAGTTGGCCGATAATTCGATACAATGGAAGAAACCTTCATTTCCTGAAACTACTCAGTAGATCCATGTGCACCTTGAGATCAGCACACTGATACTGCATATAGGTGATATGGCCCAAGATCCCAGTCTCCCATCAATCCAAACAGTAGGTAGGACCTTAGCCAAGTAGGTAGGGCCTTAGCCTGCTTGATTTTCAGGATAACCTCAGGCTGTCTCTGAGATCTCACTGGATCCATCAATCTCTTGAGGAGAGCCGACCAAACAGACCATCTTCCTGCAGGAAGGGGTGACGCCAGTGAGATGAAAGGCAAGAGTGAATGGCATCATTCACAGCAATGGACTGATGTTAATGTTTCGAATCATGATGAAACTGCCTCAAGACCAAGCCAGACCTAACATGTAACCACCATTATGTGCTGTGCCCCCTATAATAAGGGGAATATTCACAGACCTTCCAAGATTATATGATATTTATTATGTATTTTGTATATTTGTATTTTGTATTAATTTCCTGTGCGTCCCTTTGTGGGAGATAGGTGCGGGATATAAGTCAAATAAACCTAAACCTAAGCGTTATTGATAAAACATGCTATATTCAATGGTAAACACTTCATTATATCTTCCTTTGACTTTCAAATTTAATATACACTTAGGAAGATACATCATGTGCCTTTCAAATGTTGTTGAACTTGTTAAACCCACTATCTTTCACTATGAGCATAGCAAAATGGCCACATTAAAAATTCTATCCACCAATCTGTGATCTAGCAGAAACCCATACAAGAATAAATTGCTCTATTACTCCTAGGATCAATTTCACCTCCATAATTAGGATGGAGAATGATGTTCTCTTTATGTAGAATTTGATTGGCATGAAAACAACATTGAATTATTGAGTAAGATAATAATGAAAGCTTATAATTCACAAAGAAAAATGAACTGTTGAGCACAACATTTGCACTACCTGACTCTGTTGTTACATCCTCAAACCCCCCTTAAACTGTCTACTGTTGACACCCCATTCCTAAGAGGTCAGTAGGGGCGTGCATAAGCGCACCAGCGTGCCTAACCTCCCTGTCCTACTGTCCCCATTTATTTGTACCCATTTCCTGTGTTCTTATTCATGTTTACTCTTATTCCTGTTATCTTGGAATGAGTGACAAACTCAATAAATCAATAAAAATAAAATAAATTGCAATCTTAAATCAAGGACTGCCTGTGTATCCCAGCCAGGAAATTCTGGGACTTGAAATCCAACATTTTAAAGTTGCCTAGTTTGAAAAACACTGCTCTAAACTCATGGCAGGTGTAGTGGAAATTACTCTACAGCCTAGAGCAGGGGTCTGCAAAGTTGGCTCTTTTAAGACTGGTGGACTTCAACTCCCAGAATTCCAGAATCTGGGAGTTGAAGTCCACTAGTCTTAAAAGAGCCAACTTTGCAGACCCCTGGCCTAGAGCTCAGTGGACACAGTGGAACTACAACTCCCAGAAATCCCTTTGTCTGAAAGTTAAGGTCTGGGCATATTTTAGTGCAGAAGTCTTGAAACTTGGCAACTTTAAGACTGGTGGACTTGAAGTCCACCAGACTTAAAGTTGCCACGTTTGGAGACCCCCGTTTTAGTGGATGGGTACTGTAGTTTGGGGACAGACGTCGCGTTGCCGGTCTGTAAAGCTCCCAGGGCCAGGTTGATGGCAGCAAAGCCCACTCCTCTTCAGCCACCATCCCACCCATCCTCCCCAGCCACTACATAATTGCCATGTTACGTAGAGACGCGAGGTGGGGTGGGTGGGTAAGAAAGATAAGATTTTTCGGGGCGGGAGAGAAGGGCAAGCTTCGTTTTCCCGCCTTCCCGCCGCTCACCTCGGGTCTGCCTATTCTGGGAAGGTAAGTCGTAGCAGCCGGGGCCCAGGTGGGGGCTCGTGCAGCCCACCGTCAGAGGGAAGGAGCGGGGAGTCCGGTCGTACATGCTGCCGGCTCGCGGGCGGCAGGCGCAGCCGTCGCCATGGCTACCGCGCGCCCCACGCGCCGCCGCCGCCGGGGCAGTCCGAAAACGAGCCCCGCCCCCTCGAGACGGTTACCCCCCCCCCCCCCCGAGGAGGGGGATGGAGTCCCATCATGGCGTCTTCGCCCCGCCGCCGGCTGCTTTCGCCCTCTTTTTTTGTGGGGAGATTAGTCGACGGCGGTAGGCGGCCTCTCATGTAGCTCATGGATAATGCTGGAAGCTTACCCTCTTACTAACAAGGCCCAGTGCGGGTAGTCCTCGTCTTACAACAGTTCCCTTGGTGACCGTTCGAAGTGACAAGGGCGCTGAAAGAAAGGGACTCGTGACTATTTGTGACCGCATCCCCACGGTTACGTGGTTTAGTACACAGCAACATAGCTGGAAGGGACCTTGGAGGTCATCTAGTCCAACCCCCTGCTCACACAGGAGACCCGTACTAGGGATTCGAACCGCCGAACGATAACCACCTAGTCAGGCAAAGTTTACATTTGGATGTTTGACAACTGGTTTGCATTTTTATGACGATTGTGGTCGTGTGGTCACTTTTGCCCACCTTCTGATAGGCAGAGTCAATGTGGAAGCCATATTCACTTAATCACGCTACTTATGACTATTTTCACACTTATGATCGAGGCAGCATCCCCATGGTCACCTGATTTACATTCGGATGTTTGATACCTGGTTTGTATTTATGACGGTTGCAGTGTCCTGGGGTCATCTGATCACCTTTGGTCCCTTCTGATAGGCAGAGTCAATGGGGAAGCCAGATTCACTTAACAGTGATGTTTCCGACTTAACAACTGCAATGATTCACTTAACAAATGTGGTAAGAAAAGTCATAAAATGGGAAACTCAGTTAACAAATTTCTCACTTAGAAACATAAATTTTGGGATCAAATGTGGTTGTACGTCAAGGACTACCTGTATCCTATGATTGTTGTGCCAGAAGAGTAATGGGCATTGGCCATTTCCCAGCTGCTGTAGTCAAGGGTTTAGAAGTCATGTCCTGTGACTGCTAGGCCTTGCCAGGGAGTTTCTAATGGGACAGTTTGCATTTTTAGTCTCACATCCTTGGTGAATTAGTGACCCTAGTCAATATTGGGTCATCAGCCAGAAGCCTTTTAGTTAACAATTCACTTTGGGGTTAGAATGGTCCCGCTCTTGACTCAGATAAGTTTGGTTTCCTAGGTTCAAACAATATGTTGGGTTTAGAAATCACTGAGTGAGCACAATCTCTGTAAACAGATATACAGTACTGGCATTGCATGCAAGTTGGCCATAAATTCAGCTTACCTTTTATTTATTTTGCATTTAAATTTTTGTGTAATTAATTTACATTTTATTTTCAAATTCAGTAAAACCATACACTTGTTTATTTAGAAATAAATCTCTCAGAATTTAATGGAGATGTTGCCAAATGTCTTTAGGATTACAGTTACAATTTCTTTGTTTTGATTTAAAATTTAAACTTCTAGTACTCGGTTATGACTCCACTTCAAAAGGAATACGCCCATACTTTTCTTTAAATCTAGGCTTTGGGGGGGGGGGAGAGACAGGTTTAACCTTCAGCATTTACTTTAAAAGCATATTTGCACAACTAAGCTGTGAAATGTTAAATTAAAAGCATGCTTTGGTGCACCTTTTCTTTCCACTGCCTCTCAAGAGAAGTATCCAGTACATTACAATATATGACTTGATCATTTGTATTTGTCTTTGTAAATGAAAAATGTGCTATTCTAACCAAAAGGAAAATTTATTAGATATCTTTTATTTAGTTTCCTATAGTCTACCAGGAAACTAATTTATATGCATACTTCACTTTCTCCTTCTCACTTATTTTATTGTCATCCTGGGGAAGGGATCGCTACTGAACCAGTGAGTTTAATGGTCAAGCAGAGTTTTGAAAACAGGTCTCCCACAGACATTCTAACCACAATGCCATGCTGATTCTCTCACTGGTAATTAAATAGCAATCTTCAAAATAAGATTAGCCTTCATAAAAGATTGCCAGCTAGCTGCCTTTAGGGTCACTATTAAAAAAAATCCACCATCTATTTAATGTCACTTTTTAATATAATGGGGAAATATTACTTCATTTAACATTATGAGCACAGTGGTAGGTGGTAGCTATTCCTATTGTTTTCAATCAATACGTAGAGCAATTAATTCTTCCCTGTTTCTTTGCAGTAATACTAGGGTGTCAATGATATAGTTTAATATCTGAAGCCATAATTTAAAATGTTTTAAATACATAGTGTAATGATAAAGGGCGGGGGGCTGTAAATCATTACATAGTGTAGCAAGAATGGACGCAAATATGAATTAAATGAAGTCTGAGCCTGTTTTTAATTAAGTCTTGAGGTTATTGTTGTTTTTAGTTCTATGACTTGAATTCACCGCTCCGAGTCCCTTTGGGGAGAGGATGCGGTATATAAATAAAATTATTCTATTCTATTCTATTCATTCTGTGTATTTGGTTATCAACTAATCTTTCCTAAATTTCTGTTAATAAAACCAATAAATTTCCCCAAAGACACCTTTGCTTACCATAATTACCTCTGTGATTGCATTCATAATTAAATAATCTATTTTACAACATAGCTTATTTTATGCTTGCATAACAAGACATTCAACATTTGTCATCGTGAACTGCTTCAAAAGTTATTATGATCCAGATGGCTAATCCACTGGTGTCCATTTCTGCTCTACAAGGGAAACAGAAAACATATTAAGCTATTTTAATAAAATGGGGAACGTCACCATGGAATCAGTCATTGCTTTCAAATTCTAAGCAGACTGATGAAGGATTTTACATACCCAAGAAATTATAAAGAGCCAAAAATAGTTAATTCTAGAAGTACAATAGCAAACTGACTGCCACCTCTCTTGCCTAAAGCACGGTCTACCAGCCACAGTGGCTGGATCACGAGACACTAAGCCAAAATCAAACCATGCCATGACATATGTATCTCACTTGACTACAGTAGTAATATGTTTTTTTTTAAAGTAAGTAGATAGAGGGATAGAGAGGGAGAGAAAGAGAGAGAAATACACTAGGTAGGGAGAGAGAGAGAGAGAGTAGGTAGGTAGGTAGATGTTTCCAGGTGTATTTATCCATGTACTAGAGAGGAAATCACTGACAACCTTCAGCATCTAACACTTTGATTCTGTTGGCACAGCACTTGATCAATGTAATTCTCATCAATCAGTTAAAGAGCTTTCCGAAAGGGGGAAAAAGTTTTTGCACTTTGCAAACCTCCCCAAAACGGCCCATTTTTCACAAAAATGGGCCAGTTTTTTTTTTTAAGGCATGAATAGCCTTGGGGGGCTTGCAGAGTGCTCAGAAGGCAAAAACGAACAAAAAAGATCACTTTTTCACGAAAACGGGCCCATTTTTTGTCAAAAAAATTGCATGCATAGCCTTATGGAGGCTTATAGAGTGCTGCAGTGGGGTTGGGGTTAGGGTTAGGGTCGCATTTTGCTCATTTCTGCTCTTTCCAGCCCCCAGGAGCTCTCTAAAAGCCTCCATAAGGCTATGCACAGCCATTTCGGTGAAGGGGGCGGGGCTTCGGGAGGCAAAAAATGCTGTATTAGATTATAAAATGCACCCACATTTTCAGCCTCTTTTTTGAGGGGAAAAGGGGCATCTTATATTCTGAAAAATACAGTAGTTTTTACTTCAGAGTTGCTAATGTACAACCTGAAGATGGTCTTCCTTCTGGAATGATATCCCCCAATCCCTAAGATCCATGTAGCTCTCACCTTGGTAAAGTTCTAAAAATCTTTAAAATCTTGGCTGCTTTGTTTTTGGAGGTAAGTGCTTGTATATGGGATATAACTGTAAACCAGCAAGAGTTATTTTAGAGTGAGGCATCCTCCAAACCTAATCATCCTCACCATCATCCTTTGCCATAATCATTCTTTGGTCTGAATGAAGCTGGTTGTTTTTCTTTGATTATATGTACAGGGTTCAAATGCCCAATCCTTAGTAACTCATGTACCCCAATGGCTGTTGGGGATTCTCCCAGCAACCTGGCAGGCAATTATGCCAAGTATTTCGTGAAATTTCTGAATTTAAATTCAGAAGCAACAGGAATGTTGGATATGACTGTCACTGACAGCCTTTGCAAGTTGGACTGATGTGCCAGTTGCAGACTTTCCAGAACAGGAGAGCATGGCAACACCTACTTACACCTTATCACTGCTAAGATAGACTATTGCAACACCTGTACACAGGGCTGCCTTTGAAGTTTAATTAGAAACTACAGATATTGAAAAATGCAGTAGCCGGCAGATTGTCAGGTGAGTGCTTAATCATTTTGGGCATACTACATTATCTTTTAGTACTCTTCAAGTGCATTTCAAAGTGAACATTTTGACCCGGCTCCCTTTAAAATGGAATCCTTTGAATAAAATCAGCAACTAGAGATGCTTAAAGTACTTTTGAAACATTAATTTGATGAAGGGGGCACAAAGAGATGTCTTTCTATTTGGAATAGTCATCTCCAACCACTAACCCAGAGCTATAGTGCCCTTCCCAGCTTGTATTTAGGAAAGCTAGCAAAATGTGTTTGGTTCCAGAATAATTGATGTGCAAAAGTTGTTGCCATTATTCAGATGCTGCTGATATATTTTTGTTTGTTTTGTTTTATTGTGCTATGTGTTTATATATTATTATATGGGAAACCTCCAGAAGCCATTTGAGGCGTAGCAGCCTATAAACACTATAAATAAGTAAATATACGTATTAATCTCCCCAACATTTGACATGGCACTCCTTAGGAATTTCCTGTGTGGATTATACACCATCTTTTGCCAAATGGGAATTCTTATAACATTTGGTTGATTTTGAGTGATCTTCAAAGTTAGTTGGATGGAAGACTACCATAAAATATAAAGATTGCATTTTTTTTTTAAAACACCTCCTCCTGAGGAAAAATATATATATTTGTGTGGTTGTAAAGAAAACTATATGAATATGTTATGAAGTCACCAGTAGTTGAGCTCAGCTTGGAATATATTTCTTTTTATTCAGAATAGAACCTTTGCTGAGAAATGAGTTTTATCAAAGAAGGGCAAGTCTACCCAGTACATCCATGGGCAGTAACTAGGAAAAGATTATTCTAATATTTATTTATTTATTTTAATCACATTTATATCTCGCCCTTCTCCACGAAGGACCCAGGGCGGCGGGTTATAATACATTATAATATAGTTGTAATTATCTAGGCATGATTCAATTAGGTCTTCCCAGTCTTCTCCAACACCACCAAGAAAGTAGGTATGTTCCTGGTAAATTATATCTGGATATGTTATGTTCAAACTTGAAATGGTTTCATTTGTAGTTGGGCCATGCAAATATTCTGAGCTTATGGTGGCTGCTTTTTTATCTTTGCTTCAAGCTTTGTACATTTATTCATAATTGCTATAAAATCAATGGCAGATTTTGAAAATGTAAAGAAATGCCTGTTTCCATGAGAAGTTCTGCACTTGTGAAAAGTCACAGTATCATATTGACAATTGTGAATGAAGAGTAGGAGGCTCCAGTGACTCATTCTTTTGATTCAAAGGCAGTCTACATAGTAAAAATGTATGAAGACCTCCACCTCTTCAGTCTATAGAATCTGACATTTAAAATGCCTACACCGACTGCCTTTCCACTCAGAATACATTTGGCATATTTCTCTGCAGCTGAAAAGGATGCAAGCTTTTTATCTACTTCTCATTATTGCCTTTAACCAAAATTAACTCAAAATACAAATGAGGAAATCAGAACAGTGGTGGGTTCCGGGTGGTATGGCCCAGTACGGGCGCACTGGTGGCAGCGGGGAGCAGCGGCCACCGTACCGGAACAGTGGCTCATTGGGTTCACTCGCCTGCCTACATTACTGCCTTTTGAGAGCAATGGGTCAATTGCGCATGTGCGCACAGCGTACAGTGCCTGCGTGACTTCTGCTGAGCAGCTGGGGCCTTGCAGGGCGGTAATACGCACTTGCGCGCGCAGCATGCATGCCCAAGGTAGACGACCGGCCCCATCCGCAGTATACCAGTTGCGGTGGGATCTGGTACCCACCACTGAATCAGAAGACATCTACATTCTATTCTGTCAGATGTGAACCATAAAATTAAATTCAAATATGTAGAATCAACAGCACACTATTGGCTGTAGCAAAAGAATTTTTTTCTCTTAGATTTTGGAGATGGTTTTTCTTTTCCTGCCATTGTCTCTTTAAACACCCAACTTTTTTTGAAGCTGCCTGATACAAATATATACTCTTACTCTCTACTATTTGGGGGGGGGGGGGGGGTAGGTAGCCGGAATATATATTTCTACTTGCTAATGAAAGCATAAATAAAGATTTTAGGAGGTAACTGATCTATCACCAATCATCAAGCAGATCGCATTGGCCTTTGATCTGTAAAATGATCCAATTTAAGTTTAGGGCATTAGTAGAGTCTCTGGAGGACGCTACTGCAGTACAGTTGAATCTATGCACAATCATGAGCAAGTCTAATAAGTCAATCTCTTTCAGCTCCATTCAGTGCTGTAATACATTACTTCTAGGTTAGATTAATAATAGATGAATATAATTTCACTGCAAATCAAAACCTTCCCTGAATAATCAGGAAAATTGGCTTGATAATGACTTCACTTAATGTTTTTTTCCCCAGAATTATCATTTCTATTAAAATAAGCTTTGTGAGGAGAATATTCACAGACCTTCTAAGCATTATTGTTAAAACATGCTATATACAATGGTAGACACTTCATTATATCTTCCTTTGACTTTCAGATTTAATATATACTTAGGAAGATACATCACGTGCCTTTCAAATGTTGTTGAACTTATTGTTAAACCCACTATCTTTCACTATGGGTGGAGTAAAATGGCCACGTTAAAAGTTCTATCCAATCTGTGATCTATCAGAAACCTATACAAGCATAAATTGCTCTATTATTGCTAGGCTCAATTTTTCCTCCATAATTAGGCTGGAGAATGATGTTCTCTTTATGTAGAATTTGATTGGCATGAAAACAACATTGAATCTATATAAATAAAAAGTTAACTATGAGTTTGTTCAAAACCGCTAATCTCAAAAACTACTGCACCAATTGCCACCAAATTTTCACACACTGTTCCTTACAAGGGCAGCACCAATGATACATACAGATTCTGTGGATGGCACACAGTTGCCAGGTAAACTCCACACAAATGTAAAACTGCAGCTCTTCTGTGTGTTTCCCTCACTCGCTCACTCCCGCCTCCTTCCACTCCTCCCACCTTGCTGCTGCTGACGCCGGTGCCGCCATGCCCTCTGGCTCCTTCCGCCCCTCCCACCTCACCACTGCCAACACCCCTCGCCCTCCAGCTCCTTCCGCCCCTCCCACCTCACCGCTTCCACTGCCTTCTGATCAACATTCCCACTTCCAGCCGCTCTCTTCCCCCCCCCAAGATCTACTGTTAACTTAAAGGTATTTATACTGATATAGGTATTTTATTAGATAGGTAGGTACTTAGGTACAGGGACACATACAAAGGGAGTAGTTATTTAGGTAGATAGAGGGATACAGACAGACAGAAATATAGTAGATAGGTAATTACAGGAATTCAAAGACATAGATAGAGGGAGGAATGCATTAGGTGGATAGATAGGTAGGTAGGTAGGTAGGTAGGTAGGTAGGTAGGTAGGTAGGTAGAGGGGGGAGATATACAGTAGAAAGGTAGGTAGGTAGGGAGAGGGAGAGAGAGAGGGAGAAATACAGTAGGTAGGTAGGTAGAGGAAGAGAGGGGGGAGAAATACAGTAGGTAAGTAGGTGGAGAGAGGGAGATATATAGTAGGTAGGTAGGTAGAGGGGGGGAGAGAGGGAGAAATACAGTAGGTAGGTAGGTGGATAGAGAGGGAGACGGAGAAATACAGTAGGTAGGTAGGTAAGTAGGTAGGTAGGTAAGTAGGTAGGTAGGTGGATAGAGAGAGAGATGGAGAACTACAGTAGGTAGGTAGGTAGGTGGATAGAAATACAGTAGAAAGGTAGGTAGGTAGAGAGAGGGAGAAATACAGTAGGTAGGTAGGTAGAGGGAGAGAGAGGGAGAAATATAGTAGGAGGTAGGTAGAGGAAGAGAGAGAAATACAGTAAGTAGGTAGGTGGAGAGAGAGGGAGAAATACAGTAGGAGGTAGGGAGAGGGAGAGAGGGAGAGGGAGAAATACAGTAGGTAGGTAGGTAGGTGGAGAGGGGGAGATATACAGTAGGTAGGTAGGTAGAGGGGGGAGAGAGGAGAACTACAGTAGGAAGGTAGGTAGGTAGGTAGGTAGGTAGGTAGGTAGGTAGGTGGATAGAGAGAGAGAGGAAGAAATACAGTAGGTAGGTAGGTAGGTGAATAGAGAGAGAGAGGGAGAAATACAGTAGGTAGGCAGGTAGAGTAAGAGAGGGAGGGGAGGGAGAGGGAGGGGAAATCGAGGCAGAGAAGGAAGGGGGTCGCTGAGAGGGTCTATGAGGGGAAACCTTGGCGGGTACAGCTAGTTATTGAATAAGATAATAATGAAAGATTATAATTCACAAAGAAAAATGAACTGTTGGGCACAACATTTGCACTACCTGCCTCTGTTGTTACATCCTCAAACCCCCATAACTTTAACCTTAAACTGTCTACTGTTGACCTCCTAAGGGGCGTGCATAAGCGCACCAGCGTGCCTTACGTCTCTGACCTACTGTCCCCATTTATTTGTACCCATTTGTGCCTATTTGTTTATTCTTATACCTGTTATCTTGTACACGAGTGACAAACTAAATACATAAATAAAAATAAAATAAATTGCAATCGTAAGTCAAGGACTACCTATCAGAAACCTATACAAGCATAAATTGCTCTATTATTGCTGGGCTAGATTTTGCCTCCATAATTAAGCTGGAGAATGATGTTCTCTTTACTGTTTTAATGTTGAACAAATTGAAGAAGTTTTTGATGATTTCCCCTGAGTTTGCTTCATCTTCATTCAAGCATTAACTGTCAGGTTAAAAAAAATAACCATCAATTGCTCTTTTCTGGTGTGATGCAGAGTATGTATCTCTGGGAACTTTAGAATCTATCAGGTTACCTGACAAATGGAATGCAGGTGCGGAGGAGATTATTTTTAATTTATTTTAAAATATTTATTAAATTTACATGCTACCCATCTCACCGTCACATTGACTTTGGATAGCTTACAATTTGGTAAAACAATACTGTAAAATATAAAACACAATAAATGCATTAAAATCAGCAGAGAATTAGCTACAATATGAGACTATAAAATGAGGTGATTTTTGATTGAATCCACTAACCACTTCCAGAATGGCACACGCCAATCTAAGGCCCCGGACCAAGTTTTAAGGCCCTTTCAGAAGGTCAAGAGGATGGTGGCAGAACGTACCTCCGGGAGTGCAATGTGCCAAAGGAAGGGAGGGATAACAGAAAAGACTCTTCTCTTGGACCCTGCCAGCTGGATTTCCTTGGCTGACAGGTTCCACAGCATGCCCTTCTAGTAGCATGAGGGAGGCAGGTTAATCCCATTGGTGTGAGATCAGTGGTGGGATTCAAATAATTTAAACGGTTTCCTGCCCTAATGATCGGCTGGCTGGGTGTGGGAGGGTGTGGCCAGGGGGCATGACAGCACTCAACCTCCTGCAGCATTCTGCCAGGCAAAACATGCTTCAGAAGAAGTGCTGTGACAACAATTTCATAGTGCTGCTTCTGTGGCTGCAGAGCAGTGGATTGCAGTGGTGTGAATGCCCCTTTTGACTGCCTCCATCTGAGGGTCTATTCTTCATCCAGAAGCCAAATACTTCAATCTTTTCGTTCTTCTCACATCCTTTCTGCTGAGCCAAGTAGCTAGTTTACTTTCCTCATCTTGACATGCTATAGAACGAGTGTCAAACTCAGTTTCATTAAGGGCCGCATCAGGGCTGTGGTTGACGTTGAGGGGGGAGGCAACAGGGTGGATATGGCCAACTGGGGGGATGTGGCCAGATTGACGCCACTTCCCAAACTGTTGGCATGTTTCCTCTTCACATTAGGTAGACCGAACTGACACCACGCTGGCCTGATCTTTTGTCTTTGCACTGGGTTGACCAGGACAGCTTCACATGCCTTGAGTTTGACACCCCTGCTATAGAAAGTTAATATGCCAAAATTAAGAGCCACCTGTTTCTATTTTTGATATTCCTCCACTATCTAGTTATGGAAGCACCAGCTGAAGCAAGAAAAGAAAGCAGCCGTGCAAAGCAGACTGTAGCGAGAAGAACAACATTGGCAGATACGTGGCCTGCATCATCATCATCTAGATTTATCACAATTATTTTTAGAAAGAATGTATGTATTTTCATTTGTAGGTATGTTTTGTCCAAATTACTGTATCATTCTACAGAATTCGGGCTGGAAATAACGGCTGTTGAGTTGCAGCTAAATTTTGTTTTCATAAAAAAAATTTCTGACAGTAAGATCTGTGCAGTGGTAGAGTAGTCTACCTACAGGTCTAAGTTCCCATTTCTGAAGGTTTTTACGAAGACCCTACTGTGTTTCCCTGAAGGTCTTATTTTCTTTTGTGGCCCCAAAATAAGCTCTTGGCCTTATTTTCAGAGACGTCTGGGTTTGTGTTTTTTTTGAGGTGTAAGAGGCAGCAAGTGTAGTCACCTCATGACTGCCGCTGTGTTGCAATATTTTCAGGGAGTGCTTATTTTGGGGGGAGGGATTATTTTAGCGCATGTACTCAAAAGCCCAATTAGGCTTATTATCTGGGGAGGTCTTGTTTTCAGGAAAACAGGGTACTCTTGAGGGTGGTTTAATTGGATTTTTGGCATACTGCAGAGGGGTTGGACTAGATCAGGGGTGTCATACTTGTGTCGTCACAATGTGACATATCACAACTTTTTCCCCCTTCGCTAAACCGGGCATGGGTGTGACCGGCGTATGATGCATCTGGCTCATAGGCAGCAGGTTTGACCCTTCCGGGACTAGATAATTCTAGAGACTTTTTTCAATTCAACAATTCTAGGATGTTGCCTTGATACATCTAATACTGGGAGCAGCTGAATTGCTGGCTCCAACAAAGCTGTAACAAATCTACTCTTCTCTGTCCTTTTTCCCCCCCTAAGTGGAGCAGTGAAATGTTCTGTTGCAAGCTCTGAAAGAAATGCTCTTTATTTTGAAAGCTCGCCTAGGGAGACTATATCACACAGATATACAACTTTAAAGCAAGCTAGGAAGTCTTCATCTTTGAGAACAGATTATGGAACACAATAGCACTAATTCACACATGAAATGACTCATCCATTGCTCAGAGTTCTCTAAATGCAGGCGGACAAAACGGAAGTCATAACATTCATGTGTGGTTTGAAAAACTAAAAAAGAAGGTCTTTTGTATTCATGTGGCAGTTCATAACCTTAATTATGTTTCCTAAGCTTCTTGATGAGATATTGTTCCTTGAAACGGTCTTCATTAGGAAAGGTGGGGTTCCCCCCCCCTCCCATTCTTACAGTTCTCAAGGATTCCACAGGGGATTTTATTATTATTATAATTTTAAATCTTCTAGATTCTTCTTTCAAGAAGGGATAGCTGTTCATTAAAAACTAAATATTGCATATAATTCTCACAAACTTTTCCAAAATTTGTGTCCCTTCAACAGGGCCCTGATAATCTAACACGGGTATTTTCACAGCACATTAGTCTCTAGCCATCATGTTTGTGCAGATTTAAAATACTCATTTTAAAGAATCAATAGGGTACGGTTGCTAAATTGTTAGCCTATGACTAGAAAGATTAGTTTATGCTCCATCATAGAAGCTCTTACTAGTTGAGTGTAGGTCAATCACCAACACTCACGCCAGCCTAGCTCATCAAACCAAATTATTATAGTAGCTAGTAGAAGATGTGTATTATGAATATTATCTTAAACTCCTGGAAGTAAAATGGGGCATAAATCTGGGGGGGAAATGAGGAATAGTTTTATCTTCAAGTACAATGGCTTGTAAATTAACTTTGTTGTTAATCGCATTTTGAATATTTGTAATATAATGAAAATATTGGTATCATGGACCACAGTTATCAAAGAGGCACATAGATAAATTTTTGGAATGACTACTCAAAATTGTCATTCTTATCCATATACTATCTCTCGTTTATGGATGAATGATACCTCGTACATGAGTATCATCTAGCTTAGAACCACCTGATAGTAGTATGTTTATACTTGTGTAGCCCAAAACTACAATTTTGTTGAAGAGCCATATTTCTCTTACATAAATTGATGTGTATATACATTATGATTTAAATGACTGATAATGTGGTGTCAATTCTATGTCAACATTTGTGACCACCTGGATAAAATTATGATTATGTAAACTGAAAAAAGTACATGTCTTGCTCTAATTTTTTAAATGGAGATTGGTCAGAATTGCTAAGTTAAGCTTTTATATTGAAAAAGTTTTATTGGTTTTACATTTTTTAACAGGATAAGGTAATGGTTACAAAGAAATTTTGAGAGCATTCACGTCAGAGTCATCGGACCTTCCGAGACCTCAAAATACACATTAAAAAAGTTAACATAGAAAACATTTTCCATACCACTACAAGTTGAAAGCAAGTACATTTACCTAAATTCTCCCTTCCATGCTGTCAGACATTTACAAAAAGTCCGGATAGAAATATTATGCAAAATTGTTCAGGAAAAAATCAAGGCAAAGTTATTTTTTTGATCTAAGTCTTTTGGCTATTGTATCTTCTTTCTCTCCTCCCTGGCCCCCCGCAGGCGGAGCCGTGGCCCCCTCCGTCCCCCCTGGATCTTCCCCCAGGGCAGAGGAATGTTTTTTAAGAAAGGCTTCCGCCTCAGCAACTGTTTTAATCCTCACTCTTCCTCCTTCCCAGAACACCAGCATCCCTTCAGGTGTCATCCACTTGAACCAAATCCCGTGATCAAACAAGGTTTTAGACAAGAAGGAAAATTTCCTTCTTGAATCTCTAATTTTTCTAGGGATCTGCTTCAAGATAGTGACCGTTTCTCGATGATAAGTTAAAGGTTTCTCTCTCTGCGCTTTCAGGATTTCCTCTCTGGTTGACCTTCTAACAAATTTCACATGTATCTCTCTAGGCACTTCATTCATCCTGGCATATGCAGAATTAATTCTATAGGCTAGGTCAATGTCCCCCCTGATCTCATCCTTAGGTTTTTGTAAATAGTCTGCTAAAATTGTACTCATAAGATCAGGCAGGCATTCACCAGAATCCTCAAGAACATTCTGAAATCTCAAAAAATATGTCATTCTTTCCATATCTATCCTAGACACACGCCCATTTATTTCCCCCACCTCATTAGAAACATTTTTAATCTCTCCCTTAGCCCCCTCCAACCCTCCTTCCAATTCTTCATTCTTCTGTGTGTTCTCCAACACTTGCTTCCGGGTATCCAATAGTTCCTTTTTGAAAGTACTATTTTCAGCCCTCTGGGCCTTTATTTCTGATATCAAAGTCTGCATAGAGGTTTCAAGAGAAGCCATCCTTTGTTCCAAATTTACAAGTGCTGCTTCTTGTGCCATGGTTAAAAGTTAGAGTCACTGCCACCAAGATGGCGTTTTCCGGGTGGGGCTGGTGGGGCAGATCAGGAGCTCAGTTCAGTTCAGGGCCGTGAAGTTGCAAACAATTCAGAAACCAAAAGAGACACAATTTCCCAAGTCAGCAAATAGTAATAACGAAGGTATTCCAAAGAAGAAATCACAAATCCATCAAGAAAATTTTTTTTCCCAAAAATCCAGAGAGAGTCCTGCTTTCAAAGAGACGCTGGAAATTTTCCTTAGTTGAAATAATCAGGCAGGGACAAAGAGAAGCCACTTCCACCGCCCACCTCAGCCAGAGGGAGAGAGTAGCAAAAAAAGAATTTTTTTAAACTCAGCCAGACCTAGAAACAATGTTGCAAAAAGTCACATTCCACTTTCCCTTGTTAGAGACCGTCCGGAGTGAAAGTTTCCGCTTTCCCTTTGCAGAGAAGCCATTTTAACGTGCCGCTTAAATCCGAGGGGTTTTTTTTAAAAAATAAACACCCCCCTCCCAGTCCGTTCAGTCTGGCTGGCAGCAGGAAAAAAAAGTTTTTTAAAGACTCACTCTCTCCTCGCAGCTGAAGCCTCGGGAGTCCTTCTGACTGAGCCGATCAGCCCTCCTCATAATTGTAAATGGCGCCGTCTTCCCTGGGCGAAGGGAAAACCCCCCGCTAGCATGTTCTCCCTCACCTGAGCCGCGCCGGGAGCCGCTTCCTCCACCGCCGTGGGGGGCACGCCCCCCGACGAGCCGGCCCTACGGGAGACCCTCAAACAAGAGGAGTCTCGCCCCCGTTGGGGGGCAGAAGAAGAAACAAAGCGGCGAGCGAGCGCTAGGCTCGCCCGTCGCCGCAGGAGCCGGAACCGGAAGCCGCTAAGTTAAGCTTTTAAAAGCTTGGCATAAATCAATGGATTTTTAAACTACATATATGACAACCTAGATGTATAATTGTGTGTTTCAGGATTTTCCAATTGTTATGTTTTATTAACTTAATTGTATTTTTTGTAATATGGACTGCCATCTTGCATTTAAAAATGAACATTTCCCCAATGCATCTTTAAACTGATTCATTCATAGATGTATGATCCAGGATTGCTCATACTGAGTGTGATTACCATTGTCACTATTGGATCTCTGTCAGGGATGGGTTCCTGCCAGCATTACTACCGGTTCGGTACCCAAATTTTTTTGCAGGTTCGCCATATGTTCGCCATCATGGGCCTATTCACTTTTTGCTGTCTGCTTTTTATTAAATTCAGTTTGGCTACTGCTTTGAACTTTTTGTGCTGTTCTCCTTTTCAGGAATTTGATATCAAGGGTACAGCAGAGACCCAAATGGTCAAAAACATCTAATTTTCATAATCTTGAACTTTAGGAGGCCAATTTACACAGATATTGAAGAAGATAAATCCGTAAATACAGATTGCAGCCAAGAGAGGAGAGTGTTGTCTCTTTCCTGCCAACCTGTGGTCATCCAAATTTTTGCAGCTCAGATCAGCTAGTATAAATTAACCTCAGATACTTACTTTATGTTTCCACTCTATGTATACAACACAGAACTTTTATAGTTATAGTTATTAATAGGGAGTTCTCACCGTGGTAGTTGGAAAAGAGGTCATCCTGTCTGCTGTTTGCTAATACTTGTAGCATTTTATTTGTAAAGGGCTCTGGGAATTACATAATTTTTGTAATACATAGATTTACATATTTCACAGAAGTCTCCTGAGGCAATAAACACAGAAAGATTGCATATCCAAACAAACAATAAATAACCATGACAAAATACTCAGAACATTTTAAATTGCAGATGTCAACCACAATGATAATTTAGAATTCTTTTTTTTTAAAGAAAAAAATGATTTATTGAGCAAGAAGTAGTGGCCTGTTTTACAGATACAGCTAAATTATTTACATATCATGTTAAGCCAAAAACCGATCTATACTGTGGCTTAGCATGAAGAATGAATGCAGCCATTACTTACAAACATCCTTTTAAGAAGATATTAATATCTTCTGAAGATGCTGGCATTTGACTCATGCTAAGAGCTACTGTGATTTTTTTTAAAGTTAGTACCTGATGTCGGATGCCAGTGAACACTTAATTTGAAAATCTTTTCTCTTTAAATTCAAGGAAACAACGATATATTTATCATGTAGAGCTGCTATGAAATTTAGGCATGAGCACTATTAAACTTGATCGAATAATTCAAATTCATTCAGACTGTGGTGCTCTAGGAGGTGCTCAGAAATGAGAATGCAAGAAAGCAATGTTCCATGGCTCCAGGGAAGTGCATGGATACATCAGTTTTGATGAAATTAAGCTGGTTCAATCCGTACAGCTATGTATTCTCCCTGGCTGGACGTTTTTCTAATCAGTCTGGAAAAAGACATGTAGTTGGGCCTACTGTAGACAGTGGCAAATTCATCTTCAATGAGAATGTAGCCCTGTCTGCATTCAAGGAGATGGTGATCTAGTCCATCCTCAAGAAACATTGCTTCATCCAGTGATATGGTAAAAACGAGGGAAAATCGACGAGGGAATAAATGGGGAACTCATCAAATTTGCAGACGACACCAAGCTGGCAGGAATAGATAACACTCCAGAAGATAGGCTTAAGATACAGAACGATCTTGACAGACTTGATCATTAGGCACTATCTAATAAAATGAAACTCAATGGCGAAAAGAGTAAGGTTCTACGTTTAGGCAACAAAAATGAAATGCACAGGTACAGTATAGGTGGTACCTTGCTCAATAGCAGTAACTGTGAGAGGGATCTTGGAGTCCTAGTAGACAACCATTTAAATATGAGCCAGCAGTGTGCAGCAGCTGCCAAAAAAGGCAACACAATTCTAGGCTGCATAAACAGAGGGATAGAATCAAGATCACGTGAACTGTTAATACCACTTTATAATGCCTTGGTAAGGCCACACTTGGAATACGGCATCCAGTTTTGGTCACCACGATCTAGAAAAGATGTGGAAACTCTAGAAAGAGTGCAGAGAAGAGCAACAAAGATGATTAGGGGACTGGAGACTAAAACATATGAAGAACGGTTGCAGGAACTGGGTATGTCTAGTTTAATAAAAAGAAGGACTAGGGGAGACATGATAGCAGTGTTCCAATATCTCAGGGGTTGCCACAAAAGAGGGAGTCAAACTATTCTCCAAAGCACCTAAGGGTATAACAAGAAGCAATGGGTGGAAACTAATCAAGGAGAGAAGCAACTTAGAACTGAGGAGAAATTTCCTGACAGTTAGAACAATTAATCAGTGGAACAGCTTGCCTCCAGAAGTTGTGAATGCCCCAACAGTGCAAGTCTTTAAGAAGTTGTTGGCTAGCCATTTGTCTGAAATGGTATAGGGTTTCCTGCCTAGGCAGGGAGTTGGACTAGATGACCTCCAAGGTCCCTTCCAACTCTGCTATTGTATTGCATTGTAAAATTGTTGAACTTGGGGAAAATATTTGCAGCTTCAGAAGGTCCTGGAGGAAGCAAATTATCTGGATTCTTTTCTTTGCAGTTTTAAACCTGAATATAGTAAAGATGGCATTACCTCCACTTGTAAGTAATTGTTATTATTTCTGACAGGATTGGAATAGTGGTAGTACACCTATTTTGTTCCTCCTTTATCTCTAAGTTACTTGATACGACCAAATGCTTAGATTGGCAGACCCTTTTTCACGAATGCTATAGTGTGAACAAATGCCATTCACTAAATGGTCAGCTGAGGAATTATTAGTCCATGACAAGCCCAAACTCCAAACTGAGATACAGCAGGTTCACCTAGGATGATGCTAGCGACCTTTATGGCAGAAATAGGTGTGTGTGCGTGTGTGTGTGTGTGCGTGTGTTTGAACTATAATGTATAAATAGTTAGAAAATATCATCTTTAGTATATTAATGTATGCAGACACAAATGCAGGTTTGAAGTGGAATGCAGGCAAATTAATCAAGGCACACAACAGGTGCATGAGTCAGTTTAATTAGCTTAATATTAAAATAACTTTATAATTTGATTATGCTGGATGTGTCCTGCAAATAGTAAAAATCATGACCTCTGCTCATATTTCTCTAGAGAATGGTCTAAAGCAGGGGTCCTCAAATTTTTTGAACACAGTCCTTCACACTGTTAGGGGGGGGGCTAGGTGATCCTGTGATGGGGTGGGTGTGGCCAACTTGATTGGTCTCACACTTAGGAAATTTCTCCTTAAGCCAACTCACAATAAAATAGCAGTGTTCCAATATTTAGACTAGAATAGAATAAAATAAGAGTTGGAAAGTACCTTGGAGGTCTTCTAATCCAACCCCTTGCTTAGGCAGAAAACCCTACACCTCAGACAAATGATTGTCCAATCTCTTCTTAAAAACTTCCAGTATTGGAGCATTTACAACTTCTGGAGGCAAGTTGTTCCACTGATTAATTGTTCTATCAGGAAATTTGAGGGTCTTCTACAACATAATTGTTTTGTGATAACAATTATGTATCCAATTAGAAGAAAGTAAGAATTTCCATGATAAAAAAAGAATGCATGTGGGATATGGAGAGGCTGTTCAGAATTTTGCATGCTGGCCTTTGACTAGCTCTTCTGAACCTGGCAGCCACAATAAACTTTTCCTGATTTTGAGAGGTCCAAGTCTCATTTTTCCTGCAACAAACTAAAGCTTAGTTGCTGTGAAGACAAAATTGGAGTCATTGCAGAAGAACTTGATGTATGGAAAAAAACAAAGGCAATTGAAAAAGAGGCGCTATCATTGATAATGCAAAAACATAAATTTACAAGAACTCAAGCCCTTACTGACAGATCCCTTTTGGAATGATATTCTTTGGGTCATAAAGAGTCAAAAGCATTTGAATAACTGAACAACAGCTTCAGGCTAAGGGTTAGACGTTGACAGCTGGTCCAGAGTGATGTTGATTTAGATTAGAAAACTGCAAAATATCTCAAATACCTCTTTTCAGAATGCTTTTCTATTTCTCTTCTGTCTTCCCATTAGGTGAATATTGGAATACCAGCTTCAAAACATCCTTCCATCACTTTGTCACCTTGAATTAATTACCCCAGCTTACTTCCATATATGTTAGCCCCGAGCAGATGCCAAAAAGGGTTTATCTAATAGTAACAGATTTCCTCCCCCCAAGCCAGGTATGATAGCTCTAACCCAGTGATGGCTAACCTTTTTGGTGCCGAGTGCCCAGCGAACCCCCAAAATGCAATACGAATGATCATGGCGCATGCGCACGCCAGTGGTGGGTTCCGGATTCTGTTGCAACTGGTTTGGTGCAACGGGGCCCTGGCGTCCACCACATGAATGTGCGCAGTGCACACATGCACATGTGCAGCGCATGCATGCGTCCTCTAACGACACTTCTAGCCACACCTCTGTGAACCTCTGCGATGCTCCAACTGCTCAGCAGAGTGTTGTACAGGCACTGTACGCATCATGCGTGGAAGCGCCAAAGAGTTCAAATACAGGTGAGGACGATGGGTGGGCCCTCCAGAGCACCATACCAGAACGGTACCCAGTGCTCCAGGCAGGCACCAGTATGCCCGTACCGGGGCATACCACCTGCAACCCACCACTGGCACACACGTGTCCCCACACATGCGCACATGCATCCCCTGCACCTGTGCCCCACCCCTCTTGCCCATTTTTGACTTCCAGGTTGGTGCAGGAGGCTTTCCAGGCCTCAAACTGGGCGTGGAGGGCTCATACGGCGCCCCCATGCCCTGTTTTGGCTTCCAGGTTGGTGCAGGAGGCCTTCCAGGTCCAAAACAGTGCAAGCGCCCCGGGCACATGCACCCCACCCCCTGTACATGCGTGTCAGAGACCCAAAGACCAGCTGGCCAGCGGAAGCCACACGCACATGAACAGTGGAGCTGGGTTGGGTCAACAGCTGACATGCCCACAGAGAGGGGTCTACATGCCACCTGTGCCACACATGCCCCAGGTTCACCATCACGGCTCTAACCTGTAGGCAGCATAAAAGAAATAAAGTGTTATAAAATTACAATTAAAACCAAACATCTCAAATGTTAAAACTCTCCTTCCTATCAAAAATACTGAAATCCTACTTCTAATTGAAATCCTAGGCAGATACAGGTAGTCCTCAACCTACGACCACAGTTGAGCCCAAATGCGAAACATTTATCAAGTGAGTTTTGACCCATTTTGCGACTTTTCTTGCCACGGTTGTTAAGTGAATCACCGCAGTGGTTAAATTAGTAAGATGGTTGTTAGGTGAAACTGCTTTCCCCATTGACTTTGCTTGTCAGAAGGTCACAAAAGATGATCACATGACCTCTGGATACTGCACCCATCATATATATGAGCCAGTTGCCAAGCCTCTGAATTTTGATCACGTGACTATGGGCAAGTTGCAAAAGTCGTAAGTGTGAAAAACGGTTTTAACTCACTTTTTTCCCATTGTCATTGTAACTTTGAATGGTCATTAAATGAACTGTGGAAAGTCGAGGAGTACCTATGCATTCAGAGGAAAAATTAAATGAATGTATGGAATCTTTACAGATTCTTTAAAAGCTGGCATTATTAGAGTCATTTTAATACCAGATAAATTTCTAGTTGCATTTTTTTCTACAAAGAAAGGCTAAAGGCAAAGGTAAAGGTTCCCCTCGCACATATGTGCTAGTCGTTCCCGACTCTAGGGAGCAGTGCTCATCTCCATTTTGAAGCCGAAGAGCCAGCGTTGTCCGAAGACGTCTCCGTGGTCATATGGCCGGCATGGCTAAACACCGAAGGTGCATGGAATGTTGTTACCTTCCCACCAAAGGTGGTTCCTATTTTACTACTTGCATTTTTTTACATGCTTTTGAATTGCTAGGTTGGCAGAAGCTGGGACAAGTAGCAGGAGCTCACTCTGTTACCCAGCTCTAGGGATTTGAACTGCCAAACTTCCAACCTTTCTGATTGACAAGCTCAGCATCTTAGCCACTGAGCCACTGCGTCCCTTATAAAGAAAGGCTATATGTATTTAAATAAATTCAATAATAGGCCACAATTATGAAGCAAGAAGACAAAACAGAGTAGCACCTTGCTGTTAATTAAGTAAAACAAGTTTTTAAAAAGGCTGCTTGTATTGTTCAGTGTAAGATTTAGTGTTGTGGCAGCACTCTAAGTGGATAAATACCAGGCGTTATTAATTCAAACCTTCATGCAAGCACTTTAGAATTTACTTGTTAAATAACAATAATTCAACTAATAACTGTTATGTGTGAAAGACAGATATTGGGGGAAATTAAAACGTGTGGAAGACAGATATTGGGGAAAATTAAAAATGACTGGGGTACTTCAAGGCAGGTATTTTTCTTTCACATTTGCTCTTCCGATTATATTTATTGCTTATTGGATTTTTTATTTAATACTTTTTTAACTTTTGTACTATATGTCTCTTATGTTGTACGCCGCCCTGAGTCCTTTGGGAGAAGGGTGGCATATAAATCCAATAAATCTAATCTAATCTATTTGTCACAGCCAACCTTTCTATGAAGCTGGAGGAGAATTATTCAACTTCTATTATCTCTATTGCCTTGTTCTGGCTTGTTGAAGTTGTTTATAATATACACTATTATACAATGTGTAATATGTAGCATGTCATGCCTGCAAGCCATCTTTTCTTTTGGACTTCAGACCTGCCACACTTTCTACTGTCTACTTTCTATTGGGGGGAAATGGGATTATACGGAGTTGAGTGATATGTAGCCATAATAACATTCTTCTTAGAAAATGTTAAAGATATGGGAAAAGTCATTAAGAATCCTCTTCAGTGGGCCCTTTTAGTTTCCTCTGATCTGAACATACTTTAAATTAATTAAATTGTACTTTTTGCACGTCAAGTTTGAACTGCTTCTGAACCATTTGACATTTATTGCTATCCAACTTACCAATGAACTTGGGGGGGAGGGTTGAGAAGGAATGCAGATGATCCAAGAATAGATCATGTGAACCAAGCACTCATCAAGGTCACTACTGCAGGTGTCTGACAAAGAAATGAACTGTTCTCAAAACAAAAGACTGACAGTGTGATGACTTTGGGTGGGAAGGAAGGGAAACTAATGTTTAATTGTGTAGCTTTGCACGGGAAAACCTCAGAGCTGGTTTTATTTCTTCAGTGCCAAAATGGGTATCCAATAAAGTTTTACTTTTGGGATTACAGAATTCTCAAGAATGTTTATATTTCTTGGGCTCATTAGTCAGACAGTTGACAACTGTACAGATATCTGAAGAGCAAAAATTCAACTAGTGATAATAGGATACCTCTCCTGCGAAGAAGTAGAAGTTGAGAATGTGCAGTGGTTTTAAGACAGTACGTCAGACTTCTCCAAATAATTGTCTTTCAACATTGTTGGACCACCATCATCTCTAGCTATGCCGACAAGTTACCAGGAATGCATTTCTTCTCAATTTTTTGCTCTTCCTTGGTAGTCACTAATGCTCAGTTCACAACAGAGACCTGTAGGATAACCCAGGCATAACCCAGTGAATATGTAAAAGCTGTCCCTATTAGACCTGTGTCATCACAGAAACAAGTAAAAGATGCAATAAACTGCTAGTATGGGCATCTAATGACCTGTTCATCATGACCTCATCATAGGGTTTTTAAAGCATTCCTTGAGATTAGAACTATCCCTGAAAAGTATTGAGAGATTGCCATAGATAGCAAAAAATGAGGTAGATGGATTGCTGAAGAGTGCAAGGCACAGTATTACACTGTCAGTTGCTTATGAGATGAATTTAAGGTCCTGATATTATTTGTAAAGCTCCAAATGGCTTGGAGACTAATAGCCTCCTCATTATGCACTTGCATATTTCCTTAGATCAATGGGAGATGCTTTCAAAGGATGCCTCCTTTGCCAAAAGCTCAGCTGTTAAGTATATTGGAATTGGCTTCTCCCCTGTGGTTTCCGGTCTGTAGTATGCTCTCTGTAGAAACTCTACATGCCTGGGAATTAAGAAAGGGGTAAAAATGCCTATTTTTTCAGGCACTTTTTCTCCAAATGGCTGATTTTAGTGCAGTTTTATTCTGAATTTTATTTTTATAAACAATGGAAGAAACCTAAAAATCCAATAGTAAATCAAATAAAAGATTAATGATATACTTTCCCATATGTTTTTCTTAATCAATATAAGTTTGCAATGTGACATCGTTTTGAAAAAGTTTTATTGGGTTTTACAATTTTTTACAAATAGGGTAAGGGTATGGTGTAGAAAAGATATTGTGAGAACCTTCATGTCGAAGTCGTTGACCCCTTCCGAGGCTTCATAATAAAATATAGATAATACATTAAATTTTCATTTGTACTACAAAGTGGAAAGAAATGCGAATATTTCATTGTAAAATCTATGCTAGCAATCATGTATAAACATCCAAACAAAAGTTATACTGTACTGAAACAAAGTCACTTTTGAGATCTAAGTCTTTTGGCAATTGTATCTTCTTCTCCCTGGCCCCCAGTGGGCGGGGCCGCGGCACCCTCTGCTCCCCCATTTTCATCCTCCAGGATTGAGGAATGTTTTTTAAGAAAGGCTTCCGCCTCTGCAATTGTTTTAATTCTTACTCTTCCTCCCTCCCAGAACACCAACATTCCCTCTGGCATCACCCACTTGAACCAGACCCCCTTTTTAAATAATCTTTTAGACAAGAAGGAATACTTCCTTCTTATCTCTCTAATCTTTTTCGGGATCTGCTTCAAGATGGCAATCTCTTTCTGCTGTTAAATTAAAGGACTGTCTCTGCGCTCTCAGGATCCTTTCCCTTGTAGACCTTCTTACAAATTTAATATGTATCTCTCTGGGTACTTCATTTATCCTGGCATATGCTGAATTTATTCTATATATCAAATCTATGTCCCCCCTAATATCTTCTTTAGGCTTTTGTACATAATCTGCTAAAATTGTACACATTAAATCAGTTAAATCTTCACCGCTTGTCTCAGGAACGTTCTGAAATCTTAAAAAATATGACATCCTTTCAAAATCCATCCTAGACACATGACCAGTTAAATCCCCTATTTCATTATTAATATTTTTAAGCTCTCCCCTTGTCCCAGCCAACCCCACCTCCAGCCCATCAATCTTTTGTGTATTTTCCATTAATTTCTTCTGTGTCTCCAAAAGTTCTAATTTAGAACTGACATGGTCCTTCCTCATTTCTTTAATTTCTTTCATAATGTTCTGAAGAGTTTCATCCATTGCTGCTAATTTAGCGTCCGTATCTGATTTGTCAGGTAACATCGAAGTGATTTTAGGTTGATGCGTCTGCTTTTTTGAAGCCATGATGAAAGATTTAAGTCTTTGTCAGTAAAATGGCGTCTGCTGGAGAGGAGTCAGTGAGTCAAGGTGTGAGCAAATTCCAATGAACAAAGTCACAATTTTGTCTAATTAGAGTCCAGAGAGAAACCAAGTTCTTCAAACAATCAAATAAAAAGAAAAGGAAGAAGGCACTTCAGGGAAAGGTCCAATTAATCAATTACATGCAATCATTAATAAAAAGAGAAAGGCAGTCCCGAGCACAAGGGAATGTCAGCAGTTTTCCATGAAAAGTATATCTCCTGAGAACAAAGGAACGCCATCTTCCCCGCCCATCTGGAAGCCACCGGGAATTAGCAAGTAAAAATTGTCTCTTTGTTGCCAGACTTCGATACTAAGTATCCAACGGTCATGCAGGAAAGACTTTCACTATAGTTTAAAAAGATTCGGATGTTGATTTCTCCGCTTCCTCAAGCCTGAGGAGCATTTTTAAAACACCGCTTTTTTTCCAATCCGAGGGGGGGTATTACAAACTCCCCCCTCCATCTTCTTTCAAGGCAAAAGTTGCAAGCATTAAAGTAAAATCACTCACAATCCACTCTATAGCCGGGAGCCTCGGTGTTGCCTCCAACTCCGGCGATTCAGCTCTGCTCGAAAGTGGTTAAGCGTTCCGGTCCTCCATCGGCAAAGGGAACGGAGCCCCCCGCAGCATATTCTCCCACGCTTAGGTCGAAGACAGGGACCCTCCCGACCGCCGTCGGGATGGGGAGATTCCCCGCAAGCCGGCCGTACAGCAGGAATCCTTTCGAAGGACTCCCTGCCCCTGCGGGGCCATAGAAGCAACAAAAACGGTGGACGAGTCCCAAGACTCGACCGTCACCTCCGGCCAACCGGAAGGAAGTCGCAATGTGACATCAATAGGTTAAAAATATGTTGCATTACAATGTGGTCCATAAGTTAAATGTAACTAGGGACCTGGCCAACAAAACAAATTAAACTTGGGGTTTTAGGATGCCAGAACTCAGCAATTAATTATCCTTAACTTATTCATTTCTCTTAACTTCACTTCAGTAAATCACTATCTTGTCAGTTACAATTTAAGATATTATTACTGAATGAAGCTTTGGAGATGTTTGCTATGTCAACACAATTATTATTTAATTCCAAAAGGATATTCCAAGCTGTCCTTTTTTCTTGTAAAATACCAGTGATAACTGCATGCATTTTACATAAATCAGCATAATCTATTGTGTGCATATCAAACTGTCTTGAAGGGAGAAAAAATTACATATCTGCTATGTTTACTGGCAAAAGTGAATACAACCTACAAGCATGGGAATTGCCAGAGTGAATTGAAGGTTATATATGCTACAGATTTAATGACTCAATAAATAATTTCTTCTCCCCAGATGCTTTAATGCAGTGATGGCTAATCTTTTTGCAACTGTGTGCCAAAAGCATGGGGTGGGTGTGTGTAGATCGTGCGCACAGATGCCCACGCCCATAATTCTATGTGCCTTCCCCCCGCACATGCTTTTGGCGCAAAATGGCATGGTGGACCTGTTTTTCACCCTACCCAGGCTCCAAAGGCTTTCTTGGAGCCTGGGAGGGTGAAAATGGCCTCTCCCAAACCCCCCACTTGAGGCCCTCCAAAGGCCGGAACAGCCCGTTTTCCAACTTCCGGTTTGCACGTTGGGCCATTTTTCTCCCTCCGGAGGCTTCAGGCGGCTTCCCTGAAGCCTCCAGAGGATGAAAAATGGCCAAAAATCAAGGCCAAAATCAGGTGGCATGCACTCTGGAGCTGACAGGGCAACGCCTCACATGCCCTCAGAAATGGCTCCGTGTGCCACCTGTGGCACACATGCCATAGGTTCACCATCATGGCTATAATGCTTCAAGGGAGGAGAGCTTCAAGCATTGTTTTTCCACAACATTTGTTGAGCGAATCATGTAGTTTGGTGGGTATAAATTAATTGAAACATGGGAAGCTCAATATACAGTACATGATACCTTGAGCCACATCTAGCTAGTTTGGACTATTGGTTAAGGCACCAAGCTAGAAAATGAGACACTGAGTTCAAGTCTTGTCTTAGCCTTTAAAGCCAACTGGGCCAGTCACTCATTCTCGGCCGAATCTACCTCACGTTTGTTGTTGTGGAAAAATAGCAGGAAGAAAGAGTATTGTGTGTGTTTTCCACCTCAAGTTATTTGTAAAAATATAAATAAATAAACCCCCCAACAACTTTGTGAAAATGGCCATTGTGTTGTGATGGTATAATATTTGTAGAGAAAAAATATATTTGTATAAAGAGAGTGAGAGAGAATTGGGCCATTTTCACATTAGCTAATATTTACAGTGTCTTACAGATCAACCCTCTATGGCTGAGGGAGTGGGTCACTAATTATGACTGGCATTACATTGCCATAGCAATGGCTGGGTGGGCCTATAAGATATTGCAGATGACTAATAGGGAAAAGACAGGAGAGAGAGAAGAAAGTGATGAAATTATGACTAAGGAGATTGGTTGAGAGAAAGGCAATGTCTGAGTCAAAAATTAATTGAACAAGATTAACTTGGACAATGTTCCTGGAGAAACTAATTTCCAGGTGATCTCCAGGTAATGAATTGATTTCAAAGGACTTTACGTTGAAGTCCTTTGAGGAAAAAGGATGGCCTTTTATGAGATGGATTTTCTAGCTTAAGCAACACATTTGGTTCCAATTAATAGTTTGTATTCTGTTGAGATTCAATAAACTTTATCCGTTTGCTTTCTATGAAACAGCTGTTTCCAATGTTTTCCAGCTGACTATGTCTATGTTTGAAATGATACATTACCTGGTGTGCATTCTTCCTTTCTATTTCCTTATCATAGTATTAAGCCTGGCTGGACTTCCGTCTCACGTCATCTTTTTTGTATACTCACAGTTCATATCTTTATATTTTTCTAGATCATAGGTTTCATTTCTGAATCTTTATTTTTGGGAGAAAGAGGCCCTTCAGTTTTTAGATCTCTAATTTGACTGAGTGATGGAGGAGTGACACCTCCTTAAAAAACCTTGGTCCAGCTGGCCCGGCTGATAGCACTTCATAAGGGCTCCTTTCCAGGGTTACAGGAGAAGACGGTCAACAGTTTTGAAGGCAGAAGAGGGCTTTATACCCCAACGGCAGAACCATATTCTTGGAGAAGGGGAACTCTGATTACAAACCTCCATGGCCGTGTGGCTACAGCAGCGTTTCTCAAATAGTGGGGCGGGCCCCCCTAGGGGGGCGCGAGGCTCCGTAAGGGGGGGCGCGGAGCCGCACACCCGGAAAGACCGATACCACCGTTGCATTCTCTGCATGGCCCGAGCGCCTGTTCCTTAGCAGCTCCCAGCGCGCCGCCCGGCTTAGTAGCTCCCAGCGCGCCCACGCCCGGCTCAGCAGCTCCCAGCGCGCCGCCCGACTTGCCCGCTCACGGCTCTTGCCCGCTGCCCGCCTGGACGCGGCCAGTCGAAAGCCGGGAGGGAGGCGACCCCCTTCCACTGCGTGGAAAAGCGGCCTCCCTCCCGGCTTTCGACTGGCTGCGTTGGGAGCGCTGGGAGCTGCTGAGACCATCGCAGTAAGGAACAGGCGCTCGGGCCATGCGGAGAAGGCAACGGCGGCACCAAAGAGAATAAATATCCTTGGCTCGGAAGGAGGCGAGGGAAAGAAGGGAGGGGGCAGCCCCGGGGCTGGGGGGGGGGCGCTTTCCGGGGCTGGGGGGGCGCGAAATGTTTTCTTCTTCCTAGGGGGGGCCTGACAGAAAATAACTGAGAACCACTGGGCTACAGTGATCCCTCGTTTTTCGCGGCTTCATGTTTCGCGGATTCACTGCTTCGCGGCTTTTTTAAAAATACAGAAAAAAATGCATTGGTAGGAGGCAAGCGCCCCCTAGTGCTTGCTTTAAACGATGTCCACCAACTCAAGTTTCCGGTATAGTGTATTGCGAATCCTACTTCGTGGTTTTTCAGTTTTCGCGGAAGGTTCCGGTCCCCATTAACCGCGAAAAACGAGGGATTACTGTATATCCATTCCTGGAAAAGGATTCAGGACTCAACCTCGAGGCAAAATCTGGAGCCAGAGTCCCGGAAGCAGTTCGTGACTGTGTACAATCCCATTCTGGTAACTCCTGCGACTCAGCTGGAACCAATCGTGTCGGCTCTGCTGTTCCATTGGACTATTTCAGCAACATAGAGAGGAGGGATCTGCTGCTTGGGTAACAGTCTATCTTCCATATTAATCTACCCAGGCCTCGTGCTCTGGAAAGGACACTCCAACGTTACCTCTTTCGAGAGCACGATACCATAGTCTTTTGAGACTGAAGGATGCCAATGTCAATTTGACTGCCCACTTTAGCAGCTTATTTTGTTATTATGGTCTATGTCAGGGCTGTCAAACTCCCGGCCCGCAGGCTGGCCATGTCACCCACTGGCCATGCACATGCCCATTTTAGCGAAGGGGGGGAAAGTCCCAATGCATCATGTGATGACAATGTGACGATGTGAATTTGACACCCCTGGTCTATGGTCTCTATTTACTCAGTGTTCTTCTACATAAGTCTTACAGGTAATTCACGACTTGCAACAGTTTGCTTAGTAACTGTTCAAAGTTACAACGGTACTGTGACTTATAACTATTTTTCACACTTATGACCATCCCCATCGTCACGTGTTTTACATTCGGTTGCTTGAAAGCTGACTCACATTTATGATAATTGCAGTGTCCCGAGATCATGTGATCACCTTTTGCAACTCAATGGGGAAACCAGATTCACTTCACAACAGATTACTAATTTTAACAACTGCAGTGATTCACTTAACAAAATGTGGCAAGAAGAGTCGTAAAATAGGGCAAAACTCACTTAACAAATTTCTCACTTAGCAACATAAATTTTGGGCTCAATTGTGGTCATAAGTTGAGGATTACCTATATTTTTTTTGTTGCTTTAAACAACAGCACCCTTATAGTCTACAGTTACAAAACCTTGATATCAAAATTTTAACTGTATTAATAACTCCAAAACTTTTCTTGCAACCATTGGGGTGCATAATTACCAATTATGGTAATTTTTTAAGATTCTTAAATATACAACTTGCAAAATAGAGTTAAACATTTGACTTAATCAGAAAGAATAATTCCGATGATTCCGACCTTCCAGCATGTCATCTTTTATGCTACTAAAGCCTGTAAGCATTGTTATATCAATAGTACTAAAGCAGACTCGTAACAGTGCCAAACTCAGCAAGGAGAGTCAGCACTATAGGCTTTGGACTAACTCTTTTGATTTTTCCCTAGAAAGAAAGAAAGGCAAACACTGCTCCTGCCAGCAATTTTCCATTGCCTAAAGACAAACACATGAAAACCTGCTGATGCCAGCTCTGATCGTCTTGCCACCAACCAAATGGTAAGTTATCGAGGGACAAATGCAAATGTTCAAAGTCACACTTGCATCTCTCATAATGTAACTAGGCACTGCTGCTCATTTTTGATAATAACTTAACACTTTTTTATTTTTAGCTGTAGTAGCATGTCTTACAGCTGCTTTAGTCTTTGTGTTTTCTGACTTCCTTTCCACCAATCCAGATAGAGAGTATTTTTCACTATTGAGGGAAAGGTTGGGAAGAGATTCAGGAGGCTGACTTGTCCCAGGTTAGATGATGGACATCTGCAGCAAACTAAGATCATGTCAAAATGATGGCATGCCCATGGTGACATCATTACACAATTTCCATCATTGTGTACTTGTGTCCGATGAAAGCATATGAGTCACAGTATGTGTATGATGGCATTGTGAAACATGTGTCACCTCATGTAGATACCAATGATTTTGTCACCTCATCCAGATACCAATGATTTTAAGTACAAAATACTGAATCAGTTATAATTGGTTGCATTCTCTTAATGCACTTAAGTGAAATTAACAAATCAAGACCCTTTTTAAAAATCTAAAAGGATTGGAAATAGAATTCTCATTTTTCCAACACAAGCTGCATGGACACTGGCAATCTAATGCAACATGTGACCAAAATGTAGCTAGCTAGTTTTTGGCTTAGTGTTTTATATAAATTTGACAAGTGTGCCTAGTTTATGCTTTTTCTTGTTTCTTAGATTCACATCCCATTTCTCCAAGAGGTGAAGATGATATACTTTCTTATGATCTTTACTACAACCCCTACTCTGTGAATTGGGCTGAGCTGAAACTACTACTTTGAGAATTGGGTTGTCTTAGCAACTGATCCAAAATCATCCAGTGAGTTTCCATGGTTAAAGGTAGATTTAAGTCTAGTTCAACACCTTAACTACAGTTCAATGAACTTATTCATTAAATTAAAATTATAAAAAAAGATCTGTTTAAATCAGGCCATCTAATCCAACATTCTGTGCCACAAAGCAGCCACCTATCTCTAGTCACTCCCTGGCTACAGGTGATAATGAAGGCAAATATAGGTATCCCAGGATAATGTTGCAGGATCCAATCTGGCAAACCTATGGTCCCAGTGACCGACCTAGATTAGATCCTGAAATAGATCAATTGTTTTCCTCCATTTCTAGTCCTCAGCAACTGGTGTTCAAGGTGGTCAGCGTATGATCTACAGGTAGCAAACAATCAGCAGGATGAGCAATCATTGTTACTCCAATCCTTGTGTGTCCAGTCTCTATCATGTCTCTCATTAGCTATCTTTAAAATAAATTTAAAAATAAGCTCAGAAAACTGGAGTAACTCAATAATTTTTAGTTCAATTCACCATTGTTTTCCAAATACAGCAACTTCATTCTCAGTACAATCTAGTAGTAGAAGAGGCAGATCCTATGAGCAGAGTCAAGAGAGGAATCAGTCTAAAGTTACCACAAGTGATCCAGGTCCACCCCCACCCCCCCTTGAATTCCATTAACTCTTATCTAGGGCCAATTTAGTGCTGATTGTTACTTGAGTAAAGCTATAGTTGATTCTTTCTGTCTATAGTATGCGAGTATAATTTGCCTATCCCAGGTCCTCAGGGAGGAGTCAATGGATGGATAAAAATGCCAGATGTGGTCCAAAGGTCTGATTGGCTTTGTAATAATAATGAATTATGCTTTTTTGATAAAATCATATATTCTCATTTATAATTGCTGTATGCTTTGGTTCTGATCATATGTGCTACCATTTTAATCTGTTTATCCCTTTATCCCCATGATCTTGGTTATTTTCAATTATTTGATACTCATTCAACATAATTCTGTCTTGTTCTTTCCTTACTAATCATGGCTTTATTGAGTAAGGAAGAATGTATGGTTTGTTAGAAAACAGAATTTCTCATTCAGCCAAGTTTGCATGACTTAGCTGAATGGGACCTCCTTTGAGAGGGATCTATATCCATCCAGGAAGAATTATTTATGCAAGATCCAAGCACGCCTTGCTGATTAAACTGAAATGCTCAGCACTGTATTAAACTAATGGTGCCTCAGAGTCTCTTGCATTCAAGCTGAAAGGATTTCTTTCCTTCCCTCTGAATACTCTATGAAATTACTAATTACGTTGCTTGGTACTGTGGGGCAAGCAATGCATACTATAAAGTACAGAAAAAGTGACATACTGAATTTAAGGAATTTAGAGTGGATTTATTTGAAACTAGCAAAGCAATTTTCCATTACTAATAGGACAGACAACAGGAGGCACATTTACTCTTTGTTCCTTTATTCAATGTATTTTAAGAAGAAATACATGGACTGGGAAGGAAACAACAGTATTTTGAACAGAGAGAAATGAATGAAAATTATAAGAGAAAGTTTTTAAACTTTTCCAAACAAAATGCACTTGTCTGAATAGGTGGCAGTGAATAATCTTAGCAATTAGGCTTAATAAAAGTGAGTTTTGTGACTGGTCAAATTCTCCATGGCAAATCTTTGTGAGAATCTCCACAATGTTTTCAACGTTCTCTAGAAATGCTACTGTTCCCAAAAGACTGAAGTTTCCTGTTGCAGAAGCTAAACAAAATTACTCTGAGCAGATAAGAAAAAGTGGGTCTTTCCATTATCTTTGTATATACATTCAATTTATATTAATTAATATAAAAAATTCAAACTTTCTTGATATTAATCAGTCTGCTACCCATCTCAAATCCTGCACCTCCCACACTCCTAGGCTTCAAAATCTTATCCATGATGTTTATCTTGATCCAAGACTGTCCATACGGAAGGGGGTGAAAAAAATCTATCTATCACAAAAAATACAAAGTGTTCTTAAAATATTAAACTATTCGTCCCCAAAGAAGTCAATAATTCACAAGACAAAACCATACAAATCAATAACTCCTATTTTTTACATTTCCAACAAAAAGAAATCTGATATCTATCCTTTCAACTACATTCCTTAAAACGTCCAGTAGAATTAAAATAAAATATTTTAATGAATCAATTTTAACTTTAAAAACTTTCAAACTAATTTGACATTTTTCAGAGTAGCAACCACTGTTGTGCCATTATTACAATGTTCTTGATGAGCCATAAAAGTTATTAGTATCACCTTTAAAAATAATTCTTAGTTTTTAAAACAGGTTGTCCTTGACATACGACTACAATTGAGCCCAGAATTTATGTTGCTAAATGAAAAACCTGTTAAGTGAGTTTTGTCTCATTTTGTGACTTTTCTTGCAACGTTTGTTAAGTGAATCACTGCCGTTGTTAAATTAGTAACATGGTTGTTAAGTGAATTAGCCTTCTCCATTGCCTTTGCTTGTCAGAAGGTTACAAAAGGGATCACAGGATCTTGGGACGCAGTAATAGTCATAAATATGAACCAGCGTCCAAGCTTCTGAATTTTGATCGCATGATCATGGGGATGCTGGAAATGTCGTAAGTGTGAAAAATGGTCATGAATCACTTTTTTCAGTGCCACTGTAAGTTTGAACAGTCACTAAATGAACTGTTGTAAGTCAAGGACTACCTGTACACATATAATATGGGTTTAGTTCCAGACATTGACTCAAAAGTATTTGGTCTATGTTAAGTCACCAAAACATGCTTGAGATGATTACTTTACCACTGCTGTGGATTAGAAGCAAAATTTGATTCAGTCAAGAAAAATCCTTAAATAGTTATTGCAAAGTAACTTCTTTGAAAGTTTGTGCTGTATTTAAGATGCCTTCCATAGTTTCCAATGGATCATTTTGTATCCTATTTTAAAGTACAGTTCTTCTGCATAGGTATACATTTACGTACATTTACATCAAAGTCCAACTTCCCATTTCATAATGATGAGTCCACACATTTCATTAAGCTATGGTTTGCTTATTTGTAATTTACTCTATAGTTGACAGAGGATGAAATGCAAGCAAACTCATAAAACGTGCCTTGCAATATCAATTTTCATCTATACCAAATAAAAAAAGTACTTTATGACTTACTGTATTACAACATGCAACGTATAACCCATATCATTTATTTACGGTATCTGTTTTGCCATGCTTTGACACCCTTGTCAAATCATTTGTCTCAGTGTGAAATAATTTTTTTTTTTTACTAAACTCCATTACCCAGAATACTTTTACACACTTCCACGTCTTTTTTATAGCGTGGTAACCAAAATTATACACAAGATTACAAGTGTGATCTCACCAACACATTATAAAGTGGTATTAACACTTGTGATCTTGATTCTATCCCTCTGTTAAGGCAACCTAGGACTCCGTTGGCTCTTTTGGCAGCTGCAGGACCCTGCTGGCTCATATTTAAGTGATTGTCCACTAGGACTTCACCTCGTACTTGCTACTACTAAGCAAGAAGCCACCTAGTCCAGTGATGGCGAACCTATGGCACGTGTGCCACAGGTGGCACGCAGAGCCATTTGTCAGGGCACGCGAGGCGATGCCCTGTCAGCTGGCCAGCACGCATGCGCACACTGGCCAGTGGAATTTGCCCTTTTTTGCATGCTCTTTTCACTCTCCCCAGGCTCCAGATGCTTTATAGGAGCCTGGGGAAGGCAAAAAGAGCCCCCCCCCGCCTCCCCCAGGGGCCCTCCGGAGGCTTCATAAACTTCCCTGAAGCCTCCAGAACACTCAAAATGATGCACTGGCGAAACCGGAAGTGACATCCAATTTACTTGGAGCGTCATTTTGAGTGCTCCAGAGGCTTCAGGGAAGCCTCCTGAAGGTCGCTGAAGCCTCCGGAGGGCCTCCGGGGGGCGGGGGAGGCTGTTTTCGCCCTCCCCAGGCTTCTATAAAGCCTCTGCAGCCTGGGGAGAGCAAAAATAGCATACAAAAAATGGGGGGGGGTGTTTCGCTCCTGTAGTGCATGCATGCGCACTGGGGGTCGCGCATTGCATTATGGGTGCGGCACACCCACACACGACCCCCCCCGCACTCCCCCCACTTATGGCACACGAGCCAAAAAAGGTTCGCCATCACTGACCTAGTCAGAGGTGGGCTGCTGCAGGTTCAGACCAGTTCAGGCCAACCAGTAGTTCCAACCAGTGGCTGAGCCCACCCACCCACCCCGGCACTATCCCGTCCTATAAAATCACCATGTTTTTTAAGGTGGCGCATATGTGCACACTCACATTTTTGCTGCTGAGTGAACCAATTGTTATATTATGTGATGCCCACCTCTGCACCTATTCAATATTTGTGCATTTAGTTGTTCTTCCCTAATTGTAGAAACTTAACTTTTCTCACCATTGAACCTCACTTTGTTAGATAGGACCCAATGTTCAATCAAGATCCTTCTGCACCTATTATCACACACACAGGTGCCTGAGCCTGGCACTTACTGAGGTTTGAATCCAAACTGTTAAATTAAGTGCCTGGGTCACATCTGGATGCCTTTCCTTGTTATCAGTAGGAATAAATTATTTCCAGTTGTTTCACCTTAATTTGCCATCAGCCATTCCCATTCCTATTCTTCACCCAAATCATAGACAGTTTGTTACTTATAACAAGTCTAGTTTTGCAAATGTTCACATTTGTGGTCTTCTGTTCATGTAATACAGAGCTTCCCCAATTGTAGTTTTTTGACCCAGGACATAGGTCCTTTTAATAACTACACATGCAAGGGGGAATATACTTCTCTTTTAGTTCTTGCAAATTCTTGTCCAGCCCCTTTTTAATCTGTACACAATTAACTCTAGTTATTCAGTACTGTCAACATTGATAGGCCACAAGAGTGAGGAAGTCAGCTGATTCTTAGGTCTGCTTGTAGTATTCCCTTACCTGTTTCCTTACATCATGGATTTCCTCAGCCATCCAGGCTTGCTTGTCTACAGCTGAGTCATTTTTCTCTCTGTCACAGTATCAAATGGTATGATTTATTCCCAGTTTCCTCTGCAAAATGTTTTCCTGACATCAATATTATTGTACTTCCTCATTCAATACAAAATACATTTGCATAGGTAAAGGGCTGCAATTTTGTTTCTTTTACCTGAAAGAGTCTAAGATATTTTGAAGGAAATAAAAACCTAACAATAGATAGCCTATTTATTTATGTCCTAGCAGTTAAAGACAACAAACACATCCAACACACCTTCCTCCTTCTATTTTCCCCATAACAACAACCCTGCGAGGGGAATTGGACTGAGAGTGAGTGGCCCCAAGGCCAATGCAGTAGTTCCCATATATTCCCACAGAATACCTTATGCAGATTTTTTCCAAGCTATACCTCCAGCTAAATGTTTTCATTTCTTCTCCATATTTCCCTCATACATATCTGCAAATCTTATTGACAGCAAATTAGCATGCAATATTATGAACATGATTCAGAGCACTTATTCATAGCTCTTAAACCACTTACACTAGGAGTAATTTTTAAATCATGTGAACATTACATCCAAACTTTGAGTGATGGTACTTATAATGTAACAAATCTTGGGAGGGGAAGCTACCAGGAAATAATTTGTTGTTTTGCTCTCATAAAATTAATGGTTGTACTTTTTTTTCCAGATCTTCCTGAAAGTTATCAATCTTTTTTCAAAATATCCTACTTAAATAAAAGTAACGTATAGGAAAAAATGTGCCTTAACATTGTTTCAGAGAATTCTGACAGCATTTTGGAAGATCCATCAAGATGACTGACAATTCTATATCCCATATCATAGTTCTAAAATGTACGGAATATTAGAAAATATTGTAGTAACAACATGACAACAAATTTATTCTGACATTATACCATTATTTTTTCAGATACCTTCATTTAAAAGGAAAAAAACATTAATTACTTTTTGATTTATATATTTATCTTATTCATTTTGCTAGAAAAGCACTCACAAAGTAGACAGATCATAATAATTTAATAGTTGTGCTAATACAAAATTCATACCATGTTAACCAAAGTTCCCTCAAACCAATTTTCTGGGTTTGCATGGTTCCCTAAATCATAAAGTGACCATACAGGCTTGGTTTGAAGAAGATACAACGCACTAAAATGCATCTTGCAGGTGTCAAATTTGAGTGCAATTAAAAGTGTTGTTGAAAGAAAAGTGCTCTGGCTTAATTTGCCACAGATAAGGAGAAGAAATGATTGCTTTTGAATGAGATGATACAGAATTTCATATTCTAGCTGAATTTAATATATCTACTGCAGCAGTGGAAGTGAAGTAGTCTAGAAACTTCTGTTTAAGCCTTCACATGCTTCAATTTTGCATTTATGAAATAGTACTTATAAATTTATTTGCCATTTATATATAACAAATGTACATAGGTAAAGCTGTAGTTAGATAAAAGGGGATCTGAGCAACATGCCTTCTGCACTTTTCCTTCCTTCCTTCCTTCCTTCCTTCCTTCCTTCCTTCCTTCCTTCGGCAACCAAGGTCAGCAGAGTACTAGTACTAGTTTAACTGAGGAAGATTATAATAAAGCTCAAAAACTGATAATATTTGCCAGTTTTAGGCAAATGCATTTCCAGAGGTTGGATTTTTAACAGGAAGTGCCAGACGAAGTTGAGTTATTTTTTATACAAAATATGGAGTTAACTAGGAGCTACAGGAACAGTGTGCATCCTAAGCAATATTTAATAATAATAATAATAATAATAATAATAATAATAATAATAATAATAATAATAATAATAATAATAATAATAATAATAGTTTTATTTATAACCCGCTCTCTCTCCCCGAGGGGACTCGAGGCGGGGCACAGGGAATTAAAAAACAGTTAAAAACAGGCAAAATACAAACATAAAAACAATAAATATAAAATTAAAAGGCAGATTAAATCATTATCCCTGCGCTAAAATCCCCCAATTAATTAAAAAGAGATTACCCTAGGCCGGCCAACCGGAAAAGATGTGTTTTTAATTTTAGACGGAAGGAGCGGAGGTCCGTGGTTGTTCTAATGTCGGGGGGAAGGTCGTTCCAGAGGGCTGGGCCCGCCACAGAGAAGGCCCTTCCCCTGGGCGTCGGCCGCTGACAAAGTCTAGTGGACGGCACCCGGAGAAGTCCCTCTCTGTGGGAGCGAATCGGCCGTGAGGATGTATGGGGCAGGATCCGATCCCGCAGTTTGCAAGAAGAGTTTGCAAGAACCTCTGCTCCAGGAAAGCTTAGAAGCTGTGACAGATCTTTTCACTGAACAAACTTAGTTAAATTCCCTAGAAAACACACAGCCATTAATCCAGTCAGATACATGGCTTCCACCCTGATGATGACTTGATAGCCTTTAAAAGAAATTGGCTATTCTTCCATGCGTTGGATAAGGTACTGATGGAGCCCGTTCGTTACATTTTATGATATACAGAATGTGATTTTTCTAGTTGCAAATTTTTCCCTTCTTGTTGTTTCCTATCTTTTTAATATCCAGGTTTGTTCTGGAGTTTGTTGCCATGTAATTAAATTGTAATAAAATAAAATCAATAAGAAGAATGCCCAATGAAGTGGGTTAGTCTGTGCTGTTATTAAACAGCAATATAATGTGCAGCAAAGTTCTTTCATTGTAAATAGAAAATGTAGAGAAAATAGAAAGGCATGTTTCGGCCTTATGAGAAAGGGAGGTGGTGGTTCGAATTGGACAGCCTTACTGGACCGGGGTGCCTTACGCACAGTCACTCAAGCACTCGTCACCTCTCGACTCGACTACTGTAATGCTCTCCACATGGGGCTCCCCTTGAGGTGCACCCGAAAGCTGCAGCTAGTCCAGAACGCAGCCGCGCGGGTGATTACGGGAGCGTCTAGACACTTCCACATAACACCTATCCTGCACGAGCTGCACTGGCTTCCTGTGGTCTTTCGGGTGCGCTTCAAGGTTTTAACGACCATCTTTAAAGCGCTCCATGGCTCGGGGCCTAGTTACATGCGAGACCGCCTCCTGCCCCATACATCCCTCAGACCGATACGCTCCCACAGAGAGGGCCTCCTCAGGGTGCCGTCGGCTGGACAATGCCGACTGGCGACACCCAGGGGAAGAGCCTTCTCTGTGGTGGGACCAGCCCTTTGGAACGACCTACCCCCTGAACTCCGCACCATCTCCGACCTCCGCCTCTTCCGCAAGTGTCTGAAGACACATCTATTCCATCTAGCCGCCCTAGCGTAACCTCCATTACTGACTCCTAGATAGTTTTAAATTGGGATTTTTAATTCGGTTTTAGCACAGGTTTTTATTAGAATATGTTTTTTACAATTTTTGTTATGTTTTTGTATGTATTTTAACATTCCTGTGCGCCGCCCTGGGTCCGCTTGGAGAAGGGCGGGGTATAAATATAATAAATAAATAAATAAATCAAATTAAATCCAATCAATAAAAATCAATAGAACTGCCTCCTAGGCAACTTCTCAGGTGTCCTTTCGAAACTCAAAAGTGCTTAGAACAGGCCAATTTACTAGGTCCACTACCGGTTTGGGCATGTGTGATGATTCTGCACATGCACAGAAGCATCCGGGTGCATGGGCGGAGCCTCCCGTCACCACTACTACCAGTTCGCGCAATCCAGGCCGAACTGGGAACAACCCACCTCTGGTTCACACACGTCCCTTCCCACAAAATTCAGTAGTGGGCATCAATCTCAAGATGACAATGACCTGATTGTGACAATGGATTGATACATTTCTACTTTCAGATCACCTGTTAACAAGAGAAAGCGATACATGTCTGCTTTCATTCTCGTTTGATTCATCCTATGAAGATAACCAGCTGTTACTCTGTGGGGTTCACATCCCCTACTGGGAACTGAATTCATGGAGTCTTGATCTTTGGAACACTACACATAGTTTTGAGCTCCTTGGTGTTCTCCAAGCTTGGTTGTTTTCCTGCAGACATTTCATTACCAAACTATGTAACATCATTGTTGCTCTTGCTCTTTGAAATATCTCATCCCGAGGTGAAATTGGCTCCCATCCGTCTAACCTAAGACTCTTAAGACTTGACTCTGCCAGATGGCTTGGGACCCCAATGGGGGAACATCACATTGGAGGTGGTTGATTAAGGGCCATTATATGTGCAACCACCTCCACACATTGGAGGTGGTTGATTAAGATCCCATTATATGTATACCATACATTCAGAGTCTAGATAAATGCATCCATAATCTAGTTAATTTGCAGTAGTATGTCTGGACACAAAACAGAAGAGAAAAAAAAGAGGAAAAATCTCACTATTGCGTAACCTGAAAGAGAATAATAGCAATAGCACTTACTTATGTACCACTTTACGGTGCTTTACAGCCCTCTCTAAGCAGTTTACAGAGTCAGCATATTTCCCCTAACAATCTGGGTCCTCATTTTACCCACCTCAGAAGGATGGAAGGCTCAGTCAATCTTGAGCCTGATGAGATTTGAACTGGAGGCAGCTGGCAGTCAGCAGAAGTAGCCTGCAGTACTGCACTCTAACCACTACGTCATTGTGGCTCATAATATGATGGGTATGAAGATATGTTGCACATATCATGCTTCGATATGAAAAGCATCCCTGTCATAATGACAAACACCCAAACAATGCAAAATGCCCATCCTGTATGCACCACTAAATTAGAAACTGATTGTCCACTTGGGGCAGAATGACTAGGGGCCTATTGTACCTTCAGCCACAATGTAGTTTGCTTTCTTTGCTTTTATACATGTATGTGAAGCCAGGAGGTTACAGACACCATGGCTTCATTCAATATGCAATGAAAAGAGGGACATTCTGGCTGGGGCCCTTTGCTGTGCAAACACCAATTTAAAATCTAGCTACTTATCCAATGGCACATTGTTCTCTCCAGACCCATAGTTGGCTTTATAGAGTCCTCCTGTTTGGGGGATTCGTTACACCAGGGGTCTCAAAATCAATTTACCTGGGGCCGCTGGAGGCAGAGGCTGGGTGAGGCTGGGCCGCATAAGGGATTCCTTATATAAATATTAATACTAATATTATACTTTCATATCATGGTGGGGGCCACAAGATATCGTCGCGAGAATGAGACCTCTGTGTTACACCCACTGCATCTTACCACGGGGTTTTGCGAGTAAATAGAAAATAGTTATTTTAATACCCGTGTTTCCCCGAAAATAAGACAGGGTCTTAGTTTCTTTTGACACCCCCCAAAATAAGCGCTTGGCCTTATTTTCAGGGAGGTCTTATTATTTTTGAGGTGCGCTAAATGGCAAGCCAGGTCACCTCATGGCTGTTGCTGTGTGACAATATTTTCAATATTTTGAGCATGTGCTCAAATGCCAGAATGGGCTTATTACCCGGGGAGGACTTATTTTCAGGGAAACAGGGCATGGTTTTGTTTTGTTTTTAAAGATAAAATCATCTTTTTAAAAAATTCCGCTGCATTCCTGTAAAATTAAGGTGTTCTAACATTCAACCCCACCCTGGACGTCACGACCACTCAGGCAGGCCAAAGTCAGGTGCGGCGGACGTGCTGCTGGCTCTCAGCTGCCACCGCCTTTCTCCAGCTGGAGTTCTGGTTTCCCCTGCCGCCGCCTCCGTGAGAGTTGCCAGCGTTTGCGCTTCTCACGGGCAGGCCTTGCCCGGCTGTACCCAAGCGCCCGAGCGAGCTCCAGCTCCAACGGACGCTTGCCACCCACAATCCCGTCCCCCATCCGTTTCTCCGCCTGCAGAAGCCGCCTCGCCTCGCTCCCCCTGTAGGCAAAGGCACCGTCAGGGTGGACCGGCCCGAGCCGGGGCGGCGGCGGCGCACGCGCCGGCCCTCCCTCGCGCAACCACCCCGGAAAATTCCCCCTTCTTTTCTCCCCGCCTCCTTTTTGCTGCCGAGAGAGAAAGAGAGAGAGAGAGAGAGCCACAGCGCGGGCAGCCCTTCGCCTCCCGACGACGGCGCGCGTGCACCCGAGCGCCCCCAAGACACACACACACACACACCCAGGCGCGGCAAGGAAAAGCACGGCGCGCTCGGGCTGGCCCCCTTCGCCTGGCTCCCCACCTCCCTCCCGCGCCCCCGCCTCTGCCCTGCCCTGCGCCTCTTGGCCGCAAGCAGCTGCACTAGCCCCGGGCCCCGCCTGTTTCTCCCTGGCGCGGGAGAGGCGGAGAGCCAAGCAGCCCACGAGCAGCAGAGGAAGCCGCCGCCGCCGCCGCCGGGAGGGGGGAAGGAAAAAAAAGCGCCTCCTCGCCGCCGCCTTCTTCCCTTTTCCTGTGGCCGAAACATGGGTAAGTCGTCCCGAGCCCGGCAGGTCGCTTTCGTTTCTCCCGGGCTCCGTCAAGGTCCGCTGAAGCATCCCCTCGAGCCGGATCCCGGCTTGCGCTAAAGGGACAGCCGGCAGCCCTTTAAAACCAAGCCCGCCTTAGGGGCGGATGGGGAGGAATAGGACGGCGGCGTTGTTAGCAAGTCGGGGCCGCCTTCTCCCCCCTTGCACGCTCTCCGTCTTTTTTGGGGAGGGGGATAATCCTCCATGGATTAAACCCCCTCCTCCTCGGCCTCGCTCTCCTGTTTGAGCAACGGGAGAAGGAAGCCGACTACTTGTAACTTCCTCACCCGCACATCCCCTTCGCTTTCGGATTCCGCGAGGGAGCCGGAAAAAGCAATTGTGCTTTCCCCCCCCCCCTCCCTCAGTTCAAGTGTCGGGGCGTTCCCCTGACGCTGCTGGGCCCGAATGTCCGTACCGGGGGACAGGAGGGCTGCAGGTCCCCTGAGTGACCTTAGTCAACCCGGGGGATGGTTGAGGTGGCAGCTGCGAAGGTCTTTCAAAGACGGAAAGAAGGAGCTGGAAAGGAGGAAACGGTTGTCTTGAGTTCAGGTCCTGCCAGCCTATCAATAAACCAGGAATCCCAGTTTTCTAATGAATTATACCATTAGCATTTTCCAAAATCAGTTGCCAAGTTTCCCTTGACTTATCTGAGCTGTACATCATTTCATTGAAGTAAACTAGGTTTGGCTGTAGGTCTAAGACTTTTCTTTCCTGAGTATTGTGGGCATATTATTCTTGCTGTGTAAGGTAACCTGCCACGCAAACGTCCTTACGAGGGCTCATGTATACATCATTAGCTTTTCTTACTAAGGATGAGGAACAGGGTTACTTCACACGGGATCGTCTGTTATGGAAAAAAAAAGACATGACTGCATTGTCATTTAGTAAAACAGTCAATTAAACTTCACTAAACGTCTTAAGGGAAAAGATGCACTGGTCGGGGATACCACTTACTAACACAACATTTCTAGGCCACGTTTGCCCAAATGTCAATTGTGCTGAAGTTCCTTGGATTGTTTTACCACTGAGCACATTGGATTAGACTACTTGTGAGGAGGCCTAGTCTGGATCAGTGCCTGGAAGGGAATCCATCTGGTTATGAACTATAAAGTCACCTTGAATTCCAATATAGTTGAGATTATTCAAATATAGCAAGGAAAGAAATACATATAATGCTTCCATGCCGTTTGCTTGTTTTGAGACTTATTATCTGCCCCCTTTACATAAGTTGTCTTTTCAAGAAATGCTTTGTGTTGTATTAATGTGAAACGGAGAGAGATTAATGCAATATAATTCCTTATTTTAAGCAAGAAGTGTCACTGAAATCATCTATCTTGAAATACCAGGACTAGTGTTTTTCTTTTTTTTAAATGTGTCCTCTTCATTTCATTAATTAGCCATTGCTGTATTTTTTTCACTGAGGTTGAGAACTGTATGTCAGACCTGTTCTTACCTCTTTTTTTTCAGAAGCTGTTGATAGTAGTGCGGACAAACAAATAAGAGCAATCTCACTAGTGGCTTTAAGAGATGTACGAGAGGTGATTCTTAAATTTCACACCAAGAGTTCTGGAACTTTTAGGGGCAACAATGGTCATAGAAGGAAACCCATTTCCTAGCAGATAGTGAAAATGCTTTTGGTTTGTTTGCTTGTTTTGCATTATCTCACTTTGAAAATAAAATATTATATAGCTTCTTTGGAACTCCACAAACCATTTTGCTTCTGGAGTAGTCAGGAAACTCTCAGCCCTTGGCTGTCCCTCCCCATTGCTAATCTGTGTCCTGCCTCTATATTGCATCTATACCAAGATTCCACTGAAGGATGTTATATGCATGTATAACACTCACATTAGACAAAATGACTAGTTTTCTCCTTTACTTTTTCTCTCGTCCCTAAGAAAATATCCACCATTCAGAGTGCTGAATTGTAAATATAGGATGGGTCCAATTTTAGGACTCTTTGGCTTCTCTATGCTGGTCTGCCTATTTCTCTCTCTCTCTCTCTCTCTCTCTCTCTCTCTCTCTCTCTCTCTCTCTCTCTCTCTCTCTCTCTCTCTCTCTCCCTCCCTCCCTCCCTCCCTCCCTCCGTGTGTGTATGGTGTGTGTGTGTGTGTATATATGTCTTTGGTTGTTCGGGTTTTCTCCCGCGTAGAATTGGAAGTATCTTCACGACGTTTCGATGAAGTCTCATTCATCATCTTCAGGTTGGTGCTTTCGGCTTGGTGCTTGGTGTTTTGAGTTGATAAATAAATAAACAAGGGAGACTAGGATAGATGTATTTAGAGCTATTTAGCTCTCATCAGCTAGTCATATATATATGAGAAATGCTAACCTAAAAAGTCCCTGAGAAAAGTGAGGCTTACTTCACCATGTAAGTAGTAAGTAGTAGGACAATGTCCTTCTTATTTCAGCAGGAGGGCTAGGAAGTGAAAAGAAGTGCCAAATATAAAATTTAATTGAAATAATGGGGATCTGCCACTATTGGAAGCCTGCAGAGAAGTTGGTGTCAACCAACCGAAGAAGGAAAGTGATGTTATAAAAAGAATTCAAGAAATAAAGTACTGAAGGCGATGGTAAAGGTTGGAGGCTGACTACTGACTAAAGGGAAGGGATTACTTCCTGTCTCACCACAATCCCAAAATACACTTCGGACTAATCCTAGTAGTCTCCAGATTTTCCCTTGGTGGTAAAATGTTACACATTTTACACACCTTGAAATCGATTCATAGGCTTGTGTTAGATGAAAAAGGGAAAGCTACTACATAGTTACATAGATGCAGCTTATGATGACTTAAGTTTGCCTTGCTTATAATGTGGGAATCAGATGAAAGCAACATCAAACAAACGAGAGAAAGTTGTTTCAGCATGATTGTGCTGCACTGAGGAGCAAGTGGGCAGAGGGCCTGATGCTGTGTTTACACGACCTCTTACCCATGTTTTCTCATTTCTATTTATTTTAATTATTTACATTTCTATAACAACTAGGCCCAAATTTCTGGGGTTTTACAATAAGAAATTAATTGTAGATGCACAACATACTACTAGCATGGTTGACTAATTTTTAGTTCAATTTTTTTTGTGGCAACCTAGCACAAACAGTATCCAGTACAGTGCCAGATATTTTCAAATTATGGAATGGTTTTTCCCAAAGTCTAAAGATTTAAATGCTCTAGATTAAATCCTGTTCCTAAATAGTATTAATAATTTCATAGTATACTGTATATTGTTTCAATACTTGTAGTATCTTGCACTTACTGTTTCAGACTCAATTTGAAGGCTCTGGGTTTTTCAATTTATACTGCAAGCTGGGTTATGAAAGTATAGATGAGTCAAGTCTCCAAGAAGAATTGGAATATTCCCAGAATGCTCTAGTTATAATGTTTCACCCTGAAAAACTTAACTTGCTTAAATCCTTTGTGAAGGCTAAAAAAAACCTGGTAGTAATGAAGTGTCCAGCTAGGTCACTTAAAGGATGTCTGGGAAAAAACATGAAAACTATTTTAATTTCTTTGATCCACTCAGATGTTTTGGCTGGAACTGAATGAATCTGTCCACTGCTTTTGCCTGTTTTGAAGATCAGGAACAGAAACACGTGATGTAAATCACTCAAATAATAAAAATGGTGTTTCTGAAGGATTATTTTCAAGGGAGCATAGAACTTAAAGTTCTGATGGCCTGCTGTTGAATCCTATATGTCCATACTTTCAGAATTGCCTCATATTTGTTGCACTATAGTCTTATTTTTGTATATGAGTACACACAGCTCTGTTTATTTAACACATTTGTAAGTATTTAACTTTTAGCATTTAGCTATATACTTTTTTATTATATGAATCTCTTTTAATATATTAATCTAATTTTAGATATAAAGGTATGGCCTTTAAATGCAATGAATCATGTAGAAAGGTATAGACTTTGACTACAGTCCTACAGCAACCTTTAAGAATGTCTATCACCATTGCTAAAATATTTCTATGGGTACTGGTTGTAACATTGGACTGCAAGCTTTTTAGGAAAAGGAGCTACTGCTTGCATTCATCTTGTAACTGCTGTGCACATTGTGGATAATTTATGATGTCGGTTCCTGTGCCTATTTACATTCTAAGATATTTCTCCCTTTTTAAAATAGTCCCTTTTTTCTCTCTCTTTCTTTAAAGTACCTGTGTCTAATAGCTAGAATTTCCTTTTTATTAATAGGTGATGCTGTTTTATCTCTGGCTTAGTTTGCCTGTACTTTATGGAGAGTAGTAAATATATGTATATACCTATACATAAGTTATAAGCTTTTTGCTTTGACTTAAACTGGGCTCATGTATGCTTTTTTTAATTAGGGTTTGTTGCATAAGCTGGCTGCATTCAAACACATGAAATAGCAAATTACAGTTACAGCCAGGATGGACATTCACATGGACATCGACTCCAGTCATAAAGCTTGCTTAGTCATAGTTTAGTTGTCTTTTGCGTAAAAACTCTCTAGCCATTGTCTATACTGCTTTGGTCATCTGGAATACTTTCAGCCAGTTTGACTATTCATAAGGAGTTACCAGAAAAAATAAGAAAAGTCAAAATATTCAGATAGTATAATCAAAGGATACAACATATCACTGACCAAAAAAAAAGGTAGGAGCGGGAAATAGGATGAGAAAGGAGGCCTAATGAATAGGATAAACGAATAGTCTGCAAATAGAATATGGAGTCTCAAGAATTGGGAAGCAGATTGTTTTGAAGGAAACGAGAATGAAAGCAAGAGTTGGATGACAGAGATGACAAAGGGAGAGAAAGTAAGAGACGGGTGATTCAGCAAAGGAAGCCAAGAAACCCCTGAGACTTAGGCCAGGTGGTCTCTGTATAGTGACAAGAAGAATTGCGGGGTAAAAGTTGTCGATGACACTGGGAACCTTGGTTGATTTTTCACGTTGGGACTGCCTCCTCCTAACATAATTGCAAGGTTGGTTGGAGTAATTACACTGCTACCTTTTGCCAGCTTCATAGATACTGCATTGCTGCTTAATGCGTTGGACGCCGTGTTTCACAGCATTGTTTTTGCTGTGACACTGTTGCTCGCAAAGGAGAGAAAAAGATGAGGACGAGCAAGGAAGGAACTAAAAAGGTTTGAAAAGGCCACTGCACTGTTGGCTGTATGTGATTGTACAGGCGCTCCTGCTGTTCCTGAGGAAATCTCCCAAGAATCAAAGCTAGGAATCTTTGCAGTTGTCCTTGTTTTCTGTCAGCAGGGAACACGCCACACATCGGTCTGATTTGCAGTCTTCTCCTTTTTTTTTCTTTTCTTTTTTTGAAGAGAAGGCATTTATAAAACTACTTTGGGGGGTAAATCACAATAAAATGTAATGAGTTCTGAACATAGAAAATCTAGCTTGAAGCTTCTATGCAACATCTTTACGGTTAAATCTTCCTATCTGCTTTTTGCAGGATTTATTTTCTGCACTTGTTGGAAAGCCTCAGAGATATATTAAGGCTGATTCTCTTCCCCCAAAGCCCCAGAACTGTTCCTTGTGACTCTCTGCCCACTTGGTAAATCATGTCAAAGCATCAAAATTTGCTTCTCTGAGCTCTAAATCGCTAAGTTGGTTTTATGATTAAATGGTTCTGCACCTAAGGGGGTCAGGTACATATTTTTGTTTCATATGGAGCTTGTAAAAATTCATATTCTTTTAATAAAAAGATGTGTGATATTAATATATTTACTTAGCAGTGTGTGGGTGCTCTACAGTTATATCGCTTTTCTGTCATTTTTCTGAGGTAATCTTTGTAGACATTAATATTAAACTGATTCAGAGAACTGAAATAAAGGGTACCAGGCAAGATTTTTGGCCTGCAAAAAAATCCAGTTTTTCAGATTTGTATAAGTATTGCTTTGAATCATATGATAAAAAATTATTTTGCAAATAGATCAATGGCAATGCCTGCAGTTCAGGAGCAATAATTGTTTTCATGAGACATATTTGTCACAGCATGCAAAATAATGCAGAGATGATCTTTTAGTTCATGGGGGGCTGTTAAAATAACTTTGAAATTAATTTTAACTTTAACAACACTTATGAAATTAATTTTTCTTTTAACAAAGCTTAGGAAAAAGCTGGAACTTGTTTTAAAGCATAGAATATTATATGGATAAAATACTTGAAATGTATTTTAGAAGCATATTCTGTATGCTGTAGTTTTAAGACTTTTTCTTTTTTTTTTCATTCCTTGCCTTGCTTTATATTTATAGAATATAGAATAACAGAATTGGAAGGGACCTTATACTATTTTAGACAAGTTATTTTAATGGGATAATTTTTTTCTGCAAATAAGCTAACAGAAAGGGAACATCTTTTTTATAGTTTACGTTTCTATTTAATCACAAGTTACTGTTTATTATTATTTTTAATTATTTCTTACATTTATACCCTGCTATCAGAATTAATTTTTGTTGGTATTTGTATTGTATACAATGCATATTTGTATTGTATAACAAAAAAATTTGATAGATTTTTAAATGCAAAAAGACTTTGAAATTACATGTCAGTATTACATTAACACTGCAACGCCTTGCAATGAACTAGCTAGGTTCAGTTTTAACGAAGTATCAAATCCCTTTCACAGATTATTTTTAAAAAATGACAAATTATTGACCTGGCTGTTTCATTGAGCAATACAAAATAATTAGAACTACAACCTCTAAGCCACTTGACTTAAGGGAAAATAAAAATCAAGGGTACTTTTTAAAAATTTAAATCATATTTATTTTGTAAGAATGTGAACACATCAGATGCAAGTTAACAAATCTGGAATAAACTTTTTTTCTAAAAATGGAACACAAATATGAATAATGAATAAAAATATTGTGGATACTATTTATATACTAGTGATACTTCTTCCCTACATCCTAGAAAAAGTATTCCTCAAATTCTAACAATAAATAGTGTTTAATGAATTAATGTACAACTTTAAAAGCTGCAAATACACAAAGAACTCAAAACAAGTTGTTCCAACCTCATTGGAAAATTATGGAAGACAGCCCAAGATAATTTTTGCAACAAACTTCTTCCTTTTGAGAAATTCTATAAGATGAGCAAATGAAGGTGTACTTTCAATGTAGAACTGTTCTGTAACTTTACCCCAGAATTATCTGCTCAGTCATTTTTGTATTATGAATTTTAAAAAAACAAACGAGAAAACATTTTAGAAAGATGACAGTGTGGATTCTCTGTGCTTGCATATCTGCCTATCTGCTTTCTGATCTCAGACACACCATGACTAGTATGAGAAAGCTTGATCCTAGAGCTAGAATGTCTTACACTATTATTAATCCTAAATATATTCTGAGCATAAGTAAGGGAGGAGGAGGAGGTTTAAATAAATTGGTGTAAGTAGTCTGCTGTTCTAGGAGATGAAAAAAGAGAACATTAATGAACTGTACTAAAATTATTGGTAAGGGCATCATAAGAAGAAAATATATACTCTTCATTTTGAAACAAACATAACCTCAGAGTGCACGCTGTCCTTTTAATAAGCTGTTTGAGTACAGTAAAGACAGATTAATACAGAAATAACATTGGAAAATATAGAAAGATACATTTGGAAAAGACACCAGTAAAGTAGCTTTCATTTTAATACATATGTTTTCACTCATCATTGTAATCAACTGTCCTTCAACCAAAAGCCATTGGGATCAGCTGTACTGTAAGGATGAACATTATTGAAAATCATAGGGATCAGTGGTTGTTAGCTGTAATGTCAGCGTGACTTCTTCTGAAGGCCATCTGGTGGGTAAGTTGTGGGCTTCCTGGTACAGTTTGTTGGTCACTGAGAATAGATTGTTGAGTTAGGTTGTCCAGGCATTCAATCCATTAGGTCACTGCTTATGTTCTTAAGATCAACAAATGAATTTACCATAGAGATAGCAAGGTGACATGGCAGCAATTTATCTCTATCATAGCTGATGATTTCAGTTCGGCAAACCCTTAGGGCACCATAAGAATTAACAATACTTGAGGGGTAACCCACTCCAGCTGTTAGCATCAACCCCCTGTGGAACCTCCCATCATTTCTATAATTTCCTTTGTAGCAAATGTATTACTGCCATGTGACATCCTAACCTCCATAAAATATAACTTCTCCCAATGGCCAATGCAATCAAATAATTTTTAGATCATTACAAAATGCTGGAGAATATGTCTTTGTTAATCCCTTTTCAACTACCAGCTTCTTGTATATTTATTTTAAAAACTTAAAAGAAATCAAGGTCATATGAGCAACTGGATTGAGGTTGCAAAATGTGTGAGCATTTCCCGAAAGGCGGGAAAATGACTTGTGAAACCTGTGCTTCTTCTGGATCTTTTATCTTCTTTCCAAATTCCAAATGTTTGATTAGCAAACCTATGGAAAAGGTGTTGTAAAATATATATTTTTTCTTTTGTTTGTGTCTGATTCTCAGAGACTGCCTGGATAAGTCCATGCAGTTCTCTTAGAGCAAGGTTTAAATCAAATTTCAATACACTGGAGATAAGTAGCATGACTGCAGTTTAAATACATTACTGTTGAATCTATTGTATTTAGTAACCTAACCCCATATCCAAATCATTCAAAGGTTTCTAATTCCATAACCAGGTCATTCATAAATAGACCAAATAGCGCAGATGATGGAGCCTTGTAGTACAGAAGATATTACCACTTCCTGCTTAGTACAAAGTTGCAGATGTGTACTTAGATAAAATGGTTCAATTAGCTCTATCCATCTAATAGCAGTAGAATCCACCCCTCATTATGTCATCATTATCACAATTTCATGGGGAATGTTGTCAAATGCTGATCAGTCTGTCATAAATGATCAAATTATGCAGTTCTCTGAGCTTGCTTTTCTTCCTGTGGATACTTCATTACCAGGTTTAAATTGTCCTATTTTTTGTGAAAACAAAGCAAATCAAACATTAGCAATGCCAGAAAAATCTGTTGTTTTATGCCATAGCTTAAGATAGTTGGAATTAGTGTGATTATATATATATATATATATATATTATATACACATACATACATACATACATATACACACACACATTTATATAAGAGTTATTTTTATTTGTCTCAATCAATGACCCTGGGTGGTTTATAATTTTAAAAAATGTGCTAGAATAAACATAATAAAATATTTTAAAATGATAAAAAAACTAAAGAGAAAATGTTGGTCCAAAATAAATATGCATAGCAGCTGAGATACTTGACCAGCTAACAGCTAAAGCTAGAAAACTGGGCCCTTAACAAATTCAGCACCCCAGATTCAGGAACACAGCCAGTTTGGTTTTTTTTTAGAGCTTTTATAGCTAACAGGGTCGGGGCCATTCTAATCTCTTGAGGGGAGGATTTGCCATAAGTCAAGGGCTACTGCAGAAAAAGCCCATCTTCCAGTCCCTGCCAGTCAACACACATTGGCTGCTGGGAGCTGCTGCATGCCCTATCTGCTAGATCGAATTGGACAGGTAGAAAAAGGCAGTTCCTCAGAGGATATTGAATTATACTGAAAGCTAGAGGAGGGACATCAATTGCAGGATGGTGGATTACTTTTATTTTTACAGTCTTTGGGAAGATGGTGCACAGTACGTTATATATACATAGCAATCAGAAGGAGGATCTTTATAAATTGGACAGCAGTATCAAAGGATATTGGAATATGACTATATGGCAGCAGAGGACTGATGCCCAGTGGCGTCACTGAACAAAGCATAAGCATGGATGTGTCTGTTTTTGAAGATGGAAACATAGAAAAGAGATGGGGGGAAATAGCTAAATTAATTTGTCTAATCTATATAAATAAAAATATAACAAGAGTTTGTTCAAAACCGCTAATCTCCGAAAGTACTGCGCCGATCGCTTTCAAATTTTCACACAACGTTCCTTTCAAGTACGGCACCAGTGATATACCCGTATTTATTCGAGTATAACGCGCACACGTGTATAACGCGCACCCCTAATTTTCGATTAAAAATCGGTATTAAAAAAACGTTTTTTTCTTCGCCCTCGCGTACAGTGAGCGGCTGCAGCCCGGAAAAGGCGCAGTGCGAACTCACAATTCGCCTGCGCCCTCAATGGACCGGCCCTCGTTTATAACGCGCACCCAAACTTTGATTTCTTTTTTTGGTAGAAAATTTTGCGCGTTATACTCGAATAAATACGGTATATAGATTGTGTAGATGTCACACCTGAGTCCCATTTGGGAGAGAGGGCGGTATAAAAGTACGAACAAATAAATAAATAAAATAAAACCTGAGCCAGGTACACGCAACGGAAATGTAAAAAATTGTAAAAAAGATAGGTAGATGGATACAGAGAGAGCAGTGGGCCACAGGTATTATGTCATCCTTTATGACATAAAATAAGATAGGTAGGTAGGTACGTAGAGGGATAGAGAGAGGGAGAAATATGGTAGGTAGGTAGATAGGTAGGTAGGTAGAGAGAGAGAGAGGGAGAGGGAGAAATATAGTAGGTAGGTAGAGAAAGAGAGGGAGAAATGCAGTAGGTAGGTAGGTTGAGGGTTATATGGTGGTTGTGTGTACATGTTTGTGTGTGCAGGTGTAGATCTACACACAGATTGGTTGGCCATTTAACCAGACGGCCACAGCAAGGCGTGGCTTGGAACGGCTAGTTTATATAGATAAATCTTCATCTCACAGCAAGTGATGCCTGATACATAAATAATCTAGGCAATAGTATTTAAATGGCTTAATTATGTGCCATCAAATGAATATCATCTTGTAGGACCCACATGGATAGGATTATTTTAATAGATACTGGACAAATAAAAAACACTGGCCTATTTGAATACTTATCACTATTCGTTCTTTTTAAAATTTCAATATGTAACTGCTTAGCAAAATGGTAAAACATTATTGACTATGTAGTCAACACCGAAGAAATTTGAGGGGGAAAACTAGAAAACTTTTAATATATGATGCTTTCAGAATTAAAGCCATTAATATTAAATAAGAAACAGTAGATTATACTGCATTGGAGAACACCTCAAATAGAATTAATAAAAAATGAAATTACTGTAGTTTATCAGGACTGACAACATAAATTCCAACCTTATTTGTAGACACAGCAGGTTTTTTTTAAAAAAAATTCAGCAGCATTTTAAATAGGGAGCAGTTGAAAATTTGATTGTGTTAGATTTACAATAGGGTTTTAGCATTTAATGAAGCAACACCTTCATTCTTTCAGAACACTTAGAGAACTTATGGTGGAGAACTATTGCAAGAAATTTTGGTCAAAAGAATGCTGAAACTCTACACTTAAAAATGAACTAAATTCAAACTGTTTATGCTTCACATTTCAAAACATTGCATAAATTACTGTATACAGGCAAGGAGATGGAATAAAATGTAAGGAGCAAGGTAGCATTTATAGTATTCTCTGATAGAAGCATTTGTAAAAAGACACAGAATAATTGACAACTTTCAGAACAGTTCAGTCTTCCTTGTAGAAGGGTTGCAAGTTAAGTAGGAAAGAATTTTCTCAATTGAATTTTTGAATCCTTTCGGATGTTTGGGTGCATTAAAAACATTTCTTCTTTGTAGTTTATATAATCTTCAGCTACATCAGATTTCAAATCTTGGATAATGGTTGTATTTTAACCTACATTAATAGCTGTGCTGTATGAATTCTCTTGGTTCTTAACCCTAAAATAAATCAAAATGTAGTTAGTAACAATAGCTGGGAGTGTCTCTGCATGGGTAGTATTAGAGAGAAGAAAGGAGGGGACGAGGGGTGAAATCCAGCAGGTTCTGACAAGTTCTGGAGAACCAGTAGTGGAAATTTTGAGTAGTTCGGAGATCCGGTAGCAGAAATTTTGAGTAGTTCGGAGAACCGTCAAATGCTACCTCTGGCTGGCCCCAGAGTGGGGTGGGAATGGAGATTTTGCAGTATCCTTCCTCTGCCACACCCATCAAGCCATGCCCACAGAACTGGCAGTAAAAAAATTGAATTTCACAACTAGAGGGGACAGTCAAGTCCAGAACTCAAGTAGGCTTCATTCCCATTGGAGGTAGCCATCCTTTTGTCTATAAGCTAATGGGTCTCTACATCTCTCTTGATGCTCTGTTGCTGTGCCACTAAATTTTGGCATAAACCATCAGGAACAAATACACTTATCTGCTCTTTCAAGATTTTATTTAAACTATTAAAATGATCTTCTCATAGTCCCAATACTTGCATATCTTGTGATGTGTTGCAGTCCCACTAATGTTATTTTCCTTTCTTTGATGTGCCCCCACCACCACCACATCTAAGTAAAAGGATACCCAATATGTGTACTTTGGGTTTACGAATGTAGGAAGCATGACACTAATCAATGTCTTCTGTTTGTTTTTTTTTTGTTTTCCTATGCCACTTAGTTTTTCTGAGATCAGGGTTGAACTAAACTAAAGCAATAAGCAAATAGAATAAAATCCCTTTGACTGGTAATAAGCAAATGGCTTTATTTTAACAAAAAAGAGACTAAATGCCTGCATATATTCTGGCTTGAAAAATAGTCAGATTGGTTCTTCATTTTAAGTTGAACGGTCTTCCTTTGACTTTATTTATTTGGTGGTGTCTCAGACTGAGGTTTCTGCCTACAAGTGCCTTGAATTGACCTTATATATAAAAAACATCAGTCTCTCCCTAGGATTGAACTATGAACTTTCTGAGTTGAGAGGTGAGAGTCTTCACCTTCAGGTCACCATGTTGCTCTTCCTGTAATACGTGATAATAATGTAGCCTCCTGAGGGAAGTGCCGTTCTTATGGAAAAGCAGAGGGATAAAGTGCTGGGGAACGATGCATAAATCTATGGCCTCTAAGTCTACTGAACCTGTGTGCATTACATGAACCAGTTGAATTTTCTCCAGACTTAGTCTGGTGCATACAACTTGGTGATGCAAATCCTTTTGGGAAAAGCTATCTTAAAATGCGGATGATCTAATGGTAGTGGGGAGGGGGGGAAATCATTTCCTATCTTGGCATTGTATTTCTGTAGATAACATGCCTGTTTTGTTTCATTCTTGAAAAACTGGGCTTGATTTTTATTTTGAATCTGCAACCCAAACCTTACCTTTCTTGAAATTTGTTTTTAGGCATCTGCTCAACACATTTGGAGATGAATTGCAAAAAATTATTAATTCCTTGTTGAGTGCTGTATTTAGCACCTGTCAGGTGGGTGATAACAGCCACATTCACAGCGGAAATAGCATAGTAGCTTTTGGCCCGCTTGAAAGGGGGGAGGGGATTAAATACACAAGATCAAATATATATTGATAGAAGAAATAGAAGATGATTATGTCCATGCTTAACTATTTAGAAGTAGTGTATACCAGTTTCCCAAACCGACTGCATGTCTAATCCCTCCTATATGTATATACATGCATCTGATTTTCAACTTTGTTACATTCTACAAATGTTTGCAAACAGAAGAGAAATAGTATGGAAATATTTCATGAAAAGAGTTCCCCATCTCATATTAAGATAGTAGAATTTCATCATTGAAAGGGCACGCGCCTTTAGCAACCGTTTAATTGTGATCAAGTGTACTGAAGTGTAAAATCTCTCTCAAGTTTTCCTGTTAGTGACTTTGTGGGACATTTCAATGTAATTTTCTCAGCAGTAAAAAGTGCTTTGTCAAAGCTTTTGGTGGACATACATCTCAGGCTGTGCCAACTTTCCAAGGACTTTTTTGACTATTCAAATTGATACCCATATTCTACATTTTTCCAACCTTTTCTGTCCTCAGGGCCCAGAATTCCTAGAAGTCTTGTTGATTAGGAATTATGAAAACTAAACTCCACATATTTAGAGGACTGAGATATGGTTGAGAAGGCTGCTTTGCATTGTGTTGTAAATTACTGTAGAATTCAAGGAACTATTTGGAGATGGTTACATACTAACATGCCAATATATAAATACAACTGAAATAGACTTTCATTTATTCACATTAACCTATTATTTTATTATTTTATTTTATTTGTTTTCAGGTTGATCGCATTATTTAGTTGAAATTGGACATCTTAGCTGAAACAATCTCTGTACTAACCACAAGACATGAAAGTGTCTCATAAAAATCCCAGCCAAATGGTAGTGTTGGCCTAGACCTGTGATGGCGAACCTATGGCAAGCATGCCACAGGTGGCTCACAGAGCCATATTTGCTTGCACAGCAGCTCTTGGCAGCCATCAGCTCCGGCATGCATGTGTGTGCCAGCCAGCTGATTTTCAGCCTTCTGGAGGGCCAAGAGAAGCCTCCGGTGCCTAGAGAGGGTGAAAAACAGGCCCAACAGACCCATTGGGCCTGTGTTTTGCTTTCCCAAGGCTCCAGAAGCTTTCCTGAAGCCTGAAGAAGGCCCAACAGGCAAACCAGAAGTTCCGGTTGGGCCGTTTTTCGCCCTCCCCAGGCTCCGGAGGCTTTCCTGAAGCCTAGAGAGGATGAAAATGGCCTTCCCCATGCCCCCCCCCCCGAGAGGCTGGGGGAGGTCATTTTTGCCCTCCCCAGGCTTCAGGGAAGCCTCTGGAGCCTGAGGAAGGCAAAAATCCCCCCTGTGCAGGGTTCACTCGCACATGGGCACTGGGCGGGTTGCTCCCTCATGCACAGGTGGGGCTCGCTCACGCATGCGTAGGTGGGTGGACACACAAGCGATAGTTTTTGCACACAGTTTTTGGCACTATGTAACAAAAAGGTTAGCTATCACTGGCCTATACCTTTAAATGTCACAATTTTTGTGAAAACAAAAAGAAATCAAACTTTAGCAATGCCAGAATGTTCCTAATATTGTTTTGTTGCTCTCGCTGATCTCTATTGCCTGCTTTGTTTTCTGCTGAATGGGTTTTAAAATTATAATAATAACTTGCCAACTTTTATCAGCCAGCCTGGTTTTAAAAAAACACCTTAATTATTGGAAAAAGATTATTCATTCAGCAGTAGATGTGGACTAAAGTGCCATTGGAAAATACCAGTATTACAAAGCCTAGAGCATCTTACAATTGAAATAAAAATATATAGAAGTATAAAGCTATAATAGAAGCTAATATCTCCTTTAAATTGATTTTAGTCGGGTTTCAGTAAAAGAAAGTACGGTTAATATTGGGGATTTAAGGATCATTTACATTTTGTCATTTGATTGGAACAAAGAGACACTCTGGCTTGAGAATTTAATTATCATATATAATCCTTGTGTACATTTGGTAGAACAAAATATACATTTAAAAGTAAAATTCGTTGGCTTCTGCAATCTTCTGCTCTTTTATTCAGTGCAGTAAGAAATATATTGTTAAATTGATTAACTGTTTCCATTTGGGATCCAGACAAAATATATCTGCAATACTTCTTTTCTTTCTTACCTCATCATTAAATGTGTCATTTTGTTTTAAAATAGGGTTGTTTTATATCTGTTGATTCTCCCAACAGAATCAACTGTTAATATTAATGTTAATATTGTTAGCTCACAGAAAGGCTAGCAATATTAACATTAAATATTGCTAGACTATCTGAAATGCAAAAATTCTTGCCTGGATAAGAATTGCTTTGCTGCTGGCAGAAGAGTAGCAAATAAATATACCTTAATGTCCTTTGAGGAAGGACGTCATAACCTGGGAAGAAGTAAGCTCTAGCCAAGATTCCCAGTAAATGTGCCTTTAATACAGTGTTTCCCCCAAAATAAGACCTAACCAGGAATTAGCCCTAGATGATTTTTCAGGATGCTCGTAATAAGCCCTACCCCCAAAATAAGCCCTAGTTAAGATTATTAGCCAGGTGGGCACATTTAGTATTGTGTTTTCCTGAAAATAAGACATTGCCTGAAAATAAGCCCTAATATATCTTTTGGAGCAAAAATTAATATAAGGCCCAGTCTTATTTTTGGGGAAATACAGTAGTAGAATGATCAAAACAAGAACTTCTCTCAAAGACATAAATGCCCGTTAGACTTTGAGGGCGAAAGCAATATTTTGGCTATCTTGGATCCAGATTATGCAGAACTTTTAACATCTTCATGGGAAATCTATACTAGAGGGGGAAATTAGTTAATTTAAAAGCTATTGAGTTATCTCTTTGACACCTTCCTACAATGATTTAGAGACGTGGACACCGTATATCCCTTGCTGGGTTTTCAGCAGCATTTTATATCATGTCTTTGTGGCCTTTAGTCTCACCACTGATATCAGCCTTAAACTGATATTTTTTTATTTTATTTTATTAAATTTGTATGACCGCGCCTATCTCCCCGAAGGGACTCAGGGCGGTGCACAGGAAGTTAAAACAGAAAATACAAAACATAGCAATAATAAATACGACTTAAGGCTAAAATCCAATTAAATACGAGATGCCCTGTGCTAAAATTCCCTAAAAATATTCACCCATTTAAAATCCAATTAAAACAATTTAAAATCCAGTCTACAAACGTGATTGAGCAGATTAGGCCAGGCCAATATGTACTGATATGTAGTTGTTTGATTCCTGTATATATTTTATGCCTCTTCCGTGCATTAATTTAAAGGTACGAATGGATATGTATAATATGTATATCAGATCTCCTCAAAGGAGGCCATAGAGACAAAAAGGGGTTGCTTTGATAGAATATGGCTTATGCAGCATGTGAAAAGGTATCAGAATGAAGACTTCTACAACTGATAATTCTCAGAACAATAATTAATAGAAAAGAGAATTCTATTTGATTTTTTTTATCTAATCTTTACTATTTTTAACAAAACAATATTTAATATTAAGAATTTTTTTTTAAAAAAATTCAAAATACAATCTAAGAAAAAAAAATGAAGAATCTATCTTGTATTTTATATTTATCAATAATTGCTCGGTTGCTGGTTTCACCCAGCAGATGATCTGAACGCTTTGGTGCTGAAGTAGAAATCTGAAAATGTTCCTTGTCCAAATTTTCAAGGTTGAAACTTAGCACGCTTACCAGAAAGTGGAAGAAAGGATATTACACTGTCACCTTGGTGAACAAAAATATGAAAACCTAGTCAAGGCCTTTGTTGCGCTTTTTTAGCCATGAACCTTGAGCCAACAGCTGCAGAGCTAACTTCATGCCAAGTCAGTCTCTTTTTGAGATAGCTTTCTTCTTTTTTTCTTTCTTTCTCCCTCTATCTTTCTAGGGCATCCTGTTTGCCGTTTTGTTCTTGCGACTGAATGCCTGGGATAGAAACCAATCAAAATTCAATCAATCAGAAACACATTTGGATTTTGTTGAGATTAGGAAAAGGGCTTAGGTGTGTACTTAATTATTTCCCACAGGAATTAATTTTTGCTGAATGACATTCTGAATTTCAGATAGGGCTCTATTTTTTCACAGCATTGAATGAGAAATAACTTTTTACTGTACAGTTTAGAGGAAGGTAATTTTCTGAGAATGCACTATAGTTCTGTTGCAACTAGCATCTATACCATAAATTGAAAAGTCACATTGAAACCGAACTTAATACCTTAGCCTGGGGCAGAGTGTGTGCGTGTGTATGTGTGTGTGTAAATAAATAAAAATCAGGTGGTGTTCTATCTAAGCACTATTTTTATCTTTCTAAATCAACCAAGATATTGGTAATGTTGCCATGATACACAAATGTACATAAGATTATACATTTCACATGACTTTGATTTGTAGTGATTTTTGTAATCTTTTATTACAAAACTTATTTTTATTGCAAGTGCTTCAGTTGCCCTACACTAAATAGCTTTGACTCCCAAGTGCCTAAGAAGCTCATTTTATTATGTATTGCGAGTTCTGTGATTGTGGGACCTTAGGTTAATAACGTCTGGAAATCTGAGTTATAATGAGCTGAAATTGGCAACCATTAATCCAAGTATTTGTTGAAACATTTATTTGCAGCCATTGATTTTAGCCAACTTCATACAAAATTATAACAATCCATATCAGTCCAATCATCTCTAATATTTCTAACACAATTTCTCTCCTTTGCAGCCATTGCAAACAAAGCAACTTTTTTTTTACATGTTCATCTGCATCTGACAATAGAAAATAGTGAGTTTTTTCCCTTCTAAATTAGACTGATTCCGTTAGGTTAGCAAGGGCATAGTAAATTTAGCTTTAGGTTTCTGTTAAAGTTTTCAATGTAATACAGGGATATCAAATTCAAGGCCCAGGGGCCGGATCCAGAGGTATGGCACCTCCCCTGCAGCCCGTTTTTGGTTCCAGGAGATTGCAGGGAGGCCTAATAGACCCAAAATGGGGCGCAGGGGGGTTGCACATGCGGGGGGGGGGAGCGCAGGGGTCGGGATGTTCAAAAAACGTAGGAATAGGGCAGATGTGGTCACTGAGCATTTTTCTGCAGTTTACTTGAATCTGGCAATTTCACCTTTTCTTTTGTCTTTCTAGTGACAGTCTACCTTCAATTCACATTCACTCCGATTTAAAATAATGTTTTTGTTAAAAGCAAGATACGTGATTTTTGACCTTATTGCACGTTTTCCCATGATAAGAAAGAAGTAACCTTTAATTTCAGTTTGTTTTTTTTCTTTGTAGCATATGAATTTTCATTCCAAGATGTTTCTTGAATTCTAGCAACTTCGTGTTGTTGTATTTTTAAAGGCCTTAAAAAGAAATATTTATCTTCTGCAGAGGAGAAAAGTGTTTGTGGAAGAAGTATAGGCCATAAGAATCTACTGTGGATAGCATATTATTAATTCCATTATTCAGGCATCATAATCTATCAACGTTTGGGATCTCAAAAAATTGATGGCACTTTACTTTATATATATATAATTCATTCAGTAAGAAAAGTGACATAAAGATCAAATTACTTGAGATAATGTAATGTTATTTATCTTTTGATAAGACGTACTGTGACACACAGAACAGATATATTTTCCCTTAACAAATATATTCTGATGTTTATGCCATTGAATGAAACTAATGTCATTCCTAAAATGCACATTTATACCAATTTAGATTTAGCTGTGATCGTGTATTTTAAATTACCTTGGATCTTGTTTGACACCAATAACAATTTTAAATATCCCCAGACTTCAGTTAGTTATTTGTTCATGCTTTTTGCTTCTCCAGAGGTTTGCTAGAGCTAATAAAAACTCAATTTACCTTATAAGCTATGTTATGTTGAATGTATTTATTTAAATGTGTAAACCATCCCATACAGTTATATATTACATTAATTAAAACAAAATATAACGTAGTTGGTTAAAAATAAGTTTATGAAAATTATCTTTTTAAAAAATGCTGCAAAACACATTGTAGATTAAGATAAAAAGCTATGTGAAAGCCAATTTTTGTTGTGACTATTCTGGAGATGGGGCTATTGATATTTGCTATTTTCTTCTGCACTTCTCTTTCCTTTATGATGTACTGTAGCCACAAGAAAAAAATCAAAACGTTTGTTTTCATCTTCAAGTAAATTCATTTATGTAAGGATAGAAGATATAAAGTTGCTGAGGAAAGTACCAGAAGTGAAAAGACGAGAAATGGATGTTGATTTACCATATCTTTGCTACCTTATGTGTCCACCTAAAGACCTGGCATGTATTCCTTAATTTGGAACAGTGGAAGGAAGAAATGAAAACTGTAGCCTCTGACTCTGTGCATTGCACTGAAGGCTTAATTCTTATCTGCAATAAAGATTCTAATCAAGCTGAGTTGTACTAGTAGTTTTCTGCCAAGTCTAGCCAAGAGCTGTAATTTTGGCTGAAATGCCTGGTGTGAAACTTGACAATTACAGTGTTTGGTCCAAACAATGAAAAATTACAACTAGTCTTAACTGAGCCTTAATGTCACTGAAACAAACACATTTTAAACCATGGTTTAAAATGTCATGCTTGGCTAAAGCCAATTAACTTTAATTACAGTTGGCGTTACTAACAAAAAATATTAAAAACTAGCTATACCCGGCCACGCGTTGCTGTGGCCAATTTTGGTTAAATGGCCAACCAATCTGTTTGTAGATCTACACCTGCACACATACACACAACCACCCTATAACCCCCAACCTACCTACCTACTGTATTTCTCCCTCTCTATCTATCCCTCTACCTACCTACCTACCGTATTTCTCCCTCTCTATCTATCCCTCTACTTACCTACTGTATTTCTTCCTTTCTCCCTCTATTTACCTACCTACCTACCTATTGTATTTCTCCCTCTCTATCCCTCTACCTACCTACCTACCTACCTACTGTATTTCTTCCTTTCTCCCTCTATCTACCTACCTACTATATTTCTTCCTCTCTATCTATCCCTCTACCTACCTACCTACTGTATTTCTCCCTCTCTCTATTCCTCTACCTACCTACCTACTGTGTTTTTCCCTATCTATCTATCCCCCTACCTACCTACTTACTGTATTTCTCCCTATCTATCTATCCACCTACCTACCTACCTACTGTATTTCTCCCTCTCTATTTATCTACCTACCTACCTACTGTATTTCTTCCTTTCTCCCTCTACCTTCCTACCTATCTACCTACCGTATTTCTCCCTCTCTATCTATCACCCTACCTACCTACTGTATTTCTCCCTATCTATCTATCCACCTACCTACCTACCGTATTTATCCCTATCTATCCCTCTATCTACGTACCTACCTACCTACTGTATTTCTCCCTCTCTATCTATTCCCCTATCTACCTACCTACTGTAATACAATAATACAATAGCAGAGTTGGAAGGGACCTTTGAGGTCATCTAGTCCAACTCCCTGCCTAGGCAGGAAGCCCTATTCCATTTCAGACAAATGGCTATCCAACATCTTCTTGAAGACTTGCAGTGTTGGGGCATTCACAACTTCTGGAGGCAAGCTGTTCCACTGGTTAATTGTTCTAACTGTCAGGAAATTTCTCCTCAGTTCTAAGTTGCTTCTCTCCTTGGTTAGTTTCCACCCATTGCTTCTTGTTCTGCCCTCAGGTGCTTTGGAGAATAGTTTGACTCCCTGTTCTTTGTGGCAACCCCTGAGATATTGGAAGGCTGCTATCATGTCTCCCCTAGTCCCTCTTTTATTAAACTGTATTTGTCCCTCTCTCTCTATGGGCCACCTGGGAGTTTGCTATCTCAGTGCCTTTTTGGCCCTAAGAGTCCTCCATACGTTGCTGAGGAAATGACTGTTGGTGGGAGGAGTTACAGGGAGGTGAAAACCTGATCAGTAGGTACATTTTACATTTGTGTACCTTGCACATGACACACGTGTGCTAGGCACAAAATGAGTACGTATTCTATTATCGGAAGTCCTTGGGAACATTGTGTCAAAATGTGAGGTAAATCGGTGCAGTAGTTTTTGAGATTAGCTGCTTTGTACAAACTATTTTACATTTTTATTTATATAGATAATATTGATAACTTACATATTTTTGCACATCAGAGGAAAAGGGATGGCATCCTGAACCAAATTTGTTCCATTAACTGTAAATTGTATAATAAAGCTAAGTCTGAATAAGTCGCTTAAAGTGTGATCAAATCAAGTTTGAAAATCTAGCTAGGATCTTCAGATCCTCTTGGACAAAAGGATATAAAGACCTTCACTCAATCTATATAATTCTGCCTTCTAACTGTATCCCTATCAAGGGTTGCTGTTGCATATTCCCTGAAACCACTTTTTAAAGTAGAGGTCTATATAAAATTACTTGTAGCTAATTAAACTACAAATTAAACTTAACATTTCATTATATAAGAGTAGAGTAGAATAGAATAGAATTGAATTGAATTGAATTCTTTATTGGCCAAGTGTGTTTGGACACACAAGGAATTTGTCTTTGGTGCATATGCTCTCACTGTACACAAAGAAAAAAATAAAATTGAGTACATTCATCAAGAATCATAAGATGCAACACTTAGTGATAGTCATAGGTTACTATTAAACAATCAAATCATACTAGGAAGCAAATAAAAGAATGTAAATTGTAAAGATACAAGCAACATGGTTATAGTCATAAGTGGGAAGAGATAGGTACTAGGAAGGAAGAGGATAATAATAATAATAATAATAATAATAATAATAATAATAATAATAATAATAATAATAATAATAATAATAATAATAATAATAATAATAATACAGTCTTAGTAAATAATTTGACAGTGTTGTGGGAATTAGTTGTTTAGCAGAGTGATGGCATTTGGGGAAAAACTGTTCTAGTGTCTAGTTGTTCTGGTGTGCAGTGCCCTATAGCGTCGTTTTGAGGGTAGAAGTTGAAACAATTTATGCCCAGGGTGTGAGAGGTCCAGGATGTAAATATGTATCTTATGTTTTCTGATAATCAAGAGCTTGTAAATGGTCTTGAGGAAGTCAAGCTCAGTCTACTGTTGCTTCTGAGGGTTTCATGAACACAAATGAGGCATGGATGTCTTGTTGAGGTTATAAATGAGAGAATTGTAAATAAACATGAAAACTAGTTTTTATATTATTCTATAGTTGATTTTAAAAAGCAAAAAATGGGTATATTAAGCTAAACTACTTAGAGATTTTTAATTTTCTCAGGCTTATTTGAAAAAGGGATTTAATTTTGTACTGATAACACTGATACTTTTTGACATCACAATTTGACTAGTGAATTCTTGCTTAAGCAAACTGGAATGCTTTGAAAAACTTGTCATAAAGCTAAGCCAGATAGAGCTATATTGCTTCTGAATTGAGAAATCTGACTGGAATATTATCTTGACATTTCTAAGAACAGAAACTGTCTGGAGAAAGGCTGAAGATCTTGATAGAGAAATCCAAGGACATCTGATACATAAATATAATTCTTGTTAGATCGGTGATATTGCATATTGCACAATTTTCTAAAAAGAGGTAACTCTATTTCTTTCTCAGTTGTGTCCACCAGAGAGAACAGGAGGGCACAAAATACCATTTGCAGGAATGGAATGTGTTTAGAAGCACTCGCTGTTCACAGTATGGTCCTTTTCTTGATTACAATGTTATTTATTATTGTACTGCAAAAGGCAAGGAAAAGAAAAGCACTAGTATGTTCATTAGAATAATCTATTGTTTATTTCAATGCAAGTCATTGAACAAATCTCAAATGATGGAGTACAGATAAAATCCTAAGCAATATAAACTGGCTACTACAAATAAAATAAACAAATAATATGATTTCTGTAGTTTTGATTTCACAAGCCATATAAAATCATTATGAATGTTGGAAAAATAATTAAAATGGATATTACATATGGTTTGTGTTTTAGCTTAAGACTTTCTAAGTTCACCTTTCTAAAGCTGGCACCATCCAGATATATAGGTTTCCAAATTCCTACACCACTAGAGGACACGTTGTCAGTTGCAAAGTCCTGTCTGACCCATTGCAACCCTATGGACAACATTCCTCCAGGCCTTCCTGTCTTCTACCATCCTCTGGAGTTCATTTAAGCTCATGCCTACTGTTTCAGTGACTCCATCCAGCCTCCTCATTCTCTGTCGTCCCCTTCTTCTTTTGCCCTCAATCTTTCTCAGCATTAGGCTCTTCTCCAGTGAGTCCTTCCTTCTCATTAGATGGCCAAAGTATTTGAGTTTCATCTTCAGGATCTGACCTTCTAAAGAGCAGTCAGGATTGATCTCCTCTAGGACTAACCAGTTTGATGGCCTTGCAGTCCAAGGGACTCGCAGGAGTTTTCTCCAGGACTATAGTTCAAAGGCTTCAATTCTTTGGCACTCAGCCTTTCTTATGGTCAAACGTTTACAGCTAGGACACATAGACATGGATAAAAATTGCTTTGTATTATAATGGGCCCAATGGCATATTAACTTTCAGGCACCAATGTAAGATTGAAAAGTGACAAAAGTACTCCAAACAGGTGCCAGCAGTGAAAATAAGTAACAAGTCTACCAGCAACAGATGATTTAACCCCCAAGTATTTCCTTGGGCATTTGAGGCTGACCCAACCTTCCAATCTTAAAATTTAGCTGCAAAATAATAGTTTGGCAATGTTGCTAATATTTCAAAAATAATTTTTCATACAGTTGAAAGAATAATCAGCTTTTTTGTGAAATTATGGTTCTAGATTTTAAAAAATCTAAAGAATTTAATTTTAATACAAATATCATTCCTGTGGTCCATTGTTAAGAAACTTCAAGAATGTAACTCAGGAATGTCTCCTTGTTTCATTCATTAACAGCATTATCACAGTTGATGCTGTGTCTTTAGGATATGTTACCCATACAGAGACAGCAGATGTGATCACAGTTAACTCATACATAAATTAGTTATCTTACATTTAAGATAACTAATTTATCATGCAAAATATAGCATCTACATTGGTTTCTGGAATTGCACTCTTGACATAACCAGGTAGAGAGAACGAGTGTGTGTGTCCGGCTAGAAGACCAATGACTGGATTTGGTGCATGAAAATTTTGATATATTAGTAAGCAGAAAAGAACATTAATAGATATTCAAGTATGCGTTTTTCTCAAAATAATTTCAGTCATCTCTGAAATGGGGAGGCGGGGTTGGGGATAAAATGGCTTACCTCATCAGTTCTAATTTAACAATAGCATTATTGAGGCACCATAAAGAAGGTTTTCTAGAAGGTCTCATTTGAATAAAACTTGGTTTTATTCAAGACATTTCTTTGGTGAATAGACAATGTTAGACTCCAGAATAATCCTTGTTATAACTAACACTTTGGACATAAGTAAATGACTCTTCTAAGTGCTTGGGATCATCTTTTAATTCTTCTTTTTAAAAAAATTAAGGATAATATCCAAACAATTGAAGAGTTTCTTCTTATATATGCAATCCAAGCAGGTATATTTGCCTAAGGGAGTTCACATAATATAAACTACCCTTTCATGTTCTTATAAATTTCATATGTTTATATTTATTAAAGGAGTAGTTCTCCTTTTATGAAATATGAACATTTCATTTTACAGCATCCACATAGACTGCCAAAGAAATATTAGACTCAGTGACTGTTATGAAATTAGATTGCATGCTGAGTTATTTTTGAATGTGTAACTGATGAAAATTCTGTTCTCAGGTAAAACAAAATTGGTTTTTTTAAATAAAAACAAATAGATATATACTTGACAGTTTAAATCTGCAAGGTACCTACAATTTTGTTTCCTTTAATGGAAGAAGAGAAGTATCCACTGTTGTCTTGGTTTTATATTGATATATGTCTTCTTATCAGATGTTTAGGAAATAGGGAAGATTGGAAGACAATACTCAGATTTAAGACTTGCTAGATCCAGCTAAGTGCAAAATGAAATTTCACATGTACTTGAAATTATGACCCAAGGTGATTCTGAACAGATGTTCAGGTAGGAAATTGTTCTTAGAATTGTACTAGAAAGGAAGTGTGCATGCAAATCTTTCTGAATCTTTGCAGCGTTTTCTTGATATCCATAGCCTAATACAGGGGTTCCCAACCTTTTCTATACCCCACACCCCTAAAATGCTTCTGATATATTCTTACACCACTAATAAAAATAAATAATTATAGGCATAGAATTATGCATATACATTATAATTTTGAAACTTCTGAATTCAAGTTTTTGTACCCCTTGGAATATCCCCTCACACCCCGGTTGGGAACCCTTGCCCAGGGTGAAATGCTACTAGTTCAGGCTGGTTCAGCAAAACTGGTAGTAAAAAATACTGTGCCGTGCAATCATCAGAACCTTTAAAAAAAAGTTTTTGAAGCATTTTTAACTACCAGTTCGGGAGAACCGGTAGTTAAAAATTGCTAAAAAAAAGTTTTCTTAAAAAGTTGGCCATGCCCACCCAGCCACATGCCCCCCACCAAGCCACACCTACCAAGCCACGCCCACAGAACCGATAGGGGAAAAATTTGAATTTCACCACTGCCCTGACCTATTATAAGAAGAAGGGGAGCAGCTTTCTGCACTGCTGTTTAAACCTGAGGGAATTAAAAACTATCGGTAATAAGTTGTAAAACCTAATAGGAGATTTGTATAATTCTACACAGTTTAAATCATGATATAAGGAAGACCATTGAGGGAAGGAAAAGTTAAAAAAAACACAACCTGATGTTTCAGAGATGAAATAAACAAAGCAGATGACTAGTTTCAATTTGGACTTTCCTGTTGTTTTACATTAAGGTCCCTGGTAAAGCATGCCTGTCATACATTCTATTTAATCAAGAAACATAAAAAGTGCTAACAGCTGCAGTTTAATTCCCCCCCCTCCCCCCCCCCCAGTTGATGACTATCTTTACATGTAGTCTGGTCTTTTTAAAAAGACACAAGGAATAATTCAGATTCCATGCCTACAAAGCCTGCAATCCTAACTCTCCTTATTTGGAAAAAAGTTCTATTAAAATTGAAAGGAAAAGGAATACTCATTGTGTGAAGTCGGCAAACAGGGGTATTTCCTCCCTCAAATAATACATACTTACTAATGAATTATTGCTGGTCAATTCCTGTAAATAATTCAATTATCCAAAATCAAATCCTGTTCGCTATATTTTTATAATCCATAGGAAATTCCAAGACACATGAACTATGAACATGTATCTTAAAGGAGATGTAGAAAATGACATTACCAGGAATAATTTTGGTTAATCATTGTGTGCAGTAATCTCTTCTTTGGAATCCCATCAATCCAACAGTTTATAGTTTTAGGTCATTTATAATGTCAACTGTAAATGCAATAGCAAAGTTAATTTGTAGTGATGTCTTGATTCACATGCTACATTGAGCGATGAACCACATACAACTCTGAACATCACAGTCTCTTATTACGGGCTCTCTATCGGAAAACTATGTTATCCAAATTATCTCTGTTGCTCCTGCAAGTGCATGTTCCATCAAAGCTGGCATCTGATCCTTAAGCAGGAGCTGTGAGTCTAGGATGAGACCACTAAATTGTGCATCAATTTAGACTGGGGGAGTGACACCCCATCTAGAGTCAAAGATGAAATATCATCTGGACCCAGGGGGCTGAAAACCCAGAGCTGCTCCATCTTGCCAGAATTGAGTCAAAGCCAGTTCCTCCCCAATTCCTTCCTCTGTGCTATAAAGTAAAGCCAGGGTATTAGGCAATTGCTCATTCAGTACAATTCCTCTGGAGTCATAGAAGATCTTCTACTGTGGTGTTTCAAGAAACTGAATTAATGGGATGCGGTGATTAAGGCATTGGACTGAAATCAAAGAGATTCAAGTACATATTGACCTTGCAATTGTTGTATAATTTAAGGCCAGTCAGTATTTTTCTGATCACAGAATGTTATTACTTGAATAAAACAAGGCAGGACCTCTTCTCTGTACTGCCTTACTCTTACAAGGAAATTGGGAAATGCATATAATAATTAACAAATAATTTTGGGGAAAAATCAGAATGAAATAAAATACTCTCGAATTGGAGACACATTTTTTTATTTTTTATTTTATTAAATTTATACCCCGCCCTTCTCCTTGTTAGGACCCAGGGCGGCGCACAGGCATTATATAAAACCATAAATACAATATACATCTATTAAAAATATATTAAATTAACTCACCCGTGCTAAAACCCATTATTAAAACCATAGCCAAATTATAATTTATATTTAAAAAGTCAGAAGCGGGGGGCTATCCTAGGCCGGCTTGTTGGAATAAGTACGTCTTAAGACGTTGGCGGAAGAGGCGGAGGTCCGAGATAGTGCGAAGGTCGGGGGGTAGGTCGTTCCAGAGGGCCGGGCCCGCCACAGAGAAGGCTCTTCCCCTGGGTGTCGCCAGCCGGCATTGCCTAGCCGACGGCACCCGGAGAAGGCCCGCTCTGTGGGAGCGGACCGGACAAAGGGATGTATGGGGCAGGAGGTGGTCTCGTATATAGCTAGGCCCCAAGCCATGGAGCGATTTAAAGATGGTAGTCAATACCTTGAAGCGCACTCGAAAGGCCACAGGCAGCCAGTGCAGCTCGCGCAGGAGATGTGTTACGTGGGCTTGCCTTGGGGCACCCATAACCACCCGCGCGGCCGCATTCTGCACTAACTGTAGCTTTCGAGTGCACCTCAAGGGGAGCCCCATGTAGAGAGCGTTACAGTAATCCAGCCGAGATGTCACAAGCGCTTGAGTGACTGTGTGAAGGACCCCCCGGTCTAGTAAGGGGCGCAACTGGCGTATCAGGCGAACCTGATAGAACGCCCCCCTGGCCACGGCCGCCACATGGTCCTCCATGGACAGCCGGGAATCCAGGAGGACGCCCAAGTTGCGCGCCCTCTCCACGGGGGCAAGATGTTCGCCCCCAATGGCCAGTGTTGGACTAATCTGGCTAAACCGGGGTGCCGGAAACCACAGCCACTCGGTCTTGGACGGGTTGAGTTTGAGTTTGTTACTACCCATCCAGACCCGTACGGCCTCCAGACACCGGGACAGCACCTCGACGGCATCGTTGGGGTGGTTTGGGGTGGATATGTACAGCTGAGTGTCATCAGCGTACAGATGGTACTCCACCCCAAAACCACGGATGATCTCGCCCAGCGGCTTCATGTAGGTGTTGAACAGAAGTGGCGAGAGGACCGACCCCTGAGGAACCCCACATGTGAGGGGCCTCGGGGCCGACCTCTGCCCTCCTGCCAACACCCATTGCGACCGACCAGAGAGGTAGGACGAGAACCACCGTAAAACGGTGCCTCTCAGCCCCAACCCCCCAATCGGTGCAATAAGATACCATGGTCGATGGTATCAAAAGCCGCTGAGAGGTCTAACAGGACCAGGATAGAGGAGCAACCTCTATCCCGAGCCCTCCAGAGATCATCCACCAACGCGACCAATGCCGTCTCGGTACTGTGACCGGGCCGGAAGCCGGACTGGCGCGGGTCTAGATAATCAACTTCCTCCAGGTGTCGAGGGAACTGTTGGGCCACCACACTCTCAACAACCTTCACTAAAAAGTGAAGGTTGGAGACGGGACGATAGTTCTCTAATAAAGCCGGGTCCAGGGATGGCTTCTTGAGGAGGGGCCTCACCACCGCCTCTTTCAGGACGGTAGGCAAGAACCCCTCACTCAGAGATGAATTCACAATACCCTGGAGCCAGCCTCGTGTCACCTCCCAGGATGCCAGTACAAGCCAAGAGGGGCACGGGTCCAATAAACATGTGGTGGCTCTAAGGTTCCTCCGCAACCTGTCCATATCCTCGGTAGTGACAAAGTCAAACTCCTCCCAAGGTGTGATCTCAAGACCAGCACCGGGCACCTCGACTGGGTCACTTTCAGTGGAGGGCAACTCGTTCCGAATCTGAGTGATTTTGTCCTGTTTAATCATGTCTAAAACATGATTTAAAATCCACTCTCAGACAAAAATCACAGTTCGATTCTAGTCAAATTGCAATTTCTCAAGGCAGTATGAGTCTATCTTTCTTCCTTTTAGAGAAAAAATGGGCATAAATGCGATTTTTTAAAAATATCTTCTCTACAGTATGAAACCAAAAGCTGCTTTGGAACTACGCTCTTTTTAGCTTCATGTCCTGCTAGCATTTGTGAAAAAGAGAGATGAAAGAGTTATGGTCCCTTGTCAGAACCCTTCTTGGCATCACCTTATCTTTGCTGATTTGTACTTTAATTCCATAAGATACGATTGACAGGCCATAGCACTGAATTTGTTTTTCTCTTTTGTGTTATCCAAGCAGATAATCTAAGTGACGCCTTGAAGAAGCTGAAGATAACAGCTGTTGACAGCAGAGCTGATAGCTTGGATGGGTGTTTGGATTGTCTCCTTCAAGCCCTGGCTCAGAACAGTAAGTTTGATTGTTCCCTTCAATTTCATACCATACGATTCAGTCAATAAATGATTATGGAAGCAATAAGTCTTCCAAATGGAAGCAAAACTATAAATGGAACTGATATAATAACTGTTTGCAGAACTTGATGCAGAATTTTCAAAAGAGAATATAGTAACAGAAATACTACAAAAACCCAGAACAATAGCAGGAAAAAAAGGAAACATTTTGAAGGACCCAAAATAACTCTTCCTGAAAAGATTAAAAAGTAGATTCTAGCCTCTTTCTCTCAGAAAGAGCTGTGTAACTTGAGGCTGTCGCTAACAAGGATTGTTCCTCGGTAACCATTATACCTCGGTAATTGATGCTTCTGTGATCCAGGGTTCTAACTATTATATCAGTTCATAAATGTATGAGAACAGTGCTAAAATTATTTCTATAGACATCTAGCTGACAACCGTACAAGGAGAATTCCAATCAAGAGCTAGAAATCGCCTATTGAAACTAAAGTTATTAGCACCCATTCACCAGCAATCCCTTGTACTGAAAACTTTTGTAATTAGCCAAGCCATCTAGTTATTTTAGCTTCCTTTCTGCTATCTCATTCTGTGTCAAGTAAAGAATTTAAATCAGCGGTCCCCAAATTTTCCACAATGAGGGGTTGTGTAGGGAGGGGTTGGTTATGCATGAGCAGTGGTGGCAGCAGGAACGAGATGGATGGTTCCACATGAGTGGTGGCGTGAATGGCGGCCCTGTCCCATGGAATGGGTCGCAGCCTGGGAGTTAGGTACCCCTTCTCTAAATAGTTCTGGAATAAAGAGTTGCTTAAGGTATACTATAGTTCTTTCATTCACATTCAGACTCACACCTTTACTTCCTCCCATGTATGTATTGATTTGTGCTCAGCATTCAAATATGTTAAATAATAAATAATCAAGAAATTGAAGTGCAAGTCAACATACTGCATCTCACAATTTGAAGGTTTTATCATTACTCACTCCAAATGCAAGCTGCTGAATGGGAAAATTATTTGAAAAGGCTGGGCTCTTTCTGTTTTCTTTTCTATAAAATAAGTACATTCCACATTTTTAGTCCTGGGGAACAGCATAGAGCTATATCTGTGAGCATAACATAGATACACTGCATAACATATGATAATAAAGCAATGGACATTGAAACGTAAATCTAAAAATAAGCATTGAATATATTTGATCAGCAGTAGCATTGGCAACTAAGTAAAATTTTGACAGTCTCACCCAGTTACAGGAAGGTAAGTGGCAGCAGAGGCAATCATACCTCCCTTGGGAGGGTTTCCATAACACCAGGATTTTTCTTCATTTCAGAAGGCAGGAAATAAGAGCACAGGCTCAGATGTCAACTGAAGAGCAGCCTAATGTATAGAAAGCAAGCACTCCCATTAGAAATACTGCAATTGATATCCAGAGAGAATGTCCTCTACAGGTTCCTAATTAATCCCAAAGAGGGCTCTGAAATCAAAACAAATGGAAGCTATTCAAAGTAGCATGTCTATCTTCCTCTTCAAGTATATAAAAATATTAAAAGATATTCATCTTTGTTTTGATAAAGATAACTGGTGAAAAATGAAGGTCTTTAGGGCCTATAGGAGAGGATCCTTGAAAAACAAACTTCAATGAGTGGCTATATCTACTGTATACCTTATTCATTGTGTGTGCTTTATATTATTATTATACTGTGGTTAATCTTTGGTGAGATTCACAACCTTTGGGGCTGGTTGGTAGCGCAACAGCTCGAGTCCTAACCAAGGACCTAGGAACGGTTAAGGTAACGTTAGAGCAGGGGTCTCCAACCTTTGCAACTTTAAGTCTGAAGGACTTCAGCTCCCAGAGTTCTCAAGCCAGCAAAGCTGGCTGGAGAATTCTGGGAGCTGAAGTCCTTCAGACTTAAAGTTGCAAAGGTTGGAGACCCCTGTGTTAGAGGATATAAGCTGTTCCAAGTAGGGTGGTTTTTTGTAGAGTCAGAATGTTCAAATCCGGTAAATTTAGAATTTCTAAATAGAGAGGTAGCCTTTTTAAGTATTGCTCCAAGAGCTCCAATTACAATTGGGACAACACACGATTTCTTTTTCCATAGTCGCTCAACTTCAATTTGCAAGTCCCAGTACTTTGTGATTTTTTTCTTGCTGCTTATTTTCAATTCATGCGTCACCAGGTGTTGCAATGTCAATGAACCATACTTTTTTCTTTTCAACTATTGTTATGTCAGGTGTGTTGTAGGCCAAGTGGCTGTCAGTCTGAATTCTGAAGTCCCACAAGATCTTGACTTTCTCATTCTCTAAAACTTTCTCAACCTGATGTTCCCAGTGGTTTTTGCTGTACTCAAATCCAAACTTCTGGCACAATTTCCAGTGAATGATCTTAGCAACGCGGTCATGGCATTGTAGGTAGTCAGTTTGTGAAATTTTGCTGCACCCACTGATCAGGTGGTCAACTTTCTCATCTTTCTCATTACAGAGGTGACATTTGCTGTTGGTGGTAACATGTTTAATTTTTGCCTTCATGCAGTTTGTGGCTAAGGATTGTTCTTGAGCCCCCAAAATAAAGCCTTCTGTTTCTTTTTTCAGTACTCCTGATCTTAACCAGTTCCAAGTTAGTTTTTGGTCAGCTTTGCCTTCAATACTTTTCAAGTATTGGCAATGCATAGCTTTGCTTTTTCAATCTTAAGCTCGCTTCTCAATTACTTCTTTCTTATATTCAGCTTTTGACTTAGTTGTCTTTAAAAGGCCTCCTTTATTTACTTCCTTAATCATTGGTTCTTCATTTTTCTAGATGTAATCATTCAAGCTGTGTCATTATTATTATTATTATTATTATTATTATTATTATTATTATTATTATTATTATTATTAGTGTGTTCTGTGAATAATTTGTAATAGGAAGTGAGAATTAGGTTTATGATAAATAATTTAAGAGATAGATTAGTGTTTTTCACTTTGAAAATGATGGGTATGGGATTCAAACTTACATTCTCTTTGTAATGTGTACGAAATCTAAGGATTGAAAAAGCTCTCCCTCCTGACAAAATGTGTACAAATTGCTTTCTCTCAACAGCCCAGAAGGTAGAAATCATTCTAGAAGTTTGATTTTAGCAGCAGTTTTCTCATCAAGTGACCTGAGCCCGTGATTTGTTAGATCTGCTAGAATAGAGTCACAAAGACATTTTTAAATATGACCATGGGAAATCCGGAGAAGTACTGAGATTGGTAATGTCTCTCTCTAGGAAGATAACTTCCTGCACTAGGATAAGTAAGCAGAAAAGAATAGTTCTTCCAACTTGATCACACCTGAGTCTCAGGTATAAATTATTCAAGAAAATATTGTGCCAGTAGAAAAAGCAAAGTCCAAAATTTGCTTAGCAAGGATAGAGGTATTGTAAACTAATATGAAATGGCAAAACCATAAAGGTAGATCATCTTATTCATTTGGGTGGTTTTGTTTTTAACTGGTTGTAATGAAACATGGAAGGAAAAGGGCTTCCATCATTTAAATAATCATTTAATTTTGTACATCCTTTTATATCACTTTCCGTAAGCATTAAAGGTCATCTAGAGCAGGGGTCCCCAACCTTTTTTGCACCAGGGACCGGTTTCATTTTAAAGAAAATTCTGCGGACCGGCTAACCTAGAGGAGGAGGGGGGGCAGGGGGAACAAGCAGCGCATGCGCATGCAGGGGGGGGGGGAGTCGGTTCACTTGGCCGTCTAGGGCAGTGGTAAGCAAACTTATTAGTCAATAGAGCCAAATATCAACAGTACCACAACTGAAATTTCTTTTGAGAGCCAAAAGGTGTGGCCTGTTTTGTGGGAGTGGCTCAGTTGTCATGTGACACCAGTGGGCGTGGCCAACTTGGAAAATGTGGTGAAAATCACTTAACAGTCTTGCTTAGCAACCAAAATTTTGGGCTCAATTGTGGTCCTAAGTTAGTTCTTTCTCTTTCTTTCTTTCTTTCTTTCTTTCTTTCTTTCTTTCTTTCTTTCTTTCTTTCTTTCTTTCTTTCTTTCTTTCTTTCTTTCTTTCTTTCTTTCTTTCTTTCTTCCTTCCTTCCTTCCTTCCTTCCTTCCTTCCTTCCTTCCTTCCTTCCTTCCATTTCTGGCTGGTCTTTGGTCTTCTGAAGATGGTAAAAATGGATTTCGTTATATATAAAGGCAGCCCATGACTCTTTGGGATGCTGGTTTGAATCCAGGAAATGACTCAGAGGATGTGATTCCTTTGAAATGACCACTGGGAGAAAAATAGATCTTTAACCTGGTTAACCAAACAGGTAGCTTGAGGTGGAATTTCAATTTCAATTTATTAAATTTATAAAGGAAATAGGAAAATAGATTTCTTCCTTTCCTTTCCTTCCTTCCATTGCCTCTCTTCTTTCCTTCCCTCCCTCCTACCCTCCATCCCTCTTTCTTTTTCTTTTTCTTTCCTTCCTTCCTTCTTTCACCTCTCCCTTCCTCCTCCCTCCCCCTTCTTTCCACTCCCTCCAACCCTCCATTTATTTTTATTTTTCTTTCCTTCCTTTCCTTCCTTCCTTCTTTCACCTCTCCCTTCCTCCTCCCTCCCCCTTCTTTCCTTCACTCCCTCCCACCCTCCATTTATCTTTCTTTTTCTATTTTTCTTTCTTTCTCTTTCTCTGTTTTTTTGTCTCTCTCTCTCTCTGTCTCTCCTCCCTCCACCCATCTCTGTCACTGTGTGTGTGTATGTGTGTCTGTTTCCCTCTCTCTCTGTTTCTGTCTCTCTAAGTCTGCCTCTCTGTGTGTCTGCCATTCTCTCCCTCCCTCCCCCCGGGGAAGCAGCAGAGGGGTCGGCATGTTGGTTGCAGAGGTTATCCCGCAGCGGGCGGGCGAAGGACCCGAGCTGCGGCTATTCTTAAGTGCCGCCAAAGCCATCCGGGCGCTGCACGCCCAGCTCCCTTCCAGCTCCGTGTGCGCCGCTGAAGCCGTCCGGGCGCTTAAGATAGCCGCAGCTTGGGTCCTTCGGCCGCCCGCTGTGGGATAACCTTCCCAGCCGACATGCCAGCCTCTCCAGAAAGCCCCGGAAAGTGCAGTGGCCATCGGAACGAGCTGGTGGAGGCGCGCTCGGCCATCCTCTGCCAGGGGGCTGCTCCCTCCTCCTTGCCGGCCCTGCGGCCCGGTTCCTATGAAGCTGCGGACCGGCACTGGTCCGCGGACCGGGGGTTGGGGACCCCTGATCTAGAGGGTTTCAAATTGGCTCCTGTACTAGCCCCTCCCTCCTCCAGTCCAAGTAAACATTAGATTATTGTAATTGACAGGGTATGTCAGAGGTAGCCTTCTAAGTGGCATAGTCATACTATCATTTAATACTGTATTACTGCATATTTTAACATTTCGGTTTTTCAAAATTGTTTCTATCCTTAGTACACAGGTATATTAAGAATTAACAATTACTGCATAAAAAACAAACTAGAAGACACTAAAAGTTTCAGTAGGTGAAGAGCAACAAATACCCTACAAGCCTTGTGAAAGGTTTCCTGTGACATATGTGCTCATTCTGATTTCTGAATAAGAAAACCTGAAAGGCAAGAAGGGCCTCAGGTTCATAGATTGTTATGGGTTGTTAGATGTGCCTATCTATATTTGTGCTAGACAGCAGCACCACCAAATGGATTCGCAACTGGCTCACCAACCGCACTCAACGTGTAGTCCTCAATGGAACATGGAAGGAAGTATGCAGTGGAGTCCCCCAAGGCTCTGTTTTAGGCCCAGTACTCTTTAACATCTTCATCAACGATTTGGATGAGGGGATAAATGGGGAACTCATCAAATTCGCAGACGACACCAAGCTGGCAGGAATAGCCAACACTCCAGAAGATAGGCTTAAGATACAGAAGGATCTAGACAAACTTGAACATTGGGCACTGTCTAATAAAATGAAATTCAATTGTGAAAAAAGTAAGGTCCTACATATAGGCAAGAAAAACCAAATGCACAAGTACAGTATAGGTGGTACCTTGCTCAATAGTAGCAACTGTGAGAGGGATCTCGGAATCCTAGTGGACAACCATTTAAATATGAGCCAGCAGTGTGCAGCAGCTGCCAAAAAAGCCAACACAGTTCTAGGCTGCATCAACAGAGGGATAGAATCTAGATCGCGTGAAGTGTTAATGCCACTGTATAGTGCCTTGGTAAGGCCACACTTGGAATACTGCATACAGTTTTGGTCGCCACGATGTAGAAAAGATGTGGAGACTCTGGAAAGAGTGCAAAGAAGAGCAACCAAGATGATTAGAGGACTGGAGACTAAGACATATGAAGAACGGCTGCAGGAGCTAGTTTGTCTAGTTTGTCTAGTTTGATGAAGAGAAGGACCAGGGGAGACATGATAGCAGTGTTCCGATATCTCAGAGGGTGCCACAAAGAAGAGAAAGTCAAACTTTTCTCCAAGGCACCTGGGGGCAGAACAAGGAGCAATGGGTGGAAACTAACCAAGGAGAGAAGCAACTTAGAACTAAGGAGAAATTTCCTAACAGTAAGAACAATTAACCTCTGGAACAGCTTGCCTCCAGCAGTTGTGAATGCCCCATCCCTGGAAGTCTTTAAAAAGATGTTAGACAGCCATTTGTCTGAAATGGTATAAGGTTCCTGCCCACGCAGGGGGTTGGACTAGAAGACCTACAAGGTCCCTTCCAACTCTGCTATTGTATTGTATTGTATATTTCATTACTTCGTAAGGCATTTGAATGGGTGAAACACCAGGGATGGGCTGCTGGGGGTTCGGAGGTGTTCAGGAGAACCTCTAGCTAAGATTCTGTGCAGTTCGGCGAACCTCCAAATCCCACTCTTGGCTGGCCACGCCTACCCTGCCCCACCACTCCCAGGCCGGGTAGGGCAAAAATGCCCCCCCCCATGGTGCAGGATGCCACGCCCACCATGGCGATGCCCACCCCGCAACTGAGAAGAGATCCCCTTGCTAAAAATTTTGAAGCCCACCCCTGGTGAAAACCTAGAGTGACTCAAGAGACATATAAAAGGTAATCTTGGATACTAAAAATTGGGTTGCTACAGAAGATGAACATATTTTCTTCTATTTTAAAATGTGTTACAACTTTTTCCCTCTTACAGTTATTAATTCAGATTGCTTAAATTATTGGGTTTGGTAATAACTTTGCAAATAGTTTAAATTTGAATTTGGGGTTACAGTTCTTATGATTCGTACCATGGATCTCTCCACTTTCAGGATCCAGAGAGAGTCCACTAGTATATTTGGTATCAATAAAGTGGCTTAAAAAAATCTCAATTGGAGCAAGATGTCTTGCATAAACATTGCTGTGATCATGTGGACAGTAATGTTGTCCCTAACTTTGTCTGCATAGCTATTCCAGTGTATAGAGAAAAAAGATTCTTGTGGCTTTAAGTGCAAAGGATCTTTTGAGCAGAATAAAAATGTATGTCCACTTAATGTTGCAGCTTTCTTGTGGTGGTACAGTTTCTAGTTTCAACTTTTGCTTATATAAGAATGACTCACAGTGAACTGAGGATAATGAAGGGACTTACTTTAGAGGCTGGCTTTTTCTTTTCCATAGCAGTATAGAAAAGCTCTCTCTGAAATGTTGTCAGCTTTGACTCTCAATAGGGTAGCTCCGGAAAATCATGTGGCACAGTTATGTAAAATGTAGCATTAGCATTATGAATAACCTTAATAGCTTTATAAAATCAAAACATGCACTTAGATTAGAGGTTAGAATCTTTTCAAGCCTTGAAGCTTGCATAACACTTCAAGGACCCCCCACCTCCTTAAAATGTCATTTCAGATCACAAGGTATTGATATTCTAGTGTGAGATCTGTCATCCGTGACTCTTATGCAGGATCATGGAGAACCTTGCTCTTTGTCAGTTTCAGACGTTTCTGTTCTTGTCCATGTGTGTAGGACAGAGTACAGTATTCATTCTCAGGTGACGTGAGAAAATAATGGATGTCCTGGTTGAAGATACCATGTTGGCAACCTGTTCTATAATGTTAAACTGGAACTTGGGAAAATTAAGTTCAAATTGGCACTGGATGAGTGATCTTGAGCAAATTATTCTCACTATAGGATTGTTGTAAACATAAGAAGGAAAATTTCTGCAACCAGTCTTAAATATCCGGAAGAAAAATGGATAATACCGTGTTTTCCCAAAAATAAGAGAAGGTGTTATTTTCTTTTGACTCCCGAAATAAACTCTTGGCCTTATTTTTGGGGAGGTCTTATTATTTTTGAGGTGCAGTAGGCCCCCTAACCTCGGCCTGCGGATTAGCTGATCCACCTAACGTCGCTGGACTTGCTACTCTTTTTGCGGCTGCCACTAAGAGAAAGGGCGCGGTAGCTAGGGTTTGCGGAGCGGCTTCCGCACGGCCGTTCCATGCGGATGGCTGGAGCATGTCTCCCCCCCCCCCCCCCAGGAAATGGCAGGGACTGGCTGCGCATGCATTTAAATATTTTAGGGGAGAGCTTATTTGGAGAAGGGCTTATTTTAGAGCATGCACTCAAAAGCGTGATTGGGCTTATTATCCGGAAAGGTGTTATTTTCAGGGAAACAGGGTACATGCAATGCAACAGTATAAATGGTCCTTGAATTTTATTAGGAAGTAGGGTAGAATCTTGCTTTAAGGTAAAAAATACTATTGGGCTGCAAACGTGCTAGCTTTTATCTGGAATGTGATTCTGATCTATTTTTAATCAGTTTAAGTTGAACACATTACACTTGGTTTCAAAATTTGAAAGCTTTTCTATGTTACAACAGTGGATTTGACAAGAAAAATGATCACCAGACTTCATTAAGAGAAAGGTTTGTGGTTAGAAAGAAAATATAATGAAAAAGTTGTGGGAAGGGGATCCAACCTTAATTTGCAGACCCAAAGTATTTATTTATTTTATTTATTTTATTAAATTTATACCCCGCCCTTCTCCAAACGGACCCAGGGCGGCGCACAGGGATGTTAAAACACATATAAAACATATAAAATTTTAAAAAACTTATTCTAATAGACCCTGCGCTAAAAACCGAATTTAAAAAACCCAAATTTAAAACTATCTAAGAGTCAGTAATGGGGGTTATGCTAGGCCGGCTAGATGGAATAGGTGTGTCTTCAGACACTTGCGGAAGAGGCGGAGGTCAGAGATGGTGCGGAGTTCAGGGGGTAGGTCCATGTCCAAAGTAGACATTCTTAAGCTGATTCAGAGTGTTACTGCTACCTCTAGTCCCTCCCTCCAAAACAAACACTCCTTCCCTTGCCAATTTTAGACTCTGTTGCAATAATGAATGTAGTATTGATTGTTCTGCAAAATGACACCTTGCCACATCTCTTAAATTTGTGCAAAATCTACTAAATCAGTAAAGCCCCTTCTCTGGAATTTTCTGCTAGAACTTTCTCAACTTTAAGTCGCTTTAGTTTTGGGTTGTATTAAACAAAAGAGCCATTCAGTGAAGAGCACGGTGACATCGGATGATTGTGCATTTTGAATAATAATTCCTGTAATAGGTTTGGGGAAACTTTGGTGTTGAAAATAAAAGCTTTGCACATTTAATTTGCACAAGTGACAAGTATGGTAAGATTTCCTCTCTGCTGTTTAGAGTTGTAGTCGCTTTTAATTTCTTCAGAGTCATAGTACATTATTTTCTGGCCTCACTAGCTCAGTTTTCAACTAAGTAAAATAATAGCTTTACCAGAAAGCCCAACATTGTTACAAACAGCTTGACGAATTGGAGAAAAGGATAGTAGACTGAAATATTATCTTTTTGTGGTATCTTCTGTTATGTCAAGGAAATCTATTTCATGTTGTTCGTTACATTATCTTTGATACTGTTTATTTCCCTCCGGGAGTATTTATTGTTTTATTATCCATATATTGTTTAAACTCCTGTTATTAGAACCTTTAACTGAGCAAAACAACACATTATAGGGCAATACTTTTTGAATCAAGGTACTTCAAATGAGATAACTTACATAATACGTCCAAATTCCAGGACCCATGACTCCCAAGAGGATAAAATTTAGGGAAATTGTGGTTACTTGAATGCTACGTTGCTGTTGCACTGCTGGGCTGCTCTTGTGGTCATGTGATCTTCACTTTCAATGTTCCATGATACTTTCCCAGCCAATCTCGCAATCCCTTACTCTTTGCCCCACCCAGTAGCAGCCACTGACCTGCCTGCTGGGAAGGGAAGGAAGTAGCAGGAAGAAAGGAACCTCCTCTCATCCTTTTTGGCCCATACCACTACATATTTATTCACCCAATCTGGACCACCCACCCATGCACTTTTCCCAACCTCTTCCGCCACCATCTCCCATGACCCATGCAGCACATGTTGTGACCCATGCAGCACCTGTTATACATTCTTAACTGACACATCCTGCCTCCGTGCAACTCTCCTAATCTGCATGGCACTTTTTGCAAACCCCTGTGAAATGGCCCAACGAAATACAGGTTGTCTAGTTAGTTTTAAAAAGCAGTTGAATTGTGGTATATACCAGGGGTGTAAAACTCACATCGTCACAGCAGCATCATGTGATGTATCAGGACTTCCCCCTCCCTTCGCTAAACCGGGCGTAGGCAGGACTAGCGTGTAGCTCATCCGGCCCGCAGTCTGGGAATTTGACAGCCCTGGTATATAAAGTAAATAATACATAGAAGAATACTTGGCCCTTAAAAGTGAATTGTCCTGGACAGAAATCCAAAAGGTAAACATGCTGATAGTTAGGTACCTTGACATCCTTAGTTCGTATCTGCAAATTTTTGTAGTGCGGTTTTGTGTTGCAGTGGCTATGAGCAAGATGGAAGATTTTAGGTTACATTTCATGTGATTATCATGCTTGTTTCTATAGTCTTCATTTCACATGCTAAGGCATTCACAACATTTGTGACATTATTTGAAGTAGAGGATATATTCAATAGGTAGTACTGTTGGGCATGTCAGATTCTATTATAATGATGAATTATTGTGGATAAGTATTTGAAGGGCTGACTAAGAACCAGAAATATTGATCACTGTTGATATTCTTAAATTAACAAAGAAAGACCTGGCCTTCCCTTTCCTCCAAGTTTAATTAAAGCCAGAGCACCAGCAATGTTGCAGCTGATCTCTGTATGATGAAATAAGATAAGATTAGGCAACCATTTTCAGAAGTGAATTCAGTAAAACATAACACTAGGCAGAATTTTGATTACCCCCCAACCCCAAAAAGCTGGAAATGGATGTCCTGGTCACAATATGGACACATTAACAAACAATAGTAACTTAAAACGAAGAGCTGTTACATTGGTCTTGACTTTGTAGAAAAAATGAAGAAAAATGACATATTATTTAAAATGCAAAAACATTTTTTTACGGTTTTGTTCTCTCTTGTAAGTAGAATACAGTAAATGCAGTTTTAGCTTCCAGCATTTTTAAAATTATTTTTCAACAGATTATGTTTATAGAGCAAAGCATCCTAATTTTGTTTTCAAATTATTTCTTGACGTTCTGGTAGACAGATGCCCTGATACACTATTTTTATTCTGGCTGTTAAAAATAAACATTTTTTTCCCCATCTAAAATGTTAGCTATACTTTATCTCTGTAATTTTTATAGTAGCATTCGATATTGGCTTCTTTAAATTAACGAAGTGGAGATTTTAAGGCAGAGAGACATATCCAAACAATGCAAGAGGAGAAGTTTCAATAATTGCAGAGAGTCATGGAAAGTGAAATATTCAGAAATCATTACATAAACAAAAAGCAGAAGTATTCCTTAAGCCCTGGGAAAGGAGATAACTTTAGGAAAGATTTAGTCTGGCTCCTATAAGAAGGAGGTTAAGAAAAATCCAATCAGATTTGCCAAATTTTGTTAATATAGTCTCTTAATAAAGCTTATATATGGTTTTCTTAGGGAATCTGTTTCTGGGTGAAGACAACCTTAAAAGAGCTGACAGTGATCTCTTTTCACAAAATCATGTGTTGTTCATCTTTCTTTTCAGATATTGAGACAAGTGAAAAAATCCAGAAAAGTGGAATTCTCCCGGTGTTTGCAAGCCTATTGACTCCGCAGTCTTCCTGCACTGCAAAAGTAGCTAACGTCATAGCAGAAGTAGCCAAAAATGGTGAGGTTTTCCACAAAGCCTTTTTTGCTGGAACATCTTCAGTTTTGCAGCTCACGTTGTCAGTATGTTTTACTTCTTTTAAGTTTTCATTTTATGGATGTTTCCATTTCTTTCTCTCTCCACTATTTTTGTTTATTTATCATTATGTTATACTAGTAACTAGAGCCATCAAAAAGAACGTACTTTCAGAAATGTGTATTAGTTGCAAGAATTGAGCATGCATTAAAATACAAACAGCGGCTGAAAATGTCATGATAATGTGGGAAGTATTCCAATGATGACAAAGACAAGACTGTGCCCCAATGCACCTTAGAGATAAAGGATATGAGGTGGAATTGGTCATGGTTTTTGATGTCTTAAACCTAAGCAAGGCACATGTACCAGATTTTCATTTTTTTGTTCCAGTTCCAAAAGACGGGGCAATTGCATTGGTATTAATCACTGGCTTATTGCCAAAATGTAGCAGTACAATTCCTAGGAGTTCTCAGGGTCATAAAAAAATAAATTCACAACCTTATGCAAGCTGCATATTCATTACATTCTTTAAAATCTACCCTTTTATGGAAGGCGCACAAAGATTAGCATTTCATTTTGCATGCAGAGCACGTTAAACATTTATTGCTTTACAGACCCTACTCTACTGTCAAGGTATATACTCAAAGCCTAGCGAGTAATAATCATACTTCAGAATGAAAATTCCCCCAAGCTTTTTCAGGCAGTAAATTATTGTGAGTTGGATTCAGATTTAGCCATACCCAGACTCACGGAAAATAATGAGAGCAGCAGGATTTTCAGATATGAAGAAGGAATAAGAGATCCTCATTTTATCTAAACAGGAGAGTTTTGTGGTGCTTAAATTTTAAACTTCATCTTAAAACAACAGCTGTTTCAAAATAATCCTTAGGCCAGGGATCTGCAAAGTTGGCTCTTTTAAGACTGGTGGACTTTAACTCCCAGAGTTCCCCAGCCAACAAGTCTTTCATCTTAGTTGATATCAAATCAGTTTTATTAACAATCAAAGACCTGAGACCAGAACAAACAAAAACACTCAAGGAATATCTAGTTAAAAATTCTAGAATAAAATAATGAATAACAGATAAAATCTATATTAAAATCACAACTTGGCATCCAATTGGTCAGTTGCACATGTCTGGTAATAGTCTTTTATTGATCTTTGTTTCCCTTTCCATGGGTTGTAGAGTTTATGCGGAATCCATGTGTAGATGCTGGCTTGATTCCACCTTTGGTTCAGCTCTTAAACTGTAAAGATCAGGAAGTGCTTCTTCAAACGGGGCGTGCCTTGGGCAACATATGCTACGACAGCCGTAAGTCTTCAAATATCAATATGTTTATTCTTAAGCCATACATATACATTTTCTGTAGTGTTGTTGAGGGCCTTTGTGCAAATTTTCCTGAGATGTTTATTTGTTCGTTTGTTTGTTTTGTCAAATATGTATAAGGTAATAGATATAAGTATATACAAGATTGTGAATACATGAAATGGATACCAATAAATGGGGTTGTTAGGACAGGGATGGTAGGCACTTTGGTGCGCTTATGCACGCCCCTTACAGACCTCTTAGGAATGCGTGAGGTCAACAGTAGACAGTCTAAGGTTGTGGGGGTTTGGGGAAGAAACCACTGAGTCAGGTAACTTTAGCAAGTGTTGTCACAAATGAACTTATCCTAGATCAGGGGTCTCCAACCTTGGCCCCTTTAAGACTTGGGGACTTCAACTCCCAGAATTCTTCAGCCAGCAAAGAGACCTCTGTCCTAGATGACAGATTTTTTTTAATTGGTTTAAATGGAAGCAAGCAAGTCCTTGACAAATAGCTTAAGGATCTGAAGACAGAAGTATAGAAATTGTCTTGTGTGTTTACTTGCTTTAACAGTTTTCTGTAGTGGAAGACTTGCCAAATTTTATTTCTATGAATAAATCAGTAGAGTTATGTAATGCATTTTTACTCCCAACGCACGAAATAAAACTGGATGGAATTTGCCACAGTTACTGTAGGTTTCCACTAATCATTGTATGTGATGTTACAAAATACAAATCCAGGTTCTCATGTGTATTTCTGCATATGCTTTTGTTGTCATTTCTGGGTTTTTTTAGTGGAAGGTTCAGTTAGTTGTAATACATGGAGCAACAAAATCTTAAAATGGGATTTGATGAACTTTTGTTGCTTTACTATAATTTCTTCCCATGTGCTACGACTGCAAAAGAAAATTTACACCTAATGTTCAGTCTTAGGAGAAACATTGAAATTGAAGTTTTCAACAATGGGTCTATTATGTCTATGGACATAATACTGAAGGAGGATCTCAATGTAGTATAATCATCATAGTATCAATGTTTCTTTAGAAAATGACACATGAATTTATCTACTTCAATGCGACAACTATTAAAAATGCAAAGACAACCTGTTTGAGATATTAATATTTTATTAATATTGACAAGTCATAAACATCAACTTAGATAAATGGATTGTTTTTATTGAATTTTTAATGCTTTTAATATCCTGAAAAGTTAAAAAGATTATTGCTAGCTACTCAGATATATTTTCTGTTAATAATGACGAGGGGCTATTCATGTTATAAAATTTTAATATCAATCTCAAATTATATATGATCGATACGACCTCCATGCACCTTGAAATATGGTAAAATACATACTCTTTTAATGTCATTTCATCTCCAATTCAGCCTCACTATACCTTCATGTGCATAGACATTTACCACTTAGAATATAACCATGAATGCTAGTTTGGATGCTTTTAAAAAGAGCCAGTCATATATACAAAGGATGTGTTTCCACTGGTAATTTTAGAATCTTAAATAATATGCACTAAATATTAGTGGTAAATTTACAATCTCAAATAATACACCTGGGAAACCCAGAGCGGGGTGGAACCCATTACGAGGCGATGGCTTGTATGTATGTTGTCGCCAGGATGGGGAGTGGGGGCTATTATTTTATTTTATTTTTTATTTTTATATGACATTTTTATATTTATGTAAGCCACCTTAAATTGCCATCTGCGAGTAGGCGACAATATAAATTTTCTGGAGGGGAAAATGCCATTCCTTGGAAGTAAACAGGGCCGCCCTGGAATCACCGAAGGACTGGCTTGCAGTGCTTCTGCCAGCAAAAACAGATGGCGGACGCTGCCCTCCCGAGCTCCATTTTCACTTGCAGAGGGTTTGCAGGAGGCCATGGCAGCCTAAAATGGAGTTCAGGAGCCTGTTTTTGCTGGCAGAGCACTCGGTCCAGCACAGTTGCCCCTGACACAAATAACATTGAACTGGCCACACCCACCCAAGCCACATCCGCCCCCAAGGTCAAACACAACCCTGATGTGGCCCTCAATAAAATTGAGTTTGACACCCCTGGATTAGGGATATATCTTGCTGGAAGAAAGGAACCACAAAAAATACATGCTGAAATAATTTTATTATGAATGGAACAGGTTGGTATATACTTAGAAGGCCAAAATATAAAATTGTAACATCAGAACAAGAATAAAATTGCAGCTGATATTCAGTGTGTTTTAATATGTGGAATTATGTTTCATAATTGTATTTGTCCACAGATGAAACCAATGTTTCCTAATATATAAAAAGAAGCATATAGATTCTCTGACTTCAGAAATAATTTTTTTTACAAACATGGGCATGATATCTACATCTTTGTTCTTGGTTATTTTGTTGTTATTTGCTTTCTTGTTCTGATTATTATATACAACATATTGTGTGATAGTTATAGAGGCATATTTTAACTACCATTGTAGAGGCATATTTGGATATCAAATCATGATTATGATTATGACATCAAATGGTAATAGCAACAACAATAGCATTTAGATTCATGCACTGCTTCATAGTACTTTACAGCACTGTCTGAGCAGTTTACAATGTCAGCATATTGGCCCAACAATCTGGGTCCTCATTTTACCAACTTCAGAAGTGTGGAAGGCTCAGTCAACCTTGAGCCGTTGAGGATTGAGCTGTTGGCAGTGAGCTGAATTAGCCTGCAATAGTGCATTCTAACCACTGCGCCACCATGGCTCCTATAAAATAAACAGTGAATGCTTCAAGCAAATTATTATTTCCTTTTTTGTGCAAAATGAGAATAAGAAAAAATAGAAGTAGAGAGTTTTTGCCAAGCCTGAATTGGTTTATCTGCAATAATGTGTTCCAAGCATCATAAATGGGGTTAAATAACTTCAGTTACATTATTGTTAACATAAAAACTTTTCCTCAGTGGTTTTTTGTTAATAATAGTTGCTTTCTATATGATCCATAATAGCTCTGCTCATTCATCTCTAACGTGAGAGACCCCTTCATGAATGTCTAAAGTTTTAAAAGGGTTGGTATTCTATAACAATTAGAAGTTTGTTGATGTGATACATAGGAGCTAAAGCTACATTATGTTGTTATCAGGATATAGTGAGTTGACTGGCTGCTAAGAGTCCCCTTGGCGATTAATATTATTTTTCCTCTTTGCCAGGATAGCAATGAAATACTACATTAATTAAAATAGCATCATTTTTAATAGGGAAATTATAAAGAGGTTGTTCTTGGTCACAGCTTGATTTTAAATGTGGTAAATATATTGTCCCCTAGTGAATGAGGCAGCAAAATGCTGGAGATCACGTATTATTTATTTTTGAAATACATCTTCTACTGGCAATTCCAATAAAGAGCTTCTTGTTTATGTTGTATGATAAGAAAATGATTGTATACTTTTGTTTATCTTATCATTCCATTGCAACAATGGAAAGCAATAAAATGATCCCTTGCTCCAGCTACAAGAAAAAACAGAGATCTCTACCCATCACCCATTGGCTTAGCAAGTTATATGTCTGCAATGGTAGATTTCATGGCAGCAAGATAGTTAAATCAGTGGTGAATCCCTAGATGTCTGTCAAATAATCCAGTTTACTGCCTTAATTCCAGCTGTTAGTTATCATTGCTTTACTCTTACATGTATTCATCTTCAGCAATTTTAATTTAACGAAGCTACCAGTAAGCAGCTAATAATTCAGAATCTGGGTCAAAATGTGTTTGAGAAAGAGGAGATTATCTTCTTGTCTACTTCATGGCTCTTGGTATTCTTAAATCTGTTCAGATGTGGTAGATTCCCATAATTTGCAGTAAGGTACTGCAAACTGAGCAGATGTTTGCAGTAAGTAGAGTATGAAGAGCACCTAAAGAATTACAATACGTAAACCTGTCTGTAAAGCAAAATCCCATGAATGTTTTGAAGCAAGTTCAGAAATACAATAATTATGTCCTATTGCTTGAGACTGTCATAGAGAAAGAGAAACGACACGATGGCTCAGTGGCTGAGCTTGTTGACCAAAAAGGTTGTAGTTTGGTGGTTCGAATCCCTAGCGCCATGTAACAGAGTGAGCTCCTGTTACTTATCCCAGCTTCTGCCAACCTAGCAGTTCGAAAGCATGTAAAAATGCAAGTAGAAAAATAGGGACCCTCTTTAGTGGGAAGGTAACAGCATTCTGTGCGCTTTCAGCGTTTAGTCATGCGAGCCACATGACTATGGAGATGTCTTCGGGCAGCACTGAAACGGAGATGAGCACCGCCCTCTAGAGTCGGGAAGGACTAACACATATGTGTGAGGGGAACCTTTACCTTTATTTTAGAGAAAGAGAAGAAACTTCATCAAATTCAGTGATTTGCCTCACAGGCAAAAAAGCACATTGGGGAGAAAAATGTTTTCCACCAGTCAGGGCCACATAAATACTGTCCTCTAGTCTGTTTGCTGTCTTTTATATAATCTCTAAAAACCTGGCTTTTCAAAGTTAGTGCCAGGTAACGGTTGTATTCCAGAGGGTGGAGGCAGTGATAAAATGTCATGATTCTGGCATTCCACAAGATGGCATTGTTTTTAATGATGACACCCAAAGCCTGCCCATCCTGCATGATCATAGGACAAAAATTGGCTCATACATTTCTTTAGGGTTTATAGATCACCAGAACCTTACTTTGCATTCAGTAGCACATTGGTAACCAGTGCAGCTCATATAACAGAACTGTTAAATGGTTGTACAAAAATGTACTCCTGTTTGTGCTGACACATTTTGTTTAGCTGTATCATCTAACTGGATTTAAAGCTCCGTGTACAGTGCATTATATTAATCTGAATGAAAAGTAAATTAGGCATGGGTGACAGTGAGTGGGTGACAGTGAGAGTATGCTAGACTTGGAAAGGTGCAATTTGTGCCCTAGATATATTCGTGCAAAAGCCCTCCTGATCATGGTTGCCAGCTGCTCTTCCAGCAAGTGTCATAAGTTCAGGGAGACTTCCTAGTTTGCAGCAATTGCAATAAACCCATTGAAAACTACGGATGACAAATATTAAGGCACGCCTGATCTTTGAACAAGAGCCATTGAGTCCTGCTAGGGCTGATCCTAAGCCACTCCATCCAGACCTTAAATCCGTTAGGCACTAGGAAAATACATGAGTGACACTTGGTTCGTTAGGAGTTCAGGTAGACCTCTGAGTATCATCAGGACTTGATCTCCCCCTCTCCCCCCATAAAGGAGTATAGATAGAAGTTTTCAAATTTTAAGTTTATATATAGATAGGTTGTGAGTTTGAATAACAAAATTCAATTTAGTGCAATTAATTAAATTCATACCAGATCACATTTAATGGGAGCCAAAATTTAATTAATACAAAGTTAGCACAAGTGGGGTTGAGGCAAGTGTAGGCACAGTTGCCATTGGGGTTTTAGAGTCTAGTTGTCGTTTGCGCAATATGGAGAAAGGGAAGGTTCTGTCCAAGGAAAGCTCAAAAAAGAAGAGGCTCGTTTTGAAGTATTACATAGAATACAGGACAGAGTAGGTACATGTTGAATATATACCCTTAATATTATTTGAGTATTTAATTAAATATATAAAATTTATGTTTTAAATTTTTAATTGCCTACTGTTAAACCGTTATCCTTAGAACAGGGTGGAATTCAAAAATTTTAGCAACAGGTTCTCTGCCCGGTTGCTGGGTGGGTGTGGCCATGTTGGGCGTGGCCCACTTAGCCTCCTGCATCATGGTGTGAGGGAGTTTCCTTCCTCCCCAGGCTCCGGAGTGTTTTGTCTAGCCTCCAGGAGGGCAAAAACGGCCTCCCCTGGAGGCTGGAAATAGACCCATTTACAGAGGTCCGGAACTTCCGGAAGGCCCGTTCTTCACCTTCCCCAGACTCTGGAGGTTTTAGTTGAGCCTCCAGGATGGCAAAAACAGCCTCCCCTGGGCTCCAGAGGCCAGAAACATTTTTTGCCCTTGCAGAGTCTCTGCGTGGGCCCTGCACTTACCTGCATCCAAAACGGTTTGTGTGGAGACTCCTGGGAGGAGCAAGGTGGGCGGGGCCAGCCAGTCCTTACAACTACCGGTTCAAAAAACCAGATGTAAAATTAGCATCTAGTTAACCCAAACCGGTCGAATCCCCCCTGCCTTAGAAATGTGACTTCGCGTTTTGTAAATTACAATATTGTGACCAATTTGTGAATTTAGACCCATCAGCCTGACCTCAATACCAGGAAAGATTCTGGAAAAGATAATTAAACAACAAATAAGTGAACACCTAGAAGCAAACAAAGTAATAGCCAAAAGCCAACATGGGTTTGTCAAAAACAGATCATGCCAGACGAACCTAATTGCATTCTTTGACAAAGTAACAAAATCAGTGGACCAGAGGAATGCTGTTGATATAATTTACCTGGACTTCAGTAAGGCATTTGATAAAGTAGACCATAACCTACTATTAGATAAAGTAGAAAATTGTGGGTTAGACAGCACCACCAGCAAATGGATTCGCAACTGGCTGACCAACCGCACTCAACGTGTAGTCCTCAATGGAACGGCATCTACATGGAAGGAAGTATGCAGTGGAGTCCCCCAAGGCTCTGTTTTAGGCCCAGTACTCTTTAACATCTTCATCAACGATTTGGATGAGAGGATAAATGGAGAACTCATCAAATTTGCAGACGACACCAAGCTGGCAGGAATAGCCAACACTCCAGAAGATAGGCTTAAGATACAGAAGGATCTAGACAAACTTGAACATTGGGCACTATGTAATAAAATGAAATTCAATTGTGAAAAAAGTAAGGTCCTACATATAGGCAAGAAAAACAAAATGCACAAGTACAGTATAGGTGGTACCTTGCTCAATAGTAGCAACTGTGAGAGGGATCTAGGAATCCTAGTGGACAACCATTTAAATATGAGCCAGCAGTGTGCAGCAGCTGCCAAAAAAGCCAACACAGTTCTAGGCTGCATAAACAGAGGGATAGAATCTAGATCACATGAAGCGTTAATGCCACTGTATAGTGCCTTGGTAAGGCCACACTTGGAATACTGCATACAGTTTTGGTCGCCACGATGTAGAAAAGACGTGGAGACTCTGGAAAGAGTGCAGAGAAGAGCAACCAAGATGATTAGGGGACTGGAGACTAAAACATATGAAGAACGGCTGCAGGAGCTGGGTATGTCTAGTTTGATGAAGAGAAGGACCAGGGGAGACATGATAGCAGTGTTCCGATATCTCAGAGGGTGCCACAAAGAAGAGGGAGCCAAACTATTCTCCAAGGCACCTGGGGGCAGGACAAGAAGCAATGGGTGGAAACTAATCAAGGAGAGAAGCAACTTAGAACTAAGGAGAAATTTCCTGACAGTTAGAACAATTAACCTCTGGAACAGCTTGCCTCCAGAAGTTGTGAATGCCCCAACCCTGGAAGCCTTTAAAAAGATGTTAGATAGCCATTTGTCTGAAATGGTATAGGGTTCCTGCCCACGCAGGGGGTTGGACTAGAAGACCTACAAGGTCCCTTCCAACTCTGATATTGTATTGTATTGTATTGTAAATTCATTAGCGAATCCTACTTTTATAAAAATTTAAGTTATTCATAACGGCATCACTAAGACTTTAAATTATTTCAAGGGAAGACAAGTCTTGAGAGTAAGCGTGCATGTTTGATTAAAAATTAAAATTTAGACATTGCAATTGAATTGCTAAATCTTCTTACAGGAAAGATTAGACTGGCAAAGTAAAGTGTCCTTTGTCATCTCCACACTTAGTGGCTTCATGGGCGACCTTTGCTTTTTCCTTCTTGGTATAGAAATGGTTTATTATTGCCTCAAGGGTTTTATTTTTACTTCCCCATTTATCTTACAGCCTGAAATTTCCAGGTGATCTCCTTTCCAAATATTAATCAGATGCAACCTCACTTAGCTTTTCAAGTTCAGCCAGTGTAAGGGCAGCAGCCTTGTATGTATAAACACTATACTTTTATGCCTGGTTTTTCTTACCTAAACAGGACCATGCTACGTTTCACCTTTCGTTGTTTTTAATGAAAACATATTGAGAACAGTCGTGATGCAAACTGTCTGATGAGTGTTTGTTTGTTAGGTTTGCAGCCAGCAGAACATTGTGCTTTAAAAAAAAAAAATCTATACTGTAGTCTATTTCAAAAGGCAACAACACCTTCCAATTTATTACAGAAACTGGGAATGTTTTACGTGGGAGTTTACTTCACTGCTGACAAGGTAATAGACAAACAGAGAATAAGACAAAACAACATGTTCCAAACTTGTTTTGACTGGGATATGGTGGGTATATTTAGCAGGCAATTCTCCAGTGCTTCATGCATGGAGAAGAGAGAGACTGTAATTAGAATTGTGACACTCTGAATTTACAGTGTGGTTTGTCCTTCCTTAAAAGATGAAGACTGCTGGAATATAGTCACAGAATCAGCATTTCTGGCAGTTCCCCTCCTCCAAATTAATTCTGATTAATTTTAGATTAAGTGGATCCAAAAAGGCACAGGTGAGTTTTCTCACCCTCCAGTCTTGTAAATAAACAGTGTTGTGGGCAGATTTACTTCATATCACCTCATCAGCTTCTGCAAAGAGGAAGGGACTCAAGAGGCTAAAGGGAAGAGGGGGAAATTGGCCCTAAACAGCAATCTGTGTTATTTATAAGATCTCATAGAGTCCACCTAGCCTTTAGATGTCATATGCAGTTGATTTGTTTTTGTATATATTGTATGACAAGGAACAAAATTCTCTTGGTGCTTTACATACATCCCAGCAAATATCTGCATCAATAGTGGGATTCAAATTTTTTTACTACCAGTTCTGTGAGCATGGCCTGGTGGGCATGGCAGGGGAAGGATACTGTAAAATCTCCATTCCCTCCCCACTCCAGAGGAAGGTTACTGCAAAATCCCTATTTCCTCCCAATCAGGTGGGGCTCGGGAGGCAGAGAATAAATGGGGGCGAGGCCAGCCAGAGGTGGTATTTACCGATTTTCTGAACTACTCCAAATTTCCACTACCGGTTCTCGAGAACTGATCAGAGCCTGCTGAATACCACCTCTGATCTGCATCCTGTGTATCTTTTTTAAGCTTATTTTTACCTATACACAATTTGCATTGCAAGGAGTCCCTGAAAAATCAGTTCATTTATGGTAACAAAAATGTATGTGTATTTTGATGGTTCTAATTGCAGAATATTAGCGTAATATAAACTGTAGGAGTAAGGATTAGTTTCCTGGAATGCTTACTTGCTTGACAATTTTTTTTATCAAATTCTCTCTGCAGAATACTTAAGACAGTGCATAGGAAATTTTTATCTCCACACTACTGATCAATCTTTATAGCTTCCCTTTCAAAACATAGATTAGCTTGAGGCTCATCCCTGGATATATATTTTTTCTATTAAAAACCAACAACTGACAACATTCTGCCCCCCCCCCCCCCCAACAAAGTGTTTGCTGCAGTGAGATAAGGCTGAATCATTTGGTTTTGGGGCATTTCTTGTCCCACTTTATCGCAATAAAATCAGTATGTAGCATTTTGATATGGAAATGCCTTAAACATTATGATGAAAAAAGATTACATTTTGTTGCGCCCTTATGTATAATCAAATAAAACAGAAATCAGATGACCTTTTCTTTGTTCTAGAGCAGGGGTTCCCAAACTTGGCAACTTGAAGACTTGTGGACTTCAACTCCCAGAATTCTCCAGCCAGCAAAGCTGGCTGGAGAATTCTGGGAGTTGAAGTCCACAAGTCTTCAAGTTGCCAAGTTTGGGAACCCCTGCTCTAGAGAGTAAATGTGTGTGTATGTATGAACTATTTTTGTGCTGGACCTTATGTGTGTATCATATATCTCTTGTATCCAAAACTTTACTTCTAGGAAGGAAGGAAAGACAAAAGTACATGTGGATTTTGACAGCCTTGTTAAGCTATTTACCTTTCATAACAATTTTTGTGCACAATAATCATTGCAGAGATTCCTTTCATCCTGCTATATTTTTTTTCTTTTTTGCTAATGGGACTGTGTTAAATGAATTGCCTCGAGATTTTCTTTTGCAAGGCACTACTTTATTGTCTGGGAGAAGGGATGTTAATGTTCAACATATTGGCCCCTCCATTCATATTACAAAACAAATTAGAAACATTGTGATACATTACTTTTGATTATGTAAAAATGTTATAATACATTACTTTAGATTGTATGGTCCATAAAAACTTCAGCAATGGAATAATGTATAATTTATTTGGGTTATATGGTTCAAGCATAAATTATTACTTCTAAAAATGTTGCTACAATATGCTTCAACAGATAGAAGACTAACTTTGAGTCACTTGTATTCAGACAGCAAACGAGGATCAAGACCTATTTGAAGAACTCTTTGCGAAGTATATGGTACATGGAATTATTATGTTATGGCATAACTGCTAAACTGGAAAACATTAACTAATACCATTGGTCTGCTGCTAGATTTCTTTATACCATAGAACCGTGATGGCGAACCTGTGGCACAGGTGCCACAGGTGACACACAAAAACATTTCTTAGGTCACGCAAGGCATTGCCCTGTCAGCTCCAGAGCGCATGTGTGCGCTGGCAGCTGATTTAGACCTTCCTTTGAGGCCGTTTTTCGCTCTCTGGAGGCTTCAAGGAAGCTCCTGAAGCCTTTAGAGGAGGGGGGAGAGGTTGTTTTCACCCTCCCCAGGCTCCTAGAAAGCCTCTGGAGCTGGGGAGGGCGAAAAAAGCGTGCCAAAAACGGGGTCACGCACATAGCATTATGGGTGTGGCACGCCCATGCACGACCCCCCTACGCTCCCCTCGCTTTTGGCACGCGAGCCAAAAAAGTTTGCAATCACTGCCATAGAAGAAAGGATTGAGTAGGTAGCAAGCAAATGCAAGCCATTGTAAATAACATAGCTGATGAGACAAATAAAGCAAAAAACAACGCATTCTAAACTGTAACTTGCTTATCTTTTGGAAAACACAACAGTTTGAATCCGGATTTTGCTGAATACCAGAAAGATACCATGATCACTTGTCAAATGCCAAAAAATAGTTCTTACAGGACTACAAAGAAGTTCATGCAGTTCCTGACTAAAGTCATCTTCCAGAATGACCTATTTTGTTTCTGCACTGTGCTGTGACAGAGAGGGATATAAATAGTCTATTCCAGTGGTTCCCAACATTTTTTTTGGCCAGGCCCCATCTTTAAAATCCTGATGCCCCTCCCCTCTCCGTGACATGTAATTCTTACTTTACTCAAAAAATGAACTCTACTCACGTAGAGGAAGCCTAAAAGGCCATTAAGTTGGTTTAAACAAGGTTCAAATTGCCCACATTAAAAATCGAATTGCCCCCCTGTGGGGTGTGGGCCCCATGTTGGGAACCACTGATCTATTTCTTCTAGGGTCTTGAAGCCTGAATCCCAACCATCTTGTCAACCACTCTCCCTAAAGAGGGAAGGTTGGAAACTGGGTTGAAGTTGTTTAATATGGCTGAATTGAGGAACATCATCTTTCACGGCAATATACTACCACTTCCCGACTGGACTATTGTAACTCTCTCTACATGGGGCTCCCCTTGAGGTGCACTCGGAGACTTCAGCTAGTCCAGAATGCAGCCGCGCGAGCAATTATGGGAACCTTAAGGTTTACCCATGTAACACCGCTCTTGCGCGAGCTGCACTGGCTGCCTGTCGTCTTCCGGGTGCGCTTCAAGGTTTTAGTTATCATCTTCAAAGCGCTCCATGGCTCGGGACCTAGCTATTTGCAGGATCGGATCCTGCCTCATACATCCACACGGCCAATTCGCTCCCACAGAGAGGGACTTCTCCGGGTGCCGTCCACTAGACTTTGTCAGCGGGCGACGCCCAGGGGAAGGGCTCTCTCTGTGGCGGGCCCAGCTCTCTGGAACGACCTTCCCCCCGACATTAGAACAACTACGGACCTCCGCTCCTTCCGTCTAAAACTAAAAACATATTTGTTCTGCTTGGCCGGCCTAGGGTAGTCTCTCGTCTATGGGATTGTTAATAATTTTAGATAGGGATTTTAGTATTTTAATTGGTAATTTTTAGCGCAGGGATATATTTAATTTGTTTTTATCATGTGTATGTGTATTTATTGTTTTATTCGCCCTGTGCACCGCTCCGAGTCCCTTTGGGGAGAGGGAGCGGTCAACAAATTAAATTATTGATTGATTGATTGATTGATTGATTGATTCCTTCAAGGAGGAAGGTGGTAGAATTTTGTCCTTCCATAGAGAAGCATTAACTTCCTCCAGAATCTGGATGTAGCCCCCAACGCCACTGCTCTGCATACACAACTTTGACTGAGAATTTCTGGCAATGGTAGCTCATTCCCTGACCATCATGTACCTACTCATAATGTAATTTGATTGCTTCAACATGTTCTACATTTTGAAGGTAGCCCCAAAGTGGCAGTGGGTTCAGAAAACAGGGGCCAGACAGTTGGTAGAAGATATACACTTTGAGGGATCATTACTATTCTGCAGATGCTGCCTTTTGCTTTTTCTTTGGAAGTGGGTTTCCAAGACCACTTTGGAGTTCTGATTATAACCTATGCATCATAATGTCAGAATATATCAGGGGTCACCATATTAAACATGATCTGTCTGAACTTCTAGAGAAGGCTTTCTTAAGATCCCCCTGGAGTTAAGAGAAGTTTATATTAGAAAACAAACCTTCTCAGGATTGGATTTCTCATTATGAAATAGGCTGTCCCAGAAAGACTTCAGGATCTTTTCTACTGACAGTTCGATGTGCATTGAACAATCATTTTGTCTCAACAGGCTTTTGACCTTTTGTGAAGCCGTATGGCAATCATCTAGATTTAATGTTCTTTTTTTCAAACGTCGTTAATGTATTATTTTTTGTATGTTGATCAGAGTATTTTAAGTTGGGGAGGTGTATATATGTATGTATGTATGTATGTATGTATGTATGTATGTATGTATGTATGTAGTCAAATTCCATTAAAAACAGTCTTTGTCCTTTAGCTGCTAATCATTTAAACATGGATCATCTAATTCTGGTGATGAACATCATCCTCATCAGCATTTTTTCACATAACAGGCATCCAGGTTCAAGCAGCTGCTTTCCTGTGCATGTCCGCACACATGTGGTCCATCAGGGCTCCTTAAAGGAAGCAATATGTCAAAATATTTTACCTACAGATAAGTTTCTTTTTTTGCAGGAATTCTCTTCTTCTTGATTTACCTACCTGTTTTTTTTTATTGGCTAGGTGGATTTTGTAAAGTGTTAATATTATTTGGGTACAATTGACTTTCCAAAATCCAGAGATGCCCTGTGATATATCTCTGCTATAAAATAGGAGCTATGCAACGTGACCTAAGAAAAATATATGCCTTTCGGGAGATCCAATTCTTTATATTTTGTTTCCTTGTGTTGAAGAAATTCCCCTTCTTGACTCCCTACCTTCACAGTGCCTTTGAGATGTATTGATTAAGTTGTTGGATTGGCGCCAGGGTGACCCAGATTCTGCTCTCAGCTGTGGACTTCCTGGATCAGATCATATAATTTTCATTTAGCTAACAGACTGCTTCCGAGGGGGAAAAATGGGAGGAAGGTACTGTGACTCCAGACCATGAACAAAAACTCAGCATGTCAATCTAATAAATGAATATTTGCTCAGAAAAAAAGAACACAAACTGTTGCAACAGATAAGTGTTTTCCCAGGATGTTATAGTCTCTGAAGTTCTCCTAAGCATCTTTAACATGGACAAAATAATTATGCAAAATCCTGCTGAAACATTCTTGCACAACACACTTAACAACAGCACTAATAATCCAAGACCTTTGTTCTCTTTATGATTATTGTTATGTTTGGAACTCTTAAGTGCCTTTTTAATTTTATTTCTTAATTTGACTCTTTGTTTTACAGATGAGGGCAGAAGCGCAGTTGACCTTGCAGGTGGGGCACAGATTGTAATAGACCATTTAAGGTCACTGGGCACTAAAACAGATCCAGCCAATGAGAAGCTCTTGACTGTCTTTTGTGGCATGCTGGTGAACTATAGCAATGAGAATGGTAAACAAATATGCTAAAAAACTATCTTACCTATGCCTTTATCTATCTACACACCTATTAGAAAAAAATAAATGTAGGGTGTATAAATTGAAAAACAAAGGTGGGAGGCCAATAAATTTTATAAATAAATGAATAAAAAACCAAAAGAAATTACCTTGATTTTAAGTGAAATGGTGTTTTTGATTTTATTAATTAAATTACTGCAGCATTAATGTGTATCATCAAAATAGTCAATGCACACCTGTCCCAGTTCAGACTTCCATGTCCTTCTCTGAGTGCTGGGCTGTTTTTAGAAGAGTAGTTACTCCCGTTCTTTTTAATAGCTTGAGTTAATGGGAGAAAGATATGATAGTAGCTTCTAATTGCAAGGATAATGTACAAAGCCAAGTGAGCTCTTTGCTCGTGCAGTGGTTTGGCCAACGGTGATTGCCCTTCTACACGCTACCACCAACACAAAACGTGAGAAAGAACTTCCATGTTTAGGGTGGTGACTAGAGTTTTACCCCCCTTTAAAACTCTGCCTATGTTGCACTTAGATGCCAAACTTCATCAGCCTCAAAGTGTTAGATGAGCTGTGTTCAAATATAAGTTTTATTCATTCTTCCCTTCCCTGTTTATTGCTGCACAAAGATTTATACAGAGAGCCCCTGTTCCAGGCATACGGTTGCCGAGGGGGTGGTTTTTCAAAAGGCTTTTGTGCCAAAATTGGTACTTGAGAAGAAAAGAAATAAAGGACAGATATACATCTTCGATACTCTTTCTCAGTTTCATAGATGCCAGGAATCATTAAGAACCAGGTGAGCCTCTGGTTGGTGTCTATGTATTGGGAACTTGCTTATATGGAGATGCAAAGGTGAATATTTATAACAATACATTGTTTTCTCCTGAAGAAACTTATATCAAACTTCTATACCCTTTCTTGTAGGTGTCATCTGCTAATCTGCCATCTCTCACTCTGTGTTAACTCTTCTCATTCATGTTTCTTACCTGTAACATTGTTTCAATTTAAATGCGCATGCTGAAATAATTGACTGGATTTCCTTGAACTTTTCTTGAATAAGAGGGAGTCATTATTTCTAATTGATAGGTTGATTAGATGGCCCAAATGAATTTGCTTTCCATCTCATCCCAAACCTGAGGATGATCATTATATTCATTTCATTTAGTTATCTATGAGAGCTTTTCTGAATGGATTATAATAGAAATTCCCAAAGAAATAACAGTCCTTGCAATATAACGCTAAATGAACTACTAATTCCATCTGAGAAACACTTCAAAGAAAGTCCTCTAGTGGACGTCAAGTCTCTATATCAATTAGCATAATTAGAAAAGTCTACATTTGACTGTGTGTTTTCTTAATGTTTATGTGGCAAGGCACACTTAAAAAATGTGAGTCTGAAAATACTGCTCATGGTTTCTCCTTTTATTTGGGGTGCACTGTTTTATTTTGGTACAGTTATGTATTGGAACATTAGCAACCAATGTGACTTTCAAACTTGGAACCTTCTCCCATTTCTGCAGCAGCTCCACAATCTGGAAGCTCTGTCTAATCATCACCAGCTGTCCCTGGAGTCATATGTTATAACCATGGCAAAGAAGTAGAGCATGCACAATTATGGCTGGCATGACAGCTGTGATTCTTCCTGAACTGGTCAGATTTGGTAACAGCCATCCATGGTTATATCTAATCTTTTAAGCTGGTCATCTCAGAAGAAAGCTATTCATAGGGTGTCCTTTGAAATGTGTCTGGGATTTGCAATCGATGTGAAACAAAAACTAGACTCTACTAACCTGTACAAGATACAGGGATCCAAAAGGTTTGCACTGATTGTCCAGTGCTTCCTGAGCATAATTCAAAATAAATTTGGGTTTGTATTTCTATCAATATTTCAGGCCTTAAAAATCTTTGGGATCTGTATATGGACATGGCTGCAGGAGGATCCCTTCTTAAGATGCTTCATTGCCTATCTGGTGCAGAAGAATTTAGCAATACACTTGAGCTATTGAATGTACTACTTCAAGAGCTGAATTTGGTTCCCATTATCCCAGGATATAGAAAATACATGTTGCCTTGATTGTTTTATATTTTACCTTTTCAAAATTTCTCTTTGTTCTTTGAAATTTGAGATAAGCAAAAAAAGGGAAAGATAATCAGTGTTCTACTTTGATAATTATTTTATCTATGAAGGCTTATGACTTGTTAACCACTGTTTGAAAGCTGTTTCTAATGACAGCTTGAATTACATTGTAAGTGGAAGTCGATTGTGTAATATGATCTACTGAGTATTATTGAGATTCAAAACATTTATATAGAATGTGTATATTTAGTTATCCTTTGCTCATATTATTCTATTACTAATAATATTGTTCATATTATTCATATTATTCTAAGAGCCGTGATGGCACAGTGGTAAGAATGAAGTAGTGCAGGCTATTTCTGCTGACTGCTGTCTGTCTGCAATTTGGCAGTTCAAATCTCACAAGGCTCAAGGTTAACTCAGCCTTCCATCCTTCTGAGGAGGGTAAAATGAGAACCCAGATTGTTGGGGGCAATATGCTGACTTTGTCAACTGCTTAGACAGGGTTATAAATCACTGTGAAGTGGTATGTAAATCTAAGTGCTATTGCTATTACTTGATAACTTAAATACCCAAGTTACTGGTGTAGTAGCACAGGATAAACTTGGTGCAGGTAGTCCTCACATGCCACTTGTCTCATTCAGCAATCATTTGAAATTATGATGCTATAGAAAAAGTAGGCTTACAACCTATACTCAGAACTTGTGGCAGTTGTAGTATCCCCATAGTGATCATGTAGTGGGCACTTGGAATTTGGCATGTATTTATGATGACTGCAGTGGCTCTGGTCAGGTGATCAGTATTTGTGACCATCAGGGCTGACTTCTTCCAACAAGCAAAGGTCAGCATGGAAGTCAGTGTCAGAGTTCTTGCAAATCATAGTCACATGCTATTGTAATTAATGACCCATGGTGATTTGCTTGACTGCAGAGGAACTGATGCCTTACTTTAAATCCAACACGGTCATATTATATTTCACTTAACGATTGCATTACTTAGCGAAGGAATTGCTAGTCCTTTTTGTGCTTGTTAAGTGAGGATTGCTTACCTTTACAATAGTGTCTTAAATTGAATTTCACATTTTCTTTTGTGTCGAACATGAAGAATATGAAACCAGTGAAATTCAGAAGTGATCTCGGTTTGACTTTTTAATGAAACTTGACTTTAAAGTAATGCTGCATTTGTTTGACTGCTCACGTTATAGAATATATTTTATATTGCAGCAATATTTTGTATCACAGTGGAGACTTAATTCAGCTAATGAAGTCAGACTACTGGAACTTTAGAATACATAGATCCTATTTTAAGCAGTTACACTGCAATGCCCAGCTAATCTTAAAAAAATATAAGTAGTCTTGAACCTAGCTGTATTTGAATAGAAAAGCAGTAGAAAAATATTTGTATTGTCGATTAGACTTGGAATTTTTTTTAATCCAGTAAAAAAGTGATAGAAAACAGCTGTATTTAACAAAACACGGGTCTGTGCTTTTTTTGTATTTGCATTATTTCATTGCATAAAAGGTAAAGTTTGCACACAACATTTTTGACACAAATTTCATCACCCCTTTCCCTCCCTTCACCCCAATTTCTGCAAGTTGTAAATTGCCTTCCCTGGCAGTATGAAAACTGCCATAATATGAATTCCCTATTCATCCTGCTTGCTCTATATTATATTTTCTGCCATTTTGTTCTTTGTCATAGAACCATAATTTATGATCCCAAATTTACATGAAGCATTTCAAGTTAAAGGACAATGGATTTTGATTTACCTAAACGTGTAAAGAAGAAATGCAGTTATCTTTAAAATATACACTGTGGAGATTGTGTCCTTGCCTAAAATTATACTTTGTCAGCTTTTGTAATGGTGAGGTTTGTGGAAGACCTACTCATAAATAATCTCAGTGAATGGCTTTTCATTTTGATTTTCCAGATCTGAACCAAACATTTTAATCATGCTTGTGTTTGCCTGTTGTTGGCAAAAACTATCATTGCCATTCATTTTTTTTAATGAAAGTACTACTCTTCTTAAGCCAGATAATTTAAGGTGAGCCTATAATAGGAACACCTTTTTTTTTACAATACAGCTTGTATATGCCTTCTCAGAAGCAAGTTTCACTGACTTAACTATGAATTGTGTGAGCGCTATAGAAAGCTTCTGTCAGACAGAATTAATAAGAGATTATTATCTGAATTAGACTGATGTAAATGCAGGATTGAGTGCCAATTTTGTGTACTGGGTAAGGCAGGGGTGGGCAAACTTTGCAACTTTAAGTCTGAAGGACTTCAGCTCCCAGACTTCTCCAGCAAGCTTTGCTGGCTGGAGAATTCTGGGAGTGAAGTCCTTCAGACTTAAAGTTGCAAAGTTTGCCCAACCCTGGAGTAAGGCATCAGGCCAAAAACTAGGAAGCCATGATTTCTATGCCTACCTTAGGTACAAAGCCAGGTGTGTGAGTCCAGTCGCTTTGTCTCAGCTTTTGGAAGGGCTGCCACCATATCTGAAAAGCAAAAAAAAAAAACCCCACCTGCTGGAGGTTATCTACGCCACGGGTCTCCAACCCGGGCCACTTTAAGACTTGTGGACTTCAACTCCCAGAATTCCTCAGCCAGCTCGCTGAGGAATTCTGGGAGTTGAAGTCCTCAAGTTTTAAAGTGGCCCAGGTTGGAGATCCCTGGTCTAGGCAGTCTCCAAGAATCAGACCTGATTGAACAGAAGAAGAAAAAAATGCAATCTAAGTGTCAACAACATACTGTAGTTCTTGCTTGACTTTAAATCACTCTTTGAGTTTTTCAAAAGTTCAGGCCAGAAGCAAGCCAATTTGTTATATAGACCTTTTATTTTGTGTCTCTTCTAGATTCTTGAACTGCTCACTAGTTCAGGGATGTATAGTTTACGAGTAGTTAATGGTGGTGGTTTTTAATGTCCCATATATATCTATAATTTCAACTGGTTCAGAAAAAAGAAGCCACTTCAACATTTCTATTTATTGAAAAGGTAAGGCTGTCCAACATAAAACTGCTCACATTTTAATATAAGAAAATAATAAGAAAAGCTATATTATCCTAAACTGGTATTGCCCAGACATCTTGGACTATAATCTTTGTTTTAACTTTTTAAAATTTTGTAGTATATCTCAACTGATAATATCTACCAAAAATATGAAGCAAACATGTGTATGCTTCTAAATACTATAAATTTGCCAAACAGTAGCCTCACCCCTATGGTACAATATAAATTTTCTTATCTCCTATTTGATGAACTTTTTTCTTCAATGGCTTGCAATTTGTGCAGTGATTACTTGTTTGCCCATAAAAATATTTGCCTTTGCCGGAGGGTTGAATCCTACACTTAACTTGTCTATCACTCTTACCATCCATGACCATTGACCATATCCCAAATTGAAACCTAACATTATTTGCAGATTACAGTTTTTTTAATCCCAGCTACTGTTATTAAGAAAAAATTATGTGAGGGAAGACTGCTTTTGACATACTCATATAAGTATTAATTTTTTACTAAACAGAGTTTCTCATGCCTAATCAGGCCTTTCGGGTGCGCTTCAAGGTGTTGATAACCATCTTTAAAGCGCTGCATGGCACAGGGCCTAGTTATTTGCGGGACCATATCCTACCCCATACATCCCTTCGCCCGATTCGCTCCCATAGAGAGAGACTTCTCCGAGTGCCGTCCACCAGGCAGTGCCAGCTGGCAACGCCCAGGGGAAGGGCCTTCTCTGTGGCGGGCCCAACCCTCTGGAACGACCTACCCCCCGAACTTAGAACTATCACGGACCTCCGCTCCTTCCGCAAACATCTGAAGACATATTTCTTCCATCTTGCCGGCTTGGCCTAATCCGCACAATTAACTCTGTAGACTGAACTCTAAATTGTTTTCATTGGATCTTAATGGGTAAGAGTTTTAGGGAATTTTAGCACAGGGTATTTTGTATCTAATTGGCTTTTAGTATTTATTATTGCTATGTTTTATATTTCCTGTTTTAATTTCCTGTGCACCGCCCTGAGTCCCCTTGGGGAGAGAGGCGCGGTTATACAAATTTAATATATAATATAATATAAATTGTTTTCTTCAAAAAATATGTCATGATAGACAACAGATCTTTTTTATCGTAGGGTTGACGTGATTCTTATTCCATTGTGCTAAAGGTAGAGATGTAGTTATTTGAAATGCTGAGATACATTATTTTCAATAGTTTGAAAAGAGATTTGGAGACTCCTAAATAGAAATTTGCTGACGAGAGTTTTCATGTCACTAGAAGGCATAGTTCACCAAAACATGGAAATTGATACCTTGCTTGGTTTATTTGTGACAAAGTTCATCTTCCAAGGTTTTGGGAACATTTTTCACAATGTAATTAAAATTATATTAAAACTAACGTTATTAGATAACAATGCTGAGAGGTAATTTCTCTCATGCATAAAACCCTTTCTTTCCGTGATAGCTCTGAATGCTAAGCAGACATCTGAAGAACAAGGAAGAATAATAAGTGTATTTGTACAATTGAAGTTGCCTCAATGACATGTTGCTGTACTGGACAATAATTAAGGAGCCAGTTATTGGAAGTGATACTGCAAAGTGAAACTCTGTAACTTAAGGGTGTTTGTCTTTTTTGCTTGTTTGTCTTATCTTTAGATACTCTGCAATCTCAGCTCATCAACATGGGAGTTATCCCTACTCTAGTGAAGTTGTTGGGCATCCATTGCCAAAATTCGGCTTTGACTGAAATGTGCCTTGTTGCGTTTGGAAATCTAGCAGAACTTGGTAAGTTTTTGCAATTGCAACATTTTAAGTATGTTTAATGGGGGTGTTTCAGCAGGAAAAATAGTGCTGCTATTGTCAATTGTGTGTTTCTCTAGCAATCCCATTTAATATTTTTTTATTGCTTCCTTGCTTCTGACACTGCTCCTCTAATTCACCGTTCAATAACAATATTGTAAACTGAATAAGAGAACAATGTCCTCAAGAAAAAGCTGCAGTGCAGATTCGTGCAGTTGGGAATTTACATGTTTGCACAATCATATAAAGTACTTAGAAGGGTATTGCTTGCAAGAATAGAATGAGACAGTTATCAACCTTCTCCAATCAATAGACTAATGTTTGATAGAAAAAATTAATCAAGGAGGAAACTAGAAACAAAAAAACATTTCAGAGTATTGCAATGCGCAAGGGGATCAAATTCCTCACTGTTACTTGTTGCGTGGAGTCACAGTCTGTGTGATGAAAAAGAAATTGCTTATGAAATTTCTTTCAAAGGAAATTTTTTTGAGGAAATTAAACTCTGATATCTCTGCATTTATTAGATTGCAGGGCACAGATGTCTCCCTTGCTTTGTAATTATCTCTGTGGTTGGCAACATTCTTGACTTCCTCATTCATAGCAAAATGGTAGCCAGTGTGGTGCAGTGTTTAAGATACTGATTTGGGAATGAGAAGATCCAGCTCAGAGTCTGACCCTTAAGCATCAGAATGAGTTACTTGCTCCCCACTCAGCCTTCCTGATTGGAGAGGTGTTGTAAGGATAAAAATGAGGGAGTTCCCCATGTAAATTGTAATATGAGTCTAACAAATAAATTCTATTGCTCAAATCGTTCCCTTTGCTTCAGTCACCTTCTGTCTAGGCCTTAAAAATTTTAGTCCACTAAATATTAACACCATCTAATATTTGCCAATTTACCTTGGTTGTCTTATCATCCTAAAAGGTTTGTGAGAGATGAGTAAGCCCAAAAATTGCCTCTGTGCCTTGGGTTACCAGACAAAGCAGTCCGAGCAGAAGACCTACAGTAGAATTTGCTTTTTTGAAACAAGAAATTTCACCAGTTTATAGTCATGGAAATACTAAGGCAGAAGACTTGACCTTTAATTTTAGCATTTGGTGATCTAATACAGCCACTGGATAGTTTTCCTTATTTATCTGAAGGCAGCCAAAGGCTAATTTGCTATGTCTGTGGGTATAATCATCTTTCACTGGGTGCAGTTTCAAACAATCGTTAATAATTCAGGTCACCAGGTCTTAAATTTCCTAGTCATTTTTCTTTTCATTTAGTGACAGTTTTAAGAAGAGGGGTGTATTATTCCTGACAGTATAGTCAGTTAGCTCCATTAATCACTGCATTGTGCGACCTCTTTAAGAAACTGAAAAGAAAATAATTCTGTCCTTTGATTGTTGTTCTTTGTGCACTGAGCTTCTTGCTTTTTAATTGCACAGAATCAAGTAAAGAACAGTTTGCCTACACAAATATTGCAGAAGAACTTGTGAAGCTCTTTAAAAAGCAAATAGAACATGATAAGAAGGAGATGATATTTGAAGTTTTGGCTCCCTTGGCTGAAAATGGTGAGAATTTTGAGTACCAGCTGTGATTTACTGACATTTGCCTAAATTTTACGTCTTGTTTGTGAAGCTGGTGGTGAGGCATCTCATTATGGAAGCTGGAACAGCCTCTATTTATTTAGCTGCATATGAATGTGCATACATAGATACACATAGAAAAAAAGCATGGATATAACATTTGGCATGCAGTGGGAATGATTTTTGTTATAGTTACGTATTTGAGACTGAAAGAACTCTTAAACTTAAATTTGTAGGGCTTGCTTTATCTTAAATTTAGGAGGTTGGATGAAATCAGTTCTTACGATACAATTTAATCTTACCAAGTTGTGTAGGACTGAAATCTTACTTATTCATTAATCCCTTTTATTTACTTTGTTGATGAATACATTTATTTGCAGAAAAGATTGAAAACTAAAACAGTGCAATTGAGCACGTATAAAAGCTTGCTCTCATAATTTTTATGTATTTCTATTGAAGAAAAAAAATCTACACTATGATGTAGTTGTAGTTTAACATATTATGTACCATACATGGTTGTAAGAATCAGAATGTTGTCCATACATTTGAACAAATGTATTTCTGATATCTTCAAATAGTTGAGGAAGCAGAAATTAGATGAAGATTTAGTGGGCAGAAGCTGCAAGAAGACAGACTTTGGTTAAATATTATAACAGTTTTCATCTATAAAACTATTCAGAAAGAGCCACCTATTACTAAAAGTGATAATGCACTTTTCCTGTCTGTGGATCTTCAAGCTGAAGGTTTTTTTTTTAAAAGTCACCTAATGAAAACATTCAGCATTTACTGTATAAAACAAGGAGTTTCCCAAAGAGGTACCAGATTTCTTCTGGATCTTTGGTTCTATGACAGAGACCACAAATTAGTGATATGGATGATTGATTGATTGATTGATTGATTGATTGATTGATTGATTGATTGATTGATTGATTGATTGATTTTAAAGACTTTTATAGCCATAGTAAACAACAGTTATAAGCAGTATAGTTTATTGCAAACCCTGAGTAGCTCACAAAAATAAAAAAACAACTAACTTTCCCTTACATCAGAAATGTTAGGAATGTAATCCGAACATTGGGTTGGCAATATATAAACCACAATTGCAATACTGTATCTGTAACTTTAACTACTGCAGTAAATGTGATTGGCTGTTGTTTCCTCAATCGGCCATAAGAAGGAGCCAGAATCACTATTAGATGCTGATCCTTACATGATGGCTGTTGTCTATGTCGGGTACTGATCAGCATGTATAACTGTGAGTTATGCAACTGTTAGCCAACTTTGAGTACTAGACTGTTTATATAATTCAGGACTACTGCTCACTTGTTTATGAAGAAGTTTCTATCGCTTTATTTTTCTACAAAAGTAAACATCTATTGGTTTTACAATTCAGTGTCTGTGACTGCTAGTGTGGGTGTTCAGCAACATCTCTCTCGCTACATTTCGCTATGTACTTTCAGTCTCCTAATGGGGATTTCCCTAACAAGAATAAGAACTCAATAAAAGCTTGATCACTGTATAAACGAACAAAAGTTGTGATTTGATGTTAATGCCTTATTTTACTGCAACAAAGAGAGTTGAAGTCAATGCTTCTTTTTCTTTTTTTTCTTACCCTTCCTCACTTTTCTTCCCACTCTTCCTCCCCACCGTTTTCCTGTTTACTTTTGTATTTTGTATCTTATTTTATGTTATAACTCAATAAAAATGCTAAACTGAGAAAAAACGTGATCACTGTATGATGACAGTGGACAGCCTTAGGCTCCATAGCTCTATATGGGCACCTACTCCTCATCTGTGCATCCCAGATTCCTCTCCTACCACAATTGCCAGTAATATAGTATGAGATGAAACATTTAAATAAAAGGACTAAAATTGGCTTTATATTTTTAAAAAGTTAGTACTGAAAAGTTTTAAATTCCTCTTCTATTCCCAGAAAAATAGCTTCTGTGCTCCCAAGGCTTCCTGTTACACAGAGCAGAAGTTGGTGAATTTATTTTAAGGTTGTTCTTTCTTGAACAGTATGACTGATGGGAGCTCAGTGAGCCAAATAGAACAGGGCGGGAGGATTACTTGCTTGATATTGATTTCTCAGATACTTGACATTCGGTACTTGTATCTATAGAAAGTAGGAAGATGCTCAGAACATCTGCTTCTGTTTGTATTAGCATAATTCACCCTTTGCATTATTAAGAAGTATGTTGCTTAAAAAACAATAATCTTGTTATTTTGAAAAGTCTCCCGCAAAGCATTTAACCAAAAAATAAATTCTACAATTACTTGTGAGAATCTTATGCAACTGATTGGGCCCACTGTGCCTGTTTGTTGGTAATGATCCATGTGTGTGTATGTGCATATACATACATACATACATCTATCTTTGTATCTGGAGATAGATATAGAGACAGGTCTTGGACAAAACCCGGAGCACATAGAAGTACATCAACAAAATGACAGCCAAAGATTGCTGCTGAGAGAATGCAACATCAGGGAGGTAAATCAAACAGAGGAAGTGCCTTGGCAAGATAACACCCTGCATGGAATGGACCAATAAAAGATAGCTGAAGTGGCAGGCATTGAGAAATATTGCCAGTGGCTGGAAATGGCTAGACGAAAAGGCACCGCTGAAGCACTTCTCATAGCAGCACAAGAACAGGCACTAAATGTCAAATCCATAGAAGCAGGAATCTACCACACTAGGCAGAACTGAAGGTACAGACATCTACCACACTAGGCATCTACCACACTAGGCAGAACTGAAGGTACAGACATAGTTTATCACAGTGTTGGCGAACCTTTTTGGCACTGAATGCCGAAATGGGAGCGTGGGGATGGGACGGGACTAGAAGAGCAGTTCCCTGGCATGCAGCGCTAGGAACAATTAAGATTTTGTGTAGAACCCTCAAATTCCCAGGCTTTTGATAGTGGACCTTAGATTGCGGAAGACACATACCACCCATAGGGGGGGAAAGAAAATTTTTTATCTATTCATTCATTCTTCATTCCAACTATTCCTTTTGTTGTTAAAGACCTTTTAACAGCACCCAAGTAAACTAAATTAATAAATAGTGTCTGTACCGATATTATAGTAAAACATGTTGTTTCATGAGGATGTTGTGGTTTTGCCGTTCATCATTTAGATATCATTAAACTGCAGCTGGTTGACGCAGGCCTTGTAGAGTGTTTACTTGAAATCGTCCAAAAGACTGTAGATAGTGACAAAGAAGATGACATTACTGAGCTTAAAACGGCTTCTGATCTCATGGTCCTTCTACTTTTGGGAGGTAAGTTTGATGTGGATCACTCTGTCCCATATTAGTTGTAGGTCACTTAATACAGGGATGTCCAAACTGGGGAACTTTAAGACTTGTGGACTTCAACTCCCAGAATTCCCCAGCCAGCTATTCTGGGAGTTGAAGTCCACAAGTCTTAAAGTTCCCAAGTTTGGACATCCCTGACTTAATACATTGCATTTGGGCCGGGGGTGGGGGGGGTTTATGTGAATGCAGAGAAGCCAAAAAATATGAAAACATTTTTTCCACCCTGAAAAAACAGCAACACACGGGCTCACTTTTTTCCCCCATAAACAATTGGACATAAACAAGTTCTTTTCAAAACCCTTTTCTTGATATGAGGGCTAATTCTGTTGGTTTTATTCACGTTCGTGAAAATTATAGTTAATAAGATTTTCTATTTTTAAAAAATGCTGGACTTCTACCAAGCATAATGAAAAATAGAAATAGGGTGCATTTAGAAGATTAAATATGCACATGCTTAAAGAAATCTATCTGAAAGACAATATTTCTAGGTTTAAGAGTGTGGCCACCTTTTTTTTTTACATTCGCCACAATGTGAAAAAGATGTGGAGCCTCTAGAAAGAGTGCAGAGAAGAGCAACAAAGAGGATTAGGGGACTGGAGGCTAAAACATATGAAGAACGGTTGCAGGAACTGGGTATGTCTAGCTTAATGAAAAGAAGGACTAGGGGAGACATGATAGCAGTGTTCCAATATCTCAGGGGCAAAGAAGAGGGAGTCAAGCTATTCTCCAAAGCATCTTGAGGGCAGGACAAGAAGCAATGGGTGGAAACTAAACAAGGAGAGAAGCAACTGAGAACTAAGGATAAATTTCCTGACAGACAGAACAAATAATCAGTGGAACTGATTGCCTCCAGAAGTTGTGAATTCTCCAACATTGGAAGTTTTTAAGAAGATGTTAGATAACCATTTGTCTGAAGCGGTGTAGGGTTTCCTGCCTAAGCAGAGGTTTGGACTAGAAGACCTCCAAGGTCCCTTCCAACTCTGTTGTTCTATTCTATTCTTATGTTGCTAGCTTGGAAAAAGAAGTGGAAGTAGCTTGTCTTGATATAACTGTGCAGTAGAGCAGATGCAAGATCCCAAAAGCAATGTCTGGTTTATATATGAGAACTTAGAAATGAACCGCAGGCAATGCATATAAGAAGTAGCATCGTTAGGGTTTTTTCCCCTCTTTCTGACTTCATATGCCTTTCCTTACAGATGAATCAATGCAAAAATTATTTGAAGGAGGAAAAGGCAGTGTGTTCCAGAGAGTGCTTTTATGGATCCCTTCTAATAGCCATCAACTTCAACTCGCAGGAGCATTGGCAGTTGCAAATTTTGCCAGAAACGGTGAGAATACTGATGGTTAAAATTAAAGAGCAATTGTGTTGCTTTGTGTATTTGTGTATCTGGCTACATTTAAAGGAGTTGAATACCATCCAAAAAAAGGTTTGTTTTCCTACCTTAGAACCTACGCAACACATGATGAAATGTGAAGTCTTCTAAATATAAATTGAGTGGTGAAATGGTACCGCGAAATAAAGGAGCAGGCAGAATGCCAGTTGAAATTTTGCTTTCAGGACATGTTTTATTAAAAGTACTTTAATGTTTTAGATGGAGAACAATCTATTTCCACTCAGTGCCGCATTTAGCCTGTGAATGGCATGCTAGGAACGGTAGTTCAAATGCAGTCAATAAATGTGAAATGAGTTCATAATATTACAATGATTGCTCAGGTGGATTTAATAATTGTTCTTTTCTACTGGTTGCCCCTGACTGGATGGCAACTGAATGGAAGAAGAAGGAAGTAACTTAAAGCTTTCTGAAAACACAAAGATTGTACATTTTTGGTTGAAAGAGAGAAGGAAATATATTTTCACTAAAGAAGATAACTTCCAGAAACCAAGCTATGCACAGGCGGGGTGGGATTGGCTATGTATTTAAAGAAGTAACATCTGGACAAAAAAGTCATTTGAAAAATAAGTGTGTATGCAGATTTAAAGAGGTGCTAAATAAGAACATAGAATACTATTCCAAAAATTGCTTGGTTTTTCAAAGTTTCTCTCTTCTTTGAAAGAGTCTTCAATTTTTCTACCTCATTGATAGAACAAATTGAGGATTTGTTTCCATTTTTTCTTGGAGATATTGAACTTATTGCGGCAGATTTCTAGTTCTTCCTGTTATACCTATTTCCCTCCTTCCAATGTTTCCCCATCTGAAAAAGCTGATGAGCAAAGTTCTAAATGTAAAATCTTTGGGTGTAAATCTATTTAGATTTAATGGAGGGATAGAAAAAAGATTGCAAACCTATTTAAGCTTAACAATGTATAAAATTATACTTTAAATTACACGCTGTCCTGCCATTGGATAAATTGATGGCACAAAAATGGTACTTAGATAAAGAAACCTGAATTGATGATGGTTTCCTTCGTCTGCAGATGGAAATTGTATCCATATGGTGGATAATGGTATTGTCCAGAAACTGATGGACTTATTGGACAGGCACGTGGAAGATGGAAATGTCACTGTGCAACATGCAGCACTAAGTGCGCTCCGAAATCTTGCAATTCCTGGTAAGCACATTACAGCAACATTCTCAGTGATTCCAAAGTTAGTGGGACGATACTTTGCTCTATAAATACCATGTTTGCCATCTGTATCTATTTACTGAAAAGAAAATACCACCTTGTTTTTGCAGCTTATTTATTCTTCACGGTTTAAATGTTATCTTCGTTTTTCTAATAGTTATACAATAATGAAATCAAAGAATTACAGTGTGGAGAATAGTACTTACAAGTTAATACCTTTAGGAATCCGGTAGTCACCTTGTATATTGCAACAACTCGCAGGAGACCAAACTAGCAGTGCCAACAGAACTGACAGATGCCAGATTGGAAAAGGTTGAGCTTAGGTATTACTTTTCATCTTCTGTGTTTGCATTTGTAAAACAATAAAAATGTTGTCTGACCTCAGTGTTGACAATGTTTTACAAAGATAAGTATATAGATAGTTAAGATTAAAACATAAAGTATAGGAATATATAAACACAAACCCCAACAAGAGCTAATATAATAATCTCTGGCAAGAGGACATCACTTCCCAAATACCTTCTGGAAGATCTACAGAATATTTTAGGCTTCTTCCAGACAGCAACAAAATGAGAACCAGCATAATTTCCGTAAGTGGAAATTATGCTGGTTTTATTGTTTTCCAGAAGAAGACTAAAATGTACTGTAGATCTTACTGTAGAGGAAAACAGCACCTCTGACCCTCGACCTTCCTCACTTCCTTAAATTGAGAATCATCATCAGCTTTCCTGTCAAGACTGAATTGACCAGGCTGATTGTAACAGGAAAATAGCAATAGCATTTATATACCGCTTCACAGTGCTTTACAGCCTTCTTTTAAGCAGTTTACAGAGTTAGCATATTGGCCCCAACAATCTGGGTCCTCATTTTACCCACCAGCTCAAGGTTGAGTCAACCGTGAGACGGTGAGAATTGAACTGCCAAATTGCAAGCAGTCAGCAGACGTAGCCTGCAGTAGTGCATTCTAACCACTGCACTCCTGTGGATAATGTGGCACCAAGCTTTGGAGGACTTTGTAAGTTAGCACCAGCATTTTAAACTGCATCTGGAAATCTATTGGTAACCTGTGCTGGCCCATAGCAGAGGTGTAATGTACTCCCGCTTGTGAACCTGCTCCTTCAGGAATAGTAATTTCCTATTGGGAGACATCAGTTGAAGACCCAGAAAGATCCTGATGAAGAAACAGTAACTCATCTTTCTAAGTTTCCCTTATCCAAACCCTCTCAGCATGCAGGGGCCAAGAGAGAACTTCAATGGCATCAACATATTTTGAATACAGCAGGGAAATGCCAGATAATTACTAAATATTTGCTGTTCTTATTGATATATGATATAAACTGATGCATTATGATATATTATGGTGTTGTTTCCCTAGTTAGTGTTTAATGCATTGCGTGAACTCAGCCAATTGCAGTTTATTCAGTAAATTACAGTTAACCAAACTAAGGTAAAGGTAAAGGTTTCCTTCGCACATCTGTGCTAGTCGTTCCCAACTCTAGGGGGCGGTGCTTATCTCCGTTTCAAAGCCAAAGAGCCAGCGCTGTCCAAAGACATCTACATAGTCATGTGGCCAGCATGACTAAACGCCCAAGGCACACGGAACACTGTTACCTTCCCACCAAAGGTGGTTCCTATTTTTCTACTCGCATTTTTACATGCTTTCTTATATTGAAAAAGTTTTATTGGTTTTACAATTTTTCATTGGGGTAGGATAAGAGATACAAAGAAATTTTGAGAGCTTTCGCATCAAAGTCGTCGGCCCTTCCGGAGCTTCATAATAAATCATTAACAAAAAACATTTTTCATAATACTACAAAGTGAAAAACAAGTACATATTTCTAAGTTCTCAATTCAATGCTGTCAAGTCATTTGCAAAAATCCAGATACACATGTTATACAATATTACTCAAAAAATCAAGGCAAAGTTATTTTTTAGATCTAAGTCTCTTGGCAATTGTGTCTTCTGTCCCTCCTTCCAGGCTCCCAGCGGGCGGGGCCGTGCCCCCCCTGCCCCCCCTGGATCTTCCCCCAGGACAGAGGAATGTTTTTTAAGAAAGGCTTCTGCCTCAGCAACTGTTTTAATCCTCACTCTTCCTCCTTCCCAGAACACCAGCATCCCTTCGGGCATCACCCACTTGAACCAGATCCCGTGATCAAACAATTTTCTAGACAAGAAGGAAAATTTCCTTCTCGCTTCTCTAATCTTTCTTGGAATCTGCTTCAAGATGGCAACCTCCTTTTGTTGGTAAATTAACGGTCCTCCTCTTTGCACCTTCAAGATTTCCTCTCTGGTTGACCTTCTAACAAATTTAACATGTATCTCTCTGGGTACTTCATTTATCCTGGCATATGCAGAGTTTATTCTGTAGGCTAGGTCAATGTCCCCTCTGATCTCATCCTTAGGTTTATGTAAATAATCTGCTAAAATTGTGCTCATGAGTTCAGGGAGACATTCACCAGATTCCTCAGAAACGTTCTGAAATCTCAAAAAATATGTCAGACTTTCCATATCAATCCTAGACACATGCCCATTTATTTCTACAACCTCATTAGTAACATTTTTAATCTCTCCCTTAGCCCCAGCCAGCCCCCCTTCCAACTCTTCATTCTTCTGTGTGTTATCCAGCACTTGTTTCCGTGTGTCCAGTAGCTCCTTTTTGAAGTTGATATTTTCTTCTCTCTGGGCCTTGATTTCTTGCACCAAAGTTTGTATAACTGATTCAAGAGAAGCCATCCTTAGTTCTAAGCCTGCCAGTTCTGATTTCTGTGCCATAGTTAGCTGTTAAAGTTAATGCCACTAAAATGGCGTTTTTTGGGTGGGGCCGTTGAGGCAAATCAGGAGCTGAAAGTTCAAATCAGGATTGTGAAAAGTTCAGGAACCAAAAGAGAAACAGTTTTCCAGATCAATAATTCTAATAACGAAGGCACTCCAGAAAAGAAATCTCATAATCCAAAAAAATTCTTCTTCAATAACAAGAGGAAGTCCAAATCACAAAGCGATGCTGGAAATTTTCCATAAGTAAAATAGTCATTCAGGGACAAAGAGAAGCCATTTTCCACTGCCCAGACTCAGAGGCAGAAGGAGAGAGTGGTAAAAAAAAAATGTTTCAAGTCAGCCAGACCTAGATACTTTGTTTCAAAGACAAACCGCAGATCACTTTCCCTTGTTTCAAACAGGGCGGATTAAAGATATCCGCTTCCTCGCAGCGAGGAGCCATTCTTAAGTGCCGCTTTAGTCCGAGGGGGGGTTTAACAAGCAGACACCCCCTTCCAAGTTCTTTCAGCCTAGGCTGACAGCAAAAAAAATGTTTAAAACCACTCACTTTCCCCCTCGCAGCCGAAGCCCCGGGAAGCCTTCCGACTCAGACGGCCAGCTCTCTCCATGTTCTCAAAACGATGCCGCCCACCATTGGCGAAGGGGAAACCCCCCGCAGCATGTCCTCCTCCACCTAAGCCGAAGACAAGGGTCGCTTCCCAGCTGCCGCTGGGGGAGGGCGACCCAGGCAAGCCGGCTTTACGGAAGACCCCCAAAAACGGGGCGTCTCGCCCCCGTGGGGGGGCAGGAAAAGAAACAAAGCGGCGAGCGAACCCTAGGCTCGCCCGTCGCCGCTGGAGCCGGAACCGGAAGACCTACATGCTTTCAAACTGCTAGGTTGGCAGAAGCTGGGACAAGTAACAGGAGCTCACTCTGTTATGTGGCGCAAGGGATTCGAACCGCTGAACTGCCGACCTTTCTGATCAACAAGCTTCTGCGTCTTAGCACAGAATTGATTCCAGGAACTAGTATGTTTATTTGATAATTAACCAGATATAATAAGGAATAAGGGTTCTTTCAGGGTTTTTCTCTCTCTTATGCTACCCTAATGTTTTTATTCTCAGATTCTTCTTATTTAGCTCTGAGGGATTATGTAATTTCTAGGATTATTTTTATACTTTCTAGGGAACCTTAAAGGCTGTTTGAATGCCAGGCACATAAGCAAATATTTTGTTCATATTTTGTTTTCGATCTTCACTGCACTTAACACGGTTTTTTCAAAACAGCAAGATACTGAGAAGAAATGTAAATGCAATATTAAACTGCCTTCTTAAAAAACAAACATATGCTTTAATTCTAAAAACTCTCCACCAGAACAAGCACTGTTGAGCAGCATCTTGTTAGTCTGTATTTTAAATGCCAGTTCACTTCTCACTTTTAATTACAATGCACTATGAAGCCGTGTCTGTCTCCTGCTTTGCACATGGGGGTGGGATCCTGTGCAAAGATGGAACAGGTGTGGTTACCATGAGTAGAGGAAGAGAGGCACTGTGAGGCAGGGGGGAAGAAGCACAGAGTCTTCACAGTATCATCTGCGTTGTAATTGCAAAATTTAGCTCATAATGTAAATATGGCACGTAGAACAAACTGGATTCTTGTCCACAAACTGGATTTTTTGCACACATTTAATTATTCCAACAGAAGCTGACATACAGTATACCGCAGTTTCCTATGGATTTACGTATTTGTTACATTTATTTGCTGCCTGTCTTAACATGTGGCTACTCTGGGCCAGGAGTCTCCAAACTTGGCAACTTTAAACTTGGAGGACTTCAACTCCCAGAATTCTCTAGCCAACAGTTGAAGTCCTCCAGGCTTAAAGTTGGCAAGGTTGGAGACCCCTGCTCTAGGCAGCTTACAATGAAAAAGTAGAAATGAAAAAGAAGTGTAAACACTATTATTCATATTGACAGTAGGAGTTTTGAACATAAAAGATAAGGCAAGATGAAGATATAAAAGAAATGAAAATTAAAAAAGAAGAATATAAATTGCAAGCATTTGCAGATGACCTGGTATTTATTATGGAAGACCCAATAGAAACAGGTCCAAAACTACTAGAACAAATAGAAGAGTATCAAGAGTGGCAGGATTGAAAATTAATAAAGATAAAACAAGAAGAAGTGTAAACATAACAGCAAAGCCAGCTGGGGAATTCTGGGAGTTTAAATCCTCCAGGCTTAAAGTTGCCAAAGTTGGAGACCCCCCTGGACTAGGCAGCTTACAATGAAAAGGAGAAATGAAAAAGAAGTGTAAACATAAGAGTAGTAGAGCAATGGATAGAGCAATAGAATAAACAATGAAAAAGAAAACAATGCGATATGAAAATAAAAGCTGAGTGGATGGGGAAGAAGGGAGGAGCGAGGCGGGAGGTGGGATTTTCTATCTATCTAGTAGCCACCTCCAGTGCAGCATTCCCCCATTGGGTCCCATTATTCAGAGCATACGTTAAAGTCATGCTTACAGATATACATTAGAGCCTAATCTTACACACTAGGATAAGACATGTGGTCAAGCTATATTAACACCAAACCATTTCTGCTACTGTATGCAGGAGAGCTTAGCAACTGTGATTATGAACATACATATACATTTGTTATTGATGTTAATATAAAAGAATGGTCAGACAGCAGGTAGTCAGAAGTGTAGTTTAAATCAGATGTTGGGGCCGTGGTGGTGCAGTGGTTTGAGTGCAATACTGCAGGCTGCTTCTGCTGATGGCTGATTGCCAGCAGCTTGGCAGTTCAAGTCCCACCGGCAAAAAATAGAGTCAGCCTTCCATCCTTCCGAGGTCAGTAAAATGAGGAGCCAGGTTGTTGGTTGCAATATGTAAAGCACTGTGAAGTGGTACATAAGTCTTAAGTGCTATTGCTAGGGTCCTGTAGAGGAGCTGTGCACTTTAGCTGCAGTGAAGCAACTGTTCTAAATAGCCAGTTTGAAAGTTAACAGATTTGGCTTCAATTCTCTTTCTGCCCCAGCTCACAGTCCAAAGTCATTCCTTTATTCTATCCTTTCTAGGACTGTTGCCTATGTGAAGAAGCATGTTTTCCAACACACACCCCTAGTTCAAGAACACCAGACAATGCAAACTGTATCAGTTAACATTCATGAAAAAAAATGTTGTAACTTTTGTTTGGATAGCTTTGAAAAATTGATAGAACTAGAAAGTACATGTACAATTCTTTTTCCTAATTTTTTTTTCTCCTTTTACAATTAAATTGAATGCGGGTTAGCTTTTAATGCAGGTTACATATAAAGGCTCTGTGGTTATGCATGTGGGTTCCTGTGGCTGTGATGGGCCCTTCCATTACCCCATCAAATCTGGATCTCAATTTGAGCATTCACCAATACTCCTCCTTAATTGTTTTAGGAAAGAAGAGAGCTTCCTAAAAAAAAAAAAAAACCTTCCTGTTGCACTTCAAGTGCATTCTTCTGAGATAATATCTGTTTTTTATTCCACAGTTGTAAATAAGGCAAAAATGCTGTCAGCTGGTGTGTCAGAAGCCGTATTGAAATTTCTCAAATCCGAAATGCCTCCTGTTCAGTTCAAGCTGCTGGGCACATTAAGAATGCTAATAGATGCACAAGGTAAAATAAGCTGCTTTCTTTGTTGAACTTTTGATCCGTTGCTAACTTTTTTTTTCCAGAAGAAGAAAAGGGTTTGAAGAAAATCCTTCAAATAAACCGAATGCATATGCAAAAGGAGGACGGTTAATGAATTGCTTCAAGGCCGCATGTTGTGTATAGCATAACATTTAAAAGCGTGACTCATCTGTAGATTTAACAGTTGTACGATGTGGAATGTCATATATGCCCTTTGTGATATGCTTCTACAAAGCCATCCTTTCCTTTCTAAATACCTCAGCAAAACTGTGAACAATTTCTTTAATTACAACAAAGTGATTTGAACTCCCACAAGATTCTCACAGGGGTCAAGCACAAAGTGCCATTTTAGAAAACTGGCAACTCTTGCTACATACTTCCAAGTGCTTTTTTTTTTACATTTTAAAAAAGAAGGCCCATAAGTAGCATCTCAAGCGGGGGAGGAGCTCATCTCGTTTCTTTTCTGTTTAACGTTGTCTTTGTAATACATGCAGCAGAAGCTGCCGAGCAGTTGGGAAAGAATGTGAAGCTGGTTGAAAGACTAGTGGAATGGTGTGAAGCCAAGGATCACGCAGGTGTGATGGGAGAATCCAATAGACTACTGTCTGCTCTTATACGACACAGCAAGTCCAAAGTAAGTGGCATTGCTTGAGGCTCCCTTACCTAACAGTGTGATGCCTGTTCAAGTGAGAGAACTGTGCTCCCTCGTTTCCTGACTTGACCATACTCTCAAGTTGGTCATCATGAGGGATGCATAACCTTTTTTGAACAAAGAGATGCTCTTGGCTTTGAGGGGTGCAGAGGGGAAGAGGCAGGGGTGAAATCTAGCAGGTTCTGACAGGTTCTGGAGAACCGGTAGTGGAAATTTTGAGTAGTTCAGAGAACCGGCAAATGCCATCTCTGGCTGGCCCAAGAGTGGGGTGGGAATGGAGCTTTTACAGTATCCTTCCCCTGGAGCGGAGTGGGGTGGGAATGGAGATTTTGCAGTATCCTTCCCCTGCCATGCCCATCAAGCTACACTATGCCCACCAAGTCACACGCACAGAACCAGTAGTAAAAAATGTTGAATTTCACCACTGGGAAGAGGGATGTTCTACTTAATGACTACTGATGAACAAAATAGCTCTGATATATTGTATGATCCATGCAGTCAGTCCAGACCAAGTTAACTATATTCTTCAGAGCAGGAAAAAGGAACACCACGCTATATCTACTACCTGGCCATTCTCAAAAGGGGGTTGCTACTTTGAGTAATGTTTTTGAACTTCTTTCATGTTTTCCATTGAAATGGTTTTCCTTTTGTAAATGGATTTTGTCGATTGAGGTTAATGTCCAAGACTTAATTCTGGGAATAAATTCTCAAAGTGTGTTAACCAACTGTACTTATAGCTTCTCTTAGGAAGATAACAGCTAACCAGGTTGCAGATTACAGATGTGGCTGCAAAATACTGTAGCCTTCTTTGAGCACTCTGGGATTAACTTTAGCATCTTGTGATGGATTCTGCCTTATGGCCTGAGGGGGAAGCAGGAGCACCGTTATTGGATTTGCTAGATAGTGTTTTTCAAACTTAGCAACTTTTAAAATGTGTGGACTTCCACTTTCAGAATTTCAGTGGCAACGGGTAACATGCCCTTTGTTTATTAAAGTCTAGAAGCAGTTTATTATAATCAACACTGGCATATTTTTTTTGAAATAGGAAAAATTAGCAAATTGATCTGTTGTATTTATCTGTGATACACTGCAATGTTGCTTCACATTCTCTTGTTATTTTTTTTTAAAGGATGTAATTAGGACCATTGTTCAGAGTGGTGGCATTAAACACTTAGTTACCATGGCAACTAGTGAACATGTAATAATGCAGAATGAAGCTCTTGTCGCTCTGGCATTAATAGCAGCTCTAGAATTAGGTAAGTTAGTCCAGCGGTTAATGTATCATAATTTATCTCCTCTCCAATGACAGAGGCCTTGTGCATGCTAAGCCATGATATGATGTCACTGAGGATTATGTACACGTATATGCCAGTGGGTGGGAAGACGTTTGCCTTATACATAGCTTCAAATGCTTCCTAGGATTTACATATCTTCCACTCTGTCACTCATCCTCTTTGTGCCCTTGTTTGAGCCTCTCATAGTTCCTCTGGATTTTTCTTAAAAACCCTGCTCTCAGAACATTACAGAGTAATCAAAGTAAAGTCTGATCACTGTAGAATACAGTGAAATTATTGTAATATATTGAGTGGTCCAAAATTTCAGTTGCCTTTTAGTCAACCATTTCATACAGATAAATATCAGAACCAAGAACCAAGTCCACATGTGAAAGTTCAGTTTAACTGGTTTATTGCAAAAAAAAACCATGCACAGGAATCTTCTCAATGACCGACACCTGGTTAGAGTTAGATAAGGGTCAGTCAAGAGTGAGTGGACTTTGTGGCTACATGAGAACTCTTAAACTGATCCTGCTTTTTACTCCTCCCTCTGGCCCTGCCATTCCTTCTCCTACAGTTATATTCAGATTGTAATGAATTACAATTCTAAGGTCCTTATGTGTTATTACAAAGCCAGGTGTTGCATACTTCTATTCCGATATATTGGATTTCTGTTTTACAAGCATAGAATTGTGCACTTGTCTCTGTTCTGTCCCATCCTGTTTTTGTCAACCCAGATCTCCAGCCTATCAAGATCACTTTGAATTTGTTTCAACAGTCATTCTGTTGAAGAAAACAGATAAAACTCAAGTTACAAATACTTACAGAAAAAGAAATACGTATTTCCACAGTTATTTTGTTTACCATTTATAAGAAGATTTAAAACTGTGATAAAAGAATTAGTTTTTACTACCATACGTTATGCATAGGCAGGTAATGGTAGTTGAAGCAAAAGTATTGGGTTTGTGTGTCAAGATTTGCAAGATCGGCAAAGGGCCATGATGTACACGTGTTGCACACATTCAAAAAGTGGGGCTTGTATTGATATTGTTTCCTAATATAAGACAACTAATACTATAACTAGCTGTCTAACTAATATACCATCTATCCATCTACAACAGCAGTCACCAACTGGTGGTCCGCAAGAAAATGTTGGTGATCTGCAGAAAAATTACCATATTTTTCGGAGTATAAGACACCAAGGTTTTGAAGAGGCAAATTGAAAAAAAAAAGGTTTTGCACTCTACAAACCTCCCAAAAACGACCCGTTTTTGGTCCCAAAAAAGGGCATGGATAGCTTTTAGGAGGCTTATAGAGTGTTGCTGGGGGTGGTGGTCAAAATTGAGCAAAACAACAGCCCATTGTTTGCTCATTTCTGCCCTCCCCAGCCCCCAGGAGCTCTCTGAAAGCCTCCTAGAAGCTATGCATGGCCATTTTGGTGAGGGGACCGGGGTTTTGGGAGTCAACAAATGCTATATTCAGTGTATAAGACGCACCCAGATTTTCAGCCTCTTTTTTCAGGGAAAAAGGTTTATCTTATACTCCAAAAAATATGGTATTTGCATTTTTTATATTACACTAAATACTATTTTTCTTTTTAAATTCAAATTGGTGGTCCACGGGATTTAAAATTATGAATTTAGTGATCCCTGAGTTCCAAAAGATTGGCGATCCCTGATCTACAGCATCTATCTATCATCTGTTTGTCTGTCAATCTAGCTGTCAATCTCTCATATCTCTCATGTCTGTCTGTCTGTCTGGGTTCCAAGTAATACACCCATAGTGAACAAACCTCTGAGGCAGATAGATTCCTCAAAGAATAGTTTTATTGTATATATCATATTGGCACAGTTGTGGTGAAAACCGACTTTGAAGGTTCCCGCGATTTTCACCTAATTAAAAGAAAGTTTTTCCCTTTCCCCAAACAATCAGTCACATGGTCCAATCAAGGTGCTGCCAGTTGCCTGGTAATGTCACTCCTTTCTCTGATCAAGTGTGAAAATGTCCTTGGTTCCCAGGAGAAAGTATTTTGTTTTGTTTATAAAACCCCAGCTATCTCTATTACCTCTCAGTTCCAATGTGGCAACACTGAAGCTTCAAAATGGCTTTGGTCAGGTCAGCTTCAGGATTGATACCATCCATCCATCCATCCATCCATCCATCCATCCATCATCTATCTATCTATCTATCTATCTATCTATCTATCTATCTATCTATCTATCTATCTATCTATCTATTTCACCTATTATCTATCTGTAATAAAATCAGCTCTTAAATCCTAACTTTTTAGAGGCTTCGCCAATCTTGGACTCCAATCTTTGACTCCATGAAATGTTTTGATTAAGATGCTCAGTTCCTTTTGCTTCCATGTGTTAGCTGGATACCAGCAGCTTCCATTTCTCTTTGCTAGTTTGCAGAGGAGAATTTTGGGCCACTTGGCCTATTTCTGTGTATCCTGAGTTGAAAAGGATTGTTCTAAAATGTGAGGTATCCTATCCAATATTGCACCTTCTGCAAATTTAAATTTAGTAAGCATTTCTTTTATCTCTTCTTCAATTCATTACTAAAAATGAACACAAGAAGTTCTGTGGTACATATCTTATTCCAGTTTAATAAGGAACAGATGAAGTAATTTTCAGTTCCGTGAGTACATTTTCTTCGCCATCTGTGAAGCCATCTAATAAGATATGCCACCCGTCCTTGCTTAACTAACTTGTTAACGAGAATATCATGTCCCCTCACAACACACGCAAGCCATCTACAGTATCTGATTTACAATTCTACTCTGTTTGAATTCACAGCCACAGCAGAGAAAGACCTTGAAAGCGCGCAGTTAGTGCAGATTCTACACCGGCTCTTATCAGATGAGAGAAGCGCACCAGAAATCAAGTACAATTCCATGGTGCTGATCTGTGCACTTATGGGGTCAGGTGAGTTTCCAAAAACTTTGTTTCAAGTCAGATCAGATAAATCTTAAATGCAAGAGTGGGTACATACACACCAGAGGTGGTATTCAGCCAGTTCTGGCGAACCAGGAGCGGAGATTTTGTGTAGTTTGGAGAAACAGCAAATTCACCTCTGGCTGTTTCCGCCCCATCTATTTGCTGCCTCCCGAGTCCCAGCTGATTGGTGTCCTAGCTGATTGGTTGGGTTTATTTCTGTTGCCTTGCACAGGATAACGGAGCTGGAAAGCAGGTGGGATGGAAATGGAGATTTTGCAGTACTTTTGTCCTGGAGTGGGGTTGAAATGGAGATTTTACAGTATCTTTGCCCTGGAGTGCAGGGGAAATAGAGATTTTACAGTATCCTTATCCTGGAGTGTGGTGGAAACAGAAATTTTACAATATCCTTCCCCCAGGAGTGGGGAGGGAATGGGGATTTCACAATATCCTTCCCCTGCCATGCCCACCAAGCCACGCCCACCACACCATGCCTACAGAACCGGTAGTAAAAAATTTTGAATCCCATCATGTGTACACACATAAACCAGAATATACCTTTTGCCAAATTGGGAGTATTGGTGGCTTCTGTGACAGCTTAAATTTTGTTAGTTTATTTGAATTGAAGCTGCAACAGTAGGGAATTCAACTCTGTAGTAATTAAACCCCATATGTAAAGTTGTCTCTATATTTGTATATCCAAAATATGTCTCCAGGCAGAACTCACCCAAGACTAGAAACTTAACATATTTGGGGGGTGGGGTGGGGATTTACCAGCATTGTTCTTGTAAGTTTTTTTTATCTGCAGGTAAAAAACACCTGTAGCAGGAAGTTGAATATCATGTTACCATCTTAAATTTTCACCACTATATTCTATTGTATGTTGAAACAATTACGATTAAATTTATCTGGATTAGAGCGAGCTTAGAATGCCAGATAGCTATTTGTATAGATCAGACTCAAAAGACACAGTGTGATATGACAGCTGATCCATTTAAATTCCAAATATCGTCCATTGAATTCATTAGTAAATAAATTTATTTATTCATCAATAAAAACATGAAAATGGTGAAAAAGATGATAGGTCAGTAAAAACATACTGTTTAAAAAAAACATTATGGGTCCAATTCTTGACATAGAAGGGTACTTTCCTGTTCTGCCCCACAGATGGACACACACAAGCTTGGCTGTTTGCCACTATCTCCTTGGCTGCGAGCCCTAACTCACGTTACAAATACAGAGAATTGCAGACTTGAATGACCAGAGAGTTCCAATGACGAGTTGTAACTGTTGTGTCCTGCAAATGACCCCTCCCCAAAGCCTTCCCTATAAGCTGTCTTGGGAGGGGCCACTCATCAACCAGCTGGTGCTCATCAGGGTTTATGAGCTTGCCTCTTACATAACTTGCCTCCTTTTCTCAGCCCTGCATAATCTAGCATCAGGGACAAACTGCCCTTGATCCTCCCCACTGCTCCATGACCCAGGCGCCTCCTGGTGGCCAACCAGACTCTCTGCTTCCTCAAGGTCTCCCTCCTCCTCCAGGACAGACTCATAGGACTCTTCACTAGAAGAGTCCATCAGCAGCTCATCCGGAGCTGGCTGGGCCACAACACTTTCCTAAACCTCATTGCCACTTATTACAGTGAGAAAATGGGAAAAGAAATAGCCAAACATTAGAATTAGAATTAAGCTTGTCATGTTTGAACAGAAGACAAAACCAAAGTATTTTGTGGACTAATCACACTCCAATTATTAAACATATGAGTTATTATTAATATTACTAAAAGTGTGATAAGAATTTGTACCATGAAAAAACATTTGGAATTTTTTCCCTATCACTTGACATTTATATTTGTTTCTGAAATTTGTTGCAAAGGACAAAGGAGTTCTAAGCATTTATTAAAAGTTGGCTAAGGAAAACATGTTAATTTCTTGCCTTCCATTTTACCATTAACTTGTGAGTAGTCTGTAGCCTCAGTGGCTTCACACATTTTCCCACGAGGCATCTTAAGTGTAGGCAGTCCCAAAAGCTAGATGTGCTATTTCTAAGAACCAAGCTTCAACACTATTTCAAGAGAAATTGAAAGAAACACTCAAGACTCCCGGAAATAAAAGAAGATTTCAGCACACAATTATTGACAATTGCCTTTCTAGGCCTTCTTTTCTGATGCTATGTCCATGGTAGCAAAGAATTGCAAAGTAATAGATTGCCCATGTATTACAGAAGACTGCCATCCTGTGTGCAATTTCATATAATGCCTTGATCCAGTATAATGTCCTTGTGAAGAAACAACATAGGATTGAAACAGAGCAGCCACTGAAATTTTAAAAGCTCCCTCCTAACCCTAAGCTGGTTTCTTCCTTCCATGGTGTCACAGGAAAGAATTAGTATGTGAAAACTGATTGAAAAAAAGGTGAATATGAAGATTGGCAGGAAAACAAGAGCCAAATGGAGGGCAGGGGAAGCAAGGATTACCAAAAGGTGTCATCTAGTCCATGCATTCCAATCAAAGTGAAATCTCCACCTAAAGCCATGTTGTCTTCCTGGCAATAATTTGGGCAGTCTAAATTTAAAGACCTACAATTTTCTGATCGCTTTCCATCTTAAGGTGTAACTTTACTTGGCTTTTTCAGATCAGCCTTGGTTTGATTGGGATTGTCCTGGTTTTGAGCATTAATCCTGGCAACCCAGTTGCTTCCCAAAAAACGTCCGGGAAATTGAGTTACTGTAGTCCAACCAGAAAGCATGGCTCATAGCTTCCAACTTTCTGCTACTCTGCCTGCAAAAGGACAAGCTAAAAGCAGGTTCAAGTAGCTAAATCTGCTTTCTCCTTTTGCAGGTCTTCCACAGATGTGGGGGTGGGATTGGAGACACACATTTTCAAAGAGGAAAAATGCCCATACACTCCGCCTTTATTTGCACAGGCTCCTGTGGTTGAGTCCTTCCAATGAAACTTGACCCTTGGTGATTTCATGGACGTATCCATTTACTTTTCTTGGCAATAAGAAAGTGTTTGCCATTGCCTTCTTCCAGAATTGTTTTGTTTCACCTGACCTCACCTGGTATATCCCACTTAGCTTTTCCTCAAGATCATTCAGGATCAATTTATTGCTTTCTTGAGTGTTGTGAAAGCAGAGGCAGCCTCCTTGCTTTGGCAATGATGGTCAAAATTTATCAGCTATCATCAGCATCGTTTTTCATTTTAGGGGAGATGGATGCCAGAGCCCTCCCCTTCTCTCCCCACTCCAAGAATATGTTCTTCAACAAAATAAGCAGTAATGTGGGAAAGCAAGCTGGCTTGCTTGCAATTTTGAAAGTTTTCAGCTGTGCCTAATAAAAAGCTGCATTTGCATAACATGCTATGTACTCAATGTAAAGGACTTGTGCACTATCCCATTTTATCCTTTGCTGATTGCAGTTCTTTAATCAAGATTTCAACTTACTGTGTCATACAACCGGATGCATTTTCAGTTTCCAAAATACACCATTTGTTAAAATGAAGTTTAGTCCCAATTTCTGGAGATTCCACATGATGGGCTATTTGAACTTCAGTAAGTTCCAAACCATTACAATGCCTGATGAGGAAAATGTGGCATCCGCTGAGCTTTTATCTTAGTCCAGAGATGGCGCTCACGTGTGCACGCTTGTCTGGCCCGCAACCCAGAAGAGGGGCTGCTCAGGGCACATATGCGTGGCCAAAAATGAACTTCCGGTTTCTGGCATGCGCATGCACACTGGCCATCTAGTAAGAGGAACGGGCGACGCCAAGCATGCCAGGTGACATGGCTCCATGTGCCACTTCAGGCACGCATGCCATAAGTTCACCATCACAGTCGTAGTCTGTCCTACAAACATAGCCTTTGAATGGAAATTGGCGTCTGCGGCTAAATGAAGCTGAGCTTAGTTTTTTTTCCCAAGACAGCAGCTCCAAACACCCCCTCTATCGGGTACAGGCAGGACCGATTGGGAAAACTGAAGCCCACACATCAAGAAGATACCAGCTCTGGTAGATTCTGGTTCAGGCCAAATAAAGGTTTTTTTTAATGGTTTTGTTTTTTCTCTCTTCCAGCAACAGCTTCTACACCAACTTGTGTACATTTCTTAGTAGGCTTCTGGAATGGAAGCGCTTCTTTTCTTTTCAGGTTGTTCCTTTGTATAGGCTGAATGTTTACCCCCCACCCCCGTCTCTATACAATTTAAGGAATTGGAAAGAGCCGTTTGCATTGAGGCTGCTTGAAAGACGCCGTTTTGTTTTGTTTTTTGCTTCCTCCTGTTTTTTCCCTACCAGCCAAGTGGTTCCTTGATAATGTCTGCATTCACTTCAGCTTGGTAGAAAAGGCAGACAAAAGAGCAGCTGTTCCCAGGAAGGCCCAGCAGGGAAGTAACAGTCTTACCTCTTGTTTGACAGAATCTCTTCACAAGGAAGTGCAGAGCCTGACTTTCCTAGAAGTCGTATCAAAACTCCGCAGCCACGAGAACAAAACGGTGGCCCAGCAGGCTTCCCTCACAGAGCAGAGACTCGCTGTGGAAAGCTGAGGAAGGGGGCACCGGATCCACACTAGCATCACGTCACTGACCTCACCTCTTGTCCTGCTGTCCTGCTGCTGTTAACGCCAGCCATGTTTTTTTCCCACTGTCACTAATGCATGCGTGTAGCATCCCCCACACTGCACTGTTGTAGGTACCTCTCTCTAAATGAAGATTTCTAAAACACTCATAGCCAGTTGTCATAGGATCCTGTCTTTCTTACCCATACAGCAGACGCATACATGCAATCTGCAGCCTTGTTGTCGTTCTCCTTGTGTTCTTGTTGCTTGGGCCACATACTAGAATGTGCATGTTGTAGTCCTATAATAATGTAAAAAAGTGGTACAACCGTGATGACACCTCCCCTCAGACTCCCTGCTTTCCTCAGTAGAGGCGGTAAGACTGTTGAGATGAGGTTTGGGGGCCTTCCTCTCTTTTTGCTGCTTTAGATACGAAAGAGGGAAGAGGAAAAGAAATCTTGCTGCTCATTCACTGGTCTTGCCTACTAATGTCAATCCTGTGGTACCTAGAGATAAAACCAATAAAATCCAGTGCTCTCACACATTTCTCTGTGGTCTGTCTTTGTATCCTGGTTTATTTTCGTGGAGCCTTCAAAAACTAGCTGTATGTTGTGGATAAGCTATACCAGTAGAATACGTGCATCCTAAATCATAAGTATTTTTGCCTGCTTCTCTTTTGGTCCCATGCTGATAGCACCAGAGTCTGAACAAATAGAGAAAATATTCTCCTTCTAAAACCTCCATTTTCTCTTCTTCCCACACCCTTGGCCATTTTGCTCGTTCTACATGAATGTAGAGCGCTGGGGATTGTTTGCATGCTTTTGAAATGAGGCTGAAGTCTCCCAGTTGCCCATTGCTTTAATTCACTTTGGACTAACTTGGTTTGAGTGCTGCAGCAACCTTAGGTTGGAGTTAAAGTAACTTTAAGTGAAGCTTTTAAGTCACAAAAATGCTAGGCCTGCTGTCCCCATCCTTGCTTTCATTTGGTGGGAAGTTAATAATGTTTTCTAATCGAAGCATTTTTGTCTGTGGTCTTAAGATATGCAAGATTGGTTTCACATGCAAGATTCTGCAAGCCTCAAATTATATAATCATCCTGACACTTTGATTAGAAAGTCAGCTACAAGAGGGAGCAGGGATTGAGTCAGTAATGTGTAGTTGTTAGAGTATCTGTTAGTATGAACATGCTGAATTAAACTACAATCGAGATTAAGAGGCAGAGCATTTAATTTAATGTAAACATATTTATCCCAGATCCTGCAAAACTTGGTTTGAGTGCTGCAGCAACCTTAGGTTGGAGTTAAAGTAACTTTAAGTGAAGCTTTTAAGTCACAAAAATGCAAAAAGGAGGCATGTCAAGTCAGTGGGTTTTATCTAAATATACTTAATTGCTTTTTTTTAACTTATGCAAGAGCTTTTTCAATCATATATAAAATGGTGGGGCTACTTCCACTAACTTTCTTCTCCTCAATCTCTTTGAGAAACTAAGAATAATTTCACAATTTCAAAATCTGAAACCTAAAAGGCTTTTAAAACTTTAGGGAGAAGACTTTATGGAAGAATGAGGAACAATTATATTTTCCTAAACTGCCTTAATTCTGCACCAAGGATTACTCCATTCTTCCATTTATCTAGTTTACAAATTTTTGGTCAACACAGGACAACTGTACTAATATGTACACGTGTATCATTTTATTATCAGTTTTTATTAGAGAATGACATACAGAAACACAGTGAAAACACAAGAAAATCATTCATACAATACTCTTGTCATACAAACGCAATACATTTATGTATTGTTTTCTCATGGTTTAATCTTTCTGAAAAAGACTCAGTTTTAGACTTTTTTTTTTGTTATGAAGGTAAGCATAGGAAGCACATCTATACCACTTGGCATACCTGAGGATTTTTCCATGGCAAATGACTGTAACTGCATTATCAAGTCATCCTCTTGGAATATCCGCAATTTCTGTGTCCTCCTTACTTAATTCTCCTGTTTCATCAGTTGCTTCCAGCATTTTTCTGCCGGGTTGTACCTTGGTCAATATTGATTGGGAAATTGTTTATTTACGTTAGCATTAGAGTCAGGCCCAGAATTAGGGTCAGGGTTAGGATTTTGCTTCTGCAGATGGACCATAGGTTTGCATTTTAGCAATGACTCTGCAGAAGCTGGGCTCGACACTGCATTTTGAATGTTTTTATTAGGCTTTTGGTCGAGAGGTTACATTTTTGATGTAGTGTTTAAAGGCAAAAAATTAAGTTTCATGTTTGTAAGATGATTCACCTGGGGATGGCTAGGACAATTGTCCACTACGAGGAGAATGGACCATTTCTTCATTTCTGTCACTACCTCTTAGCTACTCCTCAAATACGGCATCAGTCATCCATGCAGATTTGTTATATTCCCAGGTGATGGGAAGATCTTTGGATTGCACGGCTTTGCTGATTTACCAATCACCAAAGTTTTTAGCTTCTCTCTGGTTAAGCTAGCGCACAGCAGAACCGTGAAATGTTCTTTAGAAAGCTTTCCATTCTTACATTTGTCATCCCTTGTAACAAGGCTCCTGTCAGGCACCACCTTGAAAGAGTGGCCACACGTAAAAGATGTTGTCATCTTTACTGTCAAATCAGAGTAAAATATTATTGTATTCTTTGATGTTCTTCTTGAAAGAAATTCACTGATACCAATTCTGCATTTCACTTTTCTTGCCCTTGGTGCAGACTGGACTCAACTGGTCAAGTTATAGAGAATAAATACGGTGTGTCAAGCTCCAGGTGGTAAAGATACAACTTTCAGAGGTCAATATAGAGAGGTTGGCTTTGTATTATGTACAGTACGTATAGTGCATGTCTGGTCTATGAAAATTAGGTGAACTTAGGCAGGTGGTCAACTATGGAGGTTTTACTGTACTATATTTTCTTTTGCCTATTTAAACATTCAGTACCTCAACAAGCAGGTGATATGCCAGATGTTTTTAACTTCAATTCCGGTTGGTCTCAGCCAACAAAGCAACCAGCCAAGATTTCTGGGAGTTCTGACCCAAAGATCTAATGGAATATATTTGTATTTATTGCAAATGAAAACAAAGATTCTTGGACTAAATTATGTGACCTTTTTCTTTACAAAGGAGCTCATTAGAGATTCATTAATCATATAAATGCAGTAATTTATCACATTCCATCTCAGCATCTGTTTATTTTCCCAAACACCCAGTGAAATGTTTAAGTTGAACTTTCATATATGTGAGAACAAGGAACAGAGCCAAAGTGTCACTCCATTTTATTTGTAAAACTAATCATACTAACAAATTGCGTATAAAATGATTTATTTCAAGTAAAATACAGAATACTGCACAACTAGTGAAACTATGTTCATAAATGTATTAAAACATTCTGAAAATTTGCTTCTATTAAAAAAAAAGACAAAGAGCATGATGCATCTCACTTTCAATACCTTAAAAACTAACACAAAATTGTCGTGTTAATTTCATGTAAAAGTTCAGTTTTTGTCCACTGAAAGCTGCATGGCTACCGTATAACATATTCTATTGTGAAAGAAATGATAAATTAGGTAAAATATATCCACTCTGAGATCAAATAGGAGCGTGTAGGAGTGAGATGACAAAATCTCAGTCAAGCTGTACAGGCATGCACTTTCTTTGTAACAATACTTTCCATTATCAGTAAGTGTAATTGGCATTTACAATCAATTCAGCAATGTACAAGACTTTCCACACAGGTAAAGTACATTCAAATACAGCAAGAAGGGTAAGGAGAACCACAACGGAAACTACAGTCATTGCTTTCATTATGACATGCAATGGTTTGGAAGAAAAGGTTGGCAGTTAATACAGCGTATCTAAACCTGACTTAAGCCTCATCCCCAATTTTCTGAAAATAAAACAGAAATACTTGTTCTAGGTAGATTTCTGCTAGGCACTGCAGTTCTAACCTTTATGGTCAGTTACATGCTGGGTGAAATTTCTATTCAGGGTACTTCTGGGAATGTTGGAAAGGAATTCTGGGAGTTTAAAGACCAAGGCAACTTGCTAGAGAGGACAGTTTTATATTTTTATCTAAATTGATTTCATAAGACCCATTCTGAGATTTAAATTATGTTCCCTAGGCAGGCCTTTCTGCATTTCTTGCTCTATCACTGCACACATAAGTTACACTAACATTTCCATTCCGACAAGGTGAGTCTGGGAGATCCTGTACAATACTTAAGGATGCATGTTCTCTTTTTGTGTTATATGCAATTAACAGAGAGGCATAAAACAAGAAAGCACAAGACTAAGGGGCAACACCAGTATATACATACTGAAAAATCCATGTGTTTTTATCCATGATGTAACCTTAGTGTTGGAGGGAGAGAAAGCACAGGAATAAGAACAGCATCTTCAACCTGTTTTAAATTTCTGTAGAGAACCTAAAATTTTCCTGTATTGTTCAAGAGACAGAACCTCAAGCCTACAGTCCAGCCATAGATGTTCATATATCATCTAATATAGCTCCATTGGGAATAAACATGTAAAATGGGCTGTTTCCCAATCTTTTTTCAGGCATAACATCTCACTCTTCCTTTAGATTATATCAAGATATATATATCAGGAATTAGTCTTCCAAATAAAAATGGAGGATACAATTTTTGTAGAGTAAGTCCATTAAAAAATTTACAAAGAAGTGGGCTGCAGAAGAAAAATATGGGCAGGATTGTGGAATAAAGGTAAGCTTGCCTTAAAATACACCTCTCCCTTGAAAGGATGGTGTGTTATTTTTTACCTGTCTCCATGAATCAAACAAGTTGCCTTCTCTGTGACTTTCTCAGTCATAAAATGCACAGAAGAGTTATGTGCCAAAATAAATAAGGCAGGAATGTGAAAATACACAAACTGTACTCTATTGACACTTTACTATAAAAGACTAAGGGAGAACTATAATTTGTCTACAAACATCAATAGCTGACACTGAACCACTGAAGAAGCTGAAATAGCATATCAAGAGAAATCTGCATCCACAGCATAAGACTTGGAAAAACTCGCTAGCAAAATTTTGGGGGGTCTTACAGAACTAATTATCATCAATGGAAAAGATAAAAGGCACACAATACAGCAACCCCAGCAAAATCTCATGTGGCCCAAGATGAGCCCATGGTTAGGCAGATATAAAAATTTAGGCCTCCACTGTTTGAAAACTGAAACTGAAGAAAGAAAGATTATTGAAGGGGCAGAAAGAGGGTAAAAACACAACTCTGGTAAATTGTCCTTTTTTTGATAATGGTGACCTGTGAATATTTTTTTTCTGGGTTACTGATTAGGAACAGAAACTACTGCACTTGTAACAATTACAGCCATATTCGTTGCAAATAATAATAATAATAATATGTAAATATTCAAAGCTGCTGAATTAAAGTAACAACAATTAAACAATTCTTAATTTATTAGATTGCAGAAGTGCCCAGCAAACACTAGATGGCAGGCTATTAAAGCAGTTTAGGTTTCAACCAATAGATATGCAAAAGTTTTTTTTTTAATGGATGGGATTTTTCCATTTTCTCAAAATAAATTCATCTTAATATGTGTAAACCTATGCAGGAATGATTCCACAGACATGCTATTATTTACATTTCCAAGATGTACACACCACTATATAACAACTATCTAATAGAAACAGGAATTGGCTCGAAGATGATAACAAAGCAAATGGATTTCCAGAGATTCAGACCAGAAGACATAAAACGGGAGTTAGAACATTTCAACCAAGGTGGATTTGGCAACACAAAACAGTTTCTAGACACGGCCATTTCTTTAGCAAAAGCTTACACCAATAATAAAAACCAAAATAGTCAACAATCTTTCAAGATTTAAAAAAAATTTTTTTACAGAATTTTCTAGCAAAGCCACTCCCCAAAATTGTTTCTGTTAACAGGACTAAGCCATCACTATACAAATTTCGTATGATATGTAGGCAGATCTAGCAGCAAGCAAACACACTGATACATAAATTCTCTAAAATATAATCTATATAACATGTGCAATTTGTTAGGCAGGCATGAAGCATGAACCTGGTTGACGTGTACTGGTATCATTTGAAGGGGTTCTTCTGACTCTTCTTGTCAATAACTACAGTACTATTTAGTACAATTATTCTAAAAATGTGGAAAGGACAGACATGAACAACAGCTACAAACTTTAACTTCTTAGCATTTGAGCATTAATATTCAACATAAAGCATTTACATCCAAACTGACACATATCAAAACTTGCAAAATTCACTCTGGGATAGTTGCTGCCTTCAAGCACTTTTTGTTCCCAAATACTTGTATGGTTCTGGTTGCTAAAAACTCTTCTAAATTTCTTCTCCCCATTCTAATAAGCATCTGAAAACTCTTGCTGTCATTTGATAGTGAATTCTCTTGCTCTTAAAAAAAAAAAACCTTCATCCTTTCAAAGAGGAAAAGGGGCACCTGAAAACATGAATAGTGTATGTCTTTAGGGCAGGATGTCCAACCTTGGCAACTCTAAGATCTTTTAAGATCTGTGGACTTTCAAGTCCCAGAATTCTTCAGCCAGCCATTCCGGCTGGGAGATTCTGGGAATTGAATTCCCAAGTCTTAAAATGATCAAAGTTGGATACCTCTTGTTTAATGGCAATGACTGTTGCCCTTACTCCACTTTGTTGATTTCTCCATCACTCACTATTTTATGGTGTGTCCTTTTTTGAGACCAGCTTATTTGAATTGAGAAATCAGACTATAACCCAAATTTACCAGTATATCACATTGTATTGTGGGGCTTGGTCAGCAAATTTCCTCTGGCAAACATGTTTATTATATGTGCTTATTATGGCATTTAATATGAATTTGCAAAGAAAGCTACAAAATACAGGTAGCCCTCAAGGTACAACAGGCCATTTATTTGTCTGTTTGTAAGTTTTATTGGCCGCCCCATCTTAGCTTTGGGTGGCTTACAAACTTAAAAAAACCTACAAGATATCACAGTAAAGATCCAATTACTGAGTCCAATTGAAAGAACATTCATTTAATAATGTTCAAAATTACCACACGCACCCCCCCTCCAAAAGACTACACATGACCCCAGTCAAAGTCACGAGAGTTGCAGCAGCCCTGTGCTTTGGTGCTGCCAACACAAATGTAATAGTAATAGCAGCCCTGCAATAATTCACTTTGAATGACCCGCAACAGGGGCCCTGCAACACCCTTCAATTTCTCTCTCCCTCCATCCCACCCCGAGGTGCTTGGGCCCACATGCCCCATCTTCTGAAGCTCTCCAGAGCTTAAGTTGTGAAAGGAAGACACAAGCGATCGCATGGCAGTGATCCAAATTGTGGCTGGGGTCAAAATGGCAACCGCCAGACAAACCGCTTCTTTTTGTTGCCTTAACCAGGTCTGCACAGTGCTGCGGAAGCTTCTGAACACTTTGGAAAGCTTCCAACGTGTTCTGCAGACCTTCTTAAGGTGGCAAAACAAAGCAGTTTGTCTTTGGGCCATGCAGTGGTGCCCCAAATATGGCTGCCATTTTGTCTTCGCCCATTTGTGGGTAGAAACAAAATGGTAGCCACCAGACAAATCGCTTCATTTCATTGCCTGAAAGAGGGCTGTGGCGCAGAAGCCACAAAAGCTTCTGAATGCAACAGAAAGCTTCCCCAGCACTGCGTAGGCCTAGTTAAGGCGGCAAAAAGCAGCAGGTTGTTCCTCGGGGCCTTGCAGGGGCGACCCAAATGCGGCTGCCACTTTGGAGGTAGCAGAAAATGACAACAGCTTTCACAGCCAGGTGGTCATGCAAAGAAAGTAGCCATTTCAGACCTCGGGAAGGCCTCGTAGCTCTTCAAAAAGTAAGTGAGGAGAAAGGTATTTGGCCTGGGGAGCTGGGGTTGGAATTAGGCCTATGATCTGGGAGGACTCAGTGCGGATGAGGAAAGGCATGGAAAGTGGAGCATGGGGCATATCTTGAAGACGAGGAAGGCCTTGGGAGGGCCAAGGTGCTAGGCCTCCAAAGGCTTCCCCCATCCAGGAGGCACCCTATTCCACTTAAAGACCCACACATTCATTTAATAATTCATTGGGAAGAGCAGGGATGGGAAGGGGGTCATTAGATGAGAGGTTTCACCTAATGACTGCCAAGACATGCAACTGTAATGGGCAGGCTCCATTACTGTCCTATTTTGAGCACTACCTATAGTATTTCAACACTCTCTATAGACATATAATTGGCACCTATTTTATTACTTCAAAAAACTTCACCCTACAGTTGTAAAATTTCCAGGATACAGAGACTGTAGCTTTACATTAGTTAAGCCCTATTATTAATTAAATTCTATTTGCCAGATGGAGCATCTCTGAGGTAAATGTTTAACATGATATCCCATGCGTCCGCACGGGTTATCATGGAGGTACCTAGGTGCTCCCATGCTACACCCCTTTTAGGCGGCCTGCACTGGTTGCCAGTTGTTTTCCGGGTGCGATTCAAGGTATTAATTATGACGTTTAAAGCGCTCCATGGCTTAGTCCCAGGGTACTTGAGAGACCTCCTACTGCCACCGGGAGCCTCCCACCGGGAGCCTCCCACCGCCCAGTACGATCCCACAGAGTTGGCCTCCTCAGGGTGCCGTCAGCCAGGCAGTGTCGGCTGGCGACCCCCAGAGCCTTCTCTGTGGGAGCACCTTCCCTTTGGAATGAGCTTCCCCTGGAGCTTCACATAATTCCTGACCTCCCTTCCTTCCCGCGCGCCCTAAAAAGCTGGTTTTTCCAGCAAGCCAGCCTGGCCTGAGTAAAATAAACTATTAATTTTAATTGCTAATTTAATTTTAAATTTAATTGTAAATTGTCAACTGGTTATTGGATTTACTATTTAATCTTTTTTTTAACTTTTGTAATATGTGTTTTTATGTTGTGCGTCCTTTGGGAGAAGGGTGGCATATAAATCCAATAAATCCTAATGCTAATCCTAAATCCTAACTGTGGGGGTTAGAAGTGTGTAAAACATTTCTAATTCAAAATATTTTAAGCTTTAAAAAAATTGCTTAGTCAGGGTGTTTCATGCTTGAAACGGGATCATTTCCAGCTCTGAACCTTTTTGGTAAAATCACCATAATCTGTTTCTATCTCCTAAATATTTCACATTCAAAATGTTTTCCGTTATCTTTTGGAATGAGCATTTGCTATGAGAAAGTTATTTGAAAACTCTCTCGAGCTCACCCTTGTTTTAAAAGCAAATGTGGGATTCTGGAAGAAATATGTGAATTTTAATCATGCATAGGCAAATAGAAGGCAAATACATACCCAATCATTAAAATTACATTATCTATTTGCACCAAGGGACACGACCAAGACAAAGTAAGGAGGGAACTAGTTTAAAAAAATAAGAGATCCTGATTTCCTGCAGGTCTCCAAGAAATAAACATGCTTTGTATGCAAACAAATGATTGCCATTTTTCTCTTTATATAAAAATGTTATTAAGCTTATTCACCACTGGGACCAAGAAAACAACCTCTTAATGCTGTACAGTCAGTAAGATATTTCAACATCTTTTACCAAAAGATAGAATAATATGCCTAACCACATAGCTTTGTTCCATTAATAAGAAAACCTTATCACTATAATATGATGGTCTATCCATTGATCAGTTATAAAACAGCTTGGTAATTGAAGGGAAAAAAATAATGCAAAAAGAAAAATATAAAACAAGTTAAGCATCTTTACTATGGCATTATTATACCTAAGCAGAAACATGGAAATTTTTCAGAAATGTACAACAGCAGCAAAAAGAAGGAATGTTTATTCAGTACATCTTACATCAGCATCTTTCATGTTTGGTTTCTGGAATGTACTACAACTAAGCTATTCAAGTACTAGAGGTTCATAAGAATTTATTCAATTATCATCCACTGTACGTTTTATTCTGCATTGTTTGTTTACTTCACTTAAGCAATTCACTGACTAAAAACTAACGAGAATCTATTCACTGAATGAGACTGACACAAATATAACTTGCAGAGCTCTTGTATGTGTAAATGAACCTCAGTTAAACTATTGTGGAAGCCTGATCAGAATTCAGTTCCCCAGACAAAAGGTTGTGTGAAGTCATACCAGATGCAGTGAGAATGTTTAGCCCTGGGTAGAAAACTGGAGTGTTGAACAAGACATTTATGCATTTACTTGTTTTCCTTCTCAAATTAGGGCAACTTTCCTCCACCTGGTGCCTATCAATGCTAGCTGTGAATTCTTGGAATTGTATCCCGAACACTTCTGGTGACACCAGGTTGGGGAAGTTAATGTTTCTAAATAGCTACTGCACACCAGTAGAACCCAAATATTTATCTTTTCCATGTTCTCCTTCATTTAGCAATAATTTCCGTCACTGCCAAATTTGAAAGGATTGTCATCTCCACTGCCAACCCTGAAAAAAAAGCGTGGGATTGAGCCCAAACTCATATACTTGACAGCCAAATTCAGTTTGTTTTTCACAGAAGCAGCAGAATTTTCTTTCCCATTGTACTTAAATATACATAAACACCTAAAACAGAGGTGTCCAACCTTGGCAATTTCAGAATTTGTAAACTTCAGCTCCCAGAATTCCCCAGTCAGAGCTGGCTGGGAATTCTGGGAGTTGAAGTCCACAACTCGCAAAGCAGCCAAGATTGAACACCCCTGACAAAAAAACCTAGATGCTCATGCATTTACTGAAACTAACACACAATGCACTCATTGAAATACACAAGCACACACACTATTGCTGTTCAAACATTGCTCCTGCTTGAAAAATGAGGGAGAGAAACATATTTCATTAAGGACTCTACTTTAACTAGACAGAAAAGGAAATGCAATGGCAACTAAGTGGTAACGAACCCAGCACAAAACACAAACGAAAAAATGCAAATTGGTCAGCATTTCATTCATGTTTGTTGGAACTGGAAGCCCACTCAAATCGAGCAAATCAAAAAGGAGTAGCAATTTTAAAAGGTTTATACCAACTCTATGAAGAGGGCATAAGATATATTCAGGAAGGGTTATAATGTGACAGAAAGCATTTGCCCTACTACATGAAGTAAAGATATCAAAAACTATTCCAAACAGATTTGTTTCTTTACAATTAATTTTATCCATGAAACTGAATACACTGTGCTTGTTTCTCCTTCTAAGTTCATCATATTTGTCAATCTCATCATCAAACCACCCAGCAGGAATACCTTCATCTCTTCATTTACATATTGCTAGCGACTAGTACAGATGGAGAATCATCTCTATTTTAGGTCTTTCTTGAAGTTTGCTGATTCCACAAATAAAGCTTGCAAGTGGTTGGAAAATAATTAAAGCTGTTGTTATTCGACAGAGGACATAACAGAAGAGACACTGAATTTCCTGTGGAAGAGTGATGATCTTTTTTGCCAGAAAACAAAGCATACGAGAAGTAGATAAGTCATTGCCTCTTCGCGGGATCTTTCCAAAGAAACATTAGGTCTCTTGGTCGCTTCTTTAACGGCAAAAGGAAATTGCATCATTGAGGGTCTGCTGCAACACATACAACAAAAGGATGCATCTATTGAGGTTCCATTGACACAGACCACTTGCCACACACACACATACAAGAAACGGAAGAAATATCCTCCAGTTTACTCAGTCAAGGATACAGTAGAGATTCATGGCTCAGTACATTTTAGACTGGCGGTTTTAATAGCATTCATCACAACTAGGTGGCTGGAGCTGCTCGTTCTGGAATAAACAAAGGTGTGATGCTCTTCTAATCAGTTGAGAACTTAAAACTTCTCTGTTCCCCATTTTCACAAAGTTTTGAGTCCATGTGGGTCGCATGGAGCCTTCTGAGAACTGTGGTTACCCACAAGGTCTTGCGTAGCTAATGTTAAAGAGTTTTACCAGCTGGCTCGGACAGCTTCAATATCACTAACCAAGTTTTGAGCCAAGCATATGCCAAATATCTGGAAGAAAAGAAATGCACACATTAAGCTGGAACTGACTTTCAAATGCAGTTTGAAATTTGAATTAGCCAGAGTTACCCACAAAATTTAACACAATGGCTACCATTTACACATTAAAATTGAAATGGTTTTTTCTTGTTAAGCATGTTTCACTCAGGTTTTCTGGGACACGTGATATACTTGGCCACAAATTAGCAGTAGTGACTGGGTGTACACAACACGCTGGCCTCAAATATTGTATGGTTGGCCAGTTTGCAGTTGAGTGTACTATGCAAATACAATCACATTTACTGTGAAATATTAAGTATTCCAGCATGTAATAATTGGAGGGAGGAGGAAAACAGTCTTTAATATATGAGAGGAAAGTATGCTATATCAGAATTGTCCTGGGAACAGCAGCTCTGAAAATGCAGATGTAGGCGATATTTTTAAGTTGTTAAAATTAAGTTTTCTAGTTACCGTATTTTTCGGAGTACAAGTACAGAGGATGAAAATCTGGGTGTGTCTTATACACTGAATACAGCACTTTTGCCTGCCGAAACCCCGCCTCCTTCACCGAAATAGCCGTGCATAGCATTTAGGAGGCTTATAGAGTGCTCCTGGGGGCTGGGGAGGGCAGAAATAAGTGAAAAACGAGCCATTTTTTTGCTCACTTTTGCCCCTCCCCCCAGCCCCCAGGAGCACTCTATAAGCCTCCTAAAAACTATCCATGCCCTTTTTTTGACATAAAATGGGCCTGTTTTCGTAAATAACGAGCCATGTTTGCTCATTTATGCCTCCCTCCCCAGGAGCACTCTACAAACCTCCTAAAGGCTATTCATGCCCTTTTTTTGAAAAAAAGGGCCTGTTTTCATAAAAAATGGGCTGTTTTGGGGAGGTCTGCAGAGTGCAAAAACTTTTTTTTCTAATTTGCCTCTTCAAAACCTTGGTGCGTCTTATACTCCGGTCCGTCTTACACTCCGAAAAATACGGTAACTTTTAAGAAATTCAATAGCACAGGGTTTAAACAGCATTCCAAATACCTGGAGCAAAAGATTTTCCTACTTGCTATGAATAAGAATAGGATACAAAGTTGAGACTACTTACTTAAGTTAAAAAGACACCTAATTGCTTGCTTTGGAAGTCTACTAGAGAAACAGCCCCACTATGCTTGGGCTATCAAAAAGCAAGCACATCCGTTCGATCATTTGCAGCAAAATATTTATAATTGATTCTGCATTATCCAAGTTCACTACAAGACTGAAATCAATGAGACCCAAATGCACTTTCTTTTTTTCAAAAATTAATAAATCAATTCCTCTATACAGAGATTCAATGTTCATTTCACTCTATGGGGTCTTTCTTGAGGATGGATTATACTCTGCAGTTTTTCAAAAGAACAGGTCACCTGTAATAATGCAATTCCAATGAATATGCCGGCCACTATGGTTAAGTTATCCTGCAGCCATTTTTCAAACTGTGGGACGCAACCTTTTGTGTAAATAACAATCTGTTGATCAACTTCCTGCAAGAACAATAATAAAAAACATTGAACATTTTTTCTAGCACTTCTTTTCCATTTCCTCTCCAAAAAGAAATTTTGAAAACTTACTGGTTTTTGTCGGGCATCATAACCACACTGAGTATTAATGACATCTTCCTAAAAATAAAAATACAGAAACAATTACCAATAAATGTCTCCTTTTACTCAACAAAAAGTCTATCTCTTGACCTTGCCTAGTTACTTCTAATTGAAAGTAGAAACTGTTGCTTAGCATCGCCATTGTAAAGCATGATGTCATACATCCATGCCAACTTACGATGGCTGTTTCAACAATCCCAGTTACCATCGCTACGTGAATCCCACACAGTCTCAGAAGTTCAAAAATATAGATTAAAATATGTTTCTTGCCATATATGGCCATATGTTTCTTTTATGGGCTTCAATATGAACACTAGGCATTCAAAATTAACTTTTTTAACAGATCTCATAATAAAAATCCCATACGTTCTTCTCCATTCCAGAAGGATGGGCCATGTTTGTCTGCCACAGCACTGCAACAAACCCTTTGTGATACCTTCAAAACTAATATATTTATGATGGCACTAGCCTAGTGTAAGAACAGTCCCACTGTGATTTAGGGTCCTTTCAGGATGGAAGAGTAGCCTTGCCAGGCTTCTGTTCTGACTTACAGCAGGATCTTTAGTGCAGCAAGAGAAAGGTACTCCACACCGTTCTCGACTAGCATTGGAGTCTGTGCAGTTGAAGTAAATGTTGAGGTTCCAGTCATCTGCCCCAAAGGCCCCACAGCACTGCCACTAGGAGGGGGAAAAAGACAGAGGCATCATAGTTCGGGCATCATTTGCCAGGCATGGCTATTCTTCTAAGCTACCATTCCAAATCACTCTTTGAATTTATTTTGTTCTGGAAATGCATGCAAAAGTTTTCAACTCTTTACTGTAGTGCTAGTTCCCCTATAACAGGGGTGTCAAACTCACGGCGTCACAGCAGCATCATGTGACATATCACAACTTTTTTCCCCCTTCGCTAAACCGGGCATGGCCAGCATATGATGCATCCGGTCTGCGGGGCATGAGTTTGACAGCCCTGCCCTATAACTAGGAATGGCAAGGCACTGCATCTCCTACAATGTTCCAAACATAACTTGTATGTGATTTTGAAATAAGACTTCAGACAGAATCACCTCAAATCACCTTTGCTGTGCATATTAGAAAAAGCTTGGTCAAACTTTTCTGGAAATCCGTTCATACTCCTGCACCATTCAATGGCACATCTTGTTCAAGCTTCCTCAGGGAGAAGAAGATTAACTCAGCCACAGCAATTAAATAGCTATATCAGTTCACTTATCCAAAACAGATTGTTTATTACTCTTTGTTGGACGATTCAGCTTATTTTCCAGAGAGCTTCAGCAACAGTTAGCAATACCTTCGAACTCTAGCTGAATACAAAAGCTACAGCCACAAGACTGTTTAAAATGTTGCCCATTTCCTCCAATTTTAAGAAAAACCATGTGAATCCATTTGCTATGAAATCTGCAAAATAAGTATCAATAAACATTGCTGATTTTTACATTAATTACCATTCAGTGAGAAACATAGCTACATTTCACCCTAAACATGTTTCCAGAAAACGTTTCAAAAAATAGATAAGAAATGAAACAAACAGTACAATGGGGGAAACTTCTCAAATCAAGTTGTGCTTGGCTTGTAGTGGCTTCATAGATTCATATATTTTTCTTAACAACAAATATGGTCATTGCCTTCTTCTAAGCATAGCCTGTATTCTAATCTAAAACTCTGTATTTATTGAGAATATTTCTTACAACTACTATACTGGCCTGACTTTCTTTGCCTTTCTGAAATCAGCCAAGGTTAATGTTGCCACTGGCTGCAGATGTTTAGCAATAGTCATCGTCAAAGTGGGATATTTTCCCTTACACCAGAGTTGGCAGATCTGTGGTTCACCGGTTATACATTTAATTAACTTAAAAAAATATTTATCAAACTTATAGGCCACTCATCTCAGTATCCAAATGACTGAAGGGCAGCATTATAAATGGCCCACCAGATGTTGCAGAATTACAATTCCTAGTCATTCCTATCTAAATGAATAAAAATGATGGATGCCAGGGATTGTAGGATTCCACCACACCGAGTGGGCAGTGTAGTTTCCACAGTCAAATCTTAAAGAAAGAAGGAGCTCTTACATATTCTTGGGTAAAGTCTATGAGGTTTTGCAAATCAATGTCATCTCTGTATGCTCGGATATTGTTGTTGATAAAGAAATACAGCTGGTCTTTGATCCAGTCTTTGAAAACAAATGCCAGAACTCCTGCTGTGAGTTCCAGGAAGAAGATGATTCCAAGGAAGACTGAGAACTGCAAAGAAGTAAAATAATGTATTGGCTTCAATCAAACCTTCAGAACTAATGCAATACCAAAGAATCACATGGATAACAACTGATAATATTACAGCTATGTTTACTTATTTTACAGCTCATTATTCTCTGTGTGGTGGCAGAAACAACAAACCATACACCTACTTTAAGCACAACACTTTCAGTTGTGCTTAAAGTATGTGTGAGTACAGTTTGTTATTTTTGCCAGCATTATGGGGTGATGAAGCGCCACAAGAGATGCCTAGAGAGAAGATGGAGGTCTACTCGATCTGAATCCGACCGAACACAGGTAAGAGCCCATTTACGGACTTACATTGTGGCGCTGAGAGTGGCCAAACGCCATCATTGTGCCACTCTCATAGCATCCGCAGATAACCGCCCTGCCGCCCTGTTTAGGGTGACCCGCTCCCTCCTACAACAGAGGGTGCGGGAAGCCCCATTACAGGGTAGAGCAGAGGAATTTGTGATTTATCTGCAGGAGAAAATCGCTCAGATTCAGAACGAGCTAGTCTCCATTGATGGCCCAGTGGGATTGCACGAGGCGGATCTTGGTTGGGAGGAGTTTGACTCTGTTACTTCCGAGGATATGGACAGGTTACGTGGGCGACTGCGAGCCATCACATGTTTATTGGACCCGTGTCCTTCCTGGCTTGTACTGGCATCCTGGGAGGTGACACGAGGCTGGCTCCAAGAGGTTGTCAACGCTTCTCTAAGTGAGGGTTTCTTGCCTGCCTCCCTTAAAGAGGCCATGGTGAGGCCCCTCCTGAAGAAGCCCTCTTTGGACCCAGCTTTATTAGCCAACTATCGTCCCGTCTCCAACCTTCCCTTTCTGGCGAAGGTTGTAGAGAGTGTGGTGGCACAACAGTTTCCCCGTCACCTGGAGGAAGTTGATTATCTAGACCCGCGCCAGTCCGGCTTTCGGCCCGGGCATAGCACCGAGACGGCATTGGTCGTGTTGGTAGATGATCTCTGGAGGGCCAGAGATGGGGGTTGTTCCTCCATCCTGGTCCTATTAGACCTCTCAGCGGCTTTCGATACCATCGACCATGGTATCCTATTGCATCGGCTGGGGGGGTTGGGGGTGGGAGGCACCGTTTTACGGTGGTTCTCCTACCTCTCCGGTCGATCGCAATTTGTGTTGGCAGGAGAGCAGAGGTCGACCTCGAGACTCCTCACATGTGGGGTGCCTCAGGGGTCGGTCCTCTCGCCTCTCCTGTTCAACACATATATGAAGCCGCTGGGTGAGATCATCCGTGGTTTTGGGGTAGAGTACCACTTCTACGCTGATGATACGCAGTTGTATATATCTACCCCAAACCACCCCAACGATGCCGTAGCGGTGATGTGCCAGTGCCTGGAAGCCGTGCGGATCTGGATGGGAAGTAACAGACTCAGGCTCAACCCGTCCAAGACCGAGTGGCTGTGGTTTCCGGCCGCCCGATTCAACCAGTTGACTCCATCACTGGCCATAGGGGGCAAACATCTTACCCCTGTGGATGGGGCGCGCAACTTGGGTGTCCTCCTGGATACCCGGCTGTCCATGGAAGACCAAGTGACAGCCGTGGCCAGGAGGGCGTTTTACCAGGTTCGCCTGGTACGCCAGTTGCGCCCCCTATTGGATCGGGATGCCCTTTGCACAGTCACTCATGCCCTCGTGACATCCCGACTGGACTATTGTAACTCTCTCTACATGGGGCTCCCCCTGAGGTGCACCCGAAGACTGCAGCTGGTCCAGAATGCAGCCGCGCGAGCAATAATGGGGACCGCTAGGTACACCCATATAACACCTCTCTTGCGCGAGCTGCACTGGCTGCCTGTCGTCTTTCGGATGCGCTTCAAGGTGCTAGTTGTCATCTTTAAAGCGCTCCATGGCACGGGACCTAGCTATCTGCGGGATCGGATCCTGCCCCATATATCCTCACGGCCAATTCGCTCCCACAGAGAGGGACTTCTCCGGGTGCCGTCCACTAGACTTTGTCAGCGGGCGAAGCCCAGGGGAAGGGCCTTCTCTGTGGCGGGCCCTGCCCTCTGGAACGACCTTCCCCCCGACATTAGAACAACCACGGACCTCCGCTCCTTCCGTCAAAAATTAAAAACATACTTTTTCTGCTTGGCCGGCCTAGGTTAGTCTCTACCTTTAGGGCGTTAGGGAATGCTAGTTTTAATATGGGGATTTTAGTGCAGGGACAATCAAATTTAATTCGTTTTTATTCTATTGTATTTATTCTTGTATGTATATTTTATAGTGTTTTAATTTTTCCCTGTGCACCGCTCCGAGTCCCCTTGGGGAGAGGACGCGGTATATAAAATAAATATTATTATTATTATTATTATTATTATTATTATTATTATTATTATTATTATTATTATTATTATTATTATTATTATTATTAAGAAATAATTACAGCAAAAACCATATCAGAGGAATAATGAATTACAAATGATTATATCAGGAAGACTATCTTTTCAAACAGTTCCATATCTAATTCCCTTTGGAATATCCAAGTTTTTCAAACAACCAATGACCAATGAGCCTGTTTTACAGCAATATATTCATCTAAACCATGAATGGCCAATTGCAGCCTTTGGTATTGCAGGAAACCAGACATGCTTTTCAAATGACAACATGATTAGCAGGGACATGGACTGCTAGCGTCCTGCGGCCAATTAATGGCAGAAAACTAACCAACCCAGCTAATTGTTTGGCTAACTGGTTGATTGATTTATTTATTTATTTATTCATATTTGTAACCCGCACCCATCTCACCACAAAGGGACTCTGGGCGGCAAATGATATGAGCCAGACTGAGATCTTTCTGCTGCCTATAAATCATTATTGCTGTTTAAGTTATCTATCAAATTTATACTCTGTGATTGTTAGAGGAAGTCACCAATGACTAAAGTAAACATTTATATCTCAGAATTGATGCTGAAACATTCCAAGACTCAAGATTGTAAACACAAAATAATGAACAGAACATGCATAATTAATTGGAACTATAGGCAAAGGTTCGATCTTCTCAGTGCCTCAGTGTGTCATAATATTTATTTATTCATTCATGGTTGTTTCTATGTCACTTCTTATAACTATAGGTTACTTAAAATGAAGGTTAAATAGTAAGATTTAAAGAAAGAATTACCAGTGGTTCCATTTAACTTATCAGAAATTCCACTCAGCATTAAGCTAGTGAAGCAAGATCATCCCATTATTTTACTTATGTTTAAATATCCCATTCAAGTTGAACACCTGAGCTGGCCTCTAAGGTGCTTTTTAAAAAGATAAGCATTTGCAAAAAAAAAGCTTGAAGTGAATGTTTAAAAGAACTAAAATGATGCATATTTGTACAGGGGGCGGGGAAGGACTTATTCTCTAAGGAGGAATGTGGTAGAGTTACTTACAAACTTGAGAAGGAAAGTATTCTCCCGCAGAGCACCGATGCATCCTGCAAAGCCCAATATGAACATCACTCCTCCAACCACAAGGAAGAGCCAAACTGGATCAAAGCCACCCAGGTCCGTAATGGAAGAGATGTTGGACAGCACTCCCTTTGGCAGTGAATGTAAAAGGAAGAAGAGGTGAGAGAATGGGAAAACAAGGAATACAAATATATCACAGATGTATCCGGGTTTTTACTGTCACTCCCCCTTCCCTTTCAAGGAAAGAATGAAGGAGGCACACTAGCATTTGGCATTTCTGTCCAGGAGAGATTAATAACATTCTGTACAAACATTCTGATTATTTCCTGTAAATTCTTTCTGGGTTGACATATATTAGTCCACCAATGCAATCAGGCCCATAGCCATATCCTTTGTGTAAAAGTCATGACATGTCATTTAGCACAAATGACATTCTCCCCAAAATGGTTTGTGGAAAGGTTAGAAAAGCAATAATGGAGGAGAGAAACTAAGAATGGCATAGCAAGGCTAATTGTTAGATGCTTAGCCTGCCCTTTTATCTGCTAATTACATCCAAGTATGTCCATACATATTACTAAATCTCAATAAAATATTAATCTTCTAAAAAACTGAAAATTGAAATAGTTTATCCTTTTAAAACAGACTTCCTTAACATGAAAGAAGGAATATTTTCTCTCCCTCATTATTACACTACACACAGCAAAAGAGGACCAGGATATGCAATATCTGATAAACAGCCTCATCTGTAGTACTGTATTAATATTAACATTGTAATATTGGACCTCAGCAAGGCAGGAGATATTACCAATTTACATCTTGTGACCTAACCTAATGCAGAAAAACATACAAGTAATATTTAATCTCTGTCTTTATTTATTATCCTGGCATTCTAGGAATAAAAGCTGATATTTGAGGCTGAAAATTGGATTGGCAATTTCCCCATCACACAGTGAACAACACACTGTAATAATATGTTCAGGAATATTAAACTACATTTCAAACAAGAGCCCTGGTAACGTAGTGGTTAGAATGTAGTGCTGCAGGCTAGTTCTGCTGACTGCCGGCTGCCAGCAGTTCAACAGTCGATTCTCACCGGCTCAAGGTTGACTCAGCCTTCCATTTTTCTGAAGTCAGTAAAATGAGGATGCAGATTATTGGGGAAAATATACTGACTCTGTAAACCACTTACAGAGGGCTGTAAAGCACTGTGAAGTAGTATATGAGTCTAAGTGCTATTGCTACTGCTATTTGGATATCTATCTATGAAAATATTTGGATCTACTGCACCTAAATAATTATACAATCACAGGTGATAAAATATGGCTGGTAGATGAAATGTGTTAATTCTCAGTCTATAGACTGGACCATCTGAATCTGTGTGTTTGATTTATTGTATAATATATGAGTTATAATTTTCATGTAGCTAAATAATTATTGCTGTATTTTATTTTTTCTATTTTTGTCTATACTGTGTTTCTATTTGTATTCATCTGTGGGGGGGGGGGTTGCCTTTTTTAGCTCTATTAATACTATATAATGTTCCAGACCAATCTCTTTTCAAAAGCCATTCAAATTGGCTGCCATTACTACAATTGCTGGCAGCAAATGCACTAGATTAAAAAAGTATTTTATCAGTCCTGAATTTTTGCATTTAATTTCTAACAAGTGATCGAGACAAAAAATAATTTTTTCTGCCTCATTAATGATTTTATGTAGTTCTTTGATTATTCTGCAGTCACAACATAACAAATTCTCAAGAGAGCATTTCTCTCTCAAAAGAACGAAGTGCTTTGCTTAAATGTACAGCTACATGTGACAGACCTGAGCTCAACCAAATCCATTCAAGTGACTTATTGTTCTAACTCAGTCTTCCCCAACTGGTTTCTTCCAGTTTTGTTCATGGATGATCTCCTCTAATCCTCAAACAAGAGGACCAAAATCCATGTTGGCGAAAGATTACAGAGGAAAGCCATCTACAGCAGTCTTTTTGAACCTTGACAACTTAGGTATGGACTTAGTTAGTGCTAAACATAGCCATGTAGAATTCTGGGCCTTGGAGTCCACACCTCTGGAAATTGCCAGATTAAGAAACACTAATCTACAAAGACATTAGTTGTTTAATCTATTTGGAGATTATCAATTACATCAGGAATAGACAACACAATCCCAATGTTCTCAATTGCAACAGAGCATCCAACATCAGAAGGTCCACACATTGTCGCCCTCTAAATTAAACCAAGCAATCTTTCATACTCTGTAAACCACTTACAGAGGGCTGTAAAGCACTGTGAAGTAGTATATGAGTCTAAGTGCTATTGCTACTGCTATTTGGATATCTATCTATGAAAATATTTGGATCTACTGCACCTAAATAATTATACAATCACAGGTGATAAAATATGGCTGGTAGATGAAATGTGTTAATTCTCAGTCTATAGACTGGACCATCTGAATCTGTGTGTTTGATTTATTGTATAATATATGAGTTATAATTTTCATGTAGCTAAATAATTATTGCTGTATTTTATTTTTTCTATTTTTGTCTATACTGTGTTTCTATTTGTATTCATCTGTGGGGGGGGGGGGGTTTGCCTTTTTTAGCTCTATTAATACTATATAATGTTCCAGACCAATCTCTTTTCAAAAGCCATTCAAATTGGCTGCCATTACTACAATTGCTGGCAGCAAATGCACTAGATTAAAAAAGTATTTTATCAGTCCTGAATTTTTGCATTTAATTTCTAACAAGTGACCGAGACAAAAAATAATTTTTTCTGCCTCATTAATGATTTTATGTAGTTCTTTGATTATTCTGCAGTCACAACATAACAAATTCTCAAGATAACATTTCTCTCTCAAAAGAACGAAGTGCTTTGCTTAAATGTACAGCTACATGTGATAGACCTTAGCTCAACCAAATCCATTCAAGTGACTTATTGTTCTAACTCAGTCTTCCCCAACTGGTTTCTTCCAGTTTTGTTCCTGGGTGATCTCCTCTAATCCTCAAACAAGAGGACCAAAATCCATGTTGGCTAAGGATTACAGAGGAAAGCCATCTACAGCAGTCTTTTTGAACCTCGACAACTTAGGTATGGACTTAGTTAGTTAGTGCTAAACATAGCCATGTAGAATTCTGGGCCTTGGAGTCCACACCTCTGGAAATTGCCAGATTAAGAAACACTAATCTACAAAGACATTAGTTGTTTAATCTATTTGGAGATTATCAATTACATCAGGAATAGACAACACAATCCCAATGTTCTCAATTGCAACAGAGCATCCAACATCAGAAGGTCCACACATTGTCACCCTCTAAATTAAACCAAGCAATCTTTCATACTTACTACAAGCTTTAACATATGTATACAATTAATTAATTAATTAATCAATCTATATAAATAAAAATGTAACAAGAGTTTATTCAAAACCGCTAATCTCCGAAAGTACTACACCGATCACTTCCAAATTGTCACACAACGTTCCTTTCAAATACAGCACCAATTATATATATATATATATATATATATATATATATATATATATATATATATATATATATATATATAGAGAGAGAGAGAGAGAGAGAGAGAGAGAGAGAGAGAGAGAGAGAGAGAGAGAGAGAGAGAGAGATTGTGTAGATGTCACACCTGTGCAAGGGTACACGCAACGGAAATGTAAAAAAGGATAGAGAGAGAGCAGTGGGCCACAGGTATTATGTCATCCTTTATGACATAAAGTACTCTGTCCATAAGATACAGTAGGTAGGTAGGTAGGCAGCTATAGGGATAGAGAGAGGGAGGGAGAAATGCGGTAGGTAAGTAGGTAGGTAGGTAGGTGGATAGAGAGGGAGAGATACAGTAGGTAGGTAGAGAGATAGTGAGGGAGAGGGAGAAATATGGTAGGTAGGTAGGTAGGTAGGTAGGTAGGTAGGTAGGTAGGTAGGTAGGTAGAGGGATAGAGGGAGATATACAGTAGGTAGGTAGGTAGATAGAGGGAGAAATACAGTAGATAGGTAGGGGGTTATACGGTAGTTGTGTGTATGTGTTTGTGTGTGCAGGTGTAGATCTACACACAGATTGGTTGGTCATTTAACCAGACTCGCCCACAGCAACGTGTGGCCAGGAATGGCTAGTTACATAATAAAAGATTCATTGCAAGAGAGGGATTTCAATGATACATATAATTCTTACTTTCTTAGGACAGAACTAGGCCCTTCCCATTCTTTAATGTCTCTTTCAAACTTCATTTTCTCCTTTATATCTAAGACTGTCATCTCATTTACAGAAAAAAGCCATCCAAGTTTTAATTATCTAAGTCTGAAAACTGCCAAAATAAGTGTAAAAGATAAATGCATGTCATTTTTTAACAGTGGAAAAACAAGTCATAACAACCATCATTTTGAAGACACTCCCTTGTTTTCTCAAACAGGGCAGAATCACTCCAAGACACTGTCTATTTTAACCAGTTCTTTCATCTATATTAACACTTTAAAAGTGCATTGCACAACGTATTTCTGGAAGCAATTCGTGGTGCCAGTTTTGATTTAAAAGCATGCTATCAGCAGGACGGGCTCTTCCAACCTGAGTCAACCTGTCCAAGCCAATTCTCTTGGGCTAAGCCGCAGGTGATCACCCATTTTTCTGACATGATGAGAGCTGAAGCCAGAAAACCATATATTTTCCTGTGATTTACTTATTTTGTGGAACAGCCAACTGGTTTTCCAGAACCGAATCCTTGGCATCTTTCATTTTGTACAGTAGTGTTTCTCAACCATGGTGACTTTAAGTCCTTTGAACTTCAACTCCCAGAATTCCCCAGCCAGGGATTCTGGGAGTTGAAGTCCACAGGACTTAAAGTCGTCAAGATTGAGAAACACTGTTGTACAGCATATTTATAATGTTATTTATTGTTCAGTACTGATTTGCTTAGAATACACTATTATTTTATGTAATATATTTGTTAAATTTATTTATTTTTGTTAGATGTTTACCCTGCCTTTCAGGAGTTGAAACCACTATACATAATGGTTTCCCTACCATTTTATTCCTCAACAATTATTCTGTTGAGGATGACTGGGCCAAAGTCACTTAATTCTATTATGTCTGTTTTTCATTGCTGTAAACCACCAGGAGTCTAAAAGGATTTACAGTAATAAAGAAATCTAATTAAAAAACAAAGTGAGATACAATTTGAGTAAGCCCGAGAGTCTATTAAAAGTGGCACTCTACATGCTTCTTCTAACATTTTGGGAGCCCTTTTCCTACTGCCAGGATATGTCAACTGGTTGCTTGGCAACCATTTTGAAGTTGCAATGGACCCTCCCACTACAAAGATGCTTAAAACCAGAATTCAAAGTTCTGTTGGCCACCACCCCTCTTCGTCATGTGCCCACATTTTGTGCGCTAGCTTACTTGCTTTGGCAGCCATTTGCAACCATGATCTGGTGACTGAAATTTACAATATTTTTTGCCAGAAACTAGTGTTTCCTTCTGGTTTCTGGCAAAAAAAATAATCATAAAGTTAAGTGTGGTCACGTGAAGACCCACTCAATGACCATCATGACCAACAACTCACTGTAATAAATTGAGGACTACTTGCAACAAACTTTGTGACATGTAGAATATGTTTAACAAGGTACCTTTTAAAGAAGGAAATCTTTTTTTCAAATATTGGGAGACCTGTTTAAATTTATTTGGCTGTACAGATTGCTGTTATTAACTTACTTTTTCATTCCATGCCCAAAGTCCAATTCCAAGAAATGCTATGCCCAGGAACTGCAAGAAAAAATGATAAAGAGAGAGAGAAAAAGCAAGAAGATAGATTAGTAAGCATTTCAAGAGATTTCCCTGAGTACATCCCGCTATGTTCATTTTATAATAAATTCAAACTACATATGTAAAACCTGAACCAACTGAAATACATTCTAATAGGCTCCCTAAAAGATTAAAAGTGTTTCATAAATACTTGGACCTTTACTCTTAATTACTGTAGTAAATTCTGATTTCTCGATGCTCATAACTGGAAGGTGGGGACAAGTTTTTAAAAAGCAACATTTTGTTTTGAATATACAAGAAACATCTTATTACAAATTAAGTTCATTTCACCCTATTGGACATTTCTGAAAGTGATCAAGACAACACCCAAAGAAGATACACGGCAAATCCCCTTCCCCCCCCCAAAATGCATCTAGATTAAGACCAAGATTAATACCAGATTAAAAACCAAGCAGTAAACAATACAGTGATCCCTCGTTTTTCGCGGTTAATGGGGACCGGAACCTTCCGCGAAAACTGAAAAACCGTGAAGTAGGATTCGCACCGGAAACTTGAGTTGGTGGACATCGTTTAAAGCAAGCACTAGGGGGCGCTTGCCTCCTACCGATGCATTTTTTTTCTGTATTTTTGAAAAACCCGTGAAGCACTAAAGCCGCGAAATATGAAGCCGCGAAAAACGAGGGATCACTGTACTCTAATTGAGGAACTACCAACACAAACAAATAAGCTAACAGAAAACAACTGTCTATTGAAGGAACCATCTTGATAAGGCAAGCCACTGGTATATAAACAGAGAGAAAACTCCTATCTAGCAGTGATGTTACCTCATTGGCTAATGAAACATTTACAAGAAAATAACCAAGTTCAGAAAATATTAAGGACTCCACAGTTCAAATATACTGAGCCACAAATATTGTCTTCCAATAATAACTGTAGCTATAGTAGCAAAGTATTCTTGCCCATAAAGATTTTGTCATAAAAATTGTCCCAGGACAGATCCCGATAGGTTGTTAACAATTTTTTTGCCTAAAATCTTAGGTTCCTCCACAGGGCTGCAAAAATCTGGATAATCACTATATATTTGTGAATTCAACACACACACACACACACACACACCTCCACATTTTTGAAGTCACGATCTGGAACCTGTTACATGATGTCCCTTAGCAAACAGCATTACAAGACACCTACACTGAGTGTAACTGTTTCCAGCAATAGCCAAAGAGGCCTGAAAATAAATTTATACATATGTAAATTTGCTAGTGAGAAGCAGACATATTTCAAACAACTCTAAGCAAGAGACACCCACTTCAATTCTCCTGTTGGCCTGAACAGTTTTATAAATGTATTGTCATTAGTGGACTAAGCAGAAGGACAGCTGATCTTTCACTTTATACTCTATTCTTATCTATATTCCATTACCATTATAATATTCTACACACCTATAACTTCTCTCTCCAAAAAGCAAAATAGTAGGGATGAAGCAGTCTTACACAGCTAGTCCTTGACTTAGACCACAACTGAGCCCAAAATTTCCGTTGCTAAGCAAAACATTTGTTAAGGGAGTTTTGCCCCATTTTACCATCTTTCTTGACACATTTGTTAAATAATCACTGCAGTTGTTAAATTATTAATACGGTTGTTAAAATGAACCTGATATCCCAATTAAAACTTTGCTTGTCAGAAGGTCGCAAAAGGTGACCACGTGATCATAGGGATGCTGCAATGGTCATACGTTTCAAAAACAGTCAAGATATGTTTTTTCAGTGCTGTTCTAACTTCAAATGGTCACTAAGCAAATAGTTGTAAGTTGAGGACAATCTTTGTCGTGCAACATGTCTTTCCAGAGAGCTGAGAGGTATGGCTCAGCAATTCTAAAACAATGTTTCCCCAAAGTGACCAACCTTCCAAGTATGTGAACTGAAGTCATAAAATTCTAGCAATGACCATGCTACCTGGAGAATTCTGGGAAGTGAAGTCCATATATCTGGAGGGCACTTAATTGGGAAAGAGAAACTTTAAAAAGTTACAGAACTTATCCTCCATAATGGGATTGAAGTTTTTCAGGATTAATTTACCAAGACTGAGCATCAGTCAAATCAAGAAGTCAATAATGCCTACCGTATTTGCCGGCGTATAAGACGACTGGGCGTATAAGACGACCCCCCCATCATTTCCACTCAAAATATAGAGTTTGTTATATACTCGCCGTATAAGACTACCCCCTCTTCCGCACACCTTCCACACCCCAAATAAAACGTAAAAGAACATCAGATTTGATTTCAACATGTTAATTTATATTCAAATGCTTATGACATGCAGGAAAACTGTCACAAGGCTGTATGTTATCAAACACGTACAGTAAACATAAAACAGTGCAAGTTGCACATCAAGAGCATAAACATTGGATCAGCAAAACCACGGGATAGGTAACATGTTTCTGGGGACATGCCCCCTTCGTCAGACCTTGCTGAGCTCCCAAAGGAATGTTCATATGGTAAATAGTGTGAGGGTGGCTAAGACCCTCCCCCTGCTGTATTATACCAGCCAATAGTAAATGCCAGAGGCTAATTCACTAAAGCTGAATGGAACAATAAACCTATGGGAGCTACCATGCTGTTTGTTTTCTAAGCTGTTAACCAAACTGGAACTGTCAATGATAGAAGGAAGATAACAAATAGAGGGAGAGAGCAAGTGCCGGGCAAGTTTGCTGGCGTGACAGTTTCCCTTTAAAAGCCTTCAAACTCCTGTTCGTCATCTGATATTAAAAGTTCATCAATGACATCTTGTGATACAGTTGTAAGGCAGTCATCGTATGGATCTAATTCCGTGTCAGATGATGTGGCCTCAGCTTTAGCTTCCTCTTCATCTTCATCTTGCCACAAGTACTCGTCCTCCATACCATCTAATGAATTTGATATGCCACACTTCTTGAAAGACTTGATTACTGTTTGTGCATCAATATCATTCCAGGCTTTTATGACAAATTGGCACAAAACATCCAACTGTGGAGCACGCATGTTTCCTCCTTTTGTGTATGACTTTTCGCCGCTAACCATCCATTCATTCCACTGTTCTCGAATGCGATCTTTAAAAGGCTTGTTTAGGCACACATCCAGGGGCTGTACCAATGATGTCAATCCTGCAGGAATAACTGCTGCATCTGTTTTTATTCTCGCAAGCCTTTCCTTGGTGGTGGGAGTTAAATGAGCCCTGAACATATCCCACACAAGTAGACTACGTTTTTGAAGTAGACCACCTGGTCGTCTGCTCCATACATTATCCAGCCATAGTTTCACACCCTCCTCATCCATCCAGCCTTTTTCATGCACGTGCACAAAACAACCAGCAGGGAACTTGAGTTTTGGCATGGTTTTCCTTTTAAAAATAATCATAGGTTTCAGTTTGTTGCCATCAGCTGTGCATGCTAGTACCACTGTAAAACTTGACTTCTCATGTCCTGTTGTTTTTATCAAAATAGTTTTCTCACCTTTATGATGGACAGTTTTATTTCCAATCATATCAAAATTCATTGGAGTTTCATCCATATTTCCAATATTACTTAGCGCATAGCCATGTTTAGTGCGCTGTTTTATTACGTATCGATGGAAACTATCCACTTTATTATCCAGATCTGCAGGTAATTTTTGGGCAATTTTTGTCTTTTGCCTTAGTACCAGATCATGCCTTGCCATGAATCTACTACACCAGGATATAGTGGCCTTAAAATTGTTGCTGTGATCGGGGTTAGATTTGGCCCACTGAAGTGCAAACAAGCGTATTTTATTTCGTGTCACCACATAACCGTTTTGGCGATGCTCAGCCACCATATCTGCTACATGTTTTTCAAGTTCTGGCCAGTGTGCGATGCCTCTTCTTAATGCACACTTACCCCTTGGCATACTCTTTAATGCTTTTTCATTTGATTTCCAGTCCCGAACCATCTTTTCTGTTACTCCATATTGTCTTGCAGCAGCACAATTATTATGTTCCCTGGCAAAGTTTACAACTTTAAGTTTAAAACTTGCCTCATATTTCTTTCTTTTTGGTGCCATGATAGGGTTGATAGGGGTTTGACTGCTGGACAAATATCAACAATACAATGACTGGAATTTATTTTGAGAGCCGGAAGGTGTGGCCTGTTTTGCTTTCTTTTGTTTTGTTTTGTTTCGTCTCTCTCTCTCTCTCTCTCTCTCTCTCTCTCTCTCTCTCTCTCTCTCTCTCTCTCTCTCTCTCTCTCTCTGGGCCTCTCTCTCTCTGTCACTGTCTCGCGCGCTCTGTGGTGATGGCTGTCCCCTTCACGTTCCTCGTCTCCCCGAATGGCGTCCAGAGCCATCCGCAGCCGCGCAGAGACTTGCCGCTTTTCCACGCATGCGTGAGGCTATCTTTTGCACGGCGTGGAGAAGCAGCAAATCTCCGCGCGGCTGCGGATGGTTTCCTCCTTCCCCTCTGTCTCTTTCCCCTCAGTGTGTCTGTTACACTCTCATTCTGGGCCTCTCTCTCTCTGTGTCACTGTCTCGCGCGCTCTGTGGTGACGGCTGTCCCCTTCACGTTCCTAGCGCGCGCGAGAGACTTGCACGGAAGGGAAAGAGACGGGGGAAAGAGGAAACCATCGCGCGCGCGAGTGACTTGCACGGAAGGGAAAGAGACAGAGGGGAAGGAGGAAACCATCGCGCACGAGAGAGACTTGCACGGAAGGGAAAGAGACGGGGGAAGGAGGAAACCATCGCGCGTGAGAGAGAGACTTGCACAGAAGGGAAAGAAACGGGGGGGGAAAGGAGGAAACCATCGCGCGCGAGAGAGAGACTTGCACGGAAGGGAAAGAGACGGGGGAAGGAGGAAACCATCGCGCGCGAGAGAGAGACTTGCACGGAAGGGAAAGAGACGGGGGGGAAGGAGGAAACCATCGCGCGCGAGAGACTTGCACGGAAGGGAAAGAAACGGGGGGGGGGAAGGAGGAAACCATCGCGCGCGAGAGAGAGACTTGCACGGAAGGGAAAGAAACGGGGGGGGGAAGGAGGAAACCATCGCGCGCGAGAGAGAGACTTGCACGGAAGGGAAAGAGACGGGGGAAGGAGGAAACCATCGCGCGCGAGAGAGAGACTTGCACGGAAGGGAAAGAGACGGGGGGGGGGAAGGAGGAAACCATCGCGCGCGAGAGAGAGACTTGCACGGAAGGGAAAGAAACGGGGGGGGAAGGAGGAAACCATCGCGCGCGAGAGAGAGACTTGCACGGAAGGGAAAGAAACGGGGGGGGGGAAGGAGGAAACCATCGCGCACGAGAGAGAGACTTGCACGGAAGGGAAAGAGACGGGGGAAGGAGGAAACCATCGCGCGCGAGAGAGAGACTTGCACGGAAGGGAAAGAGACGGGGGAAGGAGGAAACCATCGCGCGCGAGAGAGAGACTTGCACGGAAGGGAAAGAGACGGGGGGGAAGGAGGAAACCATCGCGCGCGAGAGAGAGACTTGCACGGAAGGGAAAGAAACGGGGGGGGGGGGGAAGGAGGAAACCATCGCGCGCGAGAGAGAGAGACTTGCACGGAAGGGAAAGAGACGGGGGAAGGAGGAAACCATCGCGCGCGAGAGAGAGACTTGCACGGAAGGGAAAGAGACGGGGGGAAGGAGGAAACCATCGCGCGCGAGAGAGAGACTTGCACGGAAGGGAAAGAGACGGGGGAAGGAGGAAACCATCGCGCGCGAGAGAGAGACTTGCACGGAAGGGAAAGAGACGGGGGAAGGAGGAAACCATCGCGCGCGAGAGAGAGACTTGCACGGAAGGGAAAGAGACGGGGGGGGGAAGGAGGAAACCATCGCGCGTGAGAGAGAGACTTGCACGGAAGGGAAAGAAACGGGGGGGGGGAGGAGGAAACCATCGCGCGCGAGAGAGAGACTTGCACGGAAGGGAAAGAAACGGGGGGGGAAAGGAGGAAACCATCGCGCGCGAGAGAGAGACTTGCACGGAAGGGAAAGAAACGGGGGGGGGAAGGAGGAAACCATCGCGCGAGAGAGAGAGACTTGCACGGAAGGGAAAGAGACGGGGGGGAAGGAGGAAACCATCGCGCGGAGACTTGCAAGAAGGGGACCTCGCGGATGACCCGGCGTATAAGACGACCCCCCCACTTGGAGGCATGTTTTTCAGGGCAAAAAAGTCGTCTTATACGCCGGCAGATACGGTACATGGAATTAGCAATCAAAGGAAAAATATACCATGTTTACCCGAAAATAAGACAGGGTCTTATTTTCTTTTAATAATAATAATAAAAAAATTTTTTTATTTATAGACCGCCTCCTCTCCCCAAAGGGACTCGGAGCGGTGCACAGGGAAGTTAAAAATGCAAAAAAAAATTGACTCCCAAAATAAGCTCTTGGCCTTATTTTCAGGGAAGGGCTTATTTTAGTGCATGTGCTCAAAAGCCCGATTGGGATTATTATCCGGGAAGGTCTTATTTTCAGGGTATCAGGGCATCTCTAATTTGATTTTAAGATATAGTTAAGGTATATATATTTTCTCAAAAAATGTATAAAATCAGTCCTTTGTCTAATCATAAGATATAGTCCAGTTACTGGGAGAAAATGGCTAGCTTTCTAAATCTTATTCTTCAGACACCTTTTCTGATAATTTAATTGGTTTACCATGAGCCCAATGTAATTTAAATGAATTCTTTTTCTTTTGTTTTATATAATGTTTGTAGTTTTTCAACATATGTTATCTGTCATGTTTCCTTATCCTTTTTTTTTTAATCAATACCAATTTTGTACATTTTATTCCCCAATACAGCATGCTTACAAGCAATTTATATAGGCTTTTTTTCTGCTCAATGGCATTTTTAATGTGAGAATTCCACTGGAAAACTCAGAGGAACACAAAAACAGAGGTTTTTATATGTTTCTTCCATGCAGTCCTATTAAAGTGTAAGCCAAATAACTATGTTCTCTTCTGAGCTAGGATAATCTTAGATACTGCAAACTGCTCGTCTACCTTTAACTAAGGTTAAAAAAAAATCAGTACATTATTACAGCCTTCAATATCTAGTGTTGGACTGAGAACAAAACTATAGCTTGCAGTAATTCGGAAGCCATCATAAGTTCCCGTTCATCATTAACCAGAAAAGGAAAGGAAAACTATTCTGTGAAATGTTATGAATCCAGGAAGATGGTTCTAATACGTATGATATAATTAAATATGGGTTAGTTTGAGGATCCTCAAGTCCAGGTTGGTTTTGCTACAAAAGCATAACAATGCTAACCTCTAAAACTGTTTCAGTTCAGGCATCATTCTAAATTAAGTTTGTGTTTCCAAAGCTAGTCTCCCACTTAGTCACAATGCATAATTTCATCAACACATTATGATAACCTGGTGTACCCTAATGTAGATTCTCTGAATTTCAATAAAAGGTAATAATAACAGAGGATTCCAGAAATTCAGTATAAATCATACATTAATTAATAAGTCTACTTATCAATGCCAGCAGATAGCCAAGACTGTGAAGATGAGATAGTGATAATATTAACTTTCAATCTTTATCTATAATATTATTTTGGAATTAAGATTAGTCCTGTAATGTAGAGGCTGCATCCATTTCCCCGGAATCTGTCCTAAAATATATATATATATATTCCTTTTGCAATGTACTGTAAGCTCAGTTTACAATCAATAGCATCTTCCAAGTACTGAAATAAGAGATGCAGTAAGAACTAAAGAGTACCAGAGTAAAAGTAGCACAGATCACTGTCTGAAAATCTGTGAAAACACTCTAAACTAGGCTCGAAAAAGATTTTATATTACACACTCACTGACCTGGTTCACATGTCAAGCAATGGCACAAAATGGCCTTGTTTGATTTGACTTAGTGTATTGTACAAACCCAGCCAGCTGTGGTTTACTCAGTGAACACAATTATGCTTATTGACCTAATACAATGGTTTTGCATAGTTTTTAAATTCTGCAGTGTTATGACCTCATCAAATGACAAGGATATTGAATAATGTAGCTCAACAACATCAGGGAGGCCACAACTTTGTTGATCTGCTCAACCTATGAAATATGTTATTCCATTCGGGTTAGGAAACATTGCCCACTGTCAATAATCAATTTTAAGTATCCTGGTCTGGATCCCTGCAAGACCACATACCAGCCTTCTCTGTGAAGATCTGACACAAATAGCAGACCTGGCTCCAGATGTGTAGGCCAACAGTTTCTACTACTGGACCCCTATATTGTACTGTATTGTGAGACCTTTCCTCTCTGTGCAAAGAGCAGTCCACTCTGGGCTTCCGCAACTCGTAGGTAAAATACATTGGATGTTTGCCATACCATACTTCAACCCTGCAAAAGTAAACGCTTGGCCAAGCAAAGAAGAAATGAGTTCTGGCAGTCCAAACTCCCCAAAACATTGGGCTTAGTCCATTATATGAATCTGAATCTATATTTACACACACACACACATGCGCGCGCGCACACATATACACATCTGATTCTTGTTAAGTATAGCTCAGGATCCTCACCACATGGAAATGCTATTTACACTTTTCAGCATCCTACAAATCCTTGCACTGCTATAAAACGTAGTATTCCCCAAATAAAAATAATATTTGGTTTACACAGTCGAAATACCAAGAGCTAGTAAACATGAATGTACACTCATACTGCTAGTCTGTTAATTATTGAGCCATGGACAATTATTTCTTAGAAGATTGATCACAGCTCTCTACCATGAAAAAACAAGCTGTGCATGGCATCTCTTGAATTCATAGACATTTACAAGCTAGCTTGTAAACATTTATAGCGAGCTTGGTATCCAATTCTTTGTCCTTCCAACAGCTGCCTGTGAGAAGCCTCATTCTAACTATTAGTGAATTAAGACACAGTAAGTATTTAGTTAAGACTTGCCTGAATTTATATCACCAAAGAATTTGCCTAGGAGACTTTGGTTTCCAGATGGTAAATCTACTCCCTGATATCATTTTACAGACATCAAAATAATGATTATTAGAAAAAAAAATATCCAAATGATTTTAATAGCAACGATCATCACCTGGATAATCCTTTTCAAAACCACGTGCATTACTAAATAACACAATGTGTTCCGGTTCTGTATAGCAAAGTTTAACTCAGGGAAAGCATATAGAACATGACTTCTAAAATTCTTTCTTACCCCTTCAACTACAGTGGTCATATGTTGTGATCATGTTGTGCAATTTGGAAACATGTAACAGGCTGCATAGGCTACGCTCTGGATCACATTGGTCCATTTAGCTTAGTTGGTGGAGTTGGTACCATTCTGAGACCCTTCTTCCCATTTTCTTTTTCCATAGAGATGTGTTAGAGAAAAAAGGATCCAGAGAATTTTTTCCTATTTACCATTCCAATAAATGCCAACTATAGGAGAAGATCTGAACAACCATTTTATTAAGGCAAATAACACTGAATCAGTGGTATCCTGCACCAAAATGGTCTAAGATCAAACTTCCCTACAGGGATTTTATATAAAATACTGATCAAAGGCAACCGAAGCAGACGTGGAGCTAATAACCCCTTCCCTTAATTCCAAAGAAAACTATTTTACAACTGATGTAACTGTATGAGAAGGAAAAGAAACATAGGCATTCCACAAAGGCTGAAGAGACACTACAATAATCTTCTTTGAAATGCAAAACAGCAACTTTGAAATAGAACAGCAGTGTTGTAATTATTTTATCACAGTGACCCTGAATTAACTGCAAAAGAAGGGACAAGATAAAGAAACAACCTCTACACATCTTTGAGTCTTGTATTTCTCACCAAGGACATACATTCCTTGAAGAATACAAAGCAAATAATAAGATACCTACAAAGCCCTGGAATAAAAAAAAATCACTCAGAATAAATAATCTGTGGGAAGCTTATGCCATTGCTAAACTCCCGTATAATTCATATAATACTCCTTCAAATTCTACAGCTCTTGACCTGATCAGTCCACCTATATCAATTTTGTTCCTGTATCTGTGTGACTTTATTGCCAGCTTCAGTATCAAAATCAGAGTCAGGCAATTTCATGTATGTCTTCTGGATCCCCCTCTTCACTGTGATGGCATATAATATTAACTACAAGAAGAAAGGAATCCAAAGACCAACTTCAAGTCCCAAGACTTAAAGTCTTAGATTTATATTTAAATTCCTGAAGTCTGGTATTGACAGACCACCGGCATTCATACTTTAAAATGTGAATAGAGAAGACAACATTCTAAAATTGTTCTGAAACCTTTCTGAAGCATTCAACTTCTCATGCTTTGTTACTATGTCAGATGCACTTATCTTGAGACAGTTATTATATCCATGGTTGGGTGGAGGAGAAAGCAAGAGGGGGAAAAAGAGTTAAGTTCACAGATAAGTGAAGCAGAGAGGCTTGTGGCGACAGATTAAATTCTATTATTCCTCTGGGAACTGATTAAAAACAATCGATTATGCTTTCTTCCTTCCTTCTTATTGTACTATAGATTAAAAACAAGTGAATTATTTTAAAAAGCAATACAAGTTGAGCAGAAACACGCACATGGATTCTTAATTGTATATAATAAACTTGCAGGTAATTTTTAGGAATACCGAAAGAGCGTGCAAAACTGAGGGGCATTAAAGTAGCTCACTGTAATGGCCATCAGACTTGGCAAACATAGCCTGAAATAAAGACGATGGTTTAGTAAAAACAAAAAACAAAAAAACAGTTTGTCTAGAGACCCCATGAATATTTTTTTTTAAATATCAAAGGAGTATCTGAAGAGCACAGCCATTGGGAGGCTGGCAAGAGCAAGGTGTACTAAGCCAGCAACCCTTTCCAAATGGATATCAGAAATCCCTCCCCTTCTTTGATCTTTCAACAAGGATGGTCATGTTTCTTCAGGGAGGGAGGGAGGGAGGGAGGGAGGGAGGGAGGGAAGGAAGGAAGGAAGGAAGGAAGGAAGGAAGGAAGGAAGGAAGGAAGGAAGGAAGGAAGGAAGGAATCTTCTATTTATTTTACAACACATACCATAAAAAGAATGCAACTGGCAAAAATTTATTTCTACTAAGTTTCTGTAGGTTATTCTAGAAGGCTCTGGAAGCAAAAGAAACAAGTTTGCGATTCCACTGCCACCTTTTTTTTTAAAAAGGGTAGAACATTTCATATAGAAATTAGTGTTCAGGGGCAATTGCATTCATACATCCAAGCACTCAAACGGAGGAATTTGAAATATCACTCAAGAACCTTCAAGAACAACAGATGGTTCACACTGACAACACAGACACAAGCTAATGTGCACAAGAAGTAACGTGTGAGCAAACAAAACAGCGGAAAAGGGGAAATGACCTACAGAAAGTATACATGACCAGGCTGGTGATAAGCAGTTGGCTGAGCAAATGGTTTTTGACATTAATAGGGATAACAACAGGGACCTGACTTGATGGAGTGGGTCAATAGCAAGAGTTGGCCGTTGCAACAGCTTCTTTGGGTTAGGGTCAAAACAACTAGCACGTACGTCATGTTTTGTACAAGAGCATCAACAGCAAAAACAAGGATTTGTCCTAGCTAATGAGAGGGAAAAGTTACAAGAGAAATAAATGAAAGGGTATCTATTTATTACTTGTGATTTGAAGAAACATTTACTCCAGTTGGGTTAGTAACTTTGCACGTGCTCAAAAGCAAAGCAAAGGATAATGCTGCATATTGTCCTTTAAGATGAGGGGGTGGAAGGAGAGAGAAATAGAAATGTAATGTCTACCATTTGGAGGAGGGGATCTTACCTTTCATTCACAAACCAGCCTGATAAATGCAGCATTCTTTCCTTCCAATTTCTCCATCAATAATCTGGTAATCAACAATCTTGGTCTGATCTGAGAGAGAGTCATTGGCCCCAAGTCACTGGGGACTTCCAGTTCTCAGAATAGTCTTGAACCTGGGTTTTGTCATTTCTTGTCCAATAACTGAACCAGAATGATACACTGATAGCTACAAACTTTGGTGTGCTAAACTAGAAATCCTACATATCCATATTTTCTATCAAGTTGGCTACAAATTCCATTAACTACAGTCCTATGGACAGAATTATGTTGGGGAAAGGTGCCATTGATGGTTGAGCCCATGCCAGGTCTCTATTCTACTTTAAACTTCACTTTAATCAGAGTTATACAGAAAAAACATTTAAGGTTAGTAGGGTAAGATCACAATCCTCCTGATTCTCAATTGGTACAATGGCTTGGGTAGCAAGTATGAAATCCAAAAGGCTTTCCTCAAATCACTGAACCATCTCAAAGAAGAGGGGGTCAAATTGTTATTCAAAGCACCAGGGGGCATGCAAGAAACAATGGTTGGAAATTAATCAAAGAGAGAAGCAACCTTGAACTAAGGAGAAACTTCCTAACAGTGAGGATAATTAACTAGTTGAACAGCTTTTCTCTAGAAATTGTGGGAACTGGACAGCCACTTGTCTGAAATGGTATAGGGCAGTGATGGCGAACATTTTTCTGCTCAGGTACCAAAAGGGGGTGCGTGCGTTCCCACTTCCATAATGCAATGCCCTCCCCTCCGCACATGCGCACACAACCCCCCTCTGTGCTCCCTCCCCCCACGCATGCACGCAGGCCTCACTGAAGCCCCTGGACTTTCTGTAGGCCTGCTGGGCCATTTCTCACCCTCCCCATGGTTCAGGGAAGCCTCCAGAGCCTGTGGATGGCGAAAAATGGACCCAACAACTCTGGAAGCTTTCCTGAAGCCTGGAGGGCCTGAAAACGGTCTTTCCCCGCCCTCTAGAAGGCCAAAAAGCAGCTGGCCAGGGCGCATATGCACGCTGGAGCTGACATAGGGCAACGTTTCGCGTGGCCTCAGATATGGCTTCGCATGCTACCTGTGGCACACGTGGGTATAGGGTCTCCTGCCAGAGCAGGGGGCTAGACTAGAAGACCTCTAGGGTCCCTTCTGGCAGCATTCTATTCTCTTTTAATTACAGTTAAACTGAACTATTATTTACAAATGATCTCCAGTCCAGTTCAGCCTTAGCCAGACAAGATATCATACATATTTTAAGCAGCCTCAGAAATAAGTAGTGGTTTCAATAATATTCTTGACACCATTCAAACAATTTTGTTTTTAGCAAAAATCCCCTTCCCTGTCTTGGGATGCTCCTTGCTAATTAGCTAGGAATCCTTCAGGCAATACTTGTTTCCTGAGCAGCAATGATTGCTTTGAAATAGTCAATATGCAGTAAGGGTCTCCTTGTCCACAAGACACTAGCAAGCTGTTTTCACAAGTCTGGATATTCACACAGTGCAGTATACAAGAGGTACAAAGATGAACATGAAGAAGAAAAAATAGGAGGCACTTCAGCACAGCTCAACTCTTGATCAAGGCAGTTTCTTTGTGGTTACTACTTTGTACTGGAAGTTGATTTATTACAGACTTCCATAACAGGGTATCCTTCAAATATGTTATAATGCCCAACATTTCTGATTCTTACAACATCATCTTGTGAATCCTACGTACGTTGAAGAGCCTGGCTTCTCATTTGACCAATAAATGAATAAAGCATTACATAAGTAATAATACCTTAATTGGTCTTGCTGTGCTCATTATACTCTTTTGATATTTGCAATGTTAATTTTGAATAGACAAGCTTCCCTTACACAATAACAACAACAAAGTGTTTATTTACCCGATCACAATAACTGTTACAATACAATACAATACAATACAATACAATACAATACAATACAATACAATACAATACAATACAATACAATACAATACAATACAATAGCAGAGTTGGAAGGGACCTTGTAGGTCTTCTAGTCCAACCCCCTGCGTGGGCAGGAACCTTATACCATTTCAGACAAATGGCTATCTAACATCTTCTTAAAGACTTCCAGGGTTGGGGCATTCACAACTTCTGGAGGCAAGCTGTTCCAGAGGTTAATTGTTCTAACTGTCAGGAAATTTCTCCTTAGTTCTAAGTTGCTTCTCTCCTTGATTAGTTTCCACCCATTGCTTCTTGTCCTGCCCCCAGGTGCCTTGGGGGTTTGACTCCCTCTTCTTTGTGGCACCCTCTGAGATATCGGAACACTGCTATGCAACTAGTTGTTCCTGGAATCTATCACAGAAAGAAAAAAAGAGAAAACAATTGTACAAATGCTCAACTAGTTGCATGCTTGACAAAGAGCTCATCCACACATCCCACAAACAACAGCACAAAAATCTACATTTGTTCTTTTTAGAGAACATGTCCTCATGATGCCTTCTTCTCCAACCTGTTATAGGGGCAGCCTAAATTCATCCACATTTCTTCAATTTTAAAGAAGTATTTTTCATCTTCTTCTGATATATGTCTCAGTATCATTGATTTATGATGCCTTGTTTTTAACCTTACTGATGACAAAGCCGAGAGTTGATATCTGTTGAGTACCTATTGATAGGTTCAGACTACTTAAGTCATTTCCCCTTCCCTCTGGTTATTGACCTTCAAGGCCATTTCAGCTTTGAAAAAGCAGAATCTGGTTTGCATGGCGGCATCTGTCCATTTAATGTCTGATTTGTTCTTTGAAAACTACTGTCCAGATATAATTTGGGCGCCTTATATACACTAGTATGTTGGTTCTCTGGAAGACTATTACACCAGTTATTAAATATGCATTCAATGGTCAGTAAAAAAAAAAGAACTCCTGAGCTACCACAGTGTTCTAAAGTGAGAAAAACATGTATTCCTGATTCTGCACAATGATTTTCTATTGCTTCTGCCAGCAATGGGTTTTGTGTGCTGGTGCTTTCACAAATATCATAGGTAAGCCCAGGTGCTGCTGATGGTAGACACTCAATCATAAATATGTCATCAGATTAAACCAACTAAATTAAGATTTAGTGAGGTATCTATATTTAATTGAGATGCAAACCTCACTTCATTTCCAAAGCTTTCAGATGGCCTTGTAAGTTTTTGTTTTCAGCCTTGGAGAGAGGCTTGGAGGCTGAAAAGGAGGAACCAAAAAACCCAAGAAAGAAACTGTCTTCAGACTTGCTGAAGACTTTGCATGACTGTACTGGTGAAGACTACAGACCTTCGTCCTTTTCTTCCTAAAGAACTGAGGAAATGATCTGATCTTATAAAACAATTTACAACGGAAGCTACGTTAAGTCATATATGCTTACAGGGGTGGTATTCACTTACCTTCCCTACCGGTTCACAAATGTCTGTGCATGCGCTCAGCCTTCAGCGCAAGCACTTTGGCTAAGAAAAGTGCCTAAATGGGATGTCATAGAGCCGGGGTGGGTGGTGCCACCTGTGATTTCCACTACTGTTTTGGGCGAACCAGTCTGAACCAGCAGAATACCATCTCTGGCTTATTTACATATGTACATATACCACCCACATATAGATCATTTATTCTGGCACACCTACAAGGTTTACCTTACAAAATAAAAGACCTTCCATTGCACTGGTGCAACAGAGTGCATTAAGAGCAACAACAATACATTCATTTGGGATTAAGGTTTGTTATGTATGAATTGTTTAAAAAAGAAACTAAGCCTGAACTAAAGACGTCTCTAGCAGCAATGCAAAAGGAGATCCTATCACTCTCACCATGCTTTTTACCTTTCTCAAAACCTAGGCCAGCTACCTTTTTATTATAGTCTGATCCTCAGAACGGGATCCAAAAGCAGAAGTAAGACCTGATTAGAAGATATCATAACGGAATGATTACTTCCTCGACTCTTAAGGCAAGAAACTGTCCAAGAAAGTGTTCTAGAGCAGGGGTGTCAAACTTGCGTTGCCACATTGTCGTCACGTGACGTATTGTGACTTTCTCCCCCTTTGCTAAAATGGGAGTGGGCGTGGCCAGCGCGTGACACATCTGGCCCGTGGACTGCGAGTTTGCCAGCCCTGTTCTAAAACATAAGAAGGTTTTCTGGAAGTGGAATGGGGGAAGCGTAAAATTGTGATGCTGTTCTGGAAAAACCTCTTTAGCAAATAATTAGACAGGATGCTGACAAGGACATCCTAGATAAGGTGCAGATCATTTCTACCACAGTATTCCAAAAACACTAACAGGAAAAAGCTGCTTCAAGAGGCATTTGCCAAAACTGAATCAGAAAGTGCAGGAAGGGTGAAATATTTTCTTTTCCAGCTTGCCAAATTAAACAGGTTGTTTAAAGACGCACAATATCAAAGATGTAACAATCAATGGAAAAAGGCAAACATTTCTAGGATGCGCTTGGCCGGCTTGCCAAATAGGATTCTACTCATCCAGTCTCAATACAGAGGAACAGCTTTTGTTGGAGATTTCCCCCCCCCCTTTGTGAAGTCAAGTCAAGGGGACCTGCAATAGGAAACAGGCCTTCTGACCGCAGGTAGTCCTCAGTGTAGGACTGTAATTGAGTCCAGAATTATGATTAAGTTGTACCAGTTGTTAAGCAGGTCACCATGTGACTGTGACTGATTTTATGACCTTTTCTGACTTTGCGTTCAGGTCGTAAGTAGTCCTGAGGACATCTGCTGCAACTTCAAACAGTCGCTAAGTGACTAGTCATAAGGTGAAGACTATCTGTAATAGCTGAAGATATCATCAGCTTCCACAATGATCTCATTTAGGAAGGCCCTTAAAAGCACTCTGATTCAAAAGGCCTCTGCAAATAGGATGAGAAGGAACTCTTTATGTAATATTTATAATAATGTTTAATTGATTACTGTATTATTTTTAACAGTTGAGATATTGTTTCTTGCTGTGCCCTTATAAGTTGCCTAGGGTCTAGTAAGCTGAAATGGTTTATACATGCTGTGAAATAGATAAAAATAAACCTTGCTGTGCTTCCCTGTTATGTGAACTGTCTGAATCACCATTAACACATCCACAGCGATAGCTTTTGATGCAATATATAAACTGGGATAAAAAGGTGACTTCACACCAAGTGAAGTCTAAACCAAGAGGTTTTGCTAAACCAAGGTTTTTTCTCAAAAAGGCAAAACACTTGGAAATGGACAAGTTATATCCAGATCAAATAAATTACGTCATGCTTAATGTTACACCTTTATATTTGGGCTGCAAAAATGTAGATGCCTACCAGACTGCAGCAAAAAGATATAAAACTATTAATTTATGGAGGTTAAATAGGCATTAGGTATTAGGCAATATAGGCACGTGGTGGCTCAGTAGCTAAGATGCTGGGCTTGTCAATCAGAAAGGTCGGAGGGCAGCGGTTCGAATCCCTAGCTCCCGTTACTTGTCCCAGCTTCTGCCAACCTAGCAGTTTGAAAGCATGTAAAAAATGCAAGTAGAAAAATAGGAACCACCTTTGGTGGGAAAGTGACAGTGCTCCGTGCGCCTTCAGCATTTAGTCATGCCAGCCACCTGATCATGGCAACGTCTTCGGACAGCACTGGCTCTTTGGATTTAAAACAGAGATAAGCACCGCCCCTAGAGTTGGGACGACTAGCACATATGTGCAAAGGGAATCTTTACCTTTACCTTTAAAGGCAATATAAAAACCCAATCATGAAAGACACTGAATCAATAATTTCATGTGACACACAATGGCATACATTTGGAAAGAGATAGCATCAAAATATGTAGTAAACAAATATATAGCATTTGGTGTCCTCCACATGTGTTTAGCCAGCAGAATCTCCAAATTTCATGGTCTTTGGATATGTTGTCTGAAAAGCTCTGGGAGTTGCAATTCCAAAACATCTGGACAGCACATTAGGAAAACTTTTCATAAGGAAATTTTCATAAGACTCATATTTATGACAGTTGCAATATCACCGGAGCTAGAGGTCGATTTGGCCTCGTTCGGCCAAACCGGTAGTAGCTTGGTGGCCTGGATCGCTGGAACTGGCAGTAACCCAGCCCTGCCACACCCCCAAACTGGTTCTCCCAGCACCATCTTATTTTTTTCCTTCAATTTTAGTGGTACTGCACATGCACAAACAGTGCGTCAAGCACACACGCCTGCTGCGCCCCTGAGAAAACCGGCAGTAGCGGCTGCCAAAACCCACCCCTGACCAGAGTCATATGATCACCTTTTGCAACAGGCAACATCAATAAAGAAGCCAGATTTAACAACCGTGTTATTAACTTAACAACTAAAATCATTCACTTAACAACTGTGACAAGAAAGGGTAAAATGGGGCAACATTTGCTTAACCACAGAAATTTTGGGCTCAATTGTGGTCATATGTTGAGAAATACCTGTATATTTTTGTAAACCATAAATACATATCTACCCCCTTGTAATTTCAATATCATTTTCTATTTCTCTTCACAGCTTATAAGCCAACTTTTTACATGTTTTTTTCTCAAATTCAAATTTTCTTTGCTTTGCATAATTTTATTTTATTTCCACTTCTTTTACTGTTAACATAGATAGCTGTTGCTATAAAAAAATTGTAATATGTTGGGAGATAACTTGTAGGAACAAGGGTTAAAAGTCTAGTTTTACTACAGCTTTGTTTACAGTTCCAAGTTCTCCTATAAATTGAACAATGTGTCCACTGTCATCCATTTTTGAATGAAAACATGGCTAGCAAAATATGGATTTTAATGAGGTCTATTTATAGTAGATTTAATTCCTATGTGACTATGTCCCCTTCAATAGGTCAAATTGAATCACTTGAAGAGCTAATTAACAAGGGGGTTTGTTAGTTTCTTTCTCAGTAAAAATCAAAATACAATTTTCAGAAAGTACTATAGTCTTTTTTCCTATTGACAATAGTTAAAATCCAGTTAAATAATTGGGTTTTTTGTTCTCATTTCCTTTCAAATGAATGAAGTTGACACCATTTTTGTGGGAAAATCCTCAGTGGATTAGAGTAATTCTAATTGCAGTTCAAAAATCAACTCTACAAAAACTTTTCACTTGGGACAAATGTCCCTACATATCTACAAATTTAGGAAGTTCTATACATTATAACCCTTCAATGGAAATAAAAAAAGAAGGAAAGTAATGTGACAAAGTAGCCTCTATAAATTAAATGTGCTGTGTCAAGATATTTTCAACTCATGTGCTAAACTATAAATAAAAATAATGGTCCATTATACTTTATGTGTCCTTAAAGGATAGTTTATTAGAATGCAGGAATGTTAGAATACATATTTATGAAGTATTTTTTAGGTTTTGTTTCCTGATACAAATCCTTGTTTTTCATTAATTGCTGGACAGAGAGTAAAAAGTTTTGAGAGTAGTTTTTGGAAAGCATAAGTATTTGGGGAAGGAACGAGGGAGAGTCTTGTGTACAATTAAAAAAAAAAAGACCATATTGTCAAATTTACTCAGATCTCTACTTGAATCTCTCTTGAATCTGTATCACCAGTTGAGGTCAACCAAAAATAATCATGAACAGCCATAGAATGGATCCACAACTAGAAAACATGAAATCATATTAAAATCATTCCATTCATTATTGTATTATAATGGCAAAAAGTTTCCTTCGGTCTGTTTTAGAATATATTTTGCAACCGATTGCAGTAATATCATCCAGAAATGGCAAGTGTAACAAACCATTCCTGCGAAACAAGGACATGTGGTAGATAGTCCAGGAGTTAACATTCCATCCTTGTAAATTAATTTGTCATGTCCTCCATCCTTCTCCCATGCTTATAATGAATAGGAGCCTTCCTTTCCCTCAGGACTCAAAGCCTTCTCTTTACCGAGTGCAAGATCTGTATAACAAGAATAGAACGTCCACTCTGATAGCCTCTAAATTCACTCCATAGTGAGATCATAGATGGTTTGGGTGGCTTGGCTTAACACAGTTGTTTTTTTTTAATCTTACTTTTGCAGTTGTTTATTGTGCACATCGTCTGACCATGATGGCTAAGAATAAATGGAGCTGTAGCTGAAAATATCAGGAGGGTGGAAGATGCCAAATTGCACAGGTTTTAAGAAGATACTATGATTGCACTTGATGTGACCATTTGCAATGGCAATCCTATCTCACTGCAAGAGGAAGCCAGTGTGCCAAGCCAACATATTCATCTTAAAACAATCCAAGCACTTTGTCTTTTATCACAGCAATACAATGGTCCTGTTGTGCAAAGGCAGGCAACTGCATGTTCAACTGCTGCTGAATGAATTTTCATGGTGTGTAAATCACATTTCCCCACCTGCCACTTGGAGACTTTTTTCTCACGAACCTTGTCCCCTCCTCACAATGGCACAAACCAAAACATAAAACGTTTTGGAAATAACTGAATATGATACAAGGCAAAAGCCTACTTCTCGTTATAATTTATAGCTACCCGTTTCCAATATCTTTCTCCAGCGTAAGAATGAAAAACAGGATGAAAGAGATAATTACAAAGGGTTTGGATTTAAGATATACTTCAAGCATAATTGGATAAAAGCCACAATGAAGTTTGATTGCATGAGATTTTCACATGTAAGTCAGCCTCCCATGAAATTGTTTGCTGGGACTGTAGATTGTTAAAACTGTTTTTTTGTACTTTTCCCCACCTTACAATCATTTTCACATGGTACATGCAGCACATAATGTTTCACATAATAGGGAAGAATGTCTAAATCCTTCTCTATCTTTGTTTAACAAATAAGTGATTTCATAAGACAAAAATGCATGTAGAAAGTCATTTAGGTACCAGATGGGAAAGCTGAAGCATCAATCCATGCCAAACATTTGTTATTTGACGTATGCCAAATCAAGGTCCAAAACTTATAATAATACAAATAGCTTCCAAAAGTTTGTTTTATCCTAGTACAACAAGCCTGAAAAATTTGGGAGGCTAAATGACTAAGCAGCTGTCCTGCAAAAAGAACAAAACTTGTAATTGAAACTGGCTCCAAGATACACCTAACAAAATAAAGAATCTGTTCTTATACTGGAACATTATATTGGTCTGTTCTCCATCAGTTTAGTTTACTTTGTTGATGCTGTTATTCTGATTCAAGCTCCAGATACAAAAAGCTACATCTTAGGCTAGGATAGTAGGGGAAGATCTTGGGGAAGTTACTGTACTATATTAGGTAAATGCTTTTCAAACTTTTTGTACTTTGCATCAGTCTTTCAGGAGCTGAAGATAATATAACTAAGTAAAAATATCGAAATGAAAATAAGGCAACGTAACCAAGAGGACCCAAAAGTCAAGTTCACGCTTAACATTGAAGTTCACTGGATTACCTCGGGCCAACCTGGCCACTTCCTAGATGGAGATCAGGAAGATACCAAAAATAGAGATGTTATGGAAAACATTTTAATTGAAACCTCAAAATTTAGTATTATCCTCCGCCTCAGCAACTGTTTTAATCTTCGCTCTACCTCCTTCCCAGAACACCAGCATCCCTTCGGGTATCACCCACTTGAACCAGATCCCACGATCAAACAATGTTTTAGACAAGAAGGAAAATTTCCTTCTGGCTTCTCTAATCTTTCTTGGAATCTGCTTCAAGATGGTAACCTCCTTTTGTTGGTAAATCATAGGACTCCCTCTTTGCGCCTTCAAGATCTCCTCTCTGGTTGACCTTCTAACAAATTTTTCATGTATCTCTCTGGGTACTTCATTCATCCTGGCATATGCAGAATTTATTCTGTAGACTAGGTCAATGTCCCCTCTGATCTCATCTTTAGGTTTATGTAAATAGTCTGCAATAATTGTACTCATAAGATCAGGGAGACATTCACCCTCCATCTCAGAAACATTCTGAAATCTCAAAAAGTATGTCATCCTTTCCATATCTATCCTAGTCACATGCCCATTTATTTCCACAACCTCATTAGAAACATTTTTAATCTCTCCCTTAGCCCCCTCCAGCCCCCCTTTCAATTCTTCATTCTTCTGTGTATTCTCAAGCACTTGTTTTCGAGTGTCCAGTAGTTCCTGTTTAAAATTAACATTTTCTGCCCTCTGGGCCTTAATTTCTAATACCAAATTTTGTATAACAGATTCAAGGGCAGTCATTCTTTGTTCAAGGCTTGCCAGCGTTGCTTCTTGTGCCATGTTTAGCTATTAAAATCCGTGCCAGTAAAATGGCGTTTTTAGAGTGGGGCTGGTGAGGCAAATCAGGAGTCCAAAGTTCTCAAAGTTGTAGAGCTGAATTCAGAAACCAGTAGAGAAACACTTTTCCAACTCCATAGGTATAATAACGAAGGCAATCCAGAAAGGAAAACACAAATCCAAAAGAAAAAAATTCTTCATCAATAATTAGAGGAAGTCCAAATCACAAAGAGACACTGGTAATTTTCCATATCATAGTCAGTCGGGGACAAAGAGAAGCCATTTTCCGCCCAAACTCAGAGCCCGAGGGAGAAAGTGGTTAAAAAGCAAAAAAGAAACTGTTTCAGCCAGACCTAGAGACATAATTGCAAACAAGCCTCAAAGTACTTTCCCTTGTTAGAGACCATCCGGATTCAAAGTTTCCGATTCCTCGCAACGAGGCATTTCCAAGTGCCGCTTTTAGTCCAAGGGGGGGTTTTGGGGAACAAACACCCCCCTCCTGTCCCTTTCAGCCTGGCTGACAGTACAAAAAAAAAAGGTTTTAATAGCTCACTCTCCGCTCGCAGCTGAGGTCCCGAAAAGCCTCCCGACTCTTCCGATCTTCTCTCTTCATAGCATTAAATGGTGCCGCCAACCTTTGGCGAAGGGAAAGCCCCCCGCAGCATGTCCTCTTCCGCCTAAGCCGAGGATCGGGGTCGCTTCCCCCACTGCCGTGAGGGGGGGCTTCCCCGTCAAGCCGGCTTTACGGGAGAAACCCCAAACAAGGGGCTTCTCGCCCCCGCGGGGGGGCAGGAAAAGAGACAAAGCGGCGAGCGAACCCTAAGTTCGCCCGTCGCCGCCGGAGCCGGAACCGGAACTCATTTATTTATTTCAATTTGGTTTATGTTCTGTTTGGAAATTACTGTATTTTGAAACTTATCATGAATGTTTCAAAGTTCTTACATCATGTAAGCCATCAAGAGTCACCCTCTAACCCAGTGTTTCTCAACCTTGGTGACTTTAAGTCCTGTGGACTTCAACTCCCAGAATCCCCCAGCCAGCTGGGAGTTGAAGTCCACAGGACTTAAAAGTCACCAAGGTTGAGAAACACTGCTCTAACCTACCCATGCAGGGAGTCCTGATAAAGTAATAGTGCTCTAGAATAGTTTGAAACACCAGTGTACTAGGTTGCTATATTAGAAACACTGGTTCAAAGTAGTTTCACCCAAGCAAAAAAGAAAGAAAAAAAGCAGCACGATACACACAGCTGCTAAATATCCTCTGTTACAAAAATTTGCACGCATATATAGTTTGCTAAACTCTGCAAGAACATCTTCCAAGTCTGTGTTGCATACAATTTTAGTTTTTGGCATTTTTAATAGTGAAAAGGTGCATGGGAATGCCCACCAAAACACTTACAATTCTAATGGTGTAGATTAAGTACAATGTCAAAACAAAAAGTGGTAAAGGCAGTTTTATATTTTTTATATAAATATTTTTATTGTACATTTTTCTTTATAGTACATCACATTTCCAGTTTTGTTCTGGCAGTATCCAGTCTTTTTGGAGTACACATAGTTTTATACAACTGATTATAACCAATATCCTCTTAATCATACATTTATAGTCTCTTTTAAATACATAATGTTGTACATCATAGTTATAAGCATTATTTTCATAATTGTACCATAACATTCTATATGTTTATTCCTCTCCTTTCCCCTCTTTACTTCCTTCTCCTTCTTAACTCTGGTAAAGGCAGTTTCAAATGATCATCTTGTGATGATAAGACTGGTGCACAGTCAAATTTTTAGCCATGCCACCACCTTTATATTTTCTTTCCTCCCTTCCATTCCGAAAACAATGGCTCAATTTTTGCCAAACATAGACCAGTTACATCTACAACAACAAAGGCTACTGCTGAAATGTCACCAACCAGTGCATTAGGCACACAATGTTCACGCTGGTTAAAGTTAATCTGGAGAAAATTGTCATGTTACAGTTCAAATTCATTCTTAGGGGCTGGGAGTAATGAGAAAATTCTTCCTTTTCTTTCTCCTAGCCAAGTGAACTGGTTGCTGGGAACAGAGAGAAGAGGAGGAGCACCAAACTCATTTGGCAATTCATGAACGACTCATTCATTTACAATCTGAGTACTTTCTGCACAAAAGGAGCAACATGATCTTAACCAATTGGCTAAAGATGAACCTGAATGTTTCTCTTTGCTGAAAAGCAACATTCATTATTGCTCTCAAAACTGGGTTTTTTCCAAGGCACATGAGACCAAGGATGCAAACACAAGGATTTCTTTGGCCATCGTATTGCTCAGGGAAGGTCTTTTATTCATTTTCATAACGTGCCCATATATTCGATTTTTTGAGGAGATTCAAGAACTTCTGCCTATCATTCTAATTCTCCCCCACCAAAATATAAACAAGTATGATTGAAGAAAGAAAACATGAAGTAACAACAAATAATATCAAATAACAATAAATCTATTATTTCCCAGAATCACTGAGCAATCAAACCAGCAAACGGATCAATAGGAGGGACTCAAAACTCACAAAATCTCTCTCTATATATATAAGTGAAATACCACTCACGCATCATCACCAGAACTGTAAAGGCTACAAACTTGAAATTTGGCACATATGTTCTTCTTGGCTTCTAGGTGTTCGCTAAGAAAGGATTTCTCAAAATGACCATAAGATCATTAGTATTTCCTATGTTATTATTAACACGCTCTTATGCTAAGGAGTTAGACATTCTACTCCCCCTCCTTACCTGAAAACTGCTCTGATGCTAAGGAGTTAGATTGAGGGAGAGAAGGGGATAAGATAGGAGAGGCCTGTGTGGCAAGCCTGAGGGAGAGAACGGGGGAGGCGAGGAGAGGCCAATCGTAACTACTCATTAATTTTCAAGCTGTAAGTGTCAATTTACCAAGCCCGATCACATAAGTTTCGTAGCGGAGCATGGGTATTCAGCTAGTATTCATTACATAGTGGTAAAGTCTCTCTAAAGTTAAACTGAACTTCTGGTGAAGTTGCCTTGGTAACAATATAAAATATCATTGCCTTTTCCAAAATTTATTTTTTAATTTTTCAGCTCTGCTAAAACTCCTATATTTCCTAAAGGATCACTCACCCACGTCCTAACCAAGCCTAACCCTCTTTATCTCAAGCTCAATATTGCCTCATGAGGGGAGGCTACAACTGATTTTCCTGAATGGAACACAACTTCTGATGACCGTATGAACTAAAGTTTGGAGTAGCATTTCAGAAGTGGTTTCCATCTGCCTTCTTCCAGGATATTATTCTTCCCAATTTAGTCCAAAGTTGTGAAATTCTCTAGAGCTCTTTCATACAAATGCTAGACCAGAATCAATCCTGCTTAGCTTTCAAGATCAAACAAAGTCTTTTTGATACTGTCACCTGCAGAAAGCTATTATTAGCAACTATCAAACATCTAATACCTCAAACGAAATTATCAAGCCTCACAAAGAGCCAATGCTTCTCATCCATTTTGCTCTAATCTTTCCAAAAATGCCTATTACTGTGAAACAATATGGTATCCAACCTATCATTAGGCTAAAAGAAACCAGCAGCAAATTCTTGTTAGATCAAGGAAGAGGAATAATATTCCACCAGATAGCACATCCGCAGGACCACCTCTTTATGTACTCCTGATTTAAGCTCTTTCTTACCATGTAAAACCATAATTTACCTTAATACCTGATTACAGCCAATTATTTATTAGGGTAGGTTCAACTTTTACTTAAGTGTCTCTAGTCTAGGGTCCTCTCGCAGTATCGAGTATTATGCAGAGATTAAATACATTCTTATCCAAAACACAGATATAAAGACACTCTATGCTTAAATCATCAGACAATCTGTCTCTGAATCTAACAGTGATGCAATTAATCACCAGTAAAGTTTTTTTTAAAATATAAATTTTGAAATAAAACTTTTTGATTGGTCTGGGGTGTGTGTGTGTATGTGTGTGCGCGCACGCACACACACATGTGCACGCACACACAAAGATAGCAGCTGAAAATGCTCACATTTGCTTCAGTTCATTTAATCTCTTGTATAGTTCCATCCCCCCATTTTAGTGGGGGGTACTTTTCCTTTATGTTCAACTCAGCTTTAGTCTAATAATACCTCAATACTAAGTAGATTGTCTTTTTAAAAAGGTTTCTTTTTTTTTGCTTCAAGTTTATTTTGCAAAAGCGGCTTTATTAATAGCACATGGGAAAACAGGACACCTAATGTCCTAGCAAAATAAAAACGTCAGCCTGCTTTGTTAGAAACCGCTGCCCCCCCTACTTTGGGGGCCTTTTGTCCACAAATGAACAATGTGTCACAAACACAGCAGTCTCCATATAACTCCTAACCGACATGAAGGCAGGGGTTTCCTAGGAAACCAGCATTTTAAAAAATAATACACGCCTGGAGTCTGACAGAATTAGTATGTAAATGAACTGGGTCCAGTCATATATTTTTCACTGAGAATTGAAGATCCACATTATCTCCTGACAGCTATAAACAATTTGATTTGGGCCTAGTGTGACAGTGACATCTATATGGCCCCAGAACCCTTCATGAAAAGATTTATTTATAATTGTGGAAGATATTATATTATTATTGTTCTTTATTACATGAATAAACCACTTTTCTTCTATAAGCATTCAACTTGGCTTACAATATTACATCACGATAAAAAATAGAATCAAATCCATTAAAATTAGCTTAACCAGTAAAAAATTATTAGAAGCAGATGTGTTTTGGCCATGTTCCTAATACTGAATTTTAATATTTCAAAAAGGCAAAACAAGAAAAAGCATATAAATGGATTTTGTCATGGCTATTGTAATTACCAGAAGATTTGCAATAAATACCATTGAAAAATGAATACAGGTCCTGAAACTCCCACCTTCCATACACATTTTCAGTGCCAAACACTAATATCAGTGTAGAACTGGCTAGAACACTATATTGCAGTGTTGGTGAACCTTTTTGGCATTCCATGCCAAAACTGGAGCGTGTGCGCACGCCAGGCAGCTGTTCTTCTGGCTTCTGGCGCTTATGCATGCGTGAAGACCAGCTGACTGGTATGTATGCACGTGCCGGAATCCAGAAGATCATCTTCCTGGTACACACATGCACAGCGGGCGGCTGCTCTTCTTGTTTCCGGCACTGCCGCCCACATGAATGCCACTTCCGGCACAGGTGCCATAGGTTTGACATCACGGCTATATTGCATTCTCAAATGTTCTATTGACAAGAATTGAGAAATAGGACTCACTAGTCACATTCAGTCTTTACCATTGGTTACACATAATGGAAAGCTCTTTTCCGAGGATTTCAGGCTTAGATTGTGGACTGAGGAATACCTTACCTGCTGCTGATCTAAACACGGAACACAGTGCTACAGTACAGTGAATATTTTCACACACTGCATTAACCCATTAAGAAAAACATAAAGTTGGATCAAGTGCTAGACCAAGTTGGATAGCCTCTTCAAGAAAAGGCATTTCATTTCCCATTTCAACACTGACAACTCTTAATCCTTCTTCATATAGTACCACCATCTTCCAATCCAGTTTCATCTAACCACCCAAAAGAACCAGGTCAGTATAGGTCTAAGTGCAACCCAGTGGTGGTAGAGCTTGTATTATATAGTACAAGTCTGTATAGACTTGATCTATTTCCTTCAGCTCTGTAAGATCAAAAGAATCCCAAATCACATTGTAAGATGTTGTCCTCAGCTCTTCAATCCATTCTACCCCACTGTCATCAAGGCTTGTTATCAAGACCTAAGCAAATGTGAGACACTTTTTGTACAACCCCACATATCTCTCAGCTGTCTGAACACATGATACCATCCTTAATTCTTTAAGATATCCAGGCAATTCTGAAGGGGGCAGCTGGACAAGAATCTACAGACATAACAATAACAGAGAAGTCTTCATTCATGATCACTATTATGTTCAGTACAGGCACAAATCAGATCTTTTGTCAATGTCACCCTAGGTATCGCTATCTTCTTCATTTCCTGGAGCTCCCCTATAATTCAAGTTACGCCCTATGATTGATAACTGGAGAAAAGCCTCACACCAGCACACTCTTCCATAATCTCCAGGCACCAAATAGAGAGTGTCTAGCATACTTCATGATCAAATAGGTGTCAAGAATGGAACCCATTAAAGTCATAAATTGGGACAGCTGTAAAGTGAGCGACCAATCTGGTTTTATGATCTTTCTTACAGCAGTCATTAAGTGAATGCTATGGTTAGTATGCAAACCTATTGTTTGATAGGGGATGTTATTGGCCAAAATCAATCAAAATGTAGTCATGTCACTGGTGAGGGGACAGCTGTCAGAAATTTGGATGGGTTGTAAGTAGTTTGAGGGGGGGGCTGTTATAACTTCAGTCATTTAGTGATGAGTGGTAAATTGAGGACAGTTGCTTTAAGTTGCCTCCTCCACAAAGGCCAAATAAATCAATTATCCAGAGTTTGCTTAGAAAGTGATCTGGACACAATAAAAAAACTGGTGTTGTTCCCTTCCATCTTCAGATCACACACCCTCTACCGTACTTCGAAGTACAATCCTATGCAAAATTTTTGACTGTGGAGAAGATAACAGTACAGAACTTTTGAAATCACGGATGGCATTTTTATAGAACTTCCACTAAAATATATAAAATTACAGCGGACTACAAAATAAGGCTGGTTTGCTTCTAGTTAAAGCAGAAGTCTAAAATAAAGAGGTAGCAAGCTGCCCAAAAACACAGTAAGTGAACTGTATAAAGACTGGGAACAATAAAACATTCACTAGTAGACAAAAAAAAGGCAAAGTTGTTAGGTAGATTTTTCATTCTCCTCTAGAGAACAGATGACTGTTGGAATAGTACCTATTCTAGATGTTACTCAGAGCCAATGTGTTACCTGGGAAATATTTCTTCCTGCAAATTCCAGTTTAAATATGAGGCTGAGGGGGGATGTTAAATCCCACTAGCTTCTCGCATTTCAGCCAACATCTGGTTTGTCTTTAAAAAGAGCAAAAAAATGTCCTAACTAGCAGAAACGGAGAAGTTGGGAACTACTTATTACATATATGCTAATATTTTATGCTTCGGCCAGACTTATACATGTGTATTTGATGTTTGAAGATACTCTTCAATTTTGAAAATGCCTAACAATATCACAAGGAGGATTTTGATTTGACAGCAACTCAGACTAACAAGCCATCTAAAAATGAATCTTTAAAATTCTAAAAAAGAAGGAATATGACAATTATTCCCTAGGCAAGAAACATAATATAGGACAGAATAATACATGCAATTCCTAATATTCTGCGATGAACAAGTATTGTATAACAACAATATTATATGTTTGTAAAACAGATGTGAAATTGCCTTTTAGAATCACATGCAGTCCAATAAATAATGTTAATGCAAGAATTAAAAATACAGGATAGGATATTTGAAACTGTGATATTAATTTCCTGCCTTCCTTTATCAATGAGTTTATTGGGCAGAGTCTCTTGGGCAGAGTCTCTTTGAACGTGTTGAATCTCTTCTTCTGGAGCTTTTTTCAGCTTGGACCAAGTTGCTGCTTATGAGATAAAATGCCAATAAACTCCCATCTAATGATTGTTTAGATCTCTTGGTCTCCTCACTGTCCTTGAAAACACCTGTGAAACCCTCTGTGGCCCTGGTCCTTGTACCTCTTGGATATCTCAACTAGAAAAAAATTTCCCTGATAAGGATAAAAATCCTCCCAATGGAAGATGCTAGTGGGAAGGATCAGGGGGGGGGGAAACCTTCTCAGTAGCAGCCCTTTTGCTCAGAAACAACCTGCCCTCACAAGATTACAATGACTCTGTTCTTACTAAGATTTCAGAAGACAATGAGTTTCCCAGGGCAGAAAGTGCCACTTGAGCAAAAAAGAACTATTCAAGATCAGAATTAAGCAACTTTGTGAACTGTGTAATCTATTGCTTTGTTGTTACTGTTCGGAATGTACATCACCTGAAATCCATGGAATAGGCAACATATATAAAACTATATATAAAACTAACCAACCCAAACTATGGTTTACCATTTGACAGGGCCTCCCCCCACCCACATGCATGTACTTTCTACTATGATGGTGCCGTCATCTTAACAGTAGCCAACGAATGACTTAAGACTTAACTCATTCTTAGTTGCAGCTGAGATAAAATTGTATTTTCCCCATATTCCATACTATCAAAGGGCAGTCTCAAAATGTATAAAATCTGTTATGCTTGGTTTCTCATTACCCGTTTGATTGCAGTTGCTTGAAAGAAGCAAATTAGGAAAACAGGGATTATGAGTGGGAATAGCAAATCTCAGGCCAATATAGTTTTCAAAGGACTCAAGATGGATGGTTAGATCGCACTTCAGTTTAATAGTAGGAAAAGGCCTATAAACTTGAATTGGCCACCACTGAAATGCAAATATGACATTTAGAAATTCAACATATCTTATTACATGTGAACCAAGTTGTATATATTATTCTGAATGTACAGATGTTATGTCCATAATTTACTTGCATTCATTTTTTTTTTCATGGATGACACATTTATTTAAAGAACATTTCCTCCAGGTTGCTCTTCTTCCTTTACTCATTGTTTAAGGGGTGTTTATAGCCAAAGTGTTCCAAGTTCTTTGCTTTTCTTTTACTTATTACCATTACCAACCCCAGCAAACCTTTGATCTTGGACATCAGAATCTCAGCTCTGGTGTGTTATGTTTATACTATTATGAAGAGGAAAAAGGATACTTATGCACATCTCTAGCCATATCATTTCCTTCCATTCATCCTCTGAACAAAAGGCATGTTTGCAGAAACTAAGATAAATGTTTAAGCAAATGAGGTGATGATTGCAAGTATGGCTTTAAAGAGAAGTAGGAGACTCACTCTTGGAAGATCGCCATCATAGCTACATGGTATTAAATGATCCAAGATATCCCTGAATATCAGATGTGAAGACCAATAATACACTATTATTTGTGGGATCTTGGTGGTACCTCAAGAGACACCTGACTGCAATAAACTGCTAAACTAAATTGATGTTCTGTTGAGTCATTATATTTATATTTCAATGTGTTATTCAGCTATGTTTGTTGAAATGTTTAAAAAGAAAGTAGAACAAAATATGAATTCAGGAATTGTAATGATAGGTAATCTTGCCCAAGTACCATATATTCTTATGGATCAGCCAAGTTCCAAAACATATCCCAAAATTGGATCCAGCTTATACATAGATGGATCTTTATTTATTATGTTCATTTATTTATTATATTTTTATAATTTTATAAGTCAAGTTGGCAAACATACCTTATATTTCTTCCTCTTCTATTTTCCTCATAACAACAACCAGATGAGGTGAGTTGGGTTGAGAGAAACTGGTCCAAAGTCACCCACTCAGCTTTCATGCTTCACAGCCTCCTGGTGAGCATCTTAACCATTATACCAAACTGCACATATATACAAACCAGAGGTGGTACTCAGCCGGTTCTCGCCGGTTCCAGCAAACCGGTAGCAGAGGCTGTGGGAATCTCCGCCCATCCGCCCCAACCTGATGTGCAACCTTCTGCATATACGCACACGCTCACATTTGCAAACTGGTAAGTGAAGGGAGTTAAGTGAATCCCACCACTGATACAAACATACACATGTCCAGGTGTATATATGATAATACTTTTTAAAAACTCCACATATACTCATGGATGTCTATCCACAGATAAACTGACCTTCAAATTTTTTAAAAAGTACCACCCACAGATAAGAATATTGTGAAAATTAAAAAATTTGACAATCTGGAGAATGGTCATGTATGTATGTTTATCTAAAAAAATCAGTTAACATATAACCACCTGATTTATTCGATCATTTGCTTTCTATTTTGTGTAAAGGATTAACTATTGTATTGTAGCAAAACAACTATACAAAATTTGGTTACTCTGTGAAAGACATCAAGAAAAGAGCTGTCAGCTAACATAAAACAATAGAACCAGTGTTTACTAAAGTATTCCTAAATGATGTATGCATAACAATGAGTGTAGAAAAACAGGAACAATAAGCATAAATTGGCAATGTAATAAGATGCATTCTGCCACCTCATTTTCTCTCTTCCCATAAAAGCAAAAACACCATTCATAAGGGAATTTTCAAATATTTGCACAGTACTAAAATTTGGCATTGGAATTCCCACAAATTATATTAAAAAGCCAAACAGTGAGATAAGCATTCATTTGGCAAGCAATACTAATGATTCTCTCTACTATCAACAATATTTTTAGAGGGCTCATCAACATATTACTGAACCCTATTCAAGCTTATTAAAAAACAAGCCCTCTGGTGGGTTTTATTAGCAATACTCATGCATAGGATTACCATGATAATGCAGATGCACATGACCTTTAATCATTTCATTCTTTGCTGAGATAATGAATGCGAAGGAATTTTTTGTGGCATTTCACCCACACAGCAATGATCAGGACCACTGGTCTACATGGAACAATGACTATTCTATATGATCACAATTAACTCTTGGTTCTCTCCATATCCCATCCTTCCAGCTGATGTAGCTATCAAAATCTGTTTCATTTCCTACAATTCTACAATTTTAGGGGGAGAAAAGGAAAGGGAAAAAGGGAAGGAGAAAGATTTCTAATGCTCACTGCCAGTTTTCCACACGAAAGTTCAATAGGGAAGCCAAGAGGAAATTGGAATTGTTTCTACTCTCACTGGTTTTTTTGCCCATCTGTGGCCATTCTCTCTCTCTGTTTTTAACAGGGATGTATTATCATTTCAGAGATATTAAAGAAATATTAAAGAAAAATATTGATATATTAAAAATGTTAAAGAAATATCTCTGAAATAATAATCCAGTGGGCCACAAGTTGTCTAGTGTCTTGTTAAAAATTCTCCAGCTACGGTACAAACAGAAAAAAGCCATGAAAAAAAAAAGGTACCGTATGTGCCGGCGTATAAGACGACTTTTTGGCCCCGAAAAACATGCCTCCAAGTGGGGGGGTCGTCTTATACGCCGGGTCATCCGCGAGGTCCCCAGATGCCGTCCAGAGCCGCGCGGAGCCGCCGCGCGGAGACTGGCCGCTTTTCCACGCATGCCTATCTTTTGCACGTTAACCAGTCGGGGCATCTGAGGTCCATACTCAACTGGAGGGCGCCGCGTTGGGGAAGCGCCCCCCCCCCCAGCCCCGGGGCTTCCCCCTCCCTTCTTTCCCTCGCCTCCTTCCGAGCCAAGGATATCTATTCTCCATGGTGCCGCCGTTCCCTTCTCCGCATGGCCCGGGCGCCTGTTCCTTACTGCGATGGTCTCAGCAGCTCCCAGCGCGCCGCCCGGCTCGCCCGCTCACGGCTCTTGCCCACTCTCCGCCTCGAAAGCCGGGAGGGAAGCCGGGAGGGAAGCCGGGAGGGAAAAGCGCTTTTCCCCGCGGCTTTTCTTGCCCGCTCTCCACCTCGAAAGCCGGGAGGGAAGCCGGGAGGGAAGCCGGGAGGGAAAAGCGCTTTTCCCCGCGGCTTTTCTTGCCCGCTCTCCACCTCGAAAGCCGGGAGGGAAGCCGGGAGGGAAGCCGGGAGGGAAAAGCGCTTTTCTCCGCGGCTTTTCTTGCCCGCTCTCCGCCTCGGAAGCCGGGAGGGAAGCGGCATGGAAAAGCGCTTTTCCCCGCGGCTTTTCTTGCCCGCTCTCCACCTCGAAAGCCGGGAGGGAAGCCGGGAGGGAAGCCGGGAGGGAAAAGCGCTTTTCCCCGCGGCTTTTCTTGCCCGCTCTCCGCCTCGGAAGCCGGGAGGGAAGCCGGGAGGGAAGCGGCATGGAAAAGCGCTTTTCTCCGCGGCTTTTCTTGCCCGCTCTCCACCTCGAAAGCCGGGAGGGAAGCCGGGAGGGAAAAGCGCTTTTCCCCGCGGCTTTTCTTGCCCGCTCTCCACCTCGAAAGCCGGGAGGGAAGCGGCATGGAAAAGCGCTTTTCCCCGCGGCTTTTCTTGCCCGCTCTCCGCCTCGAAAGCCGGGAGGGAAGCCGGGAGGGAAGCCGGGAGGGAAAAGCGCTTTTCCCCGCGGCTTTTCTTGCCCGCTCTCCACCTCGAAAGCCGGGAGGGAAGCCGGGAGGGAAAAGCGCTTTTCCCCGCGGCTTTTCTTGCCCGCTCTCCGCCTCGGAAGCCGCGAGGGAAGCGACCCCCTTCCACGGCATGGAAAAGCGCTTTTCCCCGCGGCTTTTCTTGCCCGCGGGGAAAAGCTTCCCTCCCGGCTTTCGAGGTGGAGAGCGGGCAAGAAAAGCCGCGGGGAAAAGCGCTTTTCCATGCCGCTTCCCTCCCGGCTTCCCTCCCGGCTTTCGAGGCGGAGAGCGGGCAAGAAAAGCCGCGGGGAAAAGCGCTTTTCCATGCCGCTTCCCTCCCGGCTTCCCTCCCGGCTTTCGAGGCGGAGAGCGGGCAAGAGCCGTGAGCGGGCGAGCCGGGCGGCGCGCTGGCAGCTGCTGAGATCATCGCAGTAAGGAACAGGCACTCGGGCCATGCGGAGAAGGGAACGGCGGCACCATGGAAAATAGATATCCTTGGCTCGGAAGGAGGCGAGGGAAAGAAGGGAGGGGGAAGCCCCGGGGCTGGGGGGGGGGCGCTTCCCCAACGCGGCGCCCTCCAGTTGAGTATGGACCTCAGATGCCCCGACTGGTTGACGTGCAAAAGATAGGCATGCATGGAAAAGCGGCAAGTCTCCGCGCGGCTGTGGAGGGTTTCCTCTTTCCCCCTCTGTCTCTTCCCCCTCTGTGTGTCTGTTAGACTCTGATTCCCTCCCCCCCCCCGTCTTTCTACAGACACACAGAGGGAGAAGAGAGAGGGGAAAGGAGGAAACCCTCCACAGCCGCGCAGAGACTCCGGTGCCGGCAGCGGGCGGGCGGGATAACCTTCCCAGTCGACATGCTGGCCCCTCCTCCTCGCCTGCACTAGCCGCAGCTTGGGTCTTCTGTCCGCTCGCTGCGGGATAACCTCCGCAACTGACATGCTGCTTCCCCGGGTGGAGGGAGGGAGAGAGGCAGACTTAGAGAGACAGAAAGAGAGGGGGGGGAAACAGACACACACCCAGACACACACACACACACACACAGAGTGACAGATGGGTGGGGGGGGAGGAGAGAGAGAGAGAGAAACAGAGAAGGAGAAAGAAAGAAAAATAGGAAAAAAGATGAATGGAGGGTGGGAGGGAGGGAGTGAAAGAAAGAAGGGGGAGGGAGGAGGAAGGGAGCAGTGAAAGAAGGAAGGAAGGAAAGAAAGAAAGAAAAAGAAAGAGGGATGGAGGGTAAGAGGGAAGGAAGGAAAGAAGGGAGGGAGGGGGAGAGAGGCAATGGAAGGAAGGAAAGGAAAGGAATGGAGAGGAATGGAAAGGACGCCTCCTTCCGACGGCCACCTCAGCGCCCTGCACCTTCTGGGGCTTCCTGGAGGGGCCAGCATCTCGACTGGGGAGGTTATCCCGCAGCGGGCGGGCGAAGGACCCAAGCTGCGTGCCGCCAAAGCCATCCGGGCGCCGCACGCCCAGCCCCGGACGGCTTCGGCAGCACGCAGCTTGGGTCCTTCGCCCGCCCGCCCGCTGCGGGATAACCTTCCCAGTCAACATGCTGGCCCCTCCTCCTCGCCTGCACTAGCCGCAGCTTGGGTCTTCTGTCCGCTCGCTGCGGGATAACCTCCGCAACTGACATGCTGCTTCCCCGGGTGGAGGGAGGGAGAGAATGGCAGACTTAGAGAGACAGAAAGAGAGAGAGGGGGAAACAGACACACACCCAGACACACACACACACACACACACACACACACACACACAGAGTGACAGATGGGTGGGGGGGGAGGAGAGAGAGAGAGAGAAACAGAGAAGGAGAAAGAAAGAAAAAGAAAGAGGGATGGAGGGTAAGAGGGAAGGAAGGAAAGAAGGGAGGGAGGGGGAAGGAGGCAATGGAAGGAAGGAAAGGAAAGGAATGGAGAGGAATGGAGAGGAATGGAAAGGAAAGGAAGGGAATCCAGAAGTGGAGGGCCTGGTTGCCAAGGGGAACGGGGAAGCATCCCTCCCCCCCCCCGCCCGGCACCAGCAGCGTGGGAGCTGGACAGTAAGCAGGCAAGCGATCTTGTCGCTGTCGTGCCCAAGCAGGTGCCTCTGCTGCTGCTGCTCCCCTCTCCGCCTCACCCCTTGCCAAACCCTGGTAATATGGTGGAAGAGGGGGGGAGGGAAAGGAGGAAGGGTGGGTGAGTTGCTTTCCCGGGAAGCTGGTGGCAGGGGCTTTTCCTATGTGGCCTTGGATCGCTCTTTTCCACCCACCCCCCTCCTCACCGTTTCTCTGCCTGCTCTGCACCTTTTCCCCAAGAAATCGGTAGAATCAGGGTGATGTAGCCTGTGGAGAGATTAATTTGCCGGGAGTTTGAAGTATTGGGTGATGAGGGACGGATTGAAACAAATTTCAGTCATTGTATTGTTGATATTTGTCCAGCAGTCAAACGTTTTATTTGGTGTGTGGAAGGTGTGCAGAAGAGGGGGTAGTCTTATACGGGGAGTATATAACAAACTCTATATTTTGAGTGGAAATGATGGGGGGTCGTCTTATACGCCCAGTCGTCTTATACGCCGGCAAATACGGTACGTTATTACAGAAAACTTCTACAATTTGCATGTATAGTCTCAGCAAGCATCTTAGTTGTTTTTAATGTTGCTTTTAGCCAAAATTCTTTTTATTTCTCCTGACTAGACCAATGGAAATGGTAAAGACATGTATTGACACGTTACAAGCATTGCTTGAATCCTTGATTACACTATAATTGTTTCCCTGGGAAATGAATAAAGAGAGGATCTTCCATGTGGTTCAGTGGTGTTATTTAAAAAAAATTGCTACTGGTTCTGTGGGTGTGGCTTGGTGGGCATGGTAGGGGAAGGATACTGCAAAATTGCCATTCCCTCCCAATCAGCTGGGACTCGGGAGGCAGAGAATAGATGGGGGTGGGGCCAGTAATAGGTGGTATTTACCAGTTCTCAGAACTACTCAAAATTTCCACTACCAGTTCTCCAGAACTGGTCAGAACCTGCTGAATACCACCTCTATTGTGGGTGTATGTATCATTCACTTATTATTATGAAAAATAAGGTGGGTCGGATGCTTCTGACTTCAATGCTCATTTTAAACCTTAAAACATTGCTTGGACATGCAAAAACCAGAGGCTAAACCAAATTCAGCTACTGTTTTTCTCTCACAACGACATTACTAAAAGGGGCCCAGTCAATCAAAATTCAAAATGAAAACAATTCCTGTTTAATAATTCAGCAGAACTTTGTAAATAACAGGAACTGCTAGTATGGGATTATCTGCAGCAAATAATCCAGAGGTGAAAATCAGCAGGTTCTGACAGGTTCTGAAGAACCGGTAGCAGAAATTTTGAGTAGTTCAGAGAACCGGAAAATACTACCTCTGGCTGGCCCCAGAGTGGGGTGGGAATGGAGATTTTGCAGTATCCTTCCCCTGCCATACCCACCAAGCCATGCCCACAGAACCAGTAGTAAAAAAAAAATGAATTTCACCACTGAAATAATCCCATTTCCTTGTCATTCTGCTTCTAAATAGCACTGCAACATGAAAGTAAGCGGGGGGGAAAAGCTTCATCGGATGTTTTTTTTAAAAATTCATTTGTAATTCTTTGGGGAATTACATGAATTTGAGTAGGAACAATGATATATAAACTATCATCTGGTACATATCCATGTATAAGATGCTCCATTGTTGCAATAAACAGATAAAGAACAAATGTGATTGAAATTACCAACTCTGAAGCACTGTGTTAAATGTATACATATTTACAATATTTAAAAGATGTTCTTCAGATTCTTCGTATTGAAAAATGTTGCGTGTTTTTTGGACACTTCCAAGTTTGAAGAAGATGGGTGTACTTTATGACAATTACTAGAACAGATTGGAACATTTAAACACGAGGAAAAATTCAGGAAATGCTGGCACAGAAAATCTTTACTTTTTCCCATACCTTCTGCAGGCGATGAATGTTCTTCAAATACAGTGCAAAGAATTCAGCAACAAATGATGTATGGAAATGTTCCAATCCTAGATTCGTTAACTTGCTGTAAAGGTTAAATAAATATCCTTTATTTTTTTCCTCTGTATTTTGTTAAATTAAGAGTTTCCATCCGATTTTTTTTTCCTAATAGCTTTTTGGACATTTTTCAAATCTCATTAAAAGTCTAAAGAGACTTGATATTTTGAAAGGGAAGGGTAAAACAATAAAAGACACTTGTTGGTGAAACTTTCAGAGAGAGGTTTATTGTGGTGACCCGGGTGAAGTTCGGACAAGGGTCCGCTGTAATTCTTCCCTGCCCTTTGGGAATTAAGAAGAGAAGTCACCACCTTATCACGAAAGTCATAATTCCATGAATATGGTCCTAACAGTATAGGATGCCTTGTAATTCAGAAAGATTTGTACAAGGTGAGATTCTCATTAGCTTCCTATTATGTTGTGGGATAGAACCTGGAAATCTAAACCAGTAATATGATGGCTGCCAACTTCTTGGTGATGTCTAACAACTTTATTATTTATTTATTATTTATTGAGGGGCGTGGTGGCTCAGTGGCTAACACGCTGAGCTTGTCGATCAGAAAGGTTGGAAGTTCGGCGGTTTGAACCCCTAGTGCCGTGTAACGGAATGAGCTCCGGTTACTTGTCCCGCCTTCTGCCAACCTAGCAGTTCGAAAGCATGTAAAATTGCAAGTAGAAAAAATAGGAACCACCTTTGGTGGGAAGGTATCAGCGTTCCATGCGCATTCAGCGTTTAGTCATGCCAGCCACATGACCACAAAGACATCTTCGGACAGCGCTGGCTCTTTGGCTTTGAAACGGAGTTGAGCACCGCCCCTAGAGTCGGGAATGACCAGCGCGCTAGTGCGAGGGGAACCTTTACCTTTAACAACTTTATCCTCCCAGAAATCCTAGGAATGGCAGCTTTTCAAACTGGCTTTAAGAACATATTGCTTAAGCGTTTAGGCCACCCAACTTTTATCATCCACCATGTGTTTGGAAGAGACTGAAGGCTGCTACAAAAATCAAATATTTGAACTGTGTCAGGATCCTGTAAAAACCTCTGTCTTCTTATCGATGTCCAAATTAAAACATCACAATTGGCCAGAACTGCCAGGTAACTCCCATCTAAAATTGGAAAGGGAATTATATGCTTATCAAGGACAAAGCCAGCTTTATCCTTTGAGTATGCAGACAAAGTGTTTCTGGCTAGCAGAAAGCTAATTTAAATATGAAACAGGAAGGTCCACGGGGTGCACAGAGTTGAAAGCAACAGTCTTTCTTTTAAACCATGTCATATCCAAGCAATCCATTTGATTGTTTTTAACTGCAACAAGATGCAAAGTTGGTTTTATTCCATCTGGAATCTGTACAATTCTATATATAAAAATATTACCAATAATATGATTTCTTGTTTGAGGGGGGGGGAATATGCCCCCCTTTATTTATGTAACTCATTTTCTTTTCTTTTTTTTTAAAGATTCTCTTTTCGTGTACTTTATTCTCACTCAGATAGCTTAAGTGGTGAGATATTTTAGCCAGCAGATAAGATGATCTTGAAAGACAGAAAGGAGATCCATTACAAAGGCAAAATCAGATAAACAAAACCTGAACCTAAGGTGAGAACATGGCTTATGAAAATTGTTTGTTTGTTGCTTGTTAGAAGCTGACTGGGAAGGTCACAAATGACAATCACGTGACCTCAGGATATTGCAACCATTGTAAATACACAGCATTTTGATCTTTCTCTCTCTGTGTATAATTGTTAGAAGAAATGTCCATCTGGGTTCAGTTCCAAGTAGGGGAAAAGACACTGGAAACATGGAGGCTGTTTGGAAAGATGGCTTAATGGCGGACAGAATCACATGCCTTGGAGCTCCTGGGTGAAAAGGGAAGAGATGTTGAGAATCCCTGGGTTTTATGCCCTCTGGGCTTTGAACTTCCTGGGAAACAGAAAGGGTATCGTGACTGGTTGCTGCCAGAGGTCATAGCTGGATTTGTAGGTTGTCCGTGTACTTAAGTTTGGTTGAAACTTGGTGGGTGGTGCAATGAAGAACAATGAAATGGCTCTACCTGAAGAGGTAGATCTTTGTTACGTAGAATAGACTGGCTCAGGCCTTAGTGGCTCATTGATAAAGTTCGGAGGGCTGAGTTTCTGCCTCCCTTTTAGGGGAAATATTCTGCCCTTTTAATATTTCCTAAAATCTCATTTTCCTAGAAGAGGGGTAGGTGATACCTTCCTACATTATATAATGTTTGCATTAAATAATTGTAACTATTTCTTGTTGTAATAACCAATAATTCCCTATTCTTTTTTCTGTTGCGTGTTTCATTTATTTTGCAATTATGTTATGTATTTTTGGATAATATATGTATGTGTTTTGCTCCCTTTCTTTCTTTTTCTGTTATTATTTTCAAAGTAATTAAGAATTATTTTTTAAATAATGCAGTGTCCTGTAAAGTTTCAAAAGAGAAGCAAGACTATTTAGCTTTGTTTCCGAGTAGGGACACCAAAGGGTGAGAAGCAATAATATAACCCCATGATGGCAAACCTATGGCACGGATGCCACAGGTGGCACGCGGAGCCATTTGTCAGGGCACGTGCTGGCCAGCTGACTTTGGCTTTCTTTTGAGGCCATTTTTCGCCTTCCGGAGGCTTCCCTGAAGCCTCTGGAGCATGAAAAAACATCTCTACGGGCAAACCAGAAGTTCAGGAATGGCATTCCAGCTTCCCAGAAGGCTCTGGAAGATGAAAAATGGCCCTATGGACAAACCTGAAGTCACTTCCGGATTGCTTGTACAGTCATTTTTCGCTCTCCCCAGGCTCCTATAAAGTCTCTGAAGCCTGGGGGGGCGAAAAAAATCACGCCAAAAATGAGGGGGAGTGCTGGTCGTGTGCACAGCATTATGGTCGTGGCATGCCTGTGTACGACTCCCCCTGCGCTCCCCCCACTTTTGTCACGCGAGCCAAAAAAGGTTCGCCATCACTGGTATAACCTTTTGCCATGGTCATTACTAAAGAGTTATGTTATTGATGCTGATATGTGACTTGAAGTTAATTGCTTTTGTATGCAGGAATTAAATCATTTCAATGTAAGAAAACAAGTTGACAGCCTTACAACTTAAAGATTCCTCCAAAATAAATTCAAGGAAATCTAAAATCAAAACATGCTGTTCCTGCCAAATATGGTAACTAGGGAAAGAAACACCCAACTTTTATATATTAAGGTGTGTAAGTTACGAGAACATCAGTGTTTCAAAGACATGATCATATTGTTACTATTTTTAGTTTTCAGGCCTGAGATTTTTCCCCTGGAATTTGTAGGTTTATTTTGTAGATAAGTCTTCTACACTCAGATTTTAAACAATGATTTAAATATTGGCTTTTACTATCTTTTCACATGCTTTCTGTTCTCTCAAAGAGATCCAAAATGAATGAATGAAAGAAGAGTCTGTTGGATCAGACTAAAAACCTATTTAGTCCAGCAATCTGTCTCTGCTTCTCCTAAGACCTAAGTAGTATTAGTAGGCCTTCATTGTTCTTTCATCTACCCTATTAACTGCTTTTTCATGAATTTTCATAACAGCCCCAAGGTTGATACAAAATGGGATGACTCCCATACATCCCACTGTGCCTTTTTGAGGCAGCAGTAGTTCTATCAACATGAAGACTACTCTCCCACCAAATTTCTGGAGGGTCAGCAGAAATATATTTTAACTCCATATCTAAAAGGGGGAAAAATAATATTAGTTTGTTTGACAATTCTGTTTTTTTCAAATTGGTATGCTTGTTGCCACAGAATTTAGAAAAATCAGGCTTCAGACCTTTCATTCCAAACAAAAACTTATTTAAAGAACATCCTTCACTGGAATTTCAAACAATGGCACAAAAGCCCCAAGTTATTTTTCTCCAATTAACATTTATTTTGTTTAGACTTAGAAGGCAGACTTTTGATATAGTTTATTTGTAGTTTACTTTATGTGGCCAGCCAGCTTGAATGTGTCTCACTTCCCAACATGCGCTTCAAGGTGTTAGTCATCATCTTCAAAGCGCTCCATGGCTCGGGACCTAGCTATCTGCGGGATCGGATCCTGCCCCATACATCCTCACGGCCGATTCGCTCCCACAGAGAGGGACTTCTCCGGGTGCCGTCCACTAGACTTTGTCAGCGGGCGACGCCCAGGGGAAGGGCCTTCTCTGTGGCGGGCCCAGCCCTCTGGAACGACCTTCCCCCCGATATTAGGACAACTACGGACCTCCGCTCCTTCCGTTTAAAATTAAAGACACATCTTTTTCGCCTGGCCGGCCTTGGGTAGTCTCTTCTAAGGTTAGGGGTTTTAGGGGTAGTTTTAGTTTAGTTTATGGGTTTTTAGCGCAGGACTAATTTAATTCATTTTTAATTTCGTATTCTGTCTGTGGTTTTATCTGTATTTTTAATTGCCTGTGCCCCGCCTCGAGTCCCTTTGGGGAGAGAGAGCGGGATATAAAATTAAAATTATTATTATTATTATTATTAATGAAAAGTTAAACCCATTTATTTCCATGGGACCTACTCCAAAATAAGGAGGTGTAAGTTTGCCACCTATATTTCAAATTGTTATAAGTCTTTATAAATTGACTTTGTAAAAGCCATTACATTTTTAAATCAATGCCTTAGCCACATGAAACAACTCCTTATTAAAAATATAAAAAACATAAAATGTGTATTTACTATGAATATAAATCTATTATGTATGTTCTGACCTAGGCTTCCCAAAAGCATGAAGCCGACTCCTCTTTTATTTAGTTTAAAGTGAATTCCTCTCCAGCACAGTCCTAGAGCCAACAGTCTTTCAAGAGATTTCACAACAACAGTCCTTTATCACTCTTGGAGAGCTGCCAGGCCCATATCTTCCAAACATCACTCTGTAGCAGACAATACATGGCAAGAAGTCAGGAACAGATCTTCAGTCTAACTAATTGAACTACCGTATTTTTCTGAGTATAAGATGCACCTTTTTTCCTCTAAAAAGAGGCTGAAAATCTGGGTGCATCTTATACAACGAATACAGCATTCTTTGCCTCCTAAAGCCCAGCCCCTTCACCAAAATGGCCGTGCATAGTCTTATGGAGGCTTTCAGGGATTTCCTGGGGGCTGGGGAGAGCAGAAATGTGCAGAAAACAGCCCAGTTTTTGCCCCCTTCAGCCCCCTGCAGCACTCCGTAAGCCTCCTTAAGGCTATGCATGCAGGGTTTTTGGACAAAAACAGCCCGTTTCCGTGAAAAACGGGCCGTTTTTTGCTTGTTTTTCCCAGTTAAAGACCACAAAGCAAAAAACAATACTCAGTAAGCTGGAAATCTCACATTGCATCTAAGAAGTAAGGAAACTGAAACTGAATGCATCTCTCAAAATAACAGGTGTCAATTACAACTCCCAGTGCAGAAGTACAAATGTAAGCAGTCCTGAGTTATGCAGCCTTCACTTGAGAACATCTTTTTCAACTGGAACCTTTGTTCCTGTAAATTAAGTTAGGAGCTAAGTAACTTACTCTATGGCTTGCAATCTAGGGAGATATGGAACTGTTCGGTTCCTGTGTTATCTCTTCTATGACACTCTTAAGTGAAAATACTGTTAAAGGTCTCAAAACTAAACAATCTGCTTCATTCAGCATTTCCTTACAGGGTTTTTTTAAGTCTGCTCAACTTTGTCTGAATCTTAAAAATGGGATGCCCCGAACCACAAATAAAACTTGACACGGGACCCAACAAATGTATAACACAGCAGAAACTATTATTTTTATGTTATGAAAAGTGATACAGTTTAAAAACTTACTGATTTTTAGCACCTATTTCAAACTGCTGCCTCATATTCATCTTGTCATCTACTACAGAGGTTCCCAGCCCCTGGTCCATGCAGGAGCCCCAGGCCGTAGCCAGAGGTGGGTTGCTGCCGGTTCGGCCTGGTTCGGCTGAACCAGTAGTGGAAGTCAGGCCTGGGTCACAGAACTGGGAGCAACCCAGGCCTACCACACTCCCGAACGAGTTCCCTCGCCGCTGCTGGGCTGCAGCCATTTTGAATTCTAGTGACTGCATGTGCGCAGTTCACTGTAAATTGTTCTGCATGCATCAAATAGTGTACACACACACAACACGCATGTCTGGCACATGCACACGCGTGAGTTGCGAACCGATAATAAAGCCGGTAGCAACCCACCCCTGGCCGTAGCATGCCAGAAACTGGGTGTAGCCCCATCTACAGGATGCAGGCAGCACACAAAACCACGCCTCCTCTGGTCCGCAGAGAAAACCTCTCTCCATGGAACTGGATCCTGGTACTCAAAAGATTGGGGCTGCTAATGTAGTACAAAGCATTTTCACAAATAATTGTTATCACAACCATTATCTTTCATTCTGTAGTTGTGCATTTTATTACTATTTCTAAATGAATAATTTTGCATGTTATATGTCATTCTTTTCAGATTACTTTTGTTTTCATTCCAAATCATCTTGAATTTGATTTCTGTGTTCTCAAGTATTAGAATTAGCTCATCCAATATTGCCGATGCAAATTTGATAAGCACTGCTTCTATTTCTTCATTCAAAGCATTAATGAAAATTTTGAAGTATGCCAGACTCAGAAACAATTCTGGCATTCCATCTGATACCTCACTCAAATTTGATTGGGATCTCTTAATTAGCACTCTTGACTATGAGTTTCAAGCTGCTGTGAATCTAAAAGAATAGCACTCATACTCTGAAATGCATACTACCAAGACTCTATTTAATTCATTTATCAATATGTGATATAGTATTTTGTTACATGCTTTTTTGAAGTAAAGATATATTAAGTCCACAACAATCCCAAAATCTATTAAGAAATTTATATAACCAAATAATGAAGCAAGAGTAGCTTAGGAAGGCTTGTTCTTGGAAAAGCCATATGGAAGTCCTTGACTTACATCTGTTCATTTAATGACTGTCCAAAGTAACGGCACTGAAAAAAGTGACTTATGACTGTTTTTCACACTTACAACTGTTGCAGCATCTCTATACTCACATGATCAAAATTCAGACACTGGGCAATTGACTCATATTTATGACAGTTGTGGTGCTCTGATGTCATGAGATCACCTTTTGTGATCTGTTGACAAGCAAAGTCAATGAGGAAGCCAAATTCATTTAACAACCATATTACTAACTTAACAGCTTCAATGATTCACTTAATAACTGCAGCAAGAAAAGTCTTAAAATGGGATAAAATTCACTTAACAAAAGTCTCACTTAGCAACAGATATTTTGGGCTGAATTATACTCATAAGTCAAGGACTACTTGTATTATTTCTAGTAATGCAGCATTGTCTAGGGCTGTGATGGCGAACCTATGGCAAATGAGCCATCGCCCTCAGCTCCAACGTGCATGTGTGCACCTCCTTCCGGCCATCTGATTTTTGCGTCTCTGCTGAACATGCACAGGGGCAGGTGGGTCGCATGCACATGTGTGGGGGAGCCTGGGGGTGCGATGCACTACCCTGCGCCCCGTTTTTAGTCCCAGGAGGTTTCAGGGAGGCCTGCTAGGCCCAAAATGGGCCACTAGGGGGCTCGCACGCATGTGCGCAGTGGGGGTCGCATGTGCAAGGGATTGTGTGTTGTGCGTGCATTGCATTATGAGCGTGGGCATGCACACTTTTGACACACGACAATAAAAAAGTTAGCCATCACTGGTCTAGGGCTTGCAACAATTGATTTAGATTCTAACTTGGAATATTCCCAGATATCATTGCAAGGTTGATTGGTCTCTAGTTCCCTGGACCCATCTTTTTTCTCTCTCTTGATATTAAATTTGCTCTCCTCTGATCTATTGCTGATTTTTCAAAAATACATAAATAGAGTTTGATAAGCAGACCGTGTCTGCAAGTTCTTTTACTACTCAGAAAGCAATCTATCTTCCAATGGAAACTGGAATTCATATAACAGCAGAAAGTATTCTCTAAGATTCTATCAAACCTAAGCAGAACAGCTTTTGTTTCTTATTTGTTATCCTTTGCCTCATTCTCTAAACTCTGGCATACTATTACTTTCTACTCTTTTTAACATCCTTCTCTAACCTCAATTCATTCTTAATATTAGCTTTCCTGATACCATCTCTACAAATGCAGGCTACTGTATGTTCTCTTTCTCAGCAATTTCCTTTTTTATCATATATCTCTTAAATTTTGAATATGTTTCAGGACATTCACATTCTTCTATTTTTCACTCAACTGAAGTTGTGCTTTTAATAATTCCTTTTTTAAGGAATTTCCACCTATCAAGTTTCTTTTTCTCCTGGATCCTTTTGAGGCAGAATCCTATATATTATCTCACAGTTTATGAAAATCAGTTTTATTTTTGCTTGTTTCAAATTCTAGGAGAACCCCGTTACTCACCGATTTTCGGGGAAATTAGCTGAAGAAATCCGTTTAAAGTTATACTATCTAGCTATACTATCTAGTTATACTAGAGCCGTGATGGCGAACCTATGGCATGGGTGGCACAGGTGGCACATGGAGCCATTTGTTAGGGCACATGAGGCATTGCCCTGTCAGCTCCAGCGCGCATGTCCAGCTGATTTCGGCCTTCTTTTGAGACCTTTTTTCACCTTCCGGAAGCTTCCCTGAAGGCTCCGGACAGCTGACAGCTCCTGAGGACAAAAAATGACCCTATGAGCAAACCAGAGAGGGAAAGTGCGTGCATGTGTGGTACACCCGTGCACGACCCCCATGCGCTCCCCCCGCTTTTGGCACGTGAGCCAAAAAAGGTTCGCCATCACTGTACTAGAGTATCCTCTCCAAAGCCTTGACACCCTCCACAACACTAGAAACTTCTGAATCTATAACCACTGCCCAGATTTAATTTCTTACTCCTGTTTACAGCAGTACACAATACAGCATCAAGAAAGCATGAAAATTAGATTGACTTTCAATTCCATAAGTTGTAGTTGGGGAAAATTAAGAGTTAAAACAAACTGTTCTCTCAGTATGCTTTTCCTCTTGATTTATTCTCCATTATTTGTAATTCCCAATTTTATTTCAATTTTTTGCATCAATTTATGGAAGCTATTTTGTGAGCAGTACATTCTCTAGGGCAAAGTATAAAGAAAGAACAGCTATGAGAGGCCAAGTAGTCTAGGAAGATATTAGTAAAGACACAAGAAACCTCTTGATAGCTTTCAGTCCAAGAAAACCTTCCCTAACATTTACTTAAAGCCAGTATCAGAGGCAGCATTATGCTTTTTCCCAGAGTTTAGAATAGTGCCTGGCAGGAATAGAAGACAGAGGTATCTGCAGGCTGGTAGGGGCTGATTGATTAGAAAGGAGACATTCTTTCCCTCCATGGATAGCCAAATTGAGACAAGAGACCTATTATGTACGGTTGCTCTCCATCTATACCATGTATGGGTTGCTTAAGATACCAACCAATCCCTAGTTGTGTTTCTTCTCCCATCCTTTTCTGCAAAGTATCTGGAGCTCCGAAGTTTCCCAATGAATCCCAAATGGGTTAATTTCATATGCCACATTAGGTCGGGCTATGGTTAGTTTGATTTGGATTCAGCCCAGTCTGTGAATTCACACATTAGGGTCTGCAAACCAAGATTTTTGGCTCAGCTTTATAACCTGAATCAAACAACATTCTAGATCGTTATGTGAATACTTCTGGTATAGCATATTGTGCAAAGCCAGCCAACTATTATTTCTTCAATACACTGTAGCTAGCAATTCCAGAATTACAAGGTACTGTGTGAATGTAGGGAATTTTATTCCTATTTTAAAATATCGAACAGAGGCTCAAGTTGTCTTATTAAAAGTACTAGCAAAATTCCAAATGAAATGGTTCATCGCGTTTGTACACATTTCTTTTATTTGTGGGAAAACAACTTCTTTTCTGTATTTCATTTTCTCTTGGATTTCCCTTCACATCAGAAACATTAGTTGTATACAGGGCATTATCTACCAAAGCAAACAATTGCCTCCTTTAGCAAGAAAATCAAACTCATTCCACTGATTCCAAAAAACAGGAAGATGAATCCCTCTTTCAGGAACCTCTTGCCTAGCAAAGTTGTTTAAGAAAATAAGTCCATATGTAGTTCTACCTATTTGGGGGAGAGAAGTAAATGTTGACAAGCCAGAATAAACCATGACTTAGTAGTAGTCCAGTCCCAGAAAGGTAAAAATGGAATCGTTTGGTCTTTAGAACCATTTTTGCTAACTGATCTCATCTTTATCATAGACAAGAGCCAAACAAGGAACTTCGGATCTATATCAAGAATGTGCCTTCAAGCTTTTGTATCTCTCCTGTGGGATCTGGGCAAGGAAATTCAAGAAAGGTCGAAGGGATTGAACTCCAGAACTTCTGCAAGATCATTTCAGAGTATTTTCCTATGCAGCCCGAAGAGTAGCAGTTGAATGTTAAAATCCTCAAAGGAAGCTTTCAATGTACAAGAAGCTAAAATCACAATAAGGAATGGCAGACAAATTAGGGTACGCACATGTAAATCTTCAGTTTTCAGCCATTGCATTTCCCAGCTCTTAAAATCCAGGACACATAAATCTTACACCGGGGAAGCTGCCAAGTAAAACTGCTGTTACCATAGATTCCCATTTGCCACTAATGAATTGCCTCCAGTCGCCGTCTGAATCCAGCACGCAGCTTATAACTAGAGATAAATATATCAGCTGCCACTCCACACAACAACCAAACAAGTGAAAGTGAACATGTGCATCCTCTATGATCATAACAAGGTGAGAGGTTGGACCTTTCAGCATGCTTTGAATAATATAACATTAGACTGTATATATAATCTTGCACTAAAGAATAACCTTGGTTGTTTTCCCCCCACTCTCTGCATTCAAATGTTGTACCAAGAGATGTTTATAGCACCCTGCCCTGCTAAACTATGCACGTTGCATAACTCATTTCACTGCATGATTTAATCTTAATAATTTTGCTATTGCACTTTAAGGCTATTAAGCAAATCTCCAAAGCTATGCACAGGTACCCAGTGTAAGAACATATTAAAAGGTTTTGTTGTACACCCTTAAGTTACTGACTTGGACAAACTCTATGCCTTGCAGATGGGTGATGAGGCTGCATTAGAGTTTTTAAGCACCCTATCCTCTTTTATGGATGTATTCCAGACATCACTGTATGTTATGACAAGCTACAGAAGCTCCTGAATTTATCAAAAAGATGTGACACCTTTTGTAGCCAAGAAATGAGCTGTTCAGAGTACGAGTTAGCTTAGTAAGAATAGGAGAAAGTGGGGCTGCAGAGCTGGCAAAATAAGGCAGAATGGTAGAAAACATCAATGAGAGGATGGAGGAAATGCAATGGCTGGCAATGGATCTACAGCTTATCTAGATCCATCTTAAGGTTGGGAGACATTACAATTTCTCCATCCTCTTATAGATATGCTTTGTTTTACTCATGTGATTAGGCATTTTACCAGGGGTGAAATCCAGCAGGTTCTTACAGGTTCTGGAGAACCGGTAGTGGAAATTTTGAGTAGTTCGGAGAACTGGCAAATATCACCACTGGCTGCCCCTAGAGTAGGGTGGGAATGGAGATTTTGCAGTATCCTTCCCCTGCCACTCCCACCCAAAAAAATTGAATTTCACCACTGCATTTTACTAATGAGCAATGCTGATGGTTATTCTGAGATGGGCTGAGCAATTTTGATCTCTGTCAGGAATGACAGAAAAATCCAGAGAAGCAAATTGAAGTGGACTAGCATGGCCCATAATCTACCTGGTGGAGTATGATCCCAGGGAAGTCAGAAGAGAGAAGAGACATCATGTACTGTCAACCTGAGAGAGGTGTGCCAGCCAGTACTTTTAAATATTTTCTCAACTCAAAATAGAAAAAGTTAGAGTCTTGTACAACACAGCAGTATACACACAGATTAAACCCAAATTACAAAGCACACATTATGCCATTAGAGATCATTCAAGATGCATAACATTAACTGAAAAATAAAGGGCCCTTTACCATTCATTTTAAATTTCAAACTGTGGGGTTTCCCCCCCTAATTTCCTGCTGTTTATCAGTAAAACAGTTATGAAAATAGTGGACAGGTATTTTGGCTTCTCTAAATGTAAGTCACCTTGCTAAGGAATGTTACTGAAATGGAAAATAAATGTGGTTTGTCTTAACTAAACAGCCAAATATATATTCAAGAGGTGTTTTGCACTATGTCTTTCATCAAATCCTGAAAGCTCACCAAAAACCATTTTAACCATGTTATTTGTCACAGAAGGGGTAACTATTCTCCAAAACACCTGAGAGGAAGGCTATATATAACGGATGGAAATTTAACAGATGGAAATTAACTGTATCTTATGATTCGTGACATGATTCTTTTCTTTTATGTACACTGAGAGCATATGCACCAAAGCCAAGTTCCTTGTATGTCCAATCACACTTGGCCGATAAATAATTCTATTCTATTCCATTATCAAAGAGAGATCCAACTAGAACTAAGGAGAAATTTTCTGACAGAACAATTAATCAGTGGAACGACTTGCCTCCAGAAGTTGTGAGTGCTCCATCAGTAGAAGTTTTAAAGAAGAAATTGTACAGCAATTTGTCTGAAATGGTATAAGCCAGGGTCTCCTGCTTGGGCAGCGGGGTTGGATTAGAAGACCTCTAAGGTCCGTTCCAAATCTGTTATCCTGTATTCCTTATTATTATTTCATGGTTTACCCGCAATTCAGCTGAAATCTAGAAAGTAGCTGAGCAACTCATTATCACTAAGAATGTCTATTGCAGTTTCCTTATTCAAATCTAATTATCATTCTAACCTGCTTTATTAAAATATATTTCAATGTTAGCAAGTACTAACATTAATTGGTCTACAGAAAAGAATTAGGGATTTTCCCAATTAGTTTCTCTAAGGCAATGTTGTTTTTTGCTAGAGAAGGCAGAAACCTCCCTCCTCCCTATATTAGCTTCTGATTTGACTGGTACAGAAGCACAAGTTTTCTGCAGTGGCGTGTTAAGAAAAATTCTAACTTTCTGCATGGTCTCTTAAGTTAATATCCTACAGATACACCTTGGCTTACAACCACTAAAGTTGGTTGTCAAGTTCCAATCATACTTAAAAATATATATTTATGAATAGTCCTCAGACTTACGACTATTGCAGTTTTCCCCATGGTCAGATGATCAAAATTTGGTCACTTGGCAAATGGCATGTTCTACAACAGTTTCAGTATCCCATGGTCGCATGGTCACCATGTGCAACCTTCCCAGCCAGTTTCAACAAGCAAAGTTGATGAGGGAAGCCAGATTTACCTATCACTCACATGATTCATTTAACTATGGGGGAAAAAATGGTCATAAAGTTGGATGTGACTCACTTAACCACCACCCTGATTAGCAACAGAAATTCTGGCTCCAATTGTGGTTATAATTCAAGGACGAGCTGTGCCTGTTTTTCATCAGTCAGCATTTGACTGACATGGGAAATGGCAATTACGCCCCTCCCTTTCCCAAGCGATCTGTGCTTGGTCTTCTTTCTCCATTACAAATGCAAGCTTTTTTCTCTCTAAGCAAATTTTAAACATAATGACCTAAAATAAAATGCAAAGACATCAATTTTTAGATAAATATATTATGCACTTGCAAAGAAAATTAAACTTAAATTAAAAAGACAACCTACTTCAATCACTAGAAAAGAGGTAAATTGGAACATGTAATTGTGATTCAATCCACATATCATGGATGTGTCACTTGGTACTGCTGCCAAAGTAAAACCCTTCCCTGCTTATATGCAGGCTTCTACTCACAAGATTTATTCCTTGTACACACCAGCCTTATTTTTCTAGTAGTTGGGCATACAGATAAAACCTCTAATCATGTTTTCAGCACGGGGCAAGTAAATTGAGGTGAACGCAATCCTCTGACTAATAGAATTATTTTAAGGTTTTAAAGGGAGTATTAGTAATATAAGCACAGCATGTTCCTACCTGTGAAGTCTGAACAAGCATTTCACTTTAGGATTAAATTATGTACCTATTCAAATGTATCGTTGCCCCTACAGATATAATCATCCTAGGACTTTCAAAACAAGCCAACATGCTGGAAGACAGCTCAAGCCACAATCATGGCAAGATTCTCGATGACCTGCCTCTAACTTACAAGTTACAGAGTCAGGTTCATAACTTTACATGCTATTAATGCTGAAGCAAATGATACATGAAAAAGTAAATCTAAATATTTACACTAGCCTCAGGTTAAAAGCAAATAAAATTTGCACATAAAATGAACGGTGCGTTTAAACAAGCTTGCAAAATGCAGATGAAGCTATGTTGATATAAGAGAGACTCTTGGTTAACTTTGTAATTTACATTCTGATCTATTCATTGACATCAAGCAGCTAAGTCAATCAGGAAGTGATTTTGCAGCCTATCAATAACGTTTCAATAGATTGGGAACTATAAATAGCCATTTCCCCCCTTCTATTCAATCATGTCAATTCTTGAAAACTGCTGGGATACCCCTGGGTCCTAACAAGGAGAAGGGCGGGGTATAAATTCGATAAAATAAAATAAATAAATAAAAATTTGGCAAGGTTTTTCAGAAGTGGTTTGCCATTACTACATTTGCAAGGCTAAAAGAGTAACTGGCCCAAAGCCACCCACTTGGCTTTGTGCCCAAGACAGACTAGAACTCATAGTCGCCTGGATGGGCACTCCATAGTCTCCCAGTTTCTAGACTGATGCCTTAAACACTACACTGAATTGACTCTCGGATACTTGTTGATCATGTACAGCAGGGGTGTCCAACTCAATTTCATTGAGGGCCGCATCAGACTTGTGCTTGACCTCGGGGCGGGGGGGTGTCCAGGGCGGGCATCGCCAGCTCAACATCACTCGTGTCAGGGGTGCCTGTGGTGACCCGAGCGCTCTGCCAGCAAAAACAGAGCTCAGGAGAGCTGCACGCGGGCTGTTCCTTCACTGTTTCCAGGGCGGCCCTGCATGCCAGATCTAAGCACCTCGCAGGCCTTTAGTTTCACAACCCTGATGCACGGCATTAGTGGAATACACATGTAAGATTTTGAAGTACAGATGATCCTTGTTTAACGACCATTTATTCAGTGTCTATTTCACCTTGCAACAATGCTGAATGAGTGATACTCATGATCAACCTTCGAAGTTCAGACCAGCGCAGAGCTTAGGTTAAAACTAGGTGAAGGACAGGATTATCATGGAGAAAAATCCATCTATGTGGCTGATTTTGTGCTAATAAAAATTCAACAGTATTTTCTCAGAATTGTCTCTAGGGCAATGGTGGTCAACCTGGTCCCTACCGCCCATTAGTGGGCGTTCCAGCTTTCATGGTGGGTGGTAGGGGTTTTGTCGGATACTGAAGCACTTTCCTTTTTTAAATTTAATTGACTTCCCTACTTTATAAATCACTATTACTGTGGAACTGGTGGGCGGTTAGAAAATGTTACTACTAACAGAGATACAAAAGTGGGTATAAAAAGGTTGACTACCCCTGCTCTAGGGCTTCTTCTAAATTCACCACTTTCTTCAGAATGGATTGCAAAGATACATGCACTTACAAGGCTACCATCTTTAAAAATAATTTCAGACTCAATCTAGAACATTCTTAAATACAGTCATAAGGTAAAGGTTCCCCTCGCACATGTGCGCTAGTTGTTCACGACTCTAGAGGGGTGCTCATCTCCATTTCAAAGCCAAAGAGCCAGCGCTGTCTGAAGACATCTCCGTGGTCATGTAGCTGGCATGACTAAACGTCAATGGCACACAGAACGCTGCTACCTTCCCACCAAAGGTGGTTCCTATTTTTTCTACTTGCATTTTTTTACGTGCTTTCAAACTACTAGGTTGGTTGAAGCTGGGACAAGTAACAGGAGCTCACATGGCGCTAGGGATTCAAACTGCCGAACTACAGACCTTTCTGATAGTCTTAGCCACTAAATTTAATGCAGGGTTGCTAGCATAGCTAATACTGTTCTTCAAAACTGATGAAAACAGCTTTGAAGTCTTTTAGACGTGTGGAAATCATTTGATAAATCCAGTACGGTTTTCACAAGACAAAGAGTCCTTGGCTTCTAGTAAAATCCTGCATTTCTCTGCCTTTATATGAGCATTAGGCTTCCTAGAAAGGCCTTGTACAAACCTTACCTTGGCCTTTGTTTTCCAGGATGAGACCCACTAACAAGCAAGACTCTTACAATATCAAAACATTCATATTTACAAAAGCACAAAAGCTTTTCTGGACAAGAGCCCAGATTGTTAGATGATTGAAGGCTTTTTCTCAATGGGCAAATTGAATAACAACATTAACACCTTTCTCTTGTTTTAGGCCACTGGCCACGTTTCCATTAACTTTTGACCGGAATGCCAAAACTAATCAAAACTTGGCACTTCCTTCATTTTAATATGTAATAACAGAGGGAAACGGCTTTTAATGAATTTCCCCATGCAGCAATGGAAGACTTTGTCCAGATTGCTTTCACAATCACTCAGATGCAATTCTGTGCACCCTTCACTATGTATGATTACTTAATGCAAAATCTATGTTTGTCCTTTGGTAGTGTAATGCACCAGCCACTAGCAGATTTCATGGAATAGGGCCTTCTACAAGCCAAATACACTGAACAAAACAACTATTTGATACAATTTTGGCACACATTCCCAACCTAAGGGTCTACAGATATGTTGGTGTTCATTGTTATCACACACACACCACAAGAGTCCAGTCCACCCAAAATTTAAAGGCTAAAAAATGGTCTGATATGTATACCATCAATCAACATCCAAGTTCTGACATTTTGCATGAACTGTCTGTTCTCCTAGCAACCAATTTAGGGAACAATAATGGGAAGATTTGTTTTTAATATTTGTAAATGTAAGGAGGTAGTCACAACTATCATAAATTAAGAACAAGCAAGGGAGAAAGTAGGGAGAAAGTATTGTGATATTTCAGCACAGAGCACCAATTTATCATACAGCAGAGAAGCCAACTGAAGGTCAGTTAGGAGGATAACAAGCTTGGCAGACATCTGATTTCCCAACCTGACACTCTCCAGATATAACAACAATCGTTTAAACTTGTGGCTGTCCAACTCTCAATGACTGATCAGCTACAAATCTCAGATTCACAATTTCCAACCAACATAATTTCCAGTCGTTCAATGGAGTCCTTAGTCGTCTCTGAGCCTGGTTCTTTGCTTGCAGACATTTCATTATCCAACAATGTAAGTTCATCAATGGTAACATTATCTAGCACATATCTGGAGGGTGCCTGATTAACAGATACTCATTGCCCCAAAAAATGATTACTCTTAAAAAAAATGATTACTCTTTAAAAAAATGCAACTTCTAATCTTGCCTTAAGGGACGCAGTGGCTCAGTGGCTAAGACGCTGAGCTTGTTGATCAGAAAGGTCAGCAGTTCGAATCCCTAATGCCATATAACAGAGTGAGGTCCCATTACTTGTCCCAGCTTCTGCCAATGTAGCAGATAAAAGCACATAACAAGAAGAAAAATAGGGACCACCTTTGGAGGGCAGGTAACAGCATTCCATGCGCCTTGGGCGTTTAGCCATGCTGGCCACAAGACCAAGGAGATGTCTTCGGACAGTGCTGACTCTTCGGCTTTGAAATGGAGTTGAGCACCACCCCCTAGAGTCTGGAACGACTAGCACATATATGCGAAGGAAACCATTACCTTTACCTAATCTTGCCTTATTCTAAAACACACATAAATTCCGCAGTAGCTTGGTAAATTGTGTCCCCTTCTATGGCTCTTCCATGAAACCAATGAAACCTTTTTTGCACCACTCTATGCATTGCATAACCCTTAAAAAAAAAGACTACAGTTTCTAGGGCTTCTTGAGAAGAGTAGAATCTTGCTTTCTTCCAGGCGTATTTTTTTTAAATAAATCATAATTGGAAGCAACGAAGGCCTAAAATTGGAGGGGGGGGGGGATGGTCGACCCCTTACCCCCCCCCAAGGTCTACCTGACCAAAAGGATTAAAAAAAACACCACCTAGACATTAAAAAAAACCCCTCAGGGAACAAGGGACGAGGCAAAGCAAACCCACGATTTGGAAGGGAATAAAAGGCTCTGTCCGGATTTCCTAAAGCGAACCGAACCCCCCACCCTCCCCTCCGCTGTACCGATAGACAAAGGCCACCACCCCCTCTTTCAAACGCCTTCAACCTGCCAGGGGCGATTCGCCGCGCTCCCCGCCACGCGCGTTTGCTCCCTCGCCCTCCTTGCGCGCGGCTCTACTACCCCCCCTTCCACGCAGAAACCGCACCATCACGCACAAGCGGCTTCCTCCAGCCGGAACCGAAGTAACATTTAAAAATAAAATACAAATAAAACGAGCGCCTTTACCCAGAAGATGACGTTGAAGCCGAAGATGAAATACTTGATGCAGCAGCTCACTTCGGGGCCTTTATAATGCTTCCCGGACATCCTCGGGGCTCATGAAGACAGTTTGCTCGCGAGCGCCGTCGGCCGGTAGAGGCGGGGAGAAAGGCGAGGGCGCAGGAGCCGGGCGAGGGGCAGATTTAGAGGCAGCCGGACGATGGCTGGCTTGCCGCTGGCCTCCCGGAGCGCGCAGGCAGCGAAGGAAACCCGCGTCGTCGTGGCCGCCGCCGCCGCCTCCTGCCTCCGCGCATCGAGGAGGCCGAGCAGCAGCGGGGAGAGCGCGGAGCTCCTCAGCCGCGGGAAGCGGCGGCCAGCGGTGCCCTCAGGGCGAAGACGTTGCGAGCGGGGAGGCTCGACCCCCCCCCCCGCCTCCCCTCAGGAGCCGCCAAGCGCTCGCCGCCCCTCTGACACCCGCAGAGCCTCCTCCTCCTACTCCTCCCACCGCCAGCGCCTCTCCTCCTCCTCGCCAGAAGCGCTCGCACGCCCAGCGGGGAAGGGGGGGACGCCGGCGACTGGCTGGGCCCGCTTTAATGGAGAGGCGTCCTCGCCAATCCGGCACGGCACGGAGGTCCAGCTGGCGGCGGAGCAGCTGAATTGGGGTGGGGGGGTCTCTCCGCCCCGCGGTTGAAGGAGATGGCGGCGGGAGGGGTGGGGGGGGGTGAAGCTGCTGGAATCCCGGGCCGCCGCCGTAGCCTTGTTTGCGGATAGGTTTGTGGAAACGGGCCGAGCCGTCGCTTGCTTCCTTGAACGTGCTTGCGGTTTAAACCGGGATTAGCTCGGCTCATTGGCACGCTGAGGCACCAACCGGGGTTCCCCAATGACGAGAGAGGATCCGCTCCATGCTGGGCGTCCAAAGGAGACGCGTACAAACAGCCCACCGGACGGCCGCGCTCTTCCTTTCCTAGCTTTAAGCAACGTTGCGCATGGCGCACAAAGGGAGCGAGGAACGGAATAATGAAAAGGCGTGAAGTGAGAGCGCGCGTAGCTAAAGAAGAGCTGGATGATCCTCTGTGTATCTTCTCTGTCGGGGAAGGTCCTCGTTTCCAACGCGGCCATCGACGCCTCATGCGCGTCGGTCCTTTTTATTTTCTCAGGATACCATCAGTTCCGTCTACTCCTGCCGGGTTTTCGTAGAATTTTCTTTTTTCTTTTAATTCTTCCTCCAAATCATTGAAATATATTTTATTTATTTATTTATTTATTTCGTCAAGCATGAATTAGAAAACAGATATAAGACTTTTTTTATTTAATCATCATTCATTCGCTCTGTGTAACCAAACCACTTCTGGTAAACTCGGTTTGGTATTCAGTCCACATTTAAGCAGCGCACATTCATTCCGGATTCGGTTCGTTTTTCTTTTTCCTTTTTACGCGCAATTCTTGGAGAAACCCCTTCCTACAAGGTCTTTCTCCTGAAAGCACTTCCCGTGTAACAAAACGAGCGGAAGATTGGTCTTATGCACACCCATTCAATTTATTTTAAGAGATGTTCCTTCTTCATAACATTGTATGAGGGAGATGGTCGGTTTAAATGAAATAAATTGTCATTAACCTGCATACTTCCCTATTTCCCCATCTTTAATTAACATTCTAAAAAATAATTTAGCACAAAAATGCAAATCCAAATTGCCCTCACCTGGATATTGTAATGTGGACAAGGAGGCCAAATCAGCTGGGAGAGTTGAGGAAACCTTGGGGGAAATAATAATTTGGGCTTTTAATGATGGGTTGGTTTTCCTGCCTTTTCAAATATATTCTCAAAGCAGTTACTCTTATCAAAAGTAAAATCAAGCATTCTGAATGCAAATTCCTTACCATTTGCTCAGAAGTAAACTCTCTTGAACTCAGTTGAACATTTCTCAGGAGAAGTGGATAGGGTTGTGCTATCAGAAAATAAGAAAACATATTTTTCTGTAAGAAAAGAGCATGCCCAATTAAGATTACAATAGCAGTACTTATATCTCAACTTGATTTAAGTTGTACTGTCAAAGTTTTGTGTGTAAATCATGGTTTTTAAGGTATGTTGAGGCAGAAATAATTCATCCTGGTTCAGGGAGATATCTAATTTGGTGTGCAAACCTTATTTTTCACTAAATTATGGAGCAGGTTTCTCAAATATCTAAAATACTTGTTTTGGCTCACTTGTTTTTACAACAACCTTGAAAGCTAGACAAGTATTTTTATTTCTTTAATTTATACAGCTGCCAATCTCATGAGAAGTGACACTGGATTATGTACAATAGTCAATATCATAGTCCCTATTGCAAATAAATTGCTGAAGTTTTGGTTAACTAGTAACCAAATATTAAAGTATTTAAGTATTTGGTAGGGCTATCGGAGTTGGCCTGCAAAAAAAGTCCAGGCAATCATTGTGGCATAGAGATACAAAATGTATTTGCTTCTCTAAATATTTATAACTGTGATCTTATAGGCTTTTTTATGAAGTATCATAGTATTGTTACTGGTTTTGTTAATGTATAATTTAATCAATAAATCATCTTGAGTCAAAGCAATTACATGAGATGGTTATTGCAAATAAAGAGGTTGTAGGGATTGTTTCTTTGCCTAAGACCTGCTAGGGACTGAATTCCTACATCACATGAAGTGATAATGAAATTCATTAGTTTTTGATTTAGCATGTTGTGTGAATTCAGTTACTGTGACTTGTTCAGCTAAGACCAAGCCAGAATTCTTTTTTATTATGTCACAATTAAATTGTGTGCAATGTGTGAACACATCAATGGCTGCGTTTAAATAAAACACAACTTCTGCTTTATACATGTGCACTGCGCATGTGCCTGACGTGCACTGCGCACTCTACCGCCCCTGCAACACCTAGCTGCTTGCTGGAGGTCACGCAGAAGCCGCACACTATGCATGTGTGCACAATTGGCCTGGTTGCTTCAAAGACAGGTCTGGAAGGCAGGCGGGCAGGAGGGCTAAACGAGTCACCACACCGATTCAGTGGCCACTGCTCCCAACTACTACTGGTTCCATACCGGCCAGAACCCACCACTGTATACTACGTTGCTAAAGGTAGCATAGTACAGCTTTCACTGAATTAGCTTTGTATAGAATAACAGAGTTGGCAAGGACCTTGGAAGCTTTCTAACTAACCCCCCTGAGTGTGTAGGAGAGAGACCCTCTACCATTCTAGACAAATGGCTGCCCAATCTCTTCTTGAAAAACTCCAGTGATGGAGCACTCACAACTTCTGAAGACAAGCCATTCCATTGGTCTATTGTTCTCACTGTCAGGAAATTTCTCCTTAGATTGCTTCTCTCCTTGATTAGTTTCCATCCACCACTTCTTGCCCTGCCTTCAGGTGCTTTGGGGAAATAAAAAGAAGGACTAGGGGAGACATGGTAGCAGTGTTCCAATATCTCAGGGGTTGCCACAAAGAAGAGGGAGTCAAACTATTCTCCAAGGCACATGAGGGTAGGACAAGAAGCAATGGGTGGAAACTAATCAAGGAGAGAAGCAACTTAGAACTGAGGAGAAATTTCCTGACAGTTAGAACAATTAATCAGTGGAACAGCTTGCCTCCAGAAGTTGTGAATGCAAGTCTTTAAGAAGATGTTGGCTAGCCATTTGTCTGAAACAATATAGGGCTTCCTGCCTAGGCAGGGGGTTGGACTAGAAGACCTCCAAGGTCCCTTCCAACTCTGCTATTGTATTGTATATTATTCTTTGTGGCAGCCCCTTAGATATTTGGAGCATTGCTATCATGTCACCCCTTCTTCTTTTCATTAAACTAGACAGGATCTATTTCTGCAGCTGTTCTTCATATGTTTTAGCCTCTAATCCTCTAATATTCTTTGTTCTTTTCTACACTCTTTCTAGAGTCTCAACATCTTTTATATATCATGGAGACCAAAACTGAATGCAGTACTCTAAGAGTGGTCTTACCAAGGCATTATAAAGTAGTACAAATATTTCACGTGGTCTTGATTCTATCCATCTGTTAATGCAGCCTAGGACTGCATTGGCTTTTTTTGGCAGCTGCAGCACATTGCTGGCTCATATTTAAGTGCTTGTCTACTACTCTACTAGAATGCAAGATCCTTGCAATTTCCCTTGAGAATAGTTTGCAGATTGCAGCCAATGCTGTATGAATATTAGAGTCCTTTCCTGAAGACAGGTAAATGTTCAAATGTCCCACTTTTGTTGCCTGTTCACTAATAGGACTGAGCAGTGCTTCAGATGGAAAAAGTGCATAGAAATATGAATGCAACAGCTATGTGTAATTCATTGAAGCTGCCATATTATTTTCCAGGAAAACACAGCTCCTGCAGGAAATATGCTTTACTGATAAGGCCCCAAACATTTCAGTTCAAATAATTTAAATTATTTCTTAAAGGCCTACGTGCACTTTACATTCAAAGGATGATGATCAGCCAACTTAGCAATTTTTAAGCATAGATTTTACTTTATGACAATCCTAATAACTGAATAGACAGATGCTTTTGTATACGCCAGTTGGATCTGTTAATCCCAATCCAACGAGCACAACAAATAACCATGACCTTTGCAACATTCTGTAGCGGATTTATTTGTTTGCATAGTCAACCATTTTATCTAAGCAATTTAGCAACTCACAACTGGTTAAAAAAAAAACAACCCAATAAAAAGTTAAAAACTAGCATACAAAAATATGAAAACCAATCATAAACAATTTAAAACAGAAAATCACAATCCACTGCAGAAATCATCCTCTATCAGTTCAACATAGCCATTGTAAGAGCTCCCCTTCATTGCTATTTGTTCACAAGCTATATTTTACAACTATTTTGTAGCAAGTGCCCACATTTGCTTATGTTTAATGCTTTTGCCCCCAACAATGGAAGGAGTCTTTAATCATGACAGAAACCTAACCTGTATCCTACCAGTCCCCTTCCATATATCTCCCTACTTCAGGCGGGTCAGTGGATCCCAGAACAAATGTAAGCTATTCTGGAAATATATCACAATGGATCCTCCAAGAATCACTGTACTTCCTCATGAACCAAGGCTACAAGAAGAGGCTGCCAACAGGGCAGGACTGGTTCTATGAAACCTGGATTGAGCAAACCATTGCAATGTTAATTGTGTGCAAGCAAATTGTGATAGTTCTGTTGCTGGCCTATCTTGCTTCATCAATCTGGAGCGTATCATTTAACTGTGCCTTATTTCAATGTGATTACAGGTAATCCTTAACTTTAGACCACAGTTGAGCTCAAAATGTATGTTCCTGAGTGACCCATTTTACAACTTTGCTTGCCGTGTTTGTGAACCATTGTAGTTGTTAAATTAGTAATATGGTTGTAAAGTGAATTTGGTTTCCCCATTGATTTTGCTTATCAGAAGGTCACAAAAGGGAAAAACATGACCCAGGGACACTGCCACCATCATAAATGTGTCAGTAGCCACGCATCTGAATTTTGATCATGTATCCATGGGGATGCTGCAATGGTCATGTGTGAAAAATGGTCATAAGTCCCTTTTTTCAATGTTATCATAACTTTGAACAGTCACTAAGCAAACTGTTGTAAGTCGAAGACTACCTGTATAAAGTCTCATAGTGGGAGGAAACTGTGTCGTTTCTATGTGGATTGTGCTTACTTAAATTATACTATTAGTTCCACCAGTTGACCAAAGATAGCAATGTGGAGATGAATTGATAAAACAGTTTTGTTGTTGTTGTTAGTTACAGTCATGTCCGACCAATCATGACTCCATGGACAACGTTCCTCCAGACCTTCCTGTCCTCTACCTTCCTCTGGAGTCCACTTAAGCTCACAACTACTGCTTTGGTGACTCCATCCAGCCACCTCATTCTCTGTCATCCCGTTCTTTTGCTCTCAATCATTCCCAGCATCTCTTCTCCAGTGAGTCCTTCCTTCTCTTTAGATGGCCAAAGTATTTGAGTTCATCTTCAGGATCTGGCCTTCTAAAGAACAATCAGGGTTGATCTCTTCTAGGACTGACTGGTTTGATTGCCTTGCAGTCCAAGGGACTTGCAGGAGTCTTCTCCAGCACCAGAGTTCAAAGACCTCAATTTTTAGTGCTGAGACTTCCTTAGGGTCCAACTTTCAGAGCCATACATTGCAACTGGGAAACAGCTTGCAGTCATACAAAAACATTTATACAATCTTTATTATTTCTATCAATAGAAAAAGAATTATATTTTTTTCAGGTAAAAGTTGAAACAATCACTTTGTCCAAAGGCAGAACAAGCACAGATTGTTTAGTCTGTAACTGAACTGATTGCAGAGAAAAATTTGTGCTGCTACGTGACAGATTGGAGTCAGTTACAGCCACAACTAGGATCATATCAATTGACTCATTCAAGGAAGTACACTGCAGTTTTATTAAATTCCATAAGCCATTCATTCTTGTACAGATGCCATGCTAAGCAAAGACGTTTGGCCAACAAGTATGTGCACTGCCAACTTCATCCTCCCTTTCGTGACATTTTAACTCAAAACTGGTTTGTTTGGGGGCATGACAATAGCAACATCGTGACGATATAGCCAGTTGGTGTCAGCTCTGGCTATTGGGGGCGTGTCATTGGCCCCCACAGAGAGGGCTCGCAACTTGGGTGTCCTCCTGGACTCTCGGCTGTCTCTAGAAGATCATATGACAGCCGTGGCCAGGGGGGCTTTTTATCAGGTCCACCTGATATGCCAGTTACGCCCATTTCTGGATCGTGACGATTTACGCACGGTCACTCAAGCCTTCATCTCCCGCCTGGACTACTGCAACGCTCTCTACATTGGGCTTCCCTTGAAGTGCACCCGGAGGTTCCAGTTGGTTCAGAATGCGGCCGCGCAGGGGATTCTGGGATCCTCCAGATGCTCCCACGTAACACCTCTCCTGCGCGAGCTGCACTAGCTGCCTATGGCTTTCCGGGTGCGCTTCAAGGTACTAGTAACCACCTTTAAAGCGCTCCATGGCAAGGGACCTGGTTATCTTCAAGACCGCCTCCTGCTACCAAATACCTCCCACCGATCAGTTCGCACCCACAGAGAGGGCCTCCTCAGGGTGCTGTCGGCTAAACAATGTCGGCTGGCGACCCCCAGGGGGAGAGCCTTCTCTGTGGCAGCCTCTGGAATGACCTACCCCCTGATCTACGGACGATCACCAACCTACGCCTTTTCCGTCGGGCCCTGAAGACCCATTTATTTCGTGCTGCCAGCCTGTCATAGTTTTTAAATTGATTTTAGTAGGGGTTTTTAATTTGGCAGGCCAATTTATTTAATTATATCTTAACATTTGATCTTAACTTTTATATTACTCATTTTTACGGTTGGCTGTACACCGCCCTGAGTCCCGAAAGGGAGATAGGGCGATATATAAATGCAATAAATCTTAATCTTAACATCGTGAGGAAAAAGAGAGCACCAGGATATGTTAACACCCTGTTTAAGTTCAAGTGAAGATATGCCTTCAGACTTGCAAAATAGTTAATTCTCTGGCTGCGTCTAAAGAACATGATCTATAGGTTCACATAACAAAACATATGATACCTCTGAACAGTTCATACTCTTTGTCACTATATCACACTGTTTAAAAAATAGATAGTTTTCTTCAGCTTTTCTGTGGTACTCCTGTGTTACAAGAGTAGCAGCATTTGCGAAAAATCTTAGAAAGATTAATAAACAAATTGTATAATTATTTACTGGGTATAAAACTGGAAGAGGAACAAGTAAAAGAGGCAATGATAATGTGGGCGAAAAATGTTGGTCATGTGATAGAATTAAATAAATGGCAGAAACCGTGGGATAGAAATTATAAATTAAAATGTCAACTGCATATAAAGAGAATTTATATAAGATGCTTTATAGATGGCATTTTCCACCGGCGAGTTTGGCAAAGATGTTTAAAGGCAAATCAGCTAAATGTTGGAAATGTCACCAGTTACCTGGATTTTACTATCATATGTGGTGGATATGTGGAGAAGCAAAGGCGTTCTGGACTAAGACAAAGATGTGGTTGGAAAGGATGATAAAACAATGTATTGAAATATTATAACAGAAATATTTTTGTTGGGGGATATTACCTGAAACCTATAATAAAGAGAATACATTTTTAATTATTCATATATTACCTGCAGCTGATTATTATATGATGTGGGAGGTATTTTATCAATGGTTAAAGAATAAAAAAGGAAACTGGAAATAAAAGAAGAAGGTAAAAAAAGAATAGAAAATGTATTAAGATAGAGATAAGAATAAAATGATAATTGTTAGCATGAATATGATGAAAATAACTATAATCAATGTTATTATTGTATATATATACATTAGAAGATAGATTAGAAGATATGTTAAGAAGGAAATGAAGAGATTTACAAGATTTAATTGTATAATACATTATAATTTATGGAAGAATGTTGTACAGACATTTGTGCCGGACAACACACTGCTTAAGGAAAGATGGAATGTATGTATTTTAAAATTGAAAGATAAAAAACTTTTACAAATAGTTTTTTCAGCATTCCTGTGTTACTGTATAGTTACTGTTGATCCAACCTCTGTTAAAATTTTGAAGTCATAGAAAGTTGCAGTGATTGAATTCAGGTAGCTTGCTAAGCCAGAATTTAAGCATTGTAAATTGCAATGTGTTATTTTTTTTTTAATCACATTTATATCCCGCCCTTCTCCACAAAGACCCAGGGCGGCGCACAGGAATTTAAAAAACATGCAAAACAATAAATACGAAATTTAAAAACATATTAAATTATAATCCTATGCTAAAACCAATTTTAAAATCCCCAATTTAAAACTATCTAAAAATAGTCCCCACGGGAGGTTAGGCTAGGCCGGCTTGCTGAAAAAGATGTGTGTTTAGACACTGGCGGAAGAGGCGGAGGTCAGTGATGGTACACAATTCAGGGGGTAGGTCGTTCCAAAGGGCAGGGCCCGCCACAGAGAAGGCTCTTCCCCTGGGTGTCGCCAGGCGGCATTGCCCGACCGACGGCACCCTGAGAAGGCCCTCTCTGTGGGAGCGGATCGGCCGAAGGGATGTATGGGGCAGGAGGCGGTCTCGCATATAACTAGACCCCGAGCCAGTGTTGCTGTATGTTCAGTTTAATGCAGCATGTTCAGCTATTGGGGCTTATCTAATGAATTATAGTTAGCCTAATACGATGCAGTCAGTGAATTAAGCTGGTTTTTATGATTTTAAAATGGCAGCTATGCCACTGGGACATGTTAGAGTTTAATTAAGACTATTATCTAGTTTGAGGGGATAGACAATCGCTTTACTATTTTCAGTGCAATTATGTGCATTATAATTTTATGAAGTGAGATTTTCAGTATAAATCTAAAGTATAAATTTACCTAGAATGTTTCTGACATTTTCACACAAAAATCTTATTCTTCCTTATGGATGCTTTACAGGGGGGGAATGAGGTTCTATTTTATGGCAAATACCTACAATAAAATCAGTACAATATGAGCAAACATCTACACCAATTACATGGTAAAAGTTAATTAAAATTACCCAGCCTACTCCGCTCAGTATTTAATCTATTTTGCCAAACAACCACATATACAGTATATAATCATGTACACATGTTTCCTACTTCCCAGAAGCCAGAGGTTAATTTGCAGATGTAATAAATATGCAGATTTTTTTGTCCCATTTGTCACTACCTCCAGCCCAAGAAAAAACACCAGTGCAGCTCTGACTTCATAAAATACTCTCCAGATTTACAGCTGTACAATAATCCAACCTGGTCCTTCAGATTTTCCAAGTGCACCATTGCCTACTGCCCCTATAAATAGGTCCAAATGCTTTACTGTGATTGTCATCGTCTTCTCCTTCTTATAATACAATACAATACAATACAATACAATACAATACAATACAATACAATACAATACAATACAATACAATACAATACAATACAATAGCAGAGTTGGAAGGGACCTAGTAGGTCTTCTAGTCCAACCCCCTGTGTGGGCAGGAATCTTATACCATTTCAGACAAATGGCTATCTAACATCTTTTTAAAGACTTCCAGGGTTGGGGCAGTCACAACTTCTGGAGGCAAGCTGTTCCAGAGGTTAATTGTTCTAACTGTCAGGAAATTTCTCCTTAGTTCTAAGTTGCTTCTCTCCTTGATTAGTTTCCACCCATTGCTTCTTGTCCTGCCCCCAGGTGCCTTGGAGAATAGTTTGACTCCCTCTTCTTTGTGGCACCCTCTGAGATATCGGAACACTGCTATCATGTCTCCCCTGGTCCTTCTCTTCATCAAACTAGACATACCCAGCTCCTGCAACTGTTCTTCATATGTTTTAGTCTCCAGTCCCCTAATCATCTTGGTTGCTCTTCTCTGCACTCTTTCCAGAGTCTCCACGTCTTTTCTACATTGTGGCGACCAAAACTGTATGCCGTATTCCAAGTGTGGCCTTACCAAGGCACTATACAGTGGCATTAACACTTCACGTGATCTAGATTCTATCCCTCTGTTTATGCAGCCTAGAACTGTGTTGGCTTTTTTGGCAGCTGCTGCACACTGCTGGCTCATATTTAAATGGTTGTCCACTAGGATTCCAAGATCCCTCTCACAGTTGCTACTATTGAGCAAGGTACCACCTATACTGTACCTGTGCATTTTGTTTTTCTTGCCTAAATGTAGAACCTTACTTTTTTCACAATTGAATTTCATTTTATTAGATAGTGCCCAATGTTCAAGTTTGTCAAGATCCTTCTGTATCTTAACCCTATCTTCTGGAGTGTTGGCTATTCCTGCCAGCTTGGTGTCGTCTGCAAATTTGATGAGTTCCCCATTTACCCCCTCATCCAAATCATTGATGAAGATGTTGAAGAGTACTGGGCCTAAAACAGAGCCTTGGGGGACTCCACTGCATACTTCCTTCCATGTAGATGCAGTTCCATTGAGGACTACACGTTGAGTGCGGTTGGTCAGCCAGTTGCGAATCCATTTGGTGGTAATGCTGTCTAACCCACATTTTTCTATAGTAGGTTATGGTCTACTTTATCAAATGCCTTACTGAAGTCCAAATAAATTATATCGACAGCATTCCTCTGGTCCACTAATTTTGTCACTTTGTCAAAGAATGCAATTAGATTAGTCTGGCATGATCTGTTTTGGACAAACCCATGTTGGCTTTTGGTATTACTTTGTTTGCTTCTAGGTGTTCACTTATTTGTTGCTTAATTATCTTTTCCAGAATCTTTCCTGGTATTGAGGTCAGGCTGATGGGTCTATAGTTTCCTAGATCTATTTTTCCCCCTTTTTTGAAGATGGGAACCACATCAGCTCTTTTCCAGTCTTCGGGCAGTTCCCCGGTGCTCCAGGATCTCTGAAAGATATAGTTCAGTGGTTTTGAGATCTCGTCTGCCAGTTTCTTCAGAACCCTGGGGTGTAATCCATCCGGTCCTGGTGATTTGAACTCATCCAGGGCAGACAGATGCTCCCTTTTCTTCCCTATTCCAACTTGTGTTCCTAATGATGATTACAACTTTACCAAGTTACACTACAAGCGCTCATTGTTGCATTACACTATTAGTGTTCTGATCTAGGCTTCCCAAAAGCACGAAGCCAACTCCTCATCCTGATAAAACTGCTTTTATTTAGGTTAAAGTGAATTCCTCTCCAGCAAAGTCCCGCCAACAGTCTTTCAATAGATTTTACAACTACAGACTTTTATCACGTTTGGAGAGCTGCCAGGCCGTTATCTTCCAAACGTCATTCTGTAGTAGACAACACATGGCAAGAAATCAGGAACAGATCTTCACTTTAATTAATTGAACTAATTGTCTTCTGCAAACTCCACTCCCCTTTTGCTCCTCTTTATTCCCTATGGGAGGGGCTTTTACTCCCAAGTTGGCCCTTGTTCTTTAGCTGTTCCCCTCTCCTGGCAGCTTTGCGCATGTGCACACTAGGAACAGGCTCCAGCTGTTCTTCTGCCCCACTGATGTCCAACTCTGAAGGCAGCTGATAACTGTTGGACAGCCTTGGCCTCATCTCTGCCTCTGACACAGAGCACTCGTCAGAGCCTTCCCCAGACTCCAGGACTGGCCCATGTTCTTCCCCAACCTCCTCACTGTCTGAGTCTGCCACAAGCTCCGATGGCCACTGCCGGGTCACAACAGTTAACCTTAATACAGGTAGTCCTTGATTTACAACCACAACTGAGCCCAAATTTTCTGTACCTGAGACATTTGTTAAGTGAGTTTTGCCCTATTTTAAGGCCTATCTTGCCACAGTTGTTAAGTGTAGCACAGCAGGTGTAAAGTTAGTAACACAGTTGTTAGGTGAACCTGGTTTCCCCATGGACTTTGCTTCTCAGAAGGTTGCAAAAGGTGCAACCTTTCCCCAAGATGTCCCCAGGATAGTGCAATTGTCCTAAATCTGAGTGAGTTGACCAGTGTCTTAATGATGATCATATGACGATAGGGATGCCACAACGGTTGTGTGAAAAACAGTCATAAGTCATTTTTTTCAACGCTGTTGTACTTTGAACGGTCACTAAATTATTTGTTGTAAGTGGAGGGCTATCCGTAATGTTATTTGGTTGCATTTTCTCAGAAGGTGCTGTAATTTTTCAAAGGTAATGGTTATAGCATGTATTAAATCTCATTTAAGTCTCAAATTTTCTCCAGCAACCAGAGTGAGAACTTGAATTACCAGCCTATTTTCTCTGATCAGTAGCTTGAATACTTTTTGCGGTTGGAACAGGACTTCAGTTCGTGCAACGCTTTGCAACGAAGGTGCCGGTTTCCTCTTTCTTCCGAGTACAGTAGAGGTTTCTGTGTGCATGAATACAAAGGCAATTAAAGAACTGGAAGGCCACCAAAGAATCATTTGTGGTTGGAGAAGAGAGAAAGATTCCTTCCAAGTTTACAAAGCTTTGTCAAAATACAAAGTGCCATATTCCAAGGAAATGGCTAAACTTGTAAGATCAGTAATTTTTTTTGTTTTGTTTAAGAGAAGAAGAAATACTAGGAGAAAAGAGGCGATCTAAACTGTTAGCCAAATGTAGGAGCCAAGAACTTTTATTATTCGGCCATAAGTAGAGTTTACTTGCCAGTACACTACAAACAGAAGGGAAGACACATGAGCCATCTAGTGGAGATGCTCACTGCAATGTGAAGTGCTCTGTGATCTTTTCCTCCGTGCATGAAAAAAAGACAAGGGAAGTAAAAGTATGTTTTTCTTGAACCTTCATTTTGTTCAATAGTAGAAGAGCTGTAGGACACCTGAGTCTGATTTTGTCCCTAAGCAGAACAAAGGAAGAGAACCAAAAGAGGAATGGAAGAAAAATCCCCTGCACTAGTATTTGTATTTATTAGTTTGTCAAACATGTACAAGATAGCAGGTAAAAATATAAACATGATATAAACAAAAGATGAATACAAACAGATGGGGACAGTAGGACAGGGACATTAACTATGCTGGTGCGCTTATGCCTTTACGGACCTCTGAGGAATGGGGTGAGGTCCACGGTAGACAGTTTAAGATTGAAACTGTGATGGTTAGAAGATATAACAACGGAGCCATGTAGAGCATTCCAGGCATTGACCACTGTTGCTGAAGTCTATATTTTCTGCAATCGAGTTTGGAGCGGTTTATCTTGAGTTTGTATTGATTGTTTGCCTGTGTGTTATTGAGGTTGAAGCTGAAGAAGTCATTGACAGGTAAGACGTTGTAGCAGACAATTTTGTGTACTGTGCTTAGATCATACCACAGGTGGCAGAGATCCAGATTGTCCAAGCCCAAAATTTCAAGTGTGGTGGCATAGGGAATTCTATTGTGAGTAGAGGGGTGGAGTATTCTTCTTGTGAAGTACCTCTGGATCCACTCAATTGTATTAGTGTTTTTAATTATTGTTATTAAATTATTATTATTATTTAATGTTATTAATATTAACTAGATACAGCAGAGATAAAAAAGAAGTAAAATGTGCTTCTTGTAAGATGAAAACTGACAGAATGGAACAAATAATTAAATAATAGTAAGTTTTATTTTAATTGCATTTATATCCCGCCCTTCTCCACAAAGGACCCAGGGCGGCGTATGAGAAACTGAGGCATTCCAAATCTTGCTGAATGGCTGTAATTACAGTTACTGTAATGAAAGGTGGACAATGATGGGAACTGTAGTTTAGCTGTAGTGAAGGCTAGGTTTCCATCCTTATGTCTACTTGTACTTCTACTGCACTTCTACTGTACTTGTACTTCTACTGTACTCAGGAGGGAAGAAGCCACTCTGGGTTGTTCAGGGAAGGCTTCACTCTCTTGAACCTGTCCATACACACAACCAGCAGAGGTATGATTCTGACATTGGTCTTTCTATGCCATTAGAATTTCTTCATCAGGGTGGAAGCCATAGTGTAAAGCAAGGTTCTTATTTCCCATGGAATAGGAGGAGGCAAATGTAGCAAATGCTCACATTTTATTAGAATTCAACCCAGCAAATACAGTACACAAACTAACTAGTTATTATGTGGTCTATAGATTGCACCCTTTCTATCCCCTTAATAGTTCATTTTCACATGATCCAATTACAGCACATGTCATCACATTGTTGAAAACCAGTTGGCAATGCAAGAGAAATATGATTCTGCCTTAATGGCATATTGTTAACATGCTCAGTCAGAGACTTAATTACGAATCTTTGTGATAGTTTCCCACCAATGACATTAAATAATTATAAATTTCTGGCAAACTACAGTATGCAGCTTTTTTTTTTTTTTTTTTTATTGAAAAAGTTTTATTGGTTTTACATTTTTTAACAGGATAGGGTAATGGTTACAAAGAAATTTTGAGAGCATTCACGTCAGAGTCGTCGGACCTTCCGAGACCTCAAAATACACATTAAAAAAGTTAACATAGAAAACATTTTCCATACCACTACAAGATGGAAGCAAGTACATTTATCTAAATTCTCCCTTCCATGCTGTCAGACATTCACAAAAAGTCCGGATAGAAATATTATACAAAATTGTTCAAGAAAAATCAAGGCAAAGTTATTTTTTTGATCTAAGTCTTTTGGCTATTGTATCTTCTTTCTCTCCTCCCTGGCCCCCCACGGGCGGGGCCGTGACCCCCTCCGTCCCCCCTGGATCTTCCCCCAGGGCAGAGGAATGTTTTTTAAGAAAGGCCAGTATGCAGCTTTTTCATGTAAAATAACTTTGTAAAAATAAATTACCTTCTAACATGATGAGATTCTTCTTCTTGTCATACAACCTGGATTGTCATCCTTTCAATATACTGAACAAACCAATAATCAACTTAATCGGTTACAGAAAATGATCACATATTTGCATAACTGAAGTATATACCTTTAAGTGAAAAGCATTGCTAATCTACAGTATTCTCAATTCTAGATGATCAAGGATGCATAAGGAACATATTATGAGTATTGCAATATTCCTTTTTTCCAATTTGCCAAAAAAAAGAAAATGAAAATAATTTAGGGATTCGGGTATACTGATCTTCCACTGGTTTGCCCCCATCATTTTTATTTCTATCATAAATTCACTCAAGATGCGTGAAATAATCCAATTTTACTAATTAATTAACAAGAAAGCCAGAAGGAAGCTACATTGTTCAATAATGATCAGTCGTGTCTTGCTGAATAAACTACAGATGTCTGGGTCACACAATGTGTTTATTTTATTTCATTAAATTTAGGCCCAGTTCAACTCCAAACTGACTCTCGGCAACTCCTAACCTAAACATTTAAATACAGAATAAACAAAGAAAATGAGCTGCTGCTCAGTATAATCCAATCTCATCCAATGAGGGTCCCCCATCCACTCTAAACCAAGGCCATGTCGTCAAGATCTTCTGCAATGCCATCAAGATGGAACTCATGGATAGGACCTAATTCTAGAGCAGGGGTCTCCAACTTTGGCAACTTTAAGACTTGTGGACCAATTCCCAGAACTCGGGAGTTGCAGAAAATGCAGCAGAAAAATACACTGAATACACTGAAAATGTTATCAACACATACAAATGGATATGTCCTACGGTAATATTTTTATTTATTTTAAAACACTGACGGAAAAAAATAAATGACAAAATACACTACATAAAGGAAAAAAGGGAGAAAGGGCATAGTAGATGGAAAATAAAACACCAATTCTATAAAGAATTAACAATTTTCATAAAATTTAAAAATCATTATTCATTAACTAAATAATTAATTGAATATTCAAAACTACACTCATGTTGAAAATAATTACAAGGCATTACAAAACTCTAAACATTAATATTTACATTGATATCTCCACTGTTTATAATTATCCAAAATAAATGTACATGATCTTATGAAAAACAATAAAAAATAGATGCTAAAACTTTCAGCAAGAATAATATTAAATTCTAGATTACCTCCCATTGTACTGACTTTTGTTTACTTCAAATTATTAATAAACATTACAAATGCTTCAGGTTACTATCTTTATATCATTTAATTTCTTTAAAAACCATACTCTGATTATCTGAACTTGCCTTTTTTCATAATATGTAATAAACAGAGAAATTCAGTCTTCCTTACATTTAGTCAAGCTTCTATTATTGATGCATATTGTTAATTTTGCCACATACATATGCCTCATTTATAGTCCTCATTTTTTAAGCTAACCTATTTTTTAAAATCTAAGAATAAATCAAGATCTCATAACTTTTCTACATGCTGGGATAATCAGAAAGAATAATTTATTATTGTTTATTGTACAATCAGCCAGTTTTTCAGACTATATTTGTCATTTTTATCCATCTACTAGCTGATAACCCAGTGTTGCCTGGGTATTTATTTATAGGAGGAAAACGTCTGGACCAAACATAATTTCTAATGTTGGATTTCCCCCTTACGACAGGGAGCCCCCTTGTGGAGTACTGTGAAGCTGTTACCATGGGAACTCCACTGCGCTGTACAGTAGAAGCCAATGGCAGTATGGCACAAAAGGCTGTATCTTAACAGAACACACACTCCGAAGGGTGTTAGGGGTGTCTTACCTCCATAGTATTTTTGTCCAGAGAGTAAGCCTTATGTGTACCAAGATTGGTTGAAATTGCTTGAGGCTTTCCAGAGTTATGCTGGAACATACAAACACACACAGCCATTTATATAAATTTATATACAAATATATATATATATTTATATACAAATATATAATATTATATATTATATATTTGCTCCTGGAAGCACCAAGCCCGAAGCACCAGCCTGAAGATGATGAATGAGATTTCATCGAAACGTCGTGAAGATACTTCCAATTCTACGCGGGAGAAAACCCGAACAACCAAAGACCTACATACAAACACCCGCGAAAACCTCAGAAAACATATATAAATATATATATATTTTATTAAAAAAGAAAAAATCACACAACGGAACTCATGGCTTTCTGTCTAGATGGTCTCTGTTGATTGCAACGTTTCGGCAAGATCTCACTTGCCATCCTCAGGCTGTTAGAAGCACTGCGGGCTAGTCCTTTGATGTTTCCAGGGAATCCTCACGTGCCAGATCTAAACACCCCAAATGCTGGATCCGATCCGCGGCCTTGAGTTTGACACCCCTGCAGGTAGACCTCAGCTTACCACCACAATTGAGCCCAAACATCCAAAGCAAGACATTTGTTGAGTGAATTTTGTCCCATTTTATCTTTCTTGCCACAGTTGTTAAGTGAATCACTGATTAATTATGCAGCCATTGAATGAATCTGGCTTCCCCCATTTATTATTATTATTGTTGTTGTTGTTGTTGTTATTATTATTATAGAATTTATACCCCGCCCTTCTCGTTAGGACTCAGGGCGGCGCACAGGCATTATTAAAAAACCATTACAAAACAATATATACTATTAAAAACATATTAAATTAACTTAAAACCCGTGCTAAAAACCCTTTAAAACCCTAAAAATTAAAATTTATAAATATAGTCAGAAACGGGGGGCTACGCTAGGCCGGCTTGTTGGAATAGGTACGTCTTAAGGCATTGGCGGAAGAGGCGGAGGTCCAAGGTAGTGCGAAGATCGGGAAGTAGGTTGTTCCAGAGGGCCCGGCCCGCCACAGAGAAGGCCCTTCCCCTGGGTGTCGCCAACCGGCATTGCCCGGCCGACGGCACCCTGAGAAGGCCCTCTCTGTGGGAGTGGATCGGACGAAAGACGATTGACTTTGACTTTGCCTGCTGGCAGCCAACTGTGTAACAACTCTCAAGAAATCAATAACTTTAGGGCAGCTTTTTTGTCCAAAATACATAAAATAATGACTGTTCCCTAAGGTTTTTTTTTTTAATTGATTACAACAGCAGTTATAGTTTAGCATTCTTAGTTTACTAAAGGTTTTTGGAATATTAATTCCTAAGTATGTCATTAATATTTGACAGATTTTGATGTCATATTGCTTGCAGTCTCTTGTTTGTGATAATGGTAAATGTGAGGGAGTTTTTTGGTTTGGTCTTCAGTTCTGTGTATTATGCAATCCTGCCAAAATTCAGTAAATGGGGTACTCGTGGCAAATGACCTCAGGCAATATGTAAGGAAGAAAATGTTTTTGTTGAGAATAGCATAAAAATTAATCTTTAGTTAGTTTAGTCTTTAGTACTAGCATAAAGGTACATTTTGCACCCTTTGTACAATTCTAACCATACCATGTTTACAGATGTTCTGGATCAGAATGAACCAAAAATTAAACTTTATAATTCCAACCTTGTAATCATGAAACGCTGGGAGCTCAAATCACTTGAGAGAAAAAAGAAAGACAAGATTCTGAAGTTCAAATATAAGGGTTGTTGAAGGATTGCTGGCTTTCAAAAGTGATGTTTATCCTACAACCATTTACTTTCCCAAGACAGCAACTGTGGGAAAACATCGTATTTGGGAAACAGGGTGTTTATTTTGCTATGAACAGAGGGACTAGGTCGCTTCTGACTTTCGGTTTCCTCAGAAGTCACATCCCAGAAGAGCAGAAAATAATTAACACAAGAGCTTGCACACACCCCATTTGATAGTAAAATAGAGTGTGCTGCATTTTAACCTTATTAAGAAATTGGAGACGTCACCTTGCTTCCAGCAAGTTTCTTTCCAAACTGCTGGGTAATTTGCTACTTTCTAATATAGAGGCACAAAACCTGAAATTTCATGATTGTGCAAGGCCTCTGGAATAATACAATACAATAGCAGAGTTGGAAGGGACCTTGTAGGTCTTCTAGTCCAACCCCCTGCGTGGGCAGGAACCTTATACCATTTCAGACAAATGGCTATCTAACATCTTTTTAAAGGCTTCCAGGGTTGGGGCATTCACAACTTCTGGAGGCAAGCTGTTGGGATAGTTGGGAGCAACTCTCACAATGTTTCCTCTGTTTCGAGGCATACAGGAGGGTATCACTAAAACAAGGATGGTGACTACAACTATGTAATCAAAGAAGTTTTGTCCCACTTTTTTACCTGCGTGGCAATTTTTTTAAAAAGTTTTTGGACATTTATCGTTTTTGACCTCTACTTGCACCATTTTGATAACTTTCATGTGACAGAAGAGGAAGAAGCTACATAGGTAAAGGTAAAGAGTCTCCTCGCACATATGCGCTAGTTGTTCCTGACTCTAGGGGGCGGTGCTCATCTCCGTTTTAAAGCCGAAGAGCCAGCGCTGTCCGAAGACATCTCCGTGGTCATATGACTAAACACCAAAGGTGCACGGAACACTGTTACCTTCCCACCAAAGTGGTTCCTATTTTTCTACTTGCATTTTTGCATGCTTTCAAACTGCTAGGTTGGCAGAAGCTGGGACAAGTAATGGGAGCTCACTCCATTACGTGGCACTAGGGATTTGAATTTTCTGATCAACAAGCTCAGCATCTTAGCTACTGAGCCACCGCGTCCCTTAGAAGCTACATAGGCAACATTAAAATGTATATATAAATGACATTACGAATCTATGATTGTAAGTAACACAAAATCCACTATTTGGGGTCTTTTTCTTTTGTCCCACTTATTCTTCTTCTATCAGCTGGCATTTCTATCAGCTGCACAACTTCAAAATGCAACTCTTGTTAGTTTTACCCTATTTTATTTATCATCTTTTTATTGCATCCTTCCACTTTTGGTGAAGGCATGCCCCACACCATAGTTTTGGCTTTACAATGATCATAAAAGCTAAGTTATTCGAATTTTCTTCAGCAAATCTGAAAGAAAGTCATATGACAAGAGTTCCCCAAAATTTCTGGCTTTGCGGACTGGCAGCGTGTGTGTGGGGGGGGAGGGGATGGTTCCACGCAAGTGGTTAGCGAGTGTGCACACACACACACCGCTCCATTTGTGAGGGCGGTGTGCATATGCGCCTGTCAGTCATGCAAACGGAGCGCACACATGCACACTCTTGCCCACTGTTCACACAAGTGAAGATGTGTGTGCACATGGTTGCCGGGCATTTCGCAGCCCAGTGGCAATCTTTTCATGGCCCACCGGTGGAGGACCCCAGTCATATGGGATATATGTATATATCTATTTCAATATATATATGTGTGTATATATTATATACCTATATATTGTATACCTATTTTAGTCTATTGGAAGAAACATGTGAAACATCAGACCTCATAGTGAATATTAGTAGCATGGATGTTTCTGGGCTTAACGTCTAGCTAGAAGACATATACCAGGCATGTCAAACTCAATTTCATTGAGGACCACATCAGGTTTGATCTTGGGGGCGGCGGTAGTGGTCAGGGGTCAGGGTGGATTTGGCCACCTCAACCTCACTCGAAGTTCTGGTTGTTGTTTTTTTACCACAACAGCCTTCTGCAACCCTCTGCCAATGAAAACGGAGCATGCGGCCTCCCCAGGCCTCTGCTTTCGTTGGCAGAGGGTTGCAGGAGGTTGTCGTGGGGGAAAACAGAGTCCGGGTGAGCCTTGTGTAGCCTCCCTGACGGGTGAAATGCTACCGGTTCGGGCCGGTTTGCACAAGCTGGTAGTAAAAAATGCTACTGGTTCACAGAACTGATAGTAAAAAATACTAAAAAAGTTTTTTAAAAAGGTTCCAATGATTGCACGTTGCACAGCCAAAAATAGGGGGTGGGGGGCTCCATTTTTGCTCCCAGCAGGCTTTCCTGATGCTTGCTAGGCCAAAAACAGGGGGTGGGGGTCCGTTTTGGCTCCCAGCAGGTTTCCCTTAAGCCTGCTAGGCCAAAAACAGGGGGGTGTCAAAAACAGAGGGTATTTTTGCTCCCAGCAGGCTTCCTTGATGTCTGCTAGGCCAAAAACATGGGGTGGGGGGTGCTGAGAAAGGAGGAGAGAGAGACAGAAAGAAAGGAGAAAGAAAGGGAGGGGGGGAAGGAGAGGAAGGAAGGATTACAAACCTGGCAGAGGATAACCCAGGGCTGGAAGGGATCTGGAGGTCATCTAGCCCAACCCTGCTCCAACAGGACATTATTTAAGTCGTTTTCTGTCTTTTGATCCTCCAGTTACATGGCTACATAGTCACAAGACCCCACCAAGCCATGCCCACAGAACCGGTAGTAAAAAAAATTAGATTTCACCACTATTCCCTGAGCTCCATTTTAGCTGGCAGAGGCACTGCGGGATGTTTCCAGGGTGGCCCCACGGGCCACATCTAAGCATCCTGTGGGCTGGATTCAGCCCCTGGGCCTTGAGTTTAACACCCCTGCCATATACAGTATGTGAGTTACCTACTCTTTGCTTTGGATTTAGTCAAGACTAAGGCTCTCTCTAATGACTGATGGCTTTGTGACAAATATCAGCAAGAGCATAATTTTGCTTTTAAATTATACAGCTAAAATTTCTGGGAACAGCACTGTCATTCCTCCCCCCCCACCCCCCAAAAAAAGAAGCAGCAGGTGAACATAATATATTATCTGAGTGATTAGTATGGGAGGGAAGGAGTGGTTTGGACAGCTCAGCTTTTGAACAGCCAGCATTTTCTATAACCTCCTGAGAAACTGGTATGCCAAGTCAAATGTCTCAAGAAGAAGAAGAAATGGCACACAGGCTACTAATCACAGATCACCTCCTAATTATAGATGTTGATACCATCTTTCGGGCTAGCCAGGCGTCAAGGAAGGAAAAAAATAACTCAGGAACCCTCTGTATGAAAGGTGTAGGATTATCTAGGTTATATCAAGGGTGGCTCATATTCCTGGCATTCACTTCCAGGCTAAGAGGAAGGAAAACTGCTGGATAGTCTGTTTCAGGAGTTAACTAATAATCTCATAAGTCTGACAAATTTCTCATTCATGAATTGGATGTGGCACTGAAGTTTTCACACGTTTTCACACGCCTTTGTTCGGTGCCCTTTCTATGATGATATCGTGATTTATGGCAGGATTTATTCACCATGAACGAACGTCTGAATTTTGGAAGCTGGCCTAGTTCTCTGACTAAAGTTGCAGTCCTAAACAAGCACTCACATTAGTCCTCAAATACCTCACCAATTTATGTTTGCCGATTTCCCATGTATAGTCATGAAGGAATGAATGAGCATCACAGAGACATGAGATTTCCCGAAGCAGAAGAAAATGATAAACACTATCTTAGATTACTTGGCCATCTGTGTGATATTTTATAAAATACTTGAATAATGTTATTCCTCCCAATCTTCTCAAGTCTAAATATCCTCAATTCCTTCATTTCTAATTCCTGGCTCCTTCTCCAGAAGAATTCCATTTTACCTTATCTAGAAATCTAGGACCCCAAACTGGACCCAATATTTGAAGTGTGATCTGATCAGTGTAGAACAAAGCAGAACAATTATTTTTTGATAATTTGGAAATGCTACTTACATTGATGCAGTCTCAAGTGGCATTTGTCTTTTTGCAGCCGTATCCAACTGCAACATCTCACAGGAAAAATACAGCAGAATAAGCCAACTCTTAAAAATATTTTTAAAAGCAAACCACTACCAGACAAACTTCCAGTTAAACAACCTCAGACTGTTAGCAGAACGGAATATAACAGAATAGCAGAGTTGGAAGGGACTTTGGAGGTCTTCTAGTCTAACCCGCTGCTCAAGTAGGAAACCTTATACCCGTGATGGCGAACCTATGGCACACGTGCCCAAAGTGGCACACAAAGCCGTATCGCCCAGCATGCGCAGCCTTGCCCATTTGTCTTCCGTGTTTCTGGTGCACATGCGTGCATGACTCTCAGCTGTCCTTCGCACACGTGGCAGAGGTAAGTCAACTTTTTTGTACACTTTTTATACACTTTTGTATCTCTGTTAGTAGTAAAATTTTCTAACTGTCCACTGGTTCCACAGTAATGGTGATTTATAAAGTAGGGAAGTCAATTAAATTTAAAAAAAGGAAAATGCTTCAGTATTAGACAAAACCCCTACCTCCCATAAGAACATAAGAATAGCCTTGCTGGAACAGGCCACAGCCCATCCAGTCCAGCATTCTGTCTCACACAGTGGCTCACCATTTGCTTCAGGGTCTTCCCAAGCAGATGTCTTCACCTGCTTATGATTCCCTGCAAATGGCATTGAGAGATATCCTACCTATCTCTCCAACCCGGATGGTGTCCTTAGGCATCCATAATGATAGCTATTGATACCCTTGTTCTCCATGAACTCCTCTAATCCTTTCTTAAAGGTGTCGAGGCTGACAGCTGTCACTTCTGGCAGGGAGTTCCATAGACCAGTGATCCTCTGGATGAAAAAGTACTTCCTCTTATTTGTTTGAGGTATGGCTATCAAAAGTTTCATGGAGTGCCCCACCGTGAAAGCTGGAACGCCCACTAGTGGGTGGTATGGGCCAGGTTGACTACCACTGGTTTAAGCCATGGATTCATTTTGTTTTCTAATAGAAGTACAGAACTTCAGTAAATCAATGTGCATTTTGTTTTTGCTTGCAGAAGCCCAGTTCCACAACACCCACTCTTAAAACATAAGAGCTGTTTTGCAAAGCAACCGGAGCCTGGAGCAGCAACCCCAGAGCCTTGTGTCTGACGAACGCTGGAAAAAGCAAGCATCTGTAAAGCAAATTCCCTTCTAGCATCTCTCCATGTCCGTACAAGAACAGGATATATGTTTTGACATTATGCATTAATAGCAGGGTTGCTTTTCCTAGCCTTTGGCCATCAGGTAGTCACAGCTGGCAAGAGCGGTTAAGCAGCAGAGGCTGTCAGGAGCTGCTGAGTCATAGTTTCGTATTCCTTTGGCATCTTCTCCCACGCCTGTATTTTTACAGGACATACTGTTTTCCTGTCACTTTTCAAGTGCTAGGATTTATATATCCAGCAAGGAGGTTTAGTATAATCCTATGGATGACACTAACCACCCTGCACCGTCTCCCCAGAATAAAAGCAGGAATTTGCAATTGCACTGCAGGTGGCGTCAATCACCACAGTTCTGTGTATCAACATTGTCTTCTAAAAATTAAGCATGCAGGCGCTGCCTTGCTATATACAGTATGTTTATCTGCAAGTCCTGCTACATTGTGACACCTACTCGCAATTTACAATGCGATCTCTTGAAGCTCTTCCTACTCTTATTTAATAATGTTCTCCCCTGCTCCCCCCTCAAGGCAGCAAAAATATTTTTAGGATGGTACTTTGCAGTTTCTTGCTCTGTTTGTTTATTTAGAAGTCCAAATTGCTGAATTCAGTAAAGCTTGGCTTTCAAAAGCTGTCCTCATTCTGCAGTCTTTTAAAAGATCCTTGAAAGATGGATCGTCCCCGTCCCCCCCAGGCTCTAGGAAATATCCAGATGTGTTCACCCGAAGTGTACTGTGTATTTTGGTTATGGTTTATGTTTGTTCCCTGTTATGTTTATTCTTTTCCGTTTGGTTTTAGTTAAAGAGACTTTAAGTTGCACTCTGCACATAGTTAATGTGCAGCTGGGTGGCCTTATAAATTTAAAATACATTACAAATAAGTAAGACTGCAGAGATCCAGCATTCATCCAAGCAGCTTCAACATTTGCTGGCAGACATTTCATTACCCAATTAGTTAACATTATCAAGTGTTAATAAGTATGCGGTTGGCTTTGAGTGAATATAGGGTTTCGTTGCCCAACTAGGATGTTACCTAGAGTGGAGGGGTCTCTAAACTGGGCAACTTTAAGCCTGCAGGACTTAAACTCCCAGAATTGGAAGTTGGAAGTCTGTCAGGCTTAAAGTTGCCATGGTTGAAGACCCCTGACCTAGTGAATATATCTAAAGCTTCCCAGTGAAGAAGGAAAATCTATATGGCTATAGGAATATTTATTTGGTAAATGTTTAATACTGCCCAACTCACATTTGTAACATATGATATAATAGCATGCTATAAATAGCTATAAAACTAACTCAACTGCAAGTCAGCATTTACAACTTCTAAATAAATGTTTGCTATTCCAAAGGTTTTAAGCAAGCAAAAAGAATAAAGCTTTGATGGATTTAAAATTTCCGTAGCATTTCATGTTGATTAAATTCTAATTCATTTTAACCATGATTTAGGCTAACCTTATATCACAGGGAACCATAAAGTTGCTTAGCAATGCTGTGTGAATTCAAGTGAGGGAGTTAGTTTCAGCTACAATGTCGTGCAAACCCCCAGAAGCTACTCAACCACAGCTGTTATCATGGATAAACGTATCATGCAAATTCAACCACTAAATCACTTTCGCTTACAACTCATAATAGATTTACTCAGCCCCATGAAGCCAAATTCAAGCAAAACTCAGCATTTGATCATATTGTCAAAAGCTGTATTTAAAAAAAAATGACATTAACATCTAGGGTTTTTTGACGGGAATTTGATCAAATAGTAATTGTATATATTTTTTGGGTCCAAGAGTCTCTTTTCCAAGCTATCTTAGTAAAATTGCAGGCATCTCTACTGTCTTCCCCGCCCTAGTATCAACATGGCAGAATTGCCAATAAACCCACAACCTTGCAACTGATGTGGAGATTCAAGTTTTGGCATTCTACAAATGAGGCACAGCATCTGAATGAAAGTTTTTCCTTCCAAAGGAGAGGAAGCCGCCCAGCAAAAGACAGCTAGCACACCGTAAAAAACACTTAAGAGTTTTACATGCTGGACATTAACAGAAAAGGAAATCTCGGAGATTTTACCTAAGGCAGAACAGGCTTAAAAAATAAAAAAAACATTGACCCATTCTAATAAAAGTATAGAACATTCTATATAAATAATAGAGCAATAGGCATTACTATAATAATAGAGCAATAGGCATTCAATAGCAATTGAATAGTAACATTATAATAGTAACTATGATAGAGATGGTAGAGAAAGAAATAGAATATTGGAAGCATTCCCTTATCATTTATAAAATTAAACATCTCTCCAGCCTTCAGGGGAAATATAGACACCATCTGTCCACGTCAAGTGTTTTTGTGGTTTCCTGAGTGTGCTTCCATCAAATTAGGTACAGTTTAAAAAGAACCCATCACAGTTGGCCAGTAAATGGATTTTCGCGAGGTATGGATTTTGAAAATAATTTGCACATAAAAAACTATCTGTAAAATCTAGTTCTAAATTTTTATGTGGGCATGAAAATATATAAACACTGTATATTCATCACAAGCACTGAAGACTTGGCCAAATATTCATTTTTGGACTAGCACAAATATGCAATAAAGCTAAACTTCCATGAACCTATGTTTCCTGGATTCACATGTTACAAGAAGTCCCCTGCTTCTCTTGCAGAATAAATACTGGTAAAACCTTAAGTGCCACGTGTACTGATAGCATATCATTGCCGTTACCCAGGGGTGTGAAACTCATGACCCGCGGGCCGGATGTATCACGTCCTGGCCATGCCCATCCCTGGTTTAGCAAAGGGGGGAAAAGCTATGGTATGTCATGTGACGGTGGAAGTTTGACAACCCTGCTGTTACCAAATAGTAATCACTTTGGACAGAAAAGAGAGGGAAATAAAACTAAAAACACGTTCAAAACAAGTATTGACAGTTTTTCTAACTCTTATTACCAAGAAAGCTAAGAACATCACAGATCAGGAGCCAAAATAGGACTATGAGAGATGCCTCCTGCTGGAAAGCCAGGTCAACAAGGAGCCATGCTGGTGAGGGGAGAAGATCGCTTCTCTCAGTCCCAATTGGCTTTTGAGTCCTTCTGTTGTAAGGTATTTAAGAACTACAAAAACAGGCATAGCAATTTAGCTGACCACCATCTGCTCACACCAAATGTTCACCATTTGCAACCAAGTCACTTTTAACAATAACTTTAAATGGGGAAGAAAATAACCCACCATTTGTAAAAGTTGCACATTTTGGTGCAACATCTAAGAGCAACCCCACATTTAGCAACACTTCCAGCAGTGAGAATAATTGTAAAGGGAACTCTCCCGCTGTTAATTATTTAACGAGATCAAGTATCTCACGTTTTGAGTATCGTTTCCAGTGTTGTAAGCAGTTTATGGTTTCCTGTTTGAGAAGGAGGTGAAAGGGAGAGGAGGGTTTTTTCACCAGACATAATCCTTGCATTGTTTTGCATTTTGAGCTATTCTGACATTAGAATTCGCTCCCCCAAAGTTAAGAGGTGTCAAATTCATCTGAGAACTCCCTTGGCAGTACTTGGGACATGAAATGACACTCCTGAGGCAAAGTTATCCTTAATTGTGTAATTAAGAATCCTGGGATTTATGCTTCCCAGGTCAATTTACAAGTTCCCCTCCGTGGTCTTTGTTTTTTCTTCTTGGATGATAAATGTTGCACCATTTCAGAAAATATAAAGTTTAAACTTTTACATGTTTACAGTATTAAAAGCAGATAATGTCTTATACATAACTAGATAGAAAAAAAACCTAGTATATTTTAGTAATTTTATATCCATTATTCATTTGAATTTAATCTCTATCTATCACATGGTGTGATTATTATGACAGCCAATATCGCTAACATTTAAGTACTGTAGTCATTTTTGGCAATAGACCAACATTAGTAGTAAATATAAATACTTTACACTTTTAAAATGTACACCTAAATTAAATTTAGATGATATCCTTTACTGCCAGGTATTTAAGTAGATTACTAAAGACAAACGGAATGCAATTCCACTAGCTAACCCAGAATTGGGGAAGACACAGCCCATAAGTCATGCTGCTAACTTGAGACTCAAATGGTGACAAACCAGCATTTTTAAGACTGCACCTTGCATTTCAATTTTTTGCAGTACAATTTTTGAATGCTTTCACAGCAAAAAATAAAGATGAAAATGTGAGCAGGAAGATTTTGGTAAGTAACACACTATTTTTCATTTTTAAAAATGCTTAGACATCTCAAAGTCACTGCATCAAAGTAAGAGCTTGTTGCTTGGAGAATTTTTAAATGTGAAAGTGGCATTTTCACCTAGGGGAGTAAAGAAAATCAGGTGAAAAATGGGGTTATATCACTTGGACCCTCCAGTTGTTCAGTGGAAAACTTCCCATCTCCAATATAGCAAAGGGTTAATTAGGATATACATGTAACACAGTATTCCTAATCACATCCATCCTGTGAATCAGAAGTATACTTGTATGTTTGCCAAACCTGGAGGAAAATGGAATTTGAAACCAAAGATTCTTGCAATAAAAACTGGGTCTATAATAACTTATTTTGAATCAGCAAATAAAATTCACAAAGCTCTGCATTTTTGAATGCCTCAAGTGTAGCAATACAGTAACCAATTGAAGAAATAGGCTGCGTTATTAAAAGCATACAATGTTAAAAACACCCTTATTCAAGCATATGTAGTATTTTATCCAACCATTAATTTTAAAAAATGGTATAAGGCACCGATTTCTTTTTCTGTTCAATTTCCTCTGACTCCCAGTCTTTTATAAGTGTTTTGTCACTGCCTCCTTCCTAGACCTAAGAGAAAGTGACTAGCTCAAAATTATCCAACAGGCTTTGAGACTAAGGTAGGAGCAGAACTCAAGTCTGTTTCTAGCCTGATGCCTTAACCATGACACCAAACTAGCTTTTATACCATACAGCAAATATTTTAATGATGGAAAATACTAAAATATAGCATAACATTTCAGTAAAAAGATGGTAGACATAATTATTCAGAATATTTGGGTAAAAATAGGGATGAAGGTGCTAATGACTAGATATAATAAAATAGAAGACACGTGAGGGCAAAATACAAGAATTAAAAACCTGCAGCCACTTTGCAACTGATTCTATAAGTTTTCACTACCTGGAGATTTACTCAGTCACCTTTCATGGTGCATTGCAATAAATAATGGGAAATTCAGAGGTCAGCTCCCAGCGTCCCATCGTTCCAGCCACCAAATACCAATTCAGCAAACTATGTTAGACAGAGTGTTAAAAGATGTTAAACAGATCGCTTTTAACTTAGCCCACACTTTCTGCCTCTTAAAACCCTTGCACTTGCTATTTTTACTGCTTAAGGCAAACATCCTCAAATGAACAATTTAAATCAGGAAAGGATTGCTGAAGGATAAGAGCTGAGGCCTTTTCCAGATCGCATTAATCATCCTCTATTTATCCAGTTAGGGTTTGTTTAATGCAAATATTTAAACCATTTATTCCTAAACTCATCAGATTACATTTTCAAGAGACTATAATATTCAGCCATGATTTCTCTATCGGGCAATCTGAAAGTTTTATATGCAGCCCTCAAATTACCATGAACTAATCAATGTTTCTCATGCCATGGATACTGCCCTGATAGATGTAACTGGGATCTCACTGGTCAATCATTTCCTTTTCTCAAATAGAATTAGACATTAGTACAAACCACATTTGCTTTAATACAAGATCTGTTTTGTTTATTATAAGGGGAAGTATTAACTGCAAGGATACAGCATCAGTTTTTACACAAAATGCTATTTGGGTTAGTGCTAGATAAACTGCAAGAACCAAAAGGCAAAAATCAGGATAACTAGGCAAAATTTCTAAGACATTTATAGCAAAGAAGGCAAATAATATAGCTAAAGTCAGGGAGACAGCAAAACTGCCTTGATGGGTAATATTCAGACCAAAACATTTAGCTATAGGCCAGCTAAAAATCTTCGAGATTTCCTCATATCTCCCTCTCAGTATAGGAAATATGACATCATCCAACCATTACACTTTACACTGAAATTGACAATTTTGGAATATCTCCTTTAAATAAGTTTTAATCTGCCACTGTCTCAACAAACTGCATTAAGTGCCAGAATAACATTTTGCTACATTTCTCAAAATAAATGTGTAATTGACAAATTTATACCCCTCCCCCCAAACTTAGCAAGACCCGGAGGGTTTTGTTGCTGTTCTTCATTTGCTGCTCCAGGCACACTTTCAGATATCCATTTGGTTTCTAGAGATGCTAGCCTGGCAGCTAAACAATACATGGAGCATATTAATTCTAATTATAACCACAGCAAAGAATTGCATATGGATATAACATTATAGAATTCAAATCCTGGATTTGAAATCACTGTAGTTTAAGACTTATCCTTTTCTAGAATATACACTACAACAGAAGCCACAACAGAGACTATCTTGTCAAAAGTAGTACAAAGCACTTCAGTATAATGAAATAAAAGGACAAATCTACTTGTCTAAAAGACAATTCACTGTACACATTTTATTTACAGTTTTGTACACTGTCTTAATATGAATGGGACTGCTTTTCTATTTGAGCCGTACTTAAACCAAAGCAAAATTTAACCTAAGGAATACAAAGTGTTAAAATACAGCATAAGATACAAAAAACAGGAATACTATTTCTAGTAAGGAATGTAATTCTGGTGTTAACATTTTTTTAAAATCCACAATTATGTTCAGGAAATCACACAAACATATCACTGATTTGACTTGAAATGCATGAAATTTGTAGCAAAGCTTTGATATTACAAAATAATTACCATAGAATGCACAAAATTATGTTTATTAAACCTTTTGTCATATTCCCAGATCCTTCACCAATGTTACATGAGCAAGAACTGAAATCAGAATATCACTAATGTTATCAGAAAAGGGAAACAAATAAATTAAATCTAGCAGCCATCAGCATCAATTACAGCAATGATCATGCTGTATAAAGAAAGATTTGCTAGAAAAATGTATGCATCATACTTTTCTTTCAAACCAGCAAAACATGTTATTGCATACAGTGAAAAGATGAAAAAGTAGTAGTTTATTCCCCTGTAGAAATGGCACTGTTTTCAGGACATTTTTTTTTAATATAATAGTTATTTTCTTAAGAAGCATCAGAGAATGGGTTAGGGAGACATATATGGATTTGAGGGACAAATGTTGCACTGAAATTCTTTGATTGGAAAAGGTTACCTTCAGCCAAAAAATGGGGTGGGGAGGGGGGTGAGGAAGAAAACAGAAGTACAAGACAAAGCAAATGAGAGTTTCACAAATTTAGCAACATTTAGATGGAAATCAGATTTAAATGCAGTCCACTCTGCTTTTATAGAGGCTTTGGTTCAGCTCCCAAATCTCGATTGCTTGACGCAGTCTCCTATGAAATACTCTGAAGGTGTCTTCTTAAACAACAAACCTATTTTTAGTGGTGGAACCACTTTTAGTAGCTGTGTCAGCATGGGACTGATAACCAATCACTATCTTTTGAGGAAGTCCTAACCTTTCCTTGTATACTCTCCTGTGAAATTAAAAACACAAAATATAAATTTAAGTAGCATTGTTCATAAGAAAACATGGCATTAATTTTCATTGTTTAAACTCAAAATGCAATATACTAGATGTTTTTACACTATTCACCCAATATTTGACCTTATCATTTATCACAATCAGATAACAGACACATTAGCATATAATGAATTTTATGTGGTAAACTTCCAGTAGCAGACGATCCTATGCTAAACACCCTTTAAAAACCATGTTTCTCTGAAAGATGGCTTACATTTTCACATAAACAAACATTAGCACTTTTTTGTTTAGTCATTGCTTATCTGATTTTCAAAAGACAGACAGAAGCATGTAATATTTACAAGAATGATCAAACTAGATTGATAACACTTCCTGTTTTGAAAATTAATAAACCATATAGGAACCAGGATGGTTTGCTACATCTAAAGATCACTGCCTTCCTATAAGTTCCTGATTATATCATCACTTTCATCTTTAGGTCTGTCAGCTAAGCCTCCTCAGTAGAAAGCATCCCAGAGTTGAAGCTGATGAGGGACTTTCACTTAAAGCTCAAATGACTAAACTCTCTAAACTTGTAACTTTAATTTAATGTTAATCAGAGTTTGTCAGCTCCCTATCAGAGTGATAGCAAAGCAGCTGATTCATGCCAAACGTCCCAAGTATGAATTACTAAAACCATTTACTGACCAAATTAAACTTACAATTCTTTCTGTCCCCTTGATTTATATTCATAACTGAAATGTTCTGGACATCCGCATAACTTCTACCTTTCGCTACTTTGGCTATTTGCAAAAATGAGAATAGAAGCTGCTATCTTACTGAGTTAAGTATAGGAGTATTTTGTTACTTGGAAAATCAGCTCAAAACTTATATTCCATTTGTTCAGCTGGAACCTCCTTATGATAAAATAGTCATGCCATGAATGAAAGGTTTTTGTTTTATTATTTAGTTCCAGTCATCTGGAATCAACTTATTTTAAAAGATGCTAAAATGCTTATTTTTAATGGACCTTTGTGAAACTTAATATTTTTAATGCAGAATTATTTTTGATATGTGTTAACAATTGATAAAGGCTACTCAGAACACTGGGACTTGCTTACCTTAGCTGTGATCTTCTATTAGATTGAAGTGAGTGCATGCATTAATTTTTGATGTTGCATTTAATTATTTTATACTGCACTTGTACTCACACATGAAAGATAAAGTTATTAAAATTGCAACAAAGTTTGTTCATTATGGCTGTGACTTAATTCTCTTATTTAGATGGACCTTATGGAATATCAATATGAAAAAAATATTTTGAAATTTGTTTTTACTATAAAATGTAATACGTGTAATCCTCAACTTACAACCACAATTAAGCCTAAAGTTTCTGTTGCTAAAGAAGACAGTTAACTGAGTTTTGCCCCATTTATGACTTTTCCTACCACAGTTGTTAAATCACTGCAATTGTTAAGTAATATAGTGGTTAAGTGAATTTGGCTTCCCCATTGATTTTGATTGTCAGAAGGTCACAAATGGTGATCACATGACCCCAGGACACTGCAAGTCATAAATATGATTCTAAGTATTTTGATCACATGACCCTGGGGATGTTACAACAAGCTGTAAGTGTGAAAAAGTCTTAAGTTACTTTTTTCAGTGCTGTTGTAACTTTGAACGGTCTCTAAATGAACTATTTTAAGTTGAGGATTACTTGTACAATTATTTGATTTTTATGTTATCTTTTTTATCAATTCAGTGTATTTATTTAATGCCTCCACCACTTTTCCCCAGTCTTTGAGGTGGGTTGGGCTAAGAGTGTGAATAGTCCAAAGTTATCCAGCTGGCTTTCATGACCAAAAGATGACGAGAATTCATACCATGTTTCCCCGAAAATACGACAGGGTCTTATATTTTTCTGACCCACAAAATATGGCCTTGGGCTTATTAGAGGGGGAGGGCATATTATTTTCTGGTGCAGGTGAGAAAGAGCGTTGGTACTTACCTGATACGCCTCTTCTCAGAAGGTGGGGATAGCATCCATGAATGGGTTAACACCGTCCGCTCTCTGATTGGACTGAGTCTGTTTAATATTAAATTAGGGGCCCTATATAAGCCCCCTCCACTGGACTCCTCCCAGCTTTCGACGAAGAGAATTACACACAGACTCCAAGCTTATCCAAAACCAAGTAACCAAAACGTTTATTGAACACAAAACTCAAAACACTCATCTAGAAAAACATGGAACCGCCCAAGAATAAGGGTGTGGCCGGATGCTATCCCCACCTTCTGAGAAGAGGCGTATCAGGTAAGTACCAACGCTCTTTCTCCAGAAGGTGGGGATAGCATCCATGAATGGGACATACCCAAGCTGGATTGTCCAAAAGGGTGGGAAAACTTACTGATCCCCATCACGTTCCATGTATAAAGATTGTAGAACCCTGCGGCCAAAATCAGCCTCCGCAGCTGCAAACTTGTCCAACCTGTAGTGTTGGATGAAGGGAGAAGGCGACGACCACGTGGCCGCCCTGCAAATTTCCGCCACCGATGCCTGCGCGGCCCAGGCCGCGGACGTGGACGCACTTCTGGTGGAATGCGCGGTGATCCCAGGTGGAACTGGCAAGTCTGATACCAGGTAAGCCCTTGCAATACAGGACCTGATCCACCTGCCAATGGTAGAAATGGAAACTTTTCGGCCCACGGCCTGTCCCTGGAATGCTACAAAAAGAGATTCAGATCTCCGAAACTCCCCGGTCCTGTCAATGTATGTTTTTAGGGCCCGTCTGACATCCAGAGCATGCCCCTGTTGCCCCAGGGAATCCCCTTGGTCCGGACAGAAAGTAGGCAGGACAATCTCCTGGGACCTATGGAACCAGGAACCAACCTTTGGGGTAAACGCAGGGTCCAGCCTAAGCACCACCCTATCCTCAAAAAACCTGCACAGGTCCTCCCGCACCGATAGGGCCTGTAACTCTGAGATTCTTCTGGCAGAGGTCACCGCCACCAGAAACACCACCTTCAACGTCAGGTATTCCACCGGGATGGTGAGTAACGGCTCAAAGGGGGCCCCGGTAAGTGCCCCCAGAACCGTTTGTAACTCCCATGAGGGGTATCTATGCACCACCGTTGGCCTGAGATTCTTTGCTCCCTTCAAGAACCTTTTAACTGTGGTATGTTGGGCCAGGGACAACCCCGTATCCCAGGCAAGGACGGAAGATAGAGCCGCCACCTGCCGCCTGAGTGTGTTGGGGGACAGCCCCCTATCGAACCCGGCTTGCAGGAAATCCAGCACCTGGGGAATGGAAGCCCCCCGTGGGTCAACTGCACGTGTATCACACCACCCACAAAAAGCACGCCATGTGGCGTTGTATATGCGAATCGTCGAGGGCCGACGGGCGGCTTGAATAGTGTCCACGACTCTGTCAGAAAAAAGTCCCCGCACTAAATTCCCCCGTTCAACCGCCACACGGTCAGTTGTAACCACTGTGGCTCCGGGTGCTGAAGGGCTCCCTGCCACAGAGAGATCCGCTCTGGTGGAATCCTCCAAGGCGGGGCCACTGACAACGCCCGGAGGTCCGCAAACCATGGCCGTCTCGGCCAGTATGGGGCCACCAGCACAATGTCCGCCTTGAGATACATGATGCGCCTGACAACCCTGGGCAGAAGCGCAGTGGGGGGGAAGGCATAGAGGAGCCCCCGTGGCCAAGGATGGCGAAGAGCGTCCACCCCTTCCGCCCCCGGTGAGCGGAACCGAGAGAGAAATCTGGGCAGCTGACTGTTGTCCGGGGTGGCAAACAGGTCGATCACCGGAACACCGAACCTCCTGGTAATGCCCTGGAAGAGAGAAGGATGTAATTGCCACTCAGCTGGGTCGACCACTGACCTGCTGAGCCAGTCCGCCTGCACATTGTCCACCCCCGAGATGTGCTCCGCAGTCAGTGAGAGCAACCTCGCCTCGGCCCAGGTGCCCAGTAATCTTGCCTCATGCATGAGTTGCCGGGATCTTGACCCCCCCTGTCTATTTATATGCGCCTTTGCAGTCATGTTGTCTGTAAGAATCAGGACGTGACACCCTCGCACTAGTGCCTCGAAATGGCGCAGGGCCAGTCGAATGGCCCTGAGTTCTAACATATTTATGCTCAGGGAGGTCTCAGCGCGATTCCACAGGCCCTGTCCCATATATGTGTCTAAGTGAGCCCCCCAGCCGGTGAGGCTTGCATCTGTAGTGATGACGATCCTATCAGCCACCCGAAAGGACGACCCTTTATCAATGGCCGAAGACATCCACCACCGAAGGGAGGCTCTCACCACCTCAGGCAACGCTACCCGCCTGAGAGACGTGCTAGATTCCGCCCTTTGAAAGGGGGCCATGAACCATTGTAGCTCCCTAGAGTGTAATCTCGCCCAAGGGACAATGTAAAAGGTGGATACCATCAACCCCAATAGCCGGGACAGCGTGGCGAGCGAGGGCCTACCATCCCTCCAGACCTGTAACACCAGACCCCTCAGGGTCACCTTACGGTCGTCGGACAGAAACACTTTCTCCTGTACAGTGTCGATCCAGGTACCCAAATGCAAAATGCGAGATGTGGGGGTGAGGTGGCTTTTGGGAAAGTTGACCGAAAAGCCATGGGCCCTCAGGGTGTCCAAGGTGATCTGCAAATCCGCCCTGGCCGACTCCAGCGAAGTGGACTGCACTAAGATATCATCAAGATAACAATGCACCCGGACAGGGACATGACGCAGGTGTGCTGCTACGACGGCCAACAGTTTAGTAAAAACACGTGGAGCCGACGAAAGGCCAAAGGGCAAGGCCCTATATTGATAGTGAACCGAAGCATAACAAAAGCGTAAATAACAGCGATGATCAACATGAATAGGGACATGCAAGTAGGCCTCTGTGAGGTCCACAGAGGCCAAAAAATCACCCCCCCGCAGACATTCCAAAATAGTAAGCAAAGAGTGCATTTTAAAACGTCTAAACTTGAGAAACTTGTTTAACATCTTTAAGTTTAGAATGGCCCGCCAACCACCAGAAACCTTTGGTATCACAAAAAGGGTTGAATAGAAACCCAGGCGTTGCTGGCCTTTTGGCACCACTTGTATAGCTTGGATCTCCAAGAGGTGGTGAATCGCCTCCTGCATCAACCGGCGTCTCCGAGGGTCCCCAGAAACAGGGGAACGTATAAAGAAGGAGGGAGGGGAAGCAATAAACTCCAGGGAAAGCCCAAAGCGAACTGTATCTCTCACCCAGACGTCAGACGTGGTGAGATCCCATTGAGCTGCAAAGTGCAGCAACCGGCCTCCAATGGGGAACCGATGTAAGTTATCATCGGCGACCAAACCGGTTCCCCCCCCCTCGAAAGGGCCGCCTATTCTGTTGACCTCGTTGAGACCTAAAAGGCTGAGGGCGTTGGCGAAAGCCAAAGTTGCCCTGGGACCTAAAGCCCCCTTGATTATAATCATAAGCCCGGGGGTAGCCGTTATACTCCTGAGGTCTAAATGATTGCCTCCTGTTGTAGGGACCCGCCCGAGGGAAGCCTCTCCTCAGGGTAGAGGGAAGGACCTTACGTTTATCCCTCCCTTCAATGAGCAGCGGGGTGAGGGAATCCCCAAACAAGTGGCTCCCTTGGAAAGGCCCTGTCGCCAGCTTCCATTTGTGACGGACATCGGCTTGCCACTGCCTAAGCCAGAGCAGTCTACGGGACGCCACAGAGGATGTCATGGCGCGCGCAGCGAACTTCGTCGCGCTCAGCGTCGCATCTGATGAAAATTGAGTCGCCGCGATGACCTTGTTAAGGTCCTGGTGCGCCCTCACATCGTCAGCAGGGATCCTCGCCTGGAGCTGTTGTAACCAGGTGAGGCTGGACCTTGAGAAGAAGGAGGCCGCTGTGGCAGCGCGCACGGCCCAGGCCGCCGCCTGGTGCCCCCTCTGCAATGTCTGGTCCGCCCTCTTGTCCTCAGGTTTGAGGACTTCTTCCTGGGAGCCCGGCAGGTTTGTGGCAGATTGCAGTGTCGAAATAGGCGAGTCCACGGACGGCCACAGGAGTAGTTTGTCCAGAGACTCGTCCACATTATACAGCCGCTTATCAGAGACAGATGGAGCCGGGCCCGCTGTCGGAGCACCCCATTGCCTTTGCACAGCGTCCAGGAACAACTGGGGGATAGGAATAGCCTCCGTACGCCTTGGGTGTTCGCGGAACCAAGCACTCTTGGAGGTGGATGGCGTCGGGGCAGTGGTACTCCCCGCTGGAGTTTCAATGGCGGAGGCTACCTTGGCTTTTGCCAGAAGAGGGGTGAAAAGCTCGGGGGGGAAGAGGCCCACCTTTTTTGGCTTATCTTGTGGGGCACCCTCATCATCTGAGAGACTGACCTCCCTAAAATCACCATCCTCCGACCCCAGAGAGGGGCTTTGTAGTTCGTCAGTCGGAGCTTCCCCCGAAAGTTGTTGCCCCTCCACAGGGATCTGGGCAATAGCTCTGGCCGGTGCCGTGGGTTGCGGGGCACGCTCCTGCAGGCCGCCGATATGCCCTGCCTTATGGCCTCGGAAATAATGTCCTGGAAATAAGGCGCGGCTGGAGCTGCGGGTCGGTGGTTGAGCGCTCCATAGGCCTGCCAATCCATTGGCGGTGCCACCCCAGGCGGGGCATAGAAAGCCTCAGGCCCCCTGTTTGATGACCCCGGGGGACCCACAGAAGGAGAACGAGAGGCAGAGCCCCATAATCCCGACGTATCAATTGTAAGCAGGGGGCTAAAGGGCCCAGAGTTCAAGTCCCGACCTGGGGAGGGAACCGCAAGGGCCCGTACGGTCGGAGAAGCATGAGGGAGCTGGGCCTGGAGCTCACTGGTATTCAAGTGTTTGGTCTTAGCCTTAGCCTTAGCAGGCTTCTTTGACTTTTCCCCCTTGCTATCTTTTTGGGACTTGCTTGAGTCCCTGGAATTTTCTCTGAGCCTAGCCCCTGATTGCACCCCCAGTGGGGTGGATTGCTGGAGAGCGTCCATGCTAGGCACCAGGTTTTGCGCAGGCTGCGGCTCGGCTGTAGGCTCCGAGGCTACTCTCCCGTTCTCAGCCATCAGCACGCGTTTCGCAATGAGGCTCGTCCGAAACGACACAACAAAATGGCGCCCGGAACAGAGAAGAGCGGTTCAAAATGGCGGCCGGAAGTGAGCGGGGCACCCAAAATGGCGGCCGGCAGTGATGGTCCTCCTAAAAATGGTGTCCGCCGCTTGACAGAGTCCTTCTCAAGATGGCGGCCGTCTGTAACACCCACTCAAAATGTCTGTCGGCGCGAGTGGACCCAAAATGGCGCCCGGCGGGAAAAGCCGTTAGGCTATAGCTCACCCGCAGCCTCGCCCAGTGAGCGGTCAGCGAAATCGGACCCAACGCTTCGCCGACCCGTCTTTTTACACAGAGACACAGCCGCTCTCCTTCGGTGGCCACAGGCGTCTCCGAACGCACCCGGCTCACCCTTCCGATCGCGCACAAGCTTCAGGCCCTTCTGAGGTACAAAAGAAGCGCTAGTCAGGCCGCTCGGCTACCGGGAGCCCCTGGGTCCTGAAAATACCGGCCGTGTGGTTTTTTTGCCAATCTGAGACCCCTGCGGCCCGGGTCTTGCCACCACCAAGGTGCCTGGGTGAGGCCACCCCAACACGGCCTCTGCCAGCAGTAGTTTTTCGGATCGTTGGGACAAGCAGTCCTTTTTTTCTTCTCCTCTATCAATAATACCTTTCTAAAAAGGCCAAAAGTCAAAGTACTCAACCGTTTTGGATAGCTTCACGTCCCAGAGTGGACTGAGTCGGAAGCTGGGAGGAGTCCAGTGGAGGGGGCTTATATAGGGCCCCTAATTTAATATTAAACAGACTCAGTCCAATCAGAGAGCGGACGGTGTTAACCCATTCATGGATGCTATCCCCACCTTCTGGAGAAGCGAGCTGTGCCTTTTACCTTTCTGTTGCGTTTCTCGCTATTGTGTCCAAGAAAGCCGCTGGTAAAAAAAACAAAAAAAAAAAAAAACCCTTCGCGCGAGTTCTATCAAACTTCTTAAAGGTTTTTTTTTTTTTAACCACGGGCTTCCCTGGACACAATAGCGAGGAACACGACGGAGCTTGAAAGGTAAAAGGCACACCTTGCTACTCCCCCCCTCATTCCTCACTAAAGGGACAGCGGGGAAGGGAACCAGGCAGGCGGCCTTTACGATTGTGATGGGTGGGCAGTGTTTTTTTGCGCAAGAGGGAACAGGGGTGTGTGTAGGGGTTATCACATTGCGGGCCTGCTGCTCTTTTTACGGCAGGCTCTTTTTGCGCTTAAATCATTGGGGGCGGCTTTATTTTCGGGGGAGAGGCTTATTAAGGCCCATGCTCTGAAAAGCCCGATTGGGCTTTTTAGCAGATGTTGTAGTTTCGGGGAAACACGGTAGGTCTCCTGATTTCTAGCATAGAATGTTAGCTGCTATACCAAACTGGCTTTATTTGCCATGTAACATTATAATAATAATAAGACACATTTGCTACTTCATGTATCACCTTGAGTCCTAAAAAAAAAAGTAGGTACAATAGTCTGCTGCAAATTGTGAATTGCTTCAAATGTAAACAGCCATAATTTTGACAGCGGCCCTCCCAAAATGAGTGTTAATTCTTTTGCATGACAAGGATACTGGAAGTCTTTTTCATTAAACACAGATTAGAATTATACCCCAAATCTTGATGTATTGAAATAAATGAGCTTCCTAAATTAGAAAAGGTGATCGATTTGCTTTGATCACAATTTATATCTGAATTAAACCATAACTAACAAAAAATAAAAGCAAAGCTTCTGAAACATCAGTATTTTTTAAAGCAGCAATTCTGAAATTTTACATCAACTTACCCTATATGTGTAACAGCATCTCTGTTTTCACATTCAGTAGTCCATATTGCTATTTTATCACCCTTGGTTCTAACATTAACAACAGCTCCACATACATCATCACTGTAGTCATCAAAGGATTCTCCAATAAGGCACAGCAGCTACAAAATGGAAGATAATAACAAACTAAATAACAAAATACAACTTAATACTTACAAAAATTATACAATATAATGTAAATGTCAATTGATTTTAGTGTACCACCAATACAAATTACAAGAGATTACTGAGAAAAAAAAATCTCAGTTGAAGGCTGCTACACAAAAGATCCTATTATAGTAGAAGGTATTTTTATCTCCCCAGGGATTTGACTTAGAAGCCCATTTATACCCGAGAGCTTCTTTAATGGCTAACATGTATATTATTTCAAGAATAGTACAAGAGGCGTAGCCATCAAAATCCCCTTTCTTCCATCAAGAAAGATAACTCTTATGAAAAAAAAAATAAGTAAACTGGATTACTGATAAACACTAACATTCACAGTAGAGCAAAGAATAAATCAAAACTAGCCCCTGGATCTTAATCTAACACCAAGACGTTACCACTATCACTGATTTAGAGGCTTGTGCCAGAGTTTAGTTTCTATTAGTTTCTGCTTTGAATATCACCCACTTTTACCCTCAACTTATTCCACAATTGGGACCTGAACTTCCATTGCTAAGTAATGTGGTTTATAAAAGAAACCTATAAAAGTTTCAATAGTCATAGTTGCACTAGTTAGACCTCACTCTTCTACCCTGCCAAACTAAGCTTTTCTTCAATTCTCTCCTCTTGCCTATCTCCCCCACTTTGTCCTTTTGGTGCCTACACTCTGCCACATATTCCTGCTGCCCTCCAGCACTGCCCCTTTCTTTCTCCTGCTGGTGCTCTGGACTACAGGTGCTGGATGAAGGTGCTGCCCTAGGACATGTGCATCCCAGGGTAGCATCTCCCTTCTCATCGGCTTGAAGGGAGCTTGCTAGGCCCATTCAGAGGGGAGGCAGCGGAGTGGCGAACTGAAGCACTCTCCATTGCCAGACGTGGAAGGAGAGTTGGAAATGTTTTTCAGAGCAAGGCGCATGCTATGTGAGAAGTGCTGTTTGGGATGGCATTAGAACTGGAGGAAGGGGAGGAAAGTTGGCTTTTAGGAGGCTCAGTGCACACTCTGCAGTTACAAGCACTCTTCAGCAAGGAATGGAGGAAAGCCCAGCATTGACAGGCCCTACCCACAGGCTCTGCTCACTCGACCCAGCTGTCCTGCTGCAAAGCTGACAAAATTCATGGGGTGAGGAGAAATACTCTACCTTGGGATAGACACACAGAATACTTCAGCCAATCAGAAAAGTGACATGCAATGGCAGTTAATCAAGTAGATACACACAAGAACTCTTCCCAACCCCACTGTTTGTTTATCCATGTCGGAGCAACTAGTGGATAAGCGTTTGAGTTGGGCATTGCAGAGAACAAAGCAGTTCATTCACCAAATACAAAATCCCTGCACCAGTCTTATGCTTTGTGTCTTATTTCCTTGTAATAAAAGCTCAGTCTTGTCTCCAAAAATAGTGACTAGGAAGACCACATGAGGGTTGAGCAGTGAAATCTTGGAAAGGGCGAAGCACATGATGGAAGGGAGGGCTCAGTTAATTAGAAAAAATACCCCTAAGACATTTAAAGTATTGAAGATATTAAAAATGTCATAGTCAAGTTCTCCCGTCTATCAGGCAGCTCACTTTCCCATTGGCAAGGATGATCAAGAAATAGGTAAACTTGTAAACTTATAAAAACAAGTACATGCAGCCGAGTCTGCAGAGAAGGGTAGTAGTGGATGTGGGCCTTTCTTGAAGCAAGCCACCTGCTGCCTTGGCTGGCCATGCTTGAGCTCAGGGGCCAAGCTGCCACTGCCAGGATCCTGAAGGGCCACTGGCCCCAGATATCATGGAAGAGGAGCCTTGCTACTTAGTTATTCCAGTGCAAACAGCATGTATAGCTGTGTCTGGGCATCTTTGCAAATGGGAGTCCCAACAGACCAGTTTTCCAAAAGCGCTTGCAACTTGTGTTGCAAGGTATGTGTTATACCTCTAGGAAGCCCATAATGCTCCCCTTCTTCCAGGTCTGCTGCCACCCAGAACACCACCTCCCATATTGCCTCCACCTTTGCCCAGAGAGCCACTACTGATTATCTTGCCTTGCCTGGTAATGCAGCACTACTTGCAGTCTCACTGCTTTCTCCCCAGCCAGGCCTAGAAAGTTCCTTTTGGGAGACGAGGTTCTGCCATACTCATTGTGCAGATCTTAGAGCTGCACCTTCATCCAGGACCTGGATCCCAGGCTACCAGGAAGAGGAATAAGGTGACAAAGGTGAGCTGCAGGCAATCATGGGGGGTGGAAGTCAATAGAGGTATGTGGTGGAGTACAGGACATCCAAGAAGCATGAATGGGAGAGGGAAACAAAGTAGCCTTCAATGCACCAAGACGGCATTGGTCGCGTTGGTAGATGATCTCTGGAGGGCCCAGGATAGGGGTTGTTCCTCTATCCTGGTCTTGTTAGATCTCTCAGCGGCTTTTGATACCATCGACCATGGTATCCTTTTGCACCGACTAGAGGGGTTTATTTTATTTATTTTTATTTTATTAAATTTATACCCCGCCCTTCTCCAAACGGACCCAGGGCGGCGCACAGGAATGTTAAAATACATACAAAACATATAAAATTTAAAAAACTTATTCTAATAAAACCCTGCGCTAAAAACCGAATTAAAAATCCCAAATTTAAAACTGTCTAATAGTCAGTAATGGAGGTTACTCTAGGCCAGCTAGATGGAATAAATGTGTCTTCAGACACTTGCAGAAGAGGCGGAGGTCGGAGATGGTGCGGAGTTCAGGGGGTAAGTCGTTCCAGAGGGCTGGCCCCGCCACAGAGAAGGCTCTTCCCCTGGGTGTCGCCAGTCGGCATTGTCCAGCCGACGGCACCCTGAGGAGGCCCTCTCTGTGGGAGCGTATCGGTCTGAGGGATGTATGGGGCAGGAGGCGGTCTCGCATAACTAGGCCCCGAGCCATGGAGCGCTTTAAAGATGGTCGTCAAAACCTTGAAGCGCACCCGAAAGACCACAGGAAGCCAGTGCAGCTCGCGCAGGATAGGTGTTATGTGGGAGTGTCTAGGCGCTCCCGTAATCACCCGCGCGGCTGCGTTCTGGACTAGCTGCAGCTTTCGGGTGCACCTCAAGGGGAGCCCCATGTAGAGAGCATTACAGTAGTCGAGTCGAGAGGTGACGAGTGCTTGAGTGACTGTGCGTAAGGCACCCCGGTCCAGTAAGGGGCGCAATTGGCGCATCAGGCGTACCTGATGAAACGCCCCCCTGGCCACGGCTGCCACATGATCTTCCATAGACAGCCGGGAATCCAGGAGGACACCCAAATTGCGCGCCCTCTCCACGGGGGCCGGTGTTTCGCCCCCAATGGCCAGAGTTGGAATAATCTGGCTGAACCGGGGCGCCGGAAGCCACAGCCACTCAGTCTTGGACGGGTTGAGCTTGAGTTTGTTACCACCCATCCAGATCCGTACGGCCTCCAAGCACCGGGACATAACCTCGACGGCATCGTTGGGGTGGTCTGGGGTGGATATGTACAACTGAGTATCATCAGCGTACAGATGATATCCCACCCCAAAACCACCCAGCGGCTTCATATATGTGTTGAACAGTAGGGACGAGAGGACCGACCCCTGAGGAACCCACATATGAGGGGCCTCGAGGCCGACCTCTGCCCCCCTGCCAACACATATTGCGACCGACCAGAGAGGTAGGATGAGAACCACCGCAAAACAGTGCCTCCCAGCCCCAACCCCCCGTCGGCGCAATAGGATACCATGGTCGATGGTATCAAAAGCCGCTGAGAGGTCTAATAGGACTAGGATAGAGGAATATCCTCTATCCCGCGCCCTCCAGAGATCATCAACCAACGCGACCAATGCCGTCTCGGTGCTGTGACCGGGTCCGAAGCCGGACTGGCGCGGGTCTAGATAATCAATTTCCTCCAAGTGTCGCGGAAACTGTTGAGCCACCACACTCTCAACAACCTTCACTAAAAAGTGGAGGTTGGAGACGGGACGATAGTTCTCTAATAATGCTGGATCCAGGGACGGCTTCTTGAGGAGGGGCCTTACTACCGCCTCTTTCAAGACGGCAGGCAAGGACCCCTCACTCAAAGATGTGTTGACAATGCCCTGGAGCCAGCCTCGTGTCGTCTCCCAGGATGCCAGTACAAGCCAGGAGGGACACGGGTCCAATAAACATGTGGTAGCCCTAAGTCTCTTTGACAATTTGTCCATATCCTCGGTGGTAACAAAATCAAACTCCTCCCAAGATGGTGTCACAAGAACAGCCTCGGCCCGCTCGACTGGACCACTGTCGATGGAGGGTAGCTTGTTCCGAATCCGAGTGATTTTCTCCTGCAGATAAATCCCAAATTCCTCTGCTCGACCCTGTAAAGGGGCTTCCCGCGGCCTCTGTTGGAGGAGGGAGCGGGTCACTCCAAACAGGGCGGCAGGGCGGTTATCTGCGGATGCAATAAGAGTGGCACAGTACTCACGTTTGGCCACTCTTATCACCACTAAGTAAGTCCTAATATGGTCTCTCACTAGTGTTCGGTCGGCTTCGGAGTGAGAAGGTCTCCATCTGCTCTCTAGGCGTCTCTTGTGGCGCTTCATCTCCGAGCCCCTCGGTAAACCAGGGAGCCCAGGTGGTTCGTCGCCGCAAGAGAGGCCGCAAGGGCGCGACTCGGTCCAAGGCCCCCATGGCCACACTTAACCATGCGGCCACTAGATCCTCAGTCAAGTCGCGGGGCAAGTCCACAGGAATTAGCCCAAGCTCCCTTTGGAACTTTATCGGGTCCATCAGGAGTCTGGGGCGGAACCATATAGGAATGTCCGGTTCCGCCTCCCCGCAGTGAGGTGCGGCGATCGGAAAGTCGAGCCGAAGGAGAGCGTGATCTGTCCATGACAGGGGTGTGATGACTAGATCCCCTATTCCCAGATCACTACTCCACTGTCCTGAGACGAAGATTAGATCCAGGGTGTGTCCGCCCTCGTGGGTAGGGCCTACAACTACTTGGGTCAGGTCCATGGCTGTCATGGAAGCCATGAACTCCCGAGCTACCCCAGAGGTTTTGCCTGCTGACGGCAGGTTAAAGTCCCCCATGACTAACAGTCTGGTTGGGGGTGGGTGGCATCGTTTTGCGGTGGTTCTCCTCCTTCCTCTCTGATCAGTCGCGATACGTGTTGACGGGGAGGCAGAGGTCGACTTCTAGGCCCCTCGCATACGGGGTACCGCAGGGGTCGGTCCTCTCGCCACTCCTATTCAACACGTATATGAAGCCGCTGGGTGAGATCATCCGTGGTTTTGGGGTAGAATACCATCTGTACGCTGATGATACCCAGTTGTACATCTCTACCCCAGGCCAACCCAACGATGCCGTTGAGGTGATGTCCCGGTGTTTATAGAGGCCGTACGGATCTGGATGGGCAGTAACAAACTCAAACTCAACCCGTCCAAGACCGAGTGGTTGTGGTTCCCGGCTTCCCGGTTTAGCCAGTTGACACCATCGCTGGCCATGGGGAATGGAAATTTGGCTCCCGTGGATAGAGTGCGCAATTTAGGAGTCCTCCTGGATTCCCGGTTGTCCCTTGAGGATCAGGTGGTGGCCGTGGCCAGGGGGGCATTTTACCAGGTTCGCCTGGTCCGTCAATTGAGCCCCTTACTGGACCGGGAGGCCCTTCGCACAGTCACTCAAGCACTCGTGACTTCTCGTCTGGACTACTGCAACGCTCTCTACATGGGGCTCCCCTTGAGATGCACTCGGAGGTTGCAGTTGGTCCAGAATGCGGCCGCGCGGGTGATCATGGGAATCTCAAGACATTCCCACATAACACCACTCCTGCGCGAGCTGCACTGGCTACCTGTGACCTACCGGGTGCATTACAAGGTTTTGATGACCATATTCAAGGTGCTCCATGGCACGGGGCCTAGCTACCTTCGAGACCGTCTTCTACCCCATACATCCCTTCGACCGACTCGCTCCCAGGGAGAGGGTCTTCTACGGGTGCCGTCGACCGGACAATGCCGGTTGGCGGCTCCCAGGGGAAAGGGCCTTCTCTGTGGTGGGTCCTACCCTCTGGAATGGCCTACCTCCCGACCTCCGTTCCATCACAGACCTCCGCTTGTTTCGCCAGCACTTAAAAACTTATTATTTTCATCTGGCCGGCCTAGCATGATCTACTCCACACCCATTATTTTATAACAAATCAAAATTGTAATTTGGTTTTTAAATTTAAACTTATTTTAAGCAGGGTATTGATTTAATTTAGTTATTATTTAATAATGTTTTGTATTTATGTATAATTGATTTTAAATCTCTGTTCGCCGCCCCGAGTCCCTTTGTGGTGAGATGGGTGCGGGTTATAAATGTGAAAAATAAATAAATAAATAAATAAATAAATAAATAAATAAATAAGCAAGAGGACAGAATTTTGATATATAACTGCGGAGACATTGCAACAGCCTTAACTTTGAGGACCAGTCATTTCTTCAACACAGTTGTAACTTCAAATGGTTGCTGAATGAATAGTCATAAATTGAGGCATTATCTGAAATTCACTTACTCCATCACAGCTTCTACATACCAATTTGGAAAATAGACAGCTTTGGAATGTCAATTACTGACACAGAAAGCTGCATAATGTAAGTACACTAATGACACCCTATGTCATAATTTCAAATGTGCACACTTGGTATATGTAAAGCGTTATATCAGCTTCATTAAAAAACACTCTTAGCAAAAAATGAATCACTAAGAAGTCTAGTACTCAAAGCATTAAAGGCAACTAATCAAAATGGGGCAATCCTACCTCATATCTAAAATGATACAGAAGTAAATAAAATCTGGTTTATTTTTAATCTAGAAACATTTATAAAAACAACATTTATTTTGGGAAGCATACAGAGCCTGCTTGCTATGCCAGACTATCCTTTAAAAAACTATTCATAGGTGACCTAACATTGACTGATTCATCTGATTTGAAGACAATTTTACCCAAAGTGAATGAATAATCACCAAAGGAGAAACATCTCCTTTAAAAAATGATGCATTTATTTTCCAAGTTCTATTCACCTGCCAGAACTTCCTTGAACATAAATATGCAATGACCTTCACAAATCTAAGCATGGTGTCAACAGATTCAAGAAAAACTATGTTAAACTAATTTGACCAATTGCAAGAAACAGGTGGTTGATATCTATGGTCCAAAATGTAACAAACAAGTCAGACTAATTTGAATGATTTAATGGGCTACACAACATTCACTGAAAATTTATCCCAGATATGACACTCCAATGCCACCCATACAAAGCTGTTACCAATTTGTTATAACAAATAATATTTTCCAAAATAAAGCAATCTGTAAAAAGATATAGAGACAGAGAGCAGTTGGGACTCTGTCTAGATAATAGAATATCTCCCCCAAAACTGAACCAAATGGGACTACATTTGTTGGGGAAAGACAGAAAGAGCGAGGTTAAAAAATGGGCTAGATCTAGGTAGGGCAACAGAAAAAGGATTTCCCTCCTCTCTAACCACCCAATGTTTTTTAAAGTAAGAGATAATTAGGCAACAATTCAGAAATAGTGGTCTTGTGTTTCCTAGCACATACATGCAGACAATAAACCAGAATGCCTAGTTTCACTAATACTGCATAAAATACAAAAACTGCCAATGGTTGCTATTGATAAAAGGATTAGAAATAATTGTAAATGTCCTGCTCACTTCAGGATGACTCTCTGAAAATGTATTAGAATAGGACTAAATTTGGCAATTGGAGTAGGGTGGGAAAGAAGCCAGCAAAACAAAGATCAAATCAAAAATTGGTAGATTAGACCGAGAGTTGTGGAGGAAAAAAAAAAGAATCAAGAAAAATGTATCCTATGGCAGGAGTCCCTGAGCCGTGGCCCACTACTGGGCTGGGGCTTGTTCGGAACTGGGCTGTGCAGTGGCAGGTGAGTATACATTCATGCAGCTCCATTTGTGTGAACTGCAGGTGCTTGAACTCGCAGCTCCGTTTGCATGAGCGGTGTGCGCGTCAGTCTCTTGAACAAATGGGAGTTACCAGTATGTGTGTTCACACCAGTGCCTGCCACTAACACAGAACCATTCCCTTCCCCCAGCCTGTCCACCAAGTCGGAAAATTTGGGGAGCGCTGTCCTATGGGACTGTTACAATGTTTCTTGCTGATTCATACTCATTTCCACCTTCCTCATCATATGACCCAGAGCAGAGTTACTTTGTGTTTCCTCGAACTCATAGAGTAGAAACAGACTATATTAATATATATCAGAGGTTCCCAAACTTGGCAACTTTAAGACTTGTGGACTTCTTAAAGTTGCCAAGTTTGGGAACCTCTGGTATATATAATGCAGACACCGCCTATGGCTATGATGAGTGAAGATATGGAAAAGAATTTCAACACTATGCTCTGCATACTTGATACGGAAGAAAAGCAAACACAAGAAAAATGTGTTTAAAAGAATAAATAAATCGAAGCATTGAGAAAAGTTTCTCCAATGCATTCCTACAAGAGAGAAGTAATTGGGTCAGTGGCTCAGGATGTTGCCAATTCCTCGACTCTAAATTTCTTTTCTTGAGAAGTGATCCAAGCAGCACCAATATTAAGCAATGACAAAGTATTCAAGAACTCATGCTCTCCACACTTTCCCTAGTGGTCACTGACAATTGACAGACCTGTAACACATTTTATAGGCTTACAAATACATTGCATACCAGAGATATGAAACTTTCAGCTACCAAGTCTCTAAAATTGGCTCTAGCATTCTCCTTAGAATCAACATAACTGCAATGCCATTAGTCTTGTGACTGCCAATGTTGCTATATATTTAGGATGACAATGATGTATTAATCCAAGACAACATGAAAAAAAATTTGTAACACATCTCCTGAATCAAATTCCAGAATTTAGAAGGATTCACAAAGCTCCAAGACGAATGGTTTTCATAGGCATCCACCCAAGAAGAAAATGTAAGGCTAAGAAAAAACAGTATGTTTTCTGCCTGAACGGGGTGAGTGGGGTGGTGTGGGGGGTGTTGGACTAAAAGACCTCCAAGGTCTCTTCCAGCTCTGTTATTCTGTATTCCCTCTGATGCAGCAATGGTCTAGTCAATTAATTATCTGAAGGGATTTGGTATACCCTCACTTTCCGATTAGAAATTGGGAAAAGAACTCTTCTCTTAAATGTAGCCAAAATGAGCAAACAATATAAAAATAACTTACTGTCTCTAGCCAGAAGCGATCAAGATCACTTCGTCTCTGCTGCTTGTTTAGTGTAATTAGCCATCTCCCTCCCCGTTTATTCTTCTCATCTTCCCACATGGGTTCAATACCATCCTAAAAAGTGTAGTTTAACATAAAACACAATATCCACATGTGCAATCACACAATTCATTTGTACATATTTGAAATTTATATACCTTATATTACTAAGATTTTAAGTCATGTAAAAGAACTAGTTTATCAAAATATTAAAATATACACTAACACAGAAATCTCACATTATAACCATAGAAACTAGTCAATAGGTTACGCTGTAGTAAGTTTTATTAATACATTTTTACAATACAATATTTTATTAAATTGTATATCCTTTAGTCTTTTACTTAGCAGATTATACCCAAAATAGCCTAACAAGATGAAATAGACTCAAAGGTTTATTCCACATACCTTAAAAAGTGAGTAATCACAACCAGGCATTAAATTACTAGAGAGCTGAATATGGTTATATAACCTTTTTTGGAAAAAAACATAAGTACAATCAATGAAGTGAACGAACTACCACAAATACTAAAGATTATAGATATGCAAAAGTCAAAAAGCACATATATTATCTTAAATTTTGGGCTTAAAATTTCAATAATTCTTAATAGCAAATGTTGTTAAAAGAAAAACAGTAATTAAAGTCATATAATCATTACTTTAAAAACTAATTCAACACTGTCATCATCACAATACTTGAGAATACAGTTCACAAAATTTCCAATACTTCACAGAGCCAATCGCTTGCAGTTTCTTAGGTGCCCTCTTTTTATAATTGTAGCAGGTAACAATATTTAATTCCTTCAAATTTCCCAAAACTTAAGTCTAAATTAAATAATCCATGATCCATTGAATCATCATTTTAGAGATATTTCCTTACCTAAACAGAGAAACAGATGATTGGGCAAAAAAGTAGTGGGAGATGAAATAACTTCTGACTTTTTGCCAGCATGACCAGGAAGGGCTGACTGCCCTCTGGAAGCCAATGGTGGGAGATCAGTCTAGCCAGTCTTTAGAAAGCTAGCTGGTCTACCTGATCTCCAGCAGCCATTTAGTCCATTTAGCCTCCAGAAGGCTAGGGGAGGACCAGTTTACTGCAGCCCTGGGCAGTGGCACAGAAGCATTGAAGCAACCACAAATTTGCCCATTTCAATCACATGGGAGTCATGTGTCCCACATTTTGGAAGCATTCTGTAAATTAGCCCATTTGCTATTTTGGTTCAAAAATTGTTGCCCTATAATGCACTGTTTCACCCAATTTAAGGTTACAGAACAAGTTTTCAATGTACATTGGTGTACTTTACAAATTCGCTTCACTTTTGTCTTTGAATATTCCCTCTCATTCAACTTATCCCCCTATATTTTGTCATATATAATCCTCAATAACAAACAGATGAGATGAAATAACACTCAAGTTTCAAATCTGATTTATAATTTTACTTACGCCCAAAAATCTTCAACAGTATCAAACTTTGAGATCAGACGAAGATTTGCTTGCCAAGTTTTACTTTTGTCATTTTTAAAGAACCAGAGTGCCCACCTGAAAAAAAAAAAGACTTTATATTGGCATACAATTATTATTTTAAAAGGCAGAGACTGAAATCATAGAATACGAGGAAATTTTGGAAGGAAAATACAAAACAAGAATACACTAAAAAAATATACCGGTTTAATGCACATTTTCATTATTTTATTAAACAATGAACACCTAAGCATACAAGGGAGATTCTAAGTATGAACACTACTATAGAATAAATCTGAAGTTATACCTATGTTTATATAATGACTATAATCAAAATACCGCCCTTTTCCAAATTTCCATTTTCTGGAAACAGATCCTAAGGAAATCAGTTTGAATTATATAATTTGAAAGAACTTTAAATAGCGTATAAGCCTCTGGTGGCACTTATAGCTGACAAATGAATCAATTAATTTCTGATTCAGAAACTAGGATTCCTTACACCAACTCCTCTGTTAAAAGAAAAATATAGCATTCAATTGTTCTGAGGAAGAATCAGATTACACATTGTACCACCCTAAAGTTTGTTTCAGGCTTGGAAGGATTTGCATTTTAAATTTTGTAGTCATAGTTTTATTGGCCTATTCAAAAATTTAAAAATCATGATTTTGCCATTTATTCTATCAACTACCATCTATCACCAATAAATCTAACTATAGTAACCATGAATATATTAATCAAAAAGAAAATATATGGGGGGGAAAAACAAGCTACGATACAGAATATGGACATTTAACCAGTAAAATGCCACTTTTTTATATAATCCCTTTAAAAATGCACATAATAGCTTACTGGAAAATAATTCTATTTTGCAAAGGGTTATTAAAACAAACATTAAACAAAGCTAACATTTAAAAACCTTTATTTTGAGATAATTCAAAAGCATGCATTTGAGATAATTCAAATTTTAAGCTAAGAGCATGCCATGTTCCTTAAACAAACTACTATACAACTATCTCTGCCAAGAATATTGACAATTTGTAAATTCATACCATGTTTTCCTGAAAACAAGACAGGGTCTTATTTTTTTGACCCCCCCCAATAAACACTTGACCTTATTTTTGGGGAGGTCTTATTACATTTCAGCTGCAGGAGGCGTGCATATGCATGTGGTCACCTCATGGCTGCTGCTGTGTTGCAATATTTTCAGGGGAGAACTTAAAATAAGTCCTAACACACTCAAAATTGGGCTTATTATCTGGGGAGGTCTTATTATCAGGGAAACAGGGTATATTGCTCACTGCCAATCTAATATACGTTTGAGAAACAACAGATATTGGGAAAAATTATTGCTTTCATTCCCTAATTTTGACCACCTCAGAAACATTTATGTAGTAGCTAATATTGAGAACATACTTTAATCCTAGCTATTGGTCTACTCAGGCTTTAAAGAATTTTCTTGCACAAAATTCTGGAAACCTAAACTGAAAAACAGTAATTAAATATGACAATTCACAAATATGAATTCACAAAAATTAAATATGACAAGTCACAAACAATCATAGTCTATCAACAAAATGTGAAAATAAAATGGGAATTATAAACATATGCGCTATGCATAATATCTAAGGTACAGTGCTGCAATTAGGTATAGATTGAAGACATTTGTTTCTGAAAAGGTTTCCTCAAACAGGTCACTTTGAATTTCATGTATTCTTGAAAATATGTCTTTCTGAAGAGAAAGTAATTTCAATTTTAAAGAAAAAAATATTTGTACAAAAACAAAATATTCTAGCGTTGAAGTGTTTTGTTTTGTATATCCTATACTATTGTCAGTGGCCCCCAAACCTTTGGGCACCAGGGACCGGTAACACGGAAAGAGGTTTTTCCATGGACAGTAGGGGGTGTGGTTTCGATGCTGCCTACATCCTGCAGATGGGGCTTCACTTATTTGCACAGCCTGAAAGTTGAAGATCCCTGCCTTAAATTACTGGCAGCACGGGTGGGATAGGCCTGATTACATTGAATCAGATTAAGTATTCCTTCCCACTTGAAAAAGTGAAAGTGTTTATCTTTATGAAAATATTTCGTGTAGACATTATATCTGTAAATGCTACTGAAAATAAAATTGTCATGCAGAAAAGTCATACATCGAATAAATAAATGCAGTATATAAAGCAAGTAATACATAGAGACACAAAATACTTATTTTTAGAAATTGGTTTTCAAATTAGAACAACACTGCAGGTTGAAGGATGCCATAGAATTTTGGAAAGCTTACTACTGACAAATCTAGTTGGAAACTGAAAAAGAAATCATCCTAAAGAATTAGAAGCTATTATACATAATTTGATATCCACATTTAATTAGTAGTACTGTTTATTGTAGTCATGGTTTATAAGATTTTTAAGATTATTTCCTTGAATCACCTTTGTAGTTTTATATCACTGATGCTATATATCATTTCTGAAATTCTGAATGTATTTAGTGCCTTCCATGGTAGTGCAAGATTGTCTTTACATTTTTAAAGAAACTGAAAACAGTATATTAACCAAATCAGGCATGTGCTTTTTTTTCCAAATCAAGAGCTGTTTTAAGGCCTTGAGTTGTATGTGGAAAGTTGGGCTCCAAAAACTGAACAAAGAAAGGAAAAACAAAAATGTGCCTTCATTTTTATTAAAATTAAGATAAAATCAATTATTTCCCAGGGCTTAGCAGTTTTGCATCAGCTGAAATTTTTTTCAAAGAATTCTGAGACTAGCAGGCTCTGTTCTGTCAACTAAAACCTAAAAGTACTGACACAGTCATCACCCACATTCTACCTTTATTAAGATGACCAAGGAAAGTTGGGGCAAAGATTTTAATTGTATTAAAAAGTAACATTTTGGGAAGAAACTGAAATTTTTAAGATTCTGAATAGGAAGAGTATACTATTTATAGTCCACAGCAGGGTGGATTTGATTTAAATCACTAGTAAAAAAGCTTGATTTAAATCATAGTTTTCTACATAAAGACTCATTCTTGCTGGTATAACTTATAATATGCAAGTAGATGAAGATTTTTAGAATAACAACTTTTCATATTAGTTTTTTTATCCTCAGTTTAGATTAATCATTAATATTTGGACAACTTTTCTGTTGTACTTAGGAAGGAGAAAAATAATCATTACCTTAATAATAGCAATTTAAATAGATTTATTCAACTGAAACAATAACATTACAGCATGTTATTTGCTTAAACAAACATCCATGTTTGTTAACTAATTTGGCTAAACAATATATATATATTTTAAGAAACTTAGACTTTCATTTTGTAGTACTGCTTGTCTGCTTGCCCCTTCCTCCTCACACTTAGTTTCTATTTCTTCTTGTGCAGATCTATTCCACTCCAAACAATCAGAAAAATATTGTTTCTATTCTATTCACTGAACTTCTTGAAACTTAGCACTGAAGGGGTTGATTCTGTATTCATAGGTTTGTAGAAGTTAGGATTAAGGTCTTTTTTTCAAATCTGTTCATGTTATAACATTTTTGCTGAGAAGAAGAGGCACGTGATCTCTGCTGAGTCAAATTCAGTTTTGAGAACTGCAAAAGTAAACCAAGCATCTGTGATAATATCTTGTAGGCAGTGAAACTGCCTAATAATCTTACAAAAACCCCTGGAAGAGCATGACATTGTGAATGGATTAATGGAATTTATTTACCAAAAAAAGTAAACATATATAGCCTTATTCTACTTAATTAAAAAACTAATTTTTATTTCATGATGGAATAACCTTTGGATGGTAATATAAAAAATCCTATTTAAATTTTAAAAAATCCTATTTAAATTTTAAAAAATCCTATTTTTAAAAAAATATATTAAAAAATCATTGATTTTTATCCACCCTGGTCCACAGTATGATTTGGCTCAAACTACTGTAGATAGGACAATTAGCTGACTTTTAAACCAAGAACATATTTACCTGTCAACACTGCACTTCAAGTTGTTACTGTATGCTATACAAATCATAGTATGTAATATATGGTAAGTTAATATGTTATACTTTCCAGTTTAAAACTGCAACAAAGACAATGATATGGAACCTTGTTGTGGTGTTTTTCAACTGAAATCTCTTGAAACATAAAGTACAAACATTTCAGAGGTTGTCATAAAGGACCTGTAATTTAACATAAAAGACAAATGTTCCCCAACTTTTCAAAAGGAGGATGCTTGTGGATATGTATTCTGCATTTTAAAAAAATGCATTCCAAAATATTTAATTAATTCTATTTTGGAACATGCTATTACATAATTTAAAGGAAACATGCCCCACCTGTTTTGTAATGGATGCTTAACGTATGTTTCAGGATTCACAATCTCCTGACTTGCTGGTGTCTCAGTTTTCTCAGTTTTCTCTTCTTCTGAAGTCTGAGGGTTAGAAATGGTTTCCTAGACAAACAAAACAAACAATTAACTTGCTTCTTTATAAAGAATATATTGTGCACAAAGTTTTATTTAAAAGATAACCACCATGTTCAAATAGTCTGCCATTAACATTTGTAAATCTTTTTAATATTGATATGTCTTTATTTTCCAAATATAGGCATTCTAGAACAGTAGAATGAATGTAAAGTTTAAAAGTCACCTTAGAAAACTAAAACTGAAACAATAAGATAGAATCTATTTCTCAACGGAGGATTATATTATCAAATGTGTGCAAATATATCAAACTTTTACTTTTCTTAATACAGTAATTCTCATCGCATATACTATTAAGTGATTCATTACCATAGGCCCCATGCATACTCCAAATGTATGATTCAAGTAAAATAGAGCAGACAATGCCATCAATCAACATATATTTTGAATTATTGCTAATTTTACTACATTGTAAACAGCTATGTTTTCATAGGGATTTCTTGCCCTTTCTAAGATCTGGAATATTAAAATATATGATAGAATTTAAGGTATGCACAAATCACTCAATTGCAATACACTAATAATACATCTGATTAGAAAACATGTAGAAATGTTATTTATTGCAAAATTCTTTTATGGACAGCTATTGTATAAAAAAATACAAAATAAAAGTACTGTAATAGAACAGTTGCAAATAAAGCTAGTTACATTAATGTCTCAAACAATTAGTGTGAAACATTTGTTATGACTAACTTAGATGATTTCAGTGGGGTTAGATATATAGTACTTTTTCTGGAAGCTTAACAATAGTAACTGGGATGCAATTTCCTAATTCCAGCCCATCATTTACTGACAATGTCCACTCACTTAATGACCACATCATTACATTTTAGGATTAAAGTGTAGGGTTAGACACTTAGTGACAATCCTAGCAATCCGCATTAAGCCAGATTTGTGGTTGGTAAGTGAGGATGTTCTCACAACTTCCTGCTGGCTTCTAACAACCAGACTGTGGGAAAGCAGCAGGAAATTGTAAGTCCCAGATGGCTTGCAAGCAAGCAGTAGGCTGTAAATGAATGATGCAGGAGAGGGATAAATACCTAATGTGAGTATGGTGCAAGCACAGAAAGGCTTGGGTGGCTGCTGCCCAGTGGGAGAGAGATGGCACACAAGATTTGGGTGCAGTTGCTGGACACAGGAGACTTACCTGAATGATTTGCAACCTTCTCTGCCAGCTCCCCCATTGACTTTGCTTGAAGGAAGGCAGCAGAAAAGGTTGCAAATGGCAATCACATGACCATGGCACACTGCAACCTTTGTTTGAGCTGGTTACCCAGCACCCAGATTGCAATGGGGTGCTGCAGTGGCCAGAACTTTGAGGACTGATCTTAGTACCACTCATTCACATTGTTGTGACTTGCTGAACAAGTGGTCATTAACCATGGACTACCTGTAAAGAAGATACCTCTACTGTCATGTAAATGGTATACTCCTGCCACTTTTTAGACTTACATCTATAAAATATGAGGAGACATTTTTCTGCCCATTAACAAAGACTAAAAATAATAATCCAGCTATAAAAGCATTATTTCTAAATGAACAGTGCTATGAGAAATAAAGATAAATATGAGGATTTATTTTGTACATTCTATATGCTAGAGCAGGGGTGTCAAACTCGTGGCCCACATACAACATGCGCTGGCTCGGCCACCGCTGAGTTTAGCAAAGGGGGAAAAAGTCGCAATATGACATGTGATGACGCGAGTTTGATGCTCCTGTGCTAGAGTATCTGGAGATATAGTGATATTACCATCTAACAGATGGGATACAAAAACTATATTAGCTAAAACTAGCATATAAAAAGAACCATTTGATATTAGCAGTCTACAGACCCATCTTTTCCAGCAGGCCGGCCTGGCCTAACCTAATCTACCGTACCAGCCTAGTTGTAGTAAATATTACCTAATCGGGTTTTTACGTTATAAATTTAAACGAGATATTTTAACACAGGGTAAAACATTTAATTTAGTTTTATTATTTATAATTGTTATATATGTATATGCTCTTAAATTCTTGTACACCGCCCCGAGTCTCTTCGGAGAGAGGGGGCGGTCAATAAATCCAAATAAATAAATAAATAAATAAATAAATACAGACTGATTAAATATGTAACTTTCAATTTTATTACCTGATCTCTTAGTTGCAGTTATAAGATATATTATACCTTAGGTGAAGAAAATCTTTCAAAAACCAACAACACAGACTTGGCGTCCCTTTAACTTGCAATCTAAACAGGAATGAAATTAATCCTTATGCATACTTGTGGATCATCTGAAAACTGAACCCACGTTTTTATACTTAATCGTGTTAAATTGTAAATTAGCTTGTGAAAACTACCTTTTTAATAAACGTTTTTCTTAAAAGAGAAGCATCAACTAAAATTTCTGCACACAATAAAACTTCTGAACTAAATATATCTGCTTTGGATTCATTGATTTTGCTGGTAGTTGAATGTTTTTGAAGTTCATTCCCATAATATAACAAAACTATATGAACGCTCAATGTATTTCCTTCATGTTAGATTTAATAAGCCTGTCTTTCAAGTAAGTAAAATTAAAGTAACACAGATGGACATATTCAAAATTTTAGCTTACCTTTACTGAACTAAATAACCCAGAATTGCTTTCAATCATGATGATTCAAAGTTTTTAAACTGTCATTTGTATAACTCTTCTGTATACATGCACTATTTTCTCTACTTGTGTTGGAAACGGATAATGCTTATAAAGGTATAAAAATTAGGATTGTGCAAAGTCTATCAGAAAAGGAGTTTCCAAAAAGGCAAACACATTTAAAGCTATAATCTAGTGGTAATTATGGATCATAATAGTTTTTTTCTTCTGAGCTTAAAAATAATACACTTGTAAATTGTGCCTACTCTGGAACATGACAGATGACATTTTTTATAACTAGATGCAGAGGTACATAGTACATGCATGCTATGCCCTGGCAAATCTCATTCCTTTGTATGTAGTGAAATACTACTTCAGTGTTTTAACTTGCCACTACCTACAGTGTCAGTGCCAACTGCAGTTCTCTTGGTTCAATGCCAGTATTTCTCCCTGCTTAGTATTATTACTGTCATCTTCCATTGCATGTCAACTCCTACTTCTGTGGTTCAGCACTCAACTTACAATACAGTATGTGTGTGGGGATATTCAATGAATTAGTATTTGAAAATATTTGGCCTTAAAAATTCTGCACTATTTAAGTATAGGACAAGTTTATGAAGAAGGCCTAAATCAGAGACCACCTTCTTTATGGAAGAGTTGAACTCAATGATCTGGCCTGTACAGATCCGCCCCAAATTATGCTCCTGTGAAATAATTTTACTTTTTTCCCCTTTCCTAGCCGGTTCTATGGGATTCAATTATAACTATAATTTTCTTGGTAAATTCAAAAGAAGAAAAAGGGAAGAAGTTAAGACAAGGATCTAAAAAAAAAGCAATTTTTGTCGCCTAGTTCGGAGACCGCAGGACGAGGAAACAAAGGGGCGTTGTGACAGCATTGGGAGCAGCCACGAAGATCAGGGATGGGAGCTGTGGAGGAAGGTCTTCTCCGTCGGTGTTTGGCCACTTTTTTGAGTCTGGAAGGCGCGGGGAAGAGAAGGAGACACAGGCCGGCGTAAGCGACACTCTCCGCTAGCTGGCACGGCGAATTACGGAGAAGTTACGTCCAGGATGGGGGCCCAGAGTCCGACCGAGCTCCGCCCTCCACTCTTCTCGTGGTGAATTCTCCTCGCCCCGCACCCGCCGGTCCGTCTTCGGCCTTCCTCTCGCCACCTCACCCGTCACACGACCCCTCCTTCCCCGTCGCCCCCTCAACGCCCCCGCCCAAACTGTGACGGCACAAATCCTGGCCGCTCGCCTCACGCGCTCCGAGTCCGTCCCCCCCGCGTCCCCCCCTTTCCCGGGCCTCCCAGGTCTTCCCATCCTCCTCCCGCCAAGGCGCTCCATCGCACACGCCGGCGCCTTTCGCTCGCCGTACACACGCCGTCCGCGCGCCACACACACACACCACTTCCCAGGCCGCTGTCTGCCGCCCTCCCTCTTGGCCAACCATCTCTGCCCCCCCCTCCCCGCATTTGGGGCTTTTTGGCTGAGATTTTTGTGTCCCCGTCACCCCTCCCTTCAGGGCCGAGCGGTCTTTTCACAATCTTCACGGAAGTCTACATGACAGAGCGAGGGCGGAGAAAAAGACGGCGGCAGAGGGAGGGAAAAGGGGGGGTAAACCGAAGGGAGGAAACGGGAATAAGGACACTCACCGGTTCCACCGTCGCCATCTTAGATCGCTCTGATCGCACAAGCGCTGAGGGGAGGAGAGAGGTAAAAGGGGAAGGCGGATAACAAATCAGGTTCGAAAACGATTGGCCGGTGGAGAGTCACGTGGAGGCGGCGGCCGTTTTGGCGGCTCGGCGCGTGCGCAAGCCCGGTGCGGAGAGGGGGGGTTGGTGCCCGCTGCCAGAGGGAGCAGAAGCAGCAGCGACTTCTGGGAATTGTAGTCTCGGGTTATTTTTTTCCCCCCTCTCCCCACCTTCCCTTTCCAGGAGAGAAATCACGTGGGAAAGGCAGACAGGGGCATGTCAGGCTGAGGCGAGGTTCCTCAGAGTGGGGAAAAGTGACTCCTCGAGTCCGAAATTGGCAATTGCCGGAGCAGCCTGCGGGTGTGACCTCTGCATCCCCCCGCCGATGCCCGGCCTGACGGCGCAGCTGGTCCTTTTCTGTCACAGGGTGTCAGCATGTGTGATGCAAGCCGCCCCTCGTCTCTCCGGTCGCCACCATTCAGCTCCCTATCCAAAATCGGAAAGCGAGCCGGGAAGGCGAGGGAGCGATCAGTTGATTCTTTCACCTGCGGGTTTTAATCGTACCCGAAGCAGAGGATATATCCTGGACTCCTAGGGATAATTTGACGAGGGACCTACATTAGCCCGCCAGTCTAGCCATGGTGTTTTCCTTGAAATACCCACTTTCGGTATAGGAACAGATTCCAGCGCAGCTGCCCAATTTTTGGCTTACTCTGTGTTTTCATTAACAGTGCTGTCTTTGTGATCTTGAGTTGAGATAGATCTCCATCCCTCTGAAAGCCTGTGGTGAGCAACTGTCACATTGTAGGTGGGCAGCCCTATTAGTCTTTGGGAGGGGTGCACAAAATCTGGAGGAGAGGAGCCCCTTTTCCAATTAACACATTTTATTTTACGTTGTTAGTGAAAAAAGTGCTAGCAAACTCCTGATTTTTTACCATGCTGATTGTGGGATGATGGAAGCTGAAACTGAATATATCCAGCAAACTGACCAAAGGAAGACTTATATAATAAACATTTTGAAGAAAAGAGTATATCACTCAGACAAACCATTCTGTACACAACTGAAGACAGGATCCAATCTGGGTTGGTCACAGAGACCATTTATTTTCATTCAAAACTGAAGACAATTTGTTGCAAAATTCATTTAGTTATTCTTGTCAGAAAGGAAAAACAATCTGAATGCATCTAAACACTTGTACAATAAACCAAGTCACATATTCAAAAATATCAGCACCGTATCTTCATCCCATTTCATTTTTTGTTGTATTGTAAATTTCTTTGTGTGAAGGTTTTGAGGTGCCCAGAATCATTGAGAGTTGAGTGGCATAAAGTTGAATAAAGTATCTATCCAGGAAACAAGTCTTATGAGCTGCTGTATAGAAAAGGAACAATGTATATTATGTAATGTTATCTTATAGTACTTCAATGGTCCAAAGACCTGTCCAGTCTTCGATTATTCTGTCTGTACTATAATAGAGTTTATTCAACCCGATGGAGTGTGTTACACACTGAGATTATATCAGCCATATTCCTGTTTCAAGGAATTCCATTGCAAAATGTGGTATAAATTTCTGCCGCAAATTATACCATTTCCCCAGATTACATAATGACTGCATTCTAGTTCAATGTTTAAATTTCATTTTGAGTGATAAATTTTAACACTGTAAAAAGAGAGCCAGTTTGGTATAGTGAAGTATGTCGCATTAGAAAGTAAAACCAACATAACTCTTGGGCCATTTAACCTTATTACCTAGGTATTTAAAGTCACTAATTAATGTAAAGGAAAGGCAGATGGCAACACGTGTCTCAGTAGGTAGCACCAAGAAATATCCAATTAAGAATGCAAAATGATACTGAAATAGGTGAAATGGCATTCCCCAAGGTATTAGATTTCATTGAAAGCATAGCCACAAGTAAAAAGTAGTCAGTGGGAGATGGCCAGATCCCCATGCCTGATATTATTAACACTGTCGATGAGATATCATAGACTATTCCTGTAGCAAGACTTGAGTCAGACAAATATAACTTTAAAACTGAAACAGCTGAAGATTATGTAAATTCCTGCTACAACAAGAGGGCAAGTCTCCTAAAAACAGTAGAATGTCTTCATATTGGAAATACCAAGCAGTGAGGATAAACCTTGACAATGAAATCTGGATGTTTATTCAGGATTCCTATCAAATAAAGATTGGATAAAATGGTCATTACTGATTCTCTTTATGAATATGTGGCAAAGTGGGATAAAGAGAAAAGGAAAATTCTTGAGAATGAAATGAGTGTCAGTGAAACACTACTGAATCAATGTATATACCAGTATATTCATTATTTATGATGTGTGAAGGAATAGGAAATGTTGCATTAATACATCTTCAATGTACAGCATAAAACATCTTTCAATGCCTTACTTTATTGTTTCTGATCAGAAAGGAATGTTGAGTTGAATATTTCATTATACACTACACTTACTGTACACATTTTAATATAACTTCAAAATATATCCTTTATTTTATTCTTAATCTTTAATTGATGTGCCGTTTCTCTGATCCCCTTTTGACAATTTTCTGCTTACACTTTCTCTTTTGATTTCAGGACAATATAAGAATTGAAATAAAAATGTAGCATTCTGATGGATAATGTGCAATATGGTAAACTATTGTGAAGATTTGTTTGTTTATTTACTATGGAATTTCCTTCAGACAGAAATTTAACTGTGCTATGGTATCATGTACACTTAAAAGTTCTTTTTTAAAGCTACCTATAAATATTATAATCCATTCTCCCCAAAAACCAATCACAGAAGAAAAAGGACCATCAAACCTATCCTTGTCATGGAGTTTGCATTCCTTAAGGTCATAGTGTTCAAATGAAATAATTTTATTGTTAATTAGTTTGTTAGGATGTTAATGAAAAATCAAAATGACACAAATGATAAAAGCCTAACAATAAATATCTAACAACACTATTACACTTTGTCTTTTAAAAAGACAACCATTTTGCCTTTATCTCAAGATAGTATAGTAATACACTGTAAACACATAATAATTTAATCAAAAGTGGTTTTATATTTCAATCTTATATATATTTTATATTTATATTTATATTTATTCAATTTATATCCCGCCCTTCTCCGAATGGACCCAGGGCGGCGCACAGGAAAGTTAAAACAATATACAACAATACAAAAATACCAAAATACAAAATTTAAAAATCTATTAAATATGGAATCCTGCGCTAAAACCAATTAAAACCCCCCTTTTTAAAAACTATCTATACTAGTCCACAGTGGAGGCTATGAAAGGCCGGCTTGGTGAAATAAATGTGTTTTCAAACACTGGCGGAAGAGGCGGAGGTCAGTGATGGTACGAAGTTCAGGGGGTAGGTCGTTCCACAGGGCAGGGCCCGCCACAGAGAAGGCCCTTCCCCTGGGTGTCGCCAGCCGGCATTGTCCGGCCGACGGCATCCTGAGAAGGCCCTCTCTGTGGGAGCGTATCGGTCTGAGGGATGTATGGGGCAGGAGACGGTCTCGCATGTAACTAGGTCCCGAGCCAGCAGTTTACTCGGAAGCAGTTTAGCCAAATCTTTTTGTTTTATCAAAAAAAGTCTTCTTCCAATGAATTCAATTCAGTTAGATCCATATTTTGGGATAATATTGCATTTAACTGAGAATGCAAAATATTGGACAGAATTACTCACAATGACAGAATTCACAGTTCTGAAACCAAACAATAGTTTAAAAATTGTTCATGCTGAATCATGAAATTTTGTTAATATAGTATATATTTATGATGGTTGTTTAAAATATTTTATATTTTAAAATGCACTCAAGGGTATTAATTGAAAAAAAACAAAAGACACCAAAATAATTAAACTTTCAAATAAAGTTAGTGACCAGTCATGAACAACCAGAAGCCAAACTTGCAAAATTGTTTCTTGCCATCCTCTGCAACACCCAATGATGCACTTCATCTCATTACCTTTTTTTATCTTTTTGTATTTTTGTGGGTGAATTTGGACTGGAGATTCTTCCAAATAAAACAAGAGCTTGCAGAAACTTATTTTTATTTTCAAATCATAACTATGGGGCTGAGAAATGCTCTAGGAAACAAAAGGTATGCCACATAGTATGTGGCAGGCGTGTCATCTTCTAATTTATTTATTTATAATGAAAATGATATTTTAAAAAATAAAGTCAATTGGAAAATGGAGCCTCCCTAGGCTGTGCTTCGAGTGTATACAAGCACGCAGGTGTCCCAGGGCAGCCTATGGCCTACCAGTGAATTAGTTGGATTTTTTTTTTTAAAAACCTGTATGTAACAGATTCAGAAGGACTATCTCCAAATGTGATATTTTTTATTTCGGGATTTTTGTTTCTGATGTTAAGCATTGATTTTCCTTTGATCTTTTCCCATGCTAATGGAGCATTTTACTTCTCTTTAAAGAATGTGGATGAGAAAGATTGGAACGCCACTGTAAATCAGCTGGCTTTATATTAGAAGGCTTTTTTTCTCCTCTCCTTCCACCCTTAACATCCTCTACCAAGTACGGAAAACATAACCTGTCCTTTAAGTCCCAGCAAACCCAAGAATACTTTACACCAGGGGTCTTCAAACTTGGCAACTTTAAGACTTATGGACTTTCAACTCCCAGAATTCTCAGAGACCTGGCTGGAGAACTCTGGGAGTTGAAGTCCACAAGTCTTAAAGTTGCCAAGTTTGAAGACCTCTGCCCTACCTCAACAGAATACCCTACACCAGGGGTCTGCAAAGTCGGCTCTTTTAAGACTGGTGGACTTCAACTCCCAGAGTTCCCCAGCCAGCTATGCTATGCTGGCTGGGGAACTCTGGGAGTTGAAGTCCACCAGTCTTAAAAGAGCCGACTTTGCAGACCCCTGCCCTACACCACCAGGCTTGAAATTTTGGGCATGGATAACATACAGCTAAACCACCTACGGTCAGACTTGAGCGTAGTACTACACAAAATTGTCCTCTACAATGTCCTATCGGTCAATGACTACTTCAGCTTCAACCTTAATGATACAAGAGCACACAACAGATAAAAACTCAATGTAAACTGCTCCAAACCTGATTGGAGAAAATACGACTTCAGCAACAGAGTGGTCAACACCTGGAATTTTCTACCTGACTCTGTTGTTACAAATCCCCATAACTTTAACCTTAAAGTGTCTACTATTGACCTCACCCCATTCCTAAGAGGTGTGTAAGGGGGCGTGCATAAGGGCACCGTCCCTGTCTTCCTATGCCCGTTTATTCGTCCTCATTTCATTCATACTCATATTTATTCTTAGACCTATTATCTGGTAAACGATTGACAAATAAAATACATACTTATATAAATAAGTGAGTGAGTGAATGAATGAGTAAATAAGTAAGTAACTAAGTAAGTAAGTAAGTAAGTAAGCAAATAAATAAATAAAATCGGAGAGCCAAAACCCATTCCAGCAGAATCTCGCGGACATCGCTAACCTAGCCCAGGCAGTGAATTCGCAAGGCCCTCGAGCCTGGCGGAACCCAATGATCCCTTATCCGAGTAGGTAAGTTGGTCGTGTGAAGCCTGATGTGCGCAACAAGTCCGGATGAGGACACTTCGCGCGTGTCTCCAGCGCAAACTCGCGGAACAACCGCAGGCTTACATAGCGGTGAGGAAAGCCACTCCCGGCGACTAGAGAAACACGCCCGGAGACTGATATCTAGGGGAGGCGAGTCGGCTGCAGGCGGTGGGGCCTGCCCGAAGCGACGCCACCTCGCTCCGTTTCCACCCACCCTTCTCCTCCTCAAGAAGGCGGGGAGAGAGCCGGGGAGAGGCGGGCAAGCGGGGCCTGGCGCCCCTCCCTGTTTCAGTCGGGAACCTCCAGGCCGAGAGTTCCGCCTTTCCCTCCGCCCTTTCCCGGTGGTGGCTGCTGCTGCTGCTGCTCCCGCCGTCCGCCTGGGTCGCTCCTGTGGCGGCGGTCGCAGCAGGCAGCATGGCGGCGGTGGAAGCCCGGGTGTGCGAGACGGCGGGCTGCAGCAGCGAGGCCAAGCTGCAGTGCCCCACCTGCATCAAGCTGGGCATCCAGGGCTCCTACTTCTGCTCGCAGGTAAAGCAGCGCCGCTTGCTCGAGGGCGCCCTTTGCCCGCCAAAGGGCGGCTCGGCGGAAAGCTTCGGCCGCAAGAGATTTCCCCCGACGACGGGAGCTCGGTTCGAGCCGGGGCCTCGGCCGCCTCCGCCCGTCTTCCTTTCGGTTTCGACACTGGGGGGGGGGGCCTCCGGGACATGGGGCTTGCCTGCACCTGGGATGGTGGGGGGGGGGGGGGACGGACATGTGGGGCGGCTGCTGCCCTGCCAAGGCAGGTGTGACTCAGGCTGGCTGGGCCCGGGCCTGTTCTCTGGTCGCCCGAGCACGTTTTGCTGGGAAGTGAGGGACTGAATTCAGAAGGGCTGCATGGTGCTGCCGAGATTTCTGCATTTCTGCAAGTCTCTCTCTCTCTCTATCTCTTTCAAGTTTGCCTTCTGCCTTTGGTTGTTGCTAAGGGAGGAAAAGCCAAACGAAGGCGCTATCGTTCAACCTGGGATTCGGGTAGAGCAAAGGGCTACAACGTCCATCCTTCCCAGCGATGTCACTTGTAGTCCAACACACCCAATTCTGGGAAGAGTGATCTAAAAAAGCCCCAAATCTTTCTTACTGCCCCTCTGCCTACCTCCCTCCCCCCCCCTTTTTTTTAAAGGTTTTTTCCTATCCTGAGGTTCACATGTCAGAAGTGGGGAAATCTAAAGCAAGGCGAGATACGTTTTCTTACTCATTAATGTTAGGAATAGGCTCCATATATGAAGGACAAAGCACTCAAAGCCTGATATCCCCCCCCCCCCCCATTAAAAAAAATCCATTCTGTCATCAAGATTCACAAGACATTTTGGAGAGGAAAAAAACAAGGGCTGTATTCTTCCAGTCTGTCAACAAGTGATTGTTGATGCACTTTGGATATTTTAGTTGATTGCGGAGGGAATTTTTGCCAAAACTTTCCCTCTAAAAGCAGCCCATGGGTTAAGGTTTTGATATTAACTGTAACAAGTTTCTGTGTCAGATTTGAAGAAAAATCAGGCCTTGGCACCAGAACTATTCTAAATTTTCCACTGTCTTAGGGATCCTGAAATGCAATCATAAATTGAGAGTGATTCTGAACAAGGGTGGCCTGCCTTGTCTTCATTTAATATCATGGCTTTGTTTCCATAGTTCAGCTTTTAAAATCCGGCGAGCCTTCTTTTTTTAAGAATAAAAATCTTTCTCCCTTTTCCAAAGTTCTGACATTTCTTTTCGCCATGTGGAATATTCCTCTGAATCAGCTTCAGCTTTTGATGACTGTATGGACATATCCATGTAGTTTTACTGAAACTAGTAGAGAAATGATATGCCATTTTCTTCCAAAATGGTTTTTCAATATTTCAGCCTTGCTAAGAGTTCTTGGGTGTCCTATTGGTTCACCACCCATTTGAAATTAGCCAAAATCACCGGGCTATGCTACCTGAGCTGGCTACAGAAATTTGGAGAGCAGTTATAAGGAAGTGTCCTTTTTTCCCTACTGCAAATCATATTTAATATAAGTCTGATTCATTTATCCAATTTAAGGATCTGATGTTGCTTACAGTTGGACCTGAATTCATATTTGTACACACTAGTAAAAGCATAAACCATAGTTTTAGTGTATAGTGCATAGTGTAAAGCACATGAAATGTCCATAATGAATGGCACGAGTGTGGAAACTCAAGAAAATTTGTGTACATATGTAATGCTTGTTTTAAATTTTTACATGGTTTCCATGGTATTCATACAAATATATGTTTGCTAGGTTTTGAAGGAAGAAGCATTTTGCAATTTTTTTTTATGACGAATACTAATTGACTTCAAGTTAAATGTGCTGGAAGGCCACAAGATCAGACTCTGCTTCTGTCAGGTTTTTAAGGTTTATGATGTGTGAAATCCATTTGATTATTTTTCTTAAGAAATTAATACACAAAAGCAAGATGGGGGGAAAAATTAAAAGTCAGCAACCACCTCTGTGTCATTAACAAATTAATGCTTGAAGATGATGAAAAAAGGAACTGGGAACATCTTTGTGTTGTATTTTTGTTCTTGTTGCAAAGAGCAATAGTTTTACAAATTATGAAGAAAGTCAGACTTGCTTGTAATAGAACTGGGTCGAGGAACATATTTGCATAGGAAACCAGGTTGAATCAAGCATTCAGAATGTATTTTTGAAGGATATAAAAAAAAGATAGGTGTGGAAATGAGAAATTCAGGTGCCCACTTTTTTACTGGTGCTACGGCGCTGCCTTTTTCATAACTACTCCAGGCTAAAATAAGCTCCTGAAAAACAGGATTGTAAGAAGAAACCATCTACATGTTGCCTTAGGGAATGTAGGATTTAGCAATGGTTGGATCTCCTCTCCATGATTTTGCTAATTTTTTGTTTTGACTTGCATGAAAACTTTATTTTTTAATGGTAGGGTACAACCAGTAAGTAGATGTGATGGTGAGTTCTGTACTATCTAGCAGTACTGTGAATATTATCATTTAGACTCCAGGAAACTATTCACCATTTTGAAATGCCAAAATTTGTTTACTGTGCTTTTTTCAAACATGTCCCATCCCAATGTGTTGGCTATAAATGCTCATATAGTCACAACAAATATTGCCATAAAAGACTCAAGAGTTGCCTTTAATTGAGAGATGGGTGGCAAATAAGTTTGTTAATGAAAAAGATATGAAAGGGCTCCATGTTTCCAGTCCAAGACTAAACTAAGATATGTTTTTAAAGTGAGTTAAAAACCTATATTAGTCTTTAAAACATATACTACAAATATATAAAAGCAATATTAGACATATACGCTTATATGTCAAGTGGCTTTTGAGCCTTATTACAAAGAAATCCAATTAGTGTCTCCTGTTTGAACTGAAGTTCAGCGAACTGTAAGGAAAACCTATTTTCCTTGATCTTTCTAGAGAGTGGTTTAATAACCTGTGGAACTGTGTAAGCTGTATAAAGTTAATCTGTTTCAAAGTATTGCTAAATTTATATAATTTCCCTTTTTAGGAATGTTTTAAAGGAAGCTGGGCTACTCACAAATTGCTACACAAGAAAGCAAGTAAGCAAGTACATCCTTTTGATTTTATCATATTTCCTTGACAATCGATTTTGTTGATGAGGGCATCAAATCGTCCTAGAATCAATCTGTAATAACTGTTTGGTTGTTATTGGTGTAATAAATGTGGGTTTGCTGTCTGAGGTACATCATACAAGGATTCATAGAGGACTGAATTGTCTTTTGTATAACAGAAAAGGAAAAAACCCAATCCATGTCTTGCATTGAATGATGTGTTTCTTAACTATGGTTTATTGAATTTGTTCAATTTGCTGTACTAATGTACACATAGTTGATAATTCAGAGCAGTTAGATTCATATAACACAATGGGAAATATAAATAAATCTAGAATACAGAAAAAATGGTTTAAGTTATGATTTTCCTTGATTCCTTTTTTATTACTATATAAATTTTCTTAATTTTTTTATGGAAGAATATTCCATGGGAAGCCACAACTGTAATTTTGCAGTGGTACAGTCATGAAAGTGATCTGACACTTTAGTCCCTTTCTTAAAACATTTCTGATTGTTTTCTAAATATTTTATGGACAATGCTTTTTACACATTTGTAGGTTTCTATGCCTGAATGGTACCTTGGAGTTTAGTTTCTTAAACAGTTGTGATCTTTTACTGCTTCAGGAATGGTGCAAGATGTGGCATACAGGTAGTCCTTGACTTATGACCATAGAGCCCAAAATTTATGTTGTTAAGTGGGATATTTGTTAAGTGAGTTTTGCCCCATTTTATGATCTTTCTTGCCACAGTTGTTAAGTGAATCACTGCAGTTATTAAATTAGTAACACGGTTATTCAGTGAATCTGGCTTCCCCATTGACTTTGCTTGTCAGAAGATCACAAGGTCATCACATGATCTTGGGACTCAGCAATGGTCATAAGTATGAGTCTGTTGCCAAGTATCTGAATTTTGATCACATGACCATGGGGATGGCAACTCAGATTGTAAGTCTGAAAAATGGTCATGTCACTTTTTTCAGTGCCATTGTAACTTTGAATGGTCACTAAATGAACTGTTGTAAGCCGAGGACTACCTGTATTTAAAAATGAGTTCAGGGAGGTAGAGGAACTGAAAAATAAAGACACGGTATGATTGGTACAGTAGAGTTTTGACAGTGCATCTATTGCCAATGGGCAGGGCAAGACTAGGGCAGTGCTTTAATATTGACTTGGATTTATTTCTTTTTTTAATAGCTTTTTGGCAAAAAAATGATTTTTATACAAATAGTATCCGAGTTACCATATTTTTTGCAGTATAAGACACACCTTTTCCCCCAAAAAGAGATTGAAAATCTGGGTACAACCTATACACTGAATACAACATTTTTGGCCTCCTGAAACCCTGTCCCCTTTGCAAAAATGGCATACATAGCCTTTAGGAGGCTTCCAGAGTGCTCCTGGAAGCTAGGGACGGCAAAAACAGGCCATATTTTTTGCTTGTTTTTGCCCCCCAGTTCCCAGGAACACTCCATAAGCCTCCTAAAGGCTGCCCGTTTTCGTGAAAAATGGGCCGTTTTGCAAGGTCTGCAGAGTGCAAAACCTTTTTTTTTTAAAAAAAATTGCCTCTTCAAAATCTTGGTGCATCTTATACTCCGGTGCGTCTTATACTCCGAAAAATACAGTAGATTGTACAGGAAAAGCAAGCATGGAAGGAGAGGGAAATTTAGAGCTCTAAAGAAGAGAGTGGAAAGAAGTTCCATCTATCCATCTATCTTTTCAATTATTGATGTTCGATGAAGTTTCTTAATTAAAATCAGTGATAATTCTGCTTTTCTTTTATAGAAGATGAGAAAGCAAAACGAGAGGTTTCTGCCTGGACTGTAGATGGAGACATAAACACAGATCCCTGGGCTGGTTATCGATATACTGGGAAACTCAGGCCACATTATCCACTGGTAAATAGGGTGAAATAACTGAAATGTGTCACTTTGTTCAGTTTTTCCGCCAGTCAAACCACAGGAAGGTAATTTTTTCATGATAGTTCTCCCAGTTAGAGAACGTGATTGTCCAATTATTTTTTTAAAGATGTGTATACATTAAACAATTTTGATAGTTATTTACCATAATGTATATCGGACAATTTAAAATATCTTACTATCCATTAAAGAGAGAGTTTTATGGAAACTAATAAATTCTACTATTTGTTTTTCATGAATCGAGTCTACTTCCATGAAGGCTTATACAGTTAGTCCTCAACTTACGACCACAATTGAGCCCAAAATTTATGTTGCTAAGTGAGAAATTTGTTAAATGAGTTTTGCCCCATTTTATGAGTTTTGTTGCCACATTTGTTGCCTGAATCTGACCGGACACAGGTAAGAGCCCATTTACGGACTTACATTGTGGCGCTGAGAGTGGCCAAACGTCATCATTGTGCCGCTCTCATAGCATCCGCAGAAAACCGCCCTGCCGCCCTGTTTAGGGTGACCCGCTCCCTCCTTCAACAGAGGGTGCGGGAAGCCCCGTTACAGGGTAGAGCAGAGGAATTTGTGTCTTTTCTGCAGGAGAAAACCGCTCAAATACAGAACGAGCTAGCCCCCATTGACGGCCCAGTGGGATGCCACGAGACAGATCTTGTTTGGGAGGAGTTTGACTCCGTTTCTTCCGAAGACATGGACAGGTTACGTGGGCGACTGCGAGCCACCACATGTTTATTGGACCCGTGTCCCTCCTGGCTTGTACTGGCATCCTGGGAGGTGACACGAGGCTGGCTCCAAGAGGTTATCAACGCATCTTTAAGTGAGGGTTCCTTGCCCGCCTCCCTAAAAGAGGCTATGGTGAGGCCCCTCCTTAAGAAGCCCTCTTTGGATCCAGCTCTTTTAAACAACTATCGTCCAGTCTCCAACCTTCCCTTTCTGGCGAAGGTTGTCGAGAGTGTGGTGGCACAACAGTTTCCCTGTCACCTGGAGGAAGTGGATTATCTTTCGGCCCGGGCATAGCACCGAGACGGCATTGGTCGCGTTGGTTGATGATCTCTGGAGGGCCAGAGATGGGGGTTGTTCCTCCATCCTGGTCCTATTAGACCTCTCGGCGGCTTTTGATACCATCGACCATGGTATCCTATTGCGTCGGCTGGGTGGGTTGGGGGTGGGAGGCACCGTTTTACGGTGGTTCTCCTCCTACCTCTCTGGCCGATCGCAATTTGTGTTGGCAGGAGAGCAGAGGTCGACCTCGAGACCCCTCACATGTGGGGTGCCTCGGGTCGGTCCTCTCGCCTCTCCTGTTTAACACATATATGAAGCCGCTGGGTGAGATCATCCGTGGTTTTGGGGTAGAGTACCATCTATACGCTGACGACACTCAGCTGTATATATCTACCCCAAACCACCCCAACGATGCCGTAGCGGTGATGTGCCAGTGCCTGGAAGCCGTACGGATCTGGATGGGAAGAAACGGACTCAGGCTCAACCCGACCAAGACCGAGTGGCTGTGGTTTCCGGCTGCCCGATTCAACCAGCTGACTCTATCGCTGGCCATTGGGGGCGAACATCTTGCCCCAGTGGATGGGGTGCGCAACTTGGGTGTCCTCCTGGATGCCCGGCTGTCCATGGAAGATCAAGTGACAGCCGTGGCCAGGAGGGCGTTTTACCAGGTTCGCCTGGTTCGCCAGTTGCGCCCCCTATTGGATCGGGACGCCCTGCGCACAGTCACTCATGCTCTCGTGACGTCCCGACTGGACTATTGTAACTCTCTCTACATGGGGCTCCCCTTGAGGAGCACTCGGAGACTTCAGCTAGTCCAGAATGCAGCCGCGCGAGCAATTATGGGAACCTCGAGGTTTACCCATGTAACACCGCTCTTGCGCGAGCTGCACTGGCTGCCTGTCGTCTTCCGAGTGCGCTTCAAGGTTTTAATTACCATCTTTAAAGCGCTCCATGGCTCGGGACCTAGCTATTTGCAGGACCGGATCCTGCCTCATACATCCTCACGGCCGATTCGCTCCCACAGAGAGGGGCTTCTCCGGGTGCCGTCCACTAGACTTTGTCAGCGGGCGACGCCCAGGGGAAGGGCTCTCTCTGTGGCGGGCCCAGCCCTCTGGAACGACCTTCCCCCCGACATTAGAACAACCACGGACCTCCGCTCCTTCCGTCTTAAACTAAAAACACATCTGTTCTGCTTGGCCGGCCTAGGGTAGTCTCCCGTCTATAGGACTGTTAATTTTAGTTAGGAATTTTAGTAGTTTTAACTGGGATTTTAGTGCAGGGATGTATTTAATTCGTTTTTATTGTATGTATGTTGTTTTTTATGGTTTTATTTGCCCTGTACACCGCTCCGAGTCCCCCCAGGGAGATGGAGCGGTCAATAAATTCAAGATTTATTATTTATTTATTATTTATTTGTTAGGTGAATTACTGCCGTTGTTAAATTAGTAGCATGGTTGTTAAGTGAATCTGGCTTCCCCATTGATTTTGCTTGTCACACGGTCACAGAAGGTAATCACATGACTCTGGGACACTGCAACCATCATAAATATGAACCAGTCACCAAACATCTGAATGTAAATCACATGACCATGGGGATGCTGCGATGGTCATAAGTGTGAAAAATGGTCATAAGTCACTTTGTCCAGTGGCTTTGTAACTTTGAACAGTCAGTAAGTGAAGTAAGTCAAGGAGTACCTATATAAATTTAAGTTTATTCATCTCTAAAATGCCATAAAAGTTTTTGTTTTTTGACAGCAAGATGCTTTTTCTTTTAGAGGCATAATACTCCAGTACAAGTAGTTATTGATTTACAACCAATAATTTAGGGACCATTCAAATTTACAGTGGAAATGAATAAAATGACTTTTGACTAGTCCTTGTACTTACTATCACAGCATCTCCATCATCACGTGATCAAAATTCAGGCACTTGGCAACCGGCATACACACGTACAACAACTGCAGTGTCCCCGGGTCATATGATCTCCATTTGCAATCTTCCCTGATGACTTCTGACAAGCAAATTCAATAATTGCATCATTTGCTTAAAAGCTGCTGTGATTCGCTTAACAGCTCAGACAAAAAAAGGTTGTAAAATTGGGTGCAACTCACTTAACAACAACCTTGTTTAGCAACAGACATTCTGATTCCAATTGTATTCTAAAGTCAAGGACCAGCTATATATAGAACAAAGGAAACATTAGTCATATCTGTTTTAGTGGATAGTCCATAATAGAAGATTTGAGTTTTATTCTGCAAATATTTTGGAAATGACTTCATATAAACAGCAGGTCCAATCAGATGTTTTAAAATATATTTTTAAAAGAGGTCTTCCAACTTCATATAGGCTCTGGGGAAAAAAATTAAGGCCTTTCTAAATCTTGATAGGTGCAGATAGTATAGAGCAGGGGGTTGGCAACGCACTGCTCTGGAGCCGCAAGTTTTGATCCCTGTGCTGTGGCTCCCTGTTGCCGGTCGGCTCCATAATTGATAGGGCTTTTTGGTAGGACAAGCAGAGGAAAAAAGGATGCAGTGCTAGTAGGAGACTGGACTTTTGGTCGGCTCCAGAATTGAACGGGGGGCTTCCGGTTAGGATCTTTGTGACTCTTTGAGTGTTTAAGGTTGCCGACCCCTGGTATAGGTAGTGACTAATAATGTATTAAACTCGGATTAGTTAAACCTGGTTTTTCAATAAACCATAGTAATTTGCTTTGAATGTAGCATTAAGCCATAATAAGTGAATTCATAAAATAACCACGTAGAGAGGACTGACATGTAGAGTGGACTGACAAATAATTCAGTTCCTGCCCAATATATAAAGACTTTGGATAAAAGCTGCTAACAGAATGTTTAGGTTTTTTGCTAGGAGATGACTCATGTACAATAGTATCTCAGTCTTTGAAGAAACACTAACTTGAAAAAATAATTTTCCGTTATCAGGGGTGCAGTAGTTGATTATGGTGGTAATGTAGCAGGTGATTGCAGAATCAAAAAGGAATAAATATAGAATAACTTATATTCCGCATATTAGAGCAGTACCTTCCTCCTTCATTACCCAAACCATTTACTAGAAAGTCCTTTTTACCACTTATCAGAAAGTACTTATTTAAATGTCCCTGTTGTAATTAGGTAATGATTCATGTGAAGAAGCCAAAGAAAAACTTATACTCAGTGCTGGACAATTTGGTTTAAGTTTCTTTATTACCTACTTCCATTTTCTCTCCGCTCGATCAGTCATGATTTAGTTATTATATTTTTCTGGTGCTGGCTCTCCTCAGTCACAGTTATAACTTTTCTCAGATCATTGTTAATGTGATTTGCCAACCTATTTCAGAAGGTGTTTTCTATGTCTTCTAAGGCTTTTATGACATCATACTTCGGAGCATAGGAAATTGATTTACATAAATAATTGCCAATACTTTTCTAAACTAATCTTTTTTCCCCTTTCAATACATTTGGTTAAACAAGATTTTGAGAATCTTGCTCTCTGGTTATAAGCAGCTGCTAAAATGTGTGACATAAAGTATGAAATTGTAAATTATTCTGTATATTGCAGAATAGGTCACTGTCATTCATATAATAATGACTTTGCCAGTTTGCAACTTTTAATACAAATGAGAACACCCAGTTTGTTGTCTTGTTGGGGGAGTCTATAGAAAATTTGGAATACTGGCTCTGTATAGAAGCTGCAGTTCTTAGTGCAATGATTTGAGACATCCAGTTTAAACTAGAAAACGTTTAAACAATTGAAACAACAGGCTTCCTGCAGTGCTTCTGCAATCCTTAAAGGCAAGGGCATGTTGTCTTGTTGGGGCTTGTTATTTCAACTAAAAAGGCAAGGAAACAAAAAGGCAAATCAAAATATAATTGAAGCAGTACACATTTAATATTTTCTCCTTCTGCCACCCTAAATATTACAAGTTCAATGGAAGGTTTTTGGAAGGCTCACATAATGCTTTGGGAACAGTGGTGGGGTTCAACATTTTTTACTACCAGTTCTGTGGGCATGGCTTGGTGGGCATGGCAGGGGAAGGATACTGTTAAATCTCCATTCCCTCCCCACTCCAGGGGAAGGTTATTGCAAATTCCCCATTTCCTCCCGATCAGCTGGGACTCGGGAGGCAGAGAATAAATGGGGGCAGTCAGAGGTGGTATTTACCGGTTCTCCAAACTACTCAAAATTTCCACCACCCGTTCTCCAGAACTGGTCAGAACCTGCTGAATACCACCTCTGCTTGGGAACTAATGTGGTGTGACATTGTTATTCAGAATTACTGAATTGTGTTTTGTCTCTAACATCATGTTATCAAACTGAAACTTCATAAATATACAATTACTTCAATAGCTATAAAAAGGAATGGTGGAATTACTGAAAACTTGGCTATTGTCCAAATGACTATTTTTTTAATCGTTTTTATTTGGGCTTTATTCCTATAACTCAGGATTTTTTAAGCTATAAACACTTCAAAGAAATCCTCATTAGAGGAAGAGAGGTAGGATTGGGCAATTTGAGTACTAAGAGAAACCTATTTCCTAAAGCATTAGACTGAACCAGAAGCAGAAACAGTATTTTCTTTGTCTTTTGAGCTTGTAATTTAAGCATCTAAACCTGAAGAACTCTCTTCATTTCCAAGACCAGGAGTTCAGTGTGATTGCTAAGTTTCAGAGCAACATACCGAATGGTTTAAAGATAGACATCTTGGGAGGGTTACTTGGGAGATGAACACTTTTTCTCTAGGGTGCACCAGGCTTCATGGCGCTTAGGATCCCCAGAGGAATGTGATTGGAGCTCAGTATAGAATCTTCTTCATTCACTTCTTGAGGGAAAGGCTGAGAATTGCTAAGGACATTTGTGTCCACTTGCCTTTGTCTCCAGGTCCTGGCCCCAGTTCAGTTTTTTCTCTTTGATTCCATCTGTCTAACTGGTATTGTCTTCTTCCTTTGGAACTCTGGATTTATTTACAGTATTTTTCGGTGTATAAGACGCACTGTCCCCCACCCAAAAGCAGGTGGAAATGTCTGTGTGTCTTACAGAGGAAATGTTGCCAAAGCTCCGCCCACCCCCAGCCCCCACCCTTCAGATTCTGCCTCCCAACAAATTGCCTCCCTACAGCAAACAGCAAACAGCCTGGTCAGCACAGCCTGATTTAGTATGAGCAGCTGATTGGCAGTTGGATCTGCCTCCTGGAATACTGCCTATCTGCTGTTCCAGGCTGTGGGGATCGCCACCGCTCATCGCCGCCGCCACCTAGCCCCACTTCCAGGAATGGGCCAAAAATGGGGCACATGGAGGCGGCGGTAGGCAGCAGTGATGGCACCATAGAGAAGTGGCGATCCCCGCAACCTGGAAAAATGGATCACCGGTATTCCAGGAGGCTGATCCAACCACCAATCATCTGCTTGTGCTAAATCAGGCTGTGCTGATCAGGCTGTTTGCTGTTTCCTGCAAGGAGGCAAATTGCTGGGAGGCAAAGGCAGCTCCCCCCCCCCCTTGTTTTCCTTCCCAAAAGCTAGGTGTATTTTATAGTCTGGAGTGTCTTATAGTTCAAAAATTACGGTATATTCTTTGGGCTCTTAGGCTGACTCCCAGTTACTTTTGCTGTTGTCTCCCATTGTTGTGTCTCTTGCTATCTGACACTGGCTCATCAAACAACACACTTGGCTTCTGGCTCTTGGATGGGAGATTTTAATATATGCTTTCAGTTGATTTGAAAATATCCATTTTATAGTTTGTTTTCTAGCAACTATTATCCAGATTCAGAATGACTAACCTAATAAATATGTTTAAACAGATCCTAATTGTGCTTTATTTAGATGCCAATGAGGCCTGTGCCGAGTTACATTCAAAGGCCAGATTATGCAGATCACCCCTTAGGTAATTATAGGCATAGTACAACTTTCATTTGTTGAGCCTGTGATTAATTTAAACTGTGTTTACTATTTCTTTTTCAGAATGGGTATGTCTCAAAAACATTTGGATGTATTATGCTGCATGTTTGGTGACCAGTTGCTTTAGAAGAATAACAAACAAACAAACAAACAAAAAATCAAGCAGAAGTGGGGTGTTTTTTTTAAATTTCACAAATAAGCATTAGCCATCTTTCTGTTGGGTAACACATATTTGGTCAGAATATTTCGCCTGTTAACTCTGTCAAATGTTTGAGAAGAATTAGGGGAAGTTCAAATAAGAAGACGTGTCATATCCAGGGTTTCTTTGTTTTGCTCTTGTTTTATATTTTACTTTTACTAATACCCTTTCTGGAATGGAACGTTCTGGTACAGACATTTCAACATCAGAGCATTCCAATTTATCATCTGGATCCAAGCTGATCCAACCATATATAAGAGATCAGCATTGCCCAACTAGATTGGACCCCTAGCCCATCTAACTCAGTAATCTGTTCTCACAATGACCAACCAATTGCACAGGAAAACTCTCTAGTCTTCCAGTAGACGGCCTTCAGAAGCACTTATACTGCCATCAAGCTAATAGCCATTAATCCCAACTCTTTAGAATCCAACCAGTAGTCAGGATTACATTTTGTGGCAGTGAGTTCCAAAGTTGAATTACTTATTGTGTAAAAAATTCTTTTAGTTAGTCCCGATTCTTTTAAGATTCAATTTCAATGGGTGACCTGGTTCTTTTGGAAAGGAGAGAATACCTTTTCCTACTTTTTATTCACACCGTAGCTAATTTATATACTTCAATCATGTTATCTCTCTGTTGTCTCCTTTCTAAACTAAAAAGCCCCAAATATTGCAACTTCTCTTTGCAGAGAAACTGCTCCAGCCCCTTCTTTATCTTCCTCCGAATCTTCGACTGTATCATTTTTAAGGTGTGGTGCCCAGAACTGCACACATTATTATTCCAGATGTGGTCACACCATTGATTTATATTAACCATTGATTTATTTGCGAATGCTGTGGTAGTTTACTGGGCGTAAACCTTCCATAGCTTTTGCATGCTACCACCATGCATTTGTTTCTAAAATTTATTGTGAATAGATACCATTTCCCAGTATAATATAATAGTTGGAATCTGGGGCTGGAATAAACCAGATTTAAATTCCCACTGAGCCACAAGTTCCCTAATGATTTATGAGCAATCAGCTCATTGGGTGTCATTGTTGGGATAAAATAGGAGGACAGCTTTATATATTTTCTAAGCTTGAGCTTTCTGGAGGAAACCTGGGAGATCAATCTATTAATTATCATAATGGTAATAATCCTTTCTTTAGGTATGTCTGAGTCAGAACAGACCCTCAAAGGAACTTCTCAGATAAAGATCCTTTCTTCAGAAGATATAGAAGGGATGCGGGTAGTGTGTAGGGTAAGTTTATAATGCACAACATTAGTTAAAATGAAGTAGAATCTAAAATATATGTCTGTGCATGCTTCGTTTGAAAATGTAATCACGTATTTATATGTATTTATATTGATTTCATGAAAATTGTTTGTCATTATTAATAATTTCTGTTCCTCTATCCTGCAGCTTGCTAGGGAAGTCTTAGATGTTGCTGCCATGATGGTGAAGCCAGGTGTGACCACTGAAGAAATAGATCATGCTGTTCATTTAGTAAGGATACTTTGATGAGGTTCTATTTTTACCATATTTTAAAGCTTAGATTCTGCATTTAATTTTTTTTAAAACCCAGTTTACTAATCTCCTGCATAGTTAGGAGTGGCTGCATAACATTAGTTCATAGATTCCCAATATTACACCTATAGCACTAGCAGATTCCTGAGACTTTTCTGCAGACCTGCCAGACTCTGTACTACCTGACTTCCTTTTCCCCCTAATACTTAAAATTAAAAAAAATCAGGAAGCCAATATGTTGTCAGGCATCATGTGTATTTTAAAAATGCTATTGGGTCTCAAATAGATCCTTGTTCCTGGGAGAGATTAAATGTCTAATCCTACATAGTTGATTTTAGTCCATCTTTCAGAAATAATGCTTGCTTAAACTTGCTGCATTTATTACAATTACACTTTGGAATATTTTTGAGTGAAAATCTTATTTAAAATTATTTTCAGGCATGCATTGCCAGAAATTGCTACCCATCGCCACTGAATTATTACAATTTTCCTAAGTCTTGCTGTACATCAGTGAACGAAGTCATCTGCCATGGCATTCCAGACAGGCGACGCTTACAAGAAGGCGATATTGTTAATGGTAGGAAACTTCAAATAAATATTTTCATTGGCAATAGGAATTTTGGAAGGATATCACCATTGGAGAGAGAGTCTATGTAAACATCTATCTAAAGATGATATCCTTCCAAAATAATTAGTTTTGCTTTGCTTTGGGGATTACCAAACTCCAAAACATATGTTTTATTTTTGATATTTGTAAAAAAAAAACTGCCGGGGAAGTTTACTGGTCATAGTTCATTCATCTCCTACTTGGCTAATTGTATACAGATGCAACCGATTTAAGTTCTTTTACTTTCTTTTCTACAACTTTTACATTTGTCCAGAATTAAAGCCATAAACCTTATGGCAATTTCTTTCTAAAAAAAAAAAAAGTCTCTGCATCTTCCAATTAAGTGTCCCTTTTGGCTGTCAAGCTTTTTGAGAGGAGCCTGAACTGAAAATGATTCTTTTCAAGCATGATTCACATGTTCTCTTTAGGAAGATTTACCGAGATGAAAAGACTAGAGAGGTACAGGAGTTTCAAATGAACTCTTTCAAAATTACATTCAGTGTATCTCTGTGTAGTTCACAACAGGGACTATCTCATTTTATTTTTCCTGTGAACTGGCAAAGAAGCGAGAATGGGAGTTTCGCAACTGGTTGTATATATAAGAGACCCTTGAATGTTTATCAGTCTGAAAAACAATTCTTGCATTGCCATAGCAGATTGTAAATTATATTTACGTGTTGATGTTATGGCTATTTCTTCAGATGCCTTTTGGTAATCACCATGAGAAACTTTTAATCTGAACTAACAGGACTTTTCTGTTTTTAATTCCTGATAATTCAACATTAAACAAGGAGGCTTTTGATTATCATGTTGTTGGTATAGCCATTTATATTGTCAACTAATTTTCCAATATTCATATGCAATGCACTCTGAAAGTCTGCTGACCCATGTGTGAGACATGAACAGTCAACCTGCTGCACTTTGGACTAGTTTTTGTTTTGTCTTCAAAAGCAGCCCAAATCAAACATATTATTTTGACTGTACTGTGAGGTGGTAAGGACAGAAATAATCACCCTTTGAGCATCCTTTTGCAGAAAAGTTTGCATTTGGTTCTCAGCTGTAGTTGGACAAAGGCTTTCCTTGGCCCAGTATCTATCTGATATTTTAGGAGGAGCTTTCAATCCAGGATTCCAGTTAAAATCTTTCAGAGGTGCTATAATCACATCAGACCCTAAATATGAAATTATTCTGGCTCTAGGTAATTTTTGGATAAACAGTCATTTTGTCTTGCTGGGATTTCATCCGAGTCTTAATATTGTTTCCTTTCTAGAGCCTAGCACCCATCAGATAGTATAGAGTGTCATCAGTATGTTGGTGATGTCTTGCCTCAGACTGATAGTGTAGTGGTGATAGTGGTTTCATGTGGATGTCAAATAAAATAGGAGAAAAAGAGCTGAGTCCTGGGGCGCGCACACGATGCTTTCTGATTTTGTGATGTGTTTTTGATAGTTGATCCGTAGCCTTGTTATGATTGGAAAAACAGAATATGAAAAAGGCAGTGTTCCTTTTGTTTCTTGTAGTGGACATTACCGTTTATCGTAATGGTTATCATGGGGATCTCAATGAGACATTTTATGTTGGAGAAGTCGATGAGGGTGCAAAACGATTAGTTCAGACGACATATGAATGCCTAATGCAAGCAATTGATGCAGGTAAGAGTGTTTTGAAACCTGTGCCTGACTTTCTTTTTACATATTACAGACCGAAGATCAATTATACTGAGTCATGCCTCCCTTAAGGAGTCTGTCTCAACATGCTGCATTGCTGTAATTTTATTCCTTTTGGTGGCGATGATTGGCTTAATCAAAATGATTATAATTTTAATAGCGTAATAAATGGCTTAAATAAATTTTCAGAAAATTGATCATTTCCAGAGCACTGGCTAAACATTAATGGAATGTCAAGCTTAGAATTCTTTGCTGAATGTCTAACAATTGCAGTTTGTTTCTCTTTTAAATCTGCATGTTGGTGACAAATTAAAAATGTTTTGAGGCAGATAGTGAAAATGAATTAATGTAACGTAAGATGAAGCTTAATCTCTAGGCATCCTAAACATGTAAAATAGTTATTTACTGGAGGCAGTTCAGATTCTCCAGAATCCAGGCAATTAGCTTGTATAACAAAAGAATAGATTAAACTGATTATCAAAATTCTTCCCCTGGAGCTTTGCAGGGGAAACTAATACTCAGACTTAAACAGGACACAGAGTTTTTTTATGTTGCCCAAGGAATGATTGGATTGAAAACTTCGCTACATTTTTATTGAAAATGCATAATGGACTAATGTATAAATACCACTTTTCTCAACAGTTAAACCCTGGAGAAAACCAGAGGAAATTTTCTTCTCTTAAAGTGGAAATATGTTACTTGCGGTAATTAAAAGAGAAAGAGTTAAAAATATTAAAGAGTCTTAAGAAGCGTACAAAAGAGGGTGTATACTTGCCACAATGTTGGCTTGCCTATCCTAAATATTATGACTCAGTTTGAAGGCTTTGTAGCTCTTCCCTTTTCTTGCCTATAAGAACCACTGTGGTTTTCAAGACACTGTTAAAACAATGTTCAGTAAGACAAACTTTTATATATATTTATGTATTTATGTTTGTATGTCTTTTAATTCCCCTGTGCACCGCTCCGAGTCCCTTCGGGGAGAGGGAGCGGTCTACAAATTAAATTTATTATTATTATTATAAGCATATTAAAGTAGGAGCCTATCATGCTAAACTATAAACAACAATTGGATTCACCCATCATCCTAAGCCACAGGCCAAACCTGGCCAGGGGTCCATGTTTTCAGCATTCTTTGTCATTTGAGGGCCATGCAGATGCCTTTAGGAAGTTCACAAACATAGACGGGGAATAATAATAATAATAATAATAATAATAATAATAATAATAATAATAATAATAATAATAATAATAATAATAATAATAATAATAAAAAATTTTTAATTTGTAGACCGCTCCCTCTCCCCATAGGGACTCGGAGCGGTGCACAGGGAGGATAAAAAACAATAAATATACAAACATATTTAAAAACAGATTAAACGATATTCCTGTGCTAAAAATCCCCATTAAAATACTAAGATTCCCCCTAAATTAATATATTAAAAACCCTATAGAAGAGAGACTACCCTAGGCCGGCCAAGCAGAAAAGATGTGTTTTTAATTTTAGACGGAAGGAGCGGAGGTCCGTGGTCGTTCTAATGTCGGGGGGAAGGTCATTCCAGAGGGCTGGGCCCGCCACAGAGAGAGCCCTTCCCCTGGGCGTCGCCCGCTGACAGAGTCTAGTGGACGGCACCCGGAGAAGTCCCTCTCTGTGGGAGCGAATCGGCCGTGTGGATGTATGTGGCAGGATCCGATCCCGCAGATAGCTAGGTCCCGAGCCATGATGACCCTTTTCAGCAGTTGCTCCCTAAGATATGGCAAATGCTGCTGCTCATGATTTCAGAGGTAATATAACAGCCATCAAGTCCAATAGCTGTTTATAGCCTGATCCTCCATGACTGTATCCTCTTTTAAAATTAAGTTGGTGCCTGCCACCCTATTTAAATATAGCCATCCCACAAACAATGCAAACTGCATTATGCCTTAGTTGTAGCTGTGGAACTAGTGTCTGAAAACTAGAAACGATGCTGTCTTTGTAGCCTGGGCAGCTGGTAAGCTTGTTCTCCCTGAGAATATTCTGTTGAAATGTTTTGTGAGTCCAAACGTGAAACCTTTACATTTGAAAATATTTAATCAGAAATCATCTTTTTCTTCCATTTTCCACCCGCATCATAAATTATGAGCTCGTGTGTAATTCTTTGAGGGAGAATGTGCACATGTGCAAAAGAAGAGAATATGTGTATACATACTGACCGTTTTTTTCATTGTGATTTCTAAACGTATGGATTGCTTTGCAGTGAAGCCTGGTGTACGGTATAGAGAATTGGGAAATATTATACAGAAACACGCTCAAGCCAATGGGTTTTCAGTAGTTCGGAGCTACTGTGGGCATGGGATTCATAAGCTTTTCCACACCGCTCCCAATGTGCCACATTATGCCAGTAAGTATAAGGAATGCCTGCTTTGGAGTTGTGTTGCTAGCAATCAATAAACCTTATCGTTCCCTACATTTCTATAGCTGGTGACCTTAAAAGACAGTGAAGTTGGTGTTGGAAGTGACATTCACATATGTGCATCTCGGCCTTTAGGAACGTCTTAAAATGGGTTGGGAAGCACAAAGGCTTATTTTATAATCAGAATACTGGCTGAAGCAGTTAGTATTGTTGTAGATGTAAGCTTGAAGGGTGGCTCCACAAACAATATACAGATAGTCTTCGACTACAATTGAGCCCTACATTCCTGTGGTTAAGTGAGACATTTGATAGGTGAATGTTGCCCCGTTTTACGGCCTTTCTTGCCACAGTTGTTAAGCAAATCACTGCAGTAGATAAGTTAGTAAACCCAGTACTAACCCAGTGAATCTGGCTTCCCCATTGACTTGACTTGTCAGGAGGTCAAAAAAAGTGGATTGCATGACCGTAGGATATAGCAACGGTCATGAATATGAACCAGATGCCAAACATCTGAATTTTGATCGTGTGATCCTGGGGTTGCTGCAAAGGTCGTAACTCTTGAAAATGGTCATAAGTCATATTTTGCAGTGCGGCTGTAGTTTTGAACGTACTGCCTATATTTTAATAATGTGAACAATCCTTCCTGCTATCCCATTCTTTCCTAGTTAGCTTGCCTGCCTGCTCCCCTTCTCGCCCAGTCTAGTTAATAATTCAGATTGATTGGTGGAAGTGTTTCTCAGTAGAGGATGTGAAGATTGATGGATAGTAAAATGAGATTGCATGGTTATCCTGTTGGAAATCTTACCACAAGGTCAGATGTCAGATGCCGGTGAAGGATTTTATACTCATTTCTTTGGTAACTGGGTGTATTATATCATGGGTTTTTCAGTGTGTTTGATTATTCTTGTAAGCTGCCCAGAGATGAGATGAACAAGTACATAAGTCGTATAACTAATTAAATAAAATACCTACAATACACATATAAGTGAATGTCTTCTATTTTTGTGCAACTGTAAATACATTATGAAGTTATATTGCTCTTTTTGAAAATAATGAAATTTCCCCACATTTGTTGCAGGTAGAATCATGGATTTTTTAGGCAAACCATGGTTAGTTTTAAGACTGTTAACATAGGCCAGACTGAGAAGTGAGGTGTGGATATATCTCGTATTGTGTCTGTATTCTTTCCTTAAAGAAGGGGAACAACTCATGAAACAATGGTTTCATGAGTTGTTACAGGCTAATACTGTATCTTGACATTTCTGGAACATGTTATATATTTGCTTTGGTTTGATGTAGATTCTTCTTCATTTCCTTACTTGCACAAAGAAGATGACTGCACTAACCCTTTTGTAACACCAAGAAGGTCTTTTCTTCTGTCAATTCTGCATGAAATTGTTCCATGCAGATGGAAATCTCTTAATTATATAAGTGGAATAGCTTATAGAAAGTTTTAAACACTGATTATTAAATTGTGGGGTTATTTATCTCGTCTCTGTCCTTTTTAATATGTACCTTTTAGCAAGTATATACATTCACTTATATGTGCCCTCTAGGTGTTTTGTTTAATTATTTATATCATTTATATAGTCAATTGTCCCATACAAGTGATTCTGGGCAGCTTAAAATAATAAAAAAAAACAGAAAAACCCAGGACATAATAACCCCACTTACCAAAGAAATGAGCACATTAACAAATAGCATGTATACATTTATTTGGGTGGGAAAGAAATCACTAGAATTGATTTTTGTTAGGATTGGCAGCTGCAGGTAGGAAATTGGAAATTACAAACGACTTTTGTAAATTCATTTTTTCTATCTACGTTTTGCTTTATACTGGATTCAGCTTTCAATACCTCTATCCAAAGTACTTTATAGTAAATGAAGGAAAATAAAAGAAAGGCTTTAAAAAAAAACTGTGCACAACTACTGTACATTGTGGTACTTTAGCATTGTCTTGTATTTTATTCCTGTCTTGTCTGTGAGAAGTGATCATTTCCCGATAACATTTTATTGTCCTTCTCAGAAAATAAGGCTGTTGGAGTAATGAAGCCTGGCCATTCATTTACGATAGAACCAATGATCTGTGAAGGTAATATGCTGTTATGAATCTAAGGAATTCTGTTTCTAACTAGAAATTTCTTGAAATTAATTTGGGAGCTATATGTATGAACATTTCCTAGTCACTGGGGAGCTGCTATCTTGTAAGCAAAGTATATTCCAACCGTTGAGACGAAATCTTGCTGCATATTTTTGCATTGTTACATCTTTTCTTGAAGGTACAAAAGATTGTATCCAAGATTGTTTTTATGTTATGCCTAAACTATCTGATAGGGTCTCTAGTCAGTTCATACTAATTTCTAAGAAATCCATAATGGCATTTTGCTTTTTAAAAATCTGCAGAATCAAATTATTAAATATACTTTTGAGTGTCATGTATGTAAATAAAATTATAAGAGGGCATCATGATAAAAGAGTTCAGAGGATTCCTCCCCCTTTTAAAAAAACAATATCTTCCACCAATTGGCATATATTAGATCCTTTTGCATATTTTTTCATAGAGATAATTTGTTAAAATATATAAAAACTGAGTAATAAGAATGCAAGGAAGCAGGGACAATAAGGATATGGACATATCAATCGGAGGTGGGATGCTACTGGTTCGGCCCATATTGAGCAAACTGGTAGTAACGGCGGCGGAAGGCTCCGCCTGCCCACCCAGACACTTCTGTGCATGTGCAGAAGTGTTGCACGCGTGAACACACGCAGGACCATGCCCAAAACAGTAGTAAAAAAATTGGCAACCAACCAGTGCTATAAATGGTCTATATTACCAGAGTAATACCCAGAGTAGAATATGTGAATAAATGTCCAGATAGCAACACAATATTAGTAATAAGAGGACTGGAAAACAGGTTCTTCGTCATGCTTATTAAAATAAACCTTGGAAAAAACATGAGCATTAGCTAAAACATCAACCTGTGCTGAAAGATTATTTTCTCTGGGGATTTGATTGAAAAGTAGATTTTAAACAGCACCAATAAATTTTCTTATGTTGGGACCATTCTTAAAGGGTGGGGAACAATTGCTTCCCGAAATAGAGGAGGAGGGGGCCATGTATTTGCTTTTACCCAAGATGATTGTAGGGGAGAAAATAGCAGGGCTATCGGCTTTAATATACTTCTTCCAGAGATGTTGCCTAATGAAAAGCAGGCCAACTATATATACATATAAGCTATACAGTATGCCTAAATAAAAAGCTGAAGTTTTTCTTTTTTTAGAAAAATGAACAATTGAAGTTTTTCTTTTTGTAAAAGAAAAATGAACGATTGATGAGGCGATCCCAGAGGTGCTTTTCCAAAAGACAACTGGACTTTCTTGGTTTTTTTTTTTTTCTTTGAAAACATTTCGCTTCTCATCTAAGAAGCTGCTGCTTCAACTGAAGAAACTTCTTGGATGAGAAGCGAAATGTTTTCAAAGGAAAAAAAAACGTTTGGAAAAAGCACCTTTGGGACAACCATGACTGGATGTTTGAGACTCTCCATAGACAATTGCAGAAGCTGTATCTGTTGTGTTACATTCATTATGTTGAATCTGTTTATGTTGTCTTCCATTAGGTGGGTGGCAAGATGAAACCTGGCCCGATGGCTGGACTGCAGTTACCCGAGATGGCAAGCGGTCAGCTCAGTTTGAGCACACACTCCTAGTCACAGATACTGGGTGTGACATCTTAACCCGGCGGTTGGATAGCATTCGTCCTCACTTCATGACCCAGTACTAGTATAAGCCACGCGAAGACCTTGAAATGAGCATTTGTACTATGCATTTTACTAATGTACAGGATGGAAGGGGGATTTTATCACCTGTTTTCTTGTCATTGCCTATAGATAAGGGAAATGCAAATCTGCATTGTACAACTCGGAGGAATCTGATGCAGAGGACCCCAACACTGTTTGAACTTTTAAAAAGAGTTTCCAAGTAGCACCCCTTTGTTTTCCTTTCCGCCCACCAAAAGAAAACAACAGCAAAAAACAAAAAGCTGGGATTCAGATGATTTTTGTCACTGCCACAGTTGTCAGCTGGTGTACCTAAGACAACGTTTTCATGGTGAATGTGAGAGCTTACTTTAGGTTTTGAACTTTTCTTGTTCCAAAGGCAATCCTTGTTTAGCTTGTGCTGCAAAGGCAGTTTTAAACAGGCTATGCTTTCATCTGTTTACAACTCAGAGGTGGCATTATATACTACAAAAATGAAACTAGTACTGTGTACTAGTCCCTCTAGAATCTTGCTGCCTTTCCTTCTACCATTTTGGTTGCCTCTGTTGTAATTGTACATAGAAGTACAATAACCGCTAGTTAGTGAAGAGAGTTTGCCTTTGCCCAGGGGTTCTCCGTGAAAAGCCGTGAAATGTGAGGCAGGGAGACCAAAATTACTGAGATATCCTGCCTGGTTTGAGCTTTTACCAAATTACAGCTTTAAAATGGGTAGCACTTGACAGCCAATAAGGTTCTAAAATTTTACTAGTAAAAACCTGTTTTTCCAACTGATATAGAAAAAAAAATACAAAGAATTCCTGTCTACCATGTATAGTAACATTTGTGACTTTACATGATTTCATTGCCATGATCAAATATTTGTCCACTGTAGGGCTCACTTGATACCCCAAAGTACCCCAAATGATACTTTGGGATTGTGACATGCAGCTGTCAGGAACGGGATCAGAAAGGGTTAACAACTAAAATCAGCTTCACTGCAGATTAAACAGGAAAACCTTGCCACTGGTAATGAGAACTGAGCCACAGACAGGAAAGTAAGATATAATGCTACATGTTTCCCACGGCCCATTTTATCACATAATTATTTTCTTGAAATGTTCTTAGGCATTTGACAAACCAGGTGTAGGTGCTATTGCAACTGGCCAATGTGATGCTTCATGAAAAGGAAGATATTGCAGCAAAGATAATGCCTTTGAAATGTGCAAGATTTGGACAGCCCTGGAAATAATTCTTCTTTCCCCAAAGATCCTTAGACCAGCAACAAAGGTGATAGTATGATAATGTCCCCTCATACTTTATGTGAATTGGTTATACAGATTTACCATGGTTGATGTCAGGGAAGGCTTAATTTTGTTGGCCAGTGGCTGTTTCCATCTGTATTCTGTAATGAGAATGATTTTTCAACCATTTTTTATTCTGGTGCCTACTTCATCCATACAGCGTTGAAGTACAGCAACAGAAATGAAGACAAATAAAAGTCATGAAATCATGGGCATAATACGCTCACTTCTGCTCTGTGTTAGTTATAAAATCATTGTAAGCTGTTTAAATGATCTCTGCTTCCATCAGCGGCATCTGACTTTATTGTTCTTTGGAGGTTTAGGACAGGTATGACAAAAAGGGTAACTTATTTATTAAAAGGAGATTAGACGTCTGGGTGGTTGGCCCTAGAGTTTGTTCTTTCTGTGTGTGTGTGTGTGTGTGTGTGTGTGTGTGTGTGTGTGTGTGAAGTGCAGTTGTGAAAGTGCTATTGTTTCCCTGAGAGTCATGCTTTGCTTACTCTTCGGGTGCATGGAAAAGACATTTGTAGGGGACAGAAGATTTTAAGAAGGCTGGTTCTAGAAGAGTTAGTATAGCAAAAGGCGTATAGGTATATATGGCACATTGGTTAATGAAGATTTGGCAAAGAGGATCTCAGACAGAAGACTGCTGAAATGTCCCGGCTGCTGGAATTTCATGGCTTTTAAAGGAAAGCTGAAGATCAGTGTACCCAATTGAGCAGTGCAAAGTTCCAACAGGACAAAGTTTCCAGAAAGTCGACCTGAATTTTAAAGCCAGAATGATGCGGCAGATCATTGAGGTGCCTGAATCGGAAGGAAGGAAACTAGGAGCAAAGGGGCTAGGCTAAGGAAGTGAAATGGTGTCTTTGACCAGAGGGTAAAACAGAAAAGTCCCCAAGTTCATATAGGACTAACAGCAGCAGAGAAAATGTGCCAGGTGAGGAAATAGGTCATTCATGCACCACTTGCACTTTTGCTTCTAGAACCAAATTTTAGATGTACAGTAATCCCTCGTTTTCCGCGGCTTCGTTTTCCGCGGCTTCAGTGCTTCGCGGATTTGTAAAAAATAGAGAGAAAAAATGCATTGGTAGGAGGCAAGCGCCCCCTAGTGGTTGCTTTAAACATGTCCACCAATTCAAGTTTCCTAGCGAATCCTACTTCGCGGATTTCCGGTTTTCGCGGAAGGTTGCGGTCCCCATTAACCGCGGAAAACGAGGGATTACTGTACTTCAGTGGAGACTTCTGATTTTGGCTTTATTATTAAATTCATATATTTGAGTTGAATGAACCTCAGCTGGATGAGATAATAAGATATAAACCATGATTTGCAAGCCTTTGGGTTCGTTTCATACAACCCCCTTAAACTAAAAAAAAATAATGAAACTACATTATGGCTTGATTTGATAGTTGGAATTCCATGTTGCCTTACCAAAAGAGCTTCTAATTACAAGCTATATTGTATGCTAGTTGAGTCCTATACTTATTGCACCACACGTATTAACCTGGTTTCCCACAACGATAGTTCAAAGTGTGCTCACCAAGTTCATTCCCTTTCATTTCTCAGATTTTTTTTCCCAACTGGAATACCATGACATTTTTAGAAAACAAGTGTTAGCTGCTCATAGGCTATAGTAACTGCTGCCTTGGATGCAAAAATTAGCCTCACTGAGTCATAGAGTATTGACTGTGTGACGCTCCCTGACATTTTGGTTATGGTAAATCAGCTATCTCCAATAACCTAAAATAGTAGTTGGCACTTACTTTGAAGTACATTTCTGGTCACTGCGCAATGGGTCCAACAGTCTCACCTTTTGAAGAGGAGGAGACTGAGAAAGTTCATCTAGTCTAAAGGTTAAAATGCAGGTTATCTTTACTGCACCAGTCCGTTACATGTAGTTTTGCTATTCACATCCATCTTTACCAGTTACTAGTTACGCTGACTGAGATGAACCTTTTCTCTAGGACAGTGTTTCTCAACCTTGGCAACTTGAAGATATCTGGACTTCAACTCCCAGAATTCCCCAGCCAGAATTCTGGGAGTTGAAGTCCAGACATCTTCAAGTTGCCAAGGTTGAGAAACACTACTCTAGGAGATAAAGAAGCTTTAGGTTCCAACTGTTACTTAGAAGACATGGAGTTAGTTCTTTCCTCCCAAACCTCCTTTCTGGTAACCAGAAAGGTGGTTTGTGGTAAAACCAACCACCACTATCTCAGCTCTTTTGTGAGAATGGTCCATAACATTTTCAAACCTCCTAACATGTTTAACATTCCAGAAAAATAAGGGGCCTTTGAATTGTACCCCACGTCAAAAAAAATGAAATAAAAAATATCCACATCTGAAATTACTGTGCAGCAGTGGATTTAACAAGAAAGGTGAAACACAGTTCTAACGAGCAAAAAAAGTTTTTTCTTATGGAAATAGCTTTTAAAATTATCTCGGTGATGTTTCAGGCCCCTGGAACTGTCTTATCATGTCATATGGAAATCTAGAAATTATGTGACTTGTGGTCTCACATTGGCAATTTGGAAGGCTGGAATGCAACATATATTTCTGAGCAAATATCAGTGAAATATATGAGTGTGAGTAATCTAGATTAATTGATGGGGTTTTTCTGCTTATTGTTACTCCCCCCCCCCTCCCAATTGAATAAAAACTATAATAGGTCTAACTTGGAGCTGTGTTATTTATTCATAGGGTTAAATTGTTCTAGGACAGGGGTCTGCAAAGTCGGCTCTTTGAAGACTGGTGGACTTCAACTCCCAGAATTCCCCAGCCAGCTATGCTGGCTGGGGAACTCTGGGAGTTGAAGTCCACCAGTCTTCAAAGAGCCGACTTTGCAGACCCCTGTTCTAGGAAACCACAGCCTATTCACACAATCCATGGCTATAGTAAGACTTTTTTGGGGTGTGTGTGTGTTTATCTTTCATTACCACTGTTGAAACAAACCAGAACTACAACAGAATCCCTGAATAATTGTGTGTAAATCTGAAACGGAAAAAAACCCCATCATACATATATCTTTATAAGGTAATGACAAGTTTTAATCATTATTCTTTTTCCAAGAGTAGACATACCCTAAGCAGATTATTAGTAGAAGTATTAGAAAAAATAGTTTCTGATTCTAAGTAAACCTAGTTTAATCTACAGTTTGATATTTCCTGATCCACTAAAGATGGAAAAAGTTAGATTGTATATAGTATTTTAAAAAGACAGATGGTGTGTGCTATTTTAAGGCATGATTTTTAGTTGCAGAAGAGGGTTCCAACTTGATCATTACAATAATTCCAAAAAGTGTGTTGAAAGGTTTTAAACATTATTTCTTCAGACCTTTTAAAGTTTCAGAACAGTTCGGATGCTGTAAAGTGGAAAGAAAAACAATTTCAAACTGTAGTTACACTGTACCACAAAAGTAAGATTTCTTATTGTATATTTACTAGAAAGCAAGCTGTATTTTTCCTCAAATAATGCAAGGCTTGGCTTATAGTCACCATGAAAATGATGTTATTTTTTCCGGTAAATAAGACATTTAAGAAAATTAAATTAGTGAAGGTAAATAGAGAAGTATTTTGTTCTCTAAACTTCAAGTACCTTAAAGAGAAATCAAACTAACATAAATAATTGTTTCTACAGTAAAAACAAAAATGCTCGTCTTATGATCCTTCTCCAGCCTATGTACTTTTCAGAGATGAGAACTACAGTTCCCAGAATGCTCACAATTGCAGTCTATTTGCATATCAATCTCAGCAGTTTAAACAGTTTTTCCTCTTTCTTTCCTAGCTATACTTTTCTCTTTCCCATTTCCTGTTTTTTATTTCATCATTTCCATTGAAAGGAAAAGAAGAGAGAGGTTGACCTGGCACCAACTGGAGGATTTTTGTGCACCATATTTTATCAATATGTTTTAGAAGATATCTTAAATTAGTCATATTTTCAGTAGCCCTCCATGCATTCAGCAACTCTTCCAATCAAGTATAACTGTACAGTCAAATTAATGGGTTTGTTTCTGTAATTCACCCTTTGCCTCCTCTTTATCTGTTTGAGTTCCCGTCATTTTAACATCTTCCCAGTGTATGATTGCAAGGAAAAGACAGAACGCTTAAATTTAAAATGAGGATACTGGTCAATTGCCCTTCTCTGAGGCATCTAGCTTATGGCCCTGAAAAAAGAACTGTAGCATAAACTGTCTTTTCTATAGGCAAATATATCTTTAAACATCTTGCCAAAACAGCTGTGCTCCCACATCAGAAGAAAACAACAAGACGTTTTAAATGGATCAACTCAAAATCTTGGAAAATACCTCAGCACCCAAACTGACATACTGATATCACATCCCATTCAAAGGAAGGCAGTTGATCCAAGCAACATGGGATGGTTAAAAAAAGTATAAAAAACCAAGCTGCTATCAAAACGGGGGAAAAAAAACAGAAAAAGGATGCCAGTTGTACAGGTTAAATACTAAATAGTAATTTTGGGCCTATCTAACTAAAAATAATTCTTCAGTAGGGATTATCTCAGTGGTTAGTTACAGGCGGTACACCCCGGTATGGCATACTGGAGCCTGCCAGAGCACAGGACAGCGTTCCGGTACAATGCTCTGGAGGGCTCCGCGCTTCCACATATGGCGCATACAGCACCTGCGCAACCCTCCACTGAGCAGCTGGAGTGTCGCGGAGGTTTGTGGAAGCGTCGCTGGCAGCTACAATGCATGTGTGCACTGTGCTCATCCATGTGGGTGACGCCGGGCCCGTTCCAACCATACCAGAACCCACCACTGGATTATCTCTATATAAAATTAAGTTATAAATTTAATATGCAGCAAAACACTCACCTCTTTCCAGCATGCATAAGTTCAAAAGCTTCATTAATTTGCTCAAAAGGTAGCGTATGGGTCACAAATTCATCCACTTTTATTTTTTTGGACATATATTCAGCTACCAACTTTGGTATGCTATCCACGCTCTTCCAACCTGACATGAAATAAAATTATTACTTCATTCCGAATCAGCACAAAATAAAATACTCCTAATTAAGCATCTTTTCAGCAATATCAGACAATAATACAAAAGTAACAATCTTAAAATCCAAAATGGAGATCTTCCATCACTGTTGGCCTATAATTCAACTAAAATGATAATCAAGTCTCTAATATCTTCATTGTAAGTGCAGGAAAGGACATTTAATTTTCTTTATAAGCAAGAATTGTGCCTCATATAATTTGTTGTTTTAAAAATGATGTATCTTACATAGAAGAAACTCTAAGAAGGGTTATACATTGTAGAAGTTGTAGCTTTTTTTTTTAGAACATGGAAGTATAACCAGTAATAACTATCACTACTTAAAGTGCTACCAATTTTGAGTTTCAACTTAATGGATTTAAACTGGAGAAGAAGGGGGAAAAGCATGGAGGAGATGCTATTTTGCTGGGCAGAATGTAAGAGAAAATATTTTTACTTTGGGTATGTCTACTTTAACCACACTCATTTTCTCCACTATCTACATACAGTTACCAAAACATTTTAAAAGACTTACATGTAGTCTTTAACATCACACAAAGCTGGGCAACAAGAATACATTAGAGAGAAAACATTCTATCTATCTATCTATCTATCTATCTATCTATCTATCTATCTATCTATCTATCTATCTATCTATCTATCTATCTATCTATCTATCTATCTATCTATCTATCTATCTATCTATCTAAAAATGGATGTGTGTGTGTGTGTGTTCCAGCATAACTGGGACACCTCGAGCAATTTCAACCAAACTTTGTATGCAGATGACTTATCCTCTGGAGAAAAATACTATGTAGGTAAGAAAACCCTAATACACATTGAGGTGTGTATTCTGTTAAGATACAGTCTGTTGTGCGGTACTATTATACTGGCTTCTACTATACAGCACAGTGGGGTTGCCATGGTAACAGATTCACAGTACTCCACAAGGGGGCTCCCTCTGGTAAGGGAGAAAATCCAACATTAGAAATTACCGAATTTGGTCCAGACATTTCCCCCTTATAAGTAAATACCCAGGCAATGCCGGGCTATCGGCTAATTTTCAATAAAGAGAGGGTGGGGCTGAAATGCTACAGTCCTTGCTGGGGGAGCTCTCCAGATGCTGGAGTTCCAACTTCCAAGTACTAGCTACAGTGGCAATGGAAAAGGTCCCAGCTCAGCAATATCAATGGTTGTATACCAGCACAGCTGTACCTCCAAAAGCAGTCCCTTTCCATGTTCGTCCAGTAACCAGCTGGAATGGACGGGTAGCAATTTCTTGACCAGCGCCAGCAACTCCGACTATCACACTCACTCCCCAACCTTTGTGACATGCTTCCAAGGCTGCTCTCTGTTGAATGTAGAAGGGAAAATGAAGCAACACACTGAGGTGACACAAGAAACAGGATATCTCAATGAGCGGGGACAGTTTGAATTCTGAGAAGACATTTCTCAGAACATAAGATTGTGGCCAATCACAAAACAAATATTTAGCAGATTCTCAGTTAACAACTGAGTTAATAACAGTAAGAGCCGGGGTAGCGCAGTGCTTGGAATGCAATATTGCAGGCTAATTCTGCTGACTGCCAGCAGTTCGAGCATCACCAGCTCAAGGTTGACTCAGCCTCCCATCCTTCCAACGTTGTTAATATGAGAACCCAGATTGTTGGGGGCGATATGCTGACTCTGTATACCCCTTAAAGAGGGATGTAAAGTAGTATATAAGTGTAAGTGCTATTGCTATAATAATCCCATAGCCAAAAGATTATCAATGCAAAGTTTACCACTGGCTATTTTCTTGGGAGGTGGGAAAAATTACAAGGAAGGCTTGAGTACAGATACTGCATTATCACAATATAGTAAAAGTATCCTTGTAAATAAGAGGACAGCAGAGACCCATATTTTGTAACAGACCGTCTTCCCATTTCACTTTTTTTTATGGAGAAGAAGCTTTAATACAAATAAAATTGCTGAGCCCGCAGAATTGTGCTTACCATCACACCGACATTCCCGATGCATTCAAAGGAATAATCCACTCCACCATCTGTTAATTCAACCAGGGCTTCCTGAATAGGCTTCTTGAAATCCTTGGGGCTGATGCATTCCGTAGCCCCAAATTCTGTGGCTTTGGTAAATTTGTCCTTGTTGAGATCAACCCCAATGATCCTGGATGCACCGGCTGCCTTACAGCCCATGATAACTGCTAGCCCAACTCCACCCAAGCCAAAGACGGCACAGGTAGAGCCAGGTTCAACCTGAAAGAAAATGTGACAAATGAACTAATGGCGTGGGAAAGAAAGATACAGAAAAATAATTCTTACACAGGGGAAGTTCAAGGCTTGTCCAAAAAACCAAGCCAAGCTGGAGTCTGCGTTAACTTGTGCTTTAAAGTTAGTTTGGGTAGGCTCATTTATCACATTAAGCTATATTCCGGTTAGGTTTCCTCTAACTCTGGGCCATGAGGAAAATATGCGGGAAGCATTATGCTCAATCCATAGCCATGGCCTGTTCTTAGTTTAGTTATCCTGCGGTGGCTTTATATGTCACCTTAACCTGGATTAATAGCTGGCTTGCAATCAAGCATTACTAATCTACCTGCGTAAAATAAAAGAGGCAGGAGAAAAAATGAAGAATTGTCCCCATGGCGGTCTATTTTCCATTGCTCTAGAAAGGACTTAAAAACAATCAATTATGGAGGACAATCCAGCCTTCTATCACTACAGAGCCAGTGCCACCTCCTTCAAGTCCACACATCTTTAAAGTGCTAAGATTGGGAAACACTGCCCTTAACTCCATGGTCACTTTGCCCACCTCTGCACATTCGACTACCTTTCTAATTATTGTTTCGACTGCTGGTGTATTGACTTGTTTCCGGTTCTGTGAGAAAGCAATCCTAGCTGCAGTGAGTACTGTATTTTTTGGAGTATAAGATGCACTTTTTCCCCTCAAAAAAGAGCTGAAAATTTGGGTGCATCATACACTGAATACAGCATTTTTGTCTCCTGAAACCCTGCCCCTTCACCAAAATGGCCATGCATAGCCTCTAGGAAGCTTTTAGAGAGCTCCTGGGGGCTGGGGAGGGCAGAAATGAGCAATAAACGGCCCATTTTTTGCTCAATTTTACCCCCCCCAGGAGCACTTTATAAGCTCCCTAAAGGCTATCCATGCCCCCCCTTTTTACGAAAACAGTCCCTTTTTAGCAAAAAATGGGCCATTTTTGCTCGTTACGCCCCGCCCCAGCACTGCTATTCATGCCTTTTGGGGGGGGGGGGGGACAGGCCCATTTTCACGAAAAACACGGGGTGTTTTTGGGAGGTTTGCAGAGTGCAAAAACTTTTTTTTTTTAATTTTCCTCTTCAAAATTTTGTTGCATCTTATACTCCGAAAAATACAGTGTGTGTTATATTGAGATGTTTTGTCCATTTTCGGGTCTAATATTCTTAATAAGAACGATTCTGGTTTCAGTTCTATCTTTTGCTCCGTAACTTCTTCCAACCATTTCTGAATTTTATACCAGTATTTCCTTGTCCACCACATAAGGTAGAATGTTCCAGACATGTGGCTGCATCTCCAACATTTGGGGGATAGGATACATTTTGGCCAATCTCGCTGGGGTCAAATGCCATCTATAAAAGATTTTATAGAGGTTTTCTTTGTACACTACTGCAAAGTAGCCTTTGCAGAGTTAAAAGAAAAATTGGATTATTATAAAATATGGAATAGAATGTGTAAGTGGCTAGAAAACAAGAAGCTAAAACAGGAAATAGAAGTCTTTTTTTTTCTTTTTCTAAACTAGTATTGAATAAAAATTAACCAAAATTACTAATTACTATTAAACTTAAAGTATTGACCATAATCTAAATATAATGATATGAAATCTTTATTGTTACAACTGTGAGTACAACTGTTACTACACTATTACAGATGCTAAAAACCAATAGAACCAATGTAGAATAGAGAATTATAAAAGCTAAATATGTAAGCTGATACAGAGGGCTGTAAAACTACTTTATATTGTTATGTGTGTCCTGTTTTTTTCTGTATGTGTTGTTGTTTTTCTTTCTGTTTTTAACTGTTAAAATGTTTAATAAAAACTTTTTTTTAAAAAAAAGAGAAACACCGCCCTACTCGCTGCGTTATATTATAATCACTGCCCAGATTTTCTCTATGAGGGGCAGTGTCTAAATAGGATATATAAATATCATTTTTTTAAAAATAGGATTAAAATGACCTTGTAAGAAAAATAATGGAGAGGAAGCAGGCGCCCTACCTTTGCAGTGTTCAAGGCTGCCCCATAACCGGTAGAAATTCCACAGCCCAGCAGGCAGACTTTGTCCAATGGAGCCGAAGGGTTTATTTTTGCCAGGGATATGTCAGCCACAACCGTGTATTCTGAGAAGGTGCTTGTTCCCATGAAGTGGAGAACTTGCTTTCCTTTGCAGGAGAACCGGCTGGTGCCATCAGGCATCACACCTTTTCCTTGAGTGACTCTGCAGTGGGAAAATTACATCATTCCTGTATCACAATAATAATAATAATTTATTGTCAGGCTGCATTTCAGACCTAAAACCCTGATTTGGTGCACTGTGTTTTGGGGTAACATAAATCTGGGTTAGGCGCACCATACCGAGATGAAACTTACTGTATTTTTCGGAGTATAAGATGCTTCAAAGTATAAGATGCACCTAGATTTTGGGGAGGAAAACAATGGAAAAATATCTGCCTCTCAGCAATTTGCATCCTTGCAACAAACAGTACAGACAATACACTATTTATAGTGTATATATATATATAGTGTATATAGACTATACTTGTACAGATGCTGTTAAAATTGAGGTGTTTTCTGGAAGTATAGTTATTCTCTGCTATTTAAAAGAATAGCACTTTTTAAAACAATAGCATGGGGCCTCGTCAGATCAAACATTTATTTTAAAAAGCTTCTTCATTTAGTCAAGTTGTCTGGAATAATAATCAAGCAGTCTTTAAAAAAGAAGTCCCAATAATTTGAACATTATATAGGCATTTATAGTTGCTGACTTACCTCCTTGCAGCAAACAGCCTGATTAGCACAAGAAAAAAAATCTGCCTCCCAGCAATTTGACGAGGAGCAAACAGCAAGATTCACTTTCAATTTCTCCCAATCATCTGCTGTTACAGGCTGCAGGGATTGCTATATCTTATTAAAGCCTCCGCAAGCCCCCGTTTGCTGCAAAGAGGTAAATTGCTGAGAGGCAGAGGCCAAAGGATTGGGGCTGGTGGGTGGGACTACATTCAGTGTATAAGACACACCCAAATTTTCACCCTCTTTTAGGGGGGGAAATGGTGCGTCTTATACTCAGAAAAATACGGTAGTTATAAACTTTGCAGCCTATATGAAGCAAAATCCATGTGTAAACCATGGATTAAGATTTAGCATGCGGTATGAACCCAGGCAATGGTAGCCAATTCAACAAGCCACAGGGCAGGCAATCCACAGTAGACATGAACCCCTCAGCCACATTTTTGTGTCTTCCGGAGCAATCTCAAATTATATCTATAAACACTAATGGACAAGCAGATGTCTGTAAAAATAAGCTATAAAAATAAGTAAAAAGTTGTTACTTGCATATCTTATGCAAATAAGGAATTCATCTCCCCCAATGAATTCATCATACTACTACCAGAAATGTGACTTTTAGAGGCAAGGCTTGCTTCCTATATAAATCAAAACACCACTCAACCTTTTGTGCCAACCAAACCAACGGCTCAAACATACTTCCTTGCTTGGCCAATGTCTTTGTTTGGAAGCTAAAAACTGATTCGTGATCTCTTTTTATAAAAATTCTCTTGGACCTAGGGCTTAAGGTCACTCTAATCTCACTGAACATATGCAATCTTTATCAGCATTAAGATAGCCATGGTTTAATTTAACTATAATTAACATAACCGTTGTGGGAAATAGCCTACAGGTTTTAGGTTGCCTTACATATATTATTTCATTGATGATCAAGGCAATGATATTACCTGCAATGAAATGTCTGCAAGCAAACAAGCTCAGAGACACCAAGGCTCAATTCAACACCAATCTACCTACCTACCTACCTATCATCTACCTACCTATTATCTTACCTATATCTCTATCTATCATCCATCCATCCACCTACCTACCTATTATCTTATCTATCTACCTACCTCTATCTATTTATCTATCTATCTATCTATCTATCTATCTATCTATCTATCTATCTATCTATCTATCTATCTATCTATCTATCTATCTATCTATCTATCATCCATTCATCCACCTACCTATTATCTATCTATCTATCTATCTATCTATCTATCTATCTATCTATCTATCTATCTATCTATCTATCATCCATTCATCCACCTACCTATTATCTATCTATCTATCTATCTATCTATCTATCTATCTATCTATCTATCTATCTATCTATCTATCTATCTATCATCCATTCATCCACCTACCTATTATCTATCTATCTATCTATCTATCTATCTATCTATCTATCTATCTATCTATCTATCTATCTATCTATCTATCTATCTATCTATCTATCTATCTACCTACCTACCTATACCTTATCTTATCATCTTATCTTATCTTATCTTATCTTATCTTATCTTATCTTATCTTATCTTGCCTGCCTGCCTGCCTGCCTGCCTGCCTGCCTGCCTGCCTGCCTGCCTATCATCCATCCACCTATCCAGGGGTGGGATCCTACCGGCTTCACTACTGGTTCACTGAGTGCGCACTTTGCGCATGCACAGTTAAGAGAAAATAGAACTTCCGCATTAAAAACAAGGAAAGGAGCAAGGAAAACAGCTTAGGAGTGGCAATTCAATCTTTCTGCCCCTGATCAACTGGGCTTCAGAAGCAGAAATAAAGGTTTTTATAGCGCAGGGGTAGGCAGGGGGCTCACTTTCACAGAAACAGAGAACTGGTTCATTGTCGTTTTGAAGTCAGAGCTACCAGTTTGGCCGAACCAGTCCGAATCAGTAGAATACCACCTCTGTACCTATCTACCTATCATCTACCTACCTACCTACCTACCTTCCACCCGTCCACCCTTTCTCTCTCTCTCTCTCCCCATCCATCCATCCACCCACCCCTCTCTCCCTCTATCTATCTATCCTATTGATATATTATTTCTGATTACCAACAAGCTGATTTCTCATCCGAGGTCTACATCCTGTTCACACACAGGAGCTTTGAAGGGAATTCTGAAGCTTTACAATTCTCTGCCAACTGGAAATGAAATGGGGAACAAGAGTCTTCCAGTTTTCTCATCTACTGAATATACCAGAGCATTTAGGAAAGGAACACCATCAACAATGAGCATCCATTTGAGTTAGCTTTCCTCAGGTGAGCTGGATTATAAATCCCCATACATGGACACAACAGGGCAAAGAACTATTTGGGGCAATGAAAACTGAATGTTGCCAGGAAGACATTTGTGTTCTATGGAACAGGCTGTCTGTATAAACCGGGCACTGAGAAAATATATCAAACCCCTCCTTGTTTCACTTGATAAGCCAAATGTGCACACATACAGGGTTGAATTCACGTACACTGTTCTATCAAAAAGCAAATAAAGCACAATTGATTACTGTAACACACAAACCATGAAAGAAAATGAAAAGCACCAACCTTATTTTCTGGCAGAGATTCGTTTTAGGATTTAAGCAGAATTTACATTCGCCACATTGAGGAATATATAGAGGGATAACCGTGTCTCCTGAAAAACAGATAATAATTTCAGTTGATCAAAAGTACAGCGTATTACATTGGAACTCCTCTGTTCACACATTTCTCTATTTTGAATGGCTAAGGACTGAAGGGGATATGTCAAGGGACACAATGAAAAAGAGGTGGGGTAACTCATTCAGTTCTTCCCACTCCCTATTTGAGAGGTTCTGTTTTTTGCCTTTAAAAAAAGTGCTAAACTCAGTGCATTGATTTTGCATATTCTGCAAACGGGTGGGATTCAGCCGGTTTGTATTGGTTCGGGAGAACTGGTAGCTCCGACAATCAGCTGGAACCCAACCAGATGACTCCGACGATCAGCTGGGCCTGCCTGCCTGCCCCTGCACTTTATTTACTTATATCCTCTCAGCTGATTTGCACGGCAGAGTGGATTGCTGCACCTCAGCTGTGTTACTTCCCAGAAGTAACATGGAAGGTAAGTTTTATTAAAATTGTGTGCACATGATCATCGAACCAGTTGTTAAGCCGGCAGGACCCCACCACTGTCTGCAAACCAAAGAAATAGGAAAAGTATGCATTTTTATCTGGCGGATTCTGGGAGACCACAACTTGCCCACCTTGTGCTAGAAGTTTTATTTATAAAAATAAAAATTCATGTAGCCAAAGGCAAGGAATCACATAACCTCACAAAAATGTGAGGAACAGGCATAACCTATTCTAACCTGAGGCAGAGATGCACAAGCAGCAGAAACAATATCATAATCATGCCATCCAATATGCTTGAAAACCAAGACTCTTCGGACGTTATATAAGACTATCCCTCTTATTATGCCATTATTCTTCTTGATGGAACATCAAGAGACCCAACTTCTTACCTGGTTTAAATTTAGTCACTCCTTCTCCAACACTCTCCACAATCCCTGCTCCTTCATGACCCAGGATAACAGGAAAGCTTCCCTCAGGATCAGCGCCGCTCAGAGTAAAAGCATCAGTGTGACACACCGCAGTAGCAATAATCTAGGAAATTACAATGAATAATTGTATAGAGCAGGGGCGTCAAACTCGATTTCATTGGGGGCTGCATCAGGGTTGTGTTTGACCTCGGGGGGGTGGGGGTGCGTGCCCAGGGGGGGACATGTCCAGCTTGATGTCAATCGTGTCAGGGGTGCCTGTGGTGGCTCGTGCTCTGTCGGTGAAAATGGGCTCCCAATTTTCAGCTGGGATGGCCTCCTGCAACCCTCTGTCAGTGAAGGTTGGCCCTCCCGTGCGGCTCTCCTGAGCTTTGTTTTCTCTGACAGAGGATTGCAGGAGGCCGTCCCAGCTGAAAACTGGGATTGGGGGCTCATTTTCACTGGCAGAGACACTACGGGCTAGGCCTTTGCTGTTTCCAGGGTGGTCCTGGAAGCCAGATCTAAGCACCCTGTGGGCTGTATCTGGCCTGCGGGCCTTGAGTTTGACACCCCTGGTATAGACAGAACACTTCCAGGATTCAGCTGATGTTTTTAGGCATTAAAGCAATCCCCAAGGCAAACTGCTTTTCTGCAGGCAACCTTAAGTTTCGCCATCACTGGTCTAATGCATAGTCTTAATACTTGCAATTGGTATTACTAATTCTATTCCTGGAGTCTATCATTCATCATGGAAAGCAAGAATTGTAAAGTATGAAAGTAGTCACCCAAAATATTGGTCTCGCATTGGCAATTAAGAGTAAGCTGCAATGAATACGACGACCAGGTGTGCAAACCTATTAAAACTCAACCCTTGATTGGTTACCTTGATACGAACTTCATGGGCTTTTGGGGGAGCAACTTCCACCTCCTCAATGGACAGTGGTTTGCCTGCCTCCCAGGCAACAGCTGCCTTACATTTGATAACCTAAAGAAGAGAAGAAAGTTTCCATGTAATGAATGCAATGGAGACGATCACATTTGAATCTTGAAATCAATCCCAGCATTTCCATTCAACACTCAAGTTTGCTCATTACTGGAACTTTGGAGATCCTCTTAGAATTGGAAATGCATCTTCACTTTTAACAAAATCAGCAAACACTCTAGATCAGGGGTCTCCAACTTGGCAACTTTAAGACCTGTGGACTTCAACTCCCAGAATTCCTCAGCCAGCAAAACTTGTGGACTTCAACTCCCAGAATTCCTCAGCCAGCAAAGCTTTGCTGGCTGAGGAATTTTGGGAGTTGAAGTCCATAAGTCTTAAAGTTGCCAAGGTGAGAGACCCCTACTCTAGATGTTTAGACCAGGGTGGGGTGTAGAATTCTTAATTCACCAATGTCATTTGGAATGGGAAAAATGGAAAAAATTCCACAGAACTATTGCTTGTCCTTTTTAATCTGGACTTAAGCTTTGTCTTGAACGGTTTGTTCAATTCTTACTACAATGGACAAAGTTGCAAAATCTATCATAAGACGGAAACTAATTCATTTCTTTTTACAGAGCAAGGTTCAAAAATGTGATGCCAAGTAAAATATTTGCAGTCTTCCCAGTGTTCTTATCTTTACCAACTATGCATTCATGAGAAAAAGGTGTAAGTATAAATGATCAAAGTATTTAGGCATAAATCCATTTTATAATACATGAGATACGTTTGATAAGAATTTAGACTCTGAAGTTATGTAGAATTTCTGATTTGAGAACAAAGCACTAGTTTCCTAATTTATACCAGCTAACAGATCAATTTTAAGCGTTTTTTTCCATAACTTAGAGTAAACATTTAAAGTATTTTCTAAGATGCATTATTAGCAATTAGAAATTGCAAAAGGCGAGAGAAATAAATGATGTAAATGAGAAATAAATGATGTTTTAAGCAATAAGTTTTTTAAGCAGCTGCAGAATAATACTTTTTATTTTTGTACTGTTTTGGGTAAGTAGCTAACACACTGTATTACTCAGAGGAAATAAAAGATGCCCAAGCCATGTTAAATTGGTAATTGGAATCCCGAAGCTCTGAAGATTTGCCTTTGCAATGGCAAAGCAACACTTGAAAGTGAATTCTGTAATGAAATACAGAGCATTGTATTCTATAAGTAATTTTCATTATTCTGCAACTGCTATATTGGTTGGTTTCAACTCTGTAGGATCTTGAACATGTAAATTGTTTGGATATGCAATAATCCCAGTAAGAATTACCAACTTTACCCATATTGTTGCACAAACAAAGCAGCAGGTAAATTCTGGAAATTATAGTCCTAACAAAGTGAGAAAGTGGCAAATTGAGGAATGTTACAGGGACTACATAAGCACATTAGTTTTCCGAAGGAGTTCACTTATTGAAAAACTGTATAGGCACCAAACTAGAAAGTGGGAAACCATGAGTTCTTGCCCTGCCTTAGCCATGAAAGCTGGCTGGATAATTTTGGCTCAATCATTTTCACTCAGCCCAATTCACCTCACAGGGATGTTATTTTGGGGAATAATAGGAGGAGGAAGGTATGGTTGGAAAATGTCACTGTCTTGAGTTATATGTAAAAATAATAAAAGTGTGATATAAATAAATAAAATAAATAAATGTTACAATGTTCCCAAATTCTTCACCGTGTGGAAATTGGGAGCACAAGACTCATTTGAAAGTACAGTAATATTATTTTTTCACTTATAGGACTCCTCTCTAGCTGAAAAGATTAAGAGGCAAACTCAGAAAATGTGCCAAATTAAAAAATATATTCAAATACAAGCATGTGTGAATGCAAATTTTATGTTACAAAACCCAGAAACTTAAACTTGGCTTGTTGAATAGCTACTATCAAGCAGTTTTATACTATGTTTAGAATGCATTACACATTATGTTTAGAATACCCCAAACCAGAATGTATTCAAGTCTAAAACATGCTTTACAAATTACTTCTAAAGTGATTTGTAAAACAACCCATAATGTATTGCCTTACAAATCACACTAGCTAGGATGTAGGATGTAATACCCCAATCCAGAAATAAGCAACCCCACATATTATGATTTAGCATTGGTATGAACTCAAGGGAGAGGGATAGTGTGAAGAAACCAAATCTGAACGCCTGAAGCATTTACAAAGTTTGTTCTGCTAATCAAAGCAGAAATCAGGACAAATCAACCAGAGAAATCACTGATTTCAAGCCAAGTTGCGGGAGGGGGGGGTGATAGCATACAAAGACCACAATCAAGTACAACTCGGTGATTTGTTGTTGTTGTTGTTGTTGTCTGAGCGGAGACACAAGGCTGTTTCTCCCTGGGATTCATGGACTCGGCTGCTAAAATCCCTGACTATCTGAATGTTCCTGTTCGCACAGACACGCGTGTCTTCTGAAACCCCCAAATCTCATCGCTGGAGGTTTTCAAGAAGAGACTGGACGGCCACTTCTCAGGAGTGATGTAGGCTCTCCTGCTTGAGCGGAGGGTTAGACTAGATGACCTACAAGGTCCCTTCCAACTCTCTTAATCTATCTAGACTACCCCGTGGCAGGCAAGCGATACAGAAAACGCCTCTCCACCTGTTGTAGTCCGAGATACCACAAGTTGTACTCAGGGGTCTCTTTAAAAAAACAAGGAGATCCTTTGGAAGGAAGCCCTACTAAACTCCGTTAAGTCTTTTGGCAAAGGTCTGGGGGCGTTGGGAAGCAAGCCGCAAGCTCTCGTCCCTGGTACCCGGGGCCACCCTTGTCTCCTTTTCCTCCCTTTCCCACGGCCTTTGGCGAGGATAAAGCTCGTCTGGAGGGAGCGTGAGCCGTAGGCGGCCGCTTCGCACTCGGGAGGGTGGGTGGGGGGACTTTCGGGGTTCTGAAGCGCCCACGGAAAAGCGTCTCCTTACCCCGCTCGCCATGGGACACGTGAACCGGCCAGCCTAGATCTCCAACTTCGGATGGATCTCTTCTAAGAAGGCCGGAGCATGCGCACTCGGCCAGGGATCTGCCTACCACAGGAGGAGGGTGGAAGAGAGGCGCTGACGTGCGAGTACACGCCTCCCCCGGTTTAGAACGGCCGACCTGCTCTAAAGGCCCCTTCCCGAGCCAGCGGGCTACAGAAGAAGAAAAAGAAGAGGAAGAGGAGGAGGAAGAAGAACAGGGAGAAGGAGAAGAAAGGAGAAGGGAGGAAGGGGAAAGGAAGGGAGAAAAGAAGAAGAAAAAGAAGGAGGAGGAGGGAGGGGAAAAGGGAGAAGAAGGGAGGAGAGAGGAGGGGGGAAGGGAGAAGAAGAAGAAGGGAGGGGGGACGGGAGAAGGTTGAAGGGAGAAGAAGAGGAAGGGGAAAGTGAGGAGGGAGGAGAAGGTTGAAGGGAGAAAGAGAAGAAAGGAGGAGGAGGGAAGGAAGGGAGAAAAGTAGAAGAAGGGAGGGGGGAAGGGAGAAGGAGAAGAAAGGAGGAAGGGGAAGGGAGGAGGAGGGAGGAGGGGGGAAGGGAGAATAATAATAATAGAATTCTTTATTGGCCACGTGTGATTAGACATACAAGGAATTTTTCTCCGGTGCATAAGCTCTCAGTGTACATACAACAATAGTGATAAATCATTATTATGATATACATTCATCATAAAACATTAGATACAACACCTAGTAATAGCCATGGATACTATATATGCAATCAACATAAATCATACTAGGATACTACCGTAATTAAACAATTTAAATCGTAAGATATAAGCAAAAAAGTTATAGTCATAAGAAGATAAGGAGATAGGGAATACAGAAGATGAGAATAATGATGGTAACACTGCCTTTCTAGATAGTTTGACAGAGTTGTGGGAATTAGTTGTTTAGCAGAGTGACAGCATGGGGGGGGAAACTGTCCTTGTGTCTAGCTGTTCTGACATGCAGTGCCCCATAGCATCGTTTTGAGGGTAGAAGTCGGAAGTCTCTCTTGGTTGCAAAAACCCAGCCCCACATTAAAAGATACAAAAGAACAGAATTCATGGCCAAATAGGACAGCCTCTTCATTCTAGTTCCACCAAGGACATGGTAGTGATCTCCTTTTTCCTTGGGATTTTTCTCGCCCACCTCTGCTGAGCGAGATGCTTTATTCTTGTCTGTCATACCTCCACATCACAGGTCTAAAGTTCAGGTAGCCCTCTACCTGCAACAGTTCATTTAGGAGCCATTCAAAGTTACAACAGCACTGGAAAAAAATGGTTTATATCCTCATGGTCGCATGCTCAAAATTCAGACACTTGGCAACTTTATGATGGTTGCAGTGTCCTAAGGTCACGTGATGACATTTTTCGACCTTCTGACAAGTAAAGTCAGTGGGAAAGCCAGATTCACTTAACATTTGGGTTATTAACTTATTAACTGATTCGCTTAACACAGTGGTGGGATTCAAATCTTTTTATTACCAGTTCTGTGGGTGTGGCTTGGTGGGCCTGACGTGGCTTGGTGGGCGTGGCAGGGGAAGGATACTGAAAAATCCCCCATTCCTTCCAATCAGCTGAAACTCGGGAGGCAGAGAATAGATGGGGGCGGGGCCAGTCAGAGGCAGTATGTACCGATTCTCGGAACTACTCAAAATTTCTGCTACCGGTTCTCCAGAACTGGTCAAAACCTGCTGAATACAACCTCTGGCTTAACAACTGTGGCAAAAAAGATCGTAAAACGGGGCAAAACTCACTTAACAAATGTCTCACTTAACTACAAGAACATTGGACTATGGTAAGGTTTATATATTGCGCCACTAGAAGTAAAAGAGACCACGTTAAAGGAGACTAGTGTCGTGGGCAAACTATTCTTTGTATAATTTTTATTTTTAATTAAATAATGAGTGTCTAACCCCAATATGTATAGTTGGAAAAGCTATAAAAATATAAAATGCAGAACTGAACAAACACACAAACTTAAGAACGTGAATATAAAAAATCTTGGCCAACAAAAACTTTAAAGGTGAATAAATCACTGTGTTTTTACAAGATAAATGTGTGCATTTGCTTCTCTAACATTTATTCCCAAAGAAGCCCTTAAAGATCAAAGTACTTAATTTTACTTATTTATGTGGAGTGCAAAAAAATATACTTGATCGGTTTTTAAAGTGCGGTATTTAAAATTTTAAAAACCAATTTGATGTAGTGGTTAAGGCATCAGGTTAGAAACCTGGAGATCTTGAGTTCTAGTCCTGCCTTGGACACAAAGCCAGCTGGATGATTTTGGGTGAATCTCATCCCTAGGAATTAAGGAAATTGCAAATGCCATGAAAACTGCAGTGACTTCTATGAACATTAGGTGTCAGTAGAGTAATTTAGATAATCTAATTCCCATCATGCTGTAGTTTTCATGGCTTCTGCAGAGGAATATATGGAATACAGACTGGCTTTCTTGCAGGGCGACTGGATGGAAAGGATAACAACTGTAACCCTTTTACGATATCCTTTCCTAATGCTTCTTTCATTTATTGTCAACTATCATAAAACTGCCATTTATCAAAATTTATTATTAGTATTATTAGTATTATTAGTATTATTAGTATTAGTATTATTAGTATTTGTTGTTGTTCTCAGGGATATGTTAAACAGAAAGGGCACAGCACAAAGAAAGGGACTAAGAAACAATCATGAATGAAGGCAAATATACATGTCCCAGAATAAATATAAGGAAAATATACAGGTCTCCCATTTCCTTCTGTTTAACATATCCCTGAGAATCCAGTAAAGGAGGTGGGAAAAACTTCTAATGTGAATTTACCAGATTCCCTGCAAGGTTTGCCCTTGTGACTATATAAGGCAGATGGGGAGGAAGCTAACCACCAGACTACAAGAACATAAGCAAGTAGTTAGACAAGATGATCAGAACTCATAGGTAGCCTCACATTGCAACAAAAGACACACATTCAATTTTGCAGCTACTAAGATTGTTGGCAGAGCAGGGAGAAAAATACCCAGGGAAATGATTGAAGCCTAGGATATAGGCCCCTTGTCAATCAACAGGACTGCTGATTTACCACCACCTTACCCTATAGTTAGGAACTGAAGACCTAGCAGCACAAAGAAACAACAACCAAAAACTTGCTGGTCGTCAAAACTCCAATTAACATTAAAAGCCACACACAACCAGGCACTACATAAATACTATGGCCACAGAACAGCTCAGTGTACACATAAAGAGAGAAGTTCCCTAAGGATGGATTCTAGTATGAGTCTGAAAGCTCAGAAGGCTAAATCTTTGATACCAGTGACTGATTCAGATTGGATCCTGAAACAATCTCTCCCCCATGAATACCAATCGGAACTAGCCAAAAAGGAAGATAGCCACTAAAATAGTATCCTCAATTCCCAAACTTCATTATTGGTACAAAAAGGATACTGTGATTGATAACATCAAAAGCCACTGAGAGATCAAAGAGCAATACTCCCACCCCAGTTCTACTTCAAGTCATCAACAAGCACCCCCAAGGCTGTCTCCATGTTGAACCCTAGCTGAAACCTGACTTAAACCTGTCTAGATTAAAGTTTCTCAACCTTAGCTAGTTTAAGATGGGCGGACTTCAACTAGACCAGCATTTCTCAACCTTGGACATTTAAGAAGGGTGGACTTCAACTCTCTGGAATTCCCTAGCCAGCTCTGCAGGCTGTGGAATTCTGGAATTCTGGGAGTTGAAGTCCACCCAATTTAAATATTGAAGGTTGAGAAGTGCTGGTCTAATTAATAGGTTCCCTCCAGCATTCAGGCAGTCCAACCAGTTTTTCACATATTGGCTCAAATGAAGTTCCCAAGGCCTTGGTTACAGGTTTGCATTATCTGCGAAAGGGTCATTTACTAGTAGCTGTGGCAAGGGTGTGTGCAGTAGGAATAAAAGTAGGGCATTTGCACATGCACCATTTTGCTGGTCTATTCCCAGGAAGCATTTGCAGAAGGCAGGATGGGAAATGGAGTATAGGCAGTCCTCAACTTAAAAACATTTGTTAAGCAATCGTTCAAAGCTACAATAGCACTGGAAAAAAGTGACTTATGACTGGTCCCTGAAGTTACAACCATCACAACATCTCCATAGGATCAAAATTAGAATGCTTGGCAACTGGCATGTATTTACAATGGTTGCAGCAACCTGAGGTCATGTGATAACCATTTGAGACCTTCTCAGCTGCCTTCCAACAAGCAAAGTCAATTGGGGGAAGCTGGTTTCGCTTAATAACCAGGAGATTGATTTAACAACTGCAGCAGTGGTGAAATTCAATTCTCCCCCCCCCCCCTCACTGGTTCTGTGGCCGTGGTTTGGTGGGCATAGCAAGGGAAGGATACTGCAAAATCTCCATTCCCACCCCACTCCAGGGGAAGGATTTTGCAAAATCCCCATTCCCAACCCACTCTGGGTACAGCCAGAGGTGGTATTTGCCGGTTCTCCAAACTACTCAAAATATCCTCTACAGGTTCTCCAGAAACTGTCAGAAGCTGCTGAATTTCACCTCTGAACTGCAGTGAAGAACTGTGGCAATAGGTTGAAAAATTGGGTGTGACTCACTTAACAACACCTTGCTTGGCAACAGGAATTCTGTTCAAGAACTGCCTATATCCATAAGCCTTGAAAAGCAATTTTCAGATCAGAACTTTGAGCAGCAGCCAATATGAAAAGGAATTGGCTATGAAAGTCTGGCCCAAGACCAGGAGCATTGCTGGAAACAAACAATTGGAAAAATGGAAAGTGGAAAATAATGATTTCTTCCTCCCCACCCTAAAATTTTACATATTATTTTGAAACAAACCATTCACCTGGAAGTGTCCAATATCCTGTATCCACCCAAGCAAAAGACTAGGGTTCTTTTGTCTAAAGAGTTTAATTTGTTTTAAATGTAAGGATTGTATTAGATTTACTACCGTGCTTCCCCGAAAATAAGACAGAATCTTATTTTCTTTTGACCTCCAAAATAAGCACTTGGCCTTATTTTCATGAAAATCTTATTATTTTTGAGGTGCAGGAGGCGGCAAGCATGGTCACCTCATGGCTGCTGCTGTGTTGCAATATTTTCAGGGAGGGCTTATTTTGGGGGAGGGCTTATTTTAGCACATGCGCTCAAAAGCCCGTTTGGGGTTATTATCTAGGGAGGTCTTATTTTGGGGGGAAACAGGGTAGAAATATGATCCTGAAAGGATTTGAGTGGGTGGGTGTCTGATTTGTCTTTGTACTGGGAGGGGGGATAATCTCAATTTAGTTCATTTTTCTCCAAATCCCAGCAATTGGATTTATATTCTGCCAATGATTCTAGAGAAATACTGTACCTCAATTAAATCTTCCTCTGTCAGTAAGATCTTATTGAAAATAGCTTTCAGTTTCTAAATATGATTGACAGCACCAGAATGTCTGTACAACACAAGGGTACAACATATTTTAATTATAATAATAATAATAATAAATAATAAATTTAATTTATAGACCGCTCCCTCTCCCCGGGGGGACTCGGAGCGGTGCACAGGGAAGTTAAAAATACAATAAATATACATAAATACTTAAAAAACAAATTAAACAATTATCCCTGCGCTAAAATTCCCAATTTAAATTTACTAAAATCCCATGATAAAAAAGACTACCCTAGGCCGGCCAAGCAGAAAAGGTGTGTTTTTAATTTTAGACAGAAGGAGCGGAGGTCCGTGGTTGTTCTAATGTCGGGGGGAAGGTCGTTCCAGAGGGCTGGGCCCGCCACAGAGAAAGCCCTTCCCCTGGGCGTTGCCCGCTGACAGAGTCTAGTGGACGGCACCCGGAGAAGTCCCTCTCTGTGGGAGCGAATCGGCCGTGAGGATGAATTATGACATGTTTAAGCCATATCTATCTCCTAAATTTTACAATATTATAATTAATGTGGTAAGGCCACACTTAGAATACTGCATCCAATTTTGGTCGCCACAAAAGGATATCAACAAAGATGATTAGGGGGCTGGAGGCTAAAACATATGAAGAACGGTTGATGGAATTGGGTACGTCCAGTTTCATGAAAAAAAGGACTAGAGGAGACATGATAGCAGTGTTCCAATATCTCAGGGGTTGCCACAAAGAAGAAGGAGTCAAACTATTCTCCAAAGCACCTGAGGGTACAACAAGAAGCAATGGGTGGAAACTAATCAAGGAGAGAAGCAACCTAGAACTGAGGAGAAATTTCCTGACAGTTTAGAACAATTAATCAGTGGAACAACCTGCCTCCACCCATTGTGAATGGTCCCAACACTGGACGTTTTAAAGAAGAGACTGGACAACCATTCTATTCTAAATTATATATTAATTTCCCTTCTTTCCTTGACAAACCAGCCCCTTGCATTATCATGCTTATTTGTCAGCAAGAAGCATTTTATATGTATTTGTTGCTTTGCTTAAATACCGTATTTTTCGAAGTATAAGATGCATCTTTTTCCCTCAAAAAAGAGGGTGAAAATCTGGGTGTGTCATACACTAAATACAGCATTTTTGCTGTGTTTTTGCTCCCCAAACCCCACCCTTTCACCAAAATGGCCATGCATAACTTTTAGGAAGCTTCCAGAGTGCTGGAAATGGGCCATTTTTGGCTCAATTCTGTCCCCACTGTTATGTACTGACACCCATTTGAATTCCCCGGCAACAGCCAGTCGCGTCTGATTGGCCAGGACGCGACTGGCTGCAGCCGAAGCGGGAGACGCGCGGATTGGCCGGCTCAATGACAGCTCCATATAAAAGGAGCTGTCAGAGAGAAGGCGCGCGCTTTTTGTTGTTACTACTTACTGTTGCTGTTCTGTTGAACGATTGTTAATAAAAGCCGTTGGATCAACCGGGTCTGGACCCTCCCTCAATTCACAACACTGGCGACGAGGACTGGGGCCCGGCATCGATCCTCCTAACCAGACCTCTTCACCCTACGGATCGAAGAGAAATAGCGTTTTCACAGGCAAAGCCTATTTTGCCTCACGATCATGGCCACCCTGCCTCCCTTTGCAACCTACGACCCGTCGGCGGAGTCCTGGGAGGCCTTCCTGGCGCGTTTCGATTGCTTTCTCCTCACCGACGTGTCCGGGGACATCACCCCCGCGAGGCGCCTGGGTCTATTCCTTGGCTGCGGCGGCCGGAAAGTGTTTGCGGTCGCGCGGAACATAGCCGCCCCGGCCGCGGTTCAAGACCTGGAATGGGGCGTACTGCAGGCCCGCCTCAAGGCCCATTTTGCCCCGGCGCCCTCTAAAATTTCGCGCCGCTGCGCCTACAGGCAATGCCGCCAACTACCAACGCAGTCGGTGACTGACTTTTTGCAGGCCTTGCGCGCGGCTGCCCTCCTCTGCGAATTCCCTGGCCCGTTCCTTGACGAGTCCCTGCTTGAGCAGTTCGTGGCGGGGCTCCGGGACATCAAGCTCCGCCGCCGGCTCCTGGCTCGCTCGGACATTACCTTGGAGCAAGCCATCGAGGACGCCAGGGCCGCGGAGCTGGCTGATGCCACATCCGACCTCTTCCTGGGCCAGCCAGCGCAGCAGCTGCCTTCCCCGAGGGCCTGCCTCGTGGACGAACTGGCTCCACTCGACCCCCTGGATGACGGCTCGGCCTACGACAGCGTGGCCCGCCTGCAGGCCTCCGGCCGCGGCACCGCCAGGCCGGGCACCTCTCGCAAAGGGGCCGCCTGTGCCGGATGCGGCGGTGCCCACGCGAGGAGCGTGTGCCCCTATAAGGATACGATCTGCCGCCGGTGCGACAGACGGGGCCACATCGCCCGCGCGTGCCGCGCTGTTCTGTCCCACCAAGCGGACCAGGCCCCCCGCCGACCCGCGGAGGCGACTCCGCCGCCCGCTCCGGCCTACGGAAGACGACCCCCGAACCGACGCCCGGCTCCGGAGGCGGCCTGCTACGCCACGTCTGACTTCAGGGACACCATCCCCATCGCAGCCGATGACCGTAGGCGAATCTCCACCTCCCTGACCCTTGAAGGAAGCCCCTTGTCTATGGAGGTTGACTCGGGATCGTCCCGGTCCCTCATCTCGTGGGGGCAACTGAGGGCTTTGTGCCCCAACCTGTCACCCGGGGACTTGTCCAGCCCAGACGCCATGCTCCGGGACTATCAGGGCAACCCCATCGCTGTCATGGGCCTGCACCGGGTCCGCGTGGCGTACGGACGTTTCTCCGGGGCCCTCCCCATTCTGGTTGTTGAACGCCCCCTTCCCGCACTCATAGGGCTCGACTGGTTTGACGCCCTGGGCCTCTCTATCCAGCGAGTCCATCGGGTGCCCGCCCCCTCGGCCGTGGAGGCGGTCCTGGCCGAGTTCAAGGACATTTTTGACGGCTCGCTGGGCGCCTATCGGGGCACCCCAGTCTCCCTCAATCTCGACCCCCAGGTTGCCCCAATTCGGCTCAAGGCCCGCAGGCTGCCGTTCGCTTTGAAGCCGCGAGTTGACGCGGAGCTGGATCGTCTCGTGGCGCAGGGCGTATTGGAGCCCGTTGACCAGGCGAAATGGGAGACCCCCATTGTGGTCCCCATCAAGCCCGACGGGTCCATACGCATCTGCGCCGACTATAAGTCGACGATCAACCACGGGCTTCAGGCGAACCCATATCCGGTTCCCGTGGTGCAGCACCTGCTCCATTCTTTGGGGCAGGGGCGCATCTTCGCGAAACTGGATATGGCTCAGGCCTACCAGCAGCTGCCGGTGGATGACGATGCGGCTGACGCCCAGACCATCGTCACTCACCGAGGAGCTTTTGCTGCCGACGCCTCCAATTCGGCGTATCCGTTGCCCCGGGGATCTTCCAGAGCCTCATGGAGCGGTTGCTCCACGGGCTCCCGGGCGTCGTGCCGTACTTCGACGACGTCTTGATAGCTGCGGCCAGCCTGTCAGACCTCGCCGAGGTACTCCGGAAGGTCCTCCACATTTTTAGGGGCGCGGGCCTTAAATTAAAGCTCAGCAAATGCAGGTTTGCTGTGCCGAGGGTGGAGTTCCTGGGTTTCGTTGTTGATGCCCAGGGCATCCACCCCTCTCCTGCCAAGGTCGAGGCCATCCGCAAGGCCCCAGTGCCGAGCTCCAAGACGGAGCTGCAGGCATTCCTCGGCTTGGTCAATTTCTATGCCCCTTTCATTCCTCACAAGGCGTCGCTAGCCGAGCCGCTGCATCGATTGCTCGATCGCTCGGTGGCTTGGGTCTGGGGCAGCCGCGAGGCGCATGCGTTCGCGGCTGTCAAAGAGCTGCTGACGTCAAGGGCCGTGCTAGTGCAATATTCTGCAAGCCAGCCCCTGACGCTGGCGGCGGACGCCTCCCCTTTCGGACTGGGGGCGGTCCTGAGCCATGTCCTGCCCGATGGCTCGGAGGCCCCCATCGCCTTTTACTCCCGGACGCTGACTCCAGCGGAGCGGAACTACAGCCAGATCGATAAGGAGGCTCTGGCTGTGGTCTCCAGGATTAAAAGGTTCCACGAGTACCTGTACGGCCGCTCATTCACCGTGTTCACGGACCACAAGCCGCTCCTTGGGCTTCTGGCCGGTGACCGGCCCACCCCCCCCATCCTCTCGCCCAGGATGACACGGTGGACGGAGTTCCTGGCCGCGTACGAGTACGCGCTGCTCTACCGTCCGGGCAAGCACCTGGGGCACGCTGACGCCCTCAGTCGCTGCCCCCTTCCTCAGGCGGACCAGGAGCCGGTGCCGGCCCTCTCCGTCCTGTCGGTGGCCTACGCCGGGCTTCCCCTCACGTCTTCGGACGTGGCGGCCCGGACCAGATCCGACCCCGTCCTTTCCCGGGTCTCCACATGGGTCCTGCGGGGGTGGCCTTCGGCCGCCGTGGCCGCCGAGTTCAGGCCTTTCAAGGCCCGCCAGCTGGAGCTGTCGCTCCACAGCGGGTGCTTGCTCTGGGGGGACCGTGTCATCCTTCCACAGCCCCTGCGCCGTCAGGTACTCGAGGCCCTCCATGCCAACCACCCAGGCATAGCTCGCATGAAGGCCCTTGCCCGGAGCTATGTCTGGTGGCTGCGCATGGACGAGGAGGTGGCCGCTTTCGTTGGCACCTGCCACGCGTGCCAATCCGCCCGACCAGCCCCCCCGCGGCACCTTTCCGCTCCTGGGATGCCCCCAAGTCTCCGTGGGCTCGCATCCACATCGACTTCGCCGGCCCCTTCCACGGCCGGACATTCCTGGTGGTGGTGGACGCTTACTCCCGCTGGGCGGAGGTCGTTCTCATGACCTCCACCACAGCCGAGAGTACCGTGCGTGCGCTCCGGCGCCTCTTTTCCACGCACGGGTTGCCGGACACCCTGGTCTCCGACAACGGCCCGCAATTCCACTCCTCCACCTTCCAGGAATTCCTGGCCTCCCTGGGGATCCGTCACGCGCCTACCGCCCCCTACCACCCTGCCGCCAATGGCCGGGCGGAACGGGCCGTTCGCTCGGCCAAGGAGGCCCTCGGCAGGATGGCCGGGGGGGACTGGCAGGCAAGGGTAGATGCTTACCTGCTAGGTCAGCATTCTACGCCTTGCCCGGCGTCAGGGAAAAGCCCCGCGGAGCTGCTGATGGGCCGCCGCCTGAGAACCGAGTTGGACCGACTGCACCCCCTCTACAACGAGGTGCAGCCGTGCAACCTGGGGGTCCCCCCTCCCCGCCTTTTCACCACGGGCGAGGAAGTGTACGCCCGGAACTTTGCGGGAGACCCCCGATGGGTCCCTGCCACCATTGACGCACTAACCGGGCCGTGCTCTTATAGGGTTCGGAGGCCCGACGGATCCGAGTGGCGGCGCCATGTGGACCAACTAAGGCGCCGCCACCCAGCGCCAGACGACCCGAACCCTCGACCGACATCCGCGGATCAAGCGACCGACATCCCGCTCGTCGACCTGGACCAGCCGGCCGAGCCCGGGGCCGCAGCGGGCACCAACTCCAACGCAGGACCGTCCCCGGGGCTGACGACGCTAGAACAGCCCTGCCTGGGGGGGCCCTGGGACGCCTCCTACCAACATCAGACAGCTCGGCCCCCTGCTCGCAAAGAATCTATAGGCCTACCAGGCCCGGCCTACTCCTCCCCACCGCGCCGGGGGCTTGACTGTGTACTCAAACCGATCGCCACGCCCCCTCGCCCCGTCCTACCTTTTTCGGAGGCTTCCGGCTATTCGCTAGGCCGCTATGACGTTGTCCGGGACTACACCCCCGCTCGGACACGTCCTCCTCCTCCGCCTCCCGAAGCCGATCTGAGGCGCTCTGGGCGGAGTCGACGCAGCCCCGCCTACCTCAGCGAGTACGTATGCTAATGGGCCCGCATGCGTACTCGCTGGGGGGAAAGGAGTGTTATGTACTGACACCCGTTTGAATTCCCCGGCAACAGCCAGTCGCGTCTGATTGGCCAGGACGCGACTGGCTGCAGCCGAAGCGGGAGACGCGCGGATTGGCCGGCTCAATGACAGCTCCATATAAAAGGAGCTGTCAGAGAGAAGGCGCGCACTTTTTGTTGTTACTACTTACTGTTGCTGTTCTGTTGAACGATTGTTAATAAAAGCCGTTGGATCAACCGGGTCTGGACCCTCCCTCAATTCACAACACCCACCCCCACCTCCCAGGAGCACTCTACAAGCCTCCTAAAGGCTAGTCATGCCCTTTAAAAAAAGGCCCTGTTTTTGTGAAAAAGAGGCCATTTTTGGGAGGTCTGCAGAATGCAAAACCTTTTTTAAAAAATTTGTCTCTTCAAAATCTTGGTGCATCTTATACTCCGAAAAATACAGTATATATAGTATCCTGCCTTCTAACCACACTTTTTCCTCTAGCTATTAGTACATTGTGGCCTTTGATTCTTATCCTTAGCCCATGAACAAGAGGATACCGAACACTGAACTTTGGTGGGAAATGTTCTTTAGGAGAACAGGTTCAACTCTCCATTGATTCGAATTTCTAAAAGCAAGGATTTTTTATCAGAGAAAATTTTCAGATAGTCTATTTAAACATTAATAACCATCTCCCTCAAATATGTGTTTTAATGAGCAAGATAAGGATATGCTTAAGCAATCTATTTAGATTAATGAGATTTCAAAGTAAAATATCACACTACTGTGAATCAAACCACTATGGATCAAAAGACAATTATTAGTTTATTTTCGGTCAGATAACATCCTGATGTTTGAGAAGTGTGATTTTAGAGATATTTGATTTATTTTTATTGCCTATTATTTTGAGCCTTCATTGGGGGGGGGGGGTGTTTACATATTTTTTAAAACATGAAATGTTTAAATTTGCTGGGCGGCCAACCAAGAGTTAAAAACCAAATCATTCTAATCCTTTTCAATCACGATGTCAGTCGTGTGAAAATTCATACCCATATTGGGATTGTAGACTCGTATGTTTGGACTAAATCCAGTTTTCAGCACTTGCCAAAATTAGTTTTGCTGGCTTACGTTCCCAGTATTACTCTGGACACATCCCAGAAACCAGCTGGCTATAGTTTCTTCTCAGTGCAAACTGCCAGAACCATGTCAAACTGTTCTTAATTGTTTTTTACATATACAATAAGCAGATGGTGTCCAGATACAAGGAAGATATAACCATTTGATATACTGCCTGCAAAAAACCCCTAGTATACACACATGCACACACCCATGTACAGTAAATGCAAAGTTATTTTTCTGCATGAACTTGCTCCATTACACGTAGAAGGGATGTGTGCCATGGTTGCGTGTCGCTACAGTGCTGTGAGATAGCCAACTGTCTTGAAAAATTGGGTTGATTAATGCTGCATGCTCCAGAGAAAGGGGTAAGCGTGATCATTTTGCAATGCTTTCTGCTGAGCTATATAGAGCAGGATAACTTCCCATTGGTGTAAACTTCCGCCTGCCTCCAGAAACTAAGATGCCCGGTGTCCTAGCTTCTTTCTTCTTGCCATTTTTTCTTGCGAATGTAGGGAAGGTTTGTCTGCTTTTGTTAGGAAAAATGAAGATTAGGGCTGTGAACAAGGACTGACTGATTGCTTTTCTTTGAATTGCTCTTCCATTGGCTTGCTAGAGGAATTGCGGGCCACCGGAGGGAGTGCTGGAGTGTGTGGAGGCAAAGGGGAGGGTTATTGCTGGACACAAAAGATGTGTATGTGTGTGTGTGTGTGTGTGTGTTAGAGAGAGTGAGAGAGAGAGAGAGAGAGAGAGAGAGAGAGAGCACCAGTACATATGTGGAAGTGCGTAAGTATTAACTCAGATTAATGCTGGTTTATTCCACTGTCTGTTTTAAAACCAAGCAGTTCAGGAACAGGGGTGGGTTCCTGCCACCATTACTACCAGTTCGCCTCCCCAAAAATTTTGTGCGTGTGCTCACTACACTCGTGCACAAACACGCACTCTGCGCGTGTGCACATTTACACTTAAAATGAACAAAAGGAACAAAAGTTACTTTTTTCAGTGAAGATTGTTCTGCGCAGAACAGAAAATCAAGACCCTGCTGCCGAGGATAGAACCAATATGGTCACGTTTCTGCCAGAGTTACTACCTATTCGGCTGAACCGTACCATACCGGTAGGAACCCACCTCTAGTTTGTGAGAAGCAAAGTCAATGGGGAAAGCCGGATTCACTTAATGACTAGGTTACTAATTTAATAACTTCAGTGATTCGCTTAACTGTGGCACATAGATTGTAAAATCTTATTTAACAACAGCTTTGCTTAGCAACAGAAATTTTAGGCTCCATTGTGCTCGTAAGTCAAGGACTATCTGTATGGGCCAAAAAACATCAGTTCACAGAGTCAACTAGGTTTGGAATATTGAGGAGTTGTGATAGATTCAGGATTTGCAGTTGTTGAAATCTCATAAACATTTTTCTTAAATTGTTTGAAAACCTTTGACAATAAGGGACATGAATGAATCCTCTTCATGAGGGTGAATAAGTAATATGGATAGTTAACACTGCTTATAACTTTGGCTGTGGTGTTGTTCAGAGGTGGGTCCTACCAGTTCGGCCCGGTTCGGCTCAGTTGGTAGTAACTTGGCTGCCCACGCATCCAAACCGGTTCTATAGTCAGTGGCACCATCTTCATTTTTGGTTCTGTGCATGCACAGAACAATCTCCATTACAGAAATGTTATTCCCCACCCTCTTTTCTAATGTTCTGCACATGCACAGACCTTTTTAGTTGTAAAAGCGAATGTGCACACACACAAAAATTTGTGCGCCGAATCAGCAATAACACCGGCAGCAACCCATCCCTGGTACCGTTTATGTTTTTTGGTGAAGGTTTCAGAGTTTTTCATGGGCAACTCTACAATTTAAGGCCTCATTCCAATTATCTGCAGGGTTTGCCAAGGGATTTGTTGTGGTTTTTTAAAACTCATTCTATCATTTGAGAAGCACTTTGTCCAGTACATAATTACGATGGCATGAGATATGGGCTGAATAAATACAAAGAAAACAATGGTTTCCTGCCGTGGTGAATGCCATTCAATATTTGTTGTAAACATTAATGTAACGTATCATTTGTCAAGATGTCCTTTTGTTCCAGAAGGAGGTTCTTGTTTTTTGCAGCATTTATACAAATTAAATTTGTAACAAGAATTGGCAGCATGTTTGCAATGGTGTAATATTTATTATTATATTATAATGTCATATTATATTATGGGACATGGTGGCTGAGTGGCTAAGATGTTGAGCTTGTCGATCAGAAAGGTCGTCAGTTTGGCGGTTCGAATCCCTAGCAGTGTGTAACGGAGTGAGCTTCTGTTACTTGTCCCAGCTTCTGCCAACTTAGCAGTTCGAAAGCATGTAAAAATCTAAGCAGAAAAATAGGGACCACCTTTGATGGGAAGGTAACAGTGCTCAGCATTTAGTCATGCCGGCTACATGACCACGGAGACTTCTTCAGAAAATGCTGGCTCTTCGGCTTTGAAACAAAGATGAACACCGCCCCCTAGAGTCGGGAATGACTAGTACATATGTGTGAAGGGAACCTTTACCTTTACCTAATATTTATATTTCATATGAATATTTTGTAAACAATAAATGTTCAAAGCTGGTAAAATTATTAGAGTGATATTACGGTACTTCCATTATTATTCAGCTATTCTATGGGTTAATTCTTTGGTAAAAGATTGATTGCACAGTAACATCATGTTGAGGTCGTTAGACCTTAATGCAATAAATAATCTTATCTCTCCATTCATGCCTCTTTTGTTTTGCTCTGTCAATACTAATTTATTTTCATTAGAATCTGATCTAAGCATGAAGTGTATTATTCCATTCTGTGCTGTGTACTATTGCTGATAAGCTGCTCATTCTCATCTTATTGCCTATTCAGATTTGTCCTTTTTTCCCCCTCCTGCTGATTATGGTTGTTGATTAAGTTTTGTTTGTGATCATGGAGTCAGAACTATTATGAGGGGTATAATGATGGTCTTGAACAAATTTTGCTAGGACAAAGGTAGGCAAATATTTGGGACCAGGGGCTAATGTTGAAAGATTATTGTGGATAGTGACGATATGGGTCATTCATGATGGAGGCTTATAATTACTCATAAAGTATCTGCCATGGTGAGCCCAGATAGCCATAGAACAAGGAAATAGATAATATGGCCTCCCATCACTCCTTCCAGCCTAGTTGAGTTTAGACTTAAATACCACTTTACAGTGCTTTACAGCAGGGGTCTCCAACCTTTGCAACTTTAAGTCTGAAGGACTTCAGCTCCCAGACTTCTCCAGCCAGCTTTGCTAGCTGGAGAACTCTGGGAGCTGAAGTCCTTCAGACTTAAAGTTGCAAAGGTTGGAGACCCCTGCTTTACAGAGTCAGCCTATTGCCCCTAACAATTTGGGTCCTCATTTTACCCACCTTGGAAGGATGGAAGGCTGAATCAACCTTGAGCCTGGTTAGATTTGAACTGCCAATTACAGGCAGCTGGCAGATAGCGGAAGTAGCCTGCAGTACTGCATTCTAACCACTGCGTCATGACGGCTCAAAATTTAATTTTACATTATTTTCTGACATGACTGAGCAGGTTTTCAACTGAAGAATAGGGTGCAGTACAGATCCTATAGGTGATCCTCTATTGTGTATCTGTTGTTATTGTTTAATTAAAAGAATGTATGGTATATAAATCCAGGTTGGGGCAGGAAGGTGGACAGAAGGCAATAGAAATGTATAAGGCCAGCAGCCTATCTCCTGGCATCGTATTACCTATCCTTATTACAGGATGTTGCATTAACTTTTTATGCCATATTTGTAGATTGCCTGCAAGTGGACAGTTCGTCAAAAATAACAAATGCACACTTGTTTTGGAGACTGATGATGGTTAGTCTCATTTAGTTCTTTAGTTTCATGCCTATCTTCTCTATATTTATTATCAACTGTAAAACATGGACCAGTAATTGTCTGCGTTTCCATGCTACTACACAGTTTTTTCTGCGGTGAGTGAACATTTCATTTTAAGAGAACTTCTAGTCCATCAACAAGTTCCAGGTTAGTGGCAGAAACATGCTTTTGGTCATTTATGAAGCATCTTAAATGGTTTCTTCATAATTTCTCCCAGGCATCTATCCTCTTAATGACAGTGTATAAATAATTTAATTAGCACTTTGAGAGAAGAATGTGTATTCATGACAAACATATATAGCAATTAGAAGGATTATAAAGGTAGCACTGTCCTAGTAGCAAATATGTTGCGTGTCTTGCTAACTGCTTTGTGGGTTGCCAGGTATCAAGCAGTGACAATCTCATAACATATCTTTTTACTCTTTACAATAAAAAATTAGTCTTCAACTAAACACTTTTCTCTTCATGCAAAGTGGGATATTGTGGACCTAAGAAACTAACAAATAAACAAATTCAGTTAATAGAGAAAAGAAGGACTAGGGGTGACATGATAGCAGTATTCCACTATTTGAGGGGCTGCCACAAAGAGGAGGGGGTCAACTTATTTTCCAAAGCATCAGAGTGCAGGACAAGAAACAACGGATGGAAACTAATCAAGGAGAGAAGCAAACTGGAATTAAGGAGAAACTTCCTAACAGTGAGGACAATTAACCAGTGGAACAGCTTCCCTTCAGAAGTTATAGGTGCTTCATCACTGGAGGTTTTAAAGAAAAGACTGGACAGCCACCTGTCTGAAATGGTATAGGGTCTCCTGCTTGAACAGGGGGTTGGACTAGAAGACCTCCAAGGCTCCTTCCAGCTCTATTCTGATTGAAATTCTGATTAGCCGCCATTATAATGAAGAAGTTTATAGATAGCATGAACAGTCTGCAGGAAGAACTTTCAAAGAGGGACAAAAAAAAGAAGTTTTGTCTACATTTGGCAAATAGCTTTGAATCATGGCTCTACAAGAAAACGATTCATATAATCTGAATTAGTTTTCAGTGACAAATTCATATTACACTAGGCCCGTGATGGCAAACCTATGACACGTTGCCCCAGCCCACCTCCACCACACATGCACGCGCACCTCCTGCCAGCCAGCTGGTCTTTGGGTCTTTATGGGTGCGGGCACGCGCACCAGTGGTGGGTTTCTGCAGGCTCGCACCTACTCGCGAGAGCCGGTTGGTGAAATTTAGAGAACCGGTGAGAGGGGGGTCCACTGGCATACCTGGAAGTAAATCTGGCCCGCCGCTGCCAGTGACCCAACGGGAAGGAAAGGAAAGGAAAGGAAAGGAAGGAAGGAAGGAAGGAAGGAAGGAAGGAAGGAAGGAAGGAAGGAAGAAAGAAAGAAAGAAAGAAAGAAAGAATTTATCATCACAATTGAGTCCAAAATTTTGATTGCTAAGCAAGAGCGTTGTTAAATGAGTTTCACCACATTTTAAAAGGTGGCCACTCCCACCCTGTCACATGACTGCCAAGCCACGCCCACAAAATAGGCCACACCTACAGAGCAGGTTCTAAAATTTTGAAACCCACCACTGACGTGCACGTGCGACAACTTTCAGCACACAACAAAAGGTTAGCCATCATTGCCCTTGGCCATAAGGCATCTTGCTTATTTTGAGTTTAGAATACTGTGCAAATCCAAGTGTTGTGGTTTCTAAGTTGTGTTTTTTGTTTTAATATGTGTATGGACCTAGACACTTTTGATTAAAAAACCCCAACGATTTAATGCAATCTATAAGCCAACTGTTGAATACGCAATTTAAATTTGTCAATGCTGATATGGATCTTTCAGGAGACCTTATAATGTGGGATAGACTTGATTTCAATAGTATTTACAATGTAGTGTGTAGCTCATGCATTCACAGATCAGTTGTTATGGAACCTTCTATTACTCATTGCATTCTTTTAAAATGTCACATCAATTGTTTAACTTTGTTTTGCTAATGGTTTCAAAGAACGAAAGGTCTTTAAAATACAAGATTGTATGTAACACATTTTTCCTCTTTGATGGAAACAACACTCTATCAGGATATTTCACTAAATATTTAGACTATGGGTTCCTTGTTGGCTGAGCCAAATATTTTACATTAGAAACTTTGTATAAAGTTTCATAGTTCAATTAAGCAAGAAGTTGTGGTTGTCAAAAGACTGTCCTGGCATAAGAAGCAGCTGAACAAGCTCTTGAGAACCAAGTTAAATAGGCTACGAATGGTAGGTTTTGTATGAAATGGTTTAAACAGTGGTGAAATTAATCTGGTTCCGACCGGTTCAGGCGAACCAGTAGCGCTAGTGGTGGGAGGCTCTGCCCACCTGCCTGGATGTCATCACATCCCGTTTTTTTTTTTTTTATTAGAAGATTTTATAAAGATTACAAACAGTTTCTCCCCCCCTCCCCCCAACCTCTTCCTCCCTCCCCCCTCCCCAGACTTCCCAGAACAAGCACAGGGTATAACTTTCACGAACATAAAACTAAAATACATACACATTATCCCTAATTCTCTAACTATAACTCAAAACATCATAGACATAAACTACTTAAAAAATATTTCATTCATATGCTATATAAACCTTCTTATTTGAATATTTTTTTTGCATATAATCGATCCATCTTCTCCATTCTAATATATATCTTTCATTTGAATGATCTTTAAGATACGATGAAATTTTTGCCATCTCAGCCAGGTGCACAACTTTGAAAGTCCATTCCTCTGTGGTAGGTGGATCTTGCTTCTTCCAATACTGTGCCACCAGCAACCTGGCAGCTGTTATCAAGTTCAAAATCAACTTAATTTCTATTGCTGTGCAATCCGTAACAATTCCCAACAGGAAGAACTGTGGTGTAAATTTAATTTTTTTCCTTAAGATATTTTGAATAATCCACCATATCTTAATCCAAAAAGCCTTAATTTTTTTACACGTCCACCATAATCACATCCCGTTTTTGACGCTCTGCACATGCGCTCACATTTGCGAACCGGTAGCGAAGGTAAGTTTATTTCACCCCTGGTTTTAATGCAAATATCTATTTATGATAATATACCATACTAAATACAGAATATACCTGTTTTCAATGCCTAGAATTAAAATCTAAAAGTTTCTTGACAACCGCCTGAACAAGTCTCTGCAGTTTTTGTAGCAAGGTTTATGAAAAGTATTTATTTATTTATTTTATTAGATTTCTAGACTGCCCCCTCTCCCGGGGGGGACTCGGGGTAGTTTGCCATTGCCTCCTTCCGAGGGCTGAGAGAAAGTGACTGGCCAAAGCTCAGTCTAGAACTCACAGTCTCCTGGCTTCTAGCCTGAAGCCTTAACCACTATATCAAATGGACTCTCAATTATTGTATCATCATCATCATTTTAGCCATTGTCTATCCACTGCAGGATGAAGGCCTCTTTTGCATGCTTCCAACCAATAAGATCCTGAGCTGCTTTCTTTTGCTAATTGGGCTGCCATACTTGCTGATGTCGTGGATCCATCTGGTTCTAGGTCTCTTTCATGGACGCTTTTTATCAAGTTGGATTCATGCTATGACTGCCTTGGTCTACCTGCCATCAGTTCTTCTTGCTATGTGAGACCAGCCCACTTCCATTTCAGTTATTTTACTCTCTTGATGATATTGTGTACTTTTGTTTGTTCTCTAATCCATATGCAGGTTTTTCCATTTTGTCTTGTAATGCTGATGTATCTTTGCACCACTCGTAGCTTTTGTATCTATTGTGCGGTTAGTATCCATCTTTCACCGGCATATGTTAAAGCAGGTAGCACACACTGATGGAAAACTTTTCAGGCATAGAGAGAGATTGTTCTTCCAGATTATACTTTGCTTGCCGAATGCCTGCCAATCACATTTAGTTTAGAGCCAAGGTGGCACAGTGGTAAGAATGCAGCAGTGCAGGCTACTTCTGCTGACTGCTGGCTGCCAGATGTTTGGCAGTTCAAATCTCACTGATTCAAGGTTGAGTCAGCTTTCCATCCTTCCAAGGTTGGTAAAATGAGGACCCAGATTGTTGGGGGCAATAGGCTGACTCTGTAAATGACTTAGAGATGGTTGTAAAGCACTGTGAAGCAGTATAACCAATTTTGTTGTATTTAAGTACAGTGACAATAAAGATTATACTTATATAAGTCTAAGTGCTATTGCTATTTAACACACTATTCAATTTCCTTTATTGTATCACCTTCCATTGAGATCCATTGGTCAAGGTATATGAAGTGGTCTGCCATGCCTAGTTCTTCTCCAGATATATACTTACTACGGCGTTTCCCCAAAAATAAGACAGGGTCTTATTTTCTTTTGACCCCTGAAATAAGCACTTGGGATTATTTTCGGGGAGGTCTTATTATTTTTGAGGTGCAGGAGGTGGTGAGAGCATGGTCACTTCATGGCTGCTGCTGCGTTGGAATATTTTCAGGGCAGGGCTTATTTTCAGGGGAGGGTTTATTTTAATGCATGCGCTCAAAAGCCCAATTGGACTTATTATCCGGGGAGGTGTTATTTTCAGGGAAACAGGGTAGAAAATGAATTCCACTAAGAAGATATCCTGGCATTTGGCCATGTAAGATATGAAGTGGCAATTTAAAATCCCCATGCATGGGATGTTTGTGTTTGTGTCCGCTTATGCATCTGAATTTTATACAGTTTTGAGTTCTAAGAAAAGTGTGTGTGTGTGTGTGTGTGTAGATGAGTATTTTGGGTAGATATAATTGTAGAATAGAATTAGAATAGAATTCTTTTTTGGTCAAGTGTGATTGGACACACAAGGAATTTGTCTCTGGTGCAGAAGCTCTCATTGTACATAAAAGCTAAAGTGATAAATCATGATCATAATCATCATAAAAATACATTCATCATAAATAATAAGACATAATACTTAGTGATAGAATCAACGTAAATTGTACTAGGAAACTAAATAAAACAATATAAATCGTAAAGATGCAAGTAACAAAGTTATAGTCATAAGTAGAAAAGGAGATAGGTAACAGGAAAGAAGAAAATAATACTATTAATACAGACTTACAAAATAGTTTGACAGTGTTGTGGGAATTAATTGTTTAGCAGAGTTATGACTTGAGGAGGGGAGGGAAACTGTCCTTGTGTCTAGATGTTCTGGTGTGCAGTGTCCTATACCATCAATTTGAGGGTTGAAGTTGAAACAATTTATGTCCAAGGTGTCAGAGGTCTGTAGATATTTTCACAGCCCTCTTTTTGACTAGTGCAGTATACAGGTCTTCAATTGCAACCTAATATGGCAGTTTAAACTCACATCTTCCCTTACCTCTGCTCAGGGTAATACTTGGCAAGTTCATTTCATTTTATGCATCTTGCAACTGGTAATTTTGCATGATAACATAACCTGAATCAGGCCCCTTCCATGTGAAATGGAGGAAGTCTAAGCTCCCAAGACAGCGAAAACACCAACCGTCTCATGTATGAAAGCTTTGTTTGTGTCTATTGAAGGAGAACGAATTGTTTTCAGACAAAGTAGGGGCAAGGGGAAAAAAGGAACTTCCTCATATATCCAGATCCGTATGCTTTCAAAGAGTAAATAAACTCCAGATCTGTAACAGAATAAAATACATTCGTCCTGTTTGTGGATTGAATTACTTATTTCCAAGCCCCGCTTGTCGTGTCCTGCTAACTGAAAGCTGAAACCCAAAGCTGGGTTGAAATGAACATGTGCTTTACAATTAAGAATCTACCTCTATCGCTTTAGATTGTTGAGCAAATTCTTTTCAGGTAACCTCTCCTCTCGCCCCAGGTACATTCATTTAAAACAATCACTCTGACATCAATTTCATGATCTGACATAATTGCCACCTTGGCAACAACTTGTTCAGATGTGTGAATTGAGACCTTTCCTCCAGTTGGGTGTAGCTATTAGCATTAAATAAAAGTCAAATTACAGAATGTAAAGATTTAAAGGCCGCCTTAGAAACCCAGGAGAAGGTTGAAAAAGAGGAAGTGTAAAAAGAAACTGTGGACCAAAGAGCTTTCTACTTGCTGTTCTGCAAAAATATATTTAGGAGGTTTTGTAGGGGTAGAAAGTTAGAAGAGAATTCTTTTCTTAGAAGAATAAAATATTTTAGGAACTATTAAAAAAGGCAGAATATTATATTTTTCCTAAAGGAAAAACATGTTTCTAAAGACAGAAATTCAGCCCCAGCTCCCTGCCCCCAGCAGATAGTTGGGGCCCATTGAGAAGGGCTGGGACATTCTATCTACAAAACAAAAAACCTCCAGATCCAGGGTGATGGGATTAAGACAGGACCCTCCAGGACAGAATAGGATTAACCCATCTAGCGGCAGGGTTTATTGCATTGTAAAACTTCCTAAAGACATTACATCAGACCAGCCTCCATCCAAACTTGATTCAGACAAACATGACCCCACATGACCCCATGGGTGTCTGACAGTCACCAATAGAATAGATGCCCTTGACACAGGAACAGGAAGCTCAAGGGCAAGGTCCAAAAGAGGGTATAAATAACCCTCATTATCCACTCTGTGTGCTCAGCTGCATCAGGACCAGTGGTGGGTTTCAAATTTTTTAGAACCTACTCTGTAGGTGTGGCCTATTTTGTGGGCGTGGCTTGGCAGTCATGTGACGGGTGGGAGTGGCCACCTTTTAAAATGTGGTGAAACTCATTTAACAATGCTCTTGCTTAGCAACCAAAATTTTGGACTCAATTGTGATGATAAATTCATTCTTTCTTTCTTTCTTTCTTTCTCTCTCTCTCTCTCTCTCTCTCTCTCTCTCTCTCTCTCTCTCTCTCTCCCTCCCTCCCTTCCCTTTCCTTTCCTTTCCTTCCTGTTGGGTCACTGGCAGCGGCGGGCCAGATTTACTTAAAGGTACGCCGGTGGAACCCCCTCTCATCGGTTCTCTAAATTTCACCAACCGGCTCTCGCGAGTAGGTGCGAGCCTGCAGAAACCCACCACTGATCAGGACATGTGCTAAATGGTTCAGCTCCATTAAACCAGCTTTCCAAGCAGCCTCCATGTTTCCAGTGTCTTCCAATATCCATATGGATATTTCTTCCAACAGGAGAAATAGAAAAGGAGTGCCAGATCTGGATGCAAGTAGAGAGTAAAGCAGCAAAAATCCAAGTGGCAAGTGGAGAATTTTGGAGAGCTGTGAGGGGAAGCCAAGAAAGTGGCTGGCAGGCAGAGGAGAAAAGGGAAGAGAAGCTGAGAGAAGAAGATGAAGGCAGGGAAGTTCTGAAGATAGAAAGAAGAGGAAAAAAGCAGAAAGGACGGATAGAAAGGTGGTGTAGGCCTATAGCTGGTTTTAGCCACAGAAACCCAATTTTGTTGAAAAACCTTCATGTTGCTTTTAGGCCTCTCATTCTTGGCTCAGATCCTTGCCCTAAAACTCGTAGAAGGTCACACGATAGCCTTATCAAAGAACACGTACCATTTTGAACGAGGACAGCATGGGAAAAGGGTTACTCCACTCATCCTGTTGTAAACAGATTACTTAGAATGTGCTTCCTCCCCTCTTCCTATCGCAGATACATTAGCTAGAAAGTTTTGCATACTTGATTATCATCCTTATCAATTAGGGACAGAAGGGCGAGGGTTGTAATATTTTAGCAAAGAACCACTCTTCTGGCAGGGCCATCCACTACCAAGGGTGAGAATATTTTATTGCTTATTGCCGATCGCTTATGATTTAATCAGAGAACCCCCCCCCCCCCAACTACGCTAGTCCACAAAAGAAATAAATGGCAAAATCTATAATCTATCAATGCCTTTAATATGACTAATGAAAGCGACCAGTGGTGAAATTCAATTTGGGCATGGTGTGGCTTGGTGGCTGTGGCAGGGGAAGGATACTGGAAAATCTCCATTCTCACCTCATTCCAGGTAAATGACACTGCAAAATCTCATCACACTCTGAAGTCAACCAGAGGTAGCATTTGCCGGTTCTCCGAACTACTCAAAATTTCCGCTACCGGTTCTCCAGAACCTGTCAGAACCTGCAGGGTTTCACCCCCGAAAGCGACACAGAAATGTGTGCAAACATATTGCTTTTATTCTTTCATTTCTACACTCATTCAATTTATAAGATGCCCAATCACAAAACAATTCAAGGTGGCATACAGGTTTTCTTTTAAATTCAAACCATGTATCATCCTAAAAGAGAAGAACCAGTTATAAAAATGGAAGGATAGTGCAGCACCTCAGGGAAATTATCTAAACTTTAAATATCTGATTTGGGGACAAAGTCAAATTGCATCATGGCCCATTGGAAAAATCCTTTTTTAAAAGCTCTCCTGAAAGACAACATTGTCAGGACTGTGCAAACTTTGAGGAAATGTGGTTCTGAAGGGAATGGTGGCAGTAGTGTTGACCTAACCAGAGTATTGTCCCAAGTATGGATTTGACAAAGAAAGTTCAGACAAGTTTGAGATATGTCATAAAATCTGTTCCAGGCAATTTTGGTGGCATGCTAGCCACAACATAGCAAAAAGCAATCTCATTTGTTTAATAATGGTTAGCCGATATACAATAGGTACAAGTCTACTATTCAAAAAGGATTATAATTGATTCCACTTATTGTCGCTACACAACACAACCAACATTTCCATTTGTCTGACAAAATAGGACATTTCCATCTAAGATTCAAGATTCCATGTTTGCTTTTTCATTGAATCTGGCCAAATGGCAAACATATCATGCAAGCTGTGGAAAGATGGAAGGTTCTCTACAATGGTGATGGGGAGGATCAGCTGTCCTTAATAGCCTATCAAAAGCATTTTTCCACAACAACTTATAAATAAAATAGCTTTCCATATTTGTTTACCAATGTAATTGATTATAAATGTTTTCAGCACAGATTAAATGGTTGTACAATATTAATTGAGATGCTATTGAAACTGCACAAGACTGCAAAAGAGACTGTGAGATTTGTCTTTTTAAAACAGCAAAACGGAGCGAATGCTGAAAGAAAAAATGAAAGAGGAGGATTAACACATTTGCATGGTCTATGTAGCAATATCTAATATACATTAAGATGATAGTGCAATAACCTTGTCTCCATTTCCATTAATCAATCAATCAATCAATCAATCAATCAATCAATCAATCAATCAATCAATCAATCAATCACAGCACGAATGCACGCACTGGCCAGCTGAATTCAGCATTTTTTAAAGCCAATTTTCATCCTCCCCCAGGCTCCAGAGGCTTTAAAGGAGCCTGGGGAGGGCGAAAACAGTCTCCCCTCCCCCCTCCCCCAGAGGCCTTCCAGAGGCTTCAGAAGCTTCCGGAGCGCAAAAAACCAGCCCTACGGACAAACTGGAAGTGACTTCCTGTTTGCTTGTTAGGCCGTTTTGAGTCCTCTGGAGCCTTCAGGAACCTTAAGGAGGCTTCCCTGAAGGCTCTGGAGGACTAAAAATGGCCTGTAGTGCGCGCATGGGCACTGGGGGGTTCGCGCATTGTTCTATGGGTGCGACACGCTGGCGCACAACCCCCCCTTATGGCACGTGAGCCCAAAAAGGTTCGCCATCGCTGCTCTAGACTATCATGTAACAATATAATCATAAAAACAAAAGATATAAAAAATATAAAAATCCACACTAAATGCTTAATATAAAAATGAATATTTATTAATCAAATTCGTATAGCTACCCAGCTTCCCAAAAGTGACTCTGAGCAGCATGCAACAATCAAATGTAACAACAAATACAAAAGCAACAGTTGTAAAAATCCACATTAAAAGATAAATATTATAAAAATGAATATTTATTTAATCAAATTTGTATAAAAACACAAAAAGGTACTCTAGGCAGTGTGCAACAATTTGTACGATAACCATTTCCATTGATTCTATCTTTTACTGGTATAATTTGGCCAAAACCAATCTTGACATTTCCAAAGTACATGTTCTTTGGGCTGGAAAGTGACACTGATCTCTTGATCAAAAATGTGTGTTCCATAGGTGGTATTCAGTCAATTCAGTCTGGTTCACATGAACCGGTAGCGGAAATTTTGAGTAGTTCGAAGAACCAGCAAATACCACCCCTGGTTGGCCCCATCCTCCTGCCATTCCCTATCCTATATTCCCTTGTTCTTTTGCTCAGCTGATGTGCTTGGCAGAGCAGATTGCTGTGCTTCAGCTGAGCTAAACAACAGCTCAGCTCACCAGCGTTGACACCAAGGGCAGTCTTTGAGTGCTGCGCGTCCGCCAAGCACACACTCATAGAATTGGTAGGAAACGATTTGAAATCCCAACGCTGGTGTGTTCAAATTCATACAGTTCTGAAGTTCACAGGGTATAATAATAATAATAATAATAATAATAATAATAATAATAATAATAATAATAATAATAATAATAATAATAATAATAATAATAATAATAATAATTTAATTTCTAGACCGCTCCCTCTCCCCAAGGGGACTCGGAGCGGTGCACAGGGAAGTTAAAACAATAAATACACATGAAAATACAAACAATTAAATAAAAACAAATTAAACAGTAAACCCTGCGCTAAAATTCCCCAATACCAATTCACTAAAATCCTATAACCCTATAATACTATAGTAGAGAGGCTACCCTAGGCCGGCCAAGCAGAAAAAGTGCGTTTTCAATTTCAGACGGAAGGAACGGAGGTCCGTGGTTGTTCTAATATCGGGGGGGAGGTCGTTCCAGAGGGCAGGGCCCGCCACAGAGAGAGCCCTTCCCCTGGGCGTCGCCCGCTGACAAAGTCTAGTGGACGGCACCCGAGAAGTCCCTCTCTGTGGGAGCGAATCGGCCGTGAGGAAGTATGGGGCAGGAATAATGGGATCCTTGGTGTTTTCTTAGATTGGTTAGTTTTTTTGCAGATGTTTCATTACCAAGCTAGATAACATAATCAGAGCTAGTACTGATGATGGTACCTAGTTTGGTAATAAAACATATGCAAGAAAATTTTCAAATTCAGAGAGCACCAAGGACCCCACTGTTGAACCTGTTCTGCAAATATTCTCTTCCATAGATATGACAGGTTATCTTTGGGACATCACTACTTCTTAGCCTCATGTACTTTAGAATGATGAAAGTGTATCTGACAAAATGAGAGAAATAAAATATGACAGCCTGTAAAGGGCCGACACAATCATACCTTTTTCCAGAAAGTAAAAGCTCAAATCCTTCACTGATCTTCTCAAAAGGCAATACGTGAGATATTAATGCATCTGTATTAAATTTATGTTTCATATAATCCACCAAGCACACACTCATAGAATTGGTAGGAAATGATTTGAAATCCCAACGCTGGTGTGTTCAAATTCATACAGTTCTGAAGTTCACAGGGTATCATGGGATCCTTGGTGTTTTCTTAGATTGGTTAGTTTTTTTTGCAGATGTTTCATTACCAAGCTAGATAACATAATCAGAGCTAGTACTGATGATGGTACCTAGTTTGGTAATAAAACATATGCAAGAAAAATTTCAAATTCAGAGAGCACCAAGGACCCCACTGTTGAACCTGTTCTGCAAATATTCTCTTCCATAGATATGACAGGTTATCTTTGGGACATCACTACTTCTTAGCCTCATGTACTTTAGAATGATGAAAGTGTATCTGACAAAATGAGAGAAATAAAATGTGACAGCCTGTAAAGGGCCGACACAATCATACCTTTTTCCAGAAAGTAAAAGCTCAAATCCTTCACTGATCTTCTCAAAAGGCAATACGTGAGATATTAATGCATCTGTATTAAATTTATGTTTCATATAATCCAAAACAAGTTTAGGGAGAGCATCTTTTAATTTCCAACCTAGATTTTAAAATAAAACAAACAGGAATACTAATTGAGCTATTCATTTCTTGGCATAAAAGAACTGAAAATATATATATATATATTTTTGCAGGATCGCCAGCTATAGTGTACCTATAATACATTTGTCCTTCAAAATATTGAAATGATGCAATTGGAGAACATTAGGCTGGTACTGTAAGCATAATCTCCAATTATATCACGATACTTACAATGATAAATGCTGTTATACTAGAAAACGGGTTAGTGTTTATTATTCATTTTTCATTATAATGTCATTTCTTAAGAAAAATGTAGCTAATCTCACAAAGAAGAGAGAGTCAAGCTATTCTCCAAAGCACCCGAGAGCAGGATAAAAAGCAATGGATGGAAACAAGTCAAGGAGAGAAGCAACCTAGAACTAAGAAGAAATTTCCTGACAGAACAATTAACCAGTGGAACTACTTGCCTCCAGAAGTTGTGAATGCTCCAATACTGGACGTTTTAAAGAAGAGATTGGACAACCATTTGTCTGAAATGGTACAGGATTTCCTGCCTGAGTAGAGGGTTGGACTAGAAGACCTCCAAGGTCCCTTCCAACATTCTATTCTATTCTATTTCATTCTCCTTCATTCTATTCTATTCTATTCTATTCTATTCCATTCCATTCCATTTATAAGATGTTGAGTATCGTGATCAAAACAGCATTCCTAACCAAAGCTTCCTACTCTTAAATTCAGCAATGGAAAATGGAGACAATTCAGAGGCTGAAATGAAGCAGATAATATATATAGTTTTTTTGAAAAGTCAAGACAGCTTTATACAATTCTATACCAAGCTGGATCAATGTGAAACTATATACAGTATCTTACTTTGAAAATGAATCACATACTAGTTAGAAGTATCTTAAGTATCTAACATTAGCCAATGCCTACCTCCAATCAGGCAGCCTACTAGTTTCCTTCCTGTGAGCAGGAGAGCAGGGTCAAAAGAGAGCTGTGATTTTACAGGAGGTGCCCCCACCAGCACACAAATCCCATGGCCCAGGTGGGAAGATGCAAGGGCGCTGACCTATTTGAGAGACACACAAAAATAAGCTAAAGAATTCAAGTGAACAGACTGTTGTCTAAGTTTTCCATGGATAGTTTGTACATAGTCCTAGAGGTGTTGCTTACAGTCCATAGTCCTAGAAGTGTTGCTACATTCAAGAGTGGAACAGCAGAACCTTAGTGCATCTTAGTGCATCTGACTCAGCATTCGGAAACAAGATAGACAATAGCTTCATTCAGATAATGGGGTTTGGTTGTTTGGATGGGTTAGCTGTCTTCCTTGCTGGAACAAGGTACCTCTATCTCCTCACTTCGGTTCTGACCTTGTTTTCCCCAAAAAGCACAAGGCAGAGTCCTGGTCCCGACAAAACCCCTTTTATTAAACAAATGTGAATTCCTCTCATTCAGCATTCAGCAAGGCTTGGCAAACAGTCTTTCAAAGGAGTAATTATGACTACAGACCTTATCTAGCTTGGAAAGCTGCCATGTAAATATTTTCCAAATAAGGTGCTGTGCAAGGAAAGACTGGGCACAGAGTCTCTGACATTCATGGACAAATCTTCACAAATCTAACAACTGAACAAACAAATGGTTTCCTGCAAAAGCCCACTCCCCTTTCGATCCTCTTTTATAATCTATGAAGGGGCCAATCACTTCCACCTGTGACTTTACTCCCACGTCAACCCTGATTTCTGAGTTGTTCTTTTCTTTTGGCAGCTCTGTGCATGCGCATACTGAGAACAGGATCTAGCTGTTCCTCTGCCTCACTGCTGTCTAGCTCTGTAAGCACCTGATCACTGCCAAATGGCCTCGGCCCTCTCTCTGCCTCTGATGCAGAGCCCTTGTCCGAGCCTTCCCCAGCCTCCAGGACTGGCCTATGCTCCTCCCCAAACTCCTCATTGTCCGACTCTGTGGCCAGCTTGGCTGGATGCTGGCAGGCCAAAACAACTTCTGTCTTTTACCTAGTGTAAAAATATGCGTAGTCCTTGATTTACAACAGTTCATTTTGTGACTGTTCAAAGTTACAACAGCACTGAAAAAAGTGACTCGTGACTGCTTTTTTTGCAGCATCCCCTTGGTCACATGATCAAAAGTCAGATGCTTGGCAACTGACTCACATTTATGACAGTTGAAATGCCTCGGATTCATGTGATCCACTTTTGCGACCTTCTGACAAGCAAAGTCAATGGGGAAATCCAGATTCACTTAGCAACCATGTTACTAACTTAACAAATACAATGATTCACTTAACAACTGTGGCAAGAAAAGTAAAATGGGGCAAACTCATTTAACAAATGTTTCACTTAGCAACATGAATTTTGGGTTCACTTGTGGTAGTACCTTGAGGACTACTTGAATATACTTGTAATTGGAAGGCCAACCAATATGTCAGTTTGGTCATTTGTCCTCTGGATAACAGAAGAAGAGGAGGAGGAGAACGTGGTTATTGATAATCATATAATCCCAGATGTGACTCGCAGACAATACTACAAAGATACCAACGTATCCATGTGTTGGATATATATTTAATGCTCACATTTGTTCATAGAAAATGGAAAAAGATTCCCCCCAAAAATAGACTATGTCACCCCAAGACACTAGAATATTTTCTGTTTAAATCTTAATCCTAATATCTGAAGGTGTTTTCTGCTACAAAATGGAAATTTGAACCTAAAAGAATATTGCCAACACAAATTACATACTTCTGTGTCAATGCGTCCAATCACTTCAAATGTATAGTCCACACCAAGACCAGTCTTCTGCACAAGCACCTCGTGAATCGGCTTCTCAAAATCTCGGGGGCAGAAACACTCAGTGGCTCCTAATTCTTTGGCCTTCATAAATTTATCCTTGTTGATGTCAATCCCAATAATCCGGGATGCTCCAGCTGCTTTACAACCCATGATCACAGACAGACCAACACCTCCTAAGCCAAAGATGGCACAGGAAGAACCAGGCTCAACCTGAAAAATAATCACACAAAGAAGAATCTTGTGTTGGAAGACACCCAAACAAAACCAGGAGCTGGATGGATGAAGATGGCATGAGAACGAAGAAAACCTAGATTCTAGGCTTAGAACAAAAAGGCAAACATGGACACAACTCAGAATCACCTCAAACCACAAGATGGGTAGCATCTAAATTTAATAAATAAAATAACTAAAACTGAGCAGAATGCAATAACAGTAGTTTTAGTTTCAAGAAAAAAGAGCAATGGCACAAAATCAACCAATGGAATATAACAAGAAGGTTGGAATACATATGTAAGAAAAGGTATAACTTAGGACTGGAAAGAGTACAGAAAATATAATTTATTACATGATGTGTAATAAACTGGCAAGGATGTTTGACATTACTTCTCTCTGTCCAAACTAGCAGCATGATATCCTTGCAACACTTGTGTGTTTAGACCCATGATTGAGTTTCTATGTTACAATAAGCCATTGTTTGCCAGAGATTGACATCAAGTTAACCCATAGTTTACAAGCAGGAATGGGTTCCACCTGCTGCAATTTCCCATTCACGCGCATGCACAGTACTAAAAAAAAGCTTTTGCGCATGCGCAGAAGAAAAAAACAAGATGGTGGCGCCTATGACGCTGCTGAGAGAACCGGTTCAGGCCTGTGGCAGGCTAAGTTACTATCTACTCAGCCAAACCAGTTCGAACCGGTAGGAACCCACTTCTGTTTACAAGTTAACACCATATTTACAATGTAAATCAATCATAATAGATCAGGATTACTCAAATTATAGTAGTTGTATTTATACCATAAGTTACAACAAAAGCCAAACAAATCAAGGCTCATTTCTAGAAGATACGGAGCAAATTCTTCTCCCAACTTATGCAGGAAGCACGAAGTTCTTCTTACCTTGGCACAATTGATGGCAGCCCCATAGCCAGTTGAAAAGCCGCAACCAAAGAGACAAACTTTATCCAGAGGCGCATCATCGTCAATTCTTACAATAGATGCCTCAGGCATCACTGTGTACTCGGAGAAGGTGCTTATCCACAGGAAGTGATGAATCTGTTTTCCCCGGCAGGTAAACCTGCTGGTTCCATCAGGCATCACACTTTGAAAAGCTTTATAAATGCTGTTTGAGGAGATTCAAGTCAGTGTTTTGTCAATCAACTGCATTGGTCAGAAATGGGCACTGTAACTCAGAGGTGTCAAACTCGATTTCATTGAGGGCCGCATCAGGGTTGTGTTTGACCTCAAGGGCAGGAGTGGGCATGGCCAGCTTGACGTCACTCATGTCAGGGGTGACTGTGGCGGCCTGAGCATCCTGCCAGCGAAAAAGGAGATCCTGAGCTCCATTTTCAGCCATGACTGCCTCTGCAACCCTCTGCCAGCAAAAACAGAGCTTAGGTGGACCACACCTGCCCCACCGCCACATTTTTGCTGGCCGAGACATTGCGTGCTGGTCCTTCACTGTTTCCAGATCTAAGCACCGGGCCTTGAGTTTGACACTCCTGCTCTGACTGGAAAACCCAAATAAATAAAATGTACAACAAACTTACTGGGATTTGAGACAGCAGTTGGCTTTTGGGCTCAAGCAGCAGTCACATTGTCCACACTGAGGAACACAGAGAGGAATGACTTTGTCACCTTATGGGGAATAAAAATTAACGTGATTTTTGGGGGATTAAAAAACTCATAGCATATTAATAATAGTTCAAGGAATCAATTTCTGGTATACATACACAGAATAATTCCTAAGATGTATTTCAGCTCTTAGGTTGTCACCTCTTTGCTGTTCTTTAAAACAGCTTATATATTTTTTTTTCATGAGCCAGGAGGAAAGATGCTGCTTTTTAAAGAAGTCAACAGAGGTGGATTCCTAACAGTTCGGACTGGTTCAGCCAAGTAGGTAGTAATTCGGCCTGCCACACCCCTGAACCGGCTCAATCGGCGGCACCATAGGCAGCATCAGCTTATTTTTTGTTTCTGCGCATGCGCAGAAGCTTTTCTTTACTGCTGTGCATGTGCACAAAGCACCCCCACCCCCGAAGCGCATCCCTGAGCAGTAGCAGAAGCCGGAACCCACCCCTGGAAGTCAACTGTTAACAAAGTTTTAAGTAGCTGCACCTTTCCACACCACCACCTCCCAGGCCCCTGAAAAAGCTCGGAAAAAAATGGGATGACTTTTTATTCATTTACAGTTTTTACAGACTACAGAGTTTGGATGTAATCAGAGCCAGTTCTGACAGGTTCCGGAGAACTGGTAGTGGAAATTTTGGAGTAGTTTGGAGAACTGGCAAATAGTCTGGCCCCGCCCCCACTGCCTCCCAGCTGATCTTTTGTTGCCCTGAGCAGGAGAACGGAGCTGGAAAGCAGGTTAATGGGGTGGAGAGGGAATGGGGATTTTGCAATATCCTTCCCCTGCCACGCCCACCAAGCAGTGCCAACCAAGCCACGCCAGGCCACACCCACCAAGCCACGGCCACAGAACCAGTAGTAAACATGTTTGAATCCCACCACTGAATGAGATACAACAGATTAAAAATATAAAACAGTTCAGAACAATATTGGAACTCTTAAAAAAAAGCTTGGTAATGCATGGGCATTCTGGATTCTCCAGAAGTAGAGAATTCTATTGTGTATGAGCTGCAGCAGAAAAGGCATCCCTGGTTCATAACTCTAACCTCTAAGGCAGGGGTCTCCATCAATAAGCACCAAGTTCTTCCGAACAACCAACAATGTTGGAATATATATAGTGTAGTATATGTGTGCATTCAGGGTGTGTGGCTTTTTGTAATGATTATCAAAAGAGAATAAGGAACCTGATCCCTTTTGAATATTTCAAAATATAGATGCATCTTCAAAATTGCCTGAAATTCCTAGAACTGTACCATCCAAAGTGAATAATTTATCTTTAAGAAGCCCTCTTTGGATCCAGCTCTTTTGAACAACTACCGTCCAGTCTCCAACCTTCCCTTTTTGGCGAAGGTTGTTGAGAGTGTGGTGGCACAACAGTTTCCCCGTCACCTGGAGGAAGTTGATTATCTAGATCCGCGCCAGTCCGGCTTTCGGCCCGGGCATAGCACCGAGACGGCATTGGTCGCGTTGGTTGATGGTCTCTGGAGGGCCAGAGATGGGGGTTGTTCCTCCATCCTGGTCCTATTAGACCTCTCGGCGGCTTTCGATACCATCGACCATGGTATCTTATTGCATCGGCTGGGGGGGTTGGGGGTGGGAGGCACCATTTTACGGTGGTTCTCCTCCTACCTCTCTGGCCGATCGCAATTTGTGTTGGCAGGGGGGCAGAGGTCGACCGCGAGACCCCTCACATGTGGGGTGCCTCAGGGGTCGGTCCTCTCGCCCCTCCTGTTTAACACATATATGAAGCCGCTGGGTGAGATCATCCGTGGTTTTGGGGTAGAGTACCATCTATACGCTGATGACACCCAGCTGTATATATCTACCCCAAACCACCCCAACGATGCCGTAGCGGTGATGTGCCAGTGCCTGGAAGCCGTGCGGATCTGGATGGGAAGTAACGGACTCAGGCTCAACCCGACCAAGACCGAGTGGCTGTGGTTTCCGGCTGTCCGATTCAACCAGCTTACTCCATCGCTGGCCATAGGGGGCGAACATCTTGCCCCTGTGGATGGGGCGCGCAATTTGGGTGTCCTCCTGGACGCCCGGCTGTCCATGGAAGATCAAGTGACAGCCATGGCCAGGAGGGCGTTTTACCAGGTTCGCCTGGTTCGCCAATTGCGCCCCCTATTGGATCGGGACGCCCTTCGCACAGTCACTCATGCGCTCGTGACATCCCGACTGGACTATTGTAACTCTCTCTACATGGGGCTTCCCTTGAGGTGCACCCGGAGACTTCAGCTAGTCCAGAATGCAGCCGCGCGAGCAATTATGGGGACCGCAAGGTCTACCCACGTAACACCGCTCTTGCGCGAGCTGCACTGGCTACCTGTCGTCTTCCGGGTGCGCTTCAAGGTGTTAATTATCATCTTTAAAGCACTCCATGGCTCGGGACCTAGCTATCTGCGGGATCGGATCCTGCCTCATACATCCTCACGGCCGATTCGCTCCCACAGAGAGGGACTTCTCCGGGTGCCGTCCACTAGACTTTGTCAGCGGGCGACGCCCAGGGGAAGGGCTCTCTCTGTGGCGGGCCCGGCCCTCTGGAACGACCTTCCCGCCGATATTAGAACGACCACGGACCTCCGCTCCTTCCGTCTTAAATTAAAAACTTACTTTTTCTGTCTGGCCGGCCTGGGATAGTCTCCCTGTCTTGGGGGTTTTATTGGGTAGTTTTAGTATAGTTAGTTTTATGGGAATTTTAGCACAGGTTAAGTTTAATTTGGTTTTAGAATTGTTTGTATATTTCTTATTGTTTTTATTCTGCCTGTGCACCGCCCCGAGTCCCCATGGGGAGAGGGAGCGGTTTATAAGTTAAAAAAAAATAATAATCTATCTTATTCTTACCTGGTTTTACACAAGTGACGTCTGGCCCAATACTTTCAACGATGCCTGCTCCTTCATGGCCCCCAATAACAGGGTAGTCTATGTTTGGAAAAAACCCTTTCCATACATGATCATCGGTCCGGCAGATCCCAGTAGCTACCATCTGTACAGATAAGAGTATATCATTTCAATGCTTAGGTCCAATTCATATTTTTACCTAAAAAGTTTCACCAGAACCCAAAGCCTATCTAATCCAGCATTCTCTGAACCCTCTCTGAAGCCTTCAAAGAGGACATTCCTCCCAATCATACCACATAACAGTTATGCAGTTAAAAAAAAGCTAAGGATTTTTAGTTTGCCTGGAGATCCCAAGAAAGGACACCAAATGTATTGGTCCCTGTGTTGCACTTTTCAAAATAATTTGGTTTGGGTGTTGTCAAAATTTGATTTGTGGTCTCATTAAAATCTAGTTCTATCAAGTAGATACAAGTTGCCTTCTTCATTCTGGATGCAGAATATTCATTGATGCATAGTCTGTTGTTGACAGGTAAGACGTTGTAGCCGACAATTTTGTGTACTGTGCTTAGATTATACTGCAGGGGATGCAGTTCCAGATTGTCCAAACTCAAAATTTCAAGTCTAGTGACATAGGGAATTTTATTGTGAGTGAAGGAGTGGCATACTCGTCTCGTGAAGTACCTCTGGACCCACTCAATTGTGTGGATTGCAGGCAGATGAGCTATATTTGAGAATTGGCCTGGCAAAGGTTTTGTATGCCCTAATTAGCAATACAATGTTACTGGAGAAGAATCTTCACAAGATAAGCTTAACAACTCTTAATACCCTTTTGGCAATGCTGTTACAGTGGGCTCTGGGGGGCTTAGATCATTTGAGATGAGTACTCCAAGGTCCTTGACAAAGTGGGGGTCGTCTACGAGGTTGTTTCAGTCCAACTTACAGTTGGTGTTCTGATTTTTTTTTGCCAGTGTGTAGGACAGAGCATTTATTAGTCAAGATTTGGAGTTGCCAATTGCGCGACCATTCAGACACATGGTCAATGTCGTATTGCCAGCGGTGTTGAATAATTTTACATCAACAGCAAAGAGGATGCAGCTGCTTTTAATATGATCGCCTAGGTCGTTAATGTAAAACAGAAAGAGTGTGGGTCCCAGAATGCTGTCTTGGAGGATACCGCTAGCAACTGGTGCTGGATTTGATAGGGCACTGCCTATTTTGACTATTTGTTGTTTGTTTGATAGGAATGTGGCTATCCGTTTGTGTAGGGATCCAGAAATGCTGTAAGAACTTAGTTTTAACAGTAGTTTGTACATACATACATACATACATACATACATACATACATACATACATACGCATACATACATACCACGGGTGGGTTCCTGCCAGTTCTAAACTCTTCTATAGAAGAGGTTCCACAAATCTACAGTGCCGTTTAGAACCAGTTCCAGCTCCCTCCCCCCCGCCCATCTGCACATCATCAAGATGAAGTCTTAAAGCTGTCAAGTTTGAACACCCCTGGGTTTTTTTTCTAAAGGGTTAGGGGTGCAAGGGTCTTGTAACTTGACAGCTTTAAGACTTGCGTGCTTCAAATGCCAGAGTTTCCGAGCCAACAAGCGGAGGGTTCCGTTAGGAGGGGGGAGATTCTAGTCGTTCCGACAGAGGGCATTCCCATCCAGAAGGTCGTGGGGAGAGGCAGGTCCGAGGGGAGACAAGTGTTATCCTCCCGGTTGGGGGCACGAAGCCGTTGGCTACAAACGGTCAAGTGCCTCAACCCCCGCAGGCTAGGTGGCCAGGGAGTACAGAGCCAGGGCCTGCGGCTGATGTTCTGCAACGCCAGGTCCGTTGTCAACAAAGCCCCCCTCGTTCATGACCTTGTGTCAGAGGGGGAGCCGGACCTGGTGGGAATTGCGGAGACCTGGTTGGGCCACGAGGGTGGACTCCCCCTCGTTGAAATGTGCCCACCAGGTTACCGCGCGTTTCATCAGCCCCGGGCCCTAGGTAGGGGCGGTGGGGTAGCGGTCATTGTAAAGGAAGGTCTTGAGCCGAGAGAGACCGTTGTGCCACAGACCACCGGTTGTGAGTCCCTCTGCGTGAAGTGGGGCCTAGGGAGGCAGTTGGGCTTGCTGGTTGTATACCTGGCTCCCCGCTATGTAGCAGCAGCCCTGCCCGAGCTCCTCGAGGTGATCGCTACGGTGGCAGTTGAGACCCCCAGACTTTTAGTCATGGGGGACTTTAATCTGCCATCGGTGGGCGAATCATCCGAGGCAGCTCGGGAGTTCATGGCTTCCATGACGGCCATGGACCTGACCCAACTAATTCAAGGCCCCACTCACGAGGGTGGACATACACCGGATCTCATCTTTGTCTCAGGCCAATGGAAGAGTGATCTGGGTATAGGGGATATAGTCATCACACCCTTGTCATGGACAGACCACTCACTTCTCCGGCTCGACTTTCCGACCGCTGCTCCCCTCCGCGGGGAGGCGGAACCTGAGTCACCAATCTGGTTCCGCCCCAGGCGCCTGATGGACCCGGATGGGTTCCAGACGGCGCTTGGGCCACTTCCTGTACCCCTGGCCCGCGCCCCGATGGAGGACCTCGTGGCCGCATGGAATACTGCGACCACGGGAGCCTTGGATCGGGTCGCGCCCTTGCGGCCTCTCTTGCGGCGGCGAAACACCCTGGCTCCTTGGTTTTCCGAGGAGCTGAGGGTGATGAAACGCCGCAAGAGATGCCTAGAGAGAAGATGGAGGTATACTCGAACTGAATCTGACCGGACACAGGTAAGAGCCCATTTACGGACTTACATTGTGGCGCTGAGAGTGGCCAAACGTCATCATTGTGCCACTCTCATAGCATCCGCAGAAAACCGCCCTGCCGCCCTGTTTAGGGTGACCCGCTCCCTCCTTCAACAGAGGGTGCGGGAAGCCCCGTTACAGGGTAGACCAGAGGAATTTGTGACTTTTCTGCAGGAGAAAATCGCTCAGATACAGAACGAGCTAGCCCCCATTCATGGCCCAGTGGGATGCCACGAGAGAGATCTTGTTTGGGAGGAGTTTGACTCCGTTACTTCCGAGGATATGGACAGGCTACGTGCGCGACTGCGAGCCACCACATGTTTATTGGACCCGTGTCCCTCCTGGCTTGTACTGGCATCCTGGGAGGTGACACGAGGCTGGCTCCAAGAGGTTGTCAACGCATCCTTGAGTGAGGGTGCCTTGCCTGCTTCCCTAAAAGAAGCGATGGTGAGGCCCCTCCTTAAGAAGCCCTCTTTGGATCCAGCTCTTTTGAACAACTACCGTCCTGTCTCCAACCTTCCCTTTCTGGCGAAGGTTGTCGAGAGTGTGGTGGCACAACAGTTCCCCCGGCACCTGGAGGAAGTTGATTATCTAGATCCGCGCCAGTCCGGCTTTCGGCCCGGGCATAGCACCGAGACGGCATTGGTCGCGTTGGTCGATGATCTCTGGAGGGCCAGAGATGGGGGTTGTTCCTCCATCCTGGTCCTATTAGACCTCTCGGCGGCTTTCGATACCATCGACCATGGTATCCTATTGCATCGGCTGGGGGGGTTGGGGGTGGGAGGCACCGTTTTACGGTGGTTCTCCTCCTACCTCTCTGGCCGATCGCAATTTGTGTTGGCAGGGGGGCAGAGATCGACCGCGAGACCCCTCGCATGTGGGGTGCCTCAGGGGTCGGTCCTCTCGCCCCTCCTGTTCAACACATACATGAAGCCGCTGGGTGAGATCATCCGTGGTTTTGGGGTAGAGTACCATCTGTACGCTGATGATACACAGCTGTACATTTCTACCCCAAACCACCCCAACGATGCCGTAGCGGTGATGTGCCAGTGCCTGGAAGCTGTACGGATCTGGATGGGAAGTAACGGACTCAGGCTCAACCCGACCAAGACCGAGTGGCTGTGGTTTCCGGCAGCCCGATTCAACCAGCTCACTCCATCGCTGGCCATAGGGGGCGAACATCTTGCCCCTGTGGATGGGGTGCGCAATTTGGGTGTCCTCCTGGATGCCCGGCTATCCATGGAAGATCAAGTGACAGCCGTGGCCAGGAGGGCGTTTTACCAGGTTCGCCTGGTTCGCCAATTGCGCCCCCTATTGGATCGGGACGCCCTTTGTACAGTCACTCATGCTCTCGTGACATCCCGACTGGACTATTGTAACTCTCTCTACATGGGGCTGCCCTTGAGGTGCACCCGGAGGCTTCAGCTAGTCCAGAATGCAGCCGCGCGAGCAATTATGGGGACCGCTAGGTCTACCCATGTAACACCGCTCTTACGCGAGCTGCACTGGCTACCTGTCGTCTTCCGGGTGCGCTTCAAGGTGTTAATTATCATCTTTAAAGCGCTCCATGGCTCGGGACCTAGCTATCTGCAGGATCGGATCCTGCCCCATACATCCTCACGGCCGATTCGCTCCCACAGAGCGGGGCTTCTCCGGGTGCCGTCCACTAGACTATGTCAGCGGGCGACACCCAGGGGAAGGGCTCTCTCTGTGGCGGGCCCGGCCCTCTGGAACGACCTTCCCCCCGATATTAGGACGACCACGGACCTCCGCTCCTTCCGTCTTAAATTGAAAACCTACTTTTTCCGTCTGGCCGGCTTGGGATAGCCTCCTTGTCCTGGGGTTTTTAGGTTTTAGTGCTTAGGGGTTTTAGGGACAGTTTTTTAGTTTTTTATAGATGTTTTTAGCGCAGGATTTGTTGTTTAATTGTGATTTTAAATTATGTATTCTGTTGTGTTTACTGTTTTTTTAATTTTCCTGTGCCCCGCCTCGAGTCCCCTGGGGAGAGAGAGCGGGTAACAAATAAAATTTATTATTATTATTATTATTATTTTGGTTGCTAAGCAAGAGCTTTGTTAAGTGAATTTCATCACATTTTACAAGTTGGCCACGCCCACCCATTCACTTGACTGCCAAGCCATTCCCACTCAGTCACATGGCTGGCAAGCCACTCCCACCCAGTCACAAGGTTGGCAAGCCACTCCCACCCAGTCACAAGGCTGGCAAGCCACTCCCACCCAGTCACATGGCCAGCATACCACTCCCACAAAGCAGGCCACACCTACAGAAGAGGTTCTAAAAAAATTTGAAACCCACCACTGATACATACATACATACGTGTATACATATGTGTGTGTGTGCGTGTGTGTGTGTGTGTGTATGTGTGTGTGTGTGTATATGGACCACCAATAATGTGATATAGTCAAGAACCTATTTCACAAGCAGGCCTGTACCCAAGCACAAAACGGAAGTCAAGAAGCTGTGCAGCAATACTATTCCAAAATGATTCTGAAGGGAAACCCCTTTGGAAAAAAAAGCTAACAAGAAGTGGATGATTGATAGAGCAACCATCGACAGAAACATTTTGGATAGCAGCATATTAGCTCACATGTTGTGTGTTATGCATATTTTCCTAAGCATTAGCCTTTCCAGCAAATCTCAATAGTTTTAGGTATTAAGATTTCTGCAAATTTGTATTACAATAATAGTTGATTCATTACATTACCTTCACTCGAACTTCATGGCTCTTTGGTGGTGCTACTTCTATCTCTTCAATCGAAAATGCTTTGCCTGGTTCCCAGATGACTGCAGCTTTACATTTAATCACCTGTGTATACATGGACCATCAAAAGAAGTCAGAGGAATGAGCAGACATATCCTCCGAATACGTCTTGTAAGCCAGAGGAGTGACAAGAACTGTTAAACCAGGAAAGGAAGGCAGCTAAACCTAGCAGAGGGTTGCAGGAGGCTGTCGCAGCTGAAAACGGAACTCACAAGCTGTTTTCTCTGGAAGAGCGCACGGGTCACCATAGGCGCCCCTGACACAAGTGACGTCGAGCTAACCACGTCCACCCTGGCCACACCCACCCCAGCCCCCCAAGATCAAACACAACCCTGATGCGGCCCTCAATGAAATTGAGTTTGACACCCCTGAATTATACTAATATTGGAGCAGATGGTTTGCTGGTGACACTGAGGAGTGAGAAAATTGAAGACAGCTTTTCTGGCATGGGACAGGAGGACACTATTGTTGATCTGCAAGCCACAACTCAAATTGCAATCAAGACTACAAAATCTATGCTAGTTTAGTTTTCTGCAGGGTTATAGATGGGTGAACCAGCAGTGGGAGGAGAACGTCTCCTACTCATATTTATGCAGAATATTCACTGGGCTTTACTTTCAGCTAATTGTGTATATAACTGCAGTTTAATATTTGTAATCTGTAATGGGTTCACCAAAGGAAAAAAGTATTTATCAGGGAAAATCTTGCTTTATGTTAGGAGATATGGTTCAAATATAATATATAGAATTGCAACTAAACTTCCATGGAAAGATGTTCATAAAAACATATTCACATACCTATATGAAGTCATATTTTCTGGGGGGAAAAACCCTTCTATAACAATTAACCGAACTTGTAAAAATCAGAAACTAAGAAAACATTTTTTAGAAAAAGAAACTGCACCCATTGCTATCTGGAAATACTACAGAACTTCCAACTGTTGCTGAAAATTAGTTTGTAAATTTTAACTACGTAATTAATTATAGACCAGATCAGAGGTGGGTTGCTGCCGGTTTGGTCCGGTTCGGCTGAACCAGTAGCAGCCTAGAGCAGCTGAGAGCGAACCGGTATGGTGGCTTGTTTGACCTGCCCACCCAAGCTCTACATCTGTTTTTTGGCAAAAGGCAAATTGCGCGTGGCACCTGCATGAGCCCCAACAATCAGCTGGTTGTCGCAAGGGTGGTAGATTGCAAACAGACATTCAGAGTTAGGCACACGCACGAACAGAACGTGCATGCGCATGATCAGCGAACCGGTGAATGTAAGTGCAACCCCACCACAGGACCAGATAGATAAACAGACAGAAGTAGGCTGGTCAGTACATAGGTAAGTAGGTAGGTAATAACAGAAGTTAATTTACTTATGAACCAGTTTGTGTAGTGGTTAAGGTTCCAAGCTAGTTACCAGGAGACAAAAACTCATTCGAAGGCACACAACTGACACAAATAGTAAAAGAATATATAACACAAAGAGTAAAGGAATGTCTCACATGTACATCTATGTATGCATAGCAACTATTCCCAGCTTTCACGTCTGGTCTGGTTGTAATTTTACAATCTCTGTTCACATGTAAGAAATGGGTTTCCTTCACCTCAAGCACACATACATTCACTTTGTCACGAAATAGTCCTCTTTTAACTTTTACCAGAGTTTGCAAGTCATGATATTTTACATATTTTATAATTTATTACTAAGTTAAAAAAAAACAAAAACTACTGGAGAGTCTTATACCATAAATGCAAAACAAACGAAAGAGAAAAAGTTATCCCCATATTTAGATGATCTTATAAAGTCACAGAAAAGAGATTCTAAGAGGGGGAAGTATTAGCTCTAAAAGCAAAGATTTCTGGTTGAAAACTCTGCTCTGAACATGACTCTGGAAACAATACCAGTGTGTGTATATGCATACACATATACACACACTATTTTTGTTTATTCTTGGCACATTACTCTTAAATGACAGTGGGATTCAATTAGTTTTCTGCACGGAAGAAAACAAATTAAGACTTTGTTATTTTTATAAATAACTCAAAGCTCAAGGTAGCAAACATACTTAAGTCTCTTCTCCCACCTATTTTCCATGCCACAACAGCCCTGTGAGGCGAGTTGGGCGTGAGAGAGTGTCTGGCCCAAAGCAGAAGTGGGTTCCTACTGTTTTGGACTGGTTCAGCTGAACAGATAGTAACTTGGCAGCCTAAGTTGCTGGAAGCGGCATCAACCCAGGCCTGCCACGCTCCTGAACTGGTTCTCTCCGTTCATCTTGTTTTTGGCTTCGGCGCATGCGCAGAAACATTTTTTAGTACTCCGGATGCGTGCGTAGTGTGCATCAAGCGCGCCCGCGCACGAAGCGTCTCTGACCGAACCGGCAGTAGTAGCAGCCGCAACCCAAAGTCACTCAGTTGGCTTTCAAGCCTAAAGTGGGATTAAAGCTCAGAGTCTCCTGATTTTTAGACCGGTGTCTTCCCCATTAGACCAAACTGGCTCTCAATAATGTTGGTCTTCTGCATGGTGCAGAACAAAGACTTGTCCACATTCACATCACCAAACCCTTTGAATGAAAATACTATCCATTTAAATGCAAACATGGTACAACATTTAAACCCCCCAAGGTGAAACTTGCCTAATAACATATTTGCGAACTCGTCCACAGAGCTTATTAGATGCTGCTGCTGCTCCTGGAAATTCCTCAACAGGCTAAAATAACAGGAAACACAACAACACAGTTTTCTACCCCGTTCCGATACTATAGATTAGATCGTGATTCCATGATCCCTAACCAAAATCTCCAATGCAATCTTGAAATGACTCGAGAAAATCCAATATATAGGAAGAAGATATCGTGAGGGTTTTGAACACTCCATAGACAGTACTAAGTCTTAGTACTGTAAGCACAAGACCGTTTGGGTCAGCATTTTCCTGCCTAGAGTTCAGATGAAGGCTAAGAATACTATAATAAAGCAACCAAATGAATATATGTTTTCTTACCCACGGCAGAATTTTAACAGTCATTTTAACAATGCTCCAGAACACTTAATTTTTTTACTTGCCAGGCAGCTTTGCTTTTTAAATTCACAAGTGTTGAATGGTCCTTCAAGGCTGACCTTTGCAGAGAATATAGAGCAAATCAGCACTAGTGAAATTCACAGAACTCTCCATATGGTTTTTTATGGAGCATTTAATGCTTCCATTTTAGAAATGGTCTAATAACCCTATACATTAAGCTGCCCAGGCAGGTTTTGATTAAGAGTCTTCCTTACCTTCCCAGCAGTCGCCATGTATGCCAAGATCCCTGCTTAGAATCTGCCCAAGCTCTTCTATAAATGACTTCTCTCCTTGATTGCTTTGCCTCCGAGAGATACATGAGCAACTTTTCCCCACCCTGTGCAACACATAAAAATGTTTAATCTATGATAGGTCGGCTCAGGAAGGGGAGGGTTCGTTTGGAACTGTACTAAGAAGTTCAATGTTTTTCCAAGAGTTTTGCTTAAAATAATTCCCCTCTGGAGAAGAAGCCATCCAAAGATAACAGCCATCTAGACCCAGAAGATAGATTCTAAAAGCGTACAGACCTCAGGGCTTAGTTCCAAAGAGGTTTCTGATTAAGAACTAGTCTGTACCAGCAAAAAATAAATAAAAACAAACCAGAACAAAACACAAACAGCTTTGATTGATGTTCTCTCTTGCTTAAATTACTTACATAAAGGATAAATACATGATGCATTTGGGCAGCTGTATTAATCCCACAGGTTTGGTGTCCGCCTAGGAGCATAATTGAGAAATATTAGTCCTTGTGGAATAGCTACTAAACTTGCATTGTACATATAACCCATTTGCCAAGGGGAAGATTTATTAAAACAAGTGGCAGTTCATATGACAAAATAATACAAATGAAAAAGCAGCGCTTCTTTTTTATGGATCTTTAGCAAAATTCCCAGCGTGTACAACATTAATTTGCCCCAAAAGTACAACTCTAAATTTCTCACATTGCCTTGGGAATGTGAAACGTTAAACATTAAATGACTCCTCACAGAAGATGGCCACACAAAAGCTGAAATTGCATGCTGTGCTTAACCATAGTTGACTTATTTTATTCATTAATCCACGGCTTCTTAAGAGTGATTCAATTATCCCATTTTTATTATTATTAGCTTAAAATAATTGTCAAATTCTACTTGTGTGTTGCTGGAATGCAAGACTACAATGTATTCTCTATTGACCCAATGCACTGAACTATAAACTAACTTTTCTGGGAATGTTTGCATAATATTCTAGAGTAGATGTATCAAAGTCGATTTCATTGAGGGTGGCATTAGGGTTGTGTTTGACCTCGGGAGGAGGGGTCAAGAGGGGGCATGGCCAGGGTGGGTGTGGCCAGCTTGACATCATTCGTATCGAGGGCGCCTGTGGTGACCCAAGCACTTTGCCAGCAAAAATGGGCTCCCGAGCTCCGTTTTTGGCTGTGATGACTTTCTGCAACCCTCTGCCAGGGAAAACAGAGCATGGGGGGGGGGTGTCCACCTGTGGCCCTTGCAAGCTGTATTTTCAGCCCCAATGGCCTCCTGCAACCCTCTGCCAATGAAAACGGAACTCGGGAGGGCTGTGTTCAGGCTGGTCCTTTACCCTTTCCAGGGTGGCCCCATGGGCCAGATCTAAGCACCCTGCGAGCCAGATCCGGCTGCCTGAGCCAAATAAAACAGCCAAAAAGTAGACGCCGCTGCAATCAGTGAATACAATTGATGCATAAACAACAACTGTAGCAATCACACTTGAATATGAAATTGCTTCAGCAGTTTCCTGGTAGAAACGTACTTGGCTGGCGCAATACAGAAGAGAAATTTTCAAAAACAAAACAGAGAAAGGGAGGGAGGAAGCTTCATTAAAATAAACTAAAATGGTTTAAATAAAGAAAAAATTAAATTAAATCACGGATCATGTTATAATAAAATATATTTTAACCAGGAGGAAGGGAGATAGATAGATAGATAGATAGATAGATAGATAGATAGATAGATAGATAGATGGATGGATGGATGGATGGATGGATGGATGGATGGATGGATGGATGGATGGATGGATGGATGATGGATGGGATGACAGGTAGGCAGGCAGGCAGACGTAAAGATAGTATAATCTCTAGGACACTCAGCTCCTGTTGGAAAACCGGTTGGAAATTATGCTCAGCTTCAGTTGGTGCACCAGTTGTGTGTCCATTTCTGGAACAGGGGATGTTGTAACCATCATCGTGCCCTCATCACTTTAATTTGGACCATTAATTCACTGTCCACAAGTCTGCCTTTCAACACCATTGAGAAACTGCAGCTAGCCAAAATGTCTACAACCCGGTACTGCTTTGTAACACCAATGATACAGGAGTTGAATCAGTAGACTCTATTCAGGATGCTGGTTATATTCTTTAAAGTCCTATGTGGCTTAAGAACTGATTATTTGTTATTGAGGTGCACTGTGAAGAAAGCATTTTCTCTTGTAGGTTCCTCCTGTGAAATGTTTTAACAAGAACTATGTTATCGCTCCTGATATTTAGAAAGTATCTTTTTCAAATAGTATTTATGTTGTAAATACTAAGAATTATTATTTTGAATTTGTTCTATGATTTAACGGTACATGGTTATGTTTTTTTTAATGACTACTATATATATTGATGTTACTGTACTTTTGCTTGTGATTAGTTTAGAGGCAAAATGATTTAAGTTGCAAAAATCATTTGTGATAAAATAAAACAAATGGTTTATTGCTAAGCATGGCATATACTGTAAATTACCTAATTGTGACTTGTTCAGCAGCCCAATAAACATGATCTGCTATCATGCATAATTGAATTCTTGTCTGATCTGAATAAATCACTGCGTCATGATTCAAAGATTGTACCATGACAAGGAACAGTACTTTACAAAATAACAACAACATTGGCTCTTTTTCCTCTTTCAGCCACAATTCACACAGACTGCTCTACAGCCGTGATGACAAACCTATGGCATGCATGCCGGAAGTATACATTCATTCATAAGTATACATTCAAATTTGCAAAACAATGTGCAGCTCTGTATCATGTAATGGTTTTTTGTCAACTTCTAGATTTAGGGAAACAAAGTTTTGCATGCAATTTAGAGGTGAAATGCTATCGGTTCGGACTGGTTCACCCGAACCAGTAGTAAAAAATACTACTGCTTTGGGCAAACCCGTCGCTCTGTTGATCAGCTGTGCGACAATTAACTGTGCTGCATGATTTATATTTGCTACAAAGAAAGAAATCCTGCTTCGCAGTGAATCTTAAATCATGTGGCACAGCTGTACCCCTCCCCTGCTGTTCTACTTACCTTTCAAGACTCAGAAAAGGCTTCTTAATCCTTTCTCAGTGCTGCACAGTAGCGCCTGCACACGTGCAGCAAACCGGTAACAAAGTGAACCAGTAGCAGACTTCCAAGCATTTCACCCCTCCACTTACAACCATAGTTTATAAGTTTCTGGGCTCAAGGGGAGGGTGGTTAAGTGATTTGTGCCTCATTCTACACATTTTTCTTGCCACAACCATATCACGGCGGTTGTTAAGTGAATCATGTCATTAAGAGAATCCAGCTTCCCCCGTTGACTTTACTTGTCAGAAGCTGGCTGGGAAGGTTACAAATGGTGATCACATGACCACAGGACAGTGCAATTATCATAAATACACACCTGTTTACCAAGTGACTAAATTTTGATCACATGACCATGGGGATGCTCAACCGTTGCGTGAAAACTGGTCATGTCATTTTTTTTAATAATAGTTTTTATTTTATTTTTCCCATTTCAAAATCATTCATTGATATACATTCTTATAAATGCTATTTAACATTTATCTATTCATCATTAATCTCTATAGACATTCTTACATATATACTATATGATACAGTTTGGATCGCTTTTTTTGCCACCCCGTGTCTCCATCTTATTTTGCAACAGCCTCACTCCTACCTTCTCAAGCTCCCTTCTCTAAATGTAAAAAATTTAAACAGGTGAAGAATAGTTAAAATATAACTTTACAAGTTAATTACAAGTTAATTATCAAGGGATACCATTGGCAAACAGTTCTTAATGCCCAGTTTCATCAAGCTTTTCCAAGATGGGTGCTCTGTAATTGTTGGACTACAGTTTGTATAATCCCCAACTGGGTAATCTGGATTTTGAAGTCCACACATTTGACAGGAAGTATATCAAAGAGGCTGACAGTTGATTTATACTACAGACACTGTAACAGCATGGTTTAGTCCAGCAGTGGGATTCACTTACCTTCCCCACTGGTTTGCAAATGGGAGCACATGTGCTGCATCTGTGCACATGCATCACCTTCTGCGCATGAGCAGTGCTCGTACCCGGAGAAGTCCCTCTCTGTGGGAGCGAATCGGCCGGAGGGATGTATGGGGTAGAATGCGATCCCGCAGATAACTAGGTCCCGTACCATGGAGCGCTTAAAGATGGTAGTCAGCACCCGAAAGGCCACAGGCAGCCAGTGCAGCTCGCACAGGAGCGGTGTTACATGGGAGTACCTTGAGGCTCCCAAGATCGCCCGCGCGGCCGCATTCTGGACTAGCTGTAGTCTTGGGGCTTCCCTTCCTCCCAAGGGAAGCCCCATGTAGAGAGCGTTGCAGTAGTCTAGCCGGGATGTCACAAGCGCATGAGTGACTGTGCGAAGGGCGTCCCGGTCCAATAGGGGACACAACTGCTATACCAGGCGAACCTGGTGGAACGCCCTCCTGGCCACGGCCGTCACATGGTCTTGCATAGACAGCCGGGTATCCAGGAGGACGCCTTAGTTGCGTGCCCGATCCATGGGGGCTAGATGTTCACCCTCTATGGCCAGTGATGGAGTCCTCATGATTGACGATTGGTATCTAGGGTTGGTATCAGTATGACTTTGAGATCAATGGCTTTACGTTATAGAGGCAGATCTTCAGTATTTAAAATTTATTTGGGAGATTTGGAAGGGGTGGAGAAATAGCAACAGTACTTAGACGTATATAGCTCTGTAGTACTTTACAGTATTCTCTGAGGTGTACAATGCCAGCATATTGGCCCCAATAATCCAGATCCTCATTTTATTGAACTTGGAAGAATGGAAGGCTGAGTCACCCTCGAGCCACGTCAGGATCGAAATCCTGTGTGTAGTGTTAGCCTATAATACTGCTTTCTAATCATTCTACCACCAGGGAAATGGATGTTGGCTAAAAGAACTCTAAAATACTGCAATGGAAAATATGGACATGATTTATGACTAAAGCTTTTTCTTATTGCTATGTGCTGCCAAATTTAAATTAACCCCGTTCAACCAAAAGCCAAGGAAGAAAACTTTAAAGCAATGTAATCAAAAAGTTGTATTTATTTAATTTATATCCCACATTTACTATTTTTTTAAAACGTAACTAATAACACCGAACATAACTAATACTCCTTTCTTCTCCTGTATTCCCCACAACAAACACTGTGAGGTTGGTTGAGCTGAGTGTGTGATTGGCCCAGAGTCACCCAACTGGTATTTGTGGCATGTATAATGATTTCCCAGGCATTTTTAAATAAAATTGCTCTGCTAAACCACTTTGAAGCAGTGCTGATTCTTGAATGTGACTGTATGTGTGTTTTTCTATTGATCAGGCTTGCATGATACAATTAGGTACATATAAAACAATCATTGGAGCTGTTGATAGAAGCCTTGGTTCCATTGACTCTAGTTTCATTTACTTAGAGTTGGCATGATTGAAAGGCAAGCTTATCAAGACAGTTCCATTCAGCACAATAAGCTATGGGTGGTAAGGAAACACGAACAGGAGAGAAAGCAAGAGCGTATAACTGTGTTGGCAAACCTATGACACGCACTACGGGCACGCAAACCATAATCCAGCTTAGTTCCACCATGTATGTATGCACACCTCCTGCCGGTCGGCTGGTTTTCGGGTCTCTGCCGCACTTGTTTGGAGGGCGGGGCGCATGCAGGAGACACATGCACATGTACAGGGGTGGGGGTGCATGCAGGGATATTAGAGTGCATGCAGGGGGCCATGCACACATGCAGGGGGTGGGTGGGGAGGGTGGGGGTTGCACAAGCATGCACGGAGATGGGATGCACACAGGGGTGTCACACATGCATGCACGGGGCGTACATGGGACGGTGTCGTGCGTGCATTGCATTATGGGTGCGTGCATGCACACTTGCTTTCGGCACACAACAACAAAAAGGTTAGCCATCCCTGTTATATAAGATTATATATTGATAATATATTTTTGATATAAGATTATATGGTATCCAGGCTTTATGGCAGCAAGTGCAATGGTTGAGGTGTTGGATTGAAAGCAGGGAAGCCTAAATTCAAGTCTGCCCTTGATCTCTGGCTAAACAAGAGAACTGAGGGGTCCTTGGTGTTCTCTGAGCTTGGTTGTTTTCTTGCAGACGTTTCACTACTCAAACTAGGTAAGATCGTCAGGCACCGCATTCAGCGCACATCAAGGATGCCTCATTTCAACCCTGAGCTACAAATATTCTCCTTTATTGGTAAAACAAGAGAATTGCAGTGCAGAGTAAATGAAGGGAGGTTGTCCTGAACTGCCAAAGGAGAGCAGCTGCTTTTGGCATCAAGGGACTGCCTTGAGGTTTGGGTCTATTTCAATTGAATAAATGCTATGGACACAGAATTGTAAAAGCAGCCAAGAGTGTTTGGTCCTAATTTATCTTCACTAATCAGGAGCCCTTCTGGTGTAATTCATTTAGTGAATCATGTCATATCCTAACACCATCAAGCTAAGCAGTGAAAAACATGAGCTTCTAACCTATTTCCACAAAAATAAGACCTCCCTGGGTAATAAGCCCAATCTGGCTTTTGAGCGCAGGCGCTAAAATAAGCTCTCCCCCAAAAATAAGCCCTCCCCAAAAATATTTCACCGCATGCGCAGCTGGTTCCCGCCATTTCCTCTGGTTGCTTGCCGCGCAAGCAACACGAGGTGAGGAGGCGAGGCCGGAGAGGAGAAGCGATGCACCCCACATGCCCTTACCTAAAGAGTGGCAGGTCCAGCAACGCGCAATATAACAGCAGCCGTGAGGTGACCACACTCATTGCTTCCTGCACTTCAAAGCTAATAAGCCATCCCCGAAAATAAGACCAAGCGCTTATTTCGGGGCTCAAAAGAAAATACGGCCCTGTCTTATTTTCAGGAAAAAATGGTACATTTTATATACCATATTTTTCAGAGTATAAGACGCACTGGAGTATAAGACACACCAAGATTTTGAAGAGGCAAATAAAAAAAAAAAGTTTTTGCACTCTGCAGACCTCCCCAAAATGGCCCATTTTTCATCAAAAAAAAGGGGCATGAATAGCCTTTATGAGGCTTATAGAGTGCTCCGGAAGGCTGGAGGGGCAAAATTGAGCGAAAAACAGCCTGTTTTTCACTCATTTCTGCCCTCCCCAGCCCCCAGGAGCACTCTGAAAGCCTCATACGGGCTCTGCACGGCCTTTTTAGTAAAGGGGGCGGGGTTTTGGGAGGCAAAAAATGCTGTATTCAGTGTATGAGGCACCCAGATTTTCAGCCTCTTTTTTGAGGGAAAAAGGTGCGTCCTATACTCTGAAAAATATGGAAGATACAATTGATCCTCTTCCCCCCACTTTGGAGCCTTAAAATTGGATTATTCTCTTTCTGTGATAATTAAAACTAAGACCACGACTTGGATTTTTCCCCCCTTTCATCTGGGGCCAAGTAAAATCAACTTTCCATCATGTAAATCGTGTCGTTTATGCTATGGCCTAAACATAAACACGCCAAGAAACAAAATAGGAATGTCTTTTTCCAGTATTTTCAGAGCAAACATAAGGCCAAGGAAAAGGGTAATCTTCGTGGTTCCCATGCTAAAGACTTCCAGACCGATTCAGCAAGCTGAGCCACTTAAAACATCAAGACCGTACGAATGCTGAAAAACAAAACACAGGCTTCACTTTCCACATCCTCTCGTAAAGGAACATGATTAAAACACAAGTATTTTTAAATTCGGAGCCTGTGAGTGATTTCCTATTTTCAAAGCCTGCTGACAGATATTATTGTTAATCTTGGAATATGGGAAAGGCAGGCTGTGCAGTTGGGAAATGGGACGGTTGCACTTGTTTGTGGCCATGTCAGGACAACAGCATTTGTCATTTGTAAGAAATCAGTGCTGTGGGAAACTCATCTAGTCAAGTAGCTATGGGCCACAGAGAATGGCACGTAATGTGTGTATAGTGTAGATCAGCGGTCACCAACTGGTGGTCCGTGGACCAGTGGTGGCCACGAGAAACTTTTGGTGGTCCGTAGAAAAATTATTTGCAATTTTTTTATATTGCACTAAATCAGGGGTCCTCAAACTACACCCCCTGGGATGAATACGTGCAATGAACATTCATGTTGCTGCAGAGAGTCTCCCCTTTCGGGATCTTTTTGTGTGGGGCAGAGGGGGGGCAGAAATTCTGACTTGGGGTCTGCTTCGGCCTCCTGGTGCAGGACTTTGGGCGAAGGCTGGAGGGAAGTGCAGCTGGTGATGAAGAGCTGGAGGACCTTGTTCCAGTGGGACTACATCATGGCCTAGAACTGGCTGACTATCTAAGCTTGCTGAGCCTCCAGGCGCCGGTACCTAACCTTGCACTCCTGCAGGTCTTCCCTCTGCTTGGAAAGCCTATGCTCATAGTCCTCAGAGAGGTGCTTCTACTGACTCTCCTTCTTGGTCAGATCCAATTTGACCCGATCTGTTTTGCCACTCTTTCTTGTGATGGCTGCTTAGCTCCAACAACTGCTTCTCGTCGGGGTCTTAAGGAGGCCGGACAGGGAGGCGAGGAGTGGCTGAGAGGCAAGGGGTGAGTAGAGGCTGGCGAGGCGCCCCTCGATGTGAGTGACATTGAGTTGGCCATGCCCACCAGTCACATGACCAACTAGCCACGCCCATCCAGTTGATCATTAGGCAATCATATTAGTGGTCCGCAGGATTTAAATATATTAATTTAGTGGTCCCTGAGGTCTGAAAGGTTGGTGACCCCTGGTGTAGATTCACTCCTGAGGCAGCTCACCACACAATGGAGGAATCTGGGAATTCAACACCAAAAGCTGCATGCAGAACTGAGGAATCTCCTGAATTTTATTACCTCATAGAACTTTGCTTCAACCACTTATCAATTGCTTCAACAGCCTTGCTTCAATATTAGAAGAAAGCCAGAAACAAGAACCCCACACAAGGCAAAACATTTTTTACAGTCTTATCTTACTTGGTAGCCCCTTGTTAAAAACGCTGTCAGCATGTATAGAAGTGAAACTGCCTTGGTCAGCTTCATGGATGATGAACAGAAACAAAAGGAATATGAATTCTGACGTTCTTAGTTCTCCCAACAGCTCCTCATCTCAACGGCCATGGGATCTTTCTTGACAACTTTGCAACCTTGGAAAGTTATTTTTATTTTATTATTAAATTTTCTTGCCACCCATCTTGTGTCAAATGGCTCTGGGCAGCTTACAGCATAAAAGCATTAAAACCATCAGATGTAAAATGACACAGCCGTTAAAATAAAATCACTTAATCCAAGATGGAGAAGGAGAGAGGTAGATACATGGAGGGGGTGGAGGAGGTGGATTACCCCAAACAAGTGCAGCGGTTACATTTCCCAGCTGCACAGACGGCTTCTCCCATATTCCAAGCTTAACATTAATATATGATAGTAGATATTAGTCAACCATCCAGTGGGAAGCCCCCCCCCCCCCCGAATTGGGTCCCCAAGCCATCTAGCAGAAACACATCTTAAAACTCTCATGAAAAGTCAGGAGGTTGGGAATTAAACACACTTCAGGTGGCAAGATATTCCAAAGGGAAGAAGTGGGGCCTTGCTTTGAGTGGTTCCCTCCCGATCAGGAAGGAAAGTCCCAGATGGTATTGCTTGGGGCCTAGTGTTCCATAAACGACAAACTGGCACGTGAAGTCCTTCAAGGCTCCTTTTGATCTACAGTGCTTTTCAAATGAACTCATCAACTGTTGGGAGAGGACCAGTGGTGAGTTCCGGGTCCCGTTGCAACCAGTACGGTGCAATGGGCCTGGCGTCCCCCACATACATGCGTCTCCCACATCCTTACCCTTGGGACGCCTCCAGGACACCCCAGCTGCTCGGCACCATACGCTCTGTGTGCAGAAGTGCCAAAGAACTCAAATACAGGTAAGGAGCTTGGGTGGATGGGTGGGCCCTCTGGAGCACCGTACCAGATCGGTACCTGGGGCGTACCGCCTGCAACCCACCACTGGACGGGACCTTGAAATCCAATTATCTAGGTAACACTATCAGGCAATGGTGCAGCTCCCTTGAAGGTTTGCCTAAGGATAGTGAGGGGCTGAATGGAGGAAAACAAATTGAAACCGAATCCACACAAGACAAAAATATTCATTGTGAAAGGTCATCACTCTAGGTTTTGCGTGGAGCTATTCTTGATGAAATCACTCTCTCCCAAAAAGATTTGGTATGCAACTTAGGCAGAGGTGGTATTCACTTACCTTCCCTAACAGTTCGCAAATGTGAGCATGTGCGCACTCTGCCTCCCGCGCATGCGCTTTGCCTAAAAAAAGGGCCTAAATGGGATGCTGGGGTGGGTAAGCAGGGCCACCCGTGATTTCCATTACCAGGTCGGGCGAACCTGTCAGAACCGGCAGAATACCACCTCTGAATTTAGGAGAGATGACGGATTAGATCAGCATCTAATTATAACTTCCAGGCTTGTCTTATGCATTATATAAGGTTGTTCATGTGAGCAACTTCAAAGCTTTAACTGTGACAAACTGCTACAGCCAGATCGATGTTTGGTTTATCCTCCAGAGCCCATATCATGCTAATTTTAAGTCAGGTGCCAATTTGCATTCAGGTGCAATAGAAGTTATAGCTTATTGTTTAAAGTGGCTTAGACGTGGGATACCTAAAACCATGTCATCTCTTCCTTCAAGACTCTTAGTTAGATCGGCTGAGTAGAGCTGGTTGATTTGGCCGCCAGCTGGGGCTACTTTTGGGGGGGGGGGAGGAGGACTTTGTGTATACAGAGTTCATCAGAACAATGAATTAGTAGAATTAAACCTTTACAAGGCTTTAATAGGCACTCTTTCAATTACTATTTAACTTTATCTAGAGAACTCTTTAGACTCATCGTAGCTGCTCTGTGAGAGGAAACATCTAAGAAAAGTGCAGCAAATACTTCAGTTTACTGGCAAGGCCTTTTGGTCTTTACGGAACCTCAAAATTAATATTTGCTGTAGGTGTAGATGAAACTGAATTTATTTGTTATTTATAGCCTGTATTTATTATGTTGATAAATAACTCAAGGCAGAAACCATACTTAATACTCCTTCTTACTCCTATTTACTCCACATCAAACTCCTGTGTGGTAGGGTTGGACTGAGAGGGAGCGATTGGCTCAAAGTCACCCAACTTTCATATATAAGGTGGGAGTAGAATTTAGAGTCACCTGGTTTCTAGCCTTGTACCTTAACCACTAAACTGGAGGCTCTGGAGATGCATGTGGCTCTTTCATCCCTCTGCTATGGCTCCCTGTCGCCGGTTGACTCCACAATTGATAGGGCTTTCGGTTAGGACAGGTAGAGGAAAAAGGATGTCGCGCTAGGAGAAGACTCTATGGTGGGGGTACCGCACTTCTGTTCAGCAGAGGAAAAAGGGCGTCATGCTAGGAGGAGACTCTATGGTGGGGGAACCAGACTTCCAGTCGGCTCCAGCAATGAACCGGGGCTTCTGGTTAGGACCTTTGTGGCTCTTTGAGTGTTTAAGGTTGCTGACCCCTGAACTAGACCAATCTGGCTTTTGGGATTCAAACTGAAGTCTGAGCTGAAACGTCTTCTGTTAGAAGTAGGTAACGATGGGGAAGAAATCTCACCTCTTTCCAGCACGAAGCAAGTCAAATCCTTTCCCAATATCACTGAATGGTAAAATGTGGGTGATCAGAACATCTGGTTTAAATTTTCCTGCCATGTAACCGGAGACCAGTTGAGGAATTGAATCTTTCATCTTCCAGCCTAGAAGAAATGAAAACAAATGTAACTTGCTAGATGTTGGCTCTGCTTCCCATGAACATTTTTGCAATTTGTCAAACTTTTTTTTAATCTGTTTGGCAAATTGCAAAAGTGCTAATAACAAAACTTGTAACATTACTTTTTTGTCGTTGTAAAATCAAATATAGAATAATAAAGTAAAACTGAGAGCACATGAATTGCTAAATGTTTACTCTTAATTGCTGCTTTATTTTCTGGAGGAAAGATGGCAGCTTTTTCCTGACCTGGTATCCAGATGAAGTCTCAATCTCCGTCTCCCTCCTCCCTCTCTCATAATTATATGGCCACCCATCTCTCAAAACCAGCTGGTTTTCTGGTTTCCAGCATGTGTGTGTGCGCGCGCATTCCTGTTTTGGCACTGAGGGCCGAAAAGGTTCAACAACACTGTCCTAGGACAAACTCCGGTTTATAGGTATGTTGACATACCATCATTTCCACCGCCATTCCATACTAAAAAAAGTCAAAGAAAGTATCTGCTTATGGGTGTGTTCACCTATCTTTCATCTGTCGACATACCTCCAATGAAACTCCCTTTTATGGTGCGCCCTGTAAGCAGCAGCATAGGATCCAATGGGAATTTGGCACCTAGGGGTGGCATCCCAATCACCACACAGATCCCACAGCCCATGTGACAAGAGGCCAAAGCAGCTGTCTGGTTGAAAAAAGAAAAATTTTGCCGTGCAAAGAAAAAAGGGACAATGGATGAACATTAAAAATACTGTATTTGACTCTGGAAACGGTAAAGATAAATAACAGCTGATTTAGCATAAAGCAAAGTTATACTGAATGTTCGGCAATCTTCATACAGCCACTACTGATGCTCATGCCTCATAATAAGAATTGAGCTACCTACTTCCCAAAATGAATTTTTTTACCAACAATTCTCTGAAGTTACACCTGAATCTGCTGAGAAAATTCCAAAGGATCTCTGATCTTTCTGGAAAGTTGGTCAGTGACTTTTTTCAGGACTGGCAGTTGAGTATCCTTAAATAGCACCCATCCATTTGCTCCTTGAACTGGCAACCCACCTCTGCAGTGTACTATGAACTCATTGTATTGAGAAATGGTGATGGTACCAAATGAGATTGTTCAAAAGAGGAAACTACTGTGAGTTTTTGTGGTTGACAATGGACTTGAACTTGTCCCTTCCCAACCCTGATTGAAGATCTTAATCACTGCACCCCAACAACTGATCCATAAAGGGATGATGATGATGATGATGATGTCTTGATGACCATTTACTTTCTCTGAATGCTTTGAACCCCAGCTGTCAAGAAGCAGGAAGGAAAGAGGACTCGTATTACACAAATGAGGTATATTCAGATAACTGGTAGTAGCGGATGTTGTCTCATCCTGACTGTTCTTTTAAATCAAAATTTCACCATAGTACTTTCATTGAATCTAGCATCAAATGACAAAAGTGGCAATACATTTTGATTAAACACATACCAGTGTCTCCAAACTTCCAGCAACCTCAAAGGCATAATCTACACCATGTCCAGTCATTTCCAGCAGTACTTCTTGGATGGGTTTCTTGTAATCTTGAGGGTTGATACATTCTGTGGCTCCCAATTCTTTTGCCTTTCCAAATTTGTCGCTGTTAATGTCGATCCCAATGATACGAGATGCTCCAGCTGTTTTGCATCCCATGATCACAGAGAGACCAACTCCTCCCAAACCAAAAACAGCACAGGTGGATCCAGGTGTAACCTATGGAGTCATAGAGAAAGAGAGCAGAGATACATTCAAGCTATTCCCAGCAGCATAACAAATTGATGGAGAAGTTCTTAAATAAAATTTGAGAGCCGATCATAAACAGTCCCAAAGGTGCTTTTTTTTAGAGGCAACTGGACTTTCTGGTTTTTCTTTGAAGATGTTTCGTTTCGCATTCAAGAAGCTTCTTGAGCTCTGACTGGATGGTGGGAAATGGATTTATACTCCTTGCAGACAGCTGTACATTTGCATTCTTTTAGGAGGTTGGTAAGGTCACCTAGGATGCCGTGGCTCAGTGGCTAAGATGCTGAGCTTGTTGATCGGAAAGGTTGGCAGTTCAACAGTTCGAATCCCTGGCGTCACATAATAGTGTGAGCTCCCATTACTTGTCCCAGCTTCTGCCAACCTAACAGTTCAAAAACACGTAAAAAATGCAAGTAGAAAAATAGGGACCACTTTGGTGGGTCGAAAGGTAACAACACTCAGTGTGCCTTCAGTTTTTAGTCATGCCAGCCACATGACCACAGAGACGTCTTCGGACAGCGCTGGCTCTTCAGCTTAGAAATGGAGGTGAGCACTGCCCCCTAGAGCTTGAAACGACTAGCATACACCTGGAGGTTTATATGTGTCTTTAGGGTCACCTGAGTGGTGCAAATAGGTGTGGAGCCTTCTTGGAATTGTTGAAAGGACTGTGCTGTAGATTGGAGATAGAGGATGTCATATCCCTCCCTTTCTGTTGAGAGAGGGCTGTTCAGTTGACATAGATGGCCCCTTTGACCCCTCTTTCAAACCAGCGGTCCTCTCTGTCCAAAATACGGATTTTGTCGTCTTCAAAAGAGTGACCTGTGTCTTTTAAATGCATATGGACTGCTGAATCTCATCCTGAAGCTTCTCTTCAAAGAAAAACCAGAAAGTCCAGTTGCCTTTTGAAAAAAAAAAAGCACCTTTGGGACAACCATGACCTGGATGATTGAGACTCTCCATAGCCAACTTATAAATAGGTTTTCTCACCTGGGCTGTATTGAGGGCTGCCCCATAGCCAGTAGAGAACCCACAGCCAAAAAGACAGACTTTATCCAGAGGTGCAGCAGCATCAATTTTAACAACAGTAGAGTCAGGCATGACTGTATATTCAGAGAAAGTGCTAATCCAAAGGAAGTGATAAATTTGCTTCCCTTTGCAGCTGAACCTACTGGTTTTGTCAGGCATCAGATTTTGTGGTTCGGAGATGCTGTTTCAGAGATAAACGGACTTGTCAGTAAGAAAAGAAACTTTATGTACAATGCCCTGAATCCAAAAATATGCAAAAAAAAAGTTTTAAAAGGAACTCACTGGGTTTTCAGGCAACAGTTGGTGTTTGATTTTAAACATGAGTTGCATTCTCCACACTGGGGCACACAAAGAGGAATAACTTTGTCTCCTTCAAATACAAAGGAAAAAACATGAAACCTCTGGATCAAAAGATCATGTTTATTACCCACGTTGTTATAAATCAAGGTTTATAAAGCAGACTTTACCTGATATATTTGCCATAGTTGAAACAGCCTTCTGAATGCTATCATTAAAATTCGGATTGTCATTCATTGTGAATTGGGGTGGGGAAGCAATACTAAATCAGATGTCCTAGAAGCAGTTCTCTAAACAAGTGGTTTTAAGTCGAGGACTACCTCCAGTTAAACAAATCACAGTCTGTAATATCTGAACTCAGTTCTGTACAATGTAGACTCTATGGCAAATAAAGTATGCTAGCTACCCATTGTATTTTGAAGATATTAAAATGCACATGAAAAAACCAGAAGAGTTATTCTCTGTACCTGGTTTCACACATGTCACTCCTGGCCCAACGCTCTCTACTATTCCGGCTCCTTCATGGCCAGGAATTACAGGATATTCTACTTTGGGGAAAGAACCTTCCAGAACATGGTCATCTGTGCCACATATTCCGGTGGCTATTATCTATAATAGAGAACAAAGAGTTATGTCCAACCATAGCAGAAGTTATGTAGGTAGTTACTAGGGGCTTCCAATGATCTACGCATAATAATCTCGTATGAATATGGGCAAGCCAATGGATTCTCAACAGTGGAGGAAAACGCAATGTAAAAATGCTATTACTCTGATGCCATAGACCATGGGGCAGAATGCTGTTTATTTTTTACCATTGGAATGCATGCTATTCACTCCACTCATCCATCTTGACCATTCTCCTAAAGCCAGAAAAAAGATGAATAATGTTCGCTCTCTAAGCTTATTTCAATTTAGTTTCTGAACGTTTCGTTACCAGACTGGGTAACATCATCATCAGCATTGTGTTATCCTATTCTTCTTAGCTTCTAAATGTCTTGCATGCCAGTGTGGTCAGTTGGTTGTTCGTTTGGAGCTATATTTAAATTCTGAGCTTCAATCTTCAAATGAACAACCAACCAAATGACCAACTGATCACACTGGTACCCACTGGCTAAGGAGAATCGGACAAGGAAATCCTGCTGCTGATGATACTCAGTCTGATAACGAAATGTTCAGAAACTAAATTGAAACAAGTTTGGAAAGCAAACCACGCCCAAAATCTAAAACCCAAACTACAAGTATTTTTCTATTATTTCAAAATGAATTTATTCTATGTCTTGGCCTTCGAAGTATAATTCTTGGTAAGTGTACAATTATTTTGTAAACAGGAAAAATATTTTTCAGCAGTGTCTTAAGTAAATCATGTTGCATGTAAGCCGTGAAACACTTGTTTGCCTATTGCAATTTCTGTGCAAGATAGAAATTGTCAATTCCAATTTGTCTCTCCCTGATAGCAAAGCAGTACTCATCAATCGGCAACTTGATAGCTCTTCCCGTGCCATTTTGAATTTCTGATTCAAACTGTCACATTGCAAGAGGTACACATGCAGAATTTTCTTATGTTTGTTAAAAGACTCCTTCTTAATTGGATCAAAGTTTTCCAATTCACATTTCTTCAAACTATCCTGCACAATTTATCTTTTGTGCATGTCTTAATTTACCTTTCCTTCTAAATACACTGGAAAATGCTGCTCTAATATATCAGCAGTCTTCTTTATATAGCAGTTATGTAGAATATAACATTTAGTATGGAATTTCAGATGCAGTATGAAAGATAAATATCCCATAATTTGTTATGGCAAATGAAGCACTGAAGCAAGATAATTTCAAAATGATGCCCCACAGGTTTCTTGGGCTAGGAAGCATTCACGCCTCAATCGCTTCATCATTCGGAAAAATGGGATGGGAGGTTATGCCTAGTTATGCTTAATTCTTCTGTATTTATTGTTATTTATCTATTTTAATTTCCTGTGCACCGCCCTGAGTCCATTTCGATGGAGAAGGGCGGTTCTATAAATCTAAATAAATTAAATTAAAAAAAAAATTAAATGCCAAAAGTAACAGCAGCAAACTCAAACTCAGAAGGAGTCTTTGTATCGCTATCCAACCCACTATTTTCATTCAGACCTGTACAGTAGACCTGAGCACTAGATTGGATTGGAAGGTAAAAGGTGCTTTGAAAACATGGGAGCCAACATATAGAATCTATTTACAACTCTTTAAATTAGCCGTGTCACTTCTTGGGACCAGAAAACACCCTCAATTTTCAAAACCTCAGGGATCCATTTTGCACCTTTAAGCCTGTTCTTATCCAGCATGATATAGTGGTTGATTTGATGGACTAGGAATTGAGAGATCATAGTTTTATTTTATCCTTAGACCATTGGTGAAATTCAACTTTCTTTACTACCGGTTCTGTGGCCGTGGCTTGGTGGGCGTGGAAGGGGAAGGATACTGCAAAATCTCCATTCCCACCCCACTCTGGGGCCAGCCAGAGGTGGTATTTGCCAGTTATCTGAACTACTCACAATTTCAGAACCTGCTGAATTTCACCCCTGCCTCAGACCCAGAAGCTCAGTGGGTAACTGAGCCAGTCACAATTTCTCTCTCTCTTCGCTCAAACTACTTCATAGGGTTGTTGTTTTGGGAACAAGTAGGAAGAAGTACTGGGCACACTGTTGTGACTCCCAAATAAAAGTTAGAGTATAAATCTAATACATAAATATACTGAAAAATGAGTGTAAGAGGCAGGGGTGGGTTTCAAAATTTTTGGAACCTATTCTGTGGGTGTGGCCTGCTTTGTGGAGTGGGTGACCAGGTGGGAGTGGCTTGCCGGCCATGTGACCGGGTGGGAGTGGCTTGCCGGCCATGTGACCGGGTGGGAGTGGCTTGCCGGCCATGTGACCGGGTGGGAATGTTAGCAGCTGCTGGAATTATGTTTGTACAACAGTGGAAAAACAGATATGAAAATGAATAAATACTACAATGTGCAGGAATAAATAAAGTGACAATTAAAATCAAGAAGGCTTTGAATATTTTTTCACGTGGGATTTGTTTTAGCAATTGCTAAGTAACAGAAACAGAAAATAGAAATCCAAAAGTATGAAAGACACCAATTATGTAAGGAATGGTCACTAAAATATATCATTATTAATGTGTACAACTACTACAGGACATAACACACCCAAGCAAACTATGACAATGCCAGGAAAGCACCAAAAAATAGAATCCCTCCTACAAAAGATTGAAAATGAAACCAGTTTTCCCCCCCTAACCTTAGGGGCAGGAGAGACAAAGCCACTGCAATAAAAACCATCAAGGCACTGTGGAAAATTATAAAGGACACACAAGCTCACAGAACCAGCAACCACCTAAGAATTACTTAGACAACCAAGATGAAACACACTCTTTCTGGCAAAGATGCCTTGCACAAACCTGGCAACCCATAGAAAAGCAGCCACTTTATAAACCTGGACTGAACACTTAAAAGCAACATATTGCATCTCAAAGAAAACATTTGCAAAAAGGAATAACATTTCTTGAAAAAGAAATATTTTATAAACAATTACAAAATAAAAATTCCCTAAAATAATTAAAAAAGATATTTTACAAATAAAAAAAAATCCTTAAAAACCATTGTTAAGCATTCCGCAAAATGACACTATTGTAATGTATTCTACCAGCAATAAAGCATACTGAAACCATTTAAAGATATTCCTTGTAATAATTTAAAGTATAACCATATTAAGGGTAGAATAACACTATATATTGAAGTGAACCATTAAAAAAAATTCTCTACTCAATACATTTTAAAGTACTGAGTATAGAATTTTTAAAAATGGTTTATATTAATTTGTTTTTCATAGAATCTTCTTTAAAAATAGTCTAAGACAATTTAAAAAAAGAACCCACACACAATAAATTGAAGTAAACCATTTTTAAAAATTCTCTATTCAATACAGTTAAGTAAAATGATTTAAAAAAATTATATGCACAATCAATAAAATAATCTTTAAAAAATCATTAAAAAAATAAGAGGAAAAAAACCCAGGTCACTTACCAGGAGGCAGAATCAACAGCTCTCCGATGAGAGATGCCGCAGGGAGCAGGCAGGCAACGAGGCAACAGGACACATGTAAACTTACCTGACTAGAGGGAGAAGGGAGGCAGCTAGCCAGGTGAGGCTGAGAGAGGGGGGAACTGGGGGGCTTTTGGCCATTGTGAGATAAGGCAGCTCACGGCTTTCGCAAGGGAAGGCCTGAAGGCCTTCCCTTGCGAAAGCTAGCCTCCCCCACCCAGCATGTGAAAGGCAGATTCAAAGCAGGGCCCTTTAAATTTCACGCCACTGAGCGGGGGAAGGATGCCGGCGTGCGAAATTTAAAGGGCCCGTTTATGAAGGGTCCCTTTCTCAACATGTTAGCGGCGGCGGGAGACGCCACTAGCCATGTTGAGAAAGGCCCGGGCCCGGCGGCTCCAGGGGGTTGCATAGACGACTTTGCGCACCTAGCGATAGCTGCGCAAAGCTCCCCCAACCCCCCCCCCCCGCAGGCGCGCCAAGGGTAAAATCGCTGGCTGGTCTTGGGACGGTGCACGGAAGAGCGCAGGAGCTGCGTGCGAACTTCATACACGTCCCCCCACGCTCTTCTGCACCCGTTCCCAAGGCCGGGCAGCAATTTTAGCGATCGCTGGTCTTGGAAAGGTGCACGGAAGAGCGCAGGGGCCGCGTGCAAACTTCACACGAGCCCCCTGTGCTCTTCCGCGCCCGTTCCCAAGGCCGGGCAGCGTTAAAATCGCTTGCTGGCCTTGGGAAGGTGCACGGAAGAGTGTAGGGGGACACGTGCGAACTTCGCAAGCGTCCTGGGCACTCCTCCACGCCTGTTCCCACCACCGGCTAGCGATTTTAGCACCTCACGGCTAGCGGCAACAGCCCCTACCCCCGCGCCACCGCACATTTCGGCCACGTGGGTATGCCAGCTCACGGCTTTCGGGAGGCAAGCCTGGAAGCCCTTCCCCACCGTCCCCAATGCTACGAGCTGGTATAAGCTAGCCTCCCGCCGCCCCCCTAAGTGAAGTTGCTTACGTACAGTAAGCAGCAAGCTGCTGGAAGGTGGATCAAAATGTTGCCTGTTGGCGCCATGCTTTTCAAGGGTCGCCTCCAGCCTGCTCACTGATTGGCTGGACGCCAGCCAATCAGTGAGCGTGTGGCTGGGCTGGTTTAATCAGACAGGCAGGGGAGCGAGTGAGATGTGAGTGACGGAGCAAGCCATGCTTTCCAGAAGTTACTTCCGGGTCCACAGTCCAACCGGATCGCCCCGGATCGCTAAATTTGACCAACCGGCTCGCGGGAGCCGGTGCGAACCGTTAGGAACCCACCCCTGGTAAGAGATCACAAATGGGGTGCCAGAAAAATTGCATGTAAACTAGAGATTACAAATGAGAATTTCATAAAAGCAAGGCTGAATTCACAGGACATATTTAGTAATCCCGAACAGAGCACACCGTGGTCTGCGAATGAAACACGATTCCCGCTTACTTTTCTCTTAGCCTTTCAAGGGTTGCCAATGTACAAATATTTATTTAGCAAACTGCTTTGCAAATGCTTGAAAAACAGATTAACGAAAGTGACAAGTTGAAGCTTTCCTTCAAGAACAAAACAGTGCTTTCCAAAATAGAGGACCATGGAAAATTACTCATAGAAATGGAGCTACCTTAACACGAACTTCATGAGACCTTGGTGGAGCCACTTCTACCTCTTCAATAGAAAGTGGTTTGCCGACTTCCCAAGCAACAGCTGCTCTACATTTGATAACCTAGGAAAGTCAAATCAAAAACAAGTATGTTTAGTAGCATCCTACGCAAAGCACAAAGCAGATGAAACCAAGAAGCAGAATTTCCCCCCTATTATAACATCACAAGTTGGTCTACGCCTAAAACCCTTCTCAATGTAGCATCTCATGGTAGGGGTCATAGAGAAAGCCTCTTAAGCCATTCCAGTGGGAGTAATCAGCTCCCACTAGACATAGCACCAGATGCCTCTACAGGAGGCTCAAATGAGAAACCTAACGTCCCATAGTTGCACCACAAGCTCTACTCCCTTTGGACATGCATCAAGAGGATGTACATGTGTATAGAAGGAGCAGAACGTTCATTGAAAGGGTGTAATGCTGCTCTAATCATTTCAATGAAAGCTTCCATCCTGTGGATACTTCTGTATAACACAGTTTTTTGCAATAAAGGACCATAACAGGGCACATGTGAAGGGAGGGATTTCTTTGCCATTTGGGAAAAGTGGAAATTAATCCATCATGTTATCTACTGTACATCTGAGAGTGATAATCTTTCTCATCCCTTTCTCATCCTCATCTCAACCCCTCTAACTAGAGGGGCTGAAAACTGTAGGGTCAGTGTTTCTCAACCTTGGCAACTTGAAGATGTCCGGACTTCAACTCCCAGAATTCCCCAGCCAGCTGGCTGGGGAATTCTGGGAGTTGAAGTCTGGACATCTTCAAGTTGCCAAGGTTGAGAAACACTGCTGTAGGTGCTTTTCTACTTTTTGAGAAAACTGTAAGTGCAAGCTGGAAACTGGGCATACATGTTTTGTGTGTGTGTGTGTGTGTGTGTCTACCCCCTCCTGACAGATTCCCTCTCCCATCAGAAATTCTGTAGTGTCTGTGGCATAACACGAATTCACTTCCCCAAAATGTTAATTCTGGCTCCCAGCCACCTAAAAAATGTCCATTTTTAATTGACTTTGAAACTTGGACTTGGACAAAGTAGTAAATGAAATGTGAACTACAACTTAACTATGACCCCAAGTATAGTGGTGCAACAGGGCGCCCTTTCCTCTTTGGGCAATTATATATTAACAGTATTATCTTAACATATCACTTGGTTTTAACCTGAGGTTTTTAATCCCCACTCAGTGCAATCAGTGACTTATAATATAGTCTAATACATTTTCCAGAAGTCATATACACACTAAATAATGTATTATATAGTGTTGTACTGAACTATTATATGTTCTAAGTAAGAGATGAATGCAGCCACGTAGGCACTTAGGACTTCCAACAACTTAAATCTGTTATATGTGCTTCAGATGCCAATCTAGCTGCAATAGCATGAAAAGTAGATTGCGATTGTAACCATTTTGGGTGGTAGAATGCCTTCAAGGCAATCTTGAATCCGGGTGACTGGCTGGAAAGCTCCCTGAGGTTTTCTTGGCAAGATTTCCAAATGGTTTGCAATTGCCTGCGTCCAAGGGCTAGGAGAGAATGATTAGCTCAAGGTCATCCAGTTGGCTTTGTGTCTAAGTCAGGATTAGAACTCACAATTTCCCAGTTTCTAGCCTGAACGCCTATCTCAATTGGGCTCTCAACCGTAAATATATTTAAATAGAAATCAACCCAACTGAACATACTGTTTGGATTTATAGTGAACAACAAAGACGTCAACCGCATTATAGTCTAACGTATTTTGAAAATGCCGCCCATCTGCGTTGCATTTTGCTTACTAAATGAAGCATAGTGCAATAACCACAGCTAAAGTCTTGCAAGCAAAGCCATTAGAATCTAATTATTTAGGATGTCTCAGTTTAAGGGCAAACCGTGATCCAACAAGCAAGACAAATAATTGCTCATTGTCTATGCATTGGGCCAACTGGGGGCAATTGTAGTCCAGTGTAGTCCATTATATATTTGAATACAATTAAACAAAAATTGGATTTCTAGCTACATAATTCTTGCACATTGTTCCATTCAATCTTACTTTTGCCATTTATTCACAGAAAAGCACGCAAGAAGGTTTGCCGTCTTAAACTTTGCATTAAGCCCTGGTTTTGCTAAACTGTGGTTTACTATATGTAAACTATACGTTCTTCTATTAGTTTTATACAGAAGAGGGACGCCCCAGCCATCATTAACATAGCGTAACAGGAGGCTCGCACCAAATATTAACCACCAATTAGCAGACGCATTTCCCGTTTAAATGAGTTTATAGCTTAGATTAGTTTACTTCTTCCCTAAGAAGAATAAGCCGTTTCTTACTTTCCCAGAAATGTCCATGTCTGCAAACTACCTACTGCAACGAAGATCTTTCCACTCCGCTTTCGGAGAACCCTGGTCTACCGCTTTGGAAAACTGGGAGGCAAAAAAAGTAGAAGCGACTTCAGTAAACCAGTATCGCCAACAATATTGGCTTCCAGCATCGAGATTCCTTTTAGGGTCAAAGAGCGGTCTAAAGCAAACCCTTCTTTCAGTTGAACTTTTCGCTTGCCGTAGGCGCGCCGCCGAGGACTCTGGGGAATGGAGTCAAATCTGCATACTACAGCGCTAGCTAGCCTATTTTCTTAAGTCATCCGCGTGTGATAATATGCTGTAACCGTCACAAGAATAATCTTCACCTAGCAGTTTGTATAAAGGGACTTTATGTGTAAATTCGTTTCCATCTATACACTGACTTTTTCGTATGCAAAGGACATTATTTGATTTACCAGATGTAGGGGAAGATTACAACTCTGAAATACCTACAGGGGTCTGCAAAATCGGCTCTTTTAAGACTGGTGGACTTCAACTCCCAGAGTTCCCCAGCCAGCTATGCTGGCTGGGGAACTCTGGGAGTTGAAGTCCACCATTCTTAAAAGACCCGACTTTGCAGACCCCTGCAATAGGACAATGATCCTTTTTCCTGGTTTGCTTGCTTGCTTGTTTGTTTCGTGATTTGGAGAGAAGCAGAAGCACTTTCGTCCTTAAAAGACTGAAAATAGCTTTTCATGTTGGACTGAGACCAGAGAAACCAGCAACCAAAGTTCTCTGGATGATTTGGGTCTCTTTCTCAACCCAATCTGTACTTGCTGTGGGGGAAAATGGAAGGAGGGACTTTTGAATGTGCTTGGTGCTGCTGGAGAAAAAAACAGAGCATTAAACTAGGAGGTAATAATAGGATGATATTTTCCCCCTGAGAAATGGGGGACTGTCTTCAATTCTTCAGTAATGTCTAATCCAACTTGCAGCTGAATTACTTATTAAATATTACTGAATTTATATCCTGCATTCCTGTTTAAACGAACACGAGTTGGGTTAAAGGTATAACCAACTGGGTGGGATTTGTTTTTGTTTTTGGCAAAGAAAGGATTTGCCATTGTTTCCTTCCTAAGGGTGAGAAAGAATGACTGTCCCTCACTGAATGTAAATGCAATGTAAAATCAATGTAACTGCTGATTTTAAGACTACAGTAAGACTAAAATTCATGTGCCCTCTTGATATAACGGTTACAAAACAAAAATAAAACAGTGGCATTGGGTATTATGTGAGCTAAGTCTTGTACAGTGAGGCTCAGTATAAATGGCACATCGCCCGGTGACACTGAATTCACATTGCATTTTGAGGATATTAAAACACATGTCATAAAAGCCAGGGAGGGATCTTCCCTGACCTGGTTTTACACATGTGTCTCCTGCTCTCTATCATTCTGGATGTTGGATATTTTGCTTTGGAAAAGAACTTGCCAGAATATAGTGATCCATCCAACATATTCCTGTGGCTATGATCTATGCTGGAGAATGACCTCACCAATAGAGGGATTTATGTGTGCACTTATTAGGAGTTTCCAGTGACTTCTTTTTTATATCATAAACTAGCTGATAATGGGCCATAGCCAGGGTATGTATTTATCCCATTGCTGTAATAGAGGGAGCCCCCTTGTGTAATACTGTGAAGCTGTTACCTTGGCAAGTCCACTGTGCCGTACAGTAGAAACCATTTTAAGGCACAACAGGCTGTATCTTAAAAGGACTTGAATCCATACTGCATACTATCGCTTTCAAAAGTACTGTGACTTGACACTATACATAATTCAGTATTTTTCATTTCAGCTGCCCAGGCATTCTGGAGATTTGCTGGACCACACACACATGGACAGACAAACACACACAAACACACCCCGAGGGGTGTCTTACCCCCATAGTATTTGTTTCCAGAGAGTAAGTGATCTGTGTACCAAGTTGAAATTGGTATATATATAATAGATAATTGTTTTCAATTATTTACATATATATATATATATATAATAGATAATTGTTTTCAATTATATATGCTGGCATATATATATGCTGGCATTGCTTGCTTCGGGTATTTTCCCGTGTATAAGGCATGGAAATGTTATTGCAACGTTTTGACAATATCTCACTTGTCATCGTCAGGCTTTGGTCTGTCGTCAGATATATAATAGATAATTGTTTTCACAACTTCCTGTTAGGGCCCCATTAAGGGAGGAGACATACTGTTTCCCTCTCCCCCTTTCGCCTCATCATCAGAGACCATCTAGACAGAGAACCATGAAATTACCTTGTGTAAATTTTTCTAGATATGTGTGTTACTTTTATGATCAGCTCATAAAACTAACTAACTAACTAACTAACTAACATTGATCAGCTCATAAAACTAACACACACACACACACACACACATATTGTTTGTGTTCAAGTAATTGAGAAGTTTTGCCTGAAAGAAACATCTGTTTTTCAAATTTCTGTATGGTCTGATTTGATTACTCAGAAGAAATCTGTTCATAGTCTGAAAAGAAATATTTGAATTATGACATCTGTACTATGAATCAGTATTATAGTTTTCTAGTTAACATGGATGACTGCAGCTAAATACTCAAAATAGATAAACAAGTATGACAGTTCATAAGAAACATCATTTTTTATAAGAAGCAAATATATTCCAAATCATTCCAAATTCAGCATAGTTGTTGATTAAAGAGGCAACAGCATAAATATTCCTGGTAAATCAAACTCGGTTTTGTTTTTTGGGGTTTTTGTTTTTTTGCTGCCAGGAGCTGGGTTATGCTTTTTTTTAAAGATAGAATGAGTATCCAATGGTATGTTTACTCATTACTGGAAATGGACATAGTGCATGTGCACCACAGAATGTGGTAGCTAGAATTATATTTGCACAATATTGGAAAAGTGAAGAGATTCCTATTGACAAGAAGGTGATTACGGTAGGAAAATATTAGAATGTGCAGAAATGAATAGACTAACACTAGCAATTAAGGAGACGGAACAAACTGATTGTTATAGGATATGCGAAGCATTTTACCAATGGTTAGAGAATAAAAAAGGAAATTGGAAATAAAGGAAGAAGATAAGAATAGAAAATACATTAAGATAGATATGAGAATAAAATGGCAACTGATAACATGAGTATGCTGAGAATAATCATGTTTAATATTATTATTGTATTTTTATTAGCAGATATGCTATAAAGGAAATGAAGAGCTTTACAATGTTTAACTGTTCAATGTATTATAATCTATGGAAGGATGTTGCACAGAAATATTTGTACCCAGCCGACACACTGCTTAAGGAAAGATGGAATATTTATATTTTTTAAATTGAAAAATAAATTAAAAAACGGTGTGTGTGTGTATACGTGTATGTGTATATACATATATATATACATACACACACACAAATACACGTATACATTTATGTATGTTTACATATATGTGTAAAAAAAAAAGGAGAAAAGACCAGTGTAGTAAAGGAAAAAAACCTCCAAAATGATTTTAGTTGCTACTATTTCATCTAGGAATCTTTTTCCTCCAATACACAGAAGCTACACAATTGAGATCATGATCCATGAGGTAAAATTCTAATCTGCACCTGACGTTCTCTACTTTCTGTATTGCTCATAATTCCTAGCCTAGATCTACATTTCTCTTTGATTCTTTCAATGCCTGAACTTCCTGAGATGGGATCTTTTTTTGAACAGCTAAGATAGTGAAAATAAATATTTTGAATCCTGGTATTATGTCAGTAGATAATGCCTTCATTCCTTGTTTGAGGGTTTTCTGAAGGCCCCCATATAAGCATTGAGGAAGAAAATAAGTAATCTGATGCAAGAGGTTTATTATTTTACAATAACATCATATGGGAATGCTCAAAATTACTAACCCAATAGTATCTCAAATCCCTTGGGGAATAGTGAATCTCTAGCCAATGTTCTATCAAGTTGTCCCATATATAAGTGAATTCTCTTGCAAAATATTTTGGCTCCTATTCCTTGGCACTCTTAAGTGATAAAAAGCGCCAAACAATTATAAAAGAATTATGAGGGATAAAGTTTCTCTCTTGACCTTTCATCCATTATTCTATGTTAAAGGAGAAGGACAAAGCTGCTGTTGATGCTTGTGATTTTTTTTAAGTGTAAGTGAATAGCCAATCTAACTGTAAATGAATAACCAACAGTGTTTTTTCTTCTAATCTTGTCTTTCCATCTTGGCATGTATGGGGTTACAGATTGGCACTACATGGGAGGCAATTCAATAATGCCAATTTATTTTTTCATCCTACCTTCATGATTTTATTTATTTATTTATTTATTATTCATATTTGTAACCCGCACCCATCTCACCACAAAGGGACTCGGGGCGGCGCACAGAAATTTAAAATAAATATACATATATACAAAATATTAACATTCAACAACTAAATTAAATCAAAACCCTGCGTTAAAATAAATTTAAAACCCATAAATTAAAACTTTGATTAGCTACAAGTCAGTACGGTGCGGAGTAGTTCATGCCAGGCCGGCTAGATGAAAGAAGTGTGTTTTTAAGTGCTGGCGGAACAAGCGGAGGAGGTCCGAGATGATACGGAGTTCGGGAGGTAGGTCGTTCCAGAGGGATGGGCCCACCACAGAGAAGACCCTTCCCCTGGGAGCCGCCAACCAGCATTGCCCGGTCGACGGCACCTGGAGAAGACCCTCAAAGAACTCAATGTACTTAATACACCTTTTGCTTGCTATTTTACCCACAATCCCAATCCTATTATGTGATCAAGGCTGAGAGAGAGTGACTGACCCAAAGTCACCCAACTTTTCATGCCTAAGGGGGGACTAGAATTCACCGTATCCTGATTTCTAGCTTAGTGCCTTTAACTTATAGACCAAACTGACTCTCTTTATTTTATTTTGTTATACTTGAAAAAAAAATTCTAATCTCAGAAGAACTTCAACAAGCTGCTAATATTTGTACCAAATAAAAAGTCATGTATCATTTTCCATCTTGAATTTGTAAAAATATAAATTCCATCCCGCCACTCCAAAAAGTGGGGGGGAAATAAAAGCACAGAAATGGTGATAAAATTAATTTTAAAATTAAAGTTGCGCGCCCCATCCACTGGGGCAAGATGTTCGCCCCCAATGGCCAGCGATGGAGTCAGCTGGTTGAATCGGGCAGCCGGAAACCACAGCCACTCAGTCTTGGTCGGGTTGAGCCTGAGTCCGTTTCTTCCCATCCAGATCCGCACGGCTTCCAGGCACTGGCACATCACCGCTACGGCATCGTTGGGGTGGTTTGGGGTAGATATATACAGCTGAGTATCATCAGCGTAGAGATGGTACTCTACCCCAAAACCACGGATGATCTCACCCAGCGGCTTCATATATGTGTTAAACAGGAGAGGCGAGAGGACCGACCCCTGAGGCACCCCACATGTGAGGGGTCTCGGGGTCGACCTCTGCTCTCCTGTCAACACAAATTGCGATCGGCCAGAGAGGTAGGAGGAGAACCACCGTAAAGCACAGGGGAGTGGTGTGCAGGCATGCCACACCCATAATGCTATGTGCCATGAACCCAGCGTGCATGCGTGAACGACCAGCACTCCTCCCTGTTTTTGGCATGCTTTTTTCGCCCTCCCCAGGCTCCAGAGGCTTTATAGGAAGCCTCCAGAGTGTGAAAAACCAGCCCTACTGGCAAACCGGAAGTCCAAACTTCTGGTTTGCTTGTAGGGCCAGTTTTAGCCCTCCAAAGCATTCCCCAAAGGCTCCGGAGCATGAAAAACAGCCCTATGAGCAAAAAACAGCCCTATGAGCAAAAACAGCCCTATGAGCAAATCGGAAGTCACTTCTGGGTTGCTCATAGGATCGTTTTTTTGCTCTCCAGAGCCTTCAGGGAAGCCTCCTGAATGTTCCGGAGAGCTAAAACCGGCCTTACGAGCAAACCGGAAGTACGCTCCCAAACTGCTGGTTTGCCCACAGGGTCAGTTTTTTGCGCTCCGGAGGGTTCAGGAAGCCTCCAGAGGGTGAAATATGGCCCCAAAAGAAGGCCAAAGTCAGCTTGCAAGTGGACAGGGCAACACCTCACATGGATGAGTTACAACTTCAACAAAGCACCTATTTCCCTACCCACAAGAGCCACTGAATTTTATGCATGGGCCGTGCATTTATCTATTTCTCTATGTTGTGAAAATAATTTGCGAGAAAAAAGGTTATGCACACAATTTTATAAATCCCTTGTGTTTTAGGGGCACATAATTAACCAATCATGAGAGAGAGTGGGGGGCGGGGAAGAGGGAGATGATAAAATAGGAAAAGTGTACAAAACACAGGAATGTTAAGCATGTTTATAACTCTATGTTGCCTAATGTTTGTTTTCGAGTGGGACTGCCTTAATTTCAGGGTTGTCTTCCTCGCGGGTAAATTCAGCAGTAATAATAACACGTGAACCAGAACGGGGAGAAAAGAGATAGAAAGAAAAGAAATAATTCTGTTTCTGTTGACTGACTTATTGAAGTATATATGCTGCATAATGCATTTCTGGTGGATTTCAGAGATAAGACTGAAATGATGGTTTTCTATTCTTCTTCCAAACCAGAGGCTTTAAAACGTCAGGATGCAGCGAATGCTGAAACATCAGAAAACAGTTAAATGTGGTTATTTCTTTTCTTAGCTAATTCAATAAATTTTATTTATACTTCAAATAAGCCCAGTGATAATAAATATTCATGACTATTTTTATCAATGGATTAATATTGTAAAAATTTCCAAGGCAGATTAAAGGGAGGGTGAAAATAAACAGAGGAAAATGGACTAATTCTGCCAAAATTAAACCTTTCTAACATGCCATTATTTCTGGGGAAGAATTAATAACATACATAAACCTGTATTCAAATTCTCTTAGTACAATTTTCTTCTTTCTATAATTTAGGCATCTTGCCTGAAACTCAAGGCATGTAGCTATTTTGCAAAGCTTCTGTTGGCAAAAAAAGCAATTCCTCAATATGAATTTTGACTTTTAATTGTGTGAGTACTTAATACAGTTCATTATCTTTTGGACCATATTTATTCATTTTAAGCTGGGTGGGAGAAACTTTTTTTTTTTACAGGACGTCTTACCATTTTCCTGAGTGAAGCAAATCAAAACCTTCATTGATTTTATGAAACGGTAAAGTGTGGGTAATTAATGGATCTAGGCTAAACTTTTTGTTCATGAAATCCGAAACCAACTTAGGAACTGTATCTTTACTTTTCCAGTCTGAAAGTAAAAAAAGGATATAAAAAGACTGCATTAATTTTACAAGGTCATTTAAAATGCACTTCTACAGCTTTTCTTGACTGGACTAGGTGTCATGTGTTATCAGATGATCTGCTGATCCCAAAGTGGTGAAGTTTACTATCAATTGAGGAATTTATGGTATAAATTACAGACTTTATCCTCTACTGGGTAACCTACGGACTCTGTTCAAATTTCTATGATCCCATCTATTCCTCATTCTTGAAATCCTGGTTCTCAGAAGGCAACGAGTAGGAACCAACCCATTCTTAAGTTCTTGCTTCAATATTTGTTTCTATGTATTGAGGAAAGTATTAGGGAATCTACTATATTATCATGTCTGTCCTTTGTAAAGATCACTGGTGAAAGTGGTGAAATTCAGTGGTGAAATTCAAATTTATTTACTACTGGTGGGCGTGGCAGGGGAAGGATACTGCAAAATCTCCATTCCCTCCCCACTCCTGGAGCCAACCAGAGGTGGTATTTGCTCCAAACTACTCAAAATTTCTGCTACCAGTTCTCCAGAACCTGTCAGAACCTGCTGAATTTCACCCCTGCTGTGATTAGACAATCATAGAAAAACAACCTTCCTTGACCTAGTGTTTTCCATAAGTGTTGGACTTTAAAGATCATGTTGTCTGAGAAATACTGGTATTCAAGTCTAGCATTTCTGGAGAATATTAAATTGGGGAAGTTTGATATGCATAACTAAATAGTAGCATAACTAAATATTAGCACCACTAGAACAACCAAATGGCTTCATAAGGAGTTTGAGAACTCTAATACTATTTCTTATGGATTTTACTCTGCCTCTCAGCACAATTTGCATTTATATAATGCAAGAAGTGAATCATTGGTGCCCTGATTTTTTTATAAAATAATTAGAACTATGAAAGGGGAAATTGGTATGTTCCCCAGACTCAGTTCTCACTTCCGTTGCAACTAATATTACTTTCTTTTTGGAAAAAAACAGATTAATGGGTTTTTTGCCTGCAACAATAATATCCTGAAAGAGAGCAATTTTCGGAAAATCAGAAAAATTCTACTGCTAAATGGTTAAACTCTTTTTCCAGCAACTCTGCTACTTGACTTAATATGTTCTTCTCCCTGCTACTCCCGCTTTTAAGATTTTAAAAACATCCCTTGAAATAGTCAGATATTCCAATTCATATCAAGACCTATTGAAATTCTTGTAGAATTTCTGGATCCTGTTTTATTTAAACATAATCATTTACGAAATTTACTATTGTGTTTGAAAGGACTTTGGTGGTCCTTGTTGCAGGAAGAAGCAGCAGTCTGCTGGTTGTTGGATGTCCTCCAGCTGTTTATTCAACCATGTAAGAGAAATGATTAGAGTTCTCCTCTAACTTAAAGGGCACCTGGGCTTGTGAGTAATAGCAGAACTACATCTGATTCTATGATTTGGAGACAGAACATCAAGTAAAGTTTGGGACAATGTTTTGGTGGCAGGAGGCTACTGTTGTGGCCTACCAGCTGCCAGCAGATTTGGATGATGAGGAGTTGGGGAGGAACTTGAGGCCAGTCCTGGAGTCTGGGGAAGGCTCTGATGGAAGTTCTGCATCCTGTCCGACATTCCCCAGCTGCCTTCAAAGTCAGATAAGTGGGGAAGAGGAACAGCTGGGGCCTGTTCCAGATGCATGTATGCACAGAGCTGTCAGGAGAGAACAACTGAATACCAGGAGTCCACTCGTGAGGAAATGCACATGTGGACGCCTCCCTGGCTGTGGGATAAATAGAAGCAAAAGGGGAGTGTTGTCGTAGGAGACAACTGTTTGGATTTGTTTTGGAAGATTTGTTCCTCGTGATTCATGTCTCAGTGACTGGGGGTTGAATTTACAGCTTTGGGGCAGGCAGCTCCCAACCTGGCAATTATCCAAGGAGCTGATAAGGTTTGTACTTCAGTTAACCCTTGGAAGGATTATTGCCTGGACTTTTCTGTGTGTGAATGCTGTGAATTCACAGTAGCTAAATAAAGAGGGTTTTTTTTCAGGACAAAGAATCTGTTTCTTGGTTCTGCTACGGCTGGGTCAGAACAGCTACATCTAATGGGTATGGGGTGATGATTGCTGTAATGGGTCAATGATGCATAATGAATGGATGGGGTGTTTAATATAGGTTGACAAAGATGGGGTTTTCATTGTTTTCCCCTTCCACATTTATTTCCAGGTGGGATTCAATAATTATTTCTTAAAGTACAGTATGTTAAATCTATTAACATTAACAGTTTATGTGTCTCTCGTCTCAAAGTAATAGGATACCATATCATTATCTTTAAACAAGAGTGGTCTGTCAAGATTCCAGTGACTGAAAACAAAATGTTAAGAAATAATCAGAGTATCTTGTTCCAATATACTGATAACAGAACACTAGATGCAATGAGCATCTTCCTCGTCTGGTGCTTTCCAACTATGTTGAAATACAGCTACCGTTGCTGCAAATGAAACCATATGAGATACCATTTGGGGATGATAGAAACAGAAAACTAAGTGATTGGGGAAAGATGGTACACAGGATTTCAGCTGTTTAGGGGTGGAGATGACTGACAGTCCGTAAGCTAGATTGGTCTTGATCCCCATCACCTATCTATTATATGATGAACCATGGTGGCAAGTGGTTAGAGTGCAGTATTGCAGTTTACTTCTGCTGCCTGCCAGCTGCCTGCAGTTTGGCAGTTCAAATCTCACCAGGCTCTAAGTTAACTCAGCCTTCCATCCTTCCGAGGTGGGTAAAATGAGGACCCAGGTTGTTGGGGGGGGGGGCAATATGCTGACTCTATAAACCACAGTGAGGGCTGTAAAGCACTACGAAGTGATATATAAGTGCTATTACTATATTATACTGGTAATATTGAGGTTCCCATAGTATAGGGTACAATAGAGAGAGAGAGAGAGAATGTACTAATAGCCAAATAAGGGCCCTACCTCCAAATATAGTTCCTTTCCAAGTACGGCCTGTGAAGAGAAGTCCTGGAGAAAAGGTAATCATAGACCCCGTAGGCGGTACTCCCACAATGATGCACTTTCCATAATTCATTTGGCAGGAATTCAAGGCAGCCAGCTAAAGTCAACCCAAAGACATATACATGAATCAAGCCAAAGTCCATGTTTACCACTCCAACCACAATTCTTCTTGCATTGACCTTTCACATAGGATTTTATTGTTCCAAATGTATCAATAATAACATCTCCTCAGATGGTCTGTTGTGGCAATGCCTTCCTATGATAAGCTTCCATAAAGTAATTTGCAGAAAGAAAGTTTCCCATGGTGCCTTAACTACTATACCAAACTGGCCAGGGGTGGGATTCAAATAATTTAACAACCGGTTCTCTGCCCTAATGACTGGTTGGGTGGGCATGGCTGGGTAGGCATGAGACTGGGTGGGCATGGCCAACTTGATTGGTCCCACCCCTAGGAAATTTATCCTCAGTTCAACTCACAATAAAATAGCACAATAAAATAGCACTGTTCCAATATTTAGAATAGAAATAGAATAACAGAGTTGGAAGGGACCTTGGAGGTCTTCAAAGTCCAACCCCCTGCTTAGGCAGGAAACCCTACACCACCTCAGACAAATGGATATCCATCTTCTTAAAAATATCCAGTGTTGGAGCATTCACAACTTCTGGAGATAAGTTGTTCCACTGTTCTGTCAAGAAATTTGAGGGGCTCCTACAAAAATGAGACGGTCAAACTATTTTCCAAAGCACCAAAAGGCATGACAAGAAACAATGGATGGAAACTAACCAAAGCAACCTAGGACTAGGAAGAAATTTCTTAAGGGTGAGACCAATCAACCAATGGAATAGCTTGCCTTCAGAAGTTGTGAGTGCTCCATCACTCACAAGCAACACAGTTACAAGATAAATTGAAATCTTTACAATCTAATACTGTAAGCTAACTCTTAACTGCTGAAAATGCAGGACCAAAATACATAAACATAGAAACAGCATTGCAACCCTAACCAAATTAATAAAATCAATTCTGCTAATTAGAATGTGTATTTAAGAAGACACAAGAACTCTCATAAGAAACTCCTGCTCTGTATTAACATTTTAAAAACTCCTTCCCTGGCCTTATCCTGTCCAGAACAAGGAAAGATTCAACCTAGAGATAAGGAGGAATTTCCTGACAGCGAGAACAATCAACCAATCAACAATCAACAGGGTGACTTCGGAAGTTGTGGGAGCTTCATCACTGGAGGCTTTCGCGAAGAGATTGGACTGCCATTTGTCAGAAATGGGGGTATGGTCTCCTGCTTGGGGGTAGAGGTTGGACTAGATGACCTGCAAGGTCCTTCCCAACTCTTAAATCTGTACAATGTGTGAATTTCTATTGTTTCTATGCTGACTACTTTCCTGCAGTTTTGTTATTGCAACTAAGTATTCGCCTGTTACATGGTTCTTGGCTGTCTGCCCCTGCCAGAGCTATTAACTGAAGGGAGAGAGAAGGGGGAAAAATATCTGGAACTTTTAAGTCTGAGTTTTAAAAGGGCTAGAATTTTTCTGCTGAGGAAATGGCTATGTGGTTATTTCTTCTTTTTCTTTTCCCTTCCTTTGGTTAATTACAAATGTCTGAGGTGTGTGTGAGCTACTGGAATCATTAAGCTAGCAGGCAGGCACACCTTAAATATTGAGCTGGTTCGCAGAACTCCACAAAGAGTTAACAAACGGTTCTTGTGAACCGGTCTGAACCGGTTGAATCACACCACTGAAACTGGTGCTCTCCTAATCACATCACTCCTTTACCAAATTGAAAGGTGCAGTACGTTCTGTGACTATATGTAATGGGATGCAGAAGAAATACAGTAAGCCTGAAGCTATCCCTGTTGAGGTAAAAATAGAGTAACCAGGCCCTATTTCTGGTTTCCCTAGATAAAATCCCTACTGCATTTTGTTACTTCAGGTAAAGGTACGACTAGCACATCCATGCTAGTCATTCCTGAGTCTAGGGGGTGGTGCTCATCTCCTTTTCAAAGCTGAAGAGCCAGCACCGTCCGAAGACGTATCTGTGGTCATGTGGCTGGCATGACTAAACGCCGAAGGGGCACAGAACGCTGTTACCTTCCCACTAAAGTGGTTCCTATTTTTCTACTTGCATTTTTACATGCTTTTGAACTGCTAGGTTGGCAGAAGCTGGGACAAGTAACGGGAGCTCACTCTGTTATGCATCACTAGATATTGAAACCGCTTGACCTTCTGATCGACAAGCTCAGCATCTAAACCGCTGAGTCACTGCGTCCCTTTGTTACTTAGCCCTCTACAATTACTGCAATGATTATTTCAATAAAGCCCACAGAAATGTTGGCTTTTAGTAAAAGATCTTTCCCACAAACATTTAAGTTCTTCCATTCTGGTACTACCTTAGTGCACCTACCATGGTTTCAGGTTTTCCAACGGCTTCAAAGGAATATTCTACTCCGTCACCCCCAGTCAAGTCAAAGATCACTTCGTTGATGGGTTTCTGGTAATCCTTGGGATTGACACAGTCTGTGACACCAATTTCTTTAGCCTTGGGGAATTTGTCCTTGTTGATATCGATTCCAATGATTCGGGAAGCTCCAGCTTCCTTGCAGCCCATGACTGCTGAGAAACCAACTCCTCCGAGTCCAAAAACGGCACAGGTAGAACCAGGACGCACCTTTGTTAGCATAAAAAAAATAGGGCATTATGGTTATGTACTAACAGGCTTAATGAATCTCTTTTAGTCCAAAGATATGAACCAATATGGAATTTTGAGAGCATCTTATGAGTATGATCACAAAATGGATACCACGGAAAGAATTGCACATTCATTGAATGGCTGCTATAAAATGTGACCAGTCACAAATATTTATTTTCTACAAGGCTAACTAGACAAATTGCTTTCCATCAATATCTCTAATCTCCCCACAATGATCTCTTCTACCTTTCAACTTTGCCTGGCAGGTTAGTACACTTTTAAAGTGTACACTGGCCTGCAGCCACCAACATTTTTACTTACAGAAATGTCTAATTCCATCATGGAATTAAAAGGAAGTCAAACCATTATGAGCAGGTATGTGGCACTATAGTGTTCTGATCTAGGCTTCCCAAGAGCATGAAGCAAAACTCCTTATCCCGACAAAAAACCCTCTTATTAATTTACTGTGAATTCTGCTCATTCATATCCAGCAAAGTCTTTCAAGGGAGGATTTAGAGTCACAGACCTTATCTGACTTGGAGAGCTGACAGGCCGATTTCTGCAAAACTTGGCAAGGAGTCTCAGAGAGTCACAAACCAATTAAGCAAACTAATTGTATCCTGCAAACTCCACTCCCCTTTCGCTCCTCTTTTATTTCCTCGAGGAGGGGCCATTCATCGTCCATCTGTAGCCTTACTCCCAATTCGATCCCTGTTCTTTAGCTGTTTCCTTTGTCTGGCAACTCTGCACATGCGCACTCTGGGAATAGGCTCCAGCTGTTTGTCTGCCTCACTGATGTCTGACTGTGAAGGCAGCTGATAACTGGCATACAACTCTGGCCCCCTCTCTGCCTCCAACACAGAGCCCTCATCAGCGCCTTCCCCAGACTCCAGGACTGGCCCATGTTCCTCCCCAACTTCCTCACTGTCCAAATCTGCTGCCAGCTCTGCTGACTGCTAGTGGGCCACAACACATTACTGCATGTGACATGTCCTAAAACTGTGGTTCTCCACCTGTGGTCCGCAGACCTCTGGGGGCATGGGATGCCATCACAGGGCATCTGCGAAGGCTTGAAGAAATGTTATGATTTAAACCTTGAGTTAAGTTTTGGAGGTCCGTGGCCATGGTCTGTGACCACAAAAGGTATTTAAAATGGATCCGTGGTGAAGGAAAAGTTCAGAACCACTATCCTGACCTAGAACATGGAGATATCAGGAGCTTACCTTTGCAGCATTTATAGCAGCACCATAGCCAGTAGAAAACCCACAACTTATAAGACACACTTTTTCAGGAGGTGCTGCAGCATCGATTTTGACAACCGAATACTCATGTACTACAGTATATTCGGTAAAAGTGCTGGTACCAACAAAGTTGTGCAGTGGTATTCCTTTGTGAGTGAATCTACTGGTGCCATCCTCCATTAATCCAGACTCTCTGTGAAAAACATGGCAGGGGAAATCAGAATTATTGGTCATGGGGTTATTAGGCAGGACAAGAAAGTGCAGTAGTGCCCCAAGTCAGGAGAGAAACTCACTGATCCTTCTTGCACAAGTTGCCTGTAGGATGCATACAAGTACTGCATTCGCCACATTGGGGGAGAAAAATCGGAATGACTTGGTCTCCTGAGAATGAGAAAAAGATCATTATCCATGGGCTTGAAACTTCCAGACAGCTTAGTCGCAGTATTTTACCAGTACAATAGTTGGCAGGATTTTACCAGCAAAAACAGTCAATTCCACTCTAATTCAATATTGCTACAATAGGATTTTATTCTGTTTGATTATCATTTCCAGACAGTTTTGCATTTTCTCCCAATATTCTCTTGCTCTATTACACATCTACCACATGTGGTAAAAGGTACCTGGGGACTAATTTTGTACAGGATTTGAAAATTCTGTTACTTAAGCCAGAGTTCCCTAATCCCAGGTCTGGGGATTGGCACTGGTCCACGGGCCGATACTGGTCCATGACCCATCAGGAACCAATCTGCACAAGCAAGTGATGCCCCATCTGCACATGTGCAGGCAGAAACCACGCTCCCTGGTCCATCGCTCACCATGGAACTGCTCCCTGGTGCCCAAAAGGTTGGAGGCCACTGATTTAAACAATGCAGATGATGAACATGTGGCAGACATGTTAAAATTTAGCTGCTTCTCATTAAAATGGAATTAATGGCAAAAATATATTTATTATTATTATTATTAAACTAATCTTGTTCGTACTGGAGAGAACAACAATGCTTGTGGTTTATTGTAGGATATAGTTGAGGAGGTGCTATTAGCCTACTGCTAGTATTTTCATTCAGAATTCCAACAGCACTGCTAACTTTCTGAACTCAAAACACCAAGAAGTAGTCCTTAACCTATGACTACAATGGAGCCCAAAATGTATGTTGCTAAGTGAGACATTTGTTCAGTGAGTTATGTGTCCTTTTATGACCTTTCTTGCCACAGTTGTTAAGTCAATCACTGCAGTTGTTAAGTTAGTAACCCAGTTAAGTGAACCTGGCTTCCCCATTGACTTTGCTTGTCAGAAGATCACAAAAGGTGATTACATGATCCCGGAACATTACAACTGTCATGAATACATGCCAGTTGCCAAGCATCTGAATTTTGATCATGTGATCATGGGGATGCTGCAACAGTCGTAAGTGTGAAAAACAGTCATTTGTTGGGTCGCTGAACCAATGGTTGTAAGTCGAGGCCTACCTGTTTGTAATTTTTAATTTTCTTATTGATTTCCTTACTGATTTTATTCTTACTGGGAAAAGTTTTTCACTCAATTTCCATACCTGGTTTCAAACTGGTAATACATTCCCCCACACTCTCAACCACGCCAACTGCTTCATGTCCAAGAATAATAGGTAACTTGGATTTTACTGTACCCTTTACAACGTGGGAATCTGAGCCACAGATTCCAGTAGCCAAAATCTAGAACAAAGGCAGAAGATAACTCATTGTAGTATATTATTTTAGGCTTAACGTACATTAATCTCTGTTAAATCCTTCAACCTCAATTTTCAGGAAGAGCTATAAGTACAAGGATTAAAATATGGTAACTTCCCATAGAAAAATTCAGTTAATTATTTTTTTATATGTTGGAATTATTTAAAGATTACAAGAATCACTTCTAAAACCTCATTCATTTTAAAAAGCGAGATAACAAAAATAGAGAGTTTGGTCTAGTGGTTAAAACTCCTCTGCTCACAATGGAATCTCTTATGTCACCAGCCTTGAAATTTTGGGTTTGGACAACCTGGAACTACGTCGCCTACGGTCTGACCTAAGCACAGTACACAAAAGTGTCTGCTACAATGTCCTACCTGTCAACGGCTACTTCAGCTTCAACCTCAATAATACATGGGCAAACAATAGATACAAACTCAAGGTTAACCACTCCAAACTTGATTGCAGAAAATACAACTTCAGCAACAGAGTGGCCAATGCCTGGAATGCTCTACCTGACTCTGTTGTTACATCCTCAAACCCCACAGCTTCAAACTATCTACCGTGGACCTCACCCCATTCCTAAGAGGTCCGTAAATGGGGTGTGCATAAGCGCACCAGCATGCCTTCCGTCCCTGTCCTACTGTCCTCATTTATTTCTATTCATTTCCCTTGTTCATGTCTATGTTTATACTTATACCTGTTATCTTGTACATGTATGAATGAATGAAGCAAGCAAGCAAGCAAGCTCCAGGCTGGAGACCAGAAGACTGTAAGTAATATTCCCGCCTCAGGCATGACAGCTGGCTGTTTGACTTTGGGCAACCTATGTCAGCTTATAATATAAGGTTTAGTTGATGAGCTGGTAAGTCAATTCCTGTTGAAACTAACAGATCAATATTTGATTGATCTCAAAAACAATTTTGTGAACAAATGCTAGGGGAAAAAAAACATTTAACAAAAAAGAAAATAGTCTTACACAGCATCTTTACCTAGCACGGAAAAACAATGATTAGCCTTCGTGAACTTCCTTGATGACAAATTTCCAGGAGTGTGACACCATGTATGTTCTGTCACATAAATGTCAACTCATACAAAAAAAAAAAACACCTCGAAGAAGACATCAGCAGGTGTCTATAGTACAGACTCAAGCACGTGTTGGAGAAGCCAGTATTTATGAAGTGACTGACATCCAGGAGATTTAAGACATTGCAAATATCCTGGCACCTTAAACTGCATTAAGCAGCAAGTTGAGCTTTTGAATACTAAGACAACATTTTCTCAATAACTGGCATCAGTTCATATTCCAGGTGCTGCCTTATCTACTAAATGTTCTGCTTTAAAGAAAGCCCATTGGTAAGCTAGTTAAGGAGATACTTGGTGATGCAATGTTAAATACATATCTGGCTCAAAAATCATACCCAAAGAGTATCCCTAATCAAAATGGATTAGTGCAGATAGTCAAGGAACTAGAAACTAAATCCTATGAGAAGTTAAGAGAACTAAAAATATTTAACTTTGAGAAGAAAAGTAGTAGAGGCACATACAACAGCACTTTTTCAATAATTGACAAGATGTTACACAAAGGACACCTCTATTGCCACAGAATGCAGAACTCATAATGAATTTAAATTACAAGAAGGCAAGTTCTGATTGAATGTCAGGACAGAGAGCATGTCAGCTAGCCTGTTGCTTGCTGCCATAGAAAAAGTGGGGAGGGATCAGTGGATACTTTTTTGCTGCAACTTTACACGTATGGCCTGGATTTTTCCTCTCTCTCCAAGGCCATTTCTGTTAGCTCTGGTATGCAGTAGCCTCTGGCTAGCTACAAGGGGGTTGGGCTCAGGGGTGAAATCCACTTACCTTTGCTACCAGCATTCTCCAGAAGCGATCGTTAAAAAATGCTTTAAAAAGTTTTTTAGAAGTTCTGATGATCTTAGACTTAGAGTATAAGACGCACCCAAAATTTCACCCTCTTCTTGGGGGAGGTGGGGAGGTGCGTCTTATACTCCGAAAAATATAGTATATGTTGCTTCATTGTGCTTTACAGCCTTCTCTAAGCAGTTTACAGAGTCAGCATACTGCCCCCAACAATCTGGATCCTCATTTTACCCAGCTCAGAAGGATGGAAGAGTAGGTCAACCTTGAGCCTGGTGAGAGTTGAACTACCGAACTGTTGGCGACAGGCAGTCAGCAGAAGTGGCCTGCAGTGCTGCACCACTTAAGGGATTCTATCGGTCCCATTTTTGCTTTCAGGTCTTGTCCCTCATTCCCAAGAAAGAAGAAACCATTCTAGGTGCTTTGCCTTAATATATATCCCATTTGAGATGGTTGAATAACTTGCATTAACTTGGATTTTGGTTTATTTCCTTTACCTTGATACGAACTTCATGTGCTTTTGGTGGAGCCACTTCTATTTCCACAATACTAAATGGTTCTTTAGGTTTCCAGAGTACTGCTGCCTTGCATTTGATTACCTAAGAAAATGGAAGCAAGAGATGGTTTATTCTAAGAGAAGATGTCCATTAATTCATTGATTAATCAGGCATTTATAGGAAAGCCTACTCTTCTGGCATCTGAAATTCCTTTCTTCCTAGCTGTCAGTTGAGCTTAATTTTGACCAACCAATTTCTCTCTCTGACAACCCATTTCCCTACCATCAGACATGCTACATGCTAGTAATCCATGTTAACATTTTGTAGTTCCTCCACTTCTTTCCTGTTCCATGTGTTGGCAAGCCATTGAAATGTTTCTTGTTTAATTAATTTGAATGGGATTGATTTACTTTAAAAAGAAAATCCAGGAACCAAAGGACTCAGTTTAAGTCCACCAAATGTAAATGGGCATGTGAGATTTGTATTTCTTGAACAGACTCTCACCTCCAACGCCACCTCTCTGCTGTGGATGGAATGAACTTTTGGAATTACAGATATACAGATTAACAGGGTTGGAAGGGGCCTTGTAGGTCATCTAGTCCAACCTCCTCCCAAGCAAGAGACCCTACACCACTCTTGACAAATGGCAGTCCAATCTCTTCTTGAAGTGAGAAGTCTCAAGTGATGAAGCTCCCACAGCTTTTGAAGGCAAGCCATTCCGTTGGTTGATTGTTTGATTGTTGTGATTGATTGATTGTTCTATCAGAACATTTATTCTTATTTCCAGGTTGAATCTCTCCTCGATCAGTTTCCATCCATTATTCCTTGTCTGGCCTTCAAGTGCTTTGGAGAATAGCATGACCCCATCCTCTCTGTGGCAGCCCCTCAAATATTGGGACACTGCTATCATGTCTCCCCTGGTCCTTTTCTTCACTAGACTGGCCACACCCAGTTCGTGCAACTGTTCATCGTATGTTTTAGCTTCCAGTCTCCTAATCATCCTGGTTGCTCTTCTCTGCACTTTTTCTAGAGTCTCATCACCTTTTTTATAGTGTGATGACTAAATATGTGTGAAGCAAAATGTCTTCAAAAGAAAACCAAAAAGTCCAGTTGCCTCTTGAACTCTAGAAAACGTGCAGAGAAGAGTGACCAGGATGATGAATGGTTTTAAATGCAGTAAGAGTTTTTCAGAGTGCTACCCTGTCAAAAAAAGTGCCAAATGTAAGTGGGGAATACAGGAAAACTTCGGATTAGTTTCTGGCAATTTGCCAACCACAGTGGAAACAATTCTATACTATAATAAACATCAGAAATGAATAATCACCATTAAAAGAAATAATAGTTTACTTACTTTCCCTGCAGTGCTCATGGTCCTTGACTTTGTAATACACTTCCCCTCTTCTAGGCTATTCTACTTGGTGCAAAACAGTTTGTCTTCAAAATATGGATTGCAAAATGCTTACTTCTCTTTTAGCTAACTATAGTACTTTCCCAGCTCCACCCAACAAACTTAACCACTCCTTTACTTCGACTACTTTTATCAGGGTGTTTTGTAACATCAAACAATTAGGCAATTAAGTTAATAGATTGCCAGGAATTTTTAGCTTCAACGTAGATATTATTAACCATAGAAGTAATGTCTCAAGAGTTGTGTTACGTAAGATCAAGAAACAGCAATTCGCAGGGGCCCTTGTGAAAAATGCAAATACATTGGCAAGCTCAAGAAAAAGCATAGAAAACAAACTACCAGTCTGGTATGATTGCAGATGAAATAATGTACTTTCTGGTTCTTGACTTAAAAAAAATAATATTGTGGAATGGTTAAAAAATGGCGATTGGAGAGCTCTAGCAACTTTGCTTTGAGAATATGACAATGAGATTTTCAGATGAGAAGAAATGGTGATTATTGATTATTATGCATGGTGTGGAGCAGGGGTGTCAAACTTGATTTCATTGAGGGCCGCATCAGGGTTGTGTTTGACCTCAGGGCCTGGGTGAGCGTGGCCACCTCAACATCACTCATGTCAGGGGCACCCTTCCAAGGCTCCGTTTTTTGCCATGATGGCCTCCTGCAGCACTCTGCTGCAAAAATGGAGCTCTGTTTTCACTGGCAGAGCACAGCAACAGGAGGCCGTCACGGGCAAAAACGGCGCTCGGGAGGGCTCCACACGGCCCTCCCAAACTCCATTGTTGCTGGCAGAGGCACTGTGGCCGGTCCTTCGCTGTTTCCAGGGTGGCTCCATTGGTCAGATCTAAGCACCCTGCAGGCCAGATCGGGGCCCCAGGCCTCTGGTGTGGAGTAATAGTGACTGAGAGGATACAAAGCAAAAAAAATAATTCTCCTTCTCTCATAATAATAGAACACAGAGTCATTTGATGAAATTAAATCCTGGGAGTATAATTACATTCTGGAATGACTCCAAACATAGTAATTGCCATAAAATGGAAGACCTGAGAGCAAATTTATGGTTCATGGACCTACAAAGAGAATTTGCATTGTTGTTTTAAAGAGCAGAATACTATTCTGCATACTTCTTTTTGAATGGCAGTTGCTGATAGACAGGAGACCACTGGGTACAATTGCCTTTGTGAGTTTCAGAGGGAATCTTTGGTTGGCTGCCACGGAGATCAAAGATTAGACCTTTGAACCTTGGCTCTTAAATAACAGGATAAAAGGTAGGAATTGTAAAGAGGTGCTTAAAAGCAAAGTATATTGTTATATCCAATATACAACACAGCAATCATATTGAAATGGCTTGTATGGTTGCAGGGCAGAGGTAGGTTGCTCCTGATATGGCCTGGATCGGGCAAATCGGTAGTAGCAGTAGCGGGAGGCTCCGCCCACCTGCCTGGACACTTCTGTGCATGCAAACCGGTAGTAAAAAATATTGGCAACCCACCACTGTTGCAGGGTAAGTGAAATCGGTAAAGAGGCCATAAAATGCAATGTTCCTCCTTTGATAAAAGAAAGGAGAGTGACATCACAACCTCATCACCTTCCAGTTTTGTTGCTTTATTTTACCTTTTACAGATGCACATATTTCAAATGTTTCCAGCCTCCGTTTAAAACCCTGGCCCCCTGTTTTCAACCTATTTGCTATTATGAAATCTCTAACTTCCGTTATTTTATGTTGTGTGATGGGGAATGGCCTTTTTTGCATGTTGACTCATCTTGTGAAAGTGGTGGAAATGTTTTAGTTTTAATTAGCTTTTTTGTTCTTCGATATTCTATTTCGATAGAATATTCTTCGATATTCTATTTGCTGGACGACTGAGACAAACAGAGGGAAGAACTTTTAATGCATTGTTCATATTACTACAATGTTTCCTTTGTTTTCATTTTGGTTTAAATAAAAGACATGGATAGAAAAAAAGTAGGCTATTTTTGAGCCTCCACCGAGAGCCCATTGAAAAATAATGACTAAGAAACAAGAAGTGGAATAAACGTTGTGTCATCCTGATAATATTTCAACGTGTCTGAAAATTAGGCAAACATTATTAACTGAAAACCTTTGGTCACCTTGCATAACATATTGACTTTAGAGTAAAATTGATGATTAAGCCAGGCCAGCTGACATTGCTTGTAGGTTACTTATGAATGGTCTATCCAAATTCCATGTGCAGTTGGTATATAATTATACATTTCTCTTCATTCATCAAGTAAGGAGAATCTATTCAAAAGACTTTGATAGTAACATGCTATTTGGAGATGATCCACTGTCAATGTACCACTTTTTAAATCTCGTGTGTGTTCTTATGGGATGTCACTTTTTAAAAACAAAGATGGAGGCCCATGAAGCCTTGTCTCACACGTAATATGGAATGGGTGTGGGAAGGAATATCTGCAACAGTTTGAAACCAAATACTCATCTAAGTTCTTTTTCAACAGGCAACCAAGAGGCATTTGTGACTCATGAGAATCTTCAATTAACTCTTGCTGATAGAATAGAATAGAATAGAATTCTTTATTGGCCAAGTGTGATTGGACACACAAGGAATTTGTCTTTGGTGCCTATGCTCTCAGTGTACATAAAAAGACAAGATACATTTGTCAAGAATCATAAGGTACAAAGCTTAATGATAGTCATATCAATTCAATATAAATCATAAGGATATAAGCAACAAAGTTACTGTCCTGCAATCATAAGTGAGAGGAGATGGGTGATAAGAATGATGAGAAGACTAATAGTAATAGTAATGCAGCCTTAGTGAATGGTTTGACAGTGGTGAGGGAATTATTTGTTTAGCAGAGTGATGGTGTTTGGGGAAAAACGCCAGTTGTCTTGGTGTGCAGTGCCCTATATAGCATCATTTTGAGGGTAGGAATTGAAACAATTTATGTCTAGGATGTGAGGGGTCTAGATATTTTCATGGCCCTCTTTTTGACTCATGAAGTATACAGGTCCTCAATGGGAGGCAGGTTGGCAGTAATTGTTTTTTATGCAGTTCTGATTGTCCTCTGAAGTCTGTGTCTGTTTTGTTGAGTTGCAGAACCAAACCAGACAATTATAGAGATGCAGATGACAGACTCAATGGTAAACCCCATATATAGCATTACTAAAAGGAAATAGGATGTGTGGGGAGAAGAAGCATGAAGAAGTTTCTAAGAACAGACTCACGTGAGCACAGCTAGAACTGAATGAAAGTCACAATTTCAGCCTGATGGTCAAGAGCTATTAGGAATCCTCATCATGGTCATGTCAACAGCTACTGGGAATGCATCTTCCTAGATTCCCACACAGCCCAGCTGTGTTGAAAAAGCTGCATTGGTCGAAAGCCTGGCTATACCTTTTTTTTTTTAAAGAAAATCATAACGGATATCCCTTCTACACACTGGTGGGATTCAATTTTTTTTACTACTGGTTCTGTGGGCGTGTCTTGGTGGGCATGGCAAGGCTTAGTCGGTGTGGCTTGGTGCGGCAGGGGAAGGATACTGTAAAATTTCTATTTCCGTCCCATTCTAGGAGAAGGTTACTGCAAAATCTCCATTCCCTCCCGATCGGCTGGGACTCGTGAGGCAGAAAATAGATGGGGGTGGGGCCAGTCAGAGGTGGTATTTACCGGTTCTCCGAACTACTCAAAATTTCCTCTACTGGTTCTCCAGAACTGGTCAGAACCTGCTGAATACCACCTCTGCTTCTGCAGAACTAATTTGTGCTAATCCAGAATTGGACCCGTGACTCTGCTCTGTAGCTACAAGTCAACTCAATCTTTCTCCTGCATCTGAATTGAGTAAAAGCTCATTTCACATAGATGGGAATTGCTGGTTCACCTTGCCTTCCAGGGTTTGTTCTCTATCTACAGGTAGTGTGCAATGATCAGACTTGTATTCTTATTGCAAAAACAAATGTAGCAAGATAATGTCAAGGATGGGCAAGTTGTGGTCTAGAACCAATTTTGCTCTCTGCCCTTATAGTAGTCAGTTGAAAGAAGTCCTGGTTGGTTCATGGAGATTTCTGAGCACTTTTTTTTGGTACATAATTTTTATTTTAAAAATAATTAAACCAGAAGATGAAAACTAACCCCAAACCAGAGGTGGTATTCAGCCAGTTCTGATGGGTTCTGGCAAACCAGTAGTGGGATTTTTGAGTACTTTGGAGAACTGGAAAATATCACTTCTGGCTGGCTCCACACCCATCTATTTGCTGCCTCCCAAGTCCCAGCTGATCGGCTGGGTCTTCTTCTGTTGTCCTGCACAGGAGAATTTGAATTTGAATTTTATTGAATTTTTATACCGCACCTTCTCCCCAGCGGGACTCAGGGCAGTGTACAGGCAAACAGTAAAAGTCAGTTAGTATAAAATTAATGATAAAAACAAGTAAAGTGCTATTAAAAATGTATTAAACAGTACGCCTACTTTTCAAATTTTGATAAAAAAATTGATAGTAAATGGAGTGGGAAAGCAGGTTAGTGGGGTGGGGAGGGAATGGAGATTTTACAGTATCTTTGCTCTACCATGCTCACCAAGCCCCTACCCACCAAGCCCCATCCTGCCCACAGAACTAGTAGTAAAAAAAAAATGAACCCCACCACTGCCTCAAACTAATATAAAGGAAGAAAAAAAGAAATCAAAGAAAAAGCAAAAAGTACATGAAAAGAAAAAAAGTTAAGAAAAACGAAAGGAGAGGAAACAAAATGGATACAAAGAAATGGCTTATGCTATTCCAGGCTTAAGTACAAATAAATTTTATTTCTCTCTAAAGTTAGATCACTGTTATTTCGATAATATATCCTGTCTAACTATCAAAACCATGCATCACACGTTCATTTTGTTTTTCATTTTTATGCAAAAATTCCATAAGAGACTTCCAATCACCAATAAACGTAGGCAATATTTTTTCTCTAATCAAACAAGGCAAAGTATTCATTTGAATAACCAAAGATGTTTCACTTCTCATCCAAGAACAGATTGACAGAGTTGGAAGGGACCTTATAGGTCATTTAGTCCAGGGGTCTCCAACCTTTGCAACTTTAAGTCTGAAGGACTTCAGCTCCCAGACTTCTCCAGCCAGCTTTGCTGGCTGGAGAAGTCTGGGAGCTGAAGTCCTTCAGACTTAAAGTTGCAAAGGTTGGAGACCCCTGATCTAGTCCAACTCCCTGCTCAAGCAGGAGACCCTACACCATTTCTGACAAATGGCAGTCCAATCTCTTCCTGAAAGCCTCCAGTGATGAAGCCCCCACAACTTCCGAAGGCAAGCCATCCCATTGATTGATTGTTGTCACTGTCAGAAAGTTCCTCCTTATTTATAGGTTGAATCTCTCCTTGTTCAGTTTCCATCCATTGCTCCTTGTCTGGGCTTCAGGTCCTTTGGAAAATAGCTTGACCCCCTCCTCTCTGTGGCAGCCTCTCAAATATTGGAACACTGCTATCATGCCTCCCCTAGTCCTTCTTTTCATCCAACTAGACATACCCAGTTCCTGTAACTGTTTTTCATATGTTTTCGTCTCCACCGCACTAATCATCCTGGTTGCTCTTCTCTGCACTTTTTCTAGACTCTCAACATCTTTTTTATAGTGTGGTGACTAAATGTGTGTGAAGCTTAAATGCCTTCAAGGGAAAACCAGAAAGTCCAGTTGCCTCTTGAAAAAAGTGTCTGTGGGATAGCCCTTCAGTACTTGGCAGATGGAGGTGAACTTATCGTGATTCTTTGTCTATTTATTTATTTTATTTATTTATTTAAATTTATATCCCGCCCTTCTCCATAAAGGACCCAGGGCGGCGCACAGGAAATTTAAAAACATACAAAATACAATAAATATAATTTAAAAAACTATTAAATAAACCTATCCTGCGCTAAAACCAAATTTTAAAAACCCAATTTAAAACTACCTAAAAGTCCCCATGGGAGGTTAGGCTAGGCCGGCTTGTTGGAACAAATATGTCTTAAGACATTGGCGGAAGAGGCGGAGGTCGGTGATGGTACGTAATTCAGGGGGTAGGTCATTCCAAAGGGCTGGGCCCGCCACAGAGAAGGCTCTTCCCCTCGGTGTCGCCAGTCGGCATTGTCCGGCCGACGGCACCCTGAGAAGGCCCTCTCTGTGGGAGCGTATCGGTCTAAGGGATGTATGGGGCAGGAGGCGGTCTCGCATATAACTAGGCCCCGAGCCATGGAGCGCTTTAAAGATAGTTGTCAAAACCTTGAAGCGCACTCGAAAAACCACAGGAAGCCAATGCAGCTCGCGCAGGATCGGTGTTATGTGGGAGCATCTAGTGGCTCCCATAATCACCCGCGCGGCTGCGTTTTGGACTAGCTGTAGCTTTCGAGTGCACCTCAAGGGAAGCCCCATGTAGAGAGCATTACAGTAGTCGAGTCGGGACGTCACGAGAGCTTGAGTGACTGTGCGAAGGGCAGCCCGGTCCAGTAAGGGGCGCAATTGGCGCATCAGGTCTATCTGATGCATGTATTCTTTTCTATTCCCACTGAACACTATTCACAAATCTGGACCTGAGAGATCTTCATCTTTGCTTGCCAAGCGCTGCCCAGAAGTTTGATCTCTTTTGCTTTGCACTGATTTATTTGAAACATGAGACGAGTGGGGTTTTTTTGAAGCTCTGTGGCTCTGCAGACTTTGTGTGCCGTCTGTTTCCCATTGATGGGAACGCTTAGCTCACCCTAATTCTTAGTGCAGGAAAACCTAACAACAATTACTCAAGGAGGTTGTTATTACTTGGTTGGGCTATTGCAATAGATTTTCCGAATGCAGGAAAATCTAGCAACAACGATTACTCATGCTGTTGTTATTACTTGGTTGGGCTATTGCAATATACTCTGCAATGGGGATGACTTTGAAGATCACAGGGAGGTTCTGGTCCAGAAGGCAGTGGTCTGTGTGCTAAATGGTGTCTGCTTTGAAAAGCAACAGCTGTGCTTTAAGCTCTCCATGGGCTTTCTAAAGTCTTCTGGCTGGAATCTAAAGTACTAGTTATTACTTATAATGCCTTTCATGGCTTGGCATTTTGCCCGGACCTGGATTGCACACTTTAACAGGAATCAGACCAACCAGACGGCCATGTGAGAAGAAACAGTTAATAGTCCATCACTTCCAGGAAGTAAAAGAGGTCAAGCTAGGAGATACTGTTTCAGGAACGACATTAGCTTTCTAGACAGTCTTCCAGAGGAAATTATGGTAGATTTCGTTTAGGGAAATTTTAAAAACTGAGCTCCTTAGTAGAGAATTTACAGCTTGGAATAGGCCAGTAAGGGCTACCCTTTTTGTTGTTGCACGCCGAAAGTGTGCATGTGTGCATGAAAGCGTGTGCATGCCCACACCCATAATGCAATCTGCATGTGACACCCCCTGCATGCCCTGCTCCCCCCTGCGCATGTATGCATGACCTCCCTGCAGCCTGTTTTGGGCCTGGCAGGCCTCCCTGAAGCCTCCTGGGACCAAAAAATGGGGCACATATTCTCCTTTGCGCATGCATGCATGACCCCCCTGCGCCTTCCACATGCACACACATCTCCCACATGCCCCCTGCCACCCGCACATGCATGGCAGAGATCCAAAAATTAGCTGGATTGCAGGAAGTACATGCGCACATGCGTAGTGGAGCTGAGCTGGGGCAATGGCTCATGTGCCCACACCGAAGGCTCTACGTGCCATAGGTTCACCATCATGGGAATAGACCATCAATATATATCTGATTCGCTTTGTGCCTTTATGGGTTTTATAAATTGTTTCAGTTCCAGTGTTGAAGCTTCCACAATTTCAGACAACCAATGGCAAGTGTTCCATTAGTTGTCTGTTCTCAATGTCAGAACATTTCTCCTTATTTCTAGGTTAAATCTCTCTTCAATCAGTTTTCATCCATTATTCTTTGTCTGGCGATCAGGTGGTTTGAAAAATAGCTTGAACCTCTCCTCTCTGTGGCAGCCTCTCAAATATTGGAAGACTGCCTGGTCCTTCTCTTCACGAGAATAGCAATGCTTGCAGCATTTCTTCATATATTTTAGCCTCCAGTCCCCTAACCATCTTGGTTGTACTTCTCTGCAAGCCAACATCTTATTTATAGTATGGTGATCTAAACTGGATGCAGTATTCTAGGTGTGATCTTACTAAGGCTTTATAGAGTGGTATTAGTATCTCACCTGATTTTGATTGTAACTCTTCGTTAACACAATTTAGGATTGCATTGTCTTTGTCTGCTGCCGTACACTATTAGTTCATATTTAATTGATTGTCCACTAAGACTCCAAGATCCCTCTCACAGTTACTGCTATTAAGTTTTATTAAGTTCACCCAGTATCAGTGTAAGACTTTACTTTTCTCTCCATTGAATTTCATTTTCTTAGACAACTGATACTCTTTGAGCATCTCAGGGCTCTTTATTTGCAATTTAGGGCATCAAAATAATTAATTGAAATACAAGATGAATAGCAGATTAATAAATCTATACCCAATATGTAATTCAAAATTTCTTTAGTTGAAAAAGCACCTACATAACAAAGAAAATTTTAAAGATCTAAAAACCAGCATTGATTTATTTAGAGGATAGAGAGATCCATGATTAGAAAATAAGTCAGCAGTATTTCTACACCTGGGGACAGTTGATCTAATTAGCCAAATAGGAATATATGTTTTAAACGTTGTGCTCATAACACTTTCCCCCCTTAAAATGAGTTTCTTCCACATCCATTTGGTCCACGATGATAAAGTCGAAGTTGTTATTATTATAAAAACTGCAGATAGCAATTTAAGAAAATATTCTTCAATTGGTTTTCTTCGCCTCAGCAACTTAAAATGTTAAGACAGTCCGGATGCTGAAACAGAGAAATAAGATAAATATGAGTTTTGTTCTTAACATTAAATAGTACCACCAGTGTTTCATGATCTCCTGTGGTGATCCAACCTGTTCTAGAGATATTTCATTGTTGTACTTAACAGCAACTGTATGCAACTCATTCTGGGAATGAGATGGGCAGATCCTTAGGTTCCATGGAAATCTCTCCAGAAATCTCTAAGTATCTTCTGTTTTTAGTACCGGTCAACAGATTAGTACCAGATTACATGATTTATTCATCTACGCTTTGTTCATCCTTCCTTGACAGATATTATTCATGGGGTTGGTGTTTCTTATCATTTCCTTCCCGAACATATTTTGTTTTTAATGTCAAGATTAAATCTAAGATTCTATGTGCAAATCACACTCCTTGAATTTAAGGTGTGTCCAGTGACTAATTTCCCAATTGTTTCCTGTTTACCACTCTCCACCTAACTTCCTTTTTTGCAAAGTGGAGAGATTGCTTAAACAAACACTCTCTTCCTAAATAGTTTTTCCATGCAGGGCAATGCTTCCCCTAAAAGGAGATAAGCCCAATTAACAAGCTCAGCGCTGTGACCTCAATTAATTAATTAGCATCTTCCAGCAAATGTCTATGGATATTCTCAGTCATGCAGGTCACTGTTGTCTCAAAAATGTTTTTTCCCCCAAGAGGCAACTGGATTAATACCTTTTCTTTGAAGAAGAAGATGTTTCCTTTCTCATCCAAGAAGCTCCATTATTTTTGATTGGATGGTGGTAGGGATGGAAAGATTAGTTCTGTCCTTCAAAACTACCGTATTTTTTGGACTATAAGACGCAACAAGATTTCGAAGAGGTGAGTAAGAAAAAAAAAGTGTCCGTCCTCCCCAGCCCCTAGAAGCACTCTGCAGGCTTCAGCAGGCTGGGGAAAGGGAAAAATGCCCCTGTTTTTTGTGAAAAACAGGTGGAAAAATGGCCTGTTTTTTGCAAAAACAGAGGTGATTTTGCCTTCCCCCAGCCCTGCTGAAGCCTACAGAGTACTGCAGGTGGCTGGGGAAAGGCAAAACCACCTCCATGTTTGCAAAAAATGGCCCGTTTTTAACCCTTCCATGCTCTTTTTTGGGGGGGAAGGTACGGTAATCCTTTCATCCCCCTCCCCCACCATCCAGTCAGAACTGATGATATTTCTTGGATGAGAAGTGAAATGTCTTCTTCTTCCTCAAGGAAAAAAAAACATAGTCCAGTTGCATTTTGGAAGAATACCTTTGAGACATCTTCCAGCAACTTGCCCTGGTGTCAGAAACTGGCAAGACGCAAAGTCTTCCTTTTGCCAAGGTATTCCTTTCAATGTGTCCAGGTTAGAGGGCAATTGAGACTGGAATTTCCCCTTACTAAGCAACGTGATCATAAAGTGGAACCTCACTTGATCACATCACTTAGTGATATCAATCTCCATAGTCGCCATTGCTGTCATTAAGCAAGATTTTCTGGTCATAAAGTGAGAACCTCCTTGCAATTTCCTGCCAGCTTCCAATAACAAAAGTTGGTGAGGAAGCCAGCAAGAAATTACAAATGGTCCCAGGCAGCTTGCAAGCAGGTGGGCAGGCTGGTCACTGTCTTTTGCAGGATGAGGGAGGATTACACAAGGCGCATGAGCAGCAATATGAGAGCAGTGTTGGGCAGCAGTGGCTGCGGGCAAGTGCAGGAGACTTACCAAAGCAACTTGATCCCACTGTCAAAAGTGGGAGCTAGTTGTCCCCACTACCAATAGCAACAGCACGTAAGACTTATATACCACTTTACAGTGCATTACAGCCCTCTCTAAGTGGTTTACAGAGTCAGCCTATTGCCCCCAACAACCTGGGTCGTCATTTTACCCACCTTGGAAGGATAGAAGGCTGAGTCAACCTTGAACCTGGTGAGACTCGAACTGCCAAACTGCAGGCAGCCAGCAGTCAGCAGACGTAGCGTGCAGTACTGCACTCTAACCACTGTGCCACCGTGGCTCAAACCGCAAGTTGGTTTGCTTAGGACAGTGATGGCTAACCTTTTTTGGCTCGCATGCCAAAAGCACGGGGAGCGCAGGGGGGTCGTGCGTGGGCATGCCATGCCCATAATGCTATGTGCGTGCTTTTGGTGTGCTTTTTTTGCCCTCCCCAGGCTCCAGAGGCTTTCTAGGAGCCTGGGGAGGGTGAAAACAGCCTCCCCTCCCCACCTCCAGAGGCTTCAGGAGCTTCCCTGAAGCCTCCAGAGGGCGAAAAACGGCCTCAAAAGAAGGCCTAAATCAGCTGGCCAGCGCACACAAGCATGCTGGAGCTGACAGGGCAACGCCTCGCGTGCCCTAAGAAATGGTTCCATGTGCCACCTGTGCCATAGATTCGCCATCACGGGCTTAGGATGTCTTGAAGGGCTTTAGTTATCTTGTGTGCTAAGCTGATTCTATGTGTTTGCAATAGCCTGTTGGTGGTTTCTAATTTCCTAATTTCCTTTCAAACCCTTTGCTATTTCCTCAAATGCCTCCTCAAACCAAGGTGAGAAATCCAAAGGTTGGGGAAGTGGGGAAAGGAGGCTTTTATCCCTTTTGCTCAGCTTCTGGAATCCTCCCCTGCCGCTCGCTATTTGAGGTTGTGTCCTTCTGACGCTGCCTGTTCAGGGACAAGTTCTTAATCAACCTTTTTCAAGATCTATTTACAATCCTGGCATCTGACAGACGCCTGAAAAACAGGGCCCCTTGTCAGTCAACAGGAGTGCTGATTTACCAAAAGCTTATCATGTATTTAGGAGGCAAGGGTGCAGCACCACAAGGAAACAACAATTAATGATTTAACAGCAGGCCATCAACACCCCAATGAACAACTAAACACCACACACAGCCAGGCACCATGTAAATACAATATTTAGAACATTCCAGTATATAAATTCTAGAGAGAGAAGTTCCCCGAGGATGGACTCCAGCACAAGCCTGTAATCTTGGAAGAATGAAACTCTGGTTCCAGGCACCAACTCAAATTGAATCATTCAGTCCTAGCTAGGGGTGACATGATATCAGTGTTTCAATACCCAAAGGATTTTCCACAAAGAACAGGGGGTCAACCTATTCTCCAAAGCACCTGGGGGCAGGAAAAGAAGCAACAGATGGAAACTAATCAAGGAGAGGAGCAACCTAGAACTAAGAAGGAATTTCCTGATGGTTCGAACAATTAATCAGTGGAATGACTTGTCTCTAGAAGTTGTGGGTGGTGTAATGCTGGAGGTTTTTAAGAAGAGATTGGACAACCATTTTTCTGAAATAGTATAGGGCCTCCTGCTCGAGCAGGAGTTGGACTAGACGACCTCCAAAGCAGAGGTGGATTCCAAATCCCGGCGCTACTGGTTTGCTTGTGCTCGCACACACGCAGAAGCTTCTGCACCTACACAAAAGCATCCGGGTGGGTGGGTGGAGCCTCCCGCCACTGCTACTACCAGTTCACCCAAACTGGACCAAACCAGGAGCAACCCACCTATGCTCCAAGGTCCCTTCCAACTTTATTATTCTCTCCTTGTTCTTTAGTATCCATGCTGCAGCAAGTATGAGTAATTGTAGATGACAATGACCTGGAGGAAGAGCTGTTGCTAATGGAACTGTCAGATAAAAGAAACCAGAGTCCAAGCCAGGATTGTAACACAGATAAATGTTTTAGGCAAGTGAATTCCTCATTCCCATGAAAATAAAAGGAAGGAAACACATTCAGACTTGCAAGATTCTGTCAGTATTCTCCTTCATGGCTTTGATGCTCTAATCTGGTCTAGCTTGAAGGGCTGATAGTAATAAATACCAAAAGTAGGACAAAAAAAAGAGAGGAAGAAACGGAAGAGCATTATTACCTTTTTCCTGACCGGAGCAGATCCAGCCCTTCATTGATTTTCTCGAAAGGCATTGTATGAGTGATCAATGGATCCAAAACGAATTTCTTCTTCATGAAATCTGAAACCAACTTGGGGACAGAATCTTTGCTCTTCCACCCTTAGGAAAAAGATGGATCAGAATGCATTATTGAAAGAAGCCCGGTAAAAACCCTGAAAAGATGCACAAGAGTTTAGTCCTTCTGAAGATTTATAAACTGATGCAAAATGGAATCCATCCTAAGTCACTTCTTCCTAAGTTGCGGTTTTAGTTATCATGGAAAGAGGCTTCTACTTTGGAAGGGAAGATACCGGTAGTAACCGGAGGGAGAAAATTAGAATAAAACTTTGCTTTACATTTCAGTAATGTGATTGGACTTAGACAGGGGTGTCCAAACTTGAGAACTTTAAGACTTGTGGACTTCAACACCCAGAATTCCCCAGCCAACATGGCTGGCTGGGGAATTCTGGGAGTTGAAGTCCACAAGTCTTAAAGTTCCCAAGTTTGGACACCCCTGGGCTTAGACATCACACCAAGTGAGAGACTGGCAACCCTTTACAGCCAGGAGCTGGACTCTGGTGATAATTCAAAGTAGGTGGAATAACTGATAAACAGAATTGGGGCCTAGGATTTTCTCCCTCACTGCTCTCCACCTTGGTAAAACTCTCCTTAGTTTATTGTAATTATATTAAGCCCTCTCAGAATTTATTCAATAGCTGTTTTAATTCCCTAATGTCTTATTGTATAACAATTCTTTTTTGTATTTCTTGTTTCTAAATGGCAGAAAACCTTTACTATTTATTATCTTTGTGGACGTGGGGGGCTGAGACCATCATTTGGGGGGTCTGCTTGTAAATTGGCAAATGCCAATTTGGTTAGTTAAGCCATACCTTGCTTATTCAGCCCATATGCTAAGCTACTGTATATAAAAAAACTTGACTCAGTAATGAGATGGATTATTTTAATAGCTTTGATATCTGACTATCTTTTGTAAGTTTTTGTATTGAGTGAACAGTTCTATCTTGCTTCTGCTTTGTGTTACTTTTTTCCCCCCATCAAGTTTTTTATTTTGTACTATTTATACATATCCATGTATGAATGATGGGATTTATTTATTTATTTTTATTTATTTACATTTATATCCCGCCCTTCTCCGCAGAGGACCCAGGGCGGCGATACCTGAGTATCATACATTTCAATACAAATAAGCATAATATTATTACTCATAGTTATTACATTTGATTTTCATATTGTTTACACATACCTTTTACCACCGCCCTTCAGTTTCTAAACCTCCCTCTTGTTCTTTCATATATCGTAATATATTTATACACACACACACTATTATTCCCCTCTTATTTCTCTCTCTGTTTTAACTACGCCCCCCCCCCCAATATCACTGCAATATTCAAAGACGTTTCTTTTCTATTTCCCATCTTTCACCTGTTTTATTATTCATATTCCCTTTACTTTGTGTTACCTTTTATGTGTCAGTCTGCTCATGATTGCTTTGGAATTCAGTAACATCAAAGTCAAAATATATAAATATCTATGGTTCCCTGAATTTGAGTTACATATTATTGTCTGGAAATATATCCACAGAAATCCTTCATCTCCTCAAATGCACAATAAAAATAATTAAGTCTTGAATTATCATGGGGGAATGTCCTCATATAATAAATTGTGTAATTGGAGATAATTCTTTTTAACAGTTGCTCTTCACACTTTTTACCATACCTCCAAAGACACATCCTTTCCAGGTGCGGCCAGTGAAAAGCATCAGTGGATTATAAGTGATCATAGATGCATTTGGGGGTACCCCCACAATGACGCTGGTCCCCAAATTCTGATGGCAGGAAGCGAAGGCAGACATCTGAGAGCAAACAAACAAGCCAAAGATGCACACTTTTATCTATTCATTCATATTTTTACATTTAAATATTGTCCTTCAACATCCTCCGCTTTTTATACAGGTTACAACCAAATGAAGGATAGAGAAATTACTTGTACACAATTACACTCTCATTTACTTCCTTTTCATTTGGGGCACTTTACATGTGAGACACAATTTGGTGTAATGGTCAAGGCTTTACAAATCAGGAGAGTGTGAGTTCTAGTCCTGTCTTCGGCACAAAACCAGCTGGGTGACCTTGGGCCAGTCACTCTCTCTCTTCCCTAGGAAGCAGGCAATGGCAAACCACTTCTGAAAAACTTGTCAAGAAAACTGCAGGGACTTGTCCAGGTAATCTCCAAGAATCAGACACAATTGATTGGAAGAAAAAGAATCTAAGCATAAGGACAGCCTTTTACAGTGCACCTAAAAGATGCTATGGTTGATGCCTCCCAGAAGAGAGGCACTTTTACAGAGACGGTGCTGACTGAATGAGCCTTCTAAGAACATCTGAGATGCTATTGGAGATACTGGTGTGAACAATCTTTTCCCCTCAAACTCCTATTGATACTTCTGCTGTACTGGGGAGGTAATTGTTCTAGAGCAGGAGTGTCAAACTCAAGGCCCGGGGCCAGATCCAGTCCACAGGGTTCTTAGATCTGGCCCGCGGGGCTGCCCTGGAAACAGCAAAGGACCGGCCCGCGATGCCTCTGCCAGTGAAAACAGAGCTTGGGAGGGCCACGGGCAGCCCTCCCAAGCTCCATTTCTGCTGGCAGAAGGTTGCAGGAGGCCACCACAGCTGGAAACGGAGCTCGGGAGGCCATTTTTGCTGAGAGTACTCGGGCCACAACAGGTGCCCCCAACACGAGTGACGTTGAGCTGACCGTGTCTACTTCAGCTCCCAAGGTCAAACACAACCCTGATGCGGCCCTCAATAAAATTGAGTTTGACACCCCTGATCTAGAGCCATGCTGGTTGCTTTGGCCAGGTCCTGGCTGGAACACATACACAATGTTAGTTGTAGGATGCCAGAACTAACAACTGATTGTTGCTATATGTGGTTGGAATACATAGCAGCGATATACCTTATTGAATTTTGACAGTGTGTTCCTTCAGATAATTCAAGATAATACTTACGATAGTCCCCCACAAACTTCAATCTAACATGAACTTTACCATATCCTTTGATAATTTATTGGGATTGGCCCAAGTTCATTTCCTTGATCTTGTAATCACTATGCAACATTAGGAAAAAATGGTCTACCACAATTTACAGAAAGCATTACACATATGAGGCTTTCGATTGCTACACCCAAACTCTGTCATAAGACGTTTCACACCCGACATTACATAATGGGCTATTTTACTTCTATGTTATTGGAATTATTTGTTATGACAATTTTCACATACCATGGTTTCAGTGCGTCCAATCACTTCAAAAGAATAGTCTACTCCTTCACCCCCAGTCAAGTCAAAGAGCACTTCATTGATGGGCTTCTTGAAATCCAGGGGATTGATACACTCAGTGGCTCCCATTTCTTTAGCCTTAGCAAATTTGTCCTTGTTGATGTCAACTCCAATGATTCGGGAAGCTCCAGCTGCTTTACAGCCCATGACCACTGAGAGACCAACCCCACCCAAGCCGAAAACAGCACAGACAGTGCCAGGCTCTACCTAGAAAATCATAAGGTATTGAACAGTTTTTTTAAAATAATTATCTTAACAAGACTTACAAAAGTAGAAAAATATACTAATGCAAAATACAAAAAGTAACATAAATGCAATATAATAAAAAAACTTCAGCTTGGTTTGGCTTTCAAAAGTTAGTCATTCTATGCAACTTACCCTGACGTGGGAAAATACATACAATACAATACAATACAATACAATACAATACAATACAATACAATACAATACAATACAATACAATACAATACAATAGCAGAGTTGGAAGGGACCTTGGAGGTCTTCTAGTCCAACCCCCTGCCTAGGCAGGAGCCCTATGCCATTTCACACAAATGGCTATCCAACATCTTCTGAAAGACTTCCAGTGTTGGGGCATTCACAACTTCTGGAGGCAAGCTGTTCCACTGTTTAATTGCTCTAACTGTCAGGACATTTCTCCTCAGTTCTAAGTTGCTTCTCTCCTTGATTAGTTTCCATCCATTGCTTCTTCTTCTACCCTCAGGTGCCTTGGTGAATAGTTTGATTCTCACTTCTTTGTGGCAACCCCTGAGATATTGGAACACTGCTATCATGTCTCCCCTAGTCCTTCTTTGAATTAAACTAGACATATCCAGTTCCTGCAACTGTTCTTCATGTTTTAGTCTCCAGTCCCCTAATCGTCTTAGTTGCTCTTCTCTGCACTCTTTCCAGAGTCTCCATGTCTTTTCTACATCTTGTTGACCAAAACTGGATGCAGTATTCCAAGTGTGGCCTTACCAAGGCATTATAAAGTGATATTAACACTTGATCTTGATTCTATCCTTCTGTTTATGTAGCCTAGGATTATGTTGGCTTTTTTGGCAGCTAATGCACACTGCTGGCTCATATTTAAATGGTTGTCCACTAGGATTCCAAGATCCCTCTCAAAGTTACTAATATTGAGCAAGGTACCACCTATATTGTACCTGTGCATTTGGTTTTTCTTGCCTAAATGTAGAACCTTACTTTTTTCACCATTGAATTTCATTTTGTTAGACAGTGCCCAATGTTCAAGTTTGTCAAGATCCTTCTGTATCTTAAGCCTATCTTCTGGAGTTTTGGCTATTCCTGCCAGCTTGGTGTCATCTGCAAATTTGATGAGTTCCCCATTTATTCCCTCATCCAAATCATTGATGAAGATGTTGAAGAGTACTGGGCCTAAAACAGAGCCTTGGAAAAGATCTTAAGCACTTTATTGTATTCAACTAACAATAGGGATGCGTCGATCAGAAAGGTTGGAGGTTTGGCTGTTCGAATCCCTAGCACCACGTAATGGAGTGAGCTCCTGTTACTCGCCCCAGCTTCTGCCAATCTAGCAGCTTGAAAACATAAAAATGCAAATAGAAAAAGAGGGACCACTTTGGTGGGACGGTAACAACGTTCTGTGCACCTTCGGCATTAAGTCATGCCAGCCACATGACTACAGAGTCGTCTTTGGACAACGCTGGCTCTTCGGCTTTGAAACAGACATGAGCACCGCCCCCTAGAGTGGGGAACAACTAGCACATGTGTGTGAGGTGAACATTTATCTTTACCTAACAACTGAAAACAGGATTTGTCTGAGGTTTATTTTTAAATTACTTGGTTCATTCTCTTAGATGAAAGTTGCCCAGATATAACATCATCTACAGAGTCTTATCTAATACGGGCCTTCTATTGTATAGGATTCAATATTTTTGAAATTTTAAGTCATGAACTTGGGCATTCCACATCTGTTCCAACTGCCAATTGTTTCCAAAGTGCTTTAAATCCAATCTGCAGTTGTCTTACTTTCTCCTCGCCCACAGGGTGCTTAGATCTGGCCCACAGGGCTGCCTTGGAAACAGCAAAGGACCATCTTGCAGTGCCTCCACCAGTGAAAATGGAGCTTTCGGCCCTCTTTTGCATACGGCCATCTCGAGCTCTGTTTTCACTGACTGAGTGCTCGGGTCACCACAGGTACCCCCAACACAAATGACATTGTGCTGGCCACACACACCCCTGGCTCCCCCAAGGTAAAACACAACCCTGATGTGGCCCTCAATGAAATTGAGTTTGACGCCCCTGCTCTAGGGCTTACCTTCGCTGTCTGTATGGCTGCCCCATAACCAGTCGAAAACCCACAGCCAATGAGACAAACTTTTTCCACAGGGGCCGAAGGATCAATTTTGACCACTGAATTCTCATGCACCACAGTGTATTCGGTGAAGGTGCTGGTGCCAATGAAATGATGGAGGCTCTTTCCTTTGCATGTGAATCGGCTGGTGCCGTCTGGCATTAAGCCACTGCCTGAATTAAGGCTGCAAAAAAACACAGACACACACACACACATATACACAGAGAAAAGGTTACAGCTGACAAAGAGGAATTTTGCAGAGATTGAAGGTCAAAGTCTGCCAGCAATTAAATGTTCTTTGCATTTCGCATTTGGGGTTTTCTAAGTGCACATTGATGAGGGAGGGAAAGCATGAGTGGCTCTGCAGAGCATGCTAGCGCTAGGCTAAAACCAGATTAAATACTTTGTGGTCTTTAAAACTTGTGGACTTCAACTCCCAGAATTCTTCAGTCAATTGGCTGAGGAATTCTGGGAGTTGAAGTTTACACGTCTTAAAGTTACCAAGGTTGGAGACCCCTGGTCTAGTGTAATGTTAGAAAGGAGCCAGACTGCAGCCTTAGTATGTGGTGTAATTTAGGACTGAGCCACATGTTGCACATGTGCACATGCAACTACATTTTGATAATCTGGGTCTAAGGTAAAACTCAGATCAGCACCAGGGAGAAAATTAAACCCCTTTCTCCTTTGCTGAGGAAAATCTGCCAGTAAACTCTCCTTTTTTATTGGGAAAAAAATATTTGGGTACAGCATAATGAGGGGAATGTTTTTCTAGTTCAATTATAAATTTCAGGGAAAGAGTTTTCTAATTGCCTCTGCTAGAGGTGGGTTGTTCCTAGTTCAGCCTGGATCAGGCAAACTCGTAGTAGCAGCAGTGGGAGCCTCCACCTACCTGCCCGGATGCTTCCACGCATGCGCAGAAGCATGACGGCAAATGTGCACGCACGCACACAAAAGCGAACCGGTAGTAAAAAAAAATGGCACTCTACCACTGGCCTCGGCTTTACAACCATATTTTCACATGCACACCTGTCCAAATTGAGTCCTAGTTGAATCAAAGGTGCTTTTTAAAAAGGCAACTGGACTATATTGTTATTTTTTCTCTTTTCCCTTCAGGCAGAAGATGTTTCACTTCTCATCCAAGAAGCTTCATCAGTTTGTCTGGACAATTGTTTGTGTGGGGGGGGAGGTAATGTCTAAGTACTCTCTCAGAGAGAATGCTAACAACCAGGCGACTGCAAGAAATATAATCCATTCAGCACCACTCCCCCAACATCCTGTCAAAATTAATCCTTTCATACACCCTCCCATCCAGCCAGAACTGATGAAGCTTCTTGGATGAGAAGCAAAACATCTTCCTCAAGAGAAAAGAACATAGGGAGAAAATAATTCAATGGCCTTTTGGAAAAGCATCTTTGAGACAACCATGATGTGGATATTTTAGAATCTCTATAAACACACAGTCCTAGTTGAAGTTCAATATTGTTTGTTTGCTTGTTTTCCATTACTTGTACACTATCACAATTGCTCATCTGGTTCACAAACAGTAAAAGGGATTGATTTCCAAAAAATTGTTGGAACAGTTACATTTAATCCGTTTTCCAGATAATGGCTGAAGTACAGTCCATCTGGATTTCAGAGTTAAGGCAGCAAATGAGAAACTTCTATGCCATCTTTGTCTCCCAGTGTGTAGGGATACACAGGATATCCTCCTGTGAGAAGTCTAAATAGAATCATCTTGGAGGAAATGTTTCCGAAGATACTCTAAGCACATTGGTATTTACAGGTTAAATCCTTGGATATCTATTGGAAACCACTGCAGGGCCCACAATAGAGGTGCCATTCTTCTTAACTGGCTCAAACTACGAACTCTGTACCAGCTGTAGTTTTTAGGTTTCTCTTCAAACATGGCCTCAATGCATTGTCACAATCCAATCTAGATTTAATGAGTAACTGGGTTATAATCCAGTTTGCCTCATCCCATCTGGATCCTTATAGCTTCTAGAAATTAGAGGCTTCACAGACTCTTCAGTTTTGTTCTAAGCAAGATATAAGCTAGATAAGTAGCACAGTTGTTAGAATGCAGTACTGCAGGCTACAACAGCTGACTGCCTGCTGACTGCAATTTGGCAGATTGAATCTCACCAGGCTCAAGGTTAACTCGGCCTTCCATCCTTCCGAGGTGGGTATAATGAGGACCCAGATTGTTGGGGGAAATAAGCTGACTCTGTAAACCGCTTAGAGATGGTGGTAAAGCATTGTGAAGCGGTATATAACTCTAAATGCTATTGCTATACACTGCTTGTTGATGATGTTTTATATTGAACCAAAGGATGAGCGGCTTCATATAGACCAGGGGTAGTCAACCTTTTTATACCTACCACCCACTTTTGTATCTCTGTTAGTAATAAAATTTTCTAACCGCCCACTAGCTCCACAGTAATGGTGATTTATAAAGTAGGGAAGGCAATTAAATTTAAAAAAAAGGAAAGTGCTTCAGTATCGGACTGGATTGGACCGCCCACCATGAAAGCTGGAACGCCCACTAGTGGGTGGTAGGACCAGGTTGACTACCACTGATATAGGCCCATGATGGCAAATCTATGACATGCATGCCACAGATGGCACACACAGCCATATCTGCCGGCACATGAGGCATCAGCTCTAGTGAGCATTCTCATGCCAGCCAGCTGATTTTCAGCCTTCCAAAGGGTTGGATTTTTTCCAAACTTCTGGTAGGCCAATTGGGCCCATTTTTCACCCTCCCCAGGCTCCAGAGCCTTTCCTGGAGCCTGGGAAGGGCGAAAATGGCCTCTCCCCGCCTGCTGGAGGAAATACTAAGCTCAGCTTGGAGGTGAGCAGGGAAGTGAGCATGGGGGGGTGGGAGCATGGGGGGGTTGTGCGTGCATGTGCACGTGGGGGTGCATTTTGCATTATGGGTGCTGGCACGTGTGTGTGCTGTTGCACACATGCACTAGCATTTTTGGCACCCAACAACTAAAAGGTTAGCCATCCCTGATATAGACTTTATACAGCATGGGACAGAATGGCAAATGAGGTAATACACCTTCTAAAAGAGGGAGCAGGCCTACCTGGTCATCCCACTTCTTTACTGAATTCTATTCAGAAAGGAATGAAAACAGTACAAATACAGTATTCTCAATTCCTAGTCCCCTAGACACATAGGCACAAAATACTCTAATCTTTGCTACCGGTTTGGAACCAGGACCAACCTGGGAAAGATGGAAGGCTGAGTTAACCTTGAGCCTGGTGAAATTTGAACTGCCAAATTGCAGGCAGCCGGCAGGCAGCAGAAGTAGCCCGCAGTACTGCACTCTAACCACTGCGCCACCGTGGCTCTTAGTTTACCTCTAAGTAAAATTTCTGAAGCTGCCGGTTTATCATGGCATATGATTAGAACTCCACCATTAAAATTAATATTGCACTGAAACCCTGGAGGGCAGATATCAGAGAAGGGGACACTCCCATTTTTGTCCAGCTAAGTTTCATGATAGGTACCAGATTTTGTATACTAAATGCATAGAGATGCTATTCAATGTTGAGAGTGGCTGGGCCTACAGAACGGTAGAGGGAAGAATGCTTCTTTTCAGTGGGGAAGCCAAGTTCAGAGCTCAAAATTTTTAGCCAGCTAGTATTTTTCAGCCTCTCCTCAGGAGATTAATTCTCCAGGACTCTAAGTGAAATTAGAGGAATGTTATGCAACAGATCAGAGTTACGAAAGTCAGCAAACGAGTTGTTGCTTGTGGAGGCTTTGCAACACCCTTTTAAATCTGTTGCGTGTTGTACATCATGCTGTTGTTGAAAAGCTTAATTTACGTGTACAGTATACTCATTGCTTCTATTTCCTTTTGTATATTCGGAGTATGTGTTGGAGAAGAGACAAAAGAAAGACAATGTGGGTAACATTCTAGAACAATTTGAGGATTGCCCTGGACTTATTCAGAAGCCACAGTTGATTTGCTGTTGTTGAAAGTCACAGGTCCTCCCTTAAATCTGTCATGTAGTACTAAAAGCAATTGAGCTATCATATTCATCTTGTTAAAAGTTCAGTTAGAGGTATATGAAAAATGTACCCATGTAACAAAGATTAAATCCAGACTTACATTAGACCAGTAATGGTTTCCTCTTATTTTCGGTATCGGTTTGGAACCGGGAATTCGTGTGCGATGCTTCTGCACATGTGCAGAACCCTTTGAGCATCCACAGAACATCTGTGATGATGTCTGGGAGGGTGGATGGAGCCTCCCACCACCGCCGCTATAAGTTCGCCAGAACTGGGGCGAACCAGCAGAATACCACCTCTGGATTAGACCCACCAAAGTTACTGATGCCTGATGTAAATGAGTAATTAATAACTAAAACTCCACTGATTATGATGAATCTTTCTAAGAAATTTGCTTGGGAGCCAACCCAGAGACAAAATATTGATTCCATTTAAAGGTTATTCTGAACTGGACCCTTTAATGTCATTTCAATCATAATATATAAAAAAAAGAATATATTAAAATCCTGGTTTGGTAGAGAAAGAAAAATAGAAGAAATTGAAGCTCACTCATTTGAAGAACACAAGTTGCCTTTGGAACTCTCACAAGCTCTGCATTTTCCACACTGTGGAACAAAAAGTGGAATTACTTTATCTCCTAGAAACAAAAGCAAATAGTTAGAGTTAGTATGATTCAAACCATTGCAAGCAAGCACAGAGCTATATAAATGAAACACAAATGCTCCTGAATGGCAGTCGTCCTTTCAGTTGATTTGGGATTCGTGTACAAAATACTTTGAAAATAAAATGTTTGATTTTGATTGTCTATATTCCGTGGTCACGCTTTTACCCATTTTTAAGCACAGATATATATGTCCTCTAGTTAGAGATGGATACCAAGGATCAGGAGATAAATTAAATGCTCATTTATTTTACAAGCAATGCTAGGATTAGCATAATAAAAACTTTAGGATCCCATGTCTTATATTCAGATCCACTGATTTTTAAATTCAAATGAAGTTTCTGTAATTCTTGGAACTAAGAGGCCTGATCCTGATTTAAAGTATAAAATGTCTTATATTTAGGACCTTCCATTTGTTGATTCCAAAGATATAACTGTTTTGAATCAAGATTGTTTGCTAATGACTTCATAAAACATTCATGTAATTTTTCTTGAAATTTGTTATTGTCTTGGTCCAGTATATTTTCCTCCAGGTTTAGCCTAGAGCTGTTACATTTTTTAAAAAGGTAATGGTAAAAGTTCCCTTCACACATATGTGCTAGTCCTTCCTGACTCTAGGGGGCGGAGATCATCTCTGTTTCAAAGCCGAAGAGCCAGCATTGTCCAAAGACGTCTCTGTGGTCATGTGACTGACCTGTCTAAACGCCGAAGATGCACAGAACGGTGTTAACTTCCCACCAAAGGTGGTCCCTGTTTTTCTACTTGCATTTTTACATGCTTTCAAACTGCTAGCTTGGCAGAAGATAGGACAAGTAATGGGAGCTCACTCCATTATGCAGCACTAGGGATTCGAACTGCGGAACTGCCAACCTTCTGATCGACAAGCTCAGTGTCTTAGCCACTGAGCCACCGCATTCCTTATGGCATTATAAACCAGATTACTTTCTAAATTTATTACAGATACAGTCCTTTCATGTTGTGTTAGTCCATGCATTGCTTCAGGCTGAGTATGTACAAGTAGTCCTTGACTTAAAACCATTCATTTAGTGACTGTTTGAAATTACGATGACACAGAAAAAAGCGATTTATGGTTGTTGTTCATACTTAACGACCATTGCAGCATCCCGGTGGTCACATACGGTAATCAACATTTGGACACTTGACAACTGGTTGATATGTTATGAAGGTTGCAGTGTCCCAGGGTCATTTGATCCCCTTTTGAGACCTTCTGACAAGCAAAGTCAATAAGGAAGTCAGATTCACTTAACTTCACAACTGCAGCAACTCACCTAACAACTGTGGCAAGGAAGGTGGTAAAATGGAGCAAAATTCACTTGGCAACTGCCTCATTTAGCAACGGGCGCAACGGTAGCCATAAGTTAAAAACCACCTCTGTAGCGTGCGGCAAATCCTGTTGGTCAAGGAATTATGGCTGACCAGGTTCAGGAAAAGAGCTTTCCCTGCCATGGCTTCACCGTTTGGAAGGTCTCCCCCCGCCCATGTGAAATCTGCTCCCACCCTCCTGACCTTTTATAAAGGCCTGAAGGCCTGACTCTGCCTGTTGGCCTGGGGCCACAATGGAGAAGTTATCACACTTGTGGGGGTTAATGGACCAATTGCTATCTCCCCCTGCATATCCTGTTCCCTCTCCTCCATCCTTTCACCTAATTTGTATTTTTATTATGTGTGTGTGTGTGTGTGTGTGTGTGTGTGTGTGTGTGTGTGTGTGTAGTTTTATTGCTTTTAATGTTATAAGCCGCCCAGAATCACCTCATGGTGATATGGGTGGTAAATAAATGTAAGAAATAAATAAAAATAAACATAGACCGGAGTTAAAACCTAGATTGCAAGGCAATAACTACCACCATATAGAAATCAAACAAAAGGAATGCACAGTCAATGCAAATGCAGCTTGTTTGATATATAGACTGTAAGGAAAGCGCATCATATGTCCACTTTAGGGCAAAACATTTATGAAGCTCTTTTGTCTCATAAAACAGATTTATATAATAATTCTGGATACTATATTAATTTTTCAGAACATGGAATAGCAGAACAGTGTGTTCTACTAAGAAGAAAACATGCCAAGTGTGTAGTCTGGGCCAGATTTTAGTGTCCTTGTGTAACTCATCCCTTCTTGGGCCCCAATTTTTCTCATACCAGGTTTCACACAAGTTACTCCTTCTCCAACACTCTCCACAACTCCAGCGGCTTCATGGCCCAGCACGATTGGCAAAGTCTTTGCAAAAGCGCCACTGATCACATGTTCATCGGAGCGGCAGATCCCTGTGGCCAAAATCTACAAAACAAAACAAAAAGCCATGAATTCAATACAATAGCAGAGTTGGAAGGGACCTTGGAGGTCTTCTAGTCCAACCCCCTGCTTAGGCAGGAAATTCTATACTGTTTCAGACAAATGGCTATCCAACATCTTCTTATAGACTTCCAGTGTTGGGGCATTCACAACCTCTGGAGGCAAGCGGTTCCACTGATTACCTCACACATCCCTTCGACCGATTCGCTCCCATAGAGAGGGTCTTCTCTGGGTGCCGTCGGCCGGGCAATGCCGGTTGGCGACCCCCAGGGGAAGGGCCTTCTCTGTGGCGGGCCCAGCCCTCTGGAACGACCTTCCCCCCAAACTTTGGACCATCACGGACCTCCGCCTTTTCCGCCAGCGTCTGAAGACACACTTTTTCCATCAAGCCGGCCTAGCCTAGACCCCCAAGATCATCCTATCAGACTGTGTCTTAAATTAACATAACGTTTTAATTAGTGGGATTTTAGTGAATTTTAGCACAAGGTATTCTAAATTTAATCAGTTTTTATTGTTGTAGTATTTATGGTGTTCTTATTTATTTATATGTTTATATTTGTTTTAATTTCCTGTGCGCTGCCCTGAGTCCCTTGGGGGAGACAGGTGCGGGATAAAAGTCGAATAAACTTAAACTTGATTAATTGTTCTCACTGTCAGGAAATTTCTCCTCAGTTCTAAGTTGCTTCTCTCCTTGATTAGTTTCCACCCGTTGCTTCTTGTTCTACCCTCAGGTGCTTTGGAGAATAGTTTGACTCCCTCTTCTTTGTGGCAACCTCTGAGATATTGGAACACTGCTATCATGTCTCCTCTAGTCCTTTTTTTCATGAAACTGGACATACCCAGTTTCTGCAACCGTTCTTCATATGTTTTAGTCTCCAGTCCCCTAATCAATGTTGTTGCTCTTCTCTGCACTCTTTCTAGAGTCTCCACATCTTTTCTACATCGTGGTGACCAAAACTGAATGCAGTATTTTAAGTATGGCCTTACCAAGGCATTATAAAGTGGTATTAACACTTCACGTGATCTTGATTCTATCCCTCTGTTTATGTAGCCTAGAACTGTGTTGGCTTTTTTGGCAGCTACTGCACACTGCTGGCTCATATTTAAACGGTTGTTCACTAGGAGTCCAAGATCCCTCTCACAGTTACTACTATTGAGCAAGATACCACCTATACTGTACCTGTGCATTTCATTTTTCTTGACTAAATGTAGATACTTACTCTTTTCACCATTGAATTTCATTTTATTAGATAGTGCCCAATGTTCAAGTTTGTCAAGATCCTTCTGTATCTTAAGCTTATCTTCTGAAGTGTTGGCTATTCCTGCCAGCTTGGTGTCATCTGCAAATTTGATGAGTTCCCCATTTATTCCCTCATCCAAATTATTGATGAAGATGGTGAAGAGTACTGGGCCTAAAACAGAGCCTTGGGGGACTCCACTGCATACTTCCCTCCATGTAGATGCAGTTCCATTGAGGACTACACGTTGAGCGAGGTTGGTCAGCCAGTTATGAATATATCTGGTGGTGATTCTGTCTAACCCACATTTTCCTACTTTATCTAGTAGTAGGTTATGGTCTACCTTATCAAATACCTTAATGCCTCAAGTTTCTAGATCAGGGATATCAAACTAAATTTCTCCGAGAGCTGGATCAGCATTGCAGATCTCCTTCCTGGGCTGGCCGGGTGGGTGGGAAAGATGAAACAAACACCTCCTGCAGCACCCTGGGACATAAGAGGGGCACATGAGGCCCCCTGTGCCCTGTTTGTGGCCTGGACTGCCTCCTGTAGCACCCTGCCAGCCAAAACAGCATGGGGGGCGCATAATCCCCCCTGCACCCCAATTTGGCTGCCAGAGGCACAGCAGGCTGGTCCTTTGTTATTTTCAGGCCAGCCCCATGGGTCAGATTTAAGCACCCTGTTCTAGATAAGGGGGAAATACCCTTGGTTGCATTTTTAGCTTGCATCTCATATCACATACTGAAAAGCTGAGATATTATGACTTTGGAACATGAAGGTAATAGGAAACTGATAGTTAACAAAGTTTTAGTTTACATTTCAGTCTCTCAAATTCATGTCAATCCAGTTCAGGGGTAGTCAACCTTTTTATACCTACCGCCCACTTTTATATCTCTGTTAGTAGTAAAATTTTCTAACTGCTCACAGTAATGGTGATTTATAAAGTAGGGAAGTCAATTAAAAAAATTTTAAAAGCAAAAAGTGCTTCATTATCAGACAAAGCCCCTACCGCCCACCATGAAAGCTGGAACGCCCACTAGTGTGTGGTAGGGACCAGGTTGACTACTACTAATCCAGTTCATATTGCGATCACATAAAGTGAATTTCTTACTTGACTATTCTGTATTTCAGCAAAAACACCCTTGTCCTAACACAACCCTGGTAGATTGGAAGACAATTTCTTGCACTTTTTAAGTTATCATATTAAAACATACAAAAATGTCAAAAATGGAATGACTGCAAATGTTAAAAAGCAAAATTCAAGAACTTGTTTATCTTGGTTGAAATCATGGTTGATCTAAGATGACCATCACAAGCTCATTTAGAAAGTGATGTGAGGTACTTCATCACACGCTGCTCATTGGTGGCATCCTTATTTTTGCTATTGGTAATAATATCTTTGGTATATACATAGGTTAAATGATGGAGGAGGAAACTGTGAGGCTAGCCTCCATACAGTCGTGCTATTCTTTTGGTTTACCTTAATGCGGACTTCATGTGCTTTTGGAGGTGCTACTTCAATCTCCTCAATGCTCAGGGGTTTCTTCAGCTCCCAAGCAATAGCTGCTTTGCACTTTATTACCTGTAAAAATATACCCAGAGGCATGAAAGGAATGGCACTGTCACACTCAACCAAGCTTTTGGATTTCCTTCACTCCATTAATCACTGATATCAGAATTACAACGTCTGCTGCCCCTTATAATTTCTAGCCAAAATGGCCATTAAGATAAATTAACAGGCAGGATTTGCCTGTTGTCATCCAATTTGTTAGACTAGAAGCCCGTTTTTAAATTTAACTTGTATTTATCCTTTTTTTTTATTGAAAAAGTTTTACACAAACAAATTTTCCCCCTTCCCCCCCATATATACAATATAAATCAAACACACATGCTGTACCCCCCCTCTTCCCCGCCAACATAATATAAATTTCTCACAGAATAACATTATCCGATTATCCCCATCTTCTAAACTAATTATGCAAATATATTTCCATATATATACATTCTTGATCATATGCAGTCTTATTGGCTTGGCATGAATACTTTCATACTATATAGTTCAGCTAAAATGACTATGGATTTCATTTTCATGTGAGCATGTATAATTGTTTAAATATGCTGCTTTGAAACCTGTGCGTCTGTTGTGTGAGTGTGTCTTTCTTCAAGTCAGCCTTGATTCCTGGTGAATACATGGTCAAGTCCCTACAGTTTTCTTGGCAAGGTTTTTCAGAAATGGTTTGCCATTGCCTTCTTCCGAGGGCTGAGAGTGACTGTCTGGCCCAAGGTCACCTAGATCAGGGGTCCCCAACCTTTGCAACTTTAAGTCTGAAGGACTTCAGCTTCCAGAATTCTCCAGCCAGCAAAGCTGGCTGGAGAATTCTGAGAGCTGAAGTCCTTCAGACTTAAAGTTGCAAAGGTTGGGGACCCCTGACCTAGATGGTTTTATACCTAAGGTGGGACAAGAACTCGTTGTCTCCTGATTTCTAGCCTGATGCCTTAACTACTACACATAAATGGCTCTCAAAAGGCCCTATGATATTATTTTAATATGTCACTTCTCAATTTATACGCTTAGCAAGTCTCAAAATACAACCATCTCTTCCTATGCACTGATGGAAAAATACTGCAAAAAATATTTTACAACTGTATATAACCGGTAGCTCTACAATAATTAGACTTTTAAAACACAAATTACAGGGAACAAAAGGTAGCATTGTGAGGTAGATTCCTTTCACCACAAATCCATTAGGAAAAGTTTACCACTGCAGTAAAATCATTGCAAACGTTAGCTGGATCGCTGCCTATTAGTTTTTGAACTTTCACCCTGAAAGGGTTTGGCTTTATTAGAACAAAATCCAAATGTTAAATGTTATATTCTTCTGCAAATAAACTTTTTGTTGCAGTACTGCATTGAATTTAAATTTCACAATTCAGCAAGCTTTTTCTATCTCTTGCAATATGCAAAACACATATTTCTCTTCCAATGATCAAATTTTTACATTCAGTTACCTCTTTTTTCAGAATTCCATTTCAATCTATTATTTTGGTTTTGATACAAAAGTTATAATTAGGTGTGTGCAGATATGTTATGTGTTTATTTTCAAGTATTTTATAAACCACATATATCATTGCAGTTGAATTGAATTATAATTGAAAAGCTAACAGAATACAGTACAATGAATAAAAGGGTGTCTTTCACTCTAATGAAAAATTGTGAAGGAATCAACACAAACCTGTCCTTACTTACTTTGCCAGCGGTACTCATGATGCTTTTTCTCAAGTTTGGTAGTTGTGGTTGCTTTCTGTCTTCTGGCAAGAATGAACAACGGGAGTGTTGAAGAGCCTGCTTTGCACTTATATTGTAAGCTTCAGCTGCATAAAGGGTGTAGCTTTTCAATCAAACTCACTAGTTCCCAAGGTCCACCCCTGAGCTAAAAAAGGAGTTACTCTTCAATGATCCTACTCGTGGACTCTGTTCCAGCTCAGAAGCTGAGTCGCCTGAAAATGTTTGACAGCCTTGTCAAGTACCCACATTTACAAATACTGAAATTGCTGCTACTAAGTCACCTCTTGATTTTGTTAGATTCTTATTTCCTTCAGGAGCATGGCAGCTGAATGCTGACTCCTTCAGTGATGGGGGAATTTGATCTTTTGCAATAGTATAAGTAAGTGTCTCTCGGAGAGTCAGTCTAAAAGACAAATAGAAACCTTCCAAGAACAATTAGGGGGTGGGGGTGGGGAGGCTTCATTAGCTTCATTCTACCTTACATAGCCTAGTCACAAAGTCCTCATGAAAGGTTTGTGGTTTAGCCAAGAATCCCCAAGTCTGGAGCACACAATCAGGTGTGAAAATAGCATGCATCCACTTTAGGACATCTAAACACAACTGGAAGTTAAACACACCAGGAGACTGGATGCTAAACCATACGATGAACGATTGAGGGAACTCGGTATGTGTAGTCTAGCAAAGAGAAAAATGAGAGGTGACATGATAGCAGTATTCCAGTATTTGAGGGGCTGCCACAAAGAAGAGGGGATCAGTCTATTCTCCAGAGCACCAGAAGGCAGGACAAGAAACAATGGACAAGAAACTAATCAAGGAAATAACCTGCAATCAAGGAGAGACTTCCTAACAGTGAGGACAATCAACCAGTAGAAGAGCTTGTCTCCCGGAATTGTGGGTGCTCCCTCACTGGAGGTTTTAAAGAAAATATTAGACAGCCATGTTTCTGGAATAGTATAGGCACTCCTGTTGGAGCAAGAGGTTGGACTAGATGACCTCTAAGGTCCCTTCCAACTCTGTTGTTCTGCTCTGTGTTCTGTCAATTTATCAGCCCACCTCCCAGGGCTGAATTAAGAGAACAAGAGTGAGACTCTTGTACAAAATCAACCAGGACCAACTCGATGATGATGGACTTTGATCTGCCAGCCTTCCCTGATAGACCAGACAGAAAACAAGATCAGATGGGCTAATGCTTCTTATTATAAGGCTACCTGAACATAATCTTGCAAGTCTGAAAGTGGAGATCTTTTGCTGTCTTCTTTACCTGAGAAATTAGAGTCCCTTCTGAATCTCTTTCTCCATCTGTTTTGCAGCTGCAGACTGTGTCTTCTCCTGCCTGATTGTTCCCTAGGCAGTATCTCTTTGCTCCATTTTTTTTTTAGATCTTTCTCACGTAATGTTACAATCTGGCTCTTCTTAGTTCAATCCTTTAATTGCTAATATTAACACTGCACAGATTAATCATCATTTTCATCATCAGGATCAGCACGTTTGGTGGAGATGGGTAGGTTTTTAATATACGTTTCATGTTTTACATTACTGTGCAGGTTGTAAATGAGAGTTTCCTATCTTTTAAGGATAGCATAGATAGTCTGTAAGTTAAAGGAATGTATTCCTCTTCTCTCCGATTGTGATAGTTACGCAATAGATAGCTAGATGATTGTTAGCTAGCTAGATAAACAGACAGACAAACATACAGATATGCAAATGAGAGGCAAAATGTGTGTGTGTGTGTGTGTGAGAGAGAGAGAGAGAGAATGAATGAATGAATCTGAAACGTCAAACTGCTTATGCCAAAAAAGAAGAAGCATGAAATAATGCAACTTTTGCTGACCTAAACCATTTCAGTGCGATAGAATAGAATAGAATAGAATAGAATAGAATAGAATAGAATAGAATAACAGATTTGGAAAGCACCTTAGAGGTCTCCTAGTCCAACTCCCTGCTTAGGTAGGAAACTCTGTATCATTTCAGACAAATGGCTATCCAACATCATCTTAAAAACTTCCAGAGTTGGGGCATTCACAACTTCTGGAGCCAAGTTCTTCCACTGATTAATTGTTCTAACTGTCAGGAAATTTCTTCTTGATTCGAAGTTGCTTCTCTCCTTGATTAGCTTCCACTCATTGCTTCTTGTCCTGCCTTCAGGTACTTTGGAGAATAGCTTGACTCCCTCTTCTTTGTGGCAGCCCCTGAGCTATTGGAACACTGCAATCATGTCACACCTAGTCCTTCTTTTCATTAAACTAGACATACCCAATTCCAGCAACCGTTCTTCATGTGTCTTAGCTGAGACTGTAAATCCCAGAAATCTCAATTGACACAGCTGAACAACTTTATAAAACGTAATGATCATTTGCCTCCATTGTGTGAAGGAATCAAATGTCTCATTAAAAAAAAACATGTTATTTTGATTTATCTGATTTAGCATACATTCCACTTGTGAACCCCAAGGACTCTCTGGCTGGCTACATCTGACACATTTCTCTCCACACTAATGGAATAAGAATGTGCCGAAAGGAGGAAGTAGGTGAAGAAGCTGGAAGATGAGAGGAATGTTTAACTTGTAGCTAGAGATAAACTTCAGAAGCCATAAAAACTCCTTTCCATGAGGGTTCTTGTAGTTCAGTAAACAAGAGACCAGAGGAGGAAAGAAGGTGAAAAGTTATAATATTGTTCTGAAAGGGCATCAACATTGCAAACTGTAATGAAATCCAGGTGTATTAGAGGCATTTATATGAATTTTGCAGAGGCATTTTTTCCTGCAGATATAATAGGTTAACATATCTATAGGGGCAGCCATGAAAAATATACCATATTCTGCCTTTCCTAAGAATAAGGAGGGTTCTTACAGATGTTTCCTATAAAGGAGAGGTGCCTATGATTTGTTAACCTGCACACACACAGCAGTGGTGGGTTTTGCAGGTTCGCACTTACTCGCGAGAGCCGGATGGTGAAATTTAGAGAGCCGGTGAGAGGAGGTTCCACCAGCGGACCCAGAAGTAAGTCTGCCCCGCCGCTGCTGGCGACCCAACAAGAAGGAAAGGAAAGGAAAGGAAGAAAGGAAAGAAAGAAAGAAAGAAAGAAAGAAAGAAAGAAAGAAAGAAAGAAAGAGAATGAATTTATTATCACAATTGAGCCCAAAATTTTGGTTGCTAAGCAAAAGCCTTGTTAAATGAGTTTCACCACATTTTACAAGTTGGCCACTCCCACCCAGTCACATGACTGCCAAGCCATGCCCACAAAATAGGCCACACCTACAGAGTAGGTTCTAAAAAATTTTGAAACCCACCACTGAGACACAGCGCTTTAACAATTGCTATCATTTGAAAAAAAGCGGTTTACATTTTCATCACAATGGGCAACTCTATAATCAAATGACCTGAAAAGACAGCAGCTTTTTGACCTTCAGACCAGGTGATCAGATGATGCTTTCAGACAGGTCTCTTGTGAGGAAGGATACATCAAAAGGTCCCCAATGACCTGTCTCTTCCAAGTTTTTCTTCTTTCATGGCCAAATTCACATGGATCTAGCAAGGGTGAGAGTTTTTTTAAATAGATTTTTTGGGACATCATGCCATCTATTGTTTGACAAGCATTTGAAATTAGAACTTCGACTTAATATAGAGGGGGTAATAACAGCTCTTCCTAAAAAGGATGAGATCTTAAGTCTGAGGTTTCCCTCTTCTTCATGCTTCTTACTACTCATTGCTTCTAGGCTCCAAGACCTGAAATCTCACCCTGAAGCAGACTGGCAGAAGAATTTTAGATGTTTTTTCTAATCTTATGATGATGTTTGTCCATTGTGTTCAAAGAGGACCTTAACTTCTAACAGGTTGTGGGCTGGCCACAATGCGTCCTCCAGTGGATGGTATGACCTATATGGACACGAAAGGTTCTGCCACACATCGGGCAGACATGTGTGGGCACCATTGTTGCAGCATTTGCAGCTCTGGCTTTGTGGAGTGCTTGTTTCTCTTGTGCTATGGTTGCTCTTCTGTCCTCAGATGTCTGGCAGCCTTGGTGGATCGGCGTACACCATGTTGATCGATCTTGTGCCAAGGTTTTCCAGGAAGTGGTGCCAATATCCAGGAACTTGAAGGAGGATCTGTTAGTAGGACAAGATGCCAGATACAGAAGTCCTCTCCAGAGCAGGACTGCCATAGGTTCACACCCTGCTGATGAAAGCCCAGACACTCTGGGCAGGCCATGTTGCAAGAATGCCAGACCATCACATCCCCAAACAGTTCTTCTGTGGTGAGCTGTCTCAAGGAAAGTGGTCACACAGGGGACAAAGAAAGCGATACAAAGACACGTTGAAAGCCTCCTTTTCTAATCTTAGTTTTTGTCTGAATGTCGGGAGCAAAGCTCTGTGTAAGTATTAAGTACATATGCTTAGGTATACTGTAAATCTTATTGAGTTGAAGGTTTTCCCTAGAAGACTATGCTGGGGTGAAGTCCTAGTCCTATCTGAGTCACAATCAAGATAATGAATCTTTCCACAGCTCTATTTTGTGTCCCCTGTTTGGTTGTGTTTCTCCTATGTCAGTGATGGCGAACCTTTTTAGGCTCGCGTGCCATAACGGGGGGAGGTGCAGGGGAGGTCGTGTGTGGGCGTGCCGCACCCATAATGCAATGTGCGACCCTCCCTAATGTGCATGCACGCACTACAGATCTCCCCCCCATTTTTTACATGCTCTTTTCGCCCTCCCCAGGCTCTAGAGGCTTTATAGGAGCCTGGGGAGGGCGAAAAGAGCCTCCCTCCCCCCCCCAGGCCTCCGGAGGCTTCATGAACTTCCCTGAAGCCTTGGGAGCACTCAAAATGACACTGCAAGCAAATCGGAGGTCACTTCCGGTTTTGGCGGTGCATCATTTTGAGTGCTCCAGAGGCTTCCCAGGCCCTCCGGAGGCCCTCCGGAGGCTGTCTGGAGGCTTCAGCAACCTTCAGGAGGCTTCCCTGAATCCTCCGGAGCACTCAAAATGACGCGCCACCAAAACCGGAAGTGACCTCCGATTGCTTGCAGCATCATTTTGAGCACTCCAGAGACTTCAGGGAAGTTCATGAAGCCTCTGGGGGGCTTTTGGGGGGCGCGGGGGGTTTCTTTTTGCCCTCCCCAGGCTCCAAAGGCTTCATAGGGTGAAAAAAGCATGAAAAAAAATCAGCTGGCCAGCGCACGCATGGCGCGCTGGCCAGCTGACAGGGCATCGCCTCACGTGCCCTGACAAATGGCTCTGCATGCCACCTGTGGCACACGTGCCATAGGTTCGCCATCACTGCCCTATGTGGTTGAATTGAATGTTAAAGCAAAGAAACCTTTATTCAAGCCAAATTCCAGGGGTGGAAAACAGAAACCCATTTTATGCCACCTCTCTTCCATAGTCACCATCCCGCAGACTATGTGACCTCTTGCGTCGTTGATCAAATGAGGTTGAGGGGCAGGCATTACAAAGTTTTCTGAGACGCTCTGGACGATGGGATAGTGCTGTTGGAGTGAATCTGACTAAACACATGCAAGACCCTATATTGGGATGAGTAGAAATGGTTAAGTCAACTCCTGAAATAAACTGAAATATGCCCCTAATTTTCTAGTAGAGTATTTAAATGGTTAGGAAATGTCAGGCAGATTACAGCTAAATAAGCTAATGTTAACATGACATTCAGAATAACACTGATGGTGTATCCACTTGTTCAGCAAATGCCTCTTTACTAAATGGTATCAAAGTATAACCAAATAAATGATTAAACCTGAAATATTTCCCTCCCTCAGTAATGGGACTTTGGCAGCCATACACCCAATATCACTATCTAGATATTGCAGTAGACTTTTGCAAAGATCGTTCACTTTTTCCTTATTTGGACTGACATTGACTGCTGGCCTAATGTGTGCCTTAAAGTGTATTTAGTTCTCTTTTTTTATATGATTCTTGTTGAAACTTTTTTTTTTAAGTTCTTCCTTTAAAAGTTTCCATCTGTGTGAATATAAAATGTCTTGAATTATTTAGTCTATTCTACAATAGCTTATGTAATACGGTGCTTTCAAGGTTACAGTTGTGCAATCCTAGAAAAAGACAGCTTCTTTAAAGATGAACCTTCCACATGCTGCAAAATACTTTTGGGGAATCAAATCCACAGCAGAATCCTACTCCTTAAATGTTGGGATTTCAGTTCTTGGAATTTGCAGCCCTCTGCTTGGAATAATCTGGCATTTGCCTAGATTCTCCTAACGACATCTGGATACCATTTTATTTAATTCATTTTGAATGTGAATACTAGAACCAATACAGAAACATTTTTTGAACTAATAGCCAAGCAAAAATCACTCATTTAAAAAAAAAGAACATGTCATTAAAGGAGAGTCTGTAAGGGGAAAAAAAGGCACACATTCAGAAAAAATGCAGGGCCGTATTCTCCTACCGCAGGGGTCTGCAAAGTTGGCTCTTTTAAGACCGGTGGACTTTGACTCCAAGAATTCCCCAGACAGCCTGGCTGGCTGGGGAATTCTGGGAGTCGAAGTCCACCGGTCTTAAAAGAGCCAACTTTGCAGACCCCTGTCCTACCGTATTCTCAATCCATGTGTATCTGAGACTCTGCTTCTGGTTCTCCACTTTTTTGTAGGGATGGAGTTGGAAGGCTGTTAGTGTTGGGAGACCTGCTCTAGTAGACTTTCCAGGTCTACCAACTCCCATGCTTTGGGCTTTAAGTGACCAGGCATTGAGCTATTTCAGCAAAACGTTGGGATGAGAATTAATGCCATCACTTATTGCCTGAATTTATGTGTAGATTATTTAGATCTTTTCATTTGTTGATTTTTATGGGTAGGCTATGGGTCTTTATATTCTTTTGTGGATACACTGTGAACTGCTGAACATCTTTTCAAATTTTAAATCCAAAAAAGAAAGGAGGGAGGAAGGAAGGAAAGAATCTGCAAAAATATAACTATTAGACAAAATTTCAAACTTTAGAGAAATTCAGATAAAACTGGTTATTTGTATGCACACACTAAAGGTGGGTTGCTAATCTTTTTACTACTGTTTTGGGTGCATTCCTGCAATCACTCCTGCGCGCATATCACACTTCTATGCATGTGCAGAAGCATGCAGGTGGGTGGAGCCTCCTGCCACCGCTACTACTGGTTCAGCCAATCAGGGCCGAACTGGCAAAAACCCACCTCTGGCACACACCTAGACACACAAATAAATATATATATAAGATGATTCTACTAACTTCCCTTTTTATGACCCTGAGTCAGCAGAGGAAAACAGAAAGCTTTTGATTTCTTATCCTTCATCCTAATACATCTAAAAAACTTCTATTTGGTGCTCATCTTTTCTTTCTTTCTTTCTTTCTTTCTTTCTTTCTTTCTTTCTTTCTTTCTTTCTTTCTTCCTTCCTTTCTTTCTTCCTTTCTTCCTTCCTTCCTTCCTTCCTTCCTTCCTTCCTTCCTTCCTTTCTTTCTTTCTTTCTTTTGAAAATCTGAAATGCTGGCCTCTGTATATCCACTTTAAGAAATGGTATGTCCTGCTTAAGCAATAACTTATGCAGTAAACCAACTTGTAAATAAAATGTCCCTTCTCCTTTGCACTATAGTTTATAGAACTAGAGGCAAATGTTACTTCTATTTCTTAAGCTACAGTCCCTGGCACTTAGTAATAGCAATTTTTTCTCCTGATCTGCTCATGCAATAATTTCTATTTGTTTTTTTCCTTGTGTAAATGCTTTCGTAACTTGAAGCAGCCTGCAATATTGACACAGTCCTTGTTGCTTGCATAATGCTTACTCAATGAAAATATCTATATCTCTATAATGAAATGTAAAGGGCAAGCAGAAAGAAAAAACATAAAAGAAAGTTTCTTGTCCTGACCTGTTGCAACACGCTTTATTAGATCAGTTGCAGCTACAGGAGATTGAAGAAGTACCAAGTAAAGGGCAATTGACAGTCAGCTATTCTGTCTATTCTAAGAGATTAGATTTAGCTCAAGGTAAATCCATTGTTGTATTGGATTAAACTGAATCAATTCAGTGCTCATTGCACATCAACACTCAACTAAGGTGATCCAGTACAGCAGAAAAATATGCTGGTTTAAGGACATGCTAACCACTCTTTCACGCCCTGCTCTTCCTTGACAATAAAGCAGAAAAGAGGCCGAGGAGGGAGGGAAGGAGGGAGGGAGAGAAGTAGGTGGGGAATCTTCCGATAGTTGCATCAAAAGATTCACTGCTATCAGTTCTCCTGTCCCACAGAATGGTCACTTTATGGCCTTGGAAAACAGGCAAAAGAGAAGCTGTCTCGTCCATTTCTTCCTCCGTGGAAGCAAAATACCCGATCCCTTTTCTCTCTCTCCTCTGAGGAGTAGTGGTTGTTCATTCCTCTGTCTGCAGAGAGTGTCAGCTGAGGAACCTCTTTCTTTGCTTCCCTTACTTACTTACTTTACTTATTCTACCAGAAGGAAGGTAGAAAATAATATTTAACCACTAGTCCCACCAAGCAAAAAGGTGGCCTTCCCACCCACCCCCAAGTGTTTTAATATCTTTAGCACCTGGTAGGGGATGGGTGGTTTATTATGCCCTGGAAAGTGTGACCACTTAGCTTGCTGATCATGTTCTGCTGTGCTTGGCCTTCTAGGGCCACGTGGAGGGCAGAGATATTGGGGGGTAGCAGCTACAGATCATTCCTTCCCCTGAGAACACTCCAAAGCCAAAGTATCTCTCTGTGGCATAGGCAAACTGATCAGGGGTGGGTTGCTGCTGGTGTTACTGCTGGCTTGCTTTGCTCATGTGTGTGCCCACTGCGCGTTGCTTGCGCATGCGCAGTTTCCTGTTAATTGTTCTACACATGCGCAGAACATTATAAAATGACTAAAAAACAGCATGGGCGACCGGGGAACCGGTTCAGGGGCTTGGCCAGCCTTCCGTCCCTACCGGTTTTGCAATCCAGTCCCAATATCCAATACTGGTTTCCCTGAACCGGTGTGAACTGGTAGCAACCCACCTCTGAAACTGATGGTTAAAGAGTCTCTTCTCTTTGTGATACAGATATTTCTCTTATCATAACCTAATTTTGCGAAACTTCTTCTCCAGTAACATTGTACTGCAAACTAGATCATACAAAACCTTTGCCAGACCAATTCTCGAATACAGCTTGTCTGCCTGGAATCTATACTGTATATCAGACATTAATACAATTGAACAGAGGTATTTCATGGGAAGAGTACTTCACTGCTCAAAACAGAATCCCTTATGCCACCAGACTTGAAATTTTGGGCTTGGACAACCTGGAACTATGCTGCTATAGTCTGACCTAAGCATAGTACACAAAATTATCTGCTACAATGTCCTACCTGTCAATGATTACTTCAGCTTCAACCTTAATAATATGTGAGCAAGCAATAGCTACAAACTCAAGGTTAACCGCTCCAAAGTCGATTGCAGAAAATACGACTTCAGCAACAGAGTAGTCAATGCCTGGAATGGTCTACCTGACTCCATTGTTACTTCCTCTAACCCTCACAGTTTGAACCTTAAACTGTCTACCGTGGACCTCACCCCATTCCTAAGCGATCCATAAGGGGGTGTGCATAAACACACTAGCGTGCCTACTGCGCATGCGCGAAGAGATGGCGGTCTGCCTCTGAGCTCCGCGCGGGCCGCGGGGGCTCTTTGGAAAACAGGGATGCCGCCCGACCCTCTTTACCAGCTCTGAGGGTCGGGCCCAGTAAGTGACCACCCTGGCTTACCATCGAGGCCATGGACGGCCTCCCAGGGTGAGTTGACGGCCAAGAACGGGGTTTTTGCTGACCGGAAGGCGCCGGTCAGCTGGAGACGCCGGGCGTCAGGCCGATGTCGGGCCGATGCCGGGCTTGTAGAGCCCGCCGGGGGGAGAAAGCGGGGGAGAAAGCGGAGTGTTGGAGACCGGGCAGAAGGTTTGCTGGACGCTGGAGAGGCGGAGACCGGGCAGGAGGCTGGGCAGGAGGCTTGCCAGAAGGTCTACCGAGGCGTGCCGAATGTCGAAGGCCGAAGGACGTGAGAGGCCGGGTTGCCAGAGGCCGGGACGCCAGGCTGGACAGAAGGCAAGCTGGGACTGCCGAGTGCGGAGGGCCATGGGGGGCCAGGACGCGGAAGGCCGGGATGCCAGCCTGGGAGGGACAACTGGCGAGGACGATCTAGGCCCGATAACAGCAGGGCCGTAGCCGAGATGACCCAATCTGGACTCCTTTATTTGGCCGACTCCATTAGTGTACCGGTGAGTGGGAAAATCGGAGGTCTAGCAGCCGGGAGCCGGGAGGCCGCATAACAGCTGGGCCGAGGCCTAAGAAGATCCAGGCTGAGGCCCTGTTCCCTACTGACTCTGCCCTGTTTAAACCAACTTAAACCAGGACCCACAAGGGGGGCCGGGAGATCCTGCAAGGGGCCCAACCATGTACCATCTTTGGCTGAGGCCTGAGGCTCTGGAAGAATGGGACTGGACTGGACTTGCTAAGGCCACACCTGTGATAGTGCACTTATGTGATCATGTGCACTTTATGCGATTATTTATGGACCATCATACCCAGGATTTTAACTTCCCTATACCGTATTATTGACTTACTGGAATTAATTAATTTTAACATCTATTTAATATTTATTGAATATATATTTTAACATCTTATTTAATATTTATTCTGACCATCCAAGCATCTCTGTACCCAATTGATTCCCTGCTGTTGATGTGACCCGTAATATATTCAAGGGCAGACCTAATCCTACTGCAGGAGTCCCCCCTCTCGCAGGTATGGCCCGCTGTGTTATCAAGGGCACACTTTGATGAGGGACTAATAAGTCAGGAGAAGTGGCGAAAGCGCAGGTGTAGGGGTTTTTTAGTTAAAAAATTGCTGTTTATTTTAGGGGGTACCAGGGAGGGGGGAGGGTTTAGACAGGTTGAGACTAGCCAGAAGGGAACGGGCCGAGCCAGCAGACGACGGAGGGAGGCGGATGGTTCCGCTAAGAGGGGGGAAACACAAGTCATTCCGGTGGAGGGCTTCCCCATCCAGAGGGTCGTGGGGAGGGGCAGGTCCGAGGGGAGACAAGTTCCATCCTCCCGGTTGGAGGCACGTAGCCGTTGGTTACAAACGGTCAGTTGCCACAACCCCCGCAGGCTAGGTGGTCAGGGAGTACAGAGCCAGGGCCTGCGGCTGATGTTTTGCAACGCCAGGTCCGTTGTCAACAAAGCCCCCCTCATTAATGACCTGGTGTCAGAGGGGGAGCCGGACCTGGCTGGAATTGCGGAGACCTGGTTGGGCCACGAGGGAGGACTCCCCCTCGTTGAAATGTGCCCACCAGGCTACCGCGCTTTTCATCAGCCCCGGGCCCTAGGCAGGGGTGGTGGGGTAGCGGTCATTGTTAAGGAATGTCTTGAGCCGAGAGAGACCGTTGTGCCACAGACCACCGGTTGTGAGTCCCTCTGCGTGAAGTGGGGCCTAGGGAGGCAGTTGGGCTTGCTGGTTGTATACCTGGCTCCCCGCTATGTAGCAGCAGCCCTGCCCGAGCTCCTAGAGGTGATCGCTACGGTGGCAGTTGAGACCCCCAGACTTCTAGTCATGGGGGACTTTAACCTGCCATCGGTGGGCGAATCATCCGGGGTAGCTCGGGAGTTCATGGCTTCCATGACGGCCATGGACCTGACCCAAGTAATTCAAGGCCCCACGCACGAGGGTGGACACACACCGGATCTCATCTTTGTCTCAGGCCAATGGAAGAGTGATCTGGGTATAGGGGATATAGTCATCACACCCTTGTCATGGACAGACCACTCACTTCTCCGGCTTGACTTTCCGACCGCTACTCCCCTCCGCGGGGAGGTGGAACCTGAGTTACCAATCTGGTTCCGCCCCAGGCGCCTGATGGACCCAGATGGGTTCCAAGCGGCGCTTGGGCCACTTCCTGTACCCCTGACCCGCGCCCCGATGGAGGACCTCGTGGCCGCATGGAATACTGCGACCACGGGAGCCTTGGATCGGGTCGCGCCCTTGCGGCCTCTCTTGCGGCGGCGAGCCACCCTGGCTCCTTGGTTTACCGAGGAGCTGAGGGTGATGAAACGCCACAAGAGATGCCTAGAGAGAAGATGGAGGTATACCCGCTCTGAATCTGACCGGACACAGGTAAGAACCCATTTACGGACTTACATTGTGGCGCTGAGAGTGGCCAAACGCCATCATTGCGCCACTCTCATAGCATCCGCAGATAACCGCCCTGCCGCCCTGTTTAGGGTGACCCGTACCCTCCTTCAACAGAGGGTGCGGGAAGCCCCCTTACAGGGTAGAGCAGAGGAATTTGTGTCTTATCTGCAGGAGAAAATCGCTCAGATACAGAATGAGTTAGCCCCCATTGCTGGTCCAGTGGATTGCCACGAGGGGGATCTTGTTTGGGAGGAGTTTGACTCCGTTATTTCCGAGGATATGGACAGGTTACGTGGGCGACTGCGAGCCACCACATGTTTATTGGACCCGTGTCCCTCCTGGCTTGTACTGGCATCCTGGGAGGTGACACGAGGCTGGCTCCAAGAGGTTATCAACGCATCCTTGAGTGAGGGTTCCTTGCCTGCCTCCCTAAAAGAGGCCATGGTGAGGCCCCTCCTCAAGAAGCCCTCTTTGGATCCAGCTTTATTAACCAACTATCGTCCAGTCTCCAACCTTCCCTTTTTGGCGAAGGTTGTTGAGAGTGTGGTGGCACAACAGTTTCCCCGTCATCTGGAGGAAATTGATTATCTAGACCCGCGCCAGTCCGGCTTTCGACCCGGGCATAGCACCGAGACGGCATTGGTCGCGTTGGTGGATGATCTCTGGAGGGCCAGAGATGGGGGTTGCTCCTCCATCCTGGTTCTGTTAGACCTCTCGGCGGCTTTCGATACCATCGACCATGGTATCCTATTGCATCGGCTGGGGGGGTTGGGGGTGGGAGGCACCGTTTTGCGGTGGTTCTCCTCCTACCTCTCTGGCCGATCGCAATTTGTGTTGACAGGAGAGCAGAGGTCGACCCCGAGACCCCTCACATGTGGGGTGCCTCAGGGGTCGGTCCTCTCGCCTCTCCTGTTCAACACATACATGAAGCCGCTGGGCGAGATCATCCGTGGTTTTGGGGTAGAGTATCATCTCTACGCTGATGATACTCAGCTGTATATATCTACCCCAAACCACCCCAACGATGCCGTAGCGGTGATGTGCCAGTGTCTGGAAGCCGTGCGGATCTGGATGGGAAGTAACGGACTCAGGCTCAACCCGACCAAGACTGAGTGGCTGTGGTTTCCGGCTGCCCGATTCAACCAGCTGACTCCATCGCTGGCCATAGGGGGCGAACATCTTGCCCCTGTGGATGGGGCGCGCAACTTGGGTGTCCTCCTGGATACCCGGCTGTCCATGGAAGATCAAGTGACAGCCGTGGCCAGGAGGGCGTTTTACCAGGTTCGCCTGGTACGCCAGTTGCGCCCCCTATTGGATCGGGACGCCCTTCGCACAGTCACTCATGCTCTCGTGACATCCCGACTGGATTATTGCAACTCTCTCTATGGGGCTCCCCTTGAGGTGTACCCGGAGGCTTCAGTTGGTCCAGAACGCAGCCGCGCGAGCAATTATGGGCACCTCTAGGTTTGCCCACGTAACACCGCTCTTGCGCGAGCTGCACTGGCTACCTGTCGTCTTCCGGGTGCGCTTCAAGGTGTTAATTACCATCTTCAAAGCGCTCCATGGCTCGGGACCTAGCTACCTGCGGGATCGGATCCTGCCCCATACATCCTCACGGCCGATTCGCTCCCACAGAGAGGGACTTCTCCGGGTGCTGTCCACTAGACTTTGTCAGCGGGCGACGCCCAGGGGAAGGGCCTTCTCTGTGGCGGGCCCAGCCCTCTGGAACGACCTTCCCCCCGATATCAGGACAACCACGGACCTCCGCTCCTTCCGCTTAAAATTAAAGACACACTTTTTTCGCCTGGCCGGCCTTGGGTAGTCTCTTTTTAGGTTAGGGGTTTTAGGGGTAATTTTTAGTTTAGTTTATGGGTTTTAGCGCAGGATCAATTTAATCCATTTTTAATTTTGTATTTTGTATTTTGTCTGTGGTCTTATTTGTATTTTTAATTGCCTGTGCCCCGCCTCGAGTCCCCTTGGGGAGAGAGAGCGGGATATAAAATTAAATTATTATTATTATTATTATTATGTCGCTGTCCTACGCTCCCCATTTATTTGTATTCATTTCCTTCGTTCATGTCCATGTTTATACTTATACCTGTTATCTTCTATATGTTTGACAACCCAAATAAAAATAAATAAATAAAATCATTCTTCCAAGCCCTGCCTGCCAGCCTGCCCAGGAATCATATGCCAGGATTTGGAAAGGTTGGCAAGACTGCTTACCTGGATTCTTCCTTGCCCAAAGGTGGCAGCCCTGAAGACCAGTGACCAGTGATATTTTTTAAATATAACAGTGGCATAACTAAAAATTAGAAAGGAGATAAACAATGGAAGATTATAATTTAATATAAATCTGTGTATTACTATTAGCACTATATAACTCTATTAAACACAACTAATATGATTATTAATATTTTTCTCGTAGTAAAAGGAGCGACACTTAGAATATGGAGATTGGCATAAAAATAACCTACTGAAATATTGAATAATCCAAAGAATGAAAGATTATAATTCAACAAAATATGTGTATTATTACTAAAACTCGATAAGGTTGTCAACTGTATTAAATATAAAAAATATTGTTTTATCTGTACTAAAATGTAAGACACTCCAGTACTACACTGTTCACACAATTATATGTTTGTTAAAAAAAAATCTTGGGGGGAAAAAAAAGATCAGTGACCAATGATGAGGAGAAGGCATGCCTGCAGCATCCAAGAGCAGGATCCCCATCCCTAAACTTTCCTAGGTACAAGGCATGGCATGGCAAATACGTAAAGCAAGAATATAAGATTAAAGGTTGCCTCCTTGGGAAAAGATTGGCCAAAGGCAATATTATCCATTCATTTCCTCTAAGTCCATTTGCTGAAGCATCACTGATCTGCATTTAGTGGTTGCCCAGAGGAGTGCTTAGGTAGCCACAACATATTGTGGAATATTCAATCCCAGTCATTGTCAGATTTTGTCCTCCAAAACAAGATTTGGAAAGAATAGCATTGAAAAAGCAATTTAGGCATGAAATAACTCATTGACATAACTAGTTAACATTGATTCATGACAGCCGCAAAACCAGCTACTGGTATATTGCAGCCTACTGGTCCGTGGTAAAAGGCTAATGAGCTGAGAATGTTGCGTTCAAAAGTCAGGGAACCAAAATATATTTTGCTAAGCAAGAAACTATCTCACACCTTTCATTTGAAAGAAGCTTTTCAAAAGCTTCTGCCAACCAAAACCTAGGTACTATTGTTAATAGATTAAGCACGCAACACACCTTTATCTTGAAACATATCCAGTGTTACCAGGGTGCTTGCTTGAATAACCTGATCTGGGCATGGTTCATGTTTAATACATGGATATCGATCCAGTTTGAAGCTAGCATATCCATGGCAATACGTTGGGATATTTGTTGCAGGATATAGAATATTGCGACACTCTGATCTTGTAATAATAATGTCTTTGAGTACTGAATATGTAGAGTGCATCTGTTTGTTTATCTGGCACACAGTATTAGCTGAAAAACAAACTTGCTGGGTAGATAAAAGGAAATCCATGGGCAAGTTAAATCAGTTTTGTGTATGAGGACTTTGGTCTGAGATTAAGTTTCTACGGGAATATATGACAGTATATATGATAATATAGACAGAGGAATTCTGCCATCTGCACTTCTACAACAGTCTGGTTTGGCTCTGTAACCAAACAAGACAGACACAGACTTCAACGGATAATTAGAACAGCAGAAAAAACAATTGCTACCAACCTGCCTCCCATTGAGGACCTATATACTGCACGAGTCAAAAGGAGGGCCATGAAAATAAATACAAACCTCTCACATCCTGGACATAAATTGTTTCAACCGCTACCCTCAAAACGAGGCTATAGGGCACTGCACACCAAGACAACTAGACACAAGGACAGTTTTCCCCCCCAATGCCATCACTCTGCTAAACAACTAATTCCAACAACAGTCATATTACCTTCTAAGACTATATTACTATTCTTCTTCTCTTCCTACCTAATACCTATCTCTTCCCACCTATGACTATAACTATGTTGCTTGTATCTTTTAATTTTATATTGTTTAATTTGTTTCCTAGTATAATTTGATTGCTTGTTAGTAACCTATGATTATCACTAAGTGTTGTATCTTATGATCGTTTCTGGGGGAGATCGTTTCCGGCTTCGGACGCGAACGGACGCGGATCCTTGCTGTGTTGCCTCAGTTGCGCCCTTGGGCGCGGGGGGGGGGAGGTTTAAAATCCTCCCCTCTGCACGGGCGGCTTGCGGAGAGGGCCCCTATCTCGACGGCGGTCGGGGGGCTGCTCCTGCTTCGCCCTAGGAGCTGGGGAACTTTCGCGGGGGGAGTTTCCCCTTCGCTGAAGACGCTGGAACATGGAGGATGTAAGAAGGAGCTGAAACTCCAGGCTGTATGGTTGCGCCGAGGCTTCGGATTAAAAAATAATGGTATGTGCCTTATTTAGATTTTTTTTTTACATTCAATCTGATGGAAAGAGAAGATGGGGGGAGTTGGAAACAACCCCCCTGGAAATAAAGTGGCATTGCATAAAGAGTCCCGCGCTGCGGAGAGAGCGAAAGTGACTTCCGTCGGATTTATTGAAAAAGGAAGTTTCTTGTTAACCAAGGGATTTGCTGTTAAACAATGTATCCTGAGCCTTGCTACATTTTAAATTGACTGTTCCTAATTTGTTTTTGCTCCACCCTGCCGGCAAGGCGGAAAGATGGCGTTCTCTTTGTTCTCAGGATAGAACTTTTTTTTTTTTGAAAATAAGCATTCCTCTATTTTAACAAAATTAGACTAATTTTAAAATATATAAGAAAAGGACCTGCTCTGGTGTCTTTCGGTGTTTTCTCTCTTTGTGAAACTTTCTGCTTTGTATCGTATGATTCTTGATGAATGTATTCTATTTTATTCTCCTTATGTACTCTGAGAGCATATGCACCAAAGACAAATTCCTTGTGTATCCAATACAAACACTTGGACAATAAAAAATTCTACTCTACTCTACTCTACTCTACTCTACTCTACTCTACTCTACTCTATATATGCACTATATATAAGAAATAATTACATCTCTACAGAAATAGAGCACAACAATGATGAGAACTATCTTGAATGTACTTGGGTCAATATTAAAGGTTGGGGGGGGAATGATATTGTCATAGGTCTATACTACAGGCCACCCAACCAAGCAGAGGAAGTGGATGTACTTTTTGCTAACCAGCTAACTAAGGTATGTAGGAAGCACACTGCAATAGTAATGGGAGATTTTAACTACCCTGACATCAATTGGGAAACAAACTCTGCACCAAGTGGAAGATCCAACAGGTTCCTAACAAATCTAGCAGACAACTTTGTTTCCCAAAAGGTAGAGAAGGGAACAAGGGGATCAGCAATATTGGACTTAATTCTCACTAACAGAGAGGAAATGATAGAAGGTGTAGAAGCTACAGGAACTTTGGGGGCAAGCGATCATGAAATACTGGAATTCAACATTATGCAAACAAAAGTAGTTGAACAAAGTCAAACCAGAGTCTTAGACTTCAAGAGAGCTAATTTCAATAAACTCAGAGAGAGCTTGGGAAGGATTCCATGGATGAGAATCCTCAAGGGGAAAACAACTCAAGAAGCTTGGGAAATTTTGAAAAATGAGATTATAAAAGCCCAGTCCAGCGCAATACCAATGAAGAAGAAAAATAACAGTTCCCAAAAGAAACCAGCATGGCTGCATAAAGAACTCTCTGACAAATTGAAAGACAAAAAGGATAAATATAAAAAGTGGAAAAAGGGGGACATAACCAAGGCAAAATATCAGCAAATAGCCCGAGCCTGTAAAGATGAAGTGAGGAAAGCTAAGGCTCACAATGAAGAAAGGCTTGCCAAAAAAGTAAAAAATAACAAAAAAAGCTTCTTCCAACATGTTAAAAATAAGAAAAAAGTTAAGGAAACAATTGGTCCACTGCTGGGAGAAAATGGCAAGAAGATGATAAGCAACAGGGAGAAAGCAGAACTATTTAACTCTTTTTTTGCATCTGTCTTTACACAAAGGGATAAAACAGTCCAATCAATCAAAAACAGCACCACAAATATCAGATTAGGAACACAAGTTGAAATAGGGAAGAAAATGGTAAGTGAGCACCTGTCTGCCCTGGACGAGTTCAAATCACCAGGACCGGATGGATTACACCCCAGGGTTCTGAAGGAACTGGCAGACGAGATCTCAGAACCACTGAACTATATCTTTCAGAGATCCTGGAGCACCGGGGAACTGCCAGAAGACTGGAAAAGAGCAGATGTGGTTCCCATCTTCAAAAAAGGAAAAAAAACAGATCCAGGAAACTATAGACCCATCAGTCTGACCTCAATACCAGGAAAGATTCTGGAAAAGATAATTAAACAACAAATAAGTGAACACCTAGAAGCAAACAAAGTAATAGCCAAAAGCCAACATGGGTTTGTCAAAAACAGATCATGCCAGACGAATCTAATTGCATTCTTTGACAAAGTAACAAAATCAGTGGACCAGAGGAATGCTGTTGATATAATTTACCTGGACTTCAGTAAGGCATTTGATAAAGTAGACCATAACCTACTATTAGATAAAGTAGAAAATTGTGGGTTAGACAGCAGCACCACCAAATGGATTCGTAACTGGCTGACCAACCGCACTCAATGTGTAGTCCTCAATGGAACTGCATCTACATGGAAGGAAGTATGCAGTGGAGTCCCCCAAGGCTCTGTTTTAGGCCCAGTACTCTTTAACATCTTCATCAACGATTTGGATGAGGGGATAAATGGGGAACTCATCAAATTCGCAGACGACACCAAGCTGGCAGGAATAGCCAACACTCCAGAAGATAGGCTTAAGATACAGAAGGATCTAGACAAACTTGAACATTGGGCACTGTCTAATAAAATGAAATTCAATTGTGAAAAAAGTAAGGTCCTACATATAGGCAAGAAAAACCAAATGCACAGGTACAGTATAGGTGGTACCTTGCTCAATAGTAGCAACTGTGAGAGGGATCTCGGAATCCTAGTGGACAACCATTTAAATATGAGCCAGCAGTGTGCAGCAGCTGCCAAAAAAGCCAACACAGTTCTAGGCTGCATCAACAGAGGGATAGAATCTAGATCGCGTGAAGTGTTAATGCCACTGTATAGTGCCTTGGTAAGGCCACACTTGGAATACTGCATACAGTTTTGGTCGCCACGATGTAGAAAAGACGTGGAGACTCTGGAAAGAGTGCAAAGAAGAGCAACCAAGATGATTAGAGGACTGGAGACTAAGACATATGAAGAACGGCTGCAGGAGCTGGGTATGTCTAGTTTGATGAAGAGAAGGACCAGGGGAGACATGATAGCAGTGTTCCGATATCTCAGAGGGTGCCACAAAGAAGAGGGAGTCAAACTTTTCTCCAAGGCACCTGGGGGCCGGACAAGGAGCAATGGGTGGAAACTAACCAAGGAGAGAAGCAACTTAGAACTAAGGAGAAATTTCCTAACAGTAAGAACAATTAACCTCTGGAACAGCTTGCCTCCAGCAGTTGTGAATGCCCCAACCCTGGAAGTCTTTAAAAAGATGTTAGACAGCCATTTGTCTGAAATGGTATAAGGTTCCTGCCCATGCAGGGGGTTGGACTAGAAGACCTACAAGGTCCCTTCCAACTCTGCTATTGTATTGTATTGTATTATCCGTGATGGTGAACCTTTGGCACAGGTGCCATAGGTGGCACACGAAACCATTTCTTAGGGCACGCAAGGCGTTGCCCTGTCAGCTCCAGTGTGAATGTGTGCGCTGGCCAGCTGATTTAGGCCTTCTTTTGAGGCCATTTTTCGCCCTATGGAGGCTTCAGGGAAGCTCCTGAAGCCTCTGGAGGTTGGGGAAGGAGGCTGTTTTCACCCTTCCCAGGCTCCTAGAAAGCCTCTGGAGCCCGGGGAGGGCGAAAAAAGCGTGTCAAAAGCAGGAGGTAGCACACATAGCATTCTGGGTGTGGCACGCCCATGCCTGACCCCCCCTATGCTCCCCAGCTTTTGGCACGTGAGCCAAAAAAGGTTAGCCCTCACTGCTATATATCATTAATGTATCTTCCTTCATCAGCTGGGACTGAGTAAGTTTTTGATAGGGAAAATTGTAGAGAATTGCAGTGTTCAAAGGAAAATGCACTGTCATCTATATAAATAAAAATATAAAATAGTTTGTACGAAGCAGCTAATCTCAAAAACTACTGCACTGATTTACACCAAATTTTGACACAATGTTCCCAAGGACTTCCGATAATAGAATACGTACTCATTTTGTGCCTAGCACACGTGTGTCATGTGCAAGGTACACACATGTAAAATGTACCCACTGATCAGGTTTTCACCTCCCTGTAGCCCCACCCATTAGGCTGCTTTTCAACTGTCATTTCCTCAGCAATGTATGGAAGCCTAAAAGTGCCAAAACACAGAGGATAGCAAACTCCCAAGTGGTCCATAGAGAGAGAGAGGGAGAAATACAGTTTAATAAAAGAGGGACTAGGGGAGACATGATAGCAGCCTTCCAATATGTCAGGGGTTGCCACAAAGAAGAGGGAGTCAAGCTATTCTCCAGGGCATCTGAGGACAGAACAAGAAGCAATGGGTGAAAACTAATCAAGGAGAGAAGCAACTTAGAACTGAGGAGGAATTTCCTGACAGTTAGAACAATTAACCAGTGGAACAGCTTGCCTCCAAAAGTTGTGAATGCCCCAACACTGCAAGTCTTCAAGAAGATGTTGGATAGCCATTTGTCTGAAATGGTATAGGGCTTCCTGCCTAGGCAGGGAGTTGGACTAGATGACATCCAAGGTCCCTTCCAACTCTGCTATTGTATTATTGTATTACAGTAGGTAGGTAAATAGGGGAATAGATAGGGAGAAATACAGTAGGTAGGTAGGTAGGTAGATAGAGGGATAGATAGAGAGGGAGAAATACGGTAGGTAGGTAGGTAGGGGATAGATAGATAGATAGATAGATAGATAGATAGATAGATAGATAGATAGATAGATAGATAGATAGAAACCTAGGTAGGTAGGTAGGTAGGTAGGTAGGTAGGTAGGTAGGTAGGTAGGGGATAGATAGAGAGGGAGAAATACAGTAGGTAGGTAGGTAGGTAGGTAGATAGAGGGAGAAAGGAAGAAATACGGTAGGTAGGTAGGTAGGTGGATAGATAGAGAGGGAGAAATACAGTAGGTAGGTAGATAGGTAGGTAGACAAAGGGAGAAAGGGAGAAATACAGTAGGTAGGTAGGTAGAGGGATAGATAGAGAGGAAGAAATACAGTATGTAGGTAGATAGGTAGATAGGGGGATAGATAGAGAGGGAGAAATAGAGTAGGTAGGTAGGTAGGTAGGTAGGTAGGCAGGCAGGGGGATAGACAGAGAGGGAAAATACAGTAGGTAGGTAGGTAGATAGGGGGATAGATAGGGAGAAATACAGTAGGTAGGTAGGTAGAGGGAGAAAGGAAGAAATACAGTATGTAGGTAGATAGGTAGATAGGGGGATAGATAGAGAGGGAGAAATAGAGTAGGTGGGTAGGTAGATAGAGGGAGAAAGGAAGAAATACAGTTGGTAGGTAAATAGAGGGATAGACAGAGAGGGAGAAATACAGTAGGTAGGTAGGTAGGTAGGCAGGGGGGGATAGACAGAGAGGGAGAAATACAGTAGGTAGGTAGGTAGATAGTGGGATAGATAGGGAGAAATACAGTAGGTAGGTAGGTAGGTAGGTAGAGGGAGAAAGGAAGAAATACAGTAGGTAGGTAGGTAGGTAGAGGGATAGTTAGAGAGGGATAAATACAGTAGGTAGGTAGGTAGAGGGATAGATAGAAGGGAGATACAGTAGGTAGGTAGGTAGGTAGATAGGGGGATAGATAGGGATAAATACAGTAGGTAGGTAGGTAGGTAGCTAGAGGTAGAAAGGAAGAAATACAGTAGGTAGGTAAGTAGAGGGATAGACAGTGAGGGAGAAATACAGTAGGTAGGTAGGTAGGTGGATAGATAGATAGGGAGAAATACAGTAGGTAGGTAGGTAGGTAGAGGGATAAAGGAAGACATACAGTAGGTAGGTAAATAGAAGGATAGACAGAGAGGGAGAAATACAGTAGGTAGGTAGGTAGGTAGGTAGGTAGGTAGGTAGGTAGGTAGGTAGAGGAATAGAGAGAGAGGGATAAATACAGAAGGTAGGTAGATAGAGGGATAGATAGAGAGGGAGATACAGTAGGTAGGTAGGTAGATAGGGGGATAGATAGGGAGAAATACAGTAGGTAGGTAGGTAGAGGGATAGATAGAGAGGGAGAAATACAGTAGGTAGGTAGGTAGAGGGATAGATAGAGAGGGAGATACGGTAGGTAGGTAGGTAGGTAGGTAGATAGATAGGGGGATAGATAGGGAGAAATACAGTAGGTAGGTAAGTAGAGGGATAGACAGAGAGGGAGAAATACAGTAGGTAGGTAGGTAGATAGAGGGAGAAAGTAAGAAATACAGTAGGTAGGTAGGTAGGTAGGTAGGTAGGTAGGTAGGTAGGTAGAGGGATAGATAGAGAGGAAGAAATACAGTATGTAGGTAGGTAGAGGGATACATAGAGAGGGAGATACAGTAGGTAGGTAGGTAGATAGGGCTAGACAGAGAGGGAGAAATACAGTAGGTAGGTAGGTAGGTAGGTAGGTAGGTAAGTAGGTAGGTAGGTAGGTAGGTAGGTAGGTGGATAGATAGATAGATAGCTAGATAGGGAGAAATACAGTAGGTAGGTAGGTAGAGGGATAGATAGAGAGGGAGAAATACAGTATGTAGGTAGGTAGGTAGATAGATAGAGGGAGAAAGGAAGAAATACAGTAGGTAGGTAGGTAGAGGGATAGATAGAGAGGGAGAAATACGGTAGGTAGGTAGGTTGGGGGTTATACAGTGGTTGTATGTATGTGTGCAGGTGTAGATCTACACACAGATTCGTTGGCCATTTAACCAGACTGTGCCACAGCAACGCGTGGCCGGGTATAGCTAGTTGAGTCATAAAAATGATGACCTGATCATCTCTGGAATATTTGCTAAATATGAAATTGCACCATCTAGTGGCAGACTAGTTTACAGCATTGCCATGGGTTTCCTACACCAAGCAATGAAATTTTCTTTACCCCTGCAAAGAGATGCTAAATGAATGTTTTTTTGAATTTTAGATGAGGCAAGAAGAGATTTGTGTCATCTTCTGGGGATTTTTAAATAAGGAAGAACACATAAAGATCAAAGATGGATTTCTGCCTGCCTTCCAGCCCTGGACCACAAACTGTTTATCTGTAAACAGAATTGAATTAATGGAAAAGATATCTAGAACAAGTTACACTGAATTATAATCTTAAACAGATTGGTTTAAATGATGTACGTGACATCATTGGTACACGAGACCAGATAAATTGTCAAAAATATGAAAAAGAAGTATTTGTTGGAAATGTAATGAAACCGAGGGAATATTCTTTCATCTTTGGTGGAGATGCAATAAATCCGGAAAATATTGGGATCACGTATGTATTTTGATGCAGAAGATTTTTAAAGATAAATGTACAACTGAAACTAGTGGTTGTGCAAGAGCAGGTGAAATATTGTGATCTGGTAGGATTTTGGCCAGGATACTGGGTGATAAAAGATTGTCTATCACAGGGGTCAGCAATCTTAAACACTCAAAGAGCCACAAAGGTCCTAAACGGAAACCCCCTATTCAATTCTGGAGCCAACCAAAAGTCCGGGTTCCCCTACCATAGAGTCTCCTCCTAGCACAGCATCCTTTTTCCTCTACCTGTCCTAACCGAACGCCCTATCAATTGTGGAGCTGACTGGTGACAGGAAGCTGCAGCAGAGAGAGGAAAGAGCCACATGTGGCTCCAGAGCCACAGTTTGCTCAGCCTTGTTTTATCATATTGAATAGTTCCAGGATATGGTCAGTATTCTATATGAATCCTGCCAAAAAATGGGCTAAACTATGTACAATTTGAAAAATAACTAAAAAGAAGTGCCTTGGACCTTGCACAGGATTTCCAAAAGATCACCAAAGATGCTGCTGCTTTCAAAATCACATTAGATTCAAGGAGTGGTTTCCTTAAAGCAGCAACGTCTCTCTTCCAGGTTCACAGAGAAGTGGGGCTGAAAAGTGTGGAACTACTTTAATGAGTGAGAGAGAATGAATTTTATCTGAATAATTCTGCCAACATGCTCAACACCCTGTATGGCTTAATTCATTAACCCTACTACAGGGTCTTGCCTGAAACTAGCCCCATATGTAATTTCAATGTTCTAATTCTGCAGCACATTTGCTAATTTATAGTTTAGCACAATGTACCAAAACAGGAGATTTATTCAAAAATATTTATTATCTGCATAAGAAAAAATAATATATTGTTTTGAAATGCTTTAGGGGTGAAATGTTTGGCCTGTTCACCCGAACCAGTAGTAAAAGTGCTTTTAAAAAGTAAAAAAAAAAAAGGTTCCGACAATCGAGAAGCACAACTGATCATTGGAACCATTTTTACTTTTTTTAAAGCATTTTTTTTTACTACCGGTTTGGGCAAATAGGTAAAAAAATGCTTTAAGACGTTTTTACAAAGGTTCCGATGATTAGCTGTGACAATCGGTTGTGCTGTGCGATTGTTGGGACATTTTTCCCGAACCAGTAGTAAAAAAATGCTTACATTTAAAAAAAAAAAAGATTCCAACGATCTGATTGCCACAGCTGATCGTGTGTGAGATTGTGTGTGAGTCAGTTGTGTAGCTTTTGTGTAAAGTGTGATACTTTGTCTTTGAGCTCTCTGTGACTCTGTGAGGCTCCTGCTTGTTGCACCAAGCCACCCCCGCCCGGTCACATGACCACCAAGCCACGCCTACCAAGCCATGCCCACAGAACCGGTAGAGAAAAATTTTGAATTTCACCACTGCTCCAAGGTGATTAATAAATTTATATGAACTCTAACGCCAGGTGTATCAGACCTAAGAAAAGTGGCAGAGTTACGTTTGGAAAAGCAGAATGGGGAACAAAGCCCAGAGTAAATTTTGAGGGCCTTCCAGTTTGCTCTCTGCTAATCTGGACAAGGTTAAAAGAAAATTGTGATCCCTATCTAAATTACTGACAACTTGTGGCCTAGAGGTGGAGCTCTTGCCTCACAAGCAGGAGGTTGTGAGTTCGATCCAAGGTAGAGGAACATGTAGGGTCTCCTGCTTGGGCAGGGGGTTGGACTAGATGACCTGCAAGATCCCTTCCAACTCTGTTAATCTGGAGTCCCAAGCTCTATACGAGATCCACGGCAGTGAGTTTGAATGATTCTTAGTACTGGGCCACATAAAATTATGAATACTCATAATTTAGCAAGTCAGGATTTCACTTGATGATCATCCTATCACCAAATTCACTCCTTATTTGGAAAAGCGCTCTGACAGCTTTATTTCTGGCATCTCTTTTTATTGTTAAGTGGAGCTGATTAACGGAATAAATAATTTATGCTTCCAGGAGTAAGCCCTGCATTTTGCCCCATTTCTTGCTTACAGTACCGTGTCCAAGAAACCATGGGGTTACTTATGTCTGCATATGGTAGGAAGATGTCATAAAAGAAGTGATGTGCACAGAATGCTGGGGTTAAAACAATTCTTGGGTTCCAGTCCAAAGCTGCTGTGTCTCTACTGTTGTTCAGGGAAAGCAAAAGATAGGTTGAAAAGCTCATCCAATTGCTTGAGACAAGGGCTTCAATGTATTGCAAAAGTTGCTTCGCCTCTTCGGAGAAGAGTAGTTCAAAATCAGAAAAGCAAACCATTTGACTCAACTGAAGAAGTGCAAGCAGCAGTAGAATAACTACTAAGATTTCACAAGCCCCCACATTCCGCTAGATATATGAGAGGTATTTTGCTGATATTGTATAATTTGGTAAAGGCTCCTAATTTCCAATATTGCTTCAGTTCGGCGTTTAAGTACAGTGAAGATGGCTACCATAATACTATGATATCTTGATGCATATGAATCAGTGGTGGGTTCCAGATTCTGTCGCAACCGGTACAGGGCCGGGTGTCCATGCATGCGCGCCACCACCCTGCGACGCTCCAGCTGCTTGGCAGAGCGTCACGCAGGCGCGGTATGCTGTGTGCGCGTGCACAAATGCCCCAGTCAGCTCAAGCGGGCAGGCCCTCTGCAGCACCATACCAGAATGGTGACTGAGGCTCCCAGCAGGCACCGGTACATCTGTACCGAGGTGTACTGGGTGGAACCCACCACAGATACAAATGTTCATTAGCTTGATGTACCATATATGACTCTTTATTCCTGTCTACATCCAGCATTAAAGATCTCTTCTGAAGATGCTGCAGCTACTCCTTGCCCCATGAATTACTGCATGGAGAAAAGCAGAGCCTTAAGATGAATATCAATTTCCGACAACAGCCTGAGCTTCAACTGAGCTACAAAGGAACCGCCAGGCAAAATTCGAATGAGCCCTTGCAAAGAGGAGGAACTTATTTTGTTTGCAGACACTCCCCACACCCCAAAAATGTATGTCACATTAAAGGTAAGGCTCCTTTGTGCCCCATGTTCCATGTGGCTAATTGTATCCGAACTCCATTCTCATTTATGTTTTCTTGAATGGAGATATTGTCTTAGTTTATTCATCCATTTGATTTGTTAATTTTATATGGCTACACATCTCATAACAAACTGACTGTGTGGCATTTAACAATGTAGTAAAAATTGACTACGTAAAAGACAATTATTTTTTAAAAAAAAGAAAAACTCACAAGTCTAAGAATTCATGAGGCATAATGGTTCCAGTGGTTAAAGTGCAGTACTGCAGGCTACTTCTGCTGACAGCAATTTGGCAGTTCGACTCTCACCAGGCTCAAGGTTGACTCAGCCTTCCATCCTTCCGAAATGGGTAAAATGAGGACCCAGATTGTAAGAAAATAAAAATAGATAATAATTCTTTTGCCTTTTTTTCTGTAGCTTTTTGATAGCTTTTTTTCCGTTTTTCTCCAGGAAAATTGTAGTCAAGTTAGAATAGTAAAATAATAATAATAGTTAAATTTATTAACCGCTCCCTCTCCCCACAGGGACTCGGGGCGGTGCACAGGGAGGATAAAAACAATAAATATACAAAATACATACGAATTTAAAAACAGATTAAATTAATTCCTGTGCTAAAATCCCATTAACTAAAAATCCCCACCCCCCAAAAAACCCTAAAGACAGAGGAGTAGTTATCCCAGGCCGGCAAGGCAGAAAAAGTGTGTTTTCAATTTAAGACGGAAGGAGCGGAGATCCGTGGTGGTCCTAATATCGGGGGGGAGGTCGTTCCAGAGGGCTGGGCCCGCCACAGAGAGAGCCCTTCCCCTGGGCGTCGCCCGCTGACAAAGTCCAGTGGACGGCACCCGGAGAAGTCCCTCTCTGTGGGAGCGAATCGGTCGTGAGGATGTATGAGGCAGGATCCGATCCCGCAAGTAGCTAGGTCCCGAGCCATGGAGCGCTTTAAAGATGATAATTAATACCTTGAAGCGCACCCGGAAGACGACAGGCAGCCAGTGCAGCTCGCGCAAGAGCGGTGTTACATGGGTGTACCTTGTGGTACCCATAATTGCTCGCGCGGCTGCATTCTGGACCAGCTGAAGTCTCCGGGTGCACCTCAAGGGAAGCCCCATGTAGAGAGAGTTACAATAGTCCAGTCGGGATGTCACGAGGGCATGAGTGACTGTGCGAAGGGCGTCCCGATCCAATAGGGGGCGCAATTGGCGTACCAGGCGAACCTGGTAAAACGCCCTCCTGGCCACGGCTGTCACCTGATCTTCCATTGACAGCCGGGTATCCAGGAGGACACCCAAATTGCGCGCCCCATCCACAGGGGCAAGATGTTCGCCCCCTATGGCCAGCGATGGAATGAGCTGGTTGAATCGGGCAGCCGGAAACCACAGCCACTCGGTCTTGGTCGGGTTTAGCTTGAGTCCGTTACTTCCCATCCAGATCCGCACGGCTTCCAGGCACTGGCACATCACCGCTACGGCATCGTTGGGGTGGTCTGGGGTAGATATATACAGCTGGGTGTCGTCAGCGTATAGATGATACTCTACCCCAAAACCACGGATGATCTCACCCAGCGGCTTCATGTATGTGTTAAACAGGAGGGGCGAGAGGACCGACCCCTGAGGCACCCCACATATAAGGGGTCTCGCGGTCGACCTCTGCCCCCCTGCCAACACAAATTGCGATCGGCCAGAGAGGTAGGAGGAGAACCACCGCAAAACGGTGCCTCCCACCCCCAACCCCCCCAGCCGATGCAATAGGATACCATGGTCGATGGTATCGAAAGCCGCCGAGAGGTCTAATAGGACCAGGATGGAGGAACAACCCCCATCTCTGGCCCTCCAGAGATCATCCACCAACGCGACCAATGCCGTCTCGGTGCTATGCCCGGGCCGAAAGCCGGACAAATGATCTTGGCAGAGGCAGGAAGGGATGGCAGGAGACAATCTCACTAGCTTGCATTCTGATAATTTAATATTTGCATTGTGAGTATTAAGCATCTATGGAGGGTTTAGGAGAATGTGCCATGGGCAACTCACCGAGGTCAACTCATCATAGCCAATTTGCCATCAAACAAGTCACTGCAGTATACCATTTATATTAATAGTGCAGAAATGGTGGAATAGTATCATTAAAGAAAGGATGCAAAAAGAGGAATAAAGTGAAATGTGAATAAAGTGAATGACAAAAATTAAAACATTTTGCAATTACTTTAAATAATTAAACAGAATTGTTGAATTGTCCCATGGCAAGTTGGCTGTGGCGAGATGGCTGTGCGGAGTTGGCCCATCCTCTCAGAGGTGGGTTGCAAATCCCGGTGCTACTGGTTTGCTTGTGCTGGTGGGCGCGCATGTGCAGAAGCATCCGGGCAGGTGGGCAGAGCCTCCTGACACCACCACTACCAGTTTGCCCGATCCGGACTGAAGCGAAAGCAACCCATCTCTGCATCCTCTCCATGCAACAATGATAACAGCCACAGCATATTCTTAAAATTTCTAATATGCTCAGTGGCCCCAAAAGATTGCCTGTACATCGTGTCAAATTCAATTAGAGACCTGAGAAAATATTAAAGGCTCATTTTCTTACTCAGGATTAAATGATGCACCTGTCTGCTTTGTACGAGACCGAGGCTACAATGAAGGGCATTTCGTTTTGCCAGGCCCAACATACAACCACCCTTACAGGCATCTTGGAACCACAGCAGATAAGACTTTTCCTAATAATACATTGCCAGCATTGGTAACAGAGGGAGCTGGAGTAACTCTTCCACGTAAGTAATGTGTATGACTGCAAAGTTGTTGAGCTTTGAATCCTTCCATACAAGATTGAAATCTGAGTTTTTCCTATTTTATCTTACATTTTGACATTGGTATAAATTTTTTCCACGCTTTCAGTAGAAATGAATGGCTGAAGAGTACCTAGATAAGATCTAGTTTGAATGAGGTCTCTGCTACCCGTTGGTAGATTATAACTGGAGATCCTAAGGATATAAGAGATAGAGAAGCAACCAGAAGGCCAGCTTAAAAACAGCTCAGTTGCTAAGATGCTGAGCTTGTCAATTAGAAAATTCAGCAATTCGGTGGTTCAAATCCTTTGCACCGTGTAACGGAATGAGCTCCCGTTACTTGTCCCAGCTTCTGCCAGCCTAGCAGTTTGAAAGCATGTAAAAATGCAAGTAGAAAAATAGGGACCACTTTGGTGGCAAGGTAATAGCATTCTGTGCACCTTTGGCATTTAGTCATGCTGGCCACATGACCGTGGAGACGTCTTCGGACAGCACTGGCTCTTCGGCTTTGAAATGGAGATGAGCACCGTCCCCTAGAGCCAAAAACGACTATAAAATATATGAGAGGGGAAACTTTTTACCTCACCATCTTTTACTTTATGTTTCAACTAGTTTGTGTTGTGGTGAATTATAGCAGAGGTCTATGAATGGTTTGCAAAAAGGTGTATTCACTAGCACAGGGGTCTCCAATCTTTGCAACTTTAAGTCTGAAGGACTTCAACTCCCAGAATTCTCCAGCCAGCAAAGCTGGCTGGAGAAGTCTGGGAGCTGAAGTCCTTCAGACTTAAAGTTGCAAAGGTTGGAGACCCCTGCACTAGCATATATGCGTTACTGTCACTACAATATTGCACATTTGAATTTGGGCATTTATTTCCTTATCCCCAAAAATATAACACATGGTTGAATTTTTCAATAGAAGTGTCATTAACTGTTCATCCTTTTGAACTCCAACTTCAGTGTTTTAGGAACTTTCATTATATTCCAGATCTTACTAAAGATGAATGTGCAGATGTGAGAAATCAAGGAAGAAACACTCCTCTCTTAAGGAAAAAGGTGAAGAATCCTTTGCCTCCATTATAATGGCTCCCCAGGAAACTGTTTACCAGTAAATTGGTTTAATGATAATTAATTAAACTAATTAGGACTTCTTGTCTTGGGTTGCATACAATTATTAGTGCCTGATGATCAGGCCACCCAAATACTGTAAAATCTCCATTTCCTTCCCACCCCACTAACCTGCTTTCCAGCTCCGTTCTCCTGTGCAGAGTAACAGAAGAAGAGCCAGTCGATCAGTTGGGACTTGGGAGGCAGTGAATAGATGGGGGCAGAGCCAGCCACAGGTGGTATTTGCTAGTTCTCTGAACTACTCAAAATTTCCGCTACCGGTTCGCCAGAACTGGTCAGAACTGGCTGGTTCTGAAGTGGGTCAAATTCTCCAGCTTGACTGGTAGGTTTGAAACTCTGGTAAGATCTCCCCTCAAGTGTTTCTCTTTTCCCATACAATACCACACCAGAACAGAAGCATACCAAATTCGCCTTTCTTTTTGCTTTCATCTCTATTTGCTGTCTCTCTTTGTATAATCAGGATGAGCCTCTGACGAGCTACTTAGAAGACCGTCCACAAAGTAGGACTTGTAAGGACCTCCACCTTTTGCCTCTTCAGAGAACGCACTATAAAGAAAACTTCAGGGAAAATATGAATTATGCCCCAAGCTATCTGGATCAAGAAATAAAAGTAAGATGCGATCAGTAAGTGGTTCTTCTATATTACAAGTTAAGATAAATTAAAATATGTTTTGGCAGAGAGGAATGGTGTTTAAAAGATAAGATTGAAGGTATATTCCTGTGAAACAGTGGATTATACAGTAATCAGTCATCCAGGTCACGGTTGTCCCAAAAGTGCTTTCTCAAGAGGCAACTGGACTTTCCGATTTTTCTTTGAAAACGTTTCGCTTCTCATTCAAGAAGCTTCTTCAACTTTGCGAGATCTAATCCTTCCTTACATACAGAACCAGTCACTCTTTCTCAGCCTTAGGAAGCAGGCAGTGGCAAACTACTTTTGAAATTTTGTCAAGAAACTACAAGGTCTTGTCCGGGCAATTTTCAAGAGTAAAAAAATGACTCAAGGGTGCGTGTGCATGCGCACACACTTTTTAAAAATGGTTGGCTAGATGTTTTCAGGCTGAGTGTCCCTATTCTTTCCATCAGACTCCACATGCAATTTTAAAAATTCAGAACCCACTAGAAACTGCCTTTTGCAGTTTTGCCTGAGTGCAAGAAAATATTGTATTGCCTTTGTCCAACTCAAACACATTGCATTCCCCATTCTCAGTGACAACATTAAAGTTTGTTTAAAGTTCTACGTACAACATAAATTGTATTTGTAGTGTTATGTCTTTCTCCAAAACACCTGCTTTTTTTCTACCGTTTTAGTTGTCTGAAATCTTAGAAAATTGAAGCATTGCAAGTGGTGGTGTTACGTGTTACACCTTTTGAAGGTTAAATCACCTTATGTTTTACATACAGCATTTGTAAATAATTTGAACTCATGTCTGGCTCAGTAGATACCCAGTCAGGGATAAAATCAATAGAGTTCTAAAAAGAAAAATATTGATATATATTTTGGCAATACCGGAACATTGAACTGGAACATTAAAAAGATAAACAGAGTTGTACATAAGACAATCAAAACTATTACCTAATATGACCATCTTGATTCTAGGTCCTGGAAAAACTCTGTGACATTTTACAGACAGACACCATTGGAGAGATTCAAAAGTGGCTATCCAAGGCCAGTGTGAGAGGTGAGAATACACGTTATAGTCAGTGGTAGGATTCAATTTTTTTTTACTACTGGTTCTGTGGGCATGGCTTGGTGGGCATGTCATGGCTTGGTGGACATGGTTTGGTGAGAGGGGCAGGGGAAGGATATTGTAAAATCTCCATTCCCTCCCCACTCCAGGGAAAGGTTACTGCAAAATCCCCATTTCCTCCTGATCAGCTGGGACTCGGGAGGCAGAGAATAAATGGGGGCGGGGCCAGCCAGAGGTGGTATTTACCAGTTCTTGTAACTACTCAAAATTTCCGCTACCGGTTCTCCAGAACTGGTCAGAACCTGTTGAATACTACCTCTGGTTATAGTTGCACACAATGCTTTGTTTTGCTTATTGTGTCAATTATCAAGATTGACACAATAAGATTGGCACGTTACCATTTTGAAAAGTATTTGGAAGAAGTGCTTTTGAAGGCTTTGCTCTTCCTTAAAGCCACCACCCGTTTTCAGGCTTTTACATGAACCTAAATATGCTGCTGCTGCTGCTAACTGCTGCTTTAATGAGCAGGCTCATTCAAGTCAGTGTGACTATTAAAGCAGTTGTTTCTTTTATTTTCAGTCTACTAAATGAGAAAATCAGCATATCTTATTTCATTTAGAGAGGAAGATGATTATCATTCTTACATCCTTTTAAGTCATATTAACTAGATATAGAAACAGATCTGATGTAACAGACCAGGGTGTCAAACTCAATTTCATTGAGGGCCGCATCAGGGTTGTGTTTGAACTTGGGGGACCAGGGTGGGCATGACCAACTCAACTTCACTTGTTGGGGTGCCTCTCGTGGACCGAGTGCTCTGCCAGTGAAAATGGGCTCCTGAGCTCTGTTTTTGGCTGGGATGGCCTCTTGCAACCCTCTGACATGAAAACAGAGCTTGGAAGGGATGTACGCCACCCTCTTGAGTTTCGTTTTTGGCTGCGATGGCCTCCTGCAACCCTCTGCCAGTGAAAACGGAGCTTGGGAGGGATGCATGCAGTCCTCCCGAGCTCCATTTTTGCTGGCAGAGGCACTGCAGGCCGGTCCTTCGCTGTTCCCAGGGTGGCCCCATGGGCCAGATCCAGCCCCCAGGCCTTGAGTTTGACACCCCTGTAATAGACAAACCACATATTGAAACACAATGATGTGCAGGTAGAAGAAGAGCCTGAAACATGATTTCTAGAAAAATCCTCTAGATTATATATGTCTGGAATACTCTCTAATTTTGAAAGAGAATGAAAGAAGTGTCCTTCAGCTACAAAGAGCGGGAAACAGAGTTTGCCACACTGGCTGTGGCTCTTAATCAACCGCTCTCATATACCCACCACACTCTCAGTCACAAAGCATACATGAGCGAAATTTAAACATGAGTAAATTGCTCACTGCTGAGCAGCGGTGAAAGTCAATTTTTTTTACTACCGGTTCTGTGGGTGTGGTTTGGTGGGTATGACAGGGGAAGGATACTGCAAAATCTCCATTCCCACCCCACTCTGGGGACAGCCAGAGGTGGCATTTGTTGGTTCTCCGAACTACTCAAAATTTCCACTACCAGTTCTCCAGAACCTGTCAGAACCTGCTGGATTTCACTCCTGCTGCTGAATCAAAAAAGTAAGTTGCAAAGCTTACTTTCTAACGTGCCCCCGATATCTTTTGCATTTCAGAGAAAGAGTTTGTCTCCAATTTCATACGCTCCGATATGACCAGCCGTGATTTTTTGTATTATAAGCCAACAGCCCAGACTGAAAGTGAACTTCCAAACATTCAGGCTTTGCTGAGAGGGCAAAAAGGAACACCTAATGAAGGTAGCCGTGTCAGGTAAACTCACAAAAAGTGCACAAGGAATGGAGTTTGCACCAAGGAAGCATCTACTGTAGCCTGTTTATCTGAATGTCTATGGAGATTCTCAGTCATCCGGATCATGGTTGTCCCAAAGGTGCTTTTTCAAGAGGCAAATGGACTTTCTGTTTTTTCTTTGAAGACGTTCAGAGCTGAAGAACGTCTTCTTAGATGAATAGCAAAACGTCTTCAAAGTAAAACCAAAAAGTCCAGTTGTCTCTTGAAAAAGCACCTTTGGGACTTTATCTGAAGCTTCTCAGGCCTCCTTTAAATAAAATTTAATGGCTGACCATCTTAATAGCTTCTTGATTTTAAGAGAAAGGCACTAGCCAGTGGGATGGGAAGGTATAAGTCCCAATCTTCCCTAAAGCTGGATCTAGCTGAGTAACTTTGGGCCAATGATTCCCTCTGAAGAATGACTTGAGAGTTTCAAGTCTTTTCCCTAGACTGGAAAGTCAAAAACCATCTATGTCCATGATGGCGAATCTATGGGACGCGTGCCACCTGTACGGAGCCATTTGTCAGGGCACGCGAGGTGCTGCTCTGTCATCTGGCCAGCACACATGCATGTGCTGGCTAGCTGAATTCGCCCTTTTTTGAAGTCATTTTTCACCCTCCCCAGGCTCCAGAGGCTTTATAGGAGCCTGGGGAGGGTGAAAAGAGCCTCCCCCCTCCAGGCCTCCAGAGGCTTCATGAGCTTCCCTGAAGCCTCTGAGCACTCAAAATGACACTCTGATCAAACCGGAAGTGACGTCTGATTTGCTTGGAACATCATTTTGAGTGGTCTGGAGGCTTCAGAGACCTTCAGGAGGCTTCCCTGAAGCCTCTGGACTGCTCAAAATGACGCTCCAAGCAAATCGGACATCACTTCTGGTTTCGTTGGAACGTCAATTTAAGTGCTCCAAAGGCTTCCTAGCCCCTCTGGAGGCCCTCTGGAGGCTTCAGTGACCTTCAGGAGGCTTCCCTGAAGCCTTCGGAGCACTCAAAATGATGTTCCAAGCAAATTGGATGTCACTTCTGGTTTGGTTGGAGCGTCATTTTGAGTGCTTGGAGGCTTCAGGGAAGCCTCCTGAAGGTCGCTGAAGCCTCCAGAGGGGCTCCGGAGGGGGGGAGGCTGTTTTCGCCCTCCCCAGGCTCCTATAAAGCCTCTGGAGCCTGGGGAGAGCAAAAAGAAGGGGTTGCGCCTGTAGTGCGTGCACGCGCACTGGGGGGGGTTGTGCATTGCATTATGGGCATGGCACGCCCATGCATGACCCCCCTGCGCTCCCCCCACTTATGGCACGTGAGCCAAAAATGTTTTGCCATCGCTGATCTATGTCTATTATCCTAGATGGAGTTGGATTAAAAGGCACCAAAATCCAGTTTGCTGGTAAAATCAGTTTCTGAAATCAAATAGCCAATGGGAAAATTAACAAGAGTGCATATCTAAGAGAAGACTACTTTACACGTTAAAAGAATACAGATCTTTCTGCTCAACTCCCATCTATTTATTTATTTATATTCATTTTTCTCCCTAGAATTCTTTTTTTATTAAAGTCACACTAAATTTAATTTTAGATTTATACAGAATGGTTAAACAATCTTACTTCCACTTAGGACTTCAAGCCAAGCATCGCTAGTCAGTGGAGGATCAAGACCAGGTAGGTATATATTTTGGTCCTAAAAAATTAACTCATACATATTTTAAATTTTGAATACTGAATAAAACAAGGGCAGACTGCTATATAGAGTCTACATAACAACCAGTGGTGGGATTCAGCCAGTTCGTACTTATTCGGGAGAACTGGTTATTAACTTTCTAAGCAGTTCGGAGAACCAGTTGTTTTTTTGTTTTTTTCCACTTTGCAGGGCTAATCCTGTAAGGAAGGCAGGAAGGAAACATTCTGGTGTTGTTTCTAGCCTCATCTTTATTGCCCTGATTACAGAAACTGCCTCTCCTAGACTCGCGCCCATCGACGTGAGTGATGTTGAGTTGGCCACGTCCATCCAGTCCCATGACCACCAAGCCCTGACTACCCAGCTGGTTATTAGGGCAGAGAGCTGGTTGTTAAATTATTTGAATCCCATCACTGAAAACAACATATGTATAACTGCTTACGCAAGACATGCAGACAAGAAAATCCGAGTTTTTAAACTAGCATTTTCTGAAAATTTCTTTCAGATACAGAAAGAAGTCGTTTATTTGCAAAGAGAGGGAAAATAGATGAAAATGAGGAGGATCTTCCCAGCAGCTCCGCGAGCCACTTGAGTGGCTCTCAGTCTGTTTTCCCCACCCAAAACAGCACCCATTTGTTATACCGCAAGAGTCGCCTTAAAAAACATTAATTCAGGAGGAATTCTTCACACCTGTTCCTGTCCCGAGAGTTTCTGAAAATGAGCACGGTATTTTCTTGGAAGGTAGCGTGCAGTGAATCTCTGACAGTGACCTCCTGATCTAAGGCCAAATCTTGAACATTAATACAGTGAACTAGTAATGAAAATGCTAAATACATTTTATTTGTCTTTGTAAGAGTTCACAACTGATGTTTGAAGTTTGTAGAAGACATAACTGACATTTCTATTATGTCAGAATACAAATAATGACGTCATTCATTTACTTATAATTTTCAGAATTTTAAACACACTGTTCATTGAGGATTAACTCCAAGAAAGATACTAGTCTGGATTTAACAACTTAAATTATTTTCTGTTTTGACCATTTAAAATGGGGAATTTGGTTTCTACTAATCCAAGAAATATTTTACTTCATCTAAAGTTGTTTTAACTTTTAGATTTTAGATTTTCAACAATAGTAAGTCAACAGTTGCATGCTTATTCATTTCTCCTTTCCAGAATTGTATGGAAGAATATTGGTGCTACCTAAAAACTATCTTAATGAGAGGTTTCGAGAGGCCCCATAATAGCATATCATCAACCCCAAAATGGAATGTACAGATGTGGCCTGAACATCTGTACCTTTTTTCTGAAGGGGCTAGGTGGATCACAAGAATTGTATCCTGCGCACATCTTTAGGGGTTGAAAGGTAGCTTAGGAGAGAGAATGAGAATAGTTGTACTATCTTTGGACAGAAACAATTTTAAGAGTCTTCTTACTAAAATCAGATTGTATATACCGTATTTTTCAGAGTATAAGACACACCAAGATTTTGAAGAGGCAAATTTAAAAAAAAGTTTTTGCAGTCTGCAGACTTTCCAAATATGTGAAAAAGATGCCCGTTTTTTGTCAAAAAAAGGCCATGCATAGCTTTTAGGAGGCTTCTAGAATGCTCCTGAGGGTTGGGGGGGGGGAATGAGCAGAAAATGGCCCATTTTTCGCTCATTTCTGCCCTCCCCAGTCCCCAGGAGCACTCTGGAAGCCTCCTAAAGGCGATGCACAGCCATTTTTGCAAAAGGGGTAGGGTTTCAGGAGGCCAAAAATGCTGCATTCAGTGTATGTTGTACCCAGATTTTCACCCTTTTTTTTGAGGGAAAAAGGTGCGTCTTATACTCCGAAAAATACAATATATGTTTGTGCAGAAATCTGAATCAACACTGCAGGAGCTTCCTACTCAAAGGGATTATGGCTTCTGAAACAGCATACCATGGGATAGGGAGAATAAATGTTACTTTCAAATTCTAGCTAAGCTCCTCATATCCCAAAGCATCATTCTGAATCCTTATTTGTGTAAGTGGAGTATCAATGCAATACTGGACATTAAAATGAGCCTTAGGCAGTCAATAATAAAATATTCAAACTCATTTTGACATGGTCTTCAGGGACTCATCCATGTAGCTTGGTTGGCAGTGATGCAGAATGTGCGCATGTACATATATAGTCATGCATAATTTTATATTTATTCAGTCATGTTTATGTATTAGAGGTGGAGACCCTTTGAGAGCTGTATGCAACAAAATTTCATTTTAATGTATGCCGATAGTGTACATTCAAAGGGACAATAAAGTTATTCTAAGTCTAGTCTAAGATGGGAGACCGCAAGTTCTAATCCTGCTTTAGCCATGAAATCCATGGCTGAGTGACCTTGGAGCCAATCACTCACTCTCAGCCCCGCATATCTCATAGGGATGTTGTTGTGGAGAAAATAGGAGGAAGATGATGTGTTGCAGAGATGGGTTTCTACTGATTTTCATCAGTTCGGGCAAAATGGTAGTGGTAATTTGGCCTGGGTCACAGAACTGGCAGTGATCCAGGCTGGCCACGCCCCCGAACTGGTTCCCTGGTTTCTTCTGCCATTGCTGGCATGTTTCTGCGCATGCACAGAACAATTGACAGTCAACTGTGTATGCATGAGCAATATGTGGCTGGCGTGCACACGAGCAAAGCGCATATGAAGCGAACCAGTACCAACAGGAACACCCCCCCAATGCGTTGTATATGTTTGCTACCTTAGTTGTAAAAATAACAAAGGCAGGATAGAAATAAATGGTTTGGGGTTGCTTTGCTGCATAAGGGCCCGGCAGCCCACTATTATAAAATGTCCTATGAATTCTTCATTGTACCAGAGTACTTGAAGATAGTATGAGGTCATGTGAAAAGACTGAAGCTCAATTAAAAGTGGGCCTTACAACATGACATTGACCCTATGTCAACCCTGAAGCTGGCCTCGCCAAAGCCATCTTGGAGCTTCGGCTTCAGAATCCTGACACCCTAAATGTTCCAGTATCTTCACAAGAAATAGCTAAGGGGAGAAAAGTAATTCTGGAATGGACAAGTCAAAGCATCACACAACTGGGGGGGGGGGGGGAATCTGCATGGAGGAATGGAAAAATTTACTCCCAGTTGATATCAAAGACCTCTGTCCCAAGTAATGCGCAGTGATTTATTCATTCTAGCCTAACGCTGCATGAAGAAAATTGAGGCCCGTGTCCTCCAGTTCCCCTTCCACTCAATATGCATGAACACCTGCTCCTTTGCTTACTTTAGTTCTCCAGCAAAAGTAGCAGAACCAAAACAAGCTGCGAGATAGAAATGAGACCTATACCCAAGTCTATTCTAGTGTGGTGGTTATGTTTCACTGTACTATAATAAAGTGTTATAGTTCTCCAAACTTTCCCCAGACATTAACAGCTGAGTCTGCAGTCTTCAGGATCCTGTATGTCTCAGTCTACTGAAAAAGAGTCAAATAGGCTACTTTAAACAGTCATATATCTATGTCAAACACTTCATAAAAGGCTTCAGACAGCTACCAAATATTCCCAGGCATGCATTTATACGATTTATTCTAGGGAACTACTAAAAATGTCACTGGAGATTAGTTGATGCAAAGGACAGCAAACTTTCACAGTATGATGAGAGAAATATGTGATAAAATTGTTTCAGAAAAAGTCAAACTATTCACAAAATAGAAACAAAGTGTAGTATTTTAATCTAATGACAACCCTTAATGATTACCCCTAATAAAGGTAAATTTAAAAAAGAAAACTACACAACACAGGACACTTGAAAAAGGGACAAAATTGGAAAATTGCTCATTTTGTCAATTCTTTGGAGCACCAAAATCAATTTATTGGTAATAAACTTTCAACACCTTTTTTTTTAAAAGATGTTCATTCTTGTTCTTCCAGAAAACATCTAGACCTACGTCTCTTCCGTCGGATGGTAAAAGCTCATTTCTTTCATCTTGCCAGCCTGACATAGATTAGGGACTTTTAATTCGTTATTTATGTTTTTAACTATTTATTCAATTTTAGCACAGTCTTATTGATTTAATTGTTTTTTAAATTTTGTATATTGTGTGGGTTTTTTTATCTTTCTGTGCACCGCCCTGAGTCCCTTTTGGTGAAAAGGGCGGTATATAAATTGAAAATAAAGTAAAGTAAAGTAGCTTGTGCTGTCCAAAATGTCTGATTTTATCTATTTCCCACTTTATTAGTTTTATATATAACTCAAGACAGGGAACATACCTAATACCTCCTATTTTCCCACAACCACCCTGGTTTGAGATGAGAGAGTAACTGGTCCAAAGTCACCCAGCTGCCTTTCATGCCTAAGGCAGGACTATAACTCATGGTCACCTGGTTTCTAGTTTTTTGAGACTGGAACCGTTCCTGTGTGATCGGAAAAATAGTGGTGACCTTCTGTTAGTCAATTTAAATTTAAATAGCTTTCTCAAGGTTTAAAAAGAGCATCCAAGCAGAGATTTTGCATACTCTATTTCCATTCCACTTTCTTTCCTTCTTCTTGCTTCTAGAACAGGGGTGGCAAAGTCAAGACCCATGGGCCGGATTTGGCCAGCTATGTGGTTTGATCTGGCCCGTGGGACCATCCTGGAAAATGTAAGGGGCCAGCCCACATTGCTTCAGCCCAGTCTACCCAATGTGATGAGGAAACATGCCAGCAGTTTGGGGAGTGGCATCAATCTGGCCACATCCCCCCAGTTGGCCACACCCATTGCATGGCGTCAAGCTGGCCAGGCCAACCAGTTGGCCACACTCCCCCCCCCCCCCAACGTCAGCCATAGGCCTGATGCAGCCCTCAATGAAATTGAGTTTGACATCCTTGTTGTAGAGAAAAGCCACTCGATTTTAGAATCTAGATTTGCTTATATATATACACCAAGCTGCATTTGAGTTAAATGAACACTAAATAAAATAAAAATACTGAAGGAATTGATTATAAAATATAACATTTTTCTGCTAACATCTATTATTCAAGCAGGCACATTTAGTTTTATAAGCCACCAGTCATTTCACTTCAGTAAAATAACCACTTAATTAAACAACTTTGAACACTGCTTTATTTACTCTCTCTCTCTCTCTCTCTCTCTCTCTGTGTGTGCGCGCGTGTGTGTAGAGAAAGTATATTTGTTATTTTAAATTTCACATAAAGTTGACTAAGATGAGCAAAAAGGAATCCAAGTTTAAAAACATATTACAACAGTCACACAATTTATTTGGTCAGCTTTTTGAAATGAGCCCCCCACAATAAACTTAATTCCAGTTAGCATCTAATTTTGATATTTGCTTCTTCAACCATATGAAGGTTCCTTAATTTGTCTAAAACACTTCAAGCTTTTGGAATATCACTGAATTTCATAGTGAAACGAACTAACTTTGAAGAAGCAGACTTATTTTTTCATCATGCCATATAACATTATAGCACATAGGAAATATGCCTTTCAATAATTTTAATGTCAATGAAGTATAATATTATCAATGTAACTATTAAAAACAAAAATATTTCAGTGAACCTGGGGTGGAGCCTACTCTTGTACTCATTTGCAGCACAGAAGTTGTGAAAGCCTAGCTTTTTCCTACCTGAACCTTGGGGGAGAAAGGTATACAATGGTAACTCCTTACACTTAGACAATGTCAGCAGTGTAATGAAAAGCTGCCGTAGAGGTTTATGTTTCTGACGATTCACCTTCATTTTCATTCTTACGGCAGAAATTACTAACTAGGCCCACGATGTAAACTGTAGTTGGGTTGCATCAGTAAAGCTGAAATGTAAAATAGATTTCTGTCCTGTTTCTACAAACACAGGAATCAAGAGGATTTAGATTAAAACTGTGATGGCGAACCTATGGCATGCGTGCTACAGGTGGCACATGGAGCCATATCAGTGGGCACGCGAGCCGTTGCCCTGGCTTGGCTCCAGTGCACATGCACATGCTGGCCAGCTGATTTTCAACTGGCCCGGCCACGCTGCCCTTCCCAGGAATGTCCACATGATGCCAGGTAAGTACAGGGCTCGCAGAGAGGCTCTGGGAGTGCATTTTCAGCCTCCAGAGGGCCTTCGGGGGGCGGGTGAGGCCATTTTTGCCCTCCCCAGGCTTCAGGAAAGCCTCTGGAGCTTGGGGAGGGCGAAAAACAGACCTACCGGGCCTACCGGAAGTCAGGAAATGGGCCATTTCAGGCCTCTGGAGGAAGTGGGGGGGCAGAGGAGGGGCAGGGAGGCCGTTTTCACTCTCCCCAGGCTCTAAAAAAGCCATGCATACGGAGGGGTGTCACACACACATGCACAGAAGGCACAGCATGGGGGATGATTAAATTATTGGTGTGGCCACTCGTGAGTGCGCATTAGCGCACATGCATGTGCTTTTGGCACCCCCCGGCGAAAAAGTTTCACCATCACTGGATTAAAACAAAAAGTCTTAATGAAATGCAAAATTACTCTTCCTAATCTACAATTCTAGTTGCAGTTAGATCTTATCATGGCTTACCTTTACCAAGATCTCAAATATTACAAAACATGAAGCAAAGAAAATGATAAACAAGAAAACATACTTAACATGAGTTTCCATACATATTTCAGCTGAGCGAATGTTTACTGTATTATAATTAGAATTCTGTTGTTGAGGCTCAGAATAAAAAAACAAAGAGCCTCCAGCAAATATTAAATAAAAGATTAAGGAGGAAAATAAATATTGGCATTCTTGGAAACCCAAAGCTCCTTCAGCATTTTTTTTTGCATATTTAAATGCTATTAAATATTTTTTGAGTAAATATACAGCTTAAACTTGGTAATAAAAATCTAGAGCTTGAAACCAAGAAACGAGGTATAGCATCATCTCATAAATCCAAAATTGGAAGCTTTCTGTCTTGTGTCACGAGTAGCATTTTCACTGACATTTAGCTCCTTTCGGAGATTTCATCTTGAATAATTCCTGACTCTTGCTGCTTGCATGGGGAGGCAACGGTCCCCTCGGTTGCCTCATGCAGCAATTTGGCCCCTTTTCGTTGTGGTAAGATAGTAAAAAAGGCTTCTTCCCAGTTTTTCTTTTCCAGATAGGCCAAAATGATTTCAAATACTGTGAGAAAAAGGAAAACTACTTTTTTTAAAAAAAGGAAATATTTGATCAGGTAAGAAAATTAGACAATAAAGGTAATAAAACAAATTATTAGAAGCTTCTGCAGTAACCACAAAATTATTATTTTTTGAACATACTAGACATATATTGTTATTAATAATGATTAAATAGAAAAGAAGTCAGCATGCAATTGTTCTTAAGGGGAGAAGTAACTTTTTAAATGTTTTTCTCCCTAGGTTCTATAATATGACAAACATTTTAAATCATACATTTATAAAGAGGACTGATGTTTAAAAGCAGATGAAAGCATAGTTCTAAAAGGGATATACTGCAATTGATCTAGGCTGCAAATAAGAAAAATAGACTCATCAAAATCAATTCCATTTTTTAACATCTAACTGAACTTGGAGCCTATATGTTATGAGGAATTAAGAAAACAGGTTACTCTGAAGATCTGTTTGCGATATGATCACTATAGCTCTGTGGTGGCAAAGCTATGGCACGTGTGCGGCACACCAAGCCATCTCTCCAGGCATGCTAGCCATCGCCCCTTGCTCTTCTGGGTTCCAGAGCACATGGACTTCGCACTGGCAGGAGCGCTGGAAACTGAAGAGCAGCTCCCTAGAGCGCATGTGCACGCTGGGAAGCTGAACTTCTGCGTGTCAGCCAGTTGCTCTTCGTACGTACATGTGGCATGCGTGCCAGAAACAGGAAGACCAGGTGACCGGCGCACATGTATACACCAAAAAACCGGAAGCTCAGCTTCCCAGGCGTGCCCATGTGCACCAGGAAACTACTCTTCTGGTTTCCAGCACTCCCCCACGTGTACTCCCATTTCGGCACTTGGTGCCAAAAAGATTCACCAACACTGCTATAGCTGAGGGCAGGGTGGGAAACCCACTGCATTATTTCTGTGGATATGTAAATAAAAATAAGATCATAACCACTTCATATATACCCAAGCATTTTTCTGATTTCTACTGTCAGCAAAATATCTGTAGCATCAAAACTTGCTTCTGGTACATTGTACTGCCTTTTTTTCTGGTTGGGAAGTACTTCTGTAGCTTCCCTGTCCCAGTTATCTTTACTGTGATTTGAACTGTTTACTGACAGTTGCACTAAACAATGTGAAGGAGCAACTAGTAAAATATGTTAAACAGGTGCATATTATGAATAAAATTCATTCATTCATTCATTCATTCATTCATTCATTCATTCATTCAGTGATACACTGGCTATTTAATCTATTACACTGATAATACACAAATATTATCGGTAGAGAAGTGTTCTCCAGGTTTTTGAGAACTAGACAACTGTGTGCTGTAGAAATTAAGTGCTTGTCAAAATAGTCAATATTTATCAGAAATCACAACTAGAAATAGTAATTGCTAATATAAAACATAAAATGTTCATTTACAAAATGTAGACTCAATAATAAAGGAGAAAAAAATTCTTACCATGATTGACTGCCAGAACTTTCCTGCTGTTCATTTTCACAAAGTTTCCTAGGGGGAGCTGTGCATGGCTTATACCTTGTTCTTTTGCTCTTTTGTATGTAATTCCCTGTAAGCAAAATAAAGAAAATGACTGTTATTAATTTACATTGCCTGAGATTATCAGGTAATTTATTTGTAGTGAATTCACCTTATTTTTGCATAATAAAATCTATGCATCACACAGCCTGACAGCATGATTTAGAGATGTTTCATATTATAGAGCATTGATTTATAAAAGATACCAATTAAGCTATTATATATAACCTAACATGCTGAGAAATGACTTCACTTTTATTTTCATGGCTTGTATACAAAGATAATTAATTAACTATGTATTCACCAAAATAAACAGTTTCTTTATGAACTGAACCAGAGCTGATATGGAGAGAAAGCGCTCAAAAGATTAATTAAAATACTGGCTTTTTTTCTTAAATTGTTCACAAATTTAATAATAATAATAATAATAATAATAATAATAATTTAATTTCTATCCCGCTCTCTCTCCCCAAGGGGACTCGAGGCGGGGCACAGGCAATTAAAAATACAAATAGACCACAAACAAATACAAAATACAAAGTTAAAAATAAATTAAATAAATCCTGCGCTAAAACCCATAACTAAACTAAAAATTACCCCTAAAAAACCCTGACCTAAAAAGAGACTACCCAAACACTACAAATTTGTTGTGTTTGTCAAATCCACTCAATGCTATAATCCCATTTCCCCAAATATTTGACTCACATTTTCAATAATGTCCCCAAAACTACCCATAGCAGCTGGTGAAGCTAAAAAAAAGTATCCCTAGACTATAACTTAAAGGCAGGTCATCAGAAACCCATAAAAATTATGCAAGCTTTTTAAAGAAACAGTACGAGGATAACAAATGATAATGGGTATACCAACCATTCAACAGCTTGCCGTATTTACACATTCTACAGATTTTCCTGTAAACGTATGCCTATGTATGCTATAAACAGTTTTATTAGACGCTTTTATTAGACACTAAATTCCTTTGGCATTTATTTTTAAGGCTAGCAATACAATAAACATAATTAAAATAACAGAATGTGCACTGGATGAAATACTAACCGCACAAATGCACCACTGATATGCTGTTATTTGTGCTGCGGAGCAGAGATGTGTTGTGACAATATGCTGTCCTGTGACCATAATAAAGATCTGTAGTGTGACAGTATGTACAGAAATTTCATTTACTTATGGAATGGTATGGATCCCCTTACTTGAGTGAATAGTTCCTGCTGGTGAACTTGGGAGAGATCAGCACTTGAGTCCCTGAGAAATCAATGCAGGGGGCTCAGGGCTCGGTGGTCTCCATATTACTGTATTTTTTGGAGTATAAGACACACCGGAGTATAAGACGCGCCAAGATTTTGAAGAGGCAAACTAAAAAAAATTTTTTTTGCACTCTACAGACCTCCCCAAAACAGCCTCTTTTTTGTCAAAAAATGGGCATGCATAGCCTTTAGGAGGCTCATAGAGTGCTTTTGCGGGCTGGAGGGCAAAAAAGAGCAAAAAACAACCTGTTTTTCACTCATTTTGACCTCCCCAGCCCCCAGGTGCAATCTGGAAGCCTCCCAAACCCTCTGCACGGCCATTTTTGCAAAGGGGGCAGAGTTTCAGGCCAAAAATGCCGTATTCAGCGTATAAGACGCACCCAGATTTTCACCCTCTTTTTTGCATCTTATACTCCAAAAAATACGGTATTTAAAGGTGCATGAAAACCCCTAGGGAGATCGTTCAGAAGTTTGGGCTGAGATATCCCTTTATATGCTCCTGACATTCCCATCCCAGCTTTAACTAGAGATACTATAGAACTCCTAGTGCCTGGCAAATGTGAGAATCTGGATGGGGGGCAAAATGATCTCAGTTTACATCCCAACAAGCTGGAACTGCTGGTTTGTCAATAATTCTGGTAGGTACAGTGGATGGGACTATATTCCCTGAAGGAGTTTGCTGTGACTTCAGGATTTACAGTATCTCCAGGACAAAAGGGTGGAAACCATGGCCAGAAAGTCTTCACCCAGCTCCATCCGATGTGCCAGTGTAATCCTACTTGAACCAAAATGCCCCTTGAGTATAGGAACCCATGCTCTGATTTGGTCGGCCTACTGCAATGCACCCCATATGAGGTCGCCTTTGAAAATGATCCAAGAAACTGCAGCTAGTACATAATGTAGTGGCTCCTGACAGGTTTGGATAGCATCTATTTTGAACTCATACTGATTATTTGTAGGTTTTTAGGCCCAATTCAAAATGCTTTTAAATCTCTTTATAATTATTAATGCAGCTCCAGGATATATCGGGCATGTAAAAGAACTGGCCCCATCTATTTTGCTGTAAATAAAAGAGGGTCTACCACTTCTTAGGTGCATGGGACATGTTCTAAATAGGCCTCCTCAATGGTAACCTTGTTTACTCTTCCCCAGAAGCAATGGCCCCCAATTCTGCTGGTATATTGTAAGTAAGTTAAAGTAGTTTAATTCTTATGAATGGTCAGCCCTTAGATCAGTTTCAAAAACATCTATGAGATTTATTGATAGTTGTTCAACATATAATAAAGTTCAACTTATCCAATTATGTTTTTGATTTTTACATTTGACTTTGTTATACCCTAAACCAGGGGTCTGCAAAGTCGGCTCTTTTAAGACTGGTGGACTTCAACTCCCAGAATTCCCCAGCCAGCTATGCTGGCTGGGGAACTCTGGGAGTTGAAGTCCACCAGTCTTAAAAGAGCCGACTTTGCAGACCCCTGCAAAACTATGGTGCAGGATATAGATATAGAAAAATACTGTACATCCCAATGACTCTCACCATGATCAATACTGAGGATGTTGAAAGCTGTAGTTTAATAAAATGTGGACAGTCACAAATTCTCCAAACTGAATTATATACATATAAATCCCATTTAATTTTCCATTAATTTTTACCGTGTTTCCCTATAAATAAGACCCCCCGACCCCCCTCCCAAAGACGAATTAGGGTTTATTTTCAGGGAGACATGATATCAGGGTGATCATCCCGGCTGCCCCTCCCCCCCAATACGCACAGCCTAGAGTTGTGCAGCCCATGCAAGTTGATTACCTGTCCAGGCAGCAGAGGGAGGCAGAGGCACAGGGGTGAAGAAGGGGATTTGGAACGTGCCATGCGGGCCACGGAAAAACTGAGTCGGTGGGCTGGAGCGGGCAGTTGGCCATGGGAGGCTCACCAGGATCGTCTGCCTCCCCCTTTGCCTCTTCCTCTGGACAGGTAATCAACTTACCTGTGCTGTGTGGCTGTGTCTAATGTTGGACACCATCAGCTCGTTGCCCCCCAATATTAGGACCATGCTAGAAATTAGGCTAGGGCTTATTTTCGGGAAAACATGGTAGACATCAATAATATTTTTTTCAAGTATGTATGCATAACATTATAATTAATCATCTACCTTGTGATGATTGTGATCAACTAAGCCTCCAATAACATAGGCTTTTGATTCATCTAATTCACTCAAGACATCTGGAGAATCTGAGGTGAGGTAAACAAGATCTTCCTTTTTCACTAACTCACTATAATGAGCTGATTTAATTTGAATATCCTTCAAGACATAAACACGAAGACAAATATAAATTATTTTAAAACATATTTTTCACTACTTTTGAGTATATATATATATATATATATGATCAGCTCATAAAAACTAACATACATACATACATATACATACATACATACATACATACATATAATACACATACATACATACATACATACATACATACATACATACATACATACACTATGTCTGCACTAAGAAAACTATGTAACTTTCAGGAAAGTGTTAATGCAATGAAACAGTATTATCATTTATCTGAAAAGATTACTGTCTATACTATATATAGAATATTGGAAAGGTTATAACTAAAATGAAGAAGGCACTTATTTGTTAAGTCATTATAAAATATATGCAATCTTTGACTTATGACCATAATTGAGCCCAAAATTTCTGTGGCTAAGCAAGACAGTGAAGTACATTTGGCCTCATTTTATGACCTTTCCTACTAACGCTGTTGTGAATCACAGCAGTTATTAAATTTGTAACATGGTTGTTAAATGAATCTGATTTCCCCACTGACTCTGCCTTTCAGGTCTCAAAGGTGATAATATGACCTTGGAGGACACTGCAACCTCACCAATACATGTCAGTTGCTAAGCATTTCAATTTTGATTGTATCATCATAGGAAAGCTGGAAATGGTCATGAAGGTGAAGATGTTACCTTCTAAAGTAAGTTACTATTTTCAGTGCCATTGTAACTTCAAATGTTCACTAAATGAACTGTTGTAACTACCAGTTTCATTTTACTGAAGGCCAGCAGTCCAGCAATCTGACAATTGATAATATTGAGACAGTTCCTGTCAAATTCATATATTTCTAAGAAATGGATCCACTTGTTTATTGTAATAGTTAATTAAAATTATATACTTAAATTGCTAGCACCTTCCAATTTATCCATCCCTTGTCTGTTTCATTCATGTTGTCCTTCAGCTGGCCTCCATGACTAGTCAAGTAAAACTAGGGAATAAAAATGCATGCAACATTCATTGATACTTTTTAGGATACAACCAAACACTCTTTTCCACCATTTCATATTTTACACATTTTAGTTTCATCTCAAACAGGACAATAACTTAAGAGCTGGAAGTCCAAAGGGGTGTTTTTTGTACATACTTTCGGTGATTCTGTGATGTTACATAAAGACCCGAATAATGTGTGGCAAAAGTTAGACAGACTATAGATGAAATAAAAAGTATGGAACTATATAACCCTACCAAGAATTAGTTTATAAAGTTTTTATAACCATTCTGGCATTCACTAATGTCATGTGCAATACAAGTTGTCAAGTACAACTTGGTAGAAACCCCCCCCCCCCCAAGCTGCTAAGTGGAATGCGTTTTCCATGAAATCTGCAGTGTATCTATATGAGGTGTCACATCATGTATGTGCCTACATATGGCCTGTGCCTTGCTGCGCAGTTGCTATATTAAAGTTCATACAGTGGTTAGATATGGTTTAGTATATACTTGAAGATGTTTTGTCACAAAGAGGGAATGAATGAAGATGGAATCCCAAAACAAATACACGAAGAAAGAATGAATTAGCTTGAAAGAAGACTCAGAAAGCTGTGGCTGGATGCAGCTGACAAGGACCTGAGAGAGATGTTTAAAGAACAAAAGGCAATGTCTGAGTTGGTCAAAGGATGTGGTGGAGGTTTGCAAGGATAACTTGCAAGCAGTAGAAAGATATGGAGAGATCTATTGAATGGATTGCTATAAATTACATTTAGCCACATTTTATATTTTTCTTCTTATCTGGATTAACATCTTTTCCTTACCACTTCTTGCTCCGTTTCTATGTATGTGTGCATTGTTACCTAAGACATTTTGTAACATAAAAAACACCCATGGCAATCAGTACTTTAAATTATCCACAGCATGTGTAAACTTACAATATGTATGGCAACTATATTTTGACACGTGGACACTTGTGTTGTCACATATCTAGAAATCTTTAAATTATTTTTAAGTATGCTAAAAATGCAAGTATAATAATAATCATGTTATGATAAAAATATCTTTCATATGTATTGCATAACACTAATAAAGTCATCAAAGAAGGATATTTGGAGGTTACTTGGACTGACATACCTGAACAGGATGAAGTGCTTTACGATTTTCTGCGTAACACCTCTGAATTTGCTTGTGAAGTTTCTTGACATCCTGTATATAATACAATTTGTTTTTATACTGTTCTTCAGAGAAAGCACCACAAAATGCTTTAACCAAGAGATTCAGAGAGACGCTAAAGAGAAAGAAAGGAAGCTTTTAACCGACAGAAATTATTTCTAAAACATGTACCTGGAGAAAGCATACTAGAAGTATGGAGGTTTTCTGAGCTTTCACTCTTTCTTTTCACTAGCTCATCACTCTAAAAATCATTTAGATAAAGCCAACAATCTGATTAAAGATATCTGGGTAGCAATGCTCTATACATGGCCAAGTATGTTATGGCTTTGAAATGATGTCTAAGGGATGCATGGGACTTGTCTAATTTTTTAAATTTAAAATGTAATAAAATTATGCAATTAAAATGACAATTAATATTTCTAAAATTAAACTATACAAGCAATTTATAATTTGCACCATTTTTTTCTAAACCTATTGAGAATATTGGCAGTGTTTCTCATGTAACACAAGAGCCAGTCTGGTGACATGGTTAAGGAACCAGGCTAGAAAACAGAAGATCATGGGTTCTAGTTAGGCAAGACATTTCCAAAAATCTTGTTAAGGCAACTGCAGGGACTAGTCCAGGCAGTTGTGAAGAGTTAATGCTGACTCATACACACAAAAATGTACCATACATTTTATACTAGGTTAAACCTTACTTCTTCGGTCCTGTTCCTTCATTAATTCTACATTAATCCCTCAAGTTTTTAACATTTCCCAAAAATTCTTTTGAATGAATTTAGTTCAAATATTAATTTCCATTGCTAAACAATGTGGTCAACAAAGTGCAATGTCACATGACTGCATCTCTTAGCGACAGCAATCCTAGCAGGCCTCATTACCATTGTTAAGTAAGGGTCATGGGTCATTTAAATGAGAACACCTCATTCACCTTCTCACCTTCTCATGACTGCAACGAGCTTCCCCCAAAGTCAGTGTAGAAGCCGGCAGGAAGTCTCAAGTCCCCAGGGGCTTGCAGGAAGGAGGGTGAGTATTACAGAGTGAGGCAAGATGGACGGGTCCTGCAATAAGTGCTTATGGGATGGGGATGAGATGCTGCTGCGAAATGCAAGCCAGCTGGGGATGGGGTGCTGCTGTGAGCCACGAGTGTGCATGGGCTTGGGAGAGGCTGCTGTAGCAAGCTGTGAGCGCATGTTGAGTGGGGAGGAGAGCTGCTGTGACTGCATGCAGGTTGGGAAGAGAGTGCTGTTCCAAAGTGCAAATATGTGGGAGCTGGTTGCTGATGCAAAGCATAAATGCATGTGGAAAGAGGGGATGCTGGTGCAAGGTCCAAGTACCTGAGGGTGGGGAAAGGGTGCTGCTGCAAGGCACAAGTGTGGTTGGGTGAGGGAAGGGTTGAGGCCTGACTTCACACTAACAGAGCATGCGCTCTGTGGCAAAGTTCCTCAGGAGAAAAAAAACAGTGGGAACAATTTACAAGCTTCCCTGCCAGCTTAAAACGTCACTGTAATTTCGAACAGACACAGTCTGCTGTCATTAACTCCAGATTACATAATTTGGGGAATTTCGGAGAATAACTACAAAATCTAAATGATTGCAATGACTTGTCAATGACTTAATATATTAATCCATCCATCCATCAATTAAGAGACTTGGAATTGGTTCTTAAATATCATTCCCATTTACCTTTAATTCCATTAAATTGTCAAAACTGCAGTCTATTAAAAGCCGAAGGGCACTTGGAACAATATCCCTATGCATACGTTTCCTGACACTTCCTTCACTGTTTGATTCCAGCTGAGACTGGCGCTCTATTTTTCTCTTCAAGCGTTTTTCTTTACGTTTTTGCCTGAAATGGAAACAAAACTTTACTATATTACTTACTGGTTAACATAGGCTATTATCAGCTGATTATTATATTCTTCCACATTGTTGTTTTAAAGATAGAGATAATTGTTGATTATCTGCTAAAACATGTGCGTTTAAATGTTGGATGCTGGCATATGATTCTCAAGCAGAATACAAGCTTCAAGGATAATGAATCATGAGTCTATAATAATGAGTCATGAAGAGAAAAAGCATGTTTGAAATATGGAAAGGAAGGCCAGAAGATAACAAAAAGATTTGTAAGTATCTATATATAATATCTATATATAACCTATTATTTCATTTGTCCAGTAAGAGACCACTTATACAATGTGAAATCAGATAGGCCATAAGAGTTTTCTAGAAGTCTTTCATCATGCAAAATGAGAGAGATTACACATTTGTTCACTGCTCTCCAATATAAAGGAAGCAGAAAAAAGGACAGGACTTCATATAATCCTCAGGCTTAATTCTGAACTTTTTCATGGAAGAAACAGGGGAGAAATAAAATAAGTCAGCCCAGACGTGCCTAATAATAAAATCCATCCATTTTATAAGAAACAAACCATACTTGCGCAAGACTCTTTGTTCTTCCCATTGTTTCTGCTTTATTAGCTTCTTTCTTTGTCTTTTTGACATAGTTTCAATATTCTCCATCTTTTCCAGTGGCAATTCTTTAATTTCTACCTTATCAACGTTGCACTTCACCTGTTCCTCTGTATCAGTAATGCTGGTTGTTTTAAAGTTTTCTGGTGGCATTCGTGAAGACATGAGCTTCAAAGAAAACAACAATTTATTAGAAAGCTGAAGCCAAGCAGTATAATATTATTTAAAAATTGTGCCCAAAATATATATTTAAAATTTGTCTAAAGTAGCTGAGTTAGGATTCTCTGCCTAACATACAAATTATGAAGGAAAAAATATCATTATTTCATAATTTGTATTAAAATGTATACACAAACACATAAAATGCCAATAAACAAGAAATAGTAAAAATTCAAGACATTTGTGATTGAAATAAACAAATAGATGGCCCAAAGCTAATACAGAATTTTGGGGATTGTAATAAAACAGGAACATTCACAGATATTAGTTACCCTGATATATCATACATTCTATTTTGCAACCATATAATAGCCATTGTATTATTTTCAGTTTAAATGTTATCTGGAATACGTCTCCATTTTATTACATTTACTAGAGAAATCACAAACCATTTGATGAAATATCAGTAAAGAAAATAATAATGAAGAGTTTATAGGGTTGCAAAATATAGCCTTGACACCTGACACAATGAAATGGAAAAATCCCCAAATCCTAAAAAACAAAACAGAATTGTACAATGCCTTAGAAAAGGTAACTTAGCAACATTGAAAAATTGAAAAGAATTACTTCTCCTGGATGGCTACATAAGCATGCAGACAACCAGGGGAAGCTTTCAAAGATTGTGTGCAAACCTGTGCTGCATTCTGCAAAGAATCTCTTTCAAATGCTTATCAAATAATATCCTATTATTGTCAAACTGACAATAATAGAACATAAAATATCCATACTTTATTCCATTGCTTTAAGAGAATGCATTTTCCTGAAACAATTTAAATTGCAAGAAACCATGACTTTCAATTTTGCTCAGCAGTGTCTGGGAATCAATCTTGTAGGTCTAACAGAAGCATCAAGCCCCACCCTTCTACATTGGGAGGGGGGCAGAGAAAAGGAGGGAGAATGATAAATGAAAAATACTAGTTATGTCATTTCAACAAAAGCAACAGCAGCCTAAGGATGCTCACAATTTTATCCCTTTTTTAAAATTAGGAAGCCTGGGCCTTCTAATTCTAATATATATTGAAAAGATGAAGTTTGGAAAGGCAGATGCTTTACATCCCTTTGTTTCCATTTCAAATTATAAGCGTTACCCATAGAACTCTGAAAGTTTCAAAAGTTTTTAATGGTTAAAAGCAGGATGTTTTATGCCTCGAAAGATCCATAAATTAATTTGAATTGTGAATGCCAATACATATGTCCAGGCTCCACTCCTATGTGTTATTATTAAGTTAGAATAAGAAGAGAGGGATGGAATCCTCAAGATTAAAATAATCAGAGACAGAAATGAAGTAAGATGCCCTGATTCTATTATTTTAAATATTGGTTTCAAAAGGTTCCCCTCGCACAATGTGCTAATCGTTCCCAAATCTAGGGGGCAGTGCCAAAGCCAAAGAGCCAGCGCTGTCTGAAGACATCTCTGTGGTCATGTGGCTGGCATGGCTAAACACCAAAGGTGCAGGGAACACTGTTATCTTCCCAATAAAGGTGGTTCCTATTTTTCCACTTGCATTTTTTATATGCTTTCCAACTGCTAGGTTGGCAGAAGCTGGGACAAGTAACGGGAGCTCACTCTGTTATGCGGCGCTAGGAATTCAAACCGCTGAACTCCCGAACTTTCTGATCGACAAACTCAGCGTCTTAGCCACTGAGCCACCGTGTCCATCGGTTATTACTGTTATGTCACTGATATGACATCATTAAAAATTATCCTGAAAAACAAATCACAGTAATAATTCATATAGGTGGTGTAAAGTGACAGAGAGGAAAGGGACAAGAAGGATAAGAAGAACAGAATCATTTACTGATGCATTTGTTGGAATAAAAGTCCCAGAATTCTGTCAGAAATGTCAGCCCAACAAATCTTGGAAAAGAGGATTTATCAGCTACGTTCTTTCTTTTGCGAGCTATTTTTTTTTTAATTTCCACCTTGGGTTGATCTCAATGCTCTTAATTCGGATTTTCCCGGCCCCACTGGTTGCTGGGAGAGTATAGGTTTAGGGTCCCCAAAGTTGGCAACTTTAAGACTTGTGGACTTCAACTCCCAGAATTCTCCAGCCAGCATAGCTTCCAAGCTATGCTGGCTGGAGAATTCTGGGAGTTGAAGTCCACAAGTTTGAGGACCTCTGGTATAGGCTTCCTTTCTGGCCAGAGAGTCTCGTCACGTCACAAGGGACCATGTTTGAGGTGCCAGAAGGCTCCTCTTTTGCCTCTCAGAACTGCGTTTTCTTTCTTTTAGGCCCTTTGATAACAGAGGATCAAAGGGTGGATGGGCATGGAGTCGCCTCGGGTATGAAAAGGAGCCGAGAAATTCAGCCAGGCCCTGCACGGAGTCTTTGGCAGCAGGGCGGGACTACAATTCCCGTCGTGCCCCAGGCCAATATGGGTGCTAGGCAGCGCTAAGCTGGGCAAATCGGGCTCAACTGCTGAAACCGTTGGGGAGGAAGGCTGAGGAGAAACGTGACTTCGCCACCGACCGAGCTAGGAAGAAGGTCTTTCTCTCTCTCGCTTACCTCGCAGCTTAGCGCACGAACCAGGAGCAACGGCCACCGCCGAAGGACCAGGAAGCCGGGCTAGCCCTTCCCTCCGCACGCGTTGCTGACGCCCAAGACCGCAGTGGCGCCCATCGACGCGGACTAATGACGCACTAACTCAGTCTCGTGACGTGGTAGGCGGGGTTGCGGTGGAAAACTCCTCCCCGGCTCCCCGCTTTTGCGTTTTTTTAATACTGTCATTTGTCTTTTGGGAGGGTGTTAAATCATTTTTATTTTTTTAACAAGAAGACCACAGTACCTTTTTAAGTATATTGACCTACAAACGCCTGTCCGCGGGAGCTGAAGAAGTATTTCACATCTGATTCAATAATCCAGATGTGATTTAGTGCACGTGCTTTTGATCTGCATAATTGATAAGACACTAAGCGGGTTTCAAAAAAATGCCCTTGGCTTTTGAATCTGCAGCATTAATGTCTGATTAGAAAGCCTACGTTACACAAGATATCTTTCCCATTCGAACATTTTCAGCGAAGAGCATTTTACCCTGAGAGGGATCTTAGAATCCTAGTGGACAATCATTTAAATATGAGCCAGCAGTGTGCAGCAACCGCCAAAAAGCCAACACAGTTCTAGGCTGCATAAACAGGGATAGAATCAAGATCATGTGAAGTGTTGATACCACTTTATAATGCCTTGGTAAGGCCACACTTGGAATGCGGCATTCAGTTTTGGTTACGATTTAAAAAAGATGTGGAGACTCTAGAAAGAGTGCAGAAAAGAGCAACAAAGATGATTAGGGAGCTGGAAGCTAAAATATATGAAGAATGGTTGCAGGAATGTCTAGTTTAATGGAAAGAAGGACTAGGGGAGACATGATAGCAGTATTCCAATATCTCAGGGATTGCCACAAAGAAGAGGGAGTCAAACCATTTCTCAAAGCACTTGAAGGTAGAACAAGAAGCAATGGGTGGAAACTAATGAAAGAGAGGAGCAACTTAGAACTGAGGAGAAATTTCCTGACAGAACAGTTAATCAATGGAACAATCTGCCTCCAGAAGTTGTGAATGCTCCAACACTGGAAGTTTTTAAAGAAAAGATTGGACAACCATTTGCCTGAAGTAGTGTAAGGTTTCCTGTCTAAGCAGGGATTTGGAGTAGAAGACCTCCAAGGTCCCTTCCAAATCCGTTATTCTATTCTATTTTATTTCATAGGTTGCAGAAGCAGATTGAAAATGAAAATTACTATATAAAATATACCTTCATAGAAAATTTTGCTATGTAGCGAGCTAATGTATGGATGGGTTTCTTATAGAACTCAGCATGGCACATCACATTTTTAATCATTAATCATATATTATTATAAAAAATACATTGCAATCACCAGATTACTACAAATGGTCATGACAGTTTACTGATGTTGCAAAAGGATGATTCTTAAATTGGATTAATCAATGGTTTGTGGTCTTGCAGAGGTATCAGTCACAAAACATGTGATCTGTGGAGCTCTGACTTTTAGTGGGTGACTGATGAGAATGCTACTGCTATTTATAGCAGGATATTAAACAAGATGGTTTCTGCCAATGGACAGCAATGATTGGCACAGGGCCACTGGGACAGAAGCAAAAGGGCAAAGAAATGTGTGAGAGTACGTTTGAAAAGATTCATCTTTGTTTGCATGTCCATAATGATATGTTCCTGACAAAAATATTACGCACGCTCTTATTACTGTAATGCACAGTGATTTGCTCTTTGGCACTAGGGTTTTCTTGCTTGGCTGGAAGCTAAATGCCAAACTGTTTGTATTGATGGTAGTATATATAGGGCAAATTTATAAATGACATTTCCCCCACTAAGCATTCAAATGAGGCCTGTGAAAAGAGCAGAATAAGACTGTTGGGTTTTCTTTTCTTTAAAAAAAAATCAGTTTGGTCAAAGAAACCGTAATTATCTTCATTACATGATAATGGAAGGAGTTTTATGGCTTGGACTCTGGAAATTTATGACGGCGATAGGACTTTAACCCTGGAACGCTGGCCAGCAAGACTAAAATGAAATGTATAGAAAGGAAATGCTTGTTTAGGTCAAAGAGAACAGTACCATTTGAATGAATAGCAATCCTGGAAATAGGAATCTATTTGTTCTCAAAAGGCACTTTGATGTTCCCTGGAATAATGCCTTCCAATTTACCGTTGAATTAATAGAAGCTACAATATCTTCCAACTCAGAATTAAATTTAGAAAGAATTTAGAAGAATCTAAAAATGGCATTTGTTGTGCCTCTGGATATGAGTTGTTGGAAACAATTGGAACCAGACCAGTCCCCCAATCCTACCCCTCCAATGTCATATTTTGAATTTTGTTTTAGCTATTGATCAAGGTGGAAAGCCTGATTACGGACTTAGGGGTTTGGCTTGAGTAATGCTGGATCAAACCAGAGGATTTTCTACTTCAGTAGGCAGCTTTACTTGGAAGAATTCTGTGACAATACCTCTAACACCATAATACATCAACCCGTGCCTATCCCAGGTCCTTGGGAAGGACTCGATAGGTGGATAAAAATGTCAGATCCAGTCTGTACATCCGGCTGACTGTGCAATGAACCATAATACAGATAGTCCTCGACTTGCAACCATTTGTTTAGTGATCAAAGTAATGAAGTTACAAAAGTGACTTATGAATGTTTTTCATACTTATGATCATTGCAGCATCCCTATGATCATGTGATTAAAATTAGGAAGATTGGCAACTTATCCATATTTATGATGGTTGCAGTGTCCTGGGGTCATTTGATCACCGTTTGCGACCTTCTGACAAGCAAAGTCACTGAGGACACCAGAGTCACTTTACATCTGCCATACTAACTTAACTGCAGTGATTCATTTAACAATTATGGGAAGAAAAGTTGTAAAATGGGGCAAAACTCACTTAACAACTGCCTTGCTTAGCAATAAAAATTTAGGGTTCAACTGTGGTTTTAAGTCAAGGACTACTTATAATCTTAAGTTCTTGGGAAGAACTGAGTGCCAACACCAATTTAAAAAATGGCAACTGTGACTTCATGTTGTGAACAAATAATAGTAAGGTAGTTTTACTTGAAATAGCCTTACATCCTGTTGCAATATCTTTAATACCACCAAACAGCAATGACTGTCTATCCCAGGCCCTTGGCAAAGACTTAACAGGTGGATAAAAATGCCAAATCCAGTCTAAACATCTGGCTCAAAAAGTGATCAACCATAATGATAAAATGTTAATGTTTCATAACACATACCAACTTTGTGCAGTTAGAATTAAACAGAGACTGTACTCTAACTATAAATTGGTTCCAGGAATGCTGCAAACAAAACAAACAAAACAATAGTTTTTCAAAAAAACTTTCCCCACAACAAGGAATAATCCATGAAAAGGTTTCAAAGTGTCTGTTTTCTGTTAAAAATTAGGAATAAGACAGTGGCACGATAAAAGCATTTAGGACAAAAACATAGGAAGGACAAAGTATGTTTTAAAGTTCTTAAAGACATAATGCCACACAGTGCAAAGATTTAAAAGAGTATTTTTTAATGAGGTTTATCAATCCTATGTCTTTTGCAATAATTCCCATTGCATTTAGGAAGTTGAGCAAAAGTACAAAAGTACACTGGCTAACATTTTTACATCTTTTAGCATGTAGTAATGAAAGCTTAAGAAAAGAATAAAATATTTAAACACAAATTACCTGAGTTTTCAATAATTAACTAGAAAGCCCTTTAATGAACTTAGTACCCAAGTGTGGAATTTGGAATCTGACTGTTACTACATCTAGATAAACAGCATTGTGGCAGATAGAAGACTTCTTTGTAGATTTCATTTCAATCAGAGCAGTTAACTTCACAATTTCCTAACATTACAGTAGTTCCAATATGATAATTTGTACCTTATGTAAGCCAGCCATGGTTCTTCTTACAGTGCTTTTCCCATGCATCATTTCCACTTATTCAGCATCAGTCAAAGGTAAGTTGCTTTCATCTTTTGACTTGAATTAATAGATGTGTATCTGTCTTTTAATGAGAGAAGTGAAGGTGCATTGTAGATTTTACTTATGTGGATCTCTTATATCTAGATCATTTTGAATTAATTGGGAGGTGGGGGTTGAGGTGGGGCAGATTATGTTAAAAGGATTGCTGTGTAGTTTGGAGCAAGTTAAGGTCTTTTTTCTTTTGGAATCTGGATTTCTGCTTTAACACTAAAACTATTCACAGGAATCTACTTAAAAAAGGTTTAATAAAATAGTTTTTCTAATCTGGGACAGATCTTTTAAACCAATGAGAATTATTTCTGAACAGTTTTCACTGCCAGTTAACATCTTGTGTAGTCATGACCAATAGTTGACACATATTTGCTTTTCAGGGCATCACATATTTGTTGGTTTTGCAAAAATTGGTTGAGGATGTCATTATCTGAATAAAGAAGAGAACTTTATTCCCAGTAGCATAGCTTTTGTGTGAATTAATTATATGTACATTTGCGCATGCACAAATTTAAACAATAATGTAAATCTAATATATTTCATCAAAGACATCACCTGCTATCCAGCAATTTTTTTCAGTAGATCTTCTTATATTTTTTCATGTTGGACTGAAGTAATTCAGAATTAGAATATAATACCAGGGCAGCTTTTCAATGGAGATCTGTTTGATCTAATGTATGATAACTATTTACAGCAACATAGTTGTTTAGCACAGTACAGTGCATAATCTTCTTTCACTCTCCATGCGCTTAAGTATCTTGGAATGTCCTGTTAAAACAATGACAGATAATCTGCTTGTAAAGAGTTAATGGTAAACCATAAACTGTTTAAATACTGGGTCTATCATTGAGAAAGAAAGGTAGCTAGCTATATTTGGAAGGAAGGGGTAGTCAAGCCCATCAGTCTACATGAGTATAAGATAAACAGCTGCATAATGCAAGAGACCAAGATAGAATTTCTAGGTTTCAAGATGTATGTCTTTATAAACAGAACTATGTTCCTTTGACTTTGGAAGTAGGATATTTAGCAGGCATTAACTACAACTACAACAAGAGATTTAAAAACATATGCTAGTATGGAGAGCCAATTTGAAGGACTGTCTATGTTCAGTGATCAAAATGAAAATGAACTTACCTGATAATTTAAATGGCAGAATAGAAGAAATGATGCGATGTTTCATTCCAACTACTTTATTACAATCTGTGTGACAAGAGGTGAAGGTTATATTCCATTGAGAAGCAAATACAGAAGAAACTACAAGCAAGAATGACAGAATGACAGAATGACAAAGTTGGAAGGGACCTTGGAGGTCTTCCCTGCCTAGGCAGGAAACCCTACACCACTTCAGGCAAATGTTTATCCAACATTTTAAAAACTTCTAGTGTTGAAGCATTCACAACTTCTGGAGGCAAGTTGTTCTACTGATTAATTGTCACAAAATTTCTCCTTAGTTCTAAGTTGCTTCTCTCCTTGATTAGTTTCCACCCATTGCTTCTTGTCCTGCCCTTAGGTGCTTTGGAGAATAGCCTGACTCCGTCTTCTTTGTGGCAGCCCCTGAGATATTGGAACATTGCTATCATGTCTCCCCTAGTCCTTCTTTTCATGAAGCTGAATATACCCAATTCCAGCAACCGTTCTTTATATGTTTTAGCCTCCCCTAATCATCTATGTTGCTCTTCTCTGCACTCTTTCTAGAGTCTCAACATATTATGAAATTATCCAGTTTACCCTGTGCAGGGATTGTAGCAAGGGATTACAGACTCACAGTTTTCCTCCCCCCCCCCCCCCCCCAAAGTTGCTTAAAAAAATATAGTGGAATATCTTGCAGCACACTGGGCTACATTTGCAAGAGGTTTTAATATCAAGGCTTTTCATAATTACTGGATATTGTAATGAAAGTAGATTAGTCAACTTTAAAAATCCAGAGCACTCTTTATTTTTTATTTTTATATTTCATTTAATTTATTTAATCTAGGCTGTGGCCTAGAGGTGGAGCTCTCACCTCCCAATCAGGAGGTTGTGAGTTCAATCCTAGGTAGAGGCAGATGTAGGGTCTCCTGCTTGGGCAGGGGGCTGGACTAGATGGCCTGCAAGGTCCCTTCCACCTCTGTTAATCTGTTAACATTGTCATGTAACTGATTGGATTTTAGGACTAAAGGTGGATGTGAACAAGAAGGTATGTCATTAAGCACAATGGCTCCTTTCTTACTACACCCAGCAAGAAATAATAGGTGGAGCCCTGTGGATGGCATAGTCCTCATTGACAAAGATTTAGTTCCAGTTCATTAAAATAGATGATAAGGATAAGGAATATTGAACTATGTTCTGAGCAAGGAGATCAGGTAACTTGGCTGCTAACCAAGTGTGGGTACTCTCAGGTGAAATTCATTTTCTAGATCATTTTTGAATGGACTTTGGTACATGCTTACAAGGAAACATGAGAGAGTACCTTGATCATCATTGTCTTTTAAGCAACTTTTAGGTCCAATTTAAGGTGCTGGCATATAGCATGATTTCAGGAGACATTGGAAACAGTGGGCAATATATTTGGGAAGTTGAGTACCCTGCCTTTAAATTACAATATACTTAAGCTTACTTGCTTCAAGATGTGATCAGCAAACCCTGCTGTGTGGGATGTCCATCCTTTTCACTCAACTGAGTGACAACTGAGCTTTCTGCTTAAGTCTTAAAGTTCAGTCCTTTCAAAACCTTTCATAGTGTGAGGATTTACTGAAGAATTGCTTCTGGGTACACGCGCCTACTCAAATGCTGGCATAATCTTCCATTGACCTTTTCTAGTGTCCCTGCTGAGTGACAGCAAGGCGATCCTAATCGTTTTTTAAAAATTTTCCTAAAGCCCATTTATCTTGAACCTTGCTTCAACGGTGTGCCTCATTGTCTCGGTTTTTAAATCTGGTTGCTCCTCTCTTATTTGTCTCTGTAATGTTTTTTTTGATGTTTTTTTTAATGTGGTTGCATTTTAATGTCCTTTCATTGAAAGGTGGGGTTTTTTTTTAATTCTATCCTACATATTTCTGGGCGAATGCATTTTAGTGGGTAGTTAGAAATCATCTGAATAATTTAAAAAATAGGAGGGAGATGCAGTTTACATAATTTCAGTAAGGAATGGATAGTGGCTCCTTGGGGGAGGGGGGTGTTGACAAGTAAAAAAAAATGTGTCCATGGCTGAAACACAATACAATACAATAGCAGAGTTGGAAGGGACCTTGGAGGTCATCTAGTCCAACCCCCTGCCTAGGCAGGAAGCCCTATACCGTTTCAGACAAATGGATATCCAACATCTTCTTAAATACTTGCAGTGTTGGGGCATTCACAACTTCTGGAGGCAAGCTGTTCCACTGATTAATTGCTCTAATTGTCAGGAAATTTCTCCTCAGTTCTAAGTTGAGTCTCTCCTTGATTAGTTTCCACCCATTGCTTCTTGTTCTAACCTCAGGTGCCTTGGAGAATAGTTTGACTCCCTCTTCTTTGTGGCAACCCCTGAGATATTGGAACACTGCTATCATGTCTCCCCTAGTCCTTCTTTTCATTAAACTAGACATACCCAGTTCCTGCAACCGTTCTTCATATGTTTTAGTCTCCAGTCTCCTAATTCTCTTTGTTGCTCTTCTCTGCACTCTTTCTAGCGTCTCCACATCTAGAAAGATGTGACACTGAAAGATGTGAAAGATGACACATCTAGACACTGAGCCTTTTTTTGCACATTAAAAAGGTTGGGGATTCCTTCGTGCCCTCATAATTGCCATATGCCCCTGGAAATGAATTCTGTTCAGAATTCTGTTCTGTATTAGTAGACAAAAAATCCTATTGAAGGCAGTTTTGAAAATGTGTCACATTTCATTTAGGTTAGTAAAAAATGAATTATGAATAATACACTGAAAATATTCCCACATTTTTTTCTGAGTTTCTGTTGGAGCCATGTGTTACTTACAGCGGGAGGAAAAACATAAGCTATCACATTCTAGCAATGTATTCCTTAATTTCCTGTCCCCAGATGAGAAGTGTAGGGTGGCCTTTTGCTTTTTCAAGACCTACCTCTATGTCAGTGTGTTTTTCTTCAAATTGGAGGCAGCCCAATTTAAACTTAAACAAATACAAGACAAGCAGTGATGCTAAAACAGAAGCCAGTGTCTGGAGAACAGATCGTCTAGTCACAGAGTACCACATGACATAGTGATGAAATGCTATTATTGTGCTGTAGATCTAGGATGGACAACTTTGAGGAAAATAATGTGTTCACTGAGTAGAATTAGTTGTGATATGTGGTTTTCAATGCTTTCCCCCCCTCAGCGTTTAAGTAAAATAAAGTGCTTTTTATTCCATTGAAATAACAGCATAATGGAGTTGGAAGGGATCTAGTAAGCCATCTAGTCCAACCTCCCCACCCACCCAAGCAAGAGACCCTTCCCCATTTCTTATTTTTAATATTTTATTACATCTACTTTCTTTAGTTTTTGATCAAAAGTGGACAGAAAAATATGTGAGATATACACACACATGTATTTCTGACATACTTTTCTGTATATGTCTATACTGTCCTGTATGTGTCACAGAAATTACTAATATCCTATCCTTGCTATTTAGGGTAATTTGTACATTAGCCAAGGGGAAGTGTAGAAAAGCTAAAGGGCAAATAGCAGGTGGGAAAGTGGATTTTGAGTGGCAAACTGATGTGGGCTCTGATCCAAATCTGGATTACAGCAACAGATTGGGGTTCTAAACAGCCGCTTTTCTTTTTAAAGAGCAGCGTTAAGCATTTTCAAAATTGTCATAAGTATAATGTTTAATTCAGCAATATGCAATTATATGGAAGCATGAAGAAGTCTCCATTTTTTCCTATTAATCTGCCTTGAATGGTATTCCCTTAATTACGTCTATTTGTATTATCTCTGCAATTATAACATCAGTTGTACAATTGTGACCTTTGAACTAGAGCAGGACTTAAAGTATGTCTTCATGGAAGTTTTTTAAAAGACTCTGTGATCTGATAACGATAAACGTAGAACATTAAATTAGCCTGAATATATAGATACCTAATGTTGCCTTCACTCCATCTTAGTAATTTATTATAAAAGAATACTTTTGTGCATTAGAATGATTGGATAATTGAGCACAAGTGAAACCAAATTTATCACTTGGTGTTATAAGATAGAGTGCTTTCTATGACAATATTGTTCAGCGGTCCAAATCCCTAGGGCCGCGTAACGGGGTGAGCTCCATTTTTAAATATGTTTAAATTACTACCTGAAATATCTACCCTATTTCTTGCATCTCATATCTTTGACTACTATGTCTATAAAGGACATGGTGGCTCAGTGGCTAAGACGCTGAGCTTGTTGATCAGAAAGGTTGGCCGTTCGGCAGTTCAGATCCCTAGTGCCGCATAATGGAATGAGCTCCCGTTACTTGTCCCAGCTTCTGTCAACCTGGCAGTTCAAAAGCATGTAGAAAAATAGGGACCACTTTGGTGGGAAGATAACAGCGTTCTATGCACCTTCAGCATTTAATCATGCTGTCCACATGACCACAGAGATGTCTTCGGACAGTGCTGGCTCTTCAGCTTTGAAACGGAGATGAGCACTGCCCCGTAGAGTCTGGAACGACTAGCACATATGTGTGAGGGGAATCTTTACCTTTAGACTTTAATTATCATATTTTGATTGCTTATGTATGTAAAATATTTCTATATTAAAAGTATATTTCTACTACTACTTTTCAGAGGGATTTAATGAAATTAAAGCAGAAAATATATCTGTAATGCTATATATTTTCTCCAAACTTCTTGATGTTTTTTTTTTAAAGTATAAATAGTGAACTAATGCTGTAAGACACAGCAAGTGTAAACTTAGAGCCAGCTAATGGTTAAAACTGCATGTGTTGTCTATGCCAAGAGTACTAATAAAAGGTACAGTCTCTGACAGCTGTCTCAGCTCAGGCAGCATAGCTTTCTCTATTATACAGCACCATGAGTTAATTATAGAAAGTTGTAATGACAGACACTAAAATACTTATTCAAGTTGCATGTACTCATTTCTCTCTGCAACATGTTTAGATAACAGAGGCAATCTCTGCCTTACGTGAGAATCTCAACACACTGCATTAAAATGTATATTTAGTACTATTTAGGGAAATCTACATTTACATGAATAAACTCTGCAAATGTATCAGGAGGAGAATAATATTCATGTAGATTAATGTAAAGTTGTGCAGATGAAAATAGATACATATTAATTAAACCGGTAGGTTTAATTGTGCATTAGCATTAAAATGAATATTTGTCACAGTTTTATAGTCAAGGAAAATATATCAAATTATTGTAAGCTACTCTAAGTCAATAGGTCAGACACAGCAAACACAAAATTCTAAAAAAGATAAATCCAATTTAAAAATAAATTAACAGGCTAAAGATATTAGAATTTTTCTTACCCAACCTGTGTTGTTCCCAAAGATGTATTAAGATTTTTTCCCCCAGCCTGTGTTTTATTTGTTATTTCTGAGGTCTTTATGTGGTCTATTTCTTTGGTCTATATTTTGGCCTCTGCCAAAATACCCAAGGTAGTTTCAAATTTAGAGTACTACCATATTATTTAATACATGGATAAGAAAATAAAAAAAGCATGGCAAGCAGAGAGGAAAATAAGCACATTTAGATATATACATATATTTCTAACAAATGAAATACATTTGATCTTAGCTGGGAAGCAATTACAAGGAAGCATCTTAATGCAAAGTTTCTAGTAAATGAGTGAAAAGATGAAGGTCAAATTGAATGATGCATCCAGTTTGGGGGTGCAGTTCAGTACTTTGCTGCTACACCCTTCAACCCAATAGCTACAACCTCAACCAACAGCCTTACTACGTCTAATAGTAGGGATGGCCTTGAAATGAATGGATATGATACAGGGGCATATTACTTCCCTTATAGACCTTGCCCCTGCCAATCATCTGTTGAAAGTTTTGTTGAAATAATAGTATTGAAATGTTATTTACAGTGCAGTAGGTTATTTTAGAATGCTACCAGTAGGAAATATTCCTTTAGCAATGGATAAAACTAGGCTAAGCCCAAAGCTGCTAGACAATCCATGATCCATGAAATGAGTTTTGGTCGCCATGATGTAGAAAAGACGTGGAGACTCTGGAAAGAGTGCAAAGAAGAGCAACCAAGATGATTAGAGGACTGGAGACTAAGACATATGAAGAACGGCTGCAGGAGCTGGGTATGTCTAGTTTGATGAAGAGAAGGACCAGGGGAGACATGATAGCAGTGTTCCGATATCTCAGAGGGTGCCACAAAGAAGAGGGAGTCAAACTTTTCTCCAAGGCACCTGGGGGCAGGACAAGGAGCAATGGGTGGAAACTAACCAAGGAGAGAAGCAACTTAGAACTAAGGATAAATTTCCTAACAGTAAGAACAATTAACCTCTGGAACAGCCTGCCTCCAGCAGTTGTGAATGCCCCAACCCTGGAAGTCTTTAAAAAGATGTTAGATAGCCATTTGTCTGAAATGGTATAAGGTTCCTGCCCATGCAGGGGGTTGGACTAGAAGACCTACAAGGTCCCTTCCAACTCTGCTATTGTATCTTGTATCTTATCCATGGGTCATTATTGCAAAGATATTTCCTTTCCTAAACAGACAAAGAGACTGACCACAACAAACGGGAGCAGAAGCGACTTCTCAGCTTCCACACTGAGTTTCCTTGTAGGAAGGTGGCAGTGGTTGTCAGAAACCTTCCTTCCTTCCTTCCTTCCTTCCTTCCTTCCTTCCCCCCCCCCCTCTCTCTCCCTCCCTCCTTTATGTATATGTGTATGTGTATGTGTGTATGTATGTATGCATGTAACATTTATTTTTATTTGTATGCAGTATTTTCCTATATTTGCATAGGGCTTTCCTATATAAGATTGTGCCTGTTTTTAATCCTGGAATGATGGTTTGGGTATGCTACTCTGTTATTCTTTCATTAAAGGTGACTAGTTTTAAGTAGAGTTTTAGTGCAAATATGATTCACAAAAGTTTGTTAAAAAGCATCTAGAAAGACTCTTAAGGTTCAATATGAGGAACTTTGGTGGTTAATCTGATCAGAGGTAAGTTTAAGAGTTGTCTTAAATGTCTCATATTTAAGCCATGCTTTGGAGATAGGAATATGGTGGCCTCTTTTGTACTTTATCTAATCACTGGATGCAACACTTTACACAATTCTTTTTTTTTTGTTTCTTCATATAGGCCACAATACTGGTCCTCGAATAAACAATGACAAATTATACAAATTTGCCTATTCCACCCAAGTTCTTCTCGACAGAGTGAGAGGTTTACCCCACGAGAGTGTGGGCTATCGAATTTCCTCTGGAGTGGATGTCAACTTAGTTTGGAGAAATCCCAATAATGACGATGACCAGTTGATCAAAATTGCGGTAGGCAATTGTTGTAACATGATGTTAGAAAAGCACTTTCTGATAATTTGGGTAATGCAAGTTTAGTTAATGCAAGTCAAGATGTAAAATGTGTTTAAATTCTACTTATAGAAAATATAGGACACGTTTTGAAAATGAAGGCCTTTAATATTGCATTGTTTACTTAGAAAGTATAGTCCACGATGTTCAATGGTACATGCTGGGTACAGGTTTCCACATAAGGAGCTATCAGGCTCTAAGTTAGCAACTTAGTGAATTGAAGCCAAATGAGAAATATAGAGATTCTATTTAGAATTTTCCAACATTTAAGGCTCATTGGGGAAGACCTGTCAATTATATAGGGTTTAATCATTTCAGGGTGCTTATGTAAGCTCTCCTTTAATAGAACAAAGGCCAGATTTGTAAAATCACGTTATAGTAAATAAAAAACAAATAAATCACATTATGAGCTAGTGTGCTGTGTGAATTCATTAATGTCTGGCCAATCTGTATAAGACTTACTGGTTTGCAATAATCACAATAGAAATTGCAGGTTACACATTGGTTATGAAAAGCCACTTTAAAGCATACAATCAGTATACAGATAAAATACAAAATATGTTTTGAAGAAAGGGGAAATTAAGTCTGAGGAAATAAACTCCCACTGCAAATTACGGTAGTTGATCTTGTCCTATTTTATTTTATTGGGTTTTTTGCCTTTCCAGATTACAGATGTATCACTTGAAAATGTGAATGAGCGTCCTGTAGCAAAAGACATTTTTCAGCAGAAAAACACCAATAAACTATATGAAGAAGAGCATCTTGCTGCTTTAAAAAGGCCTGTATTTCTGCATTGGATTCGTGGAAAGGTAAGAGAATAAGTAGAAAGGTTTGTTTTAAAGGTTCCTCTCCCTCCCTCCCTCTCTCTGTATCAGAGGTGGGTTGCTGCGGGTTCAACCAAACCGGTAGTGGCGGGAGGCTCAGTAGTGCACGAGCGCAAGCACGCACATGAGCACAAGTGAACTGGTAGTAAACTGGTTAGCAACCACTGGTGTGTATATGCCTTGAATTAGGGTCATTATATTTGTAAAAGGCTAAATGATAGGCAACCCAGTCACCATGTATTATATGGCCAGCACATGTTCAGAAGCTGTCTTGTCAGTTCCATGCAAACAATAGCAGGAGACGATTTAGTAAATCTCTGATAGATATTATATCGCTGGGCAAAGATCCACATTCAAAGCATACACTGCGATTAAGAACTTTGAATGGCATTGAGTGTCAGGGGGAGAACAAAGAGCACAAACGATTGCACAATCAAAAGTTAAGTTCTTTCTTTCTGCATGCCACCACACATGTAAAAAGGGGTGGGGCGTCAGTTGGGTATTAATGGCTGCCATCTTTACTTTTGGAGTCCCTCCCCCACCAGTGGTTGCCCTTGAAGCAGTGGTGGGTTTCTGCAGGCTCGCACCTACTCGCGAGAGCCGGTTGGTGAAATTTAGAGAACCGGTGAGAGGGGGTTCCACCGGCGTACCTGGAAGTAAATCTGGCCCGCCGCTGCCAGTGACCCAACGGGAAGGGAAGGAAAGGGAGAAAGAAAAAAAGAAAGAAAGAATTTATCATCACAATTGAGTCCAAAATTTTGGTTGCTAAGCATGAGCGTTGTTAAATGAGTTTCACCACATTTTAAAAGGTGGCCACTCCCACCCTGTCACATTACTTGCCAAGCCACGCCCACAAAATAGGCCACACCTACAGAGTAGGTTCTAAAAAATTTGAAACCCACCACTGCCTTGAAGGTACGCATGTAGCAACTGTGAGGAACACTATACAACCAACGTGTCTTTTCCAGGATTGTGTGTCAGCTGCAGCTGCTTTAAGGTGAGCCCAACAAGCGTTTCATGCACACTCACATCTTCGTTGAATCACTTGAAATCCAGATCTCGGCCCAGCCCTGATAGAATCTACATGGTCAATGTACTAAATCCCAGCATTTAAAATAAAAACCTACATCATCATGACTGCTTTGAGCATATTGTGCTAGTTGTGGAGTGGACAGATTGGCTTTTTGCCTTCACTCTCTGCCAGAGCAATCTAAGTAAAATGTCAGGATGGACAGTGTTTTTGGGTGGAGAAGCTGCATTAGATCACATGAAAGAGGTTTCATGAGTGGAACTAGCTTGTGGGTAATTCATCCCCACACATCCATTCATGTCTTGGATTCTCTGTTCCAGTCTAATGCCAGGGAGAGTCAGAATGCATCATAGAAACGCAGTTTGAATTGTGTGGGCTACACTAAACCTCCTGGGCCTTTTTCATATTTAACAAAGAGCACAGGATCAAAGGCTGGTGAGCCCACTCTATATCAGATCCCTATCTATGATCCCACTGGTGAAAGCTTTATGATCTGAGAATGGAAAAATGGCATTTCGAGGGTGAATGAGAAGGACTTCAAATAAGAAGTCTTGAAAACGTGTGTCCCCTCATGGAAATAGAATACTGCTCTCAAAGGGATGCCAAAATGTATCAATGGAGTGCCATTAAGAGATAATGTATTTATTGTAGCCCTTATAAAGGGCCGAATGGGCAGGAGCTCAGCAAGTTATAACTGCTCGAGTGCTAGCTGAAAGGACAAAGTCTTGTGGTTTAAATTCAGATGCAACAGCCAGTGCAAAGATCACTCTGCGTCTGACACGTCCCTGTGTTATTAATTTCACTATAGTTCATTTTTGACTGATTGCATAGCTTAGATTAAGGGCCAAGTTATATGTTATCTCAAAATTTTGCTGGGGCAGCAAAAAAGGGGTTACTATGAAAGGTGAGCGTATTAAGAAAATTTCATATCATATCTTGATGACTAATCAGTGTACATGACTATTGTCAAATAGAACTAACATTAGTAGTGTCATCCTGTCATCCTGTAGAGACATGGTGGCTCAGTGGCTAAGACGCTGAGCTTGTTGATCAGAAAGTTCGGCAGTTTGGTGGTTTGAATCACTAGCACTGCATAACGGAGTGAGCTCCCATTACTTGTCCCAACTTCTGGCAACTTAGTTCAAAAGCATGTAAAATGCAAGTAGAAAAATAGGGATCATTTTTGGTGAGAAGACAACAGCATTCTGTGCACCTTCGGTGTTTATTCATGCCAGCCATATGACTACAGAGACCTCTTCGGACAGTGTTGGCATTTTGGCTTTGAAATGGAGATGAGCACTAGAGTTGGGAACGATTAGCACATACATGCAAGGGAAACCTTTACCTGCCATCCCAGAGAGAGACTCATTTATTTTCACTTAATCAAGCCGGCCTAGCCTAACCTCCCATGGGGACTTTTAGAAAAGTTTTAAATTGGGTTTTTAATAATTGGTTTTTAGCACAGGATTGGGGATTATTTAATATATATTTTAAATTATTTGTCTATCTTCTATTGTGTATGTTTTTTAAATTTCCTGTGCGCCGCCCTGGGTCCTCTGTGGAGAAGGGCGGGATATAAATGTAATAAAATGAAATGAAATGAAATGAAATCAGGGGAGGCCATTATTTTGGGACACTTTTTCTCAGTTTCTGAGAATAGATGGTGGTATTAGGATTGGTCCCAGTCCAATGACACCAACATCACCAGCATTATTGAGGAAGCATCCATGGCAAAAATTGTATTAAGTCCAGGTGACTCTTGGAAAAGCACCTTTGGGATAACCATGGCCTGGATAACTGAGAATCTCCATAAAGTATACATTAAGAGAAACAGTAAATACTATTTAAAGACTGTTATGAGCTGGGAATGATAAAGAAAACATCATGAGAACATCATCATCATCATCTTAGCCATTGTCTATGCACTGTAGGATGAAGGCTTAAAAATATTTATTCTATGCTTCGAGGAATATGAAAAAAACCCATAGATTGTTTAGATTATGAGTTTCCAGAAAAACACATCATGCAACCTCTGGAGGCATTTGTGTCAACTAGAAGATTTCTGATATGGCTCAAAATTTAATATCTTCTCTGTCTCTTCCAAACGTGCTTTTCCAAAGAGCTGCTTCAGTTCTTGGGTGAGAAGCAAAATGTTTTCAAAGAAAATAATAATAATAATAATAATAATAATAATAATAATAATAATAATAATAATAATAATAATAATAATAATAATAATAATAATAATAATAATAATAATAATAATAATAATAAAAATTTATTTTGTATACCGCGTCCTCTCCCCAAGGGGACTCGGAGCTGTGCACAGGGAAAAATTTAAACTACTATAAAATACATACAAAGCATAAAAACAAATTAAATTAGAAATGTCCCTGCGCTAAAATCCCCAATTAAAACACTAAAAATTCCCTAACACCCCAGAGGTAGAGACTAACCTAGGCTGGCCAAGCAGAAAAAGTATGTTTTAAGTTTTTGACGGAAGGAGCGGAGGTCCGTAGTTGTTCTGATGTCGGGGGGAAGGTCGTTCCAGAGGGCTGGGCCCACCACAGAGAAGGCCCTTCCCCTGGGCGTCGCCTGCTGACAAAGTCTAGTGGACGGCACCCGGAGAAGTCCCTCTCTGTGGGAGCGAATCGGGCGTGAGGATGTGTGGGGCAGGATCCGATCCCGCAGATAGCTAGGTCCCGTGCCATGGAGCGCTTTAAAGATGACAACTAGCACCTTGAAGTGCACCCGAAAGATGACAGGTAGCCAGTGCAGCTCGCGCAAGAGTGGTGTTACATGGGTGGACCTGGAGGTCCCCATTATTGCTCGCGCGGCTGCATTCTGGACCAGCTGAAGTCTTCGGGTGCACCTCAGGGGGAGCCCCATGTAGAGAGAGAAAAAAAAGCATGAAAGTCCAGTTGCCTTTTAGAAAAAATACTTTTGATCTGGATGATTGAGAATCTCCATAGACATCTCTCCCAACAGTGTGTTGATGCCCAATTTCAACAAGGGATTTTGTATTTTTTTTTTTTAAAGGATAGAATTTAACTTTTAGCCACCAGTGACCTAGTCTGGTAGTGGTGCTCTGGGGCTTTGAGTAGCCAAGGTTTCACCTTCTGATCTTTTTTAAAATTGAAAAAGCCCAGAACTCACTTTAGGATATGAAGATACGAGGAATTCTAGAAATTAATTTACAATAATCTGGAGGTTGGCAGATTGTGAAAAGCTGGATAAAACCTTCTGCATTTAAAGTTAGTGTTCTATATATTATAGCTGGCAATGTATTACTAGTTTTTTCTTTTTCTTTCTTTTTTCATTTCCACTATAATTTTGCACCAGTGAGGCTAAAACCAATTTCGTTGTATTTATTTTGTACAATGACAATAAAGACTACTACTAAAGAGCTGAAAGGGGTGCGATAGCTCAGTGATTAAAGATACTGAGCTTGTCAGCACTCTGGGTTCGAGACCCAAATGCCGCATGACAGGGTGGGACAATAACAATGTTCTGTGTGCATCAGCATAGAGTCTTATTGGCCACATGGCCATGGAATAACACTGGCTCCCTTGGTTAAGAAATGAAGATGAGCGCCTCCCCCTAGAGTTGGATATCACTGGAAAGGGGAAATCTTTACCAAAACTGGATATTCACCCCAAGAAAATAAAATACTTATTCGCAAACAAATATCACATCCATCACTTTTAATACTAAGCATTCTAAATCATTTGGTTGTTGTTTCCTGCACTTAGCATTTTAAGTAACCATCAGATGGTAATATTATTTATTCAGGGCAGCTGGAGAAAGATTTATTGCACCTGATTCCAGGTCAAATATTTTGACATCAGGCTTAGGTTTGCATAACACTGCTGATTTTGCATGAATTTAAAGTGTTTTAATCTTTATATTATTGAAATAAAGTGTTGCATAATAAGATCATCCCGTGCTTGGAAATAAATGATAATAGATTGTGTTTTGTCCTGCGGATTTGGCATAGATTTCTGTTGTACTTCTGCTTTTCATTTTATGGACATTCTTTGGGGCATATCTATGTAGAATAGAATACTGATTCCTCTTCTAATATTAATAACTGTGAAATTAAATTAACGATAAATAATGACTGGAATTTTGGAGGATAGTTTTCAAATTAAAATTTATTCTTATTACAAATTCTCTCTCTCTCCCTTCACCACACTTTCTAGGTTAAAAATTTCTACTGCTATGAAAATGAACCTTCTATTATCAAGAATCTCAAGAGAGGCCTGGCTAGCTTGTTTCAAATACAGCTAAATTCTGGAGCTACGAGCGAGGTACTCTATTCTGTCATGCATGCTAAATGTATTTGTTTGTCTTGATTTTAATAGGAGAATACGTAACATATTAAATTTATTTAATTGAGGCACTATGTAATTCCAAATTGACTCTGGGTGGTATACATCATAACCAGACAGCATAGAAAAATGCAGTAAAATTACAAAAACAAAGGAATAAAGAGAATAAAGAACAGGAACAGAAAGGATATTACTTTGGGAGACGAGATACATCATTTAAAAAGAAGAGAAAAGGGAGATAGATTTTTGTAAAGGTTATGCAAGCCCTTTCTAGGTATATATTCACATTTGGGCAGAAATTAATGCAGTGAATGCCACCCTCTTACAATGTTGAGGACAAAGTTTTAAAGAGCAAAACATAAATGTGTATGTATTATGCATGTTATGTAAGAAGCTTGTCATTTAATTAACACACCACCAATAATGAGATTGATAACTCTGCTGAAGAACCATTATTCCCCTCAAAGTAAGGGTTAAGAGCAAGACCAAATGAAGACCACATGAAGTCACAACCATGGAGTGCTCTATTTTTTTTATGAAAAAAAAAGTTTTATTGGTTTTTACAAAATTTTAAAAATAGGAAAAAGGTATATAAGGTATTAAGGAGATATTTTGAGGACATCTATGTCGGATGTGTCGGCCCCCTCCAAGGCTTCATACAAAAAAAATAAGATAATACAATACTCTTTTCATTTCCCTACAAAGTGGAAAGAGATACAGATATATCATTTTATATTCATGCAACCAGTCATTGTTTCTATAAACATTCAGATAAAGGTTACACTATAGGAGTGCTCTATTAACAGTATAAATGTAAATATAGTACATTACATTCTATTACATTATATCTATATAAATATAAGTGTAAATATAAGAGCCTAAAGACCTGGCTTGGAAGTTGGCTTGGGAACCAAATGGTGGACTTCCATGCTGGAGATAGCAGTTAGATTGATGGCAGACTCCATCTCCCCTCTCCTCCTCCCCCCTTGCACTCTGCTCTCCACCCATTCATCTTTCTGGTTATAGTGTTGTATTGTCATTGTGTTCTTTTTCGTTGTTGATTCTATTGTTCTATTGTTTATTCTATTGTTCTATTGTTTTATTTCTATTTATACTTCTTTCATTTTCTTCCTTTTTATTATTGTCAGCTATCTAGAGTAGCCCTACAGCGAGACCGGCAGAAAATAAATTTAACAAATGAATAAATAATGATTGTTACAAAAAATGAATGCATTTGCTGCACATGTATCCTACATTGAAAACCATTCAGTCAATTTATGAAATGCTCCTTTATCATCTCAGTCTTTTGTAAATTGACCTGAAGAAAACTGAGGAATCCAAGAGAGGAATATAGGTTTGTTTGGTTCTACTCAACTATAATTTATTTGTTGAAATCATAGTTGACAAACCATGACTCATTGGGATACAAATACAGCTAATATTTTGTGCTTGGTTTACAGAGTTTCTACACAAATGTCAGTTCTAAATTAAAGAGAACTATCTGATTTACTTTAGTGTTTAAATAAGGCCTCTTGATGGCCAAGTACCTCTAAGGTCCCAATGTCAACACATATGTCCTGATGTCATTGTGTCCAATGCCATTATAGTACATGTGACATCATTTGCCCTGCCTCTCCTTCTTGTGCAGACATCCTTGCTACAATTTATTTGGAAATCCAGAGTAAAGGTTAGATTAAGACAGTATAACAATAAAAGGCTTATAGAGAAAATTTGGACCTCTACCTGTCTCCTCTTTGATGTCAGAAAGAAACATGAATAGTCAAATCCAGAGCAAATATTTATAGTTGCAATGTTAGCATTGAAGAATGTTGACACAAATTAGTCAGTTTTGTTTCTTGTGAACAAGTTGTGTGGATCCACTGTGTGGTTTCTGACCCATTGCTTAATGGCACAGTGTACTTTATGAACACTATTCCAGTTGTGGCTTAATGAATAGAACGTAGTTAAGCAAATAATGCCTTAATGTATTACATGAACTAGGGTTTAATTAATATTAAGCACTTCTTTGAAATTAGCCTACAGGTTTTAAAAATGCAAACAGCATCACTCTAGTGGGAATTAGAACTATTGGGGCTGCAGATCTTTCCTTCACCAGTTATAGTCTTAAATAAAGTTCCTTCACTGAGGTGAAATTTGCCTTGGGTAGAAACTGAGTTGCTTTATTGCTGCAGTTGCATGCTTTTATTAGCTGTGCTATTACTTCGGGGATATTTAAAATGAAAAACAGAGACTAAGTTTTGTGTGTGTGTGTGTGTATATATATATATATATATATATATATATATATATATATATATATATATATATATATATATATATATATATATATATATATATATATATACACACACACACACAAAACTTAGTCTCTGTTTTTCATTTTATATATATATATATATATATATATATATATATATATATATATATATATATATATATATATATATATATATATATATATATATATATATATATATATATATATATATATATTTAATGGCTGATGTAATCAGGGAAACCGGATAGCTCAAGGCATAGAAAGGCTTGCCTGATATGCTGGAAAGTGCCGGTTCAAATCCCTGTAGAAGGAGTATGGCCAGCTGAAGAAGGCTAATAAGCCTGAAATGGATCCATGCTGGTCTCTTATTTATTAAATCAGCCTTTAAAAATCTAACATATATATTTAAATATATATATAAATAAAGTTGGTCAGCAAGTATTTGATACACCAATGTGTTTATTTCATCTGTTCTCTAGATTGATATCTGTGGAAAATGCAACGTGACTTATCAAGCTCGGCAGAATCAGATCACTAAAGTGAAAGCCCTGAACTCTTGTCAGTTAGAACAGCCAAGTGTAACTAACCACAATCAGGTACAGTAGGGTAGACAACTTTTCTACAATGTGGTTAATTCTTGGGTTTTAATTTTGTGGTCCCAATCCTGCAGCAAAACTCAAGTCAGTTAGATACTTTCAGAACTATGACAATTAAAATTACATTTTTTTGTCTGTTAGGCAAAAAATCCCCAATGTTTTGAATAATACTGAATAAAGAAAACATGGGTTTGGGGACAATGAAAGCTAGTATGGTTCAATAAATACTTTTTCAAATGTCTTAATCATTTTTTGATTTTAAAAAATCATATACACCAGAGGTTATCCTAAATTGAGGCCATTGATTCGATTTACATTCTTTTGTTTACCATAAAACTACTTTTAATTGATTTGATTCCATGTTATAATTTAGAGCAAGATACATTCAAATAATTTTATATCTGTCAAATAGCATTAGAAAAAGAGATTGATATAATTTGGAAAATTAGCTTCTAATTTTATTTATTTATGTATTTTTATTTCTATAAAATCATTTTTCAGCTCTTCGAGGTAAAGAAAAAATCCACTTCCGCTGTAATTTATGTACTGGAGGACACCTTCATTAAATCTGTGCGGGCTGAAGAAAATCATATTTTTAATTTGAAATCTCTGCAACTTATTGATGCCAAAGTTATTTCAAAGTAAGGTGGCTTCTTTGTCTATTTTTCAGAAAATTTCCAATGGTCAACTCCAATTATGAATGCTTTTAACTTTTACCTTTATTGATATCCCAAGTACTATAATTTAAAAGCAATTGGAAAACCTTTTGAAACCAATATTTTTGTTATATATTTCAAAAAGCTTAACGTGTCTATTATTGCAATCATTGTTTTGCATTAATTGGGCTTGGAAGAAGCAGTTTACAAACATATAAGCAAAGCATATATCCTCAACACATTAAAACAGATGCATCATTAAAAATCATGAGTGGCTACCTGGAAATTTATCCCTAATTGGGGTGAATGCATATAGAGATATACTTTAGCCCCAACTACTCATGTAGACAGCCAAGGATGGCTTTCAAAGCAGCCAAACAAATTCTGCAAATGATACAGCTGCTTTAATAATACAAAGAGAGATACTTTGTCATTCTCAATTGCAAGGCTCTTCATCTGAATGCTTCACAGAGCCTGACTTGCTCCTGTTGTTCTCAGGAATATCAAAGTCCATGGATAATCTGCCAAATCTAAACAAATATTTTGTTCTGTTCTGTTTTTTAAAAATGCTGCAGCTCTACGTAATATATGATTCCTCATTTGCATGAATTTTGCTACAAATACGTAGATATATGATTATAATCATTTATATCTCTCAGAGTATAGAAGTCTTGTGGTCCTTGCCAACACATACCACCATTTTAAGCTGTTTGTGTTAAAGGAGGCGTACTTGTTGAACTACTTGCTTATATGTATATATGTATATATATACAGGCAGAAACTGGAACTGAAGTCAACTGAAGCTGGTCCAAGAACGAAGGCTGGGAAGCAAGTTGCCAGTATTATAAAGGCTCTGGATTCAAATTATGTGGCAATTTCTTTGATGGCAGATCCTGTCTCTCATGAATGCAAAAGTTGTCCATCAGTAAGTCATAAAGAAATACATGAAAAGAAATATAAGAGTTATGTACTGTTGAAATGGCCACAGCTGAAAAAGGTACCGGAACGAATTAGAGAATTTGAGATTACTTTATCTGGGAAATATATTCACTGCTACTGTAGTTATGCTTCTGAGCCTAATTTCAAGATTTTGAACTGTATGTGAATAGTTTTGAAAGCCTTACCCCATGGTGCCCTATTCTTCTCCAGCAATCGAACAACTGAGAATTCTATCATGCAACATGGCTTGGCCCATCTCAGGAAAACCTCACCAAAGAAAGTTCATTTATAATTCATCTATCCTTCCTCAGTATAATTGTAGAGACTAAATTTCCATAATTCAGGAGGAGTCAACTTCTGGGGTTAAGGTCACACTTGGCTTTTAAATGGCATATTGGGGACAGACTCCAAAAATTGGAGGTTTAACACAAATATTTTAACTTTACTTTTAAATTTTAAAATGAAAATATATTTAATAATTAACATAATCACACCTCATATATTTACAATATTTTTCCTTGCTAAATATTTCATTCAATGCAACTTTCAGAGGAGCTATAAGCGTCACACATGAGGTTTTGAAAATGTGGGTCACATACAATCCCAAGGCCTTGGGTCATACATTCTTGGCTTATAAAGCAATATTTAGCATAGGATATATAGGGATGCTTAGCTGAAGTTTATAATCTCCAGCTGTGTCCTGAGCTATTAGTACTCCCTTGCTATTCATTAAGGCTCCAGAAATAGCTTCTATCTCAGTCATCATTGCTTCTGTATGTTTAATTACAATCCAGGTAAGGTGAACTTGTACTGCTGAAATTATACTAGCGCTATTTGGAATTGGCATCTGCTACTATTGCTTAATAACCCTGGCCCAATAAGAGAGAGGGTATTTCAGCAAAGGCTGAGTTGAGCTCCTAATTTCCTAGTTAGGAGAGCTGCAGTAAACATTGCTGGAAGGAACAGCTGAGCTTTCTCTAAAGAATGCTGGAGATAATACTGGATAACAGAAGTGGCTGTATATGGTAGCACTGGTCAAAATATTCACTCAGCTCTGTACTGGAAGTTGTTTGAACATTCAAGCATTTATTTCACATGACAGACAAAACTTCACAAGATGTTTCAAAGATAAAAATCAGACTTTTGAAATTAAATATCTGAAGATTTAAAATAATACCAGCACCAATATTGTGGGTTTATATACCGTATTTTTCGGAGTATAAGACCCACCAAGGCTTTGAAGAGGCAAATTGAAAAAAAGTAGGTAGGTAGATAGACGGAGAGAGAGGGAGAGAAATACAGTAGTAGGTAGGGAGAGAGAGAGTAATTAGGTAGGTAGGTAGATAAAGGGATAGACAGAGAGAGAACTAGAGAGAGAAATACAGTAGGTAGGGAGAGAAAGTGTGTGGGTGGGTAGGTAGGCAGGTAGATAGAAATAGAAATACTGTAGATAGGAGAGAGAGAGAGAGTGGGTAGGATGGTAGGTAGGTAGGGGATAGAGAGAGAGAGAAATACAGTAGATAGGGAGAGGGAGTAGTTAGGTAGGTAGATAAAGGGATAAAGATAGGTAGAGAGAGAGAGAGTAGGTAGGTTGGTAGGCAGCGGGATAGAAAGAGAGAGAAACAGAGAAATACAGTACATAGGGAGGGAGAGAGAGAGTAGTTAGGTAGGTAGATAAAGGGAGAGAGAGAGAGAGAAATAGAGAGAGAGAAATACAGTAGATAGGTAGGTGTTTCTGCTGGCACAGAATTGAGAATTGATCAATGTAATTCTCACCAATCAGTTAAAGAGCTGTCCAAAAAGAAAAAAAGACGTTTTTGCACTCTGCAAACCTTCCCAAAATGGCCCATTTTTCATGAAAACGGGCCTGTTTCCCCCCCCCCAAAAGGCATGAATAGCCTTGGGGGGGGGGCTTGCAGAGTGCTCCAGGAGGGCAAAAACGAGCAAAAATGGCCCGTTTTTCGCAGAAACTGGCCCGTTTTTTTGTCAAAAAAAGTACATACATAGTCTTATGGAGGCTTATAGAGTGCTGCTAGGGCTGGGGGGGGGGGGCAAAAAACGGCCCATTTTTTGCACATTTCTGCCCTCTCCAGCCCCCAGGAGCTATCTGCAAAGCCTCCCTAAGGCTATCCACAGCCATTTTGGTGAAGGGGCAGGGCTTCAGGAGGCAAAAAAATGCTGTATTCTGTGTATAAGATGCACCCAGATTTTCAGCCTCTTTTTTGAGGAAAAAAGGTGCGTCTTATACTCTGAAAAATATGGTATATCTATTCAAAAGAAGATTTTATGGAATGTTATGGGATTTATTCTTACTGAAGGGTATAGCATTCATTTATTTTTATCCAGAAGAGCATGAATATGTAATGTGAATATGCTTGATAATCAAATGGTATCAAGTGGAAACATTGTTCCTCAAATCTTTTATTAGCTTTAGCTAATATGCAACCTAGAACTCACAATCCACAAAACCCCCTAGAAGATCAATGACGCCTCTGCTACTAACATTATTGTCAGCCCTTGAGGAAAGTCAATTCAGATTTCATATGAAATATTGAAACTCTGCTTTGTTAATAACTCAGTCTTCGAAGACTGACAGTATTTCCCTTTCATTTGCTCTGCACCAAAGAAAGTCAAGGCAAGTCAACATTAAGCTTCTTTCGCATATTACCCGGTCTTCCTGAGCTGAATTGGCTATTAATTTGGTTAACAAACTTCTGCATTTGCAGAGCCAACTCTGTGGTTTCTTTTTGGATGACATATGAAATATTGCTTATTACCTTTAAAATTCTGTAAAGGTGTGAACCAGGTTAGCTATTTTATAAAATCCGTTGGTCAACATATTTCCTTGTTCTCACAAACATTTTTCTGATCACCTCAGGTTTACTTTCTCAATCCCTCCTTCTGATTTCTCTGAAAAAAAATGAAAAAGCCTGATGGGATCAAAATGTCAGGCCCTCTGTAGAAAACCAGGCTAAAGCTCTTATCAGAAGAGAGTAGGTAATATACCAGGCCAGTTTCAAGCAACACACAGAGGACACACTTTTTAAGGGGCAAAGGTTCAAATTGTGTTTCTTTCTGGCAGCTGTTTCAGCAGTGGATGGTCATCAAAAGACAGTTTGAACCAGATAATCTTTCAAAAGCCGATGCCGCAAAAGTATTTTTGGCATTTATCGAGAGCCTAAAGAAAGCAACAAAAGAAGAAATCTTACAGCTACTGAGAAATGAAAATAATACAGAAATACTGTGAGTTACTGGCAATGGGTTTTACGCTTTCTGCAGTAACATCTCCGTTTTAAATTTCAGTAAGCTTTGGAAAAAGATTTGTTGTGTTTTGCAAAGTTATATAAGATTAGACTTATATATGTTATATAAGATTATTATGGTCAGTATGAATAAACTACCAAAGCACTGTTGTGGTTCTTGCTTGTTAGCACAATATGCACTGTTTTCAAGCCACTGTGAACTAGATCAGAGGTCCCTGTGTTTTTTCCTGGCTAAGCCAGGAAACAAATCACTAGCAAGCCAGCTAATATTATTATTATTATTATTATCACCAAATAATTTCCTAGTTACTCAGGCCTTATTATCCTGGTTTCAGATCTACCTTTAGGCTCAAGTAGTTTTGAATTGCAAAAAAATATGCAAAAACAGTAGATGGCAGAAAAGAGACATAAAACAACGTTAACATTTTGCAAACGTCTGGAATTTTTTAAATGCGCAAACCTGTTGTGTAGCTGCTCAAACTGAACACTTAGTAACATGAAACATTCTCCAGGTAGTCCTGGCATAAAAATGGCAATTGGGACTGACAACTCTATCAGTCAGCCATGTGGATTTCACACAATCACTATTTGCAACTCCTGCCAGCTTTGCTTGACTGAAGCCGGCAGGAAGGTTGCAAATGACAATTGTGACAGTGAAACACAGCAACCATTGTAATTACCAGATAGTTTTCAGGCATCTGAATTGGCCGGGGGTGGGTGGGTGGGTGGGAGGCCAAGACAAGCACAACCACAAGGACCAATCTCCTTATTTAATGCTGTTGTATGGTCAGTAAGCAAGGACTACCTGTATTCCATTACATGTATTAAAAATGCAGGAAGACACAGCAACACCAATGTGCTTTAAAAATAAGTTTTAAAATAAGTAATTATCAACTTTTTATTTCTCTGCTTGGCCTCCATACAGTCCCCAACTCGTTGATGCGGTGGCCTCCACACATACTTCAACCTCTCTGGAAGCAATGTTGGATTTTCTGGACTTCAAGAACAAAAGTGGATCTCTCCTTCAGGAGCGATTCCTCTATGCTTCTGGTTTCACTTCTCATCCCAATGAGTTATTACTCAGATCTTTAATTGTAAGTTACCTGTGGCAGTCAAGGAAACATGACTATAGCACAGTTTTTAAGAACATGGTCCCCCCCCCCCCCGAGAAACACCCTTTTCTGGAGAGCTGAACATGAGCTTTTGAAAGTCACCTGGAAGTGAGCTTCTTTGAATCCAATGAGACTAGCTTTTGACACAGCCTTTGGTTTTGGTTGCAACATGGTAAAAATAATAAAGTAAGAATAAAGGCCGTATGAATAAAGCTAAATAAGGGCATTTGAAAATTTAAAAAAATCAGTACTATTAGGGAAAATGCACATAAAAATGTGGCTAAAATTCCTCTTCTTCCTGGCATGCAATTATCACTAATACAAATACTTCAGGGATGCTACTTAATGGGATTTTTCTACCCTCTAATGCTAATTTTAATGTGGGGAGAAAGAGATGCTTATTCGAAGTAATGAATGGGAAAGGTAAGTTTAAATTTCCCCACCTTTCATACATCAGCCTACGTCACTCCTGATGTTTAATTGAAAACCTCATTTTAAAACTGATAGCCAAAAGCTGCTCTTGCTCCAAATCACTGGCTATTTTATGTTTTGTAAAATATTATCTATTGCACAGCACGTTGGTAGATAGACTGATCCTTCTTGAATAAGAAGCATTATTTCCTCCAGTCATAAAACAGGCGTTGGAATAGTTCCTTCAGAGGATTGATATCATTTATTTATTTTATTAATTTATTTGATTTATACGAACACACATCCCAGATATGTCTCTTGGTGGCTTCTAGGAAATCAAAAGAAAATCAAAAGATAACAAATAAGAAATGATATAGTAACTTAGATAAAACCAAGCAAACAATGTAATCAATCATGATATGGGCTCAACCACATTCTCAGGCCCCACGTTTGGCAGATTTGGCAGAACCAAATCTTTAAAGCCTTAGAGCAGGGGTGTCCAAACTGGGAAACTTTAAGACTTGTGGACTTCAACTCCCAGAATTCCCCAGCCAGCTAAGTCTTAAAGTTCCCAAGTTTGGACATCCCTGCCTTAGAGAAAACCAGTAGGGTTGGTCAAAACCAGTAGGGTCATGCTAGCTTTGTGTAAGCCAAATTTCAGAAAAACGTTTGTACCAAATCCCCCAAAGGGATCATAGATATTTTAAAATCTTAGATTTAAGGGGCCAATGCTGACATTGTTGACCTTTTTTTTTTTTTTGTAATACAACAGAATAAATACAGGAGTCCAATTGGTAACAATGAAATCAGAGAAATGGTCATTATTATTGCCGGTGCACTCATCAGAAAACTGTGCAACGTGGGAGGCTGCAAACTGCCTGTAAGTGTTTTCTAGTTTCCTTCAAGTGTTCGTGACAAAATAATGCGACACAGGTAGTCCTTAGCAATTGTTAGAAGTTACAATGGACCTTTCTGGATGCTACTTGCAAGTTCTGATGGACAACTCCCTGTGTTCACTTGACCAAACTTCAAGAGCTTGGCAATCAGGCCACATTTATGGCCAGTTTAGGTATCCTGCAATCACAACTATTTTACAATGGTTTTGCTAAAAACCAGCATTTACTTTTAGTTTTTGGCAGAAATATGCCCATAACAAAGCACTGCTTTGTTTAATGACTGCCACAAAAAAGATAATAAAATTTTATAACTGTCGTGACTTACAACCTGAATGAGCAGATTCCATTAAAGGTATAAGTTGAAGGCTTATACTTCCTGTAGGCACTTAATGCAAATATGAAACTTCATTTAAGTTCCTCTGAGTATTACTGACTCCAATTATTAAGTTCCGGTGCGCTTGGAAAAAAGACCTTGCTTCCTCTGTCTTCTGACAATTTCCCTTTCCTTTATTCCATTTTTGCCCCTTGAGAACTACCGTATTTATCGGCGTATAACACGCACTTTTCCCCCCTGAAAATAGGGGGCAAATTATGTATGCGTGTTATACGCCGATATGCGTGTTATACGCCGATACATGGACCCGGGAACCGTGGACCCTGGCAGGTAGAGCAAGGTCGAGGGGCTTCCCCCCTTTCCCCACTTCCCGGCTCTTTCCAAACCCCGGGAGCTCGCCGAGGGGCGGCGGCGGCAGCAGCGGCGGCAATCCCCCCCAAAAGGGCAACACGAGGGAGGGCTAACCGTTCCCAGGGGAAGGAGGAGAAAAAAACCCCCAACCTCTCCATTAATCCCCATGGATTCGCTTGCAAGGCAACCCAGCCAACGGCATCGAAACTGCCCCGCGGAGGACGGAGCCTCCTTCTCCTCCTCCGCCCGATCACCTTTTTTCCCACGCCGCGGCAAAAGCTGGCACGAAGGTAATAACGGCGGAGAGGGGGGCTAACGCCAGCTCACCGAACCGCCGAAGCTGGCTTCTTTAATCGCCGGGGCTGGAAGCCAGCCAGCCAGCGGGGCGACACAGTCCCGTCCCTTCCCTCCCTCCCTCCCGTCCTTCTTCCCTTCCCGCAAGACTGCAGCTTCCCGTACTTGCCCTCCTCCGATCATGCCCTCCGGGGGTGCCTGCAGGGCGCGGGGAAAAGTTGTATCCCGGCGGGATCGCTCCAGCGGCTGCTTTCCCACCGCGCGGGATCACCGGGATTTTGGCCGCTCCTGGCTCCGCCGGGCTTCCGTTCTCTGCGGGCGGGGAGATGGTAAGAGGAGAGACGGTGCGATCTCCTGAGCAGCCGCCCCGTGCCGCCAGGCGCTCCTTTGGTCGCTTCCACCCGCGCCCCTCTCTCGCGGGCTCCGAATTTTGATACGAGCGCAAGGGCAGTGGTTTGCCAAGGCTCCATTAGGGGTGGAGGGATGGACCCGGGAACCGTGGACCCTGGCAGGTAGAGCAAGGTCGAGGGGCTTCCCCCCTTTCCCCACTTCCCGGCTCTTTCCAAACCCCGGGAGCTCGCCAAGGGGCGGCGGCAACGGCAACGGCCGCCGCCGCCGCTGCTTCGCATCCCTCCACCCCTAATGGAGCCTTGGCAAACCACTGCCCTTGCGCTCGTATCAAAATTCGGAGCCCGCGAGAGAGGGGTGCGGGTGGAAGCGACCAAAGGAGCGCCTGGCGGCACGGGGCAGCTGCTCAGGAGATCGCACCGCCTCTCCTCTTACCATCTCCCCGCCGGCAGAGAACGGAAGCCCGGCGGAGCCAGGAGCGGCCAAAATCCCGGTGATCCCGCGCGGTGGGAAAGCAGCCGCCGGAGCGATCCCGTCCGGGCACCGGGCGCCCGCCTCCCTGTACGCACGGCTCCACAGCCCCCTGGAGCGAGCGAACGGGCGGGCGGAATGCCCGGGGCTGTGGCTGCGCCGGAGCCACAGCCCCCTGGAGCGAGCGAACGGGCGGGGGGAAGGGCCAAAGAGGGGGCATCGGGCAGGGAAGCCCCGCACATCTCCCCCGGCTCCCTTTGACAGCCACCACAGCACACGTTTCTCCTCCCTGTCGGAGGAAGCCGGCGGAGATACGCGCGGCTTCTCTGCCTTTCGCGCGGCTTCTCTGCCCTTCCCAGAGCCTTGCGCCCGGCAGGGGCATCGGGCAGGGAAGCCCCGCGCATCTCCCCCGGCTCCCTTTGACAGCCACCACAGCACACGTTTCTCCTCCCTGTCGGAGGAAGCCGGCGGAGATACGCGCGGCTTCTCTGCCTTTCGCGCGGCTTCTCTGCCCTTCCCAGAGCCTTGCGCCCGGCAGGGGCATCGGGCAGGGAAGCCCCGCGCATCTCCCCCGGCTCCCTTTGACAGCCACCACAGCACACGTTTCTCCTCCCTGTCGGAGGAAGCCGGCGGAGATACGCGCGGCTTCTCGCGGCTTCTCTGCCTGACGCCCCTGCCGGGCCACCTGGCCCGCTGTGGGAGGAGGCGTCCGTAACCTCTGGCATGCCGGCCCTTCTGCTGCTTCCCGGTTTGGGGCGGGGGGAGAGGGAAGAGAGGGAGTGACTGACATACACAGAGAGAGACAGAGGGGAAGGGAGGGAAAGACAGAGACAGAGAGAAAGAGAGGGAGGGAGAGAGACGGAGAGAGACACAGATAGAGAATGAATCGGAGACAGACAGGGGGAAAGAGGAAGAGACAGGCATACAGAGACAGAGAGAGGGAGGGAGAGAATCAGAGTGAGTGACACACAGAGAGAGAGGGAGGGAGAGACAGATAGATAGAGACTGATTAAGTGAGTGAGAGACAGACAGACAGACAAACACAGAGTGAGAGAGATGGGCAGAGGAAGGAGAGAGAGACAGATAGAAAGAGAGAGACGAAGGGAAAGAAAGAGAAAGAGAGAGAAAGAAAGAGAAAAAGAGAGAAAGAAAGAGAAATGGAGAGAGGGGGGAAGGAGGAAAGAGAGAGAGAGAAAGAAAGAACTTATGACCACAATTGAGCCTAAAAGTTTGGTTGCTAACCAAGGCCGTCGTTAAGTGAGTTTCACCACATTTTCCTTTTACATTATTTACCTTATAAATGGTAATAATATTAATAAAAAAAAGTTCTGAGCTACCCTTATTTTGCTTCAAAGTTCTTTATTTGAAATTTAATTTTTTCCCCTGAAATTTCCCTCTTAAAATGAAGGTGCGTGTTATACGCCGGTGCGTGTTATACGCCGATAAATACGGTATCTTCCAAATAATTGTTTTCCCGACTCCTTTATTATCTCTCATTCTTATTTTCTTCTACTTGTGTCAGCCTCTTTCTGCTTTCTGTTTTCTTTGCTTGACTACTGCTGTAATAGTATCCATCCAGGAAAGGATAGCATGGTCACTGGGTGAGGGAGCGTGTCACTTCCATATACTGCAGAGTACAATGGTATGCTATCTGGGCTATATATAAAAGGCCCATGGTAGCAGCCACAATAGTATTTTGCTCTTAAAAATAGCTCACAGATGCTTGCTTCACCTCCTCTACTCCCATCCCAAAGTTAGATGTGGACAATCTGCAAGCCACATGTGGCTCTTGGACTAATCTCCAAAGCCCATTGCACAAAATCACTTCAATCTCTGCAAAGAGATTTTTGCCATTTTTCTATTGGTTGCTACTTGGGAAAGAGAAGGGGTTGTCAGAAAGAGAATAAAAGGAAGATATGAAGCTCTTTCCCTGTCTCCTAATGGCATTTTCACATTACACCTCCCCATTAGGTAGGTCCTTACCAAAGAGTTTTGAGGAAATACAGTCCTTAACCAAAAAAGATTTGCCCATCAAGCCCTGAAGAATAAACCAATATGATACTTTCCAGCGAACTCCTGCCCAAAGACTTAAATCATAATTAATTTCATATACAGAATATTTTGATTGAATACTTTATTACAGGGGTGTCAAACTGAAGGCCTGCGGACCAAATCTGGCCCATGGGGTGCTTAGATCTGGCCCATGGGGCCACCCTAGAAACAGCGAAGAACTGGTGCCTCTGCCAGAAAAAACAGAACTCAGGGAGGCCATGCACAGCCCGACTAGGCTCCATTTTCAGTCGTGGTGGCCTTCTGCAGCCCTCTGCCAGCAAAAACGGAGCCAGGGGAAGCCACATGTGCCCCCGGGGTCCATTTTCACTGGGAGAGGACTGCAGGAGGCCACCGCAGCTGAAAATGGAGCCTCGATGAGTGACATCAAGCTGGACACACCCACCCTGGACACACTCCTCCCAGCCAAACGCCCCACCCTAGTCCCCCGAGGTCAAGCACAACTCTGATGTGGCCCTCAATGAAATCAAGTTTGACAGCCCTGATTTATTAGATCCATCAAATCCAAGAAGAAAACCTGATGGGTGACTTGTAATAAAGTGTAATATAGGTAGTCCTTGACTTACAACCATGGTCCTTGAGTGACCATTCAAAATGAAAGTGACACTGAAAAAAAGTGACACAACTGTTTTTCACACTGTTGTGAACACTGCTATTGCAGCGTCCCCCTGGTCACATGATCAAAATTTGGATGCTTGGTAAACCAGCATGTATTTATGACGGTTGTGGGGCCCCGGGTCACGTGATCCCCTTTTGCGACCTTCTGACAAGCAAAGGTAATGGGGGAGCCCGATTCACTTAACAATTGTGGCAGGAAAAGTCATAAAGTGGGGAACAGCTCACTTAACAACGGTCTTGCTTAGCAAGATAAATTTTGGGCTCAATTCTGGTCGTACGTCAAGGACTACTTATATATTGTCCTTGATTCATAGTTTTCTTTAAAAATTTCTCTCCATTTTACTACAGTAGGTTCTCCTAGATTCTCTTTGGTGCACTATTAATACAGTGGGGTGGATTCTTTCCAGGCTGTTGTGGAAGCCAAGAAACTGATATTCCAAGGCTTGAACAGAGCAGATAAAGCTGATGATGTGAAGATGTTCCTTCTGGCACTGAAAAATGCCCTTTTGCCAGAAGCTGTTCCTGTGCTGCTAAAATACGCTGAGTCAGGAGAAGGACCTATCAGCAACATTGCTGTTACTGCACTACAAAGATACGATCATTCATCCATCACTACTGAGGTAAATAAAAAAGCACACAAGGTTTTTTAGGAGTATTGGATAATGAAGGTCCTTCATTTAGAGAGAGAAGTTGTAAATACATATATGTATTTTACCGAAGAATCCCCAAAGATTATGGAGTTCTCATAACAAAATTCAAGAGACTGATGAGTATACCTTTACGGGTTTTTAAAAAATATCAGCAACCATTTTAAGCACCATTCACTGTTTTTATAACTGTCATTCTGCCCTTCCAAAAAATTACCCCAAGTTTGGCTAGATCAGGGGTGGGCAAACTTTGCAACTTTAAGTCTGAAGGACTTCAGCTCCCAAACTTCTCCAGCCAGATTTGCTGATCTACCCCTGGGCTAGATCATCAAATCTTAAAAACGTTGAAACCTTGAGCTATGAAACCTTATGGAATTTTGGTGATTCTCACGTGAGAGTTAAAAATTCTTACAATTAAAAATGTGATTTTAATGGAACTTGAGCAGTTTACAAACGCTGTTTGGATTATTCCAAGTCCCATGTTGCCAACTCTTGTTTTAAAAAAAATTATATCTAAATTTGGAAAAGCTGCAGGCCAGGTAATCCTTGGACAGCCGCCTTACTTTCAGATTTTCCTTCTTGTAATCTTGATGGAAACATTTCATCCAAAGACTAAGAAAGAAAAATCTCTGATAATTCTCCCTATTAGAAGGAAGGCAAACATTTATTAAACAGAAGGTCAGAAAGTTAAAAGAAGCATTTATCAGAAGAAGAAAATAGAATTCCAGTGCTTTTAAATCTCTATATAGGTAAATTTAAATTATTCAATTCTTGTCCATTTCCATCTTTTCTGTGAAAAGGTATGGATGCCTTCCTCCTTTGTGACAAAAGAGTAATTTCTATATATTAACTGTTTTTATAACTGAAACCACATTTATCATAGTGGGAACAGTGGTGGGTTCCGGTAGCCGCTACTGCTGGTTTGCTCAGGCAAGTGCCACATGTGTATCTGTACTTGATGCGTGCTACACACACATGCACGGTACAACAAAAATTGCTCTGTGCAGGCGCAGAAGCCAAAAACAAGATGGTGGCAAGAGAACCAGTTCGGGGGTGCGGCAAGCCTGGGTCTCTGCCACTTCCAGCAGACCACACCGCCAAGCTACTACCGATTCAGCTAAACCAGTCCAACCCAGTAGGAACCCACCACTGGGTGGGAAGTAAGTCTCATATACATTCTAGATGTGTTGAGCTATACATTCCATTAGCTTGAACATAGTGGGAATAAGTTAGAAAAGGGTGTCTCATTGATTGCTCTGGATATGGGCAGAAATATATTTAACATTTTGGGAGAAGAACCATGTTTTGGTCTTTCCGTGTATCTGTCACAAGAAGTATGAACATGTTGTATGATTCAAGGTGAAGTTCAGTATGCAGAAGGTGAAAAAGAAATGAGATCCGGGACTCATATTACTAGGTTGTCTAACAATTAACCTCATAGCTTTCAAATGTGATGCTTGATCAATATTTTGATATTTAAATATATTTCAATATATTTTGATATTTTCTACTTGCACCTAATAAGGTACATGTCAACCAAAATTCACTACTTTCCCTCCAATTTGAGAGAATTGAGGGTAATAGGTTAAATTCCTTGGTAGTTATTGATCCTGTCACAATTATTTGAATTTTGATGCCATCCCAGTACATAGAGCTATATAGCTTCTGAAGTTTTTTTTAAAAATCTGTCTGGTCTCATTTATGGGTAAATACATAGACTTTCTTTCCTTTCTTCTCTTCTTCTATCAGCTATTCAGTGGAATTGACCAGATTATATTTCCACCAGGTGAAAAAAATCATGAACAGGATTTACCACCAGAATTATAAAGTTCATGAGAAGACCATACGAACCACAGCGGCTGCTATTATCTTCAACAGCAATCCGTCCTTCATGGAAGTTAAAAACCTCCTCCTCTCTATTGGAGAGGTGTCACTGGAGATGAATAAGTACATGCTTTCACTAGTCCAGGACATACTACATTTTGAAATGCCTGCCAGGTATATCAAGTATCATTGTTATTTGTGTAACCATGCTGCGATAGAACTGCTCCACAAATATTACTGTTGTACAATGGGATTCACACCACCTCCGCCATATTCATACTGGGATAAAAAGCATAGGGTTTTTTTTAGATCACAGTGAGAGCTTAAAACTGCACTGGCTAGCAGTTATATGTATTTCGTGTTCCTTTCTTAACAGAATAAGAGAGTTGGAAGGGATCTCGGAGGTCTTCTAGTCCAAATCCCTGCTCAAGCAGGAGATCTTTATCTTATCTTGGAATGATTTAACACTTTAAAAATTATTTTGATGTAGTAGCAGTAGTAGTAGTAGTAGTAGTAGTAGTAGGTATATGACTATACAAAAGTTAAGATAGCTTTACTCATCAGATTTTTAAAAAAGTTAGGACAGCCACGTTAAGGCTTACAAAATGCTAACTCAGTTCTCTGTTTGATAGAATGATTGTGTTAGCACAGTATGCATACTATGATGGGTTTAAAAAATTGACCAATTTTTGGGGGTTACATGATAGTAACAAAATAGGATACATTTGACAATACATTAGTCTAAATGTGGTTGGCAAGTTTCATGGTGGCTATATGCATTTGTGTAACAGAGAAAACAGATTTACGCTACTGAAGAATTACTCAATGTAAATACAATTCTCATATAGATTGAATTATAGACTTTGAAACAGCAATTAGTGACATAATGATGTACGTAGAAAAGTAGGAGTTGGTAAGAATGAGATTATTTTACTGTAACTTTCATCAAATAACCATACCCCTTTAATCAGATTTTCTTAAATAAATTAGCATTTTTATCTCAAAGGAAGGTTATTAGTATGGATTTCAGGTGAGATCATAATGTACAAAATGCTATTACTAAAATGTGTCTTTTTAGTATTTAATTGTAGAGGGAAAATGTTTTCTTCTCCAATAGAAATAAAATGTTTGTTTTTCAGCAAAATGATCCGTAAAGTCCTGAAGGACATATTGATTCATAATTATGACCGATTTTCAAAAATGGGTTCTTCTTCGGCCTTCTCTGGTTACCTAACACGTACGTGATGGTCAAAATTAATATGAGATTATATTTGCATTTATTGATTGTTTTTGCCAAAATTGTAACTACAACATGTAACTCTGTTTATTTAAGGTGGCCAAATCCTATCTTCTACATATAGCCTTGATATACTGTACTCTGGTTCCGGTATCTTAAGAAGAAGCAACATGAATATCTTTCTTTTCAATAAATTTGCTCAACTTCATGCCAGCCAGGTATGTCTCATGCACTGTTAAAATAATAACATCGGAAAAGAGCCTAGCGTGCAGCTTGAGTCATTACAGCTTGATCATGGAATCAAGTTAAATCTGATCAAACTACTGTTTAGGACCATGCTTTTTGTGCAAATGGTTCAAAATTGCTTTAATCCTTATGCATGCACAAGTGTAATACCTCTCTTCTAATCATGAAAGTGGTTTGGAAGATGAACGGCTTACTATTGTTCTCTTAATTCATTACGTGGTAAAAAGTCCTGCTCATCATCCAGATGTTTGAGTGGTGGTGTTTCAGATTGAACCTGAATCGGTGTGCTCTAAGCTTCCTTTGATGGCATGGCTTAGAGTTTGTTGTAACAGCAACTCCATCATCTTCTATTCCCTACTTTTTAAATTCAAAATGCTGTTCATTGGCCAGATGAAAAAACAGTGTTTCTGCATCTTTCATATTTAAGTTGAGTAGATGTAGTTTTTATTACCTTGAATGCCCAACTATGTCAAACTTTGATAGATTCATAGAATGAGAAAGGATCTGGAGCAGTGGTGGGATTCAATTTTTTTTTACTACTGGTTCTGTGGCTTGGTGGGTGTGGCATGGCTTGATGGGTGTAGCTTGGTGGGTGTGGCATGGCTTGGTGGGTGTAGCTTGGTGAGTGTGGCAGGGGAAGGATACTGTAAAATCTCCATTTCCTCCTGATCAGCTGGGACTTGAGAGGCAGAGAATAATTGGGGGTGGGGCCAGTCAGAGGTGATATTTACCGGTTCTCCAAACTACTCAAAATTTCCGCTACCATTTCTCCAGAACTGGCCAGAACCTGCTAAATACCACCTCTGATCCGGAGATCAATTACTCTCAACCCTTTTCATTAAAGACTCTGTGGTACTTTATGTATGATTAAAATAATTTGCATAAATCCCTCCAATGGATTTATAGGACATCTAAGAAGGTGTACTTCCTTGTCAAACAAGAGCTTCCATTAAATTTATCTACATTGATCAAAATCTGCCCTTCTATAGCTTTCACCTACCGCCCCCGCCCCCCCACTTCTGCCCTTTGATGGTAGTTGCCATATCTCCTTTCCTTTTCAATGCGGCAGTTATCTTAGAAGAGCCTTGTGCTGCTTCTCAGCTGTAAGAAGGTGTGGATAAGAGTTGAATAATATAACAATAGAACAAAATTTAGAACAAAATGTCCTTGCATGCACATGTTCATTTTCCCGTGTGCTATATGTTGTTGCTTTCTTTTAGGTGGTAATTGAAGCTCAAGGTCTGGAATCTATTATAGCTGCATCTGCAGATGAAGGAGAAGAAAATCTTGACTCCTTTGCTGGTTTGTCAGCAATCTTGCTTGATGTTCAACTCCGGCCCGTTACCTTTTTCCAAGGATATAGTGATTTAATGTCTAAAATGTTCTCAGCCACTGGAGATCCCATTAATGTAGTGAAAGGGCTCATCCTTCTGTTGGATTTCTCACAGGTATGTACTGGAAACCTAATATTCTAGTTATATATGACATTTTTACTCCAAATGTATGCTCTTAGTAATGTTTTTGAAGATGGAGGCTGATAATGCCAGTTTGCCCAGCCTTATTGTGAGTAGTAATGTAAGGCTTCTAACTTTATTTCTAACCAGTTTAGTAGTTTGGAGATCACATACGAAGCGAGCTTAGTGATCCTAATTCTAAATATTATGTAGGTTTTTTTTTCATAGGTATTGTCTAGACCAGAACTTCTCAAATATTTTGATCATAGGACCTTTTTACAATCTTAAAAATGATCAAGAACCCTAAAGAGCTTTGGTTTATGTGGATGATATCTGTTGATATTTACTACATTACAAATTAAATCTGTGACATTTAAAAATATTTATTATTTAAATATTGATTTGATTTAGTGGACCTGCTGAAGACGCTTTGAGAACCATTGCTCTAGATCAAAAATATCAAAGAGCAACGTGCTTGAATAGTGCTGAGGGGATAGATGTTTCGCTTCTGTGCAACATGAAACAACTGTCTCAAGAAAAGGTTTTTGTTATTAAAAAATGTACTTGGAAGTGTCTCTCTGTGTAGCTGCCCTACACTGAAAGCTTCATCTATGGATCTTCTGTTCTCAGCTGATTGAGTAGCCCAGTTGCATGGCGTGGAGAGATTTTTCTTTACACCAAAGGGAAAACTCAAAAAGGGAGATAGGGAAGTAGAGACAGAAAGTATTTGTGTCATCCTAAAACATTACTATAGGCAGTTCAAATCCCTAGTGCCGCGTAACAGAGTGAGCTCCCATTACTAGTCACAGCTTCTGCCAATCTAGCAGTTCAAAAGCATGTAAAATATGCAAGTAGAAAAATAGGTACCAACTTTGGTGGGAAGGTAATAGCGTTCTGTGCGCCTTCAGCATTTAGTCATGCCAGCCACATGACCATGGAGACGTCTTTGGACAGCGCTGGCTCTTCGACTTTGAAATGGAGATGAGTACCACCCCCTAGAATCAGGAACGACTAACACACATGTGTGAGGGGAACCTTTACCTTAAAACATTACTAATCTGAACATTTACTAGATAAGCAAGAAATATTATATGTGTTCTTTTTTTTGTACTTAGGTTATCCAGCTGCAATCTGGGCTGATTTGCAATGCTGAATTCAAGGGAGGTATGACAATTGATGTATCAGGAGGAATGGAGTTCAGCCTTTGGTACAGAGAATCCAAAACAAAAGTTAAAAATCGGTGAGACAACTCAGTTAGTTCTTGATGGAGATATTAAATTTCATCATCAACATGAGGTGTTTGAAATTTAGATAGTGTGTACAATTTTTAAATATTTTACATCCTTAATTGAAAGAATAGTTGTAGAAAACATGTGGAAAATAGAGAAAATGTAACTTTACTATTTCTGCAGAAGATTCTTTTTCAACCTGATTCTGAAAACCATAGTCGAAACATCTGGTACAAACTGGTAGTGAAAACATGAAGTGTCTATTGCAACAACACGTTACAAACCCTGCATTGCATACTTGTACCCCAACATCAATTGCAAGCTGATAGTCATGTGAAGATGAAGTGAAAATTTCCTCCATATGATTGTCAACTTGCAACTGATGCTTATATGGTTTGTATGGCAATATTTCATCATTTGGTCTCTATGGATCAGTTGAACTACAAAATAGTAGAAACTGTTACTTTGACCTTTGGTAGCTCAAAGCTTGTGCATTGTCTTTATCAGGTTGTTCTGATCTTGGCTTCCTAAGAGCATTCAGCAAACTCCTTGTCCCGACAAAAAACCCTTTTATCAATTGACACATCCAAAGAAGTCTTTCCAGGGAGGACTTACAGGAGTCTCGGAGAGTCACGAACCAATTAAGTGAACTAATTGTCTTCTGCAAACTCCACTCCCCTTTTGCTCCTCTTTTATTTTCTATGGGAGGGCCATTCATCATCCACCTGTGGCCTTACTCCCAAGTTGACCCCTGTTCTTTAGCTGTTCCCTTCATCTGGCAACTCTGTGCATGCACACACTGGGAACAAGCACCAGCTGTTCATCTGCCTCACTGATGTCTGTCTCTGAAGGCAGCTGATAACTGGCATACGGCTGGCCCTCTCTCTGCCTCCAACACAGAGCCCTAATCCGAGCCTCCCCCAACCTCTAGTACTGGCTCATGTTCCTCCCCAATCTTCTCACTGTTGAATCTACTGTCAGGTCTTCTGGCGGATCACAACACAGGGGTTGAGTAAAGCTTGTGTATTGCCCTTATCTGCTTTGAGTAAAATAATTAGTGGAATAATATTTGAGAACTTTTGGCTTGAGCCCATATTGTTCCAGTTGTCAGATTACTATGTTTAATGATCACAACAAGAAGGGTAGTGTGAGAAATGTTGCAATTTGTCATTAAGCAAGATGTAGGGAATTGGATTTATCATTCCTGTCCTGTCCAAGGTTTGAATTCCTAAAACATCAGGAATTAATGTTTGAACTGTATAGCCACTTTTCCTTTTCTCCTCCTATCCTTAACAACATCTATGTTTGACTGCTAGGAAGAGTCAGTAATGTAGAGGTGCAGTCAGGAAAGCCAATGTGAAGAGAGATTTTTATACAGAACAGTTTGTCTAACAGTTATCAGTTAGAGGATATATTATTCCAATATAATATTCAATTTTTGACCACTTATTTTTTCCCCATTCCTGTTTTGTTTCAGGGGAGCTGGGGCTATGGTTGGTAACTTTGTTGTGGATGCTATGTTTGTGAAGGCTGGCCTGGAAACCACTTCTGAAATCGAAGCAAGGTTGGATTTTGTCACTACAGTGAAATTTTCACAATACCCATTTTTGGTCTGCATGCAGATGGATAAATCCGAAAGTCCATTTAGGTAGGAAGCAACTAGAAATGTTTATTGATCTGCCTAGCATTTTAATGCAGTTTTCTAATTTCTGATGTTGGAGAAGACCATTATGTGTTAAAGTAAATAAGAAATTAGAGTGCAATATGCATAGGAGGTTGGATGGCCCTTTATTTAGTCCCTAATCAATAGTTGTTGATTGTCTTAATTTCATTACCAATCCAACTTTCCCAATTTTCTGTCCCATAGACCTATCACTGTATTCTAACAGTGTATGATCAGGGATAGCTACTTTATACCACAGTGGCAATTTTTAAAATGCCTTCAGCATTGCAAAGGAGGTTGCAATTTTTTTCTCTCCAAGTCAAAGTGTGGGAAAAAGCAAGCATGGTGTGATCAAGATTGATAGGCAGGTTAGGGAAAGATCTAACTCTTCCACCAATGTTCATCACCACCCTTGGTGTGACTTCTGGGAATCCCTAAAGGTATAGTCTAGAGCAGGGGCTGAAACTCAAGGCCCAGGGGCTGGATCTGGCCCACAAGGTACTTAGATCTGGCCCGTGGGGCTGCCTGGAAACAACGAAGGACCGGCCCGCAGTGCTTCTGCCAGCGAAAATGAGTTCCCGAGCTCCGTTTTTCAGCTGCCACAGCCTCCTGCAATCCTTTGCCAGTGAAAACAGAGTTCGGGAGGGTCGCATGCTGCTTGCAACAGCATGTTCAAGGAAAAGTGCCATTGACCTCAAATGTTTATATCTATACATCAGTCCAGGGCCCAGATTATTGAGTCTCAAAGCCATAAGAAGTGTGTTGTATTCATTTTTATTCAACTTTGGTCTGGAAAATTATGGATAAGGAAAATTTAAAACACAATTCCTTTCAATTGTGTATGTCATTAAGAATTATTCCTAGGATTATAATGTGGTGTCGCTCAAGTAATACAGCATAATCATATCACTACTATTTTTATTTTTGTTTTGCAGGCAACACCTTACAAAATATGAAAGTCTTCCTTCTGGAAAACCGTACGTCTCTCGGAAAAGAAAAGTGAGCTTGGTGGCAGGTTCTGAATATCCCCTTCACCAAGAAAATTCCCACATGTGCAGGAAAGTCTTCGATGACCAAAACGATTCTTCTGAAGCTTGGTTTTGAAATAGGCACCTGATCTTGAATTTCACCTAGCTGATTCCGGCTTCATGTCCTACTACCTTTGTTTAGGGCCTAAAACTGTAATTTACAAGTCTGTGAGAACTTTGTTGTATCGAACTTTAAGAGGCCCAGGATTGAGTCTTGTGCACTGCGTTTACATATTTACATATATTTAAAAGATTTATTTTTGGGTTTTGTTTGTACCATGTTAGGAATACAACTTAGTTCAAATCCAGGTGTTCATTGAAGACTATTAGAGGTGATAGGACATAATTCTGCTTGGATCTCTTAAGAACATTTTCTGTTGTTTAAGAGGAAAAATAACCTGGGGGTGAGATACTTGATGGAACTGAAGTTTTAATCAGTTCCTCACTGTCTTCTGTAATTTAAAATCACTCCCTACACCCCATTAAAAATTATTAGTCTTGGACAGAAAAAACAACAACAAATGATACTCTGTGTTGTTTTACCTCTCTCTACCTTACAGCAATTTCAACAGCCATTTCAATGGCTTAACAGCAGCAATTTTACAGCTGCTAGAATATTATATATACAGTATATGTATATGTATATGTATATATACAAATACATACATACATACATACATACATATACACACATACATACATATATGTATGCATGCGTGTTATGTTTTGTGACACAATATACACACATACACACACATATATATATACTGTATGTATATGTATACTGTGTACTGTATACTGTATATATCCATATAAATATCCATATTTATACACACATACACACACACGGTGCCTCAGTGGCTAAGACGCTGAGCTTGTCAATCAGAAAGATCGGCAGTTTGGTAGTTCCCTAGTGCCACGTAACGGAGTGAGCTCCCCTTACTTGTCCCAGCTTCTGCCAACCTAACAGTTCAAAAGCACGTAAAATGCAAGTAGAAAAACAGGAACTACCTTTGGTGGGAAGGTAACAGCGTTCCGTGCATGTTTGGCCTTTAGTCATGCCGGCCACATGACCATGGAGACATCTTTGGACAACACTAACTTTTGAGCTTTGAAACAGAGATGAACACCACCCCCTAGAGTCGTGAACGACTAACACCTATGTGCAAGGAGAACCTTTACCTTTACCTTTAGTATATTTTCTCTTAGGGTCACAGGGTTCGCTGCGGAGCTTATATAATTCTTGACTGCAAACGTTTCTAATTTTCCACGCTAGGGAAATTCCTTCAGAAAGCTATGCATTTTAGGCAAAATTACAAAGAAATATGTCTAGGGAAATGTGCATTGCATTTCATTGTAAATACATACAAATTAAAATACAAATTTTAGTGTGAACATATAAAAATAACTTTATCAATTTTGATAACAACAAAAACTGGGGGGAAAATGCTAACAGAATTTTACAATGAGAAAGAAACTTAAATTTGAAACATTTAAACAACAAAAAGAAAGAAAATGCAATAAAACCAGTCAGAACTGTTTCCTTTTCTCATATTTATTTTCTTTAAGGATTAATATCATTTGGTGTTACAAGTCAACACACGGAAAATATGTATTGTATCTTAAACCATATAAAATCGATGTTCATTGTGAGAGCTCTTGAAAATTACTCAATAAAACAAACACTATTTTAACATATATTTAGGTTGCCCATCTAAGCTATTTTACACTCAGTGTTGAGAAATAGTAACTTTAATAGAACCATTAAAAAGTGGCTGCTGATGCAAAATATATATATAAATCATCTTTGCTAAAATTGCTTGAAGAATTATTAGCACAATCCAACCAAGATGTATTCTTTTTGCAAGTCTTAATACAGCGTGTAGATATGTTTCTAGAAGTCTCGTTCATCTTAATCGTTTCAGCAGATGGTTTGTTAACTGGAATATGTTCTAGATACTATTTACCTGTTAAAGAATAATTATCATGTATACTTTTTAAGAAGTATTCCGCTAATCTGGCTGATTAGTAAATGCATTTTAAGATTGCAGCTGCGATTTAAGTTAACAACTCATGTGTTCATAATTTATCTTTATTTTAACTTTTATACGCATATGTTAGTTCTATTTGAAAAGAGGGTGGGAAGACAGAGCTGAGAACATTAATTTTTCTCTCTGTAAGTCAAAACCTGATTCCAGTGTAAATAAACATAGTCCAAGATGGTGCTTTGTCAATATCTTATATGCTGCAAATAACAACGTGATGGTCATTCATCCCAAAACTGGAACAGAAACCAGAAGAAAAGCAGAAATCAAGAACAGAATGTTTTTATTTCTCTTTTTCAGTTTATTATGGGTTTATAGTAGTCTTTTCCATATGCTGGGTTGGAAATTGACGCCCATACTACTGTATGATGTAAGGAGTTGTAATTTTTTTGACTTGACTGGAAAATATCCCCTTCCTCATTTGAGAAATACAAAATATAATTAGCTTTAAATTAATCCATCTATGTAATGGAAAAATTGTTGTGGCTTCCTTCCTCTACCCATTTTCTAATAAAAGTACCTTATATGGAATTGCTCTTAAATACTCTTTTCAAAACTGATAGTGTAATGAGTAAAAAAAGAGAATCTCTGAATTGAGGAGTACTTAGACATCCAGGCAGTATCTAAAGATGACTAGACCCTACTAACAATGCAGTTTCCTCTCATCCGAGACCGTATAGGGTATATATTGTCTTAGTATGGAATTTCTGTTTTACTATTTTGTTTTATTTGTAACAAAAAAAAATGTGATCCAGTACTGTTACTGTTTTTCTGCCAAAGTCTTGAATAGTTTTGAAACTTTTTGACTGGGTTTATACAACAAGCCATGTTCTAGATCTAGATTAACAAAAGAATGGTTTATATAATGCCTCGGCAAATTAAATTATATTATGTCTTAATATGCTTGTCCAGCTCATATGAAATGTTAAGTCACTGATGAGTTTCTTATAACATGCAGACCTACATGTTATAAGATCACCCCTTTTTAGTCTAAATTAGCATGCTGACCAAATTCAGCCTATAAAGACTAAGTCGCTCATTATAACAGGTGCAGTCAAACTTTCATAGTTAATAAAGGGGGATTTTGATAGATAGGACTACAATGAAATCATGTAAATCACTAGGGTTAGATTTTTAAGAGGGGAGAAAGGGTAGCATTTTCAATATAGTAGACTTTACAACATAATAAAAGTCTTAAACTATAAGCAGTAATTTTAATCTGTTTCCTACCTATTAAAAAAAAATTATGCCAGTTTCAGTTGGAAACGACCAAATTTTCATCTCAGAATTCAGGTGCTCAGAAAAGAAGGGTTTAGGGCTCAGGACAGGTTGCAGACCATACATTGCTTCCACCTACTGTATTTTAAATCCCTGTTCTGCTATAAAGGTCAGTTTAAGTCGATGCGGAGGGCATGGGAAATGGCCTTCCACATATGTAGCGGTATAGCCAGTAAGACATAGTCATAACCACTATTAAGCATTTCAGTTCTACTGACTGTTTTTGCTTGGCTGTAGTTGGCATACCTTGCCAGAGTATCTGCCCATTTCGTCCTACTAGGTCTGTTCCATTTTAGCCATTAAAACCATATGATCAGTGCTGTATATTGGAAAGATTCTAGAAAAAACATTCATAAGCATACTTTATATATAGCCTCTTCTCCGAAGGTGCTGTGTTTACCTATTTGGTAAACAGTAAATAAAGAATATTGAAATAATAGAAGCAGATCTACACTCTGTTTACATATGCATTTGGTGGATTTAATTAAAGTTGTAGGATTGCATTTTATGCCTTACCTTCTTGAAAACAAATTTCTCGCATACTACGTATTAGGAAAGCTTAGAATTTGTTCTTAGCAAACACTCCACTGGCCAAATTATTCAGAAGTGACTAAATGTTTTTACTGCTACTGTGTAATAATAATAATAATAATAATAATAATAATAATAATAATAATAATAATAATAATAATAATAATAATAATAATAATAATAATAATAATAATAATAATAAATATATATCTGATCCACCCAAAATATTGAAGCTTGTATTAAGTGTGATTTAATTTACGCTATTTATATTTGCTATATATGTTGGCCACAAGATTTCAGATTATTTAAGAATAAGAGCACTGGACTTTGATCAGTGAGATGGGTTTGATCTCTACATAGTGACAAAGTTCATTAAGTAATATAGGATAACATTACAGAGTTTTTATGATGATGAGGACCACAGAGGTTAAGAGCAATAGTATTATGTATAAACTTTGTATTAGTTACATGAGTAACATCTTATCTCTTGATTGATCATCTAAATATTACTGTGATTTTAGAGGCATCAAACTGATGTTGGTCTTCATTTCATGTTGTGCTTTACTGCATTTCCTTGAATATAAAGCAGTGAAATAAATGAATGAAACCATTCTCAATGTATGGCTTAATGCTACTGGTAACACTGGCCTGCATGGCGCTGTTAATTTTGAGCACTGGCATTCATTATACACAAAGGTCAGTTGAACAGGTTGATGATTTAATGCTTTTTGATAGCTGTTTCAAAGTATTCTATTCATGTGGGACCTATGAAATAAATAAGAAAAATGTTACCCTTTTGTTTCTTATTATTTTGTGCAGGTTTTGTTTTATGTTGTGTGTTTGTTTTTCAGCAAGTATACTAGGAAAGAATAATCTGGAAATCAGAGACAAGAGCTATCCTTACTACCATTTCCCCCAAAATAAGACCTCCCCAGATAATAAGCCCAATTGGGCTTTTGAGTGCATGTGCTAAAATAAACCCTCCCCCGAAAACAAGCCCTCCCTGAAAATATTGCAGCAAAGCAGCAACCATGAGGCAACCACACTCATCATCTCCTGCACCTCAAAAATAAGATCTCCCCAAAAATAAGGCCAAGTGCTTATTTTGAGGGTCAAAAGAAAATAAGGCCCTGTCTTATTTTTGGGGAAACACTGTATCTACCACTTAAAAAGAAAGAAAGTAAACTTCGTGGCTAATTCATTGCTAGTGATACAGAAACTGAATTTGACAACTCCAATTTTGAGTGTAAAATGCCTGTTTAACATGAAAAATACGTGGAAATGCAAAATAGCTGTGGGGCATTTTAAGTATAGAATATAGAATAACAGAGTTGGAAGGGACCTTGGAGGTCTTCTAGTCCAACCCCCTGCTTAGGCAGGAAACCCTACACCACTTCAGACAAATGGTTATTCAACAAAGTGTTTGGAAGAGTTACATTTGATCATCTTTTTTTGAGCTCAAAGTATTTCCAAGATGCTCAAAAGGAGCCTGTTCTAAATTTGAGGCAAAGGTTCAGTCTTCGCAGCTAGTTTTGTGCTCAACAGAGAGCCTTTGCAAATCTTTGTTTATCCATAAGCCATTTCACCTTCTGCATTATTGCAACATTTCAATAACCTGTAAAAGATCTTAAGACCCTTGGAGGTTCAAGAGAACTTCACTAGGTTGATGCAACTGCCCTTTGGAAGGATAGCACAAGCAACAACTGTGTGTTCTTTTCAGTAAACAGAGTAAATTACAAATCATAATTACACAATTCATTCCTTGGCACTCATTTCTCACTTTTGTAATTTCTTCATCTATTCTGCCTTTTATTAAGCAGTGTGGCAGTATAAAACTTACAGGAAGGCATTGTGTTAACAAATAGTCAATATTTTAAGAAATAGAGAATAATCTTTTTAGTTCCCCTTGGTGAAGAGATAGTGAATCTTAATTGATTTGTATATGAGTCTATTCTTTATTTTGCATAACAATATTTGTTATTTTTCCCTGCATTACAAATTAATAGGTTTCTAATTCGATATTTTTAAATAATCCAGGCAGAATACTGAGAGGTTGTTTATAATATCGTTTACTGAAAAATACATTTTATTTGTTATAACATTCAAAAAATATACAAATCCTTGCTTACTTTCTTAAAAAGGTTGCTTCTTAAAGGACAGTTTATTATATATTCTTGCAATCCTCATACAATTATATCTTTGCTCTGTGCAATACATATGTAGTGCAATTCCCAGACTGTCTTAGCTAGGTTTGCTGTCTTTCAATTCCAGCAGTGTGTAAGAGGATCACTTCAGATTTCAGTCAAGAACTTGCTATAGGGCCATCTGTGTTGAAAGCAGCATAGTCATTTTCTTCCAGATAGTTTTCCTTAGACGTTGCACAAGTAGCACTCTTTTATTAAAACAATCTTCAAATGCATTCTGCCCTTCCCGTTTTATTCAACTGCATTCATTTCAGACATTCTACCAACCATCTCTTCCATCAACATTGTTCTTTCTTTATCTTAACCATTCTTAAATTCCTTTACACTGATCCTCTTTTTATCCAGAAATAGGAGGAAAACCACAGCACCATCCTCATTCAGTTTGAAAAAGCATTTTAGAGTTACTAAGTTCTAATAAGCTAATTTACCTCTTGGGCAGCCAAAATGTTGGCGCCATTGCAACGGAAAAAAGGAGTAATACCTTGGCCAGCCAATTCATACAGCAAAGGCATTTTTCGGTCTAAACAAAAACACAGTTCTCCGAAATAACTATCAAAGGAGAATTTAATACTTGAAGAAGTAATGCTGTAAAATCAATCTCAGGTAGAAACATTCAACAAAACATTTCAGGTCTGAAACTACAATAAAGGTAGTCTTCAACTTACAACTATCAGTTTACTGACTGTTCAAAGTTACAGTGGCACTCAAAAAATAATTTATGACCATTTTTCACCTGACCGTTTCAGCATTTGCACAGTCACATGATAAAAATTTGGATGCTTGGCAATGGACATGCATTTATGACAGTTGCAGTGCCCTGGGGTCATGTGATCACCTTTTGTGACCTTCTGTCAAGCAAAGTCAATGGGGAAGCCAGATTCACTTAACTGTGTTACTAATTTAACAACTCCAGTTATTCACTTAACAACTGTGGCAAGAAAGGTCGTAAAATGGGACAAAAATCACATAACTATCTTGCATAGCAACAGAAATTTTCACCTCAGTTCTGGCCGTAAGTCAGGAATTACCTGACCATACAGAAGCCAGTGAAATTGATAAACTTCTTTTTAGACTGCATTGTGAAAAAGATGCTAACACTTAATTGCTGTCTGAATATTATGATTGAGATTTTGTGTTTTTGTAGTAACAAACAATGTGAAATACTTGTTATACAAAAAAGTCAGTTTCTTAATCCTACAAACAGTTAAAGACAGAACTGTACCCTAATTTGATTTATTTATAAGCTCATATTCAAAACTGACTATCTATTTATGAAAACATTGCTTTATGTTATGTTGATACCAAGGCATTGTTTTAAGAAAAACAAGATTTTTAAATTTGGTTGTATTTATGGCCTAGGTTAAAAAACAGGATAACTACGAATTGCTACAAAGCCTACATATAATAGCACCAAGCAAATATAAATATTTGCAGAATTGCTTTGGTGACTAGCTACTTTCTGACAGTTCTTTTCATCCAATTTACAGGTTGGATACAAAATATATTTAGTACATCTGAATTATTAATTTATCCTATAGTATATGAAATTCTGTACCTTAATAATATCTTATTTACAAACAGGTCAACCTGAAGTCAATCTTTTCCCAGATTTTTAAAGCTGCATATAAATAAATAATGGGAGAATGAAGTTTTCTTCAGGTAAAAAGTTGGAACTATCCTTTACTGAAAAGGGTGGAAACTTGTGAATGAAAAATCTGACACTAGAAATATGTTTCTTCTCAGATGAACGCCATCTCAATGGTCTTATGGTTTTGACATGAGATAAAGCCATACTCCAGGGAAGAAATAGTGCACTACAGATGTTTCCGCAAAAAGAGGAGCTGATGACTGCAGTGGAATGAAGACCAGTTCTCTGAAACCTCTTTGGATGAGGAAAGGCTTTAAATTGCCCCCAAGTATTCCAGACAGCTGCTCCAGAGGTGGGTTGCTACAAGTTTGCACCAGTTCAGACGAACCGGTAGTGGAAATGGCGACTGGGTCACCGAACTGGTAGAGATGGCAGGATCGTCATAACCCCGAACCAGTTCCCCAATAGCTGCAGCATGTTTTTTTTTGACATTTTTAATGTTCTGGCGCATGCGCAGAGCTATTTAAAGGCAACTGCACACAGAGCATGCACAAATCGTATGTGCAAATCGTGCATGCAAATCACATGTGCACCAAATCAGCAGTAACACCGGCAGAAACTCACCCCTGACCTACTCATCTCAAGGAGTCCATAAGATAGTGATCTTCTATGGGTTTAGAGCTTTGGGAGATGAGGGAATAGCCATCTTACTCAAACCATGGTGGTGACTTTGAAATATTATTGGAAATTGCTTCTTAATTTTAACTGCTATTCAGCTATTAGAAACCTTTAGATTGACAAGTTTTATTGCAACAGATGAGTTTCTGTCATTCCTTAGTGAAAGAAGTTTTAATTACAAGTTTAAGAACTTAAATGAATGTTTAAAAATAAACATAAAAGGATGATTAAAACCATGGTTTTAGAAAGTTACAATTGGGCTAAATTTGAAATAAGACTATGTTGAAATTATATTATACAAGAGGAACAAGTTCTAGTTAATAAGGTGAAGACTGAGATGAAAGTGGACTTTAAAAAGATAGGCTACAAGAATGACGTGGAAAAGATGCTACATTGGGCATCTGAAACCAGCTGATGTCCTAATAACTAAAAGAGACATACAAGCAACAAACCAAGAGAATGACCTGGATAATTTTCTGTATCAAAACAAGCTTGCTAAAGTTTTGAAGAATTTTGTGAAAAGGGACAAAGAAAAATAATAATAAAAAGAAGTCAACTTCCAGTACATTTTTGAAGAGACTCTAGATTAAGATTATTAGAAGTAAAAGGAATATAAAGTTGGTTTATTTGATCAATGTTGGTCAAATTAAAACAGAGGTGTTATTATCTCTGATAACCCATAATAGACTTTTGCTGGCATCAAGACTGTAGCTCTCAAAATTTCTTTGTATCCCTTACCCTACCCTATAGAAAAATGTAAAACCAATAAAACTTTTTCAATATAAAAAAAAAAAGACTGTAATGATAATTTGTGTATATAAAATTAATGGAATTGGGAAGAATAAATAATTTGTGGTATTTTAAAAGCAGATTATAAATTATTAAATTATTTATACGTTGTTATCAGGGTGGTAAGCAACTTCCTCATATATTTCTTTTTCTTTCCTATACTCATTTCTTCCTATTTCTTTCTTTTTAGCACCTGGCGTAGTTTTTTTTAATTGCTTTAGTTTTTAAATTGGTTTTAGTAAGGGTTTTTTAACTGGATTTAGATCAGGCCAATCCATTTAATATATTTTTAATTGTATTTTAATTGGATTTTATGCTCTATCTTATTGTTCTTATTATTGCCTGTACACCGCCCTGAGTCCCGCAAGGGAGAAGGGCGGTCTAAAAATTTAATAAATCTAAATCTTTTACTCTTTCTTTTTACTTTTCTATTTTTCAGTTTATGTTAGTTTTTAATATTGCAATGGTAAGTTTTAATGAAATTGCTAAATTACTGAAAGTTTATAGAATTAATTCTCTCTGAAATCATGAAAGTTCTTGTTTTTAATAATAATTAAGTGATGCAAATAACTACTGATTTTACAATTGATGAATAAGTAACTCATTTGCATATTAGGTAACATAAGCTGAAATGTACTTGAAATGCTGGAGCACTTTCTTCTTTGGCACTGTTCTGAAGAGTTTTGCCCTGAGAAAAGATTTTTATAGATATCTCTTAAAAATTTTAAATTTTTCATCATTTTTAGTAGACACAAATGCATGTTATAAAAAGCACTTATTTGATTATTGAGTCCTGTTATCATACTGATTCTACAATGCTGCCTGATAAACAGTGAAAGATGAGAAAAAAATGCACCATGTGAAACATGAGGTAAATGTGAATGTCAAATTATGGAGAAAGGAAAGGTTGCCTGACACACATTCCTCTTTTGGTGATGGCCCTCTTTTCAAATAAAATGTAATTTCACTCTGATTTTCAAGTACACTGGATAAAAATACAACCCTGAGCATCTGCAAATACAATTGGAGCTCTAACCATTCAATGTGTACTAAAATCTTTGTGTTAAGATAGTACATGCGGATGAAAAGTTACATCTTGTAAACTACAAATTGAAACTTCATTGTGAGCACCAAGATGAAAAAAATCATGCTATTATTATTTGTGTTTCTATGTGGATATAACTGAGATAATTTTGCACACATTCTGTCTGGCAGTCTGAAAATAGTACATGAAGTTGCTTACACAAATCTTTTGTGAAACACATACCTTTCAGGAGAAACAAAAGCAGAGCAGTTGGGCAGTACTATGAAAACAATATTGTATATTCATTTTTCCTTAAAAGGCAATTAATTTGAAAACAAAATACAAACCAGAAAAATAAACATGTGAATCTCAAAACAATTGTCTTATTTTCGCATTACAGTATTTCATTCTTCAGATAATCATTTTTTTTTCATATAAAGCTACTACAAATTGAAATAGCTCATGTTAAATCACCTCTAAGGAGATCTGAATAAGCATGATATTTAAAAAGTCTGTAGCTGCTTAGAGCTTTTTGATACAGTCCACTGAAAGTACTGTATATGCATTTAAATGACAATAGCTATAAGGAACCTCCTGTGCATGAAACCAATTTTTAAACTAGATTGCATGTTTAATTTTTATGCAGTAGGAACACACTGTAACTGGTCTTTCATTTACCATCACTTCTTTAAGCAAACTGAGCTTAAGTCAGCGTGGAGAAGATTTAAGTCATAATATGGATGAAGGAATTACAAATGAATCAGAACTATAGGAATGACGTAAGTGGTTTTTGTGTGTGTAAAAGCTTTAGTAGAAATATGTTTTAAAAAATAGGATGGTCAATCTAGCCTTCCGTTTTCAAAATGTTAAGCTTATTGCTTTAAAACAGGGCTAGAATCAAGACTATTACTATATGCGATTAAGCCCCACTTTACTGAATTCTGGCCGAAAACCACAAAGAACTTTCAGTAAAATAGTATGGGCGAAAAAAATAAGACTTGTTCTTAGAATACCATGGCTTAGTTATTCTGGTTCTAGAGGTTAGCTATTGATTACCCGTATTTTTCGGAGTATAAGATGCACCATTTTCCCTCAAAAAAGAGGCTGAAAATCTGGGTGCATCTTATACACTGAGTACAGCTTTTTGTTTTTGCTTACCGACCCTTCCCCTTCACCAAAATGGCCGTGCAGAGCCTTTAGGAGCCCTTTAGGAGTGCTCCTGGGGGCTGGGGAAAGCAAAAATAAGTGACAATTGGGCCGGTTTTTTGCTCAATCTTGCCGCTTCCCCAACCCTCAGGAGCACACTATAAGCCTCCTAAAGGCTATGCATGCATGTTTGTTTGTTTATTTATTTATTTATTTATTTATTTATTTATTTATTTATATATATATTTATTTATTTGTTTGTTTGTTTGTTTGTTTGTTTGTTTGTTTATTTATTTATTTATTTATTTATTTTAAAGATACTGAAAGGGAATCATCACTGCTTGGCCAAAGATTTCTTAAAATTGATGCAACTAACACATTTTCCATTTGATTTGTAAAATTAAAAATTGCTGCTTCACATATGGCATCTAAAAATACTTTACAGCTGTAATCAGATGCAACAGCTGTAATTAAGATACAGCACTGTGTTTTCAGGGCTTTCTGGGGACACACCCAAGATTTAGGGGCAATATGTGGCTCTGTTGCTTTGAGTTGTATACCCCATGTTTCATATTGTACCAGATATATTTTGGTACTTGTGCCATTTTGTATATAAACATCATTCTGAGTTTGTTCAGGATTTCCTAATTGTAGTTAAGATTGTTATAGGTGCATCAAATAAATCTTCTATGAGAATTCTCCATTTTAAAAGCTCATTAAAGTGTTCATTCTTTTCCCTTCAACGTTTCAAGGTGTACATTTTAAATTATAAGGTGATGCCAAATATTCATTAGCGGGTTAGAATACAAACTTGAATAGCTACATTACAATCTCAAAGTACTTTCTAAAATAACTTTTTGAAATTCACATATTTGTAAAAAAAAAAAAAAACCTTCCTTCCCTAAAACTAATTCCTCATATAAAGAAGAAAAAAATGTGTCGTCTTCTTTGAAAAAATAACGAAACACAAGACACATACATAAAAGTGTTAACACTTTTGGGGGGAACTGCATGACAATCACACAAGCACAATTTATTCTATAAGGAGATGAAGTAATAAAAAAATAGCTTCACCAGTTGAATGACTGCTTGCTCCACAATTATTGAAGGCACCAAGAAAGTGTAGTAACTTGTATCACTTTTCTAGATTTCTGATATTTAAACAAAAAAGTGCAGCTAAAGGACTCCTTTGAATATAATTTAAAGCAGCATTTAAACAGAATAAAGAACTACATTTTCAGTTATTTTCACAATCGGTTTTAAGGGGAAGCCATTAAATAAAATATATAATTTGTTAACTCTATTTCAATGAACTCTATAAATAATAGCAACTGAATCATATGCATGCATTTGGCAGTTAGTCTCCCTAAAACAATAGGATTTGAATCCAAGTAAACATCCACAAAATTAGGCTTCATATTCAAAGGAATATAACCTAATTTTCACTGGATCTTCAATACATTTAACTTAGGATTCACCAATCTTTTTTTGTTCCTAAAATATCCTCATCCCAGTTTTGGGCAGTGGGATTGCCCCCCTCACCCAAATTGCCTGAAGTCTGCAAGATCTGAAGATTTCTAACATGGAGCACACTCTTTTTTGCCAGAAAAATCTTCCAGTCCCTCATATGATACTACTGAAGTTTCATGGAATTCTGCAGAACTTGCAGGATTTGGGCATTTTTCAAAACATTTTTGAGAACTAAAATACACTATTTGCGAGACCGCCTCTTGCCCCATACATCCCTTAGACCGATACGCTCCCACAGAGAGGGCCTTCTCAGGGTGCCGTCGGCCGGGCAATGCCGACTGGCGACACCCAGGGGAAGAGCCTTCTCTGTGGCGGGGCCAGCCCTTTGGAACGACCTACCCCCCGAATTACGCACCATCACCGACCTCCGCCTCTTCCGCCAATGTCTAAAGACATATCTATTCCAACAAGCCGGCCTAGCCTAACCTCCCATGGGGACTTTTAGATAGTTTTATTGGGTATTTTAAAATTGGGTTTTTAGCATAGGATAAGACGGTTTAATTTATATTTTAAATTGTGTATTTATTTTTGTACTCTGTATGTTTTTTAAATTTCCTGTGCGCCGCCCTGGGTCCTTTGCGGAGAAGGGCGGGATATAAATGTAAATAAACTAAACTAAACTGTTGTAGGGCTGATGTGTGCTTGATAGTTATGGATACTGTACAGCTATCCATAGCTGACTGGATTTAACCAATCTTGCGTTTAGCTAGTTTGAAATACATTCAAACTAGTTGACTCCATACCTATTATGTAATGAGATCCTAATTCAGCTGCTATTGAAGATTAACCCTACATTAAAACTAACTTCAATGGGAGCTACTTAAGTCTAACGTAATTGGATATTATTGGCAAATTCTAAATATATTTGAATATTTAGAATATTAACTAAGAAAAAAGAAATTTTTGCTTCTTTTACTTTTAGATATGTTTTCTTCTCTATCAAAAATGTATTAAAATTTAAGAACAAACTGCACATACAGTTATGTATAAAAACAACCGTATAGCCACTTTTTAAAAACAGCAACAGAGAAATAGATTGGAGTAATAATTCAACCTTTTTTAAAAATCCTGCAAATAGGTATCTGCAAAGCTATACCAGCATCTTATTTCTTCACTCAAACTTGTTTTTGTTTGAAAGCAATAAGGGCTCCTGCTTTTATATATGCATTTGTAGGTAACTTGTAGTTATCTGTGTATTGCACAGTACACTAATTACTAGTTTCTACATTTAAAACCTACAGAAAATACCACAATTCAATCATTTATATTTGAATAATTAAATTTCTACATAATTAAAAATGAGGAAACAGCTTATCCAAACATGAAAACAATGCAACACATGTTTTGCACAAAGCAATGCATGAGAAATACATCAGAGGAGAGCGATTTAAACAAAAATTTAGAATTGCCAAGTACATTTCAAATTAAGGGAGACAAATTCTTGTTCTTTGTGCCTGTAGGATAAAGCATAAACAAAGACATTAAATGTTTGATTTAACAAAATCGTTATATCAGTGTGAGATGTTATATGACCTTTCTTGAACTCTAAATTCACTCTATCTTCATGACCCTTAGAATGGTTCATGTTATGCTCATTGCCAAAACAAGATGACACCTGATTGGCTCTCTAAACACTCAAGGTCATTGGCTACAATCAGATGAAGGAAAGCTACCTGATATCAACCTAAGCAAGTTTTCATAGAATACAGATAATTGAACAAACTTTGTTGTATTACATTCTTGATTAAATTATCTTTCCATTGATATATAATTTTATGGTACTACTCCAAAAAACAGTGGCAATTAGCCATCAAACCTCAAAAGTACACTTTTTCCAAAAGGTTTCCACAATTTTGGCCACTACTGTAGGTTATTAAGCAAACTCAGCTTCCTCCATTGACTTTGTTTGTTGGAAGCTGACTGGGAAGATGGCAAGGAGTGTTCTTATGACCCTGGAACATTGCAACCATCGTAAAATACATGTCGGTTGCCAAGCGCCTGAATTTTAATTATGTGACAGTGGAGATGTTGTGAGATGGTCATAAATGCAAGGATTGGTTGCGAATCACTTTTTAAAATGCTGTCCTAACTTCAAACAGTTACTAAATGAATGGTTGTAAGGCAAGAGCTACCTGTACTGTGTGCCTCTCATTTAAAAGAAACCTTTATTCCACAAAAGAACTTTTTCTAAGAAAGGCTGAGGGTTTTGTACTGATTTCCAAGTATATGTCATTAAAGAAAAGTACAATACAATTCAAGGAAATCCCTTGCCAGGAATTTAATATATTGCTACTCCATGTCTAATCTATTCTCTTCAAGTGAAGGCCAGAGTTGACATTATTTCAATAGCATGTTTTAATACAGTATTTGGCAGTCACAGCTGATTGCACTCCAGATCATGATCCTATTCTAAAGGAGGAAAAATTAACTCTTTCCTCTGCTGAAAATTTCCTCTAGGTTATTGCAGAACAAGATAACCTAGTCAGCAATTAAAAGCATTTAAAAATGACTTGATGCGAAAATGGCTTGACATAACTATGTACTAATGTTACTTAAACTAAAACTGATTTTTTGTAGGTAAAATTCTTATATATTATAATAGAGATATTATACTTTGTACTATTATGTTCTTATTCAGTGTAATACACATTATATTGTAACAAAGAAACCCACAAGTTAACCTCAGCTTCTTATCTACAGTACATAATGGGCAAAACTTTTACCTATGGAGTTTCTGTTAAGTGTCTGTTAAAGCCTTACTAGAAAAAAGCTTGGAACTCCAATATTAAAATGAATGGTTTCATGTATCAGTGTTGAAACAGGCTCATTGGCTGGCAGCATTTCTTTGAAGTGTATAGTTTGAAGCAGGTGGTGATCTACAGTATCACTATTTCTGTCAAAGCATTTCCATCCTCTCTCTTTCTCACATGCATCTTGTGTCTCTAAATTGCTCTCAGAAAAAGACCACTGATCAGGTTCATCTCATTTTCCAAAAAGTCTTCTGATGTATAGTGACTGCCTCTTATCAGAAACCTGAAAATATTGTTCACTTTCTCTCTCTTTCTGTTCTCTTGATGAACACAAGGTCAGAATGGTTGCAAAGTACTAAGAAATAAAACCTATTGATTATTCTGAAAGCAAAGGCTGCTTTTGAACAATCATAGATGGTTTGGCTTTAATTTTTGCAGTTCCAAATGTCACTTCCCGGCTGTATTTATGAATATATTCTAAATAGAAAATATATAATTTGTATGAACACCATCATGTATGTGTGCATGAATATATTATTTCTTCCCATTGCTCCTGTTTTTGCCCTGAGTACAAGCCTATTGATGAACATTAATGCTGATGTTAAGATGAATGTATTTTATTCTATTATTGGCATATCATACTGTATGTTAGAGATATAATGTGTCCATAAACATGGATGCTGCCAACAAGGTTTATAAGACACTGGACTAGAAAATGGGAGACTATCACTTCTGCCTTAGGAACAAAGCCAGCTGGGTGACCTTGGGCCAGTGATTCTCTCTTAGCCCTAGGAAGAAGACAGTGGCAGAAAACTTGCCAAGACAACTACAGGGACTTGACCAAGCAGTTTCTAGGAGTCAAAACTGATGGAGGGACAGAAGGAAGGAAATACCTTTGTCATTCATTTGTAATTTAGCCAAGTTTTATCATTTCTTGCTATGTTTTGATAAACAAAATGACCAATATGTCTTGATTATTACCGTAAGCAAACTGCAAGTATTTGAGACCTAAAGTTACACATATTTCCTTTGCCCCATTCACAAAATCCAAGGATAATGTGGGTGTATGCAAGAATTGAACAGTTCCCATTTCTTCTATTCCTCCCATAAGGTCAAAAGGAGGGAAAGAGGGGGGGGGGGACTGCATAAATGCCTTTAGAAGCTACTCCTCTGGAAGCATTTCTTACCTGCCAGACAGTATTCCAGAGGAGGCAGGGAAGTATTTACTTTCCCTTCTAAGTTGCTCTCCATTTCCCATTGTTCTTCAAAAGATCCCTCTCTTAGTGTGTTCTGCAAGGCTTGTTCCCCTTCTCCCTCACCCGATGCCCCTCTCCTGATGCGACCTTTCGCAGAAACGCCACCTTTCTTGTGACAATTAATCGTAACGGCAAGGCAACTCACCCGTCGTATCAGCAGCAGCATCTCTCCTGGCCGGCGCCCCATCACCGGTGCTCCACGACGAAGCGCATGGTGGTGCCGTCGAAGGACGGAGGCGCGATGATCCGAGGGCCCAGCGGCTGCGAAGTGATGCTGATAAGCGGCGCTTTCCCGTCGCCAGGAGCCGCTTGCGGGCACGGTTGCTGCTGCGGGGCGCCCGTGGGCATGTAATAAGGGCTTTCTGCGGCGGAGCTGGCGGCGCTCCTGGACGAGGCGGCCGCAGACCCCAGCTCACCGCCGGGCTGCTGGGCTAGCTGGCCCTGCAGTGCGCTGGCGGACAGGACCGCCGGCAGGAAGCCCGGGTAGAACATGTAGGCTGCGGCCGGGGCGCTGTAGGTCCCCGCGGCCGCTCCCAACGCCAGGGGCGACATGGGGATGGTCATGGGGGCCAGAGCCGGCGGCGGCGCCGGGACCGGGACCGGGACAGGCAAGGGTACTTCCACGTACTGCCCTGTTTCGGGGTCAAAGAGGCGCCGCTTCTGGGGCTGCGGTTGGGGCTGCAGCGGGGCGTCCACTAAGTAGCACTGGCCCGTGCTGAGGTCCAGCAATACTTTGCGCTGCGGCGGGAAGGCGGCGGGCTCGGCGGGCGGCGAGAAGCAAAGCAAAGGCGCCGCCGTCTGAGTCGCGCCTGTGAGGGCGGCCGCCGCCGCAGCCAGGGACAGAGCCTGGGGGAAGATGTGCGCCGGAGACATTTCCAGCGATGGAGCGGCCGCCGCCTGGAGTTGATGCGGCGGCGGCGGCAAGGGCGGCAGCAACTGTGCCTGAGGCTGAGGCTGAGCGGTGGCTGTGGCTGTGGCTGTGGCGGGGCCCGCGCGCTCCTCCGCGGTCTGCCGCTGGGCCGCCTGGGTGGGGTTGGAGGCTGCCGCTGACCCGGCCAGGTTGAGAGGCTGAGCGGCAGCGGGCGAAGCAGTAGCGATGAGGCCCGGGCGGTTGGCGCTTGCTGCTGTTCCTCCTCCTGTGCCTAAAGCCACCGGTCCCGGTTGCTCCGCGGACGGCTCCTTGAGCGAAATGGCCAAGTAGTTCCCGCAGTCGGGAAAGATGGGCTTGCGGCTCTTGTCGGGCTCCACCAGGCTCCCCTGCCGGCTGCCAAATAACTTGATGGCGCGAGGCCTGGCCTGGCCTTTGAGGCCTCGAGGCGGGGAAGGAGACGAGAGCACCGGTGGCTGATGCTTGGCCTTCTGGGCCTGAGCGTTAAAAGTTAAGGTGGTCCTGGGGACCACAGGAACTCTTTCCTTCTCCGCAGGCCCGGGGATTCTTGGGGCAGATTCTCCGTAGAGGCCTGAACCGCGTGACCCACGCTCTCGGGTCAGGCTCTCAAAGGCCGCTGTCTTGGCCGAGACCTTCTCTGCGTTCTTGGTTGGGTTGGCGAATCTGCCCCGGGGATGGCGTTCTGGCGCGGATCTGCTGGGAGAAGTTGTTAATCCCACCGTCTGAGCTCCCTCCTGGTCCTCCATCTTGGCAACCATCGTCAACTCTTCCCTGGCTGTGTTTATGGCTCCTGTGGTTTGCTCTTCGCTGGCAATGAGGGAGAGGACATGGCTGTCGGTTATGGGTAATGGGTCACTCTTTCGTTTCCACTCATTTTTACTGAAACTGTATAGCTCTTCCATGCTCCGGACTGCTGCTGTGAGTTTTTGCAGAGCCTTATGGTTTGCTGAGACAGAGGCCTTGGTCACCTCTTCTTCTTTGGGAAGTTCTTCTTCATCCACCACCAGTGGTCCCACTTTATTGCTTTTCTCCATTGTTACTGGCTGCTGTGGTGGTGGTGGTGGTGGTGGTGGTGGTGGAGGAGGAGGAGGATGTGACTGCTGCCTCCAGGGCACAGATGTTTTGGAGACTATCTTCAACACAGCAGGCTGGCGAGGGTCACTCTTGTTGGGAGCAATGGTGGCTACTGGCAGCCTTCCTGAGGTCCTGTGTACCAGGATAGTTCCATCTTGGTTGGAAGGTAGCATCTTGCATCCATTACTCACTCTGGGCCCCATCTCGTGAGATTTGTTCGGCTTCTTGTCTTCTTTACTGCTACTCACTGCCTGACAAGTTATCACCATGGGAGACAGAGACCTGGGAATGCCTATTGACATCTGCTGTTTGGATTTCTGGTCAAAGGTCCCTTGGTCAGAGTTAACACTACCTCTGTCACTGTGGTTATCCCCTGACTCAAGACCATAGCTACTCTTGATTAATTTCCTGACATCTCTCACCTGATGTATAGGCCCTTGGACTTTAGACTTATTTTCTCTTATATCACGTACCTGAAATTGAGGCAGTTTGTCCATAATCTCCCCTTTTATTTGTTTTGGGAGTTGACATCTGGTATCAACAGCTGTCTTGAAAAAATTGGGGGCATTTCCAGTTATCTTGGGGCTGAGAAGCTTAGTAATGTTGAAATGATTATCTTTGTTCTGCTGCACACTTCCCAAGCTTATCTTGATCTCTGGAGGTTTGGGCTTTATCACTGTGGTGGCAATAGCAGTCTGAGCTGCTGCAGTTGTCGCTGTGGAGTATTTTGTCACATGCAAGTTATTATTATCTTTGACTGTTTGTTGAATATTTGGAACAAAAAGGCGAGACATTTTAGTTGCTTTATTAGCTGTGATTTCTCCCATATCGGCCTTCCAATCACCTTTAAATCCTAATTTCAGTTTTCCCACAGGAACTTTTTCCTCTTTTTTCTCTGCTTCTTTTTCTTTCCATGTTCTGAATGCACTGTTCTGGCTACGGAGGAAAGTGGCCTTGAGTGTTTCAGAGGCGCTTTGTTTTATTTTACATGCCTCTTCTAAAAATGTTTCTGAAAGGCTTTGATTTAGGCTTACAGTGGCCTCCCGTGGAGTAGAGGACTTGGAGGTTGGTGACTTGCTATCAAAAAATTCCCCCAAATCATCTGCTGTTACAATAGTGCAATCAGAGCTGGCTTCTGAATATCTTGAATTTTGTCTCTGCAATCCCCCGTTCTTTAACTTCTCCTTGGCAGTGCTATCTCCCTCTTTAGAAGATGAGGAATTTGACATACCGGAGTATGTGGTGTCTGTGATCTCTCCCCTTTCCATTTTGAACTCATGTTCCTGTTGCATCTTCTTTGAAATAACATTTTTGAGGAGGCTAGATGCAAATTTTGACTTCTGCGTTCCTTCCATGGTTTCTGCAACGACTCCAGTTTGTTTGCAGATTTCATTGCTCTGCTCCTTTGGCAGTGTTTCTGTAACTTCATCTGCGCAACTTGACCCAACAGCAGCATTTTCAGAAGGTTTAGCAGGTCTGGGGACACCCGCATTAATATTGCTACTGAAATTCAAAGTCTCCAGCAAAGTAACAACTCGGGAGCCTGCCTGGACCTGTTTTTCAAAGCAACGTGGTGTTTCAACATGCGTTATTTCCCCATCAAGTTTACTGACAACAAATTCCAATGCTTTAGTCTGTGATTTATTGGAGTGAATGTAGAAATGGTCACTGGCTGTCTTAGTCCCAGAGTTTCTTTTCCATCCAGCAGATGCAGTGCTGCTTTTGAAAAGATTCTGCTCTGCTTTCTGTCCAAGACTGCTGCACTTTAAATCCAAGTAAGTTGACCATCGGTTGATTCCTAGATTGTGATCTGAAAGAGATGTGGAAGACTCACTGGAACTCAAGTTCAGGGTATCAAAGTAGGGATAAGCTAAGCTCCGAAATGCCCTTGCTGTCAGGCTTCTTACTTCTTTATCTGCATCATCCAACTCACTTACCACGCTGGAGGCACCACTTGAATATCCACCCAATTCTCTTGCTTTTATAGCTGCACACCTTGTTTGCAAATGTGCAGGAACTGCAATAAACTTTTTTGCATAGTCATGAAACACATCTTGTTTGAAACTTGAATTTCGTTCGTGAGCTGTGGAGACACAGAGGCTCATGTCGCCTTCATGCTTGGCAGCGTAAATAATGTTTTGCTTTTCATGCTGGTTGCTAGGCTCATTTATAGCCCTGGAAGTTGGTTTGATTGATAGGAGTATCTGGCCTGCAGAATTCTCACTCATGTTGCAGGGGTTCTTGGACTGACTTTCTTCCGAGCTGGCGCATTTGTCTGTGCTTGGAGTATCATTTTCAGAATTAATGCTGACTATCTCTGTACTGCTGGTATTATCAATACTGTCTGTCTGATTATTAGGATCACTGGTGGTTGTACTGAGATAACAGCTATTATCCTCTTCTGTTTGTGTGTCTGCAAGAGTTTCTTCGCTCCCAAAGGAAGCATAATCCACAAAGGAATAAATAACATTGTTATCCTCAAAGTCCCATCGAGAAGCTAATCCATAGTCAAAATCCATGTCATGATCTACTTCACTAAGCTGTATTTCATGGGTGGTAATATAATGTGCTTCATCATTATTACTATTGTTGCTGTCACTGGGTTGTGGTTGCAATAGTTGTGAAGCATGCCTGCGTCTTCCTCTCTCATTGCTCAAACAGATTTCTTTGCAGTCTGCTTCATCATCTTCATCGCTGTCATACCCAAACGAAGAGGAGGTTTTCCCGCCTCTTTCTAAGTCATCCATTTTTGGAAAATTCCTTGTATTTTGTATTGGTGAAGGACAAGATGATGAAGATGATTCTGGGCAGCCATGTGTATAAAGCTGAACGTTGGAGATACTAGGGGACAGAGTGTTCTCAGACTCTTCTGAACTGATGCCAGAGATCCTTTCCCCAACCTCATCAGCTTTCATCCCCATGGGGGAAAGAGTGCCTTCCATTTTAGATGTATAATCCAGAGATTCTTGATTCGCATCTTTGTCTGCCAAGATTTTGTTAGCCAATTTGTTAATCTCACTGATCTGACAAGGTCCATTTTTAGTTCTGATAAAGGGCACTTTCCTTCCATTCCGTTCTAGATTCAGCTTTAGAGCCTGGGGATTTTCTCCTGCCCCTCCAGGGTAATCGTAAATCTCCACATATTTTGATTCCTCAGCTGAGGAAATTGATGGCTCTTGAGGGTGACACGTGATCAGTTGGCTGTTGCTTTTTCCAGCATTCTCTTTTTGAATAACCATCTCTTCAGCAGGCAGTTCTGTAAACACTTCCATGGTGAACGCTTTCAAGCTGATTGAAGGGAGCAACAAGATTTGGACCCAGGACCAAAGTCAAGCGAGAGAGACACACACATATACACACACGTTCCCCAGTGGTTCCTAATTTTGTTCCTTGTAGTTTAGCTGTAGACCTTGGAGAGTTGCTTGATAGTGCCGGGGGTAGTAGGCTGGGTGGCTGCTGTTGTCTCTGTGGAGATGGGGGGTGCTGGTAACGGCCGCTGCTGCCAGTGTCTTATTCCTGAGCTATGAAGTACAGTTGTTAGTTTGGCATGAAGGGCTGTCAGTCTGAATGCCATTGGTAACAGAAGTAGCAGTATTAACAGCATCTGCCACTCAACTTTCCCAGACATCCCAAAATGAAGAGAAAGCATATGGAAATTCTTATACTTCTGGTTAAGGAATATGTAAGTGTATGAGAGGGATTAATCCATGTAATAGTTTTGAAAGATTATTGGTTTTTGGGTGATCAAAATGAAGGACAGCTACATGAAAAGTACCTTTTTAAAAACAGTATTTTTAAGAATATTATCTAGGTAATATTTCAATGGGCAAAAAAGACTGAATTTAATCTTAATAAGACATTAGGAATTTCAAATGACTTGCATTTGTACTGGTATTTTTTATAAAGCATTTCCCCCCAATTTATGAAACATTATTTGTATTGTATACAAAAGCATTTAAAGAGGGTGCCCCATCCTTTCAATTAAAAAAAAAGAGTGGGGCGCCATATGAATATTCTTTTACCAACAAAAATACTTCCAACATACAAAATTAGAACAATTCTTAATATGTCATGAAATAGAGAAATAAAACTAATTTTAAATTGCTTCTATCTTTTTTTTACTAAGCTGTTTTAGAACTGTACTCAATTAATTGTAATTGTATTATAATTAATTATATTAGCCACAATAAAAGTTCCACTTGAATACTATTAAAATAAGCTCAAGGTCTAATACTATTTCATTACAGAAGAAATAAGCAAACTGAAAAAGACATTTACCTTTTCTTTGATTTTTGTAGTATTAGTCCAAGGGATATTAATCAGCACCTTAGATCTTGAAAATTTTCCTTCTCATCTTCAGAGGTTTTTAAAAGGATGTGAAGGAGATAAAGAACACGCAATGGGAAAATACCAAACTGGTTTGATTTTGATAATGACTTGTTCAGAGTAAGAAAACTCTGAAGCATTTTTGTCAGATCAGTATAGCTTGCTGGGGCAAAACCATTATCTATACATAGACTGTGTGTCATTTCAACCGGGTGAATAAAGTACTATTTTAAACTACCACATTTGTACATAGTAAAAATAAAAGTGTTTGTCTGTCATTCATTGCAGGAATCTCCAGTCTTCACTAATATATTTTTAAATATATAAAAATGTATATAATTGTTATGATATTGTTGAAGTAGAATTAAGTGTGTGCAATAAAATAGTGTAAAGGAAGTCTAGTTAGAAAAATTAAAGTTATTGTTTTTTTAAAAACATGTTTCCCTTTTTTGTGTCTTAATATAAGTATTACCAATATGAATATTATTGAATCAGTTTTAAAATTCTATTTCATTTTAATTCCATTTATGTATGTATCATACCCAGAGAGATATAAAATGTTTAAATCAACATTAAAATAATATATAAAGCAGCTTTAAACAGCTTTTTTTCTAACTCACACGTGAAATAAAAGTAAGTTCATATTAGCGCTAATCTCTAGTGCATAGTGATCTGGTTTGTACACCACTGTACTGAAAAACAAATATAAACAAGATTACAGTTTAGCATGTGAGAATCAGGCCACAGGCTGCCTAAAAGTAGAGGAAAAAACAAAATCCTCTTTTTGTTAAGTAGTAATAATAATAATACTTTATTTGTCAGTGCACAACATACAGTATGTACAATGAGATTGGTTGAGCTCCAGTGGTGGGTTCCTGTCGGTTCGGACCAATTTGGCTGAAATGGTAGTGGTTTGGTGGCCTGGGTCGCTGGAAGCCATTGGCACCGCCATCTTGTTTTTCAGTTCTGCACATGCACAGAACAATTTTAATTACACTGCACATGCGCATGCAGTGTGCATTAAGCACGCACATGAGCAAACTGGCCATAGTGCCTGCTGGCACCCACCCCTGTTGAGCTCCCTCAATATACATATATATTTAGGGAGTATATAATAAATATATAATTTCAGAACTGTTACTAATAAAGATGTGCCTCTTACACTCAGTTACTTTAGGCGACATCTCTAAATACCTGAACGCTGGAATGACAACCTCTGAAATCACAAGTGAAGGTTTCTGATGTCAATCTTAGTTTTAACTATAGACAAAGGTTGTTATGCAATAGATTTGTCTTGGATGGGATTCCTTGAAAGAACATCCATGATTGGAAAAGAGTAAATCACTAGCAAAGATGAAAAGGGTGGCAGATGTAGGAGAGGCATTTTTCTTTTGTGCTTGCAATTGCAAGTATGTCAATGCCTTTTCTCTCCTTTTAGATGCTGTTATGGAAAATAGCTAGGATGAAAATGAATTAAAATCTTGAAGGGGTGATTATGAAATTTGAAATTAACTATACTGAGTTACATGAAGGTTGATCAATATATGTCTGACAGTTAAAAAAACCACCATTGAAATAACATTATATGCAAAGAAAAACTACCAAACAGTTTCTAACTTTCTTCTGTAGCAGGTGTGATTGATTTGAAGATAAGATTTTAAAAGGCTAGAGTTTATGTTAAATCATATTTGTACATTTGTAACATAAAGAGTTTGATATTTAAGAAAGATTCCACAACTAAATAAAATATAGTTCTGATTAGAATGAACACAACTTTTCCAAGAAAAACACATGCTGTGATTATATTGCAGCCTGGATATTCAATCAGAATAAGGCATTGAGCCAGTTACACAACTTTCATAAGCATCAGTCAGCCATACAGGATACCCAAATTTGGGAATCAGTTTGAATCATGAATCACTTCTCAGACCATCTGCATCTAAGATCAGGTGGGAGGGATTTCAGCCTCAGAGGACGAGAAAGGAAAAGCATCACAATTTCACACTTCAGGATCTGATTATAAAAGCTATTTCAAGTGTGAAGGAAAGTTCATTAGGAGGAAAGCATTTCTCAGGGAGAAAATCAGTTTTGAAGGGCACCTTTTAAAATATTTCCTGCAAAATCTTCACTTGTAGAAATATTTCCCATTAATATCACAGGTAAAATACAACAATGTTTAATGAATGACAGTTTGGAATGTAACTTTATTTTTTTATTTTATTTATGGCCTGTGCTAATTACGGATAGCACTATGAATTGTTAACCTGTGCAAAACAGCCCTCTAGTGTTGAAATAGTATATTGTTTTGGTTTTTTAAAAAAACAGATTAATGTAAATTATCAGCAGTTAAAATGGGGAAAAATAAACTCATTAAACTAAAAAAAGATAGCAAAAGTAGCAAAAGATAGTGAGGTAGCAAAAAGTTCAGTGTAGGGTTCTAAATTTTTCAACGTTTTTATTTATGACCTGGATGAAGAAGTTTGAAAAGTTTGAAAAGAAAGGATTGCTTTTCAAATCTGGAAATGATGCAATTGGGTAGGGTAGTACAAATACAGAATACAGAAATAAAATGAAATATGACCTGAATAAGTTAGAAAAATGGGCTAAATTGAAATTTACTAAGAGAAATTCCCGGTTCTTCCCATAAAAAACAAAACCAGATCCCAGATATGGACTACTGGAAACCTAGCTTGATAATGGTGGTCGTGGAAAAACCATACTGGAATGATAGTTGATTACAAACCAAGTATGAATGAGCAGAATAATATGGCAGCTGAAAGGCAAATTCAGATTGCAAAGAGTAATAATTTCATTGGTTTTGTGCTTTAATACTCCATTTTAGACAGATTGACTGACCATACAATTCTGGATAACACGATTGAATATGGATTCAGACAAAGAGCCTGAGAAAAGGGCCTGAACGACTATAACTTGATCATGTTGGCCTAAAGAAGCAAATACTGAAGAGTAATATAATAACACTTTTCAGAAACCTAAAAGGATGATCTACAGAAAAAGTCAAGATTTGTTTATCATTCCAGAATGAAAGACATTGATTAGTGATTACATGAAAGCAACATTTCAATTGAATATTTTTTAAAAAGCCACCCTCTATATACCACAGTGAAGCCAATTCTCCAGGGAGACCATGAATTCCCTTTTGATTGATGTATTCAAACAAAGGATGTAACAATTGTTTGATTTGGATTGCTACGTTGACCAGTATAGGAATGCTGGGATGGCATCATTAAATGATATGGTTACACCAGAAGTGGTATTCAGCAGGTTCTGACCAGTTCTGGAGAACCGGTAGCAGAAGTTTTGAGTAGTTCAGAGAACTGGTAAATACCACCTCTGACTGGCCCCGCCCCCATCTATTCTCTGCCTCTCAGCTGATCAGAAGGAAATGGGGGATTTTGCAGTAACCTTCCCCTGGAGTGGGGAGAGAATGGAGATTTTACAGTATCCTTCCCCTGCCATGTCCACCAAGCCATGCCCACCAAGCCACGTCCACAGAACCGGTAGTAAAAAAATTTGAATCCCACCACTGGATTACACAACATCTCGCTTTATGACCACATTGTTTAGTGATGGAAATTCTGGTCCCAGTTGTGGTTGTAAGTCAAGGGCTACTATACTTCTATTACAGGAAAATTCAATCATGGTACATTGTTTAAAGTGCACAAACAACTACTCACTGCAAACCTTCACCTACATTATAAATAATCACAATTACATTAATATGGTGGTATTTTACTGTCTCATTCTCAATCTGATATATAGTTCAGAAATGAGTGATAAATAGCTTTATTTGGATTATTCTCTCTGTTTAAGAAATCTTAAACATTACACATCACAGTCAATACATTTATGAGCCTAAGAGCCTGCCTGGAAGAAAAATTATCCTGCAGCTATCTGGGTGACATCTTGATCAACATATGTCATTTTATTCTTATTAAGCATCAACCTTCTAAAGTTTGTCTTTCGCTGCAAGCAAGACCCTATTCCAAGAAGTGGAACTATAAACCTGGACAACTTTCAAGACCTTAACCTGAGTGAGATTAAAAGGATTTAAAGGATTTAAATGGCCCCTTAGAATGGGAGACTGCGTTTCCTCTCCAGGATGAGTACAGATCAAGTTCTGGCAAGCTATTATACTGTGCAACGTATGTTCATGTAACTGAACCCTGTTAGCATCAGGAGCAAAAGTACTTGTGAAATAACACATTTAAAAAGTGCTGTCTTTCTCCTTAATCAAGTCACACCATCCTGCCAGGTGCCCTTAGGAAATACGCTGACTGAGGGAGGATGAAGTTATGAAATGGTTAACCTTTCCATGTTCACTTTTACGACTGTCTTTAGTTCAAGAAGAAAAGCCATATAAAGACACAGAACCGCTTCACCTTTTTACCAGATTAAGAAATAAGCACCTGCCACTCTGATATTCAAACAATCTCTGCGATGCCCATTGAGAATTTATACTGCCATCGGTATAGGTAATGATATTATTTCTATCATTAGACATAATGTTGGCTTTACTGAAATTCAAGGAGAAAACTTCTCATGCATATGCAGCATACGAAAACTGGTTTTGAACACAAGTAAATTTTCTGTTTGGATACAGGCATAAATTCTAGAATTTAAAGTCTTTTATTGTCAAAGCAGAAGAGCTGCCATAAAAATATTATTTCAATGAAGTGGAACTCTAGTGGAAGACTGAACATTTGAGACTGGGTGAAGGCAAACAGTTTGAATTCATGAAGTGACCTTTTATTGGTTGGGACATCATACTAAATCTTAATCAATGGGTTATAAACCACAGCAACTAAATCCAACATGCTCAGTCAGAACCAAATCAACCACATTAAGGATAGTGCATGTGTTCAGTGGGATCTTATAAACTGAATCACTATGTTAAAAATCTCATGTTATTCTTACTGGAGACTTTTTGAAAAGTGTTGTTGGTCTCAATAACTACTAATAAAAGAATCATTTTAATGTTTCTTCTTTAGCACTGAGATAATAAATAAAATAGTCACATGACCTCAATTGACCTAGAGCAGTGATGGCAAACCTTTTTTGGCTCGCATGTCAAAAGCAGGGAGCATGCAGGGGGGGGTCGTGCATGGGCATGCCACACCCATAATGCTATGTGCGCAACCCCCTACTTTTGGCACACTTTTTTCACCCTCCCCAGGCTCCAGAGGCTTTCTAGGAACCTGGGGAGGGTGAAAACAGCCTCCCCCCCCACCTCTAGAGGCTTCAGGAGCTTCCCTGAAGCCTCCAGAGAGCAAAAAACGGCCTCAAAAGAAGGCCTAAATCAGCTGGCTAGCGCACACATGCTCTCTGGAGCTGACAGGGTAGTGTCTTGCATGCCCTAAGAAATGTGTTCGTGTGCCACCTGTGGCACCCGTGCCACAGGTTCGCCATCACGGGCCTAGACCAAAACATTGGGGAAGATCCAACTGCTAATATTAAAGTAGATTATCATAGAATTGGGTCCTTTTGCCAAGACCTTATTAGATCTATCCAACTTGGAATGGTTGTTAAGTATTCAGATGTAAATTGAGGACAACTGTATGGTCTATAGTCCCTTTGCTTTATTAAATTGGTTAGATGTAATAAAGCCTTTGCAAAGGGACCATAGACCATATAGGTAATCCTCAATTTATATCTGGATACTTAAGAACCATTCCAAGTTGGATAGATTTAATAAAGCCTTGGCAAAAGGACCATCTTCTAATCTTGTGGCCTGATTCTTCATGCATGGCATGACAGCATTTTTAAGTTACCTGACTGTCTTAAAACTTTTATGCTGATGAAAATGCCATCTTTATCACAACTGAGTAGTAAATGTAATTCAACCAGGTATGTCTGAATTCAGTGTAAGCTAATGTATTTAGCTTAAAAAATGTTATTATTTTTCTTAAAAGCTTATGAATATTGGATGCACCAGAATTATTGTTTTCCATTTAAGATGTTAGCGCTGCTAATTTGATTTAAAGTTTCAAAATGATTAATAGGTAGTGTTAAATCAGTCATCCTGCGATTGTTGTAGCTCTCAACTATTTTTTCTCCTGTTCCCAGGTATTATTCAAACGTGATACTAGAGGAAATAAATGAACTACCAGAGGCTTTTCTAGCAGTTATAAAGCATTTTTATAGCTCTTCAGAATCATTCTTACTTTTCTTGGAACCAAAGCCATGATAAGAGGGTACCAAAAGGAGGATTATAACTTTGATAGAAGGAGTAGGATTGAGAACTCAATAGGCAACAGCACCTACTTGATCTTGGTTGAGCTTACAATGCTAAGCAAGTTCATAACTGGTTAGATGGAAAACTATCAGAAGTAAGTTTAAACTGGAAAATAGATAAATTTAGCCTTATTGTTGCAAACAAAACAAACTTTCAAGGAACTGAGATAAGCTTGAGGCATTTTTTTAAAAATGAGGTTAGGCAAAGTGATATCTGGCAACTGGCCATGGACTGTTTCTATCACATTTGGCACTTGGAAGAGTTACCCATTCATTCCAGTTACATGAATTTGACCCACTTCTTTGTTGTTTGATTGTTGGAATGATACTTATTAACTACTCTGGTTCATATCCTTAGTCACATCTTGCAATGAATCAGCCCATATTGTAGGAACCTTGTAATATATTTAAATTGCTTGCTGATTTTGCTAATTTTGCATTCAGTCAGTTTAGAGGATGCTTGTTTCACATTCTTCACAATATTTTAGCTGTACTGTACTCAATCTATTGATTTAAATGCAGAAGATAAATCATCAGGCAATCCTTAAACCCACAATATCCAACCTCCACATTTAATCCCTGATTGATGAGGTTAGAATATGCCTATAGAGACTGGAACCAGTCCAAATTTTCTGCCTTATAAGTGCCATATCCTATTATCTCTCACATTCCTGGAAAAATACAATCAATGCAACAACCCAAAAAAGTTGATAGGAGACTAATATTTCACTTATAAGCATTTTTCTATATCACTGAAGATACATATTAGATGAATGGTCAAAGAGACAAGATGAGGAACAAAGGAAATGGAATCTAATACAGCTGGTAGGATCAACTTCTGCCAGTTTTTACTATCCCTGCCTTCCAAAAGGAAATATAAATCTCATGAGCAATGTAGAAAGATCAGAGAGACAGTGGTGGGCATAGGTTAGGCTTGAAGAGTTGAAATGATGGATAGAGTCAAGACAGTAAATGGGGCTGTAGTGTATTTGAGGGTACAATGGAATAAAACAATTGAGATATATTCGCCCTGCTTCAAAAAAAAAAATAGAATCTGCAGGCATAGATTCTTGTATGAAAGATAATACACATTTGATGCATATGTAGTGTGGTAGTACTACTGCAGCATGTATCTGAGGAAATGAGTGGTTAGAATTATGAAAAAATGAATAAATAAATAATAATAAATAAATAAATAATAAATAGCTTACTCACTGTTTATATTAAACAGAATGAAGTCATCCTAGTATAATTCAGAGGCATAGTTTTTCTTGTAATGCTAAGAAGGAGCTATATGATCTATGAAGAACTGATATTAAGACTGAGGGATCATAAAGCTATTTGTTTTTCTGCATAAACATCTTTGATTTCAGCACTCAACACAAATTTTTGGAAGAGAGGATTAAAGGTGGAGACCCATCAACTAATTTGCCACCATAAAACATTTCACATTCAGCAAAGTTAGAATTTACACAACCAAGTTAAAAGCTACTCAACTATTTTTGGTTTTGTTCGGTTATAATACCTAAAGTTCATGTGCTACAAATCTATCTTATATTTCTTCCTTGACTTGTGGGGAAAATAGTGCTCTCCATCATACAGTGCTGAAAGGATAAATTTTAGAAAGCCCCAGAGCAAAGCCTCATGAAACTGGATTTACTATATATAGATCAGTGTAATGAATATCATTGTGAACTGTTTGCAATCTGTTGCAAGAGAGATACATAATCATACACACACATGCCCACACACACATGTACCCCATACATATTGAGTTATAATTAGATTTCTTCCATAAACATTTCTAAATTGGCAGTCTCTTTCTCTCTCTCACACTATCTAGTTATCTATTTATTTAACTCTCTTAGAAAGTCTAATACTATTGATATTGAAAATTATTCAAGTCATAACGTTCAGTGGTTTATGAAATGTTTAACAGCAGTGCGTGTGTGTGTGTGTGTGCATGTGTGTGAAAGTAATAGTATGGTGGAATGATTGGGATGCGATAGACTGGCACAAAGATTGAACCCTCAATATGGGAGGTGCTGGGGTAACTTCACAGGTTTTTGATGGGAAAAATAGGAAGAGAGAATGCTATGTATATTATATTGATTTTCAAAGGGCAAGACTGAATATATATATCTAATAAAGAAATACATTTGGACTACGTAATTTCCATTCATTGCTGTATATCATGTGTAGTATTATTTAATGTAGAACGTTCAGATTAATTGCCAAATCTCCATCTACTATTAAATATCTTTGTATTCCATATTATGATAGATAGATAGATAGATAGATAGATAGATAGATAGATAGATAGATAGATAGATAGATATGATAGATAGATAGATAGATAGATAGATAGATAGATAGATAGATAGATAGATAGATAGATAGATAGGAAAGCTCTAGAAAATAGTAACAAGTAGAAGACTTTGATGTAAAGCAAAGGTACAGAATCAGAAGCATTTTGGCTAAAAATAAGATAAATAAAACAGCAGCCATAAATGGAGATTTAAAATTTAGTTGAAATTTGCACTCATGTAACTTAAAATCCATGTGCTGCAATCTAGAACTCAGATTCAAAGAGGAAAATACTATTGCAATGCTTTTTCAATCATTTTTTCAGTTATTAATGTGTATTTTTACATGGGTTGGAAGGAGAAAGGATTCCATAAGGTTTTTATAGAACATTTTCATTATGGTTCAGTGATGCATAGTACCCTGGGCTCTTACAAAGAGCAAAGAAAAAAAAATGAAATGAAAAATAATCAAAAAAAGTTGTAGAGGGACATGAATTGGAAAGGGGGATTATTGCTTTTGCATCCTACATGCATTCACTGGGAACAGAATGCTGGCCTAAATATTAGGGTTCAAGTTAGCATGTTTTTTCCTATTGAATTTTGCAATGCATTTTCAACCAGTCATTTGATTTTTTGCTTTATAACTTCCTTAGTTTCCATGTAATGCATATTCTGATTTTATATTTCCATTCAATTGCTGTTTTATGAATTACAATGGAGCTTTAAGTGGTATTTAAAGTTAGCATGTACTGAACAGTAGTAACAGTAAGAAGGACCTACATGTCCATCTGGACCACCACTTAAATAGGAGCCAGCAGTAGGTGCTGTAGGTGACAAAAAGCCAATGCAGTCCTAGGCTATATTAACAGAGGGATGGCATCAAAATCATGAGAAGTGACAGTACCACTGTATACTGCACTAGTATAGACTCACTTGGAAAACTGCATCCAGTTCTTATTATCATGATACAAAAAAGATGCTGAGACCCCTAGAAACAGTGCAGAGAAGTCTGGAGGCAAAATCATATGATGCATGGTTATGGGAACTAGGTATGTCTAGCCTAGAATTAGGGGGTGACATGACAGCTATCTTCCAGTACAAGAAGGGCTGTTACAGAGAGGAGGGGATCAACTTATTCTCCAAAGCTCCTCAGAACAGAACAAGAAGGATTGCAGCTTTTAAAGAGAGAGCCAGCCTACAATTAAGGAGAAGTTTCCTGACGGTAAGAATAATCAACCAATGGTAAAAGTTTCCTCCTAGAGTTGTGAGTGCTCCATTGCTGCAGGTGTTCAAGAAAATATTGGAAACCACTTGTCCAGGATGATATAAGATCTCCTCCCATGGGCAAGGGGTTGGACTAGAAGACTTGTAAGGTCCCTTCCAAGCTATGATTTTATTTTCTATTTTTTTTTCTACTTTAATAACAATTGCAGTGTGGGAAGGACTGGAAAAGTGGCAATTCTACTATTCCTAGAGATTACATTTTCACTTAACCCAAATTCTGCAGGGGCTGAGGATATAATTAAACAGATAATTTGTACATTTTGGATACACGCTTGCACTTGGTCTCACACAGAGTATTGATCACACAACTGAAACAATGTGATTACTTGCTTACAATTCTGCTTTCCTACGTGTGTCCTCACTTCCTTTTACTCCCATGGCAACCAGCATACTGTACATTGTACAAAGCACATGCACAGGGAATTGTAACATGTAAGCCTGTAACACACAAGTTGCAAAATCCAGAGCCTGTCGTGTTCCCCCCCCCCCCCCCGAAGGCTATCTGGTCTTGCATGGTCTTGCAAAAAGCTGCTGTTCCCCTAGGCTTCTTATAGATGGAGATGATTTTGCCCTGTTTCCTCCTATAGCTTCTCTCTTTTCCCTAATCCGCTTTAGCCTGTACTTGGCAGTGGGATAGTCAAGAGTGAGGTCAGGCTTGCTATGCATTTGCCAGATGCCAGACCCTTACTCATTTGTGCACCATGGTACTTTCCAACCACAACAGGTGTGTCCTCTTTCAATCTCTTTCACATTTCAACAGCAGAGTAGAACACTCACCGACTCTTCTTCTTTCCTCCAAGAAAAGCAAGGTATTAAATCTGCCACGGTGTTAGCTCTGCAGTTTAAGAGAATGATAGTCACAGATCAAAATGCTGGTTTTCTTTCTTTGAATTACATGATTGGAAATGCATCTTCTCTATTGCTATATTTTGGCATTTATATCAGCAGTCAGTCTTTATGCATCTCTGTTACCCACCAACATTAATTTTATGCAATATAACTTTTATCCTCTGGGCTAAATTGGGAATACCGGAAATTACAGTGTCGCATGATGATATGTCTATTAGGGATTTCTTAGGAAAAGTTTTACTAGAGGCATTATAGTTTCTCAGGCAACATTTTGTCAGGGTTTTTTTTAAAATTAAAAAAACAGTGATTGTTGGTCTAAGGCAGGGGTCTGCAAAGTCGGCTCTTTTAAGACTGGTGGACTAAGGCTACAAGTAAACAAATCAGCCCTGCTTTTGTGGTGTTTATAATGCTCTTACATTCCATATATTGTAGATGTACAAACTTTATTAAAATAATGTGTGGTGATTATATGCATATTTAATGAGTGCATCTATATAGTATCTATCTATATATAAATTGCAGAAAAAGTTAGGGTTTATGATGGCAATTACCAATTTTTTTCTTATTAAAAGTCTAGGAAACACATTCATATTTGTGCAGGAGTGCATATTTTGAAATAAAAAGCTTGCACCATTTTTCTTAGTGACATAATTATATGAAGTCACATCAAAAACTAGATTTCCAATGGCTCAGGAGACACCCAGATTGTCCAAGAATAAAAACAAGATTTTTTTTATAGTTGTGGAATTTTATGTAGTTCTTATTTAATTGAGAATGTGTTAAGTTTGTTTTGCTAAATTCATGAGCAGATACTTCTGAAAATTTAAATTTTTCTGTAACCCTGGTTTTATTTAATATTTTATAGATGAGATGACTGTTACTATTTTATTAACTAATACAATAATTTATTAAATTAATAAAGTAAATTATTTATTAATTAACTAAAATAAAATAGTAGAAGTAACACAGAAAGAAAGGTGGTCAAATTAGCTTCATTTTGTAATTTTTATAAAAGAAAGATAACCATGGCTTTAATATTAGGAATGTCATTGAATTTTCTTTTTTAATTAATTCAAGGTTGGGGGAAGGCGAAAGAGAAGACAAAAACCTGTGTGGCAGCTGCCTTTGATTATTTTTCATTACTATAATCCAAATCTAAAGGATTAATTTAATGTGATTTGTTCATGCAATGATCCATATATCTATATTAACAGAGAAGATTTATTATTGTTGTTCTTAGTCAATCATTTTTATTGTTGAATTCAAAGCATAACTTTGCTATTTTATTTTTTTATATTTTATTCTTAGCTTCATTGAACAGTATTTTGTTAGAAATAAGAATTTAATATGTGAACAGATTCTACTTTGATCTGTAAATAAAATGACACTAATAACATTAATGGAAAATAAATAATGATAAGTAAACAATTACAATGAAAAATACAAAACAGAATAAGAGGCTATGTTGGAAACAGAAAGAGCATATAAAACAGTTGGTTTTCCAAGAAAACAACAGCAAAAAATACAAATGCTGATAAGTGATTGACAGAATTTTTAAAAATAAAATAAAATAATTAGTAGCCAAAGAAGAACAAGCTTTTCCGTTGGTGGAAAGCCATAAATCAAAGACCAAAATTGTTCTCTTTCAATAACCTGTGAAGTCTCTTTTTCTGGTCCTGTCTCGGTAGACAAGATGGAAATTTCTTGTAATCAATGACAAGTCATTCCTTAAATCCAGCTTTGGGCTATGGACATACTGTCTCATTTTATTTTATTTTTCTTTTGTTTTTATAGTAGCCACAATGATGGAATAAGCAGATTTATTTGACTGATGCTCCAACTGGAGTGTGTGGTGTAAGACTAAGGTCAACTACTTTTAGAAGAGAGGCCATTATTCTTCTAAAATAAGAGCAAATAAGGATTTGAGGCTGCGAATCTATTGCTTATTACATATCTCTCAAATAATCTTAAGTGCTACATTAAGGTCAATGTGAAGCCCTGAACAGGTGTCTTTTCCATAATCTATCATAAGTCAATAGCTGTAATAGAGTGGTGAAGAAGCTACTGAGGTATGCATGTCCCTGGTTTGAGTCTTGTTTGTGCCATGAATTTAGCAAAATGCTAAAACTGGCTGTAGGAAAATTTTCTCATCTCTCTTTGATTTCAGAACTCTTCTTTACTACAGAAACGCAATGGCATCAACTTCCCTTATAGAGTTTTGGTAAAAATTGGAACAAGACTATCCTCCACTTAGAATGTGACAACACTACATAAACATGAAATGCTTTTAATATAGTTATTTCATACTCTTAAGTCCACTCCCCCCCGCCTCGAGTCCCCTTGGGGAGAGAGAGCGGGATAGAAATTAAAATTATTATTATTATTAATTATTATTATTTTGAACCAAGTTTTTATTCAGAAGGATTCTATAATAAATGCTGCCTGCATATTTCTGCCAATGCCCCACATGTTCATATAAAAGCTATCCCTAATCTGTTAGTTTTCTATGATCTTCCAGGGGAAAACTTTATTTCAAAAGCTGCACTAAATTTCTCCAGCAAAGGGAAAAGGGTGTGAGCCAGTGAAATTGTTCACTGAAATATACTTTATTAGATATTGACATTTTATTGGCATGAATCAAAAGGCTACAGTTAGTACAGAATGCGGCCGCGCGGGTGATTATGGGTGCCACAAGGCAAACCCACGTAACACCTCTCCTGCGCGAGCTGCACTGGCTGCCTGTGGCCTTTCGAGTGCGCTTCAAGGTGCTGATGACCATCTTTAAATCGCTCCATGGCTCGGGGCCTAGCTATATACGAGACCGCCTCCTGCCCCATACATCCCTTCGTCCGATCCGCTCCCACAGAGAGGGTCTTCTTCGGGTGCCGTCGACGGGGCAATGCCGGTTGGCGACACCCAGGGGAAGGGCCTTCTCTGTGGCGGGCCCGGCCCTCTGGAACGACCTACCCCCCGACCTCCGTACTATCTCGGACCTCCGCCTCTTCCGCCAACGTCTTAAGACGTATTTATTCCAACAAGCCGGCCTAGGATAGCCCCCATTTCTGACTTTTTAAGAAAATAATTTATAATTGGCAAGGGTTTTAATATTGGGTTTTAGCACGGGTTTATTAATTTAATACATTTTAATAGATATTTATTGTATTTTGTGTTCTTAAATAATGCCTGTGCGCCGCCCTGGGTCCTAACAAGGAGAAGGGCGGGGTATAAATTTAATAAAATAAAATAAATAAATAAAATGTGATAGCCATTAAATGTATTGGCAGGAATATTTTTTAAGAAAATAACTTGAGCTGCAATATCTGCCTCTCTGCCTATTTTGATGATGGATGTCAAATTCAACACACTATTGAAATTTCAGTTTTCCATTAGCATTAGCTGAGATTCATTCCTCTAACCTTTTGCAAGGTTGCTCTGCTTGATCTGCATTGAACGCCCAGTGAGGAGTCCGAGTGATTACTTTGCCACATGGCCAAGTGGCACATCAGTTCAAGAAGAGTTGAGAGTAAAAATACATGCTTCATCAGAAACTACCTACCCATAGCTTGGAATTAGTAGGGGTTCATATGTCCTGGCCTTGGCTTATTTTACATTTTAAAGGGAAAGGGGGAAAGGTGATGGGAAGTATCAACTTATACATTTCAAACCTGTAAATCCACCTGAACCATGCTAAAAAAATTATTTAGGTTCAGTCTTTAAGCTCAGGTTGTGCTGACAATGCATACTGTGCTGTTCTGTAACATAACAAAAGACTTTTATGTATGAGCACCCAAAATAGTGGAATCTGAAATGAAGAAAAGCCACAAAGGAGTCACAGGGCAGAGTGGATGAATCAAATGGTGCAATATATACATGAGTAAACACTAGAATAATCTACATCTCTGTCCAATGTTTTTATTTGAAGATTAAGGATTCAATCTAGTTCTTTTAAATGTCTTCCCTTTCAAAGGGTTTTTTCATTGCATTTATTAAGTTCTTGATCTGGTTTCCTAAGTGGCAAACTGGGATGGCAATCAGTCACTCCATGTTTATGTGCTTCAGATAAACCAGTGGGTGTCAACGTGGCCCCTATCGCCCACTAGTGGGCGTTCCAGTTTTCATAGTGGGTGGTAGGGGTTTTGTCCTATATTGAAGCACTTTCTTTTTTTAAATTTAATTGACTTTTCTACGTATGATTGGTGATTCTATAAATCACCATTACTGTGGAACCGGTGGGCGGTTAGAAAATTTTACTAATAACAGAGATACAAAAGTGGGCGGTAGGTATAAAAAGGTTGACTACCCCTGAGATAAACCATAGCAGCTGCTATCAGTACTGATCGGCTTGGGATGTAGAATGAGCCTTCATACTACCTCAGCCCCATCATTTGTAATTTTTCATTGGCTGCTTTGTTCAGTCCTTGAAGGATACATATATTCTAACTAATAAGACCTATTAGTTAGAATATATGTTTCCTTCAAGGACTGAACATTGTATTGCCAAAGTTTTGCAATTCATTCTTCTACTGTGATTTTATTATAGATCCTTAGATAACCATCTTGAGGCAAAATGTGTGCTTTATTAATTAGCTTTGGGCCATTCAAGTTTATTTAGGTATCTCACTCATTTTCTGCTTTTTAACATCATTTCTCAGTCTCATTGCAGATCTATGAGACACTTTGCTCCCGTTCAACCTTCCACCGTAAAATGAATAATCTGGTTATCTGTCTTATTTCATCCAATGGTTTTTGTAATCTTTTCCTGCATCTGCTTCATAAATGTGACGGTGCTGTATACATAACAATCCTAAGTGAATAGCTATGAATTCAATGTGATAAATAAACATGGCTAGCCTGGTTTCCCGCCTTCCTCCCCTGCCTTCCGCTCTCCTTCCTTTCGTAGCCGGCAGGTAAGTGGCTGCTGCTGCATCGAAGAAGGAATGAGGGATTGCAAGGATGGCTAGGAAACTGTCACACATGTTGAAAATGAGTGGCTGCATATGACTGCAGCAACAGCCTGGCTGCTGAAGCAGCCACTATATTCCTTCAAGAGTCATGGGCCCCATTTTGGAAGCATTCTGTAAGTTGGACGATTGGAAGTAGCTGGATTGAAAAATTGTTGCCTTATGATATACTGTTTTGCTCAAAGTTTTAATAGTCCATAGATGTTAAATGAAGACTAAAATCTGCTTTTATCTTGATTGTGGGGGAAAATCTTAATTCCTGAACTTATTTATGTTATGTTATACTACAAGGCTATGAAGAAATCTATCCAATATTACATGACTGAAAATTGTCAGGTGTATTATTACCTATTAATGTTGCTTTATGTAATTTTTTTATCTGCACCAGTACCAGTCTGGCATGTTAGCGTCAAACAACATGGTGAGGAGGCTACCTCTTCACTGATGCCATCTTCATTGTAGCTGCATGTTGCTTATGTTTTCTTTAGCTCTTCCGGCAGCAATTTCAGCCTCCTCTTTTTCTTTGTTTTGAACTGTCTTGCTTGAGTTTTCAGGCATGTTGTCTCTGGCTGCATTCAAAAATGCAGAACAAAAAAAGAAGGAAAAATGCAATTCAAGTTGGAAGCAAAAGGTTCTAAAAATAGTCACCATAAAGAGTTAAAGGGGTACTTTTGCTTTGGAGAACAGATACTATTTCAAGATACTATTTCAAGCCAAGTCTCCATTAGCTACAAAAAAACTAATCCTGTAGAAACACAATCTGAAAAACCCTGGTCTAAGACATTGTTCCTCCTTTTTTCCCCAGGCCATGAAATAATTTTCATTCCTGATACTAAATAAACCATCTATCCAAGTTCACATTTCCATTTGATGTTGACTATTATATTATTTTGCATCTCTCAGAGACGTCTTGGCTATTTTGGACTTTTAAACTGTTCTGTATTGGTGTGATAATTTATGTGCCAAAATATATAGAACAACATTTATCACCTGAAAAATATGAAAAAAATACCTGCCAACATGAAGCCCTCTGAGGGTATCATTCACATAAATCAGATTTGGATTACTGTAAAGTGTTTAGTTGTAGGTTTGCCAGAAACTTCCTGTCAAGTTGCATTTGATTCATAATAGTATCATATTGTGAGGAAAGACAGAAAGACAGAAAGAAAGAAAGAAAGAAAGAAAGAAAGAAAGGAAGGAAGGAAGGAAGGAAGGAAGGAAGGAAGGAAGGAAGGAAGGCGGGAGGATCTGAAATTGATTTATTTGGTAGTTCTCATTTCTGTTGTACCACATATTATTATAGTATATGGCTCATTTCCACCCACTAGGTTTTTCCCCACTAACATAGATTGCTAAGCAAAGAAGGATTACAGTATACAGGATATTGCATCTAAACTTCTGATGCTTTTAAACAAGATGGAATACATAAACCCAGAAAATTTCCCCATCATGGTGCACAAGGTCCAGAAAAAGGCATAGATCTGTACTTGTGTGAAACAATCAGCTCTCATGTCCCTGATTAGTTTAGCATCTTGGCCAGCAGAAAGACCTCAGCTGCTGTAAACAAAACAAAAAAGTGCTGCTTGTTCATGGCAAGTCTTCTGAAAATTTTTGCGATGGCTTAGCTACCACCCCAGAATCAGCAATATGCCCTGTGATTCCACATTGCTCTTGCATGCAGGGGGTAAACTGAAGAAGACTTGAGTAGTAGCTCCATATTTAGTGTGGTGCTGGAGCTTTGCAGATCTTGTGGGGCTGGCCATTGACCCATTGCACTGAACTCTTGTCTTTGTTTCCAAACTCCTCCACTTTTCTTTCCTCTCCTTTAACCTTGTTCTGCCAAAAGTATAGCTTGCATATTTATAATTTTACAAAATTTAGGGAGGAATTTTGACTGTGTTATTTCCCTTGTCTATGGAGATTCTCAATCATCCATGTCACGGTTGTCCCAAAGGTGCTTTTTCAAAAGGCAACCGGACTTTCTTGGTTTTCTTGGAAGATGTTTCGCTTCTCATCCAAGAAGCTTCTTCAGCTTCTTGGATAAGAAGTGAAACTTCTTCCAGAAAAACAAAGAAAGTCCAGTTGTTTTTTGAAAAAGCACCTTTGTTATTTCTCTTCTTCTTTCAGCTGTTCTGTACTTTTGCAATGCTAGCCATTATCCAATACTTAAAAATGGGTGTACAACATTGGGGGGTAGGGGAGAGTTTAAGGTCTAAAGTGGCCTGAACAAGTTGGGTAAATCTATTCTTTTTTTCTGATTTTTTGGGGAAATTTTATTTATTAATTTTTTAAAGAAACCCTCCTGTTATTAGGTTTGCAATATGGTTTCCATGTGCATCTTGCTTCAAAATAGTAAAAAAATATGGGGGAGAGAGGAGTCTCCCAACAATGGCAGGAGAAGGAACTTCAAAAAGAGCCCCACTGGTTCCAGTGATACCCTGGATAAATTTATAGAGAAAATGACACAAATAGGTGTAGAGTAGTGGGTTGAACAAAAGAACACTATAGCAGTGAGAACAAATCGGCCAAGCATACTTTAAATAAAGCAGGCTAGCAAAGAACTGTAATGTGATCTGATTTATGTTGCCATAGCCACATGCAGTATTACAAATATAATGAAAACAAACACTTCCCTGATGAGCAGACCAAACTGATCATTGCACAAGGCAGGAGTAAAGGCTTCCCAGTCTCTAACAGTGAGATTAAAGGTTAAAGGGAGGCAAGATTCCCTTCCTTTTTTGCCCAGTTGAACTAATTTGGGTCTCGCTTGCTTGTGCGCCATCTGTGATTTGTTTATTTGAATGGGGTTTAATACAGTCTAATTATATCTCTTCTGAAGTGGGTCGAGAGATCTGCTATGAATAGATGCCATCTATTTAAAAAAAAAACCACCTTGATGGACTGGTTGACCTGCTGGCAGAAAATGGACGTGTTTCCCATGCAGGGCCCTTGAACAGCTGTTATCACCTATGCAATAATAAATAACCAAAGGATCAGGATCTGATCAGGTCTGGGTCAGACTGGATGGAAGTGGAATTGTAGGAGCGGGCAACTTACCTACCTAATGGTCTGAAAACCATTCCTAAACTCCTCAATTAAATTAAGTATTGTTGTTTATAATAGTGTTTGAATACTTTGTCATCTTACAGATGTGCACATAGACCTCCAGAATTCTCTGCAATGCCACATATCTGGAATTGGCCAACAATGTTTGCTAATATTTCCCTTTATCTTATTATCCTATCCTTCCCCTGAGGAATGCAGGATGATTTGTATGGATCTCCATGTATCTTTTTACGTCACAATATTTCTATAAAGTAGGAAGAAAGTATCACTTTCCCAATTTCCATCATGGCTGAGTTGGGTTTTCAAATGTTTCACCCTTCCTGTGCAGGTGCTCAATCTCTGATTTCTTTTGAGATGGAGATAGAACGTATTGTATCATTTATATGTAAAGCATGATTTGTACCCTTTAGATGAAGTGGATGTGTCGGGTTTTTTTCTCTGTATAGCTCTGTCACAAAACGTATGCATTGCATAGAAAGATAACAAAAAGCCATCAGTACTTTGAGACAACTATTAATTTAATTTAATTTATTAAATTTCTATACCGCCCTTCTCCCTTCCGGGACTCAGGGCGGTGTACAGGCAGCAATAAAATCAGTGATATAAAATATAAAAATACATGAAATATATATTTAAAAATATATTAAATAATACGCCTGCAGTGTGTATTATTTATATATTAAATAATACACACTGCAAACTATGACTTTGCAGTGTGAAAAAAACATCTTTTTTTTTATTCCTTTATAGTATTCCTTTCCTAGGTTGTATCAAGGGTATCAAAGAAAAAAAAAAGTAAACCATGTAGTTTCTTCTCTTCACCACATTTTTAAAAATTAATATTACATCATTTTCTCAATATGGGAAGCATACTTGTGGAAAAAAACTTTACGAAATTTTTCAAAAAATGTAATCTCTATTGTTTTAAATGCTCTTCCTTATCTCCCATCCAATTAATCAAATATTTTGATTAATCCAAAAATCCCGTAGATTTTTTCTCTGCCATCAACTTTGTAAGCAAATTCTTGGCCTACAAACTTTAGTAAATGTTTAGACCTGATAACTGATTCTAAAGGTAATTAACCTAAAGTTCTGTATATACCTAATTTCACCTATAGCTTTTATATTTATGCAATTCATCAGAGAGCAGCAGGAAGAAAATATTTTGGAAGACTTCCTAAGGTTAATAATTTGTCAGGGGATTGCACAAGTGTTAAAATGAAGTCAGGCGTGTTGACATGAACTTGTAATTTTTATATAAATAAAGATATTTTACAAGTACATATAGAGCAAGCTAGATAGTCAGGCAAACAGGAACATCATGAGGTAAATCACAGAGCATGCAGGGCACATAGGAGAAAAAGGCGGGAAATCAGGGAAATTCTCCCCCCACTCCCATAGCAACCAATCACAGTGCAGAACACCTCACCCAGGAGCCAGCACTCTCCAACCAATCAACTAACTGTATGTTCTGGCTCACTGCACAACCCCACTGCTCCAGCTATTAAATTTAAACGTCTTAGCATAATTATCATTGGAAAAACAGAAAACAAGGAGATGGGAGAAGCTGTAATGTGGTTGTTGTCGTTTTTTACATTGGGTAGCACCTGAAATAATCTGCTTGTGTTGTATAATGAGAAAGAAGCAAAATGTCCATTAGATTTGTCTACTGGCTTTGTAGCTACAAGATATTCCAGATATTTTGGATTGATGCCCGTGAAATCTAGTCCTAACGGCAAGCAGTAAGGGACAGTGAGAATGTAGTCCATAATGTCGAACTGGGTTGGTCGCCATCTATTAGTAGCATATTTTGCGAAGCATTATCCAGAAACTTGTGAAAATGTTCAGATTCTCAGTTTTATTAAAGACAAAGGAAGAACTGCAGGGCAATTCAGATATCTGTTTTTCATAGCATTCCATGATATTTCTTGTTGGGAGCTACAATGGATAAAAAGGTAAAGGTTCCCCTTGAACATATGTGCTAGTCGTTCCCGACTCTAGAGGGCAGTGCTCATCTCTGTTTCAAAGCTGAAGAGCCAGCGCTGTCTGAAGACGTCTCTGTAGTCATGTGGCCGGCATGACTAAACACCAAAGGCTCACGGAATGCTGTTACCTTCCCACCAAAGGTGGTTCCTATATTTCTACTTGCATTTTTACATGCTTTCGAACTCTAGGTTGGCAGAAGCTGGGACAAGTAACGGGAGCTCACTCAATTATGCAGTACTAGGGATTCGAACCGCTAAACTGCTGACTTTTTGATCGACCAGCTCAGCGTCTTAGTCACAGAGCCATCGTGTCCCTATCAGCTTGTGTATATCCAAGCAATTTTGGATCACAGAAAAAGAAGAGTACTTGATGTACAATGGATAGACAACTATTATAACTAAGCTGAGTACCATAATTTGATAAAACGTTCTCTGTGGGTTTTATCTGGTTTTCCTTTTGTACTGTTTCTAATCAATCTATCTGTCTGTCTGTCTGTCTGTCTGTCTGTCTGTCTGTCTGTCTGTCTGTATCTGTATCTGTATCTGTATCTGTATCTGTATATGTATATGTATATGTATATGTATATGTATATTGGGGCTTAACAGGGTGTTGTGACACAACTATACACACACACACGATTGTGTGTGTGTATGTATCCAGCTACAGTATGCTTTCATCTCATCTGTTTCAGAGGTTCAACAACTGTGTCAGTTCTAATGCTATGATCTTCTGTACCCGAAGATCATTTTCATAGAACCATCAGAGTTGGAGGTGGGTAAGCACAACACTGGCTGCAAGCTAATACTTTCTACACTTGGGCAGCATAGCAACAATCAGCAAGATAAAATTTACTTGAAAACATTACTAGCCATCAAAACAAACCTCAGTAGAGTTTATTCTTTTATGAATGAAGACCAATATACATTTCCCTGAATAACGTTGCTGAATCCAATCTGGGTCGGTCATTGGGACCAAAGGTTTTAACGTCCGAGCTTTTGGACTCAAGGCTGGAACCCATCAGGGAACTTTTCTCTCACATACACACTGTGCTAGAGAGAAGTTCCCTGAAGATGGGCTCCAGCACGAGTCTGAAAACTCGGAAGATAAAACCACTGGTCCCAGTGACTAACCAAGATTGGACACTGTGTCATTATTTTCCTTACAATAGTAATAAAACATATAGAACTGGTTTTATTAGGTTGGTTGGTAGGTAGGTAGGTGATAGATGGATTGACTGATTGATCTATTGATACATAGATACTATAGTATCAGCAATCAATTTTTGGGAAAATGCAAGTTTATGTTTTCAAAACTTCAGAAGTATAAGTGGTCTGAAATGACAATTTTAAGCAGTAATGGTCAGTGTAAGATTGGCTATTTGCTTTTTATTCAAGCCTTCAAAGTATTTTTCAGTAATGCAGCACAAAATACTATTTTTTAAAGGTGGGATAATTAAGAAGAGATTTGGGTAAGAAATGTGTACTTATTCCCCCAAAAATGGTAATATAGTGGATTCTGTAGATCATTCTTTATTCTTCAGAATATTTCCTAATGGTCAATACATGATTCTAGTGCTCACAAGAGGAGAAATACAAGATAGCGTTTGTTCTGGATCGAAGTGTGTATTTCTGTCTTAGTGCACATTGTATCACAGGGCAGTACAACAAACATTTTTCTTTCTTCTCCTCAGAGGGAAAAAGAAAACCAATAAGAAGTGCCAAGTAATAGACAAGCACGAACTGTAGCTTTTAATATTCCTACATGGTTGTTCCAGGTAAGACTACACCTCTTGAGAGGATCTCTATTTATAACAACCACTCTGATAGGCTGAGCAGCCAGGTGTTAATGTGACAAAGTATTGGTTTTTATCATGGCCCAAATACCTTAACCCAAAATGGAAGATAGCAGAACAGAGATTCATTATTCATATCAACCACTGTGAAGGGCCAGAAGTCCTGCCAGGGGGACGATGGGGAAATAGAGATATACAGTATATGATGCACTGGATGCCACCCAACAGGTCTTCTGAACTCCTGATTTCCTTTATGGAATGGAGGCCCTTTTCATCTTAGAAATCTTTTGTGCAATGACCAGGAAAAGCATATGGGACTTTAAATAAGCATTTGGCAACAAATCAAGCTGTCAGTGACTTGGAAATGCCAGTGGTATTTCAGATTCCCATTTGTTCCCTTCTTGGTTTCTGGTTTCATACATGTAAGTAGTGATTATGTGGCCTCTTACCAAAATAAGAGGAGATAAAATCACATACGGTAATCACATTTGAAAGGGTACCCTGACTAGAATATGGAGAAATTAGTGTATATGCCGAACAATAGAAATTATATGTTCAAGGGATGGAATGACTGTTCCAAATACAGTCCAGAAAGCCACCAAATGTAATTCTTCTTGCAAGGTAGGATCATCCACATAACATTCACTCTCTGTTTTGTACTATATCAAGAGCATGCACAACATTTTAAAAATCACACAACACTACTTTATGCACATTTTCATCGACTTCTAAAAAACTCTGCACAGCAAAAGCATAGTAAAGTCCATCTCTTTGAACAAATCCTTTTATTTAGTTTTCAGTAAGTGTGCCCTTTTATTTATTCTCCAAGACAAAAAAAAAAACCCTTCAACAATTCATTGATGATACAAGATTATAATATCCTCTGCAAATGTTGATGATGTGCAAGGAAAATAACATTCTAACAGATAGTTCTGTGGTTACGTTGATGTATATTGTGATTGCTGGGTAGAGTATGAATCTGCAATCCCACACACCCTTTGGGGTATTGTTTGCACACTGTTCCTTTCATGAAAAGACACAAGACCTTTATCCCTTCAGTACTTGTGCTATGTTTCTTTTTCATAGCTGGGAACTTTACTTCCCCACACAGCACAAAATCAATACACAAAAGTGACTGAATTATTTTTTGTTTCTTTCTTCAAAGACATGAATGATTTAGTATGAATGAGAATGTTTCCCCTCTTTACTTTGGAATTTTCTGAAATCTTCATTTTCAGAAGTGAATATATGTAGAAGAGATTAAAAGAGAATATACGTAGTTCAGAAATGAACAGAAATGAACTGTGAAATCCTTGGTGCTTTCTGAGCTTGGCTGTTTGTTTGAGATGTTTCATTAACCAAAGTTAGGCAACATCATCATTGTGAGAGAATGTGGAATTTGCTCTCTCTTTATATCCTGTAACTTGCTCTGCTAGTTTTGATGGGGTGTGGTTTTCTTCTTGATAGTTTATTGATCAGGGTATGGTTTTTTGATTGTTTATTTGATGTTAATCCCTGTTTTTCTGAGTGTTGGCTTCTGGAAGGGATGTGTTCCCATCTTGTTTGTTCTTAGGTTTTTGTTGTCTCTTCTGAATGGTGTGTAAATATGGCTTATTTTCATGTCTATGAATGACCAGTTTGTATAAATGATAAGCTTCCAAGAATTCTGTATGGTTTTGGATTTAGCTTGATCTAGGATGCCCATATTTTCCCAGGTGAAACTGTAGTTTCATGTGTTCATGTGTGGTGGGATTAAGGAATATTTATTTCTTATGTCCTCAACAGCTAGAACATTGTGACAGTAGACTAGTAGACAGCATCCACGAACACTAACTAGCAGTCAGAAGACACTGTCACTATGTTGCTAGTTTATTTCCTGATTTAATTCCTTAGTCCACCATTCTGGTTGCAGCAAATGTCAGACTAATATTTATTACATTTAGTATTTGTACAGCACTTTACTTAAAACCTTTTATTCTGCTCTTCAGCCAGAAAAGATGCTAAAGCTTACCTATATGTAGTTTAAAAGACTCAATGCAGAATGGAAAAGAGAAGAAACGGGAAGTAAAAAAATGCTGAACATTACACAAACAGTTTGAAGAAGGAACCACATCAGTAATAGGTTCCTAACTGGTTTATTACTCTGAAAAAAAGGAAAACAGCTGAGAAGCAGCAATTCAAGCTGCTGCCCCGGATCAGCTGGGCTTCAGAAGCTGGAATAAAGGTAAGTATAACCCAGGGATGGTCAGGCGGGTGGCCCCACCTTTAAAAAAAACCAGAGAATTTATCTGAACCAGTAGGAACCCACCACTGAACTACATGGACTAATACATTAACAAAGCCCTGATTTCCAGTTCCTTTTGCGGCAGACTGTTGCACTAGCACTCGCTTGTAATTCTTTCAATAATTTTAATGTATGCCAATTAATGTACATTTAAAGTGACAATAAAGTTATTGTAAGTCTAAGTTTAATTATGTAATAAAAAAAGAACCAATCAGTACCCTTTCTTTATTGCTGGGGTGAGAGTTAAAGTAAATATAATAGTAAATGCATTCAAATTCACTCTACCAACTTGAATTAGCTGGGAGGAGTTGATTATTGGTGGCATCAGGATGGACTCTAAAAAAGCAATTAAGCTTTAAATAATATAGGGAAACTAAAGACAATCCCTCTGCAGTTGGTAATATTTGCATGTCAAGGTAATCCAGTCAATATTTGTCGAAGATTTCCTCCTCAAGCAGATATGGTTGCAGAGAGGCTTTTCCTAAAGAAAGAATTTCTGGAGATTTGCAGTAGAAAAGAAAACAGATCAACCGTATTTGGGTTGCAAATCTAGATGGCAATTAGACCACAGCAAAGAAATTAAAACAGCAGAACCAACAACTCTTCGTTGTCATGTAATGGTCAACTGAATTTTTGCAACCTAGGATTTGTGCAAAAGACAAATTTCAGCAGAAGTGATATACTATGCAGACACCACCTAGTGGAACTTTCTACTGCACTTAGAAATGATCTTTCTTGGCAGATGGCCATCCTCCTGACCTAAAATAGCTGTCATGCCCCTTTCTTTTGAACTTGGTCTACTAGTTTTCATTTGCACATGCAGCAGCTGAAGGTTGATATAGAATATTGATGCTTATGATGAATGAACCACCTGAATTTAAAAACACTCTGTCCATATAGTGCATTCACTGACTGTACCAACCACTGCACTAACCTTTCTTGGAAGAGGCAGCTGAGTTAGGACTTGCAATGGAGATATTTTTTAAATCTCACAGAATGCAACATTCAAACATGCAAAATTGGCCTAGGGTCTGATAGTCCACCTGTAGTATGCAGCATGACTGCATACGACAACATAATGCTCTCTATGGCCTTAGAACGCACATGAAGAAATCACCTCTTTGAATTCTCCTCTGCAAAATGGATTCTTGGATATCCTGTTTTTGGCAAAGATGCAGAAGTGGTGTGCCATTAGCATGTTTTTACACTTTTCACTCTAGTTTACAACTTTGGGATTATCTTGTAGTCTGTCAGAGGAGTACAAGTCAAGTTCTATCTTGTATAGCTGTAGAAATCACCAAGGGTCACTTTGATGCTGCCAGATAGCAAGGTATCATTTTTATTGACATTATTATTTCATGGAATGAAAGACCATGGCTAAAGTCAGGTAACTGCTGCTGCCCAAAAACAAAATCCTTGTTAAACTGAAAACAAAGATGATTAGGGGGCTGGAGAGTAAAAGATATGAAGAACAGCTGCAGGAACTGGGTATGTCTAATTTAATGAAAAGAAGGACTAGGGGAGACATGATAGCAGTGTTCTAATATCTCAGGGGTTGACACAAAGAAGAAAGAGTCAAACTATTATCCAAGGCACCTGAGGATAGAACAAGAAGCAATGGGTGGAAACTAATCAAGGAGAGAAGCAACCTAGAACTGAGGAGAAATTTCCTGACAGTTAGAACAATTAATCAGTGGAACAACTTGCCTCCAGAAGTTGTGAATGCCCCAACACTGGAAGTCTTTAAGAAGATGTTGGATAGCCATTTGTCTGAAATGGTATAGGGCTTCCTGCCTAGGCAGGGGGTTGGACTAGAAGACCGCCCAGGTCCCTTCCAACTCTGCTATTGTATTGTATTGAAGTATACTCCACCTTTACATGGCAGAATTACTTCAAATTGAATGTATTGATTAGGGATTAGGAGGCAGTAAAAGGGACAATTGGCTCTTTCTTTTTGAGATACTTCTCCTAAGAGGACTATGTGGATGTTCTACAACAGCAGACAGGAGCTCAGCACAAAGTGAGCTCTAGATATACCCCTAGAGCACTACTATATGAGCATTCCAGCATAGTCATAGTGTTCTTGCCATACCTTTAGCAGACTTGTCAGATAACCAACTGGTTGTGTGGCAGCTATTTTTATACCCTGTGCTGAAAACGGTCTGTTTTCTCTACTTCTTCCTTCCGGCTAATCTGCATCAATAGTTTTCTCTGCTGAATTGGTCATGCAGTAACTTCTATTTCCCCTGGTTATGGGGTTGGGCGGGGGAGCTATTACCACAAATCTCAGAAAAGTGTCTGATTTCCCCGGAGGAAGCCACTCCTGCACTTGTGAAGAAGGAGAATGTAGAACATAGGAAAATAAAATCCATTCTGATACAGAGACACTCTAGCCTGGCTTTAAATGCTTTGCTATTCATCTATTTCTCACTGTCTATTTTGAAAGCAGGGAAAAAGCTGCGGTGGGCAGGGCACTGATGAAGTGTTTTTAGACAAGTGGGCAGGACTTAGAATTAGTAGGTAGGTGAGGAAGGTTTTTTATGGTTGTTTATTTTTTTTATTTTGAGGAGCTATAAGGCACTTCATGGCTAGGAACCTGTGCATCTATGGGACCACCATCTCCAGCTGAATTCAACATGGGCTGTTGGAACATATAGGGAAGATCTCCTTGTTGATTCAACACTTGGGGAGCTGAAGTTATGATGCCTTTTTGCTAATGCTGTGAAATGGGTTTCTTACTGGCCTCATAATGGATCCCTTCTTAGTAGAGTTTAAAAGTCATTAAAAACAAAGCTGTTTCAAAAAGCTTTTCAACAGCAGCATTGCCTTTCACGGATCTTATTTTTTTCTCTCCCCCTAATGTTTTTGTCCTTGCTTCGCAGTTTGGATTTTATGTTTCTGTAATTCTTTTCTTTTTGTTTCTATCGTGAAATTGTTGAATGTCCCTAAACTCAGGATCAAAAACAAATAAATCAAAATACTACTCAGCACAACCGTCTTTTGTCTTTCTCCTGGTGAAAAACCTTGATAGGGAAATGTGCCTTCAATACAGTATGTATGTAGCCTTCAATACAGTATGTGCTGCCCCATTTTGTCACTGTGGTTGGGGGCTAATGTGATTTTCAGGTCGAAGATGGACTATCTTGCTAATGAGGCTCTGTTGGTTACTGAGTAGCCCAGGAATGTCAAACTCAAGGCCCAAATCCAGCCTGCGGGGTGCTTAGCTATCTGCGGGATCGGATCCTGCCCCATACTTCCTCACGGCCGATTCGCTCCCACAGAGAGGGACTTCTCCGGGTGCCGTCCACTAGACATTGTCAGCGGGCGACACCCAGGGGAAGGGCTATCTCTGTGGCGGGCCCGGCCCTCTGGAACGACCTTCCCCCCGATATCAGGACGACCACGGACCTCCGCTCCTTCCGTCTTAAATTAAAAACTCACTTTTTCTGCCTGGCCGGCCTAGGATAAGTCTCTCTGTCTTTGGGGTTTTTATTGGGAATTAGTATTGCTTAGTTTTAATGGGGAAATTTTAGCGCAGGTTATGTTTAATTTGCTTTTAGAATTGTTTGTATGTATTTATTGTTTTTATTCTACCTGTGCACCGCCCCAAGTCCCCGTGGGGAGAGGGTGCGGTTTTATAAATATTAAATTATTATTATTATTATTATTATTATTATTATTATTATTATTATTATTATTATTATTATTATTATTATTATTATTATTATTAAATGTGACCTGTGGAGCTGCCATGGCAACAGCAAAGGGCCAGCCTGTGGTGCCACTGCAGGTGAAAATGGAGCTCTGTTTTCACTGGCAGTGGGCTGCAGGAGGCCGTTGCAGCCGAAAATGGAGCTGGAGACAATGGATCCCCCAGCCCTGCCTAGGCTACCACAGGTGCCCCTGACATGAGTGATGTTGAACTGGCCATGCCCACCCTGACCCCACCCTGCCTGAGGTCAAACACAACCTTGATGTGGTTCTCAATGAAATTGAGTTTGACACTCATAGTGTAGACCCTTCAGAACACAGATCATTGGTGTCTCTTTATCTTCTACAGTGCCTTTCTAAACTGAATATTATTGAATGGAAGAGAGGATAAAGTCTATCATCTCTTCTGTTGGAAGGATATCTAAACAGCCTTTAGTAGTATGCAGGGAAACAATAGGTTAGAGGTAAGATAAGTAAGCTGAGGCTTTCCTTACCAATAAAAAGTGATTCAATATGTACATATTGAAAGGCACTTACCATATTTAGTACTTCCTCTTTGGAAATCACCTACTCATAAGAAGTACCACTTTCACATCCATTTTACTTAGAGCCAACTTAATGGTGCAAAGGCAGTTCATACAATGACAAAAAAAAGACCTCTTACAACAGGGAAAGTATTCTGATGGTGATGTGACATTTGTTTCCCTTGAACAAAAAGATGCCAAAGGAACACACTAGGAGAGAAGGGCCCAACTATATAAACTACAATAGACTCTATATAACTAGATTATATGAGCAGGATGAATACATTCATATAGGACTCAAACTGGGATTGTTTGCATTAATGATTCTGCATAGTGTAATAGGCAGTTTGATTAGTTAGTGTCCTGATGATTCTATACAATGGATTTTTTTTATATAGCGCTGATTATACAAGGCTCCTTTCTTCCTTCTTTCTGATCAATAGTCCTCAAAATAAACTGAGTTTGATAAAGAAGCCAGTCTCTTGTTGCTGATAAACTATATTCTATTACAGTATGACATTTGCACACCAAAAAGTCTCAGGTTGTAAAGCCTTCCCACTTAAAGGTTCTGCGCAGCAGCAAAACCACTATCTATGGTCTGTTGGTCTGTTGTTTTGCAGACACTACTTGACTACGTGGGATACAATTCATTGTTTGTATTTGTGTGTGTGTACTGAATGTAGGAGAGAAAGATTTCCACTGTGTCTACTAGAGAAACCATCAAAAGGGTGTTAGCACAACAGGAGATTAAAAGTTGGCCTCAAAGCCCAAAGAGAAAGGATATAAAACCAGAGAACAATAAATCTAGTGAGAAACTGTACTTACAAAGACATGGTGTGCTTAGAAAATGCCAGGTCAGGGCTGCTGGTCTGTCTCATAGGAAGCATTATGCTAGCCGCTAGAGAAAGCTATGTTCTCAAAGAAACCAGAGGCCTAGATGCTTCCTCCAGTATTAAACGGAAAACATATGAAAAAAGTAAATGAAGAGGAGCAAAGTCAATTCCCAATTAAAATAACTTTACTTGTCTAGACAGATTCTTTCTCCTTGTGTCTATTTTAGTTTGCTGTTTGAATTGGCAAAGTCAGCAGAATCTAGTGCCATCTCCGAACCCAGCTGATATAGCATGCAAGTAACAACCAACAGCTCAGCAACCCCAATACAGTCTAGCTAGTTATTTTGGTCTTGTGTGTGTGTGTGTGTGTGTGTGTGTGTGTGTGTGTGTGTCTAATTAAGTGTGTGTGTTCATTTTTTCATTGTTCATTTTTCCAAGATTGTAAGGATTTTTCTTTCTGTCCTTAATGCAATTGTGCATGTAAGGTAGTTAGGAAGAGTAAAACAGGAAGAAAGTTTTCATCATGCTTCATAACGGTTTAAATTAAGCTTTCCCCACTTCCGAGGATGCAAGAAAATGAAAAAAAGAAAAAGAAGAAATCTTTCTGTTGCTTTATATTCAGATAAAAGTCCAAAGTAAAAACTTTGGAAAGTAGGAAAAATGTGGGGTTGAGAGAACATAAAAGTTATCATACAGTCTTGCTGTTACACTGCAGTAAAAATACATCCTGATCTTTAAAAAATAAATCTGGAATGGTATTGTATATTTCATGAATATTCAGTTATTGTTTTTTTAATAATAAAATCATAAACATAGGAAAACCCATTTTGGTGTCCATCAACAGGTAAGTAGTGGTATACAGTAGATGTCTCCCTTTACAATGTGAGTCCCATAACCTTCCCAACTAACACTTGGGCTACCCTGCCTGTTTATTATAACAGTGGTATGTGATGCAGCATAGAAGAAGAGATGAAACAGCCCTAGCTGCATTCTCCAGGCAGCTTCCCCTTTTCCCTGCACTGAGCTGGAGAGGCCAGGGAGGGCAGTTTGTCAAAGACAGGGAGGGACTCTGTTTTCACTTCCTCATTCACTCTGTTCAAGCTCCAGAGAGAATTGCTCGTCTTACAGGGTGTCTGTACTGTTTATCACGAACAGCAAGAACCTGAACCTGAAAGAAAAGGATGTTGACCTCTTTGCCATCACTCTTATCTTTCCTTCTGTGGCCAGTGGTACTTTGAAAAGGAGCTGCGACAACTGCGGTGGATGGGCATAGTGGAGATGGAAGACAGAAGGAGGATGAGCCACCGGCACGTTCATGGCCAAGCAGAAGAGGAGCTCCAGAACTTAGAGTAAGAACAGGAGTTATAATTACAGTACTTTGTGGGTCCTTCCACTCTTGGGAGGGCTCTGGGCAACTTATGAAAGCTGGCTGACATTATCCAGTTGATCTTTCCCGATGATCCCTCTCCTATCTTTTTCCTTTAGTCTGAGCTTTGATGCAAGATCCAAGGTTGGGATCTTGAAAGAGCCAAGAAAATCAGTTTGCTCCTTTCCTTCTTCTTCTTTAAACAGGGCAGATACTTAGAATCATAGAATCAACTGGTTTCGATATTAGAAAAACAAGTTCTAATCCTTAAAGAATGCAGAAGGGAGGGAGAAAAATGCTTTAGGAAATGACAGCAATTGCTGTGAGCAAGAGAAAAGGTCTGCTAGAGGAACATTTATTTAATTGGAAAAGTCTTTTTGTTGATGTCATAAAACAAGATGCAACGCTCAGTTACTGAAACAGTGGTGGGTCACTGATGAATTGAGTGAGATTTGGGTTTTTTAAAAAAAAGATATGAGTGTATCAGCGAGCAAGTTAAACCATATTTGTGGTGAGTCAATCCCAATTCACTTCCAGCCTTAGGCCTCTATCCTCACTTTTTCAGGGAGTTGGGTTTTTACTTTAATGCTTGACAATTTACGACGTGTATACTACAAAGGCTAGAGGGGAAACAAGTTGCCAGTTTTCTGCAGTTGTGGATTATTGAAGTTATTTAAACTTCAAATAAGAGGCTTGACGGTCACAAAGGCCTTGGGGTTGCTTACTATTGGTGTAATGGAATACCTATAATGCTATTCTGTTTTTTCAAAAAGGTGTTCAAGCTACAGAGTACTTCATAATAGCAAGACATCATTATGTCTGTAGTGATGCCATAGCATTACCTAATAGGAGCCCCTATCATGCACGAACCCACTGATCTCATGGTTCTGCTTTTTTCCCCCCTGAGTAGTATGATATTGTCATCGTATTGCTGAAAGAATTGTGGTTTCTCCTAAATAAGGGAATTCTGATAAATCCTTGCAGCAGCTGAGTAATATCTGCAAAGTGTTCTTGAAAGTTAAACACATTCACTTTGCCATTAATTTGCCTCATCTCCATTTCCCAAGCGATGGTTTAGAGAGGCAGAATATTGAACAATCATTTTCTAGACTTCCCTTTATACTGTGTAAGCTAGAACTGCAGTCATCAGTTCTCCGAAGCAGTGTGCATTTTCTATGCACTCCTGTGTCTGAGGTTTTGCCAAGGTGGATGCCTATAAGCAAATCTAGTACACATCTGCTGTATAATCAGATAGAAAATCAATAGAGTGGGTTCACATTATATCCTGAAACTAATAAGGAGTACATGAGAACAGTGCTAACATCTATGGATAATATGTTTGTTAGAACCAACCAATCAAGCTTCTACAGAACTGTGGTTGAACTCTGGAGATCTGTGATTTTTTTTTCATTGGGAGAAAACAAGGAAAGAAGAAGGAGGAAAAATATGAGTGATCGGAGGATGAATTTATGAGGCCCGCATGAATAGGGATTTAAGATGAAACAAAGGAAGAATTATAGTTTTAAGCTATTATGCTTTCATAACAATGAATAGGATTCAGGTCATACTCAGAAATTTGGGCACAAACAAGGATGAACATTTAAAATCCAGTTGAGTGTAGAATTGTTCCCAACGTGAGATAAATATTGATCTTAGATAAACAAAAAACAAAAATAGAGGAAAACATATTTACAATCACAACTGGGACCAGAATCTACACTGCTAAGCAAGGCAGTTGTTAAGCGAGTCATGCTCAATTTGATGACTTTTTTGCCATGGTTGTTCAGTGAATCTAGCTTCCTCCATTGAGTTTGCTTGTCAGAAGCTTGCTGGGAAGGTCACAAATGCTGATCACATAACCTGGAATGCTACAACCATCATAAATACATGCCAATTGCAAAGCAGCTGAATTTTGAACATATGATTGTGGGGATGCTGTGACTGTTGTAAGTACGAGGACCAGTACCAGTTTTAAGTCACTTTTTTCAGTGCCATTGTAACTTCAGACAGTCATTAAAAGAAAGATTAAAAATCAAGAAGTACATGTGGTTTTACTATTAGCAGAAATGGAAGTTAAATCTAGATACTATATTAAGTAAAAGTCAAATTGTATTGGGCTAGTTATTCTTGCAACAGTAATCTTAAAAGAGTGAAGTTTCCTCTTCTGACACTTATTTTATTCCAAGTAAACATATGTCACTTCTGAGCAGGTAATCTGACTAATCAAGTAATTAAGTACTTTCCAAATTGCACGTAACACACAATAAAACATGTTTTGTCATGTGGAAAAAAGTCATGGTCAGACAATCTGTTTATTAGTCCTGATCAAAAACATAGGCAATTTACCTTTTGCAAGACTAAACGTAAGCTTTCCTTGGAAAGCTAATGGTCATAATAGTAGCTTTATAAATTGTGGAAATACAATAAAAGCTTCCTACTTAGACTAGACACCTTAACAGCAACTCTCTATGTAGGTGGAAATTTCTTCTTTAGAAACATAGGCTAGGTTTAACCTTAAATTGATTTCTTATATATTTTCATTGTACAATAAGTGGTTATGAGCTTAAAGTCAAAATCTGTATTAACATTCAGATAGTACATAAGAGTCACTTTGTCCCTGTTTGCTATGACATATTAATACATACTTATCTTTTGGAATTTGTTCCATTTGTAATGTGTATTTTCCCCCCTCTAATATGGGCCTAAGTGGTCAGTAGAAACAAGTTTGGCCATTATTTCAGTGCTCTTTTGAAATGATCTTAAGACAGTAAGCCCTTCCAGATGAGGACTCTATGACAAAAGACCATCTCTAGAATTTCCTAGTCTCATTGGGTTCACAGTGGTAAAATTGATGTTTGAATTATTGAAATTGTGTGAAGCTTGTGCTGTTCATTTTTTCATTTCTAGGAACTGGGCTTCTGGGTTGTAGTTGCCTTTTCACAGATTTTTCTTAGAGTAATGGTGAATTGACATTTTTGAAGCTTCCTCTCATAGAACCCATTCAGACAATTTTTCTGCATGCAATCAGAAACATTGCACAAAATGAAGACAGGAATGGGTAAATGTGCTTGGCCCAAAATCACCCAATCAGCTTTTGTGGGTCAAATGCCAGTCCAACATACTGATTCTTATTTAACATTTCTATTCTTTATTATGTACCTTTGCAGTCTCTATATATGTGAGTATACTGGATTGGATCCCAGGTCTTTGTTATACATGAAGTATCTCGGCTCCACCTCCCATTTGCACAAAATAATAATAATAATAATAATAAATTTTATTTGTATACCGCCTCCTCTCCCCAAAGGGACTCGGAGCGGTGCACAGGGAATAAAAACCAATATAAAATACATAGAAAGATAAATAGTTAAAAAACGAATTAAACAATTGTCCCTGCGCTAAAATCCCCTAAATTAAATTACACTAAAAAACCCTAAAACCCTATCAAAAGACGGGAGCCTAACCTAGGCCGGCCAAGCAGAAAAAGTGTGTTTTGAGTTTTTGACGGAAGGAGCGGAGGTCCGTAGTTGTTTTAATTTCGGGGGGAAGGTCGTTCCAGAGGGCTGGGCCCGCCACAGAGAAGGCCCTTCCCCTGGGTGCCGCCCGCTGGCATAGCCTAGTGGACGGCACCCGGAGAAGTCCCTCTCTGTGGGAGCGAATCGGCCGCAGGGATGTATGGGGCCGAATCCGATCCCGCAGATAACTAGGTCCCGTGCCATGGAGCGCTTTAAAGATGATAACTAACACCTTGAAGCGCACCCGAAAGACGACAGGTAGCCAGTGCAGCTCGCGCAAGAGCGGTGTTACGTGGGTAAACCTTGAGGTTCCCATTATTGCTCACGCGGCTGCATTCTGGACAAGCTGAAATCTTCGGGTGCACCTCAAGGGGAGCCCCATGTAGAGAGAATTGCAGTAGTCCAGTCGGGATGTCACGAGGGCATGAGTGACTGTGCAGAGGGCACCCCGATCCAATAGGGGGCGCAACTGGCGTACCAGGCGAATAGTAATTATTTATTTGCTGGAGGGCATCTGCTTTTGTGGAAGACATTAGCAAATGGCTAATGACCTTGGTGAGATGCCTGTAGAGACTAGCCAATCTGAATAGTTCTTATTTTGTGATTGTCTCATGTAGCAACGGCTTGCACAGTTACAACAGTAATGAAAAAGTAAGCTTGCCACCAATTCTTGCCTTTATGACATTTGCAGGTCTACAAAGCAAAGCAAAGCAGAGATAAGATCAAAAGCATAGTCACAATTTCATTTAGCAATTGCGATCGTTAAACAAGGGCTCTCTGTAGTATAAATACAATGTAGACTGTGGTTATCCAAAACATTTAAATAGGTTCTTTGAATAGCATGTTAGCACATGCAAGACAATGCTATGGAAAGCATTGAGGCAGTTAATAAGTCTTGACGGCTCATCACAAGTTCTCCGAGAGCTTTCCCAGATTGTCTGCTGGTGCAACTGAGCATGCATAAAGAACATTCCTGGTGAACCTGTTGGGGAGCTGCAGTGGCTGTATATGCAGATGATCTGGGAAACCCTTGAAAGCAAGCGTAGCAAGACTGGGAGAAGAATGCTCTTGAATGTTTTCCACAAAAGCAGAATATATTCCATTTTCTTGGTTGCAATGATTTAAGTGTAGAATAGCAGAGATGTCTTGAGAAAGGCGTGGCTATTTTACCTAGTTACTTTCAGAGAAGAAATGAGATGTCAAATGAGGAATTTTCTAAGAAATGTCAGTAACTTTCCAGTAAAGCAGCAGTGAGAATCAATCTTTCAGTTGTGACCCATGGCATTAATTTTATTTCTTTGCTCTTTGCTAATTCAGAAAATCAGACTTATTGAGAGCAGCTTGCATTGCATTAAAATAAACATATATAATCTTGGACAATTAAAAAATACAATATTTAAAATATACCTCAATCAACAATACAAACTAGATGCCTGGGTGAATCTGAAGTCACCAAGGTCCAGATATAATTTAATATTAATTTATTGATATGCTTTGGAGAAGACACCAATCCTTTGCTCTCAATGAAATGATTATAAATTTACTAAATAAATGAAAGTGAATTTATTAATATAAATATTATTAACATAAAATTAATTAATTAAATTAAAACTGGGAAATCTTTATCCTTTACTGCTTTATATATTTATTTATTAAAGATAATTTCTGTTTCTAGTTTTTAAACTAATTGTTGATCTACAAGAGCCCTTATCTTCTTATTCCACAGCAGCTGAGCTAAGTCAATGGCCAAGGACTTTATCAACCTTTTTTTAAAGAGGTCCAATCATAGAGAATCACTCTTATCTTCATTGACACTCTCTGAAAAAGAATTTAATTTAGAATAATTAACTCATTTGATCTGACAAAAATGTACATGATTCTACTGAGAAGCCAGTGAAAGCGACATAGATTATCTGAATGCTAATAAAGTGATAGTGAACTGATTGTCTTCACTCCCTATTTGTCCTTATGATTCAAACATATATTGCCCCTCTCTAAGTAAGCCATACACACAAATGTGGGTTTCACGTTTTCCACTGGTTTGCTGTGCATGTGCACACTCACTTCATGAGCGTGCTCACCTTCTGTGCGTGCACTTTGCTTGCATGCGTGGCTTGCACACATGTGCATGGCTTAGGAAATGTGGCTAAATAGGGTGGCATAGAGTCAGAGTGGTTACCACTACCAGTTGGCCTGAACTGGTCTGAACCAGAATACCATTTCTGCATACACCTCTCTATGCACTATCAGCAGTTACTGCAGGTGCTCTATATTTGCTAAATATTTGGCTAAAGTGCCTTTACAACAAATCTGTTTTCTGACATCACTTGTCTATTCAATTTTGCTTGCATGGCTTGCATGGCTTGCATGACAAGAGTGATTAAAATCAACATACTCTAGTTGTCTGGTTAAACCTATATATTCACAGCCTAAAAAGCTCATAAGCGAATCCGATCTGTCAAATGCAAAACTTGTTAGATGATTAATGGCGTTTCCAATGTTGGGGTTGTAGAGCTCCAACAGGCATGCAACTTTGTTCTGCAAGGGAAGCGGAACCAATGCAGACATGAGGTGAAAATGCCAGCTCAGTGGGATAAAACATATATTCTTACATACCGCATTACATGTGAAGTGGCAGGGAGACAGGCGTTAACTAATCCTGCTGGCAACTAAAGCAATAGGCAAATGGGCTAGGTATACTACAAAGCACTATTTCACAACTTAGTTTCAAAAGCACTTGGAAAGAAAGTAAATATTAAGAATGAGTCATGGGACATCTTAGTAATAGATTCAAAGACAGCTGTAATTAAAATCTGCAACCATTCCTCTTTACCATAATTGCTAACTTTGCTTTCTCTTTTCATGATACCTATTATGCTACACATCAGCATTAAAGAGTGGTTTGGCTCTCTTTTCTCTCATATAGCTTCCCTATGGAGGACTGTGTCAAGTTTTGACCATATGAGCTTGACCATCCATTTTTTCCCCTCTGCTTTAAGCTCTGAATCTTGTCACAGAAAGCCATTCATCTATCTATTCCAGTGCTCCTTCTATGCATCTCTATGACCTTTCCAGTTAAAGGATATCTCTGCTTGAGGCTATGGAAAGCCAATGCCCATCAGAGAGTAAAAATATCAGATCATCAGATGGAAAAAAAAATCTGATCTACTGAGGCAACAACCTATGTATGGTTTGTAGAGCAATTCTCTTTTTCTATGAGAGACACTGGGAAAGAACGCTTGGTCAGCCTAGGGTAGAGATATAAAATTGGGTGCCCTCAGAGTACTGATATCACATTTAGGGTTGATAATTTACAAGTTCCCCCAATGGCTTAATAGATGATAAATAGAAGCAAGGAGTGAGTAGGGACTCAAGCAGGAATCTCTGACTGGAACCGGCCCTGGAGAAAGGAGAAGCAGTGTACCGTAATTCAGTGCCTTCCACTCCTAATCCCCTGAGCCAATCCAGAAAAATACCATGAACAATGTTGGTCACTGAGAGATCAAGGAATGCTAGGATGGATGCATTATCTCCATCCCAAGCCTGTCAAAAATCATCACAAATGCCGTCATTGCTATTTTAGTACCATGGCAAGACCTGGATCCTGACCGGAAGTGGTCCAAATAATGTCCCCCCCCCCCCCCGCCCCGAACTCTCTGGAACTGTAAGCCAATCACCTTCTCAACTCTGTTTTCAGAATAGGAAGTTTGGAGACTAGATCTAATTTTGTGAAGTTCTACTGGGTCCAATAATGGGCCCCACCTTGGTGGAGGTGGAAACCATCTATTTTGAAGTAAGAGGAATGGCCCCCTCTCACAAGAAGCATTCCCCATTGCCTGCCACCTCCCAGGGGAACTATCAGTCAGGAGGGGCAGAGATTAAACACAGGAGGCTGAAAACACGGTTCCAAGGATGTCTACTTCATCAGGGCCAACAGGTTTCAACTTCTCTCATCTAGCTGGGCAAGACTGTGCCTTAGGCAACTCCACAGGACCTGTACAGCTAGATTCCAACTCTGAAAGAGTCTAAACAACTTTATTCAACAAATGTCTAGAAAATACAATGCCGAACAAATGTTTCCTAGGAGGGATCAGGTTATCCTAAATAGGGCCACAGTACGGGCAGAAAAATGAAATGTTTTTCTCCTTCAAAATTACATAACGTATTCCCTGCCTTCTCATATTCAAACCCTGTTAAACAATAAATCCAGAAATCAGCAGGTCATTTTTATGAATTTTTGGCAAATAAAGGGATTCCACTCTTTTATAAAAGTAGTTATTTTTGCCTCCCTAATCCAAGTCAATTTAGACATTTATGCAAGTTTTGTAAACAGTCCATTTTTCCTTTGCTATTACACTCTTTGTCTTTCTCCAGTGACATTTTAGCCATCTGTTAGGTGGGCCCCTGTTGGATCCACAAGAATCTGCATAGGCACAATCCTATCCAAGGCCAAAGTCATCCACTCATTCCAAGTGGCATCCAATGTCCCATAGGATCCCTTAGCTACTGGGGTGCAGGGACCATCCGAATAAGTGTTGTCTCCCTGCAGGGAGGTGCATACCAGAGAACTTAAGTATCAGCAGAGAGTGATCTGGTTTTACTACTTGTGTTTCACTTGGGCATATAGTTTTTACCATTAGGTTGTAAACTGACCAAGTTTCATTTTCAGCCAGGTGGATATACCAATGTTTTAAATAAAAAATAATATAATAAAATAAAATATCTCCTCACTCCAGATCATGTTGTCACTGCCTTGAAATAAAGATCAGATCGAATAGCAAATCTAATCTAATGCAGTCTAATGTAGGGCATTAATTTATACACATTTGTGTACAAGTGAAACTGAGAAGAATGTATTTGCATTTTGCAAGTAACTTTGTCTTTCTTGGTTACTTTCCCTTCCTACTGTATCTAATCATGCAAGTCTCGAATCCCATTGTATTTATATTCCCACTAAATACGTCAGGAAATTAACCTTAAAGTCCCGTCTTTTCCACTATATTAGATCAATGCATTTTATAGTATCCATTCATCAGATATCTGCTCTTCAACTGTTTCTTGTTCTGGCATTTACTAAATGACCTTACTTGGAACAACAGGTGTTTTTAAAGATAACTCTTTGGTCTTTTTATGCATGCTGGATAGACAAAGTTTGGAGAAGCTTCTAATTTTAGTATTATTACACATAAACAGCGGTAGCTTGACTTCCATAGGGTACTTGGCATATGTTTATTTAAGGCTTATTTATTAATTTTTATTTATTTGTATCCTGCGTTTATTATTTTTACAAGTAATTCACGGTGGTGAAGGCATGTTCCAGCATACCGTCCTTCTCTTATTTACCCCACAGCAATCATCCTTTGTGGTGGGTTGAGCTGAGAGAGAGTGACTGGCCTAGTCACATAGCTGGCTTTTGTGGCTAAAGCAGGACTAGTAGTCGAGTTCAACTTGAAGGAGACTTTATCCTACTAACATTACTGTTCCAAACAACGAATGATTCTTTCTTTCTTTCTTTCTTTCTTTCTTTCTTTCTTTCTTTCTTTCTTTCTTTCTTTCTTTCTTTCTCTTTCTTTCTTTCTTTCTTTCCTTCCTTCTTTCTTTTCTTTTCTTTTCTTTTCTTTTTCTCTCTTTTTTGCATGGGGGATAGTGTTATGTTTGATGGCCCAGTCCAAGTATCCAATTCTGTAGGAGAGAGACCTGATAAAGAATGTCTGTGCTGTGAGAGGCTCACTTTGACAGATGACTTTTTCTGCATTGCTTCTAGACATTCCCTTTGGCATCTTTCTTCTGGTGTTCTCAGAATTTAGGAAACTATGTAGGCAGTTTGGGCATCAGCTAACACATCACGTTACTACTTTCACGTACTGAACAACAAAGAGAGTGGAACCCCCTCCATTTCATAATACTCATTTTTAACCATAACTTCTCACGCAAACTGCCTAACTGGATCAAACTGACATATATGAAATGTATATGCAAGTTGGTCTGGGATTTCAGTATTTGTAAGATGCATCTGCGTATACGTAGATTGCTTCATGTCTCTAAAAGAGGAAGCAGACCAGTAAGCAGACTTCCTGAAGAGAAGGCTTCAGGAAATAGTGATTTAGAAAGTTACCATGATAGTTTCCAACACTTAAGAGAACTTGAATAGGCTGGCCTTATTACTTCGCAGACTTTAACGCCTTATTGCAGACTAAAGCTGTAACTGTATGCTCTAACCTAATAGACATATCCTGAGATATTCTAGGCTAAACCTCTTCCATCCTTCCCATCCAGTTTGATTTCTTTTTTAAATCTGCTGTTTCCTCTTGGGAAACCATGGTGCTGTTGCTGGAATTCCGCCCCTCACCCCCTCTTCAAATGCACATTTCATCTCATCTGTTCACATCAAGGAGCTGTGATGAAGAGGGATGGTTGTATTTTTCCTGGCAGGGAGGAGAAAGATGTAGAGTGGCCTTTTCCATCTCAGAGTATCTTGACTGGAGGCTGCCATTATTTGCTCCAGTTTAGGTAGCCATATTCAGTATATTGGTCTGATCCTGCAAATGTCTTCAGCATTTTACTATGGGCCAGATAAACCACCTATCAAACCAATTCTTGAGAGACTAACTGGGATAAGAATAACTTCTTTGATTGAGATAATAAGCATTAAATTGTAATGAAGAAGTAAGATCCTATTAGTATTGTAGAAAGTTAGCACCTACCCTTCTCCTAGAAGAATGACATATTCTAGGAAATATTAAATATTATACCTCCCTGGATGAGAAAAGGAGAAACATGTTCTTGAAAAGCAGCCCCCACCTTTGTTAATAGCCCCAGAAAGACTGGGCCATCTTACCTACAAAACAAAAGGCCTTCAGCTCCAAGGCGATAGGATTAGCTCTCACTCAAGATCCAAAGCAGGACAAAGCCATTAAACCATGATAGGAATTGCCCAACACCCTTTCAGAATATGTGATGCCTCTTCATTGCATTACCCAGCACAGTTCAACCAAGTTTGATTCAGGAAACCTACAAGGTTAGCTATGACCCCTATAGCAGCCAATAGCAAAATGTTTGGTCATAAGAAATGAAATCCAAAGGCCTCTACACAGTGTAAGTCAGGGCCCTATTTTTTATCCCGATAATATTAGAAAGGGGAAAGAAATCTTTTCTCAAAACCTTATTCAGTCATTTTTCTGACTTTTGCAGTTCCAGAAGACATTTCAAAAAACACTTCCCCAGTCATAATATATGGTAGAAAACTGTTCTTACCATTTATATAAAATACTGTGGTTTCCATATTATTTCAGGATAACATGTACTCAAGTCATAGGTGGAATTTACTATAGCTGGCCTTTTTGAAAGTGCTACTTTATAGCATGTAAGGATTATCCTAGTCATGCTCTTCAGAAATTCATTTTATTAATAGCCATTTTTTTTAAAAAAAAATCACATGGTGCCCATTGTATTGTATACTTTGCATATTTGCCTGTTTCTATAATATAACTTCATAAATAAACAAGTTGGAATCAGTAACTTTCTCTGATAATACGACCAATTCTTCTCTAGAAGTTGGCTCTGATGCTCCACCAAATTTCTTAGCCACCTGAAATCCAAGTTTAAGTAGAATCTTCAGACTCCAGCATCATACCACTGCACCATAAGCCCAAGCACTTTGGGATGTGTGTTTGATGAACAAAGAAGCAAGAATTTTGCTTCATTAGACTAATTGGTTTGATCCCTTTTGCAGATCAGCCGTGGGTCATAATGGATAGGGATCCTCATTGATATTTGTCAGATATGCTCTAAGGCAATGATGGCAAACCTTTTCGGCACCGAGTGCTGAAAAGGGAGTGTGCGCGCTCGTCAGGGCTTCCCAGGGGTCATGTGCATGCCAGGAAATGAACTTCTGATTTCCGGCATGTACATGTGCACTGGTCAGATAGTCTTCCGGTTACTTGCACGCATGTGCATGTGACGATCAGTTGGCTGGCATGCATGCCCACACTGGAAAATGGAAGACCAGCTTTTCCAGTTTCTGCCACATGCATGAAGGCCAGCTGACCGTTGCACGTTCATGCATGCCATAAATCCAGAAGAGGAACGGGTGACACTAGGCATCCCAGGTGACATGGCTCCCCATGTCACTTTGGACATGCGTGCCATAGGTTCGCTGTCATGGCTTTGTTTTTCAGTGTGCCTTGCACCTATGAGATTTTCATGACATGTTTGCTCTGTCACCTTTCATGAGAGATTCTAGGGAAACTAATAGAAGGAATTTTAATTATAAAGAGCCAAGAGGTAAGAAACAAATCTGCTGACAACTCATTTCATAAACAGTAACTGTATCCAAATGTCAACAAACCTGAGAAGAAATAATTCAGAATGTTCTGAGACTTCCCACCGTAATGAATTCACAAATAAAGGAGAATTGGAAATTCCCTATTATTGCTGTTAAAGTCATGCTACCGAAATCTGTGTAATTCTAGCTTGCTTGATCATGCCCACTGCATGGGACTTCACACTTGTTGCAATGGGCATGGATTTAATGCAATACAAACTTTGATGTCTCATTAGGTGGTATCATGACAATCTCACACGTCATGCAGCAGAGGCTCTTCTTCTTTCCAATGGCAGTGATGGAAGCTATCTCCTAAGAAAAAGCAATGGCAGGGCTACTCTTTTTTCGCTTTCTGTAAGGTATAGTATTATGAATATTTCTTACATTATTCTCATGTGAGCCTGCTCCTATTTTGAGTTCAGTATCCACTTTATTTCCCACAACTGTCATATATTTAGCGGCTGATACAAGAAGCAAAGTAATATTGTAGCATAGCCAATCCTCTTGACTCTATCATTGATCAATTTTTACAAGTTAGTTGGGAAATGCAATTTATCTGAACACCAGTGAAATAGCTACAACTCAGGAACATTTAACTTTGACTGAAATACATTTTTTAAAAAAAATCAGAAGTAGAATAATTTAAATACCCATAATTAAGCAGGTAACGTGTTAAGCATAATGCAGATGGTCCTAAATCATTTAATGACCATTTGAGTTATACTGGTACTGAAAAAGGTGACTTGCATTTGATGGCTTTGGTCACATGATCAATACTTGGGTGCTTGGCAACTGGCATGTATTTACAACAGTTGCAATATCCCAAGATGGAGTGGTGTAGGGTCCCCTGCCTAAGCAAGGGTTTGGACTAGAAGACCTCCAAGGTCCCTTCCAGCTCTGTTATTAAGTTTTTTGTAAGATCATGTGATTGCCATCTGCAATTTTCCCAGGGGGCTTTCAATAAGCAAAGTCAATGAGACAAGATGGAGTTCCTTAACAACGGTGGCAAAAAGATTGTAAAAATGGAGTTATTTAACAACCACATTGCTTTGAGATGGACATTCCAGTCCCAAGTGTGGTTGTAAATTGAGGACTACCTGCATTGAATATATGTCCACAATATCTTATATAACGTTGTGCTAAAATACAACTAGAAACTCATGAACTACAGACTACTTGTGACCCCTGAGACATTATTTTTATAGTTTACGCATACTTGCTTGGATTTCAGTTTACATAAAAAAACTATATTCAACTTACGTTACAAATAATGACTGTTTGCTTAGTTTGGTTTTGTAAAATGCTGAAGTCTCAAATACATGCAAACTAGAATGACTTTACATTTATTATAATTTTGAGAATTATAGTCTGAACTTTTTTTTTTGAAGTGATAATGCATTAGTTTTAGTGATAGTATATGCTTACTTTTCCTATTAATGGATAAGTGATAACCACATTTTGTCTAGCAAGCAGTGCTCAACCTGTGGGTCATGACCCTTTCACAGGGGTCGCCTAAGACCATTGGAAAACACATATTTTCGATGGTCTTAGGAACTGAGACACCAATTTTATGGTTGGGGGGCACCACAACATGAGGAACTGTATTAAAGGGTCGCGACATTGGGAAGGTTGAGAACCACTGGTCTAGCTGATGATAGTCAGGTGATAGTCTGAGGTACGGAATAAATGGTGTGGCACATAGGCAAATCTCTGATTGCCTTAACTTCTTCTATTTGAAATGCAGAGAACAAGATCTGAAAATACGATTTTATTCCTGCTCTTTTCATTTGGGCTACTGAAAGAGAGCCTCATAGCCATCAAGCTAACATTTCTCATAAGATCTGAAGCTGAGGAACTGGAAGAGGAGTAAATCAATAGTTCTCTCCAGTGTTAAAAAAAGCTGCCTTATGTCAAAATCATCAAGAGCTTCATAATTGCTCCTATTAGGCAGTTGAGCCACAAGTAAATCAGTTCAGTTCACCAGTGCTGATTAGGTTATGGGTACATAGAAGCATGGAATTGCTTTCAGTCTGGTTCGGAACTCTTATATAGAAGCCTCCCAACTTCCAAAGCTCCTGGTAAGCTTGGCCAAGGGTAGTTCAACAGACAGTACTTGGAAGGCACCAGGCTACATCAAAGAAAAATAATAAGTGGATAAGATGAAACTTTACTTTCTCACAATGAAGCTTACGATATTTTCTAAAGGGTGGGTGGTAAGGAGTACCACAGGCTTAGACTACTGGGAACAGAGGAAACTGTGAATGAGTTCTTTATGAAGATAAGGGAGTTTCTTGTTGCTAACTTTCTTATTTAATGGTCTTCTGGAACCAATGCAAAGTGTTTGTACAGTTAACCACTTCCTTTTCTTTAATTTTTTTTCAGAGCAAAAGATTCTGTAAAGCATTTTCATGTGGAATACACAGGGAATTCATACAAGTTTGGCTTCAATGAATTTTCAGGCTTGAAAGACATGATCATGCATTTTGCAAATCAGCCTTTAATAGGTAGCGAGACAGGTAATTCAAATGTTCTTTTTCTCTTTCTTTTGAAATATTGTATTGTGAAAATTTAATGTAAAGATTTTATATTTACATTAAATTTATATTGTAGCTTTACTTTAAACCCAAGCTCTTTTTTATATCGTCAGATCAATCACCCCCTTTGTAAGTTTTATAGGTTTTTGCTGCCTCCAACAAAGTTCTTCATATTTAAATTTATATTTAATAATTACTTTTTGCTGTCAGATGTTCAGGTATTGCAACAGTAGTTTGTTAGTCTATATTGCACACTAGAAAACATTTCCTAATAGGATTAACATTATGTACATTGTGGATTCAGGAGAGTAGGGCAGAAAAAGCTTTCGGATTTTAACCTTGTGGGTGATACTTCTTGTTTTTATGGATGTACTAAAATAGAGGTGTGTTGTGTTTTAAGACCAATTTTGTCCCTTATTTGTTGATTGTCTAGTGGCAAACAATAGTATTGCTAGTGGAAGGAAAGATCTAAATTTAATTACGAAATAGTTCTAATACAATAGTTGGAGAAGTGGTCAATAACACAGTTAATTAAGTTAAATACTTTTCCTTCAGTATTTCTGCTCTCCTTCAGTTCAAGGGTTTTCCCCCCCCTCCTGCTGCCTTTTAAATAAAAGATAAAAATTGTAGACACTGGCTATTTCATAACCAGTAGTTTTCTTGTTAATAATTGTATGCTTTGCTAAAATTACTGGCACTCTTGGTTTTGCTAGACTGATTCCACAGAAGTCATTCCTTTGATGTTCTTCTTTTGAAATCCCAAAGGGGCTTTTTCAAGAGGCAACTGGACTTTCTGGTTTTTCTTTGAAGATGTTTCACACCTTTGGGACAACCATGACCTGGACGACAGGGAATCTCCATAGACTTCTTTTGAAATCTTTGGATCTGTTCTTATAAAGCTAATAAAACCATCTTGATCCAAACGTTTTAGTTTGGTTTGGCTAACAATTCTGTATCTAATACATTTGGGATAAATGCTGATTTTATCCTTACTAGTTTTATTTATGACTAAAACATATGAAGAACGGTTGTAGGAACTGGGTATGTCTAGTTTAATGAAAAGAAGGACTAGGGGAGACAGGATAGCAGTGTTCCAATATCTCAGGGGTCGCCACAAAGAAGAGGGAGTCAAACTATTCTCCAAAGCACCTGAGGGCAGAACAAGAAGCAATGGGTGGAAACTAATCAAGGAGAGAAGCAATTTAGAACTGAGGAGAAATTTCCTGACAGTTAGAACAGTTAATCGGTGGAACAGCTTGCCTCCAGAAGTGGTGAATGCCCCAACACTGCAAGTCTTTAAGAAGATGTTGGATAGCCATTTGTCTGAAATGGTGTAGGCGGGGGGGTTTGGACTAGAAGACCTCCAAGGTCCCTTCCAACTCTGCTATTGTATTGTATTACACAAGTAAATACTTGAATAGATGATTCCAGGGGGTTTAAGAAAGCATTTGAGAAGATAGAGAGGCAAGGAGCACTGAAATATACATTTAGGTTAAGGCCAAAAAATGGTTTAATCTTGTTCAAGTGTCAAGTCTATTTCCTGATATAAGTGTTAAAACTCATTGACTGGCCCCAACTGACATAGTGCCTAGAAACCTGAGCTCTGTTGTTACAGTCTCTAAATAGGTTGCTATTTAACACAAGATATGCTTCAGATTTTTGATGAGCAACTACTACTGGAGCAAGTCCAGGTGAAGAAGAGGCTCCCATTATCAACTCATTATGTGTCAAGTAAGATCAATGGGCTGAACTTTTAAGAATGCTAAAGTACCTAGCCGTTCTGAGAAAGGAAAGGATGATAAAAGGAGCAATAAGCAATTCAGAAGGGTTTTTGTTCTGTTCTGTTTTTCTGGCAGTATCACTTCAGTGAGGTTTTGTATTAAGAGAATTCTCCCTTTGCACACGGGAGGTCCGACTGTACTTTTCTTCAGATCTTTCAGATGCTTTGCTTTTCTATACTCAGGATCAGGTACTGTGACACTGGGCTCAATTTAAACACATTTGGGGATTCCCTGATTTATAGGGCACATGCAAATCAATGGGAATGCTTTAAGATGACAAACATCCTGATCATTCCAGTTGTTTTTCTTGTCTTGTTGTGATTAAGTCTTTGCTGACCCGGAGCACCATTTTGACACAATAGAGTGTATCTCCTTAGATTGTTCTTTGCTGCCCTTCACTAAGAGGACAAAACAACAGTACAACTAAACATCCATTTCTTTATACTTCCAAAATACAGGTAGTCCTCAACTTACGGCCACTATTGAGCCCAAAATTTCAGTCGTTAAGCAAACAGCAACCTATTTGTTAAGCGAGTCTTGCCCCATTTTATGACCTTTCTTGCCACAGTTGTTAAGTGAATCACTGCAGTTATTAAGTTAGTAGTATGGTTGTAAGTGAATCTGGCTTCTCCATTGACTTTGCTTGTCAGAAGGTCACATGATCTCAGGACACTAGAACTAGATATGAGTCAGGTGTCAACCATCTGAATTTTGATCATGTGATCATGGGGATACTGCAATGATCATAAGTGTGAAAAATGGCCATAGGTCACTTTGTTCAGTTGCCGTTGAAACTTTGAATGGTCACTAAACAAACTGTTGTAAGTCGAGATAGTTTCCAAACATAGAATAAATCAAACCAGGGGCAAAATCAGAGGCTTGGTACAGGTGCTTATCAAGGAGAGAAGAACAAAGGAGAAATTTCCTGATAGTTAAAACAATTAATCAGTGGAACAACTTGCCTCCAGAAGTTGTAAATATTCCAACACTGGAAGTTTTTAAGAAGAGATTAGATAACCATTTCTCTGAAGTGTTGTAAGGTTTTCTGTCTAAGCAGGGCGTTGGACTAGAAGATCTCCAAGGTCCCTTTCAACTCTGTTATTCTGTTCTATTCTATTTGGAAGGCAGTTCTTGATTTATAATCATGCGTTTAATGAAGAAAGATATGACAGCACTAAAAAAGTGACTTACAACTGTTCCTCACAGTTACAACCACCACAGCATCCTCGTGATCATGTGATCAAAATTTGGGTGTTTGGCAGCCAACATGTTTTTATGATTGTTGCATCATCATAGAATTAGGTGATAGCCAATTGCAACTTTCTTGCTGGTTTCGGACAAGCAAAGTGAATGGGGGAAGCCAGATTCACTTATTGATCACATGATTCACTTAACTGCAGTCATTCGCTTAACAACCAATGGCAAAAAAAAAGACTGTAAAATTGAGCGTAACAACTGCCTTGCTTAGGAACAAAATTCTGGTTTTATTTAAGTTCATAACTTGAGGACTAGCTTTAGATACCAACTTTGTTAAAGCTAGGCAGATTTAACTTCCGTTCATGTTTGAGTGGGAAACCACTTGCTATCCTATGAATAGTGATGCAAATTGCCGATCCTGTTTCCCTGAAAATAAGACCTCCCCGGATAATAGGCTCAATCGGGCTTTTGAGTGCATGCGCTAAAATAACTCCTGCCCCAAAAATAAGCCCTCCCTGAAAATATTGCAACACAGCAGCAGCCATAAGGTGATCATGCTCGCTGCCTCCTGCACCTCAACAATAATAAGACCTCCGCAAAAATAAGGCCAACTACTTATTTCAGAGGTCAAAAGAAAATAAGACCCTGTCTTATTTTCGGGGAAACACGGTAGTTAAAGTAATAACATCCCACCATTTGCTGATTATGGTATCATCCATTGAATTTTATTTATTCAAGAACCATAGAAACAGCCTCACTGTTTTAGAAAGGAAATCTACTCCAGTCCTAACTAACAGAAATTGTTTCTCATGGCTTGCATCTTAGATATACTATATGTTATTGCCTAGGAATCTCCTCCTTATAGTTTACTGTTCATTCGATTTAAATATTTCTAATGCACCTTATACATTATTGTGGTTTTCCTTCACCACCGGCTATCCTGCCATCTGTTATATCTGTTAACAGCGAAGAAATTCACACTATATAATAGTGAATTTGATCTTCAGTGTTGAATGATAGATTTGGCCTATGGTTTACAGCTCCCAAATCAGATTCTGCTGGCTCTGTGAAACTCCTTTCATGTTCTTAAAATGGAAAGTGCCACCAGCTGGGAGATAGGTGTTAGACCTCATAATACCTATAAACTTGTTCCCTTCCATGTTATTTTTCTATATGAAGCAATGCATAGAACAGGAAAGTTAACACCAGAAAAAACAATTATCATAACAGCCCAAACTCACTGAGTAGGTTTAATAATGTTGCAGGATCCAATCTGTGTCAGTCACTTCAGTTCCTTGAGGATGGGCTCTAGCACGAATCCAAAAATTCAGAAGACAAAGCTTTTGGTTCTGGTGACTTACCCCAATTGGATCCCGTATCAATAGATTATATTTCTCTTTCCATAGGCCAGAGAACAATCTGGAATGAAATTCTTTCATGGTTAAAGATAATGGATAATTTTCTTTGAAATATCAATGATTTCATTTGATTTTGAGGATTCTATTATAACCCTAACCTTTATAATATGAAGCAATATTTAAAAGCACTTTAAAAAGGAAGTTTTAAAATATTTATTGAAAAATAAGCAAAAACGTGGCAAGTCCTTAATTTCACAACACATGGACAGTCTCAACCATAGTTTCAACTGAAAGACTGTAAGCATCCCAGACCAAGATAATCCAAAAATGATAGGGAACTCCTGCATGCTGAGACAAATCAGTCATCAATAGATACATACAGATAAACCAGATTTACACACCATTCAAAAGAGACAATAAAAAGGTAAAAAGGAAACAAAAACCCAGACACATCCTCACCCAGATAAGCAGGAAGTAAGACCAGACAAACAAGCAGAAAACAGTATCCTAATCAAAGAACTCCTATGGTGACCCCCGTCTCCCCGACCCTGCCAAATATTGGCATAGCAAACTACTGTGTATAAAACAGGCAGCAAAGTCCACACTCACTAGTACTGCAGATGTCAGGTAACAAAATGTCTGCAAGCAAAGAACCAAGCTTAGAGAGCATCAAGGACTCTATAATAAGCAAGGTGTCCTTTGAGTCAAATTCAGCTGGTGATTTCATGGAGATGCCATGTAGTTTTCTTGGCAACAATCTAGAAATGACTAGTCACTACCTTTTTCTGGGATGCTTGTTCAATTCCTAACTAGCTGACAACTCTAAGATTGGTAGTCTCTGCTTCAGCTGGTAACTTGTTTAAGTTTTAGGATAAGGTAAGATATCTATGTGCTGCACCTTGTTGGAGTTTTATTTATTATTTAGCTGGGAAGAAGGTCCATGCCAAAATACATCAAAGTGCAGGGATACTTCCCTGTGGGTTGACATACAGTACTTTGCAAATTGTACTTTTTAGATTGGTGAGGGCGAAGCCCAGAATAGGGCTAAGGTGGATCTGAAGGAGATCTCAGTAGGTTTTTGGTGAATCTGAGATAAAGGGAGAAATGTAATACAAAAATAGACAAATATGTTTTGATGCTTTGTTAAGTTATCAAAGTGTTTAATTTTTATAGAAAAGGATGTTAGAGCTAGGTAAATATGGCAAGTGATATGTTGTAATGGCTATTATGTTTCTTTTTTTTTTTTTTGCGTGCATCCTATTACATATCTAAGGAGATTCTGAGTCATCTAGGTAGGTCATGGTTGTCCCAAGAAGCCTTCTTGGAACTGTTGAAAGGACTATGCTGTAGACTGGAGATAGAGAATGTCATATCCCTCCCCGTCTGTTGAGAGAAGGCTGTTCAGTTGTGACATAGATGGGCTCTTTGACCCCTCTTTTATACCAGTAGTCCTCAAGTTCCAAATGTGAACTTTACTGTCTTCAAAAGAGTGGCCTGTGCCTTTAAATGCAGATGGACTGCTGAATCTTGTCCTGATGGGTTTGTTCTCCTATGTTCTGCCATGCATTTATGAACTTGGATGAGAAGCGAAAGGAAAAAAACCCCAAGAAAGTCCAGTTGCCTCTTGAAAAAACACCTTTGGGACATCGCTCTGAATTCACTTTTATGGGCTACTTAGAGCTTTCTTTCTTATAGGGACTTTGATTGTATTGAAGCATCCATATCCCAAGAAAGTAGAAGAGCCTTCCATTTATGAATCTGTGCGAGTCCACACGGCTATGCAGACAGGAAGAACAGAAATTGACCTCATTTCCAGTGCTCCATCGGTGAGTTTCTATTTGGACTATTAGTTGGAGAAAAGAAAGCTTTCCATAGTTTACTATGAATTAGGATAAGATTTTGATTAGAACTGAAGTGAATCCTTTAAAACAGGGCTGTCAAACTTGCAGCCCACGGGCTGGAGGCATTATATGCTAGCCGCACCCCTGCCTGGTTTATCGAAGAGGAAAAAAGTCCTGATATATCACGTGACGCTACTGTGACAGTGCAAGTTTGACACCCTTGCTTTAGAACAGGGGTTCCCAAACTTGGCAACTTGAAGACTTGTGGACTTCAACTCCCAGAATTCTCCAGCCAGCTCTGGCTGGAGAATTCTGGGAGTTGAAGTCCACAAGTCTTCAAGTTGCCAAGTTTGGGAACCCCTGCTTTAGAAGAAAGCAACCAGTCTGGAAATTCTTGGGATTGAAGACTTGACAAATCTAGAAGATATCCTTTTGGGAAAGATAGTCTTAATGAGAAAATGTTCTTCCTTCAAATGGTGCATTTCAGCAATTAAAGGTAAAGGATTCCCCTGTCCAGTCGTCTCTGACTCTAGGGTGAGGGTGCTCATCTCTGTTTCTTAGCCAAGGGAGACAACATTGTCAGGAGACACTTCCATGGTTATGTGACCAGCATGACTATACACTGTGGAATGCTGTTACCTTCCCACCGAAGTAGTACCTATTTATCTACTTGCATTTACAGGTTTTTGAACTGCTAGGTTGGCAGGACCAGGGACAAGTAATTGGAGCTTACTCTGTCATGAAGTAATTAAGTGATTGAGTCTTGAACCTGGGCAGTGTGCTTTCCAGCTGGTCATCTCAGCGTCTTTAACCACTGAGTCATCACACCTCCTTCCAGCTATTAATGTAACTTATAGCATAAAGATCCATGAACAGGAAGGCTGGGATCATACAATGGTCTAAAATTTAAACCTGGTTAACAAAACACAACCACTGTGTTTATATCATGATATTCTCAATAGTATGATTCAGTGGGATGTTTAGTTCATACAATATTCTAAATTAATGGCTGGATCTCCTTCTGATGCCGTGACTTGCAGATGCCCTAACTGGGTGTTGTATATGAATGTTGTTTGATTTGATACACCAAATGAATTTTGATGAATAAAGGATGTTCAGTTGCCTATTGTTTACGTTTCGTCCCTTTACAATATGTATTTCATACATTATAGACAGCACCCACATTAATACATGTTGCCAGAGGGAATATTTCACCAAATGATTGGCAAAATAAATTTTGCATTATTGTACAGTGAGATGAACCTCTTGGGAAGTGGGAGCAGATAACTCATTTATAAGAGAAAAGGAACAATTACAACTGAAAACTACCAACCTCTTTTGCTGTGTCAGCCACATCAAGACTCTGAAGAGACGTGCTTAAGATGAAGACCTACCTGCCTCCTCCCTTCCCCTGTTCCCCTGACATCCTTTTCAACCATCCTAATAAACTTTCCTGTGTTTCATTACAGCTAGGGACTAAAGAAGGTTATCTAACAAAGCAAGGCAAAATAGTTAAGGTAAGCAATCTAAAAGTTGTCCTTGAGCAGAGGTGTACTTCTTGGATTTTCACCTCAAATGCTGAAAAACCAAGAGCGTGCTGTTGCTCCCCTCCCCTTTAATGTGCATTATGTCTATGGATGCTATCTTGAGTTATTTGAGTAGTATTTCTGCCAAAATCTGTTTGATGTTTCACTTGTTCCTCTTTCAGTACCATTTTTGGGAATTGTCTCTTCATTTCTCGGTTCTCTCACATTTGTCCCTTTCTGAATAAGATGTGGCCACTTTGCTCTCCAGGCTGAGATCACAGCATAGACCTTCGAAAACTTCTAAGGCAGTGTTTCCCAACCTTGGCAACTTTAATTTGTGTGGACTGTCAGAATTCCCCAGACAGCATGCAGAATATACTGATATGGGCTTTATCAAGCCACAGCCACACATATTCATTGTAAGAGAAAGAAAAAGAATTTTATTTTGAATGGTTGAGTTACATGATTTAAAAAACAGTTGATATGATAATTAGGATTTAATTAATTTATGTTCCTCGCCCTAGTCTGTAGCTTAAATTGTTTAATCAGGTTTTAATGGGATACGTTTTAATGTTTTATAAATTTTAGTACAGGGTTAATTATTTAATTTGGTTTTAATTATGTATGTATTGTGATGTTTTTAGATGTTCTTAATTTTACTGTACACCGCCCCGAGTCCCTTCGGGGAGAGGGGTGGTGTAGGAATTTAATAAATTATTAAATTATTATTATTAATTTTAGACCCAGCTTTCTATTAAATGTAGAGTTACAACATATTCAATGTATTGGATGAATTGACTTTTGAATATTCTCAAATCAGATAAATAAGTAGCCAATATCAGCCTCTTTCCATGCTCTTTATGATTTTACTGGCAAGACTACCCATAACTTTTCTCTAATCTCCAATCTCACTTGAATTGTGTATGGCCTCAATCTCACTTCTCCTTTTTCATGTAGATTCATCTGTTGTCTTTTCCTGTTCACATCTCATGTCATGTAGGAGGTTGCAACACCCTCTTCCTTTTCACTTACTAAATCTGCCTGTCTGGTCTTCCTTACTTCTAGAATTTTCTTCTGAGCCATCCTACCTACCTTTTTTTCCAGTGCGACTTAAACCTCACCTCAAGTAGCCTTCTCCAACCTGGTACCTTCCAAATTTGTTTAGTGCCTTCCACACTTACAACCATTGCAGCATCCCTAGGGTCATGTGATCAGAATTCAGATGCTGGGCAACTGATTCATTTTTATGACCGTTGCAGTGTCCTGGGGTCACGTGATCACCTTTTGTAACCTTCTGACAAGCAAAGTCAATGGGGAAGCCAGATTGATATTCACTAAATAACAGCTTCAGGGATTAATTTAACAAGTGGGGCAAGAAACGTAAAATGGGACAAAACTCACTCTGTTTCACTTAGCAACAGAAACTTTGGGCTCAATTGTAGTCATGTAGAGAACTACTTGTATCATGGTAAGGAAGGGAAGAAAGAGAAGGGTTTTTTCCCAGTACATGTTGCTTCTTTCGCGTTGAATTTCTTTAAATTTTTCCTTCTCTTGATTCTTTTAGAACTGGAAAACTAGATGGTTTACATTGCATAGGAATGAGCTGAAATACTACAAAGATCAGACGGTGAGTTGTGTTTTACTCTGTTGCTTGTGAGGGTTAACGCAAAGCAATCTATTGGGTACTGGAAATATTCTTTGCCCCATGTTTCCAAAATAGCTATTGCAAAACTGAGACCCAAGCAGCATGGACTTTGTATTCACTGCTATTTTTATTCTAATTCAGTTAGTGTGCTACACTTATATGCCACCTCTCTTCTATCAATGACTGTGCTTCCTTTCTAGCAGAGTAAGGAAATGCAGATTACACATTCCTCCCTAACCTTCAAATTCTTCCCCTGAAATTTAGTGGCAAAAATTATTTGGACACCAAAATAGTCTCTTCAAGGTGTCAAGGTTTAATCATATTTGCTATGTACATCTCAACTCTGCAAAATAAAATGAGGTTGTCCTGCCCCACTGCTATCACCACAACAGATTATGTGATACAGATCTTGTGGGCTTTGGAGGCCAATAACAATTTTAAAACATGGCCCAAAAATGTGGGCCCGGCCCTCCTTTATAGAAATGTACTTAGAAGAGGCCTAAAGCCATAAAAGGATAAATGACATTCATTGCTACCTCAGTCTGTGCTGAGCTTAAGAAAAGGAGGACAGGCAGGAAAAACCCCATCCCTATTTTCCTGCCGATTGCCAGAAAGGCTGCCCCCCCCCCCCCAAGCCTTCAGCATATCCCAGGATTGCAACGCTTGGCAGGAATATGCTGTTTAGTGAAAGACAGGCAAGCTGAGCTCAGCTGTTTTGCGGAGGATGTTCAGGCTCTGATAGCGGTGCAGATCAGCTGTTGTGGAGGCCATGGAGGCACTAAGAGAGTGGGGCAGCTCACCGCCCCACCCTTTCCGGTATGGGGAAAAAAGGGAAAAAATATAAGACCTCCCCCAAACTAAGACCTGGTGCCTTTTTTGGTGGTCCAAAAAAATATAAGACCCGGTTTTATTTATGGGGAAACACAGTATTAGAGGAGAAGGAAAATCCACCCATGCTGGATTTCTTTTTTAAAGGATCTTCTTTTTTCCTTCCAGTTGCACTAAATATTTTGCAATGTATTAAACCAAACTCACTAGTGAGTGCAAAATAATCTTTGTCTGATGTCTGTGATAGGGCGAGGTGGCTCAACCATTTTAAATGATAAAACAGAACAATTGTTTCAAAAATAACATTTTTCCAAGTCCACAGAGCCAATCAGAGCACTCGATCTAACGGAATGCTCAGCAGTGCAGTTTGACTATTCCCAAGAAAAAGTGAATTGCTTTTGGTAAGTTGAGGCTGAAATACAACTTTGGGGTAAAGTTTCTCAGTGCTATTCTGTATAAATCTTTTCTTCTTCACCTCACTGCTGACCAAATTACTGTTATCGCTCATGAATTCAATTAAGACATTGTGCTGCTTTCCCTTGATTTGTCCGTTTGCCCTCAGAACTAATTGCTTCCTTGATCTTCTTTTGTTCTTCTTTTCCAAAAAGCTTTAGAAACGGGCTCTACTCGAATTTCAAGAATTCTAGTTTAATTAGGAAATAGCAGGGTACCCATGCATGTTATTTGATTGTTTAGCTCCTCTTGCACATACTCTTGTGTGTTGCTTAAGACTGAAATAAAAAGCTTCATTTTTAGCCATCCTAACAAACAAGCTCAGCAGCAGCTTCCATTATTTACCTGTTCCTACTTGGGTTTTGGCCACTGGCTTGGAGCATAGATGTCAGAGGTGGTATTCAGCAGGTTCTGAGCAGTTCTGGATAACCAGTAGTGGAAATTTTGAGTAGTTCAGAGAACCAGTAAATACCATCTCTGATTGGCCACACCCCCATCTATTCTCTGCCTCCCGAGTCCCAGCTGATCAGGAGGAAATGGGGATTTTGCAGTATCCTTCCCTTGCCATGCCCAAGCCAAGCCAAGCCCACCAAGCCACATCCACAGAATCAGTAGTAAAAAAAATTGAATCCCACTATTGACGTGTGTTTCAACGCAATGAAGTTACACCCTTTGAATTCTGTAAATCTACTTTAATTATAACAAAATATGAATTTAGTTTACAGGGAATCCTCTTTTAGCGACTACAATTGTTACCAATAACACAGTTCTTTGGCAAAGCAGCCTTTAAGTGAAACTGAATTAATGTTTATGATCTTGCTTCAGCTTTCCTTTGCTGAAAGTTGTTAAATGTGAGGATTGTTGGTAAAGTTATTTTTCCCATCACCAATATGACTGAAAATGGTTGTAAATGAGGCAGTCACTAAATGAGGATTACCTGTACTTTATTAAAGAAACAACAACCCTACCTTCCGCTGTTTCTCAGAAATAAAATCCGGACATGCTTGTATTAGTTTCCCCAAGCTGGAGCCCCTTCCCAAACATGTTGATTAGGCCTGATGAATGTCATACTCTGGAAGGCTCTGCATTTGGTACTATCTCTGATTCACAACGAATGGAACACTTTGGATGCATCTTTATTTTCTGATAAGTTTTTCTCTGTTTCGTTTTTTTAATCACTAATGCTATTATTTTATTTATCATAAGGGTTTGGTCAAATTTCAAATATTTACCTCAATTATTTTCTATTTCTTTTAAGAAGAAAAGTAGGATTTTTTAAAAAATAAATCAAATAATATTTTTAGCTTCAGTTTCTTTGGAAAAATAGAATATTAATATTGGGGATGACTATGGTTTCCTTATATTTGTGACACAGAATTTTTATAATTTTATATTTTACAGTTTAGTATTTCCAATGCGGACGTATTACCTGTTTGCAAAGAGTGGAGTAGAAGCCGATGAGTGGATTAAAATATTGCAGTGGAAACTGGTAAATAAATGTCTATCACAGAAGGTTTGATTAGAATTAGATGGGTAGCAATATAGTGACACATAATAGTTCATGCTGATTGTGTTGACTTCTCTAATTTAATCCCACAATGGTAGGCTTAAAAATATTTAAAAAGAGAAAATTACAACACATACTTATGGACATTTAAACATTCCCTACGCTGCTTCTTTGCTTATACAGGTGAGGTAAATCCTTGATTTACAACCATTCAGTGACCACTGTTACAAGGCTGGGATTATCATTTGCAACCTTCCCAGGGAGCTTCTGACAACAAAGTCAATGAGGGAAGCTAGCTTTGCTTAATGACCACATGACTGCAGTGATTCACTTACAATGATAACAAAAAGAGTCATAAATTGGAGTGTGACTCACTTAACCACTGCCTTGTTTAGCAGCAGAAGCTCTGGGCTCAATTGTAGTCCTAAATCAAGGACTATCCGAATCGGCTCCAAGTTCAATCCTTCTTAACTCCAGATAACAAACAGATGTTAAAAGCAATTGCACTCTGTACAAAAAACACCAAATTAGATCACCCAAGAATGTGACTTAATATACGGTAGTTTCCTATGTTCTTTTTCCAAAAGGAAATGAAACTACTAATCATGAAGGTCCAATGCTTCTATGCATGTCACAGATCACACTCGACTTCACTTTTCTCTGTAGTGTGTCTCTGCAGTCTTCTGGAGCTTAGCTGGTGCAGGTGATTCAGTCATAATGAAACTCCCCCCCCCCCCAAGCTGTTATTTGGACTTTTAAATGATCCTTTAATACTGCACAATGGTGCTCAATGTGGGAAGTGAAGTAAGGCTTTATGACGCAGGGAAAGGCTTTTAGTGAATGAGAAGGATAGTATAGGTGAGGAATTGATTTGAATTACATGCTGAATGGAGAATCTCAGCTCTGGAAAAACTGAGTTATTTGCCTTTCTGGTAGGAATGAGAAAATAGGCATGAGGCTAAATTGGCAGTTTATTGAAAATGGTTTGTTTGGAATCTTTTGATCTTTGAAATCAAGAGATATGGGATGATGGCAGCACCAAGGCAGAATTGTTGCTTTACATTTTCCAAGTAAAATAGTCTAATAAAAAGCTCAGCACACTTGCTTTAGTGACTACTTTTAAAAGAAAAAAGTGTGCATAGAATTCACCAAGTTTAATGATTCGGTCTGAGGAATAAAACAAAAAGTTGCAAAATGCTAAAATGATTTGGGAGAATGATTTGAAAGGAAATTTTCTTAAATTAAAACAAGTGAGCCACGTATAGTCATTTATATGATAGGACCCATTTTCTTTTTCAATTTCTGTCACGGCCTTCTTTTCCCTAATGCTGATATCTTGGTGTCTTATCAAACTATCCTCTTTCATCTTTATTCAGTCAATCCACCTTAAAATATATAAAGTTGAGAGATCTTGTCCATTATTGGCCCTCTTGTAGTGTTATTTGTTTAGTTTTATTTATTTATTTAATATCCAGCCATAATAAGGGCTCCCAGTGGCTTACATTTATAAGACATATTGAATATTTGTGGCAACAATAAAAGTCGGTAATATAAACAAACATCAATACAGCAAATAGAAATGCAAAGCTGACTGCTTTTCAGATGCCCTTCATAAAATTTGCATTTTACACTCGTTTCCAGAAAGTTGAGGATGAGGGTGCTAAGCTTTTCTCCGAAGGGAGGCTATTCCCAAACATGGCCTCTGAACAGCCAATTCAGCAACTGCAATAACAATATTGTGCTTATGGCAACCTTATACTAACATGAGACCCACTGCATTTTGAACAAATCATACTTTCAAACAGGTCTTCTAGGTGGGCTATAGTTCTAATAACTGCTAGTTACCATACACTACAAGGATGGGCAACTATATGACCTGAGGATTTCAACTCCCAGAATTCCTGAGCCAGCCAGGAATTTTGGGAGTTGAAGTCCACAGGTCATAAAGTTGTCATAGTTGCCCACTCCTGATATACTACTTATTCTATATGATATATACTATAGTGAACCAATCAGAGATGGGAGATGTAGCCTAGCAATATGCTGAGGATATCAGAAGCTCTTAAATTACATGGTATTTTAATTGACTTTTATTTACAAACTCATTTCAACAAATATTTTCTCCCCTTTACTTTTTTTTTTTCCTAGTCCCAGATAAGAAAAAAACGCCAGCATGACTCAGGCCATAGTAGTTTTGGCTACAAATAAATACTAACTGTACAGAAACCAACATTGGTTCATATTCACACTCCTTCAGATTCGTTATTCAGCATTAAGAAGTGCTGCACCAGATCTGTTCAGAGGCTTTTAAGCTCTGCAGCTGCCGACTTGCCGACAGCTTATTTCTAGGAAATTCTTGAACACTCTGTAGCAGAAGACCTTGGAAGATGGATATTCACCTATTCAACATTTCATTATTCTGGACATGAAGACCCAATAGTTACTGGCATTCTGTATTTGCCTTTGCTGCCAGGTTTTCACTAGTTCTTACGTAAGCAGTTTGAGTCAAAATACTTTTTGTTTCATAGAACTGGTTGCAAACCCACTCATCCCTGGCTGCCATTCCGTATGCTTCAAACCATTTACATTCTGGCCTATTAAGACACATTACCTGCACACAGGTTTTTTTTTTTAAAAAAAAGTTTTGATTTCATCTGTGGCTTTGACTGGTGTTAAGAACTATCTGTTAACAGTTCAAAATCATTTCCTCAGAACTTCTGTAATTTTGACTTCCCTGATTAGCAATCATTATAGATAATCTACTGCTAGCAGGACATTTCTATGGGCAAGTACGATATTTTTTTAATATTGGGATACAAGTAGCTCTCGATTTACAATAATTCATTTAGTGACCGTTCAAAGTTAAAATGGCACTGAAAAACCTGACTCATGACTGGCCCTCACACTTATGATCATTGCATCCCCCTGGTCCTGTGATCAAAATTTGGGCCCTTGGCAACTGGCATGTAGTTATGACAGCTGCATTGCCCCGGGGTCATGTGATCACCATTTGTAACCTCCCCAGCTGGCTTTTGACAAGCCAAGTCAATGCGAGCAGCTGGATTCACTTAACAACCATTGATTCACTTAACCGTGGCAAAAAAAGGTGGTAAAATGTGGCGCAACTCACTTAACAACTGTTTTGCATTGCAAACAGAAACGTTGGGCTCCATTGTGTTCATAAGTCGAAAACTACCTGTATATTGTGACAAATGAGATGCTATTTTAGAAGTCAGTTCCGGATCGGAAAAGCTTAGTACTTTCTAAAGGCTGTGTCCATGGCCCTCATTCATTATTTACTGCAAGGTCTCAAAATGCCACAATGGATATTCTCCATGCAGACAAATCGATGTAGCTGTTTTCCAAGAGAAATTGTACATGTTTTAAGACATACATAGATGGTAAGATGTAGCTTCAGCTACACCAGTGTTTCTCAACCTTGGCAAGTTTAAGATGAGTGGACTTCAACTCCCAGAATTCCCCAGCCAGCCAAGCCACACTGTTTAAATATATTTGCCTTATAGTAGAAACTGGTATATATCGGAAGCTTTATGTTGAATGCATATCTGTGTTCTGATCCTGGTTCAGCAACGCATTTTCTGCAAATATTCAGCATACTTAAAAGTCATGTGAGAGCAATGCCTCCTTTGCTAGAACATAAGAAGTCTGCAGAATCAAACCATAAGTCTGCATAGCTTTTTATTAGCTCCAGTTGTCAGCCAATGTCTTTGGAAGGATGAAATGAATTTTTCTGTTAGTGTATGCATTTCACAGTGTAAAATTCTATGCCACTAACTCAAACCTATCCAATTTTAGAAGCCAGACAGCTTGGGTTTTAAAGCAAAGTAGCGCAACAAAAAATATAATACAACACAATACATATTAAGGAACAAATTGGCATTCATGTATAATTACTATTTAATTGATTTCCATTAATAACTATTTAGAATTATTACCATTTAAGAATTCCAAAATATGTACAACCAACTATGGCTTTGACTTTTGTTAACATTTTCTTGTATTTTTTAATCTTGTAAAACATGTTTTCTCATAAGTTTTATTATTTAATATTCTTGATGTTTACCAATAGGAACATTTCAAAATGTTACACTGTTGTCAGAGTTTGTAAGAACAAGAGTGAATGAAGGATCATACAAATATGTATTGGGAACAATTGTATATTTTATATTTTTATTATAAAATTTTTAATAAACCAGGAACAAAAAAAAAAAACAATTTTAGCTGTGCAGTGGATAATACAAATACTTTCAAGCTTTACTTAACTAATCTTCCTTTCTCAATGGGGGCTCTGAGGCTAGGGTTTGGGTACTGCTCTTAATTTAAATGAGATTTCCACTACTGGATTTTGAAGGGGGGGGAAAAAGTACTTGTATACTCTCTTGGCTCAATGTTTCTCAAACACGACAACTTCCAAATCATAATATGTAAGCATTAGAATGGATCTTGGACATCAGCTACTTGTTCTCAATCTTGGCAAACTTCAGGTGTGTACATTTCAAATTCTGGATTTCTCCACAATGGCCATCTGGGTAGGGAATTCTGGGAGTTGAAGTTTACACATCAGAAAGCCGCCATGATAAACAATGCTCTGGTCTAGACTCCATTATAAGTCTGATCTGTTCTTCACTTGAAGCCTATTTGTTAGAGTGCTGTTGTATATGTAGCTGCTAATGTCCTGTCAAAGTGGCTTTCTTCCATGTATAGAATATTCCTTTTTATATATTATGATTCTTATACTTTCCAACTTTCAAAATTCTTATTTAAAAAATACTATGAGTTTGGTTGCCCTGCCCCCCCCCCCCACTCCAAGGCAACAACACTATATAAATGAACATACTGAGATTAAAGACAGCAATCATGTTGCTTTGCAATATCTAACTCTGTGATAATGATCAGACTAAACACCTTGCCTGTTTCTTTTATTCAGATTTGTTTAGGAATATACAAAGCCAGATAAGTCAGCAAAGTATCATAATTACATGTATTCAAAACATCAGTTTTACAAAGAACACAGAAAGAGAATGCACTGATTAATTTAAACTCTGCAAAAACAGCTAGCATGTAGCTACTTGTTTACAAATAGCTATTCTGAAGTTTAAAATTCTGTTATCCAAACAAATAACCATTGATTGCATACCAGTTTTTAACGTACGTTTTCCCCATAATGTTCTTCTTCTATAAGCATAAAGGAAGATTTGACTGCAAAATATATGTTTGCGCTAGTCTCCGTTTATCTAGACAGAGGCAACATATTGCTGGTAGAGTGAAAAAGTTGTGGATGGCATATTATATGCAAAAAGTATTTTTTTCTATTGTGAAATATGTGCTAGAATGAAGTTAACTCCACGGGAGTTGTTATGCTCACTAATAAACCCAGCAACCTAAGATATACAGGAAAAGTTACAGCTCATTTATCCCAATCTTACCTTATATTTCAGTCCAGTACAGTTTTTAACATATAATAAGAGAAAGTGACATTTTCTCCAAGACATTACAGTGTGAAAATGACTGAATCTTTCCCTGTTTCATATTAAAGATTTGCTGTGCTCTGGATATAAATACTGAGTTAAGAGACTTCCACCACTTGCCACAGCTCTTCAAACAAAGGAGCCAGCTCTTTTTCCAGGTTTACAATCAGTCCTACATAAAGATAGGCAAAGAAGATGAAATTAACTTTTGTCTCTCAAGCAGGAATGAAAGCAAGTAAGGCAAGATTTTAAATTCCATCTTAATGTATTGTTTTAGAAGGGCAATCTTACAACTTACACTATGTTGGCTCAGGAATTGTGGGAGCTGAAGTCCACAGCTTGTAAAGGGTCCGTAGTTGCACGCCCCTGCCCAAGATTTTATACAGAGGCACTACTAAATCCATAACTGGCACAAGTGGGAGTTACTTCACTTTCAAAGTGTTAGGAAGAACTTATTACTTGGGTGAGGAACGGTATCACTGCTAGAACGATATCTCTCCCTTTCTATTGGAGGAAAATTGAAATGTTTGGTTCTGCCACCAATGTTGACCAAGGATAACCTGTGAAAGCTTTGGTATAAGGCTTTCAACTTAGGTCTAGCTTTTACTCCTTACGATAGGAATGATTAGTTTCAAAATTCTTTGCAAAAATTGGATGTATCTTAAAAAATGGGCATAGACAGTATCCCTTAAATCTAAGTACTGAAATGATGAATACCACAGGGCTTTTCAATTTTGAAAATATACCTGTATTGGCGTTGCTGCTGGCAATAAAACTCACTACCAAAGGAAGTTTATTGAACTGAACCACCTACAAGAAAAGAAATACAACTTCAACATTCAATGTAAGTGTTTTTGTTATGTTTGGGTTGTATATACTGTTAGCTGGCAGATTAGCAATTAGCCATTCTCTATTCCTATCCTTAAAGTGCTAATAATATATTTTGCATATATTCATAGGTACATACACACAGGTCACAATTAAGTCTAAAAACAGGTGGCCCTTGACTTACAACAGTTCACTTAGTGACCATTTGAAGTTACAACGGCACTGAAAAAAGTGACATGACCATTTTTCACACTTATGGCCGTTGCAGCATCCTTGTGGTTACGTGATTTACATTCAGATGCTTGACAACTGACTCACGCTTATGAAGGCGGCAATGTCTCAGAGTCCTGTGATCACCATTTGCAACCTTCTGACAAGCAAAGTCAATGGGAAACCAGATTCATTTAACAACCGTGCTATTAATTTAGTAACTGTAGTCATTCATTTAACATATGTGGCAAGAACAGTTGTACAATGGGGAAAAAGTCAACAAATTTCTCACTTAGCAACATAATTTTTGAGCTCAATTGTGGTCATTAAGTTGAGGACTACTTGTACATGAAACATCACAATACCCTATTTCAAAACAACATTCTGGTTTATTTTTACATTGCATACATCTTTTATACTGGTTGGGTTAATACATTGCGAAAATCTGCATAGCTGAACATACTTCGCTAAAGAAACTATTGAATCCAGATTCACCTAGCACACAAAACCACAAACCCTTAGTGACCTAAGTTCATGCATCATGCCAATTAAACTCTCAAATTCTTAAAATTACAGGCACTGATAGATTTTGAACAGGCTTTTCTGTGGCACATGAACTGATCCAGTTCAAAACTTTTTTTGCAGCATTTTTATACTTATTTACCTGCTGGCATTCTCACTAACAAGCAACCTTTGTTGGCTAATTTCTTACCTGGTAAGTGTTGTAATAACAGATTATGCTTTTGTTTTTGGAAAGCCCAAGTTTGCTGCCCTGATCTGTAGCAAGTGCAAATGTTGACAAGAAACCAGGCCGAAGAGCATGCTCAGGGGCATTATCATTGGCAACTAGAAAAAAAGAAGTCATTTTGTAATTGTTCACAGAATAAACAGGAATGCAAAGCATCATCTTCTTGGACAGCAGTATAAACTCCAGACAAGCTCCCCTTCAGGGAGAGAGGGCGGTCGAGAAGTCCAATAAATAATAATAATAAAAGCTCTAGCGAGTTTTAAAAGCAGTACTGGCAGTCAAAAAGCATAATTTGGTTTTCTATAACTTGGGCACACTCTGGGTGTGCGGATTCAGCATGACCTATGAAAAATGGTCCATTCATTTGGAGAAAGTTTGGGAAACAGGATGGCTCTTCCCTGAATATGGTACACCTGTGACAACAGCAAGGAATACTGTGGCTCTTGCGTCAGTATGTTTCAAAAATGCTTTTAATTAAAATCCTAAATATATAGTCAACCAGTACATTTTAAACTTACAAATCAAAAGTAATTGGGAGATCTGACAAACCTCTTCCTCTTTTTAGAAGAGGTTTAGTTAATTAGTTTGATGTACAGCTTAGCTTTTCGCATGAGTTGCTTTCACTCATCCCTCGTAGAACACGAGATGAGCCCACATTGTCACTCAAACTCAAACCACCCACAAAAAAAGTTGGCATATAATTTCCTCAAAGTCACAGTTTCCATAAGTCACATTAAGGAAGTGCATCATGGCTGATAAACTGGCATTATGCTTCCTGATGACCAACAACTATGCTAAAGGCCAACGAGAATGGAGTAACCAAATTATGATTAATGCAGATTCATGCTTGCTAGCTTATATAATACTGAGAAAGAAAATCCAGTTTGGAATCAGCTGCATAGTAAAACGTAGATATATGATGTACGATATAAGATGAAACATCTTTCTTTTGTCATCTCAGTTTTGATTGGAATGTTGTTCTTCTGCAGGCAGTTCAATATCAAGCATGCAGTAATCAATTTGCAAAGGGACAATTCACCAAATTATCCCCCTTTGATTATTCCTTACCCTTAATTACTGGCACACCATCTCTGTCTGATACTACAATAGCATGAAGTCCTTCAACACTAAAAAGAAATAAGAGATTGCTTAGTCATCTGTATAGAAAGACAGTAAGCCATTTGAGTTTGCTGCCTCCTTGCTTTTTATTTTTAATTAGTTAATAAACACATCAATTTAAAACTTGTTAATACATTTATAAAATAATTTGACACCCCACTCCACCCTACTTTTTGGTTCCTTATGTTGTAGCTCAGGTGATTCACCATTTTATCATTGCAAATATTAACCTGGAGGTAAATTAGGCCAAGTGTGTGTGACTGGCAAACCTAATCAAATTAGATTTTGGGGTATATGAAAACTTGAATCTTATTTTCCTGGTCACAGCACAATATCTGAATCTCTTGCCATAAGCTCACATCGAATAGCTTCTGACAATCACAGTTTTCTCAACGGTAAACCTTATTTTGTAAACCTTATTTGAGGATTTTTATTCCTAAAAAATAAGGGACACGGTGGCTCAGTGACTAAGAAGCTGAGCTTGTCAATCAGAAAGGTCGGCAGTTTGGCGGTTTGAATCCCTAGTGCCCTGTAACAGAGTGAGCTCCCGTTACTTGTCCCAGCTTCTGCCAACCTAGCAGTTCGAAAGCATGTAAAAATGCAAGTAGAAAAATAGGAACCACCTTTGGTGGGAAGTTAATAGTGTTCCGTGCATCTTTGGCGTTTAGTCATGCCAGCCAAATGACCATGGAGACGTCTTTAGACAGCACTGGCTCTTTGGCTTTGAAACGGAGATGAGCACCACCCCCTAGAGTCTGAAACAACTAGCACATACGTGTGAGGGGAACCTTTACCTTTTATTCCTAAAATATGGTCTGAAGGTGCTTGCTTAATGCTTATTATGGGTTTAACTCTGAAACTAAACAGATTTTAGGTCTTTGTGATATTTATGGCCTGGGAAAGCCATAAATTCTAACCAGAATGCAAGAGAAAAAAAGAGGATTGAAATACACTATCTTCATTCTGTTTATATTATCAACAATTTTGAGGCCATATAATATTTACCAGTTATGTTTACTAAACAGTTGCTGGCAACCAAAGAATTCCATACAGGTAGTCCTACTTGCAACCACAATTGAGCACAGGTGGTTCTTAAGTGAGTCTCACCCTATTTTACAACCTGTTTTTTGCCACAGGTGTTAAATGAATCACTGCAACTGTTAAGCAAATCTGGCTTCCTCCACTGAATTTGCTTCTTGGAAACTGCCTTGGGAAGGTTGCAAATGGTGATCCATTGAGCCTGGGATGCTGCAACTATCATAAATGCATGCCAGTTGCCTTGCATATCCTGACAAATGTCTCTGTGTGCCACCTGTGCCATAGGTTCACCATCACTGTTCTATACTATACATTCTTATACTACATCAGTAAAGGCTGTGATGGAAAGGGATGGGTTAGGGGAAAAAAGACCCTTTTACATATTGAGCCCATCAGACTGCAGTTTGCAATTTGCGGCTGTCAAAAAAGAAATCTTAACTTCAAAAGTAGCCATTACCATTCTTCCCTCTTCAGCACAAACATCCCTAATTTGCAATTCAAAAAGTAATTTAAAATCCTCCGACAGATAGATACTTATTTCAACTGGGACTAAGATAAGTCTTTGGCTTTATAAACAGAGACTGCCCTGAAGGAGTTACATATTTGACCAAAGGATTAGAAGGAACAGCCAGATACACCTGCATCTGAATATTTCATATATTAGAGGACTCATTGGTAAAACTGATGTCACCCTGCCATGACATTCAAGTGGCATCAGAATGGAAAGAATTGCAAGATCATTAGAGATTTTTGAAATTACTCAGAGAATTTTTACATTGATAAGTTTACGTGCTTATATGGTATAAAAATAATAAGCATTTTACCTTGGTAGTTTTTTATACAGGAACCTTTTCAAATCCTACAGTGAAATAAAGCAAGTAGTATTTTTAGCCACTTATATTACTTATAAGAGATCATATTCCTTAAAGTTTAGATTAAACTAGATTTTGGAGAAACAATGCTTTGTTGTTGTTAGAAAGGATGATATTTGTTTAGGAATTAGCAGTAATTCTTAAATACTGCCAGAATCATAAGTTTAATCATTATAGGCAAACAAATAAACAGTACACAACCTTCTCATCCTGAGCCTCTTGGCCAGATTGTCCAAGTGAATTTGTACTACTGTGCTGCCATATGGGCAGATTGTTCCTCATACCTGAACCAATTTCTTGTGAATTACTAATTCAATATAGGTTATAGACTAGAATAAGTGAAATAAATATTCCATAAACATTAGTAGAAATTGTTCAGTATGTAACTTGTTACAAAACAGTTTCCAATCATTATAAGGCTGTTCATACTTACATCTGCCATGATACTCAAAAAAGTATGACTTGCCAGCCCACTGAAAAGCCAAAATGATATATGTTTAGAAAAGATAATCTGTTTGCCTTTAAGGTGATATCAGACTCTTTGCTGTTTCTATTGCAAGCAAAACATAGCTACTGGGCCTGTACAATGATCTGGATTCAAAGGTAAAAAATAGCTTGGGAGGTTAGATGGCCTATTGAGATGCTTTTTAAAAATTGTTTTGCCTACGTTTACCTTTGTCAAGCTTGTAAACAATTACCTTTTGTTCATTTTTTAAATATGTCATGTTAATTTATAAAAAATGTGCGGGCATGCATGTTTTAATTGTTAATACTACCTTAATTCAAGCACACCTTTTTCTGGGATCCACTGTATAAGTTCATGTAGCGGTATAATAAAATTAAATACACATACCAATATATTTAAGTATGATTCTTTATGAAGCTAATAGACAGGATTATATTTGTATACTTAGTGCCTATATTTCATCCCAGGCTGGAGACAGCTAAAATAAACCAAGCAATGTTCTTTCTAGGAAGTAGAAACTGAATGATGTAAAAGGAGACTAAAAAATAAATATTATTGTACATGTCAATATCCAGAAGACTACTACAAGTGTGCAATTTAACAGGGGAGTCAATTTAATGCCTTATCAATCTATTCCAGAAGAAGGGTTACAGTGCAATTATATTTGTTCTTTTATCTTTCTGTGTCAAATGTATTTGACCAAATATATATAATCTATAAATATAAAAGTCTTGCACTTGGGACCTTCCCTCCCTCTGTCTGCACAATCTTTTTTCAAATTCAATTTCCACCCTATTTCCCTGATGGCACATTGTATCTTCAAATACTTTGGCTTCTAATATGAGTGGGTGGTTTTTCCACAACATTCAGAAAAATATGAATTGTCAACAGATGCAAAGTGCATGCCCTCACACAGTCCAATTTATTTTTCCCTTTGAATTTGGAGTTCTATGTAGCCCTGACATCTATCCCTCTAGAACAGTGGTTCTCAACCTTCCTAATGTCGCGACCCTTTAATATAGTTCCTCATGTTGTGGTGACCCCCAACCATAAAATTGGTGTCTCAGTTCCTAAGACTATCGAAAATATGTGTTTTCCGATGGTCTTAGGAGACCCCTGTGAAAGGGTCCTTTGCGACCCACAGGTTGAGAACCACTGCTCTAGAGAATGCTGGGGAAAGCAGTACTGAGTCAATCTGTGCTTCTCAAATTTGGTATCAATTACCTTAACCAGGCCATTGGTTACCTCTTAGGTGGAAAGTTTTGCTTTCTTAGGCTTCAAAATAGATAAATGATCCGAATGCTAGAAAAGAAAAGATAATCCCTACAAATAACGGCAAATATCAACCCAATTACAAAGCACAGATAAACTTCAGTGACCGTTTCCTCAATGATTATGATAACAGAATAACTTTTCCAGTGGTGATGCCCAGCTGTGAAAAATATTTTTGAATTCTGAATTTGGAAAAGTCAAACCTATCGTGAATTCAAGGACCAGCTAATTTTAAAAGAAATAAAAGAGTGACTGCAAGTGATAACCACTTGGCCAATTTTCTCTAGGCTCTACACTGGATCTTTGTCAAAAGATCTATGCGTGATACCTCAGAAAAAGATCAGGGTTAGGCCTGGTTAGTGTTTGGATGAGAGAACAACCAAATTTGATTGCATAAAATATGACTTCAGTAACAGAGTGGTCAATGCCTGGAATGCACTATCTGACACCTGGGTTTCTTCCCCAAACCCCCCAAACTTTAACCTTAAGACTGTCTACTGTTGACCTTACTCCATTCCTGAGAAGTCTTCAAGGGGCGTGCATAAGTGCACCAGTGTGCCTACCGCCCCTGTCCTAATATTCCCTTGCATTTGTATTCATTCCATGTGTTCGTAATCATATTTATACTTATATCTGTTATCTGTAAAAAAGATGTGGAAACTCTAGAAAGAGTGAAGAGAAGAGCAACAAAGATGATTAGGGGACTGGAGACTAAAACATATGAAGAACAATTGCAGGAACTGGGTATGTCTAGTTTAATGAAAAGAAGGACTAGGGGAGAAGTGATAGCAGTGTTCCAATATCTCAGGGGTTGCCACAAAGAAGAGGGAGTCAAAGTATTCTCCAAGGCACCTAAGGGTAGAACAAGAAGCAATGGGGGGAAACTAATCAAGGAGAGAAGCAACTTAGAACTGAGGAGAAATTTCCTGACAGTTAGAACAATTAATCAGTGGAACAGCTTGCCTCCAGACGTTGTGAATGACCCAACACTGGAAGTCTTTAAGAAGATGTTGGATAGCCATTTGTCTGAAATGGTATAGGGCAATGGTGGGCAAACTCATTAGTCAACAGAGCCAAATATCAATAATACCACGATTGAAATTTCTTTTGAGAGCCGGAAGGTGTGGCCTGTTTTGTGGGAGTGACTCAGCAGTCATGTGACTGGGTGTGCGTGGCCAACTTGGAAATGTGAAACTCACTTAACAATGGTCTTGGTTAGCAATCAAATTTTAGGCTCAATTGTGGTCATAAGTTCTTTCTTTCTTTCTCTTTCTCTCTTTCTTTCTTCCTCTCTCTCTCTCTCTCTTTCTCCATTTCTCTCTCTCTCTTTCTCTCTTTCTTTCCCTCTTTCTCTCTCTCTCTCTTTCTTTCTCTTTCTCCATTTCTCTCTTTCTTTCCCTCTCTCTCTCTCTGTCTCCATTTCTCTCTCTCTCTCTCTCTCTTTCCTTTTCTCTCTCGCTCTTTCTTTCCCTCTCTTTCTCCATTTCTCTCTCTCTCTTTCTTTCTCTCTTTCTTTCCTTCTTTCTCTTTCTTTCTTTCCCTCTTTCTCTTTCTTTCTCTATCTGCTTCGTCTGCCCATCTCTGTCACTCTGTGTGTGTGTGTGTGTGTGTCTGTCTCGCATTCAAGCACTTAATCACTCATTCTGTGTCTCTATCTTTCTCTCCCTCTCTGTCTCTCCCTCTCTCTGTGTGTGTCTGTCACTCTCTGATTCCCCCCTCCCTCCTTGTCTCTCTCTGTGTCTGTGCCTCTCTCTGTCTGTCTGCCCCCCGCGGAGCCTCCTCAGACCAGCCCGCCACGATTACTCACTCGCTTGCCTTAGCCGGGGCTGTCCGGCCGCCCACCGTGTTCGCTCGCCCTCTCAAGGTACTTCCAGGGCTCGGTGTGGGGTGGGGAAGGAATGGCGACCCTCTGGATGCCGGTTCCCTCCAATCCCCCTGGATGTAGCCTGGCTCGCCCGATAGCCCGCCCATTCCGTGTGGGGTGGGGAAGGCCTTCTCACCCCTAGAAGTAGCCCGAGCGAACGAGCGGGCGGCTGGCCGGGCGAGCCAGGCTACGTCCAGGGTGATTGGAGGGAATTCCCTTCCCGTGCCCGCAGAGACTTCGCAGCGAACGAGTGTGGCGGGAGAGAATTTCCTCCAATCCCCCTGGATGTAGCCTGGCTCTCCCGATAGCCTGCCCGTTCCGTGTGGGGTGGGGAAGGCCTTCTCATCCCTGGAAGTAGCCCGAGCGAATGAGCGGGTGGCCGGCCGGGCGAGCCAGACTACGTCCAGGGTGATTGGAGGGAATTCCCTCCCCCCCCGGTCACGGAGACTCCGCACCCCCTGGAAGTAGACGAGTGGCGGCATGCCGGCTGGGGAGGTTCCGCGGGGGAAGGGAATCGGTGGCTGGTAGGGTTTCTCCGATGGGTCCCAGGAGTCCCACCGTCGGCACGGGTGGAGGAAGAGCCACACTTGAGGGGCCAAAGAACTGCAGGCGGCTCGCGAGCTGCGGTTTGCCGACCACTGGTATAGGGTTTCCTGCCTAGGCAGGGGGTTGGACTAGGAGACCTCCAAGGTCCCTTCCAACTCTGCTATTGTATTCTATTGTATTCTGTTGTATCTAATACATGCTTGACGAAATAAATAAAATAAATAAAACAAAACAAAAAAATCCTGGTTTGCCCATTACTTGGCAAGTAGGGGGGGGGAAATCCAAAAGCAATCCCAATCAGTTCCGTATCATTGCAAAGGAAAACTGCATGGATGCGGGGGGGGGGGGGCGAAGAGAAGGGAAGTAAGAAAGCAACCACAAATAAAGCACAGAATGAGAAAGACCATCGGAATATCTTGGGAAGGAGCTACGAGGTTTTCGGGGCGATGAAGAGGCCGGGCATTTATCGGCTAACACCCCGAAGCCTCTTAACTACTCCTGCCCTCCCGGGAAATACAGAAAAGGAGGGTAGAAGGAGGTTCTCATCCCCCTAAATATGGAGAGGATCAGGAGTCCTAATAACGAAGTTAAAGACGTGAGAAGGACGACACGCCCCGCCGCTTTCAGAATAACGGCAACCCCCCCCCCCCCCCCCCCATACGAACCTCCACTCTCTTCCGGCATTTAACGCTTTCACCCACCGACCTTACGCTGCGCCCGAGTCGTTTTCCGGGGTCCCCGACGTCACGTGATTCTCGGCTACGCACGTCTCTCACACGTGACTCGCCGCATCCGGTCAGGCGCCCGCGAGGTTGCTAGAGATACTAAAAAGGGGCGGGGTCTTGAGAGAGCGCGAGGAGGCGCGTTCCGTCTTTCACGTGACTCCTTGTCAGCGGCAGCCTCGGGCGTTGCCGGAGTCCGCGTAGGCGATGTTGCTTAGAGACACACACTAAAAAAGGGGCGGGAGAGTAAGAGGATTCGAGGGACGATTTGCCACAGCGGACTCGTTGTGGGACAATTTAATGATTCTATTTAATTATTTAAAATAAGTAAAAGAAATATTTTATTTTTTGCCATCCACATTTCATTCTGTCCCTCCTTTTGCATCCTTTCTTGAATTGAATTCTTCATTGGCCAAGTGCGATGGGACACTCAAGAAATTTGACCCTTTTGTGCCCTGACAAGCAAAGGAATGGGGAACCCAGGGGTCTGCTAGGCTGGCTGGGGAATTCTGGGAGTTGAAGTCCTCCAGTCTTAAAAGAGCCAACTTTGCAGATCCCTGATAACCAATCCTCTCAGTAATTTAACAATTGCAGTGATTCACTTAATAAATGTGGCAAAACTCACTTAGCAACATAAATTCTGGGGTCAATTGTCACAAGTCAAGGACTAACTATTTCCATTTTAAGGCAGCATGGTGGACAGAAATGCTACTTGATTTGGAGGAATATTTTTCCTAAGTCATTTTTTAACTTGGAACCCTTTGTTGTGAGAAACAAGGCTTTCTCCACTATAATGAATTGCATAGGTATTCAATAAAGATTTCAAAATAAGGATAAATTTGCAAAAGCCATCTGAAATTGGAATAAAAAAAGGGAAGCCAGCATTCTGTACTATTAGTACATTCTGTACTAATATTCTGAGATATTTCAGAAGAGACTAGGACTCCTTTGCAAAAGGAGCAAAAGGCCTCTAAATCAGGGGTCTCCAACCTTTGCAACTTTAAGTCTGAAGGATTTCAGCTGCCAGACTTCCCCAGCCAGCAAAGCTGGCTGGAGAATTCTGGGAGCTGATGTCCTTCAGACTTAAAGTTGCAAAGGTTGGAGACCCCTGCTCTCAATAGGACAGGCTGCTTGAAAGCATTTTGCTATGAAGAGAATCCTATTTCCACATAATTATATTGAATATAAATGAAAACTGGAACATAAATAATTAGATAATCTGACCCACCCACCCCCAACCATTTTGTATTTGCACAAAGGGTTCCAGGTTCAGTTCCAAATATTTTATTTGCACGGAAATAGGAATGATCCTACTGGAGGTGAGATTTGGATATAGAGTCTCTTATTGGCTCAAGTTTCTATTTTCTATTGGCTCTTTCTAGTCACTCCTAGAAAAAGCCAAAGCCAAGATTTGCAAAATAAAATAAAATAAAATAAAAAATTGCCATTGTGTTCAAATTTGATCACTACAGGCAATTTACAAGAATGGGTTCCTTCCTGAAAATCTTTTCAACCTGCAAACTATCTATTCAATTTGGCTTTGTTCAACAGTTTTGGGTCCACTTTAATGTTCTACCTTTGATAGTATTGGATGGGAATTTCCCCCAAATTTAATGAAATCCATAGACAGCAGTGAACTTGAGACCTTACTCCATGTATTTCTTCATTGCCCTTTTAAAAACTTACTTGATGATATACCTTTACTACCTATTGGAGATCAAGCTTTCAATGAATAAGTGGTTTGTCTCCTTTCAGGCTAGAAACCTGCTATTATGAACAGTTACCCAGTAGTAATCCTGTCATGCAAAAAGTCATTTTATTCTTTTGTCCAAATTTTACTTTGTTATATTTTGTTCTTTGTTTGTCCTCTGTGAAGACCGAGTAAGGCTGCAGAAACATATTCACACTCAACATATAACCATTTTTCTCTTCTTCCTTTTAAATATAAGGTTGGGAGAATCTTTGGAATATATCATGGAAACCAAGACTAGTGGCTGCACAGGAGAAAAGTGCAATAGGTATTCTGTTGATTAAATTTTCTTCTGTAAATGCAATAAACTGTCTTTATAGGACTAACTCAAATATAAACTGAGGATACTTTAAAAGTATCTGATTTCTTTAATCCCATTAGATAAAAGGAATCTGATTAGAAGAATAAGACTTGTTTGCCCAACAGATTAAACTGTACTTGACAAACATACTTATATTGACATAGTATGCCAAAACAAACCACATTAACCTGATGGGTTAAGACTTACAGTTTTGGTTTAAACATTGTGACTTGCAAATTCTGATTTAGGATTGAAGAGAATTTTACAAACAGAATCTCTGTGCTGTTGCTTCCATGTACTGTGCTTTGTTCGGCCGAATAATTAGATACAACCTATTCACACTGAAAATAGTTTTATTTTGATATAAGTCTGATATTAGGTACATTACAAATTAAAATTTTATTTTCTTTATTCCTAACCATAAATGTACAGATAAATAAGATTTCTTTTGAAAGATGCCATTCTAATTTTTAAAGGATTTTGTTACTGGGCATCTTTGACAGATTTTTAAAGCTTGATTTGAAAACATTATCGGGTCTTCCAAGAATTAACACTGAAGTCCAGTTAGATTTTTAAAGCAGACAAAACAGGTCAAACAAATTCTAAATGTATTTACTTGAAATGTATTTATACTCACGAAGCACCCCTGCCAACTGAAACTTGCATATTTTATCAAGTTTTATAAAACCTTATGAACAAACTGCAGATTGTCAGCTTGTTATGTGAATGGTTAGCAAATAGTTAAGAAACGTCTTGTAAGACATCTCTATTATATCACTTTATTCACATGGAAAAATAAGTATAGCTTTTAGAAAACAGCAAATCTACACAGGTTTAATTAATAGTAGATTCTGTAAGTACTACAAGAGGGTAAAATCCAAAGTTTCATGACCAAAGGTTTGCTCATATGATCAAACTGTTTTCTTCCTGTATTACATGAATATCTCCTTCAAAAAGCAGATTTTCAGAGAAATTTAGGAGGAAAAGAGAATTGACATTCTTAGATTGTTCTTCATCCAGCATATCCTCTCATATACAAACACAGACATTTGAACATATCTGAAAAACCTGAACTAGCACTAAAATTGGCTAATTACATGTTATGAAGCCACAGTGAGAGGTTCTTATTGCAAACTATCATTATGAGAATAGGTAATATTTACTGATGAATTTGCGTACTTTTGCACCAAGCAATCCACCATTAAGGCAGTTTCTCTTTTTCTACTTTCTCTTTGCAAGTGATCAATATTTTTTTGCTTATGTCTCCTTATATGCATTATGTGGGAGCAAAGACATAAGCCAATAGTTTCATTGCAGTGAAGGTTCAGACCTCACCTCTCAGGTAATCATATGTATCCTAACTGAAAGTGGGCAAGATTATCAAGGAAAGAAAAGGAATGGCAATTTCCAGGCAATTTTTGTTTGTTATGACATCCAAATCCCTACTACTTGTGCTATTATCTGCACATATTTAGTCATACAATATTATACAATCACAAGTTGGAGGTATGATGCTAGGAAATACAGCAATACACAGATGCATACATACCTAGTCATTTATAAGAGCAGCAGTTCCCAAACCAAAAGACTTTGGTGCAGTGAAAAGAAATAAAGAAAACATATATACTAACAAAAATAAATAAATATAAATATGGAACCTTAACATAATCCTTAATGTAAGGCATATTGTTTTTAAATCAAAATTCTAACAAAGCTGGCATATGATCTAGAGACGTGCTGTTATCCTGCAAATCAGAAAAGCTGTTGTAATATTAGTAATACATGGAGTACAGATAATCTAAACCTTTGGGGCCCTAATTTATTAGGCGCTTAGAGTGGCCTATATTAATTCCCATGGGATGATTTGGAAAAGCCCATCCAGAAAACTCAGCAGTTGATTTGTGTTCACAAAAAGTAATCATCCATGTTTTAGCACATGCTTAAACTTTCATGTAAGGTTGCTATTAATATAATTTTTATTCCTGTAAACGATTCTTGTACTGCAAGATCTGCCTATCATATCAGATATGATTATCCCTCAATTCCATCAATTGCTCCATTTATTTTGATGGATTGTTTCTTGACGTATTAGAAGAGAGATTTTAATATTTGTTTTAAATTATTTTGAAATAAGAATATTTTGTATTTTTTAATAGCGGAAGTCAAGTTTGCTTTTGCTAAAGCATTATGTTTAAATAAATTATAACATTGTCTGGTGCAGATTGTAATACATCCAACTGACATTCTAGAGAAAGAAAAAACAGCTTGCAACTGTTCTTTTTTAATACATCAAAGCAACTTAAAAGAAGCCAGTAACCTTTCCATTCATAAAACCTTTAGGTCAAAGGAATAAAAAAAATGCCTTAACTAACTCTAAAGTCACCTGTAATACGGAAAACAGAACTGAACAAATTTGCAAGAGAACTATAAACATATCTTCCAACTTTTTGTTCATTCAAAAGAAGTTCATATTTGGCTGGAATAGTTGTGATGATGACTTTTTAAAATTATTTTTCCTTTGTTCTTTAACTAATCTAAACCACTTTGTTTCTTCCAAAACAAATAAAAAAGATGATTTGGTAATAAAATGAGATTAGGGTGTTCATGGAAATGATTTAATACTTTTGTACCTGATAAAATTCTGTCATCAAATTTATAGTCCTTGCGGCTATTTTCAAGTAAAATTAAAAGGTGTAAAGCAATTAGGTCACAGCCCAATTAAATTGGTGCATTAAAGAACAGACTTTTTTTAAATAATGAAGATAAAACTTTTAGTTATATCATCATAAATCCTGATTAAAATTATAGTTGAAAGCTATGTTTAAAGTGAAATACTGTCCGTGTTTTCAGTTATTACTAATGCTATTAATATGCTTTCCATTTATTAATCCTATAGGAAGATACCTCTAGGAAAATAAATGTTCTTGAAAATCGAAGCTTAATTATGTATCTATTTCAAGTATAGCAACTATTACCCCAATTCTAGAAATATAAAGGAAGGTAAAATGCAAATAATCAACATAATTTTCTACATCCTTAACCCTGAACAGAGGGATAAATTAATGCTATTTATAAGTATAAGCATTCTAGTATATCGTCTACACATAAACTAATAGGGCTAATTAGTCTTTTATGAACTAGTCGTTCACCCATGGAGATCCAAATCTCATATATTATTTGAGAAGAAGTTCCATTAATTTTCGACGTTTTACTTTAGCATTTTTAGGCTTGGATTTTAGAGGCATAATTTGAACAAGCAGGCTTTCTACTACTCTTACTAGCAACTTCCCAAATACCTGCTCTTAAGAGATTAAGATGAAGTATTATATTGTGAGCTGCAGGTGAAAAGAATAAATAGAGTCACTTTCAAATACAACTTTCTAGTGAAAATGCATATTTAGATCCAAGCCTATAGATTCATTATGGAAATCTTGAAAATTAATTACCAAATGAAAGTTACCAAGTATTTTTGATGACCACAGAAGTGTCTTATATACTGGTTAAACTGCAGGTTTTCAAAGCTTTCTCTATCAATCAACTCCCACCCCCAGGTTTCTGAAGTTTGAGCTTCGGTTTATCCCAGTTCAGGTTGTGGTTACCTGGCCAGAGACTTATATAAATATAAAATGCTCCTAGAGCACCCCGACATTCTCAATAGCTGCATATGCCCAAAGAGAGCTGTATTATTAAGTTCTCAATCATCAATCTCTGTGCAGAAACTGTTAAATTCAAGTACCATGAACACATTTAACTTTGGATTACTTTAAGATTTGTCCAAGTTTGCTTCATGATTTATGAACATGTTATTCCAATATCAGTGAAATTCAGATAAAAATAATCATGTGTGGAAGTTATAAAACTGTATCTACACTTGTAATTATGAATTTATAGAAAATATTGAATTAATTATAACATATTTACTTGGAATTAAGCGAAGGAGCATTTCTCCTTCCTCATTCTCTGAGGATCAGACAGAGACCAAGGGCAGGGTGTTCATATGGAACTTAAGGTTATATTGATAGCTGTAATTTCAGCACAAAATAATAATAATAATTTTGCAACTCTAAAGGCTGAGTGATCTTCAAAATAAGCCGAATTCATTAATGATATAGATAGCTAAAATTACAGGGAATCTGTATTGTTTATTCCTCTATAAAACTGAAGACATAACTAAAATAGTTTGACAGAATCTTACATATACTATATTTGTCCAACAATTTGATTGCAGATGAAGAAAATAGATTACAGTAGGCTTGCTTTTTTCAGCGAAATTCGAAACTGAATTTCATTTTTAAACTAATTCAGAACAACAAAGAAACTTGCTATCTAAAAAATGTTCTGATGGGAGTGTTCCCAAAATGCTTTTTTACCCAAAATTCATTGCACATTTTTCTCTTTTTACAAAAATGTTGAAGTACTATTAAAATAGCAATTCTGAAATAATGTGGCTTTATAATTATCTGTTTAAAAGAAAAGCCCCTCACATATTGGTTAGGCTTTTGTTCCATAGCAGTAATGAAACTATTCATGTGACCTTATGAGTCAGTACTAGGAAATTTAAGCGCCACCTATGAAAAATTACAAATTTTCAAAACTAAACGTTATAGGCAGAAGACCACAATGCAAGTTGTTTCACTGAAATGTCTAAAGTACTATCTTTCAGTTAAAAATGGCATTTTTATATTACAGTGATGTGCTGATTTATGTGAAAGCTACTTTCTAATCTATCCCAAATTTGCTGCCCTTAGAACAAAGTATACAAATCAATAAAAAATAAATATTTTTTCCATATTAGTTATATGGTAGCTTAGAAACATATAAATTCAGTTCTTTTCTTATCTTCAGTTCCTCCAAAATCACATTAAATTTAAACTGGCAAAAGTGATTATAGCAATATGTCATAAATGATCTTTAGAAGATGATCACTTTTTTCGTTAGTGCTACCCATTAATATATGGCCTGAAGTTGCTACATTATGACTTTAACTAACATCCTTGAACAAGAACATGGCTTCTATTAATATTGATGACAACAATTCAGAAATAAGATGAACCAACTAACCACAAAACAAAGGCACAAGGCTGAACTTTAAGAACAACTTTCTTAACTGATAGCAAAATAGAAATTGGAGCTCCAAAATTATTGAATTATTATGTTTTAAAAAATAAAAGTGAAATAAAAATAAAAACTAAGGAGGAGTTTGAAAAGCAGCATTTGCTCAACTGACTTCTTTTGGAACACCAAAATATTCTGCTATTAGGAAGTTAAGTACATTCAATATACAACATTTCTCTTTTCCAGCACAGATCTTAATTTTGCTAATTGGACAATAAATGAAAAAAGAAACCTAAAACCTCGCTTTTCTTCTTTAGTTCCACGTACCTGACATCTGAATAATTAATAATGTAGTCATATTATTTATTTCTACCTATTAAGATTGAAACTTTTAATATTCTAAATGCCTTCAGATGTCCATAACATTTTTATATACATATAAGTAATTGTCTCACATATATTTACATGGCAAGTATTTTAATAAGAGAACCACTACATCTACATTTCTAGTGGAGCCAAATGTCCAAAATGCTTTCTTTCTTGTGGAAAAGTTCACAGAGGTTTGGGAGTAAAATATAAAGGACAATTCAATGATGTAAACAATCTTTGTCCTATGTTTCAGACTACATAAAGAAGCTATTAAATGATATTGAAACTTCAGGGTAAGGTTTTTGGAAATAGCTACAGAGTGAATTTTTACATCTCTCCTTTTCAGTTGTCATGATGAAACAGTATTTTTCTTAGAAAGCATGTACTTCAAGCAGTGTAGGTCAAAAATTTAGCTCATCCTCCTCGATAGAGGCTGGTTAATCGTTCTAGCTCTTTGCAGTTGTCCATGGAAATAGCTTCTGCTTTCTTTCGTAGGCGATCATCCCGATAAACTTTTGCTGCATAGAGTAAATCTGTTTCTTTAAAAATAAATGAAAAAAATACGTCAGAAAATCAAATTTAAACAGTTTCTCCCTCAGCCTAGGTTCTTCCACATATTGCCAAGTAACAAAAGGATCTCTTCTACTTCATAATCTATAATCTATTTATTTTTAATGTGAAATATTTTTATATCTGTTTTCATTAAAAATAGAGATGGAGGAAGGAAACATTATCATTCCATTAAATATAGCTTGTACAGAATTTGACAGAGAAAAAGATGCCCATCCAAATTATGGATAATGGAAATGTTGCTTTGATCTTAATCTTCTACATGTTGCTTTAAAGATGTTTCACTACTTTTCTAATAAGATGTAAATGTACATTTAAATTTCTATAGATCTATCAGATACAGTTATTCAACTGAATACACACATTATCCATTTGCTTGGGCTGAACTTCAGTTTATATCTCCATCAACTCAAAGCAGATTAAGCACCAAAAATTTAGTTAGGTGTTATACGAAACCTTTGGTTGACCTTATTCAATAGTTTTATGTAATTATTAAAACCTTTGGTTGACCTTATTCAATAGTTTTATCTAATTATTAAAATGTGATTTTTAATATGTAAGATAGAATTCTGCAGACAAAATATAAATAAATGCAGGGAAATGGGTAGATGATTTTGCTGGCAGAGGCACCACAGGGCGGTCCTTTTCTGTCCCAGGGTGGCCCCACAGGCCAGTTCTAAGCATCCCCTGGACTGGATCTGGCTCACGGGCCTTGAGTTTAACATTCCTGGTATACAAAGACAGAAAATAGAATTGCCAAACCAAAAGTGGCTAGTAAAGTTTCGCCAAGCATCTTGACTATACTTTTTAATCTAGAAGAAAAATGTCATTCATCAAACTTCTACCAAATGGGATTCTGTACAACTTCTTTTTTTCATCAGCAATCACTATGTTGTTCAAACGGTGACAAATGCTAGTAAAAAATAGCACTGAACTCTTACAATGACCAAAATGTTAAATATTATGCTGCTTGGAAGAAGTTAATAGATGATTGCAATGATGCAATAGCAGTGAGGAAAAATGCTTCTTGGCCACCAATGCTGCTATGTTACAATGCTTCAGAATAACTTGTATGACCTTCTCAATTACTCCATACTCCAGTGCTTTCAAAGAACCAAATTAATAAAATTAATAGAAGGCAGTTCTACACAAATTAACAATATACATAAAAGCTACCAATAGTAGTCCAACAGTCCAGGCAACATTGCTCAAGAAATTTCCCACTCCCTCTTTATAGCTGTATTTGAGAAAGTGTTCAATGTCAGTTGTTAAACTTACTTTGTTGTCTTTCCTTCCAACAGTTATTTCGAATATTTGAAACATAGTCTTCTTCTACACTCTTTTCCACCTTTTGCAAATTTGGACCTTTATATTCATTTTTAAAGTCCTTGTTGACATAATAAACAACACCCAGATTTTCTGTCTGCATTTGGATAGTCTGCCCTGAACTCCTGTAAAGAGATTCCATATCAATTGTCAGCATGGGTGCATATTTCAAAATATGCAGTTAGTAAAGAAAAGCAAGACAACTTTAAAATCTATAATGCAAAATATTCATTTATTATTTAATTTTCAAGCAAATAATTATTGCGGCAAATCCAGAAATCCATTAATATTGTCTTTGTTATTCACTGCCTCAATAATTATGAGGCCAGAGGCACTATCCCAGCATGCAACTGGAATTTAGCTTTTAATACAATAACATTTGCCAATTACTGCTATATACCATTACATTAATCAAGTAGTACACACACTATGAGAAATAGCTACAAAAACTTAGTTTAAAACAATCCAAATGAACAAGTTGGTTATTTCTTGCAAATGCAACCTTGCCCTCATTCCCATCACCCAGAATTCCAGTTCCAAAAATGGAACATTTGATTTTAACACAAGAATGGTATGTAACCTTGGAGGTGCTCCTTTACCTTTTAAACTCTGTTTTAATGGTGTTTTTTTAAAAAAAAATCATGTCTTTTCATATCATTTTATAGCTTTTACCTATAAACTGCCCAGAGTCACTCAGATATTAAATTTGATAAATAATAAAATAATAGAATGCCTTTTGTAACTTTTACATTTCTAACTTAGATCCTCCATGACATTTAATTAGATAGCATTATCTACCTCCATCATACTACTGAGGAGACCTGGATTTTCAATTAGTCATATCAGGTTTTTAGATCAATATCTACAAAAATGTACAAAAGGAAAAGATTGTATTCGTCCTTGTTACAAAATAGGATTGTTACTGATTTGATGCATACAAGAGAGAAAAATGTTGCTCTAAACATTGTAGAACCAACAGAATGAATTTAAAATAGCAATTTTATAGACAATTTGCTCTTTTGCAAAAAATGGACAAAGAGCCTTGTCCCTTAAAGTATTTATGAATATATTTTGTAGACCACAATCCATTTCAGGTTCATCAAATATAGTACCAAAAAATAAATATCCTACATATATCCAGTTGTTATTTTAAGGATAGTGCCCAAGAGGGAAGGGAAGAATGGTAAAATAAGATGCAAGAAATAAATGAGAATTATTTATATACAGTGACTTTTAATGAAGTAGGAATGATAAAGATAATTATAAAAGTATTGTTACTTACGATCTTAGATATAAGGAATAAGGAGGATTAGATACCATCAACTGGCTAAGTAAAGAAACAAGGATCAGCACAATAATTGGCATCAACTGAATGAACATGGAGAACCCCCCCTGGAAAACAAGAAGCAATCAATGAAAATAATTGCAGGACATTTAGTTATTTTTTTAAAAAGTGAAAGGAAACTATTCAGTCCATAAAAGCAAAACAGAAAATGTGTACTTGTAGCAGATTCCTATAAATGTATTTCTTAAAACCTTCTGAAATATGTGCATCTTAATAAATCTTGTGATATTAGTATTCTATTTTTAAGTTTAATATTGTTTACTTGTAACTTACAAATGTTTAAAATCCATTACCTTGTGTTAAAATAGGCTTCCTCAAAATATGTTTAATTTCAACAATCTATGGTTTGCCAAGTAGACATACATAAAATGTTCTGAGTTCTAACAATTCCAAATTCAAAACACCATCAGACCATTTTGCAGGTCTTCTAAACCTGAAATGTTACCTTTTCTTGACATAATGGAATTTTGAAATCAAAACATTTGTTATGTCCATAATTAATGTGATCCAGGACTGAGAAAACAGTGCAAAATAACAATATACAAAAACAATCTTGAAACTGCTCCAATATCGTGTTCCTGTATCACTAAACAGGCACAATCCAGAATTATACAGCTTTTATCAGGCTGCAATATATTAAGGTGATTAGATAAAATCTTTTAAAAATTGTTTCAAGGAAGGAGTCTAGTCCTGCAATAGAAATGTCCTTTTCAAACCCCTGTATTAAATGGAACTCCTTCTTACCTTCCAATGGCCTGTGGTACTTTGGGGCAACCCATGTAAGCTTTATGCCTCAGAAACCACACATGTGAATCCAACATTTAGATTAGACTATATTAGCATTATTAGCATTTCAATTTTTATTGTTTATTTGAACATGCATTTATTAAATGTTTTTTTTTTTAAATTAGAAAATTTAATATACAGAAAGGTATCCCAGATTAGGCTGAGGAAATAGTTAGTCAGGAGAAACTTACATCACCCCTTTCCTCTTCTCTTTCGTGTCCACTATGACGATGCTGATTATGGTGACTATATCCAGACCGTCCATTAGAAAAAGAATGTACACTTCCTATAAACAAAAGCAGACAGAATTGATGAGAACTTAATTATAAAATCAATGATTTAGAAACCTTTCATTTGAATCTAGTAATGGTAACCTGCAGAACTCCCTCCAAGAACATCTGTCAAACCTGTTTGATGCTATTTAGAGGTAGAAGGCATAGAAAATTATAGTATAAATCTTAAAATAGATTTAGTGTAGCATAAAAAGAAATAAAAATACTTAAGCTATCTTCTGTTCCTGAATTGCAAAGAAAACCCTGAATGTGCTGCCATCAAACTGTATGACATTTCCTCATCCAATCTGCATGCTGTCATGCTCACTGGAATGACCATGTAAGAAATGTTACCGTATTTTTTGGAGTATAAGACACACCGTTTTTTCCTCTAAAAAGAGGCTGAAAATCTGAGTGCGTCTTATACATCGAATACAGCATTTTTTGACTCCTGGAACCCCGCCCCCTTCACCAAACTGGCTTTGCATAGCCTTATGGAAGCTTCCAGAGAGTTCCTGGGGGCTGGGGAGGGCAGAAATGAGCCTAAAATGGGCCGCAGCCCCCAGCAGCACTCTATAAGCCTCCATAGGGTTATGCATGCAATTTATTTGACACAAAAATGGCGCCTTTTCACGATAAATGGGCCAGGTTTTTGCTCATTTTTGACCCCCTTACCCCCCTAGGAGCACTCTGCAAGCCCCCCCCCAAAGCTATTAATGCTTTTTATTTGAAAAAAACCAGCCCGGTTTTTGTGGAGAAACGGGCCGTTTTGGGGAGGTTTGCAGAGTACAAAAACACTTTCTATTTCCTTTTGGAAGCTCTTTAATTGTTTCTGTGCCAGCAGAAACAAAGTCTTAAGGTTTGTCAGCGATTTCCTTCTCCAGGACATGGATAAATACACCTGGAAACATCAACCTACCTATCTACTCTCTCTCTCTCTCTCTACCTACTTGCTGTATTTCTCTCTATTTCTCTCTCTCTATCCTTCTACCTACCTACCTACACACATACACACTCTCTCCCTCCCTATCTATCTACTCTATTTCTATCTATTTTCTCTCTCTCTATTCTTTTATCTACCTACATACCTACTCTCTTTCTCTCTCCCTACCTACTGTATATATATCTCTCTCTTTCTATTTCTCCCTCTATCCCTCTCCCTACCTATCAACACACACTCTCTCTCCCTACCTACCTACTGTATTTCTCTCTTACTATTTCTCTCTATCCTTCTACCTACCTACCTACCTACCTACTACTCTCTCTCTCCCTACCTACCTACTGTATTTCTCCCTATTTCTCTCTCTCTCTATCCCTTTATCTACCTACCTACAGTATTTGTCTTTCTTTCTCTCCCTCTCTATCCCTCTATTTACCTACCTACTTTTTTTTGTTATTTGCCTCTTGAAAATCTCGGTGCATCTTATAATCCGGTGCGTTTTATACTCCGAAAAATACGGTAACTATCCATCTCTATGGTTGATCAAAAAGTTGCCCATTCTTGCATGAGGCAATTCAAAAGAGTTCTATTTTTGTCCTAGAGCAGTTTTATAATTTACTAGCTATACCCGGCCACGCGTTGCTGTGGCCCAGTCTGGTTAAATGGCCAACCAATCTGCGTGTAGATCTACACCTGCACACATACACCCAACCACCATATAAGCCCCAACCTACCTACCTACTGTATTTCTCTCTCTCTCTCTCTCTCTGTCTATCCCTCTACCTACCTACCTACCTACTGTATTTCTTTCTTTCTCCCTCTACCTACCCTACCTATTGTATTTCCCCCTCTCTATCCCTCTACCTACCTACCTACCTACCTACCTACCTACTATATTTCTCCCTCTCTATCTATCCCCCTATCTACCTACCTGCCTACCTACTGTATTTCTCCCTCTCTGTCTATCCCTCTACCTACCTACCTACCTACCTACTGTATTTTTCTTTTTCCCTCTATCTACCTACCTACCTACTGTATTTCCCCCCCTCTATCCCTCTACCTACCTACCTACTGTATTTCTCCCTCTCTGTCTATCCCTCTACCTACCTACCTACTGTATTTCTTTCTTTTTCCCCTCTATCTACCTACCTACTGTATTTCCCCCCCTCTATCCCTCTACCTACCTACCTACCGTATTTCTCGCTATCTATACACCTACCTACCTACCTACGGTATTTCTGCCTCTCTGTCTATCTACTTACCTACCTATTGTATTTCTTGCTTTCTCCCTCCACCTACCTACCTACCTACCTACCTACCTACCTACCGTATTTCTCCCTCTCTATCTATCCCCCTATCCACCTACCTGCCTACCTACTGTATTTCTCCCTCTCTGTCTATCCCTCTACCTACCTATCTACTGTATTTCTCCCTATCTATCCATCCCCCCTACCTATGTACCTACCTACCTACCTGCCTACCTACCTACTATATTTCTTCCTTTCTCCCTCTACCTACTTACCTACCTACCTACCGACCTACCTACCTACTGTCTCTCTCTCTCTCTCTCTCTCTTTCTTTCTTTCTTTCCTTTCTTTCTTTCTTTCTTTCTTTCTTTCCACCTACCTACCTACCTACCTACCTACCTACCTACCTACCTACATACCGACCTTATTTCTGCCTCTCTATCTATCCTTTGAGGGTCATCTAGTCCAACTCCCTGCTAGGCAGGAAGCCCTATACCCATGATGGCGAACCTATGGCACGGGTGCCACAGGTGGCACACGGAACCATTTCTTAGGCCCCTCGAGGCATTGCCCTGTCAGCTTCAGTTTGTATGTGTGCCCTGGCCAGCTGATTTAGGCCTTCTTTTGAGGCCATTTTTTGCCTTCTGGAGGTGGGGGAAGGCTGTTTTCACCCTCCCCAGGCTCCTATAAACCATCTGGAGCCTGGGGATGACGTAAAAAGCATGCCAAATGCAGGGGGTCTTGCACATAGCATTATGGATGTGACACACCTGTGCACATCGCCCCTGCACTCCCCCTGCTATTGGCACGTGAGCCAAAAAAGGTTAGCCATCACTGCCCTATACCATTTCAGACTAATGGCTATCCAACATCTTCTTGAAGACTTCCAGTGTTGGGGCATTCACAACTTCTGGAGGCAAGTTGTTCCACTGATTAATTGTTCTAACTGTCAGGAAATTTCTCCTCAGTTCTAAGTTGCTTCTCTCCTTGATTAGTTTCCACCCATTGCTTCTTGTTCTGCCCTCAGGTGCTTTGGAGAATAGCTTGACTCCCTGTTCTTTGTGGCAACCTCTGAGATATTGGAAGGCTGCTATGCTGTCTCCCCGTCCCTCTTTTATTAAACTGTATTTCTCCCTGTCTCTCTATTCCCCTATCTACCTACCTACTGTAATACAATAATACAATAGTTGGAAGGGACCTTGGAGGTCATCTAGTCCAACCCCGCTGCGCAAGCAGGAGACCCTATGCCGTTTCAGACAAATGGTTTTCCAGTCTCTTCTCTCTTCAATGTTGGGGCATCCATAACTTCTGGTGGCAAGATGTTCCACTGGTTAATAGTTCTCACTGCCAGGAAATTTGCCCTCAGTTCTAAGTTGTTTCTCTCCTGGATTAGTTTCCACCCATTGCTTCTTGTTCTGCCCTCAGGTGCCTTGGTGAATAGCTTGACTCCCTCTTCTTTGGGGCAACCCCTGAGATATTGGAAGGCTGCTATCATGTCTTCCCTAGTCCCTCTTTTATTAAACTGTATTTCTCCCTGTCTCTCTATTCCCCTATCTACTGTAATACAATAATACAATAGCAGAGTTGGAAGGGACCTTGGAGGTCATCTAATCCAACCCCGCTGCTCAAGCAGGAGACCCTATGCCGTTTCAGACAAATGGTTTTCCAGTCTCTTCTCTCTTCAATGTTGGGGCATCCATAACTTCTGGTGGCAAGATGTTCCACTGGTTAATAGTTCTCACTGCCAGGAAATTTGCTCTCAGTTCTAGGTTGCTTCTCTCCTTGATTAGTTTCCACCCATTGCTTCTTGTTCTGCCCTCAGGTGCCTTGGTGAATAGCTTGACTCCCTCTTCTTTGGGGCAACCCCTGAGATATTGGAAGGCTGCTATCATGTCTTTCCTAGTCCTTCTTTTCATTAAACTGTGCTGTCAGATGGGTGATTCTTTGTAACAGTTTGGTTCAGTTGGTATTAAACAGTTTAAAGCAGCTGCCTGGCTCCATTTTTTTTACCTCAGAGAACAGTCCTGAGCAGAATCCCCCCCCCCCCCCCCCCCCTATGGGCCACCTGGGAGTTTGCTATCCTCTGTGCCTTTTTGGCCCCAAGAGGCCGCCGTATGAGGCTTTTCCAACACTGGCAGTTGAAAAGCAGTTTGATGGGCGTGGCTACAGGGATGTTAAATCACATTTCAGTGAGTACATTTTTTTGTGTGTCATTTGTACACAACACACGTGTGCTAGGCACAAAATGATTTGGTATTCTATTATCCGAAGTGCTTCGCTACGTTGTGTGAAAGTTTCGTTTAAATCGGTCCGGTACTTTTTGAGATTAGTGGATTCGTACAAACTATTTTACATTTTTATTTATATAGATAATCTGTTAATACACATAGTATTTAATTAATTTGATACAATGCTACAAATGAAAGTTATTTTAGGATAGAGATTAAGTTAATTTTATAGGTAACAAAAAAAAGAAAAGAAAAAAAGTCTGAATGTTATTTTTGTCAGCTAAACAAACCTGTTGGAAAGGCTCCTCCAAAGAACATGTTGAAGAGGTCCTCTGGGGTGATATCTGCTTCACATCCCCTGTGGAAGTTAAATCTACCATTGCCTGGTTGATTGCAGGGATCTTCGCTGCCTGTGAGATCGTACTGTTTGCGTTTTTCTTGATTACTTAACACAGCATATGCATTTCCAATTTCTAAAGATAGGATTTAAAGAAAAAAAAGGAAGAAAAATTCTGAAATGAATACAAATATGATTTACCAGCAAGTCAAAATCAATATGTTTATATCAGAAAGCAAAAATTCAATATACACTCAGATAGCATGATTTGCAATATCCTTTTCCATACATCATAAGTCATGCTATTGAAAACGCAATGTGACCAAAAATAAAATGTTGCTGCAATGTGATCACCATTCCTGTTATCTGTTTTAAAAATCTGCACAGCCTGAACTGCTTAGTTTTGTAATGTATGCAAACAATCTTGAGATGATGGAAGTCCTATTTTGTAACAATTTTATATTGCTTAAACTTACACTCAACTCTTTTTATTTGAATTGCTTTTACGTTTGTTTTCTACACACTATCCTGGAAAATGTAGCAAGTTTCATAAGATGCCACAAATAAATAATGGTAATGAAGGTCAAAAGGTATCACCATACAAATGAAGTGTTAGTTATTCCTGAGATGTGACAAACTAACAATTTCATTGTATTTATTTTGTACAATGACAATAAAGGCTATACTATAAATTAATTTTTGAAAAGCTTTTTTTTTGGAAGAAAGGTGATGGATAGATTTGCCTGCCATATCTGATCACATTTTGCTATTTAATTTAAATATTTTAGAAACCTAGAATTCCTACGATATTTTTGCCTTCGAATAGCATTCTTCCAGAGATGTGGAAAGTTATATTAGATCTTGGTAAACACAAACAATTAGGGGCTGATGTAGTTGTAACTAAATTTAATTAAAAAACCCAAAGTACTGTTTTGAGAGATTTAGTGTTATTTGGTTCCAAAACATAGTTCCTTTTACTTTACTTCCCTCTAGAGGGAACTTTGGATTTAGTAGGTGATCGGTGAGAAGCGCAAAGCTGATTTTCTCCACCTTTCTTTTGCTATATTTCAGCTTTCTTTTTTGAATCTAGCAGAATCCATTAAAGAATTTTTGAAACCCTAGACAGGATCCATCATCTTAAAAACATATTCCTTCCAAATATATTCCAAACAAAAAAGTCCATTTCTGTTATAGTGCAGCTATAGCTGCAGTTATTTTTTTGGAAGGCTAAAGTAGATTGGCTCTCAAAATTAACTGTAAATAAAGACTTTATTATTTAGTGCTTGCTTCTTTTTCTTTTGCTGTGGCTTTAATTCCTAAACCCGTTTTCAAATGATTTTCTGTTTTACAACACACCTCTTCTTCCGTTTACAAACTAGAGAGGATGTAACCATAACTCCTTAATTTAGCATTTTCAAAAGAAATAACAACCAACATAAAAAAACACAATAGAGCGAGCAGCTGCAGCGAATGGGGATTTAAAAAACTGTAGTAGATTTATTTTTAGAGTGGAAGGCTGGAACCCAAAGCTGTAGTTGGATTGCTATAGATATAATAGAGCATTATTATAGCTTTTTCTGCAATAAAGTTGTAATATTTCCCTGTATTTGCATTACGTAATTCAGCATCTTTTGATAGAAGTGATATACAGATAGTCCTCCGCTTACAATAATTCATTTAGTGACCGTTCAAAGCAGTGGTGGGTTTCTGCAGGCTCGCACCTACTCGCGAGAGCCGGTTGGTGAAATTTAGAGAACCGGTGAGAGGGGTTTCCACTGGCATACCTGGAAGTAAATCTGGCCTGCCGCTGCCAGTGACCCAACGGGAAGGAAAGGAAAGGAAAGGAAAGGAAGGAAGGAAGGAAGGAAGGAAGGAAGGAAGGAAGGAAGGAAGGAAGGAAGGAAGGAAGGAAGGAAGGAAGGAAAGAAAGAATTTATCATCACAATTGAGTCCAAAATTTTGGTTGCTAAGCAAGAGCGTTGTTAAATGAGTTTCACCACATTTTAAAAGGTGGCCACTCCCCCCTGTCACATGACTGCCAAGCCACGCCCACAAAATAGGCCACACTTACAGAGTACGTTCTAAAAAATTTGAAACCCACCACTGGTTCAAAGTTACAACATCACTGAAAAAAGTAATTTATGACCCTTTTTCACACTTACAACCATTGCAGTGTTCCATGCTCAAGTGATCAAAATGCAGATGCTTGGCAACAGGTTTATATTTAGTTGCAGTGTCTCTGAGTGAGTCATGTGATCAGCTTTTGCGACCTTTTTACAAGCAAAATCAATGGGGAAGCCAGATTCACTTAACAACCACGTTACTGTTAATTATCACAACTGAGGTGATTCACTTAACAACTGTTGTGAGAAAAGTCATAAAATGGGGCAAAATTCACTTAACAAATGCTTCATTTAGCAACAAAAAATTGGGCTTAGTTATGGTTGTAAGTTGAGGACTATCTGTATTTCATTTATGTATTCAGAACTTAAAATGGAATATCATACAGCTTATAATCAATTTCTTTTCGCCAATTCAAGCTGACACTTCTTTGCAAAGACTGGGTATGCTGGGTGGAATTAAGTATCCAAGAGTAGAATGAAAACCAACAGAGGTATTACTCAACAAATACATCTGTAAGTAGTGCTGACTGAATTTTCCCCATAGTAAAATTGACAGGTCAATTGCCTCATCCATCTTGGGCAAATAGAAGAATGAAATTGGACTGAACTTTTATCCTCACAAAGTTTTTTTTTTATTACCATTAGAATACATTTCTGGATATATTCTTCTTTAAAAAGATGTATGAGTAACCTAATCAGTAGGGCAGCAGCAATAGTAAGTTCTGCCTTGGAGCATTTTCTTATAAAAGAATAATGAAACATTACTTTTAAAAGCTTCTGTTGCTCCTGGGGCATGATTTTTGTCAGGATGAAACTTCAGAGCAAGCTTTCTATAAGCTTTCTTCAAGTCTTCTTCACCTGCATCTTTTGACACTCCAAGGACCTCATAGTAATTCTTACATTTTTTTATGCTGCAGAATAACAAGAAGTAATTCTTCAGAGACCAAACTTTAATGCACATTAAATCTCAAAACACAACGTGAATAGCTTATTGTTTAATTTTAAAGCTCATATAATTTTCCTACTCTTTCTAGAGCTGATATTTTTATCTTAGACTTCATGCTTAATTACCAGGTTTGCTGTGGCAGATATCAACCAAATCCTTATAACTAAGATGTAAGTGGCTAACAAGTGATTAACAAAAAAACAACACCCCACCATTTTTCAGAGGTTAAGATTTATTTATATATTTATTTATTTATTTTATTAAATTTATACCCCGCCCTTCTCCTTGTTAGGACCCAGGGCGGCGCACAGGCATTATTAAAACCACAAAAATACAATAAATATCAATTTAAAATATATTAAATTAGATTAACCCGTGCTAAAACCCATGTTAAAAAACCTTCCCAAATTATAATTTATTTTTTTTTTAAAAAAAAGTCAGGAACAGGGGGCTATCCTAGGCCGGCTTGTTGAAATAAATACGTCTTAAGACGTTGGCGGAAGAGACGGAGGTCCGAGATAGTGCGAAGGTCGGGGGGTAGGTCGTTCCAGAGGGCCGGGCCCGCCACAGAGAAGGCCCTTCCCCTGGGTGTCGCCAACCGGCATTGCCCCGTCGACGGCACCCGGAGAAGGCCCTCTCTGTGGGAGCGGATCGGACGAAGGGATGTATGGGGCAGGAGGCGGTCTCGTATATAGCTAGGCTATATATAATGATTGGAAACAATTACCTTTCTCCCCAAAGACTTGAAAATATTTAAACCCATACATAAAAGGATGTTTTAATATATTTAATTTATTTTCTTGATAGATTAAAGCATTTACAAAATAATAGGCACATCAAGATTCAGTCACTTGACAAAGTTACATGAGTTGTACTTTTAATATTATTCAATATTATCAATACTATTAGTATTATCTTCATTATTAATTGAAGTATTAACAGGCCAGTGATGCAACAAGTAGGAAAGATGTTTCAAACACTAATGACTATAAAATAAAGAACAAACACCCAAGGGATAGATAGCGCGGCTACTTTTCCAGAATGGACCAGAGAAATGAAGTCAATCCAGAAAGAAAGATTTCATATCTTCTCCCTCAGTGAAAGAGCACTTTATCTTATTGTAATATAATATAACAAGACTTTGCTTTAGTCATAAAAATCAGTGGATTAGGGAATTAATTGAAGTCAGTGAGGAAATCACTATATAGTTGTGAAGATGCTTTTTCTTATTAGAAAACAAAGCTCATTTTTTAGAAGCCTGCAAATGAAACTTAGCTGCTATGACATTATCAGGAGATTTCTTTTGCATAATCAAAATGAGCAGCCCTTTGCGCTCTCCTTATTCTTTGTGCATAACTGCTTAATACTTATGCAATCAGCAAAGAGTTATTGCATCTTTCCCAGCTCCCACTTGAGTCAAACGGTCACTGAGCAACACTCAGTTGAAGAGCTACAACAATCTGAAAGGGAGCACTGTCTCTTGTGTATAGGACACAGAAGACAGAGAAGAAAACAAGCCTATGTTGGGTGCCTACCGACACATTATTAGAAGGGAGGAGAACAAAATCGACTAAACTCGGGTACGTGGAATTGATTCGCTGCCCTATTTTCTCTTACATTTCTTACTACTACCGTTCAGAGACTGAGCATAACGTGTTCCACATATTGTTGAAATACTTCTAAAATATTTTCCACTTGAAAACAAGACAAACCAATGTTGATGTGGCAATAAAGAGTGTTAGATTGCAACTGATAAATGTAAAGCAAAATTCCTAAGTTACGAAACTCACTGGATAACGTCATTCTGCTTATGTTAGTCAGGATTGCTCTGACATTAAAATCATCATTGTAAGAAACATAATTTCCATAAAGTTATTGAAAAAAGGTCAGAACAAACAAGGTAGTGTACAATGAAACAATTTAAAGCACACTTTTGAATGCCCATCATTAACTTCCTTACCACCTATAGTTTAATTGCATTCTGCTTACGATGTATCTTTTCTTTTACTTTAAAATGTTATCCCATACATGCCTACCTTTTTTTGAATGCAGAAATAGATGTGACAGATGTGATGAACAATATTTAAAAAAGAGCTTACTTAAAAGTATAAACAATTCATCCTAGTTCAGTTTCAAATAAAGCTTTACTAGGGCAAATATAAACAGATAAAAGCTCAAAAACTTAGAATATACCAAAAAATGAAACGATTAGAATACATACATTCAGTTACAAAATAGGTATGTTGAAATTAAACCTTCAATGTAAGAAATCATTACACTTATTGATATATGCATTATAAATGAACAATTTGTTCATAACACAAACAAAATTTTTAGCTGTGATCAATAAACTATTTCAAATTGTATCAGGCTTCATCTGATATTACCAAGACACTTTTTTATTAGTTGTCAAATCCTATGAGACCATTCAAAAGATGAATTCATGAAATTAAGTAATGCATTGCAGCATTTAGGTGATAAATTTTTCCCCCCAGAGCACTGTCTTAAATACATACATACATACATACATACATACATACATACCAACTGAAAACACAGTGACACGACTGCAATTGGGTACTTTTTAAATTACCGATAGGCATTGTTTTTTTAATTTAATTTTTAAATTAATGAAGAGTTATAGAGCAATCAATACCTTTGTACTCCTTCAATTTGCTCCTTGGTGTAAGTCTTTCCAATTTCACCTGATCCACTGCTGTCCTTCATGCTATTAGTTTTACTTTTATCATTCTTACTTGCTGGTTTTCGACAGTGAGTACCACTTCCAGCTGCACTCCCATTCTTCATAATTGCCTCCAATAACACTAAAGAAAAAAAATATTCAAATGAAATATTCCAATATTTGCATCTTATGCCAATTCTCTAACAAGAGATACGAAAGTCAAATGTTTGTATAGAAATGCACACACATACACACAGTGCAGTGTACTGTACGTTATTTATAAATAAAGTAAGAATGAAGGGTTTCCTGCTCCAATCTTCAGTAACATAGGGATATATATTTTTAAAAATCTGACTTTTATCTAATTATAGTACTTGCTTTTGCTAGCACAAGTCTATATTTGTTTATTCAAAAGTAATTATCACTGGGTACAATGAGTCTATCCCCTGAGAAAGCATGCATAGATTTGCAGGCTTACTCTTTCTTGAAAGAAACAACAAAGAATATCAGCTCTTCTCTTACGATAAATGTAGGTACTGTCAATCATCTAGCAGACATTTCTAATATTTAATACCTAAATGGTAGCACAATCATTTCATACAGTTTAATTCATTGTGAGAGGTATAGGATAATTTATTAGTGAAAAATAAAAATGGATATATATATCCAAAAATAAAAATGGATATATATATATCCATTTTTATTTTTCACTAATCAATTATCATATACCTCTCACAGTGAGTTAAACATATATATATATATATATATGTATGTATGTATGTATGTATGTATGTATGTATGTATGTATGTATATGTGTTTTCGTAGATTTTCACGGGTGTAGGTATGCTGGCATTGTTGGCTTCGGGGATTTTCCCGTGTATATAGCATGGAGATGTTATTGCAACGTTTCGACAAGATGTCACTTGTCATCATCAGGCAGGCTTCTATATATATATATATATATATACATGACAATTACCTTAAATGTTTTAACTATGCACTTACTTATACGTGAAAAACTTCTCCAACATGCCCTCTCTAGAATTTCTAGCTTGATGACTATGGGCTGCTTTTACATAAATTGTTTATATATATAATATATATAATATATATAATATATATATATATATATTAACAATTTATGTAAAAGCAGCCCATAGTCATCAAGCTAGAAATTCTAGAGAGGGCATGTTGGAGAAGTTTTTCACGTATAAGTAAGTGCATAGTTAAAACATTTAAGGTAATTGTCATGTAACTACAAGATGAAATTAGGATGGTAATAAAAGAAAACCAAGGCTAACTATAAAAATCTGTGTATATAACAATTGGAGTAAATTATAATTTATTAACTTAACATTAACAGACTTGTGTAAATGTATGATTACATGAATGCATATATGAATGAAATTTGAGATAATGGAGTTATTTAATTTAATCACATATCCGTGGGGTAGCCGATAGTTATTGAATTTTTAAATTTAATGAACTAAATGAAATATTCTCATTTCTATGCTTGCTATCGAGGTGTTAATACGATGCAACTCTTAAAATGAAGTACTATCTACACAAGGATCTGAACTAATGAAATATGTGGCAATTATAATGTCACAGTCTTAACAGTCCCAATTTAAAATATATTAATTGTAAACAGTTTCGTATAGTAAAAAAATTAAGATACAATCTACTGTTGTACCCTCATTGCCATACAATTAACAGTTTATCAAATACATTTAGCACCATGGTGGATTTCTCTTTTTCTGAACCTAAGGCAGCCCATATATTACCCATACCTTCACACAGTATGCAATTATTAGTTTGCTTATTTATTTGATTCCGATATACCACATAGTTTATGCCAGAGCTCAAGATGGCAAACAGTTTTTTTCTACTTTTCTTCACACAGGGAGTCCTCACTTGGGTGTAGCCTATTGGTTAAGGTATAAGGCTAAAAATCAAGAGACCATGAGTTCTAATCCTGCTTTAGTCATGAAAGCTGGCTGGGTGACTTTGGGCCAGTCAGTCTTTCTCAGCCCACAATGTCAAGGTTGGGCAACAAAATGACTGATCAATTTCCCACACAACCAGTAGATTAACAATTAGCTGATTAAATTTTTTTTCAAGAAAAACACTACAAAGGGAAAAGCTAATCCTCACTTATGGACCTCAATTGGGATCAGCAACTCCAATGCTAAGTGATGTGGTTGTTAATTGAAACTTCACATGACCAACTTACAACTGTGGTGGCTTTTGTGGTTGTTAATGGCAATATCATGTGACCATGACTTGCGACTTACTGCTGGCTTCTGTCCTGATTTACTTTGTCGCTAGTTGCCAAACGCTCCAATCATGTCTATGAGAACATGGGGATGCTGCGACAGCTTCAAGTTCAAGGACTGGTCATAAACCCTACTTTTTCAACACTACTGTAGCTTCAAACAGATTCTGAAGAAACAGTTGGAGAACAAGGACTAGCTGCGAGGTGGACTGAGCTAAGAGAGAGTGTTTCAAAGACATCCAGTGAGCTTCTATGGTAGATGGTAGTTAGAGCTTGGTCTTCTGCTCCTACCTAGTTCAGCACCTTCCCCACTACAGCACACTAGACTGAATACACTTTAGCATATACTATACATGATGATTTAAACCAAATTTCACTTTAGCTAATCCATGTTTTAAACTTATAGGGCTTTCAAATGATGTAAGGATAGGCAGAAAAAAAACCTCCATTTATAATCCATTTATAATAAATGGAAGAAAATCTCACCATTTGAAATAAATCACTACTTCAAGTAACAGCTTGAGATAAAAATATTAGCTGGTTTTAATCATGATACCCTGAAAATCCGAACATGCTAATTTCTATCAATATAACTACTACTAAAAATATAGCAGGGCAGCTTACAATCTTTAAGGGAAAAACTATTGTTGATATCTCCAATGGTAACTCATGCTATTGAGTTTGTCAACAGCTCAGAAAGTAAAAGCCAAATTAACAGGATTGAAATCATTACTTTAAACTCAAATATTTTTAGAGCTCCAAATAATGATCTGAGAATTTAAAAAAAAAAACAGTATCTGGAATAAACCCAATATTTTTTTCTTAATAAATCATATTCACTTTTCTCCCTTTCCCTTTGCCAAGTAAAGATCATATAAACCATAATCAAAGAATAATATATTTTCAAGCAATATATTCAAAACTAGAGTGAAAATGTTAATAAAACTTTTTAATGTGTTTCAACAATTATATGCATCTTTAATTGTCAGCTGGTGATTTTATTTGACTGAAATTGCAAATTAAATCATTTGTTTGGATATTGTATAATAATAATAATAATAATAATAATAATAATAATAATAATAATAATAATAATAATAATATTTAATATTTGTAAACCGCTCCCTATCCCCATAGGGACTCAGGGCGGTGCACAGGAAGAATAAAAAACAATAAATATATACAAACATTTCTTTAAAAAACAAATTAAACCTAAACCTGTGCTAAAATTCCCCATTAAAACTAAGCTATACTAAAAAACTTCCCAATAAAACCCCAGAGACAGAGAGACTATCCTAGGCCGGCCAGACAGAAAAGATGTGTTTTTAATTTAAGACGGAAGGAGCGGAGGTCCGTGGTCGTCCTAATGTCGGGGGGAAGGTCGTTCCAGAGGGCCGGGCCCGCCACAGAGAGAGCCCTTCCCCTGGGTGTCGCCCGCTGACAAAGTCTAGTGGACGGCACCCAGAGAAGTCCCTCTCTGTGGGAGCGAATCGGCCGTGAGGATGTATGAGGCAGGATCCGATCCCGCAGATAGCTAGGTCCCGAGCCATGGAGCGCTTTAAAGATGATAATTAACACCTTGAAGCGCACCCGGAAGACGACAGGTAGCCAGTGCAGCTCGCGCAAGAGCAGTGTTACATGGGTAAACCTGGCGGTTCCCATAATTGCTCGCGCGGCTGCGTTCTGGACTAGCTGAAGTCTCCGGGTGCACCTCAAGGGGAGCCCCATGTAGAGAGAGTTACAATAGTCCAGTCGGGATGTCACGAGCGCATGAGTGACTGTGCGAAGGGCGTCCCGATCCAATAGGGGGCGCAATTGGCGAACCAGGCGAACCTGGTAAAACGCCCTCCTGGCCACGGCTGTCACTTGATCTTCCATGGACAGCCGGGCATCCAGGAGGACACCCAAATTGCGCGCCCCATCCACAGGGGCAAGATGTTCGCCCCCTATGGCCAGCGATGGAGTGAGCTGGTTGAATCGGGCAGCCGGAAACCACAGCCACTCGGTCTTGGTCGGGTTGAGCCTGAGTCCGTTACTTCCCATCCAGATCCGCACGGCTTCCAGGCACTGGCACATCACCGCTACGGCATCGTTGGGGTGGTTTGGGGTAGATATATACAGCTGAGTGTCATCAGCGTAAAGATGGTACTCTACCCCAAAACCACGGATGATCTCACCCAGCGGCTTCATGTATGTGTTTAACAGGAGAGGCGAGAGGACCGACCCCTGAGGCACCCCACATGTGAGGGGTCTCGAGGTCGACCTCTGCTCTCCTGCCAACACAAATTGCAATCGGCCAGAGAGGTAGGAGGAGAACCACCGTAAAACCCCCAACCCCCCCAGCCAATGCAATAGGATACCATGGTCGATGGTATCGAAAGCCGCCGAGAGGTCTAATAGGACCAGGATGGAGGAACAACCCCCATCTCTGGCCCTCCAGAGATCATCAACCAACGCGACCAATGCCGTCTCGGTGCTATGCCCGGGCCGAAAGCCGGACTGGCGCGGATCTAGATAGTCAACTTCCTCCAGGTGACGGGGAAACTGTTGTGCCATTATAGGACTATACTAAGATTTGGTTGAAGTTATAACATTTTCCTAAAGTCTAAATTGACCTATATTTCAAGGTTGGCCCTCAAGATAAAACCGAGTACAAAAAAGAATAGATAATTCATCCTTCCACAGGAGAAAAAAAGGAAGAAATGTGAATCAAATGATCTTGAAAATATCACTGAGATTAAGGCCAATTGTGATACAAAAAGAATTTCTGAAATCCCATTACCCTTTAAAACAAGTCATTCAGAAATTCAGTTAGGCCACAGCTGTATATAAACCCCAAGAAATAAATACATAGCTAACATTGCAAATCAGCTGTTTAAACAAGAACTCATTAACTGAAAGTCCCACTATTCAAGACTTCTGCCATCATCTTTTTCCTCACCTAGAGTTCTTCAGTATCAACCATTTTAATCTGATCCTAATATATTTGTAAACATAAAACCTATGTGGATTTATTTCAAAGCTAATATAACGTATTATGTTACATTCAACTCAGCACTATTATTTGCAGAATGTCATTGTATAATTCAGACAGAAAGGTGTAAATGTATCTAATGGTAATTGGATTATTCTCTGAAACATCACTAAGATTATTTACAACTAGTTTTAAAGGTCCAATTTCAGTTTACTGCAAATTGCACTAAGGTTGCTACTTAGGGCCACCAGCGTTAAGCAACATTGTGAAAAATAAACAGTCCCTCATGAATCAAAATAAGAAAATCACAGAAAACTTACAGGTTAAGCTAAAACAGGTGCTTTCAAAAGATAATTTAGTCATCCACAATACCCCTGAACAAATTTGTTCATTTGAAAATTCAACGTAACCTCTTCAGGATTTTTTAACTATAAGGCTTTATTTTAACTACGGCATCAAATGAGTGTATTTTACATCAGGTATCTTACTTAAATGGGTCCTTTAAACAGGGCTTGTCTTACCCTTGAATTTATGGCATGCTAATATTAGGCATGCCTGTGAAGTGAACTGGTTTAATTTAGAGACAGGTAATGTTAAAAAGGCTCTTCTGCCTAGTTTCTGATAATCAGTTGTTATTTGAAGATATCTTGAAAAAAAAACACATTGCAGAGACATTTAATTATGAGTTCACCTAAAAAAATTCTGTGGTAAGCCTGTTGTTGCTTTTTAAATATTATCAGTAAAAGTCCTTGTAAAGCTGCAAGTATGTTGCAAGCCTCAAATCACAGAAGAATTTAAAGATAAATCATTGATATTACTGTACAAATTCAATAATATGATCCTGTGTATTTTTCAATATTTCACACATGTACATAAAACCTAGGCTTGCTATATAAAGTGTAGATCTGACTTACCTTTTTTCTCACATTCATGGAAACAATGCCTAAATTTCACTATCGTTTACCATTCCCCTCTACCAAACACATAAAAAACTTGAACCCTCTTAACCAATTTTAATGCTATCCTAAATGCAGATTTCTCTTTACTGTATCTAAAGGAATCATGGCTACATTTCTAAGATTTTGTCAACAAAACCATATTGGCCAAGGGAATCGAGGAGCAGAGGATAGTGAGTTATGTAAAAATTAAAACCAAAAATGGCTACTACAAGGCTGTAGGACTAATCATCCCGATTGGAGGGTAGAAAAGTTGCAAAAACACTAAAGTACTTTATGCATAAACATAGTTCACTGAAACTGATGAGTTTGCACATTTACATCAGTAGTTATGCTCATATGAAATAACTATCCAGTTTATTTAATCCATTACATTATTTGCTGTAGTGGTTAAAATACTAGAGTAAGAAGCTGGAGAATGTGAATTCTAGTCCTTTCTTAGGCCAATTGGGTTACTTTGGACCAGATAACAGGATGTGGGAGCAATTAAGTAGACCCCCTCAGTTGTATAAAATAAAGATGCAATATAAATCTAAAAATAAATATTATGGTTTACTTATAAAACACACCATACCCAACTAACTGTCTTTGTTAGGTTACCAGCATTGATTTCACCTTTGTTAATGTAGCATTCCTTGCTAATATCAATATAATACTGATATTATCAATATCAACTACCCAAGGTAGTTTTGGCACATTTTGGCCAATATGTCATAATTTCAACCAAAGCCAAAGTATGCTCACACTACTTTAGGCAAGTTATGATCTCTAAACTGAAGATTATTTTTTAAGCCAATAAGCTTTGAGCCTGCATTCTACCAATCTATATAAATAATAATGTAAAATAGTTTGTACGTAGCTGCTAATCTCAAAAACTACTGGACCAATTTACCTCAAATTTTGACACAATGTTCCCAAGGACTTCCGATAATAGAATACGTATTCATTTTGTGCCTAGCACACATGTGTCATGTGCAAGGTACACAAATGTAAAATGTACCCACTGATCATGTTTTCCCCTCCCTGTAACTCCTCCAACCTGGCTGTTGCATCAGTGAATGGCCTCGAGGCGGCGCGTTGCCAAGGGCAACACGGAAACCTACACATGCACCTCCCTGGGCCAGGCCAACAGCCAAAGCCACCCAGTAGCCTTGTGGGACACTGCGGCCGGCATCTCCTGGAGGGGGGGGGGAGAAAGCCTCGCCTCCACGCCTCCACGCCACTCCTGGCACCTTCCCCCCCCCACTGCCAACCCGGCCCCCCTTCCCCCCTCAAGTCAACGGCCCCAGCCACCCCGCAGCCCCGCTGTGTCTGGCCTCTTCCGGGGGTGGGGAGGGGGGGAAGCCTCTACCTCCTTGCCGATGCCGCTCCCGGCGCCCTCACCGCTGCCGTGGCAGCCCCGCCCCCACCGATCTCTCCTCGCTGGTACTGCCGCCATGGGGAAGCGGAGGGCTAGGCTGCGGCGGTGGCAGCAGAAGCGCCAGGAGCAGCAGGCACAACGACAGCATCAGCGAGGAGGCACGGAGGTAGAAACCTGCCCCCACCCCCAGAAGAAACGGACACGGCACCCCACGAAGCCACAAGGTGGCTGCTGCCGCCGGCCCCGAAGGAGGGAGGGGGGCCAGGCCGACTGTTGGGAGGCAGCAGAAGCGCCAGGAGACGCAGGCACAGACAGCGGCAGCATCAGCGAGGCGGATAGAGAGAAGTAGAGGGAGGGATAGAGAGAGGGGGGGGAGAAAAATACTAGGTAGGTAGGTAGATAGAGGGAGAAAGTAAGAAATACAGTAGGTAGGTAGGTAGGGAGAGGGAGAGAGGGAGAAATATAGTAGGTAGGTAGGTACAGGGATAGAGAGGGAGAAATACCGTAGATAGGTAGGTAGAGGGATAGATAGAGGGGGAGAAATACAGTAGGTAGGTAGGTAGGTAGGTACAGGATAGAATAGAGAGGGAGAAATACAGTGGGTAGGTAGGTAGGCAGGTACAGGGATAGATAGAGAGGGAGAAATGCGGTAGGTAGGTAGGTAGGTAGGTAGGTACAGGGATAGATAGAGAGGGAGAAATGCGGTAGGTAGGTAGGTAGGTAGGTAGGTAGGTAGAGGGATAGATAGAGAGGGAGAAATACAGTAGGTAGGTAGGTAGTGGGATAGAGAGGGAGAAATACAGTAGGTAGGTAGGTAGGTAGAGGGATAGATAAAGAGGGAGAAATATAGTAGGTAGGTAGAGGGATAGATAGAGAGGGAGAAATACGGTAGGTAGGTAAGTAGGTAGGTAGGTAGATAGAGGGAGAAAGTAAGAAATACGGTAGGTAGGTAGATAGAGGGATAGATAGGGAGAAATACAGTAAGAGGGATAGAGAGGGGGAAATACAGTAGGTAGGTAGGTAGATAGAGGGATAGATGGAGGGAGAAATACAGTAGGTAGGTAGGGGGATAGATAGAGAGGGAGAAATACGGTAGGTAGGTAGGTAGAGGGATAGAGAGAAAGAGAAAATATAGTAGGTAGGTAGGTAGAGGGATAGAGAGAGGGAGAAATACGGTAAGTAGGTAGGTAGAGAGGGAGAAATATAGTAGGTAGGTAGGTAGGTACAGGGATAGAGAGGGAGAAATACCGTAGATAGGTAGGTAGAGGGATAGATAGAGAGGGAGAAATACAGTAGGTAGGTAGGTAGGTAGGTAGGTAGGTAGGTAGGTAGGTAGGTAGGTACAGGATAGAATAGAGAGGGAGAAATACAGTGGGTAGGTAGGTAGGCAGGTACAGGGATAGATAGAGAGGGAGAAATGCGGTAGGTAGGTAGGTAGGTAGGTAGAGGGATAGATAGAGAGGGAGAAATGCAGTAGGTAGGTAGGTAGGTAGGTAGGTAGGTAGAGGGATAGATAGAGAGGGAGAAATACAGTAGGTAGGTAGGTAGTGGGATAGAGAGGGAGAAATACAGTAGGTAGGTAGGTAGGTAGAGGGATAGATAAAGAGGGAGAAATATAGTAGGTAGGTAGAGGGATAGATAGAGAGGGAGAAATACGGTAGGTAGGTAAGTAGGTAGGTAGGTAGATAGAGGGAGAAAGTAAGAAATACGGTAGGTAGGTAGATAGAGGGATAGATAGGGAGAAATACAGTAAGAGGGATAGAGAGGGGGAAATACAGTAGGTAGGTAGGTAGATAGAGGGATAGATGGAGGGAGAAATACAGTAGGTAGGTAGGTAGGTAGAGGGATAGATAGAGAGGGAGAAATACGGTAGGTAGGTAGGTAGGTAGAGGGATAGAGAGAAAGAGAAAATATAGTAGGTAGGTATATTGATAGAAAGAAAGAGATATACAGTAGGTAGGTAGGTAGAGGGATAGAGAGAGGGAGAAATACGGTAAGTAGGTAGGTAGAGAGTAAGAAATACAGTAGGTAGGTAGGTTGGTGGTTATACGGTGGTTGTGTGTACACAGTTTGGTTGGCCATTTAACCAGACTGGGCCACAGCAACGCATGGTTAAAGCTAGTTATAAGATAAAAACAAGAATAGGATATAGGATATAAATGTATGAAGAAGAGTAAATGGGTAGACAGGAAGGTGAGGACTTTAAAAGGGGATGTTGAAATGGTATCTGGCCACAGTATAAGGAAAACTTGTTTTTGCATTGAAAGAAAGTTATGAAAATGTATACTGAAGGATATTAGTATAAACTAGATTTAGTTGCATCTCCCTTTATTTTTCTCATGGCTTTACTTTATTTGCTACAGTTCTTTCATAACTTTTCATACCTCAAAAGGGAATACCATGAGTATGTATATAAATTATGAAATATCATATGACAGAATTTCTTCACAAAAGAATACCCAGTTAAAATGTGAATTTACTATGCAGTCTAAGATGAACAGCTGGCTCAGCCTCCCTCTCCCTTTGGGATAGAAATTGTTTGAATCCAGCTTTAAAAATGGGCTTTGGAGCACGTGGGATCATAAATACAATACCTGCGTATAACTCTTTAAAGCAATTATGAAATCCTAGGGAAAGATGCGGCTGCTTTAAAGAGCTTCAAGCAGTCCTTGTGCTCTAAAGAACTCTCTGGAATAAAATCTGCAGCTCTGCACATCCTGCTAGAGATAGATCTCGCAAGGTCAGTCTAGCCACTATTAAAATAATTTACTGAATGTATTAATATTATCAGGAATGGTTTCCTCAAAAAAGATGCACTTGCCACCCTCAATGACCCACACCCTTCTCAGAATAGATGGTAAATAAGCAGACCAACATGTAATGTTCTGTATAGGCACTCTGAGAGCCAATGGTAACAAGGCTGGGGTTATATACCTCAAGAATAGAATAGAATAGAATAGAATTCTTTATTGGCCAAGTGTGATTGGACACAGAAGGAATTTGTCTTTAGTGCATATGCTCTCAGTGTACATAAAGAAAAATAAAATTGAATACATTCATCAAGAATCATAAGATGCAACCCTTAGTGATAGTCATAGGTCAGTGATGGCTAACCTTTTTTGGCTCACGGGCCAAAAGCGGGAAGAGCGCAGGGGGGATCATGGGTGGGTGTGCCACATCCATAATGCTATGTGCGCGACCCCCTGCTTTTGACACGCTTTTTTCGCTCTCCCCAGGCTCCAGAGGCTTTCTAGGAGCCTGGGGAGGGTGAAAACAGCCTCCCCCCCACCTCCAAAGGCTTCAGGAGCTTCCCTGAAGCCTCCAGAGGGAGAAGAACGGCCTCAAAAGAAGGCCTAAATCAGCTGGCCAGTGCACACATGCGTGCTGGAGCTGACAGAACGCCTCGCGTGCCCTAAGAAATGGTTCCGCGTGCCACCTGTGGCACCCGTGCCATAGGTTCGACATCATGGTCATAGGTTATTAATAAGCAATCAAATTATATTAGTAAACAAATAAAACAATATAAAATTTAAAGATACAAGCAAAGATAAGTGGAACGATATAGGTACTAAGAAAGAGATAGGTACTAGGAAGGAAGAGATGAATAAAACAATAATTTAATTTAATTGATTAAATTAAACCATAATATGATCTGATTTTGGTTTACAGTATTGCACGAACAAACCAAAATGTTGCTTTTAGGAAGCTTTGGTTTACTTTAAAGCTTAGGGGGTTGAATGTGGGTTAGTCAATATACCACAGCTTATCTAAGAACTTTGTTTAAGAGCCCCGATACTGATGAAAGCCCCCGCCATCAGCTGCGGCTTCCCCCTCATCTGGGGTAAAGAACCCCCAACGCTAATCCCGTCAAGACGGAGGAGAAAGAGCGCGCCAGGCCTCGGGGCCATCCCTTCACCGAGACTGACGCGTCTCAAGCGGCGGGGATGCTCTGCAAGGAAAGGGCGCCGGGATGGCTCCGGCCGGCTTCCCGCTGGCCTAAGAGCGACCAATTGCCTTACCCTTGGCGGTCTCCGTCGGATAGAGCTTCTGGGCCTTATTGAGGAAGCGCAGCGCCCGTTCTCGATTGCCGGTTTCCAGGGCCTCTCGCGCGATCCCGATGCATTTTTCCGCCTCGTCCCGGTTCCCTTCCATGGGCTTTTCTTTCCGCCGCCTCCGCCCGCCGCAGCGCAGAGAAAAGGGGCCTGACGGGGCCAGAGCGGCGGGGCCAGCCGGACGGGCGCCGAGGGAACCGGGCGCCGGCTTCGTTCGCACGGCCTTAGGCTCGCTTTAGGCCGCTGCCGCCGGCGCTCCTCCGGTACATCGCCCTCCCTTCGCCAGGAGCCGGTGCCCCCCCACCCCCGTCCCACAAACGTCGCGGCCTGACACCCCCGAAGCGCCTGGGCCGCTCCAAATAGCACAGCCGCTACTGCGCCTCTCGCTTCCGGGAAGCTCTGCAGCCGGTAGCGGAGCTGCCTTTGCGCACGCGCGCCGGTTCTGCGCGCTGCTCGGTTGGTTTCACCGAGGCGGTGGCAGCAGCGCGCGGGCGACCGCGCAGTTTCAGCCACAGCCGTCCTCCTTTGGCCAGGCGTCCCGAGTTTTAACCTAAATCCGTTTTTAAAAGGTTTCCACGGTTCCATTTCTATTCGGTCACTTTGCTACATTCTTAGGAGATTGACAGACTTGTCATTTTTACAATTTTGTTTTGCTCTTGAGGTATTTGCAAGCTGCCTTGAATGTGGTTTTACTAGCAGTATTAAGATGGTGCTACTACCCACTTTTATTTTTCACCTTCCCATATTCCAGATGCTTGAAACAAGAGATACTAGGGAGCACCTTCAAGCAGATTATCATTCTTCATGTTTCAGGACTCATAGTCCACTTATTAAATTAGTATAGTGCTTTTACTAAATATTAAGAGCTATTATGACCAATTCCCATCACCCAAAGACAAAATATGGCTGATACATCTTTTACTATTTTTTGGCAAGGAGTTGGCATTAACAAGCCATGTCTAGCACTACAAGACCTATGACTCATTGTATGCAACTTAGTGCTTTCCCACATTACAGTAGTATGCTGAAATCAAAGCTGTCTGCTTCATCAAGTAAGCATCACAAAAATATTTTTCAGTAACTTTATTTGTACATTATAGATGATGCCCACTAGAACAGGTAATACCTGTTTAGTTTTCCAACTCATTAATTGGAGGTCAATACAACCATCATGGTTAGAAAACTTTTAGCAACAACTTAATCTAAACTAATTGATGCGCTATAGAAATACTTAAGATGATCTGGTTTTAATTTAATAAACTTAGAATGTACATTTTTCTGTAAACAAATTAACAATCTATTATGACATACAGGGTTGACAAGGCAGAAATACAGTAAATTCAAGTAATATAGTCCCTCTTCCCAGGAAACACAGGTCACAAAATGTCAGTTTTTTGAAATTATACATTCTAAGGCATGTATTTTTAGGCGAGTGAGGAAAGGGAGAGGACAGTCTTATACTGAGCATATTAAGTTCAAATGGACACTTCAATTTCAGTATACTGGGAACTGGATGGAATTATCTAAGCAATGCTTATTTCAACTGGTAGCTGAAGCAATGCAGCTGCAAGTACTGAAGATTAATTTTAAACATTAGAAGGCACAGCATGAACAGTACCCAAGGTCAGATGTGGCATACAAGTCACAATGCTTAGCTTTACACATTAAACAAACACCATACAAGTTATATGGCTTAATGTGATTCCTTTGGCAGTGATTGGTCTTGGAACAGTTTTGCAAGGGTTTTAATCTATGCATGCTAGCACAGTGCATGCACTCAGTAAGATCAGCAGCTTCCATGAAATGGGGACCAAATAGTTAAACAAACAATATAAATACATAGCTTACTGTAAAGTACTTTTCAAGAACTTGACCTAACTAATCATACACATTTTCAGCAACTTAAAAATGATTCAAACGCCTTAAAGCAATCCATTCATTTAACTCCTTCACCAGACTTAAGGTTCTGTACAAAGACATAGACAATGCTGATATTTCTCTTTTGGAACATTTTGATCTTAACTAGAAGAGGGTGACATCAAAGCTTTATAATTCAAAATTTTCTAATTTCATTTAATTAGCAATGTTGATGTCCAAATCTGTTTTAAATTTTCATAGTAGAATTGAATAAATGTACTCAATGCATTAAAAATTACAGATTAGCAACAATGTCAAGAATCCCATTAAAATCCAACATATCTAAAACAGTCAAGAACCACTACAGACAATAGCTTCTCTGAAGCCATGTAACACTTAAATAAGATTAAGACTTCAATGCAGAATTTTGGTTAGAAAGCTTGATGGGCTCCATCTTCAAGATTAAAGAAAGGCAAAATTGTATTTCACAGATGAAGTCCACTGGAAATCCACTAGCAATGGACAACATAGCTTTTTGAAAGTTCTAATAAGTAATCCTTTAAACTGTTTTTTGTTGACCTTTCTTTCCAATGAGAGATTTATGAATATGTGGAATTACACCTGAAAGAAAAAAAAGGAAAGATTTATTCAAGTTAGGTGACAAGCACAGAATTATTAAAACATTACCAACTAGAGATGCCACTAAATAGTAAAATTAGCACATACCTCCACCAGCAATTGTTGCTTTGATTAATGAATCCAGTTCTTCATCACCTCTTATTGCAAGCTGCAAATGACGTGGAGTAATTCTCTTTACCTTCAAATCTTTAGATGCGTTCCCTGCCAGCTCAAGAACCTAGAGATGAAAATAAGACAAATTGTTAATTGCAAAGCAGCCCATTTAAAATGCCAAACAGCCATGCCTTCGTTGAGGATACAATGAAGAGGTTAAGGAAGCTGGTCCCCACAAATGTCTTGACAGTCTATCCTCCTGGAACGTATCAGAAATGCTGGAAAGGAACTTGGGGAGTGGCACTCCGCCTTGAGCTATGGTAATGCAATCGGTCCACAGCATAGTTCTGCAAACTGGCTGATCCTGAACAATTTGGCAGAAATCCAAAACGTGAGATCCAAAAGTAAGTTAGCCAACATCAAACAAAGATACATATATAGATCACAATCTTATTTATTTTATTTACAATCTCCCGTGCTTGCTGTGTCTATTTCAATTTGTAAATTGGTAGACAAACTACATCTGGATTTTAATAGCCAACACCAACAGTTTATGCTCAGTTTGTTCCATACTTCAAGAATTCATACCATAGTATTTTTCAGTCCCCTTTTGTAGTTCAATTTGGGATTAATTTTTGTTTTTCCTACTGAATTTCTTCCCTTACCTCAATATATATCAGCTATGCTAAGAGAAAAATGCTTAGGGACCTTTGAAACAATATTTGTTTTATTTGCATCAATTTATATTGCTTGTATACTTCTCTAGGATAAATATAGCTTGTCTTTTGGAACAGAAAAATTCAGTAAGAAATCTAAAATACAGCTACTGTACTTGAGATATAGGATGTTGTAGTATTTTATCTGTAGTAATATCTGTAGTATTTTAAATTTCCTGACAGAACAATTAACCTCTGGAACAGCTTGCCTCCAGAAGTTGTGAATGCCCCAACCCTGGAAGTCTTTAAAAAGATGTTAGATAGCCATTTGTCTGAAATGGTATAAGGTTCCTGCCCACGCAGGGGGTTGGACTAGAAGACCTACAAGGTCCCTTCCAACTCTGCTATTGTATTATTGTATTATCTTTTAAGTCCTATAATGTAAAATGTTTTTACCCCAACCTAGCTCTCACCTCAGCTGTGAGGTACTCCAAGATTGCAGCACTATACACAGCAGCTGTAGCCCCCACACGTCCATGACTTGTTGTCCTCGATTTCAGGTGCCGGTGAATACGACCAACGGGAAACTATACACACAGAAGAAAAAAATCTCAACACCTAAATACAGTATTTACCACCGTTTGTCTTTCAATTGTACCTAAATACTTATTACAAATCTACATAGCTTTTTAAAAAGAAAACAAAACCGCAACTAGTGAAGCTCTAAAAGGATTAATAAATATTTTTTATTATTAGAAAAGGCAAAATGTATTGATTCTGTAAAAGACAGATGGCCTAAAGCAGGTCTTCAAGCTTGGGAACTTTAAGCCATGTGGACTTCAACTCCCAGAATTCTGGGAATTGAAGTCCACAAGGTTTAAAGTTCCCAAGTTTGGGGATCCCTTTTAACGCGCCTACCCACCTGTAAACCGGCTCTCTGTGACCGGGATACCGTCTTGGTTTTCGTCTTTCCGGAGTCCTTCCCAGCTTTTCCTCCAGCCTAGATAGGCGGGGAGAAAAAAAATCACACGAGAAGCATTAGCCCCCTAACACACACCATGTATTATTTCCCTTCCCTCCGCCGCTGCGGAGGAAAGGAAGGAGCCCCTTTCTAGCACCCACCATCCTTGCAAAGCCCCAAGATACGAATCACGCGGCTGTTCGTCGCAATTCAAACCGAGAGCCTGGGAAGCGCGGGAGACGAGACATGCGCGTTGAGCGGAATCACGCCAGGCGTCCCACCGCCCCCTCGGAAATAGCCGCCGCGCACGCGCACGCCGCCCTCCCTAGCCCGGCCATGAGCGCATGCGCCTCAAGGACTCTAAAACGCTCGACCACCGCAGTAGGGTGCACCGCGTGTGTTGCGCGCGCGTGTGTGACCGCGCCCTCTTTGCTTCCCCCCCTCAATTCTTTCAAGCCTGAATTCTGTGGGGGGGAGGGTACCCACATACGTTACAAACGTCTTCAATAAACGGCTGTCTCGCTTGTGAAGAGAAAAGAATCCGCCAGCTCAGTCGGGCGCACCCCCCCTTTCCTAATTCTTTCCTTTTAGCCTCATCTTACCATTTTCAATGAGGTGTAACCGCCCGCGGGAGGAGAAACGAAGAGGATCGTGTAGGCCAAATCGAAGACGGTTACTTTTTCGGTTATTTCGATTGCCGCCCCTGCTACTTGGCGACGGGTTCCAGTTCAAAACTGCACCCTCTCCCGCCTTCTACGAGCCCTTTATATCCGTCTGTAACGTCTCAACATCCGGGAATCCTGCTCTCAAGGCCAGCCAATCGCCACAAATGGGGCGGTTCTCCCTGCGCTCTCCGTCAACCAATAGGAAGTGAAACGGGAAAAAAGGGGAAAAAAAGAAAAGAACCCAGGGACTGTTAACTGTTCGGAGAAAGTCGTGCGGAATCGCCGCTTGTGAGGCCCCGCCTCTTTTACCCGACCCTCGGTCTCTTATTTAGAGAAGATAAGTAGCGTGGCAAGGCGGGTTGGTTTTACCGAGGCCTTGAATAACAGAATTGGAAGCCTGCTCATGCAGGAGACCCTGGCCCATTCCAAGCAAAAACGGCTGTCCCCTCTTTTCTTTGAAAACCTCCAAATGATGGGGCACCCACAACTTCTGGAGGCAAGCCGTTCCACTGGTCAATTGTTCTCACTGTCAGGAAACGTATTAGTTCTAGTAGTTAGGTCGCTCCTTGATAAGTTTACATGCTGTTTCTCCTCTTTTTAAGGTTCATTGCAGCGCGGGAATCATTCCTCTTCTGTTTCTAATCAACAAAACATATAAATGGGATACTTCTTTTACTTCCTTTCTTTTCTCTCTCTCTTGTTTGGCTCTGCAACCAAACAAGACAGACACAGACTTCAACGGATGATTAGATCTGTAGAAAAAAACAGTTACTACGAATCAGCCTTCCATTGAAGACTTATATACTGCACGAGTCAAGAAGAGAGCTGTGAAAATATCTAGAGACCCCTCATATCCTGGACATAAATTGTCTCAATTTTCTAGCCTCAAAACTGCACTATAGAGCATTGCACACCAGAGCAACTAGACACAAGAAAAGTCCCCTCTCCCCCATGCTATCACTCTGTTAAACAACTAAGCCCCACAACACTGTCAAATTATCTACTAAGATTGTATTACTATTCTTCTCTTCCTTCCTAGTACCTATCTCTTTCCACTTACGATTATAACCATGTTGCTTGTATCTTTAACATTTATATTTTGTTTCCTAATATAATTTGATTGCTTATTAGTAAACTATGACTGTCTAAATCTTGTAAATTATGATTCTTGATTGTGTATTCTATTTTATTTTTCTTTATGTACACTGAGAGTATATGCACCAAAGACAAATTGTGTCCAATCACACTTGACCAATAAAGAATTTATTCTATTCTGTTCTATTTTTAAAAAAATCCTCTTTCACCATCAAAGAAAGTGACACAATTTTAAATGCTGGTATCTGAATGGGTTGTAAAAAATGAATTTTGTGAGCATCAAATTGCATTTGTAAAAAAAAAGCAAATCATACTTTCAAAATACATTTTTATCAACCTTCCATTTTTAAATCAACATTGACTGTAGGGATGCTCCCTCCCCAAATTAAAATAGTCTTTATTCTTAATATTAAAAAGAGGCAGGATAGAATAAAGGAGAAATAGAGAAAAATCTTACAGGCAAAACAGCCCCAGTTTTCCTGCCATAGGAGAACAGTTTCAAAGTAAGAAGCTTGACTAGGATGACCTTTAGGAATGTACCTTTGTATCCATTCAGAAAGATTGGGCCAATCTATTCATAAGCAAAACACCTTCAGCCACAGCTGCAGCCTTCAGTGGGAGATGATGGGATTAAGATTTATATTTCCCCATCCAAATTCTAAGGATAGGACATGACCTTTAGGATTTAATAGGATTAGCCTAGCACCATTGAAATAGTAAAAGACACAAGGTCACTGGATTGCACAACCCCCTGCAGCATCTAAAAAAACCTACCCAGAACTCTATAAAGATCAATCTAATCACTTAGCCATTTTGTCAGTCACCCTAGAAACATGCTGCTGTTACTGAAGTTTCTGGAAACCAAGTAAACAGAGATCTTGTTTTCTTGTGGCTAGCCTCCATTGATTTTTTATTTCCTCCTGGCTTGTCTTTGGGCTGAATTTCCCCACCAACATTCCTTTGAAGTTTGCATGCCCTACAAGGCTAAATTAAAATAGGGTTGGGTCATGTATGAATCAGCATGTCCTGGGAAACCCGTCCTATATCCTTACAGGATATTGGTGAACAACAGAGAGATGTGTATGCTAATCCAGGTTTCAGCTTTTTTTCCTCAGAAGATAAATTACATCTGGAGCGGAGTTTGCATGACATACACTAGCCAGTAGCCATTTTGTATGTTTACACAAATCCAATCTATGTACATTAATTAGTTGCTGTATGCTCAGTGTAGTGCCGTAAAAATAGATTGAAGGTGATTAGATTAGACTTTAGAGCCTCTCTTAAAATATATTGGGCATTCAAGTAACTAGTTATAGTAATTAACTTTAGCTTTTCTTTCTCTTGAAAAGGAAACTTTATTATGCTTCTTGTTAGTACCATCCTTCAGGAATTGATAATATACTGGTATATTGCACTCCCTGTTTCCACTTTTTGCCACAAGAACAAAACCATGAAGTATCTTTAGCTGACAGAATATGCCAAAGTCATCCAGTGTGCTTCCATGACAAATGATAGACATGAACCTGGGAGTCTCAGACTAGTGCCTTAATCCCTACACAACACTATGTTTTAATAATAATAATAACAACAACAACAACAACAACAAATTTAGCACTGCTTTGTGTAAGGAAGATTTAACCTCAATTGTAGATTAATACACTTTGTGTCTAGAAAGATTCGTGTGCAGCATCTGACATTTTCAGATAGCATCCAAAATGTCTCCTGGACAGCTGTGGCCAGTCGGAGCGTATCTATTTAACAGTCTATTCAGCCTAATGTCCACTGGTCCTCATTTCTCATTTCTCATTTCTCATTCTAGCCATTTACACTCTCAGTATAGTTTGAAGGCACTTGATTGAGAAGATTGGTTGTTGCACATGGGAATTTTAGTATGTCTCTAACCTTCTGATAAAAGCAAATAAAATTAAATAATAAGTACAGGTAAGTTTATAAGGAAATATATCCTTGTCTCAGTAGATGCAGCATCTGACTGACTTTGGGCCTGGAATCTAAGCAGATTCAGACATAGCAGGAGACCACTAGAAAATATCAGGGTTGTAAGATATCCCAAAGGAAAACAGTGAGAAAAACAGGCCCAACGGGCCAACTGGATGTTTGGAAATAAATTTCTGGTTGGCCCGTTGGGCCTGCTTTTTGCCCTCCCCAGACTTTGGAGGCTTTCCTGAAGCCTAGGGAGGGCAAAAATACAGCCTCAACAGGCCAACTGGAAGTTTGGCAGTCCTCATCTCTGGAAGTTTGTTTCCTCTAGGCTTTCCTGAAGCTGAAAATCAGCTGGCTGGCACATGAGGACTGGCACATGAGGAGATGAGGACTGCCGTGCTGGCAAATATGGTTCCGCGTGCCACCTGTGGCACGTGTGTCATACATTCGCCATCACAGGTATATGGGAATAACTAATACTTAGATTTCACTTTTAATTTGATGTAGCAATGCATTTAGAACCATTGCATATTGCACATGCATGCTTATTAGAACTTTAATGGAATGGCTATTATTCTAATTCAAGCCAAAGGAAAGCTTGCTTTTATCTTGATGGAAAACTCTACATTTATTTAAAAGAGTTCACATCTTTTTTCATTGATATCTAATTAGTCACTATTTAATTGATTGCCTGGTATTTACTAAGAAATCAGAGTAAAGCTGAAAAATGTCTCGTATAAACTTTTTTGCTTTAATAAATGTCGACAAGTTAGAAGCTTGCTGAAAGCAAAATTATCTCCTTTGTTAAACGAGTCAGTTTGATTATTATCCCCATTGTTTTGCATTTATCTCAAGCAAGTATCCCCTGACAAATTTCCCCAAATCCAGAAAGTTTTATTTCCCAGAAAGAAAAAAAGGATAGGAATCTTGCTTGCTGGAAAGAGGGAAGTGATGAATCTGGTGTTTCTTTTGTGTCCACCTTGATGAGCGCTATATTTTATTTTTCTTGCTGGCTATAAATCAGAGCAAAGGCGTTGCTAAGAAAAGAGCAGGGATTGGGCATAAAGTCTGAATGGGAGCTACAGGAGGAGGATGAGACAAGCAGTGCTTCACTGGAGTAAAAAGCTGGCTAATAATAAGCATGCGAGAGCAGGGAGGAACATGAAATCAGCAACGGTACAGAGGAAGCAGATAACCGGGAGCCAGGCAGGTCCTCGAGGGATCAATGAAGTTAATTTTCCCCAGAGAGTTAAGAAACCTTCACCTTCTAAGTGGAGCAAATGGGAGGTGAGTGACCTTTGTTGGGATTTGCGGTTGTGCTGGATATTATAGGGGAATCTTTCTCCAAAGCCACCTGCAATGTTACATTTTTTATTATTTTATTATTCACTGGATTCCATTTAGAGAAATGGAATGGGGACAAAAGAGCCCACTAGCCTGAGCTTTAAGTTTAAAAAATGTCTCATATTAATAAAGAGTTTGTTTTTAAGAATACTGAAGTTTTGGCACATAATTTGGGATACTGTGTTTAAAGTGTTGTCATTTTTATTGTAATTTGGGCTTCGGATTTAGAAGAAACCCAGGCCTTTGCTGATTCCTAAGATGGTCGTATTTGGCCCTGAAGTGCACGAAATGTTCAAGACAGAATTAGTGGACCTGCCAAAACTGTATCCGCCATTTGGCATTTTTTTTATTCCTTACCAAACCTTCCATTTTAATCCACCCCCCCCCCCCCCCGGACAGTCAGCATTCATAACATAATAAGGATGTTATACTCCATTCATATTTGCAATTTTGACTAATATTTTCATTCATAATTGTCTGTTCTAGTCTTATCTCCCTTATCTATCTGTCCATCTGTCTACCTGGTAGATAGATTGGCAGACTTTCCATTAGAAAAGAACACATTTATAACTGTGTGTGCTGTAAATATTGGGTCAGATTGCCAATTATTAGGTAGCATCCCTAATGGTCCTTGTCAGAAACATTTCTCAAACCTGTCTCTACATGGGTTTCGATTAAAGTTCTTATCACCCAAGGCAACAACCTGGTATTTGTGTTTGTGGAGGAGGATAGAAGTCAGAGTCCAGCACACCCAGAGAATACAAAATAGAGAGATCTGATGTAGCTAAACCAGACTAAAGTCCTAGTATTTACTGTTCATAAGTGAAAGACACTGTTTTGTACCAAATCAGTCCATTGGTTTCTTTAGCCCTCTCTGTAGAACCAAGCTCTCCACTGGTTTGTCAGATTAAGTTCAAATATTTAAAATTTTAAAAACATTTACAAAAATCGCAAAAATCTTACGAGCTCTTGGCCTTTTTTCATGAGGTTTCAAAGGATTTCAAGAATGAAGATTGATAATCTTGCAATTTGGGAATCTTACAAGATTTTGGATATATTTTTGGGGTGGGGGGTGAGGCTAGGCTATTGGAGAAGATTAATTGATGGTGCCCAGGTCAGAAAAGAAGCTGACTTCTGAACTCCATATTGACTATGATTAATATTCTAGGATTTTACAGCAAGAAGCTTTCTCAGTCTTCTTTAGAGATGCCATAGCTATGAGGCAGAAAGACCGATGCTCAACCATAGAACATGAGTTTTTCATGCAGACAATCATAGATCCATGGAACTCTGTCTCTTTTCCGTTGAATGCTTCGGACCATTTTATTCTAGATCATTCTGGCAATGCTGTACCATTCAACGGAGGTGGTATTCAGCCTGTTCTCTCAGGCTTAAGGCTTGGGTAGCTGGAGCTCTTTGTAGGGTATATGAATATTATTGGCTAGATTTACCATCTTGTACATTGTTTTTATTTAGATTGTATACAGTTGTTTATTTTTATTTTGTGAACCATCCAGATTCAATTGGAATCAGGTAGTGTCCATGTCAAGCAAGCAAGCAATCAAACAAACAGAAAATATATTTCAAGCTATCTCTAGATTGAATGCATATAAATATCTCAAACAACTTTCTGGAGGGATCCAAAAGTCGCAGAAGAAACATTACAGCTTATTTTAAAGCATAGAAAAGCTCTATTCAACGTGACATCTGTTCCCTCGGACAGTGTTTTCTTTTACAAGAGCTCATTTGCTGATAACCAGACACACGGTCATTAAAAAACACAACTTGTCAGGCTTAAAAAGACAGCTGAATTTTATTTGGCCAGAGGCTGTCAAGTAGGTATTTGAACCATTGTGGAAGGTGGAGATTTTGTAGCTGTGATACTGTTTGGCTTCAAATGAATTGTCAGCCACTGCCTGCGAATATGTGATAAACTAATCTTATCAACAACCTGTACAAAAGAAGTGTGAATGTCCCATTCTTTTATTACAAGATGGGGGGTGGGGGGAGGGAGATCACAGTTACTCTGCCTAAAACAAAACTATCCATCTATTCCTCCATTTGTCTTCCCATGCAGGAATATTAAAAAAAACCCCACTGTTTCATAAAAGAAGAAATAAAACCAAGCAGATCTACAATAGTATTCAAAATGCTGTTCTGCATTTGAGAATCTGATTTCCTCGGTGATCTTCCAACCAGGATTTTTTCAGCTCCTATACAACTTACTTTAAACAAATCTTTATCTAGCATGGTCACCATAAGGAGCAATTTCTTGGAGTATCCAATGAGAGGCAGAAAAAAATATATATCAGCATTTAATTTTGGACACCAAGTACAATATTACTACTTGTATGGAAAAACAGCAACCACACAAATATACAGAATAGGTAATATCTTACAGATACAAATATTACTTTAAAGGGCGCTACAATATTAAGATCAGTGTATCTCTTTTTAATCTGTAAAAAAGAAGGTTCCCCAGATTATATACTACAGGGTGGACAGTCTTTTTAATAGAAGTGCAATTGGCTTCTAAAAGTAAAGGTTCCCCTCGCACATAAATAGTCATTTCCGACTCTAGGGGGCGATGCTCATCTCCATTTCAAAGCCGAAGAGCCAGTGCTGGCGGATGTCTCCATGGTCATGTGGCCAGCATGACTAAATGCCGAAGGCGCATGGAATGCTTTTACCTTCCCACCAAAAGTAGTCCCTATTTTTCTACTTGCATTTTTACGTGCTTTCGAACTGCTAGGTTGGCAGAAGCTGGGACAAGTAACCGGAGCTCACTCCATTATGCTGCACTAGGGATTCAAACCGCTGAACTGCCGACTTTTCGGATCGACAAGCTCAGCGTCTTAATCACTGAGCCACTGTGTCCCTCTCAATTGATTTCTAAAATATGGTACATATTTATATTCTTTTCCCTCCCTTGCAAAATGCCTACATAAATTCCTGTCACTGCAAAAGTCTCATGGAGCAGTTGTAGGCTATTCCTGCTCCTTAATCTCTCTTGGTTATCCTTGTCGTGGCCTATGTAAATCCACCCAGCTTCATTTCTCCTGCTCTTCAACTCTCTGGCCTCCTCCACCACCAGCCAATTAGTGGGTGATTTCCTCCTAAAGAAACTTGCCTGTCCTTCTTTCTTCCCACATTGGCCAATGAATGTCAATATTTATTTTTGAGTGTTTTGAACACTCCAACGTGCCCTCTCTCCTTATTAGGGAATGGGATTTTAGCTGCTTTCCTGCTTTCTGCGTCTTACTTTAAAGCTTTGTTTCTTGCGCCTTTTGTATTTTTATGCTTCCCATTTCTAGGCTGTTTGCCTTGAATTTTTGCTGGTAACGGTTCTTCAGGCTAAACTTATTGTACTTGTTATTTTCCATGCATATCTGCGTCTTGCACCCACAGGCTCACAGCTTTTAATATCTTTCCTAACTCTGAATTTCATTTTCCCCTCTGTACTCTGTGGGAACAGTTCTGGTTTAAAGTTGTTTAATAATATGTTTCTTCATCCTTTCTTTAATGTAAGCCGCTATTCAGTTTATTTCCTTTGATTTCTTCCAATTAGAAATTTCTGCAACTCCCTTGCCCATTTGCCCATGAGTTCAGATCCTTTGTCTATTTTTCAACTGTTCTGTAACCATATTGGCTGCATTAAGATCTCAAACCAGCATAGGGATCCCATAATACATGAGTCTCTTCTCAGCCCTAGCTAGTTGACCAAAACTCAGAGATAATAAAAAAAAAAAGCTGCAATTCATTGTGATGAAGGCATCTATCCCTGATTCAAAGGAATCATTGCATTTGCTGTCTTGTACAGTAATACAATCAGAAAGCCTAATTTTTCTGTGTTCATACACAAGGAAATAGTAGTTTTGGGCAAATCATAAATTTTATTTTGTATCAAAAGGTACATTCTGTCGCTAGAACGGAACCAAGGATAAAATCCACTTGCCTTTGCTACCAGTTTGGTAGCAATGTGAGCGCGTTTGCATTCACACACACGCTCATGCCACCCCCGCGCATGCGCAAGACTTCTGTGCATGGGCAGAGTACGCCTGCAAAGGTAAGCAAACAGTAAGGGGTTAGAATCCGCTGTACCACATGACTTAGATTAACTAGAAAGCAATAAATACTACTTTTCTAGCTAATATAAATAGTGTGTCACAGCTGATCGCAGGAAAAACCAGTAGCATTTTTCTACTACTGGTTTGAGTGAACGGATAGCATTTTACTACTGGTTCCGGCAAACCGGTCCAAACCAGTAGCATTTCACCCCTGACTGGAACCTTGGTAAATATTATGAAGCAGTTTTACTTTGGGCTTAGAGATACAGTTGCTCAGGAGTGCGTTCTCAGCTGTTGAGAGGAACTTTATTGTGGCAATACTTGAAGGTGGGAATTTATGCCTTACTTTAAAAAAAAAAGAAAATGAGAACCAGTTTGATGTAGTAGTCAAAGCAGCAAGGTAGAAACTGGGAGATGTTAAGTTCTAATCCTGTCTTGAATAAGATTATTATTATTATTATTATTATTATTATTATTATTATTATTATTATTATTATTATTATTATTATTATTATTATTATTATTATTATTATTAACATTTGTAACTCGCACCCATCTCACCACAAAGGGACTCGGGGCAGCGAACAGAGATTTAAAATAAATATACATACATACAAAATATTACTAAATAATAACTAAATTAAATCAGGACCCTGCTTAAAATAAATTTAAAAACCATAAATTAAAACTTTGATTTGTTATAAGACAGTAGGGTGCGGATTAGTTCATGCTAGGCCGGCCAGATGAAAATAGTAAGTTTTTAAGTGCCGGTGGAACAAGCGGAGGTCCGAGATGGTATGGCAAACCACTTCCAAAAACCTTCCAAAGAAATCTTCAGGGACTTGTCCAGGCAGTTACCAGGAATCAGTTCTGTTTCAAAAGTACACACTTGTGGTGGGGTTCAATTTTTTTGACTACCGGTTCTTTGGGGCGTGGCTTGGTGGGTATGGCATGGCTTGGTGGGTGTGGCAGGGGAAGGATACTTTATTTATTTATTTATTTATTATTAAATTTATACCCCGCCCTTCTCCTTGTTAGGACCCAGGGCGGCACACAGGCATCATTTAAAAACACAAAATACAATAAATATCAGTTAAAATGTATTAAATTAATAAACCCGTGCTAAAACCCAATATTAAAACCCTTACCAAATAATAAATTTTCTTTAAAAAGTCAGAAACGGGGGGCTATCCTAGGCCGGCTTGTTGGAATAAATACGTCTTAAGACGTTGGCGGAAGAGGCGGAGGTCTGAGATAGTACGAAGGTCGGGAGGTAGGTCGTTCCAGAGGGCCGGGCCCGCCACAGAGAAGGCCCTTCCCCTGGGTGTCGCCAACCGGCATTGCCCCGCCGACGGCACCCGAAGAAGACCCTCTCTGTGGGAGCGGATCGGATGAAGGGATGTATGGGGCAGGAGGCGGTCTCGTATATAGCTAGGCCCCGAGCCATGGAGCGATTTAAAGATGGTGGTCAACACCTTGAAGCGCACTCGAAAGGCCACAGGCAGCCAGTGCAGCTCGCGCAGGAGAGGTGTTACGTGGGTTTGCCTTGAGGCACCCATAATCACCCGCGTGGCCGCATTCTGTACTAACTGCAGCTTTCGAGTGCACCTCAAGGGAAGCCCCATGTAGAGAGTGTTACAGTAATCCAGCTGGGACGTCACAAGCGCTTGAGTGACTGTGCGAAGGGCTCCCCGGTCCAGTAAGGGGTGCAACTGGCGTACCAGGCGTACCTGATAGAATACCCCCCTGGCCACGGCCGCCACATGGTCCTCCATGGACAGCCGGGAATCCAGAGGACGCCCAAGTTGCGCGCCCTCTCCACGGGGGCCAGTTGTTCGCCCCCAATGGCCAGTGTTGGACTTATCTGGCTGAACCGGGGTGCCGGAAACCACAGCCACTCGGTCTAGGATGGGTTGAGCTTGAGTTTGTTACTACCCATCCAGATCCGTACGGCCTCCAGACACCGGGACAGCACCTCGACGGCATCGTAAAATCTCCATTCCTATCCCACTCCTGGAGAAGAATACTGTAAAATCCCCATTTCCTCCAGATCAGTTGGGAGGCAAAGAATAGATGGGGGCGGTGCCAGTCAGAGGCGGTATTTACCGGTTCTCCTAACTACTCAAAATTTCCACTACCACTTCTCCAGAATTGGTCAGAACTTGCTGAATACCTCTGGTGTACACACACACACACACACACACACACACACACATCACATCACATCACATCACATCACATAGATTTTTCATGAACTTTGAATATCTATGGGGACATATTTAGAAATGCTGTATTTACATTGGAAATGCAATGCATCTCACCTTAGTTTAGAATCAACTGTGACAGGTTGGGTACAACTTCAAGTCCTTGAGATGGATTACTCTCTCCAGAAAAGTAGTCCATTGGCCTCTTCCCATGCTTTTGTGATATATGCATGCTTTTCCAGAAAAAGAAGGAAGAGAAATGAGAATATATCATAGAAATGAGAACAAAAAAAAAAACATAGAGAGGCTACTTCAATTTTTTTTTTTTTTTTTATAGCTGCTGGCTATTGGTGGTTCCATTTTCCTACTGCTTTACATCGTGCTGTGTTATGAAAATTTCCATTTCCATGTGGCTCATATGTATGCTCATCTTGGATATCCCAATGCCCAGCACATTGTGGGACAGAGATATTTGAAAGGTAATATCTGATTTGAGGAGAGACCAATCCTTAACCTAGGTTTTCAAACTTTGGATTTGTGAAAATGATATTTATGAAAGATCTTTGCTTCTTTATATAGAGCTTAGCATGGCTGAAATATACATTATTTTCACATCTAAATAAATTCTGGAAAATTGGAATTTGAAATTCATTCATTACCCTAATTTGTGATTCCTGGTTTTCATGTATGTTTATGTTGGATGTACATTGGCTGTTTTCACATATAATGTGGAAACATAAATATTGAAAAGGAGACGTAATTGTGAGGCTCATGGACCAGCATTTACACACATACACATATACACACACACACCGTATTTTTCGGAGTATAAGATGTACCTTTTTATCTCAAAAAAGAGGGTAAAAATCTGGGTGTGTCTTATACACTGAATACAGCATTTTTTTGCCTCCAGAAACCCTGCCCCCTTCACCAAAATGGTTGTGCATAGCCTTTAGGAGGCTTTCAGAATGAATGAAAAACAGGCTGTTTTTTGCTCAATTTTACTCCCACAAGCCCCCAGGAGCACTCTATTTTATTCTATTTATTTATTTTATTTTATTTTATTAGATTTATATCCCGCCCTTCTCCAAAGAGGACCCAGGGCGGCGCACAGGAATTTAAAATACATAAAAAAACAAATATAAAATTTAAAAACTTATTAAATACCCATCCTGCGCTAAAACCGAATTAAAATGCCCTAAAATAGAAGCTATCTAAAATAGTCACAGCGGAGGTTACACTAGGCCGGCTTGATGAAAGAAATGTGTCTTTAGACACTGGCGGAAGAGGCGGAGGTCTGAGATGGTGCGAAGTTCTGGGGGTAGGTCGTTCCAAAGGGCGGGGCCCGCCACAGAGAAGACCCTTCCCCTGGGTGTCGCCAGTCGGCATTGTCCGGCCGACGGCACCCTGAGAAGGCCCTCCCTGTGGGAGCGGATCGGTTGAAGGGATGTATGGGGCAGGAGACGGTCTCGCAAATAAGCTTCCTAAAGGCTATTCATGCTCTTTTTAAAACAAAAACAAAAAATGGGCCGTTTAGGGGAGGTCTGCAGAGGGCAAAAACTGTTTTTCTAATTTGGCTCTTCAAAATCTTGGTGCATCTTATACTCCTGTGCATCTTATACTCCGAAAAATATGGTACATACATACAGAAAATGGGGATTTTAAGGCATCTGACATATTATCGGCTGTCTTAAAGATTTAAGAGAATCATGGTTCCTGAAATGCATGGCAAGTGTTTAATTAGATGGTATTTATAATTTTTACAAACACAGCATTATATGGGGGATGAATATGTACTTTCTATCACATATGTGAAAATTTCAGACAAAGACCAAATAAAACTCATTAGGTGTCACGGTTGCAAACCAAGCCAGCAAAACAAGAGGCCACACTGTGAGTACAACGGGTTTCTTTACTGGAGTCTCAGCTTGGCATGTGGTGAACAATAGAATAAAAGGGTTTCTAGCCAGCATAACTGGATTCTGCTAGCCAGCTGGCTATACGGACTCGGCACGCTCCTCCCTCCTGTTCCTGGTTGCTCCCAGCTGGCTCCAGCAAGTACTCTTGCTGCAGCCTGGTTGCTCCAGCAAGGACTTTTTTGGCCCAGATCCAGCAAGCCCACTTTGAGCCTGGTTGCTCTCTGGTTGGGTCCAGCAAGTACTCTTCAGGTCTGGGTGGCTTCTGAACCGACTGCAGCTGGCTCCTCTCCCAGCATGAGTTCCATTACCCAACACCCATCTGTTGCCCCATGCATCCCCCCTCCCTCTACATGTATGTGGCAACTCCAAAACAGCACATTGTAGTCATTTCGAACAGCATGCTGTCTCAGACGTTGGCATTACACTCATTTGGCTTACAGATCTTCAGACAAGATTCTTCTCCTTTTCATAGCCTTCTTTTCTTTCCCTTGAGCTAAGAGCCACTGCTTCAGGTTGCTTCAAGTTACAATTCTTCTTTAAATGGAGGTACCAAAAACTCAATCTGGAACATTTTGCATGCAAAGATTAAACTATGGCCTTTAGAACAATTGTGCATGTTGTTTCGTGAACCAGAAGATTTGAACATAGTTCAAGGATATCAGAGATGTTGCAGTTCTGGTAACCAAAGTATATCCTGAGTATCATGAGAGAAAGCTGGAATGTAGTCTTACAGCATAAAGTTACCAAAATAACTTGCTCTACTGGCAAGCTGAGTGCTGTATTACCATTGACAACCACTGTGGTCCATAGGACAAACTGTCTTTTTTTCCTGCAGAAATGGATGTCAACGTTTTTGCATCTTAAATTTCACCAATCAATTTATCAAAGAACATGGCTTCTATCATACAGCAGTAAAACCTGCATAGTTTCCAAGAATACATAGCCTGCAAGCCTGTATTGCATCTAGACAACCTCTGACTCCTACATTTAGCACACATGGTGTATTAGTGTCAGCAGTCCAAATAATGCATCCATTGAAAGCAGAACTTCGAGGCAGATAGATTTTTCAAAGAACGTATTTATTGGATACATCATATCAGCACAGACTGTGAAAACCAACTTTAAACATTCCCATGGTTTTCACCTAATACAGTAAAACTCTCCCACTTACCCATGTAATCCGCCACATTGTCCAATTATTATACTTGGCAGGCTCCTCTCCTCCTTCACCAGCTACCTGTTACAATGACCTTGGTTCCTACAGAAAAACTTTGATTGTACGCTGAGCTATCTACCGTATTTTTTGGAGTATAAGACGCACCAAGATTTTGAAGAGGCAAATTAAAAGAAAAGTTTTTGCACTCTGCAGACCTCCCAAAAATTGCAAAAAACGGACCTTATGTTTTGTTTTGTTTTTCCAAAAAAAGGGCATGCATAGCCTTTAGGAGGCTTATGCGCTGGGTGCTGGGGGGGGGGGGAGGGCAAAATTGAGCAAAAAACAGCCTGTTTGCTCATTTCTGCCCTCCCCAGCCCCCAGGAGCACTCTGAAAGCCTCCTAAAGGCTATGCATGCCCATTTTGGTGAAGGGGGCGGAGTTTCAGGAGACAAAAAAAATGCTATATTCAGTGTATAAGACGCACCCAGATTTTCAGCCTCTTTTTTGAGGGAAAAAGGTGCATCTTATACTCCGAAAAATACAGTAATTCCCCCCTCCTTTCCCTTCTCAGGCTTCATGGCAACTGTGAGGCAGGACAAGATAGCTTCAGCCATGTGTGCTTCAGAGTTGACAATTGGTTGAGACCTGCTAGTTCATAAAACAGGAGCAAGAAGCAGCAGCAACAGCAGCAACAACAACAGATTATTCTATTGTTTCTGACTTTATCTCATTGCTAGGTGTTGGTGTCGAAAAGAATGAAGAGAAAGCCATGCAATGGTTTAGGTAAGTGGATTAAGGTAAATTTGATGTGCAATCTAATATTGCATTTCCCCCCTCAATGTTTACACCTAACTCTCCTGTATGTTTATTAGAACAGATCTTGAAGAATAGTCACATGGTTCCAAAGTGCTTTGCACCCTCAATTCTCGTTCAATTTTGACAGTACTTAGGGATAGACACCTTGAGGGAGAATGGGGAAGGCCTGCAATTTAATATTTATTCCATCAGCATTTGAGAGCAGTTTAGAACTATTTAACTGTATCATTGAATCGCTCCAGTAGAAAGATAAGTTGCAAAGGAAGACATAACACCTTTCTTTTCTCAGTCTTGTATAGACAATATAATTTTAGTGCAGCAATAACGCTGTGGCAGATGTGTTCCTTCTTTTGTCTTGAAAAGTGTGAGGGTCTGTGATATAGAGGATGGATCGACATTCTCATTTTATTGGTGGAACATCTTTTAACATTCTTCAGGTATCCGCTTCCCTTGAGCCGGAGCTGCAAAATTCTTTTTGTGCTGACGATCACATTTTCCCCTTTGAAAATGGGGGAATCTACTGCAAAAAGTGGAGATGGGGCCAGGAACGAAATAAAATATGATCGGGTTTACTATAAATGTACACTAATTCAACTTAAATTGAAGGAATTAAATGCAGCTAAAATTACTGCTCTACGTGCATTTATTAATATTTTCCTCTTAAATATTACGATGGATTTGTTAGATTGTTTTAAGAATGTATGCTAGGCTTTGGGAGAGAAGATGCAAATGGCCCTGGACTGTAGATTGTGCAACTCTGCATTATGGGTTAAAAACTGCAAGACTCTTAAGACCATGATGGCGAACCTATGGCATGCATGCCACAAGTGGCACACGGAGCCATTTGTCTGGGCACACAAGGCATTGCCCTGTTAGCCGGCTATGTGTGCACTGGCCAGCTGACTTCGACCTTCTTTTGGGGCCATTTCTTGCCCTTTTCCCTGAAACTTCAGGTGCATGAAAAACCGGGCCTCTGGGCAAACCAGACGTTCGGGAATGCACTTCCGGTTTGCTCGTAGGGCCGGTTTTAGGCCTCAGGAGCTTTCAGGAGGCTTCCCTGAAGGCTCCAGAGGGCAAAAAACCGACTCTACGAGCAAATCGGAAGTCTGTTCCCGAACTTCCATTTTGCCTATAGGGCTGCTTTTTCATGCTCTGGAGGCTTCAGGGAAGCTTCTGAAGCCTCCAGAGGGCCTGCAGGGCATTGTGGGGAGGCTGTTTTCACCCTCTCTAGGTTCCTACAAAGCCTCTAGAGCCTGGGGAGCAGTGGTGGGTTTCTGCAGGCTCGCACCTACTCGCGAGAGCCGGTTGGTGAAATTTAGAGAACCGGTGAGAGGGGGTTCCACCGGCATACCTGGAAGTAAATCTGGCCCGCCGCTGCCAGTGACCCAACGGGAAGGAAAGGAAAGGAAAGGAAAGGGAAGGGAAGGGAAGGGAAGGAAAGGAAGGAAGGAAGGAAGGAAGGAAGGAGGAAGGAAGGAAGGAAGGAAGGAAGGAAGGAAGGAAGAAAGAAAGAAAGAAAGAAAGAAAGAAAGAAAGAATTTATCATCACAGTTGAGTCCAAAATTTTGGTTGCTAAGCAAGAGCGTTGTTAAATGAGTTTCACCACATTTTAAAAGGTGGCCACTTCCACCCTGTCACATGACTGCCAAGCCACACCCACAAAATAGGCCACACCTACAGAGTAGGTTCTAAAAAAATTTGAAACCCACCACTGCTGGGGAGGGTGAAAAAAGCACAACAAAAATGGGGGGGGGGTAGTACTGGTCGTGTATGCATGCTTACTGGGGTTGTGCGCATAGCATTATGGGTGTGGCATGCCCATGTACGACCCCCCTGCGCTCCCCCCGCTTTTGGCACGCAAGCCACAAAAGGTTCGCCATCACTACTCTAGGACTACAATATTGCCTCTATTACTGTCCTCGATTCTTCTTGACTATCAAGAGATGACAAGTCAGTGAGTAGGAATATGAAGATAAGTACAAAGAAACCCCACTTCTTAGAAATAGGGGTTTAGATTGCCTGCATGCCTCCTCTTTTTCAGACAAGCAGCTGAGAAAGGCCACCCCCATTCCTCTTTTAATTTGGCTGTTGGCAAACTGAAGAATATGACTGGGCTTGAAGACAGGTATGTCTATTGCTTCATGCTCTGGTGGGAGTTCTATTCTGAGAATTCTCAGAAACTACCATATTTTTGAGAGTATAAGACACTCCGGAGTATACGATGCACATTAGTTTTTGGGGAGGAAAATAAGAAGAAGAAGAAAAATTGCCTCTGCCTATCAGCATGCATGGTATTCAACTGACACATGATAACAAGGTCATCCAATGAATAGGTACAGCAACTAAGTCAGCCAATGAGGGCTATTTGGACTCTGAAATTTGCTGTGTGAGCAACAAGGAGACAGGAAGGAGCCTGGCTTAGCTGAGAACTGAAAGTGAAACTGCTTGTGTTTTGCTTGTATTTACTGCTTCCTTGGAAAACCTGCTTTTGTATTGGATATTATTATTATTATTTTGAATCCTGTTGAATCAGTTACTGTGCTTTCTGAATGTGATTGCTGCTGCAAACTCTGACCAGCCAGGTCAGCTTCAGCACTTATTGCACCTGATTCAGCACAGCTGATTGGTGGGTGGATTGGACTGCCGGATTACCCCAATCAGCTGTTCCAGCTGTGGCAGGGATTACCACAGACCATCGCTGCTTCCATGCCTCACATTTTTGGCCTCGGTGGGGGTGGATAGGGCTACATTCAGTGTATAAGACGGACCTAAATTTTCACCCTCTTTTTTGGGAGGGAAAGGTGCATCTTATACTCCGAAAATATGGTTATGGCCAAATTGATATAGCATCAAAAACAAGAACGGAGAATCTGTTTTCTTTCCAATGGAGGAGGGAATTTCTAGAATGAAATCTGTGCCAAGAGTACACAAGGCTGAAGCAAATGCAGAATGCAGGTAGTCCTCAACCTACGACCACAATTGAGGCCCAAATTTAAGTTGGTGAGAGGAATTCGTTCAGTACATTTTGTCCCATTTTACAACTTTTCTTGCCATGGTGGCACAGTGGTTAGAACAGGGGTGGGCAAACTTTGCAACTTTAAGTCTGAAGGACTTCAGTTCTCAGACTTCTCCAGCCAGCTTTGCTGGCTGGAGAATTCTGGGAGCTGAAGTCCTTCAGACTTAAAGTTGCAAAGTTTGCCCACCCCTGGGTTAGAAGTAGCCACTGCAGGCTACTTCTGCTGACTGCCGGCTGCCTGCAATTTGGCAGTTCAAATCTCAACAGGCTCAAGGTTGACTCAGCCTTCCATCCTTTCGAAGTGGATAAAAAGTGGGTCCTTGCAAGGAGAAGGGCGGGGTATAAATTTGAAAAATAAAATAAATAAAAAATAAAATGAGGACACCCATTTTATTTGGGTGGCAATATGCTGACTCTGTAAAACCGCTTAGGGCTGTAAAGCACCGTAAAGCAATATATAAGTCTAAGTGTTATTGTTATTTGTTAAGTGAATTGCAGCAGTTATTAAATTAGTAACCCAGTTGTTAAGTGAATCTGCTTCCCCAAAATGCTGCAAGTGCATTCTTGTGAATGCTGAGTTTGCTAACGACCAGAGGTTTTTGTCTTCTTCCATCATATGTATGTCACAGTGATATTCACTGGGTTTTTTTTTGTCAGAAATCTACGAATTCCTTACAAAGAGCATTAAAACAGATTATGGGCCGAAGGTTGCCTATTTCCCTTGTAGAGTGCCGAAGTTGGGACGTCTATTAGTGGGCATGGAAAGCACAGAATGGTTTGATACTTCTAGAATAGCAAGCCTCAGTTTGACATGTGTTTATACAACATTCAATATATAAATAAATCTCATGTACAAGAGAGATATTGGGGAAAAAGGCATACAGTGATCCCTCGTTTTTCGCGCCCTCGTTATTTGCGGCTTCAGTCCTTCGCGGATTTGTAAAAAAGACAAAAAATTTTTTACATTGGTAGGAGGCAAGCGCCACCTAGTGGTTGCTTTAAACATGTCCACCAATTCAAGTTTCCTAGCGAATCCTATTTCGCGGAAATCCGGTTTCCGCGGACGGGTCCAGTCCCGATTACCCGCGAAAACCGAGGGATTACTGTATATAACTTTGGATGACTCACACTACCACAGTACTGCTTTTCTCTGAATGTCAAGGGATCCTTCTCAAAATATAGTAATTCAGTAGATAACGGAGACACAGGAAAGAGACAGCTCAATAAGAGAATAGAGATGGGTTCTAGTATTAGAAATAATAAAGAAACTACATCAGGACAGAATTGCTCATTCTCTGCTATTCTCTATACAACTAATTTAATCTTTTTCAGGGATGTAGAAAAACTTCTAAATGTTGCTGCTGGTCAAGGGGTCCAAGAAGCTCAAAATCTTCTGGACAACATCAGGAATAGACAGTTACCTTGAAGACAAGAATTATTTAGTGACATGGTTTCAAGTGTATTTGCTTGTTCTTGTTCCCCCATTATATTACTTGCTTGTGGAAATTTTTATTTGATATGACTTTTTATTATGGAGTACAAGAAGAAATGAAATTAATAAATATCCAGCTGTATCTCCATTTATGTTATTTAATGTACTAAACATTGGTATTAAAATAAGACCAATGAAGTAGTTTAGGACTGCAGACTGATGCTTGAACAGTGCAATTTATTAAGTATTTCAATAATTGAATGTGCCAGAAGCAAACATGATATATCTTTACCATGCAATCCATAATGGACATTGCCTGTGTTTAGCATCCACCATTGGTTAACCATCACACTATCACAATGCACATCACAGGAGACACCAATTACATTGAGCAGAAGCAGTGTCTATGTTTGTATTAGAGCAGAGGTCCCCAACCCCCGGTCCACGGACCGGTGCCGGTCCGTGGCTGGGTGGGAACTGGGCCGCAGGGCGGAGAGGAGGAGGAGGGAGGAGGGGGCAGCCCCCTGAGCAGAGCATGCGGGAGAACGCAGGCGCGGCTGTTCGCGCTGTTGGAGTTGGGCTCTTCCTCCTCCCTCATCGACGGTGGGACTCCTGGGCGGCGGCGCCCCTCCCTACCGGCCGCCGATTCCCTTCCTCCCCCCCCCCCACACACATACGGAGCCTTCTCAGTGAGTGAGTGAGCACACGAGCAACCAAGCCTGGGCGGCGAGGCAGGCTAAGGCAAGTGAGCACGGGCTAAGGAGGGTCTGCGGTGGAGGGGCGGGGGCGGGGACGACGACAGACAGAGAGAGGCAGAGACACAGAGAGAGACAGGGAGGGAGGGAGGGGGGGAATCAGAGTGACAGACACGCACACAGAGACAGGGAGAGAAAGAGAGACACAGAATGGGTGATTAAGTGCGTGGATGCGAGACAGACAGACACATACACACACATAGAGTGTCAGATGGGGGGACGAAGGAGAGAGACAGAGATAGAGAGAGAGTAAGAAAGAAAAGAAAGTGGGAGAGAGAGAGAAAGAAAGAGAAAGAAAGACAGACAGAGAAAGAGAAAGAAAGACAGACAGAAAGGAAAGAGAGAAAAAAAGAGAGGAAGAGAGGAAGAAAGAGACAAAAGAGAGAAAGAGAAAGAAAGAAAGAGAGAAAGAGGGAAAGAAAGAAAGAGAAAGAAATAAAGAGAAAAAGAGGGAAAGAAAGAAAAAGAGAAAGAAATAAAGAGAGAAAGGGGGAAAGAAAGAAAGAGAAAGAAAGAGAGAGAGGGAAAGAAAGAGAAAGAAAGAGACCGAGAAAGAAAGAGAGAAAGAAAGAGAGAGAGAAAGAAAGAAAGAAAGAAAGAAAGAACTTATGACCACAGTTGAAGCCAAAAGTTTGGTTGTTAACCAAGACCATTGTTAAGTGAGTTTCACATTTTCCAAGTTGGCCACGCCCACCCAGTCACATGACTGCTGAGCCACTCAGCCGGTCCGCAGAATTTTCTTTAAAATGAAACCGGTCCCTGGGGCAAAAAAGGTTGGGGAACCCTGTATTAGAGTACCTCCATTTTTATGTTTCCAAGGGAGTAATGATGCTGTACAACAGGCATAACTCCTGGTCCTAAATGTCTGTTAAGTTTTGTGGGTAAATGCTTGTTTCATGCAACATTTTGGTCTGCGCTGTGTACTGCATTTGCTATGACTGTTTGATAAACCTATTGTAGAGCATGAGTAGTTTTACAAGGCAACCTAAGCTAGTTATTGCTACAAACTAGGGCATATAAAAAACCTTTGCTAGACCTATTCTCGAATGCAGCTCATCTGCCTGGAATCCACACTGCATATCAGACATTAATACAATCGAGCGAGTCCAGAGATATTTCACGAGAAGAGTCCTCCACTCCTCTGCTCCCAACAGAATATCTTTTAACACCAGGCTTGAAATTTTGGGCTTAGACAACTTAGAACTATGCTGCCTTCGGTCTGACCTAAGCGTAGTACACAAAATTATCTGCTACAATGTCGTACCTGTCAATGACTACTTGAGCTTCAACCGCAACAATACACGAGCACACAATAGATACAAAGTGAAGCTAAACCATTCCAAATACGACTTCAGCAACAGAATGGTCAATGCCTGGAATGCACTCTCTGACTCTGTGGTTTCATCCAGAACTGGTTTGGCCCAGTTGGGCCGGGTAGGTAGTAACTTGGCCGGACACGCACCTGAACCAGTTCTATCAGGGCCGCCATCTTGATTTTCTGTTCTGCACATACACAGAACAATCTTCATTGAAAAAATGTAATTCCCCCTTCTTTTAATGTTGTGCGCATGCACAGATATTTTTAGGGGCAAATGCGCACGTGTGAGGAGCTGAACCAGTAGTAATGCTGGCAGGAACCCACCCCTAGTTTCATCCCCAAACCCCCATAACTTTAACCTGAAACTGTCTACTGTTGACCTCACTCCATTCCTAAGAGGTCTGTAAGGGGCGTGCATAAGCGCACCAACATGCCTACTGTCCCTGTCCTACTGTCCTCACTCATTTGTATCCATTTCCTCTATTCACAATCATGTGCATACTTACATCTGTTATCTTATACATGCTTGACAAAATAAAAATAAGTAAAAACAGTCAGATTTGAAATCTAAAGGAGAATTTAGCGCGGTGGAGAAGATAGAAGTAGAGACTGCCCACTTTCCTTTCTCTTTGTGACCAGGATCAAGCCCAGTTCTGCTTGTTGCTAATTCTATCATACGCAAATTGATGCTCCTGCTCCAAACAAGGCCCACTTCAACCCCGTTATATCAGATAACAGCCGTTTCCTCCGCAGCTCATATTAAGCCCTAATTACGGATTTTAAACATAATACCAAGGTGCGAAGCCCCAATATTCCATTCTCAACCAGGGATACTATCTGATTATCTCAATGTTCCATCTCTCCCTCATCTCTCCAATGGGCTTCCTAATGCTGTTCCCCTGAAAGAGCCATTTTACCCAGTAACAGAAACAACCCAGGATAAAGTGATAATAACCTGCGTAGCTTCTTCCAACATTGCCAGCAAATCAAGACCTATCCTCTTGAAGCCCCCAGCTGCTAGAAAAAGCTTTGGAGATCCATTTTCTCGCGAAATGGGAACCAAGTGATCTTTGCAATAAACATGCTACTTCTAAGTGTTTTGCTTTATGCTTCTAAATCTAAATATTCCATGACACTCAAGGCAAAAAGTAGGACCACAGGATTGATCCTAGATCATATGCTAGATAACAGCTCTAAAGAACAGCTTTTTCTCAAGATTAAAAAACAGACTAAGTTACACTGGAACTTGAGGTAATTCCTTTTTTCACTAGCCTATGTTATTTGGATGCCCAACACCTCAGACCTTTGCTGTCTTTCTTCCACTGCTTCTGAGGCACATCTGAGGCAGCTGCCGACCAGTTGCAAAGCCTGTATAAGGTGTTGCAGAGTGTCGTGAGGACTCACAAAGGGCCAACACTGGCCTCAGCTGGATGTGCTTCTTTAGCAGCAAAAGGAAGAAGAAGATGAATATTAGCTGAGAATGGTGGCATCAGAGCGCCAGGTGTACAAAAGGACAGAGGTGGGAGCAGAGAGGCGGATGAGGGGAATTGAAGCGGAGACAAGCGCAGCAGGGCAGAAGAAGTCTGGGGTCCTTGCCTAATAATGGCATGATCCTCACCTAATGACTACATTTGGGCTACCAGCAACTACCGACACTAAGCAGTGTGGTCACATGATGCTTTGCCTAATGACCACTTCACTTAGTGACAGGAATTCTGGTCCTAGTTAGGGTTGTTCAGCAAGGACTACCTGTACAGCCTTCTTGGCTCAGGCAGAAAAATGAACAATATCTTATTCTTTAACAATCTGAATTGGTCTCTCCACACCGCGTCCTTAGTGAAATGTGCAAACCAGCGTCTGCATTTCCTGTGTCAGATGAGGAGAGGACATCTCTCTCCTTCAGTCCTGGCTACTTTCTACAGAGGCACAAAAACTGCATCACTGTTTGGATTGATGGCAGCAATGTCTCAGATAGAAAGTCCATACAGAGAGTGGTAAGGACAACCGAGAAGATTATAGGAAGCTCACATCCTGTCATTCAGGATACTTCTTATAAATGCTATGTGCTTAGAGCTTAAAACATTGTTAGAGACCCCACACTCACTTCATGGTCTCTTTCTGTTGCGTCCCTCTGGGATAAGTTTTCAAACTATTTCTAGCAGGACTACCAGATTCTGTAACAGCTTTGCTTCCTATGCCATCCGAGAGATTCATTTCTCTCACCATGTATATGTATACATCTGAGCTAGACTGTGTTGTTTCTCCATGTCATATAATATATGTGGGTATATATGTATATACATATATGTATGTATGCATGTATTCATTCATTTATTTATTTTTGTGTATATTGGCGATGGAGACCATTTGAGAAGTGTATGCAATGAAATTTCATTTTAATAAATCCCGCTTAGTGTATATTCAAAGTGACAATAAAGTTATTTGGTCTAAGTCTTCTAATATGTCTTTAGATAGATATCGTAGTCCTGCTTGATTAGACCAAAGGCCAACGTACTGTGTATTCCTGGTGACCAGAATTTGAGAGAAGAAGAGAGGAAAAAGATTGTTTTGCTCTTGAGAAAATATGACCTGCTTTTATGGTAAAAACTGTCAGGAGCAAACGAGCTAACAAAAAAATTAGCATAAATTAAAAACCCAAAAAAGAAAAACAATTTTATGCCACTAGGTTACTGTTGTGGCCTGCCAGCAGCCAGTGGAGCTGGCAGCATATTTGGACAGTAAGGAGATTGGGGAGGAACATGGGCCAGTCTTGGAGTCTAGGGAAGGCTCGGACGAGGGCTCTGCATCAGAGGCAGAGATGGGAACCATAGCTGTTTGACAGTCATCGGCTGCTTTCAAAGTCAGACATCAGTGAGGCAGATGAACAGCTGGAGCCTGCTTCCAGTGTGTGCATGCATAGAGTTGCCAGACGAAGGGAACAGCTAAGGAACAAGGGTCAACTTGGGAGTACGGCCATAGATGGACAATGAATGGCCCCTCCCATAGAGAATAAAAGAGGAGCGAAAGGGGAGTGGAGTTTGCAGGAGACAATTAGTTCATTCCCGTATTCTTGCCAAGTATTGTGGAGGTCTGAAAGATATCGGCCTGGCCACTCTCCAAGCCTGATAAAGGTTGGTAATTGTGAACTATCTTGGAAGACTATGGGAGAGGAAACACATTGCTAGAGAGGAATTCACTGTAAATTAAATAAAAGGGGTTTATCAGGACGAGGGCTCAGCTTCGTGCTGCTGGGGAAGCCTATGTCAGAACAGTTACACTGTTAGAAAACACACTGTTATACTTAAAAGAAGGAAAGAAGGAACTGTAAATTCTTGCTTTTAACCTGGTGATCCTTTGGCAATTATTTGAGCCTAAGAGAAGTATTCACGATTACTGATTAAGGCCATGACATTTCATTTAATGAACACTAGGGGGCTCTAGCACACTGTCTGAACAATTGAATTCTTGTTCTAGGACAGAACTGGATGTACACATGCAATGCAATACAGCCTTTATATTTTGGTTCTATTGAAAGTAAAGATACAATTAACATAAATTAATGCTCATCCAATACTTCCGATATAGATTGTTCTCCCAGGAAAAATAATAATTTATAGAAATGTTTTTCTAGGTTGATATATTTCATCAATGCGATTGATTGACATTTTAATTTTCCAAAATTCAGCAGACTAACATTGTGTTATAGTCATTAGATTTCGATGGATGTGGTTGACACTTACCGCCTTGTACCTTGTTGCAGTGGCAACCTTGACTATTTAGCAATAATCACATGTTTTTGTTGTTGTTAGTTGTGAAGTTGTGTCTGACCCAATGTGACCCCATAGACAACATTCCTCTAAGCCTTCCTGTCCTCTACCAAATTCTGGAACCCATTTAAGCTCACACCTACTGTTTCAGTGACTCCATCCAGCCACCTCATTCTCTGTTGTCCCGTTCTTCCTTTGCCCTCAATCTTTCCCAGCATTAGGCTCTTCTCCAGTGAGTCCTTCCTTCTCATTAGGTGGCCAAAGTGTTTGAGTTTCATCCTAAGGATCTGGCCTTCTAAATAACAGTCAGGGTTGATCTCCTCTATGAGTGACCGGTTTGATCGCCTTGCAGTCCAAGGGACTTGCAGGAGTCTTCTCCAGCACCATAGTTCAAAGGCCTCAATTCTTTGGCGCTCAGCTTTTATTATGATCCAACTTTCACAGCCATACATTGCAACTGGGAAAACCATAGCCTTGACTATACACACTTTTGTTGGTAGGGTGATCTCTCTTCTTTTTAGTATGCTGTCTAGATTTTCCATAGCTTTCCTCCCCAGGAGCAAGTGTCTTTTAATTTCTTGGCTGCAGTCTCCATCTACGGTGATCTACGAGCCCAGGAAAATAAAATCTGTCACTACCTCCATGTTTATCACAAGTTTAGAATATCTCAAAAATACAGAATTACTTTCACTGTATTTCCATACAGTTTATTTTCTTTTAATGAGCTCATTTCTCTTACATACTGGCTGGGGAATTCTGGGAGTTGCAGTCCAGACATCTTAAAATGGTCATGGCTGAGAATCACTGTTCCAATGCACCGGGAATTCCAATGCCCTTTCCCACTGTATATTAAAGAGTTACCTACCTTTCCTTCAGCTGGCACAAGAAACGTGGGCATAACCTTTTCCACCTCCAGTGTCTGCCCTGCTCTTATTATTTCTTTTCTGAGTTCCTGTGAAAAATGATGTCCTGATGTGTGAGTGTACCACTCATTATAGGTAAAGTGACTAATGTTCTCCTTGGGATTTATTGCTCTTTCAGTTTTAGCCAGCAGGGGAAAAAATATATCTACCAATCTGGGCACTGTAGCAAGAGTGATTTTGACTTCAGCAGTCAGCAGCCTGTGTGCCCATCTTTCTCACACATTAAAGCAAAACAAAAGGTGAAATAATAATATGAAAAGACATCAAGGCAGAAACAGTCCCAAAGAGGAAAAGGACGGCCACGATTACAGAACTTAATTAGGTCCAAAGAGGGCAGAAGTGGAATTCAGTATCTTGTTGGCTAGCTCCAACTGACAAATACAGAAAAGCTATTAAATGAGCATATATGCATCCTTACTTTGTCTCCAGATTAAATAGGGGTGGTTTTATTTATCCTCAACTTGAAGAGAAATTGGGGTATAACAGAATAACAGAGTTGGAAGGGACCTGGGAGGTCTTCTAGTCCAGGGGTCCCCATCAGGGTGGGATCCCAGCGATTTAACAACCGGTTAGCTGAGCGTGTGCTTTGCGTCCTGCATCCACGTGCACAGTTTAGAGAAGACTTTCCTTCCGGATTACTGCTTGGAAAGGAAAACAGCTGAGGCGCGGCAATCCACTCAGCTGCGCGACTCAACTGAGAAGATAACGGTAAGTAAAGTGCAGGGGCGGCCTGCGGGCCCACTTACTAGTGACAGCAAACCGGTTCGCTCCCAGCTGATCTTGGGAGCTTCCGGTTCTCCCGAGTTGATCCAAACTGGTAGAATCCCACCCCTGGTCCCCATTCCTGGTACATGGACTGGGACTGGTCCGCGACATGCCAGAAACTGGCCCGCACAAACAAGAGAAGCTCCATCCATGGGATGCAGGCAGCATGCGAAACCCCAACTCAGAGGTGGGTTCCTACTGCTTAGATTAGATTAGATTTATTGCATTTATATTTATTGCTTTGGCCCGGTTCGGCCGAGTAGGTAGTAACTCGGGTGTACATGCTCCCGAACCGGTTCTATCCTTGGCGCCGCCATCTTGATTTTCTGTTCTGTGCATGCGCAGAACAATCTTCATTGAAAAAATGAAATTCCTCCCCCTTTTCGAATGTGCGCATGCTTAGATCTTTTTAGGTGCAAATGCGCACACCCGCAGAGCACATATTTTGGGTGAGCCAAACTGGTAGCAGTGCTGACAGGAACCCTCCCCTGCCCTACTCCCTCCGGTCCCCAGAAAAACCTCTCGCCATAGAACCGGCCCAAAAGGTTGGGGGGGCGCAGTTCTAGTTCAACCTTCTGCTCAGCCAGAAACCCAGAAACTTCAGACAAATGGTTGTTCAATCTCTTCTTAAAAACGTCTGGTGTTGGAGCATCCACAACAGTGGTGGGTTTCTGCAGGCTCGCACCTACTCGCGAGAGGCGGTTGGTGAAATTTAGAGAACCAGTGAGAGGGGATTCCACCGGCGTACCTGGAAGTAAATCTGGCCCGCCGCTGCCAGTGACCCAACGGGAAGGAAAGCAAAGTAAAGGAAGGAAGAAAGGAAGGAAAGAAAGAAAGAAAGAAAGAGAGAGAGAGAGAAAGAAAGAAAGAAAGAAAGAAAGAAAGAAAGAAAGAAAGAAAGAAAGAATCATCACAATTGAGTCCAAAATTTTGGTTGCTAAGCAAGAGCATTGTTAAATGAGTTTCACCACATTTTAAAAGGTGGCCACTCCCACCCTGTCACACGACTGCCAAGCCACACCCACAAAATAGGCCACACCTACAGAGTAGGTTCTAAAAAAATTTGAAACCCACCACTGATCCACAACTTCTGGAGGCAGGTTGTTCCACTGATTAATTGTCCTCTTAAGTATGAAGTGAGGTCCACGGCAGTCAATTTGTGACTAAAAGTGTGAAAATGTGTAGCTGAGACAACTGAATCAGGTAGAGCATTTCAGACTTTGACAACTCTATTACAAAAATTGTATTTTTTTACAGTCAAGAATAATTTACATTGAGTTTAAAGTGGTTGTTTGCACGCATATTATTGCGAATAAAACAAAAAAAAAGTCATTTACAGATAAAACATTGCTACGTACAATTTTATATGCGATACCAAAGTCTGACCGCAAGCGACACAGTTCCAAGTTATCCAAGCCAAGAATTTAGAGCCTAGTAGTATAAGGAATTCTATTATGTACAGGAGAGTGCAAAACCTTTCTCGTAAAATACTTCTGAACCCGCTCGATTGTACTCTTGTCAGATATATGGTAAGGATCCCAAACAGTTGAACAGCACTTTAAGATGTTTTTCGCCTCCCCAGGCTCCAGAGGCTTTCTACGAAACTGGGGAGGATGAAAACTGACTCCCTCGCCCCTGGAGGCTCTCTGGAGGCTGGAAACGGCCCATTTTCTGACTTCCAGTGGGCTTGGTACAGTGGTGGGTTTCAAATTTTTTAGAACCTACTCTCTAGGTGTGGCCTATTTTGTGGGCGTGGCTTGGCAGTCATGTGACAGGGTGGGAGTGGCCACCTTTTAAAATGTGGTGAAACTCATTTAACAACGCTCTTGCTTAGTAACCAAAATTTTGGACTCAATTGTGATGATAAATTCTTTCTTTCTTTCTTTCTTTCTTTCTTTCTTTCTTTCTTTCTTTCTTTCTTTCTTTCTTTCTTTCTTTCTTTCTTTCTTTCTTTCTTTCCTTTCCTTCCTTCCTTTCCTTTCCTTCCCGTTGGGTCACTGGCAGCGGCGGGCCAGATTTACTTCCAGTTACGCCAGTGGAACCCCCTCTCACCGGTTCTCTAAATTTCACCAACCGGTTCTCGCGAGTAGGTGCGAGCCTGCAGAAACCCACCACTGGCTTGGTAGGTCAGTTTTTTGTGCTCCCCAGGCTCCAGAGGCTTTCTATGAGCCTGGAGAGGGCGAAAATGGCCTCCCCCACCCCCTGAAGTCCCTTCGGAGGCCGGAAATGGCCCATTTTCCAACTTCTGATGGGCCCGGTAGGCGCATTTTTCGTCCTTCTCAGGCTCCAGAGGCTTTCTAGGAACCTGGGGAGGGTGAAAACAGCAAACAGGGAAGCCTCCGGGGTGTGAAAAATAGTCAAAAATCAAGGTCGAAAATCAGCTGGCCAGCGCACGCATGCACGCTGGAGCTGACAGGGCAATGCCTCGTGTGCCCTCAGAAATAGGTCCGTATGCCACAGATTCGCCTGTTCGTATGTTTTATAAGCTCTAGTTAGTAATACAGTGTTTCCAGGAAAGAAGCTTCACAGAATTAAGTTTATAGCTCTTAGTGCTTTTAACTAAGTTTTACTTCAGTTTTAATGCAGTTTTAGTTCTGTTTTGTTCAAACCGGAATGCATCCTAATAGACTTCTGTTGAGATAATTAGTGACTTTTCCTGTACTTCAGGTTCCTGAACCATGTCCCATTCATAGCCCAAGCTTATACAGATGTCTACTCAGAAATAACCTCTATTGCATTCACTGGGGCTTTATTCCTAGGAAAGTTACATTAGGCTTGTAGCCTCCATCTCATCATGATAGCATCTTGGCTTTGAAAAAATATAATGATATCTAAGTCTAAGTCTGGAGAAATCCTATTTTAATTAGATTAATCTCCTGGGTTTTCTGCTGAGGTCAGTTAAAATGAGTTCAATAACGCTGGAGGAATAGACTCATGGCTCTTTCAGGATTCTGTGATTGCTTTTCCTGTCCTTGCAGGGTTACTGAGTAGAACAATTATAAGCACATTGTACTGGATTTCCCCCCCCGAGAGTAAAGAAATACAGAAGCCAATTCTTGGCAGAATTACTAGTACCAATCAGCAATTGATGCCATTAACTTAAGTAAAAATTGGAAATGAATTGGAAATAAATATGAATCCAAAATACTTCAGAGGAAGATAACAATCTTCTTCATTTGTACCTAACTGCACCACAAACAACCAGCAGTCATTTCTTGGTTCTGCTCTTTGTAGTCTTTCTCTGATTCCCCAGCCCAAGTCTGAGGCAGTCTCAAGCTGTCCTTAGCCCATACCTCTCTACATGGGGCTCCCCTTGAGGTGCACTCAAAAGCTACAGTTAGTACAGAATGCGGCCGCGCGGGTGATTATGGGTGCCCCAAGGCAAGCCCGCAAGCCCATATAACACCTCTCCTGAGCGAGCTGCACTGGCTGCCTGTGGCCTTTCGAGTGCGCTTCAAGGTGTTGACGACCATCTTTAAATCGCTCCATGGCTCGGGGCCTAGCTATATACGAGACCACCTCCTGCCCCATACATCCCTTCATCCGATCCGCTCCCACAGAGAGGGTCTTCTCCGGGTGCCATCGGCTGGGCAATGCCGGTTGGCGACGCCCAGGGGAAGGGCCTTCTCTGTGGCGGGCCCGGCCCTCTGGAACGACCTACCCCCCGACCTTCGCACTACCTCGGGCCTCCGCCTCTTCCGCCAACGTCTTAAGACGTATTTATTCCAACAAGCCGGCCTAGCCTAGCCCCCCGTTTCTGACTTTTTTATGTATAAATTGCAATTTGGCAGGGTTTTAAATGGGTTTTAGCACGGGTTTAATAATTTAATATGTTTTTAATGATGTATATTGTTTTTATTGTGGTTTTAATAATGCCTGGGTCCTAACAAGGAGAAGGGCAGGGTATAAATTCGAAAAATAAAATAAAATAAAATAAATACCTGCATTAGAGTAATATTTTGTCCCTTCTTTTAACATGCGTTAAGTTTTGCCATTGCATGATGCAACGTATGGTACACTTCACCAAGCGCTCTACCTGGCAAAATCTCTCGACTTCTAGTGAGAGGGATCAGCTCAGAATCTCTTGCCAATTGATATGGGCTTAAACCAGGGGTGAGCTGCTATTGGTTCGCCTGGGTACGGGAGAACCCTTAGCTAATGTTATGGCCAGTTTGGAGAACCTCCAAATCCCACCCCTGGATGGACTCTCCCATCCCACCCCTCCCAGGAGTCTCCACGTGGCCTGTTCAAAACTTGTACTTGCTTTGGGCCAATATTTTGTGTGGCTCTGATCAAAGAGTATTCAATTATTAGCTGGTATCAACTAATGGTTTGGCTACTTTGGGAAATGAGATTTGTTATTCAGGGGTCAGCTTCAAAAATTTTAGCAAGGGGTTCTCTGCTTGGTTGCTGGGTGGGGGTGGCCATGGTGGGGGTGGCCTAGTCGGCCTCCTGCACCATGGATGGGGGCAGCTTTTACTGTCCCTGGGCTCTGGAGCCTTTCCTTGAGCCTCTGGGAGGGCAAAAAACAGCCTCCCCAGCAGTGGTGGGTTTCTGCAGGCTCGCACTTACTCGCGAGAACCGGTTGGTGAAATTTAGAGAACCGGTGAGAGGGGGTTCCACCGGCATACCTGGAAGTAAATCTGGCCCGCCGCTGCCAGTGACCCAACGGGAAGGAAAGGAAAGGAAGGAAGAAAGGAAAGAAAGAAAGAAAGAAAGAAAGAAAGAAAGAAAGAAAGAAAGAAAGAATTTATCATCACAATTGAGTCCAAAATTTTGGTTGCTAAGCAAGAGCGTTGTTAAATGAGTTTTACCACATTTTAAAAGGTGGCCACTCCCACCCTGTCACATGACTGCCAAGCCACGCCCACAAAATAGGCCACACCTACAGAGTAGGTTCTAAAAAATTTGAAACCCACCACTGCTCCCCAGGCACCGGAGGTACGTGGAGACTCGTGGGAGGGGTGGGGCAGGGCCAGTCAGAAGTGGGATTTGGGGGTTCTCCAAACTGCACAGAATCTTAGCTAGAGGTTCTCCTGAACCGCTGTGAGCCCCCAGCAGCCCAGCCCTGGTGTTATTCTAGAATAGCACTGTTCCAGAAGGCCTGTTTTGGGATGGGAGTATTTCAGAATAGCACTGAAACCAAGTTTAATTTCTTTGGATATCAGCTGCTAGTTGGACTTCTTTAACTTACAAAGAAAGCCAATTTGACAGATGACTAAATCTGCCATTCCGTCTGTCAAAACTTAGCTCCCCTCCACCCTATCCCCACTGCATGTTAAGTCGATATTTTCCACTTTGGCTGGTATCTATGGGAGTAGAGAAAAAGAAATAAAGCTGGGGAAAATCCATCAATTCTTTTTCTTAACGTGATTTTTACACTGCAAATAAGGAAAGCACTATTTGGTGCCATTGTTTCTGCAATAAGAAGAGAATCACCAAAAGACAGACAATAAATTTGACGCAGGAATACATTCTGGTGGCTTAAGGACTACTAGGTAGAATTTACTAGATAGAATTACTAGATAGATAGATAGAATGGGACGTGGTGGCTCAGTGGCTCAGACGCTGAGCTTGTCGATCAGGAAGATCAGCAGTTTGGCGGTGCGAATCCCTAGTGCTGCATAATGGAGCGAGCTCCCATACTTGTCCCAGCTTCTGCCATCCTAGCAGTTCAAAAGCACATAAAAATGCAAGTAGAAAAATAGGGACCACTTTGGTGGGAAGGCCACGCGCCTTCGGCATTTAGTCATGCCGGCCACATGACCACGTAGATGTCTTCGGACAGCACTGGCTCTTCGGCTTTGAAACAGAGATGAGCACCGCCCCCTAGAGTCAAGAACGACTAGCACATATGTGCGAGGAGAACCTTTACCTCTAGATAGAATTTTAACTTTGCCATGAGAAAGGATTTTATTTTTTAATCACTACATCACTTCCCTCTACATCTTGTAGCTTATATTTTCTAACATCTTCAAAAAAAAATTCTCCCTAGAAATGAGAGAGCAGTCCTTGAAAAGAGAACTTAGCACAGCATCTTAAACACCATCTCAGAAGACAAATGCATAATTGGTAACATATGGTTCTAAAGGCCCAAGTGTTCATCACACTCTTATTCTAACCCTTGTACTTAGAAAAACGAATCCCTGCAATTGTTATGTGGAAAACACTTTCTGGTTTTAACAAACAGCAGCCTCCCACCTGTCTTTTGTGGCCTTCTTAATCCTATGGAAACTTTTCATAATCCAGTGTTAAGATATATATCAACTGTTCATCCTCTCTCTCTATATTTACAGGGGGGAAATAATCTTGTCCTTGTCCTTGATCTATTCGTTTTAGCTCAGTACAGTATACAATGTTTTAGGTCCTAGAATCTAGGAGCATATGCTGCCTTTCCAAAAGATGTATTTGCTTCATTTGTGTGTTCAAATACCAGGTTGTCTGGGAGGATCTCACCCCAAAAGATTACAGTGCTTGAACCTCTTCTGCCGTAAGTGCCCCCAAAATGTTTACACTTTAAATACGGAAAGCACTATTGGATGCCATTGTTATCTGAGGTAAGATGAGAATCGCCAAAAGAGAGGCAATACGTATCTTTGGACATTGTATAACACAACATAACATTCTACTGCCTTTCATGACTCCAGACACTTATGACTGGGAATGTCTATGGAAATTTTCTATCATCGGTGTTATGTATTGTGTATAGTTGCCAGTTGAAGTTTTCATTTTGGTCCTCTATTGGAGCGGGAAAACTCTCTCTCCTGATTGGTTGTTCGGTTGACCAATTTCCTATAAAAGGAGCTCTGTTAGCCAGGGAGTTTTCGTTGCCTCACAGGCGCTATTGAATAAAGAGCTGAACAATACAATACAATAGCAAGAGTTGGAAGGGACCTTGTAGGTCTTCTAGTCCAACCCCCTGCGTGGGCAGGAACCTTATACCATTTCAGACAAATAGCTATCTAACATCTTTTTAAAGACTTCCAGGGTTGGGGCATTCACAACTTCTGGAGGCAAGCTGTTCCAGAGGTTAATTGTTCTTACTGTCAGGAAATTTCTCCTTAGTTCTAAGTTGCTTCTCTCCTTGATTAGTTCCACCCATTGCTTCTTGTCCTGCCCCCAGGTGCCTTGGAGAATAGTTTGATTCCCTCTTCTTTGTGGCACCCTCTGAGATATCGGAACACTGCTATCATGTCTCCCCTAGTCCTTCTCTTCATCAAGCTAGACATACCCAGCTCCTGCAGCCGTTCTTCATATGTCTTAGTCTCCAGTCCCCTAATCATCTTGGTTGCCCTTCTCTGCACTCTTTCCAGAGTCTCCACGTCTTTTCTACATCGTGGCGACCAAAACTGTATGCAGTATTCCAAGTGTGGCCTTACCAAGGCACCATACAGTGGCATTAACACTTCACGTGATCTAGATTCTATCCCTCTGTTTATGCAGCCTAGAACTGTGTTGGCTTTTTTGGCAGCTGCTGCACACTGCTGGCTCATATTTAAATGGTTGTCCACTAGGATTCCAAGATCCCTCTCACAGTTGCTACTATTGAGCAAGGTACCACCTATACTGTACTTGTGCATTTGGTTTTTCTTGCCTATATGTAGGACCTTACTTTTATTACAATTGAATTTCATTTTATTAGATAGTGCCCAATGTTCAAGTTTGTCTAGATCCTTCTGTATCTTAAGCCTATCTTCTGGAGTGTTGGCTATTCCTGCCAGCTTGGTGTCGTCTGCAAATTTGATGAGTTCCCCATTTATCCCCTCATCCAAATCGTTGATGAAGATGTTAAAGAGTACTGGGCCTAAAACAGAGCCTTGGGGGACTCCACTGCATACTTCCTTCCATGTAGATGCAGTTCCATTGAGGACTACACGTTGAGTGCGGTTGGTCAGCCAGTTGCGAATCCATTTGGTGGTGGTGCTGTCTAACCCACAATTTTCTACTTTATCTAATAGTAGGTTATGGTCTACTTTATCAAATGCCTTACTGAAGTCCAAGTAAATTATATCAACAGCATTCCTCTGGTCCACTGATTTTGTCACTTTGTCAAAGAATGCAATTAGATTCGTCTGGCATGATCTGTTTTTGACAAACCCATGTTGGCTTTTGACTGTTACTTTGTTTGCTTCTAGGTGTTCACTTATTTGTTGTTTAATTATCTTTTCCAGAATCTTTCCTGGTATTGAGGTCAGGCTGATGGGTCTATAGTTTCCTGGATCTGTTTTTTTTCCTTTTTTGAAGATGGGAACCACATCAGCTCTTTTCCAGTCTTCTGGCAGTTCCCCAGTGCTCCAGGATCTCTGAAAGATATAGTTCAGTGGTTCTGAGATCTCGTCTGCCAGTTCCTTCAGAACCCTGGGGTGTAATCCATCCGGTCCTGGTGATTTGAACTCGTCCAGGGCAGACAGGTGCTCACACCATTTTCTTCCCTATTTCAACTTGTGTTCCCCTAATCTGATTTTTGTGGTGCTGTTTTTGATTCGTTGGACTGTTTTATCCCTTTGTGTAAAGACAGATGCAAAAAAAGAGTTAAATAGTTCTGCTTTCTCCCTGTTGCTTATCATCTTCTTGCCATTTTCTCCCAGCAGTGGACCAATTGTTTCCTTAACTTTTTTCTTATTTTTAACATGTTGGAAGAAGCTTTTTTTTGTTATTTTTTACTTTTTTGGCAAGCCTTTCTTCATTGCGAGCCTTAGCTTTCCTCACTTCATCTTTACAGGCTCGGGCTATTTGCTGATATTTTGCCTTAGTTATGTCCCCCTTTTTCCACTTTTTATATTTATCCTTTTTATCTTTCAATTTGTCAGAGAGTTCTTTATGTAGCCATGCTGGTTTCTTTTGGGAACTGTTATTTTTCTTCTTCATTGGTATTGCGCTGGACTGGGCTTTTATAATCTCATTTTTCAAAATTACCCAAGCTTCTTGAGTTGTTTTCCCCTTGAGGATTCTCATCCATGGAATCCTTCCCAAGCTCTCTCTGAGTTTATTGAAATTAGCTCTCTTAAACTCTAAGACTCTAGTTTGACTTTGTTCAACTACTTTTGTTTGCATAATGTTGAATTCCAGTATTTCATGATCGCTTGCCCCCAAAGTTCCTGTAGCTTCTACACCTTCTATCATTTCCTCTCTGTTAGTGAGAATTAAGTCCAATATTGCTGATCCCCTTGTTCCCTTCTCTACCTTTTAGAAATCTGTTAGAAATCATTCTGGTCTCGCCTCCATTCGCTGCCCAGAACTTAACAATCAACATCATCATGGTGCTTTTGAAAAGGCAAGTGGACTTTCTTGGTTCTTTCCTTGAGATGTTTTCAAGAAAAGAACCAAGAAGAGCCAGTAAACTTTTGAAAAGCACCTTTGGGTCATGACTGGGAACATGAACGGAGTTAATTCATCTGGATTCTTCCTACCACTATATTGTGAAGGATGCCTTAAGTAAATTATGAGCCTCAAGACAAAGTTCAAAAGAAATCCAGTCATTTATTAGGAGCAACATTTTGACATTTTCTGCTACTGCAGAGACAAATCTGATTTCCATTTAATGGCATCTGAACTTTATCCCTGTATCTCCAAGGCTGCTTGGAAAGATGGCTTAATGGTTGGCAGGACCACATGGCTTGAGCTCCTGAACAGAAAAGTGGGGAGAGGGGGGTCACATGCTTCCAGATGTTGGGTGAAGAAGAAAAGAAAGAGAAGAAGGGGCTTGCTGGGTTTTTCTACTCCCTTTGGCCCCACCTCTCTGTATCCTTTTCCTGGGTAAGGTTGTCCTGATTGATTGTCAGACTCCCAGGGAGCCATGCAGGGACAATTCTCTAGGCTGTGTTTTGAATCCAAGTTTGATTGAGTTTCCAGATGCCATGCGGTGAGTTTCTGTAGAAGGCTAATCCTACCTTTATTATGTAAAGTAGACTAGCTCAGGCTTTCATGGCTCATTGACAAAAGGGAGGTGGGCAGGAAGCTGCAGGGAACTACTCTGTCTTTAAAAACATGCTTCTCCCATTTCAGATCCAGAGAAATATAATATTCTGCCTTCTTAATATTACCCAGGATATTTCAGTTTTCTAGCAGAGGGGTGGGTTTTAACTTCCTATGCTACTAAACGTTAAGGGAAAAGGTGTGGATCCAAAGCAGCCTATAATCTCCTCTTACTCCAGAGAGATATTGGGGTCCTGGGTCCTGCATCTGGATGCCAGCCCTGTTGAAATGCTGTCTTGTTATTTAAAAAAAAAAAAGGAACATTTAGCTCATGGTGGCTCTCAAGCCAAAATCGAGTGCATAACATTTCAAAACCCAGTTTTGGAGAACCCTCAATTTGTCTGAATTTCATATAAAGCAAGGCTTCCAAATCTGTGTTCCAAGGTTGTTTTAGGGGGGGATCACATTATCCTGGCTACAGAAGCTTTGCACACAGAAATTGTTTTAGATGCTTTAATGACTCAAAACAAGTAGCTGCAGTCAAAACATTTCTAGGAATGACTGTTTCCTTCAGACTGTATATCTTTAATTTGTGCTTCTAAATCCCATGATTCCAGAAACTCTGCCGCCAAAGAGGGCATTGCGCACAGCATCTTTTGAATGAATTAGTTTCCCTTGGCTAAAAGAGACTTCTTTTTTTTTTTAAGAGGAGGACATAGGCCCATAAATGTTACATTCTGAAATGTTTGTATACTGGCAAACCCTTGATTATGACTTATAATTACAATCTTGTGTAATTAATTGTGAAGATTGCTTTAAGGCCACAATCTCGGTATCAAAGGCAGATGCAGACACTTGTAATTATGAGACAAATTCCCAGTGTATATTCACAATTAGTAGAATTTGCCCATTGTAGAGAGGAGAGCTGTGTTGGCAGATAAGATTTTCTACTAATGGAGGTGATAAGTACGTATTTTAAATTTGCCCTTTTCAAAATGTATAGCCAATGATTTGCCCTACACTTTAACCTTCAAGAAAACCACTGTTAGTTGGCCGGTGGAACAGTACTACAAAAACCATTTTGCAACTATTGCAAAGACCATATTGTGTGGCCCTCCACTGAACCATGGGAAGTTTCCTTGCTTGCCCTCCTCAATGTCATTATGTTACTGTTGTCCTCTTTGTGGTTTGAGGCTGCTGGGATCTACTGCCCATATCTGCTGTACAATAATATTGGAGGGAACAAAGTGAATCTATTTGTGAATTGTGAACTGCATCTACATGGAAGGAAGTGTGCAGTGGAGTCCCCCAAGGCTCTGTTTTAGGCCCAGTACTCTTCAACATCTTCATCAATGATCTGGATGAGGGAATAAATGGGGAACTCATCAAATTTGCAGATGACTCGAAGCTGGCAGGAATAGCCAACACTTCAGAAGATAGGCTTAAGATACAGAAGGATCTTGACAAACTTGAACATTGGGCACTATCGAACAAAATTAAATTCAGTGGTGAAAAAAGTAAGGTTCTACATTTAGGCAAGAAAAACAAAATGCACAGGTACAGCTTAGGTGGTACCTTGCTCAATAGTAGCAACTGCGAGAAGGATCTTGGAATCCTAGTGGACAACCATTTAAATATGAGCCAGCACTGTGCGGCAGCTGCCAAAAAAGACAACACAGTTCTAGGCTACATAAACAGAGGGATAGAATCTAGATCACGTGAAGTGTTAATGCCACTTTATAATGCCTTGGTAAGGCCACACTTGGAATACTGCATACAGTTTTGGTCACCATGATGTAAAAAAGATGTGGAGACTCTAGAAAGAGTGCAGAGAAGAGCAACAAAGATGATTAGGGGACTGGAGGCTAAAACATATGAGGAACGGTTGCAGGAACTGGGTATGTCTAGCTTAATGAAAAGAAGGACTAGGGAGACATGATAGCAGTGTTCCAATATCTCAGGGGTTGCCACAAAGAACAGGGAGTCAAGCTATTCTCCAAGGCACCTGAGGGCAGAACAGGAAGCAATGGGTGGAAACTAATCAAGGAGAGAAGCAACTTAGAACTGAGGAGAAATTTCCTGACAGTTAGAACAATTAATCAGTGGAACAGCTTGCCTCCAGAAGTTGTGAATGCTCCAACACTGCAAGTCTTTAAGAAGATGTTGGATAGCCATTTGTCTGAAATGATATAGGGTTTCCTGCCTAGGCATGGGGTTGGACTAGAAGACCTCCAAGGTCCCTTCCAACTTTGCTATTGTATTGTATTGTATTGTATTGCATTGCATTGCATTGCATTGCATTGCATTGCATTGCATTGCATTGCATTGCATTGCATTGCATTGCATTGCATTGCATTGCATTGCATTGCATTGCATTGTATTGTATTTGTATTGTATTGTATTGTATTGTATTGAATCTATAAACATTTCAAACTTTATCTTGGGAGTTTTACAGAATGCTGCTACTGAAAAGGTACAGTTTTGCCTCTTGTAAAAGAAGGGAACATGCAAGCAACATCTTCTCGGAAAAGTCACAGGTACATTGGCACCTCTGTATGGATGACAGATAAGTGTTGTAATTAGCCTAGTGCAACCATCATAAATACATGCCAGCTGTCAAGCTTCTGAATATTGAATACATGAACACAGGGATGCGGCAATGGTTGTGTGAAAAATGGTCTAAGTCCCTTTTTTTAGTGCTGTTGTAATTTCAAATGGTCACTAAATTAATTATTGTAAATTGAGGGCTACTTGTATACAGTGGCACCTTGGTACTCAATTGCTTTGAAACCCATTGCATTTGGTACTTGATGCATTTTGACGTGATAATTTTGTCCCAGTATTTATTGTTTGTTTGGAACTTGATGCACAAGCTAGAACTTGTGGGTATCATCTGCCTTGTGACTCACTAGATAAAGGTAAAGGTTCCCTTCGCACATATGTGCTAGTCATTCCTGACTCTAGGAGGCAGTGCTCATCTCCATTTCAAAGCCGAAGAGCCAGCACTGTCCGAAGATGTCTCCGTGGTCATGTGGCCAGCATGACTAAAAGTTGAAGGTGCATTGAATGTTGTTACCTTGATGGTTTCTATTTTTCCATTTGCATTTTTACATGCTTTCGAAGTGCTGGGTTGGCAGAAGCTGGGACAAGTAATGGGAGCTCACTCAATTATGCAGCGCTAGGGATTCGAACTGCCAACCTTTCTGATCGACAAGCTCAGCTTCTTAGCCACTGAGCCACCGCCTTCCTATGCAACTAACTACATTATTCCTTATGGGAAAAAATTCTTTGGTACTCATTGCACCTCCTAGAACCAATTAACGATGAGTACTGAAGTACCACTGTATTAATTTTTTTAAGGAAGGGAAGAAAAGCCAGCCAGTGTGTCATCACCTTTTGGACTGACTGAAAATAATGTGCCAAATCAGTCTTGACACCTCAACTTCTGGAGGGGAAAGGGAATCCCACACACCAGGAGACAGGAAAAAGCAAGAGAGTTTGCCGATGGGAAACCAACTAACCCACAGCTGCAAAGGAAATACTGTAAAACAATCTTTGTAGCTAAATGAGGAAGTTAATGAAGTCAGCAGAATTGCAGAGACTCTTTCATGTGCTGAAAACAGGCGTGTGGTGCAAGACTTGGGTTGCCACAATCCTTTTATGTGGGGAGATACAATTTCCAGGGAATAAAGCATACTGGCAGGGGAATTCTGGGAACTGAAGTTTACGCATCTTAAAATGGCCAATGTTGAGAAATAATAGGCAATAGAGCTTGGAAGATGAAGCTGACGACTCAAAAGAAACTGCTTCTTTCCTTTGTGCCTTCTCATTCGATACCAGTGGTGGGATTAAATTTTTTCTACTAACAGTTCTGTAGGCCTGGCTTTGGTGGGCGTGGTGTGGCTTGGTGGGCGTGGCTTGGTGGGCATGGCAGGGGAAGGATACTGTAAAATCTCCATTCCTTCCCCATTCCAGGGGAAGGTTACTGCAAAATTCCTATTTCCTCCCGATCAGCTGGGACTTGGGAGGCAGAGAATAGATGGGGGCAGGGCTAGTCAGAGGCAGTATTTACTAGTTCTCCGAACTACTCAAAATTTCTGCTATTGGTTCTCCAGAATTGGTCAGAACCTGCTGAATACCACCTCTGTTCCATACCAAGTTTTGCAGTTGTAAAACCTATAATGCCATCCGGGTAGGATGAAATTGCAATATCTGTAAACATCCCACTGCTTTCCACAAGAAGATCACTTGCAGGCTAGAATCTCTCATTGGTCCAGCGAGTTGGAAAAGTACTTAATTTGGAGTGGATTCTGACCTGGCTAAATAATAGGCTGGTCAGATTTGTTTTGTTACTTGCTGACTTCAGCAAAAGAGCAAGATTGGCACAGAAACCCTGCAAGTAAGTACATAAACAAACGAACAAACAATGAATTGGAAAACTAATGCAAAACAACCACTGCCCATATCGTGAATCTTCTAAAGTTGCCAATTATGCTCACAAAGGCAGCATTCACTAAGCGTTTGCAGTACATGAATGACTTGGAAAGTTCTTTTAATAATCAGCCAGAAAAAGGCCACCCAGTAAACACAAGAGTTTTGTTCTCAAGCACAACCGCATCCTTAGAGACTTGGAGAGCATTCAGCCTCATTAGAACCAATGGGACAACAATTAGCAGCAGAATTCATTTGGATGAGGCAGTCTGGATCTTAAATCTGGTAGTATCCAAAGGAAGAATGCACACGTTTATTATTTTTCCCAGGTCAATAGTGTTCATTGGGGAAAAAACCCTTTGCCTATCCTTCTCTTCCTTTCTGTGTTTATTGACCAAAAAAATGTTTTCCAACATTCCTTTATTTATTGCTCTGTATTTTTCATTCTTTTAATAGTAGGGAACATGGCAGCTAATGATCAAATATGAAAGAATGCAATATAATTGACAAGATAACATTGTAGGCAGTAACAGTCAGCATGGACAATATCTCTGTAACATGCAATGGCTCAGTGGCTGAGCTTGTCGATCAGAAACGTCAGCAGTTTGGTGGTTCGAATCCCTAGCACCACATAAGGAATGAGCTGCCATTACTTGTCCCAACTTCTGCCAACCTAGCAGTTTGAAAGCATGTAAAAATGCAAGTGGAAAAATAGGAACCACCTTTGGTGGGAAGGTAAACAGTGTTCCGTGCACCTTTGGTGTTTAGTCATGCTGGCCACATGACCATGGAGACGTCTTCGGACAGTGCTGGCTCTTTGGCTTTGAAACGGAGATGAGCACTGCCCCCTAGGGTCAGGAACGACTAGCCCATATGTGGGAGGGGAACCTTTACCTTTACCTTAATAAAGCTGCCAAATACCTCCCACCGACCAGTCCGCTCCCACAGAGTGGGCCTCTTCAGGGTGCCATCGGCCAGACAATGTGGGCTGGCGACCCCCAGGGGGAGACCCTTCTCTGTGGCAGCTCCTGCCCTCTGGAATGACCTCCCCCCTGAATTATGCACGGTCGCAGACCTACGTCTCTTCCGTCGGACCCTGAAGACACATCTATTTCGTACAGCCGGCCTGTCATAGTCTTTTAATTGGGTTTTAGTATTGGGTTTTATAATAATAGCCCAAATTATTTAATACTTACTAATTTGTTATTTTAACTTTTGTATTTCCTCTTTTTATTGTGGCTGTTCACCGTCCTGAGTCCCGAGAGGGAGAAGGGCAGTATACAAATTAAACAAACAAACAAACAAACAAACAAATAAATAAATATGCACACATCCAGAAACACAAACACACAGATACAAAGCACAATCTAGAACTCTGTTTCAGTTCTTCTGGGTTGCACAGCTAATAAGAATTCTACCTGGTTCTGGATATATTTTCAATAAAAAAAAGAGGAGCCATTGTAACAATTAATCATACACCAGTTGTGGAATCTCATCCTCTCAGCACTCTGCAGCACTGAATGATAGATGGAAATGTTTACTATGTTCCCCTTTGGACTCTAGAGAGATACAGAGTGGATTTTTTTTGCCAGCTTTCTAGAAGGATTTGGCTTAAACCCAAAATGCACAAAGGAAAAAAAAGGAAAGAAAAATGTCTGAATTTCCTTTATGTATTGCTAGATTTTTACTGCCTTCTCACGCCAATTAATTTTTTGGAAGCAAAGACATTAATGCCAAACCAAGAATTATTAAACATCATTTTGGAAGTTCAGGGCATTCAAAAGGAGTGCTGAGGAATTATAAATAGATTTCCAAAACTTAACATTTGTTCTCCCTCCAACAAATTCCTGCACTTCTGGCTACTTACAGGATTGCCTCCTACCACATACCTCCACCCAACCAGTCTGCTCCCACGGGGGGGGGGGGGCTCCTTAGGGTGCCATCCGCCGTGCAATGGTGGCTGGCAACTCCCAGGGGAAGAGCCTTCTCTGTGGCAGGCCCCGCCCTCTGGAACGACCTGCCTCCCGACCTTCGCACAATCACAGACCTTTGCCTCTTTCGTCGGGCATTAAAAACATATTTCTTTCGTGCGGCCGGCCTGGCATAGCTGATGTAGCTATGTTATTATTTTAACTGGGTTTTTAAATTATGCTTTTAGCACGGGCTAACCTTATTTAATACTAGTTTTAATTTTTTGGATTGTTGTATTTTTTATATTTTATAACTCTTGTGCACCGCCCTGAGTCCCATGTTCGGGAGAGAGGGCGGTATATAAAACAAACAAACAAACAAACAAACAAACAAACAAACAAACAAACAAACAAATGCCGGAGCAATGAGTGCTGTCGGTTCTGCAGCCAAAATGGAATCACCTATTCAAAGAATTCCAAGAAGACGATGTCAACATGGTTGAATGTTGTTTTGGACAAAGATGGACAAAATGAGTGTGTATGTGTGTGCATGTAGAAAGAGAAATTGAAAACAGAATGGCACACTCTAAAATGCAACTTTTTTTTTGCAGTTTCCATTTGTACAGGTCCATTATCCTTGCAATTGAAAAACGATGTATGATGATATATGAATGTAGTTCCATTAACTTTACTACATTTAGTTGAAGGGAAAGGTTTGCACTGAATACAAAACAAAGGCCCTATTTCAGTGGGGAAAAAAACCCAGCATTTGCTGATCCTTCTAAATATATGTATGATGGGGAAAATGTGTTTTTATAGTCAAAAATTGGGAGTGAGAAAGTAGCGTAAGTACCCAAAACCAAGTATTCACCCTTGCCTGCTCACAAGTGATATTGGCTGATTACAGTATTTTTTGGACTATAAGATGCACTGGTGTATAAGATGCATCAAGATTTTTGAAGAGGTAAGTAAGAAAAAAAAGTTTTTGTCTTCCCTGGCCCCCAGGAGCACTCTGCAGGCTTCAGCAGGGCTGGGGTAAAGCAAAAATGCCATTTTTCCCTTACCCCAGTGCTTCTGAAGCCTGTAGAGTGCTTTTGTGGGGTGGGGGAAGGCAAAAACACTCCTGTTTTGGTGAAAAACAGCCCATTTTTTGCTTATTTTTCAGAAAAATGAGATGCGGAGTGGGGCTTCGGGAGGCCAAAAATGGCTGTATAAGACGCACCAACATTTCCACACTCTTTTAGGGGGGGAAAAGAACATCTTATACTCCAAAAATACGGTATATATTGTCATCAAACACAAACCATTGTAGCTCTCATTGTAGATTCTTACAATATTCTTAGCTGAAACCAAACAAAATATGAAAGCAAATATATATGTCTCTGGATAATGTTCCAAGATCCATTCTGGGTCAGTCACGAGGACCAGGGGTTTCCTGGTTTATCAGAGTAAACCTCTGGTCCCAGTGACCAACCCCGATTGACTCTTGTAAATAAAACATATTATGGCTTGGAATGAGACCTGACATAGTTAAGATGTCACAAATTCCACAATAAACTTAATTCAGCATTTCTCACAACTCTACTGTCTTTCATCTTTCATTATGTCCTTCTCCTGCGAAGTCTGTTTTCAATAAAATATAAAATCATTGAAGCATTGAAGGCTGAGTTCATCTGAGTGTGAAGATTTTTAGAAAAACAAATTCTGCAGAAAATCCTCACCTTCTTTTGAGACCTAAACACAACAAGGGAAGATTCCTATTGGTCCCCAGATAAAATAGTGAAGAATAGGAAATATACTAAGAATTCTAATGCTTATTTTTGAAAACAAATAAGGTAGTAGCCACAGGTAAACTTTCCCTAGGTTTGAACATATGCTGGAGACTGTGTTCCTCTTATAGTGGTTCCCCAAATCACTAATACTTAAATTGAATTTTTGGGTGGGGTTTAGAATTTATCCCCAAATTTACTTTCAAATGTTGCTAATCTGGAGAAATTTCAAGGGATGATAACAATTTTTAATTCAAGCGTTGTTGGTTTTTTTTGCTAATCATAATTCACAGGTTAAGAGACATGTGGGCTCAACCCAATTTATGAGAATAGCTGCATGTTTGAAGTACCATCATATTTTAAAGAATTTCTGTTCTTCAAAGAATTTTTCTTGAATTACTTGAACATTGTATTACATACAGGATTAGATACTAACGGATGAGTGGCTCACTATTTATTTATCTGAAAATCATCTCATATGGAATCTATAACATTCCATTAGAAAACTAATGCTGCATTTATAGGCTGCTTTTATGAAAAATACCAGATAAAATATCCTTATGCTTTCAATGATAACCCGAGTACTGGGAATTAAAATATATATTTTTATTTAGAGATGGATTTACATAAGTATTACATTTAAGAACATTGCTATAACAGAAGTAATGGGGGGAAAAACATTTCCTAACTCCACAACAATAAGGGAGTCCTTCTGCATCAGTGCAATTCAGAACATATGTACAAACTCATAAAGCGGTGATAATAACATTAGAAAATTTAAGCTGGACTTCTAATGTTAACAAAAGCTATTTTTTTTGCTGCCACGGCTGTCATTTTGATTATTCCTTGCCTCTATTTGTCTCCTGAGTTTGCTAAGGAAGGTATCCTAAGCTTGATGAATCCAGAGGCAAGGAGAGTCCATGCTGTAGATCAGGGGTCTCCAACCTTTGCAACTTTTAAGTCTGAAGGACTTCAGCTCCCAGAATTCTCCAGCCAGCTTTGCTGGCTGGAGAAATCTGGGAGCTGAAGTCCTTCAGACTTAAAAGTTGCAAAGGTTGGAGACCCCTGCTGTAGGTGGGCTATGAAGATGAAACACTAGTTTACAAAGATCTAAGGCCAGGACAACATAGTCTCAGTTGACCGGCAGAGAGAAGTGCACAACTTTCAAGTTTAAAGTCAATTAAATATAATTCACAATCTTCTGCGTCTTAAGAGGCATCCCTTCCTCAAAACATCTGCATTAGACTACGTATGTTTTTATCCTTCACATATTAAATTCAGCAGAGCAAAAATAACCCTTACATACTTTACATATCAGTTTATCGTAATTTAAAGAGTTTATTAAAACTGATTTAAAGAAAAGAGTGTTTCACAAGAGTAGTTGGATTTATCTATCCTTTCCACTTCCCTGCACACAAGGCAAGATGCGAGATCTACTACACAAAAACAAAACAAAAACCCAGTGGTGTTTTCATCTTCCTTCCCTCATTTCCTTCTGCTTTTACAATTGAGAGTCTGGTCCCCACTGAGATATTCTGGGGGGGGAAAAGACACTTTTTGTTTCTTTTAGAAGGGACATGTAATGTTATTTATTTGTTGCAACCCATGAAAGCTTAACGCTATAAAATATATTATCCTAATTCCTAGGAAGCAAGGATCTCATCTTTCCCAATGTTTACAGATATTCCTAAAAGGTCAATAGTAGGTATTACATTTCTTATTGCCACGAAGAGAAGTTAACTGGGGATCTAGAGCCTTTCTCCAAGATAGCACTCTCCAGAAATAATGAGGCTGTAGTTCTCATAATTCATAGTCATCAGGCCAAAAAAGCTTGAAATTCTGGTCCACTGCCTATCTAAATGGCACCAGTTTGAGAAGAATTAGGATTCCCAGCTTTGCAATGTCAAGTATCAAAAAGAGACAAGATCTGGGACTTTCTCCCAATCCTGCTGAAGTGAGAATTCATCTATATTTGTGTATGGCTATGCTAAGAATTATAGAGTGTGCTTCTTGGCTTATGGATATCTGCAGTGTATATATGTGTGTCTAGAAGAAAGCTGGATACCCAAACCTTTCTTATCTTATTTTTATCTTTTCCATAACCCAACCAAAAATCACTGAAGGAGTGGTATTGCATTGATTCTTTGAGGGAATCAGTTCAATAAGAGCTTCAGGTTTATAGTGAAGCAATGGCTTTTGACATCGTCTACAACTATCAACTGGACATGTAAATTCTAGATTATTGCTCTTCACTTGCAATTGGCAAAAAAAAAAAAATCTCATAGACTGCTTTTACCTCCCAAATTGGGCATGTTAACAAAAATAAACCTTGACAACAATAAGCATTCTAATAAATTGACTACAAAGCAACATAAACGGTTCAAGACCAAATGTACATAAAGTGTTTTGTAGACTTCAGGACTATTAGGTTTATAAAACTGAGTGTAGAACTCTAATGCAATGATTATTTAGGTAAGCTACCTCCCTGCAAATCTTTTAGCACAGAAGGTGTCAGTCACGGCAGGTAAGATAATTTCTTCAAGATGGCACTCCATATAAATGTTGGGAGTTAACTTTTTCAGCCTTTGGTCATGCTGGATGGGCGTGCCAGTAGTTGTAGAGGCAATACATCAAGAAGATACCAGGTTGCAGGAAGCCAGATAAGGCTTCTGAATGTTATAGTTGCTAAAGTTGCTAGTTAAGAAGATGGCCTTGAAGAAAAAACAAAAGCTTCAAAATCTTTCATAATTATCTTATGTCCGGTCTCTTTTGATTGCTGCTACCAATGCAGCTATGAGCAGCATTTTGGAAGCATCATTCCTACCTCTTTGATATAATAATTCTAGAGACTAGTTTGTTTCTTGAGAGCTTATGAGAGATTTCCCCCAACTTGGATTAAAAACAATGTGAATCCAGAAAAATCATATTAAAAATAAATATCAAAGAATGTCAAACCATGTAGTTCAACTGCTAGCAATAAATAGCAATCAGGGTGGCTATTGGGCTTGCCATGTCTCTGCTAACCAAGGAATGTTTCAAGTATCAAGGAGCTGCACTCCTTATTTTACATAGCACCAGATAGTTCTGAGACCATTGATGTGCAAATATCCCTTCTATTTCTAAGGGCTGTAAACTCAGCTTTCTTTTCCAGTACACTTTCTAGTACACTTTTCAGCATTCTTCAACCACGGTCCCAATCAAGGAGTATAATTTTTTCTTAATTAGACGAAACCCAGGGCTCAAGATCAGAGTCTGTTTATAGCTAGAAGTGAAACAAACTCTGGGGAATAAACTCCTAAAGCTAGGCCATGAACAAGTGTCTTGCTTGAACACCAGTGTCAGCTCAAAAGTAGGAATGACGCTGGGCTCACAAACAATCTTATCCAGCTTTTTACATACATTTCCAGTTTCCAAGTTGACATGAATAATACAGCCCCGCAAACCACAAGGCTCCGTAGAAGAGAGACGCAAGACATCTTGAGCTATCCTCCGAGTTAATTTCTCAGGGACTAAGACCCTGGAGCAATGTAGTCTAGTCTGTTTTGATTTAGAGAGGCAGTTCTCCAGCATTCTAATTAGATTCTGACACGTTCGTTCCTCAAACACCATCTCATTAAAGTTGGGTTCGGGCGCTACAAAATCCCAATAGTCAAAGTCTGCAAAGAAAAAAGTGAAAATTAGAAGAGAGTCTCCCTATCAAGAAACTAGCCACCCACCACTTCCAGCATCCAGCTATTATATTTAAGTTCATCGCAAGTATCATACGCACAAACGTACCATCACAAACAGCTGTGGGTCATCAGACTAAAGCCAGAATGCCACTAGACAGGACAGACAGCTTGCCAGATGGAACAGCAAATGCAAAAAAACACACGCACACAGCACAATACACTCATAAAAAAAAAAATAGAAGATCCAACTATGTTTTTCTAAAGATTACAATTTTGGCAGGCTGTCAAGACCAGAGCCAAGTTGTTCCATGCTGCATGCCAAAATAGAATCAACTTGTTTACTTTGCTAAGTTAAGAGAGTCCTGGACATAGATGCATCCCTCAATTGAAATTGATAAGAGAAATGAAGCAGTTTTCACACTTTGTTCACACTTCAGAGAAACATCAGTGAGCTCATGTCTTAATGGTTAATTCTAAACAAACCATCTATAGGTCTTGCTACAAATCTTTCAAGCTTCAGTTTTGCAGAAACTAGTAATGCATTCCATTTACTTACACTTCATTAACTAGATATTATACAGATTATCTTTATTGCTGCCATTTTTTTTTTAAAAAAAAGACTATATTCCCATACAAAACAAATATGTTGTCATTATTTATAAAGGAATTATATTTAAGTACCTAGGTTCTGATCTTCCAGCTGGCTTGCATGCCAGTGAAGCATCAAATCTATAATTGCAGTTTCTAATTAAGACTAAAAGTTCTGGAGTACGCCAATATGTTTCTGAAATGCTAAGGCTTAGCACTGAAGGAGCTATTTCTTCTTTCAGCAAAACCTGAAAAAGATTTATTTTTGTAGCCTAATGCTAGTTTGGACTGTTTATTCTCCATCATTTTTATGACACAAACTATTTATCATATTGAAAAAGTATGCTGAGATTTCTATGTTCGGCAGAAAGTGTAAAAGTTATACCTTAATCCATGAATCAAGAGCAATTTTCAATATTAGGCTATTTATTTAAATTTACTCTATCCAAAAAGTGTATGGAATTTTGCAGATAATCTTTAAGCCAAGCTTCATTGTGTGTGTTTGTTTTTCTGTCTACAAAAGATAGGTGTCTACAAATACTGCATTAGGGAAAATATTCAAAACTCTCTTCCCTAAATATAGTATTAGGATACACCTCATGTTTTCACACAATAATACTGTATGTAGCAATCCTGGGCGAAGGGCACACTTGGTGCTTGCATGACACCAAGAGATATGACTTCTAAAAGTACTGGATGAAACCAGATGAAAATTTAACGCTGTCTTTTATTAAAAGGCATCATTTGTCAATGAAATTTGACGGTCTTCAGAGGCTAAACATGGCCTCACGGTATCAGATGGAGCACTTTTAATTTACTGAAATCTGTTTTGCTTCCTGTTCACACCTGGTCCCCATCCCAGTCATCCTATCTTACTTACCGGAGAAGGATGCCTGCTGAAATCGCTGCTGTATCAGTTCAGAATTTTTATTATTTAAGTTGTTGGTTGCAACCATTCTGAAGAAGTGCATTCACCATCAACAAGTCCCGTGGTGCACCTTACAATTCTGACTACTGTGTGAGGAAGCAAATCCAATTGACTGAGAGATTGTTAGAAGGCAAGGCAGGTGAACACGATGAAAGCGGCAGCGGGGGAAAATAAGGGCCATGCCAATAGGCCTAAGCCAACCCTGCAATGTTCTTGGCAAGAATATAGACATGCTCAATTCTAAAATGTTTTTCTTCTTCTTCTCCCAACTCCCCAATCTAGCCCAAAAGCTGTGAAATTACCTGGCCGTCTCTCTCTTCCCCTCCCCAAGGGAAAAGCAAACAAGCCAACAAACCAGAGGAAATACCAATTTTTCAAGAGTCAACCAAGGGTCATCTAGTGGCCCACACCTGCTCAGCCACAGACATTTACCAGGAGTAAATGCCATCAGTTTTTAATAAGGGCTACTCCTGGGTAAATGAATTGTTCCACCCCATGAATCTCGTGTCCAGGGGATTGCTGTTTTTAAGCCCATCCACAAACCCATTCTAAAATTTCATTAGAACAAAGAACATTCTAAAAAAAAAACGCCTTTGAGTTTAAATGCAAAAAAAAAAAAAATCTTAATAAAGGAAATTCGAGTTAGCTTTTGTTTGTTAACACAATCTCCAGCACAAGCCTCTTACCTGCGAAAAAGTAAAGGGAGGAAACTTTGTTAGAACAGGGACTCCCGTGTCAGAAATTATTGAAAGAAAGAAAAGAAAAAGGGAGAGAGAGAGAGAGAGAAATTACAGGCGCGAACTTCTAGGCACCAACGAGCCTCCTGCCCTTTTTTAAATGCCTGCTTAGACATTTATAGCCCGCTCACTCTCCCTCCGCCGCGGCCCCGCCCCGCCCTATTCGTCAGGGTCCCGCTGGCCACCCCCCTCCCCGATTTGGCAGCCCAGCTCTCTTCTCATTGGTCGCTCTTCTCATTGATGGCCAGCAGAGCGAGGGGTTTGAATCGGAAAGAGGACAAGCCCCGGGGGGGGGGGGGGGGAGCGGCGGAGGGGACAAGCGGGTGACACTGTTTGGCTGGATAATGGGAAGGGCAGAAGAACCAGAGGTTGAGGGAGGGAGGGAGGGAGGGAGAGAGAGAGAGGGGGGGGAAAGAGGGATTCAAAGTCACATGATTCACTTCTGCCCGGAGCGTTTTGTCCCGTTCGGAGCCGCTTCTTTGCTCCTTTCCCCCCCCTCGGCGCGTCCTTGAAATGGTCGGGAAAACTTTAAGTGGGCAGCCGCAGGGCTTCTAGATTCACGGGGTCCAGTTCCCGTAGCGCAAGGGTCTGCAAAGTCGGCTCTTTTAAGACTGGTGGACTTCAACTCCCAGAGTTCCCCAGCCAGCTATGCTGGCTGGGGAACACTGGGAGTTGAAGTCCACCAGTCTTAAAAGAGCCGACTTTGCAGACCCCTGCCGTAGCGGGTCAGACAGGGAGAGGGGCGAATCTTCCGGTGGTTGTTTCCTCTTCCTCCTCCTCCTCCTCCTCCTCCTCCTTCTCTTCCTCCCCTCCTTTTTCTCTTCATCTTCATCTCCTCCTCCTCATCTTCCTCCTCCTCCTCTTCATCTCCTTCTTCCTCCTCCTTATCTTCATCTCCTCCTCCTCCTCTTCTTCATCATCTTCTTCCCCCTCCTTTTCCTCCTTCTCCTAATCTTCATCTCCTCCTCCTCTTCTTCATCTCCTTCCTCCTCCTCCTCTTCCTCCTCTTCATTTCTTCCTCCTTTTCCTCCTCATCTCCTCCTCTTCCTCCTCCTCCTCTTCCTCTTCATCATCTCCTTCCTCCTCTTCATTTCCTCCTCTTCCTCCTCCTTTTTCTCTTCCTCTTCATCTCCTCCTCCTCTTCTTCATCTCCTTCCTCCTCCTCTTCTTCATCTCCTTCCTCCTCCTCTTCATCTCCTTCTTCCCCCTCCTCTTCATCCTCCTCCTCTTCTTTTCCTTCTCCTCCTTAATGGTGGCTGAACACAAAGAATAAATTAGCCGACAGAAGATAATATCTGCAGCTCAAGGTTGAACTGTGGAGTCCTTGGTGTTCTCTGGGCTTGGTTGATGGTTTGCAGACATTACCTACTCTGGTAATGAAAGGCCTGCAAGCAAACGATGAAGGTCAGAGAGCACCAAGGGCTCCACAGAATAAAAGAGGTTAAAGCCAAAATGCTGCTAATTTGCCATGTGGTTAATGCAGCTGAGCCAGAGTGAGTTTTCAAGGTACACCATTTGGGTTTTTGAACTGGAAGAAAAGCCGAGGGACATTTTGAACAATGCCAGTGGCAAAAGGATGTTCAACCTGATATATATCCTGCATTTCAGAAGTGATCCTATCTCTCCCCCCCCCCCAGGAGACATTTCAGTGTTTGTCACCAGATTTACTCTGATCATAACCAAAAGTGGCAGCAAAGCAAAACGTCAGTCTTATATGTTCTTAAGAGTTGTGTTAACTACTAGTAGTGTGCTTAAAACGAGACTTGAGAGGGGAAAACTGATGCAGTGGCTTCTCCCAGATCTGAAATAGCTGTGCTGTGTGAGCAGAAAGTCTGCACAATCATGCTGCTGGGTCATATATCCTGGAGAAGTTGTGTTTTAGTCCATCTGGACTGCTTCAAAACTGCTGGGAAAAAATATGTTAAAGAAATGTCTTCTCTTAACTTCTCTTAACAATTACTCGGTGGAACAGCTTGCCTTTAGAAGTTGTGAATGCCCCAACACTGCAAGTCTTTAAGAAGATGTTGGATAGCCATTTGTCTGAAACGTATAGGGCTTCCTGCCTAGGCAGGGGGTTGGACTAGAAGACCTCCAAGGTCCCTTCCAACTCTGCTATTGTATTGTAACTCTGGTTTATTTATAAGCCAATTTACTTATTTTCTCTAATCAACTCGTACTGCTGCTTATCTCAAACAGTGACTTTGTGTCACTATTGTAATATGACATTAAAACTCAGATTCAGCTCTTTAGAATAATAATAAGCATAAAGACAAAAGAGGACAACAATCATCTGCAAATGGCCTCTCAGTCTCCTGAGCCCAATTAGCCTCTCAACCCCATACCTAGGGCAAGAATGATGTTTTAAAGCTTTACAAAAGTCTAAAAGCCAGGTGTTTGGAAGAGAATCCCACACACACATTTTGGACTAGGAAACCAAAGTTAGGATGCTAACACCACTTACAATATTAAAAATCTTTAATCTTCCCATTCCCTCCCATTATTTTCAAGAGAATTAAGGGAGATTAAGTCTGAGGTGTTTTCTCAAATTACATATCTGCCTCAGACTCAAATAGCTTTTATCTGACCGTTATCTTGGTTACCATGAAGGCTTTTATAGGTAACAACCAGCATCTTGAATTACACCTGGAAGCACACTGGCAATCAGTGCTGTACAGTTTGCAGAGCAAAGGTGCAACACAGGTGTAATCAAGGTGTCCAGAGCAGAACATGCGTCATGTAGAACGCATTGCAGTAATCCATTGGAACTAGCCAAGGCAGGACTGGCCTTGAAAAGTGTCTCTGGTTTTAGAAGATGCACAAAATGAAGGTATGCAAATGTTCTCCTAATTGCCACCAGTTCCTTTTCTTCTTCACTACTAGTGTTAAAATCTCATGTCCAAAACGTTTTTCCTGCTGTTGATATAATTGCTAGGTGTATTATTTTTGTTGCGATTATGAACTGGGTATATACATTTGCAAAGGCACCTGTCAACCATTGATTGACATCCCTAACCATTTAGTGGAGGGAGAGGAGGAAATAATTGGAGGTAATCCATTGGTGTGCAGGCTTTTTTGCACATGGAAAAGGAACAAGAGCTGCTACCTGCCCATCATTCCTATGATAAACAATAACATGTGTTGTTTAGTGTTGGCTCAATATACAGAACACGGAATAACAGAGCTGGAAAGGATCTTGGAAGTTTTCTAATCCAACCTCCTGCCCAAGCAGGACAACCTATACCACTGTGGACAAATCACTTGTTCAAAACCTCTAGAGATTGAGCTCTAGAGCACTGGAGTTTTTGACAGTTTGCTATTCCACTGACTAATTGTTCTCATTGTCAGGAAATTTCTCCTTAGTTCTAAGTTGGAGTCTGATAAATTATGTTGCATTAACATGTTGCATTAATCTTGCATTGATAGACTAACCTCATGCATTTAAGTTGTACTCTATAGACTGTGAGTTTAGCAAATATTCAAATCTGAATTGATTTTGAAAAACAGTGGCTAGGTTAATTGTTCTTATGGTAGATTCAATTGACCATGGTGAAGTTTGAGTCCAATCAAAGACATTACACTCTTTTCTAGATGCCTGCTTCTTTCCAAATGTTTGCACTAAAACTCCCAGATTCCCAGTTACATGGGCAATGCTTAACTGTCAATTTCCAGATAAATAATTCTCAGTTAAGCATTGCCCATGTAACTGGGAATCTGGGAGTTTTAGTGCAAACATTTGGAAAGAACCAGATTGGGGAAGGGAGAATACCATGTTTGATTCAATCATTTCTTATTTTCTTTGATTCTAGAAGTAGGAAGAATACATGGAATATAATCCAATAGGATTTCCACTCCCTAGGCTGCCAGCCCTCATGGAGTAAAGAAAATGTTCCACTGTATGTCTTACAAAGACAACGAAGTATTGTGTCATTCTTTGTGTTCTTTAGAACAGGGGTCCCCAACCCCCGGGCCGCGGACCGGTGCCGGTCCGTGGCTGGGTGGGAGCTGGGCCGCAGGGCTGGAGAGGAGGAGGAGGGAGGAGGCGGCAGCCCCCTGAGCAGAGCGCGTGGGAGAACGCAGCCGTGGCTGTTTGCGCCGTTGGAGTGTGGCTCTTCCTCCACCCTCGTTGACGGAGGGACTCCTGGGCGCCGCCGGACCGGCCACCGATTGCCTCCCCTACTGGCATGCCGGCCACTCGTTTTCTTACAGGGGCTCCGCGGGCGGGGGAGGGAACTGGCGGCCGTAGGGAGTGTTGCTCCGGCGGCGCACAGGAGTCCCTCCGTCAACAAGGGTGGAGGAAGAGCCCCCACCATCCTCCTGCGTTCTCCCGCGTGCTCTGCCCAATGGGCTGCCTCCTCCTCTCCAGCCCGGCTCTTACCCAGCCACGGAGCCTGACCGAGCGAACGAGCGACCAAGCGCGGCAGGCGGGCTGAGGAGGCTGGGGGGGGAAACGGGACGACGACGACAACAGACACACATAGAGAGACAGAGAGAGGGAGGGAGGGAGAGAAAGATAGACAGAGACACAGATTGAGTGAATGCAAGACAGACAGACACACGCACACACACACAGAGAGATGGGCGGATGAAGGAGAGAGACAGAGAGAAAGAAAGAGAAAGAAAGAAAAAGAAAGTGGGAGAGAGAGAAAGACAGACAGAGAGAAAGAGACAGAAAGGAAAGAAAGAGACAGAAAAAGATACAGAAAGAGAAAGAGAGAGAAAGAAAAAGAGAGAGAAAGAGGGAAAGAGAAAAAGAAAGAAAGAAAGAGAAAGAAATAAAGAGAGAAAGGGAAAGAGAGAGAAAGAGAGAAAGAAAGAAATAGCGAGAGAAAGAAAGAGAGACAGAGACAAAGAAAGAGAAAGAGAGAGAGAAAGAAAGAAAGAAAGAAAGAAAGAAAAAGAGAAAGAAAGAAAGAAAGAACTTATGACCACAGTTGAGGCCAAAAGTTTGGTTGCTAACCAAGATCATTGTTAAGTGAGTTTCACATTTTCCAAGTTGGCCACGCCCACCCAGTCACATGACTGCTGAACCACTCAGCCGGTCCGCAGAATTTTCTTTAAAATGAAACCGGTCCCTGGTGCAAAAAAGGTTGGGGACCCCTGCTTTAGAACACATTTTTGCATACATTTCTCTAGGTATTGGCAAAGATTTTTTCCCCATTTTTTAAATTTTATTTTAATTCAAACACCATCTTCCATTAAACAGTGTGTCATCTGGGTACAAATATTTTGTGCAAATATTTTATACAATTCCCATATGTGGTATAAATGTGGAAAAGTTAAAAAGTTTTGGCAACAATTGGAGAAAACGATATCTGAAATGATGAAGAAAAAAATAATATTGAGACCAGAAACTATATTATTGTTAATCAAGGAATCAGAACTAACAAATTATGAGAAAGAATTGGTTAGAATTATGATTATAATGGGAAGAATTATAATAGCTAGATATTGGAAATTAGAGGTGAATTTTAGAATAGAAGAGTGGTACTGTGAAATGTGGAAATTAGCTTTAAATGATAAAATGACATGTGATATTAAATTTAGAAAGGGTGTTTATAAAAGGGACACTTTTTGGAAAACTTGGGAGCCATTTGTGGAGTACGCGTTTGGAAATTTGGATGCTTCAACACCTGTACCCAGAGAACGTGGATTTTGGAGATCGTGAAGATATATCCGAAGGACCAAGTCTTCCTTTCCCATGTATAGCACAGGGTGAAACATTGTATTGTATGGTGTATGTAGTTTTTGTTGTAGTGTTTTAAAATTAATAAAAATTTATTAATTAAAAAAAATATTTTATACAATTCCACTTTTCATATTTATTCTCTTAACAATTGATAAAATCATTCTCATATGTTATAATAATCAAATTGTTCCTTCTCTTTAATTTCAAGTGTTAACCTATTCATTTCTGCACATTCTAATATTTTCCTAATCACATTCTCATCCATAGCGATCTCTTCATTTTTCCAATTTTGTGCAAATATAATCCTAGCTGCAGTTATTACGTGAATTATCAAATATACATTTTCACAAAGAATATTCAAAAAGAGGCTATAAGGAATGATTTATAAGGGAGGGCCCTTAACTCTAAGAAATGTAAACAAATGTTTTAAAGGCTTCCCACTCTTTCTTTGCTACATTTAAAAGCCCCTGAGAAGTGTGAAGATAAAATGCCACCCAGTTTTGCAAATAAACACTTTCCCACAGTGCTGGCCATGGTTGCAAGTTACTGTGACAACTGTATTGGGAGAGAGAGAGAGAGATATGTTCCATGCAGTGTATGTAAGAGGAGACACTCCAGGAACAGAACACTTACACCTTGGAAGCAGGGATTTTAGCAATGGCTGGCTCACATCCAGGAGCCAGGACAAGGCAATACTTCCACTCATGACAAAACAGACTGTCCACAAAATTCAGAAATAGATCAACATGCTTCCAAACACAGTCAACAACATGGTGTCAGTTACACTGGAAGGTGATCTTGAAATGCAAAATACTACTGCAGAAGGGTTCAGCTTCAGAAAAGTCATCAACAGAGATTTTGTTATTCCCCCTTTATTTGAGTTTTGAATTTCAGACTACCAGTTTAAATCCTAAATCCTTGCAAGATACTTCATATTTTCTGTGCAAAAGCCGAAGAGTTTAAACCCTTAAATTTAGATTACACAATACAGTTCTTATGTTCACATGAAATGTTATGCCTAAATAAAATATCTTATGATTTAAGCTAATGTCTTAATTCACACAAACATGCTAATAGCTAGAGTCCTATAACACGCTGAATGATAGATTATCTAATCCACTTCAGTCTAGTCAAAAGATGTTTTGGCCAGCATATCAACCAGTGTTTTTGAAAACTTGAACACACGGAAGAAGTAATTATCACAAATTCAATAAAGCTTAGCTCCGGGCAATTGTACCTGTTTAATACAATAATGAGATTTCTCTGGTTGTTTGTGAATCACCATTTATAACAGATAATTCACTCCTTTGTAACTCTGGATTTTCTTTTGCATGTATGTCTAAGTGCATATAAACTTTTAATTTAGCATAAGTCATTTTCCAGTTTCTATGTGGGACTGTCCTTGAAGGCCACCCAGAAGCTATAGCTCAAAGTTATGGACATGTCTTGATTTGCCCATATGACACCTCTACTCTAACATCTACGCTGGATATCAGTCTGTTTCCAGGTACAAGGCAGGGTGCTGGTTGTGTTACCTTCATGACTCAAACCTGAATATTTTTTGCTTGCTCCAAGTCAGGAAGAACAGACTTATTTGAGTCTATATATTACACTGAATAGAATAATAGAGTTGAAAGGAACTTGGAGGTCTTTTAGTCCAGCCCCCTGCTCAGGCAAACAACCCTATACCATTTCAGACAAGTTGTTATCCACTCTCTTCTTAAAAACTTCCAGTGTTGGAGCATTCACAACTTCTAGAGGCAAGTTGTTTCTCTGATTAACTGTTCTAACTATCATAAAATTTATCCTTAGTTGCTTCTCTCCTTGATTAGTTTCCACCCATTGCTTCTTGTCCTATCCGCAGGTGCTTTGGAGAATAGCTTGACTCCCTCTTCTTTGTGGCAGCCCCTGAGATATCGGAACACTGCTATCATGTCTCCCCTGGTCCTTCTTTTCATTAAACTAGACATACCCAGTTCCTGCAACCATTGCTCATATGTTTTAGCCTCCGGTCCTCTAATCATCTTTGTTGCTCTTCTTTGCACTCTTTCTAGAGGCTCCACATCTTTTCTACATGGTGGCGACCAAAACTGAACGCCGTATTCCAAGTGTGGCCTTACCAAGGCATTATAAAGTGGTATTAACAATTCACGTGATCTTGATTCGATCCCTCTGTTGATACAGCCTAGAACTGTATTGGGTTTTATGGCAGCTGTTGCACACTGCTGGCTCATATTCAAATGATTGCCCACTAGGACATGAAGGCATGCCTTTTGCTTCTTAATACTGCTGGATTGTTGAAGGCTGAGTTGTGTGCAGTCACCAGACAAATATCCAAACTGATCTAATTAAGAATCATCACATCCAGTCTAAATATCTGAATGACTGTGATGAACCATCATAATTCTAAATTAGAAGATTATGGCATAAACTGGTTGTGGTGATCCTAGTAGGTATTGGCACATGGGGTGCTATATCCCTAAAAAATCTTGGAAAGCACTTAGAAAATCTGTTCATTGATAAACTGTCCAAGAACTTTATACATGCAAAGGCCAATACCAGCTAAAAGATTGGGATCTGCAATTTCACAAAAATATCTTGTTGACTGACCCCTTCAGTGGTTTTCTCAGGGTTCCTGACTGAAACAACTCCAAGAGAATGGAAATGATAGTGTGAATTCTTAGCCTGACAGATTAACATTTACTGTACCTATCAACTATTTCTGAATAAAGAATGACAATCTCTGCCACTGGCCTTGTAATCTATGCCACTACCTTTATTATGGTTAGTTGGATTGGCGTGGGGTTCTTATGAAAAAAAATGCACTTCTAGTGAAAACTTTTATATCTATCTATCTATCTATCTATCTATCTATCTATCTATCTATCTATCTATCTATCTATCTATCTATCTATCTATCTATCTATCTATCTATCTATCTATCTATCATACAAATTCCAGAAAACAAGCATTTTTGTTCAAGGGATTTTTAACAATTAATTATGGGACTTTAAAAAATATTGCTGTAATGCAATATTTGACAGTGTGTTTATTTTTGCTGCAGGGCTCATCCAGGGGTAAGGGTTGGGGGTAGCATAGTAAGCAGATCATTACTGTATAGCCAGTACTTCTACCCTGTTGTGCGACAGATCATAATCGTGGGACTAAGTGCAAGTCAAAATTTTGATAGAAATTGGTAACTTCAGTATAATCAGAGAAGAATAGGTTAACCCAGGGGTCTGCAAAGTTGGCTCTTTTAAGACTGGTGGACTTCAACTCCCAGAGTTGAATTCCCTAGCTGGCTGGGGAATTCTGGGAGTTGAAGTCCACCAGTCTTAAAAGAGCCAACTTTGCAGACCCCTGGGTTAACCAATCCAACTTTAGGATTTAAATGGTTGGATATATTTAGTCTGCAGAAGAAACAGACTTGAGCAGTTGTTACAAGAAGGATATAACAGATTTACTAGCTGTTAAAGCAACTAAGAACTAAAGAATGGTAATGTTAAGGCTGCTGGCCTTAGAAAGAGTTGTGCAGCAGTAAAACCAATAGGTGTACTTACATGTTGCACTATGTCTTGATGTGTTCTTTTTAGTTTTGCCTTAGCGCAAACTCAGATTCTTCCTTGTTATTCAAAGTTTAGGATTTAGCACAATATATGCACTCAATCAGTTCATCCAGCTATGATTAAACTTCGTATGGATTTGAATAACAGAGTTAGAAGGAACCTTGGGGGGTGTTCTAATACAGCCCCATGCTTGGGCAGGAAACCTTTTACCATTTCAAACTAAATGGTTGTACAATCTCTTCTGAAAAGCCTCCAGTGTTGTAGCACTCACAATTTCTGGAGGCAAATCTTTCCATTGATTAATTGTCTAACTGTCAGGAAAATTCTCTTTAGTTGGAGGTTGAATCTCTCCATGATTGGTTTCCATCTACTGCTTCTTGTCTTGCCTTAAGGCAAGCGCACGCTTGATGCGCACTGCACCCACATGCGCAGCACAACTAAATTGTTCTGCACATGCGCAGAAGCAAAAAACAAGATGGCAGCTCCTACGGTGCTGCCTGGAGAACCGGTTTGGGGGCGTGACAGGTTTGAGTCACTGCCGGTTCCAGCGACCCAGGCCGCCAAGCTACTACCAGTTCGGCTGAACCAGTCCGAACCTGTAGGAACCCACCACTGCTTAAGGTGCTTTAGAGCAGGGGTCTCCAACCTTTGCAACTTTAAGTCTGAAGGACTTCAGCTCCCAGAATTCTCCAGCCAGCAAAGCTGGCTGGAGAATTCTGGGAGCTGAAGTCCTTCAGACTTAAAGTTGCAAAGGTTGGAGACCCCTGCTTTAAAGAATAGGTTGACCCCTTTTCTCACAAGACCTTACAAGACCATTTGAAAAAATATGTTAGATGAACACAGTTTACTTAAGTTTGGAGCATGCAAACGGATGTACAGTTTTCAAATCATGGATGGCCACACTCTGTTCTGAATTAGTTCAACCCTTTTTGTATGTACTGAATCCAAATTGGAAAGCAAAAATTGGAACATCTTCAGAAAAGACTACAATTATGCTTAAGAATGGGAAAAATAAAGAGCTATGAAGAAATATTAAGAGTACTGGTATATTTAGTTTTGAGAAGTGGGGGATATGACAGCACTATTCAGATGCCTGAGGGAGTTCTTGAAGCAGAGGACTATAAGCCCACTCTCTGTCATCCCACTGTGTAGGATCTGGAAAAATGGATTTAAATGACGGGGAGGGAAATTCTGGTTAAATTTAAAGAAAACCTTCCTACAATAAGACCAGTTTGACAGTGAAACCAATTACCCAGATGCAGGGTTGGCTCCTCTTCACTGTCTGTTTTGAAGCAGAAGCTAGATAGTGAGGTATTTGTTATAAAAGGTTTAATTTGGATCTGACATTAAGCAGAGCGTAAGATTCAATGACAAAAAAACCTCCCCCTTTTCCAACATTAAACCAGCCTTTTCTGTGTGAAATGACAACTGTGAAGTGTTAATACCACTTTATAATGCCTTGATAAGGCCACACTTGGAATACTGTACCCAGTTTTGGTCGCCATGATGTAAAAAAGATGTTGAGACTCTAGAGATTGTGCAGAGAAGAGCAACAAAGATGATTAGGGGACTGGAGGCTAAAACATATGAAGAACAGTTGCAGGAACAGGGTATGTCTAGTTTAATGAAAAGAAGAACTAGGAGAGACATGATAGCAGTGTTTCAATATCTCAGGGGTTGCCACAAAGAGTCAACCTATTCTCCAAAGCACCTGAGAGCAGAACAAGAAGCAATGGGTGGAAACTAATCAAGGAGAGAAGCAACTTAGAACTAAGGAGAAATTTCCTGACAGTTAGAACAATTAATCAGAGGAACAACTTGCCTCTAGAAGTTGTGAATGACCCAACACTGGAAGTCTTTAAGAAGATGTTGGATAGCCATTTGTCTGAAATGGTATAGGGTTTCCTGCCTGAGCAGGGGGTTGGTCTAGAAGACCTCCAAGGTTCCTTCCAACTCTTCTCTTCTCTTCTCTTCTCTTCTCTTCTCTTCTCTTCTCTTCTCTTCTCTTCTCTTCTCTTCTCTTCTCTTCTCTTCTCTTCCCCTCCCTTCCCTTCCCTTCCCTTCCTAACTCACCCCACCCCACTCCATTCCATTTCCTTTTCGTGACAAGCTTACCTACGGTTAACAATTGTTACTGAATTAGGGCCATGACATTATTATACCAGGGCACCTTCACTTCCCAAATGTTAGATTGAATGAAAACTCATGTAGATTGTGGCCTCCAAGGATTCATCTGATGATATTTCCACAGTCCTCCAAATTCAACGACCACCAATGCGTTTTATGAAGCAGATTACATAGTTCAACTTTGCTTTTTCAAGATTACTGGAGTTGTTCTCCCTTGTACCTGTCATTACTCAGTTTTACCAAATGACCCCATCTTCCCACATTGCAACTGAGGGAAAAGGTTTTCTATTTAATCCCTGTACCTACATTTCATGTGCTCCTTGGCACCCTGGGCATGGGTATTTTCTTTATTATGTCAGTGTTTTGCTGCTACATTTTAATCCCTCCAAATGGTTAGAAGCTTACATTGCTGAATTGAACTTGGGGAAAATACAAAACAGGAGACCTTGCCATTGTGGTGGTGGTGGGGAGGATTTGGGACTACTGCTTACATGGGGTTTTCTTTGTTGCTTTTTTTCGCTTTGGTATGTTGGGGGAGGGGGGAGAATGAGCCTTGCGCCATCTGTTTTGTCTCACCACTGGATGAGTGAGATCATGACACCTGCCCGTTATCACTTTCTCAACCCAAAATTCTCACATCTTCACACCTTGGGATTGGCTCAAATATGTACTGGACATGGGGAGGGGCCTCGAAAGGAGCGGTTTAACCAGTGGTGGGTTCTGGGCGCTACGGCCCGGTATGGCTGTACCAGTAGTAGCCAGGAGCAGCAGCCACCGTACCGGTACAGTGGCTCATTTGGCCCATCCACCCACGTTCCATAGCTGTTTTTGAAGTAATTGGGCCAATTGCGCATGCGTCGCCTGCACGACCTCCGCCGAGCAGCTGGGTGTCTCAGGGCGGTGGCATGTGCATGCATGCGCAGCGTGCGTGCCCAACTTGGATGCCCAACCCCATGCGCAGTGTACCAGTTGCGACGGGGTCTGGAACCCAACCACTGGGTTTAACCCAGAGGTGGGTTGCTCCCGGTTCAGTCCGGATTGGGTGAACCCGTAGTAGCAGTGGCAGGAGGCTCCGTAGCGCAGTAGTGTAGCGTGCCAGCCCGAACCAGTAGTAAAAATTTTGGCAATTCACCACTGGTTTAACCTAATGCTCCAACACATGAAATTCAGATTCTGCCTACACCCTCGCTGCTATCACTGTCTTCCAATAAAAGTTCCTTGTGAAATGCCATTCATTTCAAGAGTTCTGCTTTCTTGAGAAGGCTGGTGGGGCAGGCCCTTACAGATGCTTGGTTAATAGAGTGTCAATGCAACAGAATGCACTCCCTGACTCTTTTGTCACATCTTCAAGCTCCCATAACTTTTACCTTAAACTGTCTACTGTTGATCTCACCCCATTCCTAAGAGGTCAGTAGGGACATGCATAAGCACATCAGCACACCTACCATCCCTGTCCAACTATCTCCATTTATGTGTACCCATTTCCTGTGTTCTTATTCATGTTTATTCTTATTCCTGTTACCTTGTTGTACATGACTGACAAACTAAACTAAACAAACAAACAAAATGGGAACAAAAGACCCCATGAGCCTATCCTAAAAAATGGTGGGTTTCTTTACCTAATTACACCAATTATCTGTGTCCTGTCAATACTGGCCTATCACAGTCCTAAAAATTATTCCTAACCAGTCTCCCTGAGAGTGGAGATCTCACCTTCCACCGGCAGTTCCTGATTCAACCCCCCCCCCCCCAATCATTACAACCTCAAGCCCAAAGTTATCATTTTATATAGCTTATTTATTTATTTATTTATTTATTTATTTATTTATTTATTTATTTATTTATTTATTTATTTATTATTATTATTTATTTATTTATTTATGTATGTATTTATTTATTTATTATTTCGATTTATATACCGCCCTATTTCACCTAAAAGGGACTCAGGGCGGTGCACAGAAGATAAAAACCCAACAATATACAAAGTATTAAAAATAATTAAATCAATTAAATCTTAGGTCCCTTCCAACTCTGTTATTTTGTTATTCCTCTTCAAGCTTAAAAAACAAACTAAACCTTTCATCATGCAGATTTTGCAGTTTCCCTTGGCCATCTCAATTGTATTTTCCCCTCATATCTTCCCTCTAATATCCTTTTTTTACATGCAGAGGATAGAAAAATGCACACATATTTTTATAAATATATGATGATGTTTGTAGCTTTACATCAGATTCCTTTTCAACAGGGAATGCATCATTTGAATAGCAAGAATGCACCGCATCCATGTTTTGCTGGTTTGTTTTTATATAATTTTTATTAAGAATTTCAAAGAAAAAATAAATACAAGAAATGATATAAAGTAAAATGAAAAGAGAAAGAACCATGAAAAAGCCAAAAGTGTAAAGAGAACAAATAGAATGAAATAGAAGTTGGCTCTGATTTCCTTTATAGTATAAGTACAAATACAAAATTATCTCTTACTCAGTTTCTCTTTTTTCTAGTATCTATTTTTAATCATCAAAACTAAGTCATTAACTTCATATTTTTTCTCAGAAAAAGGCTATTAGCAGCTTCCAGTCAGTAACAGACAGAGACACGGTCTTTTCTCTAATTAAGAAAGTCAATGTAGACATCTTTGCAAATTCCATCAGCTTCACCAACCATTTCGTCTACGTGGGTAATGTCAAATGTATCCACTATTGTGCATATGATAATCTTGCTATAGTTGAGATATTTAAAAATAAGGTTCCACAACTTTCCCCAGATATTTGCCCATTACTTCCAAAAGAAAAGCCTCCAATTTCAACTGTATGTTAACCTTTAAAATCTTCTCAAGGGGTATATGTGTTTGTATGCAAAATGTCCAGGTTTGTTTTGAACGGTTTTTGTTTTATTTATTTATTATTTCGATTTATATACCGCCCTATTTTCCCTGGGGGAACTCAGGGCGGTGCACAGAAAGATAAAAACCCAACAACACATACAAAATATAAAAGACAATTAAATTATTAAATCTGTGCTAAAATTTGGATAAAAATTAAAACCAATAAATAGCAAAATTTAAAATTATACCCTTAGTCTATGTCAGGCCGGCTAGATGAAAGAAATGTGCTTTTAACATCCGACAGAAGAGGCGTAGGTCCGTGATGGTACGGATATCGGGGGGCAGGTCGTTCCAGAGGGCCGGACCCGCCACAGAGAAGGCCCTTCCCCTGGGAGTCGTCAGCCGGCATTGACCGGCTGACGGCACCCTGAGGAGGCCCACTCTGTGGGAGTGGACAGGTCGAAGGGAGGTATGTGGTAGGAGGCGGTCTCTCAAGTAACCAGGACCCGTGCCATGGAGCACTTTAAGCTATGTACCACAGCTACACTTTTTGAGACTGAGCCACAATCTATTGTTTCAGGTTTTAAGTACCTTCTTAAAAATGTATTAGATGAAATATGAATTCAATGGTTTTTTTATTTATATTTTAAAATATTGCTATGATGTAGGAAAAAAGACTAGAGGTTTTGTCTCAGATGCCATGATTCCGTATTAGCTGACATTAGGCCTGAAAATAATGTTTATGATTTTTTTTTTTCATTTTGGTCTCAATGACGTTTCAAATTAAGAAACACTCAATTATTTCTTGTTGCCACTCCGGTTAGAAAATGTATGATTGATCACAGCCTGAGCTGTGTTTTGATTCTGAACTTAGTCCAGTGATTCTATACTATAAAATAACAGCACCATCCTATGAAATTCATTTTGGAACATGTAACTACAAACACTTAGCATAGCAATCTCAAAAAGAAGCTGTTTATATATTATGGGGCAGCTGCCATACCTTGGCCCTGACATGATCTTACTGGCAAATATCAACATTTCCAGCAAGAACAGGTTAACCTGACATTGCAGCAATGCTGTTTTTTTCATAGACTAATGATCAAACAAATTAAGGGCAAGCAGTTTGCTGGTAATTCAGATACTTGGCAACTGACTTGTATTTATGACGGTTGCAATGTTCCAGTGATCATCTTTTATAATAATAATAATACATTTTATTTATATCCCGCTCTCTCTCCCCGAAGGGACTTGAGGCGGGGCACAGGGAAATTAAAAACAAATTACAACAAAGTACAAAGTTAAAATCAAATTAAACTTACCCTGCGCTAAAAACTTCTATAAAAATAAAACTATCCCTAAAAAACCCCTTAATAATTTAAAATTAAAATTAAAATTACCCTAGGCCAGCCAAACGGAAGAAGTGAGTTTTTAATAGCTGTCGGAAGAAGCGAAGGTCCGTGGTTGTTCTGATTTCGGGGGGAAGGTCATTCCAGAGGGTCGGGCCCACCACAGAGAAGGCCCTTCCCCTGGGTGTCGCCCGCTGGCACAGCCTAGTGGACGGCACCCGGAGAAGTCCCTCTCTGTGGGAGCGAATCGGCCGCAGGGATGTATGAGGCAGAATGCGATCCCGCAGATAGCTAGGTCCCGTGCCATGGAGCGCTTTAATGATGGTAACTAACACCTTGAAGTGCACCTGAAAGACGACAAGCAGCCAGTGCAGCTCACGCAGGAGCGGTGTTACATGGGAGAACCTAGAGGCTCCCATAACTACCCGCGCGGCTGCATTCTGGACTAGCTGAAGCCTTCGGGTGCACCTCAAGGGGAGCCCCATGTAGAGAGCATTGCAGTAGTCCATGACTACTGCAAGCGAAGTCAATGAGGAAGACCGATTCAATTAACAACTGGGGTACTAACTTAACAACTGCAGTGGTTCACTTAGCATCTGTGGGAAGAAAGGTCATAAAATGGAGCTAAACTCAATTAACATCTGCCTCACTTAGCAACAGAAATTTTGGGCTCAATTGTGGTTGTAAGTTGAGGACTACCCGTAAATCAAGCTGGGTAGCAGCAGTCAGTCAAATATCAGTAGATACAAAATAAATGTTTCTAAGGTTGAGCTACCAATGTTTTTCTGCCCTAATCTTATCCAGGTGGAATATATAATTGTTTCTCTTTCCTTTCTGAAGCTCTGAAGAAGCTAGATCTCAGCAGAATGCTAAACTTTAATAACATTCAGTACACACGAAGTCAATTTTTCACTATAGACAAGAATGCATTGTTGATTTCCTAACTCCTTCGCTGTAGCACCATTTAAAAAGCCCAAACTGTCCTTTTAAGAAAATAAGGGGAAAGTCAATCATACAAATATTTCTCCTTATCTCTTTGCTTTTGCAACAAATATTTAAAGGATTGGAGATAGGTGGAAAAGGAGAGAGATTACTTTAAAACTCAGAGTCCATAAGAAAAACCAGTCCAAACTCAGAGTAAATGTAAATCCAGAGTTTGCATTGACAATTATTTTTTTTTTTTTTAATAAATTTCTATACCGCGTCCTCTCCCCAGGGGGACTCGGAGCGGTGCACAGGGAAAATTAAAACAGCATAAAATATATACATAAATAAATACAATAAAAACAAATTAAATCAACTGTCCCTGTACTAAAATCCCCATTTTAAAATTAACATTCCCTAACCCCTGAGGTAGAGACTAACATAGGCCGGCCAAGCAGAAAAAGTGAGTTTTTAATTTCTGACGGAAGGAGCGGAGGTCCGTAGTTGTTCTAATGTCGGGGGGAAGGTCGTTCCAGAGGGCTGGGCCCGCCACAGAGAAGGCCCTTCCCCTGGGCGTCGCCCGCTGACAAAGTCTAGTGGACGGCACCCGGAGAAGTCCCTCTCTGTGGGAGCGAATCGGCCGGGAAGATGTATGGGGCAGAATCCGATCCCGCAGATAGCTAGGTCCCGAGCCATGGAGCGCGTATTTAAAAATCCGTGCAAAATAAAAATATTTTACATGAAATATATTTTTGTTATAACAATCATCTAAGCCACATACCCCTCTCAAAAAAATACAGTAAGGAAAATGCATATTTAGTTATCCCTATATTAACTGCTGCTAGAATTGTGTTTGCACACAATTGGAAGAGTGAAGAGATACCTGCAGATGAGAATGTGATTAGGAAAATATTAGAATGTGCGGAAATGAATAGATTAATGTTGGCAATTAAGGAGAAAGAGCAAACTGAATACTATATTTTTTTCACGAAAATGGCCCGGTTTTTTTTTCAAATAAAAGGCATGAATAGCCTTGGGGGGGGGGGGGCTTGCAGAGTGCTCCTGGGGGGTGGGGTGGGTCAAAAATGAGCAAAACCCCGGCCCATTTATCGCAAAAATGGCCCGTTTTTGGTAAAAAAAATAGCATGCATAGCCTTATGGAGGCTTATAGAGTGCTGCTGGGGGCTGAGGAGGGCAGAAAGGAGCAAAACACCCTGTGTTTTGCTCCTTTCTGCCCTCCCCAGCCCCCAGGAGCTCTCTGGAAGCCTCCATAAGGGTATGTGTGTGGCCATTTTGGTGAAGGGGCGGTATTTCAGGAGGCAAAAAATGCTGTATTCGATGTATAAGACCTAGATTTTCAGCCTCTTTTTAGAGGAAAAAGGGTGTGTCTTACACTCTGAAAAACACGGTAAGTAAATATTATGACTAGTATATTGAATATGATTATGTTAATATTGTAAAATTAATATGTGGAATATTATTATGTTAAAGATTGCAGAATCAATATTAATTTAATGAAGGATGTTCTCATTTTGATTATTGTTTAAAAAAGATATTTGTACCCAGACAACACACTGTTCAACTGAAGGTGGAATGTTTATATCAAAAATATATATATATTAACTTCCCCCCAAAGAACAGAATCGTAACTTATTGTATGTGCTTGATATGTCACAGTGCAAATGGAAAAGAAGAAAAGCTTGCAGTGTAGTGACATGATACTGTTTTCATCATCTCCCCTGCCCTACCTCAAAGCTTGTATGTAGGGTCATCGCCAAGAAGATTATTTCCTGGGTTTGGCATTCAACACTTTCAACTGCTTGACATGTGAGTTGATTCTATGTGGACACTTGACACTTCAACATACTGCAGGCTCCAGAACAGTGAGGATCAGGGGCACATGTGACCCATTAACCTTCTTCTCATGACTGCTAAATCCTGAAAATTGATAAAGCCAAATTTTTGTTTTGAGGGCTTAGTTTTGTTTTTTGCTCTTTGGGAGGTCAAACGAGAGTTTAAGGAGCAAATGGATGCAAATATTTGAGACATCCATGGAACCCCTGAAGAACTTTGGCTTAGCTTGGTGCAACCCGCTAAAGCTGATAGAATTTGCACTCTCCTGATTACAATGTACAGAACGGATTACCTTAATGCTTGCGCACATTTGCACAGTGCTAGAAAACCTTGGTCCCAAACTGTAAGAAGATACGATTAAGCTAACAAAAAGCAGTAACTTATGAGATAAAATAATTGCATTGGTTTTCGAACAAGCACAGCACTGCCTCATCTGTGCCCTGTGCCCTTGTGGTTTTGTGCTCAAAGTCCTAGATGAATATGAACAGACAAGCGTGTTACGTTTCTTAGAGTCGAAACTGTAGTAGACCGTGCTGTTCATGCTAGTGTTAGTAATTCAAGATGTACTTTGTATCCTACATAACAGCTGGCCATTGAAAAACCTGTGCCTATGTCTGGAAGGTCTGCACTTGACATAATTGTGAAACCTGGACTATTGACCTTATTCATCTCTTTGAGTCAAAATTCTCAAGAGGCCACCCACTATCTCAGTTATTAGAGCACTTGGAAGAGAGAAGATTTCTCAAATCAATGGCAGATCTTTATTTATTGCTGTAGGAAACAAGAAGCATATGCTGTAGCTTTTAAATGAGTACAAAAGTGGAGCACCAGATTTACATTAGATAGAGGAAGACATGGGAGTCTGGGTAAATTAGTTTGAAACTATTCATATATTAAATGGCTATCAATGCTATTCAATGCTTTTAATTGCCTACTAATCCGTCTTTCTGCTTGTGGAGTTACTTTTCACCACTACCAAGGACATTTTGTGATGTTTTATATTGTTGCATGCTATCATGACAGAATGAGTTAGAAGCAAGCACATAACAACAATAACAACAATATTAATAATAAATAATAAAGTTATCTTAACAGTTCCTAGATCCTTGGTTAGGACTCGAGCTGTTGAGCTATCAATCAGCCCCAAAGGCTGTGAATCTCACCAAAGATTAACATAATAATAATGATGATGATGATGATGATGATGATGATGATGATGATGATGATGATGAAGGAAAAACAAGGAAGCTTATGACAATGAATCATGCTTTGCACTCTAAAAGTGATGTTGACTGATTATATCTTTCAAGAGCAGAAGGTGGTCAAGCTCTCCTACAAGTAAAGCAGATTAAGGAAATAAACAACTAAGTCAAAAGCTGAATATAAGAAAGAAGTAATTGAGAAACGAACTGAAAATTGGAAAAGCAAAGCTATGCATAGCCAATACTTGAAAACTAACTTGGAACTGGTTAAGATCGGGAGTACTGAAAAAAGAAACAGAAGGCTTTATTTTGGCAGCTCAAGAACAAGACTTAGCCACAAACTGCATGAAGGCAAAAATTCAACATGTTACTACCAACAGCAAATGTCGCCTCTGTAATGAGAAAGATGAGACCGTTGACCACCTGATTAGTGGGTGCAGCAAAATTTCACAAACTGACTACCTACAATGCCATGACCGCGTTGCTAAGATCATTCACTGGAAATTGTGCCAGAAGTTTGGATTTGAGTACAGCAAAAATCACTTGGAACATCAGGTTGAGAAAGTATTAGAGAATGAGAAAATTAAGCTCTTGTGGGACTTCAGAATTCAGACTGACAGGCACTTGTGTACACAGGTGTAGAACACACCTGATATGGCAATAATTGAAAAGAAAAAAGTATGCAATACCTGGTGATGCACAAATTGAAAATAAGCAGCAAGAAAAAATCACAAAATACCGGGACTTGCAAATTGAAGTTGAGTGACTGTGGAGAAGGAAGTTGTGTGTTGTCCCGATTGTGATTGGAGCCCTTGGAGCAATACCTAGGGGACTGCCTCGCTATGTGGAGATTCTAGGTTTGCTGGACTTGAGCATTCTGACTCTACAAAGGGCCACCCTGCTTGGAACAGCTTATATCCTCCGATGTTACCTTAACAGTTCCTAGATCCTTGGTTAGGACTCGAGCTGTTGAGTTACCAACCAGCTCCAAAGGCTGTGAATCTCACCAAAGATTAACTACAGAAATAATAATAATAATAATAATAATAATAATAATAATAACAACAACAACAACAACAACAACAGCAGCAGCAGCAACAACAACAATCATCAGCAGCAGCAGCCAAGTACATTCGATGAATTCGCAAGATATTAAAGTCCAAATTGAATGGAGAAAACATCATAAAAGCCATAAATACCTAGGCTATACCTGTGATTCAATACTCTGCAGGAATAATTGACTGGACCCAGATGGAGTTGGACAATTTGGACAGAAAAACGAGGAAGCTTACAATATGACAATGAATCATGCTTTGCACCCTAAAAGTGATGTTGACTGATTATATCTACCAAGAGCAGAGGGTGGTCGAGGACTCCTACAAGTAAAGCAGACTGTGGAAGAAGAAAGACACAGCTTGAATGATTACACCCAGAAAAGTAAAGAACCAATGATTAAGGAAGTAAATAAAGCAGGCCTTTTAAAGACAACTAAGTCAAAAGCTGAATATAAGAAAGCAGTAATTGAGAAGCGAGCTGAAAATTGGAAAAGCAAAGCTATGCATGGCCAATACTTGAAAACTATTGAAGGCAAAGCTGACCAAAAACTAACTTGGAACTAGTTAAGATCAGAAGCACTGAAAAAAGAAACAGAAGATTTTATTTTGGCAGCTCAAGAACAAGCCTTAGCCACAAAATATATGAAGGCAAAAATTCAACATATTACCACCAACAGCAAATGTCGCTTCTGTAATGAGAAAGATGAAATAATCGACCACCTGATCAGTGGGTGCAGCAAAATTTCACTATTATTGAATGACAACTGCTTCATAGTTAATTGTGCTTTCCAATATTTACTGGATCTTCCCATTATTATCTACATGTAGGGGTGGTATTCATTTACTTTCCCTACCAGTTTGCAAATGTGAGCACGCCCATCCATGCATGCGTTCGGCCTTCCGTGCATATGCTTTGATCATGCATGTGGATATTATGCATGCACACGGCTTGAAAACGAGGCTGTAAAGTTTCCCAATGATGCTGTAACTAACTCATAATAAGAGCCAATGTTTCAATACAGAAACTAGTGATTGATTAAAATCTTTATTAGGCATTATTCATTAGGCAAGATTTATTTGCAGCCATTTCTTTTGCTTTGTTTATCTGCTTCTGAACGTTGCCCCTGTTCCTTTCCTCCCCTCAGTCTGTGTCATAAATCATGTTACCCAATAGATACACCCATCTCAAACCAGCTACTGTAATCTGAGATCCAGCTCCGCCAATGGTATGTGTGGAATGTCAACACGAAGAGTTGACAGAGGCTACATAGAGCGTTTAGGAGCCGGGGCAGGTGGGCAGGCCTACCCATGATTTCCACTACCGGTTCAGGTGACCCATTCCGAACCAGCTGAATATCACCTCTGTCCACATGCTGACATCATTTGATCAAATCATTTATATTAGCATTGCTATTCTTTCCAATTATTTACTACCATTTCTAATAGATCTGATCTCCAATTATGCTTAGATTCCATTCATAGTCTTCAATCATGTGATTTGATATTTCATATTGAAATGCCAACTGATAAGCTTGTTGCTTTGCGACCAAGGATCTTGAGTAAAATAATAGAGAAAACAGATTATAAAAGCCGAAGGCAATCATTATCATGATAAATATGACAAAATTAGAATTAGGGAAGATGTCTGGAGAAGGCATTGCAAACACAGGTGTCATTCTAAATAGGCTCCTTTCTCTAGGTGTAGCCTGCCTAATTTCTAAAGGTGGAAGACCAACAAGAAAAATATCAAATATGACATAGGTTTATAGTAATAGAAAGTGAGTTTGGATGCCCACCTTTTTTATTTCAAGGAAACTCTGTGTTTAATGTAAAATGTTAGTATCTTACAGGAATCGACACTGAATTTAAGGAACCTTTTCCTTTGCTGAACTGCAAAGTGCATCAACCCATCACTGAAGCATCAGAAATTATTCTGGCATAAAAATTGCTCACCCTGTTCCTGAACCCTTCCTTCTACTGCTTCTATTCTATACAGATAAGTTCTCTAAGTTAACGGGCGTTAAAGCCTAAAAGATTTTATGCATCTTGATGAGGTATCAGAATAGGTAGGAAAATAACATTGCAACATGTATGGAGCACATGTGGGTAGGGGATGAAATCAGGGGTGGGCTGCTATGTGTTCACCTGAGTTCGGAAGAACCCATAGCTAATGTTATGACCTCCAAATCCCACCCCTGGCTGGCCCCTCCCATCCTGCCCATTTCCTCCCACCCTGCTCCTCCCAGGAGTCTCCACGCAGTCCATTTTGGATCTGGAGTAAGTGCAGGGCCCGCGCAGAGGCTCAGGGAGGGGAAAAAATGGGCCTCCCAGAAGTTCCGGAAGGTCAGAAACAGGCCCATTTCCGGCCACTGGAGAACCTTGGAGCCTGGGGGAAGCGGTTTTTGCCCTCCCAGAGGCTTGAGGAAAGCCTCCAAAGCCTGGAGAAGGCAAAAACGTGCCCCCGTCATGGTGCAGGAGACCGACTAGGACATGCCCACCATGGCCACACCGACCCAGCAACCGGACAGAGAACCCATTGGTGAAATTTTTTAAGCCCACCCCTGGATGAAATTGTACCAGGGCATGTTTAGGCCATAATTTGGTGCAAGTGAAAAAAAAACCTGGTGTAATAATCTTTCTTTTCATGTAATCTTGTTTGGAATATTTCCAAAGTATTAAGGAGCCAAGACTGTAGACAACATGCACAGGTTAACATTATCTATGAAATTTAAGGACGCGTCCTTTGGAACAATCAACAATCATATTTTAAGAACATAAAAATACAGAGATTTAGATCTTTCTGTATGATTGATTGATTAATTGACATGATTCTAGGGTTCTTAACCAATTAACTTTGAGCCTCCATGGCTCATGCTTTGGATATTGGCAGGACAAACTTTCTCCAATTGCTTCTGTTCATCCTATAACATCACCACACTTGAAGACCCTTTAACAAAACAATGTAATCTGTGATATCCTGAAGGATTCGCTATCATCACTTTAGCCAACATTCTCCTCAAGGTTCATATGGCTCTGCTGATTCTGCTGATCTTTAGGAAGGCCTTAAAAACTTGGCTCTTCCAACATACTCTTGCCAACATACTTGGACCAGAACAATTTGTAAGCCCAGTGGAATATTACAGGATATTTTAGTTTAGTTTTGTCTCATTGCATTTCCCCCCTAACAATGTGGTTTCAATTCTCCCAGCAGATTACTTTCAGTTTCTTGAAGAGTAGGTGGCTATAGAAATTGAATAAACAATGAATATAGAATTAGTAATATATTTAAATATTTTAAAATATAGGTAAGTGAGTGGTTACTTTTACTGATAGCAGTACATATTCTTTATGATTAGTGGCAAACATTCTGGCAAACTACAACATTATTTTCTAGTATGCACTCAAGTAGAAAGTTGTAAACAAATTAGTACAGTTAGAACAATTAGTCAATGGAACAGTTTGCCTCCAGAAGTTGTAAATGTCCCAACACTGGAAATCTTTAAGAGGATGTTGGAACGATATAGGGCTTCCTCCCTAGGCAGGGGGTTGGACTAGAAGACCTCCAAGGTCCCTTCCAACTCTGCTATTGTATATTGTATTGTTTGCGAGGAACTCACAGCTCTAATGAGCTTCATACTATAAGTGCGTGGAAATATTTGTCAGTATCACTTTATTATAAGTTTGTCTTAAGTTCCATAAAGCAAGGAACTAGTGTATGTTACAATTGCAAATTTTTCTGGGTTTAGAGGAAACCTCTATTGTGATGAATGAATTCTATATTATTGTTATTTTTATTGTTATTATTGAATAACCTCACACTTGTTCAGTGGAGTGCTCAGCACATTTTAAAAAATTAAATGAACTTTTGATGTTGGGCTTTGCTCAATAATATAGCTTGTTGTTATAGAATGACTAGTATTGTTAATAAGGTAAGGTAAAAAACCTTTGAGGCTGTAATTTCAATCTGTACTTTACTTTGCTGCAAAATGTTGGAAGTCAATTTTTTCCCCTTCTTTCCCCTTATCCTTCGATCTCTCTTTTCCTTTCTTGGGTGTCCTAACCCTAATCCTTTCCCATTTTCCTATCAACTGTATTTTCATTTGTATTTCACACTATAATAATTTTAATTAAAAAAAACAAATTAATCTAGAAAAAGGACTTGCTCAGTGGGTCATTGCATGCTTCTGCTTTTCTGCATATAACCCACTATCACAGTTAGTCTTTTCTCTGATCCTAGCTATTATGTTTGCTTAATCAGCATTTGCTTTAATCAGCTGTTCGCCCGATTACATAGTCAGATTTGCACAACGTTTGATAACTGGAGGTCGATGGAGCTGAGGATATGGTTTCTTTAATCAACGGGGCACTCAAGACTGTTTGCACTTCAAACATAGACCCATCTTTACATTGCAGTGTGCATTTGTGTCGCAAGCATAGATTTTGACAAGCCAAGCAACTTCTGTGTCCTTGCGTTAAATGTACTGGAATTTCAATCCCCACTAGAGATAAAGCCTTCCATGAAGAGAAATGCACGAAGAGCTCTGGATTTTGTCGCTCGCTTCCACGCATCCTGGATAATCAGAAGATATTTCAAAGTAGGTTGTGGTGAGAACTGAGTGGGGAAAAAAAACTTGCAGCAGACAATTAATACTTACTAGTCTGAGGGGTGGAACAGTAGGTATGGCCTTTCTCCATTGGTCAATAGGTAGGTGAGAATTCAGCAAGACCTGAAAGAGCACAGGCCGCAAAACAGCAATAGCACTTAGACTTATATACTACTACTACTACTAATAATAATTTTATTTGTATACCGCGTCCTCTTCCCAAAGGGACTCGGAGCGGTGCACAGGGAAATTTAAAATGGCAATAGAAAATACATAAATAGAGTAAGTAAAAACAAATTAAACTAAAATTATCCCTGCGCTAAAATCCCCAATTATAAATTGACTAAAAAACCCTAAAACCCTATTAGACGGAAGACTGACCTAGGCCGGCCAAGCAGAAAAAGTGTGTTTTAAGTTTTTGACGGAAGGAGCGGAGGTCCGTAGTTGTTCTAATTTCGGGGGGAAGGTCGTTCCAGAGGGCTGGGCCCGCCACAGAGAAGGCCCTTCCCCTGGGCGTCGCCTGCTGGCATAGCTTGGTGGACGGCACCCGGAAAAGCCCCTCTCTGTGGGACCGAATTGGCCGTAAGGATGTATGAGGCAGGATCTGATCCCGCAGATAACTAGGTCCCATGCCATGGAGCGCTTTAAAGATGATGACTAACACCTTGAAGCGCACCCGAAAGATGACAGGCAGCCAGTGCAGCTCGCGCAAGAGCGGTGTTATGTGGGTAAACCTAGAGGTTCCCATTATTGTGCGACTGCATTCTGGACTAGCTGAAGTCTTCGGGTGCACCTCAAGGGGAGCCCCATGTAGAGAGAATTACAGTAGTCCAGTCGGGATGTCATGAGGGCATGAGTGACTGTGCAAAGGGCATCCCGATCCAATAGGGGGTGCAACTGGCGTACCAGGCGAACCTGGTAAAACGCCCTCCTGGCCATGGCTGTCACTTGATCTTCCATGGACAGCCGGGTATCCAGGAGGACGCCCAAGTTGCGCACCCCATCCACAGGGGTAAGATGTTCGTCCCCTATGGCCAGAGATGGAGTCAATTGGTTGAATCGGGGTGCCGGAAACCACAGCCACTCGGTCTTGGACGGGTTGAGTCACAGCCCTCTCTAAGCAGCTTACAGAGTCAGCATATTGCCCCCAACAATCTGGGGTCTCATTTTACCCAACTTGGAAGGATGGAAGGCTGAATCAGCCTTGAGCCTGGTGACATTCGAACTGCTAAACTGCAGTCAGCCGGCAGTCAGCAGAAGTACCCTGCAGTACCGCATTCTTACCACTGTGCCACCGTGGCTCCAAAAGCACAGGTTTTCATAGGCCCGTGATGGGCAACCTATGACACGCGTGCCAGAGGTGGAAAGCAGCACCCTCTCTGTGGGCTTGTAAGCCGTCGCCCCGGTTCAGCTCCACCGTGCATGCGTGTGCGCCTCCCGCCAGCCAGATAGTATTTGGGTGTCTGCCACGCATGCGTGGGGGCGTGCAGAGGGGGCGTGCACACGTGTACGAGGGACTGGTGCATTGGGGGGGCACATGTGCATGTGTGTGTGTGGGGCTCATGCAAGGGCAGGGTGCATGCACAGGGATTGGATGCACATTGCATTTCGGGGGTTCAGGTGCGCATGCGCTTTGGGCACTTGAGCCGGAAAAGGTTAGCTATCACTGTCATAGGCTTTTGGTCTATTGCCAATTTTAAAGGTACCTTTCCTATGTATTAAGGAACCTTTTATTAAGGTAGGACAGTTTACTAGTAGCAATAGTGAGCTTTACATGTTTGACATTGTGGGTTTATTTTAATATTTTGTTAGTTGCTTTGAGCAATCATTTGAAATGCAAGGCGGGGTATCTGTTAGGTACAGCAAAATAAATAATCATAATAATAACACCCCATAAGGATTTTAAGATGTATAGAGGAGCTCAAGCTAGAAAATTACTGTTTCGTAGGAGTGCCTCTTCTTGATGAATCATTAAAGTTATAAAATGGAGGCTCTTTTCTCAAGTACTAATGTAACTACATTAATTCAGGCTAACCGTTGGGTCTCTCAACAGCTAACCAAGCAACAGAAAAGCTTTCGTTTAGGTCAGGACGTCGTGTGACATTTTCTACTTGAGCTCTTTGCTTCCTCTAAGCCTTTTGTCTTCCTTTATAATATTTCTTAATTAGGCAGAGCCAAACCATTTATTTAGTTTGCTTCAGTTGCTCTACGTTGTCAGCAGCTGTGCATATTGTAACTCACTCTGCAAGGATCTTCTACGAAACATCCAAATTAGCTTCTTCCAGGAAAGTACTAGTCAGGCTGAAAAAAGGCTGCAGGAGCCTGTAGGATCCAGAAAACTTTGCCTACATGTTGGAAAGCAGAAAGATTTCTTTGCAAGGATCTCAGAAGTTTCCTTTGGGTATGATACTGTTGGCAAAGTACAATGGTTCACTGCTTTGTTCTCTGCAGTAGTTAGTCAATTACTGTATTTTTCAGAGTATAAGACGCACCGCAGTATAAGATGCAACAAGGTTTTGAAGAGGCAAATTACCAAAAAAAGTAGATAGGTAGATAGAGGGATAGAGAGAGAAAGAAAGAGAAATACAGCAGGTAAGTAGGTAGGTAGAGAGAATAGGTAGGTAGGTAGATAAAGGGATAGAAAGAGAGAGAAACAGAGGGAGAAATACAGTAGGTAGGTAGGGAGAGAGAGAGTGTGTGTATTTATTTATTTATTTATTTTTATTTTTATTTATTTTATTCAATTTATATCCCGCCCTTCTCCGAGAGGACCCAGGGCGGCGCACAGGAATTTAAAACAATATACAAAATAGTACCAAATATAATTTAAAAAACCTATTAAATGACAGAAACCTGCGCTAAAACCAGATTAAAATCCCCCATTTAAAACTGTCTAATATTTGTCCCAGTGGAAGCTATGTTAGGCCGGCTTGATGAAATAAGTGTGTTTTTAAACACCGGCGGAAGAGGCGGAGGTCGGTGATAGTGCGGAGTTCAGAGGGTAGGTCGTTCCACAGGGCAGGGCCCGCCACAGAGAAGGCTCTTCCCCTTGATGTCGCCAGCCGGCATTGTCCGGCCGATGGCACCCTGAGAAGGCCCTCTCTGTGGGAGCGTATCGGTCTAAGGGATGTATGGGGCAGGAGACGGTCTCGCATATAACTAGGCCCCGAGCCATGGAGCGCTTTGAAGATGGTCGTCAAGACCTTGAAGCGCACCCGAAAGACCACAGGAAGCCAGTGCAGCTCGCGCAGGATCGGTGTTATGTGGGAGCATCTGGGGGCTCCTGTAATCACCCGCGCGGCTGCATTCTGGACTAGCTGTAGCTTTCGAGTGCACCTCAAGGGAAGCCCCATGTAGAGAGCATTGCAGTAGTCCAGTCGGGATGTCACGAGGGCCTGAGTGACTGTGCGAAGGGCAGCCCGGTCCAGTAAGGGGCGCAATTGGCGCATCAGGCGTACCTGATGAAACGCCCCCCTGGCCACGGCCGCCACATGGTCCTCCATGGACAGCCGGGAATCCAGGAGGACACCCAAATTGCGCGCCCTCTCCACGGGGGCTGGTGTTTCGCCCCCAATGGCCAGAGTTGGAGTAATCTGGCTGAACCGGGGTGCCGGAAACCACAGCCACTCAGTCTTGGACGGGTTGAGCTTGAGTTTGTTACTACCCATCCAGATCCGTACGACCTCCAAACACCGGGACATAACCTCGACGGCATCGTTGGGGTGGTCTGGGGTGGATATGTAGATAGATAGGTAGGTAGGTAGAAGGATAGAGACAGAAATAGAAAGAGAGAGAGAGAAATACAGTAGGTAGGGAGGGAAAGAGAGAGAGTGTGTAGGTAGTTTGGTAAAGGGGGGGGAGAGAGAGGGAGAAATACAGTAGATATGTAGGGGGAGAGAGAGTGTGTAGATAGGTAGGTAGATGGATAGAGAAAAATAGAAAGAGAGAGAAATACAGTATGTAGGCAAGGAGAGAGAGAGTGTGTGTAGGTAGGTAGATAAAGGAAGAGAGAGAGAGAATATATATAGAGAGAAATACATTAGATAGGTAGGGAAAGAGGTAGATAGGTAGGTAGGTAGGTAGATAAAGGAATATATAGAGAGAGAAATAGAGAGAGATGAGAGAAATACAGTTGGTAGGTAGGGAGAGAGTGTGTGGGTAGGTAGGTAGGTAGAAGGACAGAGAGAAAGAAAGAGAGAGAGAGGGAAATACAGTAGGTAGGTAGGGAGAGAGAGTGTGTGTGTGTAGGTAGGTAGGTAGAAGGATAGAGAGAAATAGAGAGACAATACAGTAGGTAGGTAGGTAGGTAGGGAGAGAGAGAGAGAGAGAGAGAGAGTAGGTAGGTAGGTTGATGTTTCCAAGTGTATTTATTCACGTCTTGGAGAAGGAAATCGCTGACAAACCTTAGGACTTTGTTTGTCCTGGCACAGAAACAGTTAAAGAGCCTTCTGAAAGAGCTTTCTGTTTTTGCGCTCTGCAAACCTCCCCCAAACTGCTAGTTTCTCCGCGAAAACGGGGCTGTTTTTCTTCAAATAAAAAGCATGACTAGACTTGGGGGGGCTTGCAGAGTGCTCCTGGGGGGGGGGGAGTCAAAAATTAGCAAAAAAACCAGCTAATTTATCGCAAAAACGGGCCATTTTTGTGTCAAATAAATTGCATGCATAGCCCTATGGACGCTTACAGAGTGCTGCTGGGGGCTGGGGGGGAGAAACGGCCCGATGTAGGCTAATTTATGCCCTCCCTAGCCCCCAGGAGCTCTCTGCAAAGCCTCCATAAGGCTACACACAGCCATTTTGGTGAAGGGGGCGGGGTTTCAGGAGGCAAAAAATGCTGTATTCGAAGTATAAGACGCACCCAGATTTTCAGCCTCTTTTTAGAGGAAAAAAGGTGCGTCTTATACTCTGAAAAATATGGTAATTTTCAGGGCCCATCCTAGGTTTAGGTTACTAATTATTTCATTAATACTGTAATGTTTTGTATTTCAGAAGAAAACTGAATTCACTGGGAGCAATTTCTCAGTCTCAGTGTAAAAGAGACCGAGTGTCAGTCCTGCAGCCATATTTCCTTGTGGATCACAGGTCTGCCACACTTTCTATTATTCTACTATGCATTTTCTATTGTGAAAAAATGGGAGGGGGGATTGTATGGAGTTAGATGATATGTAGCCATAACAAAATCCTTTCTAGAAAGCCAAGGTCATCCTTTGATTCTGCACCTCTGCACCTGACCAGAACTGGATGGGTGGAAGCTGCCAGCACGGCAGTGGAAGATTGGACTATGTGATGGACTTGTGGGTGTGGGAGCAGGATCTTGAACTTTTAGTTGGGTGGGAAAACCAGGAAGCCTTCAGATTCAGGTATTCCCACATGTGCCAACATGGCTCTCTTAATAAATTGGAACTTTGAGCAATATTATGCCTTGCACTATGATCCACTTTTGGATGCTATTTGGAACCCTGACAATAGGAATCAGCTCACAAAACTGATGAAATGTCCAATATTCAGATTAAAGCAATACTTTGATTAGGCTGACTAACTGACTAAAGCGAGCAAACCCTTGAGTGCTGGAAAATGCTTCATGATGCTGTGGAAAGTTATCACCCAGCCCTCTCCCAGGAAAATGAAATATCCTAGGAAATATTGAAAAGGCAGAACATTATATTTCCCTGGATGTGTAAAAGAAGAAATACATTTTAAAGACAAAGTGATTCCCTGCAGCTTCCTGCCCCCACCCCATTAGTCAATGGGCCATTAAGAAGCCCAAGACAGTCCCTTTACATAATAAAGAGTTCTCCCCTTCTGCTCAACTCCCCTTCAGGCATGACTAGCCAACAGAAACTCATCACATGGCATCTGAGAACTCACCCAAACCTGGATTCAAGACACAGCCTAGAGAGTTGCCCCTGCATTGCCCCATGGGAGCCTGACAACCAATCAGAATACATTTCTTACACAAGAACAGGAAACAGAGAGGTGGGGCTGAACCGATTATAAAAAGTCTAGCAAGCCCCTTCCTCAGCCCTTCTCTTCCTCCCCACCAACATTGAACATGGGATCACCTTTTCTGTTCAGGACTCAAGCCATGTGATCCTGTCCACCATTAAACCATCTTTCCAAGCAGCCTCCATGTCTCCAGTGTCTTTTTCCCCACTTGGAGCTGAATCAAGAAGGACATTTCTTTCATCAATGCAAAATGGAAAGAAAGAAAGAAAGAAAGAAAGAAAGAAAGAAAGAAAGAAAGGAAGGAAGGAAGAAAAGAAAGAAAGAAGGATAGGCAGAAGAGATGAGGAGAAAAAAGACCTCATATTCAATCTGTGCCTGCATTTATTGCAGTCTTTAATGGTGGGAGTGAATGAGTCATGCTAGCATACACATTTGATCCTGTCGCTTACAAAATAATGTCAAGTTGCACCTGGACTCTCCCAAGGTCTGCTGAGATGAAGAAATAAGCAAACATGAACAGTCTTAATAAGCAGCTGAGGACTTTTGGGTGGGTGGGTGGGTGGATGGGGAGTGGGGGCAACCTGGCTACCTTGCCTTTTGCCTTCAAAACAGAGTTTTCATACTGGAAAAAAAAAGAAAGATTAATGTCCATTTCCCAATATAGACAGAACTAACGTGTTGCCGGGCAACCTTGCATTGGAAGTAATGCATGCTGCTTTGTTTGTGACAGGCTAGAAAAAAAAAGGAGTGGGACAAGGAGGAAATTTATTCTCCGTTTGCTTTCCCTGTGGTGTCATTCACCACAATCCCCAAACAGAAGGATAGCAGAATTCCTGGGGCCAAAATTGCATGTGAAATGAAGGGACTTAGCGCTTTTGCAGATGCTAAACCAATGCATAAGCCTCAAGAGGATTTTGCTGGCATAATTCAATCCTCCCACATTGTTTTAAAATGTTTGTGTTCTTTCGGAAATACATTTTCCAGTGTTCTTGAGAAAGAAGGGAGCCCTGCAGCAGATGGTCTTGTTATGAAAAGTACCGAGAACAAGAGCTGACATGGAGAAAGTAGACAAAGACTTTAGAGCAGGGGTGTCAAACTCATGTCACATTGTTGTCACATGATGTATCATGACTTTCCCCCTTCACTAAAACAGGGGTGGGTGTGGCCAGTGTGCGACACATCTGACCTGTTTGATGCCTGAGCTGAATAGAATAGAAGATAATATTTATAACTCCATGTTGAATTGTAGAGTCCTTGGTGCTCTCTGAGCTTGGTTGTTGCAGATGTTTAATTACCTAACTAGGTACACTGCTGTTACCTTCTTAGGTAATTAAACCTCTGCAACAACTCAGATCAGAGAGCACCAAGGGCTTCATAATGCTCTCTTTGGCAATCGAATATCTATAGTTCCTGGTTGAACTGTGAAGTCCTCTCTGAGCTTGTGTCAGGCCTTCAGGCAGTCTTTCTTTTGGACTTTGGGCCTGCCCCACTTTTTACTATTCATTTTCTATTGTGGGAAAATGGGAGGGGGGATTATATGGAGTTGGGTGATATGTAGCCATAATAACATTCTTCTTAGAAACTCAAGGTCATCCTTTGTCTCTCTACACCTGGCTGGAACTGGATGGATGGAAGCTGCCAGTGGAAGATTGGACCATGTGATGTACTTGTGTGTGTAGGGGCAATATCTTGAAGGGTGGGATTTGCCGGTTCACTGAACTGCACAATGAGATGGTTTAGCTAGAGGATTGCCCAAACCCATGCGAACCCACAGCAACCCACCCCTGAGTACAGAATTTTTTTCATCTGGCCTAACAGACTTCACCCAGCTTGGTCCACTTCCTTTTGAGCTCCATTTTTTCCCCATGCTGAATAGTCGCAAAGGAAGATGAATTGGGAAAAGCGAAGGGCAGTTTAGCAACCAGCAGAAACCTGCCTGAATTATCTTGCATATTGTTCTACCAATTCTCACTGCATTTGATGAAAAAGAAATTAATGTCAAAGTAGCTTTGCAGGAAGGCAAAAAAAAATTGGTAAATTTCTCTTGGGGACAATGAGATGGTTTTGCTCCGATTTAGTGAGGAGGTGGCCGAAGAGCAAATGTGGAAGTTCTATTTTATGCAGTCATATTTCCAGCTGTCGGGAACTTTAGGCTTTCTTTAAATCCCAAGGGAAGGCATCATGAAAGCATTCTTCCCATCAGCCCCTTTTTAGACTGGGAAGTGTGGACAGCTGGGGACGCTTGAGAGTGATGAGAAAATACACAACATAAAACAGTATCACCACCACCAGCAGCCTCATCTCCAACAGGAAAGTAAGCTTTGAAACAAAACCTGCCCAAGAGAACTCCAAAATCAGTTTCAAGTATCTTGTTAATAAGGTAAAGAAATGGGAAGCTTCTTTAAGTGAGAAACAATGCTGAGAAATTGCAAAGTAAGTTATTAGAGCTGGGCCTGCCTAAAAAGTGATTTGACATGAATGTGACTTTTTCTTTTTGGTTATTTATTAAAAGAGACTGATTTTTTTCAGGCTTCCATACAAATCCTCCCCCTCCCCCAAAAGATGCCATTGATTTAATCTACTTATTAAAATGAATGGGACTCTTTAAACCAGGGGATGCCAAATTCAAGTCCCCGGGCCCAGATCCGGCCTACGGGGTGCTTAGATCTGGCCCTCAAGGCTGCCCTGGAAACAGCGAACAATGCAGTGCCTCTGCCATCAAAAATGTAGCCCGGGAAAGCTGCGTGCAGCTCTCCCAAGCTTTGTTTTCACTGGCGGAGGGTTTCAGGAGGCCATCGGAGCCTAAAACGGAGCTCTGGAGCCCGTTTTTGCTGGCAGAGTGCTTGGGCCACCACAGGCACCTGAGACACAAGTGACGTTGAGCTGGCCATGGCCACCCTGGCCACACTCCCCCTGGCCCCTTGGCCCCCTGAGGTCAAATAAAACCATGATGTGGCCCTCAATGAAATCAAGTTTGACACCCATTCTTTGAACCATTTGCGTCTTTCTTCTGGAGTCATGAAAAGTGCTGCCTAGTGAAAAGACAGGACATTCCCTTATCAAACCACTCCTGCCATATCATTTTTGATGGGTGTAAAGATCTCGTACATGTCAGAGTGATTCTAATGCCTCTTCCCTACAGTTCACTCATTTGCCCCCAGTTACTTACAGGTAATACTTGACTTATGGCCAGCTGCTTAGTGACTGTCCAAAGTTATGATGGCCCTCCCTGTCTGAAGTTCTGAGAACCATCCACTCCACTCCCACGACCCACATTTTAGATGCTTGGCAACTGGCCTGCCTTTCATGTGACAGCAGTTGATGATGTTTCTGCCGAAAATCAGCATTTCTTTCCAGTTCTAACAAAACCAGCCCATGTTAAATAGTGGATTTGTTCAGGGATTGTGGGCATTGGTTTTATGACTGTGGCATTTACTTAACAATTACTATTAAAAGGTTGTAAAATCAGGCAGTTCAGGTGGCTGCTTTACGGCCGTCATAACTTATAACCCTAATGGACAGGCTCTACGTTGAAGGGTACGTATGTGTTTGATGGGAGACTAAAGTAAACATGAGGGGAAAGCTGTTCCAAAGGTGCTTTTTCAAGAGGCAACTGGGCTTCCTGGGTTTTCTTTGAAGATACCAAGACGCTTCTTCAGCTCTATCAGAGCTTCTTGGATGAGAAGCGAAAAATCTTCAAAGAAAAACCAGAAAGTCCAGTTGCCTCTTGGAAAAGCAATCTTTGGGACTGTGTGTGTGTGTGTGTGTGTGTGTGTGTGTGTGTGTGAAGTTGTGAGAAAAATAAAGGTAAAGGTTCCCCTTGCACATATGTCTTAGCCATTCTAGGGGTGTGTGTGCATGTGCTCATCTCTGTTTCAAAGTCGAAGGGCCAGCACTGTCCAAAGATGTCTCTGTGGTCATATGGCGAGCATGACTAAATGTCGAAGGCACACAGAAAACTGTTACCTTCCCACCAAAGGTGATCCCTATTTTTCTACTTGCATTTTTACGTGCTTTTGAACTGCTAGGTTGGCAGAAGCTGAGACAAGTAATGGGAGCTCACTCCGTTACGCGGCGCTAGGGATTCAAACTGCTGAACTGCCAACCTTTCTGATCGACAAGCTCAGCATCTTAGCCACTGAGCCACCGCATCCCATGTGAGAAAAATAGTGGGTGGGAATAGAGGGTTGCAATTGTAAACTCCTGAATGAAAAGTAAATATAAATCAAATCAATAAATAAAATCACTCATCCTATTCTATTTGTTCTGTTGTAATTTTGAATGGCCACCGAACAAACTGTTGTAAGTCAAGGATTACCCATAATTATTCCGTTAATATTAATGCCATATATTATATAACTTAACTCAGGTTGTAATTCCCACTGAATTCCCATTAATTGCCTTTCTAGGCATGCTGGGATTTCAATTCCCAGAGTTGAAGTGGAGGGCATCCAGCTGCTAGAAAGCTTCTAGAAAGCTGGCTTAACCTCAACAAAGCACCTTAAAGAATGACCCCCAAAGAGTTTATATTCTTGGCCAAGAGTCTTAAAATTTGCAACACACCTGGAGGCCATCCAGCAACAGGTTCAGGTCTCTACAAAATCTGTCAGCTCCTCTGCACAGCTTGGATGGGTTGGTATCAAGTTCTTGTTATCATCTGTTACTGTACGTTAAAAATATGCCTTGAAATGCGGCCTAGCACAGCAAGCAGGAAAGATGAAACCAGATCTGCTTCATACTCCATCTTCCAAATGTTCAGGAATACATACCTATCACTTGTCAGATTCACGCAGAGGACTTTTTCTGCTGCCGCCACCCTTTCACCAACATGATATACTGAACCTGCATGCGTTTTCTACCTTTGTTTCCATTGCCCTTCTTGGATACAAGTGCCTATAAATAAATATGGGAATTCTACTCAGAGGTGTCCAGTGAATGACATTTAAGTTTCCTTCGTTCAATGCAAAATGGCATAGGGCAGTTATGGTTAATCTTTTTGTCGTTGTGCACCAACAGCGCGCACACGCCCCTGCACCCATAATGCAATGCGTGCGTGATACCACCACGCCCTTCCCCCCACACATGTGCCCCGTTTTGGGCCTAGTAGGCCTCCCTGCAGCCTCCTGAGACAAAAAATGGGGTGTGTGGGAGGGTGCACCACTCCACACTTCCCCTGCCCCCCACAAACATGCGCGTATAGCCCTCCCCGCCCTTGCACATGACATGAAAATCGGCTGGCCCGCAGGAGGCACGTGCACGGTGGAGCTGAGCTGGGGCGATGGCTCATGGGCCCGCAGAAAGGGCTCTGTGTGCCACTTGTGGCACACATGCCATAGGTTCGCCATCACAGGCATAGGGTGCTAGGGAGAAGTGGAGGGAGAGAGAAAGTGGGGAGGAAGTTCTCCACTCTCTACAGAATGCATTTAGAAGTCGGAACGCATTTAGAAGTTTCTTTCCATGCAACTTTTTTCCTGGAAATTCTGCAGTATAAAACATTGCAAAAACATAGATAGTATGCTTAGGATGGTTACAGTACATAAGAACTCTCTGCTGCTGGATCATGTGTTCTCAGAAATAGTTCAGTTTCTGAACACAAGAGCAGGAGTAGGAAATACAGTCATCTTCTGATTTAGCCAGAAGAGCAATCAAAAGGAAGCCTTGGTTGTGCCTTTGTCAGCCTGAGTAGGGGATAAAGCTGCAAATACCCTCATTGGCAACTTTCCTCAAACTGCTTTCAAAAGTACAGCAGTAGATCAGGTCTGTAGAGATTCTCAGTCATCCAGGTCATGGTTATACCAGGTCATGGTCATACCTGCGGGATCGCATCCTGCCTCATACATCCCTGCGGCCGATTCGCTCCCACAGAGAGGGACTTCTCCGGGTGCCGTCCACTAGGCTATGCCAGCGGGCGACGCCCAGGGGAAGGGCCTTCTCTGTGGCGGGCCCGACCCTCTGGAACGACCTTCCCCCCGAAATTAGAACAACCACGGACCTTCGCTCCTTCCGACAGAAACTAAAAACACACTTCTTCTGCTTGGCCGGCCTAGGGTAATTCAAATTGTTTAAATTGTTTTGGGGTTTGTAGGATAGTTTTAGTTTTATAGGGGTTTTAGCGCAGGGCCAGTTTAATTTGTTTTTAATCTTTGTACTCTGTCTTGTTTTAATTGTATTTTTAATTCCCTGTGCCCCGCCTCGAGTCCCTTCGGGGAGAGAGAGCGGGTTATAAATTTAAATTTAAATTTAAATTTAAATTATTATTATTATTATTATTATTATTATTATTATTATTATTATTATTATTATTATTATTATTATTATTATTATTATTATTATTATTATTATTATTATTATTATTATTATTATTATTATTATTATTATTATTATTATTATTATTATTATTATTATTATTATGGTTGTCCCAAAGGTGCTTCTTTAGGAGGCAACTGGATGTTCTTATTTTTTCTTTTGAAAACGTTTCGCTTCTCATCCAAGAAGCTTCTTCCAAGGATGCAAACGACCAGCTGTCTGCCAGGAATATAAATCCTTCCATTCCCCACTATCCTGTCAGAGCTGAAGAAGCTTCTTGGATGAGAAGCGAAACATCTTCAAAGAAAACCCAAGAAAGTTCAGTTGCCTCCTGAAAAAGCACATTTGGGACAGCAGCAGTTCAGATTACTTTTAACATCTCTGTAGGAAAGAATCTTTACTTTCTTTCAGTTAGTCTGCTAGTAGAATTTCTAAGTCTGGGGAAAAGGATTACCTTTGAATAAGGTGCCTTGTTTTTGTAGGGTTTCTCTAGAAAGAAAAAGTGGACAATTAAGAAGTGGGAAATTAAGAAGGGTATCAATCAGTGGTGGGTTTCAAATTTTTTTAAAACCTCTTCTGTAGGTGTGGCCTGCTTTGTGGGAGTGGCTTGCTGGCCATGTGACTGGGTGGGAGTGGCTTGGCAGTCATGTGACTGGGTGGGCATGGCCAACTTGTAAAATGTGGTGAAAATCACTTAATAACGCTCTTGCTTAGCAACCAGAATGTTGGCTCAGAAACTCTGGCATTTGAAGCATGCACGTCTTAAAGCTGTCAACTTACAAGACCCTTGCGCCCATAACCCTTTAGAAAAAAACCCCCAGGGGTGTTCAAACTTGACAGTTTTGAGACTTGTGGACTTCAATTCCCAGAATTCCTCCTCTCATTCTTCATCTTGATGATGTGCGGATGGGTTGGGGGAGGGAGGGAGCTGGAACCGGTTCTAAACGGCACTGTAGATGTGTGGAACCTCTTCTATAGAAGAGGTTAGAACTAGCAGGAACCCACCCCTGGTATCAATACAGTACAAATTAGGTTTTTTCCTCCAAGCTGACGGGTCATTGAGGGAGAGGAAATAGTCAAGTTCATGAAAGAGACTTTTGATAGATGAATTTTATTCTGAATGCAAAGTTTCCAGAGTTAAGGTTTTTTGATGGTTGCATGTCAAGTAATCTTTACAGCCAAGCACTAGTGACTGACATGAAATACAATTCATGCTAAGTTACAGACAGCAGAAAGTATCTATGAAATGGTCCCAGAGCAATTCCTTTGCAAAAACTGACAGATTATATTTATTTGATAGCAAGTTTACATTATCTTGATATTGCCATTCACAAATCCATTACCAAGCATTGAAATCTGGGGAGATATACAGTATAAAATAGATGGAAAGACGTGACTTTTCCAAAACGTTAGATTTTTTTGTATACTTTAGCTATATCAATACATTTTTCTTTCTCTTTCTCTTTTTTAAAAAACAGAGAAGGAAAAATGACAGAGAAATTGAGTCACCTAGGTTGAGGTAGCTACAACTCCTATCAGTAACTGACTACTGCAGAGAAAAGCAACCAGGATGATTAGGGCACTGGAGACTAAAACATATGAAGAACGGTGGCAGGAACTGTCTAGTCTAGTGAAGAGAAGCACCAGGGGAGACATGATGGCAATGTCCCAATATTTGAGGGGCTACCATGGAAAGGAAGGGGGGGGGTGTCAAGCTATTTTCCAAAGCACCTGAACGCCAGACAAGGAATAATGGATGGAAACTGACCAAGGAGAGATGCAACTTAGAAATAAGGAGGAACGTTCTGACATTGAGAACCAATGGAAAGCTTGCCATTGGAAGTTGTGGGGCCTTCATCACTTGAGCCTTTCAAGAAGAGATTGGACTGCCATTTGTCAGAAATGGTGTAGGGTCTCCTGCTTCAGCGGGGTGGGGGTTGGACTAGATGACCAATGATAGGTTCCGGATCCCGTTGCAACAAGTATGGTGCAACGGTTCCGGGAGTCCACCACATGAACATGTGCAGCACGTGGCACTTACGCACAGTGCACGCATGCATACTTACCACCTGCGATGCTCCAGCTGTTCAGCGGAGCGTCGCGCAGGTGCCATATGCTCTGTGAAAACCTCAAGTACTGGTAAGGAGTGCAAGTGGATGGGTGGGTCCTCCGGAGCACCGTACCGGAACGGTACCTGGTGCTCCAGGCAGGCACCGGTACGCCCATACTGGGGCGCACTGGTCATAACTCACCACTGTAAATGATCTATAACAGGGGTCCCCAACCCCTGGGTCGCGGACCGGTGCCGGTCCGTGGCTTGATAAGAACCTGGCCGCAGGGCCGGAGAGGAGGAGGAGGGGGCAGCCCCCTGGGCAGAGTGCGTGCCGGATGCAGGAGAGTGCAGGCGCGGCCGTTCGCACCGTTGAAGGCCCTAGAGGGCCGAGTGAGCCGACTCCCCCCGCGTGTGCATGCGCCGCCTGTTCCCCCTCCCCCCACGTGCGCATGCACCGCCTGTTCCCCCTTCCCCCCCCCGCTCCTCCTCTACGCCAGCCGGTCCCCAGAATTTTCTTCAAAATGAAACCTGTCCCTGGTACAAAAAAGGTTGGGGATCCCTGATCTATAAGGTCCCTTCCAACTCTGTTAATCTGTTAATCTGTTAATCTGGTTTAGACAACTGTGTAGACTCTTATTTGGAGTCTACAAAATGATACAGGTACCACACTGTGGCTGCTGTGTGCTCCCTCCACTCAAAGATGGAGATGCATTTTTCAGACTGGCATTCGGTTCAGCCAACCCATTGCCTCTTGTTTCATGTCTGCGAAGTGCGGCAGGTGTTAAGCAACCTGGCAGCCACCCTGCAGACTGACTCAGCTTTGGTAGGCGGAAGTTGGAAACCACACAATCCCATCAGCTTTGTATAGAGGATTTTAAGTTGGGAAAATAATATGCTTAATTGCCAATATTGGAAGGAAGCCAATGCCATTCGGAACGAGAGCTCTAGTTTAATGAACCTGGAAATCAGATCTTCATCTTTTGAGAGGGCAGATCACAATGGCCTTCAACAAGGCTCTTCTTGCCATGAGGCTGAGGAACGGTACATCATGTTCCAAGCCCAATGGACTCATAAAATGGAAACAGAACCTTGAAACAATCTTGATTTGAAGGGAGCGGGGGCTTCAACCCAATGAATTTCCAAGAAAACTCATAAGCATTTCTACGCAAGAGCTTATAGGGTTGGAGGATATTCTATTCTTAGAAACAGATTATTTGTTTTTTTGGATGAAATCCATTCGATCTGGCTTCAGGCCTGGGTAAAGTGAATCAGAATGCTCTGGTGTGCTTTTGTGGGGAATCTGTGCTTGGAACTAGATCAGGGTTGGTATCCCAGATAGTTCTGATAGTTCTCCTGGATATTTCAGAGGCTTCCAATATCATGAGCCATTTTGAACTACTAGTAGGGGAACTACTATGGAGTTGCCATAGAAGGTATGACTTGGCCTATTGCAGATTTGCCCAGTCTTGATGCAATGCCGGCTAGAAATTCTGAGAATAGTAAAAGGTAAAGGTTCTCCTCGCACATATGTGCTAGTCGTTCCCGACTCTAGTAGGCGGTGCTCATCTCTGTTTCAAAGCCAAAGATCCAGCGCTGTCCGAAGACGTCTCCATGGTCATGTGGCCAGCATGACTAAATGCTGAAGGCGCATAGAACACTGTTATCATCCCACCCAAGGTGGTTCCTATTTTTCTACTTGTATTTTCACATGCTTTCGAACTGCTAGGTTGGCAGAAGATGGGACAAGTAATGGGAGCTCACTCCATTACGCGGTGCTAGGGATTCGAACCGCTGAACTGCTGACCTTCTGATCGACAAGCTCAGTGTCTTAGCCACTGAGCTACCAGCTTTCTATTTCAGAGTCTTTTCACGATGGAAAGCTGGTTCACAGTATCTTTTAGGATACTTGCCCCATGCTGTACAGATGTATGAAATTGCTGGAAGAGCTTTCTGGAATTTGAGTTCTATGTCACTAATACACTGATGACATTTGAGTCTCTCTAATTTCCATCTGCATCCAAGGAAGGGGTTTAATCTAGTAATCGTCTGCTGGTGCTGATGAATCGGACGGAGGCAAACTTGTTGAAACTGAACTCCAGTAACAAAGACACACTTACCAGTCGAAAGACAAGCCTTGTGTTGCATGGAAAATGCTCCTTTGAAGGTTTGGGATCACAGCTTGGATGCTCTCCTAAATTTAGTTATGAATGTGAATACCAGGGTAGTAATGGTGGCAGCCAGAACTGCATCTGTGGAGCTGACATAAGTGTGCCAAGGTCACTGATTTTATAGGTACCAGATTTTGCCATGGGAGGATCTATTTTAGTTATTTGGGTTGGCGGGGGGGGGGGGGAAGCTATGATGTTCATACAACATTAGGTTGTCTTTCAAAGTGTTGAGATCCAAGCTACATGGAGGATGCCTTCTGGGTTGTTTCTGGGCGCAATCCATCATGCTGAGTAAGCCATAAAAAGCTCTATAGAACTATGGAGCAAGGTATTTGAAAGCCATTTTATAATCTGCGGGACTATTTTAGTCACAAGAATTTAGGAAGAGAGCTATTCAAGTTTCTAAATTGCCCTTTTGCCAGGTGGTAGAGATGCTTTGATACTGAAACTTAATTTGCAATTGAGTTTAGCTTTAATGTTACTGGATGAGACACTTCATATTGTTGTGCTTTAATTAGTTGATTTTTTTAAGCTATGTTTTGGCAGAAAGCAAGAATTAAATTGAATAAAAATGAGCATTGTTGGCTATAAATAGATATTAGAAAGAGAGGGTCACAGAGAGGGTCTTCTCCGGGTGCCGTCAGCGGGGCAATGCCGGCTGGCGACACCCAGGGGAAGGGCCTTCTCTGTGGCGGGCCCGGCCCTCTGGAACGACCTACCCCCCGACCTACGCACCACCTCGGACCTCCGCCTCTTCCGCCAACGTCTTAAGACGTATCTATTCCAACAAGCCGGCCTAGGATAGCCCCTACTTCTGACTTTTAAAATTAAAATTAATTTGGTATGGTTTTAAAATGGGTTTTTAGCACGGGTCCAATAATTTAATATATTTTAATCGATTTTGTATTTTGTATTTATTTTGTATTTTGGTTTTAATAATGCCTGTGCGCCGCCCTGAGTCCTAACAAGGAGAAGGGCGGGGTATAAATTTAATAAAATAAAATAAATAAAAGAAAGGGATTAAAACAGAAATAAACAAATATAGGGCCTGAACCAAAATGTCTGTTGCCACAACCAGTGCTATTGAAGATGTGAATTTGTTCTTGCGTACAAGAGGCAGCATTTGCTTGATCTGAATAAATTATCATCACATGGGTGATCTTGCAGCTGCTGTGGCCTAGGGGTGGAGCTCTCACCTCCCAATCAGGAGGTTGTGAGTCCAATCCTAGGTAGAGGCAGATGTAGGGTCTCCTACTTGAGCAGGGGGTTGGAAGGTCCCTTCCAACTCTGTTAATCTGTTATTATTGTAAGGTTCCTCAAACTGAGGTGCAAAATTGTTCAGGCCGAGAGTCACAGGATAACAGTAAACATATTCCAACAGTTCCTGAACATAGTTATAGGAGGACTGCCTTAGAGAAAGAAGAAACATGGTATATTTTACTGGCTAAGCAAAGTGTTTTTCTGTTTGAACCAATTCCCCTCTGTAAATTTAGCTGCAAAAAAGGAGGGCCCTCAGTTCTCAGGCGAAGGAAAGCAGGATTCTAAAGTTACCGCCAGCTGTATAGCTGCCACAGTGAATCCGTTCAGAGTGGCAGGCAGCCTAGGTTACATTGCTAGTGGATAAGAGAAACCCTTCTCCTATGAAAAGTCAATACTGGCATTTTTAGATTGCCTGGCGCCTTCGCCATCAACCTGAGCACTGCAGCAAATCTTACATTTAAGTCAAACCAAAACTACTATTATATTACAGGTCAAAGTCTGTAGAGATTCTCAGTCATCCAAGTCATGGTTATCCCAGAGGTGCTTATTCAGGAGGCAACTGGACTTTCTTGTTTTTTCTTTGAAGACGTTTCGCTTCTCATCCAAGAAGCTTCTTCAGCTCTGACAGGATAGTGGGGAATGGAAAGATTTATATTCCTTACAGACAGCTGGTCATTTGCATCCTTTTAGAGCAGGGGTGTCCAAACTTGGGAACTTTAAGACTTGTGGACTTCAACTCCCAGAATTCCCAAGCCAGCATTCGCTGGCTGGGAAATTCTGGGAGTTGAAGTCCACAAGTCTTAAAGTTCCCAAGTTTGGGCACCCCTGTTTTAGAGGGTCATTGAAGCACTTGGAAGTTTATCTACTGTATGTCTTCAGGGTCACCTGAGTAGTGCTCAGACTACAGGAACCAGGAGCACTACTCAGGTTACCCTAAGGAAGCAGCATTACTCAGGTGACCCTGAGGACACAGATAACCCCCAAGTGCTTCAACCACCCTCTAAAATGATGCAGACGACCAGCTGTCTGTAAGGAATATAAATCAGTGGCGGGATTCCAAATCTTTTCCTACCAGTTCTATGAGAGCACACTTTGTGTGCGTGCGTGTGCTTCGTGCGCACAGCACTCAAAGACTGCCCTCGGTATCAGCGCTGGTGAGCTGAGCTGTTTTTTAGCTCAGCTGTTTTGCCCTGACATGTGAATCAGCTGAGCTAAAAAACAAGGGACGGGCAGGGCCAGCCTGAGGTGCTGTTTGTTGATTCTCCAAACTTTCTCCAAAATTTCCACTAGCCGGTGCGAACCGGCTGAATACCACCTCTGATATAAATCCTTCCATTCCCCACTACCCTGGATTCGCTTAACAACTGGGTAAGAAAAGTCATACAATGGGGCAAAAAGTGAAATGTCTCACTTAACGACACAAATGGAGCACTCCATTGTGATCGCAAGTCGAGGACCATCTGCAATCATCCAAAAGATCAAAAGTGATCATTGTCAAATCTAGAACTCCTGTTTCCAGGGCATCCCTCAAAACGGAAATATATATTAAGAATTCAAAGGAAGTAAACTGATTCTGCCATAAATCAAAGTTCAAATAAAAAGCAGCCATTGAGGTATCATTCTGGACAGTAAGTATCGTTCTCTAACCTTTTCCATAAGCAAAGTGTTCTGCCACATAGGCTACAAGAGAATCACGTGCTTTGTCATGAAAGTTTTCAAAACATTATGTTAGGTTGTGTACTTAAATCTTGTTTTAATTTAGGTTGTTGGGAAGCCCTGCAACATCAATATTTTTATCCATAGCCTTTGCAATCTGAGTCAGCAGCAGCAGGGGAGGGCAGTTAGTCAATTAAAGCAAGAGATACTTTCGCAGCAATCCGAAAATTCTCCCATATAAAAATTCACCCAAACCGTAGTTGCAATAAAGCCGTGGGAAAACATCTGGTTCCCCAAACTGAATTCTAATTAGTGACATAGCCTTCTGCATTTAAAATATGAATCCTTCAGTGCAAGAACAGACTCCTATACCCATGTTGCTTTCTTGGCAGTTACATGGAAGAGGTCTGTCTTTATGGTTGTGCACAATTTGACAACAATTGGGAAGATACGCTTCCAAATCAGTGGTGGGGGTCACATTTTTTTTCCTACCGGTTCTGTGGGTGTGGCTTGGTGAGCATGGCAGGAGAAGGATACTGCAAAATCTCCATTCCTACCCCACACCAGGGGAAGGTTACTGCAAAATCCTTTTCTCCCTATCAGCTGGGACTCAGGAGGTAGAGAATAAGTGGGGGTGGGTGGGGCCAGTCAGAAGTGGTATTTACCAGTTCTCTGAACTGCTCAAAATTTCCCCTACTGGTTCTCCAGAACTGGTCAGAACCTGTTGAATACCACCTCTGTTCCAAATGCATGAAACACTAATGGAGTACATATTTAATGGAGTCATATTTTTTCCAGCATTCCCCCAAAAAATGTTGTTGTAACGAGTCAACCCATTAAATGCTGATACATTTTTCTTTATGACATTGCCATCTTCTGGAAAGATTTTTCTAAAACATAAACTTCTTTGGCACATCCTGATTGAACTCCATCTAAGAACTACCTAGGTCTAATTTTGCTTATGCAAGATTAGCTCAGGTTGGGTAGGCGCTGCCTGCTTTGGACCCGTTCCTTGATGTCCTTTGGAATAATAATGAGTCTTGAAGAGAATCCAATGCTCAGATTCTTCATAGCCTTCTATGCTTGTGTTTTAATCATCAGCAAGAGAAACAGAAATCCCACTACACAAATCCACTCCAAGGCAGGGGTGGGCTGTTGTGGGTTTGCACAGGTTTGGGTGATCCTCTAGCTAAGGATCTGCCCAGTTCAGTGAACCCGCAAAGCCCACCTATGGCTGCCCACTATCATTCCGCCTCTCCCCTCTTCTCCGACACCTCCCCTCCCAGGAGTCTCCACGTGGCCCATATGGGATGCCAGGTAAGTACAGGACCCATGCAGAGGGTGGGGGAGGGAAAAAAACGGGCCTCCTGGAAGTTCCGGAAGGCTGGAAATGGGTCCATTTATGGCTTCCGGAGCCCAGAAAAGACCATTTTCACCTCCTGGAGGCTCAAGGAAAGCCTTTGGAGCCTGGGGAGGGCAAAAAACAGGCCTCTCGGAAGTTCCAGAAGGCCAGAAATGGGTCTGTTTCTGGCCTCTGGAGGGCTTCCAGAGCCCAGGGAGGCCATTTTTGCCCTCCCGGAGGCTTGAGGAAAGCTTCTGGAGCCCAGGGAGGGCAGAAACACCCACCACCACCACCATAGTGTAGGAGCCCAACTAGGCCACCCCCACCATGGCAATGCCCACCCATTGCTAAACGTTTTGAAGCCCACCCCTGCTCCCAACCCTCTCTCAAGCTTTCGATTTATTGTTTATTTATCAATTTGTGTGCCACCTCTATGTGGCTTATATAAAGGGGATAAAACAGCAAGTAAAAATGACAACAAATATGAATTCAACCACAGAATTACTCTGTACCGGGGACAGATATGCTCCTGGCAATCTAAAATATCACTGGAGAGAAGATCACACATCCTACCTCAAGGCCTGGTGAAAAAGCCAGGTATTTATAACTTATTGAAAACCCCTCTAGGATCCTTTTTACATTGGTTGTTACTTTAGCGACAATGAAGAAGAGAAGAGGGCAGGAAAATTTAGTATCTCTCACATTTCTGGTGCTTTTTACAAAGGTTTGGAATAAATTGTTATATTTTCCAAACCTGGAAGTAAACACTAAGTTTCAGAACTCAAGTTATGAAATATGTCTGAGCTCCATCATTAATCTAATCTGAGTTTTCTCATAAAGCTTATCATGATAAATTCAAAAGTACCATTATACTCCAGGGGACTTATTTTATTGCATTGGTATGCCATTTTTCTTACACAATTTTATTGTCACAACAGGCCTCTAAGATTGGTCAAAGGATGGTACGATGGGTACAGTTATCTGCCTTTATTCCAGGACCTTCTTCATCTTAGACCAACCGCTGAAATGGCTGCTCCACCTTTTCTCAGCCAGCTTTCTCTCCTGTTTAAAAAATAACAATAATGAAGATTTAATGGATCGCTGTTTCCAGTTTCAAAGCCTCTCTGATACCAATTAGTCTAGGGACGAGATGTTATGCAAATGAATCCTTGCCTACTGTATGTTTCAATTAGCTTTGCTGTATATCATTTTAAAAACATTAAACCAAATATGGTATATATAATGGTGCAACAAGAACAGGTGCAGTTCATTTTTGATGGGAAGCTGGACTTGTCAGCAATCAGATGCTGTTTGGAGATAAATGTTATAGATGCTCAGATTGTTCAGCCCAAGACAATCTGGTGGCTGTAACTGGTCGATCTTGTTCAATATAACTGTAAAGGGACTTATCTTTATCAGAGTAATTTTATGTTCTCTCCCTTTTTTTATCGGTTGCCTTGGTGGTCAGAGAGCCAAACAAAAACCTCTAGAATATATGATCTGTTATATGATGACATTCATATTCCATCTTCTGTTCATATGTCAGCAAACTGTACATTATTTTCCAATCTATTTGATTCACACAGTTTGGCATTGCAGAGTAGACTGCTGACAGTGGGAATGTGATTAGCCGAAACAATACTCAGTTTTCCTCAACCTGATGCCATCATCTATGGCACTACACCACCATCCCCCCCCTTCTAGAGTTGAAGTTTCCACATGCCAGTGGGGTTAATTGAGAATGGATTAATTGAGAATAGATCATAATCAGGAATTAAGTAGAGAAAGAAAAAGAAATATTCCTCCAAAACATCACAAAACTGCACCTTTTAATATGTCTATGGAGATTCTCAGTCATCCAGGTCATGATTGCGCCAAAGGTGCTTTTTCAAGAGACAACTGGACTTTCTATTTTTACTTTGGAGATGTCTTCTTGGATGAGAAGCAAAATGTTTTCAAAGAAAAACCAGAAAGTCCAGTTGCCTCTTGAAAAAGCACCTTTGGTGTGCCTTTTCAATACAATACAATAGCAGAGTTGGAAGGGACCTTGGAGGTCATCTAGTCCAACTCCCTGCCTAGGCAGGAAATCCTACCATTTCAGACATCTTAAGCCTATCTTCTGGAGTGTTGGCTATTCCTGGCAGCTTGGTGTCGTCTGCAAATTTGATGAGTTCCCCATTTATTCCCTCGTCCAAATCATTGATGAAGATGTTGAAGAGTACTGGGCCTAAAACAGAGCCGTGGGGGACTCCACTGCATACTTCCTTCCATGTAGATGCAGTTCCATTGAGGACTACACGTTGAGTGCGGTTGGTCAGCCAGTTACGAATCCATCTGATGGTGATGCTGTCTAACCCACATTCTTCTACTTTATCTAGTAGTAGGTTAGGGTCTACCTTGTCAAATGCCTACCGTGTCTACCTTTTCATAGCATAACAAACATGCACAGATGCCAAAAAATAATAATAATCACAATAGCATCCCATCGGGTATCTTTGGGACATGATAGCTGAATTCCAGTATTTGAGGGGCTGTCACAAAGAAGCGGGGGTCAATTTATTTCCCAAAGCATCAGAGGGCAGGACAAGAAACAATGGATGGAAACTGATCAAGGAGAGAAGCAACCTGGGATTGAGGAGAAACATCCAACAGTGAGGACAATTCACCAATGGAACAGCTTGCCTTTTGATGTTGTGGGTGCTTCATCACTGGAGGTTTTCAAGAGGAGATGGGACAGTCCAGAATAGTAAAGAGTCTCCTGCCTGAGCAGAGGGTTGGACTAGAAGACTTCCAAGGTTCTTTCTAATTCTGTTATTCAGAAGCCAGCTTAGAAAAAACTGAGGTGTGAAATGTCTTCATCTTGTTTAAGGTTTGAGTCAGTTGTTCATGCTATCATTTTCCCCACCACCTCCTTGCTTCAGCCTGAAGTGTTCTTCTGGGAACTCATTTATCACCAGGCTCCATGTAGTGCTTCCCTGCAGTTGTCCAAAACTGACAGCTAGCTGCCTTGAGCTTCATGGGTCATTCTAGGTCTCCTCTTGCCTTCCACTTCCTTTGTACTCAAGGCTGTGATGAATGTATTATATATTTCTTTTTGTTCTACTCCAAAGAAATTGAAAAAAACTTTCTAATTCTAATAACAGTGGGGAACTTCAATAATTCCACTCCCTCCCATCCTTCAGAAAGTTGACCAACTGCATGCCTAGAATAGTTCAGACTTCTTAAAACTGGTGGCATAATAATAGTTGCTTCTTACTGTTGAATAGGCGAAAGAACAGTCAATCCTATATAGGACAAAAGGATTTTGAAAAAAAACAACCCACAAAATAAGGAGCTGGCTGGGTTTTACCATTTTGTATTTACTCTTCTTAAACATGTTGTCTTTGCATTTAAAGACATTTTCCAATTTCGCATAACAGTGGAGAACATGAGCAAGTTTTTCTCCCAGCCTTTGGAAAGCTGACAAATCCCAGGTATAGTGTAGATCAGACATCTCAAGATTGGGAAGTGTAATAATACATTCTTCCCAGTGCACAGGGGAAGGAATTCCAGTTCTTTGCATTTAATCTGATAGATATAAATCAGGGGAGAAAAAAACCTGCAGCATAATACTTACACTGTGTTCTCTCTCATCAGGTCATTCAGGACACTGTCCTTGTGATTAAAAGAAACTTGGAACACTCTTCGACGTGGTTGCTCCAACAGATTCTTTGGCATGGCCTCAACCTTTAAACAGGCATAAAACCAACACACAATCATAAAGTAGTTTTGCCCTGAAGTCATTACAATAATACAAATTATATCATTAGGATTTCGTGGCAGTTGTTGATGCTGCTTAGGCATGGCAAAAGAATATCAGATGAAATGCAAGTAGACACGTATGCTTCAGGGGTGAGTTCCGGCCTCTTCTACTGCTGGTTCGCTCAGGGATGTGCTTTGGGCTTGCACGCTGGATGCGTACTACACGCGCATGCGCAGTAGGTTAAAAAAAAATGCTTCTGCACATGCGCAGAAGCAAAAAACAAGATGGTGGTGTCTACGGTGCCATCAATAGAACCAATTCGGGGGCGTGGCTGGCCAAATTACTACTTACTCAGCCGAACCGGGCCGAACTTGTAGGAACCCATCTCTAGTATGCTTCAAACGTTTCGCTCCTGTGTTTCTACTATATTGTACTGCCTTTTTTTTGTTCCTTCTGCATTCCAAACTTATATAGTTCCCAGGGGTTTTGCTGCCATCAGATTCCAACAAAATATGGATAGAGTGCCAGTCATCACTGTATTATTTTATTCTAGCCAATGCAATTTAGGAAGCATGCTCACAAACTGGAAGGAGTCTCAAGGGAAATAACTGAGATAATAAAGGGTCTGTGGAAGGAGAAGCTTATGAAGAATGGTAGAAGGTAACAGCAATAGCAATAGCACTTAGACTTATATACCGCTTTACAGTACATTACAGCCCTCTCTAAGTGGTTTAAAGAATCAGCATATTGCCCCCAAGAATCTGGGTTCACATTTTACCACCTCGGAAGAATGGAAGGCTGAGTCAACCTTGAGCCTGATGAGACTTGAAATGCCAAATTATCTGCAGTACTGCACTCTAACCACTGTACCATCAATGGCTCATAATGGACATGTTCAGCCTGAAGAAGACAGTACTGGAAGAAGACATGATCACATCCTTCAACTATTTGAAGAGTCATCCTATAGAACAGGGGTCCCCAACTTTTTTTGCACCAGGGACCGGTTTCATTTTAAAGAAAATTCTGCGGACTGGCTGAGTGGCTCAGCAGTCATGTGACTGGGTGGGCGTGGCCAACTTGGAAAATGTGAAACTCACTTAACAATAATCTTGGTTAGCAACCAAACTTTTGGCCTCAACTGTGGTCTTTCTTTCTTTCTTTCTTTCTTTCTTTCTTTCTTTCTTTCTTTCTTTCTTTCTTTCTTTCTTTCTTTCTTTCTTTCTTTCTCTTTTTCTTTCTTTCTTTCTTTCTCTCTCTCTCTCTCTCTTTCTTTCTCTTTCTTTGTCTCTGTCTCACTTTCTCTCACTATTTCTTTCTTTCTCTCTTTCTCTCTCTTTCCCTTTCTCTCTTTCTTTCTTTCTTTCTTTCTTTCTTTCTTTCTTTCTTTCTTTCTTTCTTTCTTTTTCTCTTTCCCTCTTTCTCTCTCTTTTTCTTTCTCTCTCTTTCTCTTTCTGTATCTTTTTCTGTCTCTTTCTTTCCTTTCTGTCTCTTTCTCTCTGTCTGTCTTTCTCTCTCTCCCACTTTCTTTTTCTTTCTTTCTCTTTCTTTCTCTCTGTCTCTCTCCTTCATCCACCTATCTCTGTCACTCTGTGTATGTGTGCGTGTGTCTGTCTGTCTTGCATTCACTCAATCACTCATTCTGTGTCTCTGTCTATCTTTCTCTCCCTCCCTCCCTCCCTCTCTCTGTCTCTCTATGTGTGTCTGTCGTCGTCGTCGTCCCCCCCAGCCTCCTCAGCCCACCTGCCGCGCTTGGTCGCTCGTTCGCTCATTCAGGCTCCGTGGCTGGGTAGGAGCCGGGCTGGAGAGGAGGAGGAGGGAGGAGGGGGCAGCCCATTGGGCAGAGTGCGCGGGAGAACGCAGGAGGATGGTGGGGGCTCTTCCTCCACCCTGGTCGACGGAGGGACTCCTGTGCGCCGCCAGAGCAACCCTCCCTACGGCCGCCAGTTCCCTCCCCTGCCCGCGGAGCCTCCGTAGCCCCTGGAAGAAAACGAGTGGCCGGCATGCCAGCAGGGGAGGGAATCGGTGGCCGGTCCGGCGGCGCCCAGGAGTCCCTCCGTCGACGAGGGAGGAAGAAGAGCCACACTCCAACGGCGCGAACAGCCGCGCCTGTGTTCTCCCGCGTGCTCTGCTCAGGGGGCTGCCCCTTCCTCCCTCCTCCTCCTCTCCAGCCCTGCGGCCCGGCTCCCACCCAGCCACGGACCGGCACCGGTCCACGGCCCGGGGGTTGGGGACCCCTGCTATAGAAAATAGAGAAAAGTATTCCAAGTTGTTTCAGATGATAGAACAAAACAACAACAACAAGAAAAACATTGAGATTACATTATAATGAAAAAGAGTTATACACCAGTAAACATCATAACATCTATTGATTTTGAAGGTGGTGGACTCTTCTTTTCTGGAGTCATTGAAATGGACATTGGATAGTCAAGTGTTAAAGATGTTATAGTACAAGAAGTCTTTGACTTACAACCATTCATTTAGTGACCTGTTTGAAGTTACAACAGCCTTGAAAAAAGTGACTTATGACTGTTTTTCATGTTTATGACCATTGCCGCATCCCCATGCTGATGTGATCAAAATTGGGATGCTTGGCAACTGGTTCATATTAATGGCAGTTTCAGTGTTCCTGGATCACATGATCTTCTTTTACGACTTTTGGATAAGCAAAGCCAATGAGGAATCCACATTCACTTAATAGCTGTGTTACTAACATAACTGCAGTGATTCACTTAGCAACTGTGGCAAGAACAGTTGTAAAAAGGAGCAAAACTCACTTAACAACTGTCTTGCTTAGCAACAGAAATTTTGGGCTCAATTGTGTTTGTAAATTGAGGATTACCTGTAGTGGATTCCGGTACCAGGAAGACTTAATAATCTCCAATATATTTCCCAACTCTATTTTTAAGATTTATGTATTTAATGTAAAGGTTCCCCACCCAGATATGTGCTAATCATTCCTGACTCTCTCTGCTCATCTCCATTTCACAGCTGAAGAGCCAGCACTGTCTGAAGACGTCTCCGTGGTCCTGTGGCCGGCATGACTAAACACCAAAGGCCCAGGGAACGCTGTCACCTTCCCACCAAACGTGGTTCCTATTTTTCTACTTGCATTTTTTATGGGCTTTTGAACTGCTAGGTTGGCAGAAACTGGGATAAGTAACTGGAGCACACTCCGTTATGCGGGCACTAGGGATTCGAACCACCAAACTGCTTACCTTTCTTATCGACAAGCTTAGCATCTTAGTCACTGAGCCACTATATGCATTTAATTACAACATACCTATTCTTGCTTTAGCGGGGAGGGGGGATTTATCTATTTATTATATCGATTTATTATCTATTTATTATATGGAAGACATACAGAATTCATTTAATATATGGAAACATATAAACAGAAATGCCTGCACCTATTCCCAAGGAACTTATGTTCTCCAGAAAAGATTTAGGGTAGAGTGCAGGAGGCTGCAAAGGGAAGGATAACACAGGAAATATCCAATCTGAAAATTATTAACTTTAACATATTTGTAGAAAGTTAGAATGCCAGTCATACACTTTTGTTGCTACCCCATCCTAGTTTCTTGCCATGGAACAGCAATCTTTCCTTTCTCTTGCCAATTATATCAGGCTTCCAGCTGGCACAAGAAAACCAGCTGTATCATCATAACAACAAACCATTACTTATAAATCAGCAGCCAAGGCCAGAACTCAAGAAATGCAATCAAAATTTTGCTTCACATGAACAATCAATAGTTCCCCATCACTGAAGTTACTGCGGAGATAAACCATCCTCTGCTCAGCTCCATATTTTATAACAATCAAGGCACAATTAAACCCTTTAAATTAAGGTGTATAAACAATACCATTCCATTTGGGGGCCCTGTCCTTCCAGAGTTACATGGTTTACTGCTCAAAAGACATTTGGAATGGCCAAAAAAATAAAGTCAAGATAGCAATAGCACTTAGACTTACACACCGCTTCATAGTGCTTTTACAGCCCTCTCTAAGCGGTTTACACTAGGATTTCATGGCAGTTGTTGATGCTACCTAGGCATGGCAAAAGAATATCAGATGAAATGCAAGTAGACACGTATGCTTCAAACTTTTCACTCCTCTGTTTCTGCTATATTGTTCTGCCTTTTTTTTGTTTCTTTTGCATTCCAAACTTATATAGTTCCCAGGGGTTTTGCTGCCATCAGATTCCAGCAAAATATGGATAGAGTGCCAGTCATCACTGCATTATTTTATTCTAGCCAATGCAATTTAGGAAGCATGTTCACAAACGGGAAGGGGTTTCAAGGGAAATAACTGAGATAATAAACGGTCTGTGGAAAGAGAAGCTTATGAAGAATGGTAGGAAGTAATAGCAATAGCACTTAGACTTATATACCGCTTTACAGTACATTACAGCCCTCTCTAAGTAATTTACAGAGTCAGCAATCTGGGTCCTCATTTTACCCACCTTGGAAGGATGGAAGGCTGAGTCAACCATTCAGATGCTACCACCATAATCCCATCAAAGCTATATCTGGTTTTTTTTTTAAATGTACATCACATGTTGAATTTTCTGACCATATCCTGTTGACACCCTTGTCCTAAATTGAAAGAAAGATAATTAAGAAATATGGAGCTTGGTGTTGATGAAATTTGTAGATAACATCGAGCATAAATAGGAAATATAAAATATGATACAGCCTGCAATTTGGGGAGGAAGGGCTGAAATTTTGATTGGCAATTAAATTTATGAAAGGGGAAACTGACATTTTCTTACAATTTGATCCATTAAATTCAAGACAGTTTTCAGTGTAGTGCTATTATAAAATTAAGAAGTAGACTATTTCAGGGGTCTCCAACCTTTGCAACTTTAAGTCTGAAGGACTTCAGCTCCCAGACTTCTCCAGCCAGCAAAGCTGGCTGGAGAATTCTGGGAGCTGAAGTCCTTCAGACTTAAAGTTGCAAAGGTTGGAGACCCCTGGACTATTTCATGTTTCAATTTTTATATTCATTTTTTAGAGTTTAACAACCTTCCTCTCATGCTTTGCAATATCGAAGTACCTTCTGATTATTAACAGTTGTGCAATTGGGAATGAATAACGACCCTCAGTCTCAACTACTGCTCAACATAAATCACCAAAATGTCACTTGAGAAGTTACAGCATTGGAACTTAGCTGGTTTGGAGCATTCACTTCATTTGCAGGTTATGGGAAGCTCATCTTCTGCTGCCTAAACTCTGAGCTCTCTAGCTGATTTCACAGGCAATTCCTTTGCTTTCCTTTTTCTGATCTGTTACAAAGTCCTTGTGAAAACTGACTAATTTGGCTTGTCTTTCTTATAGCAGCAATATACATCAAACAGTTGCCTTATACCAGTGATGGCGAACCTATGGCACCGGTGCCACAGGTGGCACGCGGAACCATTTCTTAGGGCACGCGAGGCGTTGCCCTGTCAGCACTAGCATGCATGTGTGCGCTGGCCAGTTGATTTAGGCCGTTTTTTGCCCTCTGGAGGTTTCAGGGAAGCTCCTGAAGCCTCTGGAGGTGGGGAGGGGAGGCTGTTTTCACCCTCGCCAGGCTCCTAGAAAGCCTCTGGAGCCTGGGGAGGGCGAAAAAAGCACACCAAAATCAGGGAGTCACGCACAAAGTATTATGGGTGTGGCACTCCCACGCACGACCCCTCCTGCACTCCCCCTGCTTTTGGCACATGAGCCAAAAAAGGTTAGCCATCACTGCCTTATACAACCTCCCAGCCTCTGGGTCCAAGCAAGCAATATTCCTTATCCTATTCCCTGTACTTCCCCCATCAGTTTCAGCTATGAAGAAAATCACACCTATAAAACTCCAATGTCATAATCACAAGTTTCAGTAGAAACTTATGTGAAGGGATATATGTAACAGAATAGCAGAGTTGGAAGGGACCTTGGAAGTCTTCTAGTGCAACCTCTGCTCAAGCAGGAGACCTTATGCCTTTTCAGACAAATGGCTGTCTAGTCTCTTCTTGAAATCCTCCAGTGGATGGAGCACCCACAGCTTCTAGAACACGGGTGTCAAAATGCTGTCACATTGCTGTCATGTAATGTATTGTGACTCCCCCCCCCCTTTGGAAAAGCTGGGGTGGGCATGGCCTGCGCATGACACATCCGGCCCACAGGCTGCTGGTTTGACACCCCTGTTCTAGAGGAAAGCTATTGCAGTGATTAATTGTTCTAACTGTCAGGAAATTACTCCTTAGTTCTAGGTTGATTCTCTCCTTGATATGTTTCTACCTGCTGCTTCTTGTCCTGCCTGCAGGTGCTTTATCTACCTAAATAAAACTTTGACTAAACCTCGAAGGTGCACGGAGCAGTGTTACCTTCCCACCAAAGGTGGTCCCTATTTTTCTACTTGCATTTTTTACATGCCTTTGAACTGCTAGGTTGGCAGAAGCTGGGACAAGTAACGGGAGCTCACTCCATTATGCGATGCTAGGGATTCAAACTGCTGAACTGCCGACCTTCTGATCGACAAGCTCAGGGTCTTAGCCACTGAGCCACCACGTCCCTATTCCTTAGACTAACCATGCCCAGTTCCTGCAACCATTCTTTATATGTTTTAGTCTCCAGGCCTTTAATATATGAGAAGCAAACTTTCTTCAGCCATTGTAGAATTCTTTAATCCTTCAAGGAAGGCAAAAGCAACATTGCAGCATTGTGTCCCAAGCTCCACTCTTTGCAACATGCACGTGGTGTTGGCACATATTTGTATAACGTCCACCTCACTGCCAAGCAACATATGCAGAAAATGGGTCAGATTTGCCTCTCCGTATTGCATTGGTCACCTCTGATTTCCTCTTCTTGTCTCCTATCCAATGCTACCAGCAATGGAACTCTGTTTCAGAGTTGTGCAGTCCTCATTTTTTGCATGGTGTTCTGACCTAGGCTTCCCCAAAAAAGCATGAGGCAGGGTCCTGGTTTCAGCAAAACCCCTTTTATTGAACAAATGCGAATTCACATTCTCATTCACATTCAGCAAGGCCTGGCAAACAGACTTTCAAAGGAATATTTATGACTAGAGACCTTCTCCATCTTGGAAAGCTGATATGTAAATATTTCCCAAATGAGGTACTATGCAAGGAAAGACTGGGCACAGAGTCTCTGAGATTCACGGACAGGTCTTCATAGTCCTGAAACGAATCTAACGCCTGACCGAATTGTTTCCTGCAGAAGCCCACTCCCCCTTTCGCTCCTCTTTTATTTCCTGTGGGATGGGCCAATCACCTTCCACCTGTGGCTTTACTCCCAAGTCTACCCTGCTTTCTCAGTTGTTCTTTTCTTCTTGCAGCTCTGCGCACGCGCACACTAGAGACAGGCTCTAGCCGTTCCTCGGCCTCACTGCTGTCTAGCTCCGTAGGCACCTGATCACTGCCAGACGACCTCAGCCCCGTCTCAGCCTCCAACGCAGAGCCCTCGTCTGAGCCTTCTCCAGCCTCTAGGACTGGCCCATGTTCCTCCCCAACCTCCTCACTGTGTGACTTTGTTGCAGCTCTGCCGGCAGGCCACAACAAATGGTGGAAGTATTGATTGACTCAAGTGGTTCCACCTTTTCAAGGGTTAGGGAAATCCTGTTATATATATTTTAATGCTACCACAACCTTCACAATGTGTGGTGGAATTTAGCCTTTCACGTAAGACATTTTGCATTGCAGTGTCAACTAGCACTTCAGCTTTTGCTTCAACACGTTTCCCTAGCCCAAACTTGACCTAAATGCCAATGCAAATTAAGGCTAGAGGGTATATTACTTCTAAATTCATTATTGCCTAGAAAACTCAGCGAAGTCTTTTTGGTTTACGTTGTGTGGTTATTAAGCACTTAATTTCCAATTTGCTGGCTATTTTTGAAGCATTAGCAGAAATTGGAATACATTTAATGCCATCTTTAAAGAAGTGGGATTTTTTTTTTTATTATTGAACCTGACTGCTTTTTAAAACAGAAGCATAAGACCCAAACAAAGGGACTCGTGCAAGTTGCCCCTGAAGAATATTCTATCTAGCTTAAATGGAAAACAGCCTGCCTTACCTAATAAGATATTGTTCCTGGTTATTAACTATCCTGCTTCAGGGTAACTTGTCCTTTGTTAAATGAGGGAACGAAAGAAATAGTTAAGCAATTACAGGAAGCGGAGGAGAAAAAAGCTTTTGTTTAGCTTCGTTAGTTGGTGAGAAATAGCTTTGGAAGAACTGGATATTGCTACTTTGGGGAAATATGGCTTAAAGGTTAGCAATCAACTTGTGAGGCTGTATTTCTTGGCTCAACTTATATCTTTAGTTGCCTTTGCCCATGAAGGGCAACAAAATGACATAAAAGAATAAAAACCGAGATACAGAAATATAATGGTATTGTTCTGACCTACGTAGGCTTCCCTACCAGCACGAAGCTGAGTCCTCGTCATGATAAACCCCTTTTATTTAATTTACAGTGAATTCCTCTCCAGCAAAAGTTCCGGCCTGCAGTCTTTCAAGATAGTTCACAATTACTGACCTTTATCAGGCTTGGAGAGTAGCCAGGCCAATATCTCTCAGACGCCCGCAATACTTGACAAGAATGCAGAAATGAACTAATTGTCTCCTGCAAACATCCCTCCCCTTTCGCTCCTCTTTTATTCCCTGTGGGAGGGGTCATTCACCGTCCACATGTGGCTTTACTCCCAAGTCAACCCACCAGATGGATTCACAATTGACAGCATCACCCACCAGATGGATTCACAACTGTCTAACCAACTGCACTCAGTAGGTCGCCGCTCTGGGTCCTCTCGGAGAAGGGCGGGATATAAATTGAATAAAATAAATAAATAAATAAGGTCCAATTCCTCAATGGAACTAGTGAAGGAAGCATTTGGGGGCGGGGGTGGTGGTGCCTCTGTGTTCTGTCTTAGGCCCAGTACTATTCAACCTCTTCATAAACAATCTAAATGAGGAGATAGAAGGGATAATTCATCAAATTTGCAGATGCAAACTGGGAAGGAGAGCTACATCTTCTAGACTCAAGATACCAAAGGATCTTGACATACTTGAATACTGGACCTTATATAAAATGCAATTCAATCATGAGAAAAATAAGGTCTTATACTTAGGCAAGAAAAACCAAATGAACATGCATAGTACTTCAGTTGGCCCCTTGCTGAAGAGCAATAGTTGCGAGAGACGTTCTATGGGCCACCACTTATATTTGAGCCGGCAATATGCTACAGCTGCTAAAAAAGCCATTGCAGTTCTAGACTGCGTGAACAGAGGATAGTCTTAAGATCACATGAAGTAATAGTGCCACTATATACTGAACTAGTAAAACCACATTTGGAATACTGCGTCCAGTTCTGATCACCATATTATAAAAAACGATCTTAAGACTCTAGAACAATGATGGCTAACCTTTGTTGTTGTGTGCCCCGTTTTGGGCCTGGAAGGCCTCCTGCACCAACCTAAAAGCCAAAACAAGGCACGGGGATGCTGCACGAGGCCCAAAAATGCAATGTAAGTGCCTCCGGGCATGTGCCCCTCCCCACACGCATGCGCAGTAGAGACCTGAAGACCAGCTGGCTGGCGGGAGAAGCTCACGCTTGCATGGTGGAGCTGGGCTGAGGCTTTGGCTGGTATGCCCACAGAGAGCACTCTGTGTCCCACCCGTGGCACACGTGCCATAGTTTTGCCATCACGGCTCTAGAAAGTGTGCAGAGAAAAGCAACAAAGATGATAATAATAATAATAATAATAATAATAATAATAATAATAATAATAATAATAATAATAATAATAATAATAATAATTTTTATTTATAACCCGCTCTCTCTCCCCGAAGGGACTCGAGGCGGGGCACAGGGAATTAAAAAACAATTAAAACAGACAGAATACAAAGTTAAAAACAAATTAAACTGGCCCTGCGCTAAAAACTCCTATAAAACTAAAACTATCCCTAAAACCCCTAAACAATTTAAAATTTAAATTACCCTAGGCCAGCCAAGCAGAAGAAGTGTGTTTTTAGTTGCTGTCAGAAGGAGCGAAGGTCCGTGGTTGTTCTGATTTCGGGGGGAAGGTCGTTCCAGAGGGTCGGGCCCACCACAGAGAAGGCCCTTCCCCTGGGCGTCGCCCGCTGGTACAGCCTAGTGGATGGCACCCGGAGAAGTCCCTCTCTGTGGGAGCGAATCGGCCGCAGGGATGTATGGGGCAGAATGCGATCCCGCAGATAGCTAGGTCCCGTACCATGGAGCGCTTTAAAGATGATAACTAACACATTGAAGCGCACCCGAAAGATGACAGGCAGCCAATGCAGCTCGCGCAGGAGCAGTGTTACATGGGAGAACCTGGAGGTTCCCATAACTACCTGCGCGGCTGCATTCTGGACAAGCTGAAGCCTTCGGGTGCACCTCAAGGGGTCTAGTGTCTAAACTGTATGATGAATGATTATGGGAATTAGGTATATCTACTATAATGAAGAGAAGAACTAGGGATAACAGGATAGCAGTCTTCCAATATTTGAGGGGCTGTCAGAGAAAAAAAGGGGCCAACCTATTTTTCCAAGGCACCTGCGGACAGGACAAAGAGTAAAGGGTGCAAATTATTAAGGATTAATAATCTAGAATTAAGGAGAAATTTATAGGCAGAACAATTAATCAGGCTTGCATCTAGAAGTTGTATGTGCTCCCCAAACTGAAGTATTCAAGAAGAGGTGGGCAATCATTTGTCTGAAATGTTGTAGGGTCTCCTGCTTGAGCAAGGGGTTGGACTGGAAGATCTCCAAGGTCCCTTCCAACCCTGTGATTCGATATTTTAATGCATACGTTGAAAAGTATATTTTAGAGATAAATCTATTTATTGTGAGAATCAAGCATATCTCAGGGGGAAAAGCAAGACAAAATGTATTACGAGAAGTGCATATGAATTCTGATGCAGATATTTTGCTGCAAAGATGGTGCAGAAAGTAGATGGAATGAATAACAGCTGCAGAAATGGAAATAAATGGATCTGCTGCAATCTTGCCCATTGTTGCAAATGCTGCTAGGAGAAATTGAGTATCCCAGGAGGGGGAAAATATTCAGATAAAACCCTAACCCTAACTCTCACCAAGGGTATAGGGCACCTAGCTTTCTCTGGATTTCACACTTAGTCAAAGAATCATAGAGCTGTGTTGGAACTTGGAGGTCCCCTACCCTGGATAGGAAACCTCATTTGACTCCTGACAAATTAGTGTTCCAGGAGCCCAGGAGGCAAGCTTAATTACTCTAAATGCTATTAGTTTAAGTGTTTAATAGCTCTCATGGTCAGGATTTCCTCATAGGTCTCCCTTTGTAATGTTTCTACCTATTGATTCTCGCTACTGGGGCCTAGAAGTGAAGCCCTCGCCTCCCAAATCAGGAGGTTGTGAGTTCAATCCTAGGCAGAGGCAGATGTAGGGTCTCCTGCTTGGTGAGGGGGTTGGACTAGATCAGGGGTCTGCAAAGTTGGCTCTTTTAAGACTGGTGGACTTCAACTCCCAGAATTCCCCAGCCAGCAAGACTGGCTGGGGAATTCTGGGAGTTGAAGTCCAACAGTCTTAAAAGAGCCAACTTTGCAGACCCCTGGACTAAGATGACGTGCAAGGTCCCTTCCAACTCTGTTAATCTGTTGTCCTACACTCAAATACTTCGGAGAATAATCTACATTCACTTGACTATGATCTGTATTGAAAGACTCCTATCACCTTCCCACTTAGCCTTTTCACCTTTAGGCTAAACATCCTCTGCTCCCTTAGCTGTTTTTCCTGAACTCTTGGCCAACTCATTTCTGAAGATTTGATCTATATCCTCTGTTCAGTTTTGTGGCCTGCAGTGCACACCAACAACACTGCTCTTTTTGTTTCCTTTCCCTTTGCCTTGGTCCACATCATATCCCTCCCTGCTTGTTGGGACTCTTTCTTGGGATAAATTATATTGTTCCAATACTATATTCAAATTCCAAGTCACGTCACCAGGTTTCAATAATACCAGCAATGTTATATTTGTTACCCGGTACTAGGGCTTCAAGTTCCTCCTATTTCTTCCCAATGCTCTGTCTTTCAGTATTACCTTTTAAAAGTTTGCTGCTGTATTCCTAAAAACTCCTTTCTACCTCCTTTCTGATTATAATTTGAATATGGTTCTAGGCGGGAGTGAAATTCAGCAGATTCTGACAGGCTCTGGAGAACCGGTAGCGGAAATTTTAAGTAGTTAGGAGAACCTGCAAATACCACCTCTGGCTGGCCCCAGAGTTGGGTGGGAATGGGGATTTTGCAGTATCCTTTCCCTGTCACGCCCACCAAGCTACGCCCACAGAACCGGTATTTAAAAAAATTGAATTTTACAATTGGTTCTAGGTATTATACTCTTCCATCTCCATATTTTAAAGACCAGCAGATGATCTGTATACATCTCTCAGTCTCTGTAAGATCCAGTCCATATTTCACCAGAAACATTTTCTAAAGTATAGACCAGTGGTAGTCAACCTGGTCCCTACCGCCCACTAGTGGGCGTTCCAGCTTTTATGGTGGGCGGTAGGGGTTTTGTTTGATACTGAAGCACTTTCCTTTTTTTTTAATTTAATTGACTTCCCTACTTTATAAATCACCATTACTGTGGAACCAGTGGGCGGTTAGAAAATTTCACTATTAACAGAGATACAAAAGTGGGCAGTAGGTATAAAAAGGTTGACTACCCCTGGTGTAGACCATGGTCTAAAGTCCATTTTTTAAAGACTTCATTTGTTAATGGTTAATGTCTAGAATCCTCCATTCCCTTCTTGGGACACAATTTTTGGTTGGAAATATGAATAAAAATACCTTTGGTGCTCTGAATTATTTTTCCTTCCTGCCCAGCTCTTTGTAATCTCTGTATTCTTCTGAGGCTCTTTCTGGCAATATCTTTTGTTTCAACCTGACTAGGGATCGGTAAGTTTGATTAGTCAGTTCAGCTTTTCTGTCACATCTCAGATCTTCACTTTTGGGAAACAACACAATTCCCTTGATATATCTACTCTGCAAATTGCCAACTCCATTCCTCTTGGCAGTGAGTCCCCCACAATCTCTCTCTACTCCCATCATCAATATGCATCTCTGTTAGTTCACTGATGCAATCAGGTCACTGATGCAGTGACTTTTATCTGAAAATAATGAGCCCACCTCTGTTACAAACAGTTTAATTTATGCAAGCATATAAACATGCCTCATAAAACAAGATTCTATCTATTTCATTACAAAGGTAGAGTTCTTTAATAATGACAAGGCTCAAGAATAATATCCAACAGAAGAGGAAAAATTAAATGTTTTTGCAAAAGAAGTCAAAACCTGCCTACTGCACCATCTAGTGTTTAACGATAGCATCTTCAAGATGTATTGATGAAGTTTAGAATCTTAATTCATTGGAAGATTAATTGATTAGTCTTACGTTGTCTTTATTTGACGATACTGGGTTGAGCTAAATTTAGGAGCAAGAGATAGAAAAAACGCTTGGTGCAATTGCACATTATTTTACAAGGCAAGGATACAATGTACAATTCATCTATTATGAACATTAAAATAGATCCCTTGTCTGATGGGTCCAGATGGTTTCCTGAATGTGCCTGAACAATTTCCTACATCATTTATCAACAATGTTTGCCAATGCCTTGGCTGAACTGTGGAATATGGAAATGCTGGAATAGTTGACACTATTGGTGCTAAGAACCGGATCATTATCTAACCATACTAGGGACATGACAGTGATGAATCCGATAGGATGTTAACTGCAGCATAAGAGGATAAATTCTTGGAATAAGTTAAATCCATGCAGAATAAAACTCCTCTGAAGCCTCATGTAAAGACCTAACCTACTGTCTGGACTATTGCAATGCTCTCCACATGGGGCTCCCCTTGAGATGAACTCGAAGGCTACAGCTGGTCCAGAACGCGGCCGCGCGGGCAGTTATGGGAGTTACTAGATACTCCCATGTTACACCACTCCTGCGCAAGCTGCACTGGCTGTCTGTGGCCTTTCGGGTGCGTTTCAAGGTGTTGACTATCATCTTTAAAGCGCTCCATGGCACAGGACCTAGTTATTTGCAGGATCGTATCCTGCCCCATACATCCCTTCGGCCGATTCGCTCACACAGAGAGGGACTTCTCCGGGTGCCGTCCACCAGGCAATGCTAGCGGGCGACGCCCAGGGGAAGGGCCTTCTCTGTGAAGGGCCCGACCCTCTGGAACGATCTACTCCCGGATTTTAGAACGACCACAGACCTCCGTGCTTTCCGCCAAAAAGTAAAAACTTATTTGTTCCATCAGGCCGGCTTGGCCTAATTTTATGCTTCTCGCCCCAGTCTGTATTTTCAAATTGTTTATTTGGTTTTAATGGGTTGCAATTTTAATGTTCTTAAAATTTTAGTACAGGGTAATTTAATTCGTTTTTAATCTTGTTATGTATTGTATGTTTTTTAGATGGTTTTTTAATTTTCCTGTACACCACCCCGAATCCCTTCGGGAAGAGGGGGCGGTTTATAAATGTAATAAATTATTAATTATTATTATTATTATAGAGTATAGTAGTGGATGTGGGTATAGAGTACATTGTTTACTATTGCTTTCAAAATACCTATATAGACATTTCTTATTATACTTTGCACTGTTGGAGATGCTGGAGAGAGGGAACCAGGTCAATCAGTGATGTAGTCTATAGTGGATTACTCCTGGAAAGAATCTGGAAACTGGCACTGGTTCGAAACAAGGCAGCAAAATGTCAACTTGTACAAGGATCATATCATGCCTACGCTTGAAGAGCTACACTGGTTGCCAATTGCTTACAAGGCACAACTGAAATGTTGGAAATATTAAAGTAGATGAGACAATCCAGTTGATCTTGACTGAGCTCAGAAACTAAGAAGGATTGGCCCTTCTGAGTACTTGGATGGGACATTGCTTGGAATGTCACAGTTGTTGGCTAGATGGGGAGTTAAGTCCCAGACAAATCACTTCCATAACACTGCCAAGAAAATGGGATGGTTGCAATCATAAGGAGTCATGCTTATACTAGGGATGTTTTTTTCACACTTTCTTTCACCTTTAAAGCTCTATATGGCTTGGACCTACTTACAATACAATACAATACAATACAATGCAATACAATAGCAGAGTTGGAAGGGACCCATCTAGTCCAACTCCCTGCCTAAGCAGGAAGCCCTATACCATTTCAGACAAATGGCTATCCAACATCTTAAAGACTTGCAGTGTTGGGGAATTCACAACTTCTGGAGGCAAGCTGTTCCATTGACTAATTGTTCTAACTGTCAGGAAATTTCTCCTTAGTTCTAAGTTGCTTCTCTCCTTGATTAGTTTCCACCCATTGCTTCTTGTTCTACCCTCAGGTGCTTTGGAGACTAGCTTGACTTCTTTGTGGCACTTCTTTGTGGCAGCCCCTGAGATATTGGAACACTGCTATCATGTCTCCACTTTCTAAGGCTCTGCTTTTCTGTCTCTGCAACCTTTTCTGATTATTAGGTTCTACAAAAAATATCCTTTTGGAAGATGTCTAAGCTGTCAGTGGCTTATTTCTCTGGCACATTGTTGAAAGCTTTCATTGCTCTGGATTATGTAGTACAGTTCTTCAGAAGATAGCAATAGCACTTAGATTTATCTACTGCTTCACAGTGCTTTTACAGCCCTCTCTAAGTGGTTTACAGAGTCAGCATATTGCCCCCAACAATCTGGGTCCTCATGTTACTGACTTCAGAAGGATGGAAGGCTGAGTCAACCTTGAGCCTGGTGAGATTTGAACTGCCAAATTGCTGGCAGCTGACAGCAGAAATAGCCTGAAGTACTGCACTCTAACCACTGTGCCTCCACAGCTCCAATATTCCAGATGAATATTGGTCCTCGCTCTCAGTATTTAGAAAAAATGTATAAAAATATATTGGTAGTTTTTCAGGTAGTACTCAACTTAAAACTATTCATTTAACAACCATTTGAAGTTATGACACCACTGAAAAAGTGACTTATGATCAGTTCTCATACTTACAATCATTGCAGCACCCCCCCCCCCCACGCATATATGATCAAAATGTGGGCACTTGACAGCCAGCAGGTGTTTACAATGGTTGTAGCATCCTGGGGTCATGTGATTGCCCCTTACGAACATCCCAGCTGGCTTTCAATAAACAAAGTCAATGGATTCACTATAACAATAGTGTGATTCAGAGGTGGTATTCAGCCAGTACTGACAGGTTCTCGAGAACCAGCAGCAGAAATTTTGAGTAGTTCGGAGAACCGGCAAATAGGCTGGCCACGCCCCCGCTGCCTCCCAGACTCCCAGCTGATCTTCTTTTGTTGCCCTGAACAGGAGAAGGGAGCTGGAAAGCAGGTTAGTGGGGTAGGGAGGGAATGGGGATTTTGCAGTATCCTTCCCCTGCCACGCCCACAAAGCCACACCCATATAGCACCACCACACCCACAAAGCAACGCCCACAGAACCAGTAATGAAATTTTTTGAATCCCACCACTGGTGTGATTCATTTAATAACTGCAGTGAGTCACTTAACAAACATGGTAAAGAAGGTTTAAAAGTGGGTGCAACTCACTTAACAAGTGACTTGCTTAGCAACAGAACTGTTGGTCCCAGTTGTGGCTGAAAATCACGGACTACCTGTATTGTATATTACTTGTACCATTTCCCAGTACTTTTAGCTGTCAGTTGATTTTATTTTTATTTCATTGTTAATGTTAGACTTATTTTCCCTCTTTCTCTCCCTCCCTCCCTCCCTCCCTCCCTCCCTCCCTTCCTTCTCTTTCTTTTCCCTAAGGCTTTGTATTATTTGTGAAGCATCTGGTAGTCTGTGACAAAGATACTTCAAAGGGGGCTGCAAAGTAAATTTATCTAAGCAAACAATTACAGTAACACGTTCTCATAATTTTTATACTTTTTTATTCTAACAGCAATAGTGCAGATTTGAAACAAGGTGACTTTTATCTCCATATCTTGCTCAATGTAAAGCAGGGGTCTCCAACCTTTGCAACTTTAAGTCTGAAGGACTTCAGTTCCCAGACTTCTCCAGCCAGCAAAGCTGGCTGGAGAATTCTGGGAGCTGAAGTCCTTCAGACTTAAAGTTGCAAAGGTTGGAGACCCCTGATGTAAAGGATTTGAAAAGTCTACTCTCCAGTGTGGAGCAATCCTTTTGAGAAAGGTGAATTAATATTTCTGGAGATCAGGGAACAAGGTGGGTGGACAGATGGAAGGAACTGATATTAGGACAGTTAGAAAAATACTCAATATTTTTGTAGGGAATGAAAGGACATACTGTAGCTATATATATGTGTGTGCATATTTTTTTTAAAGTAGAGAGGCCAGGAATTAATTTGAAATGAAAATTTTATTCTGGTACTTCTTACACATCACCCTGGAAAACCTGTAATAATGATTAAAACATTTCTAAGCATGTATAGAAGGATCAAAGACCCCTGGGACAATTTTTGAGATGTTTGTGGATTCCAGAATAGAATTTCTCAAACAAGCATGACATTAAATGTCATCGAAATTCTAGATTCCCCAGACTGCTGTGAACATTTATTTATTTGTATGATGCCTTATTATTTTTATAAATAAAAATAGTTATAAATAACTCAAGGCAGTGAGTATAGTCTTCCACCTATTTTCCACATAACAGCAACCTTGTGAGCTGGGTTGGGCTAAGAGAGAGTGACTGACCCACACTCACCCAGGTGGCTTTCTTTAGGTAGGACTAGAACTCATATTCTCACACTTTCTACCCTGGCTCTCTAAAAACCAACATAGAGACTATATGTGTTGAATGAATAGTAGGTTTCTTGCTTGGGTGCCTCATGCAATTTAGCTAAACAGGAAATTAAATGTACAATATCTTTTCTTCTCTATAAAAGGATATTATTCAAACCATCGTATCAGTAAACGTAAAGATTTCCCTCGCACATATGTGCTACTTGTTCCAGGCTCTAGAGGATGGTGCTTGTCTCCATTTCAAAGCCAAAGAGCCAGCACTGTCCAAAGACGTCTCTGTGGTCATGTGGCAGGCATGACTAGATGCCGAAGGTGCATGGAATGCTGTTACCTTCCCACCAAAGGTGGTTCCTATTTTTCTACTTCCATTTTTTACATGCTTTCAAACTGCTAGATTGGCCTTCTGGGACAAGTAATGGGAGCTCACTCCATTATGCAGCGCTAGAGATTTGAACTGCCAAACTGCTGACCTTTCTGATCGATATGCTCAGCGTCTTAGCCGCTGAGCCACCGTATCCTTCAATTGTATATACGAGACCGTCTTCTGCCCCATATATCCCTTCGTCCGATCCGCTCCCACAGAGAGGGTCTTCTCCAGGTACCGTCGGCTGGGCAATGCCGGTTGGCGACACCCAGGGGAAGGGCCTTCTCTGTGGCGGGCCCAGCCCTCTGGAACGACCTACCCCCCGACCTACGCACCACCTCGGACCTCTGCCTCTTCCGCCAACGTCTTAAGACGTATCTATTCCAACAAGCCGGCCTAGCGTAGCCCCCCGTTTCTGACTCTATCTACAAATTTTAATTTTCAGGGTTTTAAATGGGTTTTTTAGCACGGGTTTTAATTTAATTTAATATGTTTTTAATAGTGTATATTGTCTTTGTTATGGTTTAATAATGCCTGTGCGCCACCATGGGTCCTAACAAGGAGAAGGGTGGGGTATAAATTCGGAAAATAAATAAATAAATAAATAAAAGTATCACTGGAGGGATTCAAATAATTTAACAACCGGTTCTCTGCCCTAATGATTTCTTCCAACAACCAGTTCACCAAACTGCTCAGAAAGTTAACAACCAGTTCTACTGAAGTGGTGCAACCTGGCTGCATCCCACCACTCCATTTTATCTGTCCATCCATCCATCCATCCATCCATCCATCCATCCATCCATCTATAAATAGATCTCTATGTGTGTGTATGTTCCAGCATAACTCTGGAATGGCTTAAGCAATTTCAACCAAACTTGGTACACAGATGACTTACTCTCTGGAAACAAATACTGTTAGGGTAAAACACCCCTAACATTCCTCAGGATGTGTTCTATTAAGATATAGACTGTTTTGCCTTAAAATGGCTTTACCGTACTGCCGTTATGTGGCTTCTACTGTACAGCGCAGTGGAGTTGCCATGGTAATGGCTTCACAGTACTCCACAAGGGGGCTTCATCAGGTAAGGGGAAAAATCCAACAGTGTGTGCTACAATTAGAATGTTGGACTACAGTCAGCTTCAGAGATCCACTTGGCCCAAGAACACTCAGTCCTCAAAGGGTTGGTGCAAAGCCAAAATGGAGTGACTATTCTATGTACACCTTGTGCATAAGTGGAATATAAAAAGTTTTCTGCAGAGTTTCAATATTTCCTCAAAATAAAGGCCAGTTGGGAGCAATCTCAAATGTCCAATTAAAAAAACCCTTTATCAATGCAAAAAACAAACAAACAAACAAACAACTGCATCAACATCTGTGGTAGGTGCTTATATTTATGGAAAAAACTACTTTTCTCCTCAGGTAGTAGGTCTCCGAAACGACCTACTATCTGAGGAGCATATGGCTCCAGGTTTAGTTCTTGCTTCTCAAGGAAGCAATTGGGACAGCTGTATGAAACTAGCCCAGGGGTGGGCAAACTTTGCAACTTTAAGTCTGAAGGACTTCAGCTCCCAGACTGAGAAGTCTGGGAGCTGAAGTCCTTCAGACTTAAAGTTGCAAAGTTTGCCCACCCCTGATTACTAGCCCCACTGCAAATGGTATTGAGCTGGATCACCCGATGATTTATGTGAGGCAAACCTTCTTTAATTACCCAATAATTTTCTTTCAAGGTGTATTCCCACCATAATTACTCAATGTGTGGGATGCAATCAACCTGAACCTTCAGCAGTTGTTTTTAAAAAGATGTCAAGAACATGGAAAACTATAATCAAGGATTATTGTGTTCCATGTTCTTGGTCCACCCCTGCAAAGAACAGATTTCTTTGTAGAAATGAGCAAATCACATTCTTTGCCTCATTGGTGTTAAGGCTAGTAATAATAATGCCTTTTTCTGGGAAAGTCACTTATTTATGAGTTGCGTAAATAATGTATGAGTTAGAACCAGCTTTGTGTATGTGTGCGTGAACACTGCTGTTCTTATTAACTCAAAACTTTAGAACCCTCCATTGATAAACAGACTTGTTATTTTTACCCTACCAAAAACATCCTGACTTCTGCCTCAAAAAAAGGTACATATCTAAAACTTCATCCATTGATTTAATTAAAGAAAAAGTGGGAAACAATTCAATTCTCATGAAAAAACTGACATACTAGTGACTGCACTGTTACTTCTTATATCTGGTTGTAGACCATGAGTGTCCAACCTTGACAAGTTTAAGACTTGTGGAATTCAACTACCAGAATTTGCCAGCCAGCCATTAAGTCTACAAGCCTTAAGGTTGGACATCCCTGATCTATACCGTGAATAGCAATAGCACTTATATACTGCTTCATAATCCTCTTACAGCCCTCTCTAAGAGGTTTACAGAGTCAGCCTATTGCCCCCAACAATCTGGCTCCTCATTTTATGGACCTCGGAAGGATGGAAGGCTGAGTCAACCTTGAGCCTGGTGAGATTTGAACTGCCAAATTGCAGTCAGCTGGCAGTCAGCAGAAGTAGCCTGCAGTACTGCATTCTAACCACTGCGCCACCGTGGTTAATTAACAATACAAAGCTCCTCAATCTAGGAGGGGGGGGGGGAAAGGTACATACATATATTGTTTCCCTCTTTTTTCCCTTAATTGCTCCACCAACACCAGCCTGCTTATTTCAATAAAAACTAGAATTCTAAGACATCAAACTCAAGTCAGTCCTGCTCAGGTTGACAAGAATAGAGATAGCATTTGGCTAAATATGCTATATGGTGGGGCAGAAATGAGTCTGAATGTCTCCTGCATGCATTGCTTTCCAAAAATCTCCCAAAGTTCTTATCAAATTATAATTTTTAAGATGTTAGAACAGGGGTCTCCAACCTTTGCAACTTCAAGTCTGAAGGAAGTTGAAGCAAAGCTGGCTGGAGAAGTTTGGGAGCTGAAGTCCTTCAGACTTAAAGTTGTAAAGGTTGGAGACCCCTGTGTTAGAAGATGAAATTATTAAATGCATGCTAAAAAATCATGCTAGCTATATTATACTTTTACATGTGTCTGTGGAGATTCTCAGTCATTCAGGTCATGGTTGTCCTAAAGGTGCTTTGTAGTTGTTATTGTTGTCTCAAAAGTGCTGTTTCAAGAGGCAACTGGACTTTCTGGAGGTTTTTTTAAACGTGTATTTCAATATAATGAATGGACATCAAATTTAGGGATTTTTTAAGGTGGGGAACTATGGCCCTTTTATGACTTGTGGACTTCAACTGCCAGAATTCCTGAGCCAGCATGGTTGGCTCAGGAACTCTGGGAGTTGAAGTTCTCACAAGTCATAAAAGGGCCATAGTTCCCTACCCCTGTTTTAAAGGCCAAGTGTGCTCTTTGAGCCTGAGAAAAGTTACATTTTCCCTTCCTTATGGGAACCCTGAATTATGTGTGTGTATTACAGTTCCAGATTATGTGTGGCGATAATATATGCCATTAACCACAATAACACTGCAGTGATTGTACTTTGGCTCTTAGGCTTAGAGAAAAATTTGCGTGCTTAGAGGATGATGCAGGGTAGTTTAAAACACTTTCATTACTGTGAGGAGACAGCTTGATGTAGTAGTCGATTCCACTCCTGAGATATCTAGTATGAGGTGTTTTCAAAATGTCAGGAAGAGACTGTGATTGTCTTTGATTATTTTATTCCCCCTCAATCAATCTGTTATCATTTGCTAGTCTTCAGGTACTGTAGTTGCTGAAATCAGTGCTAACCTATAAAAGGAGTAAAGAAAATGCTGGATCGAATATCTTACTGAATAACAATAGTCCAGGATATGGGACTTGGAATCCTCTCTCTCGCGCTCTCTCTCTCCCCCTCCCTCTCTCTCTCTCTCATCTTTCTCTCTCATCTCTATCGTTATCTCTCTCATCTCTATCTCTCTATCCCTCTACCCAACTCTCTCTCTGGCTCTCTCATCTCTCTCTCCCTCCCATCTCTATCTCTATCATTGCTATCTCTATCTCTATCCCTCTACTCGTCTCTCTGTGTCTCTGTCTCTGTCTCTCCTCTCTCTATTATCTCTATCTCTCTATCATCTCTCTCTCTCTATCCCTCTACACATCTCTCTCTGTCTCTTTCTCTAATCTTTCTCTCGCTATCATCTCTCTAGCTCTCTCTCTATCATCTCTATCTGTATCTTTCTATGTATCATCTCTATCTCTATCTATCCCTCTACCCGTCTCTCTCTGTCTCTTTCATGTCTCTCTCTAATCTCTCTATCATCTCTCTCTATCTTTCTATCATCTCTATCTCTCTATCCCTCTACCCATCTCTCTCTGTCTCTTTCATGTCTCTCTCTAATCTCTCTATCATCTCTCTCTATCTTTCTATCATCTCTATCTCTCTATCCCTCTACCCATCTCTCTCTGTCTCTCTCTCTCTCTCTCTATCATCTCTCTCTCTCTATCTTTCTATCTATTATCTCTATTTCTATCTCTCTAATAATGCTTAGATTAACAGTAAAAGCAACATTTGTATGCTTTTCTGTATAATGTTTTAGCATGCAAGGAACTTGGCTGAAGGTTTATAAATAAAACTATAGGGATAACTTCCAAATAAGTGCAAATGGCCACATTTGTAAATGGCCTTTAAGAACGACGATGTCTTTAAAGAACTCGGTGATTACTGAGCCAAAAAGGGAGGAATTTCGAGTACAATACATCTTTTTTAATTTAGAAGGCATTCTAAAATCAATAGGCTTAACCTTCTCAAAGTGACAAGAATGTTGAAATCTTAATCAGTGAGGATTTTGAATCTAGATCTATAATTCCACACTGGAAAGTTTGAAGAAGCTTTGAGAAGATAGATAGAAATTGCGATATCCAAAGTTATCTGGTTATTAATGCTTAATGCTGAATGGAGAATTAGTCTGGCTAAACTTTTCCCTAAATGTACATTTGATATGTCTGGAAAAAAGCGCAGTATTATTATGCAACGAAAAGAATATTTTTTCATAGTGATGGGTTAATTGATTTTTTTTTGCAGATGAATTAATTATAGCAAAAGACGATAAGAAAGGCTATTTTAAGCAGTCATTTTTTTTAATATAAAGAAAATTTTGCAAGAAAGTTATTTAATAACACCAGGATTCAAAGTATGATATTTGACTAAACATTGTAATAGTTTACCTTGTGAAATACAGGTTAATCCAGTGCTGGCGAACCTTTTTGGCACTGAGTGCCAAAAGGGGAGTGTGTGCTCTGGAACCTGGAAGAGCAGCCACCCAGTGCACATACACGCACGAAGACCATTTGCGTGCTGGAAACCAAAAAGACAGCCACCTGGTGCGCATGCGTGTGCTGGGAAGATGATCTTCCAGTTTCCAGTGTGCATATGCACACTGCCCACCTGGTCTTCTGATTTCTGGCATTAATGCATGTGTGAATATCGGTGCACATGCATGCACCTGACACCAGAAGATCATCTTCCTGGCACGCGCATGTGCAGTGGGTGGCTGCTTTCCCAGTTTCCGCTCCTCCCGCATGCATAAAGACCCACTGGCTGGCCTGCCAGAACCCGGAAGAGCAAGAGACAATGGCTCGCGTGCCCAGAAACATAGCTTTGCGTGCCACTTCTGGCATGTGTGCCATAGGTTCGCCATCACAGGGTTAATCCAACCCTCCTTGCTTTTAATAATCAACTTAAACTGCTAGTGCTTCCATTAGCCACTGGCCCACCGCTTTCCTTGGGTGATCAACAAAGTCAATTAGATGTTATTATTTTAATTGATTTATTTATTTATTATTTATTTATTTATTTATTTGGATTTATTGACCACCCCCTCTCTCCGAAGAGACTCGGGGCGGTGTACAAGAATTTAAGAGCATATACATATATAACAATTATAAATAATAAAACTAAATTAAATGTTTTACCCTGTGTTAAAATATCTCGTTTAAATTTATAACGTAAAAACCCGATTAGGTAATATTTACTACAACTAGGCTGGTACGGTGGATTAGGTTAGGCCAGGCCGGCCTGCTGGAAAAGATGGGTCTTTAATTGTTGACGGAAGGAGCGGAGGTCCGTAGTAGATCTAAGCTCGGGGGGTAGGTCATTCCAGAGGGTTGGGCCCGCCACAGAGAAGGACCTTCCCCTGGGAGCCGCCTGTTGGCATTGCCAGGAGGACGGCACCTGGAGAAGTCCCTCTCTGTGTGAGCGAATCGGTCGAATGGATGTGTGGGGTAGGATACGATCACGCAGATAGCTAGGACCCGTATTACATTTCCAACTGCTGTATGAATACAAAGTACATTGTTGTTACACTATAAAGTAGTCATGTTATAAGGAATTATTCACATTGCTTGCTTTCTCCTTTTAATTGTTTTTCTCAATTTTTATGGACCCATAACAAGCACTAAAAAATAGTCTTCCATGAACCCTGTAATGGTTGAGCCATGAATATTTATGTCAGATTTCCCAAGCATAATAAATCCAGATGTGTTGGATTGCAACTATTACAGGCATCATGGCCAAAGGTGCTAGTTGAAGTGTCATCATTTTTCCCAGTCACAAAATGCAGACTAAAAAGAAAAGTGGAGAAAAAGAAAAAGCTACAATAAATTATATGAGAGAGAGAGATAGGGAGAGTGGGTGGGGGGAAAGAGAGTGAGATTTTTCTACTGCATTTCTGGCCTATCTCCTAGTTTGGATGTGCATTTTATTGGCATGATTTATTTCCATATATAGACATTTATATTTGAACAGTTCAACTTTTCTTTTCTTTGTGTCTTCCAAATATGTTGGGTTTATTTGACATAATCCTCTGATGACCACTGTATACTTGCTGGAGATTAGATTTTAAGTAGAAATATAAACATCAAAGGGTTCTAGGCTGAAGAATACAACTATAGTATTTTTAAAAAAATCCCTCTTTTCTTGGCAATATGAAACGGAGACCACAGAAATCTAGAAAGTGCACATTTAATTGTTGGCCTTGTAATACAGCAGTTAAAGATAGTAAAGAATGTCAGTATCAACTCAATCTTTGCTGATAGATAATGTTTTTAAGACTGCAGACTTTTCAAAGCTATGCTTACCACCTACAGCTGTGATGGCACAGGCGACATGTGGAGCCATATTTGGTGGTACGCCTGCCATCAGCTCTGGTGCGCAAGTGATTTATCTCCATTGTTCATGTTATGTCCTCGACCTGCGACTGGTCGCGACTTACGACCAGCCGCAGGTCTTCCAGTCTGCCGGGAGTTGCCCCAGCAACAAGGAGTAACAACCTGTCAAACCACCAGTCGCGCCTGATTGGGCAAGATGTGACTGGCGGGAAACCCGGCTTGGCGGCGATCCGGATTGGCTCCCCGTTTGACAGCTCGCGTATAAGTAGCTGTCAAACGCGGGAGCCCCTGTCTACCGCGCTTTTCGTACCTGTATATAGTTAACGCTTGCTTTTGCCTAACAATAAATGGCTACTGTTTTTTGGAGCAAACCTGGTCTGGACTCCCTCTTTCAGAGAACCTAACAGTTCATACCCACAACTATTGCAGGTCACCATGGTCATGTGATCACCAGTCACATGATCAGTCACATGACACTTAGCAACCGGCCTTTGTTTATCATGATTATAATATTATAGTCATGGGATTCCCTTTTGCAACCTTCCGACAAGCAAAGTCCATGGGGAAGTAAGGTTCGCTTACAACTATGGTACTAACCTAACAACAGAAGTGATTCACTTAATGACCGTGACATGAAAGGTCATAAAATTGGGGCAAAACTCATTTAACATTGAATAGTCTTACATAGCAACAGAAATTGGGCTCAATTGTGTTATAAATTAAGGATTACCTGCAGTAGTGGAATCCTGCCAGTTTAACAACCAGCTCGTAATCGTGCGCTTTGCGCGCATGCAGTTTTAACAAAACTTACCTTCCACATTACTTCTGGAGAGTAACACAGCTGAGGCGCAGTAATCCACTCCGCTGTGCAAATCAGCTGAAAGGATATAGTAAGTAAAGTGCAGGGGCGGTTGGTTGGGCCCACCTGATCGTGGAAGCTACTGGTTCTCCTGAACCAGCTGAATCCCACTTCTGATGACCTGTGCTACTATAACACTGGATTTGGCACCGAGGAAATCCAAGCTCTCTAAATAGTTGTGCAAATGTTTTTTTTCTATTTTGTTTTTATAGTCGATATTTATGTACTGACACCATTCACTCAAATTTTGCTGGCAAAAATGCAAAGATTCCTACTCCAATTTCATTTACATTTTCATTTTTGGAAGAGTTTTTAACAATATGATAGAATCTCCTCCCCACTCCTTAAATCGTCATCCGGTTTAAAGATGAAAGAATTCTCTCCTTTTGATTTATTCACTGATTTGATTTTGATTTGATTTGATTAAATTTATACCCCGCCCTTCTCCAAACGGACCCAGGGCGGCGCACAGGCATATTAAAATACATACAAAACCATATAACAAATTAAAAAAAACTTATTAATAAAGATCCTGAGCTAAAACCCAAATTAAAATCCCCAAGATTTAAAACTATCTACAAGTCATTGTGGAGGTTACGCTAGGCCGGCTAGATGGAACAGATGTGTCTTTAAGCACTTGCGGAAGAGGCGGAGGTTGGAGATGGTGCGAAGTTCAGGGGGGAGGTCATTCCAAAGGGCTGGGCCCGCCACAGAGAAGGCTCTCCCCCTGGGTGTTGCCAGTCGGCATTGTCTGGCCAACAGCACCCTGAGAAGGCCCTCTCTGTGGGAGCGTATCGGTCTTAGGGATGTATGGGGCAGGAGACGGTCTCGCATGTAACTAGGTCCCGAGCCATGGAGCGCTTTGAAGATGGTAGTCAAAACCTTGAAGCGCACCCGAAAGACCACAGGAAGCCAGTGCAGCTCACGCAGGATCGGTGTTATATGGGAGTGTCTAGGCGCTCCCGTAATCACGGTGCGGCTGCATTCTGGACTAACTGCAGCTTTCGAGTGCACCTCAAGGGAAGCCCCATGTAGAGAGCATTACAGTAGTCGAGTCGAGATGTCATGAGAGCTTGAGTGACTGTGCGCAGGGCATCCCGGTCCAGTAATCTTCTGAGTGGGTTGTGATCTCAGGATTTCAAAAATTAACAGACAGTGGGACACGTCCAGAGGAGGAAAATGGAAATTGTGAGAAGCCTATAGAACAGGGGTACCCAACCTTTTTGGCACCAGGGACCAAATTCACGTAAAAAAAATTCCGCGGACCGGTGGGAGCCTCCAGTGGGTGAGTCGAGTCACGTGGGCCGCGCGCGCGTTCAGCGGTCACGTGGAATCCGAGGCTCACTCCAGCCTGGTTACTATCAAGCCACGGACCGGCACCAGTCTGCAGCCTGGGGGTTGGGAAAATGAGCATGAGGAAAAATGGAAGGAGTTTGGCATAGGTTGCTCAGAAAAGAGGCAATTAAGAGGAAACATGATAGCTATCTTAACATATTTGAAAGTCTGTCCAACAGATGTCGGAGAAAATATATTTTCTTTTGCTTCATCCTGAGGCCTGATACAACAGGTTCAAATTATACAAAAAGAGATTCTGGCTAAATATTAGAACTCTCTGGCAGTACAAGCTGTTTAACTATACCAACTGAAACAGGAAGGATGTGTCCATTCTTCATTAAGTGGTTTTAAAGACTGAACTGCAGTTTAATGTTCAATTTCTAGCATCACTAGATTGAATGCAATGACCGTCCAATTATTTAAAACCTGCCACAGCTTTCGGCAACTTGTTTATTTGTGTCTTACCCCTGTGTTAATTAAGCACAAATGTCTCTCTGATAAAATATTGCAGAAGAAGATATTTTTTCTTCCTGCCAAATTATACTTTTGCACCCTTAATAAAAGCAGCCAGAAAAGGAATTTTGACACTATCATTTGCTTATTACATTTCTAGATTGCTACAGCAAACACAGCTTCTGACCATAGGCAGGATTTGTTTCTCTTAAAAAGAGAGGACAATTTTCCAGGGAAAAATGCTTGATAATAACTGACAGGGTGATGGTTTCTAGAATCTTTTCTGAACATTGTGCTTATGCCATGTAGTCATGGTAGCAGAAGGTGGTATCATGAATTTCGTTATTCTGAAATTATTCTTCCCCCTTTTTTTGAATGTTTGCAATTAAGGAATATTTAAAAATTCATTAAAAAAGTAGTCCCCAAAGCTGCCATTTGAAGTAGAAATCCTGTAGATTAAGGAAATCCAGTGTAAGAGATTTCCGTATATTTTATTAAAGAGTGTCAATATATTCCAGGGGTCGGCAAGCTGCGGCTCTGGAGCCGCATGAGGCTTTTTTATCCTTCTGCTGCAGCTCCCTGTTGCCGGTTCACTCCACTATTGATAGGGCTTTCAGTTAGGACAGGTAGAGGAAAAGGACATTGCGCTAGGAGGAGACTCTGGTGGGGGAACCGGACTTCCAGTTGTCTTCAGAATTGACCGGGGGGGAGGGGCTTCCAGTTAGAACCTTTGTGGCACTTTGCGTGTTTAAGGTTGCTGACCCCTGATATATACATCAGTGGTGAAATTCAAATTTTTTTACTACCAGTTCTGTGGGTGTGATGTGGTGTGGTATGCGTGGCAGGGGAAGGATATTGCAAAATCTCCATTCCCACCCCATTCCAGGGAAAAGATACTGCAAAATCTCCATTCCCACCCCACTCTGGAGCCAGGCAGAGGTGGCATTTGCTGGTTCTCCGAACTACTCAAAATTTCCACTACTGGTTCTCCAGAACCTATCAGAACCTGCTGGATTTCACCCCTGATATACATACTATACACTCCTACTCCTTTCCTTAAGTTCAGGCTGCATTGCAATGATTTTTGCCTTGTAAAAATGTTCTCCGCACCACTGCACAAAAAAGATTGTAGAACTACACAGAGTATAATAGTTTAACAGACATAATAATCATGTTGACCTATCCCGGGGTGGGGTGGGGGGGAACAACAGGAATCCACATTATGGTAATTATACTTCTGATATTTTCAAATGATGCAGAAGAAGTTGCAGAAATTTTATTGACATTTTCATTTTTGGAAGAGTTTTTAACAAAATGATATAATCTCCTCCCCACTCCTTAAATCGTCATCCGGTTTAAGGATGAAAGAATTCTTTCCTTTTGATTTATTCACTGATTTTCAAGGTAAGATGTTACAAGGTAAGATGTTACAAAAAGCAGAAAACAAGTAAGAAAACTACCAAAATAATGTCCTAGGATAGTAGCGGAAACTCGGAATATATTGCACCTTTCGCTCGCAAATAGGTTTTGTCAACATCTCCAATCTTAAGTCCAAATCTGAGCTGCAGACCTCATGGAGACAATCTTATCTTCTTAGCTGCAAGAAGCTTTGGAGTGTCCTGCTTCTTCCCCATTCCTTGGTTTTTGTCACATTTTGCTTTAGAAAGACTTTTGGAAGATCTAAATGTGGTGGACATTTTTGTACCAGTTTGGTTAGTCTTAATAAGGAGATTAGTCATTTATGAATACAATAGCTTGAAACTTTGCTTTGCATTGAAATGGGAGTGAGGGAATCTACTCTATTTACAGAAGGAAAGACTCAAGCTAGTATCTTGTTCTTACTGTAAACAGATATGGCCACAACATATAATATTTGTTATTGTGGTCATTACTGAAAGCACATAAAGAATTATATTTACAGACAGAATGTATATTTTATGTACAAAACTACAGTATCAGAATTGGCAAAGGTCACATGCATTTTTATATAGTTTTACAATATGCAATTTTTTTCTCTGCCTTACATAGATGGAAAGCAATAAATAGGTCTTGTAGAGCAATGGACTGAAAGAGAGAGAAAAACTACAAAATTCTTTTTAGAGATAAACAGCAAGCATATAGAAAACCAACATGACCACATGGCAAAATTACAGAGAAATGAAACAAACAGTTTTTTTTTTAGTGATGCATAGATGTTCTTGATTCACATCAAGAAAATCCAACTTTGTTAGATGGTTTCTAGAATAACCAGGAATTCTTCACATCTGAAATGAAGGAAAGTTTTGAGGTAGTTTGTATTACAAGATGATTTTGGCTTTACTACATCAACTAGGCTGACTTTTAGGGTACATAAACTAAAATAATTTGCATTATTAGTCTACAATTTCAAAGCTGTTTGAGAATCTTAATTAGCAGACAATTAATTGTTTGGAAAGGTGATACTGTTTCATTTGGGATTAAGGAACATTTAAGGAACCTTGCATCTCTCAAATGACAGATTCCTTCAGGCTAATCTTGCAGAGGTCATACATCCCCCAAAGGAAACCAATGGAAATTTTTAAAAGGAGGATGTAGAAATATCCCTGTTTCCTAATTGTCATTGCCCTCTGTCTGTATAGCCATCTGTCCATCCATCCATCCATCTGTCTATTCATCCGTCTAGCCACCCACATCTATCTATCTATCTATCTATCTATCTATCTATCTATCTATCTATCTATCTATCTATCTATCTATCTATCTATCTATCTATCTATCTATCTATCATCTATCTATCTATCTATCTATCTATCTATCTATCTATCTATCTATCTATCTATCTATCTATCTATCTATCTATCTATCATCTATCTATCTATCTATCTTCCACCCACCCATATCTTTATTGAGGTCTTTTGAACTGACGCCTCTCTCCATGTAGTCAATCATCCATCTCTGAATTATAGCATTCATGGACATCTGTCTTATACAGTTAATACGAAATCCTTTGTAATTCACCGTTCTGTCAGGGGCATCCTCCCCGCAGAGAGCATCATATTTTCATGTTATCTTACTTTGCATAATTACAGTAGCCCATCTCCAAGGCTACCCAGATGCTACCCATGACTGACACTGAAAATCTGCTCTGTTTTGGATTTTCTGAACTGCAAGCAGAGTCCTCTAAGGTACTTATTTACTTGCTTTCCTTGCTTTGGGAACCCATAACAACATTTGCTCCAAACCTTTAAGCTACATACGGAAAAGGTTATCTGCTTTTTTTCCAATGAAAAGCTATTGACTGACACTGAAAATAAGAAATATTCATTCAGCGTTTAGCAGATAGAAATAAAATACTGAGCATACTCATTTGTTGCTTTGGCACGAGGAGGAATCGTTATGTTGCCGGGTTTTATTCCTTCCCTGAGAAGTCTGCTCTGCTAAGAAAAAAATGAAAATATGCACAATTTCAGTAAAGATCCAGATACAGTCATACTGAAGTTTTCTGCCTTAGCCATGGGCCACTGCAGTCAGTGAAAAAGAACCAAATAAATTAAATGCATTTTTTATTGTAAAAAAAAGAGAATGGGCTGCATTGTTGTGGCCCGCCAGTGGAGCTGGCAGCAGATTCAGACAATAAGGAGGTTGGGGAGGAACATGGGCCAGTACTGGAGTCTGGGAAGGCTCTGTGTCGAAGGCAGAGAGGGGGCCAGGGCCGTATGCCAGTTATCAGCTGCCTTCAGAGTCAGACATCAGTGAGGCAGATGAACATCAGTGAGGCAGATGAACAGCTGTTCCCAGTGCGCGCATGCACAGAGTTGCCAGACGAAGGGAACAACTAAAGAGCAGGCGTCGACTTAGGAATAAGGCCAGACAATGAATGGCCCCTCCCAGAGGAAATAAAAGAGGAGCAAAAGGGGAGTGGAGTTTGCAGGAGACAATTTGTTTGCTAATTGGTTAATGACTGTCCGAGACTCCTGGCCAAGTTCTACAGATATTGGCCTGCCAGCTCTCCAAGCCAGATAAGGTCTGATAAGGCCAGATAAATCCGCCCTTGAAAGGCTTTGGCTGGCTGTGAATGAGCAGAATTCACTGTAAATTCATAAAAGGGGTTTTTGCCAGGACAAGGAGTTTGTTTCATGTTCTTGGAATAATAAGAACAGGTACTCATTTAAGATTGAAAGAAAAAAAACACCACCTAAATTCTTTGGCTTAAATATAGAACTATCCCACATCGCTACTCAGGAAGAGGCTGGGATATATATCCCACCAGTTTGATGACTCCCAACCCAGAAACAGCTTAATCCCAACTCAAAGGGGACCCATTGAAACCACTATTCTAAGCCCATTGGGAAGTACCGCAGTCTTTAGGCTGCCGTCTGATAACCAATGGGAGTACTCACACTGGTTTGAAGGATTCCAAAGGTAATGACATGCCTAAAGGCAAGTCATAGGAGGAAAGGGTCAAGAAACTGAACATGCCTAGCCCAGAAGGAAAATAAAGATTAATGGGGAACAGCAGTGGTTGAAAACACGCAGGAGATGAAAAACAGAATACAAACATCATGCAAAAATAGAATTGTGCAAAATTTCAAAAGCTTTCAAAAACTACTAAGCATCATTGATCTGTTGAGTCATAATGTGAGAATACAGAATCTACACTCCATAATGAACTGGATTATTAACAGGGTGGGTTGCAGTCAGTGGTGGGTTTCAAATTTTTTTAGAACCTACTCTGTAGGTGTGGCTTGGCAGTCATGTGACAGGGTGGGAGTGGCCACCTTTTAAAATGTGGTGAAACTCATTTAACAACACTCTTGCTTAGCAACCAAACTCAATTTGGTTGGACTCAATTGTGATGATAAATTTTCTCTTTCTTTCTTTCTTTCTTTCTTTCTTTCTTTCTTTCTTTCTTTCTTTCTTTCTTTCTTTCTTTCTTTCTTTCTTTCTTTCTTCCTTCCTTCCTTCCTTCCTTCCTTCCTTCCTTCCTTCCTTCCCTTCCCTTCCCTTCCCTTCCCTTCCCTTTCCTTCCTGTTGGGTCATTGGCAGCGGCGGGCCAGATTTACATCCAGGTACGCCGGTGGAACCCCCTCTCACCGGTTCTCTAAATTTCACCAACCGGCACTCGCGAGTAGGTGCGAGCCTGCAGAAACCCACCACTGGTTGCAGTGCTTTTTTCTCTTAATATGGGCTTCTACGATCAATCAAGGGGAAATAGACTGGAGTATTGTAGTTTGTAACTGTAGTGAAGGGCAGCAGTGAAATCCTCTGAAGTGTTTGAGGCGTGCCCATGCAGGGCTAAAAAAAAACACATTTTGAAGCCTTCTGAGCCTGCAAAGGTAAGTAGAACAGTGAGGATGGGGGAGGAATCCGCTGTGCCATGCAATTTAGATTGGCTAGAAAGCAGGAAATCCAACGAGTCTAGCTAATATAAGTCGCTCATCACAGCTGATCGCCACCCAGCTGATCGTCGGAAATATCTGTTCCCCCCCGAACTGGTAGCATCTTTTACTACCGGTTTGGGGAACCAGTCTGAACTGGTAGCATTTCACCCACGGTTAAGGGGCCATTGTGTAGTTTAATATATACAGTAGCTTCCCCAGTCTGAAGTCCTTCTCCCAAATACCCTGAGAAATTCAGAACAATGATCGTTCTACTTTTAAAATGCTGGGAACCAAAGTTAACACCTGAAGAGGTTGCTCTTCATTCTGAAGATGACTTTGCTAATTAAATCCAGGTTCTTTTGCACCAGAGAGGAATTATTTTAATCAGTGCAGAAATAATCCTCAGCTATGGTGAAACAATCTTATTTTCCTGTTACATGCCACATCTGATCCCACCGGACTATAATTTTGTTGCCCATTTTTCTTGCATTTCTGTTTCATAAAACAGCTGTTCCCTGGGTGCTCAGTTTTGACATCTGAAGGAGGGAGGCTCATTTCCTTCAGAAAAGTTGGATAAAAGGTAAATGTGATTACATGTATAAGAGAAAAATCTCAGGGGAGATTTGGAGACTTAAGAGAATTTAAAAAAAAAAAAACTTTTCGGGCTTTTTAAAAACTGAATATTTCACAAGATCAGAAAGGGCAAAGTGGATTTCATGCTTATGGAAATGTGTGAACTGAAAGTGCATTAAAGTTTTGAAAAGCCAACTGCAAAAAGTGTATTAAATATGAATCAAATTAACTAGTGTGAGAGGGAAGAGAAAAAAAATAACTTCCTTAAAGTGCCAACGGCTCAGATGTATTCCAAATATAGTGTGCTTACAACACGGTTCAGTAATGGGTTTATTGAGCATTTGCTCAGCAGAAGAAAACTTTAGAGTCAGATTGGAAAATTTAGAAGCCTTCTGAGGCCCTAAAGCTCTCTTTTCCATTTATTACTTTAAAAAAAAACCTGTCAATGTTATCTTTCTTTTATGCCAAGTCTGAAAACATTATGTCTAAAAACAGTTTGGTAATTTCATACATTGGGTTTTCAAACTGTTTTCTAAAATCTAGGGTTTTTAAAAAACAAACACAGAGCTTATTTTTAAGTGAAAAATCTCTAATGACAAAGTATGCGTGATATAAATGGTTTCTAACAGGGGTGTCAAACTTGATCTCAATGAGGGCCGCATCAGGGTTGCGTTTGTGACCTTGCCGGGATGGTATGGGCATGGCCAGAGTGAGCAGGGCCAGGTCAACATACCATATTTTTCGGAGTATAAGACACACCGGAGTATAAGACGCAGTAAGGTTTTGAAGAGGGAAAATTTTTTTTTTTTACATTTTTTGCACTCTGAAAACCTCCCCAAAAACGGGCCTGTTTTTTGTTTAAAAAGGGCATGGATAGCCTTTAGGAAGCCTAGAGTGCTACTGGGGGCCATTGTTCGCTCATTTCTGCCCTCCCTGGCTCCCAGGAGTTTTCTGAAAGTCTTCCCAAAAGCTATGCATGGCCATTTTGGTGAAGGGGCCAGGGTTTTGGGAGGCAAAAAATGCTGTATTCAGTGTATAAGACGCACCCAGATTTTCAGCCTCTTTTTTGAGAGAAAAAGGTGCGTCTTATATTCTGAAAAATACGGTAAGTCTAAGTGCTATTGCTATCTACTTTTAGAACCATTGACAACAGTTACTTGTATTGTGAATGAGTTGACTTTTTGTACTCTACAGTTCTATACATATGTCTAATACAAAGTCTAATACAAATAAGATGCTTCTGCAGTATACAAAACATGATCTATTGGAGAAGGAAATGGCAACCCACTCCAGTATCTTTGCCAGGTGTGCCTTATATTCCCAAAAATATGATAATTCGTGTCGGGGCACCTGTGGTGGCCAAGTGCTTAGGCAGGACTTCCCTCAGACCTTCCCACACTCTCATTATAAATGGGGCCTGGGAGGGCCGTGGATTTGCCATTCCTTTGCCTTTTTCAGGGTGGCCTTAGGGGCCAAATCTAAGCACCCATGGACCAGATGCAGCCCGCAAGCCTTGAGTTTGACACCCCTGGTTTTGAAGGTCTTTTTCAAGCAAGTATAGTCTTTCTTGTAAATGCAGGCCTAATGAATGCTTAAAAGCTTGGTCTTATTTCTCAACCTGACCAGTAATGAATAAGGATGACTTACCTGAGTCTGAAGAAGTTGTCTTAACAGAAATGAGTTTCACATTCTCTTTATCCGATGGGGCTCTGTTGAGAGGTGTTGCATGATTGACAAATGTCTCATGATGGCAAAGGACACATGATATGGAAGTGGATATAGGATAATACAGGACAGGAGAACTGATAGGCTGTTGGCTGGGTCTAACGTGGAGCTTTTCCTGCCTAGCTTTGCTTCTTCTCTGTCATCTTATCCTCACATTTGTTTACTCTCATTCCTTTTATAGGAGACTGAACTACCAAGGCTGATTTACTTCAACTTTGGTGATAGAATATAGATAGCTCTCAACCTATGACTATCCATTTAATGACTTTTCAAAATTATACCAGAGCTGAAAAAGTAAGTAATGACAAGCCCTTGCACTTATGACTGTTGTAGTGTTCCTGTGATCAAAATTCATGTACTTGGCAACTGGTGTGTATTTATGAGAGTTACGTGTTACATAATTTCCATTTACAAATTACCAGGGAGCTTCCAAAAGGCTAAGTCAATGGGGAAGGCCAGATTCACTTTATGATCATATAAGTTACTTAACGACCAGGGAATAAAGGTCACAAAATCAGATGCAACTTGCTTAATGACTGTAGCACTTAGTAGCAGAGGCTCCCATCCCATAATTGTGGTTGGGTACTTGGCAAGGAAGCTGAGGATTGTAGCATCCTTTTATCATGTCTAATAGCAGCAGGCCAATCTGGAGAATCCAAGTGAGCCAGATGGACACTGAGCTGCAAATGACTTGGCAATTTGTGAGGAACTACAAAGCCACTACTGTTGAGCGGCTGCAATTCCACACTATTGCCCATTGTCCCATTTTGTCTAAAATAAGAAATGCAAGTATGCTGCCATAGGTAAAGGTAAAGCTTTCCCTTGCACATATGTGCTAGTCTAGGGGAAAGTGCTCATCTCCATTTCAAAGCTGAAGAGCTAGCATTGCCTGAAGACGTCTCCGTGGTCATGTGGCTGGCATGACTAAACATTGAAGGTGCACGGAACGCTGTTACCTTCCCACCAGTTAGTTCCTATTTTTCTACTTGCATTTTTACATGCTTTCGAACTGCTAGGTTGGCAGAAGCTGGGACAACTAACGGAAGCTCACTCTGTTAAGCGGCACTAGGGATTTGAACTGCTGAACTGCCAACCTTTCTGATCGACAAGCTCAGTGTCTTAGCCACTGAGCCACCGCGTCCCTAAGCTGCCATAGGAATGGGCCATTCCATTAATGCTTCTTTCAGATTCATATTTTTGCAGATATGTTCAATTTGGTCCTTCTCAGCTTCAGTTCACGTCCAATTCACTGAACTTGGAAATTCTTGTGTATTTTGATGTACATGCCTACTTTTCTTTAATACAAATAATTTTCACAATGTAAGTCAGAATACACACTGTTTCCATGAACTTGAATATACATTTCATTGGCGTCTTTTTTCTATTGTATTTATTTTAAATGTTGAGAAATTGTATTAGGAAATTTGATTCTGCATATGGGTTAAAAAAAAGTGAAATTGGGTATGTTTTCATTAAACATGTATTGAGTTAATTTCTCCCTTCTCTTGCTAGAAAATTCCAGGGATGTCTTGTTCTCTCTGTAACCTTGCTTGTCCTCCCTGGAGTAAATGTGTCAGGAAATTTGTTTCTTTCTTTGTTGGCAACTGATTGGATTTCTGTGCTGGACTGGAAAAACAAAGAAAAACCTAGCAAAGAATCCTAAACCTGGCTTCTATGCCAGGAATATTTTTTTTTTCCAGAAAAACCAAATTCTTATTTCCATGGCCAGCATAAAAAGACAGAGGATTATATCTTGCTCCCAATGGGAAGTAGGAGAGGTTCTGTTCCAACACAGATTTGTTGAGAAGAATCCTTTAATTCAGAGGAATTCAGACTGCACTTATTTGGAAAGCATTAGATTGCAACCTGATGAGTTTTGGGAAGCCTTAGCAACTTGCATCTGACTTTCCCAAATATAAATAATTGCAGTAACAGATCATGGTCACAATTGTGCACTTTCTTTGTCAATATTACATAAAACCACAGCTCTATATTCTCTAAACTAGACAGGGCTGGGGAGTGGGGATAAAAAGAAACCCCTAGCCTAGTTGAAAGCCAAGCCAAACACAATATATTCATTACCTCATTTGGAGAATAGAGTTTTAAAAGATTGCCTTGAAGATTATCCAAAGGTAAATGAATGAGCTCAAAGAGGATTTCAAAAATGGTATAATTGTTTTTACAGGTGTCAGATTGGTATGTGGGTCAACAGTAAAGACCACGCTGAAACTTTCAAAAGACATCTAACTGGATTAGTAAATCAACAGTTTAATTAAAACAATTACACTTGAGTCTGTGCAAATTTGAATTTTTAGATCAGTGTCCAAACAAAGAAAGAATAAGCCCAAGTCTGGACAAGATAAAAATGGTTACAGAAATGGATATGCTTTCTGGTGTTCTTAAAATTCAGGGTAAAATGGTACAATAAATGCATTCAGATGGCCTGCAAACAACTTTACAAGTACTAAACATCTTTGGCAAATTACCAAAGAATCATGCCCTGATTGGCAGGCTGTTTTTAAGACAATGAAGAAGTCAATTATCTCAACTTCTCTCACCCTGAAATTTTAGAGTCCAAATAATGGTATGGTGGTAACTATAGATTATACCTGTGCTGAATGCTGAGCCAGTAATATAGTTTAAGCAGTTTACTGTTATAACTAAAGTTGTGCAGAGGGCTTTCTTGAAAATCTATTTATCTGTGGCTTGGGAAATGGGATAGTTTTTGTAAATTCTTTCAATGACAAAGTGGGGAGACAGATATTCTCCAGCATTTTCTCACAGATGGGTGGTGAATACCAACAAAGGGAGTGATAAAATTTTCTCTTCCATTATATTTATGTGTCAACTATTTCAAAGCAACTTTAGATAACTTCTTTAGCTGCAAATAATAGTAATAATCTGTTTTTTGTATCCTTACAAAGATAAATAGTAATAATCTGTTCTTTGTATCCTTATAAATCCTACAACTAAATTGTAGTTGCCCTATTTATTTACTTATTTGTTTATTTATTTATTCATTCATATCACGCCTTTATTATTTTTACAAATAAAGTGGTGAACATATCCAAAACTGCTTCCTCTTCCCATTTTTCCCACAACAACCCTGTGAGGTATTATATATAAAAGGTAAAGGTTCACCTCACACATATGTGCTAGTCATTCTCAACTCTAGGGGTGGTGTTCATCTCCATTTCAAAGCCGAAGAGCCAGCACTCTCCGAAGACATCTCTGTGGTCATGTGGCCAGTATGACTAAATGCCAAAGGCACACGGAAGGCTGTTATCTTCTCACCAAAGGTAGTTCCTATTTTTCTACTTGCATTTTTATATGCTTTCGAACTGGTAGGTTGGCAGAAGCTGGGACAAGTAACGGGAGCTTACTAGGGATTCGAACCGCCAAGCTGACGACCTTTCTGATCAATAAGCTCAGCGTCTTAGTCACTGAGTCGCGTCCCTTTTGTATTATATATACACACAGATGAAATTCCAGAAAGTTACATTTTCTGAGGGGTGTTGGGAGTGGGTGAGTTAAAAAAGTTTTTAAGGAAATGTTATTGCTGCATCAAGTAGAATAATGACTATGAGTGCAGCTTGGTCACATACTGCAAATCAAAGTACACATGAGAGACATTGTAGCTGACTTGAAACTCCATAGAGTATCTGCATGCAAGTTATGTAACTTTAATTCCCACGCTCTACCTTTTCACTCTCAAAATTACATTCATCTGGAAGAAATGGGACCTGACTGTTGAATGATAAATGTCGAAGGCTAGAAGGTCAGTTGAACAGCACCACTCTTTTCAAAACTGGGTCCTTAAAGAAACTGTAACCTAACATGTTTAACGTGTTTTAACATAAATGAGCAAAATGGATGGAAGAAAAGGGAAAAAAAACTTACTGTTCAGTTCCATTCTCTTGCCTCTCTGGAAGGAATTTAAATTCACATTATCTTTCTAGTCCACCATGATAAGTCACATCACCTTTCTACATTTCTAGTTCTACATGAGATGTCACAGACCTTTTTCTTGTATCTATCAGGATTTTTTGGCCTTCTTATATAGAGACTCTTGAAATACAAAAACTGAGTGTGGCCTAAAACAGTAATAATTTTCAAAGGTTTTATAGATGAATATTCTGAAGCAATTTGAATCTAATTATAATTTATAACAAGAAGGTTTAGAACCGATTCCAGTTATTTAATTCTGGTCCATTTTTAAATAGTTGTTCTTATAAATGGTATCAGCAACCAAAATCTAATCTGTGAAGCATGTAAAACACATGCCTTTAGTAACAGATGCTACTGTGTGGTCTACAGGTGGAGCTCTTGCCTCACAAGCAGGAGGTTATGAGTTCGATCCTAGGTAGAGGCAGATGTAGGATCTCCTGCTTGGGCAGGGGGTTGGACTAGATAACCTGCAAGGTCCCTTCCAACTCTGTTAATCTGTTAATTTCTATATCTTTATAAATATATTCCCTATATCTTATAGGGAAGGTTTTTTTTAGCAGATTTATTAAGAGTAGGTTGGATGGGCAATGAGGATGTACCCTTAAGAATTTGTAGGATAGCTATAGAAATAGGAATAACACTTAGACTTATATACTACTTTACAGTGCTTTTACTGCCCTAAGGGGTTTACAGAGTCAGCCTGTTGCCCCCAACAATCTGGCTCCTCATTTTACCCACCTCGGAAGGATGGAAGGCTGAGTTAACCTTGGGCCTGGTAAGATATGAACTGCCAAATTGCAGGCAACCGTCAAGTCAGCAGAAGTAGCCTGCAGTACCACAGTCTAACCACTGTGCCACTGAGGCTCATAAACTTTAGCTTTAGGGTTTTAGATCTTCTTTCACCGAATCTGAGAAGCACTTTATGAGATCAGGTTAGGCTTCTAGTAAATAAAAGCTGAAGCTACCATACATGAAAGGGCCTTTCACCTCACTGAATCCAACTTCCTCCTCTATGCCGGAATCCAGAGTAAAGGATCCCCAACAGACGGTTTCCCAGTATGTCATGGAACACATTGTCTTATGCCTTATATCAGGGGTAGTCAAGCTTTTTATACCTACCGCCCACTTTTGTATCTCTGTTAGTAGTAAAATTTTCTAACCGCCCACAGAGCTCTATGGTAATGGTGATTTATAAAGTAGGGAAGTCAATTAAATTAAAGAAAGGAAAGTGCTTCAGTATCGGACAAAACCCCTACCGCCCACCATGAAAGCTGGAATGCCCACTAGTGGGCGGTAGGGACCAGGTTGACTACCACTGCCTTATATTCTGCAACAAGTAATTTATTATTTATTTATTTTATTTATTTATTTGTTTTTTATACTGCCCTACTCCCGAAGGACTCAGGGCGGTGTACAGCCAAAATAAAACAGATATATAAAGGTTAAAAACAATTTTAAAAACATATTAAATAATTTGGCCCCTAATAAGATTAAAAACCAACAAACCCCAATTAAAATTAATAAAATTCGTATTTACACCAGCCCGGCTTGTTGAAAAAGAAAAGTTTTGAGAGCATGGAGGAAGGGGCGTAGGTCAGGGATAATTCGTTAATCCGGGGGCAATTCTTTCCAGAGGACAGGTGCTCCCACGGAGAAGGCCCTCCCCCTGGGTGTCGCCAGTCGACATTATTTAGCAGATGGCACCATGAGGACACCCTCTCTATGGGAGCATACTGGCCGGTGGGAGGCTCTCGGTGGCAGAAAGCGAACAGTTTTTATCTTCCCCATTATAATCTCTTAGATATTTAAAGAGTGCTATAATGTAGTCCCTTGATCTTTTTACTTGTAGCTAAGTTCTGTTCTGTTCTATTCTAAATATTGTTAGCACCTATAGTTTTATTAAGTTCATGTTTCTTTGCTCATTCTTCTTACTATCTCTGAACCTGTTCCATGGATGAATTGTATCTTAAAAGCAGTACATGCAGAACTATTGGCCATACTTGTGACGGGAACCCACCAAAGTAAAACCAACTAGAAAAAATTATATTTCACAAAATCTGGAAACTATTTTTTTAATGTTCCGTTGGCATCTAAAATACTTTCTCAAACACTGTAGTGCAAAGCCAGATGCCCTCATCCTATGTCTGTGTATTTCATTATGTCATGTATACATTTTAATTTTAATAGAATACATACACACCTGGCGTTGTCTTCAAGCACATTCGGTACAGAGCCATTAAAAGGAATACGATGACACTTATTACTATTAGGGCAATGACAACTGGCAAAATTATACCTGTATGTAATGAAAACATTTATTTTATTTCATACACTTTACGACACACACACATCTTAAGAGTAGGTATGAAATATGAAACTAAAATATAAAATATGAAATATAAAACATCTTTCCCAACCACCCTGGATATCTTCATTGAGAATTCTTCAAAAACTTAGTTCTCGTACTACCATAAGCACAAAGCCAGATGGACGACCTTGAATTAGTCATTTTCTCCCAGCCCTAGGAGGGACTTGTCCATGCAGTCTCGGGGAATCATCACTGATTTGGTAAAGGTTCCCCTCGCACATATGTGCTAGTCATTCCCGACTCTAGGGGATGGTGCTGATCTCCATTTTCAAAGTAGAAGAGCCAGCACTTTCCGAAGACGTCTCCATGGTCATGTGGCCGGCATGACTAAACACTGTAGGCACACAGAATGCTGTTACCTTCCCACCAAAGGTGATTCCTATTTCTACTTGCATTTTCAATGTGCTTTCGAACTGCTAGGTTGGCAGAAGTTGGGACAAGTAACGGGAGCTCACTCCATTACGTGGCACTAAGGATTTGAACTGCTGAACTGCCAACCTTTCTGATCGACAAGCTCAGCGTCTTAGCCACTGAGCCACAGAGTCCCTAGCACTGCCTTGAAGGCACAGTAAAAAATCAATTTGTTAGGATTTCTACATTTCAGCATAACCACTAGGTGGCAGGCAAAGAGCCTTCATGAAAAGGGGGGGGGGGGAATTGTTTCTCTGATCTGCTCAAAAATCTCTGCAGTAAATAGCAGTATCCTGATTTCCAGAATTTAAGATCAAGATGGTTCCCACTCCCCATGAATCAGAAGAACAAACTGGGAGTGTATCTCTCTTCCTCAGTGTAATACTAGTTTCTGTAAATATGTTTAAGAGAGTGGATATTGTTCCCCCTCTTTCTCCTTCCCTGCCTCCCCCTCCCCCCCTCTCTCCATCCATTGTTGTATACAGATAGTCATCGACTTACGATCACAATTGAGCCCAAAATTTCTGTTGTTAAGTGAGAAAACTTGCCATAGCTGTTAACTGAATCACTGCAGTTGATAAACTAGTATCCCGCTTGTTAAGGGAATCCAGCCTTCCCATGGACTGCCTGGGAGAAGGTCACAACAGAAGGGACACAGCAATGGTCATAAATATGAACCAGTTGCCAAACCTCTGAATTCTGACCCCATGATCACGGGGAAGGTGCAAAAGGTCGTAACTGTGAAACATGATCCTAAGTCACATTTTTCAGTGCTGTTGTGACTTTGGTCACTAAATGAACTTTTGTAAGTCGCGGACTACCTGTATGGATTTTTTTAAGTGCCCCTTTACTTTCTAGCAGCTGACGTATTTTGGGCGACCAAGATACTAGAATAGAACGATTGATGAGAACACTGGACCTTGTTTCCCTTGAAACTCTATGTCAGACCTGGAAGACATCTTTGACCTTTGGGACTTCGGGCCTGCCACATTTTCTACTGTGGGAAAATCAGACTGGGGAATTAAACAGAGTGTGGGTAATAGGTAGCCATAACAACATTCTTTCTCAGAAAGTCAAGTCCACCTTGCCCTGCAGCTGCGTTGAGGTGTCTGGGAAGCAATTTTGGATGATGCCTGATTGGATCATGTGATGGACATGTGGGTGCTGGGCAGGGACTTTAATTTTGTTTTGGGTGGGGAAAACCTGGAAACTTTCAGATTCAGGTTTTCCCAGATGCCAATACGACATCTCAAGCAAAATGGAACTTTGAGGAAACTCAAGCCTCGGAGTCTTCTTTCGTTGGGGGTGTTACTTGGAACCCTGACACTCTACCCATCTCTCTGACTTTGTGTTTTACTGGCAAAGTTTGGGGACAACTCTTTACATCCTCTTTTGCATAGAATTTGTCTATCCAAGATGTCATTATGCGGAATTATTTACTACCCGTTTTTAAAATTATAACATATTTTATATATGTTTACCCACATGATTCAACATATGTACATTTTATATCAAGTAAGAACTCCTTTTCGTATCCTGTTTTAGTCTTGCAAAACATATTTTTCAGATAATACTCTAGCTTAAGAAGTCTATTAGGAATCTATAATTCCTAAATTTGAGTTTTAATTATTATGGAAGGACTTTAATTTTTTTTGTTTTTGTTTCCCTACGTCTTCCTTTTAAAGAAGAGAATTATGGTAATTCATGCTTTCCCAGTCAGTTTCCTTCATCCTGATCACTGCTCTTCACAAGGGGTATTGTGTAGAGAAAGTTCATAGAGAGCAACTACAATGATGAAAGGTTTCAAGCAACTTCCTTCGGATAAAAATTGTGATATTTGTAGTGGGGATAAAAGGGACAAAGGGAAGCTATTTCAACCTTCCTACAATACTGGAAGCAGAGTCACCAAAGGCTGGACCAGTTCATGGAAGTCATGGGGATCAATGGTGAATAGCCTTGATGGCAGTGTGAGTGTTGTGTTTGGCAGTAGACTAGGACGATGAGGAGGTTGGGAAAGATTTGGTCGCCACGATGTAGAAAAGACATGGAGACTCTGGAAAGAGTACAGAGAAGAGCAACCAAGATGATTAGGGAACTGGAGACTAAAACATATGAAGAACGGCTGCAGGAGCTGGGTATGTCTAGTTTGATGAAGAGAAGGACCAGGGGAGACATGATAGCAGTGTTCCGATATCTCAGAGGGTGCCACAAAGAAGAGGGAGTCAAACTATTCTCCAAGGCACCTGGGGGCAGGACAAGAAGCAATGGGTGGAAACTAATCAAGGAGAGAAGCAACTTAGAACTAAGGAGAAATTTTCTGACAGTTGGAACAATTAACCTCTGGAACAGCTTGCCTCCAGAAGTTGTGAATGCCCCAACCCTGGAAGTCTTTAAAAAGATGTTAGATTGCCATTTGTCTGAAATGGTATACGGTTCCTGCCCACGCAGGGGGTTGGACTAGAAGACCTACAAGGTCCCTTCCAACTCTGCTATTGTATTGTATTGTATTGTATTTTGGGGCAGTTCTGGAGTCTGGGGGAGGCTCTGATGGATGCTCTGCACACAGAGATAGAGTCAGGGCTGTCCGACATTTCCCAGCCACCAGAGAGGCAGCTGCCTTTGGAGGCTGATATGAGTGAGGAGGAAGAACAGCTGGGGCTTGTTCCAGATGTACATATGCACAGAGCAATTAGGAAAGGTGAACAACGGAGTCGACTCAGGAAGCAAAGCAAAATGGCGCCTCCCTGGCTGGGGAATAAATAGAAGGAAAAGAGGGTGGTTGTTGTAGGAGACAACAGTTCGTATTTCTGAAGGTTTTGCTCGTTGTGTTTCATGCTACAAAGACTGCTTGCCAGAAGTTAATTTGCAGTCTTTTGACTGGGAGCCCACAGCCTGGCAATTATCGCAAGGAACTGATAAGGTCTGTTATTGCATTTTACTCCTTGAAGGACTATTGCCTGGACTTTTCAGTGGGTGAATGCAATTAATTCACAAGAGGTAAATAAAGGGGTTTTGCGTGACAAGGGGGGTCTCTTTCTTGCTTCTGCTAAGGCTAGGTCAGAACCGTGATTATCTCAAAGGTTATCTGTCAGGAAACTAGCAGACTTCCCTGGGCAGTTGGTTGGCCACTGCGGGAACAAATTGCTGGACCAGATGGGCTAACCGAGTAAATGTTTTAATGAGACTCTGATGCTACTGAAGTATGAAGATGAAAATTCTTGGTCATCCAGGTAAGGTTGTCTGAAGGTTGCGTCATGGCAACTGGATTTATTTTTCTTGTTAGTTTGAAACATTATCTTGCTCATCGAAGCAGCTTCATCAATCAAAGCAAGTTAGTTAGGCAGAGTTGTTGGAATGTACCAACTCTCCCCTCATCAAGCTCAGGGGGTTTCCTCCCCAAAATGTATTGCAATATGTTAATGAAAATTCTCAGTCTGATGATACCGAAGTGAGTATCAAACACAAGTACATAGCGGTCTTTTTTCTTTTATAGATAAAAAATAAGATCTATCTTATTAAGGAGTTGTGTTTATTATTAATCACATTGCATCACGTACTTTTTAAACCAAGTCTCAAGCAGATGCTTTGCCCTGCATGATAACTTTAAAGCTCTTGGGCCAACATATTCTAATGTTTGTTCTCTGCAAAGGTTGGCATGATCCAACTTTTCCTTTATCTGATGCTTATTTCAATATTCTAAAGGCAAAAGCTCAGACGGGAAAATTGTTAATTTTATGCTAATTGCATTATATTTCTATATTTTGTAGAGTTCTAAAGACATGCACAGGTAGTTAGCCAGGTAAGGTTACAAGGTTGCTACAAGGTTCACTGTCCAGCAAGTACAACAATTTCATTTCAAGCAACAATTTTTGTAAAAAAAAAAGTAAAAAATCTGTTTGTGAAAATTTGAGAGGAGAGTCCATGGCCCATATTTACTTACCAATGTAAGAAGTATCATCTTGTTTTTCCTGATCAGTTAATCCTGAATTGTCTAGGAGAAAAGAAATAGAAAAACATATAGTCACGTATATTGTCCCTGTAGGTTTAGTGATCAACTAGCAGTTGAATTAATTGCAGCTTTGTTGGCTTTCTTAATGTTTCTTTACTGTACATGTACCATTTCTGAACCATACGGAAATAATTTTGCACCTCTCCCTGTTGCTAAGGGTTTGTGTGCTCAATTTAATAGCAGAAGAAATAATGAGTTTGTCATGTAAGCCTTAATGTTTCAGCCATACACCTATTGTAATGCGAAAATTGCAGAATGTTCAATCAAACGGAATAGAGCTGGAAGGAACCTTGGAGGTCTTCTAGTCCAACCTCCTGTTCAAGCGGGAGAACCTACATGATTTCAGATACGTCAGTCCAGTCTTTTCTTAAAAACCTCCAATAATGAAGCCCTTACAACTTCTGAAGGCAAGTTGTTCCACTGGTTAATTGTTCTCACTGTTAGGAAGTTTCCAGGCTGCTTCTCTCTTTGATTACTTTCTATCCATTGTTCCTTGCCTTGTCTTGCCTTCTTTGTGGCAGCCCTCAAATACTGGAATACTGCTATCATGCCCTCCCTAGTCCTTCTTTTCTCTAGACTGGCCATACCCAATTCCTGCAACTCTTCTGCATATGTTTTTGTCTCTACTTTACTTTACTTTATTTAAATTTATATACCGCCCTATCTCCCTCGCGGGACTCTAGGCCCTTAATCATCTTAGTTGCTCTTCTTTGCACTTTTTCCAAAGTCTCAACATCTTTTTTGTAATGTGGTGATCAAAATTGGATGCAGTATTCCAGGTGTGGCCTTGAGATAAAACAGAGACAAATGCAAATTCTTCTTCAATTTGATAACAAAAATCAAATGCACAGGTATAGACTGAAGAACATATTTTATCAATTTATACTGGTGCATTGCTCCCAACAATCTGGGTCCTCATTTTACCGACCTCGGAAGGATGGAAGGCTGAGTCAACCTTGAGCCTGGTGAGAATTGAACTGCCGAACTGCCAGCAGCTGACAATCAGCAGAAGTAACCTGCTGTACTGCATTCTAACCACTGCGCCAAGACGGCTCTATGACGCTCTAAAGCAGGGGTAGTCAACCTTTTTATACCTACCACCCACTTTTATAATAATAATAATAATAATAATAATAATTTATTATTTCTATACCGCCCCCTCTCCCCACGGGGACTCGGGGCGGTGCACAGGTAGCATGAAAACAATAAATAACAACAACAATAAATAAACAACAAAATTTAAAAACCAATTAAATAAACCCTGTGCTAAAATCCCGATTAAACTAAAACCTATTCTATAAAATCCCAAGGATTTACTACTGCTAGTAGTAAAATTTTCTAACCATCCACCGGTTCCACAGTAATGGTGATTTATAAAGTAGGGAAGTCAATTAAATTAAAAAAAGGAAAGTGCTTCAGTATCGGACAAAACCCCTACTGCCCACCATGAAAGCTGGGATGCCCACTAGTGGAAGGTAGGGACCAGGTTGACTACCACTGCTCTAAAGGAAAGGAAAACAACCTTATCATCAACCTATTCACAAAAAAGTTATTTTACTTGTATTTCCATTGAAACACATGAACATCAGTGTGTCTGTAAACATACCTCACACAACTTTATTTTTAATAGATCATTTATTTTTATTTTAAAAAAAGAAGTACTATGGAGATGTGTAGATCCATTACCCTGCGTCTGGAGTGCTATGGTTACCATATCTGGGCTGCAATATATATATATATATATATATATCATACTTAAATTTATTTGTATATTTAGTGGTCATTCATACTTTTGAAACCCAGATATGGTAATCTTATGATAACCTTGTGGAATGTCTGTTAGAACACATGGCAGAGATTAGAGTTACAGGTTTACACAAAATAGGGCATATTGATATATAAGTTTTTCTTCGCTTACTTTTAGCTCCAGCTCCAGAATCCTTTTCTAGTCTAACCGTTGCATTTTTCTGGTTATTAGGGCTCTGAGAACTCTGGTCTGTAATGAAGAAGTCCAATTAATGTGTGTTAGCCACAAGCAAAACCAAATGTAACTTTGTGCTTCTTTCAAATGGAATAATTCAGCTGAGTGTCCATCCATCCATTATCATGTCCCTTACATGAAGACAATGGGATGCAGAACGACAGGATAAACCTATTTTAAAACTAACCAACATGACAAATTTCATCATACTTGCAAAAAGTAGAAAGTGGGAAGTTTCTATGAAACAATTAAGACTTGATTAATTACTGCATTAATCAATTCATGATTGATTATCACTACCTTCACTGTATCCATGTTCTCACATTCTTAAGTGTACTTTACAATTTCCAAGTACACACTCCATGACATTAATAGATGCTATCCCTACCATAAAACTCAGCACTTTACTTTAGATGTTCAGTAGGCTGAGGTGAGTCATTACAAAAAGCCATGCAATTGTTAAGTAAAATAGATTATACATAGTCCATACCAGGAATGTCAAACTGGATTTCTTCAAAGGCCAGATCAGCATTGTAGTTCTCCACCATGGGATGACCGAGAAGGGGAGATGGAATGGATGCCTCATGCAGCACCCTGCTGGCCAAAACAGGGCATGGGTGGACTTCTGAGGCCCCATGCCCCATTTTCAGTCTGGACAGCTCCCTTCAGTAGTTTGCCAGCCAAAATGGGTGCAGAGAACCCACACGCAGCCCCGTTTTGGCTGCCAGAGGCATGGCGGGCTGTTCCTTTGCTATTTCCATACCAGCCTCGTGGGCCAGAGAAGCTTCTTAGTGGGCATGCGCATGCTAGGAAATGAATTTCCGGTTACCGGTGTGCACATGCACACTGCCCAGCTTGTCTTCCAGTTACTGGCGCGAATGTGCACATGATGATCAGCTGGCCAGCACGCATGCTCTCAACGGAAAATGGAAGACCAGCTCTTCCAGTTTCCGGCACTGCCACACGCACAAAAAACAGTTGATGGTCGCACACGTGGATGCATGCCAGAAACCCGGAAGAGGATCAGGTGATGCTTCACGTGCCAGTCGACATGGCTCCACGTGCCACTTTGGGCACACGTGTCATAGGTTCGCCATCGCAGGCTTAGGTTGTAGATGGATAACAATGTCTATAGCATAACCCTTCTTTCAAAAATGCCAGCCCTTTCAGCAGTTCCTAGTTTTCTTATGAAGAACATTCAAATCAGCAATGTTGTTCTCCAGTCTGTATTAACGCAACCAATGGAACCCATCTATTTTCAAATACTTTTCTCAATCAATCAATTTAGAGCTCTGTCCAAAGCAATCTCTTTACCTCCAATCTTTTTATATGGGAGGGATAAACCAAGAGAAAGAGAAAACGAGAGTGGAAAAAGATATATGTTTAAGTTAGAAAAAAGTAAAGAAAATGGGTAAATGAATCCCCTTTTAGATCTGCCCCATCAACCTGTGATTTCAAAGGGCTCTCAATAGAATAAAGGTTGCCCATTCTTAAATTAAGAGCCATATACTAAAGAGGATGGAGCCAATCCCTCAAGAGTACTTCTATAGAACTTCTGGACTTGCCTTACTGAAAGATGACCTTTACTTTTAAAATAAAAAGGAGTGGGGGCAGCCAAGCCACCACATAACCCAGGGATGGCAACTACTCTCTGAAAAATATTGATACCCACTTTAATTAAGTTTTCCCCAGCCTGGTAGTTTCAGATATATTTGACCACAGTTCTCATTATTTCCCACAAGTATTGCTGCTCTAACAAAGCCTTCTGTTAGCTTTCCCTACATGTTGTTCTTTTTTATGTGCATTTTCGGCTCCTTCAGGAGGCAGAGCGCAATAACAATAATATGGTTTTTCTGTGAAGAATTCCCGCCAGCCATCTTGGTTTCCCTTTTGATCAGCAACAACAAAATAAAACCCAATGAGAATACCTGTGCTCAAGCCAATCGAAAGGAGTTGAAACTGTAATAAGCTAATACAGAAGAGGCAAATGCAATAGTCATGTAATTGTTCCATAGGTCTGTTTTTGAGATGTGATTGATATTTAAGGGGGGGGGGGGTAAGAGGGAAGAAGCTCACCTAAAATTGCTGGACCCCGGCTGAATGCTGAAATCACAGGAATCTTTGTTGCTGATGCAGTTGTGCCTGCGGTTACTTTGATAAGATAAATGACAGTGTGTTATCTGCTGTCCTCAAAACATATTTGTCAAAGGAATAATCAGTATGCAAGCATGGAAATCAAAGCTCTTTCCTCAACAGCCTCGGGTCACAGCCAAACAAATAAAAGAAGGAAGAATAAACGGATTGAGAGGGAGGAGAAAACAGAAAGCTATGATTGGGCTGAGCTAACAAGATCCTAAAATGAAACAAAACAACTGAGAAGTAATAATAATGATAATGGCGGCGTACAAAGGGTTGCCTTATTGGTGACTGAGCATGTAAATGTAATAAATAAAAATGAATAAAATCAAAATGGACTCGTATTGATATGTAAATCTGTCTTTACTTACTTTTAGGTCTGGCTTCAGTGACGTTTTCATTTGCCTGGACGTGAGGGGTCTGAGAGCTTTGGTCTGTAATGAAGAAGGCCAATAAATGCAGGTTCCAGACCAGGGGTGACCAGCTCGTGGCCCACATGCCAGATTCGTCACATGTTGACCATGCCCACCCCCATTTTAGCGAAGAGCAACAAAGTCACAATACGTCACGTGACAATGTGATGCCACAAGTTTGCCAACCCTGTTCTAGGCAAATAGCATTGTAAGGCAAACAACATCTTAAAACTGAGGTAGGCTTAAGCAGAGTGCCATTCATATAAGACCGAATAGAGTAGAGTAGAGTAGAGTAGAGTAGAGTAGAGTAGAGTAGAGTAGAATAACAGAGTTGGGAAGGACCTTAGGATTTTGAGTCCAACCCACTGCTTAGGCAGGAAACCCTACACCACTTCAGACAAATGGTTATCCAACATCTTCCTAAAATCCTCCAGTGTTGGAGCATTCAGAACTTCTGGAGACAAATTGTTCCACTGATTAATTGTTCTTCTTTTCATTAAACTAGACATACCCAGTTCCTGCAACTGTTCTTCATGTGTTTTAGTCTCCAGTCCCCTAATAATCTTTATTGCTCTTCTCTGCACTCTTTCTAGAGTCTCAAGATGTTTTTTACATCTTGGCGACCAAAACTGAATGCCGTATTCCAAGTGTGGCCTTACCAAGGCATTATAAAGTGGTATTAACACTTCATGTGGTCTTGATTCTATATCTTTATCGTTAGCCCAGAATTCCTCCTAGCAAAATCCACTAGAGACTTTATTTTGGCTCCCTGAAATAAATATTTCAGGCTCCAACCCCTAAATAGTGTGTGCACAACACGTTTAAGTAGACTAAGGAGGGAATTTGCTTGTGAAATTCATCCACTGATGAATTAGCTTTAGAATGAGAAATTTAACACCAAACAGCCTGGAGTTATTTTAGATTAAGTTGAATGAATAAGGAATAGTTCATTAACATTGTATTTAACTCTTTTTCTTTTAATTTAGAAAAAAGAAGATAGCTAGCCATTAGGCTGTCCTGCTTTTCAGCAGTTGTCTACTTATGGCACATCAGTGTAAATACCTACGAGGGATACTTAAAGAATTGTCCAAACCAACCATGTGAACATCACCATACCAGTTTATTTTAAATAAAAATGTGGATTTAGATGCCCATCAATATTGTTGAGGTCAGAGCTTTCAAACCTATGTCAATTATTCTGTCAATGGCCCTGTAATAGCTTCCAACTTCTCTAACACTGCAGAAATTGGGAATCGTGGTATTATGATCTATTTCTGTTTCAGAAGTACTGTATTGCAAAAAACAAATTAGCAACTGCTGCTGTATCATATTCAGAAATGCAAAAACTGTTTGCCTTCATTAGAATCAGGAATTTCCTAGGGATTATCCTTCTGCACTTGTAAGCAGGAACGCATAATGAATCTTTTTAAGAAGACTAAATAGCACTCAAAGGAAATAATTGCAAACATAGTTTCCCTATTATTGTTACCCGGATTTTTTATTTTTTTTTATAACGGGTGATACTTTTCTTTTTTTTAAAAATAGGAAAATATAACTTCAGTTAACTCTAAAGGACTAGTGGACTTCTCTCATAGTATTAGGTGTCTTCCAAAAACTCATCACCCCTTTTGGATTTTGAGAAAAGATTTGTAGGAAGAAAACAGAAAATGTAGTGGAATAACAAGGGAATACAAAGGAGGGTTTTTTTTTTGTATGACAAAAAGGTTAAGTATTTTCCTCATTGAGAAAAAGATGATGATTTTTCAGCTGTAATTGTTCTGTGCTCACTTGAACTTGCCGCCATTTTATTAATATTGTTGAGATCCTTCAAATGATCCTGAGCACCAGAAAGTTTGAAAATTATTGATATAAAGAAAATAAGAATTGAATGAACGGGTTGAATTACAGTATTAACCACAAGATAGAAATGTTTCTCAGCAGACTATTTTTCATCCTCAAAGCCATAATGGAATGCCTTTCTTTAGAAAAACACATTTCCATAATTTAAGTAACAGATAGCATGCATTTTTTTTAAAGGCACTTAGACATCTATTTCATGGATTATCTTCATTTACAGTGGAAGCTTCTTCATTTAATGGATGTCTTCCCCAAATATGCGCAAAACAGCTTTGATTGTGTCGGTCTTGGAGGTTTTAAAATAATATCTGGTGTTTTCTTATTTTTGACTTTGTTTTATGTTAAATGCTGAAATCTGATATTCTATATTATTGGGGTACAAAAACGATCCAAAGTAATAGATATATCATTTCTATCCTGTCAGTTACAGTGAAATCTGGGAGAAAAATAATTTGATCTGCATTTTTTTTAAAAAAGCAAACTAATTATTAGTAATAGATGAATTATTCTTTACAATTACAGCCAAACAAACACCCCGACTAAACAATGCTACAAACACCTGGAAAAATGCATAGAACAGTATGCACATGAGAAAGAAAACAATATAGATGGACCCATTAAGAAAATAGCTTCCAATTTTTTAGTAGATTCCATATAAAGGTTTGATATGTACGAGAATTATTCAAAAGTTTGTCAGAGAGTTAAAAAGCACTTACAAACCAAACAAAACAATTATTGTTGGCTGCGATCTCAGCTTATGGACCAGAGTAGAAAAGTTGCACTTGAAAATGACAATGTTGTGGAAAACAAAACAGATGCATATATCTTTAGATGAATATAAAACTGATGAGATTCTTGTGAGAGGCTGCCAAGGAATCTCAAAGGGAAACCACAAACAGGGTGTATCTGTAACTTAATTTAAGAAAGGGATAGATGCTACTGGAAATCTTTTCTCTCTATTCCCCATCCAGCATAATGGGGACAGTTCTTTGATACTTCTAGCACCAAATCATTTTCTTTTTTCCGATAGCATTGGTATTATATATGCCCAAGCAATTACTACTAGCAGTTGAAGACTGCAATCTCATCTGCAGCCACAAAGCAACATAAAGCTAGTTATCTGTATAACTGTCTCTGTCCCCAGAGCACTTCCCAAGGTAATGTAATTTGTATTCATTTGCATTTATTAGTTTGTCAAACATGTACAAGAAAGGCAGGTATAAATATAAACATGGACATGAATGAAAGAAATGAATCCAAATAAATGAATATACAAATAAATGCAAATACAATTAATACGAGGGAGAACTTATACTGTATCTGCGGAAGCAATCATATTCACTGAATTTAATTGTATTTACTGGTTAAATCCATGCAAATTTATTTTTTCTTTTGGTATTTTGGGGAATGCTCAGTCTGCCACCTGAAGGACAAACGGAGTTTTCAGTCCAAAAAGTTATGTGTTTTGCTAGGAGTAAATCCAATTCACAAAATCAAAATTAATTTTGAGGAATCATGCATGGGGCTAAAGATGCATGGTGGTCCCTGTGGTTAGGCCGTTGAGTTGTAGGTTAGCAAGCCTGTGTGTCAGGTTTCTGAAAAATGCCCCAATTAATTCATGAGCCTTGAGACATGCCAATGCTTTATGTGTTTGAGATCCGAGTGCTGCTGTGAGACTGGGTGAGCTCCCGTCCCTTGTTCCAGCTCCTGCTGGGGACATAAAAGGACACCCCCTCCCCAAATGGGCATCACGTAGACAGTGGTGATGCCACCAGCTAACCCTTTCAACCTGGAAGCGCTGCGGTGCTTCTGACATGACTACTATGTGGTGCATGTGGCTTGTTAACTTACAGCATGCAATTCTAACTTATTTGTAACTCAACAACACAAGTTTCTTTTTGGTCTCTGCTGTGCCATACTGTCCAAAAAATGTTTAGATATGAATTAAGACAGAAATAAAATATTAGAAGTATTCTAAATAATACACAGAGCTAAGACATTACCTTTAATGGTAGTAGTTGCAACTGTGCTCATCGAAGTGGCATCTTTGGAAGGGTAAGACAGAAAATGCACAGTAAGTTTAATGCTTCTTAGACAAAACAATCACATCTTTTTGGAAAAGGCAATATATTATTTTAAATTAAGCATGCTTGAAAGCAAGTTTTAAATTTACTGTTCTGGGTTTTTATCTTACAGTTACTGACAGTGCCTTTTTGTGCTGTTGTATCAATATGTGAAACTTCTCTAGCTTCATTATTTTAATATGCACTCTTTTTTGCTCTGCTGCAGAACAAATTATTTCCCTTCCTTCAAACGTGGATACTTTTATTGCTCCTTTGAATTACTGTTCTCTTCAGTGCAAAACAGCCTTAGGAGGCTGCAGTTCTGAGCAAAGGAGTGGGGTAGGAGGACTTAAGACAGTTCATATTCCCACTGCTTATTCCCAGTTCCCCTGCATGATAAAAATTCCAGATGGAAGTTAATAAAAGTTAGGCATCTGCCCAGTAAATTTCACTGAATCCAATGAGTTTTTCTGAGAAATGTCACTAAAAATTGCTTCTTCGTGTGCTTTGTGTGCCTGATTATGAACAGAAAAATGGTGAGGAGATATCCTGTTTCTTCTTTCTGAAAGACAGCAACTTTCCATTTGTACATTTTGACCAGACTACCAGATGGATCTGTCAGCCCTGGAGGCCATCTTTTTCTTTGGATCTTTTGGTTCGCACACCCACATGCGTCAGGCATGTGCTGCACGCATGTGCACTCTTCAATGTAAATTGTTCTTCACTCATGTGCAGAACAATTTACAGTAAACTGCGCAAGTGCAGGCACTAAAATCCAAAATGGTAATGGCCCAGTAGCAGCAAGAGAACGAATTCAGGGGCATGGCAGGTCTGGGTTACTGTCAGTTCTGCGACCCAGGCTTGCATTCCACTACTGGTTCAGCCGAAGTGGGCCAAACCAGGAGCAACCCACCTCTGCCCAGGTATCATAAAAGGTACAGGTAAAGGTTTCCCCTTGCACATATGTGCTAGTTGTTCCCAACTCTAGGGAGTGGTGCTTATCCCTGTTTCAAAGCCGAAGAGCCAGCGCTGTCCAAAGATGTCTCCGTGGTCATGTGGCCGGCATGACTAAAAGCCAAAGGCGAACCCTTCTCACCAAAGTGGTTCCTGTTTTTCTACTTGCATTTTTTACGTGCTTTTGAGCTGCTAGGTTGGCAGAAGCTGGGATAAGTAAGGGGAGCTCACTCTGTTACATGGCCCTAGGGATTGGAACCACCAAACTGCCAACCTTTCTGATCAACAAGCTCAGTGTCTTAGCCACTGAGCCACCACGTCCCTTGCCTGGTATCATAAATCCCATTTATTCTTGCATCCCTACATCAGACTAAAGAATGTAAGCTATCATGTCCAAATTATGTTTGGGCTCTTTGCACCCTCGCAGACAGTTATATTTATGAAAACATGGTAGAACACTGGACAAGGATGTGGAAGAGCAGAGGTTAAGGATTTTAGCTGTTTAGCTCCAGATTTAGCTCCAATCTTTGCATAAAAGGAATAATCAACAACAAATTTGAGGTCTGATCATTTTGATAACATCATTGCCACAGAACAATATTCATTTTTAAAAGATGCTTTCACCAACAGCAAATGATTGCCTGTCTGTGTTTTGACCAGAGTATTAATCCATACTTGAAACAGTATCCAATAACAGAATTTTTAAGAAATATAATAAAGAAGCCTTTAATGCAATCAGTGGCAGATCAAGACACCGATAACAACTTTTTAAATATTTTCACTTGCGCATCATGTACAGTTAAATGTAGGATTTCAAGCAGTTGTTTATTCAAGAACTTACCTTTTGCTGCTGAAGTGACAGTTATCATGGGAGACCCTATAGAAAGCATATTAAAGATTACAATTTTATTAATCCCATCTTTTAAATTAATTATACATATATATTTCTCCACCCTCCACCCTAACCCTCCCCCACCTCCCATTCAAACCCACCCCCCTGACTTCCGCTATACACCACTCTAATAATTTACTGTTATTTTAAAAAGAAATTTATATTATGATTTATATATGTTTAATTAATCTAGAAGATGGGGTTAATGGGATATTGTTACTTTAAGAGAAATTTATATTATGATTCTTGGGAGGAGAGGGGGTACAATATTTGTATGAGAAACTTATTTTAAGACGTGGGGGAGGGGAGGGGGTACAGTATGTGTATGTGATTTATATTATATGTTAGGGGGGGGAGAAAAAGGGGGGGAAACTTGTTTGTATAAAACTTTTTCAATTAAAAAAAAAGATTACAATTTTATAATGCACTTTTAAATTACCAATCAAGTTGAATAAATAGCCTACAATTTAGCATGCTTTTTTAGTATTAACTCTTACTTCCTGAATAATAGCCATATAGTTATATTCAGATTCCAAACTATGACATCATTTGAACAAATAATGATAATATATGTAATTTCAGGAAAACAACACTATTGCTAGATGCAGACTTCAGTAAAGAGAACACAGAGTTTTCTAAGAACAATAATATGATATAAATATAGGAATACCTATCTACCTAAACACGTGTGCGTGCGTGTGCGTGTGTATGTATGTATGTAAAATGCCAGGCTGAAGATGGCGAGTGAGACCTCGCCGAAACATTGCCAAGACAATCTCAATCTTACATGGGAAAAGACCCGAATACAACAAGACCAGCATGCCTACACGTGGTGGTTCCTATTTTTCTACTTACACATTATATAGGGGAGCACCTAAAGTAGACATTATACAGGGGGAGCTAAATGTGAGAAATTAATCTGGTCCAATACTGTCACAACTGTACTGACCATCCTGGCTGTTTAGTTTCTTGTAGTAACTTGAGTACCAGCCAGTGAAATAGTTGGCATAGGAGAACTGCTGAATGTCGTATCAACAGAATCAGAAGTTTAGCAAAGGTGTAAAGAACTCTGCATACAGTAAATGCACTACAATGTCAATTTTGGGGAAGCCCACATCATCCCTGTTTGTGCCTTCTCAGCTTGAAGAAACCGTATCTTTCGATATCAGGAATTTGGATCAGGATTTTGAAGAGGTAAAATTAAAAAAAAGTTTTTGTACTCTGCAGGCCTCCAAAAACCCCTGCACGCCTCATTTTTTTGTGAGGGGCATGCAGAGAGTTTGAGAGCCTGCAAAGTGCTCCTGGGGGCAAAAAGAGCAAAAAGCAGCCTGTTTTTCATGAAAACGGGCCCGGTTTGGTTTTGTTTTTTGCCAAAAATAGGCATGCATAGCTTTTAGGAGGCTTGTAGAGTGCTCCTGAGGGCTGGGGATTGGCAAAAACAAACAAGGAACAGCCCATTTTTCATTCATTTTTGCCTTCCCCAGCCGCCAGAAGCACTTTGCAGGCCTCCCAAACCCTCTGCACATCCATTTTTGTGAAGGAGGCAGGTTTCATGAGACCAAAAATGCTGTGTTCAGTGTATTTATTTATTTTATTTTATTAAATTTATATCCCGCCCTTCTCCTTGTTAGGACCCAGGGCGGCGCACAGGCATTATATAAAACCATAAATACAATATACATCAATTAAAAATATATTAAATTAATTCACCCGTGCTAAAACCCGTTATTAAGACCATAACCAAATTATAATTTATATTTAAAAGTCAGACGCGGGGGGCTATCCTAGGCCGGCTTGTTGGAATAAGTACATCTTAAGACGTTGGCGGAAGAGGCGGAGGTCCGAGGTAGTGCGAAGGTCGGGGGGTAGGTCGTTCCAGGGGGCCGGGCCCGCCACAGAGAAGGCTCTTCCCCTGGGTGTCGCCAGCCGGCATTGCCCGGCCGACGGCACCCGGAGTAGGCCCGCTCTGTGGGAGCGGACCGGACGAAGGGATGTATGGGGTAGGAGGGATGTATGGTGTATAAGATGCACCCAGATTTTCACCCTCTTTTTTGGGGGAAAAAGGTCCGTCTTATACTCCGAAAAATACGGTAATTAGATTCTGATGATTCTGTCATGATTTTACCAGCTATGCATGAGTTTAATGCTTAGGAATGGGTTAGGGGTTCTTTAGGTTTAAGGGGTGGAGCTATAAAGGATTTCTTGGCTTTGCCGGGTCTTCGAAAATCCTCAGATAGGTGCGGAATCTGCCTCTTAGATGTAGCTTTTGCAATGTGCTCTCCAAGGTCCTGAAAGGGATTTGTTGGAAAATGTCCATGTGGTTATGCACAAACTCTCAGCCATGAAGAAATATTAATGATCAATGGAATCCCATCACTGACATATAAATGCATAGCCTAGAGGAGGGCAGGGCCCCCATTAACTATATAGGTACATGGGATAGCTGCATTGATAAGGGATATCAATAAAAGTCATTATTCTTTCATTAGCCATCTTATGCTTTTTGAGATCAAATTAAAGTACTAGCTATCTCTATTAAATATTAGAGAAGGTTAAAGTTACAGATGTAAGGATCTAGTCCATTTTGTTATTTAGATTAATAGGATTACTTTACAGATTTCAAATTTTTGTTGTAGTGTATAGATCAGGGAATGGGTGGGTTCCGGCTTCTTTTACTGCCGGTTCGCTCAGGGACATGCTTTGGGTGCGTGCACACTTGATGAGTGCTATGTGCGCATGCGCAGAAGTAAAAAAATTGCTTCAGCACATGTGCAGAAGCAAAAAACAAGATGACGGCACTTGTGGCACTGCTGATAGAACCGGTTCAGGTGCATGTCCAGCTGAGTTACTACCTACTCTGCCGAACCGGTCCAAACCGGTAGGAAGCCACCTCTGGATCAGGGATGTCAAACTCACATCATCACGGCGGTGTCATGTGATGTATCGGGACTTTTCCCCTTCACTAAACCGGATGTGGGCATGGCCAGTGTGTGATGCATCCAGCCTGTAGCCCAGGAGTTTGACAACTCTGTTGTAGATGTTCTTTGCGAATGTTTTGATGCTCCACAGCTTCAGTTATTAAATCGTCTTGTGGTAGTTAGATTCACACAAAGCCTACCTCTCCTCTCCCCCAGTTTTATAAGGGGAGAGTAACTGATTTATTATAGCTTATAATATCTGTAAGTAACTCCCCAGAATAAAAGAATACAAAGATGCCATTATTTTCATGATATGGTTACATGTTTTTGCTTACCAGTAGTTCGCTGATTATTATTGGATACGGTAACTGTAGAAGATACAAAAAAAAACCCCCATAAGTTTGAACCAATTCCATCACATATCTAGTTAGCAATTAAGAATATGACACAGGATGAAAACAAATATTCTGCTGAGCTGTATCTAAATAGTCAGTAATTCTTTGAATGATATAGAACATAATTTAAAAAACCAAGAAACATGCCTAGTCATTTATATCATTAATAAAACAGCTGAAATAATTACAAACTTAATTTCTCCTTTTATCAACCAACCTGCCTTTGATCTTGATTAATCCTGATATGACATCACCTCTTCATATATTTGTCCAACCACTTTTTAAATTAGCCAGGTGGATTGCATCTCTTTATAATTGCACAGTTAACTCTTGAGCTATGTGAAGCATTTCCATTTATCTGTCACATGTTCTGACTTTCTGCTTCATTAAAGCCTAGTGCTTCAAAATAACTTCATGGAGTAGCATCATGAGAAGCTGGACCTGATACATTCCCTTTTTCTTACACAAGTCTAAAAAGTAAAGGAAACATGTCTTCAAGTGTTTCGCTTGTTTGAAATTAATGAGAGTTGGACCTACTTAATACTTGAAAATTCAGGGCTATAGACTAGATTTGAAAGTCCAAATAAACATCTCAGAACAAAGCAATGTCAAAACATCTCTACAGTCTTGCCAAGAAAATTGCATGGTTGTGTCCAGGCAATCCTCAGGAACTGAGCTGTACTTGTGGCCATTTTTACTTTCTGTGTGTGTGTGTGTGTGTGTGTGTGTGTTTGTGTGTGTGTGTGTATAATTGTTCCACAACACCCTGTTAGGGCCCCAATTAAGGGAGGAGACATACTGTTTCCTTTTCTGCCTTTGGGTTCATCACCAGAGACCATCTAGACAGAAAGCCATGAGTTCCATTGTGTGAATTTTTTAATATGTGTGTTAGTTTTATGAGCTGATCAATAAATAAATAAATGAATGAATGAATGAATGAATGAATAAATAAATAAATAAATAAATAAATAAATAAAAATAAATAAATGGTTAATATGGTTAAAAGCTCTTGCCTGATATGTAATACAGCCCCGGTTCGAAAACATTGTCTCATTTAAGAGTCCTGTAAAGGCTGATGTAATCAGGGGAAACCGGATAGCTCAAGGCATAGAAAGGCTTGCCTGATATGCTGGAGAGTGCCATTTCAAACCCCAGTAGAAGGAGTATGGCCAGCTGAAGAAGGCTAATAAGCCTGAAATGGATCCATCCTGGTCTCTTATTTATTAATCAGCCCTTAAAATCCTAACACACACACACACACACACACACACACATAATATATATATGAGAGAATATTTTCACAGCTCCTGTTCAGGGCCCCTTTAAGGGAGGAGACTTAACGTCATTCCTCTCTGCCCTTCGACTCAACCCAGAGATCATCCAGACAGAGAACCAATTAGTTTGCTGCTGTGTGAAATTTTTTTTAGATATGTGTTAGATTTTTAAGGGCTGAAAATAACGGGCCCTGAACAGGAGCTGTGAAAATATTCTCTCATTAATGCAATACAATAAATAAATGGTTAATATGGTTAAAGGCTCTTGCCTGATATGCAATACAGCCCAGGTTCGAAAACATTGTCTCATTTAGGAGTCCTGTAAAGGCTGATGTAATCAGGGAAACCGGATAGCTCAAGGCATAGAAAGGCTTGCTCAAATCCCAGCAGAAGGAGTATGGCCAGCTGAAGAAGGCTAATAAGCCTGAAATGGATCCATCCTGGTCTCTTTATTTTCAGCCCTTAAAAATCTAACATATATATTTTATATATATATATATATATATATATATATATATATATATATATATATATATATGTGTGTGTGTGTGTGTGTGTGTGTGTGTGTGTGTGTGTGTGTGTGTGTGTGTGTGTGTATGTATATATATATGTTTTCGTAGATTTTCACGGGTGTAAGTATGCTGGCATAGCTGGCTTCGGGGATTTTCCCGTGTATAAGGCCTTATACACGGGAAGCCTTATAAGCCTTATACACGGGAAAATCCCCGAAGCTTGCTTATATATATATATATATATATATATATATATATATACATGTGAAGTGGATATTTTGTTACAGCTTCCTGTTAGGCCTATTTAAGGGAGGAGACAAACTTGTCAACCTTCTCTGCCCTTCGACTCAACCTAGAGACCATCCAGACAGAGACCTATTAAATTGCTGCTGTCTTTTTAGATATGTGTTAAAAAAAATTTTAAGGGATGATTAATAATTAATTAAGAGACCAGGATGGATCCATTTCAGGCTCCTTAGCCCTCATCAGCTGGCCATACTTCCCTACAGGGATTTGAACTGGTGCTTTCCAGCATTCGAAGCAGGCTTCCCTATGCCTTGAGCTAACCAGCTTCCCTGATTACATCATCCTTTCTACAGGACTTTATTGATGAAGTGGATATTTTGTTACAGCTTCCTGTTAGGCCTATTTAAGGGAGGAGACAAACTTGTCAACCTTCTCTGCCCTTCGACTCAACCTAGAGACCATCCAGACAGAGACCTATTAAATTGCTGCTGTCTTTTTAGATATGTGTTAAAAATTTTTTATAAAAAACCTCAGAAAATATATATATATGTTTTCTGAGGTTTTCGCGGGTGTTTGTATGTAGGTCTTTGGTTGTTCGGGTTTTCTCCCGCGTAGAATTGGAAGTATCTTCACGACGTTTCGATGAAATCTCATTCATCATCTTCAGGCTGGTGCTTCCGGCTTGGTGCTTCCCCTGGTGCTTGCCCCTGGAAGCACCAAGCCGGAAGCACCAGCCTGAAGATGATGAATCATATGAATTTTTTTGGTTTGAGCTAAACCTATTATACTAACAGTAGAAAGATTTCAGTTTCCAAGAAGAGGAATAATTTGTTTGCTTCTTGTAAATGCAATGCTTTTTAAATAGAAATAAGAAAAAGGTGTATTTTGTAAGTAGGTACTTATTGTTAACCCTGCATCTGCAAGTAGCAGTAAGTAACATGATTGTACCACTACAACCAGCTGGGATACATTTTTGAGTTTAGCATTTCCCCCCCAGTAAATATATTTAAATGGCCCTGTGCTTAACATCTTGACTGGGTCAATCTGCTGTGAAAGGATTAATTATATGGCAGATATTATTGTGTGAAAAGCAAATTATAGTAGAGAACTCAGGCACAAGAAAAGTCTATTGGCAGTTAAGAAAGATCAGAAAATTTGTGCCGTGTAAATTGCAATCTTTACTTCAGAATGTGTATTATGACACCAAAGGAGTTGCTTAAGTATCCAGAACAGGCAGAAGTGATTATGCCCCTATGGAAATGCCTTGCTGCTTACAGAATAGATGTTGGGTGGGTGTAGAAGCAAGTGGAATTAATGGGATTTAAGGAGCCAAGTTGAATGCCTGCTGTGATGGAAGGCCCTTTAAGTGTTTCTCATCCCAGAGTCTTTGTTTATTGTCAATAAATTGAGAGGCAATTCCAATTTGCAATTCAAGCTTTAGATGATTAATCACTCTGATTAACTAATCTGTGCAGCAATCTTATGCACATTTACTGTGAGCTAAATCAGACTGGGTTCACGCCGCACTCAAGTGCAGAGGAGTTTCTAAAGTTCATCTCATTTATTCATCTCTGTAGATTCTTGTATGTTTTCCTATAGATTCTCATGATGTGTGCTTTGTGCTAAAAAGCCTGGCTGTTTATTCAGACAGAGAGGGATGCACTAGCACTAGCATTTAGACTTATATACCACTTCACCAGTAGTGGGATTCAGCCAGTGCGCACCACTTCGGGAGAACAGGTTGTTAAGTTTCTGATCAGTTTGGTGAACTGGTTGTTGGAAGAAATCATTAGGGCAGAGAACTGGTTGTTAAATTATTTGAATCCCACCCCTGCACTTCACAGTGCTTTACAGCCCTGTGTATTTGGGCCCTCATTTTACCCACTTGAGAAGGATGGCTCAACCTTGAGCCTGGTGAGATTTGAATTGCAGGCAGCTGGCAGGCAGCAGAAGTAGTCTGCAGTACTGCATTCTAACCACTAGGGAAGGGCTATTAAACTCCCGGCCCTTGGGTTGAATGCGTCATGCACTGGCCACGCCCATGTCCGATTTAGCAATGGGGAAAAAAGTCCCAATACGTCACATGAGTTTGATACCCCTGCACTAGGGCATGGAGGCAGAGAACCCACTTGAATTACCAGGACTGTATCTCTGTGCATTAATCCAGGCCCTTGCTCTGGTTGATCTGAAATCAGAACAATGGGGGAGAGTGTTGGGTAACAAGGTTAAGCTAGTCATTTTCTACTGGTTTGCTCTGCTCTACTATGCCTAAACGACTCTGGGGTTCAAATAAGATATTGCTCAAGTAAGTTCTTGCTGAAGAACTATGTTAGAGAAAGAATACTGGCTGCTAGATTAACAAACCCAATCTTGACCTACCCACTCAAATTTCTAGTCATTTTCATAATTTTTTTATGAACAGCTGAGCTCAAGTGGATTTCTTCTGCGTATTGAATCAATATAGATTAAGTTCTAGATTTACCTGCCTGTGAGCCTATGTTCTCAAGTGACCCATTACTTTCTTCCCTATGCACACATAATAGTGTACCTCTAAAATGTAACCTAAAACCATGATTAGGGCTATTGTGAAAAATGCTTGCTAGCAAATATGCCGCCACACTATCTTTCTGCAACATAGCCAGTTGAGGCTATTTAGCAGAAACATGAGGACTCGCCACCATCTCCCAGGTCTTTTTGCAAAGATGATGTCAGGCCTGCGGTTTTCTTTTGGATCTTTGGCCTGCCACGCTTTCTATTATTCTACTATGCCTTTTCCTATTGTGGGAAAATGGGAGAGGGGATTGTATAGCGTTAGATACTATGTAGCCAAAACAAAATTCTTTCTAGAAAGCCAAGGTCATCCTTTTTCTCTGCACCTGACCGGAACTGGATGGGTGGAACTGCCAGCATGGCAGTGGGAGATTGGATCATGTGATCGATTTGTGGGTGTGGAGAAAGATCTTGAACTTTCAACTAGGTTGGGGAAAAACTGGAAGATTTCAGATTCGGGTTTTACCAGATGTGCCAACACGGCTCTTTTAATATATTGGAACTTTGAGCGATACGTTGTTTTGGACTGATTTATTTTTGGATGCTATTTGAAACCCTGACAGACAAAAACATATATCTAATGAAACATGGATTGGAAATGCATTTTCATATTTTTTGTGTAGAGCAGGAGCAAGGGAATCTTTACTCCAAGAGCTGAAGAATGTGACTCTTTCTGAATCCTGATTTTCTACTCCTTTTGGTCAATTGGAGGGAGAACTCAAGGGCTGGATCTTTTTGAAGTGTTTATCAAGTGTTATAAAGTCCACTTTATAATGTTTTATATTATATTATAATATAATATCTTGGTAACACCACCCTTGGAATACTGCATTCAGTTTTGGTTATCCCAATATAAAAAAGATGTTGAGACTCTAGATAAAGTGCAGAGAAGGGCAAGAAAGATAATTACGGGACTGAAGGCTAAAATATATAAAGGATGGTTGCAGGAATTGGATATGTCTAGTTTAATGAAAAGAAGGACTTGGGGTGACATTATAGCAGTGTTCTGATATTTCAGGGGCTGCCACAAAAAGAGAGGGTCAACCTATTCTCCAAAGCACCTAAAGGGAGAACAAGAAGCAATGGATTGAAACTAACCAAGGAGAGAAGCAATCTGGAATTAAGGAGAAATGTCCCAACAGTGAGAACAATTAACCAGTAGAACAGCTTGCCTTCAGACATTGTGGGTGCTTCATCACTGTAGGTTTTTAAGAAAAGATTGGTCAACCACCTGTTTGAAATGGTATAGTTTCCTGCTTGAGCAGGGGGTTGGACTAGAAGACCTCCAAAGTCCCTGCCACCTTTGGGTTACTCCTACCTCTTTCCTCCTTCTCCATCAATTCTTTCAGCAGAAAAGCTAGCATCATTTGCCTATTCATGAATCACTGCAGATATACAGTCTACCCTTACTCTAGATCAGGGGTGGGCAAACTTTGCAACTTTAAGTCTGAAGGACTTCAGCTCCCAGACTTCACCAGCCAGCTTTGCTGGCTGGAGAATTCTGGGAGCTGAAGTCCTTCAGACTTAAAGTTGCAAAGTTTACCCACCCCTGATCTAGATGCTTCTCCTATCATTATGTCCCACAAGAATCTTGTACAATAGAATGGACTGAGAGGCGATGCCTGATCAAAGTCATTTACCAAACTGAGAACCCAAACTTGGCTTCATCCATGATTTCATACAGCCTCTCTGCCTCAAAGGTAGCCTACGCATCCCCAAATGGAGATACATTTCTATAATTGTGATCATGTGTACCTGAGAACGTTTAGAAGTACTGTATCTGCCAGTCCTTGTATAGATGAGAAAAATCAAAACAGTATTTATCATTCTAGGCAGAGAAAAACAGCTCTTCTGTATGACAAATGAGGTCTGGGGTTGTTTTCGTATTATTCAGTCTCACTTTAGTATGTAACTAGCTTGACCTTAACATCTAACTTCTACCAGAAGAATGTGATTAAGCTGTGTACTGCCTGAAGAGGGTCACTGCAAATGCTCCCATAATGCAATTATTTTTAGAGTTTCCTGTTATCTTTTATATGCTCATGATACCACACCTAAGCTGCTTTGTTCCTGACTTGTTCCTGGAGGAAAATGATTGTGTTAGAATCACCGAGCAGCATTAGATTCCCACATGCAGCTTTACAGAGAAAATGTTAATCTGGCTTTTATCCTGGATGTTATTCCGCCATGGACAACATCCAAGAGAGTCCTTTCCCAAACACATGAAAAGAAGAATGATCAAAGTGCATCAGATTATATTGTTATGTTCTGAAAGGTTATCATCCCTAAAAATGCTTGAGTAATCTCCTCCTCCTCCTCATGTTCTTTGACATTCTCCTCTTCTTGTATAGGTGGAAGGCATCTAGCCATTCAGCAGGCTTTGTAGAACTCAAGGTCTGGGGGCTGGATCCGGCCGGCGAGGTGCTTAGATCTGGCCCACGGGGCTGCCCTAGAAACTGCAAAGGACTGGTCCAGGGTGCCTCTGCCAGCAAAAATGAAGATCGGGAGGGCCATGTGTAACACACACACATACACACACCCCACGAGCTCCATTTTCACTGGAGAGGGTTGCAGGAGACTGTTGCAGCTGAAAACAGAGCTTGGGAGCCTGTTTTCGCTGGCAAAGTGCTTGGGTCACCACAGGGGATATCGAGCTAGTAACACCTACCCTGGTCATGCCCACCCTGGCCCCCGAGGTCAAACACAACCCTGATGAAATTGAGTTTGACACTCCTGCTATAGCTAGTGGAGAAGCTTTTTATTGGTTAAAGAGTGGGCAAATGGGAGGGGGGGATTCTTTTTATTTTTTTCCTCTTTAACATGAATCCAGTTTTGGGCTAAAAAATAAACTATTTTTTACAATTTGTGAAGGCTACCTGTCCCTGAATGGAAGACTAGTGGCCACCTGCCTTTTCTCTCGTTTATGGCAGATATTTTGGTTTCCAGAAGGGGGAAAGAGAAAGCAACAGTGGCTAGATATTGCAGTCCTTTTTTCACAGTGATTAAAATGTTGCTAAAGACGGTCTCAAAAAATTTGAGAACTAACTAATGGGACTTGTTTTCAAGATGGCAAAATCATTCATTTGCATGTGTTAGGCTCCAACCCTTTCTATCAAATATAAATACAAACATACATACATATCAGAAAATTATAAGTCAAGATTGGACCGGGACGCCCTTCGCACAGTCACTCATGCGCTCATGACATCCCGTATAGACTACTGTAATGCTCACTACATGGGGCTTCCCTTGAGGTGCACCCGAAGACTACAGTTAGTCCAGAACGCAGCCGCGCGGGCAATTATGGGAGCTCCTAGACGCTCCCATGTAACACCGCTCTTGTGCGAGCTGCACTGGCTGCCTGTGGTCTTTCTGGTGCGCTTCAAGATGTTGACTATCATCTTCAAAGCGCTCCATGGCACGGGACCTAGTTATCTTCGGGATCGCATCCTGCCCCATACATCCCTTCGGCCGATTCGCTCCCACAGAGAGGGACTTCTCCGGGTGCCGTCCACTAGGCAATGCCAGCGGGCGATGCCCAGGGGAAGGGCCTTCTCTGTGGTGGGCCCAACTCTCTGGAACGACTTACCCCCCGAACTGAGAACGACCATGGACCTCCGCTCCTTCCGCCAGACTCTTAAAACTTATTTTTTCCAACAGGCCGGCCTGGCCTAACTCACACCACCTAGCCTATAGTCTGCAGTTAAATTGTTTTAAATTGGTTTTTAGGGATATTGTTTTAACATATTTAAATTTTTTAGCACAGGGATACTAATTTAATCTGGTTTTATATTTTGTACATTGTTATGTTTATACATGTTTTTAAATTGCCTGTGCACCGCCCCGAGTCCCTTTGAGGAAAGGGTGCAGTATATAAATTTAATAAACTAAACTAAACTAAACTAAGAAGCAGAAAATATACCAGGCTTATCAAGACCAAGTCTATTATTTAGGAAAGAAAATGCCATTTTGTAAAACTTTTCATTCAAATGACAGAACCCCAAAAGCATACAGGCACTTACTAGTTAAGCTTGGAAGGAACAAAAATGACCAGCAAAAATTCTGGTTATTTAAGTAAGATACTTAAATTAAAACCTAGCCTATAGAAAGCTGTGGGAAATAGACAGATAATTTGCTTAAGTTGATAAAGTCATTCTCATCTCTAATTTATGAAAAATATTGGGTCAACACAAATGAGATTAGGGTAATTGTGTGAGCACTTTGGATTACTAGCAGCATGTCTCAAGAACTGGATTTATTTTTAAAGTAGCTTTAGTGTTAGTATATCTTATCCAAATAAGAAGTAGGCTTGCTGCAATAAATTTTAATAGCTGTGGACATAATGTATATGAATAAATATGCACTTGGAAAGAAGACAAAATTTGAAAATACAAACGTCTTTGCTCAAATATTTATAACCCGCTTTGAAATCAGTCCAAATGTATACATTCTTGACCAGTCCAAAAATGAGGCATGCTTTCCATCCCACCCTTGGCAAGATAAGGGAACCTTAGTGCATTAATATCATGATATTGATCTATTACTACAAGTATAAACACATGGGCAAGAGAGTTCAAGAATGATTAAAATGCCCCTCCCCTAAATATCAAGAGAAGTAAATTGAAGATGGTTGGTTTGGAGAGTTCTCTTGGTTTCAGCTTAAGGTAATAAGATAAAAATTCCCTTAAATTGAGGTAAACTCCTGCAGTTTTTTGTCAGTGTTACTACACTGTTGTGGGGATTTTGAACAACCTATGTAAAATCATGGAATATTCAGAAGGTCTCCTATTCAAGGAGCAGTTTTTACTCAGATTTCTAAAGTCAATCAGTTTTGGCTGAATAATTGATAACTACAGAGGCTTGGACAAGTTAAAAGGTAGTTGTCTTCAAGCTGAGCTCAACTCCTATTTAGTCTTCTAAAGCAATCCTATAATTTTGAGGTTCGCAGGAGAGATATAGCAAACTGCATGTACCATTGTGAAAGTGGACACACCCTCTGCAAAGACCATGGAACTAAAGTATAATCTTTATTGTCACTGTACTTAAATACAACGAAATTGTTTAGAAACTAGTTAGTAGATCAGTTCTTTGGAACCTCTCCAGGTAAGGAGAAGACAGGAGATCACCTACATGTGCTCCAGGTAGCAGTTTCTCACAAGGGGAACACTGGAATGCAGTTTTCCATGGGTTTGAACACCAGAAGATGACCAGATCAGCCATCCTGCTTATAATCATGGCAGAGACTTTTAAATGATGCTATTTGCAAATCTCATACTAAGGAATGTGTAGAAGATGAAGGGAATGAGGAGATGTTGCCTAGTAAACAGTTGAGGGAAGAAGGAGCCCCAATGAGTTACTGATCAGAGGAAGAAATTTAGAAAGGACCCACCCTAACTGATCAGAAGGTTAAAAGTGGCAGCAGGAAGTTTATACCCGGACCTGCAAGGTTCTGTTCATGTCGCTTTACAAGAAAGTAGAATTAGCTCATCTAGTCATGTTTCCTGTCTGGTTTACTCAGGAAGGCTGACATCAGTCTAGCAAGTCTTTCCATTCTCTTTCCATTCTCTAAGTTTAGTGTGTATGTATGCTTGCATGCATATATGTGTGTGTGTCAATATCTCCCTGCAATTCCTTGGTGATCCTTCATTTGCTAACCTGTTCTAATAATATTTAGTCAAGACAAGAGGTGTAAATTATGACATATACCATGTTTTCCCCAAAGTAAGACAGGGTCTTATTTTCTTTTGACACCCCCCCCAAATAAGCATTTGGCCTTATTTTTGGGGAGGTCTTATTATTTTTGAGGTGCAGGAGGGGACGGGCGTGGTCACCTCCTGGTTGCTGCTGTGTTGCAATATTTTTTGGGGGGAGGGCTTATTTTAGCACATGTGCTCAAAAGCCCAATTGGGCTTATTATCTAGGGAGGTCTTATTTTCAGGGAAATAGGGTATTTCCTGATTTTAACAGCTGTGAGAAGAAAGAATTACAGATCTCTGTTGAAATACCTTCTTCAGGGCAGCTACTGTACCGAGTGGATCCCTTTTCTTTCCCTCCTTTTTCATCTGGCTGAGCTAAACTCTTTCATAGACTTAACCAGAATATAAGAGATTATTTATTTGTTAGACAGCATCCAAATAAATGGAGAACTTTCAAATCCCCAAGGGTTGCCATTTTGCACCCCTCACCCTTTAATGTCACTTTCATAATGCACTGTACAAATTTTATTTTTGCATGAGAGTAATTAATAAAGTAATTAATAAAGAAAACAATTAAAACTGAGCAGGAAGTGAAAGCAACTTCACAATGTCTTCATCTCAGCACTTCAAAGATAAGATAAATAAGGCTTTCCATCACTTGCTAGACCCTGCGCATTAGGAAACTGGAGTATCAAAGGAAGGAGAGTGCTCCAGAGAAATTGGCATACTTCTTTTCATCAGCTGAGAGATTTTTAAAAAAATAATTAAAATGCTATTCCACTGATTTCCACTTATATATAGGAAGTACAATTGCTAAAAAGATCACTATGTGAAAAAGGAATGAAGCATCACGCTTTCCAATCCCAATCTGTTTTAACCTATGGACCAAACAAGAAACATGAGCAGATGAGCTAATACTACTTTATTGTAAGGCTGCATTAACAGAATCTCACAAGTTCAAAAGTACATTTCTCCCACTATCAACTAGTTAGTGACAATTGATTTCCAAAGCTTCAAGATCACGTGAAGTGTTAATACCACTTTATAATGCTTTGGCAAAGCCACACTTGGAATACTGCATTCAGTTTTGGTCGCCACGGTGTAGAAAAGATGTGGAGACTCTAGAAAGAGTGCAGAGAAGAGCAACAAAGATGATTAGGGGACTGGAGGCTAAAACATATGAAGAACGGTTGCAGGAACTGGGTATGTCTAGTTTAATGAAAAGAAGGACTAGGGGAGACATATAGCAGTGTTCCAATATCTCAAGGGGTTGCCACATGGAAGAGGGAGTCAAGCTATTCTCCAAAGCAGGGTAGGAAACGAAGCAATGGGTGGAAACTAATCAAAGAGAGAAGCAACTTAGAACTAAGGAGAAATTTCCTGACAGTTAGAACAATTAATCAGTGAAACTTGCCTCCAGAAGGCTCCAACACTGGAAGTTTTTAAGAAAATGTTTGATTACAATTTGTCTGAAGTGGTATAGGGTTTCCTGCCTAGGCAGGGGATTGGAATAGAAGACCTCCAAGGTCCCTTCTATTCTATTCTATTCTTTACCATGAGTACACCATATAATTTGACAGGTCCTATCCCTCATGATCATCTATCAGGAGGCATCAAAATCTGAAAAATAGCAGGCACATAAGCATGATCAAAATCATCCCCTCTTTATACATGCAGTGATGGCAGACACAGGTTCAAAGGGGTTAGGAGTTTGATCATGACACCATGACCACCCTATTGACAATATTGTGTTAAATACTGCTGTCTATAATCATTAGCCTTCCTTGGTTCTTATAATTAGGGAGGCAGAATATATCAGCTAAAGGCACATGTTCTGGGGGTTAATCCTATTTCCTTTTTCAACTAAAATATACCAATCTACTTCAATTTCCTTAACTAGTTTAGCTTTCTTATCTGCCCCACAACTGACACTGAAGTAGCATTTTTTTTACCCCTCCAAAAAAGGCAGCAGTAGAGTTAATATCAAGATCAAATATTCAAATATTCTTGGGCAAGAATAATTTCTAAAACAACAGCTGGGATATTATAACTAAAAATGATAAGCGAACATGTGGGAATTTATTATTTCCCATTGCCCCTCCCCGCGTTTCTGGGTTCATTGTAGAAAATATTAAAGTAGCTATACTTAGTCTTCAACATGGTTCAAATATCAACACTTCAGCTAGGTAGCCCAAAAGAGGACCTCAGTGGAAACTGTTCTGGGGACTGATTCTCTTATTATGAATAACATTAAAGAAGTTATACTTTTATTAGAATTCAGGAGCTGGGAATGAAAGGAAAAGCATCTGTGATGGTTGAGGGATTGCAGATGCTATGTGTTTGCATGGGACTGATACATTTTTTTACTGGGTTAAAAGGGTTAAAATGAAGGAAAGGGAAGGGAAGGGAAAGGGAGGGGAGGGGAGGAAAGGAAGAAAACGTATCTGAGGGGAAAATATTAAGCCTCCGTGGTACAAGAATTATACTGAGATGCTAGGAAGTTTGAGACAGGCGTTTGGGGGAAGGGCTAAAAGGATTATGATCGTGTGATGACAGCCTTTTTAAGGTACTCTGATGCATGTAAAAAGGAAGTGGGACAATGTCCTCCACTTATCAACCCATAAAGGCCCCTGAAATGGAGAACAAATATGTTAAAACTTATTTTATGTCTTTTCTGAAACTAACCATTAAAAATATTTACTGCTGACTCTGTTTTCAGGAGTGTAGCATTGAGGTGTTTTGGCAGCCACAAAATAAGGGAGTCTTGTGAGGTAGTATCCATTTAAAATCTAATAGCGGATGTGGGGCGGGTGTGGGGTTGAGGGTCTATTGCTATAATCTAATAGCACACTAATATATTTAACTAACACACACACAAATCTCCCATTAGAAGGGCTTGCATTGAGCGGGATGAAATTCTGTGCCGTTCTATGATTTTTTTTAAAAAAAAGACTTCAAACGAAGAGGGGGATATCCTTGTGGCACTTGAAAAGCTGTGCCTTTGCTTTCCATTACTGCCACTTAATGTTGAGAAAGGACTAGCTTAAGAAATTGCTAAAAGGTTGTATGTTTGTGTTCTTTTATGCTCCAAAGCATCCGTTTAAAGCAGTGGTGTCCAAACTTTTTTCAAAGAGGGCCAGATTGGATGAAGTGAACATGGTGGAGGGCCGAACATTTTTCCGAACATTCTTTGAACCATTACAATTAAATGCAAATAAATTATTTTATGCCAAGTTAATTGCAAATGACATACTTTTCATTTCATAACATTAAGATCAACTGACAGTTGAGTTTTCACAATGTATTGAAAATAAATTTTAAAAAAACTTACCTTACGTTCTGAGGCCGCGCGTCCGTCTTCCCTGCCTGACGCCCCTGCCAGGCGACCTTGTGCGGCGGGAGCCGCACGTTCTGGGGCTGCGTGGCTGGGAGGGAGGTGAACGCGCCAAGCGGACGTTCTGGGGCCGCGCGTTCATCTCCCTCCCAGCTTCGCAGCCCCAGAACGTGCAGCGATGGAGGCGCGACCGGCTTCCCTGCCTGACGCCCCTGCCGGGCGACAGCCTCGGTGGTGCTTAAGATGATGGTAGCCTTGGGTGCTCACCCCACCTGCTCCCTCGCCCGCTGCGGGAGGAGGCGTCCGTAACCTCCGTCCACCTCCCTCCCAGCCACACAGCCCCAGAGACAGAGGGAGGAAGGGAGGGCCACATTTACACAGAGCAGGGAGGGCTGTTGGAGGGCCGTATTAAACCGACCCCCGGGCCGCAAATGGCCCCCGGGCCTGACTTTGAACATGCCTGGTTTAAAGTATTGCAAAGCAGTCTTAAATGACTACAGTGTAGGCCACATATATCTGATCTCTCTATGACATTTTGCATATGGATATTGATTTGCAAATTTGGTGCTAGCGATATATCTATATGGCTAAATAAATTGGCAATGTAACACTATTTACAAAAATAACGGCTCTGGTTGCTCATGGTGCCATGGCCACGAAGCAAGGCAGGGTGATCGTGGAGCTTACCAGCTTACCTCAGGGCCCCTACAGCCAGGCCACCCATACCCCAACACCTGCCTCGTAACAGCACCACCAACAGCCATGTGCATTAGAAGACCACAAGGTTGCCAGTTCACTTCTTCTGATTGCTCATGGCCACAATGGAGCAAGAGGCCGAGAGGTGTGTTGTAGACACAGAAATGAGGTGAGGCAGATGCCAGGGCAATGATGGCCTGACTGTGGTGACCCTCAGGTAAGCCAGCACAAGCACATGGGACAGCTCCACCACGTGGCCGTGGCACCACTGTGTCACTTGGCCTCCTGTTCTGTTATAGCCATGAGCAAGGAGAAGAATTGGACGGGCAGCCGTGCAGGGTCCTGATGGATGGGGATGCTGGAACTGCCACTGCAAGGTGAGGCAGCATCGAGGTGTGGGTGGCCTGGTTGCAGGGACTCTGATGTAAGCTGGCGCAGGGCATATGGAGCACCTCCGCCTCCCTCCCTTGTGGCAATGGCACTGCCATGCCACATGGCCTCTTGCTCTACTGCAGGCAAACAGAAGTGTGCCTCCCTTCGTGGAAAAAAATAAGACACCTCCTGAAAATAAGCCGTAGTGATCATTTTGGGGCCCAAAAGAAAATAAGACCCAGTCTTATTTTTGTGGAAACACAGGTAGATATAGGTTACTACATTTGGTAAAGGGCCTGTGTCTGTATGTATGTGTGTGTGTGTGTGTGTATATATACATACATACATACACAACCCTTTATCAAATGCAGAAATCTAGGACACTGTGTCTTCATAGCTTTCAATGGCTGCTTGATTCTTTAAGCTACTTTCCTCTCTAGGGATTTATGTTTTTTACAAGGACTTCTACAAGCTATTTTTTTACAAAATCAATTTAATGGCCTAAAGTGGCCAATTCCAAGATTATATTGTGTGTTTGGACATTATTTTTAATTTCTTTCAATTTCTTTCTGTTTATTGTGGGTATGGGTGCAAACATCTCAACTCTTTCAAAGCACTTCCATCTTTTCCTTCTATAGCTGCTCTGTGCCTCATTCCCTTACTATATACTCACATGCTAGATGTCTATAATACAATAATACAATAGCAGAGTTGGAAGGGATCTTGGAGGTCATCTAGTCCAACTCCCTGCCTAGGCAGGAAGCCCTATACCATTTCAGACAAATGGCTATCCAACGTCTTCTTAAAGACTTGCAGTGTTGGGGCATTCACAACTTCTGGTGGCAAGCTGTTTCACTGATTAATTGTTCGAACTGTCAGGAAATTTATCCTCACTTCTAAGTTGCTTCTATCCTTGATTAGTTTCCACCCATTGCTTCTTGTTCTGCCCTCAGGTGCTTTGGAGAATAGTTTGACTCCCTCTTCTTTGTGGCAACCCCTGAGATATTGGAACACTGCTATCATGTCTCCTCTAGCCCTTCTTTTTATTAAACTAGACATACGCAGTTCCTGCAACCGTTCCTCATATGTTTTAGTCTCTAGTCCCTTAATCATCTTTGTTGCTCTTCTCTGCACTCTTTCTAGAGTCTCCACATCTTTTCTACATTGTGGCGACCAAAACTGGATGCCGTATTCCAAGTGTGGCCTTACCAAGGCATTATAAAGTGGTATTAACACTTCACGTGATCTTGATTCTATCCTTCTGTTTATACAGCCCAGAACTGTGTTGGCTTTTTTGGCAGCTGCTGCACACTGCTGGCTCATATTTAAATGGTTGCCCACTAGGATTCCAAGATCCCTTTCACAGTTACTGCTATTGAGCAAGGTACCACCTATACTGTACCTGTGCATTTCATTTTTGTTGCCTTTGGAGACTTCAGGACACAGAATAGGAGACAGAACATTCAACTCAATCCCTTCTGTCAATTCATCCTATGTCAATGGCATCACCCCCTTTTTTTGAGCATGTTTTGTCACTTAGACCATTAAAACTAACCCATTAGGGAGGGATCCAAATTAAAGCATGATTATCCAGCCATTATCATGTCGAGTGAAGGAGTTTTTATCTTCTAATTATGTCCTGCTGAATTTCTCTTCCTGTTCATAACACTCAACAGGAATCTGTCTTCCTGTAACTTAAGTCCCTTGATTCCATATCCTGTATTGTCATGCTACAAACTTTAGTTAATAACCAATTAAAGGAATATGGGTAAGAATCCAGAGTTCATAAAAAGCAGGTTTATTATCTTGAATAAAACAGTATTTATTCATCTGCTCAGTTCATCCTGAGCAATATATACACGCCCTCCCCACATTTTACTCATATGAATGCAATTTTTTAATTGTTCTTTGTCCAACCCCTTTTTATTTTGCTGTTTAAAAACACACTGGTTATACAATATTTATCAATAGTAATGCTTCTCCATGTTAAGCGTGTTTATGCAGGTATGTATATCAAACAGAGATATATCTAGGATTTTTAGGTCTCAGCATTGACAAGTACAAGAGAATTTTGAGATGCAAACAGAATTTTCAGTGAGAACTCTTGTTAATTCCAGTCTCCTCTTTTGCAACAAAAGGCAGTGGTTTTAATTCAGTATCTAGGATTGCATAATTATTTAACCACAAGGGTCCCAATAGTTACTAGCCATTCAGTCATTGGTCTATTCCAACATCTGTGAAAGGATAAAAGGTACTATGCACCAATTTAGAAGGTATCACCAGAATAAACAACAATACAAATTTCTTTCTGGCAAAATGAAATTTCTGGCCTCCAAGTTCTTTCAGAGCCCTTGAAAAAGGAGTAGTACTAGTTGTTTTCTGATTATTGTTTTCAATTACTTTCCTTGATAAATGGGCAGCCCTCTAAAGATTACCACCGATGCACCAACGCTAGAATCCATCATAAATATTAAGAAATGAATCCGTAATATCTCCAATCCTAGTTGTACCATGTTCCCCAAACTGTCACAGATCAGAGTGTTCTATTCTTGCTTTATTTCCCACCTTATTCTTCTTACTAGCATAAAATTAGAAATGCAAATAGAAAATGGCCACACAATAATAGCATATTTATTTTAGTGGGACTGAGTTCGTTAAACACAGTGGGACTTGTACCAGAGGATCACCCTAATGCAATCCTATGCTTTTTTGCTGCAAAGTAAATTCTTCTGGTTAAGTTTCTTTCCAATAAATGCTTGAAAAGCAACCTACTTCTTTAAAGGCATTATTTCTAAGGTAAGTAGTTAATTTTTAGCAAGATTGTGATGCTCGGCTCCAGCCAGCCACCCCATTCTACTCCGAATTACCCTGGATTACATGGTTGTAAAAGAGAGTTTAAAAGGAGTTTGTGATTTTTTTTGTAGTCACAGGTGAGGAATTCTTCTAAAAATCATTTTGGATGCCTACCTGACAATACAAATATTAATTAACTCAAGGCACCTGGGATGATGTCACCGCAGCCACACCAGAAGCAGCCAGATGGTTAGCTTCCTTAGATATCAAATTATAGCATTTTATTTAAACTAAATCTGTATATCAGTGATTGCAAGACCTCTGTAGTCGCCATATGCTAAATAAAGTATAATAATTTGTTATCCTCCACTGCTAGTTTACAAGAAGCTAGTCCTTTAGAAAAGTTTACTGATAAGATAGGAAAGACAAATCTTTTTACTTTTTAGTTTTGGAAAGAACCATGTGGTGGTGGTGTTTTTTTCATAGTAGACACAGTTTCTAAAACCCAAACAAATATGACTGCAACCCAATATGACAAAATGGCAACATAAATGGCCCCTTCACTAGCTCCAGTGCGCTGAGAAAGCTGAAAGGGTGGCAAAGAAGTCTTGAGGCCTTACCCTCCTCGCAGAAGAAGCCAGACAGAGCCAAGGAAAGGAGGGCAATGCTCCACAGCTTCCCAGCCATCATTCAGAGTGCTCCTGGCCTCTCCTTCCAAAGGCGGCAGCAGCACGACCACAACTCTCTCACCCAACCTGGTTCTAATTAGCCGGTGGGAAAGGTTTGTAGCAGAGAGAAAGAGGGAGTAAGGCCAGCTGTGGAGAGCCACTGCCCATCCTGCTTATTTGGGGGACCTTGATAAAGAACGGGAGGAAACACGACAGCCTCCCTCCGGGAATTCAGCATGGAGGAGATTTATTGTTTCAGCCCGTTCACAGGAACTCCTCCTGCTTTGGCAGGCGTCAGTGTTTTTGTTGCTCCGTTATTTTGTTCTTTAGCTGCAAGGGGTCAGGAAAGGTTGCTTAAGGGAACGGATCTCCCTTTAGAAGAGGTCACTTTGATAATAAATGTCGAAAATGTATTTTAAAAGGCATTCGCAACACACCCACTCGACGAATGCTGCCATTACTATAAGAAACACGCTTCCAAACTTTTTAAAATAATGTTTGGTGAGCAGTTCCAATTAGGGAGAGGCTTGTATTGTGCAATTTGGGCTGCCATCTTTTAAATTCTACCTTAAGACGTGCTGTTCCCAAGAACGATTGAAGCTGAGGTCTACCATTAAGGCAGAATGAGTCAGTTTCCTCAGGCAGCCTACCTTGGGAAAAATGGAAGCCCATGCTTCCTAAATATACAGTGGAATAAACTGCTTGCTTTGCACGTTGAAGATTAAATTTCCATGTCAGCCAACTTCTGTATCTAGAATATGTGGGAGTAGAAGAGAGGAGGATTTTTATACGTTGCCTAAGACCATGGATATCTTTTAGCTTGGTTTTACTGAATTGTGACATTCTGTCCTGTTTTTCATCTAAATGCCCTCCATGTTGATAAATGTTGATTCAGTTTCAGTTGTGTGGGTTAAGTTTTATCCAGTCTATTATTAATATCGATACCAATTTGGTACATTATTTCCTGGGAGTTAAATGTAAAGGGGAGACACATCTAGATATTGTCAAACACATAAAATCTGTTTTGCAATATTTATTAAACTCAGCAAGGGTTTTCATGTGAACATACAGCTATGGTATATATATATTGGGGGAGGGAGGAGTTCATCCTGTTGGGAGAAATGTCCTCCTGGATTCAGCTCCAAGTGGGGAAAAAGACACTGGAGACATGGAAGCTGCTTGGAAAGATGGTTTAATGGTGGGCAGGATCACATGGCTTGAGTTGCTGAACAGAAAAGGGGGGAGGGAGTCACATGCTTGCAGATGTTGGGTGAAGAATAGAAAAGCAAGAAGGATCGAAAGTTCCTGGTTTTATATTCTCTGTTCCGTCCCATGTTCCTGTTTAAGAAATGTATTCGGATTGGTTGTCAACTCCCATGGGGCCATGCAGGGGCAACTCTTTCAATTGTGCTTTGAGTCCAAATTTGGTTCAGCATTGCTTTTTCCCAGGTGCCCTGTGGTGAGATGGGTAAAGGGCTAATCATGCCTTAATCCCATCACCCTGGAGCTGAAGGGGGAACTCTTTGTTATGTAGAATAGACTGATACAGCCTTTTTTTAATTGCCCTTTAACAAAGGTGGGAGCTATTAAGAGTGAGTCTGTTTCTTGCCTAAAAACATGTTTCTCTATTTTCTATCCAAGGAACTATAATTTTCTGCCTTTTCAATATTTCCCAGAATATTTCATTTCTCTAGGAGAGGGGTGGGTGCTAACTTTCTACAATCCAAAATAAAATATTGCCACCTTTGTTTAAAACAATATCCTAATTTAAGGTAGGGATGAAAGAAGTGAAGCCCAGGGTGGCTGGATTAAAAAAGTTTAATATCTTTTTTGAAATTTTAGAGAAGTTTGTTGTGTAAATTGGCATTTGGCTTTGTAGTAAATTAAGGCACCTATTTCACCCCAAAAATATGGAGCCCATCGAAAATAACTATTGGCTCTACTCATATCAAATTGTTGCATTAAATCTGGTATATTATCAAGCTGACAGAAATTCCACACTTCTAATTTTTGTGGAATCCAAATGTTACCAAACCCTCAACAGGAGCATCTTCCGTGTCCTTTTCAATGTTTAGAGTTCAGACCAGGGGTTCCCAAAGTTGGCAACTTGAAGCTGGTTGGCTGGAGAATTCTGGGAGTTGAAGTCCACAAGTCTTCAAGTTGCCAAGTTTGGGAACCCCTGGTTTAGACTATCCACTAGATATGGGGTGTCAAATGTGCGTCATCATGGAAGCATCATATGACGTATTATGACTTTTCTATCTTCACTAAACTGGGCATGGGTGTGACACATCTGGCTCATGAGCGACAAGTTTGACAGGCCTGCACTAGATGATAAACATAGACATTTATTGCATTAAAGCCATGTTACTCTTCTGGAAATTTAAAGAAAGAAGAGGGAGTCAAGCTATTCTCCAAAACACCTGAAGGCAAGACAAGAAGCAATGGATGGAAACTAATCAAGGAGAGAAGCTACCTGGAATTAAGAAGAAATTTCGTGACAGAACAATTAACCAATGGAACAATTTGCCTCCAGAAGTTGTGAATGCTCTAACAATGGAAGTTTTTAAGAAGAGATTGGACAACCAATGGTATAGGGCAGTGTTTTTCAACCTTGGCGACTTTAAGTCCTGTGGATTTCAACTCCCAGAATCCCCAAGCCAGCTACGGGGCTGGGGGATTCTGAGAGTTGAAGTCCACAGGACTTAAAGTCGCCAAGGTTGAGAAACATTGGTATAGGGTTTCCTGCCTGAGCAGGGGGTTGGACTAGAAGACCATGAAGGTCCCTTCCAGCTGTTATTTTATTCTATTCTAAACTTGAGGCATTTTGTGAGAAACTGTCAGACAAAGGCCCCTACTACAGGTCAATGAGTTCCACATTGTATTCCAGACTAATTAAAAGGGAAAGAGTGAATCAATTTCCTCAACATGTTGCTGTTGTTGTTTTTTAAATGGAAATATTGATTATTATTATTTTTTACTGGAAGCAAAATATAAGCCATATGTAAGGCTTCATTTTCCAAAAGAACACAAACTCAACTTCTTGTAGCACTAATTACATCTTGATCCAAATTTTATGTTAGGTAAAATCAGCAATGAAAATGAAGAGACGCTGAAGTAGGATAGGAACAAGTAAATCATTCAGTATCTGCCAAAAAAATGTGTTTCAGCCTTTATAATTATGAAATAATTCATGTAGCAATATTGTAGCATCTGGGCAAAGCACGTATTCTGAAATTATTATTAGCATCATAACCAAGGACAGTTAATATCACATGCCATTGGATATATCAAAGGTGAGATGATCCAGGCGATTTTTATAGATGGAAGCAATCATTTAATAGGAAGCAAAAATACATATAATCAGGTGTGGGATTCTACCAGTTGGGAGCGGTTTGGGCGAAGTGCACGCTCAGCGAACCGGTTGTTACACCAGATGAATCCAACCACTGCATATACTTATCATTGGGCCAAGAATAGGTAACCAAGTGCCTTCCAGATATTTTGGACTATATTTCATAAATTCTGACTATTACCTATGCTAACTAAGTCTGGAAGGCTTTGAGATGTTGACTTCTACCCCTACTCTCCCCCTAGTTTGGGAGATGTCTTTTTGGTTTCTGGGGTGGAAAGGAAGTTATAAAAATGATAACTGATAATTATATACACAAGATTTTATTCAAATAATAATAATTAATTAATAATAATAATTTATTAGATTTATAAACCGCTCCCGTCTCCCCGAAGGGACTCGGGGCGGTGTACAGGAAAATTAAAAAACCATCTAAAAACATACAATATATCCAAAGTTAAAATCGAATTAAATTACCCTGTACTAAAATTTAAGAACATTAAAATTACAACCCAGCCTATGCTAAAATTCCTCTAAAATCTAACATCCATTTAGGTGTTTGGCAGATGTTATATTACAAAAGTCTAAACTATTACGCAAGACCAGCTTGCTGAAAAAAATATGTTTTAAGTGATTAGGCTGAAATATTTTTATTCTTCAAACTGTAATATACCAGCCCCTCTGGATAGCCTTGTTCAGTGGAAAACTGAGTAAACTATCTGCAGATATTAATATTGAGTCAATGAGCAGTGCCCCTTTGAGCTGCTTCTGTCTTATGTGGTCATGATACTAGATTCATCAAAGACAGTGATGGCGAACCTATGGCACGCGTGCCACAGGTGGCACACGGAGCCATTCGGCAGGGCACGCGAGGCGTTGTCCTGTCAGCTGGCCAGCGTGCATGTACGTGCTGGTCAGCAGATTCAGCCATTTTTCAAGCCATTTTTCACCCTCTCCAGGCTTTATAGGAGCCTGGGGAGGGCGAAAACAGCTCTCTGGAGGCTTTAGGGAAGCTCCTGAAGCCTCTGGAGGGCCTCCAAGTGGGCTCTTTTCGCCCTCTCCAGGCTCCTATAAAGCCTCTGGAGCCTGGGGAGGGCGAAAAAAACATGTAAAAAATGGGGGGGGGGAGCGCCTATCATGCACACTGGGGGGGGGCGCATTGCATTATGAGTGCAGCACGCCGGCGCACGATGCCACTGTGCTCCCCATTCTTATGGCACGTGAGCCTAAAAAGGTTCGCCATCACTGATCTAAGAAATTCCATTCTGGATTAAGACTCCTGGCAATAGCTCACAAAGTAGTAAATTAATAGAGCAGGGTAATCACAGGTTCCCTTTGGAGCTTCCCATCTTTCTTCTCCTGGACAGCAGGAGAAGGACAGCAGGACAGCAACTGACAATTGCTTTTATTCATGTGGTGGATATTACTGGACACACAGACACACACTTAAAAGTCTGTGTGTGTGTGTGTGTGTGTGTGTGTGTATGCGCCAAAGCACACAGATCCAGCACACACCTTTAAAATATAAAAATGTATTTCATGCTTCCCAGTTAGTTTCTGGTGTTTTCTAAAGCTAAAAGTTCCCCCACACATATGTGCTAGTAGTTCCTGACTCTAGGGGGCGATGCTCATTTCCGTTTCAAAGCCGAAGAGCCAAAGCTGTCCAAAGACGTCTCCATGGTCTTGTGGTCAGCATGACTAAATGCTGAAGGTGCACGAAACGCTGTTACCTTCCCACCAAAGGTGGTTCCTATTTTTCTACTTGCATTTTTGCATGCTTTTGAACTGCTAGGTTGACAGAAGCTGGCACAAGTAATGGGAGCTCACTCCATTACGCGGCGCTAGAGATTCAAACCGCCGAACTGCCAACCTTTCTGATCGACAAGTTCATTGTCTTAGCCACTGAGCCACCGTGTCCCTTCTGGTGACTTCTAGAACAGACTTTATCAGGAATGCTATGCTAGTACAAAGCAGGGGTGTCAAACTCGGGGGCCACAGACCAGATGCGTCAGAGTCTTGCCACCCCCACCCACGTTTTAGCAAAGGGGGAAAAAAATCATGATATGTCACATGATTGTAACGTGACGCCTTGAGTTTGACACCCCTGGCACAATGGTTTTAACATTTGTCTTGACAATAGAGAATGAGTAGAACAATGATGAAATGGTGCACTGCTGGACTTATTTTTAAAAATCTGAGGGGAAAAAATGTAGTTCAGAGAAAGAAAAATGACATTCAGAAAAAAAAACCAGTGTTTAAGCAGCAATCTTTTTATCTACAAGCCGAGTTAGCTGTAGAAGTCATTAGAAACCATGGTAACAGTTACCTCAGTTGCAGAGGAATTCCTGCCTCTGTGAAGTAGCCAAAGAACTGTTGGAGTTAGCTTGTAGCAAAGTAAAATACAGAAGCCAAAATGGACAGGGGAGCTCAAGCAACACAAGGGAAAAAGAAAAACCGCAGCCAAAAATATATCTGGAGGTCATACTTGATGCAGGGTTGAATACAGAGTGATGATGTATGTTCCTACCCTTCAACAATGGTTGCCAGCACATTCTAGTGAAGAGTCAATTGGGAAGTACGATTAAATCCAATGAAATGAAAAGGAACTAGTAAAAGTGGAAAAAAACTTAATGAATGTTTGCAGAACCACAAATATGAGAGCAGATTGATGAAGCTGGGTCAAAGATATGTTCTTCGGCTTAGACCAGGGATGTCCAAACTTGGGAACTTTAAGACTCGTGGACTTCAACTCCCAGAATTCCCCAGCCAGCTATGCTGGCTAGGGAATTCCGGGAGTTGAAGTCCACGAGTCTTAAAGTTCCCAAGTTTGGACATCCCTGGCTTAGACCTTGAGATCTAATAAACTCTAGTTATAAGAGAAACTATATAAACTTCTTGAAAGCAATTTCAGTGTTACGAGATTTAATATCTGAGACTAGTGGTGTGTTTTTCTTTGCTTGAACCAAATTGTAACCTGCTATTTATTACAGAAGTTTGGCCTAAGCTTGTGGCTCTTTTAGTATCTTATTAATTCACTCCTCAAAAGTGTCTCTGCCAATGATGTTTTGATGTTCCAGGGAGCGTTTTCCCTGCATGTTTATTTAATCGAGTGTAGACTTCTATATTAGGGAGCAGAACTTACCAGGAACTTACCAGGAAATGTGGCTAGAGTGCCAAAAATGTCTAGGTCAAATTTCTGTCATAGAATAATGACTGATTAGTATCTTAAAAGAAATTACAATTTCCTCGTAGTTGCTGTTGCTAATTGTGCATTTCAATTAATGTTTTCCTTTATTTTAAATCACATACCAAATTTAGATAAAGTTTTGCGTTAGCTTTCTAGCCCGAAAGTTTTGCATTACCAAATCAATTTCGTGTTTAACTTGGCCAATTTCTTTATCCAAGAAAATAATAATGTTAATTCATATCCTTTGTATCTTGATATTTTATACTTGGGCATCCATCGTAGCTAAAATGAACTTGGATATTTTGTGATTCAGAGTTTGATATTTAATAGGTTTTAAATTTTTTGTATTTTTGTATTATTTTGTATGTATTTTAAATTCCTATGCGCCGCCTTGGGTCCTTTTGGAGAAGGGCGGGATATAAATCAAATAAAACTCAAAAACTCAAAACTCTTTGAGAAATCACTCATTGTTTTAACATTCTGTGTGAATGAAGCAACCTTGTTTCCATGTCACACACTTATTTGAATCCTGGAATTGTATTGTGTGAACTCAACCAACCAACTCAACCAATGGGAAGCAATGTGCAAAAATCTTGCCTTCTGGTAACATCATAAACCCATTAAATTGCTGGAACTATGGAACTACTTTCCATAAATACAGTTTTTTGGTATCAGTTGTTTTTGTTTTGCTTTTGTTCCTTCCTGTTTATTTCAGATTCTTTATATTTAAATTCTTTAAATTCTTAAGCTTATGATTAAAATTTTCTTTCATTTTCTTTCATTCACGGGCCTGGATGGGGAGTAACAAACTTCGACTCAATCTGTCCAAGACCGAGTGGCTGTAGTTTCCGACGTCCCGGTACAGCCAGTTGATGCCATCACTGGCCATCGGGGGTGAACTGTTAGCCCCTGTGGAAAGGACCTGCAACCTAGGCATCCTCCTGGACGGCCATCACATGGTCCATGGAGGACCATGTGATGGCCGTGGCCAGGGGGGCTTTTTACCAGGTTCGCCTGGTACGCCAGTTGCGCCCCTTTCTTGACCAGGACGCCCTCCGCACAGTCACCCAAGCACTCGTGACGTCCCGTCTAGACTACTGCAATGCTCTCTACATGGGGCGCCCCTTGAGGTGCACCCGAAGACTGCAGCTAGTACAGAATGCTGCCGCGCGGGGGATTTTGGGAGCCTCATGGCATTCCCATGTATCACCTCTCCTGCGCGAGCTGCACTGACTACCTGTGGTTTTTCGGGTGCGCTTCAAGGTGCTGATAACCATCTTTAAAACGCTCCATGGAACAGGGCCTAGTTATTTGCGAGACCGTCTCCTACCTCATACATCCCTTTGACCGATTCGCTCCCATAGAGAGGGCCTTCTCCGGGTGCCATCTGCCGGGCAGTGCAGGCCCAGCCCTCTCGAACGACCTACCCCCCGAACTCCGGACCACCATGGACCTCCGCTTCTTCCGTCAACGTCTGAAGACCTATTTCTTTCATCTAGCTGGCCTAGCCTAGTTCCCGAGACCACCCCTAGTGACTGAGTTTTAAATTGTTTTAAATGGATTTTAATTTGTTGGTAATTTTTCTAGGATATTTTTAGCACAGGCCACCACAAATTTAATTAGATTTTACTGTTTGTAGTCGTATTTATTTATATGTTTGTATTTATTTAAATGTTGTACTTTTACTTTTTAACTTCCTGTGCACTGCCCTGAGTCCCTTTGGGGGAGATAGGCGCGGTATAAAAATCAAATCAAATCAAAATCAAATCAAATTTAGAATTGAAGGCAGAATCATACAGTGTTTCCAGACTTGTCTATAGTAATAACTTAAAAGTATCTAATGAGCAAATGATTACAAAGTGAGATTTGTCTTTTCAAAATCTCCATTATCGTTCTGGGCAAAGTAGCTAATGTCTTCTGTTACTCAAACTCACAGAAAACTACTGCACTGCAGTCTATTTGCAAGAAACAGCTGTCTGGAGCACACATGGGTAAGGTGACCAGATTTTCAAACTCCCAAAGCGGGACAACGTCGATGGGGGGGGGCACGCTCCGGCGCGGCACGCGCCTGTGCAGAGGGCGTCGGGGCAGGGGCACGCTCCCACCCACCAACACGGGGCCCTCTTTAAAGGCAGCGGCGGCCTGGCCTGGCGGCGCAGAAAGCCACCGGCTGGGGCGGGGAGGGGAAAGGCGGCCTGAGCCGGCCGCTATCATGCCAGCGTGATGGGCCGAGCTGAAAGTGGCCGTGTCGGGCCGCCTTCCCCCTTCCTGCCTGAGCCAGCGGCTCTCAGCACCACCAGTCCAGGCCACCACCGCTGCCTTTAAAGAGGGCCCCGCGGGGGCGGGTGGGAGCACGCCCCCTCCCCAACGCCCTCTGCGCCTCCCCCTCTCCACAGCCCCGATTTATTTATTTTATTTCATCAAATTTATACCCCGCCCTTCTCCTTGTTAGGACCCAGATGCCCTCCCCGCCCAAGCCGGCGCTCTCAGCTATCCGTGCCCACCGCCTGCCCACAAAAAGTGGGACATTTTGAAGAGGCGGCAGGACATCTGCTGGTGAACTGCGGGACTGTCCCGCCAGAAGCGGGACGTCTGGTCACCTTACACATGGGCTATCTCCTGTCATTTCCTTTTTCGGGAAAGGTACCAAAGAACCAGGCTACTCATTGGTTCCTTAGTCTTTGCCACAGTTGTCAGCTGTTTTCAGTTCATCATTCTTCTCCCTGTCGTCCCAGGGGTATTTTTTTAATTTCAGGCACATGTAGTTCTTAACTTATAATCTTTTGTTTAATGACAGTTTACACTTGTCAGCCTGCTTCTGACAATCAAAATCAATTAAGCATGTGATTGCTTATCAACTTCAGTAAAAATGGTCATAAAAACAAATCTGGTCACAAAATGATATGCTTAACTGTATAGGTTAACAATCAAAATTCTGTTTGTAATTGTGGTTATAAATGGACAACTACCTGTAATGATGATAAACATTAATATATTTTCTATTTCAAATTATTTCCAACTACCCCTTTAGCGGTTGTTATTTCCAGTTTTTTTTTTTAAAGAAACTAGCTTATAACCATAAATAAATACCCAGTGTTGCCTGGGTATTTATTTATAGGGAGAAAATGTCTGGACCAAACTTAATTTCTAATGTTGGATTTTCCCCCTTACTGGAGGGAGTCCCCTTGTGGAGCATGGTGAAGCCATTACTATGGCAACTCCATTGCGCTGTACAGTAAAAGTCATTTTAAAGCACAACAGGCTGTATCTTAACAGAACACACACCCCAGGGGGTGTGGGGGTGTCCTATCCCCACAGTATGTACCAGGTTTCGTTAAAATTGTTCAATGCATTCCAGAGTTATGCTGGAACACACACACACACACACACACACACACACAGGCATTTAGATAGACAGACAGACAGACAGATAGACAGACATAGAAAGACAGATAGACAGATTACCTATTAAACATACAATGTCAAGGTTCCAACTGACATACCCAGTCAAGCAAGCATGGACGAGACATTCCAATCTCTTAATGCAAAACTTACCAGTAACTGAGTTCATCATTTTGGCACAGATTAAAGCAAAACCAGCTCTGACTAAGTCTCACCCATATAGTTAAAGTATAGAATTCTCTCTCCCCGGGGCTGTGTAGGTCACATTGTTCAATTGAGTGTCCATGCATTATTATGAGAAAGTGTCTGTGAATCTCTTAAACACCTGTTGAAATGTCCTTGGTTCTCATGGATGGTATTCTTGATGTCAGGAGCATACGTTTCATTTCACCCTTCCCTCCCCCCTAGTTTGTTGGCAAGCTGAGAAATGGTAATAGTTGCAACAGGAGAAACAAGCTTTGAACTTGACACAGGGACACATCGGGGTAAAATGCTACCGGTTTGGACAAATCTGCCCGAACTGGTAATAAAAAATGCTACTGTTCGCCTGAACCGATAGTAATAAAATGCTTTAAAAAGTTAAAAAAAGTTCTGATGATCAGCTGTGCAACAATCAGCTGTGCTGTGTGATTGTCAGAACTTTAAAAAAAACCTTTTTAAAGCATTTTTTTAACTACATATTTGCCTGAAATGGTGATAAAAAAAATGGTTTAAAAAGTTAAAAAAAAAGGTCTGACAATTAGCTGTGCCTCCTCGGAACTTTTTTTTAAAAAAAGTTAAGCATTTTTTTTTACTACCAATCAGCTGTTCCTGATTGTCTGTGAGGTTCCTGCCTGTTGCAGGGGACATTTTCTGTGAAGTCCAGCTGTTTTTACATTGTGTGTCAGTCAGTTGTGCAGCTTTTGTGTTATAAAGTGTGATAGTTGGTTTTTGAGCTCTCTGTGACTGTGAGGTTCCTCCTTGTTGCAGGGGACATTTTGTGTGAAGTCCAGCTGCTTTTACATTGTGTGTGAGAGTCAGTTGTGCAGCCATCCCCAATCGATCACATGACTACCAAGCCATGCCTGTCCGTTCATATGACCACCAAGCCACACCCACCAAGCCACACCCACAGAACTAGTAGGGAAAATCTTTGAATTTCACCACTCGGACACATCAAATTTACAATATTTGGATTGTATGAACTGAACCAGTGGTGGGTTTCAAATTTTTTAGAACCTACTCTGTAGGTGTGGCCTATTTTGTGGGCGTGGCTTGCCAGTCATGTGACAGGGTGGAGTGGCCACCTTTTAAAATGTGGTGAAACTCATTTAACAATGCTCTTGCTTAGCAACCAAAATTTTGGACTCAATTGTGATGATAAATTCTTTCTTTCTTTCTTTCTTTCTTTCTTTCTTCCTTCCTTTCTTTCTTTCTTTCTTTCTTTCTTTCTTTCTTTCTTTCTTTCTTTCTTTCTTTCTTTCTTTCCTTCCTTCCTTCCTTCCTTCCTTCCTTCCTTTCTTCTTTTCCTTCCCATTGGGTCACTGGCAGCGGCGGGCCAGATTTACTTCCAGATACACCGGTGGAACCCCCTCTCACCGGTTCTCTAAATTTCACCAACCGGCTCTCGCGAGTAGGTGTGAACCTGCAGAAACCCACCACTGAACTGAACATCTCTGTCCTCTCTTCATCAGACAGAGAGGGAAAGCAGCCCCTTCTCTTGGAATTTTAGAGGGTTCATTCATGACTTTGCATTTCTAATTCTATTCCCCCCCACGAGTTTCTTCTATGTAGCTTTTGTTCAGGAAAAAGCCCATTAAGAAGTAAGATGAACGAATTCACCAATTCACTTTTATTGGATCTCTAAGAATTAGCTGAAAGTTGGGATAAGAGACAATAGGAGTATATAGACTGAATTCCCACCTTTTTATGTATGGAAAGAGGAGTAGGATTTTGATTACACAGTCGTAACCACAATTTTAACTTTTTGTCTCCCCCCCCCCTCTCCCTCCCTCCCTCCCCCATCTCTTGGACATCTTTGAGCTGGAGAGAAAGAAATTTTAATTTATTACACATTGTTAACATTTGAGCTGATTCTAGTAATCACCAGCGGTTCTCTGCTCCAGGTTACTGGCTACACAGTTTAACCCCAAATATATAATAACAGCAGAGATGGTATTCAGCAGGTTCTGACCAGTTCTGGAGAATCAGTAGTGGAAATTTTAAATAGTTTGGAGAACCGGTAAATACCACCTCTGACTGGCCCCGCCCGCATCTATTCCCTGCCTCCTGAGTCCCAGCTGATTGGGAGGGAATGGAGATTTTGCAGTATCCTTCCCCTGCCACACCCACCAAGCCACGCCTACCAAGCCACACCCACAGAACCTTTAGCAAAAAAAATTGAACTCCACCACTGAATAACAGGTTAAAATATTTTCAGAGTTGAAAAAAAAAGTCCTACTTTGACAACTCGGTGAACCGTGTCTCTTTTTCTTTGTGGATTTCACCTCTTCCCTTGCTAGAATTTCTATTTTCCAATTTATATCAGACATATAAAGCAGAATGAAATACTTTCCACCACATGGAAAGCCATCAATTGTAGCAGTAAAATAACCAGCTGAAAAGTGTTCAAAATGACTTGCTGAAAGCCAATATTTTAAATTACCCATGGAAAAGTTGCGGATATAGATGATTTTTCATACATACACATTTCTGGTAATTTATTATAGTGTTGGGCATTTCATAATAACGGTATGTTCCAGCATGCATTCATCTCTTTTTGAGAAATTTTAGCTACTGGGGTTAGAAGAATATTTTTAAATTTCAGATATAGGGTAAAATAAAATGCCCTCTCCCAAAATGATGTTATTTCATTTGAAAGTGGGAATTGATCTGTTTGTGGGTATTTTTTCTGATCTGCATTGGCATCCTTCAGTCTCAAAAGACTATGGTATCGTGCTCTGGAAAGAGGTCAAAGCTGGAGTGTCCTCTCTATAGCACTAGGCCCAGGTAGATTAATATGGAGGATCACGTCACTGAAATAATCCAATGGAACGGCAGAGTCGATACGATTGGTTCCAGCTGCATCGCAGGAGTTATCAGAACATGGTTGTACACAGTCATGAACTGCTTCCAGGAATCCGGCTCTGGATTTTGCCTCGAGATTGACTTTTCCAGTAGCGGATATAGCCACAAGGCAGTGGAGGTTTGTAATCAGAGTTTCCCTTCTCTTATAAGATGGCTCTCTTGTTTTATCTGCCGTTGGGACATAAAGCCCTCTTCTGCCTTCAAAACCATAGACTGTCTCCTCTGACCCTGGAAAGGGGCCCTTATGAGGTGCTACCAGCCGGGCCAAGGGAACCAAGGTTTTTTTTAAGGAGGTATTACTGCTCCATCACTCACCTTTTGTCCTTGTTGTGACAGGCAGAGCCTGGCTTCCCAAACGTTGGGCCCAGGATCGGATTTCCGATCTATCCATTAAATTATTTATATCAAAATAATAATATAAGATGTTTATATCAGTGTCACATTCCTCTTTTTTTCTTTTTGAAATGAGAATACATTTTGAGGGAAGATGTTGTTAGAAAATATTTTTTTAGATTAAGATTGGCCTAGTCCAGAGTCTGGATGCCATCCAAATTTGTTGAACTTTAATTCCAATGCTAACCGAGATAAAAGAAAAACTTGAATTAGCTGAGTCTTCATTTATAGAAGAACCACACTCCCCATCTTTAAAAAAAAAAGTTGGTAGTAACAATCACCTATTCGTATTATCTTGTCATCATCCTCTTTTTCCTCTTCTTCCCTGCCACTGAGTACCGTACTCTTAGAAAATATGTTGTCTATGAGTGTTGGTGCATACTGGCAAGGTATACCAACTGATTGGTATGGTATGTCCTATTAAATATTATTATATTTTCCAGTGTGGGCTATATTGATGAACATAGTTCCTCCCCCTCTCTTCTTCTTTCTTTCTTGATATACTAGCTCAGTGATGGCTAACCTTTTTTGGCTCGCGTGCCAAAAGCGGAGGGAGCACAGGGGGGGTCGTGCGTGGGCGTGCCACTCCCATAATGCTATGTGCATGACCCCCTGCTTTTGGCACGCTTTTTTCGCTCTCCCCAGGCTCCAGAGGCTTTCTAGGAGCCTGGGGAGGGTGAAAACAGCCTCCCCCCCACCTCCACAAGCTTCAGCAGCTTCCCTGAAGCCTCCAGAGGGTGAAAAACGGCCTCAAAAGAAGGCCTATATCAGCTGGCCAGAGCACACATGCGTGCTGGAGCTGATAGGGCAACACCTCCCGTGCCCTAAGAAATGGTTCCGCGTGCCACCTGTGGCACCCGTGCCATAGGTTCACCATCACTGTACTAGCTGATTGGTATATTCTATTAAAGCACATACTATTTTTAGTCTGGCCTATGTTGATGAACATAGTCCCTCCCCTATCTTCTTTATCAGTCCAGGGTGGGTAAGGAAACAGGGAAATAAACCACTAAGGGACTTGCTAAAGGTGAATCAGATAGAGCATCTTATGACCAAAGTGGAGGAAGAGTTTGAAATATGGGAAGGAATTTTTAAACCACCTGGTTCACAATGGAACAAAAGAACTTAAGGCTGCTGAGTAGAAAATACCCCTGATTATTAAGACACCAGACAGCATGGAGCCACCCGGTCAACATTTCTAAGAGTTGTGTCCTGGTATCACTTCATCTCTAATGTGTCACTGTGTCCTGGAATCTAAGATATGTTTTCTAGAAGCCCATGTGTGAATTTGCCATTTGCCTACATTAAATAAGTGCATGATATTGTTAATTATTTGATGCTTTCTTATGTTTTTTTTGGGGGGGATGACTTTTTCCTATGATTTACTAGCTGAATACCCATGCTCTGCTACAAAACAATGTGATCGGCTTGATAAATCGACACTTACAGCTTGAAAATTAATGACTAGTTACGATCACTAGTTACGATCACACCTCCCCTTCTCTCCCTCAGACTTGCCTCACGGAGGTCTCTCCTATCTCATCCCCTTATCTCCTTCAGTCTAACTCCTTAGCATCTGAGCGTTTTTCAGGTAGGGAGCAGGAATAGACTGTCTAAACTACCAGCCCTCAGGCTGGATGAGTCACACACTAGCCATGCCCATGCCCAAGTGGCAGTTGGAACAGAGTCCTTTTCAGGTAGGGAGGGGGAGTAGAACATCCAACTTCTTAGCATCAGAGTGTGTTAATAATACTACAAGAAATACTAATGATCTGATGAGCATTTTAGAAAATCCTTTCTTAGCAAGCACCTAGAAGCCAAGCGGAACATACCTGCCAAATTTCAAGTTTGAAGGAGATTTCATGATAATGCATGAGTAATTCATGCTTATATATAGATAGATTATTTAACAACAGTATTTATTTGTATTTAAGATATTTATAATATCAATCTCTTACAGAATTTAAGCCCCACCTCTTTTTAACATCCAAGCAAGTTAAAAGAACTTGCATCCAAGCAAGTTAAAAGAAGAGCAGGTCTTCAATCTTATGGCCCTACTCACTGTCTTGACTTTTTGATCCATCTTGCAGATGTCCTTGCCTACTTTACGTTAATCTGTCTCTGACCATAACAAGCTAACATTACATTTAATATGTCTAGGTTAGTAATGAGGCCCTATCTTGTAACGTATTGTCCTCATCAGCTGCTATTTCTGATGAGTTAAATGGTTTGTCAGGTTAGGGAATACAATTAGCTTTTGATGGAATGAATGAGACTGTAGCAATGCCCACCACATTTTTACATCATTTACAAATTAGATGTTTGGTCATTTGCTCTTAGTCAATGGTCCCTGTATTTGAGCCTGTAGTTCAATTCTAAGAACACGATTTATGGCAAATCAGTATGAGTGTTTTGCTTATGATAGGAAAATTGGAGGTAGAGAAGGTTTAATTACATTAACATGCAATAGCCACAGCTATTAGGAACCTGGCATTATTTAACAAAGAAACTATGCATATTATGCAATATGTGACAATTCTTCTTAGTGCATTTTTACCTCTGAGTGTCCTCTGATTTGAAAGTTGGATAATTTAATTCATTCAGTTGAATTTAATAACAGTACATTATAAAGCTGAGTAAGTTACTATAATAGCTTCCCTTACAGAGTATGTTAAGCTTATGAGTTTGCAAAAGATGGATGAATGCCACAAAGAGAGTTTTAAGGCAGATGAAAAGTTAAACTGGCAAATAAGTGACCTGATGTTAAATGAATTAACTGAGTCACCTATTCTATTTTCCTGTTGTAATAAATATTGAAAGGAATTGTAATAAAGGCAGAGCCAAACTCCAATCACTATGTAACTGGGATATATCCATAAATTTATAAGGCTACAATTCTATAGGCTTATACTTGAATATATTTACATATTCTGGCTGTCCTTGTTATTTTTGTTTTATTATGGTTGTTTATTATTTTATTTATGCAGGGAACAAATATCTGCCTGCAAGAAGCTTCAATTTTTTTTAAAAAAAAATAACTGCTTCCTTCTATTTTTATTTAATTTTCCTTCTAGTTATTCTACTAGGGCAGGAGTAAGAAACCCATCCTCTGGTGTGACAAAAATGAACTCCCCCAAAGTGGCTAGAAATAAAAAAATTGCCTTCAGAAGTTGTTGGTAGTCCAACACTGCAGGTTTTTAAAAAGAGATTGGACAACCATTTGTCTGAAATGGTATAGAGTTTCCTACTTGAGCAGGGGGTTGGACTAGAACAGAGGTGTCAAACTCGTGGCCCGCATGCTGGATGCATCAGGCAATGGTTACGCCCACCCCCAGGTTAACAAAGGGGGGGAAGCTGCGATTTGTCACTTGATGACACCCCTGGACTATAAGATTTCCAAAGTTTCGTCCAACTCTGTTTGTGTTAAGAGGCCCTCTGGAAATGTGGAGTTCGTGTAGTATAAGCATCACATTTAAGTTCCTCTATGTTAACTGCCTTGAAATCTTGCCCAAAATGAACAAAATTACCAATAAATAAAGGGGATCCCCAGAATAAGCATAATAAAGACATAAAAGTCTGGATAATGTATTGACAAAATGAATCAACAGCAGTGGCCTGGATTAAATATCTTCTGTGCAGTCAAGTAATATTTTATGGGACAACATACATAAAGTATACAAAACCACAGTAGAAGGAGGTTGAGCATACTTTATTGGTTGCAGTATTATCTATTAGACGATGGGAAATCATTTGGACATGCTTTGCAAGACATCGGAACAGGTACAAAGCACCTCTTTCTGAATCAATAAAGCAGCCTCATCTTCCCCCCTGTTTGGACAGCTGCTTCATAAGCTGCTAATAGTCACTCACTTTCCTTCAAAGCATGTGTGGAAGCATTCAGGAAGAGGTTCCAGAGCAGCTGTGCAAACTTGAAAAAATAAATAGAGAAGCAGCTGCTTTCCTGATTCAGAGAGAGTAGCTTTCTATGACCTCACATTGTTGCCATGCACCTTCTCCAGTGGTGGCTTTCAATTTATTTTACTACCGGTTCGCTCATGTGCGCACAAGCCTCCCGCCACCATTACTACTGGTTCGCCTGTTTTGGGGCGAACCGACAGAAACCCACCTCTGACCTTCTCATAGGATTCATACAGCCCTAGTCAATGCATTACCCCAGGGGTGTCAAACTCAAGGCCCGCAGGTCAGATACAGCCCAGGGGGGTGGGTTGCTTAAATCTGACTCATGGGGCTGGCCTGGAACTAGCAAAGGACTGGCCCACGGTGCCTCTGCTGGCCAGAACATGTGCATGTTCCCTGCATCCCTTTTTGGCTGGCAAAGTATTGCAGGAGACCATCCAAGCAGAAAATGGTTCATGGGGGCTGCACATGCCCCCTCCCCAGTGCCCCATTTTGGCTGGCAGGTTACTGCAGGAGGCATCCATCCTGACTCTCCCACCCTGGCCAGCCCACAGAGGAGAACTACAATGCTTAGCCAGCCCTCGAAGAAATCCAGTTTGACACTCCTGAATTACCGTATTTTCCAGCGTATAAGATGCACCTTTTCCCCCTCAAAAAAGAGGCTGAAAATCTGGGTGTGTCTTATACACTGAATACAGCAATTTTTGCCTCCCCAAACCCCACTCCCGTCACCAAAATGGCCGTGCATAGCTTGTAGAAGGCTTCTAGAAATCTCCTGGGGGCTGGGAGGACAGAAATGAGCAAAAAAATGGCCTTTTTTTGGGCTCAATTTTACCCCCCACAGCCCCCAGGAACACTCTATAAGCTTCCTAGAGGCTATCTATGCTCTTTTATTTTATGAAAAATGGGCCTGTTTTTGCAAAAAAATTGGCCTGTTTTTGCTCTTTTTTGAACCCCACCCCCCATAGCAGCACTCTACAAGTTCCCTAAAGGCCTTTGTCGGGGGGGAAACGGGCCCGTTTTTGCGAAAAATGAGCCATTTTTAGGAGGTTTGCGAAAAATGAGCCATTTTTAGGAGGTTTGCAGATTGTAAAAACTTTTTTTTCTCTTCAAAACCTTGCTGCGTCTTATACTCTGGTGCGTCTTATACTCCAAAAAATATGGTATCCTCTTTCTAAATATTTGCAAGGATTTCTCTGGGAATTGCAACTCCTGTTGCAAGGAAGCTCTTGTTCCCATGATGATGTAGCTTGGAAACGAAAGAGTTCCAGTGAGTCATTCATCCATCCCTTGACCAAAAACAGGAAGAATAACACATTCCTTTAAAAGCATAGGGAGTGGGAATCCCAATGATTATGAGTCTTTGTGTTTCAACTTGATCTCTGGCCAAGTGTCACTGCTTGTGGCTGCTGTGAAAATATGATCTGCTAATCCTGTCTGCCTCTTCTAAAGCCTTATTGTTCCCTGCTAGAAAAAGACAAAATATCTGCAAACTTCATGCATACATTCGTCAACATTCGATGTATTTGAAGTGATACTGATCCAGTCAACATTCGATGTATTTGAAGTGATACTGATCCAGCCTGGTGATGCTGCAGAACTTCAGGCTTAATTAAATAAACTTCCTAATAGATGAGGCAATAGATAAAACAAATGAGTAGTTAGGACTTGAGCCCAAGTAAACAATTGAACAAGGTCTGCTGAAGCATAATATGCAAGATCCAGAAGCTTGTTTACTAAAGCAAGTGTTCTTGCTTTACAAATTTGTTCTAATGTCAGATGAACTTCCTGAATGAGAAACATAGAAAATGCTACAATATCCTGTTTCTCTCTTCTGCAAAATTGGAATTCAATGGATTTCTATGTCTAAACATGGAGGTTCTATATCAGGGGTTCCGAAACTTGGCAACTTTAAGACTTGTGGACTTCAATTCCCAGAATTCTCCAGCCAGCTATGAAGTCCACAAGTCTTAAAGTTGCCAAGTTTCGGAACCCCTGTTCTATATAGAAGTAATCAGTTAATTTAGTTCACGGGTGTCAAACTCACTGCATCATAGCTGGCTGGAGAATTCTGGGAATTGAAGTCCACAAGTCTTAAAGTTGCCAAGTTTCAGAACCCCTGTTCTATATAGAAGTAATCAGTTAATTTAGTTCACGGGTGTCAAACTCACTGCATCACGTCGCCATCACATGTCATTTCACAATGTTTTTCCCATTCACAGAGCTTGGATCGGTGTGGCCTGCGCATGACGCATCCCGCCCATGGGCCACCAATTTGACACTTCTGATTTAGTTCCATAGAGTCGGGTGTTGCCCCAAGGAAGTAAAGCAGTTTCCTCTCAATCGGAACTATACTTTACAAATTACAAATAAGTCACATATTTTTCAGACAGGTAAATTTAGGAAGTACAGCTACTTCTTCTTTAAATCTCCATCCATAGAAAAACAACAATTCCTGAAGTACTGTCAATAATAATAACTATAATAAATCTTGATACTTAAGGCCTTAATTATGATGCCTATGTGAAAATAATGACATATGATTTTCTCCAAAGTTATAAATCGCATCAGATAACGCATGAATCATAATTTACCGTATTTTTCAGGGTATAAGCCACACCGGAGTATAAGACACACCAAGATTTTGAAAAGGCAAATTTTTAAAAAAAGTTTTTGCACTCTGCAGACCCCCCCCCCCCAAACAGGCTGTTTTTCACAGAAATGGGCCCATTTTTTGTTTTAAAAAGTGCATGAGTAGCCTTTAGGAGGCCTTTAGAGTGCTCTTGGGGTCTGGGGGGCAGGCAAAACGAGCAAAAAACAGTCCATTTTTTGCTCATTTTTGCCCTCCCCAGCCCCCAGGAGCACTCTGGAAACATCCTAAAGGCTATCCACAACCATTTTTGGAAAGGGGGCAGGGTTTCAGGAGGCCAAAAATGCTGTATTCAGTGGATAAGACACACCCAGATTTTCACCCTCTTTTTTGGGGGGGGAAAAGTGCGTTTTATACTCTGAAAAAACGGTAATCCTGTATGTGTCAATTTAGTAATCTCATTAAATGTAAGGAGACTTATTCCTATGGTAGTGATGAGAGTTTGACCTTTGTGTGGGAAATTGAGGATCCAATCCTCATATACAACTGAAACCAGGGGTGGGTTGCTGCCAGCATTACTGCTGGTTCGGCACGCAAAAAAAAATCTGTGTGCATGCACATTTACATCTAAAAAGGTCTGCACATGTGCAGAACATAAGTAAAGGGGGTGAATTACATTTCTGCAATGAAGATTGTTCTGTATATGTGCAGAAGCAAAATTCAAGATGGCGCTGATGACAATAGAACTGATTCGGGTGTGTGGGAGGCTGAGTTACTACCTACTCGGCCGAACCAATCCGAACCGGTAGGAACCCATCTCTCCCTGACACCCATTTATCTTTTTATCTATCAAGCATATGTTGTGTGGCTGGAAGGAAGGAAGCAAAATAATATGCAGTAATTATTGCCAACTGCTTTGGGATTCTGGAATCTGTGCTCCCCAAAAACGTGTAGGTTTTCTTGGAAGCGGTGTAGCAAATAAAATGTAATAAATACTAGAGACAAGTGACATCCACAAGAAATCAAGAAAATGTCGAATGTCAAATGCCAAATCATGTGCTATGACTTCACTGCACAACTGATCTAATTATAGAGCAGTGGTGTCAAACTGGCAGTCCGCGGGTCAGATGCATCACATGTAGGCCACTCCCACACCAGTTCTGTGAAAGGAAAAAATATTGTGATATGTCACGTGATGGCAACGAGACGCCACATATTTGACAGAGTCAGTTTAATGTCAGGATTCTAAGTAATAGATCTATAGCAAGCAAAACTTCAAGGCAGGTAGATTCCTCAAATAGCTTTATTGGAAATTTCATATTGGCAATATCTGGTGAAAACTGATCTTGAAGTCTCCTGTGGTTTCTCCCTAATTAAAAGTAAATGGTTTTCTACTTTCTCAAAACAATCAGTCACATGGTCCAACCAGAATGCGGACTAGTAGCCAGGTAGCATCACTCCGCCTTCCTCTAATCAGGTATGAAAATGTCCTTGGTCCCCAAGAGAAAATATTCTGTTTTGGTTACAGAATCACCTCTATCTCATATCCTCCCTCCCTATCCCTCAGCTCCAGTGTGGTAACACTGAAGCGGTTAAAAATGGCTTTGGTTAGGTCCGCTTCAGGTTGACACCCATGTTATAGACAGTATGTAAATTGTGTCAGTTGCATGGTGAAATGACACACGTGTTATTTATCATCCTTGTAGATGTCTGTGCTAGTTCGATATCAGTACTATATTTCTCTTTCTAATATTTAGCTATTTCTATCGGAAACCCATTATTGTTTCTAATGGTCTTCAGAACATCATTGCTCCCACATTTGCTTCTGATTAGATTACGATAGACAATTTCTTATCCTATAGGAATTTTGACAGGAAGTCAAAATTCCGCACCTTCCGCCAGAAATTAAAGACACTCTTGTTCAATCAGGCCGGTTTGGCCTAAGCTATTTACCTAGCCTACAGTCTGTACCATAAATTGTTTTAATTGGGTTTTAGATGGGGTCATGTTTTAACATTTTTAATTTTTAGCACAGGGATAATTTATTTAATCTGGTATTAATTATTTATATTTGTGATATTGTGTGTTTTAATTTCCTGTGCACTGCCCCAAGTCCCTTTGGGGAGAGGGTGCGGTTATATAAATTCAACAAATAAATAAATAAGTTGGAAAGTGATTTTTAAAAAAAATCTTCTCTAATTAATGGCAACATTTCTTTCTTTTTTCTTTCAGTCATTAACTTGTGTTGCTCTGTTTGCATATGCCACCATTTTGTAAGAGAGAGAGAGAGGGGGGGAGGGAGGGATATCAGTGATTTCAGATATCTCAAAGAAAATAAGATCTGAGAACATTGGATAAACTTGAATAGCAAACCCAGATTTGAGTGGTATGCTAAACAAAATCAAATGTCACAACAATGGTGAAATAGCCCAGAAATGAAAAGAAGCATTAATCCCCACAATCAAGGAATGGATTGAAAAGGTGATGGAACTGACGGAGATGGTGAAACTGACAGCATTAATTAGGGACAATAATGTAACTTTCTGAACTTTCTTTCTGAAAGAGAAAAAAATATGAAACTTTGGCTTTTGAAAATTAAATGGGTAATCGTTATAGAAATGGCTAGTGGTTAGTATTTGGCATAACTAAAAGTTGATATTGTGAGTGAAGGGAGAAGGGCGGTATAGAAATTTAAATATTAAATTAAATTAAATTAACTCTACTATGTATCTTTCTGCACTGAAAACAATCAGATGTTACTGCTATTTTTAAAATTACTTTTTCCCCTTTCACTCACTTTATCCCTTCAATTCCCCCTCCTTTCCAGTTTTTTCACTGCCTTTATTTCTATTTCTATTTTATATTAAGAAAAAAAAATCTACTAAAATCAGATGTAAGTTTCTGTTTCTGATCGGGCGAATTGGAAGTAACGGTGGCGGGAGATTCTGCCCACCTGCCCAGATGCTTCTGCGCATGCACAGAAGCGTTGCACCCACACGCGAGCAAGTGCACACACGCAAGCAAACCAGTAGTAAAATAAATTGAAACCTACCACTGACTAAAATATACTGTGCATATTTAAAAAGAAAAGGTGAAATAGCAATTATTTTCAGCTACCACAAAGATGAGAGATTTAAAAATAGAGTTTCGGGTCTACCCAAAAATGCTGGAGGGCTTTTCAAAGCTTTTGATTCTGCTCATCAGTCACAAGGTAGAGAAGATTATAAAACATTTATGAAAACAGACAGGACTGCTCAGGACACACAACTTCCTCTGATTTACCTGTTTTCTTTATTCTCCCACCAACATTTCTAGTTTCTTGAATATACATTTGCATCAATTTGTCAGGAGATAGACATAGATAGATGTAATATAGGTATAATAGATATAGATATAGATATTATAAGCTGTGGTGGTGCAGTGGTTAGAGTGGTTACAGTATTGCAGGCTACTTCAGCTGCCTACAGTTCAAATCTCACCAGGCTCAAAGTTGACTCAGCCTTCCATCCTTCCAAGGTGGGTAAAATGAGCACCCAAACTACTGGGGGCAATATGCTGACTCTGTAAACCACTCTGTAAACCATGTTAGATAGCCATTTGTCTGAAATGGTATAAGGTTCCTGCCCACGCAGGGGGTTGGACTAGAAGACCTACAAGGTCCCTTCCAACTCTGCTATTGTATTATTGTATCATTGTACTTAGTGAGGGCTGTAAAACATTATAAAGCAGTATATGTCTAAGTGTTATTGCTATATAGATGATATTTATATTTATATAGACAGATAGACAAATAGATAGATAAAGCTAGATAGAGCTAGAGCTAGAGTCAGAAATAGATGGATACATGTTCAAGAGTAGAATTATCATCAGCCATATATCTACATGGATGACATCAAGCTGTATGCCAAGAATGAAGAAAACAACAACTTTCTGATCTACCTAACACAAATCTACAGTGGGATGTTATTTGGACTGGAAAAGTTAAGCTTGATGGTAGCAATGAGAAGGAAAGTAGTTAAGGCTGATGGGATGGAGCTACCAGTGGCTCCATAACAGACACACAGTCCCTTGTATCTGGTAGTCTAATGTCACATGGGACCCATGATGGGGAGGAGACCAGGGGGAGAGAAACGTTCAAGGACTACAAAAGGATAAGACAGTCCTGAAGAATCAGATCAATGAGAACAACAAGATCAACATGCATTTTTTTCAAATATGATATGATTCTTATTATATATATAATTATCAGGGAATATGGAGCTGGGTGCCATTTATATGCAGTTTACCTATCTCTACTTCACCTTTCATCTGCCTCAAGGGCAATCAATTCTTTGATGGGCTCCTGCTTGGGCCAAGTTGAGAACGGGATGGTTTTCAAACCTGTGCTTGTTAACATAAAAAGTTGGAGTAAAAGTAGATTGACAGGAAGCTTTTTTGGGGGGGGGGAATGCTTTGTACAAAAGACAGCAGGACTTCTGCACTGTGTTGAGGAAGATGAAACTGAAGGTGAAAACAAAGAGCTAGACACCACCCTTGTTACTATAACCTAGCTAAAATCTAGAGAAAGAATTCAACTTAAAAACACTGTGCCTGGAAGAGAGGGGTACTAAAAACTTTCACTCTTATCTGCCAAAGAGCTAGGTCTCAGATCAATGGGTTCTTGGGTGGTGTACTGCTTAAGGGGAGCCCTGCTCCTGATTACATGGTTTGGCACCAAGGGTGGGTTCTGGCTGCCGCTACTGCCGGTTAACTCAGGGACATGCTGTGCGCCTGCACGCGCAGTGCAACAAAAATTGCTCTGCGCATGCGCAGAAGGCAAAAACAAGATGGTGCCGCTGCCACAAGAACTGGTTTGGGGGTATGGCAGGCCTGGGTCACTGCCGGTTCCAGCGACCCAGACTGCCAAGTTACTACCGGTTCAGATGAACCGGTCTGAACCGGTAGGAACCCACCTCTGTTTGGCAGGGATAAATGGCACCTCCTATTTTTCTCTTCTACGTAGCCATTATGTGCTAGAATGCTGCTCTCTTTTTCCACAGGACAACCTTTGGATAATATGCAAGGCAGAATTTATTTGTAGAGTCCACCACAAAACATGGTTCCAGCCATTCATTGAGAAAGATTTGGTCAATGTTTAAATCATATATTTAGTGAGGAGTGGGTGGGTTACAGAAACAGGACTGGGCTTGTGTATCAGTTTGAATGTTTCTTCTCCCACAACTATAAAAATTGCAGTTGCCTAGACCACGTTTGGAATGTGGTGGTTCAGTGGCTAAGATGTTGAGCTTGTCAATTAGAAAGGTCGGCAGTTTGGTGGTTCGAATTCCTGGTGCCGCGTAATGGAGTGACTCCCGTTACTTGTGCCAGCTTCTGCCAACCTAGCAGTTGGAAAGCATGTAAAAATGCAAGTAGAAAAATAGGGACCACCTTTGGTGGGAAGGTAACAGTATTCTGTGTGCCTTCGGCATTTATTCATGCTGGCCACATGACCACGGAGACGTCTTCGGACAGCGCTGGCTCTTCAGCTTTGAAACGGAGATGAGCACCGCCCCCTAGAGTCGGGAACAACTAGCACATATGTGCGAGGGGAACCTTTATCTTTAGACCACATTGGCCTCTCAAGGTCTTATATTAACCAGCCCATCTTGTGGACGTGAAGTCTACACATCCTGAAAAAAAGAGTTTGTGTTTCTTGAAAGCTGACCTTTGACCCATGGGTACTACATTAGATAAGCCAACAAATTCCTTTTCAGGAAATAACAGTAAAACAGTCAATGAGGGTGTTTAGTTGAAGATACTAGGAACTCTTTGTTCTTTTCAGACACATAAGTGTCTGCCTTATCAATGTGTCTGCTTTGTCTCTGTGAAACAATCTTTAGCTGATCAGCTTTCTGTCCTATATGGTATTGGTTTTTTTTCTTTTTTCTACATGTTAGGATTTTGGGAACATCCCTTTTTTCTTCTTCTCTGGAAAGGGAGCATTTTAGTATTTAAACATATGGAAATGCTTGCTTCGAAAGATATAGGAAGAAGAGAGAGTGTAAGAGCACAACAAACAGAACAGGTTTTAATTCTAGACAGCGCCAAGCTACATTTATAGCTCTCTTTTGTTTTCTAAAGTTGTATTTTCCTTTCCTGTTTTTCTTATGTCAGTGGCTCTATGTGGACTTAGGTATTTTGCCAGGAAGGAAAAAAGCAGTGTTGCTCTAGAGTTGTGCGGCGCCAGTCCTTAAATCTTACCTTTATTCATATTGATTCTCCAGCTGGCAAGGCCAATGGCTCAGCTGTCAAGAGATCCTTGAAAATATAATTCTGATACATTTGGAAGACATCAGGTTCAGAGACAACTCCTTTGATCAGTCCTGCTTAAACGGAATCATGTGGCCCCGAGGCTTAATGTGCTTTTCTGTTCAAGATTGCTGGCGAGATTGGAAGAGGGCAGAAGTGGGCAATTCATGAGACAAAGCTGTACTAACATTTGGTAGCAAAAATGCTATTTTTCAGCAACTGGAGGGCTGGAAGACGACTCAAAATGTGTGACAAGGTGTCAGTTTGAACCTTTTTCTTTCCAGATATTTCTACAATGACCTGTGACCATCTTGTGTTTTTTTCCTGAGCTTCCTAATATTTAGAACATTGTAGGACATAAACAAGGTGGCTCAGTGGCTAAGATGCTGAGCTTGTCAATCAGAAAGGTCAGCAGTTCGAACCCCTAGCACTGCATAATGGAGTGAGCTCCCATTACTTGTCCCAGCTTCTGCCAACCTAGCAGTTCGAAAGCAAGTAAAAAATGCAAGTAGAAAAATAGGGACCACATTGGTGGGAAGGCAACAGCGCTCCATGCCGGCCACATAACCATGAAGACATCTTCGGACAGCGTTGCCTCTTTGGCTTTGTAACAGAGATGAGCACTGCCCCCTAGAGTCGGGAACAACAGGACATAAACATCTCACTAGACAAGATGGGTGACGCACAAATCTGATTAAACAAACAAACAAATAAATATTAACTGTGATGAATGACTAGATGGACAATAAACAATAACTTTTGTTTCCGTATTTGCCTAGGAGGGATATTTTTGGCAACACATGTTTCCATTGGCTAAAGAACCATTTCCTGATAATGCAATTGAGTGTTTAATACCGAGTCACTGGCCAACGAAAGAGTTGATCAAACAGGGGGTGTCCATTGAAGCAGATGGTTCTGAGAATTTAGATTTCTCTTAGCCCATTGAGCAATTTTTAACATTGTAATTATGATTATAATTTGTATTTAATTTGCATTGCACAGATTATTTTTAATGTGAGTTCTTTAGACGCTTACAATCTGGCTTCCTGAAAATTTCCTCTTCTTTTTGTTTCACTTCTGAAAACATGGATTTTCTTGAACTTCCTAATATTTTAGAATCTCGTAATTTAGGGAAATAAAAGACACTGTGCTTGTCGATCAGAAAGGTGGACAGTTCCGCGGTTCAAATCCCTAATGCTGACTAACAGAGTGAGTTCTCATTACTTGTCCCAGCTTCTGCCAACCTAGCAGTTCAACAGCATGTAAAAATGTAAGTAGAAAAATAGGGACCACCTTTGGTGGGAAGGTAACAGCATTCCGTGTGCCTTTGGTGTTAAGTCATGCCGGCCACAGGACAATAGAGACATCTTCGGACAGCGTGGGCTCTTTGGCTTTGAAACAGAGATGAGCACCACCCCCTAGAGTCAGGAACAACTAGCACATATATTTGAGGGGAACCTTTACCTTTAATTTAGGGAAATAAGGCATATTTTTATATTTTGGGGCCCAATCTGCTGTAGGCAAGGGGGCACCAACTAAATAACAATTTGGGCATTCTGTTATCAGTTAGTGAGAAAGTCTAGGTCCGTGATGGCGAACCTATGGCACGGGTGCCACAGGTGGCATGCAGAACCAATGCTTAGGGCACGCAAGGCGTTGCCCTGTCAGCTCTAGCGCGCTTGTGTGCGCTGGCCAGCTGATTTAGGCCTTATTTTGATGCCGTTTTTCGCCCTCTGGAGTCTTTAGGGAAGCTCCTGAAGCCTCTGGAGGTGGGGGGAGGCTGTTTTCACCCTCCCCAGACTCCTAGAAAGCCTCTGAAGCCTGGGGAGGGCAAAAAAAGCATGCCAAAAGCAAAGGATCACGCACATAGCATTATGGGTGTGGCTCGCCCACGCACGACCCCCCTGCGCTCCCCCCACTTTTGGCACGCGACCCAAAAAAGGTTAGCCATCACTGGTCTAGGTCATGGATCCTTTTCCCCACTTGATTCCAAACCTTGCAGGAATGCAAACAGGATCTTGGCTGCCTTCAAAATGGTCTGGAGGGACTGAGTTTGCGAAATTCTGTTTTTGAAGATAAAATCCTATCCTGCTGCTGGTATCTGAATGCCTGACCTTGTAAGCCTCAGTTCTTTTCACAACATTTAAATGTTAAGACAAGTGCCATGAGTATATTGGCATTACGCAATCCTTACTGAAAGATTTGTTTCAAGTAACTCTGTGAAACATATGGGTCTTGTTCAATGTGAAAGTATTGAAAGCCAAGGTAATGTAAGAGCAGCTGTGTGTGTCTATTCCCAAAGGCACAGAAATCAAAAGAATATCCGGTATTATGGACAAAAAGTATAGAGCTGTTCTGAGTTTCCATATGTGGCACGGAAATGGAAGCAATAATGGGGTGAATGGAAATAAGGGGAAATGGTGGGGGGTGTATTTCTGGCTTTTTCAAGAACAAACTGAAAGCTTGTACTCTCATTCATTAGAAAGTACAATTACAGCAGAAATACAAAGGGAAGAAGACAATAATGGTTCTTCTATTGAGACAGTAAACACCCCACTATAGTATGCCTACCCTTGAGGAAATTATAATTGCCTAAGCCTGTTAGAAAAATTGTTTGGTCTCCCCCTCCCCAAATGAGATCTGTAGGTTTTACAGAAGGGTCCATGCCACTGGCTTGGCCCAACTTTGCTTATATGTCTTCAGCAGTGGTGGGCTTCAAAATTTTTTAGAACCTCTTCTGTAGATGTGGCCTGCTTTGTGGGAGTGGCTTGCCGGCCATATGACTGGGTGGGAGTGGCTTGGCAGTCATGTGACTGGGTGGGCGTGGTCAACTTGTAAAATGTGGTGAAACTCACTTAATAACGCTCTTGCTTAGCAACCAAAATGTTGCCTCAGAAACTCTGGCATTTGAAGCACGCAAGTCTTAAAGCTGTCAAGTTACAAGACCCTTGCACCCCTAACCCTTTAGGGAAAAAACCCCCAGGGGTGTTCAAACTTGACAGCTTTAAGACTTGTGGACTTCAATTCCTCGAATTCCTCCTCTCGCTATTCATCTTGATGATGTTATTATTATTATTATGATGCGCGGATGGGTGTGGGGAGGGAGCTGGAACCGGTTCTAAACGGCACTGTAGATTTGTGGAACCTCTTCTATAGAAGAGGTTAGAACTGGCAGGAAACCACCCCTGGTCTTCAGCTAGTTATTTAGGAGCTGAGCTAGAGCTTTCTTAGCAAGTTAGGATCTGAACCTTCATATGATTATATATATAAATAAAGGCACGGGAAAGATTTTCCCCTGTCCAGGTAATTTTTGATTCTAGGTGTTGGTGCTCATCTCTGTTTCTTACTGAGAGAGCCAGTGTTGTCCAAAGACACTCTATGATCATGTAGCAGGCATGACGAAATGCCAAAGGCATATGGAATACTATTATGTCCCCACTAGAGTGATACCTTTTTATCTACTCGCATTTGCATGCTTTTGAACTGCTAGATGGGCAGGAGCTGAGGCAACTAATGGAAGCTCACCCAATTGCGCAGTGGTTAGGTCTCAAACCCGGGCTATCAGCTTTCCATCTGACAAGTTCACCACTTTAACCACTGGGCCATTGTCCCCCTGTTTGTATAAATACAACCTTTTAAATCAGCTTTCCTATAAAAATATTTGGAAATAAATAAAGTAATGAAATAGCCATATGGAGAATGAATGAGACTAGGAGAAAACAGCATCGCTTCAGTTCAAAGGCAGAACAAAACCATAGGTCCTGTTTAAGGTTAAAAGGTAACAGCAACACAATCAGCTGCATCCTTCACGATAAGTGTAACATTCAAGTTGACCTTCAGACACAATATTTCCTGTGGGACCTTAGGACAACCTACATATTTTACTTTAAATTGTGTCACATTGTTCGTATGAGGGAAGCTGGATGATACCCAGATTTCCTCAGAGCAGGGTCCCCAACCATTGGAATCCAGTGAGTATGTCTGATATTTTGAAATGCTTTGGAGTGCTTAAAAAACAAATGATTGGCATATCATGGCTATCACGAATCACATATCCCATCTAAGGAATGGTGAATTAATGAAATGGTGCCCAGTCACCCCAAATACTATCAACATTTACAAAAAGAAATCTTAATTTCACTGTGCCTTGTGTTGTGTTGTATCTGTATTCTATGCACACACACACACACACACATTAAATTCAAGAACATGTAAAATAAGAATGGAGGTCAAAGCCAGTCCTTTGCAAGTTCCTTGAACACTGTGTTTAAAATTAGATAAATTTTAATAGTAGAGTAGGATAGCTAGCATGGCAGGCAGAAAGAATTTAAGCCTAAAGACATAAGCATACCCAATTAACAAAGCAATCCTTAAACATACAACTAAAACAAATAAAAAATTGGAAAGGCGACAACCTCTAACAAATTAAAAATACAAACTTTGTCACTATATGCGGTACCCATAGGTCAATGATGGAGAACCTTTTTCTTATGGTGTGCCAAAATTGCGTGCATATGCGTAGCCATACTTAATCTCCCATCCAACTGTGCATGTGCGCATGACCCCTTCCGCACGCATGAGTGCAAGATCCCTCCCCAGGCTCCAAAGGCTTTCCTAAAGCCTGGGGAGAACGAAAACAGCCTCCCCTGGCCGGCCGGAAGCCAGAAATGGATCGTTTCCGAACTTCCGGTTGGCCCGTTAGAGCTGTTTTTTGCCCTCCCCAGGCTTCAGGAAGCCTCCAGAGGCTGGGGAGAGCAAAAACGGCCTCCCCAGCCCTCTGGAAGTCAGAAACGGATCATTCCTGAACTTCCGATTGGCCCGTTGGAGCCATTTTTCACCCTTCCCATCCTCCGGAGGCTTTCCTGAAGCCTGGGGAGGGCGAAAACAGCCTCCCCTGGCCCTCCAGAAATGTGAAAAATCAGCTGGCCAGCATATGCACGATGGAAATGATGGCTGGCATGCCACCAAATATGGCTCCACATGCCACCTGTGGCACACATGCCATAGGTTCGCCATCATGGCCATAGGTGCATGAGAATTTCACATCAAGGAAAATAATAAGTTGGTAGAATCTGAAAAGGGAGGAAACAGTAAAAATTGTAATTAAGGGTAGCCAAAGGAAAATATTAAAATACAGAAGAAAAATCTGGAGAGAATACGAGAACTCCAGTCTGAAAAGATTTAATTCAGAGAATAATCAACAAGAATAAAATCAATAAAGTGAAAGATGAACAAGAGAAGTACATTTTAAAAGTTCTGAATAGCTTCAGTTAGAATTATGATAATCACAATGAACTGAATAATATTTAATTGAGAAAAGATTACTGACAAAAAAAAAACCCCAGAATGAACAGAAGGATTATCCATCTTGTAAAAAGTATCCAAAGCTAAAGAAGTAGAGAGTCAGAAAACTAAAACGAAACCAGGGAAAGAGAAAATAATGAGTTGCACAAATACTTGACGGCAAAACATGAAGGGGAAAAAAAAATGACAATTATATACCATGGCATTTCTGTCAGAAACTTCATTCACTTTAGGAAATTACACAAAACTCCCTCTGAGAATTTCTAAGAATTTCTTTGAAGCCTTTAAAAGAAATATTTTTCAAAATTCTATTTCTTAGTTTGACAAAGAGAATTGGCAGGAAAAAGAAACGTTTGACTCCATTAGAATCCAAACTCTCTTGAGGGCTGGTTTTTTTAAGGGTCTCTGAAGTTTGATTCTGAGTCTGTCTTAGGAAAGTTTTGTCAGTCTCCTTATCAGCCCTTCAAAAGTTCTGTGAAAAGCGCTAACTTCAACTTCCATTTTGGTCAGGAAGCTGACAGATTATGACTGGCTTTTTTTTAACGGTGATTTGTTTCTCTCTACAGGAATTCCATTTTCCTCCCCATAACTGAAATTTCAAAAAGAGCAAAATGTAAGCTTTAAAAAAAAAATTGTAGCTCAAGTGAGAATATGATATAATAGGAATCAAATAACAGTAGCTGTTGAATAGTTTCCTTTAACCCTTAACCACGGACCTACTATTTTGACTACGCTATTAGTAAGTATAATCTTTATTGCCATTGTACTTAAATACAACGAAATTGGTTTTAACCTCACTGGTGCAAAATTATAGCAGAAACTAAAAAAGAAACTAAAAAAGAAAGAAAATTAAAAAAAAAAAACTAGCGTGTGCATGGAGTGATTGTGGTTGTATTTAAAAGTCTGACAGCCCAAGGATAGAAACTATCTTTAAACCTATTTGTTCTGCTGGCTATACTTTGATGTTTTTGATGCAAAGAGACACTGACCAGGAATCATCTCTGAGTATCTTCCTTACTCTGCTAAAGCAGCAAGACTTGGCAATGTTATCCAGTAGTGTCAGAGGGCAACCAATGGTTTCTTGTGCTGAATTGATCACTCTCTGTAGTGCCTTCCTGTCTGCAGCTATTAAACCAGCATACCATACTGTAATGCAATATGTGAGGACACTTTCTATGGTGGATCGAGGTCATCAGGCGTTGTTCCACCTGATTTTTTTTGCAGGACTCTAAGGAGATGAAGTCTCTGTTGGGCATTTCCAATCACCAGAGATGTGTTATTTTTCCAGGTGAGATCTTGACTAACAAGCACTCCCAAGAATTTAAAAGAGGAAACCCTCTCCACACAATAATACACTGGGGCGGGGTCCTCTCTGTGCTTCCGGAAATCTAGCACCATCTCCTTTGTCTTACTAGTATTTAGATATAAGTTGTTTACAGACATGAGGTCATAATGACTGCTCATACAATTTTCTCAATCTATGAAAATAATAGGTGGAATAAGTTGTTAAATTGCACTTTGTATAGTTATAATTTTAATTTATTGATTAAATTAACAAATTTTATAAATTCTATTCACCCTTGGAACGATCCACTTCTAAAAATAGGGGTGTTCTGAACATTTTGGAAAACTGTTGCGGTCACTATGACCTCGGGTCTCGTGTTAAGGGTTAAATTGGTTGTATATACTTCTGTATAACAAGTAGTAATATCAGTATAGTAATAATAGTGGGGACATTTAGTTTTAAATTAGCCAATGGAATATTAAAATAGTAATACATTTATTCAGTGTATTGAGTTTGGGATTTCTCACCACTGGAGTCTTGGACTATGACCCATCTCTTTAGTAGGAAAGTCAAATGTAACAGGAATGGAACTTAGTAACTGTTATTTTGGTTTAATTTCTAAACTCAGGATGAGACACAGAAGAAATATTAGGGAAAGATTTTTACATTCCATAGAAAATTCTGATGTTGACTTCTGTATGATATACGGATCTTGTCAATCAAATTCTGAATAAGAATGTTATCTGACAACTTGAAGAAAATCAGAGATGGGCATCATGTAGCCATCCAAATATTGGTGGACTGCAGTTCCCATAATCTCTCACTACTGGGATTATGTTGGGTAGGGGGCACAGGAGTTAGGCATCAACCAGATTGAAATTATTATATGTTCATCAGTTTAGCTGTTTAGTGTTCTGCCTTAGAAGAATGCTAAAACTATTAACAATAGTTGTTTGTATTGTAAATATGTCCTGAGACTTTAATGCTTTAGGAAAGCTGCGTTATTCTTGTATTTGGAAAATGCTACTCATTTTTTGGTTGAAATCAGTTGTGGGTTCCTACTGGTTTGGACCGGTTCAACTGAACCGGTAGTAGTTTGGCGGCCTGGGTCACTGGAACCGGCAATGACTCAGACCCGCCATGCCCCTGAACCAGTTCTCTGGGTGGCACCCTAGGTGCCACCATCTTGTTTTTTGCTTCTGTGCATGTGCAGAACAAATTTTATTGCATTGCACATGCGTGCACAGCAGTGGTGGGTTTCAAATTTTTTTAGAACCTACTCTCTAGGTGTGGCCTATTTTGTGGGCGTGGCTTGGCAGTCATGTGACAGGGTGGGAGTGGCCAACTTGTAAAATGTGGTGAAACTCATTTAACAACGCTCTTGCTTAGCAACCAAAATTTTGGGCTCAATTGTGATGATAAATTCTTTCTTTCCTTTCCTTTCCTTTCCTTTCCTTTCCTTTCCTTTCTTACTTTCTGTCTTCCTTTCCTTTCCTTCCCATTTGGTTACTGGCAGTGGCAGGCCAGACTTACTTCTGGGTCCGCCGGTGGAACCCCCTCTCACCGGCTCTCTAAATTTCACCATCCGGCTCTTGCGAGTAGGTGCGAGCCTGCAGAAACCCACCACTGGTGCACAGCGTGCCCACGAGTGAACTGGCAGTAGGGCCTACCAGAACCTCCCCCCCCCCTCGTCGAAATATAGCAAACAAATGGCTGTTGATTGGCCATTCACTTCTTATTTAGCCTTTAGAAATGATGTTTCTAGCATGGTTTTAGACCACAAACTAAAAGTAGGTAGAATAATCTGCTGGTGTTGGTGTGGTAATCAAAATTCTGAAATGTGTGGTGAAGAGAGAAGCTTTGCGCTCTATCTATGTAGGTGGTAGAAGGAAAAATTGAACTTTTGAAAAGGCTTTCAAAGACCTCAGAAATTGTGTGGCTTGCTTTAGAAAAAACAAGTCTATTTTAAATGTGAGCATAGGCTGAAAAACTATCTCCATCATAGTCACTGTGTATATTCATAAAAGAAATTAAGAATAATAGAGAATGTTGTATGGCCTGCTTTTTAAACTTGTCAGCCTAATTGGCAAGATTCCTGTAGGCATATATAAATGATAATATATTTATATTTATATTATATTAAGAATAAATATATTATATTCTTCAAATTGCTCACTTTCTTAACTCTTGCAGAACAAGCATTAATTCAAAAATGGATTGCTTTTATCTTATTTTGCACTTACTTTGATAATGCCCTGCTTAGACAGGAAAATTCTATCGTTCATTGGAATACATGGATGTGTGTCTGAATGCATGCCCTTGTGTCTTTTTCCTGTTTTGAATTCCTCTAGTTTTCCTTTCTTTTTTCTTCTTTATAATATGCATTATTTATTTTTCTCTCCCTCTTTTTTTAAAATCAATAAAAGCAAAAAAAAAAGTAATATATATGTCTGGCATATGCTAGTTAAATAAACAAATATGGGTTATGATTGGTTTAATCTTTTTATGATCATTCTATCAAGTCTGACAAAATTATTCAATATCAATATGGAAACCAATATCACTCCTCTCTCAAATTTTAGCAATTTAGCATCCAGAACCCTGATACATTGCTATAAAGAAGTGTGTGTGTGTGTGTGTGTGAGAGAGAGAGAGATGCTACAAAAGTCATAAAATTGAACGGCAAAATTACTTTTTCATCACTGTCATAATTATTTAGTCAATAGTCACTAAATAAGGCAGCTGCTAAAAGTGAACTATCTGCATTAGATTTTGAAAGCAACCCAGAGATTACTTGAATGCACAGCTGTAATAAATTTAATGAAATAAAGAAGCCAAAATAAATAAAACTGTTTTGTAAAATGGGAGATTCTAATATTTTATTTGCTTGAAGGACGCTTACGGATCAGAGAACTTTGTTGATATTCACAGATCCCACTGCCTAGTTCTACAGTACATCAAAAGAAAAGCAAACATTGTAATGGAGATATCTTTTTAAACTAGGCCGGTCTAACCTACCACCACACTGACATTGATGCACTTTGCATCAATTTGAGGGGCTGCCATAGAGAGGAAGGGGTCAGGCTATTTTCCAAGGCACTTGAAAACCAGACAAGGAACAATGGATGGAAACTGACCAAGGAGAGATTCAACCTAAAAATAAGGCGGAACATTCTGACAGCGAGAACAATCAACCAATGGAACAGTCTGCCTTAGCAAGTTGTGGGAGCATCATCACTTGAAGCTTTCAAGAAGAGATTGGACTGCCATTTGTCAGAAATGGTGTAGGGTCTCCTGCTTGAGTGGGACGTTGGACTAAATGACCTGTAAGGTCCCTTCCATCTCTGTTAACCTGTTAAAACTGTCACTTCGGAGATGAAAATGGATGAAAAGAGGAGCTGCAGGGGTTCCTACCCCTTTACCATATGTCATCACAAGTTGTTAAGCATATTTATTTGTTAGATTTATATCTCCTTTTTCATTCAGCAAACCAGGCATATATAGCCTGCTCTATCATTACTGTCTTTGGCCTAAGGCAGAATAACTGGTCCAGAGTTAGCCAATGGGCTTCTATGGCTGTGACAGTGTATTTGGACCTGGATCTCGCAGCTCCTCACACAATACTTTTAACACTGCATCACAATAGGTAAAGAACACCAATGCCATTCATCAGGGGTTTCCAAACTTAGTAGCTTAAAGTCTACAAGTCTTAACGTTGCCAAGTTTTGAGAGTCCTGGTGCACATCAATGTCATTGGAAGTACATTAAGGAAGAAACTGATTTTCTACTACACTGGATTTTCAAGGAGGGAACCCCAAACCAGAGAAGAGAAATCATTAGGAATTTCCTGTGCCCTATCAATTCCAATCTCATTTTTAGTTGCAGGGAAACATGGAGGAAAAAACCCCTTTCTCAATAGGATATTAAAAAAGTATCTTGAGACATTCAGGTGAAGTACAAGGACCATTTAAGAATAGGAAGAAGCTGTTTATCTTTAGGAATCAACTGGAATAATTTATATATGTCAGATCAAGGGGCAGATAAAAAGTACATGGGGGTGCAGTAGTTAGAATGCAGTATTGCAGGCTTTGCCGGGAGTTTGATTCTTTCGATCCTGACTGGCTCAAGATTGACTCCAGAAGATAGGCTTAAGATACAGAAGGATCTAGACAAACTTGAACATTGGGCACTATCTAATAAAATGAAATTCAATTGTGAAAAAAGTAAGGTCCTACATATAGGCAAGAAAAACCAAATGCACAAGTACAGTATAGGTGGTACCTTGCTCAATAGTAGCAACTGTGAGAGGGATCTTGGAATCCTAGTGGACAACCATTTAAATATGAGCCAGCAGTGTGCAGCAGCTGCCAAAAAAGCCAACACAGTTCTAGGCTGCATAAACAGAGGGATAGAATCTAGATCACGTGAAGTGTTAATGCCACTGTATGGTGCCTTGGTAAGGCCACACTTGGAATACTGCATACAGTTTTGGTCGCCACGATGTAGAAAAGACGTGGAGACTCTGGAAAGAGTGCAGAGAAGGGCAACCAAGATGATTAGGGGACTGGAGACTAAGACATATGAAGAATGGCTGCAGGAGCTGGGTATGTCTAGCTTGATGAAGAGAAGGACCAGGGGAGACATGATAGCAGTGTTCCGATATCTCAGAGGGTGCCACAAAGAAGAGGGAATCAAACTATTCTCCAAGGCACCTGGGGGCAGGACAAGAAGCAACGGGTGGAAACTAATCAAGGAGAGAAGCAACTTAGAACTAAGGAGAAATTTCCTGACAGTAAGAACAATTAACCTCTGGAACAGCTTGCCTCCAGAAGTTGTGAATGCCCCAACCCTGGAAGTCTTTAAAAAGATGTTAGATAGCCATTTGTCTGAAATGGTATAAGGTTCCTGCCCACGCAGGGGGTTGGACTAGAAGACCTACAAGGTCCCTTCCAACTCTGCTATTGTATTGTATTGTATGACTCCACCTTCCATCCTTCTGAGGTCAGTAAAATGAGGGTTCAGATTGAGTCAATTTGCTGACCCTGTAAACCAGTCAGAACAGGCCTGTGAAACAGGTGGCCTGAGGGCCAGATCTGGCCCACATAGGCCATGTCCACACCAGCTCCACAAAGGCAAAAAACATCCCAATATGTTATGATACGGCCAGCGATGCAATTGGGTTTGACACCCCTGATTTAGAGAGTGTTGTAAAGCAGTATATACCATATTTTCCAGAGTATAAGATGCACCAAAATTTTGAAGAGGCAAATTTAAAAAAAAGTTTTTGCACTCTGCAGACCTACCAAAAATGGCCTGTTTTTTTGTGAAAATGGGCCCAGATTTTTTTTTCCAAAAAAGGGGCATGCATAGACTTTAGGAGGCTTATAGAGTGCTCCTTGGGGCTGGGGGGAGGGAAAATTGAAGGAGGTTTAAGGAAGTTGGAAGACAGCCCACTTACTATAAGCACCAAGTCATTTCTGCCCTCCCCAGCCTCCAAGAGCACTCTGAAAGTGTTCTAAAGGCTATGCATGGCCATTTTGGTGAAGGGTGGTGGTGGTTCTGGAGGCAAAAAATGCTGTATTCAGTGTATAAGATGCACCCAGATTTTCAGCCTCTTTTTTGAGAGAAAAAGGTGCGTCTTATATTCTGAAAAATACGGTAAGTCTAAGTGCTATTGCTATATACCTCTAGAACCATTGACAACAGTTACTTGTATTGTGAATGAGTTGACTTTTTGTACTCTACAGTTCTATACATATGTCTAATACAAAGTCTAATACAAATAAGATGCTTCTGCAGTATACAAAACGTGATCCATTGGAGAAGGAAATGGCAACCCACTCCAGTATCTTTGCCACGAAAACCCCATGGACAGTACCAAAAGGCAAAAAGATTGGAAGGTGTCCAATATGCTACTGGGGAAGAGCAGTGGGCTAGTACTAGTAGCACCAGAAAGAGGGAAAGCGGCTGCGTCAAAGCCGAAAGGACGCTCAGCTGTGGATGTATCTGGTGGTAAAAGGAAAGTCCGATGCTGTACAAGATCTATACTCCTTAGGAACCTGGAATGTAAGACAGAGAATGAGGTGGCTGGATGGAGTCACTGAAACAGTAGGCATGAGCTTAAATGGACTCCAGAGGATGGTAGAGGACAGGAAAGCCTAGAGGAACGTTGTCCATGTGGTTGTGATAGGTTGGACATGACTTCGCAACTAACAAAAACAACAGTATTGCAGTGCCTCTGCCAATGAAAATGGAGCTTGGGAGGGCTGTGTGCGGCCTTCCTGAACTCCATTTTGCTGACAGAGGATTTCGATGGAGCTGTTGCAGCTGAAAAAGAGGTTGAGCCTGTTTTCACTGGCAGATCACTCGGGTCTTTTGGGTGCGCTTCAAGGTGTTGGTTACCATCTTCAAAGCGCTCCATGGCACGGGACCTAGTTATCTGCGGGATCGTATCCTACTCCACACATCCCTTCGGCCGATTCGCTCCCACAGAGAGGGACTTCTCCGGGTGCCGTCCACTAGGCAATGCCAGCGGGTGACGCCCAGGGGAAGGGCCTTCACTGTGGCGGGCCCGACCCTCTGTAACGACCTTCCCCCCGAACATAGAACAACTGCGGACCTCCGCTCCTTCCGCCAGCAACTAAAAACCTATTTTTTTCCAACAGGCCGGCCTGGCCTAATCTACCGTACCTAGCCTTAGTTTTTAGCAGAGAAATTCGTATATTGGTTTGATAGATTAGTTTTAATGGGGTAGATTTTAGCACAGGGTGTTAATTTAATATAGTTTTAAGTATTTACGTATTTATTCTGTCATATATTATGTTTTTTACATTTCCTGTGCACCGCCCCGAGTCCCTTTGGGGAGAGGGGGCGGTTAATAAGTCGAATAAATGAAATGAATGAATGAATGGGTGATCACAGGTGCCCCAACATGAGTGATGTCAAGCTGGCCATACTCACCCTGGCCACGCCCCCTCCCCCACATCAGCGTTGTGGCCCTCAGTTAAATTGAGTTTCACACCCTTGATTTAGCAAATATTTAAAATTACAATGGGGCTGAAAAAAGGGGCTTATGACTGCATTTCAGACTTATGACCATTTTGGAAGAAGATGATAAGCAACAGGGAGAAAGCAGAACTATTTAACTCTTTTTTTGCATCTGTCTTTACACAAAGGGATAAAACAGTCCAACCAATCAAAAACAGCACCACAAAAATCAGATTAGGAACACAAGTTGAAATAGGGAAGAAAATGGTAAGTGAGCATCTGTCTGCCCTGGACGAGTTCAAATCACCAGGACCGGATGGATTACATCCCAGGGTTCTGAAGGAACTGGCAGATGAGATCTCAGAACCACTGAACTATATCTTTCAGAGCACCGGGGAATTGCCAGAAAAGAGCTGATGTGGTTCCCATCTTCAAAAAAGGAAAAAAAAACAGATCCAGGAAACTATAGACCCATCAGCCTGACCTCAATACCAGGAAAGATTCTGGAAAAGATAATTAAACAACAAATAAGTGAACACCTAGAAGCAAACAAAGTAATAGCCAAAAGCCAACATGGGTTTGTCAAAAACAGATCATGCCAGACGAATCTAATTGCATTCTTTGACAAAGTGACAAAATTAGTGGACCAGAGGAATGCTGTCGATATAATTTACTTGGACTTCAGTAAGGCATTTGATAAAGTAGACCATAACCTACTATTAGATAAAGTAGAAAATTGTGGGTTAGACAGCACCACCACCAAATGGATTCGCAACTGGCTGACCAACCGCACTCAACGTGTAGTCATCAATGGAACTGCATCTACATGGAAGGAAGTATGCAGTGGAGTCCCCCAAGGCTCTGTTTTAGGCCCAGTACTCTTTAACATCTTCATCAATGATTTGGATGAGGGGATAAATGGGGAACTCATCAAATTTGCAGACGACACCAAGCTGGCAGGAATAGCCAACACTCCAGAAGATAGGCTTAAGATACAGAAGGATCTAGACAAACTTGAACATTGGGCACTATCTAATAAAATGAAATTCAATTGTGAAAAAAGTAAGGTTCTACATTTAGGCAAGAAAAACAAAATGCACAAGTACAGTATAGGTGGTACCTTGCTCAATAGTAGCAACTGTGAGAGGGATTTTGGAATCCTAGTGGACAACCATTTAAATATGAGCCAGCAGTGTGCAGCAGCTGCCAAAAAAGCCAACACAGTTCTAGGCTGCATAAACAGAGGGATAGAATCTAGATCACGTGAAGTGTTAATGCCACTGTATAGTGCCTTGGTAAGGCCACACTTGGAATACTGCATACAGTTTTGGTCGCCACGATGTAGAAAAGACGTGGAGACTCTGGAAAGAGTGCAGAGAAGAGCAACCAAGATGATTAGGGAGCTGGAGACTAAAACATATGAAGAAAGGTTGCAGGAGCTGGGTATGTCTAGTTTGATGAAGAGAAGGACCAGGAGAGACATGATAGCAGTATTCCGATATCTCAGAGGGTGCCACAAAGAAGAGGGAGTCAAACTATTCTCCAAGGCACCTGGGGGCAGGACAAGAAGCAATGGGTGGAAACTAATCAAGGAGAGAAGCAACTTAGAACTAAGGAGAAATTTCCTGACAGTTAGAACAATTAATCTCTGGAACAGCTTGCCTCCAGAAGTTGTGAATGCCCCAACCCTGGAAGTCTTTAAAAAGATGTTAGATAGCCATTTGTCTGAAATGGTATAAGGTTCCTGCCCACGCAGGGGGTTGGACTAGAAGACCTACAAGGTCCCTTCCAACTCTGCTATTGTATTGTATTGTATTGTATTGTATTGCAGTGTCTCCATGGCCATGTGATCAAAATTCAGCTGCTTAGCAACTGGCATGTATTTATCACAGTTTGCGCTCTTCCGGGGTTATGTGATGAGTATTTGTAACCTTCCCGGCCAGCTTTCAACAATGGGGGAAGTCAGATTCACTTAACAGCCATGTGATTCATTTAACAATTGCAGTGATTTGCTTAACAACCCTGGCAAAAAGGTCATAAAATGGTGCAGAACTCTCGTAACAACTGCCTTTCTCAGCAAAGGAAGTTTTGGGGGTGAATTGTGGTTGTGAGTCAAAGATTCCCTGTAATTAGTTAGTCAAATCTCACAGTTCTTATATCTTTCTTTCCTGTTTATCACATAGAAATCTTGGGCCAGGACCTCACTTTTTCCAAACTTATGAATGGCGAGCTGGGGAGGATTGTTTATGATTTCCGGAAACTGCTTTTCCAGCTCTACTGTCGATGCTGAGAAATGAAACTGACACTCATTTCATGCGAAGCATTTGATCCACCCTGCTACATGCCTAACAAAACACAGAAAGGTCTTGTGGTTGTCTGCTCCTTACAGTACACAGGTTTGTTGCACTTTTCTTTAATTTGCTTCTCTTCAAGCAAAAGATGACATTGTTTGATGGATAAAAGCCTCTTCAACTTCAAAGAAAACTGAATCTGGCTAAAACCGTTGAGCTGCTTCATGAGCTGTATGCAGAGTAGGGGGTATTATGGCTGAAAATTACAATGTTGACTAATGACTTGCCAGTGCAAATGACTCACCAGAATGATGCTGATCAAATGAATAAGCAACAAGGGAATACCTTCTTACCTTTTTTTGCCATGCTGCAGAAAGTAATTTGACTGGTTTAACTGCAGACTGATAAAAAGATTACCGTATTTTTCAGAGTATAAGACACACCTTTTTCCCTCAAAAAAGAGGCTTTTTGGCCTCCCGAAACCCTATCCCCATTGCAAAAATGGCCCTGCATAGCATTTAAGAGGCTTCCAAAGTGCTGCTGGAGGCTGAGAAGGGAGAAATGAGCAAAAAACGGGCTGTTTTTTCCTCAATTTTGCCCCCCACAGCCCCAAGGAGCACTCTATAAGCCGCCTAAAGGCTATGCATGCCTTTCTTTTTTTTGACAAAAAATGGGCCTGTTTTTGCGGAAAACGGGCCATTTTTGAGAAGTCTGCAGAGTACAAAACCCTTTTTTTTTAATTGCCTCTTCAATATCTTGGTGCGTCTTATACTCCAAATATATATTCCCGTCTAAGACAGGAAAACAAAGTCACTAAAACTAAATAATCTTTTATACAAAATAGAAACTAGATCTGAAAGAAAGAATCACAGCCAGGTGCAGAGATCTGTTACAAGATGCTTTCAGAACAAAACAAACAGTATATTTCAAAACCATCAGCTATTTCATTTTTTTTATGAAGGGATTTGATTACAATGGTAAAAACTAATAGAAACTAAACTTAAAGAAAAAAGAATAGTAAGAATGAATAAAATCATCATCTTCATTGAACAACTCCATAATCCCTTGCAGGATGGAGTCTGAGCAACTGAATGGAGCTAGCAAAGTGTTTTAATGGCCAGATGTCCTTCCTGTCACCAATGCAGAATTTTTTCAGCAGATATATTCTCATTGTGCCCAGACACAGAAATATCTGCCTCTACCTAGGATTGAACTCACAGCCTCCTGATTGTGAGGTGAGGAAGGAATAAAACATGCAAGGAAAAGAAAATAATGAAAAAATGAAAAAGAATATGACAAGGAAAAGAACTATGTAAAGAAGTGAATTTTAACCTTCATTACAACAAGTGTAGACAAATTTAGTAACTCTTCACCTCCACATAAAGTGATAAACATATATCTCTTGGTGCTACATCTCATCCCTTATCTACAGGCATTCGTTGATTGCAACTGGTCCTTTAACAGTCATTCAAAGTTACAATGGCCCTGGAAAGGGTGCTTTTGGCCATCATCTATCCCTAGAATCAGACATCATTACTGACATTGTTGATATTGTGCTAATTTCTGGCTCCATTCTTCAGGGATATTTAAATATTAAATATCCTTTAATATTTCTAATGTTATGTATTGTGTTGTTTTTCAGTCCTGGTCAACCCCTGGCTTGTATTTCTTTTTCCTTCCACTCAGAACCTTTAGTCCCCTCTAGTGTCCAGTTTCTAAAACCATAAAGTTATTTATCTTTGCCATGAAAAATGGCAACCAAAATAACTGTTTTCCATGAGCAGCTATTTGTTTTTCTATAGTGAGTTCCTGTGAGAGATCATGCCCATTGAGAAGGAGTTGGTGGGGTGCACTACAGCAGGGGTCTCCAACCTTTGCAACTTTAAGTCTGAAGGACTTCAACTCCCAGAATTCTCCAGCCAGCTTTGGGAGCTGAATTCCTTCAGACTTAAAGTAGCAAAGGTTGGAGACCCCTGCACTACAGTGAATTGGCAGTTTCCCAGGAAAGAGGGAAAAGATTCCAGAAAGAGGGGCCAGACAAGAAGCTTTACACCCTGTAGCTGGAGAGGAGACAAGCTTTCTTTATTGGAAGACCCACTCTCTAGAACGGGTGTGTGTGTGTGTGTGTGTGTGTGTGTGTGTGTTTGTCACACTCAATTTCATTGAGGGCCGCATCAAGGCTGTGGTTGACCTCGGAGGATGGCTGAGTGTGGCCAACTGGGCAGGTGAGGCCAACTGGCCAGCTTGATGCCAATCACTGGGTGTAGCCAACTGGGTGGGTGTGGCTAATTGGGTGGGTGTGGTCAGCTTGACACCACTCCCCAAACTGCTGGCATGTTTCCTCTGCATTGGATACACCAGGCCGAAGCCACACTGACCCGATGTTTCCTCTTCGCATTAAGTAGACAGGGCCAAAGAGATGCGGGCTGGCCCCTTTCAGGGCAGCCTCGTGGGCTGGATCCAACCGCTTCATGGGCCAGATCGAGCCTTTGGGCCTTGTGTTTGACATCCCTGTTCTAGGATCTTCCAGGATATAATCATTAGGGTGAAAATAGTAAGAGTTTAGTCTGGCAAGATTCTGTCTCTTGTGTGTAAACAAATAAAGAACTGAACTCTGGTTGAATTATCCTTCAGCATCCTTGGGCTTAGCCTGGCAATGCCAAAAACTTATAGTAAAAATCAGCACCCCAAATTTAACGAGACCTTGAATCCGTTTGTAATTTTTAAAATCAAAACCTTATTTATGACTATTTTTCAGACTGCTGCAATATTCCCATGGTCATGTGATCAAAATTTGGACTATTGTCAATTGGCATGTGCTTATGATGGTTGTCCCAGGGTCATGTGATCACCTTTTGCAAACTTCTGAGAAGCAAATTTATGACAACCTGTTCTGCAGTCTCCTCCCAAGGAGCAGCTGTCTGAAATAAAATGAGTGATCTCCCATTGTCTCCTTATCCAGAGAGGGTCCAAAGAACTGGTCTACTCACAAGTTCTTTGGTCTTTGCTGTGATCATTAGGTCTGCTTTGGTGGAGACATTTTCAATTCACCATTCTTCCCCTGAAGGTAAATATAACTTATTTTTAATACAAACTAGCTGATAACCCGGCCTTGTCCAGGTATTTATTTATCTTCATCCTGTATTAGACAGAAAAAGCCTTGATTTTGGCAACAATTAAATTATTTACAAATGTTTTTCCTGTGCCCCCAGAAGCCATACATTTGTCCTCAAAAATAATCAAACCCTTGTTGAAAATGTCTGGATCAAATGTAATTTCTAATGTTGGATTTATCCCCTTACCAGAGGGAGCCCTCTTGTGGAGTATCGTGAAGCTGTTACCATGGCAATTCCACTACGCTATACAGTAGAATCCATTTTACAACAGTACGGTAAAAGCCATTTTAAGGCACAACAGGCTGTATCTTAACAGAACACATATCCAGAGGGTTGTTAGAGATGTCTTACCCCTACAGTATTTGTTTCCAGAGAGTAAGTCTGTGTACCAAGTTTGGTTGAAATTGCTCGAGGTGTTCCAGAGTTATAATAATATATTTAATAATATATTTAATTTCTAGACCGCTCCCTCTCCCCAAGGGGACTCGAACGAACACACACAAACACACACACACACAGCCGTATGTATGTATGTATGTATGTATGTATGTATGTATGTATGTATGTATGTATGTATATATATATACTGGCATTGCTGGCTTCGGGGATTTTCCTGTGTATATAGCATGGAGATGTTATTGCAACGTTTCGGCAAGATCTCACTTGCCATCATCAGGCAGGCTTTTGTCACTGTCGCAAAAAAGCAAAGGCCCAGGCCTGATGATGATGGGGGTGATCCCATCGAAACGTTGCAAAAACACTTTAATTTTACACGGGAAAAGACCCGAATAAACCAAAATCTACATATATATATTTATATGAGAGAATATTTCTATGCTCAAGGCATAGAAAGGCTTGCCTGATATGCTGGAAAGTGCCGGTTCAAATCCCAGTAGAAGGAGTATGGCCAGCTGAAGAGGGCTAATAAGCCCGAAATGGATCCATCCTGGTCTCTTATTTATTAAATCAGCCCTTAAAAATCTAACATATATATATATCTATATATCTATCTATCTATCTATCTATCTATCTATCTATCTATCTATCTATCTATCTATCTATCTATCTATCTATCTATCTATCTATCTATATCTATATCTATATCTATATCTATATCTATATCTATAGATAGATAGATAGATAGATAGATAGATAGATAGATAGAGATAGATAGATAGATAGATAGATAGATAGATAGATAGATAGATAGATAGATAGATAGATAGATAGATAGATAATATCTGGATGTGCAAATGCAAGTCAACAATGTGTGAATTCATGGACATATTTGAATGTTTGTGTATAACTTATATGCACATAGTACTTTTCATAATCAAAGGTCTAGACAAGGAGGGTTACAGATTACAAGAAGAAACAACAATGCACATACAGTTGTTCCTGCAAAGACTCCCTATATATTCCAGCAATTGAGGGAGGTCATGTATTGTACTCCTAGTGAATAATAATGCATATCTAATAGTACAGCCCTCTTGAAATGTGCCTTTATGTGGTTCAATTTCTATGCATTTGCAGGGATCCCTTGACTTGCTTGACACTTCCGCCCCAACTTTTATGCCAAACAAACATTAGGAAGGATTGCTTGTAATGCACAGAGCAACCCTGCCCATTAAGAATAGAAAGAATATTTTTCAATGTTTTCAGCTGAAACATTTTTTTTCCAGGAGTGAGCTAATAGAGTTATTGCAGCCTTCTGCAATTATCAGTTATGCTGTGCCAAATGGGCCTTGCTGTTTCTGAAAAAAATGTTCTTCTCTTGTGAAAGACTCACTGTTTTTCTATTTTATTCTTAGGGTGATTGAGGATATATTTCTAGTTTTCTCTTAGTAAAGGTTTTAAGTTTAGTTTATTATTGGAGATGATGGGTAGGACTCCTGCTTTCTGTTGACCTCTAGCTGCCTAGAATTCCCAATAGGACTTGGCTATTGGGTTAGGAGAAGTTTTCCTGGGATTTAAGAAGAGCAAGAAGATGTGTAGTTCACCAGAATCTATCTATCTATCTATCTATCTATCTATCTATCTATCTATCTATCTATCTATCTATCTATCTATCTATCTATCTATCTATCTATCTATCTATCTATCTATCTATCTATCTATCTATCTATCTATCTATCTAATGTGTGTGTGTATGTGTATGTTCCAGCGTAACTCTGGAAAGCCTAGAGCAATTTCAACCAAACTTGGTGCACAGATGACTTACTCTCTGGAGAAAAATACTGTGGGGGTTAGATACCCATAACACCCTCTCGGGGGGGGGGGGTGTTCTGTTAAGATACAGCCTGTTGTGCCTTTAAATGGCTTCTACTGTACTGCTGTAAAATGACTTCTACTGTACAGTGGAGTGGAGTTGCCATGGTAATGGCTTCACAGTACTCCACAATGAGGCTCCATCTGGCAAGGAGAAAAATCCAACATTAGAAATTAGGTTTGGTCCGGACATGTTCTCCCTATAAATAAATACCCGGGCAATGCCAGGCTATCAGCTAGTGTACAATAAAAGCCACAAATTTTCCTGGCTAGCAATGACAATTTCATTAAAAAACGTATTTTCTCTCTGAAGAAATTCTGGAAACAAATTCACCCTCAAGATATTGTATAAGAAGAGATATTAAAAACGAAGGGTCCAGAGCAATTGTCAGCTGCTGTAGGCTAACAGGGCTGATACTAGGTTTGGTCAATATCATTCACAACAATCACACATGACCTTTGCTGCTTGTTAGGCTTTGCAGGAATGATTTAATATGGTAATATAAGGCATAGGCAAGCAGTGGGAGTTGGGAATTGGGGCGAAGCTGCAATTAAAATAAATATAAATCCACTTGACACACAGAGCCTTCTGCATTCCAAAGGCACTAGATGGTGCTAGCACTTAGTAGAGATTAATAATGATGTACTGTTTCATTCTGGATTTTGTGTGGGCAGAATCGGTACCTTGCCAAGGTGATTTGTGTGACCTGCTTGATGAGCCTTTGGTCTTGGCAGAAATTGTGTTGCTGTAAAAAACAAAAAACCTCCCCGAAAACCATCCAACAGTTGCCCTATCTTCATTTGCAAAGAAGGAAACTTTCTAATGGCATATGATTCATTCTCAGCTTCTTTGTCTCTTGAAATAAGAGCTTGAAATGATCTCAGGGATGAGCAGCCCACATCCACCATTCTCTGAGCAAGAATAAGCAATGAGATAGGGTGGAAAGAGAGCCACGCTGGTCTATGGTAGCCAAAAATCAGGAGGGGTTCAGGCTAATCAATTTTATTAAAGGCATAAGCTTTAATGAGCTGCATAGCTTCAGCAATTGCAATAGAGCAGCTAGACTAATGTAGGATTTTAATTGAGAAGAACCGGGAGGAGGGGAAGAGAGGATAATGCTACCCTCTGTTAAAGAGGGTACCTGTGAGACACATCACAAGTACCCTACCAATTAACAATTGTAACGTGCTAAAATCCATTGTGATACTGTAGCCTGAAATCTTTTGATGTACATGAATTCAGCAGTCGCTATCAGAATTCTGCTGGTGAGTTTTCTTTTTTCAAAGGATTCTTTGAGATTTCTAGTATAATATCCAGATATTATTTTGTCCTTGTTTGGAGTCCTAATATCAAACCTGCATCCATCAGTGTTTTTACACAAATTTAGTCGTATGTAGAATCCAAAAGATGATGTAGCATCTTCCTTTGTTTGTCCTTGATGGTAGGTAAACGAAAACTCAAATATTTACTGATCCTTTTTTCACGTTGATTATTAACAGGCTTGCTAACTATCATTCTAAAAGTGTCATAATATCCATGCAGTATCCTTTCAGATGCTTTGCTTTTCGAACTGCAGCATTACTACTGATTTCTAGGTACAAAGATGTATCTTTTTTTTTTTTTTACATTTATGGCTAACATACACAAAGCTGGTAATTATTGAAGCCATCATGTTGCATCTGATGTTTTGTACTTAAAGATGTACTGTACTGTTGTGGTTGTAACTGAAAGACCCAGCAAAGATACAGGTAGCGATGCCTATGTAATTTAACACAACATCCTAAATTGAACAATGTGGCAGTTTAGAAAATACCGTGTGTATGTTATCTCAAATCTAAATTATTTAAGGCATTGAATATTATTAGCAGCAGTTAGAGGAGTGATATTATGTAAGAAGCAATTCAGAATATAATTATACCCATTTTGATTACTGCTGCCACTTTCCCGTGTCCCCAGTGAATGAATGCACTTAGTATTCATTTGCTTTATTTCAACTCACTGTTACTTATTTATTGCTGGTAATTTGAACAAATTCCTGTAATTTCATCTACCAGGGTACTTTAGGTAGAACAATTTAACCCCATTTTTTTTTCTTGGAAGAAAAGTACAATAAATGCTTTTTCATATGGTCCAGAAGCATAGGAAGTTGATTTGTCCATCTTACACAGTGCACTCTGCTAAAAGCTCTCCAGGCCCTCCTACGTTTGGGTTATTTTTAATGGAGAATCCAGGAACGAACCTACAGCCAAATGAGAGGTGGGTTGCTCCCGGTTCAGCCTGGATCAGGCAAACTGCTAGCAATGGTGGTGGGAGGCTCCGCCCACCTACCCAGATGATTCTGCGCCTGTGCAGAAGTGTCACACGCGCACCTGTAGTAAAAAAAATTGGCAACCCACCACTGAGCCAAATGATATAATTCTGCAAAACTCTGCCCTATTGTTCAGCTGTTGGTTTGTTTGTTTGTTTGTTTGTTTGTTTGTTTGTCAACAAGTATGGGAAACACATGAAAACAAGGGAAACAGGTATGAAAACTCATGGGAAAATGGCGCAAATAAATAGATATAAATAAGCAAAACATAGCCATAAAGAGTACATATAAATGGGGACAGTAGGACAGGGATAGTAGGCACGCTGGTGCGCTTATGCACGCCCCTCTTAGGGACCTCTTAAGAAACATGTAAGGTTCACAGTAGATAGTTTAAGTTAAAAGGTATGGGGGTTAGAGAAATTAACAACAGGATCAGGTAGGGTGTTCCACGCATTTACTACTCTATTGCTGAAATTGTTTTTCCTGCAATCAAGATTAGAATGGATTACATTTAGTTTGTATCCCTTGATAGCCCTTGTGTTATTGCAGTTGAAGTAAAAGTAGTTATTAACAGGTGCTGTAGGATGTTATGTCAGATTGTCTTGTGCACTAAGCTCAGGTCGGAACATAGATGGTATAGTTCAAGTTTATCCAGGCCTAAAATTTCAAGCCTGGTGCTATACGGAATTTTATTACGCACAGAGGAGTTGAGTCCTCTTCTTGTAAAAAAGCTGTGTTGATCACACTTTGTCTGTTTGCACTTAGGAGGAGAGTAAGATTTGGGGATGAAGTTCCTATGGTTCCTGGTACCCTACCTGCAGCTATGATGCTGAAGAAAAGTCATCTGAACAAATGGCATGACATCAGGGATATCATGGTTAATAATGCCATTGGCAAAATGCCTCATGGATTCTACCATTTCTACTCAGCTATATTGCCAGGGAAGGCACTGCTAGCCAGAACTAAGCCAAGTATGTGTGCTATCAGAGACTCTACCTCTTTCCCACAAACTACAGTGGTACCTCGGTTCACGAACGCCTCTGTTCACGACCAACTCGGTTCACGAACAGAAAAGTTCCTCAAAATGTGCTCCGGTTCACGAACTCTGCTTCGGTTCACAAACAGGAACCGCGGCCATTTTTAATGTATTCCTGGCTGTCACATGGTTGTGACTTCCTGTAGGAAGATCGTAGAGAGAAGAAGACACAGAAAAAAGCCCCAGCACGCACACTGTGAGTACTTTCAGTGACTTTTTTTTATTTTTGCTATGCTTTTAGCATATGGAAAACTGTGCCTCGGTTCACGAACAATTCGGTTCGCGACCAGAGTCAGTTCACGAATTAAGTTCGTGAACCGAGGTACCACTGTATGTTGAATTTGTAGCTAAATGTATGTATATTGAGAGTGTACATGCAGCTGGGCAGACCTTGTAATTTCATCCCAATTTTACTGCACTAATTCACTTGAAGCCATGCATAGACTTCTATTGAGAAGTATGTCTAAGCTTCAGAAATCTCTATGGCACAAGACCAATAATATTTCAAGTGGAAAAGAAGGAAGTGTCTCATGTACTGTGTCCCCTCATTCGCCAAGTTATTGTTTTGGCAACCATGTTTTCTCTCTGCTGCAATAGAGATAAGTAGGATTTACTATAGCTAATGCTTTTTTGACATAATGGAACATCTGATCAGCAAATTGCATCTGCGTTGTTATTGTTTTCTTTTATTTACATAAGTGACAATCTGCCGAATTCTACGGACCAAGTGGCTTGCATCTCTCTCTCAAAGGATGGCTTAAAGGGCCACAAACTGATCTAGTCACAAAAGAATTCATTGGTATCTGAAGAATCTAGATTTGGTTGGATGTGAGAGCTCATGCTGCCAAGAACCTTTTCCCAACCTTGGAATCTACCAGACCAAAGAATGTAATGGACTTTTGATTATGAGACAGGAATAAACTTTTCAGACTTTTAGCCAGTGGTGGGATTCAGCCAGTTAGGGCTGGTTCAGGTGAACTAGTTGTTAAATTGCTGGCTGGCCCCTTCCAGGAGTCCCCACATGCCCCATTTTGGCTCTCAGGTAAGTGCAGGGAGGCCTACTGGGCTCAAAATGGGACATGGAGGGGTGTGGTACCCCCAAGCCCATTTTTGCCTCCAGGAGTCTGCAGGGAGGCCTACTAGACCTAAAATGGGGTAGGGGGAGCGGCACCCCCCTGCAGCCCGTTATTGCTGCCAGGGGGGTGCAGAAGGCCAAGTGCTGCCTGTCACACCCTCTGGCCACACCCACCCAACAGGTCATTAGGGCAGAGAACTGGTTGTTAAATTATTCTCAGCCTGTAATTGAGAAGCCCGCAAGCTGTCAGCCACTGAAAATAACAATTCCTACCAAGTGCAGGTACTTTTATTTATATAACATGAAGCTGGTTCTTAAACTTGGGAGAGCGCCAGTCCCTAAAACACACCATCAGCTAAGGAGGCTGAGCAGACAAAATAGACACATCTTCTCGAGAGAGGAGGGAATCAACTCTTTGAATTAAGCAACACCTGAAAGTCCAGTTGTAAAAAAGCATCCCTCAGAAAACCATTCTTCATTTCTAGACCTCCATTTCGTGGGCCTCTCGTTACTTGTTTTTCCTGGCTTCTTGCCCAAATAGCTTTTGAACCACCTAAGTGGTGCAGTGGTTAAAGTGCAATATTGCAGGCAAGCTCTGTCCACAGCTTGGAATTCAATCCTGATGGAGCTCCAGGGTGACTCATATTTCCACCCTTCTGAAGTCAGTAAAATGCGGACCCGGATTGTTGAGGGGGGGGGGTGTCAATATGCAACTAATGCTTACATTGTAAACCACCAAGAGTGTGCTGTAAAGCACTATAGCAGGGGTGTCAAACTCATTGAGGGCTGCATCAGGGTTGTGTTTGACCTTGGGGGGGGGCAGTGTGAGCATGGTCATTGTGGGCATATCAGCTTGATGTCAAACATGTCGGGGGCGCCTGTGTTGGCCCGGGTGGGGCTGGGAAATCCATTGTCTCCAGGGGAGGAAGGTAAGACCAGGGAGAGCACCAAATTCTTGTCCTCCAGCCGAACCTCACCATCCCTCTCAGGCTTCCCCTATTTCATTCTTTTTCTGTCCTTGTTCTCTTCCCATCTTCCCATCTTTTTCTTTGTCTTTCCTCTTTCCCTTTCTCCTTTCCTGTCCCTTCCTGGATGCTCAAATGCAAAAGGGGAAATATTTCTGGATGCGTCCTTGCTTTGTGATCAAATGCCACTTTTGCTAGTAGTTCATTTTGTTAGCACTCTGCCAGCCAAAGCAGAGCTTTGGGGTGGGGTGGGGGCACAGGTGGCATTCCCAAGGTTCTTTTTCGGCTGCGATGACCTGCTCCAGCATGCTACCAGTGGAAATGGATCTCAGGAGGCCAGATTGAGGCAACATGGGCCGGTTCTTCACTGTTTCCAGGACAGTCCCGCAGGCCACATCTAAGCACTCTGCGGGCCAGCTCTGGCTCCCGGGGCCTTGTGTTTGACACCCATGCGCTATAGGGTGATATATAAGCCTAAGTGCTATTGCTATACTTTTAGGATTTCTGGAGTTGATATTGTCGACATCACCATAAGCTATTGGAGTGCCACAAGTTTCTCTGCTATACTCAAGTCACAAGAAAAGGCAAGGTACTTTTTTTTCTCTGCAGATATTCCCTCACTTAATTTATAGCCCCCTAGTCCCAGCATTACCTTAGCAGATTTACAACTTAGCTAATAAAATTCTTTGAAGTGTGCTAATTGCCTCCTGTTTGCTTGCAGATAAGGGCAGATAACCTCACAAAACATTGCCACAACCCTCCCATTTATTTTTGCCAACATGGAATTGAGGAGCAAATACAACTGAGTTTGTCATAAAAAATGTCTTACAAAAAAGTCATGGTGTTTGGAAAGTACTTCACACAACCTATTAACCAATGGAGTATGGGTATCTTGAAGAGTAAGACTAAATGACATCTGCTCACCAACTAAGAGCAAAGAAGTATTGATGTTACACTGCATCCTTTGCTGTAATGAAGGCCTGAATTCTGATATATTGTATATGTTTGTTTGGTCATACTCTTTGGTTTCCTCCATTGTCACTGAAAGCACAAAAGTTTCCATGAAGCAATTTCCCAATATATTGCTTGGCAAATCCTCACGTATTTGCTGAAGACTGATATTTTCATCAGCTATTTTGAGTAAGTCATCTTAATTATTCCATGAGCCTTCCAGAAATCAGTGGTGACAAATCTGCAAATTGACCAGTGAATGATCTGACCATGACAAAGGCTTGATCACAATGCCTGCCACCTGGATATCATAAACTATCTGCTTTGTGTTGACTGATCAGTTGTATGCCCAAGTGATTGAGTTCGGCTACATATTACTTGTGAACTGAGACAAGCCTTTAGATGTCACAGCATAAATGGCTAAGATAGAGTTATATCTCCATCCTCACTCAGGTCTTGATCATGCATGTAAGTTCTTTGAATTTGAAAATACGTAAGTATATACAATCTATATAAATAAAAATTTAAAATAGTTTGCGCAAAGCCACTAATCTCAGTAAGTACTGGACCGATCGGCACCATATGTTCACACAATGTTCCCAAGAACGTCCGAAGCAATTGTATGTACAGTTTGTGTGGCTGGCACACCTGTGCCATGTGCAAGCAGCACAAATGTAAAAGGTACACACTGCTTCTTATGCTGCGTCACGCACACGCCCCTCCCCCGTGCTTTCAATGTCACATTTCCAACGGTCGTTTCCTCAGCAACCGAATAAGCCTCCAACATTCCCTCACACATGGCACACTCCCATGTGACCCATTTTTGGTCCCAGGAAGTTGCAGGCAGGCCTACTAGGCCCAAAAGAAGGTGTGGGGGTGGGGACACTTCCAGGTGGCCCATTTTTGGTCCCAGGAGGCTGCATGGAGACCTACTAGGCCCAAATCTAGGCATGGGGGGTGGCACACTCCAATGTGACCCATTTCTTGTCTCAGTAAACTGCATAGAGGCCTACTAGGCCCAAAACAAGATGCAGGGGATGGCACACTACCATGTGGCCCATTTTTTGTCCCAGGAGGCTGCATGGTAGGTAGTTAGGTAGAGGGATAGAGAGAGACAAATACAGTCAGTAGGTAGGTAGGTAGGTAGGTAGAGGGAGAGAGAGAGAGGAAAAAAAATACAGTAGGTAGGTAGATAGGTAGAGAGATAGAGAGAGAGGGAAAATACAGTAGGTAGGTAGGTAGGTAGGTAGGAGGTAGGTAGGTAGAGGGATAAAGAGAAGGGGGAGAATACAGTAGGTAGGTAGGTGGGTAGAGGGATAAAGAGAGAGGGGGGGAGAAATACAGTAGGTAGGTAGGTAGGTAGGTAGGTAGGTAGGTAGGTAGGTAGAGGGATAGAGAGAGTAGACCAATGCCAAACTGCTGATTCCCTTTCTTTGGTATTGATCATCCCAGTCATTTCCTGTGATACTTACCTCTGTCATCCACAACTTTGTTAATTTGCCTCTAGGTCTTTGCAATATTGAAACCCACTCCCCAAAAAACCCTGTGAAATATTCTTCCAACTAAGTTGTCCCATCACATCAAGCCATCCATAAAATGTGACCCTTTGTATCAACTATGTCTCTTTCAGTTGTCGGATTCAATTTTTTTTACTATTGGTTCTGTGCCATGGCTTAGTGGGCATGGCATGGCTTGGTGGGCATGGCATGGCTTGGTGGGCGTGACAGGGGAAGGATACTGTAAGATCTTCATTCCCTCCCGATCAGCTGTGCTAAGTCCTCAGACTCCTCACTCGGCTGGCCGTCGTAATCACAAAATGCCTGGTCAGTCAGGGCAGACACAGGCAAGAAGGGCTTGCCAGCATGATATCTTTGAATTTCAGCCGCAGAATGAGCCGATTGTTCAGCCGCCCTTGCTTCATCAACAGCAATCTGCAACGTTAATTCAGAACGAGCAAGCAGCCTGCGCTGCAATTTTGCATCATTGGTGCCCCAAATCAATTGCTCTAAAAGTGCCTCATCAAGATTAGTAAATTCACAATGTATAGCAGCACTCCTCAACGATGCCAAATACTGGTTCACAGACTCGCCCTCCTTCTGACAGCACCACCGAAACGCGTAGCGTCTGGCAAAACGGGGTGGTAAGGGGGCATAATGTCCTTTAAGTCTAGTCATCAACACATCCCAAGGCAGGGAATGTGCAAGAGCTGGAGCTGCTAATGCTCTAGCAGTAGAAAACATAGCTGGCCCACAGGCACTCAGAAAAAAACCAGTCTTGCGCTCATCAGAAATCTCACCAAGATCACTTGTGATCATAAAACAGTCAAAACGCTCGATAAAAGCATCCCATGACTCTCTCTCTGGGACAAACGGGGCAAACGCAGGAACATTTGACATCCTCGTCGCCAGTGCTCAAGACTGTTCTCTGAGGTAAAAACATGGAGGCAGGGAGCTGCTGTAAACTGTTTAATACGAACTGAACCAAACTGTAACAAAGAACCACCCATCTGACAGCTCTTATATAGAGTCAGCTGTCAGACAATTAACCAATAGAGAGCCTGTAATTCTCCCGCCCAAACTGAGTGTGACCTTTAGCCAATGGGAGTGCTTGATATTAAGTCTGAGGACTTAGCAAGCTGGGACTCAGGAGGCAGAGAATAGATGGGGGTGGGGCCAGTCAGGGGTGGATGGTACTCCAAACTACTCCAAACCTCTCCAGAACTGGCCAGAACCTGCTGAATACCACCTCTGGTTTCTTTCTAATCAATACCAATTTCCAACTTGAGCTTCAACCCACATGCACTCACTCTTACATACATGGACACACAAAACCCAGGACCTAGAATCCTATATGTCCCATTTCCCTACTTTTTCTAGGACCCTACAGGTTTGGAAATGCTTTTGTTCCTGCTCTTTCAGTCTAGGTGAGTCCCACCACAACTCTGTCTCCCACCCAGAGAGTTATCATCGTCTCAAATTAGGATTGGTCCTTTAATTTTTAAATAGTATTCCCAATAAATCATTTCTAAACACAAATCTTCCCTCTTCTTGAGGACTGCATCCAGAAAGACATCACCTGTTCTCTCTCAAAACAAAATTTCCCTCAAGAAATTTTAGCAGTGGTGGGTTCCTACTGGTTTGGCCGAACCGGTAGTGGTTTGGTGGCCAGGGCCCCTGGAACCGGCAGCGACCCATGCCTGCCATGCCCCCAAACTGGTTCTCCAGGAGGCGCCATAGGCACTGCCATCTTGTTTTTTGCTTCTGCGCATGCACAGAACAATTATTGCACTGCGCATGCGCACACGGGGCACACCCACAAGCGAACCGGCAGTAGTGACTGCCAGAACCCACCCTTGGGTTCTGTAGGTAAAGGTAAATTCTCTCAAGTCCAATCCCCACTGGATAACAGCACGGACCCCCATATTACTAGGGTAAAAATTCAGTAGCATCCAACGTAAACCTAGCATCAAGGAAGAGTTGATCCAATAAAGGTTGGGGGGATACTTTGTTAAAGGTTGAAAAGCTATTTCAGGAAACCGAAATGTGGAGGTTTAACGCTTCAGTTATGGATTTAAATCTTGACATCTTTGCTGATTTCCCTAATCCATGTGCAGTAGGAACATTCCACGTGGGGAATCATGACAGTCCTGCTGTGCTTAAAGGTGTCAGGAACATTAATCCAAACACCCTAACATTTGCAAAACTGCTCCATGTGGAAGCATCTTTTATTAAGCGGGATTACGTCTTGGGAGAGTAGCTTTCCTTTTAAATGAAATAAATATGTTTAGTTTTGCCACTGCCACTTATCTCTTCATAAATCCTTCAACATCCACTTAAGTGAAAGTTATGTTATCATAACAAAACAGGCTCTTTTAGTGGGGGAGGGGGAAGAAGAGGAATAATAATGGCTTGCAATCAATGGAGGCCTTGTTAGATAGCTTCTTTGTTACCTAGCAACAGCATAGGGAAATCCATCAGAGATTTGAGTTGAAGTTATAAAATGGGATAGATAGCTTGAGCAGGCTTCTTTCTCACTAAACAAAACAACTGCTGCAATGCCTTCAAGTTATGGTGGCTGACATCTTAACTTACAGTCTAATGTTTTCTACTTCAAGACCTGCCATAGAATGGATCCTCTTTTAAAAGTGCCCAGGGTGTTAGAGACCATCAACTTTCTTGAGCGGGAGGGGCAAATGTGAGCTTTGGAGAAGCTGTTAAGAGCACGCTTAAAATGGCTAAGAATTCCTCCAGCAAATTGTCTGAGCCAGTCAATAAAGTTTATATTGAGGCTGGTGCTCTGCTTTATTACATGATAGTTTTAATTCAGTTTGGGCTTTTGAAGAATCTAAAGGGGGGGGGGGGGGAGGACCCAGTACCAGCATATACAGTGTAAGGAGGGATGGGTGGATTTAATATTGCCCATCAAAGTTAGCTGGTAGAATCACCAAGCCAATGGATCATCTGATTACTGTATACCCATGATGGCGAACTGATGGTTCGTGTGTGGATCCCTTTCTGCAGGCATGTGAGCCTTCATCCCAGCTCAGCTTCATTGCGCATGCACCCATGCCTTCTGCCAGCAAGTTGATTTGTTGAATGGAGATTTTGCAGTATCCTTTCCCTGAAATGGGGAGGGAATGGGAATTCTGCAGTATCCTTCCCCTGGAGTGGGGAGGGAATGGGGATTTTGCAGTATCCTTTCCCATGTGGGGGGAGTGTGGGGGAGTGCAGGGCCCCCACACCCTGTTTTTGGTCCCAGGAGGCTTCAGGGAGGCCTGCAAGGCCCAAAACAGGCCATGGCGAGTCATGTGTGCATGCGCGGTGAGATGGGGAGAGCACGGAGGTCATGTGCACATGCGCAGGGGGAGGGGGGAGCACAGGGGTCATGCATGCATGCACAGGGGGCGGGGCATGCTGGTTGCATTATGGTTGGGCACGCACGCACTATCAACCACTCATGCATGCTTTCGGTACGCGAGGACAAAAAGGTTTGCCATCACTGCTGTATACTATCATTCCTTCTGATACAGATTACGTACGATCTCAGACCTACGTCTCTTCCGTCTATTTCACGCAGCCGGCCTGTCATAGCTTTTAATTGGCTTTTAGTATTGGGTTTTAAATTATGGGCCAAAGTATTTAATATATATTAATATGTTATTTTAACGTTTGTATTTTCTGTTTTTACTGTGGCTGTTCACCGCCCTGAGTCCCGAGAGGGAGAAGGGCGGTATATAAATTAAATAAATATTAATAATAAATAAATAAGTTAGTTCTTGACTTATAACAGTTTATTTAGTGACTGTTTGAATTACAACTGCACTGAAAAAAATGACTTATGATCTTTTTTCACACTTACAACCATGGGGCATCCCGCTGGTCACATGATCAAATTTCAGATACTTGGCAACTGACTCATATTTATTGCAATATCCAGGTTGCAATATCCAGGGGTCATGTGATAATCTTTTGAGACTTCTGACAAGCAGAGTCAAGGGGGAAGTCAGAGTCACTTAATGACTGTGTTACCAACTTAATAACGGCAGTGATTTGCTTAACAACTGAGGCAAGAAAAGTCATAAAACCCATTTAAGTGTCTAATTTACCAACATAAATGTTGGGCTCAATTGTGGTCATAAGTTGAGGACTAGCTGTATTTCTTTTTACTTATTGTTGGAAAATTATACATTATATCTCGCTTCAAATGTGTGTTCCATTTTTCCCATCACAAAGAATGCTCTAAACAAAATATGTGGCACTTAACATTTCAATCTATCTGAATGCAGGGGAATTTTGGAGGAGTGGAGAGGAAAAATGCAGCATATGGTGAGGTGAGGTGAACAAGGATGGGGGTTTAAATTTTTAAATTACTTGTCCAACATGATTGCCAAAATATGCTTAAAGTATCAGGGACAAGAAGTCCTTATTGAAGCTAAAGCCATAAGAATTAAAAAGTTTCATGTTGGAATAGAGTTTTTAATGCCCTGCAGAAATCTTATCCGTTTCTCTGAATATCAAGACCAGCATAAATAATGCAAAATAGTGTTAAAATGCACATTTTTGCATTCATTATCTATTTGCATAAAATTTAAATCACAGCGTTAAATTTTCTTGGTGGGAATGCAGAACCTAAGTGTGATAACTAGTGCCTCGGCTTCTGAAGAAGATGGGGGGGAAAGGTACAAAAAAAGCCTAAAAGCAAGAACTGTAGTAAATTAGACTGATTTGGAACTAAGCTACTACTAGTGTAAGACATTTTCAGTGATAGTACACAGATTTTGGAAAAGGCTGGATTCTAGTGAAGTCATAGTGAAATATATTTGCTCTATGTTATTTGAATATGTTGCTTCATCTTGATTATGGTATATTCCTTCATATCTGTAGAGGTTTTCCACATACACTTCTCCAGCAAGTAAATTATTACCATCACCGACTCTTTCTAGAAATCATAATGCACCATAAAGATAAGGAAGCTGTTGCCTGCAATATTTCTGAACAATAAGCTCCCAGTTTCCCTCACCATTGGACTCTCCTAACAGATTCTACTGGGAATGGTAGATTTTTTTTTAGCATCTTACTATCTGGAAGGCCATACATTATATATAGGTAAAAGTAAAGTTTTACCTATATATGTGCTAGTTGTTCCTGACTCTAGGGGGCAGTGCTCATCTTCATTTCAAACCGAAGAGCCAACGCTCTTTGAAGATGTCTCCATGGTCATGTGGCTGGCATGACTAAATGTAAATGTATACACTAAAGGTGTATGGAACGCTGTTATCTTCCCACCAAAGGTGGTCCCTACTTTCCTACTTGCATTTTTACATGTTTTTGAACTGCCAGGTTGGCAGAAGCTGTGAGAAGTAATGGGAGCTCACTCCATTACGTGGCACTAAGGATTCGAACTGCCAAACTGCCAACCTTTCTGATCGACAATGTCAGCATCTTAACCACTGAGTCACCTACATTATATATATAAAATGTAGGGAATATAATATAGGAAAAAGCTAGTGTGTGTGTGTGTGTGTGTGTGTGTGTGTGTGTGTGTGTGTAGCTCAGTGGCTAAGATGCTGAGCTTGTACACACATACACACACACCCCAGTTCATGCTATTCCCTATATTAGTATGATCAGTTTTGTAATATAATTTCCACCACATTCACTTTATTTGTTAATATTCTTCTCAGGAGTATAAGGTAGTATCCCCATTTGCCTTCTATTCTTATAATATCTCTGTTGAGTTGAAGTTTGTTCCAAGATGAGCTTTGTAGTCAAAGGTTGCAGAGTCTGAATGTCCCAGTTCCTAATCTGACACCACACATCTAATATGTCATTATGCTACGTATTTTACTCATTAATCAAACACATCCATCACATAAAGTTCAGGTGTCAGGCTAGGAGTAAAGCCAGTAGGATTAAGTTTCCACTTGTGAAGACCATGGAGTTCCCTGGGTGATTTGGTTTTATTATCTCCCAGTCCATGCCTATCTCAGAGGGCTAAAATAAAGAGAGGCCCTACGCAAATCACTTTTTGCTCCTGGAAGGAAATAATAAGAAAAACACAACAGATTCTACACTCTGCTCAGTCAATAGTATACATCTTGGTTGGATTCTGGCAGTGAACAATCCCAAGTGTACCTTGACTTACTGATCATATAAGAAATTTGTTTTGTTTACTTTTTATTTATTTAGTTTACTTTTACACCCCTCCTTTCTACCCACCCATTCTCTCCATATTTTAGGAGATAGGGGAGCTGCTGTGGCCTAGAGGTAGAGCTCTTGCCTCACAAGCAGGAGGTTGTGAGTTCGATCCTAGGGGGTCTCCTGCTTGGGCAGGGGGTTGGACTAGATGACCTGCAAGGTCCCTTCCAACTCTGTTAATCTGTTAAAGGAAAAGGTTGTAATGGTCAGTTCCCCAAAATAAAGATTCAGGATAAAGTTATGTCAACAGCCACCTCCAAGCTTTCATTTAGTTATTCTCAAAATTACAAGAGTAGCCAACTCGTAATAACTTTGGGTGTCTATGCTTTTAAAACAGCCCTAATACCATAGAAAAAGGAAAGATGGAATTTGGGGACCAATACAGCTAATACATTTATTTCAGAAGCGCATATGCCCCTAGCCCAGTGCCTCAGGAAAGATGTAGTTCTTTAGGCCAAGTTTAAAGGACAGCCAGATTGGAGCTATTTGAATCTCAGTGGAGTGTGGGTGTGTGTATGGGTGTGTGTTTGTGTGTTACTATCTCAAGGGAATGGCACTGCAACTCTTAGGCATGACTCTGGGGTACCATCAGATGGCATTGTTTTAAAAATGGGATCTGGTCATGCCTACACTGTGTCAGATTTTACCAGATTAACAGAAGCCAGGAGAGGGAGGCAATCTTTCAGAAGCTAGGTCTGTTAATGAAGGGATCCATCCATTATAGAAAGATGCATTTAAAAAGTCCTAAATAACTCTCTAATGTGTTTTGGGGATATATTGGTTTTAGATGGGACACAGTTCAGTGGCTGGAATATTTGCAGCCCCCTCCTTCTCCTCACAATAAATCTTGCTAAAGAGCCCCTGTGAGAATTATGCTGAAAAAAAGGTGTCATTTTTGTGCAGATACCAAGAGCCTGACAGACGCCGCTGTTTGTTTGATTGCTTCATGTATCTAAAAGAAACAAACAATCTCAGACTGAACACTTATAGAACAACAGGTTAGAGAGACAGCTTGGCTAACGGAAGTACTGTTTTCTTAAAATGTTAACATTCTGTGAGGTGGGAAGTTGATCAGTGAAGATATGATTTTTGGTTAGTTTTCAACATGCAGCTTCCCACATGGGCTTTCACACATGCTCAAAATAAGCATGCCATGATTTATTGGCTAGCCTAACTCTGATTAAACATTTGCATAAGATAAATTGGCTGACTTCACTGTGGTAGAAAAAGAAGGGAACTGGGAAGTAATCCATTGCTTCGCACACCCTGTCATGCCCTGGCTGTCCAGCTCTCAAGAATATTTTAATCCTGTCAAATTTTAAGGAATGATTTAAAAAAAAAAACCTGAGCTCCCATGAACCTGGGTATCACATACACTGGACAACCTTCACACATCTTTCCCCTGTTTCTTGTATTGATTTACACACCTACTCAGTATGTATAGCAAACAACTGTGGTGTGAAACAGTATCCTACACAATGACTCATTGGTACTCTGTTTTCCATCCCACAGAGAGCCTGGGCTGTCATTCACATTGGCATTTTGCAAACACAACTACAAATCATTTAATCTAGTCCGTTGTCTTGTAGAACACTTCGCAGATAAATTCCCCTTCAGTTCCCACCAATAAAAATAAAAAATCTTTGGGGAAGTGGGATGGGGGGAGGAGAAGAAAGTGCAGGACATTTTGCAAAGGAATCAGTCTGAGATGACTTTGATACCAAATGACATATTTTGAGTGTTTTCACTTTATAACCTTTCATTTATGGATGAGCTCTTCCTAGTTTCTATGGCAATATGCAACTATCATCAGTCATTAGCTTCCACTGTAAAGAGAGAGAGAGAGAAAGAAAATCTATTTACCCATATCGGGAAAATATATTAAATAGATTACTAGGATTAATTTAAGAAACCTTGATTAGCCCGTATCTTTGTTTAATGTCACACTTTGTTGAAAGCTCTGTGATTTAAAATATCAAATAATGGTGAAATACAAGAGAGAGATACTTAGCTAATTATTAATGCTGCTGAGCTGTTTTATACAAGGCCGAAATTTGCTACTATATGAAAATGTACAAAACGTAGGGATGTGCAATGGGGTGGAGAAGAAGCAGTGATTCAGTTTTCGGTGGCATATCTGTTCTGACCGAGGCTTCCCAAGAACATGAAGCAAACTCCTTGCCCTGATGAAAATCCCTTTTATTAATTTACTTGGAATTCTGCTCATTCACACCCAGCAAAGACTTTCAAGGGAGGATTTACAGTCACAGACCTTATCTGGCTTGGAGATAAGCCAGATAAGCTGATATCTGCAAAACTTGGCAAAGAGTCTCAGAGAGGCACAAACGAATTAAGCGAACTAATTGTCTCCTGCAAACTCCACTCCCCTTTCGCTCCTCTTTTATTTCCTCTGGGAGGGGGCCATTCATCATCCACCTTACACCCAAATTGACCTCTGTTCTTTAGCTGTTCCCTTAATCTGGCAACTCTGCGCATGCGCAACTGGGAACAGGCTCCAGCTGTTTATCTGCCTCACTGATGTCTGACTCTGGAGGCAGTTGATAACTGACATATGGCTCTGGCCCCCTCTCTGCCTCGGACACAGAGCCCACATCAGAGCCTTCCCCGGACTCCAGGATTGGGCCATGTTCGTCTCCTACCTCCCCACTGTCCACTTTAAGATGGCTGCATCTTAAAATGTAGGGACAAAAATAAAATTTAAATTACATGTAAGGGTTTTTTTTGGGGGGGGGGGGTTTACCTTCGAGTCATTATTTACTCCTGGTTGTTGCTTGGATGAATCCTTGCAGTTTTCTTAGCAAGATTTTAGATTTTAGGTTTGCCATTGCTTCTTTCTCAGGGTTAAAATATTATAAGTGGCTGAAAGTCAACCAAATACACAAAGGGTGGAATTAGATCTCACAGCCTTCTAGTTTCTACCCAGATACCTACTACTCCCTGAATACCACTACATGCAACTGGAATTCTTAGTTAAATTTAAAGATAGTTAAATATATTTATTTTAATCAAATCATTTCCTAAAAAACTTGGAGGTTGCACAGGCCACATCCAAGAATTTGGGAGCCTAGTTTATATACAGTACTTTATCCCAAAGATGCTTTTTCAGGAAGCAACTGGACCTTCTTGTTTTTTCTTTGAAGACATTTCACTTCTCATCCAAGAAGCTTCTTCAGCTCTGACAGGATAGTGAGGAATGGAAGGATTTATATTCCTTGCAGACAGCTGGTCATTTGCATTCTTTTAGAGGGCCGTTGAAGCACTTGGAGGTTTATTTGTGTCCTCAGTCCGGTTGCCTCCCGAAAAAGCACCTTTGGGATAACCATGACCTGGATGATTGAGAACCTTTACAGGCTAGCAGTGGCGTAGCGTGGGTTGTCAGCACCCGGTGCAAGGCAAGTAATTTGCGCCCCCTAACCCTCCCCCAGATAGCCCCTCGCTCCGCTTTCAAACCACAATAAAAGTGGGAAGAGACGGAAAAGTGCGCGCATCGGGGGCGGGGGGGGAGCGGGAGGGGACGCCCTGCGCGGGGAGGGGGCGTGGTGCTGGAGGGTCCCGGGGGGAAAGGGTGGGGGCGGAGGGGGATGAGGAGCGGAAGGGGGTGTCTGGCGGGGGGGCGTTCCTCCTCCCCCCTCCTCCTGCTCGGCCGGGGTGTCAATTTGCAGCGGGAGCTCCTCCTCCGCCTCCTCCTCCTTCCCGGCCCCTCGCTCGCATTCTCGACCCTCCCCGGGTGGGCTGAGCAGGGGACCCCTCTGGCCGCCGGAGCGAGCGACTTCCATCCGGGCTCTCTCCGCCGCCTCTGCCCAGGTTTCCCCGTTCGGCTCCGCCTGGCCTTTTCCCGCCTCTCCACGCTCCCTCGACGCCGCAGGAGGGGAAGCTCCGTGGCGCCTCCGCCTCTCTTCCCGCGAGTGTCAAAACTTTGTTGGGGCGGTGGCGGCGGCGGCGGGACGGAGCTGAGGCGGGAGGCCGGCCTGAGGCAGGCGGGGTGCGCGGTGTGAGCGCCCCCCCAGATGTTGCGCCCGGTGTGGCCGGCCCCCCCTGCACCCCCCACGCTATGCCTCTGCAGGCTAGTTTTATATAGTTATTTTAAATATGTTATTTATAAAGGGAAAGAAAATCTTTATTCCCCTCCTAGCTTTCAAGGTGTTTTCAGGGATTGAGGTTTTAATTTTATCTCAGTCCATTGTGCCTCTTAGTTTACGTGAGGTTTCTCTACTCAGCCAGTTTCCTCATTTGTTTTAACAGAGTCAGTCAATAGCTTTATATTCCTTTTCTACCACAGTCGGCTGCCTCTAAATCATGAATTTTAAGAAATCAATCACCATCTTCCTCAAAATCATGATTGGAGAAAAAAATGTTCTTTTTCACCAATTTTGTTTCTCTCTATAAATTAAGAAATTTGTCAAAATATTGACTTGACAATAAGTTTGATTGAACCCAAGACCAAACTTCAAGAAACTTTGCCCAAATGCAGCATAGTTAAAATGCAAATCAACTACAGCAGGGATGTCCAAACTTGGGAACTTTAAGACTTGTGGACTTCAACTCCCAGAATTCTGGGAGTTGAAGTCCACAAGTCTTAAAGTTCCCAAGTTTGGACATCCCTGAACTACAGCATTCCATTTTTAACAACGGGGGGAAATGCTTTACAACATCCTAATGGATTATATAAGTTTGCACATCACATTTAGCTGTTTTTCAGGTGATAGAAACCTCATCCACCAAAAGTAAACATACTGTTTCTAAGCACCCAAATGCTGTTGAAGAGGTGAAACAATTACACAAGGAGATCAGTGGTGGGATTCAGCTGGTTCACACCTATTCAGGAGAACCAGTTGTTAACTTTCTGAGCAGTTCGGAGAACCGGTTGTTGGAAGAAATCTCATTTTGTTTTTTTCCACTGTAGGAAGTTAGCACTTCCCCCCTCCCTCCCCTCCTAGAAAAACGAAATATCCTAGGAAATATTGAAAAGGCAGCACCAATTTACAGGGCTAATCCTGTAAGGAAGGCAGGAAGGAAACATTCTGGTGCTGTTTCTAGCCTAATCTTTATTGCCCTGCTTACAGAAACTGCCTCTCCGGTTAACCCTTATGACATTGTAACTGCTAAGGTGAAGCGCCCATCGACGTGAGTGATGTTGAGTTGGCCACGCCCACCCAGCCACATGACCACCGAGCCCTGCCTACCCAGCTGGTCATGAGGGCAGAGAACCAGTTGTTAAATTATTTGAATCCCACCACTGAAGGAGATCCCTGTAAAACCACACAACCAATGATTCTGACCATTTCTGATCCATTCTGATACATACATACATCCATGTATGTAATGGAGGCCATTTTCGCCCTCTCCAAGCTTCAGGGAAGCCTCCAGAGCCTAGAGAGGGTGAAAATCCCCCCCCTGCACAGGGGTCACTCATGCATGCATAGTGGGGGGCGGATCACTCACACGTGCACAGGTGGGTGAGCATGTGTGTGCGCATGATAGCATGCACACACACAGTTTTGGCACACCTTTAGAAAAAGTTAGCCATCACTGGTATAGAGTTTCTGGCCTGAGCAAGTGTTGGCTAAAAGACCTCCAAGGTCCCTTCCAACTCTGTTATTCTGTTATTATTATTATTATTATTATTAATAATAATAATAATAATAATAATAATAATAATAATAATAATAATAATAATAATAATAATAATAATAATAATAAAAAATAAAAATAAAAATAAAAATAAAAATAAAAATAAAAATAAAAATAATAAATTTAATAATAAATTTAATTTATAGACCGCTCCCTCTCCCCGAGGGAACTCGGAGCGGTGCACAGGAAAGTTAAAATACAGTAAATATACATAAATAATTAAAAGCAAATTAAACAATTATCCCTGCGCTAAAATTCCCAATTTAAATTTACTAAAATCCCATGATAAAAGAGACTACCCTAGGCCGGCCAAGCAGAAATTGAAAAGTATGCCTTTTCTTATAGATATCTCACGGATAGCCAGAATAATTGTAACCTCCAAAAGGTGCTATTTTTTAAAGCCAGTTATTCTTCTCTATCGTCTAAGGTTTTTGTTTTTTTAAAAGTTCATCTTAAACCAATGCTTTGGATAGAAAACAAGCTGGCAACATTTCCAAATCTGAATCCCTTCCCCATTGACAATAGATCCTTTGGAGCATTTGATAAGCTTATTTTCACATTATGAGTGGCTCTTTAAAACCAGTCTCTGTAGAAATCAACTGACCATGTGTTGTGGTGCGAGGCCAGCAAATTAAATTAGGAAGGCCTCCAAATAGGCCTTAATTATGTGCTAAAACTCTTCATGTAATTGGAAATGGTCCTTCAAATGGAGTGAGGGAGAGAAGAGATTTTGACCCAGTGTTTACAATCATTTAAGAATCAGGTGGGACTTTTATAAAACACATTACATGTTTTGTTTTTTTAAATACAAGTTATTTGTGCAAGATGGGCTTCTACCACCTCACTTAACACTATGTTGATGTATTATTGTGGTGATTTCTGGGCACTCAATTTAAATATGGGATTAGATCCACTGGAATAGGTTCAGACAATAGCAAAATGAATAGTTAGGGAGCTGCCGAATAAATCCTCTGAAGAGAGGTTGAAGAAGATGCCATATAGAAGAAGCTGATGTCCTATTATTCCAAAGTGCAGAAAAGAGAATAATGGATTGAAGCTACGGAAAGGCAAATTCCAATTAAGTGTTAGTCAGGGGGAGAAAAGCACCCTCCTTAATAGTAAGAGTAGCTTGTCAGAGAAACCAATTACCAGAAAAGTGGACACTCCTTTAATAGATGTGTTTAAGTGGAGGCTACATAATAATCTGTCTGGGATGCTTTCATTTTGAATCCTGAACTGAGCAGGCAACTGGATACCTAAATGGATCCTTACAAATCTATGAATTTATGGCTTTGGGTAGCTTTTTTCCCCCTACTAGTGCCAGCCTCCGCTTTGTTGCTTGCTTCGGCTGCCATTGAAACGGAGAGGGAGGGGCTTTGGCAATTGGGAATGGGACTGTATGGTGCAGGAGGGAGATTTGAAGAAGGGAGTAAGTTCTCACCATCTACTTCGCATACCACTGGCTGGGGCCACGCGGTGGCCAAGGTCAACGGCCAAGGTCAACTGATGATGCTCTTGAAGATGAAACCCACATGACACCTAAGGGGATTGCGCATTGGACAATGGGGTAGGGTTTTTTATTTTTTTTATTTTTTTAAATTTATACCCCGCCCTTCTCCTTGTTAGGACCCAGGGCGGCGCACAGGCATTATTAAAAATGCCTGTTGTTGGGTTGTTGGGGAAAGGGCGTTGGACATATATTGTTATGTATGATTTCCCACGCTGGGATCTCAGACCTTGCTTTACCTCGCTGCTATCTTTTCATAACCAGTAAAAGTACTCTTAATTCTTACAAATGGAGTTGAGTGGATTCTTTCTTGGTTATCGTTAGAGGCAGACCTGACAAGTAGAGAAATTGAAGCTATCCTTTTCTCTGGATCATATTAGTCCAGCGTTTAGAAAAATGGCAACAGCTCATCAGGTTGTCTATGAAGATTCCCAGTCATCCAGGTCAAGGTTGTCCCAAAGGTTCTTTTTTCAAGAGGCAACTGGACTTAATGGTTTTTCTTTGAAGACGTTTCACTTCTCATCTGTAGGAAGTTTTAAAAAAAAAATCTTCTCCTAGAAAAATGAAATAACCTGGGAAATATTGAAAAGGCAGAATATTGTATTTCCCTGGATCAGAAATGGAGAAACATGTTTTAGGCAGGAAGCAGACTTACTCTTAATAGCCCCACCTTTGTCAATGGGCCATTAAAAAAGCCTGAGCCAGTCTATTCTACATAACAAAGATCTTCTCCCTTTAGCTCCAGAGTGATTGGATTAAAGCATAATAATATTATCCCTTTACCCATCTTACCACAGGGCACCTGGGAAGAAGCAATGCTCAACCAAACCTAGACTCAACACACAGCCTTTCAGAGTTGCATCTGCTTGGCCCCATGGGAGTCTGACAACCAATCAGAATACAAGATCCAGATCAAGGCCAGAGGGGGCATAAAACCAGGATCCCCCTTTTCTGTTTAGGAACTCAAGCCATGTGATCCTGTCCACCATTAAAACATCTTTCCAAGCAGCCTCCATGTTTCCAGTGTCTTTTTCCTCACTTGGAACTGAACCCAGAAGGACATTTCTTCCAACACATCCAAGAAGTTTCTTCAGCTCTGTTTGGATGGTGGGTAACAGAAGGATTTATACTCCTTTCAGACAGCTGGTCATTTGCATCCCTTTGGTGGTGGTGGTGGGGTCGTTGAAGCACTTGAATGTTTATCTGTGTCCTGGTCACCTGAGTGGTGCAAATTGGTGTGGAGCCTTTTGGAACTGTTGAAAAGACTGTTATTGTAGATTGGAAATAGATGATGTTGTATCCGTTCTCTGTTGAGAGAGGGCTGTTCAATTTTGACATAGATGACCTCTTTAAAATTGAACATAATTCAAATTACTCTTTAAAATTGAAATGTATAGTATTACATACATCAATTAGGGGGATGAGTCCATGCTCCTCCATGGAAATCATTTATCTGTGTTTTTCAAAAGCATTTTTCAAAAGCTCATCTATCACTATAATCTGATGTATGTTAACTCTTGAGCAACCCTAATAAGGACAATTGGAGACACTTCTCAATAAATATTTCCGGGATTTTGCTGCAAGTGGCATGAAAGTTGGAATATTTGGAAGCATGGAGTCAGTATGGAAAATTAAGCCTTTTAAGCAGATGGATAGAGAGGACTGGACTTTATTAGCATTTGGCATGGAGACCCCCAAGAAAATCTCAGGACTGTAAGATAGACTGAGGAGCAGAAAGATTGCAATAGCACTTAGACTTATATACCACTTCATAGTGCTTTTACAGCCCTAAGTGGTTTACAGAACCAGCCTATTGTCCGCAACAATCTGGGTCCTCATTTTACCCACCTCAAAAGGATGGAAGGCTGAGTGAACCTTGAGCCAATGAGATTTGAACTGCCGAACTGCAGCTAGCAGTCAGCTGTAGTAGCCTGCAGTAGTGTACTCTAACTAGTGTGCCACCTCAGCTCTAAGATGGCAGTAATAAATTATTTTGATATTGTTGCAGAGGAAACTAAGGCACACGAATGTATTCATATAATCACAAGAAATCACATAACCTAAAGAACTCTCTTTCTGAAACTTTGAAACGAATGAAATATTAATAATAACATCCATGGAAAGAAATATATAATTTATGAAGGTTTGTCTTTGCAATGTATAATCCTTTTATATTTCTTCTTCCTCAGGGATTCCCTCCATGTTTCAGGTCATTGGGTTTGTATTACCAGCAGACTACAAAACCCATGTCCATCTTAAATTAAAGAAAGTAGCTAAACCCAGGGATCCCATAGCACAATCTGAAATCGTTATATGACTCATTTTTCTTTTGGATAATTTACAAATATGAATCAAAAGGAGGTAGCTGGCCTACATGCTTATTTTTAGAAGTTTCTGATAAGAGAATGAGTTTGGTTTATGGAGACTGTGGAAATCAGTACCAATTTTCCAGCCGTACATTTCTTTACATAAAGATGCAGACATGCATCTGGATACTATTACTGGAAAAATGGAGAGCCATTTTTTCTTTTCATTATTTGAAGCCCACATCTTCTGCTCTGTTCCTGCCAGCAATTTCTATACCATCTGTCATTTAATAAAGTAACTCCTGTAAACCCCCAAGTCCAGCAACTTATTGCATCATGAATTAATAACCCTGTTGCTCATTAAGTAGTCTGCTAGTAACAAGAACTGAGATTATAGTTTAGGGAAAAACAGGCTCTTTGACAAATTGATTTGCTATCTTCATCCCTTTTCTGAGAGTGACATTAAACGTAAAGTTTCCTCCAATCCATCGTCTCTGATTCTAGAAGGCAGTGCTCATCTCCCTTTCTTAGTCAAAGGAACCAGCGTTGTCTGAATACTTTTTCATGGTTATGTGGCTAGGATGACTTTATACTGGGGTGCATGGAATGTTGTTACCTTTATACCAAAGTGGTACCTATTTATCTACTTGCATTTGTATGCTTTCGAACTTCTAATGGCCAGGAGCTGAGGCACGCAATGGGAGCTCACCCTGTTGCAGAGTGCTCGGGTCTCAAACCTGGGCTGTCAGCTTTCCAGCGGACAAGCTCAGCTTCATTAACCACCATTAACCACACAAAGTTACGCTAGAAGTATTTGATCATTCTTGCATGAGAACAATCACTGGCAAATTCAGGGTTTATGTTTTGACATCTTGTGGGCCGGGTAGAATTTGGACTGGAGTAACCAAAGCAAACAGACTACCTGATTTGTGGAAATAGGACTGTCACTTGTTTTAAGAAAGATTTCAGCTAATTTTCTGGATTGGTGGGCATAGTATGGAAACCTTGGATGCCAACAATGGTTGTAAATATGATGGACATGACTTGTGGACAGGACGACAGAAGTTATCCAAGGTTTCTTTTACAGGAAGCATCAAAGTTTGGGAATGGCTTAGAATGCCTTTGATGACAACGACACTGGAAAAGACTTACCCTATAGACCAGTGATGGCAAACCTTTTTGGCATCGAGTTCCCAAACCGGAAAACATGTGTGTGTGTGCACGCACTGAAGCGCCGGAAACCTGAAGACCAGCTGGATGGTACATGCACATGTGCACCAGCCAGCTGGCCTTTGGGTTTCCAGCACTCCGATGTGTGCGAAGACCAGCTGGCCAGTGTGCATGCCTGCGCCCGAAACCAGAAGACCAGCTGGAAACAGTACACATGCCCACACAGAGGGCTCTGCGCGCCATCATGGCTATAGATTACATAAATGGTCAAAGAATGTCAGTATACTGCATATTTTAATGACCCTAAATGTTGGATTATTCAGAACATACTAACACTTCATGCTCAGTGAATCTCAAGAAGCTCACAATTTCTATAACTAACCCTGAACATTGTTTTGTTTGTAACAGGGCATTTTAACATTTAGAGGGCCTGATAAATGAATCTCAGCTTCAGGTGTCTTCTTCAGTTGTGTTCTTAGATTGCACTTAGCAAGATGCCTGCAACAGATGTTTTTCACATGGGACTGTATCATAACACACATCTATAGTTTGTTCTATAACTGGAATGTACAAAGTCTTCAGATGTACAACTTGATGCAAACAAGAGTTGTAGGTGTTAACCTCATGCCCAACTGAATATATGTCAGACTATATTTCTATAGTCCTGCCTAAATCTTTCCGCTAGACTGGCCACTTCCATTTATCCCCATCACATTCTGGTTAACTAAATGTATCTAAGGATTGTCCCTACTCTTTGTCAGAAGGCGGTAATTCAGGTTGTCATGAAAAGACAATAGTTATTTATTTAATTTTCTTTCTTTCTTATGTATATTTTACTGCTAGAAATCTTTTGTCTCTAGTACAGGGGTGGGCAAACTTTGCAACTTTAAGTCTGAAGGACTTCAGCTCCCAGAAGTCTCCAGCCAGCAAAATTGGCTGGAGAAGTCTGGGAGCTGAAGTCCTTCAGACTTAAAGTTGCAAAGTTTGCCTACCCCTGCTCTAGTGTCAAACAATATTACCCCAGTTTGAATAAAAAGAACCCAGGACCCAGAGAGAAAAAAGATTATTTGCTATTCTATCTTAGGCAGCATAGCATCATGAGTAAAATAAACAAAAAGCATAAACTCATGACTGTACAGCAATATGGAATTCGTATGTCTCCATGTTACAACAGCATTGAAAGAAGTGACTCATGACTGTTAAGACCTTTGCAGCATCCCCATGATCATGTGATCAAAATTCAGATGCTTGGCAACTGACTCTTACCTATGACCATTGCTGTGTCCCAAGATCATGTGATCACTTTTTTCTGACCTTCGCATGAGCAAAATCATTGGGGAAACCAGATTCACTTAATCAGGTTACTAACATATCGACTGCATGAATTCACTTAATAACTCCAATATTTTGGATTCCATTATATGATTGTAAGTCAAGGACTACCTGTAGCTAGCTAATATCTTCCTTTCACTCAGAAATATCTGTGAATGGAGGCGATATGCTATGGTACATGAACTGTAACTACAGTGACGAAATACTGAGAGAATCTCATGAGAAAGGGCTTCACAAATGTATTTTGAAACCTACTTACTTGTAAGGAATTATTGTTCTCTTCATGGTAATTTATGGTTTATGAAATGACTTCTTTCACTGTGGGATGAAAGGAGGCTAGGAAAAATCCTTTTCCTAAAGGACTCCAATATGTTCACTTCTGATTAAAACTGCTAATATAATTATCCAGTAATCTCATTATCTTTATCAAATTAAAATATTACCCAAAATGGAGTTACAGAATATTGGACTGTTGCCGAAGCCATCTGTACATAGGGCTGATTGGTTGGCTCCCATAGCTTTCTACCTCGCATTTCTTCAAACAACCACACGTCTGTCTCTATTTGTGTGATTCTGTGATGTACACTGTGGAATGAGTTTAATGGGGTTGTGAACATTAAGCTAATTAGATACATATGTTTGTTCATGTAGCCCATTTTCCCACTTTCATCCAACCAGAACTCATTCCTTGACATCAGCAGTTTCCTTCTTGGTTGTACAACATTGCCTTGAACACTTCCATCCCGATCCTTAAATCGTCACTGGCTACGATGGTATTAAAGCAATATTGTCCCACTTATTGAGATATCATTGAAGGACTCTCTCAAGGTATGGAATATATGAAAGGCTTCGTTATCAATTACCTAGAAGGAATGTCAGAGACTGGCAGCAGAGGCAACAGAAGCAGTGTAGGGACTGATTTTGAGGCTGCAAATTGTACAGTATTCTTCAGCTTATGAATAGACAGAAAGACTATATTCTAAGTCCCTTTTTATAATTTTTTTCCAATGTTCTGTTGGGTTAGAAAGACACACACACCCCTTAAAACGTAAGGCTTGCATATTTTTAAATCAGCCTTTTTGTAAAGTGTACTATCAAACGTTTTGTCTTTTGGCTCAACTTACCCTCTAAGGCAGAGGTGGGGAACGATGGCCCTTTCATGACTTGTGGACTTCAACTCCCAAAATTTCTGAGCCACCATGGGAGTTGAAATCCACAAGTCATAAAAGGGCCACCGTTCCCCACACCTGCTCTAAGGTAAGATCTGGCCTACCCTCCTATCCTTCCACAAGAGCCTGAAGACCTGTGTCCAGAGGTGGGATGCTGGGGGTTAGCACAGGTTCAGGCGATCCTGTAGCTAGGCATCTGCCCAGTTTGCTGAACCTCCAAATGCCACCCCTGGCTGCCACACTTGCCCTACCCCTCCCAGGAATCTCCATGCGGCCTGTTCATCATGCCAGGTAAGTGGAGCCTCAAGGAGGAGGGGGAAATAGGCCTACTGGAAGTTCCAAAAGTCCAGAAATGGGCCTGTTTCCAGTCTCTGGAGGGCCTCCGGAGCCTGGGGGAAGCAGGTTTCGCCTTCCCAGAAACCTGAGGAAAGCTTCCAAAGCTTGGGAAGGGTGAAAAATGCTCTCCTTCCATGGTGCAGGAGGCTGACTAGGCCATGTCTACCCAGCAACGGAGCAGTGTTGCTGGAATTTTTGAAGCCCACTCCTACCTGCCTCTACTGGTTGGCCTGGGAAGTTCCACACTGAAGGTAGCTGCTAAATTAATGGCTGATCTCACTTCTCTCTCCTCCCCCCACTCCTTGGTCTCTGTTCTCTATCAAACCATCTTTTTGATTATTCCATTAATATATTTATCCTCATGTTCCTTTGCCATTATTTACTTCATTGTTGTATTATTTTGCTTCCGTTTACACACTTTTTCATTTATATTCCTTTTTATTACTGTAAGCTGCCTAAAGAAGCCCAACGGCAAGATAGGTGCCAAATAAATTTAACAAACAAACAAACAAACAAATAAATAAATACCTGCTCCAAGATATTATCTTTTTCTGAGAACCCTTGTGACTAAAATGTCAAATAAGCAAGATATTTTTTTCTCTTGTCCAGCCTTTATCTCCGTGAAAGCATTTGATTTATTCTTGGATGGCCATAGTAATTGATTTTAAGAGGCTGCAGTATCACAAAGTTTAAGAAGCCCTGCAGAGATCTTTTCTCCTAGAGGAATTACTCTAACTGCATCTTTTGCAGCTCTAAAATGTTCTTAGATGTAAGGTTACTTGAGGTCCTTATATAAGCGTGGCAAGTATATACACCATAGATTTATGTGAGGAATTTTTTTTAGATGGACAGCTGTCAAAGTCAATTTAACCTTGTCATCTGATTAGGGAAGGACTTAAGAAAGTCACTTCATAAATTGGAATTTAGGATTAGGATCAAAACACAAGACTTTTAAAAAAGAATTCAATGTTGGAAGATGGAAAGAGCAAATGCAGTTTGCATAGACTGTATAACCAAAACCTAGATAGTGATAAGAGCTGATTCTCTACTTTTGGAGATATGCATTCATGGGATAACTAAAGAGCAATGTCAGGGTTCCAAGTAACACCCCCAACGAAAGAAGACTCCAAGGCTTGAGATTCCTCAAAGTTCCATTTTATTAGAGATGTCATATTGGTACATCTGGGAAAACACGAATCTGAAAGCTTCCAGGTTTTCCCCACCCAAATGAAAATCCAAGTCCTTGCCCAGCACCCACATGTCCATCACATGGCCCAATCAGGCACCGTTCCAACTGGAGATGTCTCCCAATCACGCCATTCCAGGTGTAGGGCAAGATGTCCTTGACTCTCTAAGAAAGGAATGTTATTTTGACTACCGTATTTTTCAGAGTATAAGACACACCTTTCCCCCCCTAAAAGAGGGTGAAAATGTGGGTGTGTCTTATACATTGAATGTAGACCCACACACCCACAGGCCTAACACTCTGCCTCCCAGGAATTTACCTCTATGCAGCAAACTGGGGCTTGCAGGAGGCTTCAAAGGGCTATAGCAATCCCTGCAGCCTGAAACTGCTGATGATTGGGAGAAATTGAAAGTGAAACTTGCTGTTTGCTCCACAAGGCAAATTGCTGGGAGGCAGAGGCAGATTTTTTTTCTTTTTTTTCTTTTTTTTCTTTTTTTCTTTCACATTTATATCCCGCCCTTCTCCACAAGGACCCAGAGTGGCGCACAGGAATTTAAAAACATACAAAGCAATAAATACAAAATTTAAAAACATATTAAATTATAATCCTATGCTAAAACCAATTTTAAAATCCGCAATTTAAAACTATCTAAAAATAGTCCCCACGGGAGGTTAGGCTAGGCCGGCTTGCTGAAAGAGATGTGTCTTTAGACACTGGCGGAAGAGGCGGAGGTCAGTGATGGTACGCAATTCAGGGGGTAGGTCGTTCCAAAGGGCAGGGCCCGCCACAGAGAAGGCTCTTCCCCTGGGTGTCGCCAGGCGGCATTGCCCGGCCGATGGCACCCTGAGAAGGCCCTCTCTGTGCTAATTGGGCTGTTTGCTGCAAGGAGGTAAGCCAACAACTATAAATGCCTATAGAATGTTCAAATTATTAGACTTATTTTTTAAAGACTGCTTTATTATTATTCTAGACAACTAAACAAAATGAAGAAGCTTTTTAAAATAAATGCTTGATCTGAAGAGGTCCAGTGCTATTGTTTTAAAAAGTGCTATTCTTTTAAATAGCAGAGAATAACTATACTTCCAGAAAGCACATCAATTTTAAGAGCATCTGTACAAGTATAATCTGAAATATAATACTACAAACAATGTATATTGTCTGTACTGTTTGCTGTTTGTTGCAAGGAGACAAATTGCTGGGAGGCAGATATTTTTTCCTTGTTTTCCTTCCCAAAAGCTACCTGAGTCTTATACTTTGGAGCGTCTTATACTCCAAAAAATATGGTATATATCTCCCATAATTCCATATCATCTCCTCTCCCATTTGCCACAGCATTAAATGTGGCAGGCCTGAAGGTCCAGTGTAAAAGATGGCTTCCAGGCTTGACAAGCAATATTTTTCAGTATGTGCTCAGTCCCTGAGGAATAGGCTTCTCCATAAAATTCGGTGATGCCCTTGTTGATAGCTGTAAGAAAGGCAATTAAAACAGAAGCATTTCAAAGAGTATTGATTTTTTTTAATGTTGCTGATGTATTATTTAGTTGGGGTTTAGTGGACTATTGGAATGAAAATTTTATAGCTCCTATTCTTTTTGAATACACGTGGAGCTGACAATATAAATTTATTGCTACGCAATAAATAAAATGCAAGGAATAGAAATTCATTAAACAAATAAAAATGTCTCACCAAGTTTTTGTCTCAACATGTAGCACCTGGGCTTGACAGAGGAGGAATGTTTGAAAGGGATTCTTTACAAAGTATGCTCCTGAGAACATTTCTCTCATTTCTAAGCATTTTTAGGGGACGCAAGTAAATATAACTGGTCTGGCAAAGTACAGGACAAGGAAGAGAGCAAACCCAGAGGACAGCCTGGTCAAGCTATTGGTGGAGACTGTTTCTTGCTCTCAGGAAAGGTAAGTAAGGTACCTTCAAGAGAATAGCTTGAGAAGAACAAGAGATGACATGCTGAAGCAGCTATTAACCCCGGTTCCTGGATACACTGCTATATGTATATTTTTATCCTATCTTTAGTTTTGGCTGAAGAAGTATTCATCTCCTATTTTGCCCTCAACAATCTTGTGAAATGGATTTGGGATGATAGACATTGACTGATCCAAAGTCACCCAGCCAGCTCTCATACCTAAAGTAGGACTAGAACATACAGTCTCCTGTTTTCTAGGATAGCACTTCAATTACTAAACCAAACTGACCCATATGTGTATATAATATACGAATAATAACAACCCCCCCCCCATAATTCATTAATGTCCCTGCTCTGATTTATGCTTTTTATAGGATTTTATAGGCAAAATAATAATAATAAAAACATTTTCCCATTCTAAAACTAGAACATATAGATCAATTTTTTTTACCACTGGTTCTGTGGGCGTGGCTTGGTAGGTGAGGCATGGCTTGGTGGGCATGGCAGTGGAAGGATACTGCAAAATCCCCATTGGCACCCCGGTTCAGCCAGGTAATTCCAACACTGGCCATTGGGGGCGAAATATTGGCCCCCATGGAGAGGGCGCGCAATTTGGGTGTCCTCCTGGATTCCCGGCTGTCCATGGAGGACCATGTGATGGCCGTGGCCAGGGGGGCATTCTATCAGGTACGCCTGATATACCAATTGCGCCCCTTACTGGACCGGGCTGCCCTCCGCACAGTCATTCAAGCACTCATGCCGTCCCAGCTTGACTACTGTAACGCTCTCTACATGGGACTCCCCTTGAGGTGCACTCGAAGGTTACAGTTAGTCCAGAATGGGCCACGCGGGTGATCATGGGAGCCTCTAGGCATTCCCACATAACACCTCTCCTGCGCGAGCTACACTGGCTACCTGTGGCCTTTCGGGTGCGCTTCAAGGTGTTGACGACCATCTTCAAAGCGCTCCATGGCTCGGGGCCTAGTTATATGCGAGACCGTCTTCTGCCCCATACATCCCTTCGACCGATCCGCTCCCACAGAGAGGGCCTTCTCAGGGTGCCGTCGGCCGAGCAATGCCTGTTGGCGACACCCAGGGGAAGGGCCTTCTCTGTGGGAGCGGATCGGAACGACCTGCCCCCCGAACTGCGCACCATCTCAGACCTCTGCCTCTTCCGCCAGCATCTTAAAACGCACCTTTTCCAACAAGCCGGCCTAGCATAACCTCCCGTTTTTTATTGTTTTTAGTTAGATTTTAATTAGGGGGATTTTATACTATTTTAGCACAGGGCATGGGTTTAATAGTTTTTTAAAATTTGTATTTTTTGTATATTTGTATTGTTTTAACTTTCCTGTGCGCCGCCCTGGGTCCGTTTTAGGAGAAGGTACAGAGTATAAATTTGAAAAATAAAAAATAAATAAATCAGCTGGGACTCGGGAAGCAGAGAATAGATGGGGGTGGGGCCAGTCAAAGGCGGTATTTACCAGTTCTCCATGCTACTCAAAATCTCCGCTACCGGTTCTCCAGAGCTGGTCACAACCTGCTGAATACCACCTCTGAATAGATTAGTACACTGGTACTAATGAAAAACTGGCAACCTTTACATTAAAGGATCCAAATCAGGAATTGACTGTGCAAATCTATGTGAAGAAGGAAGGAAGGAAGGAAGGAAGGAAGGAAGGAAGGAAGGAAGGAAGGAAGGACCTTTCTTTCACTGTATCACAAGATTTCCTTGCAACAGTTGCCATGGTAATAGAAATAGCTGTAGATTTTAGTGATTCTCCACCCCCACCCCTCTTTTGAGGACAATGACTGCACAATTTTAAGGAACATGCTAGCAAATGTAGAGGAGGCTGAAGAAAAGAAAACCGGTGGGGTTGCTCCCCACCTTCTGAGATGCTGTTTTAACTTCCCTTTCTCTTACTACATTGAGTCCCTCAGTGCTCTCTTGAACATTACATGATTTACCTCAGGAAAATATCTATTCCCCTCTAAATCCATTGGACGTATTGAGCAAATGCACAATCTTAAGTATTTGCTTTCTGAAAGGCTAAAAAAAAAATATCAATAAAAATTAACATAATGTTTTATTTGGACATCCTCCCATATTTCTAATCCTTATAAATTTGCACATTTCCTGTTTTAGTGAGATATTATTTGGACACAATTGTATGACCAGTGGATAATGGAATCCTCTACAGGCGTGTAATTACTGCTGTTTACTTAAGATTTATGAATGCTAATAATCTCACTATAATTATAGTCTTTCCCTTGCTTTAGCCTTTGCCCTTTTTTGATGTTCAAGATAGTTTGGTTTTAACAGACAAATGTGCCCCACCACTTCACTTCTGTCTGTTCTCTTCCACCCTTTTAAATGGTCTTTGTCTAAAACGCTACTGCGACTTTCCTGAGGGCGGGAGGCATTCGGATAAATTCTTGATAGATTGCAAGAGAATTTGGTACAAATGACCTTCTAATTTGTCCTGCATCTTTGAGGGCAGAGAAATTGGGCAAATGATTTCTCAAAACATTTCCTGCTCAGAGGAAGAAATTCTGGCATAATTTTTCAAAGAAAACACCCTTGTATCACTGTGACCTCAGCACTACTACAACTACAAAAGAAAAAGTCAAATGAAAGATGCCCCACACTTAAAAGAGGCTGTATTCCATTTGTAATGGAAGATGGTTTTTGTTTTTTCTTGTTTTTTGTTATGTTTGTTTGTGTTTGTCTAAAAATAAATAAAAATCGTTTTAAAAAAGAGAAAGGCTGCATGCAATGGTGGGATTCAATTTTTTTTTACTACCAGTTCTGTGGGCACGGCATGGCATGGCTTGGTGGGCATGGCTTAGTGGGCATGGCAGGGGAAGGATACTGTAAAATCCCCATTCTCTCTGCACTCCAGGGAAGGATACTGCAAACTTTCCATTTCTGCCCCACTCCAGGGCAAGGATACTTTAAAATCTCCATTTCTATCCCACCCCACTAACCTGCTATTCAGCTCCGTTCTCCTGTGCAGGGCAACAGAAGACAATCCAGCTGGAACTCAGGAGGCAGCGAATAGATGGGGGCAGAGCCAGCTAGAGGTGGTATTTGCCGGTTCTCTGAACTACTCAAAATTTCCACTACCGGTTCACCAGAACTGGTCAGAACTCGCTGAATACCACCTCTGGCTGCATGTGGTGGGATTGAATTTATTAATAAATGCACACATCACAGAACATAAGAACGCAGTAAGAAAACAACTTACAACTTCATCCCTCTACCAGCACTTTAAAGCTACAGGACATGAAATTGATTTTGAAGGAACCAAATTAATCTCCAAAACTGAACAGCTCAACAAGAGAATAATCAGGGAAGCCATCAAAATAGAGAACCCCCCCCCAACATGAACAAATGTGATGATACCTCCCGCCTACCAGACATCTGGAAACTAGCACTGGCCAACAGTTGAGTCCCACCCACCACCCAGGCCATTACAATACCAAAGAACAATGAACACACAGATAGCACCAATCAGCACCAATCTACCAATCATGATAGAACTACACAGCCAATCAACCCATTTTCAGCAACAAAGCCAGCACTCTACCAAGCCAGCACTCTACCACGTCACCAAGATATATAGAAAGACGTCAGGTTCTAAACCACAGATGCCAGCCTGAAGATGGCGAATGAGACCTCGCCATAACATTGCCAAGACAATCTTACATGGGAAAAGACCTGAATACAACAACACCAGTATAAGTATGTATATATATATATAGGCAGAGAGGGAAACAGGCAGAGAGGGAAACAGCATGTCTCCTCCCTTAAAATGGGGCCCTTACAGGAAGTTGTGGAAACAATTATCTATACTAAAATACTCCTGGATTAGCTGATGAAACAGGGTAGAACCGGTTAGGCTGGAGTGCTAGGCTTCTGCCTTGGATTCATTACAGCCCCGGTTCGAATCCCAGTGGGGTGCGGCCAACTGATGAGAGCTAATAAGCTCGAAATAGATCTATCTTGGTCTCTCAAATTTAAATTTATTGATCAGCTCATAAAAACTAACACACACACACACACACACACACACACACACACACATACACACACATATATATATATATATATATATATATATATATATATATATATATATATATATATATATATATATATATATATATATATATATATATATGTTTTCTGAGGTTTTCGCGGGTGTTTGTATGTAGGTCTTTGGTTGTTCGGGTTTTCTCCCGCGTAGAATTGGAAGTATCTTCACGACGTTTCGATGAAATCTCATTCATCATCTTCAGGCTGGTGCTTCCGGCTTGGTGATTCCAGTAGCTTCCAGTAGCTACTGGAAGCACCAAGCCGGAAGCACCAGCCTGAAGATGATGAATGAGATTTCATCGAAACGTCGTGAAGATACTTCCAATTCTACGCGGGAGAAAACCCGAACAACCAAAGACCTACATATATATATATATCCAGACAGAGAACCAAATTAGATTACTGCTGTGTGACATTTTTTAGATGTGTGTTAGATTTTTTTTTTTTTTATAGGTATGCTGGTATTACTGGCTTCGGGGATTTTCCCGTGTATATACAGTAACATGGAGATGTTATTGCAACGTTTCGACAAGATCTCACTTGTCATCATCAGGCAGGCAAGTGAGATCTTGTCGAAACGTTGCAATAACATCTCCATGCTTTATACACGGGAAAATCCCCGAAGCCAGCAATACCAGCATACCTACACCCGTGAAAATCTACGAAAACATATATATATGTGTGTGTGTGTGTGTGTGTGTGTGTGTGTGTATGTGTTAGTTTTTATGAGCTGATCAATATATATAAAAGCTTGTGTCACAACACCCACTTAAGCCCCAAATATATATGTTAGGTTTTTGAGCTGATCAATAAATAAATCAGGGAGACTAGGATAGATCTATTTTGAGCTCTTTAGCTCTCATCAGCTAACCATACCCTTACTGCCTCACATGTAATACCTCCCTAGTTCGAATCCCAGTAAGAGCTAAATCTAGTACGAGCTAGATGAGAGCTAAATAGCTTGAAATAGATCTATCCTAGTCTCCCTGATTTATTTATTGATCAGCTCAAAAACCTAACACACATATTAAAAAAGTACACAACGGAACTGATAGCTTTCTGTCTAGATGGTCTCTGGTGATGAGCTGAAAGGCAGAAAAGGAAAGCAGTATGTTTCCTCCCTTAATTGGGGCTTAACAGGGTGTTGTAACACAAGCATGTGTGTGTGTGTGTGTGTCACAACACCTTGGTATGCCCCAAATATGGGAGGGAGCAGAACTGCTTCCCTTTTCTGTCTTTCGGCTCACCCTAGGTGAGACACAAATTATACTTATTCCCCTGGCTCAGCTGATCAAGGAGGAGAAGCTGTGGCCTAGTGGCAATTGCAACTGCCTCACATGTAATACTTCCCAGGTTCGAATCCCAGTAAGGGTATGGCTAGCTGATGAGAGCTAAACAGCTTGAAATAGATCTATACTAGTCTTCCTTTATTTATTTATTTATCAGCACAAACGTAACACACACACACACATACACGTGTGTGTGTATGTACACATCTCAAAAATAGCTATGACCAAGACAAAAACTAAATTGACATTTAATTTAAAATGATTTAAATTATGTTAATATGGTTATTTCCTTTAGATGTAGCAATTTTTCCCAGATCTTACTGAAGCTTACAGGGCATTTTGGCCTTTCAAGATGTTCTAGATCCTCATCTGACCTGTCCAATGGTACATTTTCTATTTTGCTATCTTCAATTTAAATGTACTCTCTTAAACTTATATCATCTAATTTTGATGGGAAAATGCTTAAATGTAAAGGTAGGTTTCCCAACTAAAGGGACTATCCTGTGGAAAATTTGCACCTGAAATTTCAATGACCCTATCTCAGTTGGCTTTTCTAAGACCCCTTTTTAAAAATTAGTTTATAATATAAAATACAATAATGCAAAAAAAAAAATAGTGGGAAATTAAGGGAATGAGAAAGCAAGAGAAACGTATAGGGCAAAGAAAAGAAAAAGAAAAGAAATGAAAGGCATAGACTTCCAACTCCCTTTGGTGCAGTAGAATAAAATAACAGCATCAAACCTGAACTTTGAAATGAAACCAGAAGTCGTTTCCAAATAAAAACAAAAGTAATCATGATTTTTTCCTGTAATCAAAGCAAGCAATTTATTCATCCCTGCTAACTCCGTCAACTTTTGCAACCATTTGTCTATTGGGGAATCAAAGTGTTCTTCCTTATTGGTACATAAAGTAATCTTATATTTATATTATATATTTATATTTATTCAATTTATACCCCGCCCTTCTCCAAACGGACCCAGGGCGGCGCACAGGAAAATTAAAATACATACAAAACATCATATAAAATTTAAAAAACTAATTCAATAGAACCTGTGCTAAAACCAGATTAAAATCCCCAAATTTAAAAACTATCTAAAAGTCAGTATAGGAGGCTACGCTAGGCCGGCTAGATGGAACAAATGTGTCTTAAGACACTTGCGGAAGAGGCGGAGGTCAGAGATGGTGCGAAGTTCAGGGGGTAAGTCGTTCCAAAGGGCTGGACCTGCCACAGAGAAGGCTCTCCCCCTGGGTGTCGTCAGTCGGCATTGTCCGGCCGACGGCACCCTGAGGAGGCCCTCTCTGTGGGAGCGTATTGGTCTGAGGGATGTATGGGGCAGGAGGCGGTCTCGCATATAAGCGGTCTTGCTGTTATTACCATATATAATATCAAAGTTCCAATTTTTTTTCCAGTTTGGCTGTTCTGAGACATTTAAGAACTGGCTGTTTCTTTGGACATTGGGTCAAAATATTAAGTCCATCTCTAAGAAGCATGACACACATTCAGTTGCCAATTTGCCAGTTTTGATGTGGATTGTTATTTTAATGCCGTGTGCCGTCCTAAATCACTGTGAGTTGGACAGTCCTACATGTTGAATGAAAAAATGAATAAAATCATGGATGAGAAATTAGCAATATCATACTTTCAAATGTTTGGTACTACAACTCTTATTATCATTAATAATAATATTTGGACATATTTAGCCCCAAATGATGTCATTGGAAAGCAATCAATAATTTCCAATGTCAACTTGTAAAGCATCCCTGGCCTGCTCTTGAGTTGCCATAGGCAGGATGGGGGAAAACTGATGGAGCAGCATGGCAGCCACATCCAGAAGCACATTCCATGCATACCTTTCTCAAGGCTGTATCCCAAGTTACCTGCAACAGCTGGAGGGGTGTGATCTCTACAGCCTGAAAAAGTGCCTGTTGGAGAATGTGATTTATTTTATTTTATTTTATTTTATTTTATTTTATTTCTATACTGCCCTCTCTCCCTAATGGGACTCAGGGCGGTGCACAGGAATAATAAAACAGAGGTCATAAATACAATCAAACATGGTTAAAAATAAATTAAATCAATTTTAAAGCCCGTGCTAAAATTCATAATTAAAACCCTGACTAAAAATCAATAATAAAAGACTATGCCAGGCCGGCCACATGAAAAAAGTATGTTTTTAATGCCCGGCGAAAGAGGCGTAGGTCCGTGATTGTACGAAGGTCGGGGGGCAGGTCAAAGGGAGGTATGTGGTAGGAGGCGGTCCCACAAATAACCAGGACCTATGCCATGGAGCGCTTTAAAGATGATCACTAAGACCTTGAAGGCACCCGGAAGGCCACAGGCAGCCAGTGCAGCTCGCACAGGAGAGATGTTACATGGGAGTATCTTGATACTCCAAGAATCCCCCGCGCGGCCGCATTCTGAACTAACTGGAGCCTCCGGGTGCATCTCAAGGGCAGCCCCATGTAGAGAGTGTTACAGTAGTCCAGGCGGGAGATGACGATTTATGACACACCCTAGGAGGAGGGGGAAAACAGGGTCATAATTGGGCTATAAATTACGTGGGGGCAGAGTTGGCTTCACTTGGGTATGTCCCGACATGTTGCTCCTAATAAATAACTGGATTTCTTTTGAATCTTGGCTTGAGGCTCATGAGTTCATATATTGAGATTTCTGAACTTCTATTGTTCTCCAAAGTTGATAGAACTTCATTCTGTATTTGATTTTGATATGTTCCAGGCCTAATTTTGACATCCTCTTTCTATATTACCTTCAAAGCTAGGCCTAGTCAAATGACTAAAAACAAGAAAAGAAAATTATTAACTAAACTATTCTATTTTGCTTTTGGAGGAAATGAAGTTTCATTTGTTCTGTAGGAAGAGCAAGGAAAAGAAATCCTAGGAATCTAACAGAGAATTTATTTATTTTATTTTTATTTTATTTATATTTATATCCCGCCCTTCTCCGCAGAGGACCCAGGGCGGCGCACAGGAAATTTAAAAAACATATAAAATACAAAGATAAATACATAATTTAAAATATAAATTAAACTGTCTTGTCCTATGCTAAAAGCCAAATTTTAAAATACCCAATTTAAAACTTTCTAAAAAGTCCCTGTGGGAGGTTAGGCTAGGCCGGCTTGTTGAAACAGGTATGTCTTTAGACATTGGCGGAAGAGGCGGAGGTCGGTGATGGTGCGTAATTCGGGGGGGTAGGTCATTCCAAAGGGCAGGGCCCGCCACAGAGAAGGCTCTTCCCCTGGGTGTCGCCAGTCGGCATTGTCCGGCCGACGGCACCCTGAGAAGGCCCTCTCTGTGGGAGCGTATCGGTCTCAGGGATGTATGGGGCAAGAGGCGGTCTCGCATGTAACTAGGCCCCGAGCCATGGAGCGCTTTAAAGACGGTCGTCAAGACCTTGAAGCGCACCCGAAAGACCACAGGAAGCCAATGCAGCTCGCGCAGGATCGGTGTTATGTGGGAGCATCTAGTGGCTCCAATAATCACCCGCGCGGCTGCGTTTTGGTAAATTCTTTGAGAAGAATTTACCAAAGGCTACTCTTCCAGAACTGGTTTGATGCCAGATTATTTGTGATTCATCATAAGACACAGCTTGCAATTAAACATTTTTGATAAGACTGTCAGACAAAATGAGCAGCCTCAATTAGGTTTCTGATAACAGAACAATAATTCTTTCCCAATCATTTAATTAGTACTGACACTGGGTCCATGATACATAATGTCATTCGTGTAGAAACTTCCCAATGATTGTTTATCAGTGGGTAATTGCAATGCAACTAGCAACTGCTCTTTGTTACAAACAGTCTCCTTTCCATGCCTTGGATCTTTGAGGCTCTTTGTTTTAATTTATTTTGTTCTTAAATACCTCCCGCTATTTAAGCAATAATTCCCTGTAAATCAATTGTTAGCAGCAGTTAATGACTGGTTGGGTAATTAATAGCTGAAAGCAAAACTGAGGGTGTTCAGTGCTCCAAGAATCCAGCAGGCATAAACGGTAGTATTACGCTAATATACCCTATAATCAATGGTTTCTCCCAGCTTCAATTCTATCTATATTCAGGGAAAGGCCAAATTTTTATTGAGACACTCATGCTTTTAGAGGGAAGGGGGAGGAAATCTGTTGATTAAGATTTGTTTTTCTTTATATCCTTCCCCCAATTTTTCACCATGCTATCATTTAGTGTCATCTGGGGCACTTAAAAAGGAAACTACAACAGTTTTTTTGACTTAAAGCAATGGGAGCAACATGGTGCTTGCTAGCATTTCAAAGATTTGGTTCCATGCTTGTTGATTTGCCTCTGCAATAGCAGATGGATTGGCAATTTCTATACCAAGTTTCATGATATGCAAGGCCCCAGATTACAGGGGTGAAGCTACCATCCAAAGTTTTCTAGTTTTTAGAGCTCTTTTCTTGTTCTTAGAGCTCCCATTGACTTTTAGTGAGCTGGTTTAATGTTGAATTTATTTATTTATTTATTTAGTTCATCAAACGTGTATGAGATAACAGGTATAAGTATAAACATGGACATGGACATGAACACAGGAAATGGGTACAAATAAATTGGGACAATAGGACAGTGATGGTAGGCACACTGGTGCGCTTGTGCATGCCCCCTTACAGACCTCTTAGAAAAGGTGTGAGGTCCACACTAGATAATTTAAGGTTAAAGTTATGATGATTTGAGCGGTGTGATTTTCACCAAACATCAGTTCATGATCATTACAAGGGAAACTTCATTATTTTTTTTTTTAATTAATTCCTTTTTAACGACATTGACTTTGATTTTTTCCAGCCTTACCTGACCAGGTTCTGTGGTTGTTTTTATTTCATTTCATTTTACTGTAACATTTATTTAATAGCACAACCCTGAAGAAGGAAAGAAACAAATAAACAAAAAAAGAGTAGGGGAAAACTACAAGATATTTATATGTTGTGTAAACTCCTGCCTACTTTTACATTTAGTTCTGCCCACTACTACTGTGGCAATTATTAATTATTTATCTGTTAAATTAATATGCTGCTCATCTCATTGTCCAAGGTGACTGTGCATGGGTTCCACTAGTTGTCTAAGTGCACTTAAAGGTTTACCAAATTTAACTCCAAGTGAGGATAATCCTGGGGAATTATGAATTTGTAATGATGGAAAAAGGCGTATGATAATATATTCTCCTAGTCATGCTAGCCACATGACCATGGAGATGTCTTTGGACCACGCTGGTTCTTTGACTATGAAACAGAGATGAGCACTGCCACCTAGAGCTAAAAATGACTAGCAGATGTTCGAGGGGAATTTTACCTTTACCTTTATTCCCTTTCTAAAAATGAGCTTCACTTGTCAGACACATGTCCTGATTCTGTAGCAAAGATACCTAATGTTAAGTTCTTCAAAATAGAATTCTGATGCCTGGACAGATGTTTCTTCTTCTCCCATTCTAATTTTGTGCTGAGTACAGACACCTGAATATATGGTATCATATATGGCTCTTCACATTCTGGGACTGATTGTTGTAGCCCACCATCTGCCAGCAGAGCTAGCGGCAGACTTGGATTATGAGGAAGTTGGGGAGGAATGTGGGCCAGCTCTGGAGTCTGGGAAAGGCTCTGATGGATGCTCTGCATCAGATTCAGAGATAGAGCCAGGGCCATCTGACATTTTCCAGCCACCAGAGAGGCAGCCGCCTTTGGAGGCTGATATAAATAAAGAGGAGGAACAGCTACACATATGCACAGAGATGCATATATGCACAGAGCAGTTAAAAGATGTGAGCAACGGAGGACAAGGAGTTGACTTGGGAAGCAAAGCACACGTGGACCCTGAATGACTCCTCCCTGGCTGGGGAATAAATAGAAAGAAAGGGGAGTGGTTGTCGTAGGAGACAACAGTTCGTATTTCTGTAGATTTTGCTCATTGTGTTTCATGTCACAAAGACTGCATGCCAAAACTTAATTTGCAGACTTTTGCCTGGGAGCTCACAGCTTTGCAATTATCACAAGGAACTAATAACGCCTGTTACTGCTGTTAACTCCTTGAAGGACTATTGCCTGGACTTTTTGGTAGATGAGTGCAATTAATTCACAAGAGGTAAATAAAGAGGGTTTTTTTTGTGACAAGAAGTCTGTTTCTTGCTTCTGTTAAAGCTGGGTCAGAACACTGATTCATTTTTTGGTCTCTCAATATCAATCCACTTAGCAGACCTTAATTATAAATTTATCATTCCCTTTCCAAAGTCAGATTCTCATTCCTCCTACTACTACTCTAGTCCATTGAAAATGCCCCCTTAGCCCCGTTTACCAGTTTTGACTCATTTTTAAAAAAAATTTTTTACTGCTTTAGTTCAGATAGTTCCTAATGCTTCATTCCAGTCACAGTCCCAGCTCTGATTGGCTCCAGTGTTTGGCATACCATCTCCTCTAGTAGCTAGACACTGCCTTGGGCAGCCATTTTATCCTTGACTGGTGAATTGCTCTATTCTCTGATGGCCAGTAGTTGTTTTTAAAGGATGATCTTGCAGTTGATCTAACAATGGCCCACTAAGTCACTGAACTATACTCCGTTTGAAGTTCATGCTGCGTTCAACTCTTCCATCTTCTGATATGCACCCTTTTTTTCTGCCAGATTGGGCAAAGATGCTCCAAGCTGGAATTTCTGAAGACGAATAGGAAACAGTTGGAGGCTAACAGTTTAGGCTTATTCCCCTAAATATAAAAGATTATCAAAATGTCGACGTGTGCATGAAGTGAACCGGCAGCAACGCCAGCAGCAACTCACTCCTAACAGGCATCATAGATGGAACCAGCCAGCAGTGAGTTGTGTGTCCTATGCTATCATGGAGATTTCAGACATACTCAATATCCATTGAGGATTTTTACAGATCCAGAGTGCCACCATTATAGATCATATTTACTTATTTCAATAGTGTAATCATATTTCGATAGAATATTTGCAATTTCTATTGGCACAGCTAAGATGTCTGATCAAAATCCTTGGGTCTTGTTCTTCCAATACTCCATATTACCGTATTTTTGGCTATAAGACTCACTGGAGTATAAGACACACCAAGATTTTGAAGAGATAAATTAAATAAAGTTTTTGCCCTCCCCGGCCCCTAGGAGGACAATGCAGGTCTCCTAAACCAGGGGTCCCCAACCCCCGGTCCGCGGACCGGTGCCGGTCCGCAGTTTCATAGGAACCGGGCCGCAGGGCCAGCAAGGAGGAGGGAGCAGCCCCCTGGCAGAGGATGGCCGAGCGCGCCTCCCCCAGCTCGTTCCGATGGCCACCGCGGCGCACTGCACTTTCCGGGGCTTTCTGGAGAGGCTGGCATGTCGGCTGGGAAGGTTATCCCGCAGCGGGTGGCCGAAGGACCCAAGCTGCGGCTATCTTAAGCGCCCGGACGGCTTCAGCGGCGCACACGGAGCTGGAAGGGAGCTGGGCGTGCAGCGCCCGGATGGCTTTGGCGGCACTTAAGAATAGCCGCAGCTCGGGTCCTTCACCCGCCCGCTGCGGGATAACCTCTGCAACCGACATGCCAACCCCTCTGCTGCTTCCCCGGGGGGGGGGGGGAGAATGTCAGACACACAGAGAGGCAGACTTAGACAGAAATAGAGAGAGGGAAACAGACACACACACACACACACACAGTGACAGAGATGGGTGGAGGAAGGAGAGACAGAGAGAGAGAGAGAGAGAGAGACAAAAAAACAGAGAAAGAGAAAGAAAGAAAGAAAAATAGAAAAAGAAAGATAAATGGAGGGTGGGAGGGAGTGAAGGAAAGAAGGGGGAGGGAGGAGGAAGGGAGAGGTGAAAGAAGGAAGGAAAGGAAGGAAAGAAAAAGAAAAAGAAAGATAAATGGAGGGTAGGAGGGAGTGAAGGAAAGAAGGGGGAGGAAGGAGGAAGAGAGAGGTGAAAAAAGAAGGAGGGAAAGGAAGGAAAGAAAAAGAAAGAGGGATGGAGGGTAGGAGGGAGGGAAGGAAAGAAGGGAGGCAATGGAAGGAAGGAAAGGAAAGGAAGAAATCTATTTTCCTATTTCCTTTATAAATTTAATAAATTGAAATTGAAATTGAAATTGAAATTCCACCTCAAGCTACCTGTTTGGTTAACCAGGTTAAAGATCTATTTTCTCCCAGTGGTCATTTCAAAGGAATCACATCCTCTGAGTCATTTCCTGGATTCAAACCAGCATCCCAAAGAGTCATGTGCTGCCTTTATATATAACGAGTGCCCATAAATCCATTTTTACCATCTTCAGAAGACCAAAGACCAGCCAGAAATGGAAGAAAGAAAGAAAGAAAGAAAGAAAGAAAGAAAGAAAGAAAGAAAGAAAGAAAGAAAGAGAAAGAAAGAACTTATGACCACAATTGAGCCCAAAATTTTGGTTGCTAAGCAAGACTGTTAAGTGATTTTCACCACATTTTCCAAGTTGGCCACGCCCACTGGTGTCATATGACAACTGAGCCACTCCCACAAAACAGGCCACACCTTTTGGCTCTCAAAAGAAATTTCAGTTGTGGTACTGTTGATATTTGGCTCTATTGACTAATAAGTTTGCTTACCACTGCCCTAGAGGGCCAAGTGAGCCGACTTCCCCCCCCCCCCGCCCGCATGCGCATGCGCTGCCTGTTCCCCCTGCCTCCCCTCCTCTAGGCCAGCCGGTCCGCAGAATTTTCTTTAAAATGAAACCGGTCCCTGGTGCAAAAAAGGTTGGGGACCTCTGTCCTAAACCCTTTGCACGCCCCATTTTTTGTGAACTGGTCCAATTTTTGGGGGGAAAAAGGGCAATACAGAGAATTTGGAAGGCCTGCAGAGTGCTTCTGGGGGCTTGGAGTGACAAAAACAGCCTTGTTTTTGTGAAAAACGGGCCCATTTTCCACCCTCCACGGCTCCCAGCATTTTGCAGGCCTCCCAAATCCTTTGCTGTCTATTTTTGTGAAAAACTGGATATGCAGGGCAGGGTTTCGGGAGGCCAAAAATGCTGTATTCAGTGTATAAGACACACCCAAATTTTCACCCTCTTTTTGGGGGGAAAAGGGTGCATCTTATACTCTTAAAAATATGGCATTAAAAAAAATCATGATTAATCTACAAAAATACTCGTTTTTTGGCAATGAATGTGGCCATGAATGTGGGATTATAGTCAACCTGACTATAATCCCTGAGTGCAACTTGAAATCTAAATTGTTAGCGGCATGATGGTATCTAATCTTCTCTATCACTAGAGATGTAGCCACACTCAATTCTGGACAAATATCAGGATATCTAAGTTAATTCGCAAATAAATACATGGGGGGCTTTTTCAATTCAAAACCAGTAATAATAAAATCCCTTAAGGAGCTTGTTTCTGGAGAGATTTGCACACCTAGGTTCATTATCACCAAGGCTTTCCTACAGCTCTCATTAACACCAGCTCTGGGCAATACTTCTGAAAATGAGCTTCCTTTCTGGTAACAGCAACCAGTCCTAGTTTCCACTGCCAACATGGCCAATTTCCAAGTGAGATGTTTGGGTACATGTGTGTTTGTGTACTAGCCTGATAGAAGCAATAAACATGTGCTTAGTTCCTCGTGAGTCTCTCCCACAAATTTTAATTAAGAATAACACCTGCTATTGACCACTTGCTGTCTTATCCCAATAGGATCAAAGATGTCTAACGTGAGAGCTTCTGTCCCTTTTTCCATATTCTACAGTGTCTTGGAACTGAATGTCTCCCAGCAATGAACAAAGATGTTTTTATGCTAATATTAATATAGCACTTTTACAGAAGAAGTAAAAAAAGAAATAATACGGCAGCTTCCATGTGTAGAAGACATACGAGAAGTTTATGATAACTAATGAACAAAACTTCCGTGAAAACCACCTTACCATGGGTCATGCTTTTACAGATCCTATTAATGAATTGAATCGAGATTTGTTTTAACCATGACTTCTTAATCACGTCTTGGTGGCAAATTCCACTAAGCTAAAAATAAATAAGTAGCTCCCCAAATATACAGGTTGCCTCTTTAAATATGCACAATTAGGCCTACAAGTTTTAAATTCCCTGCCTGGATATGTGGGGGGAAATATGTTGTGGCACAACACACCGAAGTTTGCAATATTTCCCTCTGCAGCTCACTCCCCCCCACCCTGCCCTTGTCTCTCTCACAATCATAGGTCATTAGCCTAGCCAGGTCAAAACAAGAGCATCTGAGGCACTTTTCTATTAAGGCAATTTCCCCTTCTTTGTCAGCTCCCAGCATCCATTTTAGTTGTTTCAGAGGCAGGAAATTCCTCTTCCCTTTTGCTGTTCAGTTTTGTGAGAAGAAAACCAGAGGTGGTATTCAGCCGGTTCTCTCTGGTTCAGCCAAACCGGTAGCAATGGCTGCGGGAGGCTTCGCCCACCCATCCTGACGTAGTGCGCGAGCACTGCGCATACACAGAATGCGGTGCACATGTGTAAGACATGGCACATGCACTCACATTTGTGAACCGTTAGAGAAGGTAAGTGAATTCCACCTTTGAAGAAAACCCATTTTAGCCAAATGCTGAACTGACTAGATCTCAATGAGCAACTCAGTCTGCAAATGAAAAGTAAGAACTACCAGACATTATGATTATCCCAGACTAGATACTAGATTATTTATTTGTTTGTTTGTTTATTTATTTACTTATTTATTTATTTATTTTATTCATAAAACATGAAACTCAGCCAACTGAACATTTAAAAATGCATTGCAAATACTATTGATTGGTGCTAATGATTGATACAGTTTGCTGCCAGCATCCTAGGTATCAACCAAGTATCTTCGTAGAATGTAAGATGTTCCAAGTAGCACCGTTTTTTGCTGTTCCGCTGGTGTTATTGCAGGAAGCTGCAATTTGCTGATATATTTAGTGAAATTTTTGGACATGGTGCCAATTGCCCCGATGACAAAGGGTGTCACTGTGACATGCTTCATCCATAGCCGTGTAGTTTCGATGGCCAGGTCGCGATATTTCATTATTTTTTCTGGTTCTTTTTCTTCAACTCTGGCATCTCCAGGAACATATATATTATATTTATATTTATTCAATTTATACCCCGCCCTTCTCCAAACGGACCCAGGGCGACGCACAGGAAAATTAAAATACATACAAAACATCATATAAAATTTAAAAAACTAATTCAATAGAACCTGTGCTAAAACCAGATTAAAATCCCCAAATCTAAAAGTCAGTATAGGGGGCTACGCTAGGCCGGCTAGATGGAACAAATGTGTCTTAAGAAGAGGCGGAGGTCAGAGATGGTGCGAAGTTCAGGGGGTAAGTCGTTCCAAAGGGCTGGACCTGCCACAGAGAAGGCTCTCCCCCTGGGTGTCGCCAGTCGGCATTGTCCGGCCGACGGCACCCTGAGGAGGCCCTCTCTGTGGGAGCGTATTGGTCTGAGGGATGTATGGGGCAGGAGGCGGTCTCGCATATAACTAGGCCTATCTTCTTCTTCTTCTTCTTCTTCTTCTTCTTCTTCTTCTTCTTCTTCTTCTTCTTCTTCTTCTTCTTCTTCTTCTTCTTCTTCTTCTTATTATTATTATTATTATTATTATTTTTATTTTTATTTTTATTTTTATTTTTATTTTTATTTTATTTATTTTATTTATTTTATTTATTTTATTTATTTTATTTATTTTATTTATTTTATTTATTTTATTTATTTTATTTATTTTATTTATTTTATTTATGTTGCTGAGAGTTGGTGATTAACAACGTAACGGCCAAGTAAGTAAGTAACAGTAAACCAATAACTATCAATAAATGCATATACGTATTATAGGTATCTGAAACTTGGGATAGATGTAAATCTTAATAAAATTTTAATAGCCTTTAAGAGTTTTAAAATCACTCTGTACTTTCCAAAGTGTTTGCTTCTTTGTTTGATAGTTTATATATCCCATTTTACTTCAGGAGCAAAAAAAAAAAAAAAGTCACATGTATAGGCCTGTAGCATGTATGTCGCAGTACTTCTGTGAAGGCAGCTAACTTGCGAGGAAGAAGAACTGACCCCAAATTATCCCATGAATCTGAAAAAAGAAAAAAGAAAGGTGCTGGTGAAATAATATTTATCCCTGCGGTTCTAGAAAGCTGTTTTTCAAACAAGAGAGAAGCAGTGACCTTTTATGAATACTTCAGATTGCATCAATTTTTCCTCATATTCTCTGTCATTCTTTCGCTTACCCTGCTAACATACAATGGCAGGTGGGCCTTAATTTGAGCCAGGGGTGAGTGCCAAGATCTTTATTTCTCTCAGTGCTGAGCCTCAGTTTTACAGTAATAAATTTGATGTTGCTTCTTATGTTCTCCATGCTATATACCAGGGAACTGTGCAATTTCTTCTGAAGAGAAAGTCACTTGTGGCTCTTGTGTGGCATGCCTGGGGCTGCACTTGAACAAAATAGTGGGGCTAGGGCAATCATCAATCAATCAGTCAATGTGATCTCATTCCATTAAATGCAATTACAGGATTACCCTACAATGAAGAGGATTCCTGAGGTGAAGGGGTTGCCACACAATTAGAAGAAAATCATACAGCCTGAACTTGGAGACAGATTTGCTTCTTGTCCCTTCAACAAATTCTATTCAGCTTCATGAATACAAAAGGATATGCTTGCGGGCTTGGTTTATAATCTCTCTCTGCTCATAATCTCTCTCTGCTAATAACACTGTGCACCTGTTCTCTTATTTTGCTCTGCAGTGACAACTACCTCTTCAAAAGGAAAGGATGGCTAGGGTTTTGTTAAACTTCAATTTATTTGAAAAGGTGTAATCTTTGCAAGCAAGGGCTCAGTGGCTCAGTGGCTAAGACGCTGAGCTTGTTGAACAGAAAGGTCAGCCGTTCGGCGGTTCGAATCCCTAGTGCTGTGTAACGGAGTGAGCTCCCATTACTTGTCCCAGCTTCTGCCAACCTAGCAGTTCGAAAGCATGTAAAAATGCAAGTAAAAAAATAGGCACCACCTATAAGGTAACAGTGTTCCGTGCACCTTTGGCATTTAGTCATGCCGGCTACATGACCATGGAGATGTCTTCGGACAGCACTGGCTCTTCGGCTTTGAACCGCCCCTTAGAGTTCAGAACAACTAGCGCATATATGCGAGGGGAACCTTTACCTTTAATCTTTGCAAAGGTGTAACTTGAAAGTATTAAAACTTTGCAATAGAGATTTTGAGTGCTCAGGTTCATAGTTTCAAGCCACGAAGGCCAAAACATATGTCATCTGTTTGCAGGAGAGTGGGAGAAAAGTGCCAATGTTTTTGTTTTTATTTTATTTAGCATAAAGCCTTTCCATCTAAAGTTGGGAAATGGTGTGGAGGTTGGCTTGGTAAAAAAATTACACAATCACTTTGTACCTGGGTAAAGTTAAAGGCATAATAACCCAAATATTGGAACTTGCAACAATAACAACAGAAACAAAAGTCTGAAGAAAAAACCTGATTCCCTATGTAGCATCAAAATATGCTGAGAAAATTTCTTCATTGAAGGTTTGGAAAAATCAGTGCTACAAAGTTTTTAAATTATACATGGGAAATAGCAGCCTTGTACCTTTTTTTTTTTTTTGGCAACTTCCTATTAGTCTAAACACTGGAAATAACTGTGGCCAAAACTGAGCATATTGCTATGAATACCATCTCTCTCTCTCCCTCTCCCTCCCCCTCCCTCTCTACCTCTACCTCTACCTCTACCTCTCTATTCCTCTATTGGTCTCTGTCTCTGTCTCTCTCCTTTTGAAGTATCAAATACTTCCATGATAGGTGGGATTTCTCCCCCTGAAAATAAGATCCTAGAATAAAAGCTGTCATCAAAGGACCCCACCACTCAGTCTCTTTCTGTGCTTTCCCAGCTATTGCCTCTTCCTGTTCTTTCAGACCTCTACACAGAGCCAAAACACTGCTAGAATTCATAGCCAAATCAGCTAATTCCATGAATACATCATTATGGATAAATCATTGGCTAGTGAGTGGGCAGAGAGGGGGCGAGAAACAAGAAACAAGGAGACCACAGTAGCAAATCCTTATCATAATAACCGATTCTCATAATTCCATCTCTGTCTTTCTGTCTCTTAATTTCCTTCAAGTCAGACTTGACTCCTATAGACTCTATGGAGTAATTCATGCATTTCTCTACGAAACATTTTCAGAAACAGCTTGACAGGAAGAGACTGGTAGTATCCTTTTAGACTCATAATTTGTGTTTAAAAACATACACTTGCATGAAATACAGTTTTAGTCACTCCATGCATCTGATGGAAGAAACTGTATTTTTCAAAAAAGGATATGCGCCTTATTAATAAGCGGAAATGGTATTTACCAATTTCCTCTTAATGCTGGGAAAAAAATAAATACCTTTTAGAGAAAATTCTTGATTAGATTTAATCTCAGATTAAAATTAATAGTGTTCATTTTGTGTGAAGGAAATTGTTTTATTGCTTTTGTTATTATTTACTTACTGCATTTATATCCAGGAGTGAAATGCTAGTGGTTCAGACCAGTTCACCTGAATCAGTAGTAAAAATGCTATCGGTTCACCTGAACCAGTGATTAAAAAATGCTACCGTTGAACTATGTTCAACGATCAGCGGTGACATGTGATTTATATTAGTTAGAATCATCTGATTTCTTGCTTTCTAGCAGGAATTTTGTGATTCCCTCCCCCTTGCTGTTCTACTTACCTTTGCAGGTGCACTTGGTAGAAGGCTCCGCCCACCCGCCTGGACATCATCATGTCCCGTTTTTGACGCGCTGCACACTTGCAAACTGGTAGCGAATGTAAGTTGGTTTCCCCCTTGTTTATAACCTTTTTCCTCACAGCTCAAGATAGCAATATATGGACATTTCCATAATTAGATTTCCACAAGACTTCCATAATGCAGATTGGGATGCAAAAACTAGAGTCATTTAGCTAGATCTGTGGTGGAGTGGAGCCGAGATCTAAACATGGTTGTCTTTCATCCAAGCAGAACGTTAATGATTTACTTATGCTCAACCAGCTGCCTTGAGCTTGAAGATCCTTTCTGCCACTGCTTGGTTTTTTTCCTCTTTTTGAAGAGGAATTTTAAAGTTCCACTTAATTCATATCTGAATTGCTCCTTAGGCTCGGTCTTCTCAGTTCAAGGGAGAAGATATTGTTTTCACAGATTTTATCCTCACAGGCTCGAGAATGCTGATTCAGGCCAAGAGGCTGTGTGATTCATATGTCTGATATTTCACTGACATTTGCATTGCATCCCAGTTGGACTAGGGCAGATGTGGGCAGAACATAAATTATGATCTACTCATAAATCCCTGAGCGATTTGCAGTAAATCATCTAAAAAAGCTTGATTCCCAAATGGAACACCAGTATGGGTTTTTTCCCACCTAAAATGGGCAGATGAAATGAAAATTTTGGAGTAACCACAGGTGGGATTTTTTTTTAATGAACAGGATATTCCATCCAGTATTAGATACACATTCTTAAAGTTCATCATGTGTTCTCTTGCATTACTTGTATACCTTTCACACACTTATTTTGATTGGTGGGTTTTAATACCTTAGTACAGGGGTCTGCAAAGTCGGCTCTTTTAAGACTGGTGGACTTCAACTCCCAGAATTCCCCAGCCAGCTATGCTGGCTGGGGAACTCTGGGAGTTGAAGTCCAACAGTCTTAAAAGAGCCGACTTTGCAGACCCCTGCCTTAGTAGAAGACTAGAAGAAACGGTATCAGTAGATACCATGTGCTGATAAAACTCCTCTCTAGGCATTCACTTGTTTGTCTGCCACATCTAGCTGTAATTTATAGTCTTTTAATTAAACAATGAAAAAGAAAGTAGGCATGGTATATCCCTTTACACCATAAATCCAATGATGACTATTAAGAAGTCACAAACAGTTTATATTGGAATCTCCTTAAACAACAACAGAAGTGCTGTAGTCTACTTCGACTTTTTTTAAAAAATAAAACCTTACTTTAAAAGTTTATGAGAAACCTTAAAATTCAAAATAATAATTTTAAAACATTTACATAACTTTGGTTCTGGATAATGAACAGGGACTTGAACTGAATGTCCACTTCTCGTATATTTGGCTTATGTTAATTCTATTTATTTATTGATTTAGCAAGCTAGCTTATGGTATAACATACCGTATTTTTCAGAGTATATGACACATCCTTTTCCCTCAAAAAGAGGCTGAAATCAGGATGTGTCTTATACACTGAATACAGCATTTTGTGCCTCCCCAAACTCCACCCTGTTCACCAAATGGGGAGGGCAGAAATGAGTGAAAAACAGCCCGTTTTTCCCCTCCAGCCCCCCAGCAGCACTCTATAAGCTTCCTAAAGGCTATCCATGCCTCTTTTTTTGACAAAAAATGGGCTCGTTTTTGTGAAAAACGGGCCACTTTTTGCTACTTCCCCCCACCACTCTACAAGCCTCCCAAGGGTTATTCATGCCCTTTTTAAAAAACAAAATGGGCCCATTTTTGCAAACAACGGGCTGTTTTTGGAAGGTTTGCAGAGTGCAAAAACTTTTTTAAAAAAATTTGGTCTTCAAAACCTTGCTGCGTTTTATACTTTGGTGCATCTTATACTCCAAAAAATACAGTATATAACCAGCTTGTGCTAGCTTATGGCATAACATACATGAACTTACAATGAATATTGACATTTCATCTAAATTAAAAGCACAGTAAAATATGAACGTTAAGAAGATTCATATACCAATGTCTTAGTTGCATAACAGTATTGCTTTTGTTGTACCGTTGCTTCCAACTATTGATTCAGAGATTTAGGAACTTTCCCAAATATTCATCTCTTTCAACTTTTGCCCTGTAGCAAACTGCCTAAGAACGACCGCTGGCATTTGCGTGAAATCGGATAATAATAATAATAATAATAATACATTTTATTTGTATACCGCTTCCTCTCCCCAAAGGGACTCGGAGCGGTGCACAGGGAATAACAAACCAATATAAAATACATAGAAAGATAAATAGTTAAAATACGAATTAAACAATTGTCCCTGTGCTTAAATCCCCTAAATTAAATTACACTAAAAACCCCTAAAACCCTATCGAAAGACGGAAGACTAACCTAGGCCGGCCAAGCAGAAAAAGTGTGTTTTCAATTTTTGACGGAAGGAGCGGAGGTCCGTGGTTGTTCTAATTTCGGGGGGAAGGTCGTTCCAGAGGGCTGGGCCCACCACAGAGAAGGCCCTTCCCCTGGGCGTCGCCCGCTGGCATAGCCTAGTGGACGGCACCCGGAGAAGCCCCTCTCTGTGGGAGCGAATCGGCCGCAGGGATGTATGGGGCAGGATCCGATCCCGCAGATAACTAGGTCCCGAGCCATGGAGCGCTTTAAAGATGGTAACTAACACCTTGAAGCGCACCCGAAAGACAACAGGCAGCCAATGCAGCTCGCGCAAGAGCAGTGTTATGTGGGTAAACCTAGAGGTTCCCATTATTGCTCGTGCGGCTGCATAGTTGCTTGGTGTTCAGGATCTCTTCGTAATGAAGCTATTAGAGCCTGTCTCAGATATCTCAAGTTACATTGGCAGTTATTTCCTACTCTTGTCTCACTGTAACATGATAGCAGTTTTGGGTGTGGTGCTATTATCCTTGCTAATTGCTGTCCTGCTATTTTCATGCACACTCATTCTTGTCTTTCTATGCTTGAAAAATAAGCTTTAACTTCAAATATCTCCAAGAATGCATTAGGTAGTGTACCAGTGATGCCACCAGCTTTCCCCTGACGATTCCATCGTCCTGATGCATGAGGTGGACAAGGCAATGTTGAGGCAAGTGAGATCCTTCATAGACAATGAAAGTGGGATCCTTCAGGTAGATAATGGACAGATTACTTCCATGGCACTCATGGAACTCATGCTCTAGAGCACAGGCGTGAAACTTGTTGCGTCAAGTTGCCGTCACATGATGTTTCACTTTCTCCCCCCTTAATGGAGCTGGGATTGGTGTGGCCTCTGTGTGACTTATCTGGCCTGCAGGCTGCCAGTTTGACACCCTGGCTCTAGAGGGAAACAGCTAGGGTTACTTGATAAGCACAGTGGTTAGAATGCAGTGTTACTACTTCTACTACTTCTGCTGACTGCCAGCAATTTGGTCATTACTGGCTGAAGGTTGACTCAGCCTTCCATCTTTCCGTGGGTGGGTGAGTAAAATGAGAATCCAGATTGTTGGGGGCAATATGCTGACTCTGTAAACTGTTTAGAGAGGGCTGTAAAGCATTATGATGCAGTATATAAGTCTAAGTGCTATTGTTATTTTGGTGTACTGATTTTCCTATGTCTGCGTGATTTTGTTATGGTGGGTTTTTCAATGCCCACCCATCCAAAATTGGGAGTCCCTGGTCAAACTGGGAAAATGAGCAGGCATGTCAATACTCTTATTCCTTATTCCTCTTTCTGCTCATCGATATGTTTGTATCATGATTATCATTAGAACACCCACATTCACAAAACAAACAAATGCAGGCAAGTCTGTAAGCTTGCAGTTTTCAGCAATTGCTCTAAATGTATGCTGTTATAATAGCCCTGCACTGGGAATAGCTCCCAAGTGAGATAAACATGTTAAGAAAATTAAGACCTTTTACTCTCCTGGAAACATAATATATTTTCTCTCTGTCACTTCGAAATAAGTTAATAATTAATAAGACATTAACAAGGGCCATCAAGTAGCATTTAACAGAACTTTAAAAGGAAGGCTTAGTAGAAAACATGTAGTGGGAGAGATTTGCCCTTATCTTTTAGATTATATTTGAAAAGAAAGAGTCAAAAATCATACCACCTTCCATGGCATTCTCTTCTTTAGCAAAAAAACCCAATCTTGTATGAGTTAAAAGTTGTTGAGGTTTAAAAATAACAATAATGAAGCAGCATGGATTCAACCACCCAGCTACCACAATGTAGTTTTGTTTTATTAAGAAGCTTCCATGCAATTTGCTCAAGATTAGTACACCTTGCCAAATATGTTAAATGACAGATTACTTTGTGAATTAAGGAATGGCTGCCTAAAACTCTCCCAATTCTAGAGATTCCCTCCCTGCCTTCCTCCACCTCCTCCTCCATCTCTCTCTCCTCATCATTTCCCCATGCTATTCATAATTAATCAAGCATTAGGTGGTACACTAGTTATTTTATTTCTAGGCCAAGGAGTCAGAAGAGGAATTATCAGAACAATAGTTTGAGGGGAGGGAAAATCACATTTTCTGAGAAAATAATTGAATGACATTACTTAGATATATTTTATTCCTTAATATCTAACATAGAATATAGAATCATAGGACTGGAAGGGACCTTAGAGGTCTTGTAGTCCAGAGGTGGTATTGTACCAGTTTGGACCAGTTCACCGGAACTGGTACCAGAAATCATGGGTTCCCCCGCCCCCCTCCTGGCTCTATGGCATCCCATTTAGGCTTTTTTTTTTAGTGACAAGTGCATGCGCGGAAGGCTTAGTGCATGCATGGAGGTCACATTTGCAAATCAGTAGGGAAGGTAAGTAAATACCACTCCTGTGCTAGTCCAACTCCCTGCTCAAGGCAGGAGACTTTATATCAGGGGTCTCCAACCTTTGCAACTTTAAGTCTGAAGGACTTCAGCTCCCAGAATTCTCCACCCAGCAAAGACCCCCTCCTTCAGACTTAAAGTTGCAAAGGTTGGAGACCCCTGCTTTATATCATCCCAGTCAAACGGTTCTCCACCGACAGAAAATCAGAAAAAAAAGGAAGCACTGTCCCTTAAATATTGTATTTTTTGGAGTGTAAGACACTCCGGAGTGTAAGACGCACCTTAGATTTTGGGGAGGAAAATAAGAAACAAAAATTCTGCCTCTGCCTACCAGCATCCATGGTATTCAGCTGACACATGGTAACAAGGTCAGCCAATGAATAGGTACAGCAAATAAGTCAGCCAATGAGGGCTATTTGGACTCTGAAATTTATTATTATTTATTTATTTTATTAGATTTATACCCCGCCCTTCTCCTTGTAAGGACCCAGGGCGGCGCACAGGCAATATTAAAAACCATACAAAATTACAAAATACATTGTTAAAAAACTATTAAATTAAATCCCGTGCTAAAAACCCTTTTAAAACCCTGAGAATTAAAATTTATTTTTATAAAAGTCAGAAGCGGGGGGTTATGCTAGGCCGGCTTGTTGGAATAAATACGTCTTGAGACGCTGGCGGAAGAGGCGAAGGTCGGTGGTGGTGTGTAGGTCGGGGGGGTAGGTCGTTCCAGAGGGCTGGGCCCGCCACAGAGAAGGCCCTTCCCCTGGGCATCACCAACCGGCATTGCTGTGTGAGCAACGTGGAGACAGGAAGGAGCCTGACTTAGCTCAGAACTGAAAGTGAAACTGGTTGAGTTTTGCTTGTATTTACTGCTACCTTGGAAAACCTGCTTTTGTATTGGATATTATTATTATTATTTTGAATCCTGTTGAATCAGTTACTGTGCTTTCTGAATGTGATTGCTGCTGCAAACTCTGACCAGCCAGGTCAACTTCAGCACTTATTGCAGCCTGATTCAGCACAGCTGATTGGTAGGCAGACTGCCAGAATACACCCAATCAACTGTTCCAGGCTGTAGGGATTGCCACAGACCATCGCTGCCTCCATGCCTTGTGTTTTAGGCCTCTGGTGGGGGGGGGGGGGCTACATTTGGTGTACAAGATGCACCCAAATTCTTATCCTCTTTTTTTGTGGGAGGGGAAGGTGCATCTTATACTTTGAAAAATACAGTAGTCTCCTCTTCTGAGAATTTCTGTCAATCTAATGATTTCTTTATTTTTAAGGTACTATTCAAACAATCAAAATAATGTGTCACAAAAACATCACATAGAAATCAAATTAGTGATATTATTGGCAGCAGGAGGTGGAAAAGTGGAGTTATGACAGCAAAGACACGGCCAGGAACCCAACACTTTCAAGAAATAGAAGAAACCAAACAGGGTCTCAGAACAGGTAGCAAAAATTGCCAAGAAGAAAAGAGACACAAATGTCAAAAAAGATGAATATTTCAGGAAGGAATTTAAAAGAATTTCCGAGAACTGTTAGAAGGGACAAGAACTGAGAACAATATCACAGTGACATCTGTAAGTCACTGAACACAGAACACAGAACACAGAAAAGGAAAATTTCCCCAAAGTTGTCAGTACTCAGAAGGAGGTTCTAATGTTGACATGGTATTCCAAAGGCTCTAGTAACTGATTCAAATGTGATCAAGCAAATACAGAAGTATTATATTGAATTCAAGATTGAAGACACTTTAGAAAATATTCCTAATTAGCAAATTCAAAATTCAAATTCAAATGTATTCGATTTATAAACCGCCTCCTCTCCCCAAAGGGACTCGGGGCGGTGTACAGGAAAAATTAAAAAACCATATAAAACATACAATATATACAAAGTTAAAAATGAATTAAATTAAACCTTACTAAAATTTAAAAAATATTTTAAATACAACCCACCTAAGCTAAAATTCCCTAAAGTCTAATATCCATATACGTATTTGGCAGATGTTATATTGAGAGAGTCAAAACTGTTACGCAAGACCAGCTTGCTGAAAGAGATAGGTTTTAAGTGAACGGCAAAAGAGGGGAAGGTCCGTGATAGTGCGAAGTTCGGGGGGTAGGTCGTTCCAGAGGGCCGGCCCTGCCACAGAGAAGGCCCTACCCCTGGGCACCGCAAGCTGGCACTGACCAGCGGTTGGTACCCTCAGTAGGCCCTCTCTGTGGGAGCGTATTGGACGCAGGGAGGTAATAACAATAACAATAAAATGTAGGCTTATATGCTGCTTCATAGTACTTTTACAGCCCTCTCTAAGTTGTTTACAGAGTCAGCGTATTTCCCCCAACAATCTGCGTCCTCATTTTATCAACCTCGGAAGGATGGAAAGCTGAGGATGGAAAGCTGAGTCAATCTTCAGCCGGTCAGACTCAAACTGCCGAGTTGCTGGCAGTCAGTAGTCAGCAGAATTAGCCTGCACTACTGCATTCTCACCACTGCGCCCCCATGGCTCTTTTACATGAATTACATGACCCTCTATTACTAGAAAATGAAGCTAGATATTCTAGTCATTATCAAGTCATAAAGCTAAGGAATTGGTGGAGCACATACTTTGAAATAAAGACCAAAGTAATGATAGCAAGGTACAGCAGCCACCTTTAGAATTAGCATTGAAGATAGTGCAAGATAGCTTTTGCTTTTAAGCTCAATTGTCAACAATAATGGAGCCAAGATTCAAGAAATACATTGCAGATGAGCACATTTTAGGATAGCAGTGAAGACTCTTGGAAAAGTTATTAAGATATTATGACATGTTGTCTGCACTTAACCAAGTTCAGAACTCCACAGGCAATAGTTTTCCTCGTGCACTCAGTTTTATCAAAAGCAGGTTAGAAAATGTACTGCACCCCCACACCCCATATTGGGCCTAGTAGGCTTCCTGCAGCCTCCTGGGAGCCAAAACGGGACTCCTATAAGAGGCAGGCAGAAAGGGGCAGGACCAGCCAGCAATTTAACAACCGGTTTGTCTGAACCAACCTGAACCGGCTGAATCCCACCACTGACTGCAGAATTAAGTTCTCTTCATGAAATAGTCATTCTTAGATGTGGTAGGAGGCTGCTGCTGAGTAATAAATAAAATAGCGTTGGTAATTCTAACATAGCCACTCTAAAGTCTGACAAGGTAGCTGAAGCATTCTGCTTAAGAAGAAACTGAAAATTACTTTTAAGAAAATTTTGACAAGTGCCAGAGATCTCTGCAATACGTACCACATCTAGGAACCATTTGGGGAAATGAACTACAAATGATTATTAAAAAATAAGTGTCTGTGGTTTAATCAGAAACTGAACAAAAGTATTATTGAATATAAATGTATCAGTTGCAAAGCAATAATAAAGGTCCATAACTAAATCACATAATTTAAATATCCATGGATTAGGTGCTTGACTATTAATATATAACCATGTAATATATAACTAATGAACAGATCGACATGTTATATTTTATGTGCCAATTGATATAAAGCTTTTCCCCACATATTTAACCTAATGGACATGAATGAAAAATGGAGCACAAGAGAACTCCTAAAAGCATTCAAAAAAGTCAGAAATCTTCAGTTTTCAGCTTATATATGATAGGGAAAATGATGGCTTATTGTGAGGACAATAAATAATAATAACAGAATTAAATGGTACTTGTATTTTAGAGGGAAAGCACCAAGAGATAGGGAAAAGTGCCGAAATGGGGCAGGTCAAGCTTTGATAATCGATCCTTGTTGGGAATTATGAAAATGCCTGAGATTTGTAGTTCTTTGGAATCATCACATAGAACAAGGCACTGTGAACAATAGATGCTTTATCTCAGTTCTTCTGAAACTAAGACCTTGCTTCCGGCCAAACCAGTGGTGGGTTGCCTTTTTTTTTCCTACCAGTTCGGGCGGGCTTGAAGTCCTAGTATGTATAGAAGCATCCAGGTGTGGGCAGAGCCTCCCTCTGCCGCTACTACCAGTTTGGCTGATCTGGGCCAAACCGGGAGCAACCCACCTCTGAGCCAAACCAGGAGTTGTGAAGATATACATGGATAGGTATTTCTAAGAGGAGTTTTCAGTTTAGGAAATGAACAGTAAAAATTGTAATCTTGCATTTGCTTCTACGTGTTTGAAACTCTGAACAAGAAGAAGCACTGTGGGTCTTCTAAAAACTCTCTTTATACCCCATTGCCACCTTAGTGCATATATTCTGGATGATCATTGCCAATTTTCTTTTCTTTTTTTCTGGCAACACTGGTGGGTCATGGCCAGCAGAACATTCAGCATAGCAAGCTTTTCTGATTTCCTAAATTGTAGCCTTTTAAGATTCAAAGGAAGCTTTTTTGGCAGCAGGTTTCAGTGGAGGGGAGGGTAAACCTATCTAAAATTCATTTCAATTTTTAACTATTATTAAGTCTCTTCTTTCTTGAAAAGTTTAAACAGATGGAAGGTGGGAGGGAAAGAAGGAAAATCCCAGAGAACAAGGCATGATGAGACATGCGAAGGACTGAAGAGATTAATTTTATTATTTATTTATTAAACAAATGTACGATGTTTAGGAGATGAAGTGATGTTCAAGAGGGGATATGAGTAAGCTTCAAACGAGGGCCTTTTATAATTATGAACACAGTCTTGGAGAGTCTCTTTCTCACCTTTAAAACTACTGATGAAGCAGCTGAAACTTCTTTATGCTTTTCCCCTAGTTCATCTTCAGCTCCTTCCACCACTTGTCGTTTGGATGGCCTGTCTAGAATCATATTTGTACATGATGAAAAAAAATTGAAAATGAATTGTTTATGAAGGAATGCCTGGAATATCATAACTACAACTGTATTTATACTGTATATTTAAAGAACTTACATGGCTGCTGAACTAGCTTACATAGTTATCCTCGATGGGCCACAACCACAGGTGGCATTTAGCTGGTTTGGACTGGTTCAGGTGAACCAGTAGCTCCCACGATCAGCTGGCCCCGCCCACCCATCCCTACTCTATCCTGTCCTATATTTCCTGCTTTCCAGCTCATCTTAATTGCGGGGCACAACTGATTCCTCCCCCCAGCTGTTTTACTTACCATTGCTGACTTGGAAGGTAAGCAGATGAGCTTTTAAATGCTCAATTTTCAGCATTGTGTGTGTGCACTTGCATGAGCAAAGCAGGCTCACTAAACCGGTTGTTAAACTGGCAGCATCCTACCACTGGTCACAATAACCAATAAAAACAGAAATAAAAGTGAAACAAGCCTGTCTAACAGACACCAGACGAACCACACTATTAGCAATCTGACTCAACCTCCATGCAAACTCAATGTTGAGATGAACGTTTAGGCCCGCATAGCATTCTGGAAGGCTAAAAAAGAGACCCTCAAGTCTGAGGGAGATTCTTAAACCTATTTATAGGGCTAGGGCAGAGAAGGTGTGCCTCTGAAGATCCACCAATGACATTATTTAGTAAGGAAGGTACCCAGAGTATGCTGGCCTTATCTGACCTAATGGAATGAGCAGATAACACTGAAGAGAGGCTATACTACAGATTATCTGGCCCTGTGGCACGTACAGCTTTAAAGGTGGATAACAAGCATCTTGCACCTGGAAAGCAACTAAGAACCGCTGCAGCTCATGTGACAATAGTGTAAGATGAATCATAGGCAGGGGTGGGATGCTACCGGTTCGGACTGGTTCAGATGAACCCATACCTTCCGAAGATCAGCTGGGAGAGAACCGGTTTGCTCCCACAAGCCATCCACCCGCCCCTGTGCTTTACCTACCTTTATCTTCCTAGCTGAGTTGTGTGGTAGGCGAAGCGCACGTTCAGTGAACTGGTTGTTAAACCACTAGGATCCCACCCCTGATAATAGGGTATCAGAACTTCACATGGCACTGGATTCTGGAGAAGTTGTAGCTTTCAGATGGTCTTCAAGATTAGTTTCATGTAGATCGTATTAAAGTAACTCAGTCTGGAGGTGACTAAGGCATAAATGACTTTAAGCAAGTCTTCTTGATCCTAGAATTGGAGTAATTAGCACAAATGGTGAACTTTTGCAAACACCCTCCTTGGCCATGGCTGCATTTCTCTTCCAACTGGAACTATGTGTACAAGGAGAACCTCGAAATTCACACCAATTATTTCTGGCGGAGTACTATTCCCTTCAGAATCAAAGATATTAACACTTCTGATCCCATAGCAACAAGGGCCCATAACCACTTGGCATTGCTAGGGTTGAAACCAGTGGTGGCTTCCTACTGATTTGGATCGGTTCAGACCAGTTTGGACTGGTTCCGCTGAACAGATAGTAACTTGGTGGCTTGGGTCACTGGAACTGACAGTGATCCAGGCCTGTCACACATCCAAACTGGTTTTATCGGTGGCGCCATAGGCACTGCCACCTTGTTTTTGGCTTCTGCACATGCACAAAAGCATTTTCTTTTAGTATTGCGCATGTGCGCGAGTGTGGTGTGTCCCTGAGCAAACCTGCAGTAGCAGCAGCCAGAACCCACCCCTGATTGAAACATAACCAGTTGAGCTCCATCCAGGCCTTTATACTTTTCAGCATTGAGCAGATTCTTGAACAGCTTTGCTTGCCTTAAGCAGAGATTAATTCAGTATGCTTAATTTTTGCAGAAAAAAATCTTGAAAAGTTACTAGAAAAGATGAGACATTATGTAAACGGCAGAAGAAGAAAATTGTTCCTTAAATTTTAACACAGGAAGTATCTTTCATAATAACCAGAAAAAGAGAGAGGATGTTAGCCTTGAGCTTCAAGAAAGATGTATGATGATTGCACACAGACTTCCAATATCAAACAAGAAAGCACAAGAAAATAGGCCTTAATTAAAAATATCCACACACAGTGGATAATTATTATAAGAAATGGGAACTGAGATGCCTTTTTAAAGATGATCAGAGAAATGCCAAGAAAATTTTCTCTTAATATAGAAATATTCAATAATTGTCACTGAATACATCTGATAGAGATAATGAAGGCAGAAAGGCTACTGATACCCTTACAAAGGGGTTTATAAAACAAGTGGAACATTTATGGAAATGCAATATGTTCAGGAACTGACTACACTAGAAAGTGAAGTAGGATGAGCAATAGACCAGCTGTCAAATGGGGGGGACGGGGGGACGACGACGATGGACCCACCAGGTATAAATGCAATGCTTCTTACAATGTTTAACATGGCAGGGGAAGAGTCTGAGTGCTTACTACATTTTGTGAAATGGAACAAAATTGTTTGACCCCAAAACTGGGAAATATGAATTCACATCCCCAAAAAGAGAGATGCATGAAAATATACGAATCATAAGGACTGTGCAGTCTTCAGAAATGATTCAGTATAAGAGCTTTGCACCTTGAAATCAAAATGTGAGCACAGAACCTTACTGGTATCCATTTAAGCACACGCATATAATGCAGGATTCTGCATGGGCTTCAAAGAAGTATCATGAAGCATCTGCAGGAGGGTTGACAAAGGCCAGATGAGGGCTGCTATATTGTACTGTTATAGCACAAGCATCACTTTTCTTGAGAATATGCCAGAACGTTGCATACACGTACAAAAATAGGCAAAGCTGCAACAAAATTTTGAGGAAAGCTCTGGATCCTTCAGATATCTTTGGATATAATAATAATAATAATAATAATAATAATAATAATAATAATAATAATAATAATAATAATAATAATAATAATAATAATAATAATAATATGTGTTCCTTAAGATAAATGCTTTGATAAAACAATGCAAATCTTTCCTTAATTATTTTATACAGTCTATTCCAGAGCAAGTGCTCAAAGCATTCATGTGCAAACCTCCAAAATGCAATGTACACATGAGCCCTATGCATGCACATGCCCCCGTCATGTGCACATGCCCCCTGCACACACACTCCCTCTCCGCCCCCCCCCCCCATGTATATGTGCTAGTTGTTCCAACTTTAGAGGGTGGTGCTCATCCCCGTTTCAAAGTCGAAGAGCCAGCGCTGTCCGAAGACGTCTCTGTGGTCGTGTGGCCAGCATGATTAAACACAGAGAGTGCTGTGATGTTCTTAGATGCCCAGAAGGCATTTGACAATGTGAACTGGTGTTTTATATTGTTACAACTGGAACAGATGGGTTTTGGTAAGAAACTCAAGCCATACAAACCATATACCACAAGCAAACAGCAAAGATAGTGATAAATGGAGAATTGACAGACTATTGAAATACAGAAAGGGATGAGACAAGGTTGCCCACTTTCACCTCTACTTTTTGTTTTAACATTAGAAGTTTTAAATAGAAATATTAGAGAAGAAAATGAAATAAAAGGAATGAATATTAAAAAAGAAGAATACAAATTACAAGCATTTGCAGGCTCCTATTTTTTCTACTTGCATTTTTACATGCTTTCGAACTGCTAGGTTGGCAGAAGCTGGGACAAGTAACGGGGGCTCATCCTGATACACGGCACTAGAGATTCGAACTGCCAAGCTACCTATTTTTCTGCTCGACAAGCTCAGTGTCTTAGCCACTGAGCCGCCGCGTTGAGTACTGTATAACTTTCTAGTACTGTATAGCTTTCTAATATACCTGTAAATAAAAATGCATCATACTGATTCTACACATTGATAGATAGGAATGGTGTTATTTGGGAGAGAGAGGAATGTGTGTAAAAGTTTTATAGTTCCAGTTATTTTTCTTTTTCTTTTAAACATTGGTATTACTTTAGTTACCAGGAGCCAGCTCAATAATTTTTTTAGCAATTTTAGAGAACATCCAATAATGTTTTCTTAGCGGGTGTGTGTGTGTGTGTGTGTGTGTGATGGTTCTTGCTTTTCCAAGTTTTCCATTATTCAGAAGAGAGCTGTTAAAGACTTGAGGTGCTAACATTTTAATGGCACCTGGTCCTAAGGATAACTTAGGCATATTGAAATTTTCCTATGAGTTCCTTTATGGGTAGAAATATTCATTTAATTATACTTACCTGAGAAGACAATTTCCTCCTCCCCATAATATAATATTCCAGAACAAATTTGTTCAAATTGATATTTTTCATATTAGTATTATTATTTATCCCTGTCTTCTCTACTTCTCTCTTTTAATGATATTATTATGTTTATTATTATTTTCTCTGTGGCATTGCAAATACACTGAGTGCTTCTGTACCAGAGACAAAGTCATTGTGTGTCTAATCACACATGGGCAATAAAGTATTCCATTCAATTCAAATAAAGTATTCAATTCAATTAGATTTCAGGTCCCACAATCCCCTACCAACAACTGGGGATCATTGAAGTTTTCAATCCAATACATCTGAAATATACTAGATTGGAAGAACTTGCTGCAGAATATTATACATCCTTAGATGCCAATAAACCTAATTCTTCATTCTATTCAATTACCTAAAGACAATCTAGACCTACTCCTCCATCTCCATCATCAGTACATCAAAGCTAGGCATTATTTGAGGTTTATATTTGACTATTTCAAATAAATATTCCTTTGGATATCTTCTCCATTGAAGCATTCTTACTTTGGTACTCATGCTTGGTCATCCTATGGTATTTTATAGCATTAAATCTTGCTTGTCCATAACTTGCCTGATTACTCTAAGACTTAGTGACAACTGGATGATTGGTAAGAGTTCAAATGAGAAATCTGGAGAAGAGAACATCAGTGATACAGTCTGTTCCAGCGGTGGGTTGCCAATTTTTTTTACTACTGGTTTAAGTGTGCTTGCACTTGCGCAACAATGCTTCTGTGCATGTGTCTGGGTGGGTGGGCGGAGCCTCCCAACGCCATTACTACCGGTTCGCACAATCCAGGCTGTAAATAATGTCTTATGACTGGTCCACACACTTACAACTGTCACAGCATTCCCACAGTCACGTGATCAAAATTTGGGTGCTTGGCAACCAATATATAGGTATTTACAATGGTTGCAGCATCCTACGGTCACATGGTCCCAACTTTTGGACTTCCCAGGAGGCTTCTCTCAAGCAAAGTCAATGAGGGAAGCAAGATTTGCTTAACAACTGTGTGATTTGCTTAAAGGTTACCTGCAAGACCGCCTCCTGCTACCAAATACCTCCCATCAACCAGTTCGCACCCACAGAGAGGACCTCCTCAGGGTGCCGTCGGCCAGGCAATGTCAGTTCAATCAATCAATCAATCAATCAAATTTTATTTGTATACCGCATCCTCTCCCCAAGGGGACTCGGAGCGGTGCACAGGGAAAAATTTAAAATACTATAAAAATACATACATAGAATAAATACGATAGATAAAAACAAATTAAATTAAGATTATCCCTGCGCTAAAATCCCCAAGTTATAAAGCTAAAATTCCCTAACACCCTAAAGGTAAAGACTAACCTAGGCCAGCCAAGCAGAAAAAGTGTGTTTTGAGTTTTTGACGGAAGGAGCGGAGGTCCGTAGTTGTTCTGATTTCAGGGGGAAGGTCGTTCCAGAGGGCTGGGCCCGCCACAGAGAAGGCCCTTCCCCTGGGCGTCGCCCGCTGACAAAGTCTAGTGGACGGCACCCGTAGTAGTCCCTCTCTGTGGGAGCGAATCGGCCGTGAGGATGTGTGGGGCAGGATCCGATCCCGCAGATAACTAGGTCCCGTGCCATGGAGCGCTTTAAAGATGACAACTAACACCTTGAAGCGCACCCGAAAGATGACAGGCAGCCAGTGCAGCTCACGCAAGAGTGGTGTTATATGGGTGAACCTAGAGGTCCCCATTATTGCTCGTGCGGCTGCATTCTGGACCAGCTGAAGTCTTCGGGTGCACCTCAGGGGGAGCCCCATGTAGAGAGAGTTACAATAGTCCAGTCGGGATGTCACGAGGGCATGAGTGACTGTGCAAAGGGCATCCTGATCCAATAAGGGGCGCAACAGGCGTACCAGGCGAACCTGGTAAAACGCCCTCCTGGCCACGGCTTGATCACTTGATCTTCCATGGACAGCCGGGAATCTAGGAGGACACCCAAGTTGCGCGCCCCATCCACAGGGGTACGGTGTTCGCCCCCTATGGCCAGTGATGGAGTCAACTGGTTGAATCGGGCGGCCGGAAACCACAGCCACTCGGTCTTGGACGGGTTGAGTATGAGTCTGTTACTTCCCATCCAGGCCCGCACGGCTTCCAGGCACTGGCACATCACTGCTACGGCATCGTTGGGGTGATTTGGGGTAGATATATACAACTGCATGTCGTCAGCGTAGAAGTGGTACTCTACCCCAAAACCACGGATGATCTCACCCAGCGGCTTCATATATGTGTTGAACAGGAGAGGCGAGAGGACCGACCCCTGAGGCACCCCACATGTGAAGGGTCTCGAGGTCGACCTCTGCTCTCCTGCCAACACAAATTGCGATCGACCGGAGAGGCAGGAGGAGAACTACCGTAAAATGGTGCCTCCCACCCCCAACCCCCCCAGCCGATGCAATAGGATACCATGGTCGATGGTATCGAAAGCCGCTGAGAGGTCTAATAGGACCAGGATGGAGGAACAACCCCCATCTCTGGCCCTCCAGAGATCATCTACCAACGCGACCAATGCCGTCTCGGTGCTGTGCCCGGGCCGGAAGCCGGACTGGCGCGGGTCCAGATAGTCAACTTCCTCCAGGTGACGGGGAAACTGTTGTGCCACCACACTCTCTACAACCTTCGCCAAAAAGGGAAGGTTGGAGACCGGACGGTAGTTAACCAATAATGCTGGGTCCAGAGAGGGCTTCTTCAGGAGGGGCCTCACCATGGCCTCTTTAAGGGAGGCAGGCAAGAAACTCTCACTCAGAGAAGCGTTGACAACCTCCTGGAGCCAGCCTCGTGTCACCTCCCAGGATGCCAGCACAAGCCAGGAGGGACACGGGTCCAATAAACATGTGGTGGCTCGCAGTTGCCCACGTAACCTGTCCATATCCTCAGAAGTAACAGAGTCAAACTCTTCCCAACAAACTGTCTCAAGACCCGCCTCGTGGGATCCCACTGGGCCATCAATGGAGACTAACTCGTTCTGAATCTGAGCGATTTTCTTCTGCAGATAAGTCCCAAATTCCTCTGCTCTACCCTGTAATGGGGTTTCCCGCTCCCTCTGTTGAAGGAGGGAGCGGGTCACCCTAAACAGGGCGGCAGGGCGGTTATCTGCGGATGCTATGAGAGTGGCACAGTGATGGCGTTTGGCCACTCTCAGCGCCACAATGTAAGTCCGTAAATGGGCTCTTACCTGTGTCCGGTCAGATTCAGATCGAGTAGACCTCCATCTTCTCTCTAGGCATCTCTTGTGGCATTTCATCACCCTCAGCTCCTCGGTAAACCAAGGGGCCAGGGTGGCTCACCGCCGCAAGAGAGGCCACAAGGGCGCGACCCGATCCAAGGCTCCCGTGCCCGCAGTATTCCATGCGGCCACGAGGTCCTCCATCGGGGCATGGGTCAGGGGTACAGGAACTGGCCCAAGCACCGCCTGGAACCCATCAGGGTCCATCAGGCGCCTGGGGCGGAACCAAATAGGTGACTCAGGTTCTGCCGCCCCACGGTGAGGAGTAGCAGTTGGAAAGTCGAGCCAGAGAAGTGAGTGGTCTGACCATGACAAGGGCGTGATGACTATGTCCCCTATACCCAGATCACTCTTCCATTGGCCAGAGACAAAGATCAGATCCGGTGTATGTCCACCCTCGTGGGTGGGGCCTTGAATTAATTGGGTCAGGTCCATGGCCGTCATGGAAGCCATGAACTCCCGAGCTACCTCGGATGATTTGCCCGCCGATGGCAGGTTAAAGTCCCCCATGACTAAACGTCTGGGGGTCTCAACTGCCACCGAAGCGATCACCTCAAGGAGCTCGGGCAGGGCTGCTGTTACATAGTGGGGAGCCAGGTATACAACCAGCAAGCCCAACTGCCTCCCTAGGCCCCACTTCACGCAGAGGGACTCACAACCGGTGGTCTGTGGCACAATGGTCTCTCTCGGCTCAAGACCTTCCCTAACAATGACCGCTACCCCACCACCCCTGCCTAGGGCCCGGGGCTGATGAAAAGCGCAGTAACCTGGTGGGCACATTTCAACGAGGGGGAGTCCACCCTCGTGGCCCAACCAGGTCTCCGCAATTCCTACCAGGTCCGGCTCCCCCTCTGACACAAGGTCATGGATGAGGGGGGCTTTATTGACCACGGACCTGGCATTGCAAAACATCAGCCGCAGGCCCTGGCTCTGTACTCCCTGACCACCTAGCCTGCGGGGGTTGTGGCACTTGACCGTTTGCAACCAATGGTTCCGTGCCCCCAACCGGGAGGATAGAACTTGTCTCTCCTCGGACCTGCCTCTCCCCACGACCTTCTGGATGAAAATGCCCTCCATCGGGACGACTCGTATTTCCCCCCCCCCTAAAGGATCCTTCTGCTTCCCTCCGTCACCTGCTGGCCTGGCCCTCTCTTTTCTCGCCTGTCTCTGCCTGTCTATACCCTCCCCTCTCCCTGGTACCCCCTAAAACAGACAATAATTTATAAACTAAAAACCCCCTGAGACCACGCTTCGCCCACCTCTCCGGATTAATAAATCCCTCATCAAGGCGGGCCCTCGTTCAAGCGGAGGGCCAAACCTGCGAGAGCGGGGACTATCGCAGTAGCAGTTGGTCGGTTCTGGAGTACATTGTGATATAAATAAATAATTAAAAACTAATTATAAATAAATATACAATGTAAGAATAGAATTCATCAATGGGTCATGGGTTAAAATAGATTATTTTAAAAAGCATCGTTGGCCTTGATTTAAAATATAAATTTCATAAATAGATGATAAATAGATAATGAAATTAAAGTGCATCAGTGAGGGGTAGTTCGGAATATCGATTTGGGGTATCAGTTCAGTTGTTTCAGTCCATAAGGTCTTTAGAAGGATTTTAAAGGTCTTTAAAAGGTCTTTAAACGGACATAGTTCTATAAGATCTTATGAGGACCATAGGGGGAAGGATTTCAAAGTTCTTATGAGTTGCATCTTAAGACTTAGATCTTTAAAAGTCCGCTGAAGATTGTAAATTTGGCACCATCCGCGCTGGACAGGAGTCTATTCTCCTCGATGGAAAAGTTCACTCACGACTAAGTTCACCTTCCGGCCCAGCCCAGCCCAGCAGGCCGGAGACACCAACATCCTATTCTCTGGCCTCGGGCCGGTTTTTAAAAGGCCTCTCCCATCGACCGATCGCCAGGGCCGCGGGGTATCGACTCTTCCTCTCCCAGCCAAGAGGTTCGCCAGCGTCTTCTGGCCGCCACCAGCCCGCCCAACAGCCGACAGCCTGGTCAGCGTCCCCGCCACTAAAAAGACGCCGGGGACGCCGGCCTCCGGTCCGGAGCTCTCACCCCCGTCTCCGCCGCCGTTTGTAAAAGCTGGCATCAGCTGCGGCGCTCTCACCGCTGTCCGCAACCCTGAGCCTTCCTGGGGTCTCCTCGGCCAGCGTGGCATTCCGCAACTGCCTCGGCGCTCTCACCGCCGCCACCTCCTGCATCGCCGCCTTCGCCGCTGGCCTCTCGGCACTCCCACCGCCGTCAGTCTGGCTTCCAGCGGCCACTTCGGCGCTCTCACCGCCTCTCCCTTGCCTCTCGGCGCTCTCACCGCCGCCACCTTCTACACCGCTACCTTCGCCTTCGCCGCTGGCCTCCCAGTGCTCCCACCGCCGTCTTCATCCCCATGGCCAACTGCAGCCGTCCTCCGGGAACCCCCGGCGCAGCCGGCGTCCGTCACCCTCACACGGACGCCGAAGATGCCGACCTCCGCTCCGGCGCTCTCACCGCCGCCGGCGACGTCTTCGTTCCCGCTGCACCCTCAAATCTCCCGAACCTCACCCTGAGATGCCAGGGTGGATTCCTCATTGATCCCATGCCCTCCAGACAATGCGAGAGGGCTGGGAGCACATATAGAGGCCAACGGCCTCCATGGCCCATGCGGAGCTCCACAACTAACCCGCCATCTTCGCGCAAGCGCAGAATCCTGCTTTGGCGATCCCTAGGGGGAGACCCTTCTCTGTGGTGGCTCCTGCCCTCTGGAATGACCTACCCACCGAGCTACACATGACCACGGACGTGCGCCTATTCCGTCGGGCCTTGAAGACCTATTTATTTCGTGCGGCTGGCCTGGCGTAGTTTTTAAATGGTTTTTAGTAGGGTTTTATTAAGGTTTTAGAACAGGCCAACCATTTAATATATTTTTAAACGTATTTTATGTATTTTATATTTTATACCACTGATTTTTATTGCTGCCTGTACACCGACCTGAGTCCCGGAAGGGAGAAGGGCAGTATAAAAATGTAATAAATAAATAATTTTAATAAATAAAATGACCATAGCAGAATAGGTGTAAAATTGGGTGGGGCTCATTTAATGACCATCAGGCTTTATTTGAAGACTATTTTAAAAAGAGATTAGCCATACATTTCAGAGATATAATTCAGGATTACGGTTAGTGTTTGTTAAAAGCAGTAAGATATCTTACTGCTAACAGGAAGGTAGATAGGAAGGAAGGAAGGAAGGAAGGAAGGAAGGAAGGAAGGAAGGAAGAAATGGGAGGGAGAGAAGGAATAAAGGGTGGGAGGAGGAGGAGGAGGGGGAGAGAGGAAGGAAAGAAGGAGGGAAGAAAGGATTCTGTCACAAATCTATGTGTTTTTCATTCATTATTTTTGGCTTATATTTATGATCATTATTTCCCTGATTCTAACTGGAAGTAAAGTAAAAGACAAGCTTTAGATCCCAATGTTTTTCAGGAGAGCTTGACCTATACTTCCATGGAAACTAGGGTTGCAAAATCCATTTATATGGCAATACAGAATTTAAGCAACAGTCTTGAAAAAACAGTTCATCTTTGAAAGGCATAACATGGAGTTCTATTTAATACACCCACAGATTACCCACCTCCTTCAAACTGCTGCTTTTTCAAATACCCAGCAGTATATCCTAGCTACAAACACACAGGCTTGGCTGCTTGCAGGAATATGGAGGCTTGCTTAGGTTGGGGAGGCATCTTTTCCCCCCCATTTCAAATCCACCAGTTTTAGTATTAAAAGCAACACATTCTATTATTCCATTAGAATGGAGTAAAATTGTGTAACTTCCTTACCCATGCCTTTGTTTGTTATTGAATCTTGCAAAGAGAAATAAAGGCAGGGATCAGGCAAAAGTTACACAATTACTTAGCTTTGTAGGTGGAAATATCCAACGGGCACTTTGAGAAAAGTATCAACTTATATCACTAATTGGATGCAATGCAGCAGTAATATTTTGGGGAGATGGAGTCAGTAGTGGGATTCAGCCGGTTCAGGCCAGTTTGGGCGAACCTGGCTGGCCTCACCCCTTCCAGGAGTTCCCATATGCCCCGTTTTGACACCCAGGTAAGTCCAGCGAGGGCTGTGAGGGGAGGGTGCAGTGCAGCCCCCTGTGGCCTGTTTTTGCTCCCAAGAGGCTGCAGGGAGGCCTACTAGGCCCCAAATGGCTGCCGGGTGGGGTATGATGCGCCCCCTGGCAGCTCATTGTTGCTCCTAGGGGGGTGCAGGAGGTCGAATGCTGCCTGTCACACCCTCTGGCCACACTCACTGGCCACACCCACCCAGTCATTTGAGCAGAAATTATTTAAATCCCACCAAAGGATGGAGTGCTATTTATTTTATTTTATTTTAATGGGATTTTGTGGTCACTGAAATTTGACATTTAGAGGAAGGAAAAGGAGAGACTCATACAGCAAAAAAGCATTGCTATAATTTTCTGGAAGAGAATCCTTTGTTGACCTCTCAGGCCTCTGAGAGGTCTCATTGTGTTAGAATTGTAATTGTTTTCTTTCACATTTGAGTTTTGAAATGCTCAAGCTGAAATTATTTGCTTTGTTCTCTGAAACTGTTTGAAAAGAGATAGCATCCGCGTAGAACTCAGGCTTTGCATGTAAACTTCCACAGCTCTGTTCCACTATTTCCTTTAATAAGAGGAAGAGAGAAAAGCAACTAATTCTCATTGTCCTTCTCTGAGCCTAATCCAATTTCCTGAATTTTTCTTAAAATGTAGCTGCTAGAACTGGTCACAATATTTGAAGTCTGACCAATGCAGAGCACAATGGAAAGGACTTCCTGTGATGGCAGCTATATTCTGTTGATACAGCTTAAAATTGTATTTCCTGTTTGGCAATGTTATTCTGCTGACTCATACTGTTTGGTAATTAACTATTCCGCCGAGATCTTTAGCACACATACTTTTATTAAACCAGCTATACTCCATTCTATAGGGACGTGGTGGCTCAGTGACTAAGATGCTGAGCTTGTCGATCCAAAAGGTTGGCAGCTTGAATCCCTAGCACCGCATAATGGAGTGAGCTCCCATTACTTGTCCCAGCTTCTGCCAACCTAGCAGTTTGAAAGCATGTAAAAATGCAAGTAGAAAAATAGGGAATATATTTGTGGTTTTTATTCTTCCTGTGCACCGCCCTGAGTCCCTGTGGGGAGAGGGAGCGGTCTACAAATTAAAATTGATTGATTGATTGATTGATTGAACACTTTGGTGGGAAGGTAACAGTGTTCCATGCACCTTCAGCATTTAGTCATGCCAGTCACATGACCACGGAGACGTCTTTGGACAGTGCTGGCTCTATTTCAGTATTCTAATAATAAAAATAACTGTTGACCAATCTGTGACCTATACTTTTGACTCAATATTCCCTGAATTTCTTCGCTTGCCATGATACTCTCTGTAAAGTGCTGGTTAGATGAGGTGGGAGAACCAAAGGAACATAAAAAAGCGAAAGCTCATCTTAGATCAGCTTTTTGCTTCTCCTGAGTTTCAATTAGATGCTTCTGGGACAGAGGTGGGCGCCACATAATGTAACAACTGGTTTGCCCAGAACCGCAAATGTGAGTGCGCGTGCAAGCATGCTTCAATCACATGGCGATTATAGGACGGGATAGCACTGGGGCGGGTGGGCAAGCCTACCCGCTGGTTGGAACTACCAGTTCATTTGAATCGTTCCAAACCAGGAGCAGTCCAGCTCTGCTCTGGGGTATTTGCAAAGAGAAAAATGGAAACATGATCTTCCTGTGTGTGTGTCCCCCCCCCCCCCAGTGACTTATATTGGAAGTTACATGCTTGCACCCATTGATTTGTCAAGGTCTATAGGCTTTGATAGATCTATTCTTCACAATTATTCCCAATAATCCTGCCATCAAAGCCCCATGGTCAAGTTCTGATGGGGAACAAGATTTCCAGATTGTTCTCTTTTATTTAAATGCAAGGAAATAAAGCAATCTGGATATAGATTACCCCAAAGCCTTATCAAGGTTGGTAAGTAGATTTAATTTTCATTTTTCTTTACTTTTTATGTTCTTTATTAGGCATTTTTTTAATGAGGTAGTAATCGACTGAGGGGCCCTTGACAGTGGTATGGAAGGCATATAAATTTAATACATATTTAAAAAGTAAAAACTATAGATCCTTTCAATCCAGATGTTCACCTTTCACTAATTCCAGATGGATATTTAGCTTTCCTGCACCATCTCTACAAATTTGAGCGCTCCGAACGAACCCATTGTGTCTTGTTCCTTTTCCCATTCTAATACTTGCACTTTTGGAATGTCTGATTTTACCCCCCCCAAATTTTTTTTTGCATTGACCTTCTGACTTTTTCGCTTGTCTCCCTTTTTTTCACCATTGGTGCATTTTTCACTATCTCCTATTGTGGGAACTCCTATAAATAAAGGACTGTTTTTGCCATAGTATGACATTTTCTGCCATGGAATCAGAGGTGATATTCAGCCGGTTTGGACCAGTTCACCTGAACTAGTAGTGGCGACCTGTGCGTGTGCCTGCCCACCCACCCTGGCTCCCAAACGCCCTATATAGCCTTGTTTTTGTTGCCGTGCGCATGCGTGCATTCTGTGTGTGAGACTACAGCACATGGACAGAAAGCCGTGTGCACGTGCACACTCACATGGAATTATACTTGTCATTCTGGTTTTATTAAAATGTGCTTTCTTGAAATGTAAGACATACATTTGACTTGGCTTATGTAAAGTGCAATTGCTTCAATGAAAAGTTTTTGTACCTTAAGTATGACATGATTTGCCTCGTTGCAATACAGCAATGAAGCAGTGTGGTTTGTAAGCACCACATCTGACTACTTGTACCTCTTGACACTTCCTGTAGTTGGAAGAGTTCTTGAAAATGATGTGAAGTGAAACAACTTGACAGTTTTGTTCTCTTCTAATAGGAGGGAACTGCATTGCTTTGAAAAGTAGTTTGGAAAGGTGAATTAAGAGTTTGGACAAACTGCATCTTCCATTTAGGATTGGTATTTATAAAATGACACAAAACTCAACTGAAACATTAAAGAAGAAATATTAAAGGAGATGTTTGAAAAATGGAGGCAGAAATTAGTAGGCATATCATATCAACAACAATGTCTGCTTTTATAGATAGACTGGTGAAATCATAAGTATTGACTAAAATGGGTGAATTAAAAACAGAAAAGTATTCAAATCGAAAATACAAATGATAGTGAGTTTGGATTACAAGACACAGTCAAGCCAAGATAATTACTGAGAAGGAGTTTTTACCGGATACACAAAAGAAGCTAGTTAAGGCTTTGAATTGACTTTCCACTGGGATTATGTTAAGTCTCAAAAAAGCCTCTGCAATGAGGGAAAAGAAACAAAAAAATCTGAAGGAATTAAAGATCAAGACTGTTGGATATAAAAGAAAAATATATAAAGTTGGTTTGTTTGATCAAAGGTAAAATCAGACTTTAAAAAAAAAATAAAGCTCTGGTAACCCTTTATACACTTTTTGCTGTCACCTGGGTTCAAAAATTCATTATTCATGATTCTACTTATAGAAGGGCTGAATTATGAGAACATGAGTTATTTGTTTACAACTTTATAGGAAGTGATGAGTGAACCCAATTTGTTTTTATTAATCGTGATGAAGATTGAAAGTCAATTCCTTACCTATTTCATTTCCTTTCTTTTTTTATTCTACTTCTTTCCTCTTTTCTGTTTTTTCTTTCTTTGCACTTTTTATTCTTTCTGTTGATCTCTTTCTCTTTCTGAGTTGAATTTGTATCATTTGTTCATTTATTTGTATGCCACCTTTACTATTTTTACCAATAACTCAAGACAGCAAACGTATCTAATACATTTTACTCCTCTTATTTTCCCCACAACAGCAGCACTGTGAGGTAGGTTAGGCTGAGAGAGAGAGAGTGATTGTCTCAAACCAACTGGCTTTCCCAATCATATTTAAAATCTTTGATAAAAATTAAAATTGAAAAGTACTTTGGAAAGGAACTTCACTAGAAAAATTGAAATTAAACACCTCTTTGCAATTTTGCACAAACAATATTTACTGTATTTTTCGGTGTATAAGGCACATCGGAGTATAAGATGCACCAAGATTTTGAAGAGGCAAATTTTAAAAAGGGCATGAATAGTCTTTAGGAAGCTTATAGAGTGCTCCGGGTATGTGTAAAAACAAGCAAAAAATGGCCCATTTTTTCGCAAAAATTGGTGCATTTTTTGTTAAAAAAAGAAGAAAAAAAGGGGGGGGCATGCATAGGCCTAGCAGACATATAGAGTTCCTAGCTGCTGGGGGGGGGGAGCAAATAACTGCCCATTTATTGCTCATTTTTGCCCTCCCCAGCCCCAAGAGCACTCTGGAATCCTCCTAAAGGCTATGCACGGCCATTTTGGTGAAGGGGGCAGGGTTGCAGGAAGCCAAAAATGCTATATTCAGTGTATAAGACGAATCCAGATTTTCATCCTCTTTTTTGAGGGAGAAAGGTGCGTCTTATACTCTGGAAAATATGGTAATTAGCTTCTGTTTTCTTTATTATTAATAATTCCTCATTATAATTTCTATTCCAAATTCCCTTGCCTAGTCCCTACCTGTGAAGGAGACAGTTGTCAGTGACACAGGTCAAGAATTTCCCAGAAGGATAATACATTGCAGATTTAGACTCCAACAGATGTCAGAGTAATTAAAGTCTCCATACTACTACTACATTGTTTCAAAGGGCAAATGAGAGAAAGAATATATGTTCATACAAGCAATTAATTTAAGTCCAGCATTTAAAGCCACTTCAGAAGAACAATTATTCTGAAGAAGTGTTGTTACTACAGTTTTTACTATGTTAAAATCAGAAGAGTAATCTAGACGTTGGACAGAAGAAAAAGAATGCCTATAATTTTATTGGTTAAAGGCAGTTAGATGGCTAGGAACGCAATAACAGAATTTAAACGAGAAATCATTTGTAAAATGAAGTTGTAAGGCCCAAGAGAAAGCAGGAGAGAGCAGGAAAACAGATAATTCTTGAAGTGAAGGTCAGACATAAGTTCTGTTTTCAGGCTGAGAAGTAATGAAGGCAAGCTGGATATTTCAAGGGAGCACTGCTGAGTAACAATTGGTTAAAATGCCTGATTCTGGAGGAGGACTGGTAGCCAATTTTCTATTAGGTATTCCTGGATCCTCCACCAGGAACATTGAGAATCTGAGGTCAGAGAGAAAATTAAGACCCATTTATATTAGCAGAAGGGTATCTCGGAGAATCAAACTGTAATAACAGAAGAAAAACATGCCAACCACCAACAACAGGTATGAATAAATTTTGCAAAAATACATTTCTTTAGTGACTATGTCTTTGGCTGAACAAAACCATTTCCAACATTTGCTCTCTAATTTTTTGTTGGACTACAGTATCCATTATTCCTAGCCACCTAGGCATGATAGCCTATGGATATTTACAGTTCCGTGGTGGGTTGCACTTACTGTCACTACAGGTCTACGAACACGCCTAACCTGTGTTGCGTGCGCCTACACAATCCACCACCCCTGCGACAACCAACGGATTGTCTGGGCTTGCACAGGCGCTGTGCGCATGTGCGCAATTTGCCTTTTGCCATAAAAACAGGTATAGAGCGCAGGCGGGCGGGCTAAAAGAACCATTGTACTGGTTCACCCACAGCTCCTCCGGGCCACTACAGGTTCGGCCGAACTGGGCAGAACTGACAGTAACCCACCTCTGTTATAGTTGTAGTTTTACAGTCTTAATGAACTATTCGCCCAACTCTCAATCTTCTCAGCTCAAACTAAATCCAAAAGGTTTAAACATAGATGTGAATAACCAGCTAACCAGTCTTGCCTTCATAACGCAACTAGCATATCACTGATTTTCTTGACACTCATTAACTTGTTGAAATAGTTTCTCACTGTCTAATGGTAGGCTTGGTAGGGTCATTTTGTCACTTCTCATTATCTGAGAATTTTTTTAAAAAAAAAATATTGGAACAGTTCAGATTGGCTGTTTCCATCTGGGCAATTTAATAACATGTACTGTAAGTACTCCAGGTTGCCCTGACAAGCAAAATAATGAGAATAATGTCTTTGTGTCCGCTTAAAAAAAGAATGGAACAGCCAATCTCAGTGGATGATCAGACTGGCTATTTTTTCTTTTGCAAATGACATTCCAGTTTTTCTTGAAGCAGACATACTCTGGAGAATACTATAAAGTAAAACTTTGTCAGATTCACCCACCTGGAGATGTGGAACTGTGCTAAATTGGACCTTTGGGAGGCAGTTCTCTTCTCGTGTGAAGACAGACATGCTGTGATAGTCCAAAGATCACAGGAGGAGGTGGAGCAGTATTGCAGAACATCTAGAACATTTGTTCTCCTGAGATTTATTGCGTGTCCAAAACTGTAATCCTTGGAACAACTTCCGTATCATTGGTCAATTGAAAGTGGCTGAAGACAGCCATGAAAAGGGTCTGTGTTAATGATGGCATGGCATATCTTGAAATTTAAGGAGGCAGAGATGGTTTTCTATCATCATCATCATCATGTCATTTTATCAAATGTTACTTTTATTTTAACTTTGGTGAAAGATTTATAGAAGTACAGAACACTGCTTGTGCAGAATCACTCAGAGGTTGGGTGTCAGAAGCCTTTGTTGGCAGAGTGAACTGAGGGACAGGTGACAAAAGCACCACTATGATGTCAAACTCTGGTCCTTTTCTACATACATTGTGGTGTTGCACACATACACAAAATGGGCGAACTTTATGGTGCAACTGTGTGATTTATCAATCAGATAAATAGCCCAAGAAACTGGTATGGATTCATTTGAGAGATTCATGTCTTCATTCAAAGACAATGATAGTCTTTGACATAACGCATACTGTGTTTGCAAACAAAACATTTGTCTAATAATTGTCTATATAGTCTCTTCTTTCGGCACTTTCATTAAAGACCTTTGACTTTGCTACTTAAAAACATCAGATTAAAAACCATGGCGAATTTATGCCTGATAATCCTGGTGACTTTCTCGTTTTTACAAAACTAACAAGCAAAAGGCAACCAAATTACGTCAACCGGATAAAATTTCCAAATCCAGAGAGAAGTTCTGGACTGTTTTTACTCAACTTAACAAATGCTAGTGAAAGCTCAACCTTGTGCCAAATGTGCAAGGAGATGTATGAACATTACTTTGAATCAATTACAGTACTTGGTATACATAGAATGTATGATTCTTTATATTATTTTGGGGCAGAAATGTACTTAAATACCATTTGGAAATCATCAACGAATGAATGAAACAGAGCAGTAATATGTATTTCTATAATTTACCAGATTTGTTTTCTTTCAGAATCTCATTGGTCCCTCATCCCAAAAGGTCCCCTCCTATATACTTGGGTGTTCAGTTTCCATATCACAAAATAACTGAGATCTCTTCAATCTCCTGATTTTCTATCATACCTTGTTCTTCCCTTTTAATATTTTATTCACATTTATGTCTGATAACAATAATGGTATCCAGAGTGTAGCAATTAAAGTAGATAAAAATAACTATTTCATTCAGTGCATGACGGACTATGGAATTTGTTACTAAGAGATGCAGTGAGGGCTTCAAAAGATAAATTTTAGAAATTTGCATAAAGTAAAATTATTAATAAGGATGATTATATAATCGGCACTAAGGGAGCCCGTATTTCTCTGTCTACCGGTTTCTGGGAAATATGAACATGGAACTACTGCATTCATGCTATTCATCTGGTTGGAAACAGACTTCCAAATCTATTGAACTATAATACAATAATATAATAATAATACAATAATACAATAGCAGAGTTGGAAGGGACCTTGTAGGTCTTCTAGTCCAACCCCCTGCGTGAGCAGGAACCTTATACCATTTCAGACAAATGGCTATCTAACATCTTTTTAAAGACTTCCAGGGTTGGGGCATTCACAACTTCTGGAGGCAAGCTGTTCCAGAGGTTAATTGTTCTAACTGTCAGGAAATTTCTCCTTAGTTCTAAGTTGCTCCTCTCCTTGATTAGTTTCCACCTCTTGCTTCTTGTCCTGCCCCCAGGTGCCTTGGAGAATAGTTTGACTCCCTCTTCTTTGTGGCACCCTCTGAGATATCGGAACACTGCTATCATGTCTCCCCTGGTCCTTCTCTTCATCAAGCTAGACATACCCAGCTCCTGCAGCCATTCTTCATATGTTTTAGTCTCCACTCCCCTAATCATCTTGGTTGCTCTTCTCTGCACTCTTTCCAGAGTCTCCACGTCTTTTCTACATCGTGGCGACCAAAACTGTATGCAGTATTCCTAGATTATAGTATTCAACTAGATTATAGTATTCAACACAGCTAAACACCAAATCCTTTAACCAACTTCATGAACCAATCTATAATTATATAGTCATCTTTCTCCATGAAGAATCCATTAGAATAGCATTTCTCAACCTTGTCAAACGCTGGCTGGGGAATTCAGGGAGTTGAAGTCCAGACATCTTCAAGTTGACAAGGTTGAGAAACACTGCATTAGAACATCTCTGGCAGAAAACCATCCAGTCTGCTTGAAGATCCCTCTCCCTCTCCCTCCCCCCCCCTCTCAATGTTGCATTATTTCAGCAAGTTTTATGAAGTGGTTTGTCATTGCCTTTTTGGAGTTGTCTAGCAAAGGAGAGTTTACTACTTCTTCTGGCTGACAGCTTCGACATTTCAGAACTTCCTCCTGATGTGTAGTCCAAGCTTCTGTCCTTATGCTTTTAATCAGTGGTGGGATTCCAAATCTTTTCCTACCGGTTCTCTGAGAGAGTGCTTTGCGTGTGTGCGTGCCTAACACATGCTTTCCATGCATGCGCAGCACTCAAAGACCACCCTCGGTGTCAGCACCGGTGAGCTGAGGTGTTTTTTTTAGCTCAGCTGAGGTGCAGTAATCCGCTCTGCCACGCAAATCAGCTGAGTTAAAAAAACAAGGGAATGTAGAACAATGGGGTCGGTATGTGTGTGTGAAGCCAACGAGATGTGGTATTTGCCGGTTCTCTGAACTACTCAAAATTTCCACTATCGGCTTGCCTGAACTGGTCTTAACCGGCTGAATACCAACTCTGGTTTTAATCTAATAATTCAAATCCTACTTTCTGCAGGAAGAGATAATCAGTCTACTCCATCTTCTGTGTGATAGACCTTTCCGATATTTCAAAATTGCTATCATATATTCTATAGGTTAACATTAGAGAACTTGAACCTTTCCTCATGTAGCTTGATTTCCAGATCATTCTCTATCTTGGTAGGGGTTTTCCCCCCCCAAACTCGTTTACTGTCCTTTTTGAATTCTAATAACCAGAACATGACATAGTGTCTAACCATGGTAGGAGTGGAATGGAAGAATTGCTTTCTATGTTCTGGACACTATACCCCTGTTAATGCATCCCAAGGTAACATTTGCTTTTGTAGCAACTACATTTTGCTTAGCATCCCAACCAGCTCTCTGCCCCAAGTATTACAGCTGAGCCAGGAGGCATTCTTATATCTTGTATCAGAGGTGGGTTCCTACCGGTTCGGACCGGTTCAGCCGGGTAGGTAGTAACTCGGCCTGCCAGGCCCCCGAACCAGTTCTTTCAGTGGTGCCGTAGCCACCACCATCTTGTTTTTCTTCTTCTGTGCATGCACAGAAGCAGATTTTAGTACTGTGCATGCACACATAGTGCACAGCAAGCGCCCATGCAGCGTGTCTCTGAGCGAACCAGCAGTAGCAGCATACGGGACCCACCCCTGCCTTGTATCCTATACTTATAGAGATTTCTGATCAGGGGTGGTATTCACTTACCTTTCCTACTGGTTCACAAATGTGAGGGCACGCATGCTCGCACTTGTCACCTCCACACATGCGCTTTTGGCAAAAAAAAAGGGCCTAAATGGGATGCCCTAGAGCCGGGGTGAGCGGGCAGGGCCAACCGCAATTTCCATTACCAGTTTGGGCAAATTGATCTGAACCATTAGAATGCCACCTCTGTTTCTGATCCCGATGTATAGATTTAGATTTTTCTAAGTTAAATTCTATCCTACTCATTTCAGCCCACTGCTCGAGCCTGTGGTTTGAATCTTTTTCTCTTTCACCTAAAGTATGAGCTACCCATTACAGCTTTGTGCCATTTTCAAGTGGTCTCTCCATTGTGTCACTTCTCTTAGTACAACTCTCCAAGCTGAAGTGGGACCATGAATAAACACTCTTTAGGTTCAGCCGTTCAGCCCACTGGGATCTCCTCTAAAAGGAGTGTTATCATTTGCTCTATCTTTTACCATTTTGTGGAGGAGACTATTATAGGACATTTAGCTGAAAGCCTTGCTGAGGTTTGGTTAAGTGTGTCCGTGACATTCTACCACTAAGGTACTAACTCTCAAGGATAAGGATAAAAGTAGCATGGCACAATTTGTAATTGTCAGCACTGCCTCTAACGATAACCAAGAAAGAATCCACTCAAATCCATTTTAGAGAATTAAGAGTACTTTTACTGGTTACCAAGAGATTGCAGCAAAGGTAAAGCAAGGTCTGAGATATTTGCACGTGAAAGCATGCATATCAATAAATGTCCAACCCCTTCCCCCCCCCAACCCCCAACCCACTGTTCAATGCAAAACCCCTTTATAGTTGTCATGTGGGTTGCATCTTCAGGAACATCATCAGAATGGCATGCAAGACCGTTGACCTTGACCACTGCGCGGTACCAACTCTTGGAATGCAAAGTAGATGGTGAGACCATTTTCCCATCTCCAAATCACCTCCTGCACTAATACAGTCCCATTCCCAAATACCATAGCTCCTCCCTCCCCGTTTCAATGGCAGCCGAAGCAAGCAACAAAGTGGAGGCTGACAGTAATATACCGATTATGCACATATTTTCCTTCTTTTAATGTTGAATGTTCTGAGGTGACTGGTGTCACTACTGGTGTCTTACAAGATCTTGCAAAACTCTAACTTCCCATGCTGGTCTTCTGCATAACCCTTTGGTCCACAGGCACTCGTGTATCTTCTATAATTCTCTGTTGTGTGGTTTAAGTTCCTGAGTTTCATTGGAATTGAGTGATTCCTGATCTTTTTTTTTTTTGAGGGGGAGGGATTGGTCACATTCTGTGGCGGGTCCGGCACTCTGGAACGACCTGCCCCCGATCTTCACACCATCACTGACCTACGCCTCTTCTGTCGGATGCTTAAAACGCATTTTTTCCATCTGGCCGGCCTGGCATAGATTAAGGGTTTAATTTTAAAGTTAGCATTTTAGTGATTTTAATTTTTTAGCACTGATTTTCTATTTAATTTAATTTTATACTATATGTGTGTGTGTTGTGGTTTTTACCTTTTTCTGTGCACCGCCCTTAGTCCTACCACAGAGAATAGGGCGGTATATAAATTTGAAAAATAAAAAATAAATAAATAAAATAAAAAGAGGGAGCCAAACTATTCTCCAAGGCACCTGGGGGCAGGACAAGAAGCAATGGGTGGAAACTGATCAAGGAGAGAAGCAACTTGGAACTAAGGAGAAATTTCCTGACAGTTAGAACAATTAACCTCTGGAACAGCTTGCCTCCAGAAGTTGTGACTGCCCCAACCCTGGAAGTCTTTAAAAAGATGTTAGATAGCCATTTGTATGAAATGGTATAGGGTTCCTGCCCACGCAGGGGGTTGGACTAGAAGACCTACCAGGTCCCTTCCAACTCTGCTATTGTATTGTATTGTATTGTATTGTAAAATAAATTCATCCATGTATTCATTTCACGTCAGTGTCTCCTGGGGAGCTTCATTTTTCCTGTCAAAAAAGGTCTTTTCTAATGCATTCTCAGCAGCTTTCTTCCTGGGTCTGTTATATGTTCTCTTCCAGTGAAGAGACGAGTCTGCATTTGGAGCAGATGTAGTTTGGGTTAGCTTTAACTAGGAAGACAAGCACTGCGCAATCTTTGCAAGTCACAACACAGGTGGTCCTCGACTCACAACAGTTCAGCTAGTGTCCATTCAAAGTTACCACAGCACTGAAAAAAGTGAGTTGTGGTCATTTTTCACCCTTACGACCGTTGCAATAGCCCCTTGGTCACCTGATTTACTTTCGGATGCTTGACAACTGATTCACATTTGTGGCAGTTGCAGTATCCTCTGGGTCGTGTGATTTTGCGACCTTCTGACAAGCAAAATCAATGGGGAAACTTAACAGATTCACTTAACAAGTGTGCTACTAATTGAACAACTGCAGTGATTCACTTAACAAATGGGTCTAGAAAAGTCGTAAAATGGGGCAAAACTCACTTAACACATTTCTCACTTAATAACATAAATTTTGGGCTCAGTGTCAGCGGAACATCTTGCCTCCAGAAGTTCAAAAGAAATCCACATAAGTGGCTGAGGTTGAAGAACATTGCTTCAGACAATGGGTGTCAAACTCGATCGCATCACTTGACATATCGTGACAGTTTTTGTTTGGTGAAGCTGGGATGGGCGTGGCCTGCAGGTGACGCATCTGGCCCATGGGTCACCAGTTTTACACTCCTGCTTTAGACCACGTAGGCTATAATCTAAATGAGCAAGTGATCTGGAAGCTACTTTTGTTATTCACAGAATCATGTTAATAAATACTGATCATACCTGCGAGACCGCATCCTACCTCATACATCCCTGCGGCCGATTCGCTCCCACAGAGAGGGACTTCTCCGGGTGCCGTCCACCAGGCAATGCCAGCGGGCGACGCCCAGGGGAAGGGCCTTCTCTGTGGTGGGCCCAACCCTCTGGAACGACCTACCCCCCGACCTCAGAACAACCACGGACCTCCGCACCTTCCGCCAGAAATTAAAGACACTTTTGTTCCATCAGGCCGGTTATTTACCTAGCCTTCAGTCTGTATTATAAATTGTTTTAATTGGGTTTTTAAATGGATTATGTTTTAACTTTCTAAATTTTAGCACAGGGATAACCTATTTAATTCGATTTTAATTATTTATATTTTGTACTGTTTGTTTTAACTTCCTGTGCACCGCCCCGGGTCCCTTCGGGGAGAGGGTGCGGTTATATAAATTTGAAAAATAAATAAATAAATAAATAAATCATGTATAAGTCAGCCCAGGTATATATATTATTCAGTTTTCAATAAATCCCATCCATATCCTGCCTTTGAGTTGTCTAAGGTAAATTCTTTACTTTAGTTTATATTATTTTAACCTGATGTTTTGTTTATATAACTTCACTCTGCAATCAGCAAGTGTTTGAGATATGCTAATTGCTAAGAAACCATCTTTCCTGCTTTGCCCTTCTCTGCATTTATAAAAAAACCTAACCCTAATCCAATAATAAAGCAGTATGTAAAAGACAGTAAAAGCAGCTAACGTCATTTATTTTTAAGCCAGCAAGTAAGCAAGCGAGCACACAAAAACTATAAATTTGGGATAGAATATCATCCACATTAAAAAAGAAATCTATAATTTTATTAAAGAGCATTCAAATACCCAGTAAAAAAGATACACTTTTCCAAGACCAATAAAATGGGAGCTGATTGAACTTCATGTTCCAGTGTGGAGGGAACCATCAATAAGCTCTCTCCCTCCCTCTCCCTCCCTCTCCCTCCCTCCCTCTCTCTTTCCTTCTCCCTCCTTCCCCCTTTCCCTCCCTCTCCCTCCCCCCTCTTTCCCTCCCTCTCTTTCCCTCTCTGTCCTTCCCTCTTTCCTTCTCTGTCTCTCCTTCTCCCTCCCTCCCCCCTCTCCCTCCCTCTCTCTCCTTCTCCCTCCCTCCCTCTCTTTCCCTCCCTCTCTCCTTCTCCGTCCCTCCTTCTCCCTCCTCGCCCTTTCCCCCCTCCCCCTCCCTCCTCCCTCTTTCCCTCCATCTCTCTCCCTCTCTCTCCTTCTCCCTCCCTCTCCTTCCCTCCCTCTCTCCTTCTCCATCCCTCCTTCTACCTCCTTCCCCCCCTCTCCCTCCCTCCCTCCCCCTCACCCCTCTCCCTTCCTCCCTCTCCTTCCCTCCCTCTCTCCTTCTCCCTCCCTCCCCCCTCTCCCTCCCTCTCTCTCTCCTTCTCCCTCCCTCACTCATCTTCCCTCCCTCCTTCTCTTCTGATCTACATGCTTTACTACAATTATTCTTTTAATTTCAAATATAGAAATAGGTAATATACCTGTGTTCAAAAGCTTACACTTCCGCCCTGTATCATTTATGGCCTTTTAACACTTGGCCACTCTAACCTGATGCTCTGCATTCAGCTGCTCTTCCCTCAGATATGGTGCGGCTGTTTTGACAACAAACCCATATTGATTTTGGCATATTATATAGAGATTCTTGCCACAAACCTAGTCAGAAATGTTTGTTGATGGCCTACTCTCATATTTACACCTGCATTTCTTACACTGTCCCTTCTTTTCCCTCTTCCCTGGAGATATTTGGCAGCATTTCAAAACACTGCTACCACATCCTCAAGGCAAACTTTGCTTCGTTTTATACTCGGATTTATGAAATGTAAAATGTTATGAATGCTTTATATGGGTATACCAAACATATGTGGCATTCTATTTGTTGGCTCCTTCATTGTCATTGCTTCATTACAAGGTATTGATGTGAATAATAGACACAAGAATTTCAAGAAAACCTCGAGGTTCTGTCTCTACCTCCAGTAAAGAGTGCAGAAGAGATTCCATTGTCTATACCCATGATGGCGAACCTATGGCATGGGTGCCACAGGTGGCACGTGAAACCATTTCTTAGGGCACATGAGGTGTTGCCCTGTCAGCTCCAGCGTGCATGTGTGCACTGGCCAGCTGATTTAGGCCGTCTTTTGAGGCCATTTTTCGCCCTCTGGAGGCTTTAGGGAAGCTCCTGAAGCCTCTGGAGGTGGGCAGGGAGGCTGTTTTCAACCCTCCCCCGGCTCCTAGAAAGCCTCTGGAGCTTGGGGAGGGTGAAAAAAGTGTGGCAAAAGTAGGGGGTTGCGCACATAGCATTATGGGTGTGGCACGCCCATGCATGACCCCCCCCCTGCGCTCCCCCCGCTTTTGGCATGCGAGCCAAAAAAGGTTAGCCATCGCTGCTCTAGGAGGATAGAAATTGTAACACCTGGATACTAAAACCATTTTACTGCATATGTTCAAGACTAGCTACTGACTCTAATGAGTCTGGCTGCTGTGTAGCTGTTAGTTTACTTTTCATTTTATTTAATGTCCAGAATAAACATATTTATCTATATTCCTGGCAAACACTAAGCAACTCTGAGAGAGAACCCCATAAATCAGTGAAATCTTTCCCTTTTAAGTTTTTCTGTCCATCATTTTAGGCATCCTCTGGTTGGTTTCCCCCCCACCCCTCTCCTCCTAGGCTTCTCAAAATTCTAGCCTTTTCTTTGACAGTGGAATGGATTTCTTTGTTCCTTTGGGTTGTCATTTTCTGCCTCTTTTTCCAGCTCTCTTGGATCCTTTTTCAAGTATGGTGACCAGAGGTTCAGACAAAATTTTAGATGTGGAGCAGTGGTGGGTTTCAAATTTTTTAGAACCTATTCTGTAGGTGTGGCCTATTTTGTGGGCGTGGCTTGGCAGTCATGTGACAGGGTGGGAGTGGCCACCTTTTAAAATGTGGTGAAACTCATTTAACAACGCTCTTGCTTAGCAACCAAAATTTTGGACTCAATTGTGATCTTTCTTTCTTTCTTTCTTTCTTTCTTTCTTTCTTTCTTTCTTTCTTTCTTTCTTTCTTTCTTTCTTTTTTCTTTCTTTCTTTCTTTCCTTCCTTCCTTCCTTCCTTCCTTCCTTCCGTTGGGTCACTGGCAGTGGCAGGCCAGATTTACTTCCAGGTACACTGGTGGAACCCCCTCTCACCGGTTCTCTAAATTTCACCAACCGGCTCTCGCGAGTAGGAGCGAGCCTGCAGAAACCCACCACTGATGTGGAGGCACCGTAGTTTCCTTTAGAGACAACAACAGCGTTTTTTAATTTTATTTTATTCAAATGTATACCCCGCACCTTCTCCAAAAAGGACCCAGGGCATTGCTGTTGTTTTTATTTTCAGATCCTTCCCTAATGATTCTGTAGGTGGAGTTTATCTTTTTCACAGGAGCTCTACAACGTTGTTGGATCATTACTATTATTAAAATTTCTCACTGCAGGTTAATTACAGACAGTTCCGGTCCCTGCAATATCTATGTGAATTAGGGTCTTTCCTCCACCCACTTCCTATACCCTCCCCTCCCTCAATGTGCATCACTGTATGCTTACTTGAATTGCATCTCTCATTTACTTGGCCCTTCGCCCATCTTAAATAAATCCTGGAATTCTTCTCAGTCACTTTGAGCATGTATGGTTCTGTTGGAAGAAAGATCTATCTGGTTCAGTTCCAAGCTGGGAGAAAGACACTGGAGACTCAGAGGCTGATTGGAAAGATGGTTTATTGATAAAGCAGAACCACCTGGGTTTGTGGTTCTGGGCCGCTGAAGAAATGGAGTTGAGAGTGGGTGGCTTTTATTTTGGGTTTTGTATTTGAAATCTCCGTACCTGTGCAAAAACATGTCCTTTATTATTCTATTGGCTGTTGTCAGATTCCTATCGACTCATGTAGAAGTTACCATATTTTTCGGTGTATAAGATGCACCAGAGTATAAGGTTTTGAAGAGGCAAATTTAAAAAAAGTTTTTGCACTCTGCAGACCTCCCAAAAAGGCCTGTTTTTTTTTAAAAGGGTATGAATAGCCTTTAGGAGGCTTGTAGAGGGCTCTGGTTGGGGGGGGGGGGCAAAAATGAGCAAGAAATAGTCAATTTTTCATGAAAACTGGCCCATTTTTTGTTTAAAAAAAAAAGGGGGCATGCATAGTCTTTAGGAGCCTGGCAGAATGCTCTGGGGTGGGGGTGGGGGCAAAATTGAGCAAGAAACGGTCCATTTTTCACTCATTTCTGCCCTCCCCAGTCCCCAGGAGCACTCTGAAAGCCTCCGAAAAGCTATGCACAGCCATTTTGGTGAATGGGGCAGGGTTTCAGGAAGTAAATTTTTTTTTGCTATATTCAGTGTATAAGACGCACCCAGATTTTCAGCCTCTTTTTTGAGGGGAAAAAGGTGTATCTTATACTCTGAAAAATACAGTAACGTTGGTGCTCATAGCTGGCCCTATGGAAATTAAAATCCTAGGTGTTTGTTTGAGCTAATTTGGTTAGCCTCTGGCTTACTGTTTATCTGAACTTCCAGGTGAAGTTCAGATAAACTGGGGTCATGCAAAGAAGAAGCTTGTGTTCTGAAAGGGTGTTGGGCAATTCCTATTGTGGCTTAATGGCTGTTTTGGATCTTGAGTGAGGGGGATGCTTCTAATCCTATCATTCTGCCTTTCTTCAGACTTTGTTGCAGGGAGTTTCAAAATATACTGTCTTGAATGGATTTCTGCCTGCGGTATTTGCTTTGCCTATGAATAGAGCTATCTAGATACTTGACTTCTTTCAACAAGCTCTTTATCCCTTAAGTGCTGACATCTGATGTGGACTATTAATAAGGTGACCAGATTTTCAAACTCCCAAAGCGGGACATCGTCAACGGGGGGGCACGCTCTAGTGTGGCATGTGCCAGTGTGGCACGCACCTGTGCAGAGGGCATCGGGGCAGAGCCGCACTCCCACCCGCCCCCGTGGGGTCCTCTTTAAAGGCAGCGGCAGCGGCCCGGACCGGCGGCACTGAGAACCGCTGGCTGGGGTGGGGCAGTGTGATGGGCAGAGCTGAAAGCGGCCGCCTTGGGCCGCCTTCCCCCTTCCTGCCTGAGCCAGCGGCTCATAGCACTGCCGGGCCGGGCCGCCGCCTCCTTTAAAGAGGGCCCCGCGGGGGCGGGTGGGAGCATGCTGCACTGGAGCGCCTCCCCTCTCCTCGGCCCTGACGCCCTCCCTGCCCGAGCTGGCGCTCTCAGCTATCCTCGCCCACCGCCTGCCCACAAAAAGCGGGACATTTTGAAGAGGCGGCAGGGCACGGGACATCTGCTGATGAACTGCACTGTCACGCCAGAAGCAGGACGTCTGGTCACCTCAGCTATTAAGAAAAGAGGGGGGTGCTTTCTGTCTCCAAGAGCATGTTTCTCCATTTCTCCTTTGGGGAAAATATAATATTCTGCCTTTTTTGAAATATTCCTCAAAATATTTCAGTTTTCTAGAAGAGGTGGGTGGATGCTGACTTTCTACAGTTTAATGCATCTACAAACTAGGCCGGCTTACTAGTTACCACAATACAAGTTCATGTATGAACAAATTAGAAAGCAACAATTCCAACTCACATCCTCAAGGGACTTCATTTCTAACTTCCCTCAACTGAGAAGATGGAACATTAATTGCCACTCTTTTTAAACAATTAGCAATCCATAAAAGAAAAGATAACACGATCTTCAAGCTATTGTGTATGTATAAGTGTGTTTCTTATTTAAACTTCACACTTTTTAGGAGGAGACAGGATGTTTTGTTCTTGTTTTTATTCTTGTCATTTTCTGAAGAGCTCTTGTCCCGTGGCCACCTTTCCCCTAAATTATTTTGTAGGACCTCATTTTTGTAAGAGCTGACTCCCCGCCACCCGGCACTCCACCCCAGCACTGGGATACCAAGGTTGGAGAAAAGGAAGGAGGAAAAAAAAAAGGAGGGGGAAATAACATAATCTATCCAATCTCTATGAGGGTAGCTGAAGTTCTCCATAACGATTTTGTGGAGCAAGTTTTTGTCCCTATAAACCAAGCTTTAATATTTATAATGGGAGTAGAGTTTCTAATGGAGTCACTGGGAATTAAACAGCCCCTCCCCCCATTTTCCATTTATTTATTTATTTATTTTATACATCTTCCCATACTTATCAATGTGATGTTCATATCTGTGATATAGAATAACAGCGTTGGAAAGGACCTTGGAAGTCCAACCCCCTGCTTAGACAGGAAACCCTATATCACTTCAGACAAATGGTTATCCAACATCTTCTTAAAAACTTCCAGTGTTGGAGCATTCACAACTTCTAGAGGCAAGTTGTTCCACTAATTAATTGTTCTAACTGCCAGGAAACTCCTCCTCAGCTCTAAGTTGCTTCTCTCCTTGATTAGTTTCCACCCATTGCTTCTTGTTCTACCCTCAAGTGCTTTGGAGAATAGTTTGACTCCCACTTCTTTGTGGCAGCCGGAGATATCGGAACGCTGCTGCCATATCTCCCCTAGTTCTTCTTTTCATTATACTAGACATTCCTGCAACTGTTCTTCATGTTTTAGCCTCCTGTCCTCTAATCATCTTGGTTGCTCTTCTCTGCACTCTTTATAGAATCTCGACATTTTGTTTTACATGGTGGCAACCAACACTTAATGCCGTATTCCAAGTGTGGCCTTACCAAGGCATTATAAAGTGGTATTAACACTTCATGTGGTATTCATTCTAACCCTCTGTTTATGCTGCCTAGAACTGTGTTGGCTTTTTTGGCAGCTGATTTGATTTGATATGATTTGGAAAAGCTGGGGTTTTTTTTCATGCTTGTTGTTTTTTTAACAAAGCAAATGGTATTAAAGTCCAGAATTGCTATGAAGAAATGCAGTATGGTAAATTTCACAGAAACCATGTAATATTAATGGCCTCTTCCCATCTCCAGAACCACTATACTCATTGAAAATCTATCATTTTAGAATGCAATGTGACAATTGCCCTTTGAAGGAGTACATTTGTGCTGAATTTCAGTTAGGGTACATGATTTTTATGCCCTTTTTTGCTGGAACTAATTCCAGCAGGAATATAGATGATCAAATGCATTCTAAATCAAAAGGACAAAAGGCATTGTTTTACAGAATTTGCATCAAAGGTTGGGAAAATGTGAGAATATCAAGTGCTAAAGCACTAGGTAAAATGGTAGGTATTATTTTGACCTTTTTAACGTCTGTGGTCAGAACAGTTCAATATCTAAAGGTTCACATCTCTTTACGGTTCAACTAAACAGTTAATTTCAAAATGCAATTTTGGACAGGAACTGATACTTTTAGAAAGCTCTGGTGTCACTATGGCAACTGACTTTGCTTAAACATAACTGTGAATGGAAAGCATAGTCTCAATTAAATGAAGAAAAGAAAAATCTGAGGTAGCATCGCTATTCACAGATCACTGAACTTTGATATCCATGTATGTATCAAGCTATCAAGCTATTTCTCATGGTTGCCCATAAAATATTTTGCTCTGTGAGTCTGACATTTTTCTTCTAACCCATTAAAGCTAAAACAGAGCCTATAAGGAACGTTGGGAGAACAGAGCCTAAGCATAAGGAATGTTGGGAGAAAAAAATATATGTGTGCCCTGACTATGACAAAACAAGTTTCTAAAAAGCCGTAAATTAATGATCGACTTCTGGCTGCTGGAGACCACGATGGGTGGTGGTGGGAGGTGCTATGCAGGGCCGTCTTGAGGGCGCCAAAGCTTAGGGGGCGCCGTGATTCTTCTTCTTCCAATTTTTTTTTTTTTTTTGCAGTCAGGAATAGGCTTTTATTTTTTATTCTTTTTAGCCTCCAATGGATGTTGGATGTATTGCATTAAGGCAGCTTTTGGAAAGTTTGAGAGAAAGGAAGAACAAAATGGATGCTTTAAAATAATTTTACACATCTTAAATTTACCATAGTTTGTAAAATGAGAAGTGAGAGATTGCGTGACTAAAAAAAACCCAGTGTTTTTATGTGCAAATTTCAGTGACATTTTTCTAAACATACGAAGGTTACTTGCACCATTCCCCAAACTGCTGGCATGTTTTCTCTTCGCATTGGGCAGACTGGGCTGAAGCGACGCAGGCTGGCTCCGCAGGCCGAATCTGACCACATTTTCCAGACCAACCTTGTGTTTGACAACCCTATTCTAAAACCTAAATTAATAGTAGGTAATTTGTGAATAAGGACACCCTGTTCTACAGGCAGAACAGAATTCTACATTTGTTCATGGATCGTCTATAAAAGAGCGACTTTTATGTAGAAGGAACTAGCACATCTCAGGCAAAATTAAGAACACTCGTAAAATTCATGAAGAATCCAACTACTTCTAAAACAGTCCAGGTTTATTTTTCGAAACATCTTCAGGGTGACTATTGTCCGAAAGAGTTAAAATAGACCCACCGAGGCAAATTATAATTTTATTTTTTTACCTTTCTGAAACGTTGGATCTGCAGCACAAGAAATAAATTATATATTTGTCTGACAATAACTGACAATTTCATTAAAGTTGTTTTTAAGTATTTCATTCTGGAAAATTGTAAGATATTATTTTTGGGGAAGAGGAGAGAAAAATCAAATTTAAATTAAAATGATTTTCTATGAAACCTAGAAGATTCTCTGGACTGGTTCAGATAAGCTAGTAGTTTCCACCTTTGATGGAGACAATAGTTAAAAATAGTTTAGATTTGCACTGCTGAATTTGAAGCTAGAGCAAATGTTTATTTTGTTGTGATTATATATTTAAAACCAGGAATAACAGCTTGAGATATTTGTGCAGTTGGTCTGGCTCTGCTTTTTCAAACAAATCAGCTTTCTGCACAAAATACCCCTCTGTGACCATGGCCCCAACACACTTCCCTATTCTGCTAATAGTTCCACCGAAATGAGAGATAGGGGAGGAGAGGAAGGCTGCCTTCACATAATATACTAAGCCCAAAAGCTTCATTAATGAGTGTGTTTGCTGCCATTTTACCCTGATTTCATGATACTTCAGGTTTACTCAACTCAGATGCCCTACATTTATTAAGTGGTGGAAAACAGTATGCAACAAGACCAGATTCCCATTAACGAAGCTTTTTAACTCAGGGTATAGGGACTCGGTCATTGTGAAGAAGTATCCATAAAGTCCTTTAAGATGGATTTCAGTAAGGACAATCCAAATCTTGATATATCTTTAGTGACATCACCAACATTTGGTGGCTAAATGAGCCAAATTCTAGAAGTTGGCAAGCCACCTGTATTAGCGGCTGAACAACAAATTCAAATAATTTTCTCAAGTCAATCATGATAATTATTTCTAGTTTCAACATCTTGATCCTTCCCCTAAGTCAACATGGTAGGATTCTTTCCAGATTGCGATAACATGGATATAAATAGATCAGCAAATAATGTTACCCATTCTGTGAGCTCTTTATCGGAAGCACCTTCATTCCCATAACACAGTTGGGTTGTCAGGCTAGACTTTGGGATTCAGCTGTTAAATATGAGATGGCTCATGCAGTGTGCTTTAGTTGGCTTTGGATAAGTAGAAGGTATGGACCAGGCTCCTTTATCTGAGTTGATACCTGAAGTATCATGCTAGTTTTAGAGGAGAAAATATTGGGGAAAAGGGAAGGGGACATGAAGTCATTGAGCAAGAACAAAATATAAAGCTCATAAGTTGTCCTAGAAGGCCATATTCACATGGCATGCCAACCTGCAGTTAGTTAAACTGAAATTTACTGGGTTTGCTCCACAAATCAAAGCAAATTAATTGCAGTGATTGGACTTATACAATTTTCAGAGCCACAAACTAGCTTTGTTTAACCAAGAACATTGTGCCAACATAGCATGTAGGTAACAAAACGATCTTTTAGCTTCCAGCATTTCTCCCCTTTTTGCTTTAAAAAGCCCTCACTTACCACTAATTGATGCAGAACAACTAAGTGTAGAATGTTGAAATTCAAAATCTTTTAAATATGATATTTAAAAAATATAAAACCACACTGAATATCCTAAAACATATATGGAAATTAAATAGTTGAGTGTATGGTATATTGCATTTGTGATGCTGTGCCCTGAGTTTTCTCAAGCAGTTCACAGATTGTGGTTTTCTGGGATCAGGGAAGGGTGCCTATAGTTGTTATCTTTCTGTGTGCTACAGATCTCTATGGTGCCTCTTCTGCAGAATTCAAAGTGTGAAATATCAAGCAATGACACACTCAGTACCTTATGGTGACAGATGCTCCTGTTCAGGAATCTGTCTGCATAATTTCATTATTCCCAAAAATACAGGAGGAGGAAGTGTGACATGTTTGGGACAGAGTGACTGTAACATGTGTGACCTTAGCATCTCACATTCAGTCATGATATTTTTCAGTGATTAAATTATTATTGAGAACTGGGGAAAAAACCCAAACAGAAATGAACTTGGTAAGCAGTACTTAATCCATCTTTTTTACCAAGCATGAAGATTGGTAATAACCCAGAAGACAGGCTCAGGAATCGAAAGGATCTTCATAGACTTGTAAGGTTGGGAAAACTAGATTAAGATACAAGAGAGGCAAAAGCTGGAGTGGTATTAATGAGAAGGATCTTGGCATTCTGGTCACAGATGAGATTCACTTACTGTTACTACTGGTTTGCCCAACACTGGAAATGTGAGCATGCGCACAGCGTCACCATACTGTATGGCAATTTGCTTGCGTGTGCCATTCACACATGTCTGCGACATCAAAAACACAGTGATATAGAACAGGATTGTACCCGCAGGTCGCCACTACTGATTTGCTCAAACCGGTCCAAACTGGCTGAATAATACCTCTGATTCAGGTAGACTGCAAATTTAGCACGGGCCAAGAGTTTGCTGCAAAAAGAACCAGTGCAATCTTGGATTGTACTAACAGAGGTATAGTGTCAAGATCATGGGAAGTGGTTGATCTGCTTTATGTTGCACTAGTTAGACCACATGTGGAATTGTGTCCTGTTTTTGTCATAACAATACAAAAAAGGAAGAAGAATTGGAGAGTGTAGAATTGGAGAGTGCAGAGCAGAAGAGTAAGGAAGATGATAATGGGCTTGGAGGTTAAATCTGAATACAGAATGTTTACAGAATGATTAAAAGAACTGGTATACTTAGCCTAAAGAAGAAAAGGCTAAATGGAGACATGGCACTTTTCCCTACCTGAAGGGCCATTATAGATAAATGGGTGTGGATTGTTCTCTATAACATCTGAGGGTCGGACAAGAATCAATAGGTAAATGTTTTACACAAAGAGATCTGTAACTCAAGATTAGAAGAGATTTCCTGGCTATGGGAACTTTTAACCAATTAAGCTAAAAGATGTGAATTATTCAGCCTGTGAGGTTACTGAAGGTTTTCAAGCAAACATTACACAGCTATTTGTCTAGGATGTTAGAGGAGGCTGTGTGTGCAGTGATGTGCAGGCTTGGAACAGACTCATCTAAAAAGAATTAAGAGAGCCAGTTTGGTTTATACGAAGGCATGTAGCCATTTAGTCAAAGCAGGAACTAAGGAATGTCCTAAATTTGATTCTGAAGAGCTGTGAAATAATTTGTCCTAAATTTGAGAAGTTTGAAGGGATTAAAATACAGCTATCTACTCTCAAGAAAGGAAGTATGCAAACTTCTTTTCTGTAATGCAATTCAGCAGTTTCAGCAATGTGCATAGGTAGTGCTTGACTTATGACTGGTTGTTTTATCAATTGCTTGAAATTAAGATGGGCCAAATAGTACTTCCTGCTGTTGTAAAATGTCCCCCTCCATTTAATGATTGCATTCCCAGCTACTTGGTAAATGGCTTGCCTTTACAACCAGTTGCAGTGTTTCATGGAAGTTAGTCCCTCCCAACTCTGTTAATCTGTTAAAAATGGATCATGCATGATTGTAACTTGCACTTTTTTGCTGGTTTTCAGCGCTTTTTTGCCAATTTGCTGGCAAAAAAACACCAATTTGAAAGAATTTGCATACTTGTGACTGTGACATTTGCTCAACAACCCTGCTAATTCACTTAATGACTGGTGAAAAATATGTCATAACATTGGGTCTGGTCATGTGGGTGACTTGACGTAAACTGTAACAATTTATGACTGGAAATCCTGTGGCAATTGCAGTTGTAAATTGAGGACTACCTCATGTAATATGTCAACTTAGACCATTGTGGCTTATTATATGTAGTCCAGAAGAACCTATCTCATTATTTTTGTTTACATTAAAATAATGATTTCAGGGAGATTGGTCAAACCATTTTATGAAATCATCAGAAGTTTCATTCCGTTCAGGAATTGGAGGAATTGTGCTAGTTTTAGTGGGGTTAGAGTTAAGGTTAGATGTAAAAAATGGTAGACGTAAAAAATTACAAAGGCAAAAAGGATTATGCTTTGTCTACTTCCATACAGTAATAAAGAAAAGTATGAATTTATTGGTAGTAAATGGCCTTTGGTATGAAATTTAAAGTTGTACATAAGTGCATCAAGATTGAAGCTGGAATCTTTGTGCATGAAAATATTATATAGTATAGTACCTATAACCTCGGTTCCAGTTCCATTTAAATAGAAAACAAAAGATTTTACGATCTTATTGCCTAAAAATGTAAGAAAATTAAATATAGGTTTAAATGCTAATATAACAAATATGTATCATTCTGTAACAAATTAATCTATTGAGACAATCAAACAAAGGAGATCCATGTAGTTACTGACCACATCCATTGTGTAAATGGTTGCCAGTATGGCATTAGGTTATGGGACTTGAATAGACTGTAGACTTATGTTCAAGTCTGCCCTAAACCTTGGACTTAATGATTAATTTTGGGCCATTCGGTTTTTTTTTTAACAGCCCAATTGACCTCCCATTTAAAACCACATTGAGCTTCTGGAGGAAATGAAGATTATATCTGTCACATATACAACAAAATAGGAGGTGTCAGGAACGGGATAAAGATGAAGAAAATAATAATGGGTTCACTAAATGAGGGTATTCATGCATTATAGGAACCAAATATTTGGATTTCATTTCTTAGAAAGGACAAGATAATTCACTGCCTGCCATTAGAACTTGGAAAGAAGAAAACTTGGAAAGGTCAATCTATTGTAAGAGAGAATGAGGGAACGTCTAAACTAATTCTAAACTACAAGACATATTTTTCCTGTTACAAAGATGCCCCTCACATTTGTGAATTAATGAAAGGCATACTGATAATTCTGAAAAGAATTTTTCACGGGTATGGTGGATTTGTTTTAGGTTTCCTATGTTACTTTATTTATAAACATTAACAATGATGTCACTTGAACATGGATTATTAGGCAGATTATAAGTTCAATAAACAAACAAATAGCAAACGTGGAAAATAGAAGATCCCACATTCTTTTCCCTGAAATTTTTAAAGGGGTTTCTGTGAAACCAGATATGCAATTTCCTATTGTCAATTGACAGTAGACTATCCTTCCTTTGATGCAGTACTGCAGGCTATTTCTGCTGATCACCAGCTGCAAGCAGTTTGGCAGTTCAAATCTCACTGGCTCAAGGTTGACTCACCCTTCCATCCTTCCGAAATCAGTAAAATGAGAACCCAGATTGTCGGGGGCAATATGCTAATTCTGTAAACCACTTAATGAGGGCTGTGAAGCGCTATGAAGCGCTATATAAGTCTAAGAGCTATTCCTATTGCTTTTTCAACCTGGTAACTCTTGGTGTGTTGGACTTCCTATATGAAGACTTGTCAGTCAGCTTAAAAGACAATAAAGACACTCCTTTTGGCAAGCCAGAGAGCTTGTGGACTAGGACAGGTAACACACAAACCAAGCAATAAAGAGGTTTGCTCCCCTCACGAAAAAACCCGAGCAGAGTGTTAAATATGTACTACGACATACTGGAGATTTAACAAGAGATCTTCTAGGTTCATGCACATTTTTATTGAGTAGTAATATAAAATGCTTTTTTTTTCATTGTTACAAGTGCATGCTTTGATTGCCAACATTTCATAAGTCAAATTACAAAGGCAAGGCTGTAGGCTGTAGTGAATTACTTGGGCACTTATACAATTGATAAAAAATATCAGTGGACTGTTTTGTTGGTTTTTCCTCCTCCTTTAAGACTGAACCAGTTGTAACCCGTAACTGATATATAAAGGGAAAAAAAGTGAAAAAAATCACACATTTTGTGGCACATGACAGAACGTAACAAAATGACTAACTCATCATGACGTTAACAGTTCTCATGCATTTAGTTTCACATGTAACTACAAACTTAGTTTAAATTTCACAAGGTTTGCTAAACATGCTAACCATCTATATGTGCACTGACAAGCTTATATTAAAAACTTTTAAGAATACTCTCCCCCTTAGATTTTTTCAAAGCTTTTTTGATTACAAAATTTCAAAGGCATTAGCATTTTCTTTTTAGAGAATATAAAGTACGCCAGTATACATACATTTCCAGTATAAGTCAGACCACTAAGCGCATTACAGTCCCATACAGGCCTATACAGCCAATTTTTTTTTCTTAAAAAACATGCATAGGCAGATTTTTTACAGAATATAGATGCTTTCACTGCACTTAATATGGTGTCTTGTTCACTATACTTAAAAATGCACCACTCATAAATATTTAAATTCAGCAAGCCACAACCAAGACTTGATTTACCAAAAAAAGGAAAGAAAAAAAGAAAAGAAGAAAATAATCCTAAATATAAACTGAAACTAATAAAAGAAAAAAAAGGATATTGTTATTCCAGTTTTTTTTCCTTAAAAACATAAATGAAAAAGATTTCTCACTGCCAAATTAATTAAGGTAAATGTTATAATTAAAGAAGGGCATTCAAGCACACTAAAGAAACCTGAGGTAAGCATAATGTGTACAAAATTAAATTGTCTTTTTTTTTTTTTGGCATTTTTAACAAATTTGCAACATTCTCTTTTTCTTTTATATATCTTTTTAAAGATTGCCTAATTTTTTTTTTGTTTCGTTTCGTTTTAGATAGCCGTCGTCTGACAAGAGTAGCAAAACATTATCAATAAATAGTCTCCTTATTTAGTTTGTACATCACTCTGTTAAAAATGGTTTGGATGTTGTCCATGTATAGTGCTGCAACTGTAAACGTACAATAGTTAGTAAGAAATCAGACAAAGTTGTCATGTCCAGTAACATAATAATAAAAGGCCTTTCCGTTAACATATCTAGAGGTTTCCAATGCAATAGGGAAAGATGTTCATTCCCCTAACTTTGCAATATAGACCAACAATAGCTTTCGTTTATTTCTCTACAAGCATTTTAAAGGCATGTCCAAGGAGGTGTTCCACCTCCACCCCCACCCCACCAAAATAAAGTTTACTATCTCTTCTTAGATGATATTGTAAACTGAATCCAACATCTGGCCCCAGAGCAGGTAAGCTACTGTCAGAGGCAAGAAAATCCAACTGCTATTGAGCAGCAGTTCCACGGTGCCCTGCTCAAAAACAAAAAAAAATATCCCTGCGAGTCAAAATGGGTCACTGGATATTGCTGCTGTTACTGCCATTGCTGTCGGTGCCGTTCGTCTCTGAAGAGATCCCCTTGTTGATGGAATTCAGGTTGGCATCGGAAGGCATGGCATCCCTGCGCGGGGGCATCCTCTCATTGATCCGGTCCAAGCCTTTGGCTTCTTCAAAGCTTGTGATCTTATGCTGTGGCGAGAATCCTTTGATAGCTGAAGAGAGAAAAGGGGTGGGGTGGGGAAGAAAAGAGCAACAACAAAACAAAACGGGAAAGAAAGTCAGTAGGGACGAAGGGATTGGGCTTTTCTATCAGCTTACTGATCAATGAGTGAGAAATTCCTTCAAAGTGAAGAAAAAATAATAATAATGACAACGCAATTTAAAGCTTCTGGATGTAATTGGAAACAGCTAAAAGGTGAACAGCCAATGTCTCTTGAATGATTAATATGCTCCCAACAAAATCCAGTTCTGGCATTTTGTTTTGCAGTTTAGGCTAAATGAACAACTTTCAGGACAAGTAGAGTTCAGAGAGAGAGAGAGAGAGAGAGAGAGAGAGAGAGAAACCCTATAATTGATTTTCTTAACATCTGGAAGCCAATTCTCACTAGAGTTTTCTTTGGGGGTGTTGGTGGCAGGAATTGATGAGCACAATTATTTCCAGTAGGAAATTTCATTTCTTTCCATAATGGTAGCTGGAATTATAGCAAAAAATCTGCTTGGTCCTAACATTGAGGAGATTAACTCAGTCTGATACCAACAATAAACTGTGAGTATCAATGGAGACATTAATTTGAAACGAGGATTTTAAGAATATTTTGAATGAAGTGATAGGGATTTTTTGGGGGTTTTGAACTGAATTGCCTTTAATAGATTTTTGAAAGGTCCTCACGGTTTCATTTGTGATAGAATTTATGCTGATTTCATAGATTATTTTTATTTCTTTAAAATAAAAGGATGAAATTTAGCAATTTTGCTATTCTTAGCAACTTTCAAAGACTTTAAAACAAATATTAAAAGAGGAGAGGAATCTTCCAATCATTTTATAGTCGCACTCCTAAATGAGCAAGCTTGCTATGCTGCTCTCTATTGAAAATCCAGAGGGAAAGTATAACAAATAGTTATATTTTCAATCACTATTAAGATGAAGGGTCCAAACCAGGGGTGGGTTCTAGCCAGCGTTACTACCAGTTCGCTTATACACACGCTTTGCGTGCTGGATGCGCGGGCATGCGCAGTTCAATGGAAATTATTCTGTGCATGTGCAGAACTCTCAAAAAAGATGGTGGTGATGGTGACCAGGGAACCAGTTCCAGAGCATGGCCAGCCTTGGTTGCTGCCGGTTCTGTGACCCAGGCCGGCATATCACTACCGGTTTGGCTGAACCAGTCCAAACCGTTGGGAACCCATCTCTGGTCCAAACTACAAATAGCATCGATTCTTTTGATCTTCTTGCGGGAATTATTCACATCCATTAACTGCTATATTGGAGCTAAGATTTTTAAAAAAATCTTAAGGCTTTTTAAAATTGGGGTTTTATTAAAGATCCTGATTAATCTAGAAGAAATCCTTTTATTCCCACCAATGTTATTATTGAAGCCACATTTAACTGTTGTTCAAACAGAATTTCTTTCTTTTTTAAATTAAAAGAAAGGGGTTGCTGAGTTGGTGGTGTGCTACGCAACAGCTGGATTTCTTTATTGTGGTACACTGACTGCCCCATTGTTAAGGAACCTGCGTTGTATCTCTAAGATTCATCACTGAAGGAAAACTTTTTACTGTATTTTACGGCAGACTTTCAGTGTTTCCAGCATAGCAGAACTGATTGTATGCTATCCAAAAACAATAAACTTCTGTCAATCCAAGACAATTTATAAAGTATGGTGGTTGTTCGGTGTGCCATGGACTCTGAATATAATTGTTTTAGCATATTTGTCATTCTTAGCTTTGAAAGTGTCAGAACAGGAGAGAAGGTAACTGAATTTAAAAAAGTGAATGAATCTTTCACTTAGCACTGGCATTGAGTTCCGCATTGCTCTCACTAGATACTGCTTACTTTCTGTTCTCTTCAAGGGCTTCACGCAAACCACTTTTCTTAGTATTTTCAAAATGAAAAAGGGGAGAATTTTGGGCGACAATCTGTTAATGCTGCTTAACTTTTCAATTGCTGCTATTCTCCATGCTGCTTTTTATTTTAATAAAATTAAAATCAAATGTTTCATATTAGATTTCAAAAATGTTTGGTTATGTTTATTTCTGTTCAGTCTTTTTTTAAAACATGCGCAGAGTCCAGCTAATCCAAACAAAAACAAAGGGGAACATTATTGGATGGATGTGAGCAAAAGAAAGAGTGTAAAGCGATCTGATTTTTGTTGATCTGTTGACTAATCAAATCTATTTTCTCTTCGAGGGAAAGCAACTTCTTTTCTGAATTTTGAGATGATTTTCAATTTAGGTGTCCCTGGTATTATTAAGCTTGGATAAAATTTTGCAGAACTCCTCGTGGTTTTACTCACCATGGCCATGGAAATTGCAGTGGAAATTGGAGAACTGCAGAAAGATCTGGAAGATTGACACCTCTCTCCCAAATTATGTGGCAATTGTTTTTTTTATTCATTGTCCGATGAAATCCACAACATATTATGCCATCAGAAATGGCATTCAGTTTGTGAAAATCCCAACAATTTGCTGATGGATTGGATTTAAAGAACCAGAGTGAAAAAGAAGTTATTAATTGTTTACTTCTACAAAATCTTGTCCAAGAAGCATGAATAATTACTGTATTTCCCCGAAAATGAGACAGGGTGTTATTTTCTTTTGACCCCTAAAATAAGCACTTGGCCTTATTTTCAGGGAGGTCTTATTATTGTGAGGGTGGTCACCTCATGGCTGCTGCTGTGTTGCCATATTTTCGGGAAGGGCTTATTTTGGGGGGAGGGTTTATTTTAGCGCATGCACTCAAGTGTCTTATTATCCAGGGAGGTTTTATTTTCGGGGAAACAGGGTAAGTTGTTATACCTTTACTTGAACAAGAATTTGCAAGTGTGTGTGTGCGTGTGTGTATAATTTGATTCTAGTTCTCTCAGGGAAGACTTGAGTATGAATATTATTTCAGTACAGTACTGGATATCAATCCAATACATTTGAAGTTTGTACACTGGCTTCTTTTAGACAACATAGTCTTTTGTGGAAACTGTCAAAGGGCTAAAAAATATCCTGTTTTTCCTAGCATTCTCTTTTCCCACATATCACTCAGGTTTATAATCTCATCCATTGCCCACCAAATTTCAGAGATGTTTCAGAGCTAAGGGAAAGGTGAACAGCGACTCTTCAAAACATTTCCTTTAAACGTTCACCACACGGCTGCCAGTTATGACCCATTCAGTTATGAACCAGGTGTATGGAGAATGGCAGTGAGGTAGAAGTGGTCTATTTCTGGGGCAGTGAGTGTTGCTATTGGAGGTGGCCTGTGGCCTGGAAAGGCCACTGGTGAAGCTATAGTTATAATCACATTCTCTATTTGATTTCCCAAAGGAGAAAACCATTATAAAATAGTGATGAAGTAAAACTTCCATTACCGTACAAGCTAATAATAAATAGAAGTTTAATCTGAACAAGATATATTTCCAGAATGGGAAGCATACTGTAAATTAATCTTTATGTCAAGAAGACATATTTATACATCATAGTGTTGAAGAATGTGTTCTGTTGCTGGTCAGACAATGATTATTAGCAGTTTACATTGAGAGTAATGCTAGAAACACAACACAGTCACACAAATCACAGGAAAAAAAAAACAGCCAAACTGTCAACAAGAATGCACACTGCAGAGTAGAATTTGCCAACAGGAATAGAGAATTCCAATGTAAATAGCAGCTTACTCACTGCTATTTAGTAAGCAGTTGTATTTTCTCTTACTTATTTCTATGATTCTTTTTCCACCTCTGTAACAAAAACTTTCTTAAAAGCAAAAATAGATAGGAGAAGCCAAAATGGTACTATTACTTCTTGCCAGAAAGCTAATACTTTTTTTTTTTCCTTAAGAAAAACTCACATTTTCATGTGGGCAAGAACAAAATACAACTGAATATGTTTGTTTTGTTTTGTTTTAAAGGGGAATTTTAGAGAGTCTTCTCATCTTGCAAAACAATTTGAAATGTTAATTTTCTCATTGCACAGAACATATGTCATCATAAAAAATTGGAGACCTCTTAACTGCGTGACTAACAGAATTTCATAGGTGTTGAAATGAAAGGTACGCTTAAGAGAGGCGGCTTAACATTTTGCATTCAAACTGCTCTGAGACAGTAATTCATTTGTGCCAAAAATCCTGTAAAATAATGCTGATGTTAAGGGCGGAATTACAGGAAGTGCCCAAGGCTTGGGAAAAAAAAATACTGTCTTACCATCCTCTCGTTGTTTTAATGATTTTTTCCCCCCTTCCCCCAAAGGGTATTTTAAAATGTGTTGAATTACAGAGAAGACCCATTAATGTTGCTATGGACTTCAATACAGGGGAAATTCCTTTCAATTTTACTTATGTACTCTCCGTTTTCGGAGCTAGCTAAAGAGAACATGAGGAACAGATTGGTCCCCTCAAAGAAACTGCTTGTTTGCCGAATAACTTTAATTGGATTGCAAGCTTTCTTATCCTTCTGTGACACTGATTCAGCATCTGAAGCTTCATGGACACATATCAGAACATTTTTGCAACTTTTAAGAAACAACACCAACAACAAAAGAAACACTTTCCCCTTTAAAGCAAGTAAACTTAGGTTAATACTGAGCCACAATTGTTAGCTCAACACCCACACACTCTATACAAGCTACAGCAAAAAATGAATACACCCAGCAGAGCCCTTATCTGTTGTAAACACAACAGAAAGGGATCTGGCCAATTTACCTTCATCAGCCTCAATAGCCTCAACAGTAGCTGAAGAGAAGAAAGGGGTAGCAAAATGAATGAGAAAAATGAGCAGAGGATTTAACTCTCAGAACAAGTCAGTGAATAGCAAAGGAGCTAGTACACTTAAAGGTTACTGTAAGTGCTGGATTTTGACACAGAAAGACAACACAAAAGGCCACATACAGAAACAAACACAGGTATTGTAACTTGCAGGCAATAGATTTCTTGTTTCTTTTTTTGCAGGGGGTGGTGAAGAAGCATGTGATCTGGTATTTGAAAATGACCACAGAGGCTAAATAGAATATACATTGGAAGTTCCAATGATTCAGTCAATTTAGGACAAGAACAATTGCCGTATTTTACAGGGCAAGTTAAACAGAGGAGCGCCATATAGAGAAAACAAAACTTTAAGCAGGCAGAAGAAATCACCACCATTGCTGAAACAGCATTTCCTCTCAATTCCACTTCTTGGTAACCTTGAAAATGCCTTGGATTTCATCTCCCATTATTCTCAGTAAATTGGGAATTGTTGGGAGTTGAATTCCAATGCATTCCAAGGGCATAGGGTTGTGGAAGGTTGGTCTTAATAGCAGGTTTTTTTTTTAAAGGAATATGCTATTTGTGAACTTTGGTGAGCATCTTTCCTCCCATTTTCTGTTCATTCTCTATATACTTACACCAGTGTCCAACATTTTGTTTAACGTATTTCTTGTTATTTTTGAGTGCACTGATCATATTTTGACGTAATCCATAAATGGCTGAAATTCTAACAAATGTTAGAATTCTATGTTCTATATGTATCTATATGTAAATTTTTGAATGGAACTAAAATACTGGAAAACAGGCCATTTCATAGTTGTTGGTAATATAACACAGACTTAAAACTTAAAACTGGAAATTAAAAATACTCTTGTTAGCTTGAATTTCCTTGGAGAGCCAGTTGGGTCTAACATACTATCAGCCTGAGTCTGACCAAATTAGTATATTGTACTTTTGCAAATGTTTAAATTAGGCATCTGTGATACCTCATTAAATGCCATATTGCATCAAGGGTATGTTCCCCCATAGAATCTACAGCCTTTTGTTGTGGCAGGAGAATCAAATAATAAAAATAAATATGCATAATCAACATGAAAGAGGAAAAATAAAGTACAAAGATGAGCAACAAGATCTAAAATTGCATGGAATTGTTGAAAATAATGACTACTAAGAATGAGCACATTTCACAGAATATATTGCCCATATTTTCTGTTAATTGCTCTTAACAGAAATTATGTGAATTTCAGTATATTTGATGGATGATGCAAGATATTAACTAATGGGTGGGTATAGTAATGTCCTACTAGATTTAATACTGCAGTATTTGCCAGTGCATAGTTTTAATGAGACTTTTGAATGATGTGACAGAAGGAAATTTTACTTCTTTAACTAGGACTGCAGCATTTTTGGTAGACCAAATGATCTGAAAGTCAAATATCCTCCAGGCACTACAAATTGCATCAGTGTATCAAAAGTATTCGGTCATACTGCAGCATTTACAAAGCAGAGCATTACAATATGTGTAACACACAAGCCACCAAAAAGAGAGTTTACCACAGAATACCTGAATCTTCTAGATAAGAGAAAAAGAGACAAAAAGGGGAAAAGTACAGGGAAGAAACTCCAAGAAGAAATGGGAAAGTTAGAGGCTGAGACTGAGTTATTGGAAAGGCGAATGTCCATGTCTCATGGTTACTAAAAGTTGCATCATAATTACAGTAGGACACTCATGGGTGCATGAAATATATGTTGAAAACAAATAACAAAATAACAGTTATATACATTAATGAATTTGATTGTGGCTCCTTACTTCAAGAAGTTTATCTTACTAGCTATTCTCTATAACAGAGGTCTCCAACCTTTGCAACTTTAAATCTGAAGGACTTCAGCTCCCAGACTTCTCCAGCCAGCTTTGGGAGAATTCTGGGAGCTGAAGTCCTTCAGACTTAAAGTTGCAAAGGTTGGAGACCCCTGCTCTATAACATAGTAATTCATACAAAATATAGTTTGATACAGTCACGGGTAAAAATGCTTTCCTGCTGCATTTAGATAAAAATCACGGTCAATTAATGAATGCTTTCTCAAGTTTGTTTTTGACTTCCCCATGTATGAATTCGTGATTTATTAATCACTAGATTTGCCATTACATTTGTACCTATGAAGGAAACCTGGATTCCAATTCAAATGTGCAGATTTCCTTGAAGAAAAATAAAAATAAAGGCACATTTTGAGGCGGGGGGAGGGAAGGCAGCATTTTGCTGTGGAAGGAGAAAAGGATGGCATGTTCCTGAAAAATATTCAGATCTGTATCGCTGTATCGAGCTTGCTTCCCCAAAAATATCAGTATTCCTGAAACTTTGCTCCCCAATCTGCTCTTTGTGTCTATGAAACCCCAATAGGCTCAGCCATTATGCTAAACGTGGAGCTGAAAGAAACCCCAGCCTATTGGGATGCAGGTAAATGGAACTAGATCATGTGCTCACTACACCAGCCATATAGACTTGATTTTCTGTTTAGCATTGCTGCAGGAAAGAAACGTATCAACAGCAGCAAGCCTAAGTGGAATACTACATGGAACCACAGAACAGAATACTGTTCTGTGGTTGGCCTTGTTCACACACCCATTTTAACTTTCTCACAATACAGTGCTTATCACATATGCACTGCAAACACTGCCTACTGGGAAGGTAACAATGATAGCTAGGCCAGCCAGACAAGCCAATAGGGACTGAAGTTCCTGTCAGCATCCCACCAGGTATCCGGTATGTCAGGGACTCCATGTGTGTGCTTGCTTATGGAAAGGAAGGGTTTTCAGAATTATGCAAGTTATTAACAACACTACCCAGATGTATTCATGTACAAGAGGAATATCTCTGCATTTGTAAATTGGGCACTCAGACCCATTTTGTACTCTGTCGCTTAAATGGGTGCAGAGTTATATTCTTGCTGCTCAAACCATTACAGAGTAGATTAGGGAAAGAGCCTGGTTTGGCTCATTTTATATTTGCTCCCCAGGCATTTAGTTATACTAGAAGACAGATGAATTTTAGGAAGCTAGCACATGAATTAGACATACCCCAAGATTGTTGTGCTCCTTCTACAAGAGATTCCTTCCCGGAAATTAAGAAACAATCTATATTTCTTCTAAACAATATCAAGTGGGATACAATTGGTTTGAAATTTAGACTTGTTCTGTGTGTGTATATGTGTACACGTGTGTGTGTGTGTGTGTGAAACCCAATTTTGTGAACTACGTTCCAGCTGTGTGGTCATTCCCTCAATTTTTTTCTCTTGAAAATAACCCTATTGTTATAATGGCAAGAGGATGAAAATTTTAGGTCTATCACACTATACATGCGCAAAAGCACTTACCGCTTTGTAGAGTTTGTTTTCCTCCAGAGAGCACCCCGCTGGGCAGCATTCCTGTTGGGGTCAACCCTTTCAGTGTCAGGACACTCTCACTCTCTTCCCTGATAGGAACAGAATGAGACATCAGCGATGGCTAGCAACAGACACAATCAGAGGACACAGGTTGTATAGCTGGGCACCCTTATAACACTGCTTTTTTTTAAAAAAATAAGTTTTTATTATTTCTCCCCCACCCAGCTGGGCTGCCAAGTCACAAAGATTGGGACTGCTGTTGTAAAGCACTCTAAAGCAGTGTTATTTTGTTAAGGAAGGAATGAACAGTAATTTCTAAAATACACAGAAGCCCTACCTCAGTACAGAGAACACTCGAGCCATTTTCCCTATCGCCCGGATCTTGTTCCGTATAACCTCTTTTCGAGCTGCAGCTGTGGCTCCTATAAGGAGAAGAAAAAAAAAAAGAAAAAAAATAATTTTAAATTTTTTTAGAATAATAACTGAACTTCAAGAACCCACAATAAATACATTTCATCTTCCACCAGTCTCTCCCCATAATCCTATAATTTTATGTTAATATAGTTCATGTATGCATAAATTACCTTAGCTATATGCTTTCTCTGTTTATTACAACCTGGATTTAGGCTTTGAATTATTTTTATTCTTTTACAAGACACAAATAGCTGACTGCAATGGTTCTATGCTATAAGCTGTCATTTTTAAATTTTAATTTAAAACTGTGCAAGTTAGAACACTTTAGAATAGAGTTATTATCTTTCCACTTGGGTTATATGCAATTAAATTATGTATTAAATAATACTTAAACATGTACAGTTCTATTGGTTCTCAGAATGCTTTCCCCTACTTTTTGAAATATTTACCCTTTCCCTTTATCAGTCTGTATTTTAATAAAAATGTATACTAAACTGCCACTGAGAAAGTATTATAGTCTACAATTTATACTGCAAACATCTGTGTCTATGTGGTATATATTTGAGGAACTGACATTAAGAGTTAATTTTAATAGAAGAGAAATCTTGGTAACCTACAAATTATTTTATATGAAGCTTACTGCTTCTGTATGACACCTCTTTAAATCTATTTCTAAGGTATCTTGTCAGATGGCTTCTCAGGGAATGCTTGCATATCAACTATAAATACTTTGAAAAAGATGTTCTCTACATCTGAAAAAGAAGCATAGAACTAGCTGCTTTGCACATTACATGAATATGTAATGTATAAGGCATCTAGATTACATTTTTAGAAGAGATTGGGCATCCATTTGTTAGAAATAATATAGGGTTTCCTGCCTGAGCAGGGGTTTGGATTGGAAGACTTCCAAGTGTTGGATTAGAAGACTTCCAAGACCTCCAATTAGAAGACCTCCAGCCTCCAAGACCTTTCAACTTTGTATTTCTATTATTCTAATGTAATATATGTACCAGTTCCTGATCAAATAATCCTGTCCTCCCTGAATTTTTTTTATCAAAAATGCTCAGAAAAATAATGTTTATTTTTGTCCTGTGTCTCCGACCATACATGAAAATGAATCTATCTAAATGTTGGTACATAGAATTTGAACATAGTTCTCAATCGCCTGAAAATATATACATAAAGAATTATTCAGAGCACTAGTTCAAGATCACATTTAATGACTGAAAGTAAAGCATGAAAATGTTTGACTTCTGACTTGGATATCTTTATGGCAAATGTTCCATGTGAAAAATGAGAAATTACACTGATAATGTTCAGTCAGCTAACTACCAAATTACCTGTGCCTGATTAATTTTAAACAAGATTGCATTTAGAGATGAAAAAAATCCCCATATGTAGCGTAAAATAGCCTGTAATCTTTAAAATACATGTTTGAAGCACGGCTCATTATTGAAAGAAAGAGAAAGTTTTAGAAAAAAGACCAAGCTTTGGAAAACAAAAGGAATTTCACATTATTTAGTAACTTGGGAATATAAACTATCTTTATGGCCTTTGCAAATGTTATTGCTTTTCTCTCTATTAGAAGAAATAGATTTTGTTAATTTCTAATGGCAAATTAGTCCTCTAAAAATGTAAAATATAGAAAATATCCTTTTTGTTTATACTTGACATTTATACAAGTAACAAGATAACATAAAACAACACAAGAATGGATAGGTAATTATTACTGATTTGTGGCATGCTCTGCAGTTATGTCAAGTAACCAGGGACATTTACGCGGATGGGAGGTGGGGGGGGGGGGTCACACATAAGGGGCACTGCACTATCACAAAGAAGCCTCCACATTTTTACATTATTGTAGTGTTGCATTTACAGCTGAAAAACATAATTCCACCCAGAGTTACTTTGAGGTAAGGTGGGCGGCCTATAAATCTGATATATAAAATTACATAAGATTAGGCAATAGCACTGTACTGAAGGTACCAGCTGCAGCATCTTTACACACACACACACACACACACTGCTCCAATCAGGCTATTTCCTAATTTTATGTGGGTGTTTAGGCAACTATGCTGATCTGGACATTATCACATCCTTATCTTTTTTTGTATCGTGCCAATGGGAGTTCATTATAAAAGGAGAAAAAATGGCAGCGTTGCTTTAGGTACAAAATTCTTTTCTATGCAACATAGAAATATGGTTCATAAAAGTGGAGAAGTGATCTGTGGAAAAAAATTCCTTGAATAATGGAAATGGTAAAGAAAAAACCAGAACGTTACTATCCACAGGTAAGGATACAGCTACATAAATTTAAGGATTTAAGTCAGAAGTTAAAGAGGGAAGGGAAGGATATTTGAAACCAGAATTGTACTTGAAGAACTGGAGAAGTAAGGAATAAAAGAATTCCTAGACCAATATTAAAAAGTTTGTGAACTAGAATGTGAATGATATTGCATTTAGAACAAGATGAGTTTATTCCATTCCTTTCTTCAGCTCCCTTGGAAAGATTTAAATGCTTCCCAATAAAAGAAATAGTAAAGGCTTTATAAGCAAAATGAATAGATATAATAATTTATTTTCTAAAAGTGTAATTGTGTAAACCACAGATAAAGCCAAACAATTAGTTATTTTTTTAATAGTCAATTTTAGTTTTTAAAGCCATAGTTAGAAATATCAAGATTCACAGAACTTTTTTATTATATATATATATATATATATATATATATATATATATATATATATATATATATATATATATATATATATATATATATATATATATATATATATATATATATATATATATATATATAATAAAAAAGTTCTGTGAATATATATATATATATTTGTTTTCGTAGATTTTCACGGGTGTAGGTATGCTGGAATTGCTGGCTTCGGGGATTTTCCCGTGTATATAGCATGGAGATGTTATTGCAACGTTTCGGCAAGATCTCACTTGATCTCACTGAATGTCACAGACATAATCCTGCCTGATATATAATGTCAAAAGTGTAAGGGGATCCAATTAATTGTATTTAGATAAAAATATTTATCTTTTTAAATGGCAATATGAAAAAAGAAATGATAACAAATAAAAATATTAGATTAATTTTAGATAATAAATAATGCTGCAATTCATACAAATTAAAATAATGAATAAAATAGTAACTTTTTCAGTGAATATTATATATGGAGATAATAGGGTAGGGATGTAATAGAAATAAATCATTAGTTTCTTTTCAAATAAAATGTTATCCACTACAATGTGTAGTGGACATGCATGTAATTCATGGAGTCAACCAACAGCCATCTTGAAATATTTCCAGCTCAAAAAATTGTATACAAATTGCATACATTTGATCAGGAAGGAGAGAGAGAGAGAGAGAGAGAGAATGAATACTTTAGAAAGATAAGTAAAACATGCATTTAGAATATTAAGGAAAGATGCTAAAGCATGCAAAATGCATACATCAAAGGAAATTATCCACCACAAATACCTGTGAGTTTATTTATTTTATGCAGAAAATGTAAGACCAGCTTCTGAATTCAAGCTGATTTGACCAAGATTTAAACTGATCTGCATATCCTTAAAATATAGTATTTTTTATTCTTAATGCTATCTTTTAGAGGAAGTTTAAAAATTCTTAGGGCAAGTCAAATTTCTATAATGAACTAGAGATACACAGAATTTACAAGTACTTATTGTAGTAATAAACTGCTGAACAATTGTATATGTAAATAGTTAACAAATCCCAGATTCACTGGCCAAAATTATCTCTGTTTTCAAATGCTTTATTAAGTGATATCATACAAAACAAAAATACCTTAGATGGGAAAAAGTGAAACAAAAATTATTATCACGTGATATTATAATCCACATAAATAATTCCACATATTTGTAGTCATCCTGAATCAAGACTTAAAAATAGGCTTCAAAATTCTAGACATACCTCTAAAATGTATATTGTAAAACTGTATGTTTTCTCTTATCTCTTGTAGCAAACTACTTACCTTCTGTTCTTTAAAAATTTAATATGGGCAGTAAATATACCAAATAAATTAAAGTAGGTACAAAATATATACATAATGAGACAGATGTAGACATGAAAATAGAGACCAGATTTGAAAATGTTTATAAAGGGCTTATTTACGACTGTCATAAGTAAATACACTTTTAGTAATATTTTTAGCAGAAAAAATAAGAATAAATGGAGTCTGAGAAATAAATCTATATGAAAATCATGTATTATTTATGAACAAACCAGTGAAAATATTTGGATATTTTGTTAAGCAGGGTTAGATAATTTGGACCAGCATCTAGATTTAAATTTGGAAAAAGTTGGATTTAGGTCAATATTATGGAGATTGTCAGTCATCCAGGTCATGGTTGTCCCAAAGGTGCTTTGTCAAGAGGCAACTGGACTTCTTTGAAGACGTTTCACTTCTCATCTAAGAAGCTTCTTCAGCTCTGACTGGATAATGGAGAATTAAAGGATTTATATACTCCTTGCAGACACCTGGATAAGCTTCTTGGATGAGAAGCGAAATGTCCTCAAATAAAAACCAGACAGTCTAGTTGCCTCTTGAAAAGGCACTTTTGGGTCAGATAATTGGATGTTGCTTTATTAATATAGATTAATTTAGATTATTTTTATTAATAAAAATAAATTGAGATTTCTAAAGAAATCACAACCAAGTATTATTCCAGCTCTGTAGAGATAAAACATTTGTTGGCTAAATAGCTTAGAAAACATGGATTATTTGCAATTATTTTCAAAATTCAAATTGATATTTTTTAGCTACCTTTACAAATGTATTGGTGAAATGAAGATGTTTACCAATACATATTAAACAAAGAAATGATGAACAGAAATAAGATTTAATATTTACAAAACTGTTCTAAAACAATAAATGTAAACCAAAGTTTTAAAGACATATTTGGACGAAGCTAAAACTGATTTTCAGGATAGAATTAGAAAAACGAATCATAAATACAGCAAAATAATTTATGCAATTTTTTTTTTAGTCAGAGAAAAGGAAAATAGGCGAAGTATTACACAGGAGAGTTGAAAGAAACTAGAAAAAAAAGAAAATTACAGATATCTCTGAAATATATATTATAGGAATGATAGACTAAAAACAGGATTATGTAAAGGGAAAGAAGGACACCTGCTAGAATCTAATTTAGACTGAACACTTGAAATTGAAGATAACATTCACTTTTACATCATGATGACTGATAAAAGCAGGTAGCTTTTCTTGTGCAATAAATTTTAAATTTGGGTTTTTTAAATTCGGTTTTTAGCGCAGGGTCTATTTTAGCGCAGGGTCTATTAGAATAAGTTTTTTAAAATTTTATATGTTTTATATGTGTTTTAACATCCCTGTGCGCCGCCCTGGGTCCGTTTGGAGAAGGGCGGGGTATAAATTTAATAAATTTAAAAAAAAATATTTCATTTCAATAATTTCATTTTGTAATAAAATCTACAATGATTCTTTGGTGTGTTTTTTTTTAAAACTACTTTCAGTAACATCCAAGAATTACTTTAGTTTCTTAGCAATTTCTCAACAATAAGAAAATCCCACTATATCTTTGTCCTGCCACTAAGACCTCTTTATGCAGTTTGTGACAAGAATTGATAAATGCTTTAAAAATTTGGCCTAGGCTCAGATAACACTGTAAACTGAATATTATATCCCGATACTTCTTATACAGTGGAAAGACTAGAAGAGAAACTTAAGTTGGACAAGACATGAATTGGACTATTTATTTGGGGGGGGGGGGCGTGCAAATAATTACGTTTCTATTAGGGATGTGCAGAAGTCTGAATTTGTGGGGGAAATGGTCATTCTTATATGAATGGGACACATAACCTTAAATCAGGCCACTATGGTCTCAGCATCATCTTTCCTAATCTGCCCCGCTTCTTTTTATAAATCTCATAAGAAATCGAGAAATTAATGCCTACAGACTAATTTCCTGAGAAATTTATTATTTATTTATAAAGATTTATTGGCCGCCCATCTTACCATATGGTAACTTTAGGCCGCTTACAATCATAGAAAATATATCTATACTTGAACAATTAAAACATAAATAATTAAAATCAACATTAAAACCCAAGGAAAGGGTGAGGGTAGGGGTGGGATCTGTTGTCACTTCATCAACACTGTGCTGTTCTCTCACTGGCAGAGCCACATCTTTAGGTCCTCATGAAAGGATAGGAGCAGTGGTGGGATTCAAATAATTTAACAACTGGTTCTGTGCCCTAATGACCAGGTGGGTGGGTGTGGCTTGGTAGTCCTATGACTGGGTGGGTGTAGCCAACTCAATGCCTTAGCTGTGACAATGTAATAAGGGTTAACTGGAGAGGCAGTTTCTGCAAGCAGGACAATCAAGATTAGACTAGAAACAACACCAGAATGTTTCCTTCTTGCTTTCCTTACAGGATTAGCCCTGCAAAGTGGGAAAAAACAAAAGGAGATTTCTTCCAACAACCGGTTCTCTGAACTGCTCAGAAAGTTACCAACTGGTTCTCCTGAATAGGTGTGAACTGGCTGAATCCCACCACTGGATAGGAGGGTTGGAGCCAACCTCACACCAGGTGTGTGTGTTCAGAGGGAAGGAACAATAACAGAGAAGGCCCTCCTCTTGGACACCACCGCTAGAATACTTGGCCTGAGGGGACCCTCTGTTAGCACGAGTGACACCGCCAATCCCAGTGAGGTGAGACGGCCCCTCAAGTAACCTGTACCCATGCCACAAAGAGCTTTAAAGGTGGACAAAAGTCTTCTCCTCTACTGGTAATTTCCTGAAACTCTTGACTATCCAGCTGGGTTTCACAGCCTATGAATTACAGGAAAGGAAAATATTTAATGTGTATATCTAGTCTTTTTATTAGGGACTGTTTGCAGAGATGGTAGGTTTGGGAGACTTAATGCAATGGGAGAATGTTCAGCCAGTTGTTCTTTTCCTAGCTTTCTCTTCCCTAGAACAAAGGGGGCATATCCATCTGTTGACCCCATTGCCAAGGGAACTGTACTTTCAACACTTCTGAGCAGCAGCATTCCACTGGAAGCTCTGCTCCATCACAGAGGAGACTCATAGACAGCCTAAGAACTGGATGAAAGAAAACAAATAGTGATGGGAATGGGTGGGTTTTGATTTGATCCTTGTGACAGAACTACTTCATTCTAGGAAATTTCAAATATGGCCAATGACAAACAGCTGTTAGGTTAAAGGGTATATTCTGGATCTTGACACCAAAATGGCTCCAGAAAGTCTATGCTGTGCTACTTAGTGAAAAGCTAGATTTCTATGCTAAGGAACCCTTGTAGCTAGTGCTGTGTTGTAGACTAGTGTAAGGTAAAGTTGCCCTCTATAATGGCATTGCTTAAAGCCGTTATGGCGAAACTATGGCACTGGTGCCACATGTGGCATGCGGAGCCATATGTCAGGGCACGCAAGGCATTGCCCTGTCAAGTGGTCAGCGTACATGTGCATGCTGGACAGCTGACTTCAGTCTTACTTTGATGTCATTTTTTGCCCTCCGGAGGCTTCAGGAAGCCTCTAGAGCAGGGGTCCCCAACCCCCGGGCCGCGGACCGGTGCCGGTCCGTGGCTGGATGGGAGCCGGGCCGCAAGGCTAGAGAGGAGGAGGGAGGGAGGAGGGGGCTGCCCCCTGAGCAGAGCGCGCAGGAGAACGCAGGCGCGGCTGTTCGCACCGTTGGAGTGTGACTCTTCCTCCACCCTCGTCGACGGAGGGACTCCTGGACGCCGCCGGACCGGCCACCGATTCCCTCCCCTGCTGGCATGCCGGCCACTCGTTTTCATCCAGGGACTGCGGAGGCTCTGCGGGCTGGGGTGGGAACTGGCGGGTTGCTCCAGCGGCGCAAGGAGTCCCTCGGTCGACGAGGGTAGAGGAAGAGCCCCCACCATCCTCCTGCGTTCTCCCGCGCGCTCTTCCCAATGGGCTGCCCCCCCTCCCTCCTCCTCCTCTCCAGCCCGGCTCCTATCCAGCCACGGAGCCTGACCGAGCGAACGAGCGACCAAGCCTGGCAGGCGGGATGAGGAGGCTGGGGGCGGGGGGACGGGACGACGATGACGACGACAGACACACATAGAGAGACAGAGGGAGGGAGGGAGAGAAAGATAGACAGAGACACAGAAAGAGTGATTGAATGAATGCAAGACAGACAGACACACACACACACAGAGTGACAGAAATGGGCGGATGAAGGAGAGACACAGAGAAAGAGAGAAAGAAAGAAAAAAGTGGGAGAGAGAAAGACAGAGAAAGAGACAGAAAGGAAAGAAAGAGACAGGAAAAGATACAGAAAGAGGGAAAGGGAAAAAGAAAGAGAAAGAAATAGAGAGAAAGGGAAAGAGAGAAAGAAATAGCGAGAGAGAAAAAGAGAGACAGAGACAAAGAAAGAGAAAGAAAGAGAGAGAGAGAGAGAAAGAAAGAAAGAACTTATGACCACAGTTGAGGCCAAAAGTTTGGTTGCTAACCAAGATCATTGTTAAGTGAGTTTCACATTTTCAAAGTTGGCCACGCCCACCCAGTCACATGACTGCTGAGCCCCTCAGCCGGTCCGCAGAATTTTCTTTAAAATGAAACCGGTCCCTGGTGAAAAAAAGGTTGGGGACCCCTGCTCTAGAGCATGAAAAACCAGCCGTACGGGCAAACTGGAAATTTGGAAACAGACTTCCAGTTTGCTTGTAGGGCCGGTTTTTCATGATTAAGAGGCTTCAGGGAAGCTCCTGAAGCCTCCGGGGGGCCTCCGGGGGTGGGGGGAGGCTGTTTCACTCTGCCCAGGCTCCTGTAAAGCCTCTGGAGCCTGGAGAGAGCAAAAAAAAAAAAACACGCCAAAAATGGGGGGAGCGTTGGTCATGCGTGCATGCACACTGGGGTCATGCACATAGCATTATGGGTGTGGCACACCTGTGCACGACCGCCCTGCGCTCCCCCCCGCTTTTGGCACACAAGCCAAAAAAGGTTCGCCATTGCTGGCTTAAAGTATTGCAAGTATATAAAACATATTACTGAGTACAACAAAGCAGTATCCAGTACTTCAAGTATTCAATTGGCTTCTTAAAGCAATTGCCAAATTTGTGTGCGCACTAAAATTTAACACTAAATGATATACTGTATATACTGAGCTGGTTTGTCAATGTATTAATTGCTATTAAACAAGAGCTTATTAACATCATAGCAATTGTAAGGTTTTTAGGCTAAAAGTTCTTCCTCAATTATTCAAAAAAAAATTCAGAAAAATGCCATGCAGTTAAAAACATTTATTCGAGTAGCGGTTTCCCTGGAAACCAATTTAAAATATCATGGTGCAACCAACTTTTAGATCTCTTTAATTTTTCATAACCTTAACCAAGTTTCCTTCCATACCATTTGTGGTGAAACTTGATAATATCATAGCAGATGTAAAGACATCTTCATTTGGCTGTACACCACCCTGAGTCCCGAAAGGGAGATAGGACGGTATATAAATGCAATAAATCTTAAATCTTAATCTCCTAATAACATAGGTGACTATGATAAACTGCAGTCAGTAATTGTAATTTTGAGCAAATCATGCACAGAGTGGATAGTGGAAGACCACTTAATCAAGGAAGGTGAATCTTGCTCTAACATCCAACTGTTTAGGAAAAGGTACTATGTGGACGATTATTTGTATCAAAGCTGCAGCTTGTAAACATTCAGCAGCCCCCATGCAGCATTTTTTTCTCACACACACACACACAGCCCATTTTTAATTTGAATAAGGCAAATTTGTTTTAAGGATGCAAATATACCACAATCAACTTGCCTTTTACAGAATTAGTCAATAATGATCTACACCAGCCTACTAGAGAATTGAGCAACATATACTTCTCTACTTGATGTGTAACAAAAATTCCCATCAATTATGGACAATAGGGATGCTGTTTTGTTATTGATTTATAATGTCTGGAGGACTATTCTAAACAGTCATTTGATTATTATGAGTTTAGGAAAGTGCACATAAAATTTGGCAGGAAGATATGAAATTGAAAGTTTCTGAGAGTTAGCACTAGGAAAAGTTATACAACAGCAAATTAAATATAAGCCTTTCTTGACCGTTTAATAATACCTTTCTTCTGTGCATAAATAGGATCTTCTTATGAAATTCCAGAGTAGGGGGGGAAAGAAAACAGATCAGTGAAGATAAGAGATTTTTTAAAAAGAAAGGAGAACGAAGAAGAGTGTAATACAAGACAACATCAATGGGAAAGTAATACTTAAGTAATTCTGAAAAATAGAAAAGAAACAAATTAGACAGGGAACACTGAAAGGGAATAGAAAAAAGAATTATGAGAAGAAAAAACACACTTCAGCACAGCTTTGTTAGTAAACTTTGCAATAAATTAAAATGCAGGAATATAACCATAAGGCTGGTCCACTACTGGCCATGCTGCTTGGATCATGCAATGATTCATTTAGGAGCTCAAGTATGACATGTTAATCACAGGAGTTCATAGATATTGAGAATTATGTTTCTCAAGAGGTTTTTTTTTTTGCCATATATATCTCACAGAGTAATTTATTATATAATGTTGGGCCAGGAGCGGAGAGCACAGATTGATTCATTCATTCACATCTGCATCAAGCCATGGCTTAGCACCAATCCCTGTCTATAACTCTGATCTTTCTCATAACATGATAGCTGAAGGGGAAGAAACAGCAGAAAGAGTGATGGAAAAAGAAACATGAACCTGTCTAAATGTCCTTAAATGAAAAACAGGAAATAAACACAATAATCATGTTTAAATCCAAATGTATTCCTTTGGAGTTAAGCAAAGGCAACCTATTCTCAAATAAACATGTTTGAAGTTCAGAGTCTAAAACAGTTTTTAAAAATGCCACAGCACCTTAGAGACCTCTTTGTGTATTCCTCCAACTCATTTGATTAATTATTGAAGTAAAGTTTTTTCTTTCTTTCAATGATGGACTTCATAATACTTTTTCCAGAAGACTTATTCAGCTGTAATATCCATAATGATTTGCATTTTTGTGCTGAAGGACAGTGACTTTTTGGTTACTGAATAAAGTGGCCATCAACACTTTCTGACATCTGCATATTCAGCAAGATTCTGAAAATGAGCTGCAACATGTAGAATCCTGATCGAGTAATTCATTACCATCTAAACAACCATAAATCATATGCATCCTATTCTGGCAGACATTTCAGGTCATGGCTTTTCTCTATAATTAAGCTCAATGATCTAAGAGAATAAATCTAAATTCTTTGATGATCATTCCTGGATCCTGGGTAAAGTCTCAAGGTAGCAGGAAGGAGATTTAGTTCAAGTATTTACTCAGCCAAAAAAACCTCCTTGAATCTCTTCAATCAGTAATTAAGTCTCAGGGTTGTTAAGGGGATAAAATAGTAGAGATGAATACCATGTAAGCCTCCTTAAAATCCCTGGAGAAAAGGCAAGATAAATATACAGCATTGTTATGACAGTAGGTTTGAAATATAACTCTTCTTCACCATTGTCCTACACCTAACCTAGTTAGGCTCTGTAACAATAGCATTTGGTATATTCAACTCTAAATTTATACTTCAGAGTGCAACATCATATCTATGTTTATTTTTATGGTTTCATTCTGGATTTCTGCTCCTCAGTGATTTCTCCTTAACTAGTTTCATTCCTTTCTACTTCAGATGATGTATCTGAATAAAAAAAAGCCACTAAAGATCAAGTGAACATTAAAAATTGTAGGCTATGGCATTTTAAGATCCAATTCAGGATCTAGCTTTGACTTCTGTTTATTAATGCTGTAAGTTATAAAACACTATTTATGTGATATATGTGTGTGTGTGTGTGTGTTTTCGTAGATTTTCATGGGTGTAGGTATGCTGGTCTTGTTGTATTCGGGTCTTTTCCCGTATAAGATTGAGATTGTCTTGTAATCGTTTCGGCTATGCATATGTATATGTATATGTATATATGTTAGATTTTTAAGGGATGATTTTTAAGGGATGAATCTTAATAGGTCTCTGTCTGGATGATCTCTAGGTTGAGTCGAAGGGCAGAGAAGGATGACAAGTTTGTCTCCTCCCTTAAAAATGGGCCTAAAAACAGGAGCTGTAAAAATATTCTCTCATCCATATGTATATATGTATCTATGTTTGTTTATATATATATGTATATAAACAGATCATTGTCCATAGCCCCTTTTCATTCCTTCTTTGTCACAGATAAAGTACAAAAATAACAACATTTGTTTGCAACTTACATTACATCAATTTACATTTCCCAATTTACATTTCTTCCTGTTTTAACTTCTCTTGACTACATAATCAATGACTAATGACACTGTTTTATTGTATAGTGCCATCACTTATTTTGTTACACAATCTTGTGGTAATTTTTCTTTAAATATTAATAAACAGTTAGTAATTTATTCAACTATTTTTCTCAAATGCAGTTTTCTCCTTTCCTGGAAGTAATGGTAGATGTTCAGAGGCATCAACTGATGAAAGCTACATTATGCACCATAACTTTATACAAATGCCATGATATTGCATGTATCTGTTAAAAGGGTGAAGCTTTCACCTTTTGACTTTCACCTTGTGATGTTTCTTCATAACCTCACACATATCCCAAAGTAATGTTCTACTTTTGATTATTGTATCAGTATCAATAAAAAATAGTGAAGTGGTATTTTTGACACTCAAGATATCAAAACCCTCCAACAAGAATACTCTCTCACTTTCTTTGCTATTATGACAGCAAAAGAACTACATTTCTAGCAATGTCATCTGGTGAATATCTGTCACAATTAAGTGTTACAGTTGCATTTCAATGAAATTAACCAAGGAACAAAAAATTAGGCCAGGTAATTAGCAAAATGTGCTTCAGCGTTGCCGAGAGTGCAGAGAACAAATCAAGTTCTTCGCTATCAAGCTGTCTATCATGTAAGTGGGTAATTTTAATTAGTACTTAATTATTTCATTCATTTCCACCAAGTCAAGGAGAAGTGGAAGATATCTCACACGTTCTACTGCACTGTGAGCTATACAGAGTTTGTAGGTCTGCATATATTCTCCCCTTATTAGAGAGATTGCCAGGGAGGGCAGACAATTTTTATCTAGGTTTTCTCCTGCAGGACACAAACCCAGCTACAACGTATGCAGTGGCAAAGTTCTGTGCTGCTGCAATGTCCATAAGAAAAAAAATTGGTTACAGAAGTATAGTTGTCATCTTGTACCAATTATTTGGACACATCTCTAACAATTTCTGGACCATTGTATTTACTCCCATACTTAACGGCTTTGCATCCACATAAACCAGGAAGTGACTCGAACAATTTGAGAACATGTATGTTATTTTCCACTTTTAACATCAACACTTTTTAATTATATCTTAATGTCAGTACTTTTTAACATATTGTTCAATGTAATGTGTATTGCTGGTCTTTGACCATAATAAAGATTCATACTTATTTCCACCAAGTCAATATCCCTATTAATTAGAAAAGCAAGTCAAAATGTGAAAGCACTATATAGGCTGGTTTTGAATATCTCGGCAAATATGTCTGCTCTATATTAATTCATAAACATTATATGCTGAAGAATAAATTAAATGGAATTAGAATCCTTGTGTGTATGCATTTATGTGCGTGTGCACGCACACACATGTAATTGAACATTCTAAAGTAAATGCTTGCATTTAATAATATCTACAGTATTTACTTCTAGTCCCCAGTCTTGAATTATTAACATCTAAATCTAATAGGAGATTTCTTCAAATATATCGCTCTTCTTGCATGGTATGGAATAATATTATTCTATCATTCAGCTACAATGTTGGTTATAACTCTTTGACATTAAGTATTCTTAGGGTTAAGTCAAAAGCTATTTTCTTCTAATGTCAATTAGCAGTTTGTGAAATTATTTCAATCAGAACTGCATCTCTGCAAGTTTTATCTCTTCTTTGTTTTCATGCTTTGTCTCACTTGTCTGTTTATCTGACCAGCTAGCCAAACTGTATGATTTTGCTCATAACATCATGACCTCCTGTGTGATGACATCACGTATCTATAAAACCAATAATAAGGGTGGCCAAGGTCAATTAGATAAAATAACAATAAGAGCAAATGAGTCTGAAGATGATTAAAGCAATAACTAGGAAAACGACAAGATGAAAAACACAATTTCTTTTTTAGCTTGGCTTTGTCAAAAACAGATTTGGCAAATCTGAATACAGGTAATTCTCGACTTACAACCACAATTGAGCCGAACATTTCTGTTGCTAAGTGAGACAGTTGGTAAGTGAATTTTGCACCATTTTATGACCTTTCTTGCCACTGTTATTAATTCAACCACTGCAGTGGTTGGTAACATGGTTGTTAAATGAATATCTCTTTCCCCATTGACTTTGCTTATCAGAAGTTTGCAAAAGGGCATCACATGACTCTGGGGCACTACATCTGTCTTAAATAGGAGTCAGTTGTTAAGCATTTGATCATGTGTCCACAGGGATGTTTCAATAATTACCGTGTTTCCCCGAAAATAAGACAGGGTCTTATTTTCTTTTGACCCCTGAAATAAGTGCTTGGACTTATTTTCAGGGAGGTTTTATTATTTTTGAGGTGCAGGAGGTGGCGGCCATGGTCACCTCTGGGCTGCTGCTGTATTGCAATATTTTCCAGGATGTCTTATTTTTGGGGGAGGGCTTATTTTAGTGCATGTACTCAAAAGCTTGATTGGGCTTATTATCCAGAGAGTTCTTATTTTGGGGAAAACAGGGTATAAGTGGGGGGAAACCGGCATAATGCACATTTTTCAGTGCTGTTGTAACTCTGAATGGTCACTAGACAAACTGTTGCAAGTTGAAGACTATTTCTACTTACAACGTCGATTCTTTTATCAAAAAGTAGAATTAGGAGAAAAACAAATGCAATTTTTTGACTATAAATGACAACATAAATTGAGACATTTGCCAGAAAGGCTAAAGTTGTGAAAATATTCTCTCATTAAAAAAGAGCCCTGTAAGGCTGATGTAATCAGGGGAAGCCAGATAGCTCAAGGCATTAAAAGGCTTGCTTGATATGCTGGAGAGTGCCGGTTCAAATCCCAGTAGAAGGAGTATGGCCAGCTGAAGAGGGCTAATAAGCCCGAAATGGATCCATCCTGGTCTCTTATTTATGAATCAGCCCTTAAAAAATCTAACATATATATCAGCTCATAAAACTAACACACACACACATATATATATGTATGTATGTATGTATGTATGTATGTATGTATGTATGTATGTATGTGTTAGTGCGCACGCGCGCGCTGTTTGCCTGGTATGCTTGAGGTTTGCCTGCAACCTCAAGCATTCTATGCAAATGGCCAGTGCCAGCGCATTCCTTTTGATGTATATTCCTGTGTAGCTTCTTACTCTCATGTAATCCTTTATATTTCTGTAATCTCTTCCTCTCCAATGAATGTAAATCCAAACGTTAATTCCCTTCCTGCTAATTAATTCAGCATCAGGGTATAAATTCAATAAATACAAAATAAATACAATCAGAGTAAGCATTTCAAAAGATAGGGCAGTGAAAAAAAAAGCTGAAAATAAAATTAATAAACAGTCATAGTCATGTGATTTTCCATGTAGCAACAATGTCAGCTATCAAGTTGTCAATCCCAATTGTGGTAGTTTAAACATGGATCACCTATACTGCATTTTCCTTAGCCTTTCTGTGTTTCATAGAAAATACAGAATTTGCCATATAAACTATACAAAAAAGTCAGTAGAAATATGCTATTCTCAACAGACTATCCAATATGGCGACCCCAACTATGGTGTTACAGCAAAAAGTCTGATTACACTGGACAATAAAGATTTTGCTTTCTGAACACTTTGGGAAGTATATCATAGATGAAGCTGCTAATCACAAAAATAACCTGTAATTTAATCTAACACCTACCATTTTATAGAAATCTGTTTTTTTTCAATTTCTTCTGCTATAATATGTTTATTAATTATTCTTGCGATTTGAATAACTAACCATTCTTTCAAAAAGTGTTATTTATTACTTTGAATGTTTAATTTTAAAAACCTCAAGCAATATACTTTAAATCACGAAAGCAATCTAAAATTGGTTTCTTGAATATTAGGGGAATAATAATTATCTCAAACTGCTGACTACTCTCTCTGAAAATGAGAGACAGAGAAATAATATCAACCATTTTTCATTAGGAAAGTACAATATTCAATAACAACTGAATCATTTTAGAAGACCTATCAAGCAATAGATCATGAAACACTGAAAAGCTTGTTTTAGGCTAATATGAGGGGCTATTTGAAACCTTGTTACTACCATGTGGAAATTACACATTGCTATTCAACATCTGCATGAAACTATTAGGGGAGGATGTTCAATAGTTCCGAATAGGGTGTCTCCAATATGCTTATGATACCCATCTTACATCCACCATCCCAGGTAAAACTGGAAAAGGTGTGATAGTCCTGATCCAGTGTCTGAGTGGATAAATCTCTCCAAGATGAAGTTGTCATACATAGGGGACTGGCATGACTTGAGCACATTCCCTTCCTAAAAACCAATTACAAATATGTAGACTTTGGGTCCTACTTGAGCAGTCTCTGATCCATAGATAGTAGGTAGCTGCTGCTCTGGCTGATTCACTACCTGTGGACCAAATGTTTCTCATGATATAAACCACTAGAGTTTAGACCACTGCAATGTACTTATACATTGTATGTGAGTTCCCTTGAACGTGTGTTGGTGTAAAATGTAAGTGACTTGGTTACTACTAGAGAGGGATTGGTTTGATAGCATCCTACCAACTGTTGTACTAGCCTACCGATAGGTTTGCGGATCCAAGTGTTGTTTTTGAAGCCCTAAATGGCCCAGTACCAATATACTAAGTGGACTATTTCCCCAGAATTCTCCATCCTTTGTGAAATGAAGTAAGTGAGGCATTGGCAGCATGGGATAGGGAAATAGAGAAAATAGGCAACTTCTATTTTACTCATCTTTCATATGGTAATTAAAGCCATTTTATTCCATAGTGCACATGGTGTAACTCGCCTGTCACTATAACTTTTTGGGTATCAATGTGTTATTTAGTTTTTCCTGCAATCATACTCTATCTTTCAAAATAGGATGGTATATAGATATACATACAAATATATGAATACAAATAAATACATTACTTGACTTGCTGTAATTTTCCCTTCGAAGAATTATAGTTGGATAATTGACTGGAATAATTTAATGGGAGCAAAGCAATGTAGGCTGTTTTAGCCATTAACCAGAAGCAATAGGAACTGCTTTTCAGACAGGCACCAGGAACATGTCATTCACCAATATCCTTAGCAAACTAGTGTTAAAAAACTAACAAACCCAAGACCCTGCAACTCTTCCTTACCCCCCCCCCTTTTTTTTTTACAAATAGCAGAAAACTATTTTTTCTTCTTAAGAGGACCCAAGGAAAGAAGAAAGAAGAAGCTTAATTTCATAACAGTATCTAAATATATCAACGTGAGTTGGTGGCAATCACAGATGGCTGTCAAAGTAAGGTCTCCCCGGGTCTATTTTTGCCATCTCTAGACAATCCAAAGACTATGTTATTGGAATCTGACGACATGATTTTTTGCATGGGGGGGAAAAGGTTTAAAGTCGGTATATTTATTCATTGCAAAGTCTAACAGGTTTATTTATTTTTTTCATTAAAAGAAACACAATCCCCACTCTTGCCTCTGATAGGTTGCTTATTTCAATTTGCTCCATCCTTTGAGTTATTGTTCATGCCACTTATATTATAGAGCATTGATGGCAAACCTTTTTGGCACCGAGTGCCCAAATGAGAACACGCGTGCATGCCTGCACCGGAGCGTCAAAAACCCGAAGACCATCGCATGCCTCTTTTTGGCTGTTTTCAGGTCATTTTAAGGCTATTTTAGGAGCATTTTCAGGCTGTTTTCTGATTTTTGGACTGTTTTCAGGCCATTTTCCGGCACTTTAGTGTCTGGAATACCAGCTGGCCAGCATGCAAGTACGCACCAGAAACCAGAAGAGCAGCTGGCGATGGTGCACGTGCCTACAGAGAGGGCTCTGTGTGCCACCTCTGGCATGCGTGCCATAGGTTCGCCATCATGATTATAGAGCATGAAAACTATATTGGTTAAGGTAGAAGCCCACCACCCAGAAAAAAAGCTATTACTCACACCTGAAGTAAGGCAAACCAAACCAAACTTTGAGGATTTCTCTTCGCGATTATATGTAAATTTCTAAGAAGAAATGGTTATTGCCTAAACTCTGTAATTCTATCTTCATTAAGGCTTCAATATTACATTTAATTGGAAGCAGGAATATTGTAACTGTATTTGTGGCCTTAACACAGGATTTCACAAGTAAAGTATGAATTTATATATCCATTCTATTATCAGTCAAGGGCTGACAATAGCCCTTGAGCTATTATCAAGGGCTATTATGAGCACTGAGAGAAAAGCAATTGGAAGTGAAGCTGAGCACAAAATGTCTTAAATTCTGAATAGATATACACAGTCCTGTGTTCTTTTGCATCTTTAACTTTAAAGGACATTTTATTGTAGCAATAAGATTTAAATGTGAAAGAACTGACTGTATTAGAACAATAAAGGGCACATCACAAAATGTAGTCTCTCAAAATTGTTTGACATTTTCTCCCTTTGGAATAAACATATCATGGTACTATGGTCACGATATTATAATTAGCTACAAATACTGTATAACAGTTTAATAGTCACTTGATGACCACATTCATGAATTAACCTGAATCTCATATATGATAATACTGCTATATAGGTTTAGGAAGAAACTTTTCCTCTAAATTAAGCTAAGAATATGTTAAGCCATATTGTGGTTTGCTTCATAGAATCATGGAGACTTAAACTATCATAGGAGACATCTAATCCAACCACCTGTTCAGATCCATGACACTGAGTTTCTGGTTAGTGAGGCTGCAACTTTAAACCATTGGTTCTGGTCCTGCCCTAATTCTAACTAACTCTACTCCCTCTTTGTGTTACAATGGCCAAGTAACTGAAGACCAGGATCTACCCTCAGCTAGACTTTATATATTCTAAACAAAAATATATTAATTGGCAGCCAGATGTTTTAGTTTCCAGAGTAACTGTTGTATTGGTAGCTGCAAACTTGCTCCAGTCCGAACTCTCCCCTCTGAACTGTGGTGGATACGAAATCTGCATCAGATGTTAGGCTTTTGGACAAATCCGTCTTCTCTAAAATATTTATTACCCTCCCAGTGTTGGCTGATCTACAAACTTTGAAAATGTACCTTTAATCCTTCATCCAGGTTATTGGTAACCCAATGCTGAAAAGCATTTGGCCATAAAGAGAGCTTCAAAGTACTCTATTTGATATTACTTCCAAGTTGAAGTCGAGTCATTCATGAACACTCTTTGGCTGCAATCCTTTTAGCCAATTGTGAAACTATCTAACAGCAATATTATCTAGCCCATATTTTTTAAAAGAATATCATGAAACCCTCTGCTGAAATCTTTAATGAGATCCAGGTACACCACAATTCTGATCTATTAATCTACTAACCCTATCAAAGAAGGAGACATGATTAGCCTGACATTATTCATTTGGCTCCCATGCTGGCTCCTGTTAATTTTAGCCTGACTATCTAACAGCTTATTTGTGCAGATTTGAATAATTTGTCTAAGACTTTATCTAGTACATACATCAAGCCTGGAGACCTGCAGTTTCCTAGATCTACCTTTCCCCTTTTAAACACGGGGATAACATTTGTTCTTCACCTTTCTGGGTTCTTCCCAGTCCTCCAGGAGTTTTCAAAGAATATCACTTTTGGAAATCACTTCTAGTCCTTTCAGCACTCTTAGATCTATGAAACCTTGGACTCTTGAATTCATTTTAAAAAATTGCATTCCTTCTTACCATCTCCATCGCTAGCCTAAGTGGCAGTAACTCCTTTTCCCTCATCACATAACTATGATCACCTATGGCTTAGTTTCCCTCCCTAGAGAAGACATGGAAAACAGGAGTAAAGAAACTAAACTTTCCCATCATTGCATATTATTGCATCATAATTTTATTCTCCCTACGAATCAACAGTCCTTTTGGCTTTCTTTTTATTTGTAATATCCAATAATAACCCTTTTTTGTTGTTTTGGGGATTTGCTGAAAGCTTCAGCCCATTCTGACCGGTAGCTTTTCTGACTCCGTTTCAGGAGACTATTTTCTATTGTTCTCTATGTTCCATCTTTTTATTTCCTATTATGTCATCTTTTCTCTTCAACGTTTTAGAGAGTTCTTCATGCATCCATGCTAGCCTCTTTTAATTTATCCTGTTTCTTCTGGAGATTGTTTTCACTGTATTTTAAACATCTTTTCTGGATGCTTTTCTGTTAAGCATTTGTAGACCATGCATACAACATATCTTCCCTCTGAATTCATGAAACATCGCATTCTAATTTCAGCGTGCAGGTCTGACTTTATCAGGTACTCTCCTCCTGTGGATATTACATAGTCAAGAATAACTTGACAATTTCTCTTTGAGGTACCAGTCACATTCAGTTCTTCAACCAATCCCTCACTGTTGACAAGGATAAAGTCCAGTGGATTAAGTTCTTCCACTTTCTGACAACTGATGCCAGCAAGAAGGACAAGAATTTATAGGCCCTCTGATTCTTGGAAGAATTAGATTTTCAGAAGATACCTGGATGTTTGAAATCTCACATTATCAGTATTGCATTAGTCTTTTTGAAAGACTAGTCATCTCATGTAGAAATACCTATCTGCTTTTTCTGTCTACTCAGGCAATCTATAATAAACTCCCACAATAGTATATCTTTTATTTATTTTTCCTTTTATTCTTACCCCTAATACTTCCAAAATAATTTCTACACTCTGATTCCAGAACTGTTATGCAAATATGTTCCTTTATATATAATACTTCTGTCTTAGTATGGTGCATGAAATAATATCAAATGTGAATCTATTTATTATTTAATCTATTATGTAACCACCCAACAGATTAATGAAACATGGTAAAAAAAGAAAAGCCATAGCTAATGAAATGTGTGAATCAGGTCACCGTGTATTTGTAGATGATGCTATTCTGTTCCCATAAGGGCATAAATGGAATTTTCTTTTCTAATTTCAAAGGGAACTATATTTCTAGCACAACCTTCTCCAATCTAAAACTCTCAAGATATAATTGTTTCTTTAGTTAGTATTTCTAATATAAAAGCTTTAGAAAAATATAGTTTTTTATTACATTTAATTCCTCTCAGAGTTTTAGAAGTTATTCAGATGATAGTCATCTTGTATCGAGTATTTGAGAAAAAGGAAGCTATACTGATCTACATGAAATAATCTATCTCCCCTGTGTTTCTTAATTTAAAAGTTGCATTTTGCATAAATGCCAAAGTTCACACCATATTGTATCAGAAATTTAGTATGGAATACAGAATTCCCAGTTAGCATAGACATGAGTCATATTAGCTGGGAACAGGAAATATTAAGCATCATACTAAAATAGCACTGGAAAGAGCAATGACAGAGAAGGCTGGACCACATCATTAGTCTGACCATGTAGATTCTAGAAAACCTAAGGATTCTGAATATCAGACTTAATGTCTTGAATGATTCTCCTTATGTTCTGTCCATGTTCCAAAATACCTGTACTAAGTTTATAATTTCTGCACAACATGATCTTCTGTACTTAGAAATCTTGCAATGCATAGCATAGTCACAGAAAAGGTATTTTAGTATTAAATGCCATTTTCATTTGAAAAGAAGCAAACGGAACATTTTATGTTCATTCTTTCTCTACAAACCATGCATAAAGGCAAACACATTATCCGGCAAGGATATTATTTGGGGAAGCACGGATGAAATGAAATCTAGACTCCTTCTTCTAAAAGTCACCCTATGACTTTCCTTAAGATTAATAAACATTTTCAAGCACAAACATTAATCAAGGCAAACCACCTGAACAGAAGGCACAAGACACAATGCTTCTTACCATCAAAACCATCTTCCTCTGTTCCAAGTTCATCATCTGAGCAAATGTTCAGCACATTGACCAGCATCTCTGTTACTGTTAAGAAAACCAAGTGGAAGATGTGAGACAATATGAGACAAACCAAGCTTCTCAATGTAGAATGGTTAGTTAAAGTCACAGCATAAAGTTACATCTGGTATATAGCAACCACACAGAGTTTAAAGCAAAATTTGTGTGAACATTCAGAGGACAAGATCCAAATCCTTAGGCGATTAAGGAGAGATAACTGTACAGTTCAATACTCAATGGAAGGGTTACTGCAAAAATACAACTTCGGTTTTAATAAATACACATTCATTCCTTCTTTTTTGATGTCTGGCTTATAAATAGAGGAAATTCATGTCTCCTTTTGTTTCTGTCCCAAAAATCTTGATTGGTTAGTTTAATTTGAAGCAATGTTTGTCAAGTTGTATTATTTTCCTGTAAAGTTGTGCTACTCATTCCTCTCTCTTTCCTTCTCTCTCATGCACTAGGCACAAAGCTGAGGTAACTTAGCACTGCAACATAGACAAAATAAAATATTTTAATTAAGAATCCATAAATATTTAAATGGGGAAAAGGCATTTTGGTCTACATGAACATGCTATGAAATTAGCAGACCCAAACTCTAGATGGCCATAAATGCAAGTTAATTGAATCCTTTAAGTGTTGCGTATCAACAATTTTTCACTGTCATGGAAATGTGCTTATACTTTGTGATTTTACTGGACAGATAGGTAAGCCTATCAAATTATTCCTACTGGGAATAATTGAAAGAGAAGCAAAAACAATTTCTTTATCTTGTAAAAGAGACAATACTTATTTTTCCATAGCAACAAACTTAATTTGCTACTAAATGTACTTTCGGCAGGGAATTCAGCCAGTTGCAGTGCTTTTCACAGTGGGTTAGTAGGATGTAACCATATTATTATAATTAGATATTGGTCACCTTTCCATATCATATGTTTAGTTAGATTAAAGCAATAATAAGTTGCACAACTTAAAAACTGCATGTGCAATGAAGATTGCACTTTAGGACAAAGGTAAGTAAGACATTGATAATTTTGTAATTAGGTTGATAGAGAAGTTTTAAAATTAATTTTTTTATTGAATAAAATTGGTTTTGCAATAGTTACAGTAAATTGAAAAACCAACAAGTAAATAAGGGATTTTTTGAGTGCACAGGTTAAATATTAAAAAGCCTAACTGGAAAATACTATGCAAGATAAAGTTTGGTAGATAAAGATCTTATTAACTTATAATTTTAAACCAATGAGTGATATTTTCATATGTGATAGATTTTTGTGTCAGAAACTAGATGTTTTCCAGAATACCAATCAAAACAAGACCTTGATATATCTATGATTTTACTATTCATTACACAATTCTTTTAATAACATAAGATTTGATGGAAATTTGGTACCCTAAAGTGCACAAGTATTTTTTCTATTGGTAAACAAGTCAGATGTTGTGTATTTTGCCTCATTTTATGACTTTTCTTGCCACATTGTTAAGTGAATCGCTGCAGTTGTTAAATTTGTAACATGGTTGTTACGTGAATCTGGCTTCTCCATTGACTTTGGCTTGTCAGAAAGCCGCAGATGATTACATCACCATGTGCCATAAATATGAGTCAGTTGCCAAGCATCCAAATTCTGATTATGTCACCTTGGAATGCTGCAACAGTTGTAAGTTTAAATAATAATCATAAGTACATTTTCAGTTCAGTTGTAAATTCAAATAGTCACTAAAAAAATGGTTGTAATTCAAGGGCCACCTATATGGTAATAATATTCCAGTAATTCAAACAAACTGATTGAAATATAACAAAATTATAGGTAGAGGTAAAAGTAAAGGTTCCCCCGCACATATGTGCTAGTCGTTCCCGACTCTAGGGGGTGGTGCTCATCTCCGTTTCAAAGCTGAAGGGCCAGCGCTGCCCAAAGACATCTCCATGGTCATGTGGCCAGCATGACTCAATGCTGAAGGCACAGAGAGTGCTGTTCCAACCAAAGGTGATCCCTACTTTTCTACTTGTATTTTTACATGCTTTTGAAATGCTAGGCTGGCAGAACCTGGGACAAGTAACGGGAGCTCACTCCGTTACACGGCGCATGGGATTTGAACCGCCGAATTGCTGACCTTTCTGACTGACAAGCTCAGCGTCTTAATCACTGAGCCACCGCATCCCTTTAAATAAAGTTATACAAGAGTGCAACTATTTTAAAGAAAGGGGATATTTGATACACAGAAATATACATGGGCCGGGAAGCATATAATGGAACTGTTGTACAACATGCTGTTGTAGTTTGCCTTCAAACCTTCATCTCATTATCACACAATATCCTTATCGCAACTTCTGGTATCTGAGAAAAACAGCATATTCATAGTAAGAATTTAGTTCATACCATGTTTAAATGCAACAATTTATCACCACCATTGATAGGGCATAAAACCATCTTCCTGGGAACTAAGTGATATAATCAAATCTCTCAGTCAATATCCTTGAGGGCAAAGATGTGCATGTATAATAAAATTATTTGGAGATGCGAATTATTTTTGCATTTTTACATTTGTGTTTTATCCCTCTGCTAAAATCAGGGTAAAATGTTGTTGTAGGAGAAAAGTGAAACATAAAATCTATTCTTTTATATATCAAGGTAAAAAAAATTATCTGGTCGACCTCACTGAAAGCTAACCCGGTATAAAGTTATATATAATAAGGTTGCAGATCTACAAGGAAGTTGGAAACAGAAAAAAAAATGGGAAAACGAATTACAATTGTTTTCTTAAGAGGGTAGATAACCTTCATAGCTCAGGAACAAACTGTTTTTTTCATTCCTGAATCTCACACAAACATATCTCACACAAACACACATGCCTCCAAATAGAACCAAAGTCATATAGTCCAGATTTTGGTCTATAAAATGAAATGGACTATATACAGCAATTAACATAAATGATCCCAGTTTATTGGTTATATTCAGCCAACTACTGTTGACTGGAACTTTGCCTTTAGCCCGATTTTACACAGCTTCAAAGGACAAAATACAAATGTCAAATGGCCAAAATAAAATGGACACTGACCACTCTCTCTTTTTCCTTTACATAAGCCCACTAGAGAAAGGAGAAGCATCTTTTGATTTGCTTCCCAGTGTTTGATTTTTCTAGGCTGTTGTTGACTTGCATGGTTAGGCCTTTAATCTTTTTAGTCTCTTGCCCTCCTGAAGTGAAATTCCCTTACATTTTATTTTTTTACTACAAAGCCCAATTTGAAAAACTTCCATCTATCTATTCTTGTGCCCACATACATCTGCCATATAATTGTTTCTCTATAGAAATCCAAACTTCTGTTGGAAAATTATCAAGGTAGAGATATAGACTAATACCTTTACCACCCACCTCATAACAAGCATAGAAAAGCAACCTCATCTCACCTTTATCATTTGGCAACATCTGAAAAATTACAATGAAAAATTAAAACAGCAGAGAACATCTACAGTATAAATGCCTGCCTAATTTCTCCTACCTATTTCCTTGTTTCCAAAATAGCCCTTTTAATTCACACCATCATAGTTTAACTACGACGCTCCTTAGCAAATTCCTTGCACCTACTCTTAACATCGCTTCTTTTGTGAAGAAATTTCAGAAGGCCTTTTTTTTAGTTTAATTAAGACGTTTACAAACCTTTCTTCACAAAAGAAGCTTTGTTAAGTGTAGATGAATCCTCCAAATGAATTGGAGAATATAAATTCTCATAATTGGAGTTGGCTGTCAGATGGGCAAATGCAGCTGAAACGACAGAGAGTTCTACTGATAGAGTTTTACTGAACAATAAACATTGACAATTCCTCCTCCTCCTGCTGCTACTACTAGTACTGTGGAGGTATCTGAGATCAATTTATGCTTGTTGGTCTTAAGGATGTACTGAAATAGAACTCATATGTATATAGGAATAAAGAACTTAAATTAATACCCTGTTTCCCCAAAAATAAGACCTCCCCAGATAATAAGCCCAATTGGGTTTTTGAGTGCATGTGCTAAAATAAGCCCTCTCCCAAAAATAAATTCTCCCCCAAAATTTATTTATTTATTTTATTTTATTAAATTTATACCCCGTCCTTCTCGTTAGGACCCAGGGCGGCGCACAGGCATTATTTAAAAACACAAAATACAATAAATATCAATTAAAATGTATTAAATTAATAAACCCATGCTAAAATATTGCAACACAGCAGCCGGCCTGAGGTGATTACGCTCACTGCTTCCTGCACCTCAAAAATAATAAGACATCCCCAAAAATAAGGCCAAGCGCTTATTTGGGAGGTCAAAAGAAAATAAGACCCTGTATTATTTTTGGGGAAACACAGTAAATGTGATAACAATGTAACAGCATAGTTGCAGGTTAAACGCTACCGCTGATATTTTCAAATACAAAAATAATATATTTGGACACAACTAGCTGTCTTTTTTAGAGTCAAATTCCTATCAAAATCATTCAAGACACCATTACAATAAAAAACATCAATTATAATAATCATCTGAACATGCATATATACCAAGGTAGAGCAGAATTTTTTTAAAAAAATCATGAAATATCTAGTGTCAAAATATTAAAAATTCTCAAAAATATGTTAACATCATGGCAAAAACTAAAAAAAAATGTAATTTCATAAATACTGCTATGAACCAAATTGTTGTACTGCTTTAAAAAATATCCTGATACATATTACTGACATTTCTGATGACCATACCTAATCTGTATCTGTAACAGAAATTCCACCTTTTGTTTGCTCCCAAAGTTTTGGTATTCCATAGTGCATGCTTGCACCACAGCATTCCCTCCTCAGTTCAAAGGCATTCACACAGTACTTGTAACAAATTTCCCCAACCTGCAGGCATTCATGTGGCACCATAACAATCTGTGCCCCACCCCCCGGCTCTCATTTGCCCATCTCCTCCAATCTCACTCTGTATTATTCATCTGCCCTCCATCCTGATTGTGAACTCCCTGGACCTGCAACTACCATCAGATTTCCCTTTTTTATTAACAGATTAACAGAGTTGGAAGGGACCTTGCAGGTCATCTAGTCCAACCTCCTGCCCAAGCAGGAGACCCTACATCTGCCTCTACCTAGGATTGAACTCACAACCTCCTGATTGGGAGTTCATGAGTTTTGCTTAACAATGGCAATGGAGACTCCTATTGATAAACAATGTGGTAATGCTGCACTTTACAAATACACAGCTAAGCAAGGGAAATTCCAATCCTAATTACATTGCTCACCACCATACTGTTGCTGGCTGTATCATGCATGGTCCATTGCCTTCATCTAGTTCCCCCCTTATTCCGGACACGCTTCCAACATCTCTGAATATCCTGGGTGGTCAAATGGAGCAACCTCCATTGAGTGAAGAGTTCTTCCCTTTTTACTCACTGACAAAACAATGTACATACCTTTTTCTCCCACAAATGGCAAAGACCAAGTGAAAACATCCATGAAATTTGGAAGCCAGTATGGATGAGGAGAACAATTAAACTGTCTGATATTCATAACGTTGTTTTCGTATTTCAATACTGCAGCTGCAAAAGAAAAAAAAATCATTTTAGCCATTTAATAATATTTTTAATGTGATCCAATTAGAGGAAAGTTTAGATGTACCTAGTGCTTTGCTCATGCACTATTGCAGTTATATATCCTGTCTTACAGAAAATTCCAGGTAAGGAGTGTGATTTCTATATAATGTTACTTCTTTTGATACAGACTCAAAAGGAACAGTGGTGGGTTTCTGCAGGCTCGCACCTACTTGGAAGAGCCGGATGGTGAAATTTAGAGAACCGGTGAGGGGGTTCCACCGGTGGACCCAGAAGTAAGTCTGGCCTGCCGCTGCCAGTAACCCAATGGGAAGGAAAGGAAAGGAAGGCAGAAAGTAAGTAAGTAAGTAAGTAAGTAAGTAAGGAAGGAAGGAAGGAAGGAAGGAAGGAAGGAAGGAAGGAGAGAGAGAGAGAGCACGCGCGCGCGAGAGAGAGAATTTATCAAATTAAATTCAAATTAAGATTTATTAACCGCACCCTCTCCCCACAGGGACCCGGGGCGGTGCACAGGCATAATTAAAAACAATATACAAAATACAAACATTACTTAAAATAAAATTAAATAAATCTACCTATGCTAAAAGTATATAATTAAAACCCATTAAAATTTGTAATTAAAAGACAGAGAGAACTATTCAAGGCCGGCCAGTCGAAAGAGATGGGTCTTCAATTTTACCCGGAAGGAGCGGAGGTCGGTGGTCGTTCTAATATCAGGGGGAAGGTCGTTCCAGAGGGCCGGGCCCGCCACAGAGAGCGCCCTTCCCCTGGGCGTCGCCCGCTGACAAAGTCTAGTGGACGGCACCCGGAGAAGCCCCTCTCTGTGGGAGCGAATCGGTCGTGAGGATGTGTGGGGCAGGATCCGATCTCGCAGATAGCTAGGTCCCGAGCCATGGAGCGCTTTGAAGATGATAACTAACACCTTGAAGCGCACCCGGAAGACGACAGGTAGCCAGTGCAGCTCGCGCAGGAGCGGTGTTACATGGGCAAACCTGGAGGTGCCCATAATTGCTCGCGCGGCCGCATTCTGAACTAACTGAAGCCTCCGGGTGCACCTCAAGGGGAGCCCCATGTAGAGAGAGTTGCAATAGTCCAGTCGGGATGTCACGAGGGCATGGGTGACTGTGCGAAGGGCGTCCCGATCCAATAGGGGGCGCAATTGGCGAACCAGGCGAACCTGGTAAAACGCCCTCCTGGCCACGGCTGTCACTTGCTCTTCCATAGACAGCCGGGTATCCAGGAGGACACCCAAATTGCGCGCCCCATCCACAGGGGCAAGATGTTCGCCCCCTATGGCCAGCGTTGGAGAAAGCTGGTTGAATCGGGCAGCCGGAAACCACAGCCACTCGGTCTTGGTCGGGTTGAGCCTAAGTCCGTTACTTCCCATCCAGATCCGCACGGCTTCCAGGCACTGGCACATCACCGCTACGGCATCGTTGGGGTGGTCTGGGGTAGATATGTACAGCTGGGTGTCATCAGCGTACAGATGGTACTCTACCCCAAAACCACGGATGATCTCACCCAGCGGCTTCATGTATGCATTAAACAGGAGAGGCGAGAGGACCGACCCCTGAGGCACCCCGCATGTGAGGGGTCTCGGGGTCGACCTCTGCTCTCCTGCCCGCACAAATTGCGATCGGCCAGAGAGGTAGGAGGAGAACCACCGCAAAACGGTGCCTCCCACCCCCAACCCCCCCAGCCGATGCAATAGGATACCATGGTCGATGGTATCGAAAGCCGCCGAGAGGTCTAATAGGACCAGGATGGAGGAACATCCCCCATCTCTGGCCCTCCAGAGATCATCTACCAACGCGACCAATGCCGTCTCGGTGCTATGCCCGGGCCGAAAGCCGGACTGGCGCGGATCTAGATAGTCAACTTCCTCCAGGTGACGGGGAAACTGTTGTGCCACCACACTCTCAACAACCTTCGCCAAGAAGGGAAGGTTGGAGACTGGACGGTAGTTGTTCAAAAGAGCTGGGTCCAAAGAGGGCTTCTTGAGGAGGGGCCTCACCATAGCCTCTTTTAGGGAGGCAGGCAAGGAACCCTCACTCAAGGATGCGTTGATAACCTCTTGGAGCCAGCCTCGTGTCACCTCCCAGGATGCCAGTACAAGCCAGGAGGGGCACGGGTCCAATGAACATGTGGTGGCTCGCAGTCGCCCACGTAGCCTGTCCATATCCTCGGAAGTAACGGGGTCAAACTCCTCCCAAACAAGATCTCTCTCGTGGCATCCCACTGGGCCATGAATGGGGGCTAGCTCACTCTGTATCTGGGCGGTTTTCTCCTGCAGAAAAGTCACAAATTCCTCTGCTCTACCCTGTAGCGGGGCTTCCCGCTCCCTCTGATGAAGGAGAGAACGGGTCACCCTAAACAGGGCGGCAGGGCGGTTTTCTGCGGATGCTATGAGGGTAGCACAATGGTGACGTTTGGCCACCCTCAGCGCCACAATGTAAGTCCGTAAATGGGCTCTTACCTGTGTCCGGTCAGATTCAGAGCGGCTAGCCCTCCACCTTCTCTCTAGGCATCTCTTGCGGCGTTTCATCACCCGCAGCCCCTCAGTAAACCAAGGAGCCAGGGTGGTTCGCCGCCGCGAGAGAGGCCGCAAGGGCGCGACCCGATCTAAGGCTCCCACGGCCGCATTATTCCATGCGGCCGTGAGGTCCTCCATCGGGGCGCGGGTCAGGGATACAGGAAATGGCCCAAGCGCTGTCTGGAACCCGTCCGGGTCCATCAAGCGCCTGGGGCGGTACCAGATTGGTAACTCTGGTTCCGCCTCCCCGCGGAGGGGAGCAGCGGTCGGAAAGTCGAGTCGGAGAAGTGAGTGGTCTGACCATGACAAGGGTGTGATGACTATATCCCCTTATCATTACAATTGAGCCCAAAATTTTGATTGCTAAGCAAGAGGGTTGTTAAATGAGTTTCATCACATTTTACAAGTTGGCCACTCCCACCCTGTCACATGACTGCCAAGCCACTCCCACAAAATAGGCCACATCTAGAGAGTAGGTTCTAAAAAAATTTGAAACCCACCACTGAAAAGGAAGCTCTCAAGTAATACGATATTACATATGTACCATATGCTGCACCATTACTTAGATTTGGAACTTCTTGTAAAAAGTTTTAGGTGGATTTATTTTAATCTTTATTCTTAATTATATATATATTAAGAAAACAATAAGCGTAATATAGAAAGATATGGTAATTCTTTACTACATATTTTGTTTGTAACTGGCATTAAGCCTGTAATAAATTTTATTTGAATTCTCAGGTATATTAGGTATATACCAACTATATATTAGGTATACTAAATTCTTATTTCAATTTTAAGGCTACCAAACTCCATGACACCTTTTTCTGGAAAAATGAAAAGAAAGCAAACTGTAAAAGTAAAAAGTACAATTGAAAACCCAAACACCAACACAAAAAAGCAATTAAAGTTAAAGATGATGGATGAAGTCTTTAAAAAAAATTATTATAGCTTCAAAACCTCAATGGTCTTAAGTCTCCTCCTTTGCTATTAGTCCCTTACAAGAAATATTTTTCAGTTCTTCACTTAACACAACTCCAAATTATGCATAAATTAGATTTGTTTTAAGTTAGGCGCAGAAACGTGACAGGCTGTATTGCATCATATTGTTTTAGCTCCCCATTAATTATCTCAAAGTGAAATATTCTGCACTCCATATTTTCTGGAAAAGATACTTATGAAATACACCTCATCTTTCAATTTACCTATAAGCAGTTTTGCAGAGGAGAGGTAGCTTGCTTTTTTTCTTAAATAAAACAAGAGGGAAAGAAGGAAGATAGGAAGGAAGGAAATTTGTATATGCATGTCCGTAGTAAGCTGGTACATGATGGACAATATGTATAGCCCAGTTGTTCTCTGAGCAACAAAATTTTCATTGCCGAACTGGGCATCATCATCAGTTCTTTGACACAATCGTAAAATTCTCACACATAAAAACCATCCCCTTTGCCCCTGTCGCCACCACTGCTGTTGCTGCCAAAAAGTGTCTCATATATATTGGGCTACTTTGGGAAATCATAAACAACCCAGAAGAAGGAATGAAAGTCAAGTTTTGAAAACTGCATGGACAAATATTTATAATCAGCGTTCACTGACTGAAGAATTATGAAGGCATTCTAAAATCTCAGGAAAAGATTAGTGAATGACAAATTTCCATAATTTTAGAAAATAAGCGATTAAATGAATAATTCATCTGAGAATCTAAACACTACTAACATACAACACATTAAAAATTCATATTGCTGATACTGCAGTCCAATACTAGTAGCTTTAAAAAAACCTATTTAAACTGTGTTTCAAAAAAGCTTTCTTTCTTATAAAAGCCAGGGGCAAAAAGGTATTGCAGTCATTATCCCCCCCCCAAAAAAGCAGAAAAGATGCACATTTAATAACCAATTACTATGAAAATAACCAGTTACAGAGTTGATAACTGAAAGCAACTATAGAGGAGGAAAATAATTGAATTCAATATGTTCCTACAGTGTTGTTTTCCATTAAATCTATAATATTTAAGTACTGCCAATTTTCAAATATTATGCAAAAGATTATTAGGCTGTCTAATTAAGCTTTAGAGGAAAACGTATCAATCCTTCCCCAATTTAATTCTAAACCAAACTACTAAAATGGATAATTGTGCGATCTGATTGTTTCCAGTATTCTAGAGCAGAAGTAAAATTACAATCATAGCAGAAATTTTTCTCAGACCCTAGTATTGTTCACTTGCCCCTTTTAATACTGTGCTAGTGATTTGGTAGTATTTCAATTCCTTCTTCCTTCAAATTTTCAGATAGAAAGAGAAGTTCAGGGGTAATAAACTTATATGAGAGGAATGCACATCAGCTGAGGTATTAGCATCTTTTTGTACTGAGGTCTTGAGGCAGGCCATGTGCTGATTCCTGAGGCTCAGTCTGGCTTTCTTATCGGGAATGTGTTTGATCCTGTAATCCTGATGAGCTAGGCAAGATTCCAGTTGGTGTTGCAGAATGCAGAAACCGATGGATTCCATGGCGCCTCCTTTAGGGGGTTTCCTCAGGGCTCAACAATCTGACTACTCCTGTTTAAATATAAATCTGCTGACTGAGGTCATGGCATGGATAATACCAGCTTTAAATCTCTCTTTCCCCCAACATGAACAACAGAGGTGGTTATTCAGCAGGTTCTGACCAGTTGTAGAGAACCAGTAGCAGAAATTTTGAGTAGTTCAGAGAACTGGTAAATATCACCTCTGACTTGCCCCATCTATTTTCTGCCTCCTGAGTTCCATCTGATCGGAAGGAAATGGGGATTTTGCAATATCCTCCCCCTGAAGTAGGGAGGGAATAGAGATTTTACAGTATTGTTCCCCTGCCATGCCTACCAAGCCATACCCACCAGCCACAGAACTGGTAATAAAAGTTTTTGAATCCCACCACTGATGAGCAAGTGATGGAGTGGAAGGCAGGTTTCTGAGTGCAAATGGGATTCTGAATGGGGAAGGATAGATTTCAGCTCAATCCTAGCAAGACTAAGTAGCTCTGGGCTGTAGGGTCTCCTGAATCTAGTGATCTTCCATCTTTGATTCTGGATTGTATCACTCCAAACAAATCCAATGTACAATCTAAAATTGTTGATCATTATATACTGGTAGTCAATGCTCTAGTTTCAGTTACTAATAGACCCAGATAAAGAATTGGTCAAATGGGACTTCCGGTTCCGGCTCCAGCGGCGACGAGCGAGCCTAGTGCTCGCTCGCCGTTTTGTTGCTTTTTCTGCCCCCCCACGGGGGCGAGACGCCCCTTTTTGGGGGGTCTCCCGTAGGGCCGGCTCGGCAGGGACGCCCCCCCTCACGGCGGTGGGGGAGGCGACCCTTTTGCCGCGGCCTAGGTGAAGGAGAACATGCTGCGGGGGGTTCTCCCTTCGCCTAAGGACGACGGCGCCATTCACATCTATGTAGAGGGCTGAACGTCGATGTCGGAAGGCTTCCCGAGGCTTCAGCTGCAAGGGGAGAGTGAGTGTTCAAAAACTTTTTTTTTCTACTGTCAGCCGGGCTGAAAGGACTGGGAGGGGGGTGTTTATTTTTTTAAAAAAAACCCTCGGATTTAAGCGGCACTTGGAAATGGTTCCTCGCGGCGAGGAGCGGAAATTTTCAATCCTGACTGTTTGCGTTAAGGGAAAGTGGATTGCGGCTTGCTTGCAACAATGTTTCTAGGTCTGGCTGATACAATTTCTCTCACTACTCTCTCCTGCGGGCTCTGAGCTGGGCGGTGGAAGATGGCCTCTCTTTGTTCCTGATTGACTATTTTGTTTATGGAAAATTTCCAGTGTCTCTTTGCAATTTGGACTATCTCTGGTTTTTAATGAAGAAATTTTTTCTTTTGGATTTGTGATTTCTTTTCTGGAGTACCTTCGCTATTACATCTATTGAGTTGGAAAACTGTCTCTCTCTTGGTTCCTGTATTTTACAACGTTACAACCTTGATCAGAATTTTTGGCTCCCGGTTAATCTCACCAACCCCACCCTGAAAACGCCATTTTGGTGGCATTGATTTTAACAGTTAATCATGGCTCAAGAAACAGCACTGACAAGTTTAGAACAACGGATGGCTTCTCTTGAAACTGTTATACAAACTTTGGTACAAGAGATTCAAGCCCAGAGGGCAGAAAACATCAATTTCCAGAAGGAGCTATTGGACACACGGAAGCAAGTGCTGGAAAACACACAGAAGACTGAAGAATTGGAAGGGGGGTTGGCGGGGGTTAAGGGAGAGATTAAAAATGTTACTAAAGAGGTTGGGGAAACAAATGGGCATGTGTCTAGGATTGATATGGAAAGAATGACATATTTTTTGAGATTTCAGAACGTTCTTGAGGAATCTGGTGAATGCCTCCCTGATCTTATGAGCACAATTTTAGCAGACTATTTACAAAAATCTAAGGATGAGATCAGGGGGGACATTGACCTAGCCTACAGAATTAACTCAGCATATGCCAGGATAAATGAAGTACCTAGAGAGATACATGTGAAATTTGTTAGAAGGTCAACCAGAGAAGAAATCCTGAAAGTGCAGAGAGGTAGTCCATTAATCTACCAACAAAAAGAGGTTGCTATCTTGAAGCAGATCCCAAGAAAGATTCGAGATGCAAGAAGGAAATTTTCCTTCTTGTCTAAAACATTGTTTGACCACGGGATTTGGTTCAAGTGGGTGACACCCGAAGGGATGCTGGTGTTCTGGGAAGGAGGAAGAGTGAGGATTAAAACAGTTGCTGAGGCGGAAGCCTTTCTTAAAAAACATTCCTCTATCCTGGGGGAAGATCCAGGGGGGACGGAGGGGGCCACGGCCCCGCCTACTGGGGGCCTGGAAGGAGAAAAAGAAGATTCAATTGCCAAGAGACTTAGATCAAAAAAATAACTTTGCCTTGACATTTCTTTTTGAACAATTTTGCATAATATTTGTATTTGGATTTTTTGTAAAGGACTGACAGTATTGAATTGAGAATTTAGATATATGTACACGCTTTCACTTTGTAGTTTGATGAAAAAGGTTTTTCTTTTTATTGTTATTAATGTATTTTGAGGTCCCGGAAGAGCCGACGACCTCGACGTGAATGCTTTCAAAATTTCTTTGTATCCCTTACCCTATCCTACAGAAAAAATGTAAAACCAATAAAACTTTTTCAATATAAAAAAAAAAGAATTGGTCAAATGAAATATACTGAAGTCCAAGCTGAAACGTAAGGAAGGTCTGGATCATTTGGTTACTGTGTAGACTAAGATGTGGTTCAATCATATCTGGAGTAATTCCAATCCCCTTTTTCTTCCTTTAGCGAATTAATTCATGACCCATTAGTAAAACCAATAACTATAGCCATACTTAAATAATGGAAATATCAGATTCATTTAAACAAAAAATAAAGCCCAATTTTTCAACATTAATTAATACTTTGTCATTATAAATTATATCAAACTGTTACTGTCAACAAAGAAGGAGAAATAAAAGTAAAGGACTGAGTTAGAATGAAATGCATGCTGTGAGAGAAATGTTCTTACCTTTGTTATTGTATACATCTAGATAGTTTGGTGCTGAAAAAATTGTAATTAGTGATGGGAAGCCTGTTGTCTGGCTTTTCCTGTACATACGATACCTACAACAAATTGCACAAGACACTTCATTAGCACCGTTAACTAATTATTTAGTAGTGTTATTTAGGATAACTGTAATGTGTGCATGTCTGTTTCATGGATTTGGGTTAAATGTTTTTCATATTTCATGTGCGTACTTTGTATGCTGTTTGGATGGAAGTCAGTATATTATAATTTCAGTAAATCTTGGGATGTCTATATAGTTAGGGTCAAATTGAGATACATACATATGGATAAACTAAAATTACATTACTCATTTTAAAGGCATTTCAAGAAAATTCTGAAAACATGATGGAAAACACACGATTAAAGCTTCTTTCCCCTCTAGAACTGGCTATTAAAAAATAAATAGTAATTCAGTCAAGCTAAACACTAAATTATTTATTTAGTTTGGCTCTCAAAAGTCCAGACCAAAGCCAATTAAAATTTATAGATAAAACTGTTTACTGGGGAAAAAAAACTATATCCAAAACCCAAATAAAAGCAAGCAAATTACCTGCAGTGTAGGAGAATGAAGGTATGACTAGATACAGTTTAACTCACTACATCTACCTGGGCACCTTAAGTGACTTTCAGGCAGATTTTCAAATTTTGCAAAATAATTTGTGTCACCTTACTGCAGGAGATTATTAGCAGAGAGTTATCTGTTTTCTCCTTGCTGCACACTAAAATAATAACATAGTAAGAACATATAAAGTTTGCTTTTCAGGGGAAAAGCAATGATTGCATTCAGTCTTGAAGTCTCAGACTGAACATCGCTTTTAATAGGAAGAAGGAAGGTGTCCTTAAAAATTGTTCACCCCTCCAAATAAAAAGGAACAAAGGGTTGGATTCAAAGCTTGTGTAAACAGACTTAGGTATACACAGCAATCTTCCCATTCCTTCTTTTTTCCCAGAGGACCAAGATTCTTTAGCTACAGGAGAAAACTCTTGAATAGAGGAGGATGTGATAAAGTCATCTACAGGAGGAAGGATAAATGCCAGAAATAAAGTGGAAGATTTTTGGCAATCAGGTTTAGGCCAATGCAGTCCTAGAATTTTTTAAAATGGATAATGAAAATCAATTTTAGATTCTCTCATTTCCCTGACCATAAGGGAAACATGTACTGCATTTTTCAGAGCATAAGAGGCACCCTTTCCCCCCTCCCTAAAAGAGGGTGAAAATTTGGGTGCGTCTTATACACTGAATGCAGCCCCACCCACATACCGGCCCCAACCCTTTGGTCTCTGCCTCCCAGCAATTTACCTCTTTGCAGCAAACTGGGACGTGTGGAGGCTTCAATAAGCTATAGCAATCCCTGCAGCCTGTAACAGCTGATGATCGGGAGAAATAGAAAGTGAAACTACACGTGACAAATTGCTGGGAGGCAGATTTTTTTTCTTGTGGTAATAACTATACTTCCAGAAAGCACATCCATTTTAACAGCATCTGTACAAGTATAGTCTGAAATATAACACTACAAACAGTGTATATTGTCTGTACTGTTTGTTGCAAGGAGGCAAATTGCTGGGAGACAGAGGTGGATATTTTTCCCTTGTTTTCCTCCCCAAAATCTAGGTGTGTCTTATACTTCGGAGTGTCTTTTACTCTGAAAAATACGGTAATGTTAAAAATGAGTTATTTCATGGAATATATATATATATATATATATATATATATATATATATATGAGAGAATATTATCACAGCTCCTGTTCAAGGGTCCCTTTAAGGGGAGGAGACTTGACGTCATCCCTCTCTGCCCTTCGACTCAACCTAGAGATCATTCAGACAGAGAACCAATTAGATTACTGCTGTGTGACATTTTTTAGATATGTGTTAGATTTTTTAAGGGCTGAAAATAAAGAGACCAGGATGGATCTCTTTATTTTCAGCCCTTAAAAAATCTAACATATATATATATGTGTGTGTGTGTGTGTTAGATTTTTAAGGGCTGAAAATAAAGAGACCAGGATGGATCCATTTCAGGCTTATTAGCCTTCTTCAGCTGGCCATACTCCTTCTACTGGGATTTGAACTGGTGCTTTCCAGCAAAATCTACATATATATATATATGTAGATTTTGGTTTATTCGGGTCTTTTCCCGTGTAAAATTAAAGGTGTTTTTGCAACGTTTCGATGGGATCACCCCCATCATCATCAGGTTTGGGCCTTTGCTTTTTTGCGAATGAGCTGTATTTGAAATGGCAGTTTTTCTGTAAGTGGAGGTGGGAGGGGTTGGAATGTTGGCTCTGCTACTTTAAACCGATTGGTTGGCTGATTTGCCACATCCTGATTGGTAAATGGAGTTTGTTGAGAGTGATTGATGATGGTGTCAGTGTTTGTGGCCGGGACTTGTTTAGTGGCCGGGACTTGTTTAGTGGTCGGGACTCGTTTAGTGGCCAGAGCTGGTTTCCAGATGTCTGGCAGGCGGGAGGCATCATCGTGTCTGTTCATGTTGTGGGGATGTTTTTCTATTTCAATAGCTTCCATAATCATTCTCCTGTTGGAGTGTTCAGTCCTTGAGAGTAATTTGGTTTTTTCAAAGTAAATTTCATGACCTGTTGCTATGAAGTGCTGGAAGAGGGAGGAAGTATTTACTTGTCTTTTAACAGAATTCCTATGCTCTGAGATACGTGCACTAATTCTCCTATTAGTTTGTCCAATCTGGGTTGATTTTGGTGAGTGAAGCTTCCACTCCACATATGATGTACCAACAGAAGGTTGGTACATCATATGGGACATAGGACAAACCAACAGAAGGATTAGTGCACGTATTGCTGAACATAAAAATGCATTAAAAATCATCTTAATACCTCATCTCTCTATCAACATTTCAAAACTACAGGACATGACATTGACTTTCAAGGAACTAAAATGATCTCCAAGGCGGAACAGCTCAACAGGAGAATAATCAGAGAAGCCATTGAAATAGAGAAACAATCTAACAGCATGAAGAAACGTGATGATACCTCCCGCCTACCAGACATCTGGAAGCTAGCATTGACCAGCAGACGAGCCCCACCCTCCACCCAAGCCGTTGAAATTCAAAACAAGGAGAAACATACAAATGAGACCAATCAGCATCAATCTACCAGTCATGATGCAGCTGCACAGCCAATCAACACACTCACAACAATAGTCAGCACTCCACTCCCCCCCCACCAAGATTTAAAGAGGGGCGATGCCTCCGCAGTCACAGTCACAGACAGAAGCCTGCCTGATGATGATAAGTGAGATCTTGTCGAAACGTTGCAATACCATTTCTATGCCTTATACACGGGAAAATCCCTGAAGCCAGCAATACCAGCACACCTACACCCGTGAAAATCTACAAAAACATATATATATATATATGTTTATATATATCCGTATAATTAGATTCATGCTATAGTCAATTTCTAGGCTGTTAGATGCACTTATTGTCAACAGAAACATTAGTTTACATTGCTGATTATCCTGATTTTGTTTTATATTTGAGCTGGCATTTAAAAAAGAAGAAAACAAGCTTGTTTACAATTATATATAAATATATGTGAGAGAGATGTTGTGTTTGTGCGAATATATATATATATATATATATAATTACACAACGGAACTCGTGGCTTTCTGTCTAGATGGTCTCTGGTGATGAGCCGAAAGGCAGAAAAGGAAACAGTATGTCTCCTTCCTTAATTGGGGCCTAACAGGGTGTTGTGGAACAAAGTATATACTTATCCTCCTGTCTCAGCTGAGCAGGAAGAGAACCTGGTGGCTGATGTTCTTTGGGTGTTCCTTGTAATAAATGGTGGATTTCTGAACAAGGCAAATCTACTGTATTCTCATTCCTAAGAAGGTGTCTGCAATTTGGCATCTATAGGCACAATACTTTCTGCAACATCTCTAAACGGCATTATCTACTGACCTTAGTTTTTTTTTAGAAAACTAAAAATGATGGACTTCTATATTTTACAAGCATCCTGAATCCTCACAAAAAAACCACACAAACTTGAGACCTTTTAGCCTTTCTAACATCATCTGAGTAGATTTCCCCCCCTGTTTTAATGATAATGAATCAATCATATGTTGTCAGAAAGATATTTCTGATCTTTGGTATGAAACTAATATTTCACTTTAACTTCAGACTATTTAAATTCAGACTATTCAGACTATTCTCAATAGAATTCTTTTTACAAAAGCTTTATTTTCTTATTCATAGGTGCACCACTTTTATTCCTATCCAAAATAAAGCAATGCCCCAACATTTATTATCATCACAGCAGTTACCGGTATGTCCTTTTTACATATGATAGATAGTGCAGTTTTTCATCTTGCAAACCTTTCTGTAGAAGAAATGTATGTTAACAGTCCCAAGAATCTACCAACAAAAGTTGCAAGTGGAAGCACAATAAAGAAGCAAGTAGTTCAATCCTAGGTTTACCTCAAACTTCTATTTTATTCTAATATAAATCTTTCTGCATGAAGTTCTCCCTTTCTGAAATCAGTGAGGGATCTCTTGTAAGGGCTTCCAACATACTCAAAAAGGAGACATCTTCCTTCCCTGAATTATTGAAACAAGCATGTTCCCCAGAAGCTAAGATATGACTGTCTTGAATAATGCTCTTGGTTATCTGCCTGCCTACATACAAATATATCTACTAGGACAGACACATACAAACTTACAGAAGATTGGAGACTTTGAAACAGCTACACTAAGACTTCCAGACGACATGACTACTTTAATGCTTTGGAAACACTTCATTTGTGCAAATATACTTTGTGAAACGCTACTTTGCAAAGCTGCACTCATGTAGGCATTTCATCTTTGTCAGTAGCGTTGTGAGAGACTGAGGTAAAACTGGGAGTGAGTCAACTGAATATTTATCTCATAGAAAGCAATTAAGTCTGGTGAGAGAGAAGGAAAAAAATACTTGAAAGAGCCTGTGACATAAACACATTATAACTGAGACTGGGTAAGCCCAATTACACTTTTCAAAATTCTGTATATATTCTAAATTGGCATTAAGCTACCTTACTGAAATCTGTACCATTCTTGCTTCCGTGGTCTTGCCAGCTATGTGGGAGTTGACAGGTAGGTACAATAGGAAAACAGAATACCCACTTTCTCTGTGTCTCTACTAAGTTACTAGAGCTTTGTAGCTCAAAAGATCCATCTGGCATTTCATTTTCTCAAACTCATTTATTTTGAAAGGTGTTTTAAACTACATATATTGTTAAATAAACATATAGTCTTGGCAGTTTTATGCCGTCTTATAAGAAAAGATGAGATACACATTAATTAAATTAAGTCACATGCTGTAAGTTTGTTTCATCAAAGGGGAAGAAAGGGTTCAATGTGGAAGATCTTATGCAAATGATGTATCTTTCTAATTTAGCTATTAAGTTTGTCAATCAATCAATAATCAATCAATAATTTAATTTGTTGACCGCTCCCTCTCCCCAAAGGGACTCAGAGCGGTGCACAGGGCGAATAAAACAATAAATACACATACACATGATAAAAACAAATTAAATATATCCCTGCGCTAAAAATTACCAATTAAAATACTAAAAAGTGTACTTCTTTGTTAAAGTGTACTTCTTTTCAGAGATGAAAAAAAGATATTTTTCTTCCAAACTGTTTATCTGTAGGTCTGGAAAATTAACAGGCTGTAAAAAGCAATTACATTTTCTACTGCTGCTTATCTACTGAATAAGGGAAGCCTCTAACATTACATCATTATGCTTTTTATGAGATTTTGGGTATAAGGCTATTTAAAACAGTTTGAACATCAGGATTTCATTTTGGATTCCTTGAAGTTAAGGAAGGGCACCTGACTCCCTTTTACAGTACATTTTGCTCAAAAGTATGTAAATATCCACACTGAGAATGTAATTTCAAGACTGATGGACTTGATGGATTACAAAAATTTGAAAAAGGCTAGGTGGTACTCTTCTTTCCTGTTCATTAAAAAACAAAAGAAAACAACAACAGTGTTGGCATATTGTTTAGATCAGAGGTTCCCAACCTTTGCGACTTGGCGGCACAGTAGTGGCGGTGGGGGGGGAGAGAAGGAAACTGAGCCACACAAATGGTGGGCTGCCACATTTGCACATGCCGCCTTTGTGTGACTCATGGGCTGGCATGCAGTGTGCAGTTCAACTTGCGTAAGTGGCGGGCCAGCACACATATTCACTCCACTCACGCGGCCCCGTTCCAAATAGGCCACAGACTAATAGAAGGCTGTGATCCAGGGATTGGGGACTCCTGCTGTAGATCTATAAGAAATATCTCCAAAGGCAAAATCCTACCCTGACATATCTATCTTTATCCAACTGCTTGGAAGACCATAGTACAGAAAAGAATATATATATGTAAACCATATAATTTTTAAAAAAGAGACAGTGTTACTACTCACCCAGCATCTTGGGCTTCATGAGCTCGGAGTATAGATAATAAGTTATTGTGCTGTAGGAAGTCACATACAGCAGGGTAACTGTTTGAAATATTAGAAGAAGAAAGATATTAGTTCATTTAAAATTTAAATATTAGATGAAAATACACACACACAAATCAGTCTCTTTCTTCAAGACTATATAGATACAGTCAAAAGCACTTGTGCACCGCCTTCCCTCCCCCCCAAAAATCCCACTTTGCCATGAAACAAAACTGAAAGTGACATAAATCACTGCCTCCTACCATTCTTTATTCCATAGTCCATAAAGCAGACACTTTGCTTTTGATGTCTTACTCTTGTAAAGTTCTATTATACATTTTTTTAGTTTATTTACCATTTATGTATAACTTTCATTCATTCTTTTTTCTGACAAATGCAACTCCTTCAATTTTTAAATCCACATTTGTCATCCGGTCATGGCAGCTATCTAACATTCACTGCAAATTATTCGGGCTCTCAGCCAACAGTGCAGTATCACCTACATCAAAATGCTTGCACATTCGTGTTTCCAGCCAACAAAGGCCTCACACTGCAACACAATACTCTTTAAATGTTTATATTGTATTATATTGTTTATATTGTATTACGAAGTGGACACAACATATATTATCTTACTCCCTTTTCATTGTTAAACTAGTCATAAAACTTTCTCACAAAAGTTTTAGTTCCGTCATTGGCCTCTTTCAGCAGCTAACTTCAACTCCACATTCGGGTAAAACATTCTACAATGAAGATGATTTGTTTTATAATATGCTCTAAATTAAACAACATAAATACACGTTCTTTCTCGTGTTTCTAATTTTCTTTGTGACCTGCTGACAATAAAAATCTTGTCTACATAGGCAACCTTCCCTTACACAAAGTTAGCCTGCAGTTCCAAGGTTTCGTTCATTCTTATCCTTTCTCTTCAGTCTTCAAACCCTTTCAACCCGAATTCTGCTAAGCAGAACCTAACCAAATATGATTAATAAACGTATCTCCCTGGGATAGTTACAGTACTCATTTTTGTTCACTTACCCTTTGTACAGGGGATCAATAATGTCATTTATTACGTCTTAACACACGTTTAAACAAATTACATAGACAGTCCATAAGCAAACCACAACACTGTTCCTATTACACTGTAAACACCTCATGCCCTTGCAATATTTTCATAGCATTCGTGATGTGCTTTTCATTGGGGGAAGAGGGGGGGGGGAAGAGACACTATTTACTTATTTATTGAATTTATTGAGTTTATGGGCAACACAGTCTGTCATGACAAAGGATTACCGTACATTACCAAACTGAAAAGTAAGGGGAAAAAACTATTTAGAAAATCAAAACATCATCCAATTTAGCTCAGGGCCTCAAGAGCTCATTTAAATGGAGCCAGGATAGGAGTAATATGAATCTCTGAATGATAGTCCAATAAAATGTACCTTGCAGCATTCCCTCACTTCAGAGTTATTCTAAATCATTTAAGCACTTTTTAATTCCATTCATTCTGCTCCCTCTTCACCTACTTTCAAAAACCTTTTTATTCCCGTCAAAATTGCTTTCTCTGCTTCTTCTTAATGCTAACAAACTTATTACTTTACTACTTTTTTTTTTGCAACTAACCATTTCTCTTGAAACCATTATGCACTATATTTTTATTATTCCACTTTTTTTCCAGAAAATATTCTCTCATAACCATTTTTCTGCATCCATTGTCTCTTTAATTTCATCAGTCCACCAAGCATCCTTTTATATAGTTCCAATTACTATAATTCCTCATTGTACACTGTTAGTATTATAGAAAATTAATATTTTTCTGATTAATCTTGTTTCTTTGATCTATTCATATTATTTAGAAGAATAAACTCTCACCCCACCCCCTGCAATAATATACACTTTGCATTGATTCAGAATGTTGCAAAAATTCTTTTCAAACTCAGTCCTGGTTCTTCTAATATATCTAGTCCCTGGAATGCAATATGCAATTGTCCCTAACTTACAGAATCTTACTTTAATTTATTTTCAACCTAGAAGACACTATATAATGCATATGTCACTCTGCACTTTCATTCATTATTAAACCTACATCTTACTTCCCTGCATGCATCCATCAACTCTACTTTCAGGCCACTTTCATTCATCTCTGTTACTCTTTCTTTTTTACATTTACAGTTTTATTACATATCAATCTTGTTTCCCCCATTTCCTTTGTTAATTCATGTTTTTCATCACTCATTGGAATTACGTTCCAATTGTAATCTTTCACATGCCATGGTAATCACTAGATGCATCCATGGATACAACCTTCTGCCAATCATTGTAGCTTTAGTTAGTCAAGGTTTTAACATAACAGTTTTAGTAAGCTAGGCAAGATATAGCCTATGGTTATTAACCTTAGTTGTGCCACATGTAGCATCACTGTTAAAAATAAGGCAGTTATGGATAGTCTAACTATGTTTTGCCAGTGTGTCAAACTGAACAAAACCCAATTTTATCTCAAGAACGTTCACATTATTTATGTAAACTAAGAACTCTTATATAAAAATTATTTTGTGAAAACATTTCATTGCCAGTGCATATTTAGAGCTCGTGACGCTTCTGCGCATATGGTTCTACACATACACAGAAGTGTCCGGGCAGGTGGGCGGAGCCTCCCACCACCACTACTACCGGTTCAGCCAATCTGGGCCGAACAGGTAGCAACCCACTTCTGATGTACATGACAAGAAAAAAGGAGGAGACTTATAAATTATATTCACACAGACACAGACACATTTCACCAATAAGTGCAGATACAAACATCTAATTACAAATAACGGAAGAAAAAAAGTTTCATTGTCTGCCCTGAGTCCTGAATACATCATTTCTTACCATAGGAAAGTACATTCCGATGATGAGACCCAGTTCAAATCCTGTGTACAATTGTGACGTAATTTAGATTGAAATTGTCCCACCCCCCTCTTGACACAAGTTGTATTAATTGGAAGGGAGGGCTTATTAGGGACATTCGCATACTGTTTACTTCCAATTTTGGAAGAACGTTAATAGGGCTTTCATAAATTCATTAATTTAAGAACTTTGGGATTTTTTTCAACATCCCAACTTCAAAAAAAGGAGAAAGACTGGATGACATCTCAACATGATCACTTTTTACTTTTCTCTCAATGTGCAAAAAGATGGCTAAGGATGGACAGATAAGGAGTTAAGGATAAGAATGTTGCCAAAGAAGGGTCTGCAATCTATCCACAGCATGCAATACTTTCTTACTCTGTTTCACTACAGCGGGATAAATGCTTTTCATGAATCTACCCTTAACACAAGCATTATGCTGAAGTAACTATGGTAACTGTCTCCAGTTATATAACCAAGAAAGCTACAGGTGACATGAAACAGAGAGGAAGAATTTCTTTCTTTCTACTGAAAATGCATGATATTCAGTTTTGTAGCTCTGGGGGCTTATAAGGATAAAATAATAACAATGCTAAATGTGTAAGACATACAAATGCAAACAGTAATCTGAAATGCTACGGAAACAAACTGTGTTTTAGAGACAATCCTGATTGTAATAAGAAAATGATCAAGAAAGGTCCCAGTATAGAAAAAGCAGAATTTGCTCATGATGTTAATCATATCCATGAAGGAATTGCAAAAGTTGCCTTGTTAAAGACCAGAGAGAGCATAGTATTATACAAGAATAACAAAATAACAAAGTTATTTTGGAAGGAACCATGGAGATCTTCTAGTCCAACCCCCTCTGAAGCAAGAAACCCTATACCAGTGATGGCTAATCTTTTTTGGCTCGCGTGTCAAAAGCAGGGGGAGCGCAGGGGGGTCATGCATGGGTGTGCCACACCCATAATGCTATGTGCGTGACCTCCTGCTTTGGCGCGCTTTTTTCGCCTCCCCAGGGTCCAGAGGCTTTCTAGGAGCCTGGGGAGGGTGAAAACAGTCTCCCCTCCCCACCTCCAGAGGGCGAAAAATGGCCTCAAAAGAAGGCCTAAATTAGCTGGCCAAGTGCACACATGCGTGTTAGAGCTGACAGGGCAATGCCTCACATGCCCTAAAAAATGGTTCCATGTGCAACCTGTGGCACCCATGCCATAGATTCGCCATCACGGCCCCATACCATTTCAGACAAATGGCTATCCAAACCCTTTTTAAAAAGTTGCCTTATTTTTGGATATACTGTACATCTACAAATAATTGAAAAATACTTCATTAATATACTTCCACTATAAAGAGGCGGTTTTTTGAAGTAAACTTAACAGTTTCTCTTAGAACAGTGTTAACTACAATTTTAAGAAGTTTAAAATATTGTTTTAATATAAAACAGCAAAAGGATTATTTAAAAGTTTGATTTTAGGAAGTTACAAATGGGATTACAGGTCCAGATAAATTTGAAAGAAGATTGTGGAATTAATTATAAAGAATCCTTCCTATGGGAAATGCTTAAAATTTGTTTACATTTAAAAAAAAAGAAATAATGTGAGATTTTAAACATTGGCATTACTTGCATATTGCAACCAATAAGCTGGGCCCACATTTTACCAACCTTGGAAGGATAGAAGACCTTGATCCCTATCAGGATTGAACTCCAGACTGTGGGCAGTTTGCCTGCAATACTACACTTTACCCACGGTGGCATCAGGGCTCTTATCACCAAATATTTCATATTTCATGCAGAATTAGCCATCATATATACTGTATATAAAAGCACATGTGCTACATATTATATGTACTTTGAACATATCATATTCTCTCCTAGACCAAATTCAGGAAAATAGAAAGTGTAGCCTTAATATGGTTAAGGAACTTATTTTAATCCTGAACCAATCTTCCAACTTTTAATATAATGAAAAAGTGAAATAGGAACATGAATTTTTATTTGAAGGTGTGTGGTTTTATTTTTTATTTTTAAGAAAAACAAAAGCATTGTTGAGTATGAATGGAGTGCAAGATAGTTTAATGAACTGGAACTGTGTTTGCCATCAGCACACTGATGATTGACAAGAGCTAGGCTTGAACTGCAGGAACTCCTGTCAAAAACCTTAGAAATATAGTTCTAAGGCAGTACACAATTGGCCCAGCTTGTTATGGAATCACAGAGTCTGAAAGAGGCATTTGAGACATTGGGTCTGGCCTCTGCTCAGAATAGGAATCCAAATTAAAGCATCTCCAACCTTTGGCTATCTTCTTCCTGCTTGAAGAAAACCAGTGAAAGGAGTGTCATTACTTCTCTTGGAAGCTGGTTCCAGTGTAAAAAACTGCTTCTACTGACAGGTTGCTTTGAATGTTCAGAAGAGTTCAGAAGCAACCCTCTCCTTGTTCTTTAGAGGAGCTCAGCATGTACCCACAGTTTTGAAGCTTTTTCTGTTGAACTCTGTTAAAATCAGATGTCAATTAGAACAAGCTTGAGAGAATTCACACTGGCATCCCAAGGAAGTTATTTCTGATAACAAAATGTGTGCCTAATGCTCTTCCATGTTTTGAAGGAAGGTTTATAACAACTGGAACAAGGGAATATTCTGCACATAGATATTGGCTGAAAGCTAACTTTGAGCCCCAAAGTCTTGCATTTATTATTCTCCCAGATAAATCCTATTCTTCTTGGAAACTCCAGATTAAAAAAAAAGATAAGTGTAAATTGGAGTTCTCCAATGAGGTGCCTTTAAACAAAGAGTTATTGCCATAAAATTACAAACGGAATACACAAAGATGTCACTTAGACCTTAATTGCAGATTTAATTTTAAGCCAGCTTTATGCCTGATCCAATTTACAAATAAAAAAACTTCAGAGGACTTCCACACATCTTCCACATATGACTCCAGTCTTTCTTGCTTTCAGCCAGCAAACCACTATTATCAGCATGCCCATCTGTTCAGCAACTGTATTTCCAATTTCTATTTCTTCTAAACTGGTTTTTTTAATAATATAGTAATGTATGCATGTTCTATATATGTAAAGAATAACATATACCACTTTGGCACACTCCATCCTCAATTTTGAACCATGGAGTTCGCCCAAATTTTATTTTATTACTTTCTGATCATCAGACAAATTCTTTATATGTGGATAGGTATATGGTTTTAAAGAGCTAGCCATACTTTTAGTTGAAAGCTTTTGTCTAATCAATGAAGCAAAATCAGATATTATTCTGGGACTTGCCTCTTGCACTAATCATCAGATTCTAGCAATGTGATCTTAGGCATCCTGCTTGTTTTGAATCCAGCTTAGGTATCAATCAATTATTTTTCTCTATACTGTTGAAATGTGGATTGGAAATTCTTTGGCATAATCTTACTAGCATGTGGGATAAATATAGCTATTCAGCAATTTGAACATTATTCAGCATCCTTTTTTTGGGAGGGAGAACATTGGACTATAAATTGATCTTTTACAGTCCCTTGGCAGTGCTTTTTCTTTTTTCCATCCCTGCTTGAAAATTGCACACAGCATTTTAACACCCAACTGTCGTTTAGGCTCATTTAGCTCTAGTTCAATGGTCAAAATTTTATGTATATCATCAATTTTGGATTTTTTTGCACAATAGCAATAGCACCGCTTCACAGTGCTTTACAGCCCTCTCTAAGCGGTTTACAGGGTCCACACATAGCCCCCAACAATCTAGATCCTCATTTTACTGACCTGGGAAGGATGGAAGGCTGAGTCAACCTTGAACCAGTCAGACTCGAACTGCCAAACTCCAGCAGTCAGCAGAAGCAGCCTGCAATACTACATTCTAACCACTACACCACCACTTTCCATATTGTTGTTTTTGTTGTTCTTATTATTGTTATTTATTAAATTAGAAACCGCTTGACTGCAAATTCAGTCTGAATATGACACATATATTTTCTGTTTCAGTAGATCTTTTGTCTTTGAGTTTTCTGTAATTTTTTTTTTTAAAAACCCTCTTCCCCTGCCCATTATATTGTCATCATCAGATATTTTCATTATTTGGAAATAACAACTTGTGTTTTCTACCTCATCTCTAGAACCTTCTGGCAAACTTTACTCTGTTTTATTTTTTCTGCCTTTCTTCAGCTGCTTCCAGTGTTTCAGTAAATAGATAGTTTGCCTTCTTTTACTGTTTAGAATATTTTTGTTTGCTTTGTCTTTAATGATGTCATAAATTTCAGGATATAGTTCCTCAGGAAGTCTACATAACAAGTATAATACATTAAAGTAATTTTTTATTTTCTCAGCATAGCCATATAGATTGCTGCTAATCTTGGTTTGCTCATCTATTTTAAGTTGTGTATTTTCAAGGAGATAATGCAGACTGGTTTTGTTTCTTCTCACTGAATAGACCTACTTCGTCGGGCATTAAAAACACACTTATTTCATGCGGCTGGCCTGGTATAGTTTTAAATGGGATTTTAGTAGGGTTCTTAATGATAATTTTAGCATGGGTTCTAAATTTAATCTATTTTTAATATTTCTATTGTACAGTATTTATTGTTGTATTTTTATTATTCCTGTGCACCGCACTGAGTCCCGTCAGGGAGATAGGGCGGTATATAAATGTAATAAACTTGAACTTGAACTATATAATCAATGTCATTTTGGGGAAATAAACTGGTATGTCCATGTGTGGATCATTTTGTCAGGTGATTGACAAAGAATCAGGGCCATGCATTAAGTTCCAGTTGAATGAGCTGTGGTGGCACAGTGGTTAGAGTGCAGTACTTCTGTTAACTACCCAGCTGCCTGTAATTTGGCAGTTCAAATCTCACCAGGCTCAAGGTTGACTCAGTTTTCCATCCTTCTGAGGTCAGTAAAATGAGGATACAGATTATTGGGGGCAATATGCTGACTCTGTAAACCACTTAGAGAGCACTGTAAATCACAGAAAAGCAGTATATAAGTCTAAGTGCTATTACTATTATTCCTCATGCCTATGCATAAGGATCTAGTAAATTAATAGTCAGCACTAAATTGGTGCTAGATAAGAATTAACTTAATTAAGAGGGGTTGGACCTGGACTGCTTCTGAGAATGTAAGGACTAAGCTGATTTCTCTTTGGCTTATGTAATGATCTTTATATAACAAATCTATCAATTTGTTTCTTATTTTATATTAACTTTCATTTTATCGTTGTATTTATCTGGAATATATTGGTTCTGAAGCCATCTCTCCATCTTGCAGGAGATTACACAAGTGAGGGTGTGAAATTGGTTGGCCCCATGTAATTTCTTTCTCCACTTATGTTCTGCCTAAAGGTAAAGATTCCCTTGCATGCTAGTTGTTTCTGGCTCTAGGGGGTGGTGCTTATCTCAGTTTCTAAGCCGAAGAGCCAGCGCTGTCTGAAGACGTCTCTGTGGTCATGTGGCTGGCATGACTAAATGGCGAAGGTGCATGGAGCACTGTTACCTTCCTACCAAAGGTTATCCCTATTTTTCTACTTGCATTTTTAGGTGCTTTCAAACTGCTAGGTTGGCAGAAGCTGGGATACGTAATGGAAGCTCATTCCATTATGTGGTACTAGGGATTTGAACTGCTGAACTGCCCACCATCTGATTGACAAACTCAGAGTCTTAACCACTGAGCTACCATGTCCCAATATTCTGCCTACTTATGTGTTTTTATCCATTATTGCTTCAATTCCACATTCATTAGGTAATAATTCCATTGCACAGGAGATAGTAATGATGGGAAAGGAGTCCAGTCATTAGAATTATCTTGGTGAGCCCTTCCAAGGCTAACCTCAAAGCAGGTTGCCAAAATAATAAACCCATGAATACTAGATGTAAAATGACAAAACTAGTTTCACTCCCGAACCTAAAAATCTTCTCTTAACAACTCAGCCTCTATGTGGAAACCAGCAAGCTCCCTGAACCATACAACAATACCTAAATTTAGAAAGTTTCTCACTCTTCTGCTGTGATGCTCTACTTCTTTTCTTGAAAGAAAAATTCAGAAGAGTCTCTTATAATAACCAATTATTTCTTTATCATTTGAATAGAGTGGAATCCTGAAGCCATGTTTCATTATTCTGCCTCTTCTTCATAGAAATTAAGAACAGATACACTGTACCTCTTTTAATGGACTTTCCACGGTGTACAAATCATTTTTTTAAATACTCAACTATTGCTAGCTGATCTGTACTAAACTTACATCTCTGGCAGTGGAAAATTCTGCATTGTTACCTTTAAAACCAAAACCCAAATTCTGATCTATTAGAAAAATATCTTGCCCCTGGATAAAAAAAATCTAACCCCTTTCTATTTTTCACTATTTTTTTAGTTGACTTTTAAAAATCACAAAGAAAGCATTTTTTTTCTTTCGTTTTTCCTTTCTCCATTTTAGCAGATGACAGTAAAAAGTGCCATTTCATTTTAATGTAATTATTTCCTGGAAGTTAGTTTGCTGTAGAATTTTCTCATTTCTGATTTCAATGTTGGAGTGAGATTTTTAGCACTTGTCTATCCATTGCATATTGTGTGACTTGAAGATTTTCTGTATCTGGTTTTGCAGGTTACACCCTTCATATCCACAGAGCATCGATGGAACGACCATAGTGTTGAAGGTGTTTCCTCTCATATTGAAGTTCCCAACTTTTCATACATTGAGGCCAAATCTTTCCATTGTTTAGGATGCCATTTTAGTTGTCAACTTTGGCAAACCCTACATTCTACTATTAGTGAGTCATCTTTGTCGAAGATCTGATTACAAGCTGTTGCAATCCTTATTAGACCTATTTAATCTATTGTTGCAGCACAGATTTGATCCCTGTGGCTTATACAGCTTCAAATAAGAACATTCTGTCATATCTCTCCCTTTCTCTCGTTCTCTCTCTCCCTTTCTCGATCTACATTCCCTATTTTTTATGACTTTCTTCTTTCAGCATAAGATGTTATGGTTCTCTGATGTAAATTGACCCACTCCATTTTATTTGACTTTGCTGATAAACCAGAATGTCAATGTTGAAAGACAATAACCATTGTATCTTGGTTCATAGTTGCTTTATCAACAGCTGCAGGCTCTTTCAGCTTTAATCCCATCATAGTTTTTAAATTGGATTTTAAATTTGGTTTTAGCACAGGTGGGAGTGTTTAATATTTATTTTAAATTATATATTTATTTTTTGTACTTTATATGTTTTTTAAATTTCCTGTGCGCCGCCCTGGGTCCTCCATGGAGAAGGGCGGGATATAAATTCGAATAAAATAAAAATAAAATAAAAATAGCATGACCAGAGGTGGAAATTGTATTTGTCTTCTATCTTTCTCAATAGTTTAAATTCTGAGATAAAAGACAAATTCCAGTATCATGTGGACATTCTCTTGTTTCTTAATGTCCATTTGCCTTTCTTTCTATATTCTCTCCAGTGGGATTAGGTTTAGTCTAGGATCTATGGTTTATGACTGGCCTATCATACAGGATCCTTTGAGCGTGTAACCTTCCCAGCTGGCTTCTGACATGCATAGTCAATGGAGGAAGCCAGATTTGTTTAAAAACTGCATGGTTCACTCAATAACTGTGACAAAAAGATTGTAAAATAGAATGCAACTCACTTAGCAACTGTCTTGTTTAGCAATGGAAAATTTGGGCTCAATTGTGATTGAGCCCAGGTCAAGGATTACCCATTAATTGGGATCTACCCTACAACTCTGTTGGTTTTCAGCAGTATTAGAGTAAAACTGAGGAAGTCTAAATTCAAACTAACCCAGAATGAAAGTTCTATAGTAGAGAAATATCAATCTGTCTCCTTTTCTTTGTTCATTTGTTCCTCTTATTGTATTTTTTAGCATTTTTCATTGTCCCCTTTTTGCTTTTGCAAGATTCACATTAGATTCTGTTATAATACAATTTGTTGTTTCATAATTCTTTTTGTGGAAATTTTTAAATGTGAGTCAATATCTTAAGATGAAATAAAATCTCATTTGACATGCATCTTCTTCACAGCCCCCTCAAAGTGAATTTTTAGCCAGAAATTATACTTTTTTACGGAGAAACCAAGATATATGTACATGCTCAAGGAATAATGATGGCTTACAAAACAGCAACTCCTATATTAAAAAAGTAACTATTCTCACCTGTAGAAGTATGAACACCCTCTGACTGTGTTGTGAGTGAAATGTTCCTGAGTCTTCTCATTTCCAAAGTCCTCTAATGGATCTGACCAGAGGATGTCACACATAGGTCCATATGCAGGTGGTTCCTTGAATCGATCTAACTGAGAGAAAGAGAACATAAAGAGAAAGGCTAAGGGAATGTCTGGATCAGAAGAACCAAAGCAACTTTTGACTAGAATTATATTAGCATTTGTGCTGCCACCTTGAATTTATACATCTCTATCTTAACTACAACTGAGTCTTAAAGTCGCAAGAAAGTGGTTGTAATAATATAGCTATGTTGTAGTGATTCATGATGCTGCAAATTTTAAGACATTATATATAGAGAGTACCTCGCTAAGATATCATAGATGATAAAGTTGACACAAAACTTTGGGGGCTTATATACTACAGTGCTTATATACTACAAATATTGACCTCACAATATTACAACATTCTCTACATACAAAATTTTGAAGGAAAGCAACAAATTGCAAAAAGAAATACTTAATTAAGCACTTAATACTAAAAAATAATAAATAAAAGGCAGTCTCAATACCATTTAAATTTTGCTTTGAGTTAAACAATGGGAACAACAACAACAACAAAGTAAAGTGCTGCAATTTATTTTAGTGATTTTTAAAAAAAAGGCCAATTAAGGCATAATTGCCAAAAAGGTACTTCTCATTCTGAATGAATCCCCATCTAGGGCAGTGTTTCTCAACCTTGTCAACTTGAAGATGTCTGGACTTCAACTCCCAGAGTTCCCCAGCCAGCAAATGCAAATGCTGGTTAGGGAATTCTGGGAGTTGAAGTCCAGACATCTTCAAGTTGACAAGGTTGAGAAACACTGATCTAAAGCATACAATGAAATTGCGAACTGTTTCACATAGTGTCAGAGTGAAAGGCTGTGCTGGATGACAATATAGAACGCTGAAAAATCAACATTAAGCCAGACCTGTCCCCTTTGCAGCCATATTGATTGAGAAATTTGGACACTGCATTGCAAATTCATCTTGGAGAATGTGGAATTTCTATTTCATAACTGATTTCCACATAGCCTTTGTATTCTTTCATTGATCAGGGGAAAGTATAGAGGAAATCAATTCCATCAACGGAATAACTCCCTAGGTTCATATTAATAATAAAGCTCTTTAATTCTATTTAAACCAGAACAACATTTAAACACTGACGACTTGCTATAAATAAAATCAGATCTGCTTGGCTTAAACAACCTAATGAAGAAATATTTTGTATAAAGAGGGCATCCCCTTGCTGAATGAAATTATTATCAGTTCCCTCTCCAATTTAAACCCTTTGAGACTGCTGAGGTTGAGGGCAGTTTTTATGTTTTATGTACTTTGCTTTTGGATGTGGGCTAACAGAGGAGATAAAAGTTGACACATCCAAAGAAAATAATTGGGAAACTTCTTTTTAATGTTTTATTGGATTCTTATTTTTAAATACACATCAATATCAATGCACGAACAGTGTGGCCTCTGGGTATAATTCATTTTGATAGAAACAGCAAAAATAGTATTAGTGATAGTAGTAGTAATAGTAGTAGTAATAGTAGTAATAAAAATAATAAAACCGTATCAACCATTAGCACCAGTCAATGGTATTTGCAATGCATTTTTAAATGTTCAGTTGGCTGAGTTTCATGTTTTATGAATAAAGTAAATAATAATAGTTGTTACATTAATCAAACTTATATATAATCCTAGTATTGATATATGCTTTTTTTAACTTATTCAATATTTCAATGTTCCATTTTAATGTCATTGATATTAAGCATACATAGAAATACCATCTTTCAACCTCTAATCTTTTCATCTAATTATTACTTATATTCTATTATATGGAAATTATATCTGCTAATATTCCCCCTATTTCTTATTTCTACCTCTATTCTAGCTTCTAAACAGGCCACCATTTGTAATCCTAGTGTTAATACACGTTTACATTAAGACATAGTCCTTCATTATTTGATTGTTCAAAGTCACAATATGCCATTCAAGTATCAATCCTATTATTTACACATACCTAATAATACCATCTTTCAATCTTCAGTCTTTCCATCTAACTATTGCTTTATATAAAGGTGTGTATTCTTATTTCTACAATACAATACAATAGCAGAGTTGGAAGGGACCTTGGAGGTCTTCTAGTCCAAATCCCTGCCTAGGCAGGAAACCCTATACTGTTTCAGACAAATGGCTATCCAATGTCTTCTTAAAGACTTCCAGTGTTGGGGTATTCACAACTTCTGGAGCAAGCTGTTCCACTGATTAATTGTTCTGTCAGGAAATTTCTCCTCAGTTCTAAGTTGCTTCTCTCCTTGATTAGTTTCCACCCATTGTTTCTTGTTCTACTCTCAGGTGCTTTGGAGAATCATTTGTCTCCCTCTTCTTTGTGGCAACCCCTGAGATATTGGAACACTGCTATCATGTCTCCCCTAGTCCTTCTTTTCATTAAACTAGACATACCCAGTTCCTGCAACCGTTCTTCATATGTTTTAGTCTCCAGTCCCCTAATCATCTTTGTTGCTCTTCTCTGCACTCTTTCTAGAGTCTCCACATCTTTTTTACATCGTGGTGACCAAAACTGAATGCAGTATTCCAAGTGTGGCCTTACCAAGGCATTATAAAGTGGTATTAACACTTCACGTGATCTTGATTCTATCCCTCTGTTTATGTAGCCTAGAACTGTGTTGGCTTTTTTGGCAGTTGCTGCACACTGCTGGCTCATATTTAAATGCTTGTCCACTAGGATTCCAAGATCTGTCTCACAGTTACTACTATTGAGCAAGTTACCACGTATACTGTATCTGTGCATTTTGTTTTTCTTGCCTAAATGTAGAACCTTACTCTTTACCTCTATTCTAGTTTTTAATCGGGTCATCATTATATTAGAAAAAAAAGAAAAAAATAATTCCTTTCTATATATCATCTCTTGCCCATTTTAATACTTCAATTCTTATTCATTTTTTAGCTTGCCTCAAATACTAAGTTTCATAAGTTTCTTCCAGGCTATCCAATTCCATTTTTAAATCTCTTAAAGTACTTTCCCCTTAATTTATTTCATCAGTCTTTATTATCTTTATCATTTTCTCCTTCTCATCTTCTTGCTTTGTTTGCTGGTTTGTCTGTTCTCTCTTTTCCTCCATTCTTTCTGCTGTCTCCTCTCTTTCCTGGACTGTTTGATCTTCACTATCAGTTGTAGGATATTTTCTATTTTCCCATTTATGCCTTGCAATAGTTTCCTTATCTCTGTGTGATACTTTGTCATAGTATCCCTAATGCTTTGTCATAGTATCCCTAATGCTTTGAAACATCAATGCCATTTCTTTTGAAATCTCACTCATTTCCCTTATGGAGCATCTTGTCTTATTTTAGTAAGTCCTGTTCTTACTCAATACTTCAAAAACAATATATTCAAGTCCAATGTTGCTCCTCAGACATTTCAACATAGTTCTTTACATCTCAGGATTATTAATCAGTTCCATTTAAGTAGTCCAGGCAGCTTCCACAAATCAAAAGTCACTTTACTTTACTTAAGAATCTTCCTTATTCTCATAATGGAGTCTCCAGTAATCATAAAGTAGATAGTTATAGAACAGTAAGAATCACTACAGTCCTCCAGATCAGGGGTCCCCAACCTTTGCAACTTTAAGTCTGAAGGACTTCAGCTTCCAGAATTCTCCAGCCAGCAAAGCTGGCTGGAGAATTCTGGGAGCTGAAGTCCTTCAGATTTAAAGTTGCAAAGGTTGGGGACCACTGCTCCAGATGAATGTTATTTATTTATCTTATAAGGAAATTGCCAGACTTGCAGGTGTATGGTATATTTTCAATTCGCCAGTAGATGGCACCCGCATCTTAGGTTTCAGCATTGTTTCAAGTCTAATAAATTGATTAATCCAATTTTAGTTCAATTTATGGGAACAAAGTCGGCTATTCAAGTAGATGGTTCCAGCATTTTATAATGCCTTTCCAAAATAACTCCTTCCCAGTTTAAATGTTTTAAAGGGTCTAACTTTTCTCCTCTTAGTTCCATTCTTTTCGGTCTAGGATTTTTCTCTCTATTGTTGTTCGCTGCTTTAAGAAATAGTTCTTAGAGTCTCTTTTCCTGTATTTCCTTCTTCTTTTTTAAAGTTAGGGTCTAAATAAATAAAAAAAGAATCTTCTCACTCAGCTCGTCACTGTTCATCTACACTGCTCCTGCACATTTCTTTGTTGCCTTGGCTGTCCCAGCTTCATGGATGCCTCTTCTTGTCATGGATGAGAGGGAAGAAACCCTGGGTCAAGCAGAAGAGTTGCTGCTGTCCGCAACCTGGAGGGCATCCCTCTTTTCTTCGCCACCCCTACAGGGTGGCTTTAGCTCCTTTCAGAGCCCTCCAACAGGGAGAACTGGGCATGGGAGCACAAAGACCCTCTCCTAGCATACAATGTCACCGCGATATCAGCTGGAAGTCCTAATTGGGAAACTTTAAGTTACACATCTTCAATTACATATTTCATCCTCAGCTTTTAGACTACTGGTGTGATGGAACAGCATGACTTTAATCCTCAAATTCCATCGTAAAAATGGAAGAATTTTCAAAAGAGTAAGTAATTGCTAAAAGATAAAAAGGCCATTGTCTATAACTCCTAAAATGTTTTGTAATACATCTTGAAACCAGTTAAAATATAGTATAAAGTATACTCTTATTAAGTATATGAACTGAACTTTTAATGCAGAATCTAAAATTACATGGCATTCCTTTTAGTAATCGATGTCAACTGGATATGCCAAATTAGATCATAATATAATAAGTCATTAGAAACCTCTTTAGCAATAAACATTTTTACCCTGATCCAGAACAGGCATCTCAGATGGATTTTAGCACAGGCTGAGTTTAATTTGGCTTTTAAATTGTTTGTATATTTTATTGATGTTTGTATGTTTTTTACTGTTTTTATTCTACCTGTGCACCGCCCCGAGTCCCCATGGGGAGAGGGAGCGGTTTATAAGTATTAAAAATGAAAAATGAAATGAATGATACAAGGAGTATTTTGGATACTTGCTCTCCAAACTTACTTTTCTGATGTCATCTAAAGTATTGATCTCAGGAGACAGGCCACCATGCACACATAGAAACTGTTGGTTCATCAGAGCAGCCAAGGGAAGGCAGTCGAAGGCATCCATGCAGGCATCATACACACGTTCTGAATACTTTATTTTACCTTTTTTAATGATAAAAGGAATAAAAAATGGAAATAAAGAAATGGAAATATAAAGTTGGCCAAGAATGCTGGTTGTTGCTATCTACAGATATCAGCTATGTTGTGATTAGTATTAGCAAAGAGTCAGTTTATGACAATGTCTGTCTACATAAATAAAACAATTAAAAGCTTTTCTGTACAGGTAGTCCTCAACTTACAACCACAAGTGAGCTCAAAATTTCTGTTAGTAGGTGAAACAATAGTTAAGTGAGTTTTGCCCCGTTTTATGACCTTTCTTGACAGCGTTAAGTTAGTAACACCTCTGTCAAGCGAATTTTGACTTTGCTCGTCAGAAGGTTGCAAAAGGTGATCACATGGCCTTGGGAACGCTGCAATTTTCATAAATATCAGACAGTTGCCAAGCATCTGAATTTTGACCACATGCCTATGGGCATACTGCAACAGTGCAAGTGTGAAAAATGGTCATAAATCACTTTTTTCAGGTATAACTTTGAACAGTCACTAAATGAAGTATTGTAATTTGAGGACAATCTGTATAAGCAAAAATGTCATCTCAATGAAGTTTGAAGTATGAATTTAGTGTCTTTCTTGATGTCCTTTGGGTATCATATGGAATATGTTTTGTTCGTGTTAAACATTTGTAGTTCATTTTGGTGACTTAATTGAAATAACTTCTTTGACTTGGTTTGTACATGATTTGTAGCTCAATTATAGATTTTACTCATTTTATATTTAGCTAAGGTGTACTTTCTACTTGCCAGTTAATTTTCATAAATTCCCAGTTTTTAATAAATTTTGTTGAGTTACTTAAGTGTCATTTTGCAAAAGCTCAATAAATTAAATTTAAAATTGTGTAGCAATAGCAATTAATTTCATACACTATAAATAAGTCTTAAAAATGTGTTAAAAGCTCCCACTAAAGGCTATTAATATTTTTTTAGTCAATGCAAACGTTTCTTTCCGAAAACTAAATTTCTTTCCATATTCCATTAAACATTTTCCACCTTATTTAAGGATAGATCCGTTTCCAAAATCTCCCCTCTGCATTTCCTTAATTATCTACACAATCATATCTATAAATAAGTTAGGACATAAAATTAATCTGAAATGCTAACATAAATTATGCATAGTAAAGTAACAATAAATTACGACACAGTCAAGTAAATTAATAGACCTTTCATTCTCTGCTCATAAACTAAATACCTCTGTACACATTTCTATAGGTCACAGCTCCCCTTATCTGACCACACTAGATTTTGATGCAACTATCAAATGAGAAAGCAATGAGAAGCAAATAGGAAAAAAGGAGGGAGAAAACAGTAAGGATTAGAGTGGGAAACCAACTCTTCAATGTTCTTTTCTTCAATTTTGGAGAGAAGTACAATTTATGGCTAAAGTCAAATGCACCCTTTCAACATTTACTAATTTCTGTGACTGCAGTCCCCTGACCTTTTATTTGAGATCAATGAAACTGAAATGTAACTGCTGTCCCATCTGTAATAATTTTTTTTTTACTGCAGATGTATGCAAGCTTAATTTCAGTTTTAGACTATTTTATGGATGAATTTGGATAATGGTGGAAATAAGAACAATTTGCTTTCAGAAACTCCATCCCTGTTTGCACTCCATCACTGGATAACATAAATGGATACATTTCTGAAACTTTGAGAACATGGAAAACTAGAAATTCATATGGTGCCAGAGGAAGATGGGGCATTAATTCAGTCAAAGTAAACTCACAGAAGCTTGATACCATTTCAAGAAGTATAATCACATTTGAAGATCAAGGAATGAATGCTTTTAGATGGCAACTATCCATGAGCATTTCTGAAAAATCTAAATGCATGTTTTAAAAATGGTATTTAGTTTACTTGTTTTATTCCTGAATGAGATTTTTAACACTCTCTCAAAAAAGGAACAGAATCAAAAGAAGACATTCTGAGTCATACTTACATTCTTGTTTAAATGTGAAATACTCTGTTAAATGTCTACATTCATGATTCCCACGCAGTAAAAACAGTGTTTTGGGATAAAGAATTTTCAAGGCCCACAAATAAAGCACACACTGCAGAGGGGGGAAAAAGGTAGAAAGGTGATCAAGAATGAACATTCAAATTTGCTTTATACAGCACACATATGAAATATTAAAGTAAACATTCCTGGCCACATCTAGAAGCTTTTCTAGGCTTTTAGATACTATGCACTTGTTTTATTTGCCTCAGCAAAGTCCAATACCTCATGAATTTTTAATACATTTACTAGTGATAGACAAGTCATAATTCTTACAGAAATGTTGTTTCTATACTAAGAAGAATGACTGAACTTGGTAATGCTATATGCATGCACAAAGATCAATTCAGTTGGATGGAATGACATTCATCGAGAAGAAAGGAATAGATACTCTTCCTCACAAGAGTTGCTTTCTTTGTTTAATGAAATAGACAAACAAACAAACCTTAACATTTTCTACTTTCATGAATAACAGCCAAGTTATTTTTGTCATTAGCTTGCATTGCCTCCTAGGCAGGTGAGAATTTGACCAATGACTCCTTTGATCTAACTGCTTTGATAAGCTTATAGGAATTGCCATACACTAAATAAATAAGAAAATAGTTAATAGGAAAAATAAGAGTTACTTTGGGAATTTCCTATCTTTGTTTCACCATATTGATGTTAGAGAGGACCTGGCTTTTCAGTTTTCATAAAAATTTACAGCTAGTTCATTTTCAGAAGGATAAACAGAATGGGTTTCTGTATTTGGGTATGTTGGGTCATATCTCCTATGGAAATGTAAACAACTCTAAAATAAATCTGTCATTATTTATTTAGCTACGTGAGAATGTGGACAAATACCTCCCATAAGTTGATAGATGATGTTTGTTAGCACTTCTTTCAACAGTTATGTCAAGTTTAGAAAAATCTCAACAAATAATGAAAATATTCAGAAATGCAATATTTTAAACATTTTTACAAATACAAAAATGCTAACAAGAAAAGTTTGGAATTCTGCAAAGCAACTTTCTAAGTTTTGAAGAAGGGAGAACATAATTTTAAAGCTATGTCAACTGCTACGCAAAGTTAATAACTGTTGTACAAAACCCCTGATGTAAGTTCAGAGGAAAGATCAGGTCCTATCCTACTGATGGGAATGGGATATTACAATACTATCCTCCCACAGTGGTATATTTGGATACAGAAAAGTAGTCTTCAAAGCATTGCGCCAAGAAGAAGAATGACTTGGAAAACTGATACTATGCCAGAAGACAAATTCACTTTAAAAAATTCACATAAGAATCAAAATTATATTGAATAGCAAACAAGCTAAATTAGACAACCATAATTCAATTCAAGTCAAGTTAAACAAAGTGTGCTTAATTTAGTGCTACAAACTGATAAGCGGTAGAAATTGCTGTATAATCCCAAGAATTTCCTAAGAAATCTTTTGAAGTATTAATAATCATAAAATAAAAGAGGCTACTTACACATGGTTATTTCTGTATCTGATAATTCCTATTTCACCCTATAGAGTTTACTTACATCATCAGAGGTAAGAGGCTGTACGTAAGTGGTGCAGCAGGATACTTCTAGAGCAGTGGTTCTCAACCTGTGGGTCGGGACCCCTTTGGGGGTTCGAACGACCCTTTCATAGGGGTCGCCTAAGACCATCAGAAAACATATATTTTCAATGGTCTTAGCAACGAAGACACCAATTTTATGTTTGGGGGTCACCACAACATGAGGAACTGTATTAAAGGGTTGCAGCATTGGGAAGGTTGAGAACCACTGTTCTAGAGCAAGGGTGCCACATGCAGGCCATGCCCACCCCAGCTCTGCAAAGCTCACGTGATGACAATGTGACCCCGTGAGTTTGACACCTGTGTTCTAGAGGGGGGAAACCAAGTCTACATAAATACAAGGTACTAATGGCTACGGATACTACTTTGGAGGGGAGAAGAAAAATGGAAAACCTGAAGGAAAGGGGAAACTAAATGCAAGGGAGGACTATAGAAGAGCTTAGTCTGGCAAATAAGAATCATTTTTCAGACTGAAATGGGTGGTGTATAAATTTAATCAATAAGTAACTTTAAAAAAAAAGGCATATATAAAAGGAAGACACTGTTTAGCATCTCTATTTTCACAATTTATCTATTAGCAAAATAGAATGAGATAGCATTGATAGACCAAGTCCTCCCCAATTCAGTTGAATCCTATTGATTTGGTTATTAAATGTAAACACTAACTGATCTTGGAACTCTTGCTAGTTTTAATCCCTCAACTAATCAACTAACTTTACCAATAAAATCCAATACATGAAGTCCGGTTTCTTACTTTCAATACATTATTCTGTCACTGAGATATATTCACTGTGTGTGTCTATAAGAACCCATTACTCTTCCATATAAGTATGCTACTACAGTAGTACCATATGGTATCAACAACACTGCCATTTTCCAGAATGGATCAGAACTATCAAATGAACACAGAGAGCAAGTTGTCTTGTGCCATCCAGTTTGATATTTGATCTATATTTCACTTAGATGGACCATTATCTTCTCATAATCCAAACTTTAATTTAGCAATTGAAAATTGTACCTCAGTCCCATCTGGAAGATCATGGGCTAGCAGAAGTTCTTCATTTACAACAGATGCTAAGCTGAAGATCCTTAGCAATATGCAAATTAATCTTTTAAAATATATTTCTTTTATTTTTAACAACAGAATGCGAAGATTCATAATGAAACATCTAAAGTCTGTCAACACGCTATTACGACTGTTCTACATAGGTCAGAGTGGTCTTTCATTGTCTGCTTTCAGACAGAGTAATATGGGTGGAAGATGTGAATGAAACCCAAATCGGGAAGTTTTCATTATTTGAAGACATATAGATGTACTGTGAGTGCATAACAAAAAAGATTATTCTTTAACAATGGGCAACTGGGATTTACAATCACGGATTGACAGAATGTATTTGCTTCCTCTTCTAAACTTCTTTTATAAGGTTATATAATAAATAAAAAGGTTTATTACATATAATAAAGAGGCTGATTAAATAGTCTATGGATCGAGATTTAATTTGTCTTTTTTATGTTTTTTGGTTTTATCACTTTTTGTTAATCAGTTTAGTTAAACTAAAGCAAAATTAAAAAAAGGAAAAAGCAGCTCCAACCTCAAGAATCCCTTCTTTTCCACAAAAGAAAGTCCAACGGCCGTAACTTTGAACACAGATGGAAAATAGCCTGTGGAAGTGTTAAAGGCATTTTAAAATGATGGTTACACACATAAACTGGGTTTATGCTTCTCCATGATGAAGGATTATGATTCTTCTCCTCATTTCCTTTGATCAGCAGACACCAGTTGCTATCTGATACGTTACGAGCTTTTTGTCATGGAAATCTGTTCCTTTCATCCTTCTATTTACAAGACTGCACAATCCACTACACCAGGGGTGGCAAACTCGATTTATTGAGGGCTGCATCAGTGTTGTGTTTGACTTTGGGAGGCGGGGTGGGAGTGACCTGCTACACATCACTCATGCCAGGGATGCCTGTGGTGGCCTGAGAGCTTTACCAGCAAAAATGGGTTGTTTCCGGGTGGCCCTGTGGGTCAGATCTCAGCATTCTGTGGGCCGGATCTGGCCCCCAGGTCTTGAGTTTGACATCCCTGCACTACACAACCCAGAAGACATCAGGAATGTTATAGGTCATATAACCGCCCCGAGTCCCCATGTTCGGGAGAGGGGGCGGTATATAAAACTAATAAATAAATAATTTTTCAAAAAGGTTTTTGATTTGGTTTTTTTCTCTTTCTCACAGGAACTGGAGGCACAACACTTTGCTGTTTTCCTGGTGAAAGGCAAGAGGGACAACAGGGTCATTCACCATCTACCCAACAAAATAGCCATGCCCAGGTGAAGACTTAGAATATTTTGAATCTATTTCCTTGTCAACTTCCCTCTCCCACTTTAACCCCCTTCATTGTGATTAGCTCCTGTAAAGGTGACATTCCCAGAAGTACCTCTGGCTACACGATGGGAAATTGAACTAATGGAGGAGACCTCTCCTTCAAGATGTACGTTTGTATGTATGTATGTATGTATGTATGTATGTATGTATGTATGTATGTATGTATGGATAGATAGATAGATAGATAGATAGATATTGTGATTCTGACACTGTCTTACTTTCTTTTGACCCTCAAAATAAGCACTTGTCCTTATTTTGGGGGCGGTCTTATTATTTTTTAGGTGCAGGAGGCAGCGAGTGTGATCACCTCATGGCTGTTGATGTATTGCAATTTTTCAGGGAGGGCTTATTTTGAGGGGGAGGGCTTATTTTAGCGCATGTGCTCAAAAACCCGATGGGGCTTATAATCCCAGGAGGTCTTATTTTCAGGGAAACGGGATGGGTGGGTGTGTAGGTAGGTAGATAAATAGAGAGACAGACAGACAAACATAAAAAACCAACAGACAAACATAAAAAACCAACAAATAGGAATGTGGCTTGCTGATCCATGAAGCACATCTACTCAACCTATCTGGCTTCTTTAAAGGCAAAATATGTTCCCTTTTAAAGGCATGATACTACCATGGTATTCTGAGTTTGTTTTTCAAACCCAATCGTAGTTCATGTTCCAGTCAGATTTCCACATTCTGGATATGATATTAAGATATGGGCTATCCTGAACCAATCCTATAGTGTGAAAATAGAAATTGCAGGGGAGCCCTAGTTTATTAAAAAAAATCTTTTTATGCTGTTTTTGGTCTTCTACTTCTGATAAAAGTTCTTTCCATAAGTCACCCTCCCTGATTCCTAAGCCCATTCACTTCTCATTAATGCACTGAATCATTTCCTAACATTCTCTAGTGGTAAGTTCTCTTTCTTTGTAGTGAGTGACAGCCTAAAATAGCGAAAGACTTTCATCTGGTTGTCTTTCTATTTTGAAGTGGTTTTTTTTCCCCTATTTCCTTTTGCTGACAACTAATTGAGTGGCCTGAAGCAAGGCTGCAACTCTTCTTTGTGTTCTAGTTTATATATGCAACAAACTATAAATCATAACATTGATTTACTGCAAATAGATGCCATGAGGCTTAATTAAAAAGTTGTGTTTTCTTTTAGGCTATAGAAATTGCATTTTTTTTTCATATAATGATCACATGATTACTAAACTTTTAACAAATATAGAATGTAAAATGTATGTGTAAATTGCAATCTGAAATTCAATTACATTACAGTATAATAAGAATTACCAAGTTTTTGGTGTTTCAACTAAGATCAAGTCTCAATTCCATGACAGCATTGATACCTATTCCTTAAGTTTCAATACACTCTTTTCTACTACAATGATTCTAAGTGGGAATTATGGGAACTGAAAGCCAGAAGGCTACTCTGAACAACATTAAACTTGTTTCTCTCCTTCAAAAAGCATAGCCTAATTAAAAAAACCTGAAATAATCTTCTATAGTATTTTCTAACTGTTCATCAATCCTAAAAGGAGGAGTTCTGGCTTCAATTGAATATTAAACTTCAAAATCCACTGTATCAATGTATATATTTTAATCCATTTTTAAGGTTTTTCACATGTGCACCAGTTGTGGGCTTCCATTTTTTAACTACCGGTTCGCTTGTGCATGCGTGCACATGTGCAGAAGCATCAGGGTGGGTGGGCGGAGCTTCCTGCTGCCGCTACTACCTGTTCACCGATCCAGGTTGAAGCGGGAGCAACCCACCTCTAATGTCCATCAATGCCCTTTCAATTTGTTCACTTTTCCAACATACATTCTAGATAATTTATCTAACATTGTGTATCAATGATACATTATTTTATAAAAATTCTCTTTAAATTGTAACATAATAAAAACATCAACTCTTTTAAAATCAAGTTTTCCCACGGATCCATCTGCATATTATAATAAAAAATAATTTGCTGACTTGTAACCCATTCTTCCTGTTTCAAGTTGATACATTTTAGCAATTATATGTTCATCATCAATACACAACAATACTTCAATTTCTGTCTTACTTGTTCCATACCAAAAATCTTTTATCCATTTTGAATCTTTCTGATAACTGTAAATGGCAAAACCACTGACAATCATTCTTTTGCTATTAGTTGCTCTTTCTATAGATTAATTTTATATTCCGTTTAAAGATTTTCCAATAATTCTTGGCGTGTTAACTATTTGTTTTTGATTGCCGTATTGCTTCTATGCACTGTAATCCACATAAATGTTTTCAGGCATAGCCTGAATCTATTTTGCACGCTCAATATGGCATATCTAATAAAATGGTATTTAAAATACATATTAATTTTAACTTTATCACAACATATATTCATGCCATCCAAACTTCAGGTCATAGTCATCTAACTCAGGGGTCTCCAACCTTTGCAACTTTAAGTCTAAAGGACTTCAGCTCCCAGAATTCTCCAGCCAGACTTAAAGTTGCAAAGGTTGGAGACCCCTGACTAACTCTAAAAGACCAAGAATGGTTTCTCTGCTCAAACATCAAGCTGTAAAATACAATTTCAAATCCAATAAACCTCAGTCTTCTTTCCTTTGCTTCTTTTAGCACATTATATTTAACTTCTTTTTCCCTTGTCTATCTTTTGCCATTGTTTGAATAGTACATCACTTGTCAAAATAAGTATTGTCTGACACAGAAACATCATTCTAAGGAAAACATTAATTTTCACCTCAGAAGTTCTCCCTAACAATGACAATTTTATACAATACAATAGCAGAGTTGGAAGGGACCTTGGAGGTCTTCTAGTCCAACCCCCTGCCCAGGCAGGAAGCCCTATACCATTTCAGACAAATGACTATCCAACATCTTCTTGAAGACCTGCAGTGTTGGTGCATTCACAACGTCTGGAGGCTGTTCCACTGGTTAATTGTTCTAACTGTCAGGAAATTTCTCCTCAGTTCTAAGTTGCTTCTCTCCTTGATTTTAATTTGTCCCATCTTAATGTGTTCCTTCTTAATTTTATTCCAGCAACATAGTTATTTTGGAATAACATACAATTCATATTTCTGCTGGCTGGAGAATTCTTGGGAGTTGAAGTCCACAAGTCTTAAAGTTGCCAAGTTTGGGAATCCCTGTTCTAATTGATGATTTCTTAAGTATAATTACATTTGTATTGTCAATACTTAATCCAGTATTAAAACGTTGCTGCAAAATTTGACCTCCAGCATCTTTTTCTCGACAAAGTCCACAGCGACATCCCTTGGAATATTTCTTAATTTTGGAAATCATGTATTAATCCTATAAAGGATTAATAGGATTCTCCAGGGATGGAGAACCTTTTTAGGCTCGTGTGCCATTAGGGATGGGAGGAGCACAAGGGGGTCATGCGCAAGTGTGCTACGCCCATAATTCAATGGCCCATAATTCAATGGCCCATAATTCAATGGCCATGCCCTCCCAGTGCGCAAATGCATGTGACAGGCGCTCCCCCCATTTTTACATGCTTTTTTCATCCTCCCCAGACTCCAGAGGCTATATAGGACCCTGGGGAGAGCGAAAACAGCACACACCCCCTGAGGCCCTCTGGAGGCTTCAGGAGCTTCCCTGAAAGCTCCGGAGAACTAAAAATGGTCCTACGAGCAAACTGGAAGTCACTTCCGGTTTACTCTTGGCTGACAGGGCAACGCCTCGCGTGCTCTGCCAAATGGCTCCACGTGCCACCTGTAGCATGCGTGCCATAGGTTTGCCATCACTGCTATAAACCTTATCAGGCTCTGATTCAATATCATTTTCCTTCCAATACAGAAAATTAGACTGATTTAAGAATCTTTTTTCTGATACGCATGCTCTTCTGGAACTGTTCTGAATCTTAAACAAAAATCTGTTTCTCTCATGTGCAATATAGTATACAATGTCATTTATTTACATATGATTTATTGTCATTCTGCATCATGTAAACAATGAAAATTGGTTTTAGCATCACTGGTGTCAGGCCTGCAGCTGGTTCCTTTTAGGATCTTTGGCCTGCCACACTCTATTATTTTACTATGCTTTTTCATTAGAGAGGAATTGGGAAGGGGAAGAATAAGGAGTAGAATGTGTTGTTGTCAAAATAAAAAAAAATCCTTTCTAGAAGCCCAAGGTCATCTTTTGTCTCTGCACCTCTAAGCCTGACCACAATTGGATGGGTGAAACTGCCAGCGTGGCAGTGGAAGACTGGACCACGTGATGGACTTGTGGCTGTGGGGGCAAGATCATGAACTTTCAACTGGGTGGAAAACCCAGGATGCTTTCAGATTCGAGTTTTCCACAGATATACCAACATGTTTCTCTTAATAAATTGGAACATTGAGGATTACTTTGACTTGAACTATGATCTAATTTTGGATGATATTTGGAACGCTGACAACTGGTGCAATCCATGACAAAAAATACAGACAGCATAAATAGTATAAAGAATAATCCCTATGCAAGTAATTAGGAAAAGAAAAAAAGAAAAAGAAAAAGAAAGAAAAAGAAAAAGAAAAACTAGTCATACTTTCTGTGTGTGCATGGAGTGATTGTGGTTGCCATTTATAATGCCATTTGGCCAAACCATTCTATACCTTTCTACCTGCCCCATACATCCCTATGGCCGATTCGCTCGCACAGAGAGGGACTTCTCCGGGTGCCGTCCACTAGGCTGTGCCAGCGGGCGACGCCCAGGGGAAGGGCCTTCTCTGTGGCGGGCCCTACCCTCTGGAACGACCTTCCCCCCGATATTAGAACAACTACGGACCTCCGCTCCTTCCGTCAAAAATTAAAAACACACTTTTCATGCTTGGCCGGCCTAGGATAATCAACTGTTTTTTAGAGTTTTAATGATTAATTTTTAGCTTTATATGGGATTTTAGCGCAGGGTTAGTTTAATTTTATTTTATATTGTATTATGTTTGTATTTTTATATGTATTTTAAATTCCCTGTGTCCCGCCTCGAGTCCCTTCGGGGAGAGAGAGCGGGTTATAAATTAAATTTTTTTATTATTATTATTATTATTATTATTATTATTATTATTATTATTATTATTATTATTATTATTATTATTACAAATTACTTTAAATAATTTACACTTTTATCACTAATTTGTTTTAGAACTTCACACAATTGTCCTACAGTTTTTTCAATATTTTAAAACTATTTCTTCCATATCCTTGTTCTATTCCTACAAATCTTTCTTTCATTTCTTTCATTGAAAGCACCCAAACTATTGGCAACCGTTGCAGTCATCTTCTTGCCAAATTCCTCAAACATTTTCTATAGTAAATCTAATGAAATGTCATTATGGATAAATTGTTCTGCTGAATCTCTCCTTCCTTCTAATTTTGCATCTTTTCTTGTGGTTGCCATTATGATAAAGTAAAAGTATGTTTTAACTAGGGTGAAAGCATACTTCTCTATTTTTCGGTTTTGCTTTTCTCTATCTTTAACTGTTTACAGCCAATTAGCTCTCTGTAGTTAAGAGTCACATTGTCTGGCTCATAATATCTTTATCTTCTTGTTTTGTAAAACCCAGTGATTATCTATTTTCCTAATAATAAACAATCTGCATTCTCACTAAGCTCTTGTCTTTTATCTAATTAACTTTACTATTTTCAAAGACACTTTTGTCAGAAAAAATGTATTCTTTTCTTTTCTACATCTCCAAATCTTAACAACTTGTTAAGATTTTTGCTTCTAAATTTAACTCTTCTAAGGAAGGATTTTCTACAACTTCTTAATTTCAAAAAAACCCAACAACATACTGAATATCTCCTTTAAGTTGTAAGTTCATTATAAAAGGAGTTTAAGGAAGTAATGTTTTTGCTAGCCACATCTGTAAAGTGAGAACTTTGGTGTGCTGATATTCCCTTGGTTCCCAAGCTGCTCAATTCATGATCAACCACAAGAAACTCAATTCTTGTGGTGTCCTTGCAAGGAGCAGCTATCCTGCTATATGCAGCTATATAGAGATAAGTGGCCAATCTCTTAATTGATTCTTCTGGCAGAGATTTTTTTTTCCAGAACCTGCTTCCTAGTTACTGATTTCACTATGGAACTGTCCCTGCTCACAGGGACATCTAACCCACCATAGGTCCTCATCTAGAAGCCTTTTAAGCAACCTATTCCACATGTGTCTTTTGTCAGATCATAAATTCAGGAATAAATGTAAGATTTTTTTTATTTCTCTTACATGATATTTATTTCATATTACATGATATACTGTATGTTAACCATATGCATTCAGAACATACAACATAGGAAAAGGAAACCGCAGTGGCATCCTTATGTGATTAAGCAGCTTGAAAGGATACAGCAGCAATCTTAAGCCAAGCTGGTTGGGAATTTAAATGTTTAAGCATTGCAATCTCATTTTTTCTGCAGTGCCTCAATTTGGCATTACATTATCACTCATAACATCTGCCTGTTTTATTTTACTCTCAAAGATCGTATTAACACAAGTTTCTTTTACCATATGTTGAATATTCTTCGACTTATTTATTTATGACATCTGGAAGCTCATTCATCAACTTTAGGATGGATAACTAAATTAATAATTCATTAAGATGATGATATGTAAAAAGAAAAATCCTCATATTTGAAATGCTTTTCACTCTAAGAGATTCAGTACTAATTAACCACCTAGCTTTTAAAATAATATTTACGAGATTTACTGAATGCAAGATTTTTATATTGTCAGTTTCACAAAGACCTGATTTTAAATGGCAGCAAATACACGTCAGTTAAATAACTAAATAATGCTATGGATCCCTCTTTAATCAAATGAGTAAGTATTTGGCCACTTCATGGCATTCTTGTTCTAAACAGAGTATAAGAATTTGAATACTGGTTTTATTGAAAATTGACCAAAGGCTTTGTGTATGAAATAATTTTGTCCTAAATGTGTACTTCTACTTTAATAATCAGATCACGTGTTGTTTAAATATGAAAATTAGAACATCTATAAAATCCACTGAGTAGTATCTCGTTAGCAAATGCCAGACAGGCAGTTGCTAATCCTAAATATGTGGTATTGTTCAGACAATTATCAGATTGCTACTTAGAGCAAAATTTAAGTACTCTGCATAAACGTCTCTGTACTCTATTTTCAGATGATTGCATAAAGAAAAATCCAAATTCAGAATTATTTTAGGTTTCTTCTGAAAATTGGAGGATGCCCTTGTATCTGAAGTCCCTGTCCAATTTCAAAATTAATCCAGTTCTGCACTACCCAACCAGCAGGGAACATATCCCGCTAACTATACACATGTTCCATCATGCATTAGAAGAACTTTGGAAACTTCACAGGTCACAATTCTGTGTCTTGTCTTCAAATCCCAGAACATTTGAGTCATCCAGCATTTTAATTTAGAGTATATGTCAAGGCACAAATTAAGCAGAATGCTGTTCTTTGACACATTCCTATTTGATTTTAGCATATTGCAAAATATTCAGATAATGGAAGGGGAATCCTGATTGCAGCCAGAAATGTATTTTGCTTGCAGAAGATATGCTATGTTCGCGAATCTCTATTTACAAATCATATTTGTTGCTTGAGCCTTTAACAAAATATGTCACTATATAAAATTCAAAAGACTTTTCTAAGTGACATTTAACTGAAGGTCAGCTCTAACTTAAATATGCTTGGCTTATAAGACTTATAGTATATAGGAGCTATAGTGGAGAAATGCATGAGAACACAATTACTTCCAATTGGCACAGTCAGTTTTGAGCATTTGGATGACTGGAGAAAAGCTAAATCGTGCAAATTTATGGACTTAAAAGACACTGCAGGTTTGGCTCCCATTCTAGCTGCTTCCTCAGCTACAAATCATTTGCCTATTTGAGACTCCTATTTAGATGATTAAAAGGGGAGACTAAGGTATATTTTTAAGGAACAAAGGAAGTATGCTTTTAGATTTCTGCAGAAGAGAAGAACTTGAATAAGAGAAGCCAAGAGAAATCTACTGATAAATCCTGGAATGCTTTTCTTAAACAATCATTACTGCTTTTCATTTTTGCAAAGAAATGAAATGAGACTGTTTAAAGATCAACCTATATCAATAAAGGAGAATATTTGTAGATCAGGATCATATTTGAAATGATGGATCCTTGGTGCTCTTCTGAGCTTGCTTGTTTTATTGCAGATGTTTCATTACCTTAACTAGCTAACACCATCAGTTAGCACTAATCAGTTAGCACTGATGAGGTTACTTAGTTAGGCTAATGAAATGTTTGGAAGGAAACAAGCAAGCTCAGAGAGCACCCAAAACTCCACACCAACCTGTTTATTCAAAATCAGGTTAAAAGAGGCTACAATTCAAAAGAGGCTAGAATGGCAGACTATACCTGAAGTATAATCAAACCTGGAAGAACTGATATAATCCTCAGTAGGATATGTAATACAGCAAAAACTAGTAAGCAGTTTCAACCCATCAATGATCATCAGAGAGCTATCCACTCCCTTTCAAGAGGACAGTAACATTTTTTAAATGTTTTTAAAGAACACTATTGGGGGGGGGGGAGATGTCTAGAAAACACAAAAGAACAACATTTTGGGAAGAAATGGTGAACTGAAGACTGCTCTGAAAAAAGCATGCATGGTATCCTAGTCCATCTTAAAGGGCTGACACATGGTTATAAGATAGCTGCCCAATCACAAACCATTAGATGATCTTTTCCAAGACCATATGTAAATAAAGATTAACAGTACTGTTAAATTTAATTCACAATTTCTTTTTTCTTCTTCTGATGTAAAGATATCAGTAACCAAATCAGGGTAGGTACTGCTGGTTATGTCAGCTGAAGAACCTGAAAACTCCTAATCTGTCTTCCAGAAATGAGGCAGGAACTTTCTTGAGGTCCAACCGCGCAAGATAGAGAAGAGACAATGTCTGCAGTATCCTCAACTTTGCTGATCAAAGTGGTCAAAGGACCATGAAGAAATGTCCATGTCTATGGATATGGATATCTGGACAAGGGTATACAGATGCCTGTGTGTTATTGCTAGAACCTCCTGAGTAAAGAAGTTAATGCCATACAAGCAGGAAGGTATATGTGCGTACACACAGACAGACACACAGACACACACACATATATTGTATGTGTACACACCCACACACATGTATTATATGTGTATGTACACACATACACACACAATATGCACCCACACACATAGTATATATAAAAGTTTGAAATGCTTCTTTTTCCTTTGCAATGCATTATTATATTTCACCCACCCACCTTGTATAATTTCCAATACTTGTTCCTAAAAATACAAAGGTTTTCTTCATGCACTGTTGTCTCTATTTGAAACAATTTTCAGGCAGCAGGCAATTCCACCCACCACAAAAAAAAGACAGATTCAGAGAACTTAGAAACTGATGGTCCAAACCCTTAAAACCTGTTTGACTTTACAATAGATGCTGTCTTTTCCTTAATATGTGGAATATGATTAAAAAGCATAGAATGGCCTTAAGGAGCAGTATTAACCTACACAAAGTGTAACTTACCAGGGGCAGGAAGAATACATATTGCCCCTTTATTCATCTTACTGTATTTTATATGGAAGGAACATAATTAAATGCAAAATAACTGTTAGTCATCACAATTATCTGATGCCACTGCAAAAAAAAAAAAAAAAAAAAAAAAGGAAAATTGCTTTTAGACTTGGCCAAATTACAAAGAAGTTTAAAATCATTTTTAAACTATCAGGAAGGTGAACAGGAATGATTTAAACTGCAAAGCGTGGAAGTCAGAAGGGCTTAGTTTGAAGAAAAAGAGAATCCATTTTGCAGGGCGATATGATAACTTTTTAGAATCCATAAGGCTGTCTTTAAAAAAAATGCTTTACAGGGAAGGAAAGGGGGGTAAGTCATTTTAGATTACACATAGTCCTCAACTTATAACCAGCTGCTTAGTGACAATTTGAAGTTTTGGTGAACCTCACCAGAGCTACTCATGACTTGCTTTTGAAATTCCAACAACTGTTTCCCTAATTAAAGTAAATACAAAGGTTCCCCTCGCACATATGTGCTAGTCGTTCCCAACTCTAGGGGGCAGTGCTCATCTCCATTTCAAAGCCAAAGAGCCAGAGCTGTCCAAAGATGTCTCCATGGTCATGTGGCCAGCATGACTAAATGGCAAAGACGCATGGAGCACTGTTACCTTCCCACCAAAAGTGGTTCCTATTTTATTACTTGCATTTTTACATGCTTTCGAACTGCTAGGTTGGCAGAAGCTGGGACAAGTAACGGGAACTCACTCACTTATTCGGTGCTAGGGATTCAAACTGCCGAACTGCTGACTTTTCTGATCAACAAACTCAGCATTTTAGGCACTGAGCCACTGTGTTACTCTCCTAGTTACCTGATGGCATTTATGGCAGTGAGTAACCATCCCACATGTATGGTCATTTGCAATGTCCATGAACACATGACCGCAAATTACAACATTTTGTTTTGCTACAAACCAATGTTTACTTCCAGTTTAAAGCAAAAATCACCCAATGGATAAAATGGGCTCACTTAAGGACCACTCCATTCACATAACAACTGCCACTATAAAGTTTATAAAATCCTATGTGGTCACATAATGACGAGTCGTGAGTTGAGGTCTACCTATACAAGTTTGACCTTTTTGAATATGCAGTATCATTTGGTTTTAATGAATAATTTTTCAATCGAACAGGCTGACATTATATATTAGTTCTCAGTACAGGTAAGCAAAATAATTGGGACCAGAATTTCCATTGCTAAGTGATGTGGTGATAAAGTTTGAGATTATGTAATGTCATGTCTAATGTCAAATGATTGCGTGCTTAGCATTAGCAATCCTGACAAGTCTCTGTTGCTACTGTTAAACGAGGATGATGGGTCATTAAGTAAGTCCAGACAGCTTGCAAGCAAGCCAGCAGGCAGATATGTGGCTGCTGCCAGGTGGGGGAGAGTACAAAGGTGGTGTGTAAGGATGGGAGTAACTGCTGCCCGGTGAGGGAGAATGTGAGTAATTTACCAGAGCTACTTGCAACCTTCCTGGTTGATTTTACTTATGTGAAGCTAGCAAGTAAATTTATTAAATTGTGATCACATGATTGTGGGATGCTACAATTCTCATTAGTGCAAGCCAAGTGTCTAGATTGTGAAGGTGTAAAAGCAGGGGTGTTGGAACTGTCAGAACATCAAAGACAAATTATAAGTACCATTTGTTCAACACCATTGTAACTTCAGTCACTAAACAAGAGGTAGGACTATAGTAGACTATCTATCTCAAGGACTATCTGAAATGATTTCAGGATTTAACAAAATAAATTCAACCTGACTAAATTTAATAAATATGAAATATTAACTATTTTTAAAAAGTGTAAATACTTAAGCTGGAAGGAAAAGACCAAATATGCTTGCAGTAATTCAACAGGATGCTTTCTACAGTACACCATGTTTGCCGAAGTGGCAGCATGAAATATACTTTTAGAATTATAATATACTGAAAGAAAAAGAGAAAACAACACGCATTGCAAATTAATTTCATAACTAAAGAAGGAAACAATGCTTACTTCAATACTGAAGTATCCTCTGTCAACATAGTCCCCTAGAAAAAGGTATCGTGTGTTGGCAGGAGAACCTCCCACTTCAAACAGCTTCATCAAGTCAAAGAATTGTCCATGGATATCCCCACAAACTGAAAGGAAATGATGGATATAATCATTAGTTATGTTATACATTATAGAACTGTATTTATTTTCTAAATGAGTGAAACGTAACTTAAATCTATAATGTAGGATCTGGACTATTTCTTTCTAACATATTACATCATTGACTTGCCACCAGGATGGGCAACTATGGCAAAGTTGATAAAGGTGCCATACTTTCCCACTCCTGATCTACACTGACAACCAATAGCCTTCCAGTTTGCTATCCAAGTTACTTTAATGGCTATGAAACATGGAATAAGGGAAGAACTATGGAACTGATCTACCTTGCTATATGCATAGTTGGCTCAGGCATAACTTCAGGTGAAGTATATTGACTGCCTCAAGTTACAGATGTTATTAACTGGTAGCAATGTCTTATAGAGATATAACCAGGTTTGAAACTAGATTAGAAATTATTTGGAATTGTATATATATCACCTTTAATAATGAAAAAATAAGACTAATAATGCAACAACTATCAATCTGCACATCTGCAATTATATGTAAATATGTTCCTTTGAACTTTCCAATGTGTGATATAATTTAAGGCACAGTCTTACCCAAATAAAAGTATACTGATATCTCAAGATGTTTCTCCATTTTAAATTTAATATATTTAATAATTATTGTATATGAAATAATATAAAATAAGCTGGTTTATTAAAACAGCTACATTTAATTTACATTAGCACAAGTCATACATCATTTAGGAATAATACTGAAGATAAACATTTTATGTATATAATTCCTTAATTATATCAAAATATAATTGAATGAACTATTTTGTTTTTAATAACTTTAATAACTTTATTAAATTTTAAAAGAAGGTAAAATACAAAACAACAAAAAAAGTGCAAAGGAAAAAGTTAAAATATGAAAAAATGAGTGGTAGAAGATTATACATACATACATACATACATACATACATACATACATACATACATACATACATACATACATACATACGCAACACAAAATGGCTTCCTGCCTGGAAGGCTCCTAGGTTGTAGCTGAAAGGCAAAATGGGTAGCAGTATGCTCCCTCCCTCTCATATTTGGGCATACCAGATGCTCTGACATAAACACTGATACATACATACATACATACATACATACATACATACATACATACATGGGTTCCAACTCAGTACAGGTAATCAGGTAATCTTTTAATCTAAGTTAAGCATAACATAAACTAATTACACAATCATTAATTCAAAAATACTTATCATTATAAAACAAAACTGTAAAATTAATCCCTAATTTAACCTAAGCAAAATCTTATTAATTTATTTTATCTCTATACATTATATTTACCTCACTAATATAATCCTTTAAAAATCCTATTTAGAATTTCATTCATTCTATTCACCCATCACAAGAGAAAATTCTTAATCACCACTACACATCCATCTTTATATTCTTATATAAATCTCATTAAAACAGTTCACCATAAAATAATAAAAACCAAATATTAATTCACTATTAAAAATTTAACTGTAAAATAACCATTCTTAATATGTAAATCTCTGCTAAAATCTATTAATATGTAAATCGCTACTAAATCTATTTTCTTATCTAAACTCTCTTATCAAATATATACCCTTAACAAATACATTCTCTTAACAAATATATAAAACTGAATTCAAGAATGAAACAGTATTACAGAATTTATCATGTACCCCAAAAGTAAAGAAATATGGAAGCTCGATTTGATAATCGCACTATGGCACTGTATCAACATCTTGTGTATAATATTGGTAGGTATTAAACTTACTGTCTTATGTTTTAAAACTATGAAATTTTAATCAACAAGATTTCTGCCTGTGCTTCCTGCTGATGTAACTCGGTTCTTATGCTACATTTTTACATTATTAGTCTTGCGCGAGGACATTTTAATCCTCACCAGTCCCATATTTTTATAGCTTATTTGTGAACATGGAGAAATCTTTACTTGGACAACTATTCCTGCACCCAAACAAATAATAAATTCTTATCAGGTTTATTTACTAAAACCATGTGCTACCCCCCCATGATAAAAATGTCAATGTATGAGAACAAGATAAGCCATATTTATAGAGTTGACGTTATGGTGTAGCAGAAGTTTTGTTAATATGATAGCATTAAAATTTATACCATAGTCATATTTTATTTGAGTATTTTTTTCACAGCATGGTATCATATTATCTTGACTTATTCTCCAAGTGAAAACTGCAATCAAACTCCCTCGTCTTTGTCTTAATTGCTGGGATACCCTTGCTTGACAAATAGAAGAACTCAATGTACCAACCCTAGCAAAAACTCTATTGCTATAGTCTTTATTCACACAGCAGAAAAGGCATGCTCCCTTCAGTAAGAATAGCTTATTTAGGTCCTTTTGTATCTCTACCTAGGAAACTAGTTTAAAGCACTCTCAAATTAGATATTTCATGTCAACTATGTTTACATCCTATGCTATAACAGTATTTCTCGACTTACAGTCATTCCTCTAGCAAGTATTCAAAGTTACAGCGACCGTGAAGAAAGTGATTTACTACTGGTCCACACACTTACTGTATGTTCTACACAGCATTCCTACAGTCACGTGCTCACTTGGCACTTGGCAACCAGGCTAACTTTAGGACAATTGCAGTGTCCTGGGGTCATGTGATCATAATTTGCAACCTTCCCAGCTGTCTTCTGATAAGCAAAGTCAATGGGAGAAGACAGATTTGCTAAACTATTGTGTGATTCACTTAACAACTGCAATGATTTACTTAACACCATGGCAAAAAGGATAGTTAAGTTGAGTATGGCTCACTTAATATCTGTCTTGTTTAGCAGTGGAAATTCTGGTCCTAGCTGTAATTGTATGTCAAGGACTACATATAACCGTGATAGCGAACCAATGGCACGCATGTCCGGAGTGGCATGTTGCCTGGCACACGTGGTGTCGCCCATTTCTCTTCTGGGTTTCTGACATGCATGCATGCACATGCAATGATCAGCTGGCCTTTGTGCATGTAGCAATGCCAAAAACTGGAAAAACTGGTCTTGCATTTTCCAGCGTGATCGTGTGCGCCAGCCAGCTGACCGGCGCATGGACATGTATGGCAGTAACTGGAAGACCAGAAGTTCATTTTTCTAGCATGGATATGCCTCCTGGATAACGCCTCTTCCAGGTTGTGCCCCAGACGAGTGTGCACACTTTTCCCTTTTCGGCACTTGGTGCCCCGTACTCATGCGTGCGCTCCCTTTTCAACACTCAGTGCCAAAAAGGTTCCCCACCACTGACCTATAACATTAAAGTTCACATTCATATTATTTTCTGTTCCAATATTTATCTTTAATTACTCATTTCTAAATTTTGATTATAATGTAAATTGATTATATAAATATAATCAATGGATGGAATCTACTCATGTATTTCTGTTAATGGAAAGAAGCTATGCTGGGCAATTTCTTTTACAGAATCCCACAGCTGAAGGTACAAAGGTGTGAGAATTATTTATACAAGCCAGTTATAGCAGATGGAATATGTTACTCAAATCTTTATTTACTGCAACAATTTTAAAAATGTTTAAAACGGTATGCTTTCCAATATTTATAGAAATATTTATAAACATCATGCTTCTTAAGACAGAAGGGAACAAGTACATACTTCTGGTTTAAGTTTAAATTATAATGGACATATACCAATAAGTATTCTAACATATTAAAAATATGTCAGCAGAAAAGTAGTTTGTATACCTATAAAGCTTTGGGGGAACAATCTAAATAAGAAAGTACCCGAAAGCCTAGTGGAAGATTGTCCCACTTTGCTCTGAGAAATATTCCAGTGCAGGATTTTTTTTCCATTTAAACAAATAATTTTCCATTGTTGCTATGGAATTTTAGAAATGTTATACCCCTGTTTCAATCCATATTTTCCTAGGGTAGCTTACAACATAAATATCACATGTAAAAATAAACATTTAAATACACCATAATACAAATATAAAAACTGTTGGGATAACATCAGAAGTAGAATTTTCAAGTTGATCTTGAGAGTCAAGCAAAAATGTCTGAGATTTTGATGCCAAGAAATTAAAATTGAGCTGGCAGCTATTGGGATCCGAAAAGATGTTCATAAAGAAGCCCATTTTCTGCACCTTTCAGTATTTCTTAAAGAAGCCATGCTTCTTTCAGGGCTTGTATACAGCAGTAGCCATGGTAACCATTTCTGCTGCATCCTTAACTCAATATATCATTTTCTTAGAGCATCCTACTAGGAGAGGATACCATGTTTGACAGCACCGAAAGATATTGTGAGCTATAGGAAAATCAATGGGCTCATATTCCCCACAATCCTCTTGGCAAAGACCAACAAGAGACCAACAAGATGTAAACAAAATCTGATTGAAATGGATGAAGAAAAATTGGCAGACTAGATCTGGTCAAACATTTCTGATGAAAGCATCTCGCCATGGGACTTCGCCATGGGACTTCACCTTGGAACTTCACCATGGGATTTCTATTCTTCAATTCTTGGTGGTCATATGATGATTTCACCGTGGCTTCTCAAATTAAACTGGAAGTACTATTTCTTGAAAATAAGAATTAATATCCTCCTGCACTGCCGGAATATCTCCTTCCTGCACCATGCAAATAATCATAAGACAAGCTAAAATATATTGTCTCTTTCTCTCCCTTTATGTCCAGATTTTGAACAAAACTCCAAAAGTACAAAACATGAATGGCAGGATACACATTACCCTAAGGAAATATTATTTTTTTAAAAATCAAAAGAAATGGTCCCTTTTCAACATAGGTTAAATATTAGCTCCGAATGCTTCCATAAAGGACTATAGAGTCCTGTTTTGGACATCCTTAACCAGAGAACAGGACGCAGAGGCTCAGTGGCTAAGACACTGAGCTGGTCGATCAGAAAGGTTGGCAGTTCAGCGGTTTGAATCCCTAGCGCCACATAACGGAGTGAGCTCCCATTATTTGTCCCAGCTTCTGCCAACTTGGAAGCTCGAAAGCATGTAAAAATGCAAGTAGAAAAATAGGGACCACCTTTGGTGGGAAGGTAACAATGTTCTATGCATCTTCAGTGTTTAGTCATGCCGACCACATGACCACAGAGACATCTTCGGACAGCACTGGCTCTTTGGCTTTTTAACAGAGATGAATACCGCCCCTAGAGTCGGGAATGACTATCACATATGTGCGACGGGAACCTTTACCTTTACCTAACCAGAGAACATTGATGACATCTACTGAGACAGCAGAATTTTAATTGCACTTTTGTTTCAACTAAAACTGACATTTCTCTTTTGGGACTGATTGACAGGCAACTAGAAAAAAAGTAATGAAACTATGTATGTACCAGGGTGGATTTGATTTAAATTGAGTCAATTTAAATCACAATTTATATCACTAGTAAAAAGGCTTTATTTAAATCAATTTGATTTAAATCATAATTTTTAAAGAGAAACTGTCATCTCTGTCCCGAAGCAGCTCCTCCTCTGACCCGCTTTTGACTCAACGACAGTCCTAATATTGCAGTCCTAATGTTTTGACTCAATGACAGTCCTAATAATACAGCCTCATGCAACATAACAAGCTCTATTTCATGCTGAATAAACTAAATTATTAATGTATCTTAAATAGAAAAGCATCTTTAGCTAGATTTTTACTCCAAAAGCATTTTATTAAAATAAATTTGATTAAAAAAAAAACTGATTTCATTAAAAAAAATCCAATGTAAAATTTAAAAATCTGGGGGGGGGGGCTGTGTGTGTGTTTTTTTTTTAATTATCTCTTTTTATCCACCGTGGTGTGTACACACAAATAGACATACACACGCACATGCACGATAACTGCAATGAGGCTATTATATACTCAAAAGTGGAAAGGCTCAATGCTACTCTCAGTGGAGGGCTGGTGAAGATGATGGAATTTGCAGATTTAACATATTAACATATTTTAGAGAAAAAGCAATATCTATATTCATGCTTGATTGGAAACCTCTTTAGACTTTTTGCACAAAACAGGAAAAGATTTGTGGTTCTGATGATTAGAAAGAGAACTAGATAACAGAAAAAATGTGCTCTTTTTTGTAATCATAAAGTAACAGATAATATTGTACTTACATTTTCTGCAGAAGAAATCAGAAACTTTTTTCTATTACTTTTCATTCTTTCTGCACATTTGATCTTTTCTTCTTTCTTTTGTTTCTTTCACTCTTTATTAGTTTGTACTGGTTTTTATGATTTTGTTTTAAAGCTTTTAATAAAATTTATATATACATATTATATAAAAAGATAACTCTCAGCAGAACCTTCATTTCCACAGCACCAGCAAAAATATGAGGCTCCAGAGGCAACGAAGTAAAAGATTATTGCTGTCTACACACCATATGTAGAAAAAAGGAAGATGAGCTTGAATATAACTGTCTGGTTTGCGTCTGCAACCCAACAAGACAGACAGAGACTTCAGAGGATAATTAGAACTGCAGAAAAAACAATTGCTACCAACCTGCCTTCCACTAAGGACCTGTATACTGCACAAATCATAAAGAGGGCTGTGAAAACATTTACAGATCCCTCGCATCCTGGACATAAATTGTTTCAACTCCTACCTTCAAAACAACACCATAGAGCACTGCACACACCAAGACAACTAGGCACAAGAACTGTTTTTTCCCGAACGCCATCACTCTGCTAAACAAATAATTCCCTCACCACTCTCAAACTATTCATTAAGGCTGCATTACTATTAATATTAGTCTTCTCATTGTTCCTATCACCAATCTCCTCCCACTTATGACTGCAGGACTGTAACTGTTACTTGTATACTTATTGATTGTTTCCTGGGTGCTTATTTGTACCTCATTAAGTGTTGTACCTTATGATTCATGACAAATGTATCTTGCCTTTTTATGTGCAGTGAGAGCATATGCACCAAAGACAAATTCCTTGTGTGTCCAATTACACAATAGAATTCTATTCTATTCTAATTTAAGACAAGCAAAGGAAGAATCCAATGGAAAAACAGAATAAACACAAACCCAAATACTACACAATGTCCACATCCTTCTCTTGTCACCCTAGGGTTCTCAACTCCAACTGAAGGTAACACCATCCCAATGGTATGGATTGTGGCTTACTTATTTACATTTGAAAACTTATATATTTGTGTATATATCTCTATTTATGCATGCTATGTGATTCTTGTGTAGGCATCTTCCAAAAGCCACACTCTGAAAAAGACCAAGCAAAGGAAAACACAGTATGTACAGATCCTATCTCTCCCAATTTCCTGAGAGCCTAATCTTCAAAGAAACTTTCAGTAACAAATCCTGAATCTACTATTATCCCATTCCATTTGCTTTCAACTGCATTTTTCTCCTACCCAATAAATAGCAGGACTGTCAGTTCTTAAGAAATTATTGGGGGGGGGGGGGCTTTATCTTCCAATTGACTTCAGCTAGCAGCTGAGACCATTGTATTTCTTCTACAGAAAACCTCAATCCAAAAAGCTTATTTGGAGCTATCCATGGTTCTGGTTTCAACAAGCTCTTGAAATGAGAGCTTCTCTTCAGTTGACTTTCAATAGACCTGACCTACTTAATTTGATTACCTATCTGATTCAATTTCACCAGTCTAGATTATTCTATGCAAACTGCATTTTCCTGTTTATATCCATCTCTGTCAGTTTTCAGTAGCTTTTTTTTTCAGCTAGAAATAATCAACAAACTTCAAGTAAGTCTAGAATATATTCTGCAGGAGTTTTTTTTATGTAATCCCTTTTTATTGTGGACAATGTGTTCTAGGGTATTTGCCATAAAATCAAAGTCACTTCTACCTTATAAGGTAAAGGTAACGGTTCCCCCGCACATGTGTGCTAGTCATTCCTGACTCTAGAGGGAGGTGCTCATCTCCATTTCTTAGCTGAAGAGCCAGTGCTGTGCGTAGACATCTCCATGGTCATGTGGCCAGCATGACTAAATGCCAAGGGTGCATGGAGTACTGTTACCTTCCCACCAAAGGTGGTCCCTATTTTTCTACTTGTAATTTTATGTGCTTTCGAACTGCTAGGTTGGCACAAAGTAGGACAAGTAATGGGAGTTCACTCCGTTATATGGCGCTAGGGATTCGAACCTCTGAACTGCTGACCTTCTGATCGACAAGCTCAATATCTTAGCCACTGAGCCACTGCATCCACCTTCTACATTCTAATAATTATTGTAATGCGTCATTAAAATAGTATCTAATAATATTTAATAATTGTATATTAAATTTCTTAGTTCTACTTTTCTAAAAAAAAGTCAAAGCAATTTTCAGTTATTACCAATGTCCACATTATGCAATTGACTGTAATAAAACCATTAAGTCTACTTTACCACCTAACCTCTCATTTAATATAATAAAAGTATTATATGGTACAACATTTTAATGGCATAAAATGTATTTTGAGGAAAAATATTGTATCGTGGGTAAATATCTCACTATATTATAGTGTATCTATTCGTGTTCTGATTCCTCAATGGCTGCAAATAGATAGAATATTATTTATTGACTTTTGAGATGGAAGCTTGCTTTGATCTCTACAGATATTTATTAAAGGTTTTAATCTGAAAATTTAGAAAGATCCCAAGGGCCTTTTAAAAAGAATTCTCTCTGTTTAGCTTACAGAGAATTCTGTTTTGGGTATTGAACCACTAAAATAATACCAAATCAAGTATACCATACAATTTACTTGAAATGTGGCATTCATAAACAGTCAAAGTAAGTTCTTTTAATGAAATCTCAGTAATTTACATAAAACTTGCAGATTGAAGATAGCCCAAACCCTTTTCTGTTTGGAATGCCAGCTTAAAGATCTGTTGTTGGAACTGACAAAATAAGTTTTATATATATAAAAATCTTTAATAGTCCTATTTTACATGTTTCTGTGATTTAAAAAAAGAAGGTTAAAAACCACCAGCTAAGTGGATATAGCTGTTCTATACAGAATCAGACCAGGAACTGAACAGATGGACCAGCTGAATGATTAATAAAAGCCACAGGCAGAACATTAATTTATTTTGAATATGTGCTTCAGCATCCATCTATTCACGCATATGCATGAAAATTTGGAAATGCTTGCTTGACTTGATTTATATATGATGAAAAATTGAGTGAATTGGTGCAGGATACAACACTGATAAGAGATTTGTATGTAGAGCAGACAATTATTTGCCCGGAGTGGATTTTGGGGTAGAAATAGGGTTGGAAGATAAGGAAAGTTATGAAAGAAACTAAAGGGGAAAATAGAATGACTGCAGAAAGAGAAAATATAAACACTTGTGCTAAAAATATAAAATAGTTTAATTTCTGAAAGAGTGGGAAATGGATGGATAGAAGGAAGGAAGATGTAGATCTTGTTTGAAACAGAGGGAAAATAATTATCATAACAAGTATCATAAAAATACCTGAAAGAAAAAGATATAATCCATATATCAAAATTAACATAATCACAGAAAACACAGTCAAAGATAGCAAGGCACAGTTAAGACCAAGAGACATGGAAAAAGAGCTATTCTAAGGAAACTGTTAGCAACTCTGGGTTCAGAACCAGTGTTACAACTCTGGTCCTGTAACCAGTGTTAGGAAATAAATGCGGAACAGTGTAATACACCGGACAGTAAAGAGATACATTGCTTTAACCACAAACAAACTCTAAATCAGTGATAGTAAGAAAATAAATAGTCTTTACTTTGTAGCAACTAAAATGCTTCTTCTGACCAGTGATACTAACTTCTCAAAATAATAACAGTCCTTCACCAAACACAGAGTTATCTTACAGTGATGCAAAACAAATACTTCTTCAGTCTTCGCAGCTTCAGCTCCTCAGCACAGGAATCAAAGGGAATCGAAAAAGGGAATGGACTGTGTTCCTGAGCTTCCTTTATGGTAGAGCTGAGAATCACAGCCAATCAGAATTCAACACATAGTTCTTAAAGCTACATGGACTCTTTAAGAACATAGACTCATATATATTGTCAACCCAATATAAGGCTGAATATCCTAACAGAAACACAAAACGTCTATTGGAAGAGAATGACAAAAGTCAAACCAGGTTTCCAACCAAGAGAATTGATTTTTTTTTTAAAGTGACAATGTGATACGGGAATGAAGGGAGTGAATGATTGAAGGGAATATTTCTCACATTCATAAATTTTCAGTAATTTGCCAAAGAACAAAATTCTGGCCTGAAACCAGTACATAAAACTGCTCTGCCCTTCCAAATGTCACTTATTACTCTGGTTCTTATCAGAATCGTGCTAAACAATTCTCCCAGCAGTGTCTGACAGTAATCCCTGTGTATTTTTGTATCACTTTTTTGTATCTATCCCTTTCTTTGTATATTAGGGAACAGAAGCCAAGTATGCCAGGGATGTTGGTTCACAGTCCCAACATGAGAGAAAGTCTGAAGCTAACCCTCTTGCTTGTGGAGCAAGGAAAGAAACTTCCCCAAGCCAAGTGGCCCTTTGTTTTACCATAGCTTAGACCAGGGGTGGGCAAACTTTGCAACTTTAAGTCTGAAGGACTTCAGCTCCCAGAATTCTCCAGCCAGCAAAGTTGAAGTTGCAAAGTTTGCCCACCCCTGACTTAGACATACGCTTTACTGCCACATCACTTTTGAATGGCCATTTTATTGTCTGTCACCAAACACTGGGATTTTTGTATACTGTTTTCTGCTTGTTTCACTAGTTGTTCCACTTTCCTCTTCCTCTCTGACTAATTTCTGCTCTCTTGGATGCAGAGGAAGGAAGCAACCTCTCTGCATCTCCTTCATGGCCCGGTCGTATGAACATGTATGCATTTTAATGTCCATGTGACAAGTGAGTACGTGATGAACATAGAACTGCGATGGTGAACCTATGGCACATGCTCCAGTCGCCAGCTGCTCTGGTCTTCATGGGGGCTGGAGCGCTAGAAAATGGCCTGAAAATGGCCAAAAAGCTGGCAGTTTTGGAGGCCATTTTCGGATATTTTTCAGGCTGTTTTCGGGGTTATTTTCAGGCCGCGTTTTGGGCTGATTTTTCAGGCATTAATGGCCTGAAAATGCGCTGGAAAATGGCCAAACAACAGGCCATTTTGGGGCCTTTTGGGGACATTTTTGGGTCCAAAACCAGCCCAAAAATTGGCCTGGAAAATGGCCTGAAAACACCTAGAAAATGGCCTGGAAAATGGCCTGAAATAGGCCCCAAAACAGCCTGAAAACAAGCATCCGCTCACCATCCAGCTGGTCTTCAGGGTTTCTGGTGCTCTGGTGTGCACGAAGACCAGCTGGCCAGGTGTTCCAGTTTGGGCACTCAGTGCCGAAAATTTCGCCATCACTGACATAGAAGATATTTCAAATGACCCACTAAGCTCATCTCTTTTTATATGAATATACTCATATAGCCCTTTCACTGGGCATTTTATCTTTATGGGCATGTATGATGAATGGTCTCTAAACATATTCTATACATTATTTCCTCCAATCAACTATAAACAAAGTTTAAGACAGTTGTTTTCTACTCAAAGATGTGGTTTAATAAATTGGAACCTACAGAAGACAAAAGGCCTATTTAGAATAGTACAATCCATTTCAGTATCTGCTCTAATCAGTTGTAAACAGGGAACATAACATCTTCATCATCAGTTTATGACATCTCTAAGTTGTTTTCCCAGGCTTAAAAATGAACACAATCCACAGTTTACAGAGAGTTAATTACTTGGTAATGAGGTACTCACTCTTGCTGTTCCTTTATTTAGCAGTACTGGAATTATAAAAATCTCTACATATAGAACAGATGGACATTACTCAACTGTTGATATTACTATCAGGCAGCAAACTTGATAATCATAAATGATTATTTGACCTCCAAAATGTTTACTCTATGCTCAAAGGGTTGGGTTAATTCTTTGATCTGACTTTCCCAATACCTTCAAGGCATATTAGTCTAAAACTTTCAGCATTTTGCAGCCAACAAAGTTATTGACCTATGAGACTGCAATTCTAGGTGGCATAATTAAAGTTAGCTGGTCAACATTTGGTTCAGGAAAGTCTCTAAACATAATTGGCAGTTTATCTTACAATTACATTGGGGGAATCCAAAAAATGCCAATAGACTAATTATCTGCTATATGAAAACTTTTTTAAAAAAAAGATGGTAGGACTTTTCCCCCCCAAAACTGATCCAAGTTTCAAAGATTTTTTTCATTTAATCTATAAAAGAATCATATTGTGATTTGTTCGCAAGTAGCATAGTATTACTATGACCACAAAGTATACTATTTTAATGTACAAATCAAGTTTATACTGAATACAATTTATAGTATGGGATTTGAAGAATTTGCCCAGAATTTGTGTAACAATAATGAGCAAGACAAAGGACCATAAGAGATGGGCAGAGTTCTCACATTCATGAAAATGTTTTAATATTGTAGAGCTGAGATCAGAGCCAAGGTAAATGAGCATTGGCAAATTGGCGTTAAAAAAATCAAGGAAATGTGTGTCAGATGCTGATTCTGCTAAAAATGAGCAAAGAAATTTGGATCAAGAAATGCAAGCTTATATAAAACGTTTGACACTCCTATATGGTAGCAACATCGAATCATCAGTGTTCTCTCCTGCAATTCTGGCTTAGTTACACTAATAATACAGCAATATATATCAGCTGAACCTCCTGGTCATTGAGTCTTAGAACTGGATCCTAATTCTGATTTAAGAATTTAATTCTGTCCTCAATAATCGTTTAAGCTCCAAAATTGAAAAAGAAGGATATAAATCATATTACAAATACATCTGTCCATCTAATCTATCTGAAGAAATATCTTTCTCAAATAGTGAACAAACACTAGATTTGAAGTTTTGTTTGCTGGCTAGCAGCAGTGTTTTGTTCAATTAATTGAACAGTTATTAACCTAAAAGGCTAGCAAGGGATAGTGTGTTTCTGTATCTTCCCTCATAATGTAATCTGATATGCTTTCATTGAGTGAAAGGATGCACCGGCACATATAGCAAGACCTTCTTGGAAATGCTATACGGGATATAATTTTATTTGTCCTCTTCTATGACAGGAGAACCATAAACAGACAGCTGGAGAAAGCAGCCTTTTGATGTTGCTGGTCTGTCCAATTTATGGAATTGCTTATAATACACCATTTCTGTGATGGGATGCAGTAGGCTGTATTCCTAGGAAGGGAGTGGGTGTTTTTCAGAGGACTAAGAGACAGCTCAATTCAGATAGTTTGTGTGAGAAAAAGAGGGTGAAGACCGGCCTCCCCAATAGTTCTCAGAACATATGGTAGATGCTGAAAGTAGAGTGTTTTAGTTTGAAAAGATTCTGCCAGTGGGGGTGGAACAATGAAGAACTCATGCTTGGAAGCATCACCCACATGCCTTTCTCAGTTTTGGGACTTGACAATTTTCCCAGTGCACTGCCCTCTAGATATATTGATCAAATGATCTGGGCATTAGATCAGGTAGTCCAACACTTTTAATCTTCTAAAACAGACTCATTTGGTAAGGAATGCAATTATCATGTAAATACGAATTGAGGAGAAACTATGAGTTATGTCCAAACACTGAAATCAATGTGAGTTAATACTAACCCATAAGACTATGTATGTATAACCTAAATCTATTTGATTGTGAGTGTGTGTGTGTGTGTGTGTGTGTGTGTGTGTGTGTGTAAAACAAGGTGGACTGATGACATCAGCAAGTATTACAGGCCTAACTGGCAAAAGAAAGGCCAATTCCCTACTCAGTACCAAAATCCAAATTAAAAATCCATCATTCTGTGTTTCAATTACATTTAAAACTAGCAGTTGTGAAGGCTGTTCCAAAACGATTGTGTTTCTTTCTTGTAAGACCCCGGTTGATTAGGAGGTATGTTTCAGATGAATGTTTTGCTGAAATAACCAAATCACTTTCAGCTTTAATTTCTTTACTGACCATGCGACATCATCTTTTAGGACATATTGACACTTGTGTCTTCTACTTGCACTTAGTTTTCTAATACACTATCTGCCATACAACCAAAAGCATAATAAAAAACATCCCCATGCTTAACAGTTGACAAGATGCTCTTTTCCCCCCAAATAGTTCACCTTTTCAATCCAAATGCATTCTATATAGTTTTTATAAAATATATCTGGATTAAATCTGCCCCATACATCCCTTCGACTGATCCGCTCCCATAGAGAGGGCCTTCTCCGAGTACCGTCGGCTGGGCAATGCCGGTTGGCGACACCCAGGGGAAAGGCCTTCTCTGTGGCGGGCCCCGCCCTCTGGATCGACCTGCCCCCCGAACTACGCACCACCTCGGACCTCCGCCTTTTCCGCCAGCGTCTCAAAACGCTCCTATTTCAACAAGCCGGCTTAGCATAACCTTCCGATTCTGACTTTTACTGCTATAAATTTTAATTAGAGGGTTTTATAATTGTTTTAGCACAGGGTCATAGTTTAATAGTTTTTTAAAAATTTATTTTTGTATATATGTATTGTTTTAATATTGCCTGTGCGCCGCCCTGGGTCCTTTTTTAGGAGAAGGTATGGGGTATAAATTTGATATAAATAAATAAAAATAAAATAAATGTATTTGCAACCTTAGAAAGTAAGAACAGAACAGAACAGAACAACAGAGTTGGAAAGGGCTTTGGAGGTCTTCTAGTCCAGCCCCCTGGTCATACCAACCCTATACCATTTCAGACAAATGGTTGTCCAATCGCTTCCAGTGCTGGAGCATTCACAACTTCTGGGGGCAAGTTGTTCCACTCATTAATTGTTCTAACAGGAAATTACTCCTTAGTTCTAGGTTGCTTCTTTCCTTGATTAGTTTCTATCCACTGTTTCTTGTCCTGCCTTCAGGTGCTTTGGAGAATAGCTTGACTCCCTCTTTTATGTGGCAACTCCTGAGATACTGGAGATATCGTACTTATTATTTTGTTTGGTGGTTTCATCGGTGCAAAACTCTCTCCTCAAAAATATTTCTGGCTTATGGAGATTTATACTCTACCTAGAATAGCTTTTTGTGATCAGTCTGAAAAAAAGATTTCTTCTGACAAATCCCCCATGCAAATCACTGTTGGCTAACCATTCGGGTAACTGTGGATCAGGGCCAACAACTCACTTTTTCAGCAGGTCACTGTGATCTCTGGTTTTTGTTCTGCAGATCTAACCAGGATGAGAGCAGTTCTAGAAAGATTTTTCTTTGTCTTGCCATTACAGCAACGACCCTGTGTTACTTCCATTTCTTAGCAATGCACCACGCAGTGCAAATTGACAGCTGGTAGTGTTTAATTTTTTTTATAGCTTTCCCTGTAATGTAATGTCTTCATTTTCAAATGCCCAGACAGCTGTTTAAAGAACCCAACTGTTGTTGAAAGAAGACAGAACAACAATCACAATCTGACAGGTTAAAAAGGGTCAGTTATTTGTGGAACTGTCTTCTCCTGTGGGTCAACCGACTTTTGCGAGCCTATTAACAAATTTACCAGACATTTTTTTTAAAAAAAGCAGCAGTACTGAATCAAATGGAAGTCCAAGCTTCTGCATCTTTCATATTCCTCTCCCCAAACTCCCTCATTCCGGATATAGCTACATCAAAAGTTTGCAGTGTAATTTGTGGAAATTTGTTTTTAACTTGGTATCACTGAAAGGATGTGCCAGTTTCAATGATTCAGGGAAACCTACAATTGAAGCAGGGATTCCTAGACATTTGCATGCCATAGTGTTTTGCAAATAAAATTTGGATGTTACCACTGAATGACTACAAACTGTACTCCTATAGTCCAGTATTCCTCAATTCTGGCAGCTTGAAGATGTGTGGATTCAATTCCCAGAATTCCCCATGTTGGCTGGGGGAATTCTAGGAGTTGAAGGCCATACATCTGCGAAGTGCCAAGGCTGAGATAAGTTGATGTAATTTTTCAGTCTCATAGTTCTGTAAATAATTCTGTACCAGCAAAGACAGACAGTGATAATTAGATTTAATAACTAGTTTCTCATTTTTAACTCCCTTCAGCAACATATTGTACTTGGCTAAGTTATTGTTCTGATTAATAACATGCTGTGTGGGGCTTTTCTTGATGTCTGAGGCTTTTGCACATTTTACTTTTATTACAAAGGCTTCTTTTTAGGGCCAAATTCTCCCCAAAAGTATTCCCTATCCCAGACAGAAAGTGGGCTGCTTAATAAAGAACATATGGACCACTCTTAGAAGGAGGAAGCAAAAAAATATGAATTATCTCCTACACATGGTAATTAACATGGTTGCTTTTTATACTTAAAAACAATCAATTTATAACCAATCTACTTGTGCATTAAAAGCTGTATCACAGTTTGTACAGAGGCCTTCCTGAACACACTTGTCAGCTTATTTGTCTGCTCTGCTGAATGCACGCCTCACTTCTGTTAATTCCCCAAATCACTTAACACAAACACTGGAATGGTGCAGCCTATGTGATACAAGATACCTGCTCACCCATCCTACAAGCCAAAAATCAAGGCACAAATCCAAACAAAGCAGCTTTGGCCAGCTGTTCCCCTAGCAGTCTAAATTCCTGCTTGCCACATTAAACAAAATTCATTGACAGAGCAACACACATTGATCTAGGAAGCTGCAGGATCAGCTCAGCTTATGCAATGGAAAAGCTGAATCCTGCTCTTCTGACATCATCAAGGGTGACCCGGATGTTGTCAACAAGAATCCTTCCCACATAGACAAGAGAGGAAAAACGAACAGATAAAATAGAATAAAGTTGGAAGGGACCTTGGAGGTCTTCTAGTCCAACCCCCCTGCTTAGGCAGGAAACCCTACACCACTTCAGACGAATGCTTATCCAACATCTTCTTAAAAACTTCCAGTTTTGGAGCATTCACAACTTCTGGAGGCAAGTTGTTCCACTGATTAATTGTTCTAAACTGTCAGGAAATTTATCCTTAGTTCTAAGTTGCTTCTCTCCTTGATTGGTTTCCATCCATTGCTTCTTGTCCTGCCTTCAGGTGCTTTGGAGACTAGGTTGACTCCCTCTTCTTTGTGGCAACCCCTGAAATATTGGAATACTGCTGTCATGTCTCCCCTGATCCTTCTTTACATTAAACTAGACATAACCAGTTCCTGAAACTGTTTTATTTTTAATAGATATTTTTTTTTTCGATTTTCAAAGTAAATAACAACATATATACTGTTACTGTACTGAAACTGTTCTTCATATGGCTCCAGTCCCCTAATCATCTTTGTAGCTCTTCTCTGCACTCTTTCTCCACATCTTTTCTACTTCGTGGTGACCAAAACTGGATGCAGTATTCCAAGTGTGGCCTTACCAAGGCATTATAAATTGGGATTAACACTTCATGTGATCTTGATTCTATCCCTCCGTTTATGCAACCTAGAACTGCATTGGGTTTTTTTGGCAGCTGCTGCACACTGCTGGCTCATATTTAAATGCTTGTCCACTAGGACTCCAAGATCCCTTTCACAGTTACTACTATTGAGCAAGGTACCACCTACTGTACCTTATCTGATGATTTATTTCGCTGTAAGACTATATTAACTGAATCTTGCCAGTCTGATACCTAGTACAAATCTCCTGCCATGTCTTTTTCATTGTGTGAAATTACAAAGGTTTCTTTCTCTGGTTTCTCCTCTGACTGTGGTGGCACAGTGATTAGACTGCAGTACTGCATGTTACTTTTGCTGACTCCCGGCTGCCTGCAATTTTGCAGTTTGAATCTCACCAGGCTCAAGGTTGACTGAGCCTTCCATCCTTCCAAGGTGGGTAAAATGAGAGGGCAATATGCTGACTGCTAAGACAGTAAATTGCTTAGAGTGCTATAAAAAGCATTGTGAAGTGGTATATAAGTCTAAGTGCTACTGCAGTGGTGGTATCCATTTTTTTTTACTATCGATTCTGTGGACGTGGCTTGGTGGGTGTGGCAGGGGAAGGATACTGCAAAATCTCTATTCCCACCCCACTCTGGGGCCAGCCAGAGGTGGTATTTGCCAACTCAAAAATTCTGCTACTTGTTCTCCAGAACCTGCTGAATTTCACCTCTGTGGTATTGCTATTATGCAGCTGCAGTCTCTGCCCTCTCTCACTGAACTACTCCCTAGGAATCATCTTTTCTCCCACCTGCCGTCTTCCAAATTCAGTTCCACATACCCTACAAGACAACCACAAAGATGGAACTCCCAATCGAGATATACACTATATTGCCAAAAGTATTCACTCACCTGCCTTTACTCGCATATGAACTTACAGTAAGTGATATCCCATTTCTAATCCATAGGGATCAATATGACGTCGGTCCACTGCGCATTGTTCTTGAGCTAATCTGAAGCCCACATGAAGTTTGGAGGTCTGTAGCAATTGTCTCTGCAGAACGTGTGCAACCTCTTCGCACTATGCGCCTCAGCATCCGCTGACCCCGGTCTGTCATTTTATGTGGCCTACCACTTCGCGGCTGAGTTGCTGTCATTCCCAAACAATTTCCACGTTTTTATAGTACAGCTGACAGTTGACTGTGGAATATTTAGGAGCGAGGAAATTTCACAATTGGATTTGTTGCACAGGTGGCATCCTATCACAGCTCCACACTGAGCTCCTGAAAGCAACCCATTCTTTCAAATGTTGTAACAAGCACTCTCTCCATTTTTATGCCTAATTCTATGAGGAACTTGTAATAATTTTAAGAGGACTGGCCCCAGAGTCAAACAATGTGTTTCTAAAATTAAGGATGGACCTGAATCTGGGTACTCCCAGTCTTTGTTTAGCAGAGTTTTTTTGGTTTGCCTTTCATGCTGTTCGTTTCTTACATTTTGTTCCAAGGATTGTCTTTTTATTGATTTGGCTATGCATTAAGAGCCTTTCTGGGTAGAAATGCTTTAAATACATTTGAATAAAAAACGGGTTTGAAACAGCTGCACCTTTATGAGAACTTGAGCTATATCAGATTGTAAAAAAAAAAAAAATTAAGCTAATTATATAACCCTTCACTTTAAATTATTTGACAAGAGTTTTTGAAGCTTCTGAAATCCATAAACAAACAAAACTATGTGATGAAAACATAGGAGAAAAGGTTGTAGCAAAACCAAAAACAGAGAAATGTCATTGTGGTCTCGCTTCTGGCACTGCCTATATTGCACTCCCAACAACCCCTCCCTTAATTTCTCCCAAGGAGGGAATTAAAAGATTACCCTGCTAAATAATTTCTTACTCTATGGGAAAATTAGAAAGAAGAATTTAAACAATACTATTTTACACATCTAAAGAAAAAGAATCCCATTTTTTCCCTATTGCTGTTCTTCCTTTACTTTTATATGTCACTTATTACCTCTACATAATGTTTCGTTAATCTAGGAAAATACTATGAAACCTGAGCTCAAAATTCTAGTACCATGTTTCCCCGAAAATAAGACAGGATCTTATTTTCTTTTGACCCTCAAAATAAGCGCTTGGTCTTATTTTCGGGGAGGTATTATTATTTTTGAGATGCAGGAGGTGGCAAGTGTGGTCACCTCATGGCTGCTGCTGTGTTGCAATATTTTGGGGCAGGGCTTATTTTAGTGCATGTGCTCAGAAGCCCAATTGGGCTTATTATCTGGGGGGGGGTCTTATTTTCAGGGAAAGAGGGCAGTCAAATAAATAAGGGGAAGAAATGCAAACGTACCAATAGCCCACAATGTCTCTTGTTCACTAAATTTATATTTCCTAAAGAGAACTGTGGCATCAGGAGCCATGGTGGAGAAGTGGTTAGAATGCAGTATTTGCAAGCTAATTCAGTTCACTGTCAGGAGTTCGATTCTGACAGGCTCAAGGTTGACTCAGCCTTCCATCCTTCCAAGATTGTTGGGACAATATGCTGACTCTGTAAACCACTTAGAGGGTGCTTAAAGCATTATGAAGCGGTATATAAGAGTAAGTGCCATTGCTATTGGGTGTGGCAACTTTAATAAATTACCCCCCAAACAAATACTAGGATTTTTTTAAAGAGAAGAAAGACAGAAGGGTAGTACAAAAGGGGAATAAATCTGCATATTGTAATATGATTTACAGTATTTATAGTGTATGTAATTTTACACCTTCCAGATGTTTGCGACTATAATTCACATGAAATATAGCCAGCATGGGCAATAATCAGAGATTATGGACACCAACACACCTGGATGATGCAAAACCCTTTATGCAACCTTTAGACCAATTCTGTTAGAAATTTTGCTATCTGAGGTTTATTCACCCAGTCATGTTTGATTATCTTTACTCCTTGTCCTTGACCCAGTTATCTTCCCCATTCACATATTTGAAGCTGAAAATTTTACAGGCCTGGGATGACATTTGCTTGTGGCTCTGTAAAAATATAGCCTAACTGTGAGAGCTGTAGCTTAAACAAAAAAACCCACCATGAATCTGTATTTCTGGTTTCTATATGGTGTTTCGAAAATAATTAAAACACTTTTTGTTACATAATTCGGTAACACATTGACTAGTAATAAAAAGGTCCTTCCTTTTTTCTGACATAATCATTCTTTCCATGGATTGTTTGTCAGCTGATGACTCAAAACAGGTAGCATTTCACTCTGGAGACCATAATAGTTATTTAGATATTTCCAAGTTCATCCAACTAATTTTCCAGTGTTCTGGAAGTTGGTGGGATAAATAAGCTATTTTTTAAGTTACACCACTGTTAATGGGGTTGAGATGATTAGCTGCTCCCTTATCAGCAGTTTACAGTAGCTAATTCTTTCTTATGCATCACTATGGAAAATGGATTGAAATATAGCACTCTCCAAACCTGATATTGTTTTCTTGCAGCCACAAGCCACTAAGGTGGTTCCTTACATTTGTAATGCCCAATCATATTTGTTCCCATTGCCCCAATTTGAGTTATTTTTTCCTCTTAAATATAGTTTGTGAAAATAAATCACATTAATCAATAAGCTCCTTGTTGATCAATTGTAGAAAAAGTAAGAGAGAAACAAGATTAGAAACCTCTTTAGATATTAAATTGAGCTTACTACTTTCTCACTCATTTAGCCCCTGAAGCAAACAGAACAAAAAAAGGCAACGTAACTAGTAGCATGTTAGAATTCTGATGGGTCTTCCTTCATCATGTATCATCCATAAATTACATTAATTCCTATTTTTTCCTCCTCTCTGTTGCAATAGTGTTTATCTAAGACAGTGTTTCTCAACCTTGGCAACTTGAAGATGTCCGGACATCAACTCCCAGAATTCCCCAGCCAGCATTCGCTGGCTGGGGAATTCTGGGAGTTGAAGTCCGGACATCTTCAAGTTGTCATGGTTGAGAAACACTGATCTAAGGACTGCTATTGACTTCTCTTCCTGTTTCTCATGGAAATAATAACAACAACAACAACAACAACAACAATAATAATAATAATAATAAATTTAATTTGATTTGTAGACCGCTCCCTCTCCCCGAAGGGACTCGGGGCGGTGCACAGGGGAATTAAAAAACGTACAAGCATAAATACATCATAAATATATAAAATCAAATTAAACAATTTATCTCTGCACTAAAAAACCCTAAAATCCTAAAAACTAAACCCCTTAAAAACCCAATTAAAACAATTTAGATATTCAGACTAAAAAGGCTGTAAGGTAGGCCAGGCCGGCCTGCTGGAATAGATAAGTCTTGAGCTTTTGATGGAAGGCGCGGAGGTCCGGGGTTGTTCTGAGCTCGGGGAGTAGGTCATTCCATAGAGCTGGGCCTGCCACAGAGAAGGCCCTTCCCCTGGGTGTCGCCCGCTGGCATTGCCTGGTGGACGGCACCCGGAGAAGTCCCTCTCGGTGTTAGCGAATCGGTCGAAGGGATGTATGGGGCAGGATGCGATCTCGCAGATAGCTAGGTCCTGTGCCATGGAGCGCTTTAAAGATGGTGATCAGCACCTTGAAGCGCACCCGAAAGACCACAGGCAGCCAGTGCAGCTTGCGCAGGAGCGGTGTTACGTGGGCATGTCTAGGGGCACCCAGAATTGCCCGCGCGGCCGCGTTCTGGACTAGCTGGAGTCTTCGGGTGCACCTCAAGGGGAGCCCCATGTAGAGAGCGTTACAGTACTCTAGACGGGATGTCACATGGGCATGAGTGACCGTGCGAAGGGCATCCCGGTCCAGTAGGGGACGCAACTGGCGTACCAGGCGAACCTGGTAGAACGCCCCCCTGGCCACGGCTGTCACTTGATCTTCCATAGACAGCCGGGTATCCAGGAGGATGCCCAAATTGCGTGCCCCATCCACAGGGGCTAGAAATGATTTTATATCAGAGCAAAGTGTGGAAGATTGAATTTCCTGTTGCAAGACTACATGGTTCTATGTTCATAATAAAGATTTTGTTTTATTCTTGCTGCAAGTGCTTAGCTACAGCTTATATATGTTAAATAGCAATGATAGCAATGCATGTAAATCGTGAGCAAACTACACTCTGAGGTTTGGAATAAGCATTGTTCATTGGTCCAACATTTCTGTTAATAGAAATAAAATTAACAAGGCTCAAATCTCCATATTTGAGCACTTGTCTAGGATTTACCGTTTTAGCCAACATTTCCAAGGTAAATATATTTGCATTACATGATGATGATTCCTTCATTTGCATTGAGTTTTTCTCAAGAACCAAAGACATTGTAATGTAGTGTCTTAGTATATATGCAAATCCAAGCATCAGGCCCTTTTAAATTGGCAAATGGAAATTTTATCAATTCATATTAATGTGTGTAGCCTCGCAAATAAATTCTCTAAAACTGCAGAGTTGAAAGGAAATTGATTAATGCATTTCAGTGTATGACGTCTTGCATCTTTCTTCCCCTAAAAGCATCTATATAACTAAAGGGAATCACTGGAGCAATCTCAATAGCGAACTTGTAACTTTGAACAGTTGTTTTTTCCTTGAACATTGAAGCTAAATTTCTTCTTCTTCTTCTTCTTCTTCTTCTTCTTCTTCTTCTTCTTCTTCTTCTTCTTCTTCTTCTTCTTCTTCTTCTTCTTCTTCTTCTTCTTCTTCTTCTTCTTCTTCTCCTCCTCCTCCTCCTCCTCCTCCTCCTCTTCCTCCTCCCTCCATCATCATCATCATCATCATCATCATACATTTACACTGTCGATAGACATGTTTTGGTGAGATGATACCTCCACAATTCAATATCACCTTCCATGTGTATGTTTCCTCTATAACTCTGTTATTATGATGTCTTTGGAAAAATAACATTTTGTTTTTATCCAAAACAACATTTTTTTCTATTAGCCAGTTTACTCTAGTGGATAAAGCACCATGATAGAAAGCTGAAGACCATGCATTCCAATCCTGCCCTAGCCATGACAACCAGCTGAGTAACCTTGGGCCAGTTATTCTCACCTCACCTCACTGAGTAACAGTAACTGTTGTTGAGGGTAAAGGAGACAAAAATGCATTAGATATGTTCATCGTCAAGTTATTTGTAAAAATAATAAAGGTGGGATACAAATAAATAAATGAAAATAAACTACATAATTACTAACCAATGTAAACCAGACCCTATCTAGTATTTAAACAGTCAGAAGAGATAGCAGTGTCTTCAGATAACTTGGTACAGGGGTGTCAAACTCAAGGCCCAGGGGCTAGATCTGGCCCATGGGCCCTCCCTGGAAATAGTGAAGAACCAGCCCGCAGTGCTTCTGCCAGTGAAAATGGGCTCCCAAGTTCTCTTTTCACTAGCAGAGGGTTACAGGAGGCTGTGGAAGCTGAAAACAGAGCTTCGGAGCCTGTTTTCACTGGCAGAGCACTCAGGCCACCACAGACGCCCCTGACAGGAATGACGTGGAGCTGGCCACACTTACCCTGGCCATGCCCCAATGCCCCTCAAGGTCAAACACAATCCTGGTGTGGCCCTCACTGAAATTGAGTTTGACACCCCTGACTTACCGTATTTTTCGGAGTATAAGACGCACCTTTTTTCCTCTAAAAAGAGGCTGAAAATCTGGGTGCGTCTTATATACCGAATACAGCATGTTTTTTGCCTTCTGAAGCCTAGCCCCTTCACCAAAATGGCCGTGCATAGCCTTATGGAGGCTTTCAGAGAGTTCCGGGGGCTGGGGAGGGCAGAAATGTGCAAAAAACAGGCCGTTTTGCTCAATTTTGCCCCCCTATCCCCCAAGAGCACTCTATAAGCCTCAATAAGGCTATGCATGCAATTTATTTGGACAAAAAAAAAAGCTCGTTTTCGCAAAAAGCGGGCTGTTTTTTGCTCGTTTCTGCAAGCCCCCCCCGCCCCCAAGGTTATTCATGCCTTTTATTTGAAAAAAAAATGGGCTTGTTTTCACAAAAAACAGCCAATTTGGGGAGGTTTGCAGAGTGCAAAAACTTTTTTTTTCCTTTTGGAAAGCTGTTTAGTTAGAGTGGTTGATGAGAATTACATTGATCAAATGCTGTCCCAGCAGTTTTAGGTGCTACAGGTTGTCAGCGATTTCCTTCTCCAGCACATGGATAAATACACCTGGAAAAAACTACCTACCTACCTATCTATACACATACTCTCTCCCTACATACCTACTGTATTTCTCTCTCTTTCCACTTTATCTACCTACCTACCTACCTACTCTCTGCCTTTCTCCCCTACCTATATACTGTATTTATCTCTCTCTATTTTTCTCTCTATCCCTCTCCCTACCTACACTCTCTCTCCCTACCTACCTCCCTACCTACTGTATTTCTTTGTCTCTCTCTCTATTTCCCTTTCCCTCTTTATCCCTCTACCTATCTACCTACTTTTTTAAAAAAATTGCCTCTTCAAAATTTGCCTCTGGGTGCGTCTTATACTCCAGTGTCTTAAACTCTGAAAAATACGGTAGCTGATTTGAAACAAACAAACAAGCTGCATCAGAGGGGAGACCGGGAAATCTCAGAAGTGTAAACTAATCTGAAATGAAGGTAGGAACAATATACTTCCAAGAAAACAACATCAACATGTTCATAAACTCACAAATTTTAAAGGATACAGAATAATTATTTGTATGACTTCCTTCCTTCCTTGCCTTGAACAAAACTCAGATTTAAAAGAGGAGAAAAACAGCTGTTGCCAAATGTGCTAAATTATAAAGCTAAAAATAGGAACACTATATGCGTATTTCTGAGATGTTTAGGAATCATTATTTTGGATTTGTAATGATTACTACAAAAAAATCAAAGCAGCAATTTTCATATGTGATTAATAGGGGCTCTCCTATTATGCTCCTTCAAAGTCATTTTAATACCCTTCCCAATTTCTGTTCTGCATAGCTTTCAAACCATGTGAAATGCAAGCCTAAAGTGACATCCCATCATAAAAATGTTGTAGTTCATGTCCTGTTTGCAAATGCCTCAAGGCACTGAATGTGGCATTACTGTACATTGCAACTTTAGCGCTATGCTGCTTCATCCTTCCAACAGACTGGAGGAAAAGTGAGAGGAAGTAACACAGAATGGAGAAATACGAGAAAGGGAAAGGAGGCTTAATTATCAGCAGCTTCTCAAATGAGATCTGGTAATGCCAGGGGAAAAAAACCAGCATTTGAACATGGTTACAAAAAGAAAATGCATTTGAAAAAGCTACATTTTGGGGAGGGAGGGGAGAAATTATATAGAGCAAATAATTAAACATGATGACTTCAATGGCCATTCAAATTTCATGGTTCTATTTCGTGTGTGTGTGTGTGTGTATCTGTAGTAAATCTTATTAATGGAAATGCACCTTTGGGATTGAACCCAATGTGATACCTACCAGCGCTATTACAACCCTAGTCCCCTTCCATGCTCTTTCAGGGAGGACTTATTTTCGGTGGAGGGCTTACTTTAGCGCATGCACTCAAAAGCCCAATTGGGCTTATTATCTGGGAAGGTCTTATTTTCAGGAAAACAGGGTAGAAGCTGGTAAACAGTTTCAGTATCAAACACTTTACCTCTGTTTGCATATCTTAAATGGAAAAGAAATGTAATGCAGGGTTTCCAATTTTTGGCAATAGTAATACACATGGACTTTGGCAATTTTAAGGCACAGAATTCTCCAGCCATTCATGAGACTAGTATAAATCTTCAGCCAATGACACACGTTTCTCAAAAATATAGTGTTTGCTCACTTACAAAATGCACCATTTTCTATCTGAATGAAGACTGTTTTGTCTCTCTTAGAAGGAGTCTCTTTTTTCCCCATCTGATTTATTTTTGAAGTAGGAGAATTGCCTTGAATTTGCCCAACAAGTAAAACATGAAACTAACAAATATGATAAGACAATCCTGTCTAATCTTCTCTTTTGAAGCATGAAGGGATCATCTTAAATTCAGAGTTACCTTGCTGAATAACCCTTATCCAAATTATTTGTAAATCAGTTGGACAGCTTGGAAGCAAAAACGAAGCTTTCTGGTATGCCACTCGGCATCTCCTTTCAGAATAAAAACTGCGCCATTACAAGAAAAATGACTTAAGGCACATCTGGAATGAATATTCTCATCTTCTACTAGTATATGAGCATAGTTAAACCATCTAAAACAAAAAAGTCGGCCATGGGCCTCTCTAACATTATGGAAAGATGGAAAAGAGCTTCTTCAAAGGTGACCTTAACAACTGGGTATTTGCAACACAGAAGCTGTGTTGATTGCAACATTTGCTGTAATTTAAATGCCTGTGCCTTCAATTCTGGTTTTAAATGCATTTGTTCTTAAAGCTTGGTCTTGTGCTGGCATAATTAACCCCTCTATCTTTTTCTTTAACCAGCCTAGGATAGGATGACTCTGTTGATGGTATTAAAATTGTTGTCACAGGATGTAAGCTGTTCCAAGTAAATCTGCCTTTTTTTTTTTTTTGAGTCCTGCTAGTTGTTTGGGGATTATTATTTTCAGTTGCTAGTTTTAATTTGTTGGTGAAGCCCAGCTCATTGGCTTAATTATTAATGTTTCCTATCAAGTCTCTTTTTCTTCTGGCTCATAGTCGGACTCAAACAAAAACAAAAAGCAAAAAGCAAAATCAGAAAAGCAAATTCCAAATTCTCAACCAGAAAGTCATCTGTTTCAATAGAATCCCTGCACATGCCCAAAAATTACCTGTAAAAGTGCTCATTTCCTCAACTTAAAGCACTAGTTTAGAACAGGGGTCCCCAACCTTTGCAACTTTAAGTCTGAAGGACTTCAGCTCCCAGACTTCTCCAGCCAGCAAAGCTGGAGTCCTTCAGACTTAAAGTTGCAAAGGTTGGAGACCCCTGGTTTAGAATACAACAATGGAAGCCACTCAGGGGTGAAATTCAGTAGTTTCTGACAGGTTCTGCAGAACCAGTGACAGTTGTCCAGAACCGTCACTGGTTCTCAATGTTGAGTAGTTTCGTCAATGGTTCGTCAATGTTGAGTAGTTTGGCAAATACCACCTCTGGCTGGCCCCAGAGTGGGGTGGGAATGGAGAATTTGCAATATCCTTCCCCTGCCAAACCCACCAAGCCACGCCCACAGAACCCGTAGTAAAAAAAATTGAATTTCACCACTGAAAGCCACACACTAATCATGATAGAACAAAAAATAAAAGCACATATATGCGAGCCACATGAAGAATTAAAACAGATTCAGCCTAACTGTAGAGCTATACATTCTATATATCAAACTGGAAGCTTATATATGTTTTCTGAACACTATCAAAAAAACCTAATCAATATTACTTTTTCTGCATCTAGGACTTATGGATACTATTTCATTTTGAGAGTTAGGTCAGGAGTTATAAATCGTGTTAGGAAAAAAACTCAAAAACATTAAGAAATAGCATTTTCTCCTGTAAAATGGATCGTGAAAATTCATTTTTTTAAAAAAAAAATAGCCTTCTTTTGTCCTCCTCCACTCTCTTTTTAAAAAATCCTACACATTCAGTGAATTGTATTTTAGATCTTTGCTGAATATAAGCAAAACAATTAAAATGAACCGTTGGGTAAATTAGGGCAACATCTAAACAGTTTTTTGATGAGGAGGAGGCGATGAAGTCTCACAAAATCAGAACTTGCAGAAAACTGGAGACTCTCAGCTGTCTGTTGTGAGGGAGCCAGAGATCAATGCATCTAGAGAATAAGCAGCTGGAGAGGAACAGCTGTTACGATCTAAGCATCCCCTGGATTAAGGAATGATAGCTAGTAAAGCTCATGGAATTAAGGCACAATGAATGGTTAATGGGCACATGTCTGCTTTGGAGGAACAGAATAAGGGAGGGGAGGTTGTAATCAAACCCTGAAAATACACTATAAGTGAATTTACTGCTTTTCTCAATATTCTCAATGTTCTTTATCTACCAGCTCTTTATCATGTGAACTGGTACCAGTTCCTTAGATCCATGATGGCGAATCTATGGCACGCATGCCAGAGGTGGCACACAGAGCACTCTCTGCTGGCATGCGTTCCGTTGCCCCAGGTCAGATCTCGTAGCTTTTCTTTTGCGAGCTTCTGTTTCCCTGCAAACGATGAAATAGAAGCTTGCGAAAGAAAAAGATCTTACCTTTTGCCGTACTGTTGGTGTTGTGATACCCTGCCTACCGGTAGTTGGTCTTCAGGTCTCTGCTGTGCATGTGCACAAGTCAGCACACAGTATGAGCACTTGGTGTCTAAAAGGTTCGCCATCACTGCCTTAGATTAACCCAGGGATCTGCAAAGTCGGCTCTTTTAAGACTGGTGGACTTCAACTCCCAGAATTCCCCAGCCAGCCCCTGGACTAACCCTGCTACCGGAAGAACTCTGGATCTAAGTTACAAAGAATTATGCATTTGTAAGCTTTCATTTCATTAGTCTTTTGTATTTGTTGATACATGCTGGCCACATGACCGTGGAAGCATCTTCAGACAATGCTGGCTCTTTCAGCTAGGAAACAGGGATGAGCACACACACACTCCAGAGTCGGACATGACTGGACAGGGGAAACCTTTAGCTTTACTTTTTATCTAGAGCAGCCACCTCTAGTTCTGCCACATCTACACAACCCATTCCCACAACTTTCACTGCCTGGCAGCGGCCAGCCCCAGCACCTTGCCAGATTCTCGTGCATCTTCCTCTATACCATACAATCACCCCAGGCCCAATGGGGCCACTTGCATAATATCCTCCCTTGCTTGGGCACGTTCAGGCTGCACGCTTGCCTTACTTCCGTGCCAACCTGGTTACAAGCTGCCCTGGTCTCACTTTAGGATCTGTGATCCCCACTTAACAACAAGAATGGGGAATATTGGTTTGCCATTGCTAAGTGTTGCAGTCCTGTGACACTGTGTTGTACAACCTTATCATGTAGTGATGGAAATCATCATTACACGAGGACTACTTGTATCCTACATTGCATTTAATTCTGTAGAAAGCTTGCATATTAATTTACATATGAGCACGGTAGAAGCTCTCTGGAATAGCCAAAGGTCTGTAGGGATTATAGCGGCATTCTAGGCTGCCCAGCTGATCTTGCTCACCTCCAGGGATATCACTGTAAACAAAGCGGGTGTTTGAATCCCCTTGGTTCAGCATGTCTAAAGAGACTGGGAGGTTCTAAGAGACTGGGAGCCTCTTGTTGATGGTTAACTAAGTCTTCCCAGGACAGCTGGGGATTATTAATATAAGACTCACTCCCCAAAGTTACCCTAGTTGCAACATCTTGGGATTACTGAAAATGGTAGGGAGGAGGCAGATGACAGGTATAGAGCCAAGGCGCATGAATTCTAGAGCAAGACAAAGGCAGCATCAGGGATACAGCGCATAGGAAGCAATGGAGAGAGCCTGCAGACTTTCCACTACAACAATTGGAAGGAACACACCCATTAAGTTTCCCCTTGACTAAGATGGGAATAGATGAGATGTCACAGTTGCAAATAAATCACTTCATTAAATCCTAATTAATTGTAGGTCACCGTGCTATTCTCCCCCCCCCCCCCCCCCCCCCCCAGCATTTCATATCCAAAGAATAGCTTCAATAAGTCTTACATTATTAGATAAATAGAGCAAGCATCGCTTTATCGGGCAAGATTCATTTATGAGCTTGTGCTGAAAAAAAATTCCTGACCTAAGATGTAAAGGATCCTAATTAATCAATGCAAATATACTACCATTCCTTCACCTCTCAATTTATTGTAGAGCAAAGATCTTTCTGCACACAACAAAGACCTTTCTGTTCCGCTCAAAATTAGCTAAAAAGCACCAACATAAAATGGAGAATAAATTGCATATAAGGCTATACTGTATTTTTTGAGTATAAGATGCACCTTTTTCTTTCAAAAAAGAGGCTGAAAATCTGGGTGCATCTTATACACTGAATACAGCATTTTTGGCTTCTCGAAACCCCACCCCTTCACCAAAATGGCCGTGGAGAGCCTGTAGGCGGCTTCCAGAGTGTTTCTGAGGTCTGAGGAAGACAGAAATGAGCAAAAATTTGGCCCTTTTTTGCTTGTTTCTCACCACCCCCCAGGAGCACAAAAAAAGCAGGCCCTCTTTTTGACACAAAATGTGTCGGTGGGAGGCACACACACACATGCACGGTGGAGCTGGGCTGGGGTGATGGCTGGCGTGGCCGCAGAGAGGGCTCTGCATGCCACCTGTGGCATGCATGCCATAGGTTCGCCATCATGGCCCTATACCAAGGGTGTTAAATTCAAGACCCAGTGGGCATTCACCACCAAAAAGGTTAACCACCCCTGATATAGGGTCTCCTGCTTGAGGAGGGGAACTAGAAGACATCCAAGATCCCTTCTAGCTCTATTCTGACTAAAGATTAAAGTGAAAGTCTCTGTTCTTATCTCTGCCCTTTGGACCCTGCTCTCCAAATCAAGAGTAAGGATCCTACCTACCCTTTCTGATAATTTCATAGTGTGACAGGAATGTCTACTATAGCATGACCAACAATAGGACACTGGGGTGCAGACCCCAACCCCTCAAAGGCTGCTTACCTCTACCGTAATATAGGAGACATCCTGCTGCAGTTTGTGCAATATACCGTATTTTTCAGAGTATAAGACGCATGTTTTTCCCTCAAAAAAGAGGCTGAAAATCTGGGTGTGTCCTATACACTGAATACAGCATTTTTTTGCCTCCAGAGACTCCGCCCCTTCACCAAAATGGCCGTGCATTTAGGAGGCTTTCAGAGAGCTTGTGGTGGCTGGGGAGAGCAGAAATGAGTGAAAAATGGCTCATTTTGTGCTCCTCCCCAGCCCCCAGCAACACTCTATAAGCTTCCTAAAGGCTATCCATGCCCTTTTTTTGACAAAAAATGGGCCCATTTTTGCAAAAAATGAGTTTTTTGCCCCTCCCACCCCCCAGGACCACTCTACAAGCCTCCTAAAGGCTATTCATGCCCCCCCTTTTTTTGAAAAAAAGACCTGGCCCGTTTTCATGAAAAAGGAGCCTTTTTTGGGAAGTTTGCAGAGTGCAAAAACTTTTTTTTCTAAATTTTCCTCTTCAAAACCTTGCTGCATCTTATATTCTGGTGTGTCTTATACTCCTAAAAATAAGGTAACTTGTAGTGAAGCAACATTTTGGTAATGGCTTATTATGCCCTAAACCAAACATTTTATAATTATGATAGAGGAGATTTCCTGTTACCGCTTCAGTGTTTATTTGTACTTACCAGTAACTGGGGCATCTATATCCAGCAAATTTTTTTCCTGGCGCAGAATCGAAGCACCCTCTGTTATTATTCTCAAAGCAACACTTTCTTCCAGCCTTCCTTCCTTCATAAGGTGTGCCTTTAGGATATCCACTCGGGGTTTTCCATCATTGTCAAACACTTCCTTCGCTGTGAGCCGATGGCTTGGAGGAAATGGGACAGCTGCAAGAACAAAGATAATGGATTCAATGCACCAAGAAAACCCCTTGGTCTCAATAAAAAGCAATGTTTTATCTCCATTACTGATCAGTGCTCTGGCTTCCAAAAAGGCTTTGTACTTAGTAGATTGCAATGCAGTAAAGTATTTCCTGATGCTGTTAGCAAGCTTCTTAAGGGCTATGTTGCAATTACTTGCAGCTAGCTAATTTCCCCACCCCAACGCAAAATATCAAGCATTGTTTGTTTGGATTTTATAAACGATGAACATTTCATCTGAATATTGTTTATAAAAGAGGAAGAGGAAGAAGAAGAAGAAGAGGGAGACGAGGAAGAGCAGAAGAAGAGGAGGAGGAAGAGGAGGGAGGAGGAGGAGGGTGGGGATAAGTGTGAGATGCTGGATTAATGATGGTATGGTTGATAATAGATAAGAGTCATATGGCATTTCACTGAACAGCCTCATGGTCCCAATTAGAATTTTCCTAAAGGAAAACTACCTGTTCTGTTCTTTCTATGCCTATAAGACTTACAACAGGATGTTTCCACCTACAGGGGTTATTGGATACACCCTGTCAATCATACAGAGCTACTTTCAAAACAGCACTGATGCATTACAAGTAGGTAAAATCAATCAATCAAACAAACAAACAAGAAACCAAAACCCGAATCAAAACCAAACCGCTGTACAACTTTGGAAAAGCAGCCTTTTCTTTTCCTTGGCATTCGAGATCAAGTGAAACAAAACATTCTATGAAATAAAGCTGCAGCCTTTTGGCTTTTTGGCCGCTAATCCTAGATAATCACAAACGGAAAACATAACAAAACCACAAGCCATGCTTCATCAGCTGATCAGACCTGCAAACTGGGTGACTAAAACAGCAACCAACATTACAGCATTCACCTTCCAGCATCATTTTTAGGGAAAACTAAAAGGTGAATAGACTTGTGGAAGGAGGCAGAAGGAGATCCCACCCATGTCATTATCTCCTTAAAGAAGCTGCAGCTTTTTAGAATAACCACCAATTGTCACAAAAAGAAATTTGAGGTAAAAGAGACACCAGCAGTATACTCATAAGGTAAAGGTAAGGGTGCTAGTCATTCCCGACTCTAGGGGGCGGTGTTCATCTCCATTTCAAAGCCGAAGAGCCAGGGCTATCCAAAGATGTCTCCATGGTCATGTGGCCAGCATGACTAAACACAGAAGGTACATGAAACACTGTTACCTTCCCACCAAAGTGGTCCCTATTTTTCTACTTGCATTTTCTACGTGCTTTAGAACTGCTAGGTTGGCAGAAGCTGGGACAAATAACGGGAGCTCACTCCGTTATGCGGCACTAGGGATTTGAACAGCTGAACTGCCGACCTTCTGATTGACAAGCTCAGCATCTTCGCCACTGAGCCAGCGCTTCCTCAGTATACTCATATCTACTCCCAAAAAATCGTGTTGCCCTCATTTGAAAAATGCATATTGGATGCCATCTGAAGCTGTCAAAAATATTTTAAAAATAATCTCTTTGACTGATATTTTGACAAATTAGTCCATTGGTTACAGCAGGGGTGTCAAATGCATGTCATCACAGCGGTGTCATATGACATGTCGGGACTTTCCCCCCTTCATTAAACCGGGTGTGGGCGTGGCCAGCGCATGACGCATCCAGCCCAAGGTCCGGGAGTTTGACAGCCCAGGGTTCATTAAGCACTACTGCATCTATTCTTTGGGCCATAAGATGAAAAGGAGAGAAGCAAAGAGCTTGCTCTGAATTTTCATTTTTTAATATAGTTAGAACATTTATAATATTTGTGGTTTTGTTACAATAAAACTGAAATGTCACATTCTAAACTCAAAAATAAAAATGACTTTTTTGTACACATTGCTATTATGGATATATGAACGTGCCATCTGATATTTCAGATGATGCTAAAAAAATGTTTAAGGTACTGTCACGTAGTAGAGATAAGCTTTGCAAACCTCATCTAATACTATATATTTTTTACTTTCTTGCCTCCAGATTAAAGAGGGAGGATCCGGTCAGTTTCAAGGATCAACAGGAAGGTTATCCCAGCTTAACCCCTTTTTCCCATACTGCTAAATTGGAGTGGCATTAGAAACTATCTTGCCAGCTGCAGGGTAATTAATTATATTGATTTAAACAGCTGCTGCTGTGGATACTTCAGATTATAGAAAAAATGAATGAAAATGTCTGAGGAGGACTGAGAATTAGTACATCAACAGTTTACACAGTCCTATATAATTTATTCATCTCACAGTATACTGCAATCTCTTAATCAAGGAATACCTGAATTTGTAAATATTAAAGTGTATCTTCTTGGTCCCATTGAAAGCTGAACACGCATGACCTAAACTATAGAAGGAATGATGGGAATTGTATGGAAAATACTGTCTAAAGGAATTATTTTACATGCGGATTTCCTCGTCATACGCAGTGAGGAATTTAAACTACAAATACCAGAGAACTTAAAAAAATTCTCTCCAAACGATGCTGATCTGGTCATTCTCTGGGATGTCTAGTGGTTTTCCATAAGTTACCCACGAAGCCATAATGGCTAATAATATGATATTATTCTTAGACGTGGACCTTCCCCCAAACAGTTCTGTTTTTTGACATATTACGCCTTCAATAATATGACCTGCTTCTTGGATGAAGACTTAACTTCCCAAAATTGCTAGACCATTCCCAAAATGACCAGATCAGAAATGTCTAAAGAAGAAATGGAACATTTCAGGGGTGTTCTGGAACACTGTATCTCATGGAATAGTATCAGTGGAATCCTACCGGTTTAACAACTGGAGTTCGTTGTTAACAAACTCACTTCACTCGCGCACGCACCTGACGTACACAGCACGCACGTGCGCAGTTTTGAGAAAAAGCACCTTCGCCATTACTGCTGGGGAGGAAATCAGCTGAGATGCTGCAATCCACTCTGCTGCACGACTCAGCTGAGAAGATACAGGTGAGTAAAGCGCAGGGCAGGGCAGGCCCACTTCATAATTGGAGGGAACTAGCTCGTTCCCATATGATAGTCAGAGCTACTGGTTCACCCAAACCAGTCTGAACCCTTAGAATCCCACCCCTGAATAGTATGACCTTTGATACTATATACCTAATGAATGATTTTTGATTGAGTTTCATTCTTCCCATAAATGGCATGATCTTAACAATATTATATGGCACAGCTATTAAAATCACTAGATGGGCTAAGGAAGAAGTTGTGCAAGGAAGGTATTTCATAAATGTATTCATAAAAATATATGCACATTGAAATATAGCATCCAACAAGTAAAAGGGGGGAAAGTTTAATAGTCAATCTGGTGTCTTCAGTAGGCTGAGCAGTTACACCTCCCTCACTCGTTCTTTCTCATTCAAAGGGGTCTTGTAACTAAACTACTTTCAATCTTTCTAAAGTTGTCTCATGGTGTATGTTATAATAATAATAATAATAATAATAAATTTTAATTTGTAGACCGCTCCCTCTCCCCATAGGGACTTGGGGCGGTGCACAGGAAGAATAAAAACAACAAATATACAAACATATTTAAAAACAAATTAAACCTATGCCTGTGCTAAAAATCCCCATTAAAACTAAGCTAAGCTAAAATAACATTCCCAATAAATTAATAAACCCCATAGACAGAGAGGCTACCCTAGGCCGGCCAAGCAGAAAAAGTGTGTTTTTAATTTTAGACGGAAGGAGCGGAGGTCTGTGGTCGTTCTAATGTCGGGGGGAAGGTCGTTCCAGAGGGCTGGGCCCGCCACAGAGAGAGCCCTTCCCCTGGGCACCGCCCGCTGACAAAGTCTAGTGGACGGCACCCGGAGAAGTCCCTCTCTGTGGGAGCGAATCGGCCGTGAGGATGTATGAGGCAGGATCCGATCCCGCAGATAGATGCTGATCAGTGGTGGAATGCAACTGGTTTAACAACTGGTTCGGTGAGCGTCTGCTTTGCTTCTATGTCAAACAGCTGACGTGCAGCAATCCGCTGTGAGACACGAATCAGCTGAGCTAAAAAACAGGGAAATATAGGGCAGGAAAGGGCAGGGGCGGGTGGGCAGGGCCAACTGCTCACTGGAACTACCAGTTCGTTCAAATGGTTCCAAGCCGGCTGAATCCCACTGCTGATGTTGATCTATGGCTGTGATAAAGATTGACTTGACTTGATTCTCTCATAATGTAGGGTGGGCTTCTCCAACATGGTGTGTCTCTCTTCAAATGCCAAAATCTCTCACCAGCTCCAGAATGATAGGAATATGTGTAACAGGAAAAACATCACCAATATCCTCTGCCACCTTGCAGCAATAAACTCAAAAAGCTCAAAGAAATTCTCCAGCATCCTAAAAGTGAAGTTGAAAAAAGCATCATTTGCAGAGGAATAAAAGTGTCAGAAACTGGAAGTCAATCGCATGAACTTATGTGTTTTTTTTTTACAAAGATGTTCACAAGGGAGTCCATATTATTTATAAAGTTATGCAATATGTCAGCCGTTAGTCTAAGTGCTATTGCCTTTCTCCTAAAGGTATTTATTATATAGTGAGTAATATGTACTTCGGAATATCTGCCTGTATCCAGAACATCAGTTTGCTTTATTCTGAGAGATTCTTTCTAATCCAAAACCTAAACAGGCAACGTCTATGGGAAATACCAGCTTTTCACAATTCCCACTTATGATCTTGAAGATGATTGTGTGTTTATTCCAGTGGTGGGTTGCAGGTAGTACGCCCCGGTATGGGCGTACCAGTGCCTGCCTGGAGCACAGGGTACCATTCGGGTATGGTGCTCCAGAGGGCCTACCCACCTGCCTGCGCTCCTTACCTTTCCTTAAACTCTTTGGCGCTTTCACACACGGCGCATACAGCACATATGTGACGCTCCGCTAAACAGCTTGAGGCTCGCGGAGGCTCGCGGAGGCGGGATCCGGAACCCACCACTGGTTTCTTCTAAGCAATATTTAGGAGTGAAAGGAGGACACAATTTTGGTAGAGAATGGAACTGGGCTTTCAACAAGTTAGGAAACTCGAAAGCAGAAAAAGCAATTTCCAGGCAAAAGGTCACTCTTGTAAATCTTGGCTTGCTTCATAATTTTCTGCTAATCGTTTCCTAAAAACTATTGACAAAAAAATACAATTGTTCAATGCAAAGAGAAATGGTTCTTCTTTTGGTTTAGTGCTGATGGTGCCAGCAATATCAATGTTCTCAGCATAGCTTTGGGAATAAAGTTCTTAATTAATCAGCCGCTGCAGTGCCAGCAGAGGGGAACCAGAGCACCAATCTTGGCTGGTGTGCTATTGTGTTCTCCAACTTCCTGACATTTTAACAATTATAGTCTAGCTTCTATTAAGCTCCCACTACAAAGAAGGGCAATCCTTTTTCTTTTCATGAATATATATACAAATGATTCAGAAGTATATAGTCAAATCCGATTATTCAAGTACACGGGTGCAGTGCTAAATACTGCATTTCATTATTGTCTACTCTGGCCATTTTAAATATGCCAGCGGGGGTGAAGAGCACTATCATTCCACAACATCTAGAGGGCACAAATTAGGAAAAGCAGAATTAGCCAAACTATATTGACACAAGACAAAGAAAGCTTTAGTCTCTTTCATCCTCATTCTCATCATGTCCTTTTCTCCAACAGGCCGGCCTGGCCTAACTCTACCTAGCCTTTAGCCTGACATCAAATTGTTTTAATTGGTTTTTAAGGGTAATAGTTTTAATTTATTGTAAATTTTAGCACAGGGTTAATAATTTAATTTGATTTTAAATTTTGTATATTGTCTTGTTTTTATATGCTTTTTAAATTTCCTGTGCACCGCCCCGAATCCCTTTTTGGGAAAGGGAGTGGTATATAAATTAAATAAATCTAATCTAATCTAATCTAATCTTCACCAATTCTGTCTGCTCCAATTCTATAGTATTTTTCCATAATTAAAAAATTAGTATGAGTTGCACCCCCATTCTCTCCCCAAACATAATATTAGAAGAAATTAAATATAATTTAATTATATAATATATAACCCCCATTATCTATTTAACACCAGAGACAATTTTTATGTAGACTGAACACAATTAAAATCATTCTTAAAAAACCAAGCACAAATACGTCACGAAACTGGAGGTGGGCTAAAAAAACATCAGTATCAAAGTCTGAAATCCATTTTGCTCATGAGGACTTTGTCCTTTTAAATTGTTTTCACTTTCTTGATTTGATTTACAAAATATGAAAACTGCAACTACTTTTCCTATTATTTCACCCATACTCTTTTTTTTAAAAGTCAACTATAAATCAGCCATAAATTGTTTTGTTTTTGTTTAACTTAAGAAATAATTATATTTAATTCTCATTTAATTGTAGAACTGGGGAGAAGAACTGAAGAATATTTAGCATTTTTCAAGCTGAAGAATTCTAACAAGCAATCTGGGTTTAGGCAGAATGTTTGAGTCCTTAAAAAAATTAAACATGTTTCATAAACTGAATATACATTAGAAATGACTACATATTCAGACTTTGGCTATTTAATACACATTTTGCAGCTGCAGTAATTCGTTCAAAGTAAAAAAGAAAGTAAAGCCGAGGTGACCATCGCTCACCCATTGCATGGTGGTAATACTGTTTATTTTGAACATATGCATGGGGTATTTAACTGCTTTTTATTTGGTTTTAATAGTAGAAGGGTGTGGTTGTTGTGTTTTAATGATATACAATGACCAGAGTCACATGAAAGTGAAGACCTTCCCCCTGAAATTAGAACAACCACGGACCTCCGCTCCCTCCGTCAAAAACTAAAAACTCATTTCTTCTGCCTGGCCGGCTTGGGGAAATTGAACTGTTTTATTAGGGACTTTTTGGGGTCTAGTTTTAGTCAGCTTGGGATTTTAGCGCAGGGTCTAGTTTAATCTATTTTAATTGTATTTATGCTTGTTGGTTTTATGTATGTATTTTTAAACTCCCTGTGCACCGCCTAGAGTCCCTTCGGGGAGAGAGAGCGGTTTTATAAATTAAAATTATTATTATTGTTGTTGTTGTTGTTGTTGTTGTTGTTATTATTATTATTATTATTATTATTATTATTATTATTATTATTATTATTATTATTATTATTATTATTATTATTATTATTATTATTATTATTATTATTATTATTATTATTAGTGGATGGCCAAACATTTCCATAGAGCAATAGAAATCTATTTAAACAGAAATTATTACAATGGGTCTTTAATAAAGCATGTAATTCATACCATCACCAAAAGAGGGCACTAAGGATTCTTATTAAATGCACAGCCATAGTCCACTCTTTGGGCATAGCTTCTTTTCTAAGTGAAAACTCTTAAAATGTACAATTTCTTGATGGACCGCAACCTTTTCTTAATTACAGAAGGAAAAAACACCTCGAAGATGTGACTTGTTGCTACTGTTTTCGTAGGCTAGATTCCAGTTTATAAAATGCACATAGTTTCAATCATTATTTAAAGGCCTTCACTCTCTTACATGCACGAATCAAGAGCCATAGAAGGAGAATCGGATGCAAATGACAATGGAATGAAAATGTTTATTCCTCAATAAAGCAAAAACAAGTAAGGAGACCCTTTGATTAAGTCAATTGAATTCTGTTATTTGTTCATTTACCTGTTTAGCATGGGCTGGCTGGGGAATTCTGGGAGTTGAAGTCCACCAGTCTTAAAAGAGCCAACTTTGCAGACCGCTGTAGTTATGTTATGTTATTTGCCATTTATGTTATTCAGAAGAAATGTGACGCAAACTAAAATAAGTTTTACTAAAGAACTGTCATAATTCATTAATAGAATCTAGGGTTACCTGTGAGCTGAACAAGAATGGAATCTAGAAGGAAAGAAAAGAAAAATATTTTTTTTAAAAAGAAAATTAAAAAACCAAGGCTATTTATGGTTATTAGTTATTCATTAAATCATGGGTGCCCAACCTTTGCAACTTTAAGTCTGAAGGACTTCAGCTCCCAGACTTCTCCAGCCAGCTTTGCAAAGCTGGCTGGAGAAGTCTGGGAGCTGAAGTCCTTCAGACTTAAAGTTGCAAAGGTTGGAGACCCCTGCATTAAATGGTACTATTACCTCTAATATATAATGGTACCATTTATTTAACTAATAACTAACAACCATAAGTAGCCTTAGTTTTGAAAATTCCCCTTTTAAAAAATTGTTTTTCTTTTCTTTCCTCCTAGATTCCTTTCTTGTTTAGCTCACAGGTTAATTAATTAATGTTAATTAAATAACTTAATTAAGTAGTACTAAATGGGGACGCGGTGGCTCAGTGGCTAAGACGCTGAGCTTGTCAGGTCGGCGGTTCGAATCCCTAGTGCTACATAACGGAGTGAGCTCCCGTTACTCATCCCAGCTTCTGCCAACCTAGCAGTTCGAAAGCATGTAAAAATGCAAGTAGAAAAATAGGAACCACCTTTGGTGGGAAAGTAGCAGCATTCTGTGTGCCTTTGCCATTTAGTCATGCCGGCCATATGATCATGGAGACGTCTTCAGATAGCTCTGGCTCTTTGGCTTCGAAATGGAGATGAGCACTGCCCTCTGGAGTCAGGAACGACTAGCACATATGTGCAAGGGGAATCTTTACCTTTACCTTTACCTTTTTTATTATCTCTAATGTAAAAAAATGTGTTTTTGAATGAGATTTTTTTACTTATCTTTTGGTTAATCATTTTTGAATGGCATTCCAGTCTCTCTTTTTTTTTGTTATACTGTGAATTCCCCCTCCCTCCCACCCACATCTATCAAAGTCATTAGGAGATAGGCAATGCCTAAATCAAATATATTACATTTGCAAGGCAAATAAGATTTTTTTCTTCCCAAAAACATCTGGTTGGGAAATATTCTGCAATGAATGTGAAAATGTGAAAACAAACTATTGAGTTAAATAGACCTTTGGTCCCATTGAGAATGTATTTTCCTGATGTTCTTACAGTATATAACACGAAAATATTGTGACATAATCTGTTTTTGAAAGTGAATTGATAAGCTCTAAGAATATGGAGGAACAGATAGCTATAGTTTGTTACACCCATAGTCATGCATTTAAGATGGGTGACTGGACAAATTTAATAACTAACTTTTATAACAAATAAAGGATGCCTCGTGCATCATTTTGTGATCATTTTGTGAAACAAATTCATGGATGATACTGAGTGAACAACACTCAGTGAACAGCAATTGAAAGCAAAGGGTCTCTACCACTATATATTATTTCTCTGTATGCTCTTATCTTATCTTATATTATACATTAATTTTTGTAAGTCATCGATTTTAATCTTAATTAAAAGTTAGTTCTAAAAAGTAATTAGATTTTGTTTGTAAATTTATCTGTACCCCAACTCCTAATGGCAAACAATTCAGTTATACACAATTAATACTATACTGTAATTTACTGCTTTCTACACATGCAAGGAACACCTTATATTTTTATGTAACTTTTGCAAGAAACAGTGACAACAACAAAATTCTAATTTTTTAAAAAATTGATAACTGGCTTAGAAAAAATGAGATAAAGTGTTATTTTTGAAATTTCTGTTCATGTAATTAAAGTCATTTTTACAGTATATTTATTTTAAAAAATTTATATGACCTCCAAACTCACTCCCAGTAATTATTACACGTTGGCTACACAATATTTACAAAACATTCAGCCCATTTTTTTTGAGCTGAAAAAAAAAAGGCTGAGTCATAAACTAATCCCAAGGAATGAGTTGGATAATATGCTAATCCACCAAAATGAATACAAAACAAACAAACCAGAACTGTTCTCACCAACAAAGCACTTGCATAAATATTTTTTTAAAAATTAAGATGGCACTATGTAGTCACAGACCTGGTCTTAAGTTCTCCCTCTCCAAACTAACGTTAACCAAGTTCAATGTGTCATATTAATGAGTCTACAAATGTATAACTAATCGCAAGTAGTATTGGGTTTCCTCCTTGAGGAGAGGCAGTGGTGGGATTCGGCCGGTTCAGGCGAACTGGTTGTTAAATTGCTGGCTGGCCCCGATCCTTCCTGCCCTGTCCCTTCCAGGAATCCCCAGACGCCCCGTTTTGGCTCCAAGGTAAGTGCAAGGAGGCCTACTAGGCCCAAAATGGGCACAGGTGTGTGTGCAATGCAGCCGCCCCCCAGTCACCATTTTTGTTCCCAGGAGGCTGAAGGAAATGGAAGACGTGGTCTTATTTTCTTTTGACCCCCCCAAAATAAGCACTTGGTCTTATTTTCAGGGAGGTCTTATTATTTTTGAAGTGCAGGAGGAGGCGAGCGTGGTCACCTCATGGCTGCTGCTATGTTGCAATATTTTCAGGGAGGGCTTATTTTAGTGCATGTGCTCAACTGCCTGATTGGGCTTATTAACTGGGGAGGTCTTATTTTCAGGGAAACAGGATACTAGGCCCAAAATGGGGTGCAGGGGGTTGGGGCATCCTCTGCAGCCTGTTTTTGCTCCCAAGGGGGTGCAGGAGGCCGGGTGCTGCCTGTCACACCCCTTGGCCACGCCCACCCAGCCAATCATTAGGGCAGAGAAAATGGGCAGATTGTTAAAATTATTTGAATCCCACCATTGAAGGGTTGGACTAGAAGACTCCAAGGTCCCCTCCAACTCTGTTGTTCTGGGTAAGCACGCCTTAGTATCCCATTGTATTTCAATATTTGTATCTTAATATGGAATGTTTTTATTTTTGGACATATTATGCAAAGACCTAAGTGTCTCAAAGAGGCTTTAATGTTGGGAAAGCTGGAAGGGTGTAGGAGTTGGAATAGGACCAGCAGCAAGGTGGATGGACACAATTAAAGTGCCGATGAGTCCATTGTTGGCAGATCTTTTAAACAAGCTAGGGATAGCGCATCATGGAGAATCTGTCCAAATATCAAAAACAACTTGTTGGCATATAATTAATCAATCAATAATAAATATATATTTCATCCCATCTTTATGTACCACTATGAATCTTTGCCAGAGGAATAACACAGTACTCTTCATATACTGGTCTCAAAACTGATGTTATTTTTTTAAAATGAGCATGTTTATTAGTTTCATAAACCTTTTTATTAGCTTATGACTAACCATTTGAAACCAAAAGCAACTAGCCAACAAAGTTTCATAATGCTTTATGGAGCATATAAAAGCAACTAATACATAACAAGAGCTACCCTTAAATCTTCAGTGACTAAGCTTAAATTTTCAAAAGTTACCCTAGATACAATAAGCCCCACCTCTTTAAACAAGGTTTCCTACTACCCTAGATGTAGCAAGTACTGAAAATTCAGTTTATAAGTCCATAAGGCATTATGAAAGTTTGTTGGCTATTATGAACTGCAGATGTTTCAATTTCCATCTCACTTAAGAACTCAAAAGTATGCTGAATACAACCAAGACACTCAATATCTTCAACATGTTTCAACAATATGTGTCCCATCAGAGCAAAGTAATGCCTTCAGGTAGTCCTTGACTGGTGACAATTGAGCCCAAATTGTGTTGCTAAGGAAAACAAATTTGAAAATTTTGAATTTTGATCCATTTTATCATCTTTGCCACAGTTGTTAAGTGAATAACTGCAGTTGTTATGTTAGTAACACAGTTGTTAAGTGAATTTAGCTTTATCTATTGACTTTGCTTGCAGAAGGTGATCACGAGATCCTGGGAACCGCAACCTTCCTAAATATAAGTCAGTTGCCAAGTATCTGAAGTTTGATCACGTGATGATGGGGCTGATGCAATGTTTGTAAGTATAAAAAAAAGTATGATGTCTTTTTTTTCCAGTGCCACTGTAATTTCAAACAGCCACTAAACAAACTGTTGTAAGTCGAGGACTATCTGTACTTGAAAGTTAAGAGAGCAAAGTAGAGATTTTTGTTTTGCTTGTGCTAAGGAAGAAAACTGTTATATCACACATACCTAAGAACTGTTAAATTATTGCTCTAAAAATGTATAAGTATCCTAATTTTCTGAGGATCTTGTTTATGCTTATTAATGAACTTAGTGATTTTGTATTAGGTCACAATCTCACTAATGTCTTACAGAGTTTGCATAACAACCCTCAACCATTCTTAAAGCTTCTCCTCATTAATATTATTTGAACCTAGCAATGTGTCACACCTACAGCCATCTTTCTTTTGGATCTTTGGCCTGCCACACTTTCTATTTTTCTATTATGCATTTTCTATTGTGGGAAAAGGGGAGGGGGGATTGCAGGAGTGAGATAATATATAGCCATAACGAAATTCTTTCTGGAAAGTCAAGGTCATCTTTTGTTTTTGTACCTCTGCACCTGACCAGAACCGGATGGGTGGAACTGCCAGCATGACAGTGGGAGATTGGTGGACATGTGATGGACTTGTGGGTGTGGGGGCAAGATCTTTAATTTTTAATTAGGTGGGGAAAACCGGGAAGCTTTCAGATTTGGGTTTTCCCAGACGTGCATGTCTCTCTTAATAAATTGGAACTTTGAGCAATACTTTGATTTAATTTTGGATGCTGTGTGAAACCCTGACACAATGTTCATCTAGGGCAAGGGTGTTAAACTCACAATGACACATTGTTATCACGTGACGTATCACAACTTTTCCCCCCTTCACTAAACTAGGGGTGGGTGTGGCCTGTGTGTTATGCATCCAGCCTGAGGGCCACATGTTTAACACCCCTGATGTAGGGGAAATTATTTTAGTTTTACAGTATCTACTATATTACATAGCACTTAGCTCATCCTGTAATGTTTTCTTTTTCCATGGATGGTCATAGTTGTATGGTCTTTTTTGTAGGAAAAGAAAAAATCCCCAATCGTTTTCCATGAACAAGATTTTGTCCTTGATTAGGAAACTATTCTCACTACTTAGAAAAGCTCCCAACATCTTTATTTCCAATCACTTCAAACTATAGTCATACAATGAGTGAGAAAATATTTGCTCATAATTCTTGACTAACTTCTTTGCACTCCAGCTAAGGAATTTCTTCAAAGTTACATTTTTAGTCAAAAGAAATCTCCAAGGCAATGCTTTCTTCTTTTTTATTAAACTGAATGAGAACTAATACATTATCCTATGTCTTCCAGCTACCTATGTGTACATGTGTGTATGTTTTACCAGCTTTAATAATAAAACTGAAAGATGAAGGGATATTTGCAGGCAACTGCTGTGAAGGAATAGCTATTTTAGACTTACTTTGTCAAGGTGCTTGTTACAGGTGACGTACGGTACATCTAAAAAATGAGTCATTACAATTCGCAGTTGCTATGAAAATGGCACAGTCACAGCCCCTTAATAAAAGAAGAACTGTCAAACCAAGTACTACAATAAATAACTACCTGAGGAATTATAACACTCTTTTCAAACCTGATGCCCTACAGATGACTGATTTACCGTATTTTTCCGAGTATAAGACACACCTTTTTCCCTCTAAAAAGAGGCTGAAAATCTGGGTGCATCTTATACACCGAATACCGCATTTTTTCCTCCTTCACCAAAAGGGCCATGCAGAGCCTTATGGAAGCTTTCAAAGAGCTCCTGAGGGCTGGGGAGGGCAGAAATGAGGGATTTATTTATTTACTTGTTTATATACCGACAACCTTTTTTTCCCCTTCTATTTTACTATAAACCCAATTTCATTTACCTGGTATTTTTGAATAAGAGTTCAAAATGAGATTTATTTTTTCAAACAGTTTCTCACGCAAGCAAGAATAAAAATTAGCAACCAAATACGAATTATATTCGCCGGTTTTGTATACTAACTCTGTCCTGTTGTCCTCCAGATACAAATAAAGAACTCCCAAAATTCACTGGCAGGGAAGACTAAAGAAAATGTATCCCTAACACTATTTATATCACAAAACAATTTCAAGTTGCGGAATGAACATCAAAACATATTGCACTGTATCGCCTAGGAATATTAAAGCAAGAGCTAATTCAGGAGGATAATGCAATTATGATAGGGGGGGGGAAAGTGGTGTCTTTGGAAGATTTGCAAAAGTTGACTGCAAGTTCCTGACCTCCATGAGTGAAATTTATTTTTGAACATGGCACCCAACCCAAGTTTGTTCCATAAGCTTTTAAGCTATGAGTGGAAGGTTTGCTCTTTGTTAGAAAGTGAAAATAAGAAAATAAGAAAGTAAGCCTAATTTGAAAGATATTTTAAAAACAGTGAATTAAACAACTACACTATGGGGGGAGAATGGAATGGAATGTTTATTTGTATACCGCTCCCTCTCCCCCAAGGGACTCGGGGCCGTGCACAGGGAATATAAAACATAAAACATACAACAATATAAATATCTAAAATTAAATTAAATTACAATGACCCTGGGGGGGGGGGGGGAATCCATCTTTTACTACAGATAGACAAACAATTAAGCCCAAAATTTTTGTTGCTAAGTGAAACATTTGTTAAATGAATTTTGCCCCATTTTACGACTTCTCATGCCACCGTTGTTAAATGCAATCACTGCAGTTGTTGATTTAGTAAAACAGTTGTGAAGCGAATCTGGCTTTCCCATGGATTTTGTTAGAAGGTCACAAAAGGTGATCACATGACCTCAGGATACTGCAACCGTCATAAATATGAGTTAGTTGCCAAGCATCTGAATTTTAATCACATGACTATGGGGATAATGCAATGGTCCTAAGTGCGAAAACCAGTCAAAAATCACTTTTTTTCAGTGTCGTTGTGCCTTTGAACAGTCACTAAATGAGCTGATGTATATCGCGATCTACCTATATGAAATAAAGGTTTCATCAGAGTTTATGTAAGGTACATACATGGAATGTATCTAGCATAAAAATTCAAGATAATAACTACCTGCTCTTAGCTAATGCATCCTACCTTATATCCTGCTGGTGTTTCTAAAGGAAACTTGCCAACTTTATAAGAAGATTCTAATAAAAGATCCATATAGTCCAGAATTCTTTGTCACATACAGACCAGCTGATTGAGTTCTTTTTGTAGCTCTTCACAATTCCTTTAAAAAAAAAAGTTGGCACTCTGATGTCTGCTATCATCAGCAATACATTACAATACAATAGCAGAGTTGGGAGGGATCTTGGAGGTCATCTAGTCCAACTCCCTGCCTAGGCAGGAAACCCTCTACCATTTCAGACAAATGGCTATTCAACATCTTCTTGAAGACTTGCAGTGTTGGGGCATTCACAACTTCTGGAGCAAACATGGCTACTTGTTCCCAAATAATTTAGATGCAAGCTGAAGAAGCATTGGTCCCATTATAAATCCCTGGGGAAAATCCTTTTTATACCCCTCACCAGTATGAGAGTTTCCCATTTGTTCTACTTTGTTTCTTAACAATCTGCAAAGTGCCAAAAAAGGCACTTTTGCTCTTATCTTCTATTGGTTGAATCCGCTAGAGAGACTTTGGCAAGGGGCTTGGTTAAACACTTATTAACACTCTAAATATGTACATGCTTGCTGATACATTACAAAAACTCTAAGGTTAATCAAAAGATTTACCTTTGCAGAAGCTACGCTGGTTCCTTTTTCTGCAAAGTTTAACAGTTATTTCTAACAATAATTTCAATAATTTCTCTCTAAATGGATAATAAACTAACTGGCCTCCAATTCTTTTTATTGACTTCTGGTCATTTAAACATTAAATATTATATGTTAAAAAAACTCCAAGAGATTCTGTTTATGTCAATGAAATCTAATACTTTAATTTTGCAAAAAGTGCAAGTAATTACAGATTTTGTAAATCCCATTATTTTCATATTTTGTAACTGAGAAACATATTTCAACGGCATTTATTTTATCAATGATTTAACTTCTTATACAGTTGACGATTGAGACTTTCTGATATTTTACAGTGCCTAATAAAATCAAAATTGAAGCCAGGGATATTAAAAATTAAAAGCAACTGAAAATTAACAACTAAACATGGATTTCAAGAAGTATTTAGAGTCGTTTTATGAAAAGCAATAAAGAAGCTAAGTCCAAATGGCAGGGAACATTTTGGGAATTCAACTCACAAAGAAGTCAGATAAAGAGAAAAACCGTATAGCCCCTTTGTCTACTTCCTTGCCCTTTGGACTGCTCACTCTGTTGCTGAGATAACTCACAGGAAGAGAGTTAATGTTTGTATTTATATTCCTTGGAGAAAAAGGGATTTACAAGAGAGTAAGCAGGCATACAATACAGAATATACAACAAAAGGAATGTCCTAGCACCAGCTGTTTGCCTACGCCACTTGCCCTGAGCAGTTGAGGAGGCAAACAAAAGTGCAGGTTAAATTGATTAAAGTTTGGTCAGTTTCAGGAAGCAGCCCAGGCCTATGGCAGGGTTCTAATCACCTAATTAAGATCAAAGAGTTGAGTCTGTTAAACTTGAGGCTGTAGTAATTAGAGAAGTGCTACACCGTGTGGGAAAGCAGCCTATGATAATATAGCTTGTTTAAGCAATGTCTCTGCTATGGAATGAGGGAAAAAGGTTTGCCCACGGCAAACATGTGACTGGAAGATAGAGACACTGCAAAGGTTGTAAACATAGCCATTGGTTGTGGAGTTACTTTGTCATTATCATTGTAATGATTACCTGCATAGACAAATAGACATCCTGAAATAAATCAATGTCCAGTGACCAATCTTAATAGATAGTGATGCCTTTTTTGTATAATTTGGGCCCAAGCAGAATAAGGCTTAAAGGCAACACAATACACATTTTACATTCTTCCTTGTCAAAAAGGAGCCACTTGGGCAAAGCTTTTAGCACAGGTGCACTGTGGTCTTTTGCAGGCCTTCTGGAACTTAGCTTCCCTTTTGCATCTGGTAAAAAGGAATTTCTAGAGTGGATAGGATAGGATAGGATAGGATAGGATAGGATAGGATAGGATAGGATAGGATAGGATAGGATAGGATAGGATAGGATAGGATAGGATAGGATAGGATGGGATAGGATAGCACAGGACAGGACAGGACAGGACAGGAACGAACAGAACAGAATAGAATTCTTTATTGGCCAAGTGTGATTGGACACACAAGGAATTTGTCTTTGGTGCATATGCTCTCAGTGTACATAAAAAGACAAGATACCAAGAATCATAAGGTACAATACTTAATGATAGTCAGAGTACAAATAAGCAATCAGGAAACAATATCAATATTAATCGTAAGGATACAAGCAACAAAGTTACAGTCCTGAAGTCATAAGGGGGAGGAGATGGGTGATAGGAACGATGAGAAGACTAATAGTAATAGTAATGCAGCCTTAGTGAATAGTTTGACAGTGGTGAGGGAATTATTTGTTTAGCAGAGTGATGGCATTCGGGGAAAAACTGCCCTTGTGTCTAGTTGTCTTGGTGTGCAGTGCCCTATAGCGCCATTTTGAGGGTAGGAGTTGAAACAATTTATGTCCTGGATGCAGTTAAACCATGTTAAGCAGTTAAACCATGTACCAATTTTCAGTTAGTATTTAGGGATTCAGCAGCTCTGTTAACCAAAGCTTATAAAAAGGATTCTATTTTCCTCAATCTGGGAAAACATATACCCCCAAAGAAGAAAAGAGCAAGTCTTTGAGGAATTGTAGTTCAACTGGATTATTCACATATTCCCTGGCCCACTCTGCCATTCTGCAAAACTACTGTCTGCTAAAAGAAGCTATTTAAGATTTGAGAAAAAAGTCTCCTTGCTTTAAGAAAGCGCCTTTACACTGCAACCCTCCACGTTTGAATGCTTCACATTTTCTAGAAATATGATAGCAATATTCCTGTGGAAGGGAGAGAGGAAGGAGGGAGGAAGAAGGAAGGCGGGAATCCCACAAAGCAATACATTTTGGATTCAAGGACATTAAATATATTGCGTCTGAGGAAAAAAATTACTGCGTTATGAAATGTTCCCCAAAACAATATTCCTTAACTGCGCTGAGGCTTAGTTCTTTTGAAGCTTGCCAAAAGCTGGTGTTTTTCTTTTTGTTGAGCATAGCTCTAGTGATGTGACATTCAAACCATGTTACAATCATTACCTGTAGCTTAATACAAGTGTTCTATGCACATTTGCTTTGTATCTAAAAGGAAACTATTTCCTGGCTCCTGGTGTTTCAGGCACCATGGTGGCTCCATTTAAAAAGCTAAATGTTTGACATTTTACGGCTCAGAAAAGATTGGGGGGGGGGAATGTAAGCTAATTACACAGGTCCAACTGTACCTAGTTAAACTCCCACTGAGCGTTCCAGGAGTGTGTGGGCAGTCCTTTGTAGGTAGGAGTAAAGTTGTTGCTGATTTCACCATAGCACAGTGTGAGCTCCGCAACCTTTTTATAAGCTGTTCAAGCTATTTTATTTGAATATCACAATCAGCAAAGAGGAAATGAATTGGAAGACAACAATATAATTGTTCAGTTCCAGATTACAAAAGAACATGCGACTCTAGCTCTTTACACTAACTTTACAAAACAGCCAACTGTCATTTTTGAGCTATGTTTGATAGCAATATGGCCAATTGTTCTTAATCTTTCACTTTTGTACTCATCTACTTGCCGAATCAGGACAACCAAGAGTTATTCAGAATTACTTTGCTGATTAAATGATATTAGCTTCCTCTTTCTTTCCATATAAAGTGATATATCTCTTTAGCACTTAGATCTTTCACTACCATATGTTTACTATTCAATACTCGCATCTCTACTACAGATGTTGAGTTCTAATATACTTGGTGATTCCTACCAACTTCCCAGTCCACTTGAACTTCTAAAATATTTGTGTATGCGTACAAGTAAACTGATGTGATGAAACACGTCCCAGCTGGTTAAGACGGGGTGGAAGAAACTATTTCACTTTTTATAACACAGCTGGCCATGTATACAACAGCAGTCATTCTGTAATTTCTGAAGCTCTATTGGGGGTACCATTTTTTTAATGGATGGATAGACAGATGGAAAAAACTCTCGAAACTTATCACATATCTTATTATTTTGCCTCTAATATGAAAGTTATTGACAATCATGAAAAATGTTCAGCTTCATTCTTCAGAAGATTAACCTGTATTCTACATATTTCGCAAAATAAACTGATTCTTCTTTTTGCAAATAACAAAGACATTGGAAATTAGGGACATGAAATCATTTGAATTTGAAAGCTAGTAATTTCCCAAACAAAAACTTTAAGATTTCAATGTACTGTACATAGTAACTGTTATAAACATATTCCACACAAAATACATAAAATCTTTGCTTAGTTCATTTCTTAAGCTATGTTTCTACTCTATAAAACATTTGATTTGGGGTTTCTTTCAGAGTTAGCATGTTATTTTCCTAACTCTGCTTATTCTGGATGAGGAAAGGAAAACGGTAATGTCTCCTGCAATGAAAGTGCTAATGATAGTATCTTATAAATTAATCGTACAGGACTGTTACAAAGTCTAATCAATTAATGTATTAAGAAATTACCGCAAATAAATTTATTCAGCTACAGTGGTTACACAACATTACCTGTGATAAATGCCACCCACTTAATTTTCTTTATTTGTGAAAGCATGCACAGCCACTTCACCTCTATCCCACGTAAAAACAGCTGGGAGCTGCTTTTGAACTAGCTATATGTGCCTTGTAAACAATGCAGCCACATTAACTCCCATGCTTTGCGAAATACCTCTTGAATGCTTTGCATAGTCCTCCCTCTCTTTAATTTAACTTTCCCCCATTGTCTTGGAACGGCAGGAGTTGATGAGAAGCAAATTGAGGAAGGCTACACTAGCTTGTCACTGCTTAAGTCCTTCTAAATAAACCTATTTTCAAATGTAAACATTATTTACAGGTAACAGATTTGAAAACTGAAAATTGAAAAATGACCTTGATTAATGGAAGGAACTTTTTTTTCTTATTGAAGTTGCTTCTGTTACAATATTATATTCCAAAGCATTAATTTTAATTAATGCATAAGATAAAGGTTCCACTCGCACATATGTGCTAGTTGTTTCCGATTCTAGGGGGTGGTGCTCATCTCTATTTCAAAGCCAAAGAGCCAGCACTGTCCGAAGACGTCATGTGGCTGGCATGACTAAACGCTGAAGGCACCCGGAATTCTGTTACCTTCCCACCAAGGCAAGTATCCCTATTTTTCTACTTGCATTTTTACATATATAAAAATAAGAATGATAAATGTAAAGAAGAATAACAATTATGTGAATGTATACTTAAAATGGTATGTAAGAGAATAAAAACTAAAAAAAAAAATCCGAGGAAAGTAAAAGAAACTTTCTCCCACTCATCCCCACACTCGGGAGTTATCAGTATTTGACTTTTGCAATTCGAAGCCAAGTGTGATCCAGTGCTCCTCGGGCTGCCTTAAAATCCTAGGGGGGCAGGGCAGGTGGGGGGGGGGAATAAACATCCAAGGAAAGGAAGAGCTCATGTTGGCCACAGCAAGAAGCTTTCCTCCTGCAATTTTATCAAAGGAACCTTGCGGAGTCTTGCAATTGGGACAGCATGGAAATACAAATAAATTCCAAGAACACGTACACACTCTACCAACCTTTGATCCACAATACCACCTCAAACATCAGTGTGAACTTTGCATAAAGAAATGTGTTCTATTTTCCTGCCAGCCTCAGTCTGGCTGTTTTGACTAGCGAGAGTTTTATATTTAAAAAAAAAATAGACCTGTGTATCAGTAGATTGTCACCCACAGCAAAAAAAATATATGAGAGACTCTTAAAAAGAAAAAGCAAGGAGAAATGCCTGGGATTCCTGTGTCTTAACAAGAAGGTTCGAAATAAACAATTATGTAAATCAGTACTGACTGCTGTGATTTTTACTTCTCTGTAAATATGCATAGGTGTATGCAGATGTGTGTTTAACACCAAGCAACACAATAATAATGGCCTTTAAAAGATAGTATCAGTAATATAAGAGTAGTGATCGACATACGAAGAAACTATGATTAAGGCTGATTTATAATTTGGTTACTGATAAGGGATGAGATGTGGGAAGTTTCTTTATGGAAATGTAAATTAAATGACTGAATTTGAGGAACTGTTCCATACATCTTATATTTTTTTCTATCTCTTTGCACTTCTTCACTTTTTATATTTTTCTTAGTTTTATATTAGTCTTTTATCTTTGCATTTGTAAACTCTAATAAAATTATTATTTATAGAAGAAAGTATGAGAAACAAAAAAGTGATTTCTCTAAATCAGGGGTCTCCAACCTTTGCAACTTTAAGTCTGAAGTCCTGCTCTAAATTATGGTTTATTTGAACTGGTTACAGGCAGATAGGAAAAATCTTCTTCAAACGTCAGAAAGGAGGCCCAAGGAAGAAATAGATTACAAAACACGGCAAACCGTCCACCTTCAAGAAATAAAAATGATGGGAAAGTAAATTATATAGAGATAGTTTTTTTTTTTTAATCAAATATTATGTAAGAAGAACTAATCCAAGCCACATGAAAAGGGCCAGCTATAATAGTTCCAGTTGTATATGATTCAATGGTATACATGGATTTCTTTTAGTAAAAGCTGAAATTCTAAAAATATTTTTATGTATTCAGCTAAGGCAGGGATGTCCAAACTTGGGAACTTTAAGACTTGTGGACTTCAACTCCCAGAATTCCCCAGTCAGCATAGCTGGCTGGGGAATTCTGGGAGTTGAAGTCCACAAGTCTTAAAGTTCCCAAGTTTGGACATCCCTGAGCTAAGGAAATTGTTCTTCACCCAACTGTATTTACCTACTATAGAGAAATCTGCAAATCTTGGAAGGCATCTAGAAATATTTGGAGAATAAAGGCCTTTGGATTTTTAAGGTAACTTCTATTGCAGGGGCCAACAGGCTATGATTCATTTGTTCATTCATCAAGCCTCAAATCTGCCACCAATAAATTTGACTCTTGAGGCCCAAGCAAAAATAGAAAGCAAAAATTAACGTATCCAGAGTCCGGATAACACCAATACGATTTACAATTATCACACAACGTTTAAAAAAAGGAATATAAAGAAAACAGAAACGTATAGAAAAAAACAAGAAAGCAAGATGGCAGCAAATATAAATTTAAGAAAAAGACTTCAAACTTAATCCAGTTAATGACACCATACTTGTACTCTTTCAAGAATAAGTTGTTAACTTATTAACTACCAATTAAGTTAAATAACAAGATGCTAATGAAAAAAAAGAATAAAGTAGCAGAGCTTTAGTTAGACAATTTGTTTTAACTGAGAGGCACTTGATCATAGACCATTATATAGAACAGCAGGCTAACGCTCCCTCCCCAGCTTTAAGTCAATTGCAGTATAAAACACAGGATATATATTATACAAAAACAGAGAAAATGTTCTCCCTCTCCAAGGAGTGGGAAAGAAAATCATGTAAAATAACATCTGTATTTCTGTGCTCTGGAAGCTTCAGGGAAGATGGACAGCATGGAACTTCTATAATACTGACTTATTTTGGTATGGCATCAAAGGGAGAGGAAGGCTGTTCTCCATCTGCTTAGTTCCAAAGCATTTTGCTTCAACCTCTTGAATCTCTAAAAATGTGAATTGGTAAGTACCGTATCTTTCTGTGTATAAGACACCCCCATATATAAGAAGCCCCCATGTTTCATGTAGTTCCTTGTAGTAAGCATAAGCCATCACTATGCAGAAGCTATCTTATTAGAGTGAGCAATACAAGAACAGGAAATACATTGCAGGAACAATAGAGATGAAACCTAGCGTGGCAATGTGGTACAGGAAACAGCTACAATAGTATAAGCCTGGGGTGTCCAAACTTGGGGACTTTAAGACTTGTGGACTTCAACTCCCAGAATTCTCCAGCCAAAAGTTGAAGTCCACAAGTCTTAAAGTTCCCAAGTTTGGACACCTCTGGTATAAGCCATCACTGTGCAGAAGCTATCTTGTTAGAGTGAGCAATACAAGAACAGGAAATACATCACAGGAACAATAGCAATGAAACCTAGAGCAGCAATGTGATACAGGAAACAACTACAATAGAGAGGAATGATAGTGCTGCATATAAGATAGAGCAGGGGTCCCCAATCTTGGCTACTTTAAGACTTGTGAACTTCTGCTCCCAGAAATCCAAGTTGCCAAGTTTGAAGACCTCTGAAATAGAGGCTCATCCGGCATGTGCAGCCTTCTCCTCAGCCTCCTGTGTATAAGACCCCCCTCAATTTTCAAATAAATTTTTTAAAGAAAATGTAGTGTCTTATATACAGAAAAATACAATGTCCCTAGATGTTCTAATAGGTTAGGCCAGCGATGGCGAACCTTTTGTGGCTGGTGTGCCAAAAGCGAGGGGAGTGCAGGTGGGGGTCATGTGCAGGCATGCCACACCCATAATGCTATGCACCAGTGCCCCCTGCTTTTGGCACTGTTTTTTCGCCCTCCTCAGGCTCCAAAGGCTTCCAAGGAGCCTGGGGTGGGCGAAAACAGCCTCCCCGCTGCCTCCGGAGGCCCACCAGAGGCTTCAGGGAAGCCTCCTGAGGACTTCTGAACACTCCAAAGGGCTAAAACCAGCCCTATGAGCAAACCGGAAGTCCGTTCCTGAACTTCCGGTTTGCTTGTAGGGCCAGTTTTTCCTGCTCTGGAGGCTTCAAGGAAGCTCCTGAAGCCTCTGGAGGGTGAAAAAATGGCCTCAAAAGAAAGCCAAAGTCAGCTGGCCAGCTCTTGCATGCGCGCTGGCCAGCTGACAGGGCAAGCCTTGCATGCCCTGACAAATGGCTCCATGTGCCACTTGTGGCACGCATGCCATAGGTTCGCCATCATGGGGTTAGACCAATGCTGTTTGGAGCAGATAAATCCTATTGGTGCCAATCCACAGAGGCTTAAAGAATTAACAAGGTTTTTAAATCAAAACCAGCACTTTAAATTATAGCCATAAAACAATCAGGAAACAGTACAGTGCCTGCAGAATTGCAGTGATTAAATGATGCAAGTACATTTGTACCATCCTTTTAAGTTGAAAAATTGATATATTTCTTCTATAGTCAAAAAAGAAGTGCAAGATTAGAAAAGGTGGAGAGACCATAGAATCACTAAGAGTCTGACACAACTGAATAGATAACATTATCATCATTTCTTCCGTGTTTTTTTAAACAGCAAAAGAGGAAAAGTTCAGATGTCCCTTTCCTGGTTCAGAGACAAGTAATAATTAAATTCTCACTCATTTCGGATGAAATTAAAGAATCCATATTATCTCTCCCCTCTCCCAAAATATAGCAATAAAGATAAAAGAATACAGTTTTTTTAAATGTTCTAACAGAAGCTAAATAAACCTAACAATAAGAAATCGTATTGTAGTCATAAGAGATTTAAAAAACATACGCTTGAGATTTTTGTATCATATGTTTATACTACAAATTGACATCTCTGACAGAATAATGTTTCATTCTCATAAGTGCCAGTCTTTCATAGTATAATTTACTTATAGCTGGGGACGCAGAACCTGTTTTGTAAGGTGGTTTAAGTTTAAGAACATAATTGTTTAACTAAGGCGCTGCTGGGTTTTGTTTTTTGTTTTTGCATAACAACACAAATCAATTAACTTTACTGTTATTTAATTAGCTAATTAGAAACCAACGTATAGATCAAAGAACGCAAGAAAGCCCTGCATTCTGACTGCAAGACTCAGCTGTTAAAACAGCTGCTAAATCTATCAATTCTTAGATTAGTTACACAGCAAGCAGTGCAACATAACCTATAATCTCCCAAGTTCACTGCTTCAGAAGTTTGCTGCTCTGCTTTCTTAGGTTCAGCCCCAATGACTGAAATTCTTTTGCTTGCTCTTGTTTCAAACATCAAACAATGCAGCCCTTTTTGCAAATGTGGTTTGGGGACCACCAGCAATGCAGAACCAGCAGTTCCCCGATGTGCATATCCTAGGAACAGTGTGGACGTGAAGAGTCAAGCTTGAAACAGTTAAATATTTCTTTAAAAAAGATTTATTTATTTAATTTATTATTATTATTTTATTTATAAAATTTATTGGCTACCATTATTTACCACTGCAGGCTAATTCTGGACAGCTTACAATCATAAAAAATAAACACACACACACACACACACACACACACACACACTTAAATTAATACCAGCAAATGCTACCATCCAATTACAGATTGGGGGGTGGGCAGGGGGGGTTGGGAGTAGGATCTGCTGTTAATTGATCAACCACATCCACTGTGATGTTCTCCCATTGGTGCACCAAGCTAAGTGGCAAAGCAAGATCTTTAGACTCTTACGGAAAGTCAGGAGGATTGGACCCAACCTCACACCAGGGGCTAAGATGCTCCAGAGGCCAGGAGCAACAGCGGAGAAGGCCCTCTTCCTGGCCCTCACTAATCGGAATAATTAAGGGCCCGCAGCATGCCACTCTGCCAGCAGAGGTGGAACGGGCCAATGCCAGTGGGATGAGATGGCCTCATGCCATGAAGGACTTTAAAGGTGATGCCAACACCTTGAATTTGCATCGTGAAGTAGACTGACGGTCAATGTGGCTTGTGTAATAGTGGGGTTACATAGGTAATATATAGACTGAATAGTCAGGCAAAATTCATATTGGGATTTTGAAAATAAATAAATCTTAGCTTCATCTATTTGGGGACTCGGTCTACCATATCATTTTGGTTTAGTTCACATGACATGTCAAATCAAGTCTTGACTGACTGAATCATGATTCACTTAATTACTCGGTTGCTTCCAACTCACATGACAAACTGAATCATATGCTAGCAATACAGGTGGAGTTTGTTAAAATGGGATTCAGGGTATCAGTGTATAGTTCAAAGAGTTTCTCTTAGTGACTCTTACCCAAAAGATTCACTATATAGTCTGACTTCCAACTCTAGTATTTTTCTGCCCTGTGCAGACAGAGTTCCTTAATTTATTCAATAGCTATGTTCCGTTCTATATTTATTAGAAGAAAGTTGGAATAAGGATTTTTTCCCCACATGATTAGTTGGAACTTTTCTCCAGACTCTACACACACTTGAGTATTAGACTTTGGTCAACACAAAGTCCCTTTAATTCCATAATGTACATGAAATCACTGGGGTTCTACAAGCCATCTAAACCCACACAGAAATAAGCCATGGTATATTTAAACATGAACTGATTGACTATACTGAGGTGGCACAGTGGTTAGAATGCAGTAGTGCAGGCTACTTCTGCTGACTGACTGAGTGCTACCTGCAATTTGGCAGTTTGAATCTCACCAGGCTCAATCTCACCATCTTTCTGAGGTGGGTAAAATGAGGATCCAGATTGTTGGGGGCAATAGGCTGACTCTGTAAATCGCTTAGAGAGGGCTGTAAAAGCGCTATGAAGCGGTATATAAGTCTAAATACTATTGCTATGCGACAACCACCTGGGCCCAGACAACACATTAAGTGAAAACCAAATAAACCACATTATAGTAACAACAACAAAAATCTCTATTACCAAATGTCTGAACTTAGTCCCAATGAGTTTTGGACTATTTTTCTTTGGGGCATGTAATTCTTTTTTAAAAAATACACCAGGACTGTCAGAAAAGTGTTAGCCTTGTTTATGAACTCTGACTAGTTTGCCACTTTTGAAGAAAAATAAGTATCTCTGTTATTAGGGTTGAACTTTCCAGTTCTTCAGTTGTTTGAAAAGAATCATGGAAGTGTGTTTACAACACTGAAGAAAAGTATAAGCATGTACATACTCTAATTAAACTGTAATTGTTTCAGAAAAGAGTCAGGGAAAAGATCTCTACAGCTTTAGAAGATCATCTTTCCATATTCTAAGAAATCCAACAAAATGTATTAGTGTATGACTGAAAAGCTAAAAGTGTGTGAGTGTAAACAAATTTACCTGCTATGTTATTTTCAATATATTACCTAAAAGTTATTTCTCTGATGATAGGACTTTTACTTCTCAGTCTCTCTACACTGCTCTTCATTTTTATAAACAACTATTTGCTAACCACAGGTTTAACTAAAATCAACATGGAAATCAGTTCATAAACTTTTTGCCATCATACTTCCCTTCAGTATAAACTAATGCACCAACTTCCCCTAAAAATCAGAACAACAAAATGAATCCAAATGAACAATAAAAATAATACAATGAAACTATGGGAAAGATCCATTAATTGTAACAATGTACAATGAAAAAGTTTTTCATACCTGTCACAATCTCTCCACTCCTCAAGGGAGGTACAATGTATAGTTTTAGAAACCATGAACTAAATATCAAGACCTAAAATCATTTATCATAGATTGATGCTCATCAGCCAAAGTGGATGACTTAAAAAAAATGTTTTTCAAGTTCCTGTCCAAGAGTTTTAAACTGGATAGTTATGTCTCTAAAGAAACAGGTGTCATTTTCAATTCTAATCTCACTGGCGTCCAAGCTTGCTATATCTAATGAAAAACAAGTCATTATTTTTGCTGACTTTTAGATCATTCAAGCAAATCAAAAATAGCATCAGCTTAGAGGATGCTGGAAGATGAAACCTGACTCAAATAAATAAGTTTTATTGTATTTGATTATAAAAGATTGCTCGGCACAATGCAGAATTGGGATTGGTTAAGGTCTGATGGAAATTGTCTGGGAATTACATATTTTGTATCTCGAACAACACAAAAGAAAATTGAGATACAATTTCAATACAATTTTCTCTATATCTAAAACTAACTTTTACAGAGATTACTCGGTGGCCTTGAGGAATCTTGCTATATAGGTAAAATTATTAACGGAGATCTGGGACATTTCCTAATTACTGATAGCAGAACTAAAGCACCATGAAAACAGAGGTTCCAACTACCCTGATTTTTTAAAATCAACATGAAATTAATATTTAGAGGATATAAAATGTACATCATAAAAATTCTTGTGTAATTTTAATACATAGCACAAATGCCAACATATGCATTATGTCAGGATATCAACTGAGGCAAAAAAAATGTACCAAATTTGATAGTCTTCAATAGGACTGATTCAGATTTAATCCTGGGGCTGCAAATTATTTGAGTTGTGGAAGAAATCTCTCTTTCTGTGTGTGTATGTACCCGTATATGGAGAGAGCTGTGAACACTTTTCAAAGCAGCCCTATCAACTCTTATTTCTTTACCGACTCGTTCATTTGTTCAATTTGCATACCACTCATCTCATCTATGTGACTCTGCAAGGCACTTTCACTTCTATTCTTGCATGTGGCAAAGCCCTTCTTTCAACTACACACTATCCCCTGCCATAGAAAATCAGCCTGGGAAGCAAAGGGCATGCCACTCTGCAATGATGGGCATGCCCAATTATGTCTTTGTTATATGCCACACATGCACTTAATTGCTGAATGACATTAATAATTATAGTGGTAGCAACAAAACCTATTGCCTTACTACCACCTGGCCCAGATTTTAACTTCCTTGGGGACCTTGGCAAATCAATAAACTACACATTACAAGAGAATGAATGGGTATCACCTCTGTTTTTTCTTGGCCTACTTTAATGCATACACTATTGGGAACAGGATAAAAAAAAAACAAAGGAGGTAGCAAGCTGAGAATCACAAATATGGATGGATATGCTGGAAATTAAACCAATATTTTTAAAAGTTGAGACTCTGAGCTTTCCCCCTGTTCTCTTTTTCCTCTACATTAGAATTCTTTTAATCTCATTCGCTTTTGTCCTACTTAGGAAGAGCCTCATAAATTTTGATAAGTTCTTATTAAAAAGGGGGGGGGGGAACCCTGAACCAACAAAATTCTCACCCAATGCTAGCAATAGCATGATCTGCAGATGAACGTTTTTGGCACAAAGAATCAGTGTTGCATATGTGGAGTGTGCTAGTGTCCTCATTCTTATGCTCCTGAAACCACAGTGCCATTCCTTGTACAAACAGCACTTAACAGCACAGCAAATTTCAGAGGGGCTCTTTCTAAAACTACCACTTCAGCGTATAGCAAATCAACAGCAGAGTATCCTACATAATTCGTGGGCGGGTGAGTGGGCGAATTGGGTAATTGGTGGGTAGGAGAAATGCAGCAATAGTTATCTGTTAGAAGAGAGACCCTTTCCAAGTGTTACTACACTGCCTGTGTAGTAACACTTTCCTCTGCAGTGTGTGTGTGTGTGTGTGTGTGGCTGAACTGCAATATTAGCATTTGTCAGATTTTTCTCTAAAGCGCGGTGTAGAGAACGAGGAGTTCATGACAAATCTACACATACACTCAAAATGCACAGAGGTCTACGAATGTTAATTACCGTACCAAGACACCTAAGCAGATTTAAATGTGGGAGTGATAAAATCCATGCAGGAAAAAAGGGTCCATATCTTTTGGCACTTTGAAAATTCATCCATGCAGCAAAAAGGATTATTGCAGCATTTGAACTGGATGTTGGACAACTCCCCAACCATTTATGGTCACTTACAGTAAATTAAGAACCATATGCTCATGTCTTTCTTTAAAAAAATGTAATCTCTTCTATCAGTTGAACTGGCATGAACAGAGATTAAACTTTAGCATGCTAAAAAAGTAAAATATGTTAAAGAGGACTTGTTCATATATAGTCAAAACCATGACACTGGCCACAATCTGTACACAAGCCTCCATATGTGGTATAAAAACTGTCCTTGGTATCTAAAACAAGAACTGTGATTTAAAACGTAGCATCATTTAAGTAATTCAATCTCAAAAGCCATTTGAAGCTCGTGTCCATATGAAAAAAAAAACCCAGCTCTATTTTTCTGTCTATTTATCCATTTAAAAACCAGAACTTTATTTTATTTTGTATTATTCATGTTGAATTTTATTGTTACATTGTGAGACACCTATAATCGTTTTGAATCAGGAGGCATTTAAATGAATAAATTAAAATTGAACTTAATTTTATTTCCATGAAATACAAACAAATGGATCACTCCATTTTTACTTCTCCCATTTTTTTTCATTCATTTAGTAATATTGGTTTCTAATGATTAAGAAATATAGATTAAGCTACAAAATCTACAGATACATAAATCAATCCACTTCAAACTAAATCATGTTTTCCTTAAACACATTTTATTGAATAAGCTACTGGTGCCTGGATTCACACAACATGCTAAGGCAGTGTTGAGGAATTTTTCAGCACCGAGTGCTGAAATGGGAGTGTGTGTCCAGGCGGGGAAAAACAGCTCCCCAGCGCGCATGCATGTGCTGGTCATCTGGTCTTCCAGTTTCTGGTGTGTAGCCACATGTAAAGACCAATGGGGCCGTGAGTGTAAAGACCAGATGGCCAGTGTGCATGTGTGCAACGGAACCCGGAAGAGAAACGGGTGACAGCTGTTGTGCCCGGAGAGGTGGCTCTGTGTGCCGCTTCTGGCATGCATGCCATAGGTTCGCCATCACAGTACTAAGGCAAAATAAAAATAAAAAGCCATGAGTATGACACAATATGTGCATTTAGTCCCATAGAGCAGGGGTCTCCAACCTTTGCAACTTTCAGTCTGAAGGACTTCAGCTCCCAGAGTTCTCCAGCCAGCAAAGCTGGCTGGAGAAGTCTGGGAGCTGAAGTCTTTCAGACTTAATAATAATAATAATAATAATAATAATTTTTAATTTTATATCCAGCTCTCTCTCCCCAAAGGGACTCGAGGCGGGGCACAGGCACTTAAAAATACAATTAAAACCACAGACAGAATACAAAATTAAAAATGAATTAAATTACTCCTGCGCTAAAAACCCATAAACTAAAACTACTTAAAGTTGCAAAGGTTGGAGACCCCTGCCATAGAGTGTTGAACTGATGAATTAATTTTAAATAAGTAGCCATTACTTCAAAAATTATTCCATCTGTGAATCTTGACTAGCTTACCACTGAAAGGAAAAATGAGAGAGTTCTCTTATCAGAGAGAAACTATCCAGTTTTCAGTTGTTTTACTAAGAAAACTGGTGTTTACATTAACTGATTAGTCTACACACCAAAACATTTTAAAAGAATATGTGAAGCTTTAAAAGAATATGTCATAGAATGGACTGCAAGAAAGCAAGCAATGACAAAAATAGTTTTGCACCATATTTAGCAACTTACAAGGAAAGAAGAAGAAGAAGAAGAAGAAGAAGAAGAAGAAGAAGAAGAAGAAGAAGAAGAAGAAGAAGAAGAAGAAGAAGAAGAAGAAGAAGAAGAAGAAGAAGAAGAAGAAGAAGAAGAAGAAGAAGAAGAAGAAGAAGAAGAAGAAGAAGAAGAGCAGTTCTGAAAAGACGTTCAATCCCAGAGGCAATGTTATACTGGGCTTTAAATGAAAACACTTGCAACACAAGAGGAACATTGAGCAAAACAGACATTTCCTTTAGTATAAATACCCAATTTTAAGCATGTCTCCAGTCCCAGTCCGAATAATACTGAACAGGCACCATTTCAGCTTTAAGTGGGATTGCGGGAATGAGTTAATTGTTTATATTTTCTGCCACAAAACAAGTAACCAAGTACAGCTGGCACTTGTTTACTAAGCAACCAAGAACCACCAACCTGCAAAATACTGCACTCTTAACTCCAAAGGGAGTCTTTAAGTAAGAATTGTCTCTGACAGCCTTTAAAAAAAAAAAAAACACCCAATCATACCATCTAGTAGATAAAAGCCAAGCTACATACAAAATATTTTGGGATGTGGAAGAACATCAAAGTAAGCCACTAAGCTCTTGGGAGTTTGTTCTGCCTTAGACAAGTATGCTATAATTATTTTTTCAAAAGCAGGAAAATCATTTTGGCATTTGATATGTGCGTGCATGTTGGTGTGAAAATGTGCCTGTTTGTTTAAGAGCTCAACAAAAGGTGAAGAAAGATGCAGGTACATTAAGTCTGCTTATCAGGAACAGTCCTGGATCAAGTTATATCCCTGCTTACAGGAATTGTTTTACAAATAGGGTTCTAATACGCTGAATGAATTTTTATTTCCTAGTCATATCTTTTTGATATATTTTTCAGAGTATAAGACACACATTTTTCCCCCAAGAGGTGAAAATCTGGGTGTGGCTCATACACTAGATATAGCATTTTTGGCCTCCCGAAACCCTGCTCCCTTCACAAAAATGGACGTGCAGAGGGTTTGGGAGGATTGCAAAGTATTCCTGGGGAAGGCAAAAACAAGCGAAAGATGGGCCATCTTTTGCTTGTTTTTGCCCCCCCCAACCCCCAGGAGCACTCTAAGGCCCCCAAAAGGCTATGCATGCACGTTTTTTTTGGCAAAAAATGATGCTGTTTTCATGAAAAGGGCCATTTTTGCTTGTTTTTGCCCTCCCTCCCCAGCACTTTGCAGGCCTCTCAAACTCTCTGCATGTCCCGTTTTTCACAAAGTAAATGTAGCATGCAGAGGTCTGCAGAGTGCAAAAACTTTTTTTTATTTACCTCTTCAAAATCTTGGTGCATCTTATACTCCAAAAATATGGTAATCACCAGTTACTAAAAAGCCTATTTTTATTGTTTCTACTTTTTGGTATTGTCATCAGAATTAAAAAGTACAATGGAATTCTTAAAATGACAACTGCTGTGTCTATAGAAAATAAGGGACAGGACTTTGATCAAAATGCACAAAAATTGTTAGGAAGGCAAAAGGGGATGAAACACGCTTTAAGTCCTGAGAAATGAGTAGTATATAGTATGGCCAAAATTCTGATTCTATAGCCAATCTCCATAAAAGTAGTTTTAATAAAAGGTCACTCTGGCCACATTCTTGTTAATTCATTCAATACAGAAGCATCTGGAAGTAAGGAATAGTTTTCTTGGCATTCACAAATCATGTGTAGATACACACAGGAATTTTCATTGCTTTTCCTCCTTGGATCTTTATATCTCTAACACTGTTTTTACTAGTGGAATGCATCATCCAGCCCAATCCCATATATCTTCATGTGAGTCTTCTCAAGAAGCAGACATGCGATTAAACCCCCCCCCCCAAAAAGTATCACTTTAACATCATCTTTTCCAGCCTTGACTTCTAGTGCATCTCTCCTGTCTATTTATCTGCTGCAGATTTTCATGCTTGTCCCACTTCAGCTTTGAAGGCTAAAATACTTCTCCAGTCAAGTAGTATCTTCTGCTCTTTCCAAATTAGGCTTCTTAGAATTCAAGCATGCTTTCCCCCACCATGAGTCAACTTTTAATAGGCAAGGGAAACATGACATTTATGGTTCCTTGGAAAGAAAGTTCTGATGAATTTTCTTCTATAGGTATTGAAGGTTTTTTTAAAAGCAAGACTGGTTCTTTAGACCCAGGGTGTCAAACTCGATTTCACTGAGGATCTCATCAGGGTTTTGTTTGATCTCAGGGGGCCAGGGAGGGCGTGGCTAGGGTGGGTGTGGCCAGCTTGATATCATTCATGTGGATGGCGCCTGTGGTGGCCGAAGCACTGTCAGCTAAAATGGGCTCCCAATCTCCATTTTCAGCTGTGACGACATCCTGCAACCCTCTACCAGTGAAAATGGAGCTCATAAGAGCCGCCCACAGCCCTCCCAAGCTCCATTTTTGCTGGCAGAGGCACCACAGGCCAGTCCTTCACTGTTTCCAGGGTGGCCCCACGGACTCAATCTAAGCCCCTCGTGGTCCGGATCAGGCTCCCGGACCTTGAGTTTGACACCTCTGCTTTAGACATTCAATTACAGCTGCTGAGCTTCTTAATTTACACATTACAAGTATAATATTGAAATGTGAGTCCTTGGTGTTCACTGATCTTAGTTATTTTTCTGCCGATGTTTCATTGCCAGTCAGGTAACCAACATTACCAATGCCTAGAAAAGTCAAGATTGCTGGTTGTTTATAAGCTACTATATATAACAGACACAAACTCCGGTCTCCTTCTATCACACTAAGAATGCTATGTAGCATTGCAACAAAATTTCTGCAGAAAGAAAACCAAGCTCAGAAAATACCAAGAACCCTATCAAGATATCTGTATTGTTCTGCTTACGTTAACATTGTGATTTCCAGTGTTTTATTCTAATTGGGCACATTGGATAGAAGTTTCATTACATAAAATGAATCCAAGGTGCTAAGATTTCTTATATTTATAGATATCAGATCACTATATGAAATATATTGCATTTCACTACCTTTAAAAAAAAAAGATAAACCAAGAGTTTTAACGCCTTTTAGTCTATGCTTGGTTTAAAAAGTAATAAGGAGATATGTGGAAAAAAGGGTGAATCTAATTTCTTTTCTTTTGGCATCCTTAAGTGATAAAAAGCACGAGTCAGAGAACTCTTCAAAAGCAAATTGCAGAATAACCAAAAGGCCCTATCAAAGGACAAATTACAAGAATATAAAACAACCAGCCTAAAATAGATCACTTCTGAAAGTAATATTGAGAGCCATTCAGTTAAAAGTCAGTAAGCCAAAATGTATATTCAGCATTCCCAATAAAGGGCACAATATTACTCCGATTAATAAATTAGCAGAATTTTGGTTTGTATAACATCACTTAGTGTCTGGCCAATTACATGGGGGGGGGGGGAAACAATTAGGTGTCTCCCTAGCAATCTAAAAATGCAGACTAGGCAAAGCACAGTATAATAAGAAAAGTCATACTGATTTTTGGACAGCCAGCCATCTCTCTGCTTCGCTTACTGCTGCTTCGCTTACACCAACACCAATTTTAAGAATGAACACAAACAAAACATACATGAAGCAATAGTTATGTGCAGACATCATGATTCACATTTGCAAAGAATAAAACCTCTTCGAGTCAAGCTGAATTCTAATGAATTCATTTATTCATAGATTAGTAAAGGCTAACTAGATGTTGCTACTTGCTTATTAGCCACAATTGATGTACATCGATGATGTTAATGGGAGAAGCAAGGATATTTAAAGCTAGGTCTACACCAAACAATTCTCTTTCATACCTTATTATACTGGGAAAAGCAGAAATAATTGCCTTTTATATACTCTAGTAAACAAGTGTCTATTTTCAATTTCAGTGACACATCTGACATAAAGAGCTTCCTAAAATGCTAAAAAGAAAAAAAATATGACATGAATAAAAACTGAAAGGAAGACATATTAGCATAGAAGAATGCAGGGATTGCATTAGAAAAGTTTAGAATTAGCTGAGATTTGCATAAGCCACCCCCAGCACTGAGGGGGGGGAAATCAATTTAGGGACACTATAAATTAAAGGAAAAGCAAGGAGTTTATATGTCTGTTGCAAGTAAAGAGGAGTGAATTGTTAGCAGGTGATTGCAAGAAGGAAAAAAAATAGCTTAACTTATATTTTACATGTCTTCCCTCAGAAGTCAAACAAAAACATGCCAGGCTAACTTTACCTCTTTTTTTTTACTGATTTATATGTAGTTTTTTGACATTGTAATAGTGGAATCCAAGGTTTGTATATGGATGAGACAAATGATCTTGTTCACTCTTTCACCAAGCTGCTGAACCAGACCCAATGGGTTGACATTGCAAGAAAGTAAATTTAGAGTTGAAAGTGGGAGGAATTTCCCGATGATTAAAAACAGTTAAGGATAGAGTAAATTTCCTCATGGTGGTTATTTCCCATCACTGAAAATCTTTGTAGAGAGACTGGGTAGTCATTTTTTTTGAATATTTTAACAGAACCTGCAGCAAGCAGATGCTAACAAAGAATGTTAGAATCTAGAATCAGTGTTAAAAGAGGTTTAGGTTTTATTCGATTTATATACCGCTCCTATCTCCCCATTGGACTCAGGGCGGTGCACAAGAAATTAAAAAATGACACAACAAACAACAATAAATACAGTCACAACTTTAAAATAGCATTAAATTGAAATAACCTGTGCTAAAATATAGACTAAAATGTTAAAATCCACTACCTAATCAATTAAAATTATATCTAATCTAACTCTAAGCTGGAAGGTGGAAGAAGTGTGTTTTGAGTGATTGGCGAAAGAGGCGAAGATCCGTGATGGTATGAAGTTCGGTGGGTAGGTCGTTCCAGAAGCCTGGACCTGCCACAGAGAAGGCCCTACCCCTGGGCGCTGCCAGCCGGCATTGACTGGCATTGACCCTGAGGAGGCCCACCCTGTGGGAGCGGATCGATCGAAGGGAGGTATGTGGTAGGAGATGGTCTCGCAGATAACTAGGCCCCGTGCCATGGAGCGATTTAAAGAGGCCTAAGATATCACTTAGGTCCTATATATCTATGGTTCCATTTAACTGATTTTATGGATCATCTCCAGAAAACATACTAATGTGTTGCACAAATTCTGGCATAACAAAATTTAGGGGATACATGTTTTTATTATCAATATGGTAGTAATTCAAAAGCTAATTTAAACCAAAATTTCATTATGTTCTTAAAAAGCAAAACCTTTTATTTAATAGTTAATATTAACAAAATGGAAGCCATAAAGTTTATGTAAAATGTATGTGCAACTCAAATGCTTAAAATATTCAGCATAAGAAGGCATGCCAAGAGAATACTGACAATAAATGATTTGTTAATACATGAATATTTTGCTCATGATGAGATTTTGATTTATCTGTTTTGATTTTTTTTTTTACTAGAATGAGGTAGTCAATGTTCAAAATATTAGGAAGTTTTATAAAGCCAGTGCTACAGGAACATCAGAAGAAAATAAATGCAGATGCTTTAATTTGGAACCCAAGAACGTGTCTAAAATTCCATCTCCAAGACATGATTTTACAGTTAATTTAGAAAAGTGAAGGGTGGAAATCCCAGCTGGACAAAGTTTTTAGAAAACCCAAACAGTTGTCAAAACAGCAGGCGTTCTGCATAAGGACTGTAGATATGTAGCAGCTGTCTGACAAGGATCATCCTAGTTCAGTTAAAGAAATTTACAGTACCCTTAAGCAAAACTTAAGGGAAATTGAATTAAAAAGAAACATTATCTCACAAATAAGTTGACTCATTTTAACACAGATATGTAATTCTTGTAGATAATCGGAACTGGTGAAAATGATGCTTAGTTACTTTTGCAATGTCGATGACTATTCAGCTGTAATATAACACTCATTATTCCATACACTAAAAGAAAGAGAACTACCATAGTTTTGGAGTATAAGACACACCTTTTTTCCTCTAAAAAGAGGCTGAAAATCTGGGTGCGTCTTATACATCGAATACAGCATATTTTTTTTGCCTCTTGGAACCCCGCCCCCTTCACCAAACTGGCTATGCCTAGCCTTATAAATAATTCCAGAGTTTTGCATAATATTCTTATCCGGACTTTTTGTAAATGTCTGACAGCATGGAAGGGAGAATTTAGGTAAATGTACTTGCTCTCATCTTGTAGTGGTATGGAAAATGTTTTCTATGTTAACTTTTTTAATGTGTAATTTGAGGTCTTGGAAGGTCCGACGACTCCGACGTGAATGCTCTCAAAATTTCTTTGTAACCATTACCCTACCCTGTTAAAAAATGTAAAACCAATAAAACTTTTTCAATATAAAAAAAAAAAAAATAATTCCAGAGAACTCCTGGGGGCTGGGGAGGGCAGAAATTAGCCTAAATCAGGCTGTTGTTTGCCCCCCCCCCAGCCCCCAGCAGCACTCTATAAGCCACCATAGGGCTATGCATGCAATTTGACCCCAAAATGGCCTATTTTCACGATAAATGGGCCAGTTTTTTTCTCATTTTTGACCCCGCCACCCACAAGCACTTTGCAAGGCCCCCCCCCCCAGGCTTGTCATGCTTTTTATTTGAAAAAAAACCGGCCCTGTTTTCATGGAGAAACGGGCTGTTTTGGGGAGGTTTGCAGAGTGCAAAAACAGTTTCTATTTCCTTTTGGAAGCTCTTTTAACTGTTTCTGTGCCAGCAGAAACAAAGTCTTAAGGTTTGTCAGCGATTTCCTTCTCCAGGACATGGATAAATACACTTGGAAACATCTATGTACCTACTCTCTCTCTCTCTCTCTCTCTCTCTCCCTACCTACTGTATTTCTCTCTCTCTCTTTCTATTTCTCTCTATATCCTTCTACCTACCTACCTACCTACCTACACACACACTCTCTCTCCCTACCTTCCTACTGTATTTCTCTCTCTTTCTATTTCTCTATCCTTCTACCTACCTACTTACCTACCTAAACACACACTCTCTCGCCCTACCTCCCTACTGTATTTCTCTCGCTTTCTATTTCTCTCTCTATATCCTTCTACCTACCTACCTACACACACACTCTCTCTCTCCCTACCTTCCTACTGTATTTCTCTCTCTCTCTTTCTATTTCTCTATCCTTCTACCTACCTACCTACACACACACACACACTCCCTACCAACCTACTGTATTTCTCTATCATTATTTCTCTCTCTCTCTATTCCTTTATCTACCTACCTACCTACCTAAACACACACTCTCTCGCCCTACCTCCCTACTGTATTTCTCTCGCTTTCTATTTCTCTCTATCCTTCTACCTACCTACCTACACACGCTGTCTCTCTCCTCCCTCCCTACTGTATTTTTCTCTCTCTATTTCTCTCTCTCTTTATTCCTTTACCTACCTACCTACCTACCTACCTAAACACACACTCTCCCTACCTCCCTACTGTATTTCTCTCGCTTTCTATTTCTCTCTATTCTTCTACCTACCTACCTACACACGCTGTCTCTCTCCTCCCTCCCTACTGTATTTCTCTATCTCTATTTCTCTCTCTTGCTAACTCAAAGAGGGAGGGAGGGAGGGAGGGAGGGAGGGAGGGAGGGAAGGAGGATCCCACAAAGCAATACATTTTGGATTCAAGGACATTAAACGTGCTTGAGAACAAAAATTACTGCAAGCATTATGGTCATCTCTGATATACATGGGAACAGTTAGGCGTTGTCCTGAGTGAATTACAGATAACTTTCCAGTTATCTGAAAATAAAACTATGAGGTTCTTGGTGCTCTCTGACCTTGGTTGTTTTCTTGTAGATGTTTCATTACTCAACTAGGTAACATCAATGCATCAATGTTACCTAGTTGGGTAATGAAACATCTGAAAGAAAACAACCAAGCTCAGAGAGTACCAAGGACCCCATAGTAAAGACGTCTGAAAATAAATCGAATAGTATTTCAGGTGGTTTGAACGGGTTAATGAATGGTTCGATATTGAGCAGGGACCAAGGCAACAATCTGTGAAGTCCCTCTTAACCAGTTTAAGTATTATTACATAAATGTAATATATGGAAAGCTTTGGATTTACCTTAGAGGTGTGTTGCTTAGGGACATAAATATGCATGTCATTTTCTATGTTGGCTGAAAGTCCAAATGATTTATAGCAAGCATTAAAATGACTACATGTTGGAACAAAGTATATAGAACTGGAAATAAATGTATCAAAAATCAAGACAAGAAAAATGGAGTGAACAATTGAAGCTTATACATAAATGAGACCGAACAGAGCAAGTAGATAAATGTGTGCATCTTGATATAGAATGTTTACTAACAATGTAAAAATGGGTGAAGAAATATGACCTATAGGTAAAAAGGCATTCCTGTGACAAGGAATGAATCTTTATCAAAGGAATCAACAATAGTTGTGTACAAGAGCATGTTTCAATGGACTTTGTAATATAGCTGGTTAGAGCAGGAGAAATTGAATCCCGTGAGAATGTGATACTTCAATGTATGTGGTTAAAGAAAAGAAAAAGGTCATGAATGAAAGGGTACTGAATGAGTGTGTATTGAATACAAACATGAGTCACCAGTACAAACTATGTTGAGGTTTGTGATAAAGAGAATAAATGCAGCTTCATTAACTAAACAAATATATGAATGAAGAGTGTATAGGTCAAGAGGAAGAGAAGCTGAGAAAGTCATGTTTGGATGGAGCTGATGCGATATTTCTGAATATAAGAATTAAAAACAAAAAACGATTCATGAAATTGTAGTAGAGATTGGGTAGAGAGGTAGAATGAACAGCTTGGTGTTAATTAGATAAAGGAATATTTCATTCCGTTTTATCTTATGTCTTAGCAAGGCAATATATAATACTTTGGTTTTAAAATAAGTTTTGGATATGGACAGTAAGATGTTTTGGTGTATTATTAGTTTATAATTCCAAGTATTAGTATACTTATGTGGTTTAACATTCGTAACTTATGTCGATATTGACAAAATATGTTTATTTATTATTTTTTTATGCAGCCCATCTCACTATGCTAAATGGCTTATTGTATGTACATGTTAGCTAACAGAACTGTAAGTCTTATGTTTAGAAGTTGTTTAAAACTAAGCTATCTTAAGTAAATATGATCCATATATTAGGAAATTAAAATAATAAACTCCATATTTTGAAAGTGCAAACCTTTGTCATTTAAAAAAAATCAGGATACCAGATGATCTCCTCACTTCTCTTTTTAATTTGAAATAAAATCTTCCACGCTATTTTCAAATTCTTAGTCTGACACTTTAGTCATTGTTTTGATAGATTTTTTTTAAAAAAAACATTCGTATACATTTCACCCCTACATTTTTCTTTCCTGCTTTTACCTATCATAATTCTCTCAGGTGTGCACAACAAGCTTTGTTTTAGAAAACTGGATCCTTTGCCTTATAACTCCTGTCAACTCACAGTGGCTAAGAAAAATGGGCATTGTGGCCCTATAACACCATTGAAAAACTGAGAATTATGAATTCACTGTGATTATTACACATACAACTAAGTATAATGTATCTCCATTAATTATACTACTTCAATCAGAGGTGGTATTCAGCAGGTACCAGTTCTGAGTAGTTCCGAGAACTGGTAAATACCATCTCTGACTGGCCCCTATCTATTCTCCGCCTCCTGAATTCCAGCTGATCCGGAGGGAATGGAGATTTTGCAGTATCCTTCCCCTGCCATGTCCACCAAGCCATGCCTACAGAACCGGTAGTAAAAAAATTGAATCCCATCACTGACTTCAATCCACTAAGCATGCATTCCGTTCTTGAAATTCCAATTCATTGGATGAGTTTTAAAGAACTGTTTAATGCAAAGAGCTTGATTTGTCTTTCTCACCATACCATAAACATCTTAGCACACAGAAAACTGAAAAGGGCTTTATAAGCCATTTCTGGTATTGGATGGTAGGGGGAAGATATTTGTCAAAGAAATGATGGGCAAATTCCTGCTAATAACTCTGCTCATTATTTGTCCAGATTTGGTCATGGTAGTAAAATGGAAACTTCTTTGCTTTTCCAAAGATAGCAATGTCGTTGTTGTTGTTTTTTAAAAAAACCACACTATGAAACACAGTTGGTCAAAATGCCATTTTACAAATTCAGAAGGGTTGGGACACAAATATTAAACTATTTGTTATTGGCTGCTCCAATCTGGACGCTCACATTCCAACAATGGAATCTTTGATCTTGATATGGTGCTGTTCTGATTTGCAATGTGCTACGTTACAATGATCCAGAGTCCAAAGTTTAAAGGATTTCTTTTAGAGTTGCCTTCAGAATGCCAACTTCACTATCCATATTGTGGTGGGACTAAATAGAGAGAGGGGAAAGGAAAAGACACAAAAGGCTTTGATGATGATGATACAAGCAAAACAATGAGAGATACCTGTGTGGCAACTTTCACGCAAAGCTGTGTAATTGAACCCCATGGGGAAAACACCATCTGGACTAATAAGGATACCCATAACAAAATGCAAGGCAGTTACACTGATTATACTATTGACACAGCATGATGATTATATAACTAAACATTGTGAAAGCAAGGCACAAAACCCGGACACAGCCTGATGAGAAGAAAAATTACCATTATCAACAGAAAACAGGGTCCCTAAGCAAGTTTACGCATGCAGCCTGCCCAGATACCTAACTCAACTTCTCTCAATTATTTTAGGATGGAAGACTATATAGGGGCCATAACCTGCCACATTTATAAATCAACTTCATTAAAACATGTATAAAGGTAAAGTAAAAAGTTCCCCTTGCATGTACGTGCTAGTCGTTCCCAACTCTAGGGGGTGGTGCTCATCTCCATTTCTAAGCTGAAGAGCCAGTGCTGTATGACGATTCCATGGTCATGTGGCCGGCATGATTAAATGCCGAAGGCGCATGGAGCACTGTTACCTTCCCACCAAAGTGGTCCCTATTTTTCTATTTGCATTTTTACATGCTTTCAAACTCCTAGGTTGGCAGAAGCTAGGACAAGTAACAGGAGCTCACTCTGTTATGCGGCACTAGGGATTCAAACCACCAAACTGCCGACCTTTGTGATTGACAAACTCAGCGTCTTAGCCACTGAGCCACCACATCTCTGTACATGCATAAAAACCATCTTCTATTTAAGAAGGCCCTTTTTTGTTGGAAAACTGCACATAGAGCCTATATTTAAAAGACTGAGCATGGACATGCAAACGCTGAAAGTTTAGAATATCAGCAAAGGTTGGCTTTTAAGTCACCAAAAGTATCTTTACTCTCATACCAGGCTGATCCACCCATCCAAAATATAGTTTATCTCTGCTCACCAGCAATAAGTTATTCTGCTACATGCTATACTCAGGACTTGACACTTGGTAGACTTCAGAATTTAAAAATCTGACTTAAGAAAATAGATGCATGTCTACCACATAAATTTGAATATTTTCATGGTTTACACAACCATTGATATAGAATTATATCAACATCAGTGGCTTCTCAAAGGGGCAAGAAGCTTGAAAACTATAAGAATTGCAAAAAACTAGATATACATCACTTTTCTTTGCAAATTAGTATTTAATAGATTTTATTGCTTGCCTCAGAAGGTAGAAACACCTGGCTGACCTTGTTTGGTCTTTGAGACTGAAGTTAGAGTGAACCACATTTGTACCTGGCTGGCCGATCACCAAGAATATCAGGACTGTAAGTTAAAATGAAAAGTCAAGAAGCATCCTGAAAACAGAAATAGCAAACACTATTGTTAAATTCCTGAACTTGTCAGGAGTTGAGCTTGACTCAAAGGAAATTGTACTGCCTGATATGTTTCAGCTTCATGAGATACAAAACACTGATATAAAAAAAGAAATTTACCCTTGACTGGAGTCTATTCTTAGTGACCAGAGAGTCTTTGTTGTTTTCTTGTTACATGGCTTACCACAGTCATTTTCTGGGATAGTTTTTTTAAAATCCCAGTTTAGTCTCAGAACTTTTTGTGAGTGCCTGTTTTTATGGCACTCAAATATCTCCACCTACCAGAAAGGAGATCTGCAGAGCACGAGACTTGCAGAAGTACAAAAATGAATCTACTTATGGGATGGGATGGAGGCAAACAAAAATCCTGAAAAAGCCCAGGAAGAAGAAAAAGCAACAGTGGGCAGGGAATGGAATTAACACAGGAGAGGCACGGCAGAAACGTGGCAGGCAAGAATGCCAATTTGCAAGCTTCTGCGGCAAAGGTTTAAACTAAATACCTTTCTCCAGTGGAGCCAAAAAATAGGGTTTCCAGCTTTCATTGCACTTAGTTCTTATAAAACTAAGTTTTATGGTACAAACTCTGTGGTGGGCCCAACTCTCTGGAGCGACCTACCTCCCTAACTCCGCATCACCTCGGACCTCCGCCTTTTCCGCCAGCGCTTAAAAACGCACTTCTTCCACCAAGCCGGCCTGGCATGAACCACCCTATACCGACTGAGTTTTAGTTTGCCAATGTTTTAATCCGTGGGATTTTAAGTATGTTTTAGCACAGGTTTTGGGTTTAATGTTGTTTTAGGATAATTTATAGTATTTTGTATATTTGTAGTGGTTTTTTAATTTTCCTGTGCGCCACCCCGGGTTTCTCTGTGGGAGATGGGTGCGGGATATAAGTATGAAAAAATAATAAATAAACAAACAAACAAACTAATCTGAGCATGATACAGAACGAGCTGAATGTGTGCCCAACAAACCATGGTTAAGGAAATAATGGCACTGCTGGTATGAACCTAGCTACCAAGAACCAGATTTTCTGGCATAGCTTGGTGCTATGCTCTTCTGTGACAAAATATAATATATCTCTATGACTGTGCTTGATTTACAATTGGTCACTTGGTAACTGTTCAAAGTTAGAATGAACCACCCAAAAGGAACTTATCCTAATTTTGATGGGGCCCCTCGTCCATGATTATTTGACTGCCTCTTCGGTGCTTCGGTTATGGCTGTTTGCAGCATCCTGCAGTGGCATGACTATGATTTGTGATATTTTCTCCAAAACTCAGCATACACTTCAGGTTTTCAGCAAAAAAAGCCCTATAGCAAAAAAAAAATGCTCAGATAATGGTTGTTAATAATTTAACAACCAACAACAACAACAACAAAATGGCATAAAAACATGTCCAGTTGTGTGATTACCGCTTTACAACTATCAGGGCTGTTGACGATAATGGGCAGGCTCTATAATGGTCATAAGTCAAGTATCACCTGTATACTGTTTTTGTTTCGCATTTCCCTGAGCAATTTTTTAATGCTTCTGCATACAGTCAAATGCACATTGTTTCTTTTCAAGACTTTACAGACCCTTTACAGCAGTGTTTCTCAACCTTGGCAACTTGAAGATGTCCGGACTTCAACTCCCAGAATTCCCCAGCCAGTGAATGCTGGCTGGGGAATTCAGGGAGTTGAAGTCCGGACATCTTCAAGCTGCCAAGGTTGAGAAACACTGATTTACAGCTTTATTTCATTAGTCATTGAAATGAGTCATCTGCAGAGCCCTTTCCTGGCTAATGAAGAATATTCATGATTTTTATTCATATTTAAATAGTTTATTTCCCAAGGATCTAAGATTGTTTTAATCTCCCATGGAAACTGCAGAAGAATCACAATATTAACATCAATATTTTACACCAAGAAAGTTTAAAACAGCATTGCCAATCCCTTTCTTTCTTCACTGTATCAAACACGTCACCTTTTATAGTTGGTAAAATACAAGGTTTTCTCCCAACTTGATTTATTTATAATAGAATCATTTATTACCTTTTTCTAAAATATAAAATTGGTCCTTAGAATTTTCTGCAGCAGTTATGATGATAGAAAGGTTTTGAGAATGCAGTCCCAATACGGGAACAATAAGTGGTATCGGCCTAAAATGATTTCCCCCCAATTATTATTTATTAAGAGACATAATTCAAGTGAATGAGAAACAAGACAGAAAATGAATAACCAGGAGGAAAAGTTAGGGAAATTTGCCCCCCAAAAGGTTATAAAGTTGCCCTTCCTGAAGGCCCTAAGTGTCCATTGTGTATTTTGTAATCCAAACAGTTAATGGAAGTTACTTTAAAACCCAGACAGATGCCTTGCATATTCCATTTATGTTGTGCAAACGTGCCGTGCAGCTGGCCTCATAATCCTCTTCTCCTGTTATTTACGACATCAAGATAAACAGCTTAGTTTAAAATATATTTGTTTTGATAAAGTGAAGCAATTTCCCATTACAATGCTGTAAAGATGGGATGCGCTAGAGAGGCGTTATTTGGCTATGCTCTAAAGCGAATCATATTTAATTATGAGTATGCCTCAAACCCATTTCAACTTTATTTAACTTCCAAACTTGAATACCATTATACCTGGCTAGCTTCACATGAATATAAGCAAAATAGTGTTAGATAAACCTTTAAAAAACATTTAGGGGCATTGTTCAGTATCACTGCACTTTTTACCCACGTTTTCTAAATAATAGAAAATATGGCATATGAGATCATTTATCTAGAAGCCCTACACACATGAATACGGTAATGTTTTTATGCACATCTAAATGTAACAATAAATAAGGTATTTGTGCAAAATGTCATAAACTAATATACGACAGGTTTAAGTGGAATGCTAAAATGCATGTTCAGCAAATTTTAAATGTGCTACATTTTATATATTCAGATGAGTCCTATTTTTTTAAAACTCCCTTCGCATGTTACTCTAATATTAGATGTGAAGGTAAAATTAGCATGCTTCCTTTAAATACAAACCTATTCTCTAGAAACAATGGCTAACCAGGATGAAAAAACAATAGGGGCACTATAGAGAAAATATCATTGTGCTTAGAAAAATAGAAAATGTGTGTGAATCTAAAATGTATCTCTGCCTGTACTGTGTTAATGCAGGTAGTCCTTATATTATGAACACCATTGAGGCCAAAATTTCCATGGCTAAGCCAGAGAGTTGTTAAGTGAGTTTTGTCCCATTTTATGATCTTTCTTGTCACAGTTGTTAAGTGAATCACTGCAATTGTTAAGTGAATTGCGTGGGTGTTGTGTGAATCTGGTTTCCCCCATTTACTTTGCTTGTCGGGAAGATCCCAAATGGTGATCCCATGATCCCAGGACATTGTAACCCTCATGCAACTTGTCAAGCTTTCAAATTTTGATCATGTGACTGTGGGGCTGCTGCAACAGTTGTAAGTGTAGGAAACAGTCATAAGTCACTTTTTCCCATGCCATTGTCACTTAAAATAAAATAAATGGTCATAAGACGAGGACTACCTGTACATCACAGATTTTGCTTCCTCTGTTCACCCATGAAATTCCTACTAACTTGCACCAGATTATATATGTATAAATTCATTGCAGCAATTTTTCTACCAGATTATATATGTATAAATTCATTGCAGTAATTTTTCTACAATTAAGGATATCCATTCTGGAGGCAGGATAGGGCTCTGAAAACCCATGTATGCCACCTTCCTTTATCCCAAAGATCCTTTTTCAAGAGGCAACTGGACTTCATGGTTTTTTCTTTGAAGATGTTTTGCTTCTCATCCAAGAAGCTCCTTCAACTCTGACTGGATGGTGGGGAAAGAGCTGAAGAAGCTTCTTGGATGAGAAGTGAATGTCTTCAAAGAAAAACCAGAAAGTCCAGTTGCCTCTTGAAAAAGCATGTTAGGGACAACCATGGATGACTGAGAATCTCAATAGACATTCACCTTCCTTCATGCTTCATCGTGGAAAGGTGTTTGAAAACATTGGTAAACCCTTTTTAGAAGACTGCAAGTGATGCTATTCTTACAGAGTAATGGAAATTATTGTTAAGAGGTCAATATAATATCAATTGTTACAGTTTTATGTCTTGGGGTTTTCATAGTTTGGATTTTTTACTGTTACTGTGACGCACCCAGAATTTTGTTTTAAGATGGTCAGACATGAAAAATCAGACAGACAGACAGACTGACATGGAGATAGTGAGTGAGAGAGAGAGAGAGAGAGAGACAGAGACAGAGAGACACACAGAGAGAGAGACAGACAGAGACACAGACTAGATAGATAGATAGATAGATAGATAGATAGATAGATAGATAGATAGGTAGGTAGGTAGGTAGGTAGGTAGGTAGGTAGGTAGGTAGGTAGGTAGGTAGGTAGGTAGGTAGGTAGGTAGGTAGGTAGGTAGGTAGGTAGGTAGGTATGGAAGGTAGGTAGGTAGGTAGGTAGGTAGGTAGGTAGGTAGGTAGGTAGGTAGAATGAGTGAGCAACACTAAGTAAACGTAATACATTTCTGTATTTCGGACAGCTTTTTTGTCTCTCTTCTGAGCTGAAATTGGGCACGCATGTTTAACCTTTAAAACTAAGTTAGAGTAAATGTTTGGCTTTTCCATTTCTATCAGCCCCAGATGGCAACAAGTGTCTGTAAGAACTGTCTTCCAAACACCTGAAGATTGAAGAAGGCTGATTGAAGATTATTAATAAAACTAAAGAAGTAGCATCAGGCTGCCCTCTTCCATGATAACATTGGCTAAGGTTATCGAAAGTTAGGGAAGTAAAGGATAAAAATGAAAGCAGCAGTAAGCCTGCTGTTGTTTCATTAATGCACAAAGTACTAGTACATGCAGTTCTTCTACTTAACAGGAATGCGTAATTGTATGTATGTATAATGGAGGCTAGGGAAGAAAACCCATTTAGTTCCTCAAAGCCCTGGTGATCTTTCTATGCCCTGCTGTGTTAAATGTTTTAAAGCATTCTAAATGTATTATGACTTATTCATGCGATAAAGCAAAAAAGTAGAGAAAAAGAAGAAACGTACAGTGGAACTCCAAAAGATTGTAATTGCCAGAACCATTTCTGAATGAGAGAGGGAACATGCATCAGCACACTAGCGACCGGTGGCCTGTGGCTCACTTTTTTGTGAATCTCAAAGCTTCAGAATGAGAGCACTAGATGAAAACAGCTGGCTAGTGTTACAGAAGTATACTGATTCCGTTACACCACAAAAATACAGTGCATCATTCAAATTGCCAAAACATGCATAAGCAAAAGCTACATCATCATCTCCTTCTAACAACCCCACCACCCCTTGCAAGGTGGAGTCAGGGCAACTGAAGGAACTGAGTGTTTACTGGCCAGATGCCCTTCTTGTCGCCAATGTGGAGTTTTGTTCCTCAGATGTATTCTCATTGTGCCGAGAGGGGGGGGGGAGAGGGAGAGGAAGAGAGAGATCTGCCTCTAACTAGGATCGAACTCACAGCCTCTTGATTGTGAGGCGACACCTCCACCTCTAGGCCACTGCACCACTCATAAGAAAAAGCTCACATAACTATGCCATAGTGTGCTTTATCTTTGTTTTTCTATTGTCCCACTTGTAATCACTTCGGCTGACTTTCCAGATTCTGTATGATAAACAAAGTAGGCATCAACCTTCTCCAATAACCAGGATAGGGGATTCTGGGAAAATAAAAAGACTTATTCATCATGTTACTCAAGAGTGCGTAAGGCTGGCACACCCAGTGGGTCCAAAGCCTACCTGAATAAAGCTAATCCTAGCTCTACTTAGTCCTTGAGTTATGACCTGGCAATTGTGCCATAGGTCATGATGCTCATAAAGTGGGTTATCATGTGACTGACCCAATTCTAAATTATTATTATTTTTGCAGCAGTCATTAAGTGAACGCTGCAGTTCATTTAGCAAACCCATTTTTCCCCCCAGGGGAGATTTTTTTGCCAGAAACTGGAAGTCAAGGCCATTTTTGCTAAAAATGCAAGTAGAGGTCACATGATCGCAGGGCACTGCAAACAGTAATAAATGCTGCCAGTTGATCGCCCCAAAATGGCATCATGTGACTGGCAGCCATTGTAACTGGGTCATAAATACCTTTGGGATGGTCCATTGTAACCGACTGGGGGGGTTGGGGCTGGGAGGCACCGTTCTGCGGTGGTTCTCATCCTACCTCTCTGGTCGGTCGCAATATGTGTTGACGGGAGGGCAGAGGTCGACCTCGAGGCCTCTCCTATGTGGGGTCCCTCAGGGGTCGGTCCTCTCGCCCCTCCTTTTCAACACATATATGAAGCCGCTGGGTGAGATCATCCATGGTTTTGGGGTGGAGTACCATCTGTACGCTGATGACACCCAGCTGTACATATCCACCCCAAACCACCCCAACGATGCCGCCGAAGTGCTGTCCCGGTGTCTGGAAGCCGTACGGATCTGGATGGGTGGTAACAAACTCAAGCTCAACCCTGCCAAGACGGAGTGGCTGTGGTTTCCGGCACCCCGGTTCAGCCAGATTATTCCAACTCTGGCCATTGGGGGCGAAACACTGGCCCCCGTGGAGAGGGCGCGCAATTTGGGTGTCCTCCTGGATTCCCGGCTGTCCATGGAGGACCATGTGGCAGCCGTGGCCAGGGGGGCGTTTCATCAGGTACGCCTGATGCGCCAATTGCGCCCCTTACTGGACCGGGCTGCCCTTCGCACAGTCACTCAAGCTCTCGTGACGTCCCGACTCGACTATTGTAATGCTCTCTACATGGGGCTTCCGTTGAGGTGCACTCGAAAGCTACAGCTAGTCCAAAACGCAGCCGCACAGGTGATTATGGGAGCCACTAGGTGCTCCCACATAACACCGATCCTGCGCGAGCTGCATTGGCTTCCTGTGGCCTTTCGAGTGCGCTTTAAGGTTTTGACAACTATCTTTAAAGCGCTCCATGGCTCGGGGCCTAGTTATATGCGAGACCGCCTCCTGCCCCATACATCCCTTAGACCGATACGCTCCCACAGAGAGGGCCTCCTCAGGGTGCCGTCGGCCGGACAATGCCGACTGGCGACACCCAGGGGGAGAGCCTTCTCTGTGGCGGGGCCAGCCCTCTGGAATGACCTGCCCCCTGAATTACGTACCATCACCGACCTCCGCCTCTTCCGCCAATGTCTTAAGACATATCTGTTTCAACAAGCCGGCCTAGCCTAACCTCCCATGGGGACTTTTAGAAAGTTTTAAATTGGGTTTTTAAAATTTGGTTTTAGCGCAGGATAGGTTTATTTAATAGTTTTTAAATTATATTTATTGTATCTTGTATGTTTTTTAAATTTCCTGTGCGCCGCCCTGGGTCCTCTGTGGAGAAGGGCGGGATATAAATTTAAATAAATAAAATAAAATAAATAAATAAACTACAAATGGCAATAAGTCAAGAACCACCTGCATCTTTTTCATAGTATCCCAAATGGCATGCCCAGAGGTGGTATTCAGCTGGTTCGGACTGGTTCAGGAGAACTGGTAGGGGGAATTTTGAGTAGTTCGGAGAACCAGGAAATGCCATCTCTGGTTGGCACTGCCCTCTCGCTCCCGTTGTTCCCTGTCCTATATTCCCTTTCTTTTTAGCTCAGCTGATTTCGTGGTCGAGCAGATTGCTGCGCCTCAGCTGAGTTAAAGCGCTAACCCTGAGGGTGGTCTTTGAGCGCTGCGTATGTTACCGTGTTTCCCCGAAAATAAGACAGGGTCTTATTTTCTTTCGACCCCTGAAATAAGCCCTTGGCCTTATTTTCAGGGAGGTCTTATTATTTTTGAGGTGCAGGAGGTGGTGAGAGCATGGTCACCTCATGGCTGCTGCTGTGTTGCAATATTTTGGGGGAGGGCTTAGTTTAGTTCATGCACTCAAAAGCCCAATTGGGCTTATTATCTGAGGAGGTCTTATTTTCAGGAAAACAGGATAGGTGCGCACGCGCATGCAAAGCGCTTTCTCACAGAAGCGATAGGAAAAGATTTGGAATCCCACCACCGGGCATGCCCTATTATCCACCTCCCAAACCTTCAGGAGAAAGGCCACTGTGTCTTTTCTTAATCCTACGCTAGGAATTTTGAAAACTGTCTCTCCCCAAGATTAAAACCCAAGCAAAAGGAGACTGCTACTTCGTCTAAAACAATTAAATCGTGAAATGAAGCCATTAATAAAAGTCACTTTGAACATCAGGACATTATTAGAGTTATCAGGACGCTGTTTGAAAGATATATTTTTTAAATCGCTCTTATCCTTGCTTTTAAAGTAATCCTTGAAACTTGGAATCAGGGCCACAAGAATAATGTGCCTCATTTGTGAGTTGACAGCTCTAAAATGTCTTTAGTGTTCGCTGCTACCCATTAAGCACCTTTTAAATGATCCCAACCATATAAATAAAAAAGTTCTTCCTGGGTATTAGATGATGTGCCCTTTTTTCCCTGAGCCATCTTCTCCCATTACTGACCTGAAGACAGTAAAAGCAGGAGGGGGCGATTAGGCACCCGTGTCCTTATGAACTTTGCTCTTCCCCTTCATTAAAAGCCGCTGAAATATTGCCAAGATTCTCCTTTGACTTGGGAGATGGCCAATTATACTAAAGGCACAGAAGACGTAATGGCAAACTGCTTTGCAGGGACAGACCCTGAAAAAGAACACAGTAGCCATGGCATACCACACCAGTTAAAGGTGCCCAGGGCGTGTAGCACCTTTTAACAAGGTTTGAGTAAATAGGTCGCTGTCACCTGTGACAGGGTTCAAGCTACTCACTGGAGGAACATACTATCTGTGGCATCTCAGTATCATTTTTCAGCAGCTGAGACTGGAATCTTCGGTGCTTTCTACACCCCCCGGTATATTTTTCAACTAAGGGCTTCATTTCTTTTTCAGGATCCGGGTGTAGCTGAGGACATGACATAGAAAAGACTGGTTTTGCAAATATGGTTTTTAAAAAAAGGTTTCCCGCTTTAGATATTTTTCAATCCTGTGACTTCTGAATTTGCCGGTGTAATGCTTTCTTTCTTTCTTTTTTCAATGAAACAAAATTAAAATAGCAGTGGTGGTTTCCTACCAGTTCAGACCGGTTCGGCCAAACTGGTAGTAGTTTAGTGACCTGGGTCGCTGGAACTGGCAGCAATCTAGGCCTGCCACGCCCCCAAACTGGTTCTCCTGATGGCGCCATAGGCAGCTATCAGCGGCGCCATATTGTTTTTTGCTTCTGCGCATGTGCAGAACAATTTTAGTTTTAGAGTGAACCAGCAGTAGTCTCTGCTGGAACCCACCCCTGTAAAATAGGCTGGTTTGTCGAACCAGAATCTTGAATACTGCTTAAGTGCTTGCCTTTAATCTCAATGAGGTCGTGTCCAATATCAATATTCCCACCAGAACCACCTGTATCATACACTCACAAATCATCAAACGACTTCATAAAATGCTGTTTTCTCAATTCGACTATCGTTTTTGTGAATAATTAATTAAACTAAAAAGAAAAGCCTCTGCACTCTTTCTAACAGTAGCGAGAACTCAGCAACCTAAGTCAGCAAAAGCAGTAAAAATATTGTTTGGCCATTGGTACTTGCTGAACAATTGTATATGGAGCAGCTAATGTTCTTATGTATTATTTACTGAAGATATTTGCACACTGCTTCCTTGGAGAACTACCTCAAAGCGGTTTGCAAAATACAAAGCACAGTAATAAAAAGTGCAATTTATGAATGAGGGAGGAGAAAAACAAAAGCTAAGGATCCATTTATCTAAAGCAGTGTTTCTCAAACTTGGCCATTTGAAGATGTCTGGACTTCAACTCCTAGAATTCCCCAGCCAGCATTCGCAGGCTAGGGAATTCTGGGAGTTGAAGTCCAGACATCTTCAAGTGGGCAAGGTTGAGAAACACTGATCTAAACAGTTCTACAGAAAAGGCCTAGATTAAAAAATGTAGGCCTTCAATAACCATCTAATCACCACTAAAATATATAGGTTATTCACAAAGGAGCCACTCTGCAATTCTTGATTGAGATAGGCCTTGACTTATGACCACAAATGGAACCAGAACCTCCATTCCTAAGCAAGGCTATTTTAAGTGGTTCTCACCCAATTTTAGGACATTTTTGCAACACTTCTTGAGCAAATCATGGAAATTAAATGACTCCATTGACTTTCTGGTCACACGTTTGTTGGGAAGGTTGCAAATGGTGATCACCTAACCCAGGATGCTGTTACCATTATACAGGTGTATTATATAATATACAAATAATACAGGTGTATAATATATATAATATAAATAGCGTGCATTGCGTTACATTATAAATTAATGTCTAAATACAGCGGTGGTTTTAAGAATACTCATGTTTTTAGCATTCACTTCAGTGAGGAAACTAAAAAGCGGTAGTATATGGAAAAATAAAACTAATATATGAGCTTCATCTCAGCATACTTCCTTGTGCTGGAAGTATTTCTCTCTAGAAACCTATAAGCTCAGGGCATTCAGGCCCTTTTTATCATTAGGTGCACTCACATTTTTTTTTTTTTTAGAAATGGACAGCCTGAACTTTTAATGGCTTGCAAATAGAATGTGTTTCTGTCAAATAAGGAGGAGGAGTAGAAACATCTGGCAATAAAATCAACCTGTTTGTGAACCAGCAGCCAATTGGGGTAATGGCAGTCTGGGGCCACTTGTTGTTCACTAGGTGATATCACCATCAGGAATCCCCAGGGCTCTGCCAGCAAAGCCTCTTTGCTTAAGTAGGGGCACAAGCTAAAAATAGGCATCTCAGAAAAAAAGTTAAGGAACTTTTGGATGGGAAAGAAGAGCAGGGAGGGTGAGAGGGACACATTGGAGATAGGAAACTGAATCTTGCTTATTTCCACTTGCAAAAACACACAAAGTCATATGCAGAACAGACAAAATAGGTACTATTGACAGGGTAACTCTGATCTGAAATGAATGGTAAAGGTAAAAGGTCCCCCCGCACATATGTGGTAGTCATTCCCAACTCTAGGGGGTGCTGCTCATCTCCATTTCAAAGCCGAAGAGCCAGCGCTGTCCGAAGACGTCTCCATGGTCATGTGGCCAGCATGACTAAATGTCAAAGGCACATGGAAAGTTGTTGCCTTCCCACCAAAGGTGGTCCCTATTTTTTCCTACTTGCATTTTTACATGCTTTCAAACTACTAGGTTGGCAGAAGCTGGGACAAGTAATGGGAGCTCACCTCGTTATGCAGCGTTAAGGATTCGAACCACTAAACTGCTGACCTTTCTGATCGACAGGCTCAGCATCTTAACCACTGAACCACTGCATCCCTCGAAATGAATGCTACTTATTGCTGATATTTTTATAAAGAATGAAAAATTGGCCCTTTGCTCCATTTTTAGTCAAATGACAGAAATGGAAATAAAGAGAGTCTTATTTTGAATGGCCACAAGGACACACCTGCTGTTTTCCACTTCTGAATAGCTTCATTCACCTACAGTGTGATGAACAAGGAATCAATGATCCTCCACAGGATATGAACTAAAGTCTGGACAAGTGCTCTTTTTCTCATTCAAAACAATATGGAGGCAAAAAAAAAAATCTACATCTGCCTAATATATTTATACTTAACATTTTGGAAAGCAGCAAACAAGAATCAGGTTATAAAAATGGAACAAAGGGTAAAAACTGGTGTTATTTGTTATTGCCTACATAAGTTTGAACTCTTGATTTAACACATTAATAATGTTCCTAAAATCAGAGTGCCTGCTAGATGGCAAATGGAATTTTTGAGCACCAAAAACACACGTGAAAAAATTATTTTGCTGTTAACCCTGAAAACCTATTTTGAAGAGAAACAGCGCTGTTTATCTGAATGCATCCATTATTGCCTGAAAATTGTACACAACTTGGATGCAGGACATTTTGTGTGAAATGTGAAGTCTGCTACATTAAGATCCATTAAATAGAGAGTTTACTATATTTTCAAAGATGAACATCCAAGAAGCATTCTCGCTTTAATTTAAAATGCTATTTATGCAGATTATTTTTTAGACTATCTCAGATTGTTGGTTTACTTTACATATTTGTCACAAATTGTGTGAAAAAAGAATTAAGCAGCATTTATAATGCTTTATGAGTCTGTGTATTTCCCTAGATTTGCACTAAATATTGGTGCCAACAATCAGTGTGTTCACCTGCTCTTCAAACTAAAGATTCTTTCTTCTCTGCCCAGTCAAAATTAGCCTAGCCCAGGGGTCTGCAAAGTTGGCTCTTTTAAGACGGGTGGACTTCAACTCCCAGAATCCCCCAGCCAGCATAGCTGGCTGGGGAATTCTGGGAGTTGAAGTCCACCCGTCTTAAAAGAGTCAACTTTGCAGACCCCTGGCCTAGCCCATATCACATCTACCCTTCCCATTAGGCCCAGCAGAAGAGCATATCTGTTTATCTGCTAACAGATTCCATTTGACAGGGCCTAGTGCATGACTTTAAAATTTGTGGAGTCACATTGCTGTCATGTTTTGGAACGTTTTCCCCATTTGTGAAGCTGGGGTGGCCATGGGCTGCACGTCATTTTCATTCATTTCATTTATTTATATTTATATCCCGCCCTTCTCCATAGTGGACCCAGGGCGGCGCACAGGAAATTTAAAAACAACACAAAATACAAAAAATAAATACACAATTTAAAATATATATTAAACTATCCTATCCCATGCTAAAAGCCAAATTTTAAAATACCCAATTTAAAACTTTCTAAAAGTCCCCGTGGGAGGTTAGGCTAGGCCGGCTTGTTGGAACAGATATGTCTTTAGACATTGGCGGAAGAGGCGGAGGTCGGTGATGGTGTGTAATTCAGGGGGTAGGTCGTTCCAAAGGGCTGGGCCCGCCACAGAGAAGGCTCTTCCCCTGGGTGTCGCCAGTCGGCATTGTCCGGCCGACGGCACCCTGAGAAGGCCCTCTCTTTGGGAGCGTATCTGTCTAAGGGATGCATGGGGCAAGTGATGTACCATGTCCGCAGGCTGCCAGTTTGACAGCCCTAGCCTAAGGAATTAGCCTTTTCTGCTGTGGTAGCCACCCTTTGGAACATCAGCAGGTGAAGTTCATCCCATTCCTTGGGACGTTCCAAAAAATCCCCTAAAACAGGTTTTCTCCTCCCCCACAGACCTGAGGATCCCTTGACAACAGGGATCCCAATTGTTGGCAGTATCATGTCCAATATATGTGCTCCCTTTCATCACCTTTTTTTTGTTTATAAGTTTTAATTGGTTTTTGTATCCATTTTAACTGTCAGTTTTATTGTAAGCTGCCCAGAGTCTCACCTTATATGAAATGGGCAGCCATATAAATTTGAAAAACAAATACTATATTTTTCACACTAAAAGATGCCCCAGACCATAAGATGCACATTAGCTTTAGAGGAAGAAAACAAGAAAAAAAGTCTGCCTCTGCCTCCCAGCATCCATTCAGTATTCATCTGGCTAGCGTCTTTACAGCAAACAGCCTGGTCAGCTTCAGCATGTTATCGCAGCCCCAGCATGAGTCTCCATCAGGGTTCCGCTCCGTTGCGTCCATCACTGGTCAACTGTGCTGAGCTGCTGCCGCCACCAAGGAACACTGGCTCCTTAACTGCCAAGCAGATGATTGATGGTTGGATCCGTCTCCCAGAATACTGCCAATCAACTGTTCTAGCGGGCAGTCACAAACCCCACCGCCTAGAACAGCTGATCGGTAGTATATGGGGAGGACAATCCAACTACTGATCAGCGAATGGTGGCAGCGGTGACAAGCAGTGACAGACAAGACACTGCCGCCGCACCAACCCCACTCCTCCCTGCCACAATATTTGCTATGTAAGACCACACAAACATTTCCACCCACTTTGGGGGGGGGGGGGGGAGTGCGTCTTATAGTGCAAAAATATGGTAATGGAAAGAAAATGCAAAGAACTGAACTTCAACTGGAATGGACCACTGATATAATAATTGAGACAGATTCTGGATGAAGGAAACGTGATAGCTGGATTCTTCATTCTTGCTTCATTACCACACAGGTCTGCAAACAGTTGGAAGGTTGAGTACAGGTGACCCAAGGAATTTGAGGCTACAGAAATGGTCCTGCTGGCCTCCCAAAATGGATTCCTGAAATTTGGATAATGTTTTTCATAGCCGCCTCCACAACCGTACTAACGTCTCTGAGAACATACTCGTTTGGTTTCCTCTAATGCAGGGGTCTCCAACCTTTGCAACTTTAAGTCTGAAGGACTTCAGCTCCCAGAGCAAAGCTGGCTGGAGAAGTCTGGGAGCTGAAGTCCTTCAGACTTAAAGTTGCAAAGGTTGGAGACCCCTGCTCTAATGAATGATATTCTTCTTTTGGCATCACCTTAGTTGGCATCATTGAAATGTCAATCATACCCAATCTTAAATCATGTAAGTTACTTCTGACTTTAACAAAGATTGAAAGCCATAAGTCAACTGTGAGTTTGAAAGGGATAGCCTATACCAGGGGTCTGCAAAGTTGGCTCTTTTAAGACTGGTGGACTTCAACTCCCAGAGTTCCCCAGCCAGCTGGCTGGGGAATTCTGGGAGTTGAAGTCCACCAGTCTTAAAAAGAGCCAACTTTGCAGACCCCTGGCCTACACACACATACACACACGCCAGTTATAAAGAATCCAACTTTATGTAGACATAAAACAGATTATCTCAACATACATAAATTCACACTACTTTGTATCTGGCACAGATTTTATATACTTCAGTTTTTATGGGATTCTTCTGCAACTTTTCACCGTCTGCTTTGGATGAAACAATCTTGGATAATTGTGTATCATCTGCTAAATGTCACTGAAAGTCAATCATTTTCCTTGGCAATCTCTGATTTGGAGGTAATATGTTGTTAAAGACAATAAGATGCTTAAAAGTTAGTTCATTCTAGTCCAAAAGCATGGTGCTGTTTTATTTTTCATTAACAAGAATTTTCATAAGATACAGAATTAAAGAACTATTTGTTTTTAATGAGCTAATTATATTAATGTCAATGCCTTAAACAGAGACATGATTCTCTCCTTTGGAAAATGTATGCCAAGGTCTTTTATTTATATGCACTATAATTATATAACTTTTAATAACTGTGCATTTCCTTTGATAATTCAATAACTAAAGTTAAACTTCTCTAAGTTAAGCATTACAATCATTTCATAAGTGTTCAGAAGTTCATTCCTTGCATTCAAAAAGATGTATTGTTTTTCACTTGCATTTAGGAATCTAACCTAAGTTTGGGGAAATTTGACTATACAGATGCAAAGATAATTTGCATCTACTCATTCTGTTACTTAAAGTATACATTTATATCATAGCTTTGCAGTGCTTTCTTTATTGCATTGTTCTATACACCTTCCTGCTATGAAGAATGAAGGCAGTTTAGAAATGCTTTGTTCTTAAAAAATGTTTCTTATTTTCAAATTTAAATGAAATGAATTAAATTAGGACAGTAATTCGAGTTATTTTGCTACACAATAGATGCTAATAGATTTACTATACTGATTAGCAAAATTAGTTGTCCAGAGCAGGCAAATCTGAGGAACAGCCAACTCAGAGACAATCGAAAATATATTTCAATCCAACCGGGCCTTTAAAACCAAATAGCATCCTATTGATCTGCAGTTAATTGCCTACGAAACAGCACATTATCTGAGAGCAGCAGAGATCAAATTAGCAGCTTTTTTCTTGTCATTTCCTTCCAATAGTATGTGTATTTCATTGCCATTTTCAACCTGCAAGCATATACATGTATATACAGTGGTACCTCGGTTCACGAACTTAATTCGTGAACTGACTCTGGTCGCGAACCGAATTATTCGTGAACCGAGGCACAGTTTTCCATATGCTAAAAGCATAGCAAAAATAAAAAAAAAGTCACTGAAAGTACTCACAGTGTGCGTGCTGGGGCTTTTTTCTGTGTCTTCTTCTCTCTACGATCTTCCTACAGGAAGTCACAACCATGTGACAGCCAGGAATACATTAAAAATGGCCGCGGTTCCTGTTTGTGAACCGAAGCAGAGTTCGTGAACCGGAGCACATTTTGAGGAACTTTTCTGTTCGTGAACCGAGTTGGTCGTGAACAGAGGCGTTCGTGAACCGAGGTACCACTGTACTTTGAATGTATATATTTTGAATGAAACTTCGAATGGAGTGATGAAGGTCTGTATTCTGAAGCCAAAGGCCAGCATTATTACTTGGATTATACTAGCCAATTTCTACAAGATTACTGAAGCAATTCTCAAGGACAGCAAGCAACACACATTTCAGTTTGTGCCCTGTAAAATATTTGGCAATTATTTTTTCTGTGCAGGAACAATTAAGCTGCTACTCTCTTGTTCTTAGGTAATTCTGTCCAGTTTTGCAGCATGGATAGCTTTGTTTTCCCAATAGTATACATGCAGAACTCCGAACTGCTGTTAATATGATGAATATTTACAATGTTCCATTGTTTCCTCTGATTCAATAATAATACAATAATACAATACAATAGCAGAGTTGGAAGCGACCTTGGAGGTCTTCTAGTCCAATCCCCTGCCTAGGCAAGAGCCCTATATCGTTCCAGACAAATGGCTATCTAACATCTTCTTAAAGACTTCCAGTGTTGGGGCATTCACAACTTCTGGAGGCAAGCTGTTCCACTGGTTAATTGTTCTAACTATCAGGAAATTTCTCCTCAGTTCTAAGTTGCTTCCTCTATAGGAAGTTGTAAGTTGAATGATATTGTTGGGAGAGAGGATGGTATAGAAATCCAGTAAATAAATAAATAAATATTTGATGTGAGCTTCACGATCTTTCAGAAAATCTTTTATGGTAATGCATGTGACAAAATCAGCAATATTATATGGTGGAATATCCTGCTATTTCTGTTCTCCCCCTGCCCCCCCCCCCAATCCTTCTTTATTCATTTCATATCAGGTCCTAGCAAACATTTTCCTGCTTGCCCATTTCATTTCCTTCCATTATCTAATGTAATCAGGCCACCATTAAACAAAATATACCAGGAAGCCTGTTATTTTTTTCCATCTCTTTGCATACTTATGCCTGATGATGATTATATGGTATAAAATTTTGCAATATCTTTTGATCATTGTTTTGATTCAGAGAAAGCAAGAATAGCCCTGCTGGGACCAACATAAAAAACTGGGATCCCCAACTTCTGAGAAAAGCATATTTACAAAACTGCTTCCACAAGATATATAAATAACTAGTCGGTTGGATACCCGTGCTTTGCTGCAGAACTATGTGATCAGGCTTGATAAATTGACAGTTACAGCTTGAACATTAATGAGTATGTTACGATCAGCCTCCCCCACTCCCCTTCTCTCCCTCAGGCGTGCCCCATAGAAGCCTTTCCTTTCCTATCCCCCTTCTCTCCCTCAAGCTAGACCCATTGATCCTCTCCTATCCCCTTCTCTTCCTCAGGTTTGCCCCACAGAAGCCTCTCCTATCTTATCCCCTTTTTTCTCTCAGGCTGGCCTCATTGATCCTCTCTGAAATCCCAGCCTGCAGGCCAGATGAGTCATGTGCTGGCCACACCCATCTCTGAGTGGCAGTTGGAACAGAGTTCTTTTGAGGTGGGAAGGGATAGAAGAATGTCTAACTCCTTAGCATCAGAGCGTGTTAATAATAATAATAATATAAGAAATACTAATGCTCTGATGGTCATTATGAAAAATGTTTTCTAAACAAGCACCTAGAAGCCAAGAAGAACATACGTTCCAAATTTCAAGTTTGTAGGCTTTATGGTTCTAGCGATTTCGTGATTATGTGTGAGTGGTATTTTGCTTTTATATATATAGATTACAAAACATTGATTTACCAGATTGCTAGCTGTCACTTGCCTTATCTTCCAATAAATCTTTCATTTTCTGTCTTTATTTCTGTGCTGCCACAATCAAAAGGTGGCTACTGGTAGCTTATATAGGACAGCTGTAGATTAAATAATAGCTGCAATAACAACAGAAAATTAAAAGCCTAACAATATAAAGTACAAATAAAAAATATAAAAATAAAGGTGGCAACAGTCACATCAGTTCGAATCCCAGTAAGGGTATGGCTAGCTGATGATTTTCCCCCTTACCAGAGGGAGCCCCCTTGCGGAGTACTGGGAAGCCATCACCATGGCAACTCCATTGCACTGTACAATAGAAGCCATTTTATGGCAGTACAGTAGAAGCCATTTTAAGCCACAACAAGCTTATTGATCAGCTCAAAAACGTAACACACATATAAAAAAATTACACAACGGAATTCTTGGCTTTCTGTCTAGATGGTCTCTGGTGATGAGCCGAAAGGCAGAAAAGGAAAAGCAGTGTGCTTCCTCCCTTAATTGGGGCCTTAACAGGGTGTTGTGGAAACAATTATGTATAACTATCGTCCTGTCTCAGCTGAAAAGAACAAAACCTAGCTGACTTAATGGCAAGGCTCTTGCCTGGCATGTAATACAGCCCTGGTTCGAATCCCAGTAAGGGTATGGCTAGCTGATGAGAGCTAATAAACTCGAAATAGATCTATCATAGTCTCCCCGACTTATTTATTGATCAGCTCAAAAATGTAACATATATATATAGCACTGTGTGTGTATATTCCAGCATAATTCTTGAATGCCTCGAGCAATTTCAACCAAACATGGTACACAGATGATTTACTCTTTGGAAAAAAAAATACTGTGGGGGTAAGACACCCCTAACACCCTTCGGGGGGGGGTGTTCTGTTAAGATACCGCCTGTTGTGGCTTAAAATGGCTTCTACTGTACTGCCATAAAATGCCTTCTACTGTACAGTGCAATGGAGTTGCCATGGTAATGGCTTCCCAGTACTCCACAAGGGGGCTCCCTCTGGTAAGGGGGAAAATCCAACATTAGAAATTATGTTTGGTCCGGGCATGTTCCCCCTATAAATAAAAACCTGGGCAATGCCGGGTTATCAGTTAGTTAATAATAAAAAGTCTACTTGTTCTAAGATCTCTTAGTGGTCAATGAAGCAGTCCCATGAGGACTCTGAACAAATAAAATCAAAAAAACTATTGTGCATCTAACCCACAATATTTATAGTGCTCTTCACGCCAAACAAAATACCATCCTGCCTTTTCATTCAGTTTTGTTTTTTCGTTTCTTTTCTTCTTTTTTCTCATTCTTTTCCTCCTCCTCCTTCCCCCTTCCCTTGGAGGTAGGTGTTTTATTCTGCATGCTGCAAACTGGGAGTTTAGAATAAAGCGGAAATCTCATGTAACTAAAAAATAAATACAATACAGATTTGAAGTCTTGGATGAAAATTGTATGACATTTTTGACTTCCGGTTCCGGCTCCAGCGGCGACGGGCGAGCCTAGGGTTCGTCCGCTGCTTTGTTTCTTTTCCTGCCCCCCCACGGGGGCGAGACGCCCCGTTTTTGGGGGTCTCCCATAAAGCCGGCTTGCCTGGGTCGCCCTCTCCCAGCGGCAGCGGGGAGGAGACCCTTGTCTTCGGCTTAGGTGGAAGAGGACATGCTGCGGGAGGTTTCCCCTTCGCCAACGGTGGGCGGCATCGCTTTGTGAATATGGAGAGAGCTGGCCGTCTGAGTCGGAAGGCTTCCCGGGGCTTCGGCTGCGAGGGGGAAAGTGAGTGATTTTAAACATTTTTTTTTTGCTGTCAGCCTGGGCTGAAAGAACTTGGAGGGGGGTGTTTGCTTGATAAACCCCCCCTCGGACTCAAAGCGGCACTTGAAAATGGCTCCTCGTTGCGAGGAAGCGGATATCTTTAATCCGGACTGTTTGAAACAAGGGAAAGTGGTCTGTGATTTGTTTTGCAACAAAGTATCTAGGTCTGGCTGACTTGAAACAATTTTTTTTTACCACTCTCTCCTTCTGGCTCTGAGTCTGGGCGGTGGAAGATGGCTTCTCTTTGTCCCTGAATGACTATTTTACTTATGGAAAATTTCCAGCATCGCTTTGTGATTTGGACTTCCTCTTGTTATTAAAGAAGAATTTTTTTGGATTACGTGATTTCTTTTCTGGAGTGCCTTCGTTATTATAATTATTGATCCGGAAAACTGTTTCTCTTTTGGTTCCTGAACTTTTCACAATCCTGATTTGAACTTTCAGCTCCTGATTTGCCTCAACGGCCCCACCCAAAAAACGCCATTTTAGTGGCATTGACTTTAACAGCTAATTACGGCACAAAAATCAGAACTGGCAGGCTTAGAACTAAGGATGGCTTCTCTTGAATCAGTTATACAAACTTTGGTGCAAGAAATCAAGGCCCAGAGAGAAGAAAACATCAACTTTAAAAAGGAGCTACTGGACACATGGAAACAAGTGCTGGAGAACACACAGAAGAATGAAGAGTTGGAAGGGGGGCTGGCTGGGGCTAAGGGAGAGATTAAAAATGTTACTAATGAGGTTGTAGAAATAAATGGGCATGTGTCTAGGATTGATATGGAAAGGATGACATATTTTTTGAGATTTCAGAATGTTTCTGAGGAATCTGGTGAATGTCTCCCTGAACTCATGAGCACAATTATAGCAGATTATTTACATAAACCTAAGGATGAGATCAGAGGGGACATTGACCTAGCCTACAGAATAAACTCTGCATATGCCAGGATAAATGAAGTACCCAGAGAGATACATGTTAAATTTGTTAGAAGGTCAACCAGAGAGGAAATCTTGAAGGTGCAAAGAGGAGGACCGTTAATTTACCAACAAAAAGAGGTTGCCATCTTGAAGCAGATCCCAAGGAAGATTAGAGAAGCGAGAAGGAAATTTTCCTTCTTGTCTAAAAAATTGTTTGATCACGGGATCTGGTTCAAGTGGGTGATGCCCGAAGGGATGCTGGTGTTCTGGGAAGGAGGAAGAGTGAGGATTAAAACAGTTGCTGAGGCGGAAGCCTTTCTTAAAAAACATTCCTCTGTCCTCGGGGAAGATCCAGGGGGGGCAGGGGGGCCACGGCCCCGCCCGCTGGGGGCCTGGAAAGAGGGATAGAAGACACAATTGCCAAGAGACTTAGATCTAAAAAATAACTTTGCCTTGATTTTTTGAGTAATATTGTATAACATGTGTATCTGGATTTTTGCAAATGACTGACAGCATAGAAAGAACTTAGATATATGTACTTGTTTTCACTTTGTAGTATTATGAAAAATGTTTTTTGTTAATGATTTATTATGAGGCTCCGGAAGGGCCGACGACTTCGACGCGAAAGCTCTCAAAATTTCTTTGTATCTCTTACCCTACCCTATTGAAAAACTGTAAAACCAATAAAACTTTTTCAATATAAAAAAAAGAAAAGAAAATTGTATGACATTTTTCTAAAATCCATGTGTAAATATTGTGTATTACACAAACTAAGCCAAGACCGTTTATGTAAACATTTGTCTTTATGTAATGCATTAGGACAAAAGAAGCAAATCACAATATGGGTGTATGGTATTTACAAACTATTGACGGCTTACATTTTTACCTTGTTATTCTACTATCCCTTCATCACATGCATATATGCAGACAGAATGATTTTGCATTGCAAAATTGTCACAGGAACCAAGTTGAAACATTAGCATACGAAACTCTTGTATGGGCACGCAGGGTTAAAATTTAAAAATATCTTTTAAAACAGGAAACACATGTTAAGTTTTCTTCCTCTTCCAAATCTCTTATCTGTTTCTCACTTGATCTGGGTGGCAAGATTAAGATGCACAGAGCATTACAGGAACTTATCCTTCAACAAACGTGAGACACCCCCCCGTCCCCATCTTCACTTTTAAAATAACCCATATCTCAACAACTCTGTTCCTTAGGAATAAGGTGTATCAGAGTATTCCTCTATATGTCATCCGAGTGTCTCTCGTGTATATTAGAGAACACTATTCTACAGGAGAAGCAGCAGCAGGATACAATGCCATGTTTGTCACTGATTAAAGTTTGATGCCTATAGGAAGAAGGATGCACTGATTTAGGATCTATTCCATCTGTATGTTGCAGAGCTTTCTGTTGGATTACTTGCAATTCCTATCCTGTTATCCAACTGCCAACCACAATGCATGCAATATTCCACAAAATCATAATATCCAAATCTGCTCATTCAAAATTCCATTAAGATATGAACATATAATATCCAAAGTCTTTTTTCCCCATTTCTGTAGTTATTTTATTATAACCTGCCTTTCCTCTGGGAACAGTATACACTCTTCATTTTTATCTATATAACAAACACCTGGTGTGCTAGATTACAGGTCTTCCCTGTCCGGTTGTGTTTGACTCTAGGGTTCAGTGCTCATCTCTGTTTCTTAGCCAAGGGAGCCAGCACTGTGCAAAGACATTTCCGTGATCATATGGCCAACATAACTATACACTGAAGTGCACAGAATGCTTTTACCTTCTCAACAAAATGATACCTATTTATCTACTTGCATTTGCATGCTTTCAAACTGCTAGCTGGGAAGGAGCTGGTAACAGTAGCTCACCCTGTTATGTGTTGGTCAAGTCTCAAAGTTGGCTGTTGACTTTCCAGCCAACAAGCTCAGGATCTTAACCACTAAGCCATCATGCCCCTTAGGTTACAGTGCATTAACCTTACTGTCTCAGCATGTTTGTGTGAGTCTAGTAAATTGTGGCTTATTCAGCTCACCGTAACTAAAGTATACTTTATATTAATCTGTGGACCAAATTAGTTCAGAGATAAAGCAGTACAGCACAATCTGCATAGTATACAAAATATTGGCCCTACAAGGTAGCTCACACTAAGATATTAATGCCTTGTCATTCGTGCTTGCAATATAACAGATGGAGGAACAGAATCAGAAGTTTAAATGTGCTTTGCCTTCTTCTCTTTTTTGTTTGTATTAACTAGGAAGGCGCTTGTTTGAGATGTTTTCTCATGTTACTTTTGTTGGCCTGGGTTCAGGTTCCTCTTATCTGACTGTCATCTTCAGCAGCTCTTTCTCCTGTCTCTCATGGTCATTTTCTCTGCCCTCCGCAAATGACAAATAATTATTCACATAAGTGCATCAAGAACATATATTATCTGCCCATGTAATAAACAATACTACTCTGTGTCTGCATGTATTTAAGAACGTGAAACAAAAAACATAACTTGAAATCTAACAGAAAATTTAGGTGACAACCTATGGTAATATATATTTATATTACACTTTAATAATGTCACTTGGCATTATTTATCAACAGCCAATTAATGTTCAGCTCACTTCATACATATTTGCATTATTTCTTCAAGCACCCTATTATAGTTAGGTAAATTTTAAACTCTCTATATTTAATAATTGTTGTTTTCCGAGGGTGACTTGATTTCATGTCACTCCTTCCTGTGTGTGCTATCCAATGCTGTGTTTTTAAACGTTTTTTCAATCGGTTGTATGTAATTTAATAGAGAAGATACAGCTTTAATTCCCCCACCCCCAAGAGAAAAAAAAATCAGGCCAAGTCACTGTGTAATAACTCTCCGGCAATTTCCAGATTTTGCCTTGCCAACTCTTCCATTGAATCCTAGGAAAAAAATCTCTTGAGGTAACTTATCTCATGATCAGTTCAGGAGGAGAAGATAGCCTGGAAGATTTCAGACGACCGTGTATAAAAAACATTCTCTGCAGCAATAATATAGATTCAAATGCAGAATAAAAGACTTACTAAAAGTATCCCAAAACAAAATAGGAAAACAAAAACTTCTTTGTTTAACATCTTGAAACTATCTATTAACACTTACTAACAGGATAATTGACTGAAAACCATACATTTCATCTGATTAAAATCTTCCACACACTGGTAAGATATGTCTCGGTTGCAATTAAATTATAGGAAATTCTAAATTGGCATCTACACCTATAAATTAGCACATCAATATTGTGCCAGTGAAGCATTTTTGTTCCCTTTTTGTTGATATATTTTTGGAGTGGTGTTTAAGCACTCATCCTAGTAAACTTCATCTCTAAATGCAGATTTGAACCAGATCTTTCAAGGCATGATCTGGCATTCTGCCTCAAATCTTGTCTATGGATATTGATGGTCTACAGAAATCCACTGCATTCTCTCCACAATTAGAAGCCGGAATCCCTTGCTTGCTTCAGCTACATTTCTCTGCCATGCATTGTTAGCTGGCAAAAGCCATCTCAACCCATGCCTCCCTCACATGAGCAACTGCCAAATGACAATCATGCCACTACACACACCCTCCCTATACACACTGTCTTCCTCAATCTTTTCCTCCTTATATGCATATAGGCGGTTGTCAATATGGGGAAGGCCTAATTTTTTATCACAGGATCGTTGGGATACTACAACAGCTGGAAGTTTGAGGATCAGTTGTAAGTCCATGTTTTCAGTGGCTGTCAGGTTTCCAAGTGATGAAACCCATTCAAAGAAGAAATGTGCAAAGTCGAAAACAAATTTCTTTTATTTAGGTAGACATCAAATTGGCAAAGTCTGTTGTAATTCTGAGTCTGACACAAACTAGAATTACACCACATAATATTATAAATTAGAAACATCGCGCCCCGATCGAGGACCTTGTGGTCGCATGGAATATTGCGACCACGGGAGCCTTGGATCGGGTCGCGCCCTTGCGGCCTCTCTTGCGGCCGCGAGTCACCACGGCTCCCTGGTTTACCGAGGAGCTGAGGGTGATGAAACGCCGCAAGAGATGCCTAGAGAGAAGATGGAGGAATACCCGTTCTGAATCTGACCGAACACAGGTAAGAGCCCATTTACGGACTTACATTGTGGCGCTGAGAGTGGCCAAACGTCATCATTGTGCCACCCTCATAGCATCCGCAGAAAACCGCCCTGCCGCCCTGTTTAGGGTGACCCGCTCCCTCCTTCAACAGAGGGTGCGGGAAGCCCCGCTACAGGGTAGAGCAGAGGAATTTGTGATTTTTCTGCAGGAGAAAATCGCTCAGATACAGAACGGGCTACCCTCCATTGATGGCCCAGTGAGATGCCACGAGACAGATCTTGTTTGGGAGGAGTTTGACTCCGTTACTTCCGAGGATATGGACAGGTTACGTGGGCGACTGCGAGCCACCACATGTTTATTGGACCCGTGTCCCTCCTGGCTTGTACTGGCATCCTGGGAGGTGACACGAGGCTGGCTCCAAGAGGTTATCAACGCATCCTTGAGTGAGGGTTCCTTGCCTGCCTCCCTAAAAGAGGCCATGGTGAGGCCCCTCCTCAAGAAGCCCTCTTTGGATCCAGCTCTTTTGAACAACTATCGTCCAGTCTCCAACCTTCCCTTTTTGGCGAAGGTTGTTGAGAGTGTGGTGGCACAACAGTTTCCCCGTCACCTGGAGGAAGTTGAGTATCTAGATCCGCGCCAGTCCGGCTTTCGGCCCGGGCATAGCACCGAGACGGCATTGGTCGCGTTGGTCGATGATCTCTGGAGGGCCAAGGATGGGGGTTGTTCCTCCATCCTGGACCTATTAGACCTCTCAGCGGCTTTCGATACCATCGACCATGGTATCCTATTGCATCGGTTGGGGGGGTTGGGGGTGGGAGGCACCGTTTTACGGTGGTTCTCCTCCTACCTCTCTGGCCGATCGCAATTTGTGTTGGCAGGAGAGCAGAGGTCGACCTCGAGACCCCTCACATGTGGGGTTCCTCAGGGGTCGGTCCTCTCGCCTCTCCTGTTCAACACATACATGAAGCCGCTGGGCGAGATCATCCGTGGTTTTGGGGTAGAGTATCATCTCTACGCTGATGATACGCAGCTGTATATATCTACCCCAAACCACCCCAACGATGCCGTAGCGGTGATGTGCCAGTGCCTGGAAGCCGTACGGATCTGGATGGGAAGTAACGGACTCAGACTCAACCCGACCAAGACCGAGTGGCTGTGGTTTCCGGCTGCCCGATTCAACCAGCTAACTCCATCGCTGGCCATAGGGGGCGAACATCTTGCCCCTGTGGATGGGGCGCGCAACTTGGGTGTCCTCCTAGATGCCCGGCTGTCCATGGAAGATCAAGTGACAGCCGTGGCTAGGAGGGCGTTTTACCAGGTTCGCCTGGTTCGCCAGTTGCGCCCCCTATTGGATCGGGACGCCCTTCGCACAGTCACTCATGCTCTCGTGACATCTCGACTGGACTATTGTAACTCTCTCTACATGGGGCTTCCCTTGAGGTGCACCCGGAGACTGCAGATGGTCCAGAACGCAGCCGCGCGGGCAATCCTGGGTACCTCTAGGTTTACCCATGTAACACCTCTCCTGCGCGAGCTGCACTGGCTGCCTGTCGTCTTCCGGGTGCGCTTCAAGGTACTAATTATCATCTTTAAAGCGCTCCATGGCTCGGGACCTAGCTATTTGCGGGATCGGATCCTGCCCCATACTTCCTCACGGCCGATTCGCTCCCACAGAGAGGGACTTCTCCGGGTGCCGTCCACTAGACTTTGTCAGCGGGCGACGCCCAGGGGAAGGGCTCTCTCTGTGGCGGGCCCTGCCCTCTGGAATGACCTTCCCCCCGACATTAGAACGACCACGGACCTCCGCTCCTTCCGTCTGAAATTAAAAACATATTTTTTCTGCTTGGCCGGTCTGGGATAGTCTCTCTCTATGGGGTTTTAGTGTATAGTGGGAATTTTAGTTTAGATTGGGTATTTTAGCACAGGTACTATTTAATTTGTTTTTAAGATGTTCTTGATTGTATATTTATGGTTTTTAGTTTCCCTGTGCACCGCTCCGAGTCCCTATGGGGAGAGGAGCGGTCAAGAAATTAAACTATTATTATTATTATTATTATTAAAAGTCACATTCTACAATAAACACTCAATCCACATTGCCCGGTGTCTTCAAACGCCACCTTCCATTCTCACCAGGAGCAGCCACTGTTCCCACGGGAAAGAAGGCCACCTAGCCAAAACAATCCTCACTATTCACTTCTTCCCCCCCACCTTAAGAATGTGGCGAGCCCCAAAAAAAACACCTTACATAGTAAATAAAAAGAGAAAGAATTTATAGAGAGCTAAATAAAATGGCTACACATGTCAAATATGGGCTCGACTGTGGCGCTGTAACCCTGAATGGCCAAGAAACAAATGGACATAACTCAAGAACTACCTATGCTAAAATGTTTGCTTCTACTCTCTTAAAAATAAAAATATCGGAATTTGAATGTTAATTGAATGGTCAATGACTGCCAAAGTTTCATTATTCTGACGTATAGTTTTAAAAAAATGGCACCCAAATTATTAGGTGTTAGAAAACCTTCCCTAGCAGCAAAGACTACAAAATCAAGAGGAGAGATGGATGCTATGGAAGATATTATACAATTAAATGAAATCTTGCATTGTACAGAAAACATAGTTACTTTTTCTCACAAATGTAAAATGATTTGGTTATCAAAGTCTACTGGCCTGGATGGTTCCAACGTATTTTTAATGCAAGATACCTTAAATATTAATTGTTAAGGAGCAACAATGAAAGAGATGTTGTTGCCGTGATGGTACAGTGGTTAGAATGTGTATTGCAGGCTAACTCTACTCACTGCCAGCAGTTCGATCCTGACCAGCTCAAGATTGACTTAGGCTTCCATTCTTCCAAGGTCAGTAAAATGAAGCCCAGATTGTTTCAGGGGGATTATGCTGATTCTGTAAACTGCTTAGAGAGGGCTATAAAGAACTGTGAAGTGGTATCTAAGTCTAATTGCTATTGCTACTGCCATCCTGTCCTTTTTAATTTCCTGAATGCAGATGGATATAACCATATTATTATAAGCATTGCTGGAGAAGAGGGACTGTTGGCCTGATTTAATAATCTCTTTTATCTTTGAAAGTCCATTTAGCGATCCTAGTCTTGGGACTCTCACAGCTGCCTCCCCATTTACCACTGAAAATCCAATGTTCTTGGCAACCTACTTGGAAATCCTCTCTTTCGTGTTTGGAAATAGGGTCATAAAAAGTAGTAGTAAACAAATGAGAAACAAGCTGGATGTATGACTTTAAGGACTAGTTATACAGTATATTAAAGTATATGTCCAGAATACTTTGGAATATCTTCATTTGGGTTTTAAATGGCATCTTTTCATCTCTTTAATGGCCCTACTTCATTAGAAAGATTGGTTCTGGGTGAAAAAAAATATACAGACATAGTTTTGGTGATCTGAACTTTAACTTAAAAAAAAGAAAATATTGGAAACTTATTAAGGTAAAGGTTCCCCTCAGACATATGTGCTAGTCATTGCCGACTCTAGGGGGCAGTGCTCATCTCTGTTTCAAAGCCGAAGAGCCAGCCTGTCCGATGATGTCTCTGTGGCCAGCATGACTAAATGCCAAACACTCACAGAACGCTATTACCTTCCCACCAAAGTGGTCCCTATTTTTCTACTTGCATTTTTACATGATTTTGAACTGCTAGGTTGGCAGAAACTGGTACAGGAGCTCACTCCATTACGTGGCGCTAAGGATTCGAACCACCGAACTGCCTACCTTTCTGATGGACAAGCTCAGCATCTTAGCCACTGAGTCACTGTGTCCCTTTGGAGACTTATTAGAATGCTCTATTATATCTATTAAGCCTTCCATAACTTTCCATTTAGAAAAAAAATGACTGGCCTTTGTTGAAGGAAAAAATGTTATTTAAATAAATACAGCTTGCTTTAGTTTCCAAGGCTACCCTCTGATTCGTTTTACTCATTTTTCTGACTGTGCCCATACTTGCTTGGGGTTTGAAAGACAAAAACAGAGGTATTGAACCCCTAAAAGATTGTCCACTGTTGTTCTAATGGGCTGACTCTCTTTGGGTGGGGGGGAGCACTTCTGGAGATCTTTCCATCTGCTTGCAAGATTTTACTAGCATTAACTGCTGAAATTGGCACCATGATAGCCATAAAAGCCTTAGTATAAGCTTAAAATAGGTTGAGCACAATTAAGCATTAAAAAAATACCTTCAAATTCACTCAAAATGATGCTGTGGATTGTAATAGTACCCTCTCAAGAAGCACTTGAAGTATCCTGAATCTGAAACATACTACAAACTTTTAGCAATTTCCATGAAATAAATGCACTCTATCCTCTTCCTGACAACTGCATTTTTGAAGCAAGAGTCAAACAAAACTGGGTTGCAGTTTGGACTGATATTTCATGCTTATACTGTACAAATGTTTTTAGACAATAATAGATAGATAGATAGATAGATAGATAGATAGATAGATAGATAGATAGATAGATAGATAGATAGATAGATAGATTGATTTATTTTTCTATACCGCGTCCTCTCCCCAGGGGGACTCGGAGCGGTGCACAGGGAAAATTAAAACAGCATAAAATATATACATAAATAAATACAATAAAAACAAATTAAATCAACTGTCCCTGTACTAAAATCCCCATTTTAAAATTAACATTCCCTAACCCCTGAGGTAGAGACTAACCTAGGCCGGCCAAGCAGAAAAAGTGAGTTTTTAATTTCTGACGGAAGGAGCGGAGGTCCGTAGTTGTTCTAATGTCGGGGGGAAGGTTGTTCCAGAGGGCTGGGCCCGCCACAGAGAAGGCCCTTCCCCTGGGCGTCGCCCGCTGACAAAGTCTAGTGGACGGCACCCGGAGAAATCACTCTCTGTGGGAGCGAATCGGCCGGGAAGATGTATGGGGCAGAATCCGATCCCGCAGATAGCTAGGTCCCGAGCCATGGAGCGCTTTAAAGATGAGAACTAACACCTTGAAGCGCACCCGAAAGACGACAGGTAGCCAGTGCAGCTCGCGCAAGAGCGGTGTTACATGGGTATACCTTGCGGTACCCATTATTGCTCGCGCAGCTGCATTCTGGACCAGCTGAAGTCTTCGGGTGCACCTCAAGGGGAGCCCCATGTAGAGAGAGTTACAATAGTCCAGTCGGGATGTCACGAGAGCATGAGTGACTGTGCGAAGGGCGTCCCGATCCAATAGGGGGCGCAACTGGCGAACCAGGCGAACCTGGTAAAACGCCCTCCTGGCCACGGCTGTCACTTGATCTTCCATGGACAGCCGGGCATCCAGGAGGACACCCAAGTTGTGCACCCCATCCACAGGGGCAAGATGTTCGCCCCCTATGGCAAGCGATGGAGTCAGCTGGTTGAATCGGGCAGCCGGAAACCACAGCCACTCGGTCTTGGTCGGGTTGAGTCTGAGTCCGTTACTTCCCATCCAGATCCGTACGGCTTCCAGGCACTGGCACATCACCGCTATGGCATCGTTGGGGTGGCTTGGGGTAGATATATACAGCTGAGTATCATCAGCGTAGAGATGGTACTCTACCCCAAAGCCAGGGATGATCTCACCCAGCGGCTTCATGTATGTGTTGAACAGGAGAGGCGAGAGGACCGACCCCTGAGGGACCCCACATGTGAGGGGTCTCGAGGTCGACCTCTGCTCTCCTGCCAACACAAATTGCGATCGGCCAGAGAGGTAGGAGGAGAACCACCGTAAAACGGTGCCTCCCACCCCCAACCCCTCCAGCCGATGCAATAGGATACCATGGTCGATGGTATCGAAAGCCGCCGAGAGGTCTAATAGGACCAGGATGGAGGAGCAACCCCCATCTCTGGCCCTCCAGAGATCATCGACCAACGCGACCAATGCCGTCTCGGTGCTATGCCCGGGCCGAAAGCCGGACTGGCGCGGGTCTAGATAATCAACTTCCTCCAGGTGACGGGGAAACTGTTGTGCCACCACACTCTCAACAACCTTCGCCAAAAAGGGAAGGTTGGAGACTGGAGGATAGTTGGTTAATAAAGCTGGATCCAAAGAGGGCTTCTTAAGGAGGGGCCTCACCATGGCCTCTTTTAGGGAAGCAGGTAAGGCACCCTCACTTAAGGATGCGTTGACAACCTCTTGGAGCCAGCCTCGTGTCACCTCCCAGGATGCCAGTACAAGCCAGGAGGGACACGGGTCCAATAAACATGTGGTGGCTCGCAGTCGCCCACGTAACCTGTCCATATCCTCGGAAGTAACGGAGTCAAACTCCTCCCAAACAAGATCTGTCTCGTGGCATCCCACTGGGCCATCAATGGAGGCTAACTCATTCTGTATCTGAGCGATTTTCTCCTGCAGAAAAATCACAAATTCCTCTGCTCTACCCTGTAGCGGGGCTTCCCGCACCCTCTGTTGAAGGAGGGAGCGGGTCACCCTAAACAGGGCGGCAGGGCGGTTTTCTGCGGATGCTATGAGAGTGGCACAATGATGACGTTTGGCCACTCTCAGCGCCACAATGTAAGTCCGTAAATGGGCTCTTACCTGTGTCCGGTCAGATTCAGAACGGGTAGCCCTCCATCTTCTCTCTAGGCATCTCTTGTGGCGTTTCATCACCCTCAGCTCCTCGGTGAACCAAGGAGCCAGGGTGTTTCGGCGCCACAAGAGAGGCCGCAAGGGCGCGACCCGATCCAAGGCTCCCGTGGTCGCAATATTCCATGCGTTAAGTGGTTTAAGAACTCATGTTCACAAAAGGAAGGATTGCACTTTTCATCAGCTTCTCAAATAAATATCCATGCTGTAGAATTTATATTATATATAAACTAAAGTCTATACATCCTGGTAGCATTATTGTACATTGTTATGGAGTACCCATAAAGGTTTCCCAGTGTTTCCATAAACTAAATATCTCAGAAAGAAAAAGGTCACTCCAAGAATAGGGTTTTTTTTAACTACAGTATGTAGCTTTTATCTTAGTTCTAATTTTCATGAATAGGTTTAATAGAACCATTTCACCATGGGCTAATCAAACAGAAAAGACTATCTTGGATCGGGACGCCCTTCGCACAGTCACTCATGCTCTCGTGACATCCCGACTGGACTATTGCAACTCTCTCTACATGGGGCTCCCCTTGAGGTGCACCCGGAGACTTCAGATGGTCCAGAATGCAGCCGCGCGAGCAATTATGGGAACCTCCAGGTTTACCCACATAACACCGCTCTTGCGCGAGCTGCACTGGCTGCCTGTCGTCTTCCGGGTGCGCTTCAAGGTATTAGTCATCATCTTTAAAGCGCTCCATGGCTCGGGACCTAGTTATCTGCGGGATCGGATCCTGCCTCACACATCCTCACGGCCGATTCGCTCCCACAGAGAGGGGCTTCTCCGGGTGCCGTCCACTAGATTTTGTCAGCAGGCGACACCCAGGGGAAGAGCTCTCTCTGTGGTGGGCCCAGCCCTCTGGAACGACCTTCCCCCCGATATTAGAACGACCACGGACTTCCGCTCCTTCCGTCTAAAATTAAAAACGCATCTTTTCTGCTTGGCCGGCCTAGGGTAGTCTCTCTTCTATGGGGTTTTTAGTTTAAGGTTTTTTTTAGGATAGTTGGTATTTTATAGTTGTTTTAGCGCAGGATATGATTTAATGTGATTTTAATTTTGTACTTTGTTCTATGTTATCTGTTCTTAATTTACCTGTGCCCCGCCTTGAGTCCCTTTGGGGAGAGAGAGCGGGTTAGAAATAAATTTTATTATTATTATTATTATTATTATTATTATTATTATTATTATTATTATTATTATTATTATTATTATTATCTTATGGTTAAAAACATGCTCTTTAGAAACATCAATGTGTCTCTGTTTCCCCCAAAGGGTTAATGTAAATAAGGAGGCACTAATTTAGCAATTGAAAATGAATTACATTATTTCCTCAGGATTTAAAAATAAGTGTCTCATGAATTAACTCATTCCAGATGGATGCTGGGAATTCGGTTACAAAATAATGAAGTTTGCATGCTTTTAAACTAATTGTCAGGGGAACACATCTTTAACATTCTCCAGACAGCTGTTTATTGTTGGGTTGCCATATAAAAACCCTGTTGCACAAGCCATATTAATGGTTGAAAATCAGGTCATTATTGGGAAGATTTTAAGTATTCTCCCTTCTGCTTTTTGTCTCTTGCTTAAAAACAGTATACTGGGTACATCTCAACATTATTTAATATCATACTGAAATACTCCTTTATAAACTTTACTGAAGTTTGTTCCAGATTGAGGAGTTCAAGATTTCAAATCAAAACATTCTTGCTACCTCAAATGCACACTTATAATAAAATCGCTCCAAAATGATTAGAAAAGAGCATGCAAGATTTATGTTCAAACCAAATCACCTCTAGATGCATTTTATAAAATCTGGGGATTTGGTTTTGTTTCGCATACAGAGAACACCTTGCAGCTCCTTAAATTTTTTTGTGGCCTGTATTTATCCAAGGGAATTCACTCTCAGGAACAAGTTTACTATTTTAAACACTTTGGGTACTTCAAAATTCTTTGATGGTTTTACTGCACAGAGAAATGCTATAAATATTCCTGATGATGATTAAGTTAAAAAAATTATTAAACATTTCTACTGTTTTATATATCAGAAAAATACGTTTCTTTTTCTTCCTTACTGAATAAGCTTATATTAATTTAATAATAATAATTTTATTTATAACCCGCTCTCTCTCCCCGAAGGGACTCTAAAGCTGATAGTGTTAACAAAAAAGCACAAATTTCAAATTTATCTTTCAACATTGATATAAAAAACATCCTATGAATATATACATGTGACATATATAAAAATGCTCTTAATGAAAAGGAAAAAGATAAAAGGAAAGCCTTGCTTGGAAATTTGGAGCATGGCTACAAGAACCTAAAGAATTCATCAGAAATAAAAACAAAGAAATTAATAAAAAAAATATTAACTAATAGAAAATAGCAATAATCCAAATCAGATTGATCAAATGTAGATTTATACTTCTGATGCTATGCAATAATTTTATTTGGAGTGATTTAAAAAAAATCACTGTTCCTTCATCTCCAAAGGTTTCAGTCAAAATCAAAATATCCTTTGTTGTTAACAGTTGTACAGGCTTCGTTCTAGCTGATCAGCATTAAAAAGTAGGCTGGGCCTCCCAACTCACAAAAAGAGCAGCCAATATCACCTATATCAGTGATGGCGAAATATACGTGTGCACCGGAGCACCAGAAACCCGAAGACCAGCTGGCCAGTGCATGCGCACATCGTCCACCTGCTCTTTGGGTTGCCAGCACACGCATGTGCACCACTTCAGACAAATGGTTATCCAACATCTTCTTAAAGACTTCCAGTGTTGGCACGCTGGCCAGCTGGAGACCCAAAGATCAGCTGGCCGGTGTGCCAACACTGGAAGTTTTTAAGAAGATGTTGGATAACCATTTGCCTGAAGTGGTGTAGGGTTTCCTGCCTAAGCAGGGGGTTGGACTAGAAGACTTCCAAGGTCCTTTCCAACTTTGTTATTCTATTCTATTCTAATACTTCAAACCACAAGAGCAGCTAGTGATGGCACTTGTCCACAGAGAAAGCTCTGCATGCCACCACTGGCACATGTGCCATAGGTTCACCATCACAGACCTATACTGTATGTTGCCCACATGTGCTGTTAAAGGTTGCTGTGAATATTCACACAGTGTATCATAGTGCCCACAAAGTATTCCTCCTTGCAACCAAATAAAAGTGCTATCCACCAGTTCCTGGACCAGCAGAAAACTACGTCTGCCTCTTCCAATTGGCAATTTTACTGGCCCTGTAGCTGAACTCTGTTCTGCCACACCAAGTGCAGCAAATTATCCCATCTTTAATTATTAATGGCGGACTAAGTTAAGGATAGATTAATGGCTAAGTAAAGGGACATGGTTGCTCAGTGTTGATCAGAAAGGTCAGCAGTTCGGCGGTTCGAATCCCTACTGCCCCATAACGGAGTGAACTCCTGTTACTTGTCCCAGCTTCTGCCAACCTAACAGTTCGAAAGCATGTAAAAATGCAAGTAGAAAAATAGAGACCACAATTTGGGCAATGGAAAACAAAACGCTAACAAAGATCTCTATAATCAGATTCACTGAAAGAGAAAAAAGATTACGTTACAGAAAACTCAGTTACTACATATGTTTAATTTTAGAACCCCATTTATCTGCGAGTTGCCGGGACCACCTTTCTTAAACACCCCTGGAAGGACAGGAAAGTTAGTTCTCTGTTTCTCTGAAAAAAGGAGGAATAAGCAGATCTTCAGAATATGGTTTGTTTTCCTAACTACCTATCAGCCTTATAAGGTACAACAGACTAAGAAACAGACATTATATAGACCTACAGCTACTTTTATTACAACTGTTACTGTCATAAAATCGTACAAGTCTGAATATGCTTCATTCCTCTCTTTTATCTTCGTGTGACATGGGGGGCAGGATCCTGAGACATTTCCATAAACTACTTTCTTCGTCTGGGCTCAAGCATCCTTTATCTGACTGTTGCCTTGATAATACAGCTTCCCTTTGTCCTCCGAGACCCTCCTTGATAGCCATTAAACCACTTTCTCATTTGACAGTTTCTGAGAACGTGGTAACAGGATATTTATTCAGATGAAATTTAGACTATGAAGAGAATTGTACTGTTCTTGCAAATCCCTAGTTGCTAGATTATACAACAAGTATGTGTCTACAGTCATTTACTCTAACCAAAGTTGGCTTTCACAGAGATTAGTGAAAGCCAATGAAATTATATATAATTAATCTGAAGTGAACACAAGAGCAATTCATTTTTCTTCTCTGATTCTCTAATGAAAATGTTATTCTAATCCCTACAAAGCAACATTGTTTACTTGAGAGACGGCTACACCTGAGGTTCACAACCTTAGGGAAATCACAGTGCAAGTGCTAGTTTTCTACTCCCCAATGTGTACATTTTCTTCAGGGAGAGATTAACTTTTGCTTGTCCCTTTTGCATTTCAAATGAAAACAACGTAAGAGTATTTTTTCGAACTTCAAGCAAGTAACTTGATCAAAAAAACAAATAAGACCATAAGGATAGTCATGTTGCTGCTTCAAATTATACTTAGAATGACGTAAGAACCAGGAGCCAAGTATATGGGATGGAGATTTTAATCACACTTATATGTTCCCTGTACCACTGCTTACACCAAATCATATTCTCTGAAAGAGCAATTTTCATTTTAAAATTGCAAATCATAATTGTCTTCCCGAACTAGTAGTCTTCATAAACTGCGAAGCCCATCCTAAAAAGCTTAGCAAAAAAAAATTCCCAGTAGCAAAATCAGTAATGCCAAACAAGCTTTCCTGAAAGACCACATTATTAGTTTTCCTCCCAAATATACAACTCTAGAAGAACACTGAAGTGTTTTAATGCAAATTGCACAACTGTTTATCATTTGCTGTCTCTCTCTTGGATACTTTTCAAAACCCCAAAGCAATTGCAGATATGTATCAGCTCCAAACTGTTTTGTGAGACTGTATTAACGTTTGTCAAATGATTTTTTGTTCTTTTTTTTTTAAATCTTGCCTTTTTCTGCAAGATCAAGATAGGCTACATATTTTCATTTTCTATTGTATATTTGCGAATATACTGAAAACTGCTATGCAATTGTAATCCAGGAATATGAGATTGGCCCAAGACTGGCTTATGTAAGGATTTGGATCTCTAATCACTGGTTAGAGCTCAGTTTTCCATCCATTAGGGAAGGGTTTCTTGCACTCTCTTTCCAATATGTCTTCAATTACAGTTAGCAAACAGGTACAAAGCATTCCCTGTGTGAGGTTACATCCTGGATGTCAAATAGCCTGCTCTTTCACAACCAAGTGAACCACACTACATTGGTTTTCAATGTACAGTATAGTTTATTAGGTGCAGTTTTAAAACATTTACAGTCAAATAAAAGGAGTGATCAATTGATATACTTGAAAAGTTCAATGATTAACGTATTTATCCTGCAGTAGATTGCTAAGAGTGTAAAAACTGAAAAAAAGATTGTCCCTTCTGTTGTACATCTACCCTGGCAGTAAAACATTCGAGAACTGCAGGAAAATTTAAACGCCCCAATTATAAGAATGTGCATTGTAATACTGGGAGAAATTTATTATCCCCCGAGTCCAAATATAACCAAAAAGTTAAAAGAAGGAAAGAGTTATTATAAAATGAAGAAAAACTGGCTTGAGCAGAATTATTGGAGAATTCGTGAAAAATCTTTACCCAGACTTGGAAAACTAAACAAAAAAGATAGTTCTGAGGAAAGGAAAGGAATCTCTGTAGTATTATAATACTGACTATACACTAAGAAGCTATTTGTATTTAGTATTGTGGCATTCTGATACTATCCACCTCTATCCATCTATTCCACAGGTGCTGTTTGCATATAAACAAATATTGGGAACATAAAAAGAATGCAAATGGAGATTTTCTTAGTTACCATTGCCATTTTCTTGGTTATGTTGTTAACCTTTGGAATAACATAAAGAGAATTACCATTTTTATTATTACCAGAATATCCAGGAATAAACATAACCCCGGTACAACTTTTTTATATATAGGAAATGGAAATATGTAAAATGTAGATCAATAGCTTTTAAGCTTACTTATTATTATAAGCTTACCTGGGAGTAGGAATCTGCTTTTTGTAACCTTAAAATAATGGCTCTCCTTAGCCAATTTTACAATGATTTCCAAAGCTGAGACTTCATTTGTTGATTTATGGCTGTTCCAATCATGGCTCCCTGCATGGGCTTCACCACATTTGACCTCAGTTACAGAATACTTGAGGGAATAGCATATCAAGGAAAGGGTCTTCCAGGATCAGCATGCTATCAACATGGCAAATGATGATAGTTTTAGATTAAAGCTCCCTTCAGTAGTTATTAGTGGTTGAGCTGAATGCAGCAAGCCGGAGTACCAATTTCAACTTTATTTATTAAATTAATTAACTAATATAAATAAATATTAAATATTAAAACCAATCAATTGCCAGAGATTCTGGGCAGTTATCTGGAAGGTGTCCAGTTGAGGAAATTTCTTCTAACTTCAAACTATATTAAATAGGGAATTCCTTTCAGCTGCAGACCTCTAGGGGGAAAACCCACCAACCTTATTCATATGACATAAGACTAAGGACTATGTTGTGGCTTGCAGTATAAGTAACAGCTGTTCTGTTTTTTTTCAATCTCTAGGCTGGAAACAGAAATAGATGGCCCACCATCTGGTTTTATGACAAGATATTGCATGGATGATGGACTATATTCAGCTACAAGGGTCACAAGTTATAAAGGGCTACACTAAAGTAATGGGCTGATGAAATGATTTGATATATCTCACAAACATGACATCAGCAAATATCCCAGTGAAATATTGTTTGCAGAGGACTATCATGTTATGGCAATGTCATCCTCAATTGATAAAATTAAGAGATACAGAATTCCAACACCATAAGTGTCTAAAGATCTAAATGCAAACTGAAAGTAGATTTTCAAAATGACCTTGCAGTAAACTGTTAGTAGGATTTAAATGGATTTTTAGTTCTGTGGAAAACTGCCTGCAAAAAAATAATCAAGCAGGACCGTGCTCATCCAGCTGTAAAACATAGCAATCCTATTGATACACCCGTTATTCTAGGCCAGGGGTCTGCAAAGTTGGCTCTGGTGGACTTCAACTCCCAGAATTCCCCAGCCAGCTGACTGGGGAATTCTGCGAATTGAAGTCCACCAGTCTTAAAAGAGCCAACTTTGCAGACCCCTGTTCTAGGCCACAAATTCCAGAATCTAGGAAAATACATGATCTATCTACAGTTTATATGGCTGCATAATTTTGAGGTATAAAAATCAATCTGTGATATTTAAGATGCTTACAAGAAGGAAATCAGAAAGATAATTTAAATAGAACCAAGGTTGGGCAAGCCAAAGATGAAAAAATTGGGAAAGAGGGGAAGATTTTGGACAGTATATAAAAGGACTGCCGTTACATAGGACAAAATACAGGACCTGCATTTTGCCTTCTGGTTTTCTTGGCTTGTTTGTATCGCAAAACAGTTTACAGGACCGTATCAAGCTTCAATTGGCATTTCGCTCTCATAACTCACATAAACGAAGTTATAAATCAGCAATATAATTTGTGTTACTGTCTTCTGGCATCTTAACCTCAGGGTTTTGCATAAACAAGTTAACTTGGACTCAGAGTTGGCAGCCTTGTAAAAATCCTTAGCAAAATAATAAGATAGCCCATGTTGACTTCCAAACAGCAGAGTTGCTATGCCAACAGCAGCATGTCTTGCTTATATGTAGGTACTGCAGAGGCCTTTCCAAGGTTACGCTGGTCACACAAGTCTACTTTTTTTAAAAGTGGCTCGAATGGGATACCATTTAAATGACCCAGGGATATAGGTCATGAGCACAGAATTGTCATCCTTCAGGAGGGAGGGATTCTCAGTTACAGCAGCCATGCCCTTATATGGCTGGCCCTTTCAAAGCTTATCCTACAACAGTGATGGCGAACCTTTTTTGGCTCGTGCATCTGGAGCATAAAACCCGGCCCTATGGGCAAACCGGAAGTTCGGGAACAGACTTCCAGTTTGCTCATAGGGCTGGTTTTAGCCCTCCGGGGCCTTCAGGGGCCTTCAGGAGGCTTCCCTGAAGGCTCCGGAGGGCAAAAAATGACCCTATGAGCAGTTTGCCATAGGTTCGCCATCATGGTCCTACACCATGAATGGACAACCTGTTGGAGACTGAGGGCTGCTGTTGCTGAGGGACACAGTGAGCAAAGCAACACAATATAATACAGAGGGATGTAGAATGAGCAAAAATGTCTGCTTGTAAAGGGCTGTAGATTTCTTTGCATTTTTATGAACCTACGCATAATTTTTCATAGGATTCTTACATTAAAGTGTCATAAAACCATTATATTTTGGGGGGGGGGGTCAACTTTAGCACTGAACGTTTTGTGTTAATTAGAGGAAACTCTGGGGGCAACAGAAAGGGAATTTGAGGATCCAGACATTTTTCTGCACTCGGACTTGCAAATGTCAGAGTATGCAACTAAATATGTTGCTTCAGTGCTATCAATTTCAGGAGGAAGATATGGGAACATGAACCACAAGCCCTTTGAATAAGCAAGATTAACAAGCATAATATTTATTTTTGCTCCTGTGTACAGAGCTAGTTTTTAATCATATGGATGATTCATAGAACCTCAGAGTTTCTCAAGAATATAATAGGGATTGGTGAAAGACTGGTGAAAGACTATCTTCTAGCTAGACCATTTTCTATCTGTGACGTTTCATTCTCTTTATCAAGGAACCTGGAATTTTTTTTAATGAGTTATGTGGACTGAAAATTTTTGAAAACCAATTATAGGCCACAGAGTTTTGTGTGAATGGAAGATGTTTTGATGACATGAACTCAATGTATTCTGATGATTGTTTGCCACATAATGCATGTCACTCCAATGGTGAATGAAAATAAAGAAACATAAAATTATAGCAGACTGACTGGCCTGATGTTCTGCCATTAATATATCCAAAGAAAGACAATTCTTTGAAAGACAGGCACTTCAAATTTTACATAATATATTGCCAAGCAACAAATACTAGATCTCATTTTTGTGTGTTTTAAGAAATAGATTTTATTGAGCTGGCTACTTTTTGGACAGACTATAATCATTTAATAAAGTTAATATGGGAGATGTTATTTCAGAGTATCCATAAATAATATTTCTATGCCATATCTTGTGCCATGCAGATGTTTATACGTGTGTATAGTGTGTGTGTGTGTATACACACACACGCATACATACACACACATATATAAATATCTTCCTTCCTAGTACCTATCTCTTCCTACTTATGACTATAACCATGTTGTTTGTATCTTTAAAATTTATATTGTTTTATTTGTTTCCTAGTATAATTTGATTGCTTATTAGTAACCTATGACTATCATTAAGTGTTGTATTTTAAGATTCTTGATGAACGTATTTTATTTTATTTTTCCTTATGTACATTGAGAGCATATGCATCAAAGACAAATTCCTTGTGTGTCCAATCACATGGCCAATAAATTATTTATATATGTATAATAATAATAATTTTTAATAATAATAATTTTAATATTTCTAAACCGCACCCTCTCCCCACAGGGACTCGGGGCGGTGCACAGGCACAGTAAAACAATAAATACATATAAACATTTCATTAAAAATAAATTAAATCTAAACCTGCGCTAAAATTCCCATTAAAACTAAGCAATATTATAAAACCCCAATAAAACCCCAAAGACGGAGAGGCTATCCTAGGCCGGCCAGACAGAAGAAATGAGTTTTTAATTTGAGACGGAAGGAGCGGAGGTCCGTGGTTGTCCTAATGTCGGGGGGAAGGTCGTTCCAGAGGGCCGGGCCCGCCACAGAGAGAGCCCTTCCCCTGGGCATCGCCCGCTGACAAAGTCTAGTGGACGGCACCCGGAGAAGTCCCTCTCTGTGGGAGCGAATCGGCCGTGAGGATGTATGAGGCAGGATCCGATCCCGCAGATCCCGCAGTATGTATGTATGTATGTATGTATGTATGTATGTATGTATGTATGTACGTAAAATGTAAAATACATGTGTGTGTGTGTTTTACATTTTACATACATACATACATACATATTACAAATTAAAATACATATAAACCAGTATCTCTGAGTAATCTGCAGTACCATCATGATATGCCAAAGGCAACAAAAATGCTTTCAAACATGAACCTAAATTGAAATAAGCTTATCAGATTTAAAAGAACTGATTGTCGGTTCTTTTGTTTGAAGTTCTGTTGTTATTTGCATTTTCTGTTCATTGCTGGAGGCAGTCTTGAAAAATTGATTTAAAGAAAAACCTAAAACCAACTTATCTATTAGAAATGAAGCAAAAACAAAGCTGAAAAAAAATGACAGGTGGGAGGTAAATTATAACAAAACATTTCAGAAGAAGTAATTGAAATAGTTATTAGGCAAAATGTAAATATATGTAAACAAAGACAGTACAATGCTCAAGTGTGCCTTCTTCGACCAGAAATATATTTAAAAAAACGTGTTAATTAAGGATATAAGATTTAATCAAAGGACAGTTGCATGCAAGGTTTTTAAGGCTTCAAAACAAGCACCCACAATATTGACCCCCAATAATGCAGTACAACCACTCACTATTTCTGAGTAAATACATTTTATTTATTTGCAGACTGCCTTTTTACTTTTACAAATAACTCATAGCAGCAAATATATCCAACAGTTCTTCTTCATTCTATTTTCTTCACGACAACAACCCTATCAGATGAGTTGGATTGAAAGAGAGGGATGGGCCCAAAGTCACGATATTTCTTCCGATGAACCTGAGCAGGCAAAAACTCTGCATGGAGATGCAGAGAGCATTCATCTATAGCAGCACTTTTATTCTACTATTACTACTTCTTCATTTGTACTTCCTCTTTTACCACTTCAGGGAGATTTATTCTACTACACTTGGGAGAAAGTAGAAAGTAGAAGAGAATGTATCAGCTAGTCCAATGCTTCAAATTGTTTCTTGAATATAATGATTTAGATCCCAGCCATTACTAATAAAACACAAGATAAAGTAATGCAAATATCATACATTATGTCCAATGATAACGTAGCCTTAATTAAATATTTTGTTAGTAAAAGCTGGAGCATATCATTTTCCAATCTTCCCTCTTAGACACTTATTAGATTTTTAAATCTAGATCTACTTATTTTCTGCAACAGGCTTTCTGTTTTTCAGACAAACTGCTTCTTTTTCAAATATGCCAGCAACAATTTAAAATAACAGAATAACAGAGTTGGAAGGGGTCTTGGAGGTCTTCTAGTCCAACCCCTGCTCCAATATTTCAGACAAATCATTGTCCAATCTCTTCTTTAAAATGTTGAGTATTGGAGCATTTACAACTTCTGGAGGCAAATTGTTCCACTGATTAATGGTTTTGTCAGTAAATTTCTCCTTAGTTTTAAGTTGCTTCTCTCCTTGATTAGTTTCCACTGCTTCTTGCTCTGCCTTCCAGTGCTTTGGAGAATAAGTTGACCACCTCTTCTTTTGGCTATCATGTCACCCCTAGTCATTCTTTTCATTAAACTCAACATATATGCTCCTCTCGTTGGCCAAAATCATGCCCCATTAAACAGAACTCAATGTAGAACATAAGTTATGAGTAGACGGAGGAATGAGAGTCAGAAAATACTATGCAAATATGCTAATGCAAAGTAGTTATCAGAATCCCCTTGACAGGACAAGCAGCAACATAATAGTAGAAATAATTAAGTTTAAAAAAAAAATCATTAAAATAGTATTATAGATCGCACGTCATTAAAAAAAATCTGTTTTTACAAACAAGGAATCCTTTGTTTTCTAACTAAATAATTTAAAAATTATTTAGCGATAGCACAAAAAATAAGTATCTAAACATAATTAATAAATAAGTATCTAAACATAATTAAACAAAAATTATACAGCAATTCAACAATAAATTAGGTCCTTTCACTTATTATTCATCCAAAATCAGGAAAACCCTCTATGAGGTTGATGGGTGGTTCTTAAATATGATAAATAAATAAATAACCTAGGATGATGTATCATCACCCCAATTATATATTTCTACCCCTGGGGAATTAAATAATGCTGTGGAAGGCATATCCAATGTCAACAGCTAAACTCTGAGCGGCCTAGGTTTGGGGGGTCTGCCAATTCCAGCCTATGTTTATTTTTTAGAAATCCCTCAGGACCTGGCTATGGCATCAGGGATCTGGTGAGATCTTGAAGTAGCTCCCTTGTTGATCTAATTCCCTCTGTGAATATATCCCTCTATGCATGCACACACACGTGTGTTACTTTTTAAAAGTAACTGTTTTTGACCTCTATCTATGACTGCTTGTGAGCTGAGTGGTCATATAAATTAGTAATAAATGAAACAATTACACCAGCAACCTCTAACATTAAGACTTCAGCTGAAAGAAAACTCCACAGATGCTAATGATTTAAAAATTACTTTTACATGGAAAAGAACAAAGCCTCTTTATTTTTGAAGGACGCTCCAAATACAAGTTTTGTTTAGCTGCACCATTAAATGATAATATTTTATTGCAGAAAAGCAGAGGCAAAAGGCATTCCTATTGCTGAACATTCTGAGAGTTGAAATCCCTGAGCTGGTGATGGGTGAACCTTGAAGATACGACCTCATTAAATGATTATACAGACATTATAAACTCTGAAATGAACATCTTGTGTTTTAGGTTTAATTAAAGATCCCAGGCCTGAATAAAGCAGACTTTTCAAGCTGCAGCCCTCTGAATATTCTATATACACTATAATTCTCAGTACCCACAGCCTCAGCAAGAAATCTCACCTATCTAAGGAAATCTGGATTAACATCCATTATCAAAGCAGGAAAGCAAGTCTTATGACCAAATAAGTGATTTCCATCACTTTCAAAAGTCAACGACTAAAAAAAGCATAATGCATACAGAGTTTTCACATTGTTCTTCTTTACAATAGGCTCAGATACTGCCCATCAAAAAAATTAAATAACACTGGATCCTTTTCACTATTTCAAAGACAAAGAAATGTAGAAGACAAGATAGTTAAAGTCCATACTTAAAGCTATTTCTTGTTCAGAGATTGAAGAAAATATGAAACACAGATTGACAGTATTGGTAAAAAGAATAGAGATCTCTAGAGTGGCTTACATAAGACAGGATATAACAACGGTATCCTCAAACTGCTATTCAGATCGTGCCTTGCCCAGGACAAAGTGCCAAATGAAACACGATGATGATGACAACTTATTCTATCTTTTGGATCCAAGTTATGTTATATAAGTATGTCTCTTTTATGTGGTTTAGCAATAGCACTCAGACAGACTACAGATGCATATTTAATGCTAAAAACTAAGCCTGCTCAACTTCTAGCTACTTGTAAATTCTAGGGTCAGGAAGGACAGAAAAGTGTCTTCCTCGGCTGATTTTTGAGACTGGGCTGGAAGTTCTAGACATGACGATAATGGCAAAATTCATGGTACAGTATACTCAAAATGATATAGCAAATTACAATGCAGGCAGTCTTTGCCTCATATGAGTTCACTTAGTGATTGTTCAAAGTTACAATGGCACTGGAAAATGTGACTTATGACCATTTTTCACAGTTACAACCTTTTCAGCTTCCCCCGATTGTGGGATCAAAATTCTGATTGCTTGGCAACTGGTTCATACTTATGACCATTGCTATATCCCAAAGTCATGTGATCCCCTTTTGCGACCTTCTGACAAGCAACTTCAATGGGGAAGCCAGATTCAGTTAACAAATGGGTTACTAATATATCCGCTGCAGTGATTCATTTAACAACAGTGGCAAGAAAGGTCATAAAATGGGGCAAAACTCACCTAACAACAGAAATGTTGGGCTCAATTGTGGTTGTAAGTCGGGGACTACCTGTACCCTTGGCTTTTGCCTCAAGTTGTCTTTTATACTGTGGAAATGTTTAGACAGCACTCACACTCAATTCCTAATCATGGTTATAGACTCAGTATCATTTTATGAAGCATTAGCCGATAACCTGGCGTTGCCCCAGTATTTATTTATAGGGGGAAAATGTCCAAACCAAATGTAATTTCTAAAGTTGGATTTTCCCCCTTACCAGAGGGAGCCCCTTGCGGAGTACAGTGAAGCCATTACCATGGCAACTCCACTGCTCTGCACAGTAGAAGCCATTTTACGGCAGTACAGTACATTTTAAGGCTTTGTACATGTATATTCCAGCATAATGCCTCAAGCAATTTCAACCAAACTTGGTACACAGATGACTTACTCTCTATTACCAAATACTGTGGGAGTAAGACACCCCTAAAACCTCTCGAGGGGTGTGTTCTGTTAAAATACAGCCTGTTATACTGTACTGCCGTAAAATGGCTTCTACTGTGCAGAGCAGTGGAGTTGCCATGGTAACGGATTCACTGTACTCCACGGGGGCTCCCTCTGGTAAGGGGGAAAATCCAACTTTAGAAATTACATTTGGTTTGGACATTTTCCCGCTATAAATAAATACTGGGGCAACGCTGGGTTATCAACTAGTGCTTCATAAAATGATACTGAGGCTATAGCCATGATTAGGAATTGAATGTGAGTGCTGTTATAATAACTAACACACACATACACACAAACGAAGTTCAATTTAATGGAAATCCTTTCAAAAAGTGGAAGTCTCAGAAGCCTCTGTTAAAGCAAAAATCAAAGAGACGTCTTTAAATCATCGCTCATTTAACCACATAAAATACCGTGCCTATGAAGGTCTGCCTTGAAGTGGCATCCACTTTTTTTTTAGCTGTGGCTTCCTCCATTTGTCTTTATGAAGCTTCTCGAAGGAGGCAAAAGAATAAATATGGGTAGTCCTCGACTTACGGCCACAATCGAGCCCAGAGTTTTTTTTGCTAAGGGGACAGTTGTTAAAATTAATTTTGCCCCATTTTACAACCTCTCTTGCCACCGTTGTTAAGTGAATCTGGCTTCCCCATTGACTCTGCTTGTCAGAAGGTTGCAAAAGGTGATCCCGTGACTCCGGAACACGGCAACAGTCACAAATAAGTATGAACCAGTTGCCATCTGAGATCGTGTGGCCATTTGGAATGCTGCAATTGTCATAAGCATGAAAAATGATCGTAAGTCATTTTTTTTCACTGTACTTCTAACTTCCAACGGTCACTAAATGAACTGCTGTAAATCAATCATTACCATTCAACATGATTTATAAGAAATCTCGACCTCAGCTTTAAAGTTTGTTTAAATATGGCAAAATAAAGTTTATTTTGCCATATTTGTACAATTCAGGCTAAAACGAAGGTTAAAAATACTACTTATTAAAAGTGCATTCCCAATCTAATACTTAACTTTTAGTAAGTGATCAAAATACTTTTAAGGGTTAATGGGTGGACAGGTCCAAAAGTCAGGAATCTGCAATTCTCATTAATTTTTAATAAACTCTGCTAAAGGAAACTTTGACACTAAGTACATTTAACCAAATGTACATTTTGCTCACAATATGAAGACAATTTAAATAATATAGAAATGGAAAGAGTTCAGAAGAAGACTGCACAAAAGCTGCTTCAAAAGTCCTTAAGTGGGAATTATTTACAAGTTTTCCTCCTAGTCCCCCCATGAAGCTAAGGACCTTATAAAGAAACAGAGAATGTCTTTACATGTGATAACTCTTTTTGCACACGTCATGCAATAAAGGAAGTGGGCAAAGCTTCATGTATGGTGTTAGTACCTAGAAATATCTCTTCCAACAGCAGAGAGAGAGAGAGAGACAGAGAGAGAGAGACAGAGAGAGAGAGATATCAAGTACCTTTCTGCCAAACTTTGCCACTATGAACATGTCAGTTGCTATTATAACCTCACCAAAGAGTTATGGTCTTTCCTACAATCCTAGTACCGATGATTCTGTACTAATTGGAAGCATAAAAAATAGAGAACAGGACAGAACAAAGTGAACTATGTGGAAAGGCCTGCATAGAGGTATCTGCAAGGTTTTTTTCCCCCTCTCCAAATACTTTAAAAAAAAGATTTTTACACAGGAAATAGCAGTCCTTGGCAGTGGGAATCATGGTTCATCAGAGAACCAAAGGTGAAGAAGCAGGAGGTGAGAGATAATGAAAACGGTCAAGTAATAATGTGGAATACTTTTTGAAAATAGCCCTCATTAAGAAAAGGGGGTTATGTTCCAGCCGCAGTTATGAAACAGTTTGTCCAATTTGAAGCAATCATCCCCCAAATGATGGTAGGAATAAATCTGCAAAAATCATATAATTATCTCACTTCCATTATCTTGTGGAATCCAGAGTCCCAGATTGTCCAATAATTCTCTAATTATAGTGTTTATTTAGGTAATATAAACTTTTGATTCTTGGTAAGAGCCGACCAGTAAAACAGTAAAACAATATCTTATGCGGCTTCTATATAGCTTCTACTGCTGTTCTGATACCATAGGTCAAAATCCAAATTCTCAAAAATGATACATTCATCTCTAACTCAGGATAGTAATTAGTTCAAAACTAATACAATTAGTTTTTCTCTTCTTCCTTATTCATGAGTCAGTGCATTCCAGATTTAAGATTAATTTCAAAATGATAATTAAAACTCTTCCCATTCAATGCAAAAGTATTTCAATATGTTTAATTTGGCTCAATTGCATGATTAATTAAGCACTGTCTTCCTTTAACCAGCATTCCTTCTTCTTGCCCAATCAAGAACACAATGGCTGGGGCCACACACCAAGCTAAAGCAAAAGCTATCATACCTTACATCATTTGCAGCTGTTTTAACTGCAGTTTTAGAATTACTACATTATCTATATGCTACTAAAACTCTCATGTCTGTAACTGTTCACTGGATAAAATAGTGCATCAAGGGAAATGATTTTGAACTAACACATCTCAAATGGGCTAACTTACAGAATGCATCCAAAATCTGGCACCCATGATTTCCATGGGGTTGAAATATGGCAAATTCGAAGTTGCTTCAGTGATGATGTGTTGCTGTACTGCCAACTGAAGGATCAGTAGACTGGTCCCACCGTAGCTCTCTAGAGGCCAAGCAGACTAGACCTGCCAAAAGTTAGCACAGTCAAGCCATCAGGAAATTCCTTCTACTCTTTCCGCTTTTTTGCCCTTGGTCTTTCTGTTTTTGTTTTAGGAAAGAAAATATCGCTGAAACAATGACCCAACAGTTACGGGTAGTAGGCTATTGTCAACCTATTTGGGCAGCTGCCATTTGGGCTCCACAAAAATTGCCAATTATAATCGAGTGCAGTCCTACAATTCCAGATTTGGTTCTGTAAAGTTGAGATGGTGCTTGCTCTGAATTTAAGTGATATAATAAGCCTAAGACTTCATTCAAGAATCAGATATGTAAGGAGTAAAATAAGAGTTCATACTAATTAAACAGTTTTTTTTGTAATTTAGCTTCATCTCAGAATACACCAAAGGTGAGATTAAAAGGTTAGATTTTAAATTAGATGAAATTAGTGTTCCTCCATACATTACCAGGTATTTCACAAGAAAATACATGATAATTTTATGATAAATTGTTATCTATCATTATCAGAAACAAGACTGTTATTTCTTTGCAACCCCAAAATGGTTTGGAGTTCTATTTCATACCTAAAAGGTAAATAAAAAAAACTTTGAAAAAATAACAGTACGAGTGAGACTGCCATTCTCACTGTGGCATTTACACACAACAGTACTCCATAATACAGCAGGGAAAACTTCTTGAAATAAATGTTGCGAGTGGAAAAAAATAATACACATTTTCAGATCTATAATTTCAGTCCAAATGAGTACAGCTACTTAAAAGATAGCATTACTGTAGAAAGCTTGGCAATTTGAGCCAAACATTTTAACCACTATGCTACTTTGTATTCTAATTGTGATACAAAATGTCTTCACACAGTGTTTCTAGATCAAAGCTAGCAAAAGGTTCTCTTAGCCATCCATACTCCAGATTTAATACCGCAATGAGCCATGGTATGTTGTTTATATATGGTTTGCAAAATAAACTATAGCTGGCTGCATTCACACAATGCACATAGCCATAAACTATGGTGGACAAACTACATTGGTTCGATTCACTGTACATGCTAAACCCAAACTACAGATTAGCATAATACAAAAAGCTAATCAAAGATTAAGGTGCCACTTTCAACATACCATGCAAGGAAATTTCTCTCACAACATAAAAGATTTATGCATCTACTCAGGTGGTTCATAAAGATGAATAAGCTGGTAACAGACTTTTTAATACATGATAAACTGATTATGTGCTACAATAAAGTGGGGTATGAAGATTTTTTTTATTTTTGTCCTATTCAAGCCAAGTAGATGGGCCACATATTCCAGAACAATACTGCAAGTTTTGGTGCAGTTAAGTTAGTTAAGTTATTTTCCTCCTCCACTTCTTCTTGGATAGAGGGGAAAGTTTGCTTTTATCCTCATTATTCTGAAAGTACTTTTTGTAATTATCCAGCTTTGTAGGAAAAACACAGCATGCCACTTTGACAAGCATGATCACAGGCAAATCACACTTCTTTTACTCCTGGGGAAAGCAACAGAGGCTTTATTAGCATGCAAAAGCTGGTATTAAACATAACCAACATGGCCTTGCTTCCTGTAGGTTCCCAATAATTTTGTACCATGCACAAAATCTCTTGATACGGTCTAATTATTTCATAGAGGTTTGGCTTCAGCAAATTAAGTCAAAAATGATATCCGTTATTTGCACAACTTTGCTCCAAAATGTCCCATTTTTGGAATTAAACCAAATGCAACATTCATCTTGTACTTAAGATATGCATAGGTAGGTATTAATGTTCAGGAGAGAAAAAAGAATGCCAGAATTGTCAAGAATTGGGTCTTTTCATCTTTCTACTTTGTATCCCATAGCATTTTGCCATAGCTGACATTGGGGAACAGCAATAGAGTGCCATTTACTGCACTGCCTCAATCATATTGTGGCAGACAGTGTAGGAGTTAATTTGAAGAAGATAAAAGCAGAAAAGTATTAAGGATATTTATATTTTCTTAAAAAAAAATTATTAAAGGACATGAGTTATTTGAACAGACACTTAACAAATTATGGACTCATTGTATCCCCCACAGGAAAAAAAATGCTTGCAAAATCTGCGTAAGTTCCTGTTAATGTTGGATGAATAAACTCTAGTTACTTTTGAAACAGGCTTTATACACTGAGAAACAATTTATCAAAATCGCCTTTTAAATGACAAGCTCATTTGGTCTAAATGAGAAAATAAACATGAAAATTCCGGCAAGTTAATTATCTCACTTTGAATCTATTCCTACACTAAGGAAGCCTTAGTGAATTAACAGTGGGGGCTTTTTTGCCCCCAGATAGATGTATATTAGAATTTCTCCTTAGTATTTTCAATGTTGCTGCTTTAGTGAACAGAAAGTGATGTCCACAAACACAGCACATTTAGGCATAGCTAATCAATGTAATTTTTTTAAAAAAATCTGCCAGGGAATGTCTATTGAATTTCCTCCTAAAACTGCAGGGAATCTTCGGCAACACTTAAGATAGCTCTCCATTTTCAAACCCCAGGGTTTCTAGATTTTGATAAGATGAAAGGATGTAACATTCATACAATGCTCTGATTCAGACCTTTGAAAATGGAAGACTTAGTTGATATTAAAGATCAGAAAGCAGGCGGCTTTAGCTCAATGGATTTGCTCAGTTTAAATACAGCTTCTGATACTATCTCATGTTTATTCAGCCCACTCAGCTGAGCTTAAGGGAACCTGGTTTCCCCTAAATAAGAAGGCTTTGATTAAAAAAAACTAGAGCTTTAAAGGACAAATTCTTTTTCTTTGGAAAGCTGGCATAATCATATATTAGGATTAAGATGCAGGAGAACCAATAATGTTATATCAATATTCACACCAGCTCAGATACATGCCTTCTAGCTGGCCATTATTATTCTTGAAGTTTGCCAATTCCATTTCCTTTTGAGGAAAATGGGAGAAAATACATTCTAAAATAACTTCAATTGTTGTACAATAAGCCACAGCATGTTAAACCCATCACAACAATGGGTTTGTGTAACATTGTATTACAATCCAGTGTTTACAAGATGGATTAATTCAAGAAACAAAGCCTTTCTTCTTCACCCTGCTCACCATTCAGCTGTTAAAACTTTTGTCAGTCATGGTTATTGAAGAATGCTGACCTAGAGTTTGTATCTGGAAGATGTTCAGATTGGGAAGCTATACTAAGCGAAACAAGTCACATCTTGTTTAAATGAGATCTCAGCTAACACAGTCCATTCGTATGTATATCCCTTTGACATGTTTAACTGTTTTCATCACGCAGGCATATTCCCTACCTGACCAAAAACAAGAAATATTGATATTTGTGTTACTGGGAAATAGACAACCTACTTGCTACAATTCCTAAGTTCTCATTTGGGGTAAAAATAAATTTAAAATCAGATAACAAGACTAGAATCCTAGGTATACTGAAGGTAAAATGTCCCTTGGGTTAAGTTAAACTCCTGATGACTGCATGGACACATCAATTTAAATTTTCTGACAACATGAACATATTTTACCATTACCTACTTCTAGTGTTCATTCCCAGCCCCCCTTCATTCCTCCTGTTTTGATTTCCTAGACTAACAAACTGTGGTAGATTACTGCCCGGAATCTTCTAGTAGTCTCCCATCTTACCCTACTGAAATAAGCTAAAGTTGCGAAGGAGGCGCCTTAGAGAATTTAAAAGTCTACCCAATCAATTCTGGGAGCTGTGTGTGTATTTAGGATACAGAAAAGAAGAATGCAAAATGAAAAATGTGGCATTACTTTCTATTCTGTTTCCTTTGCTGGAACATTTCCGTTTATCTCTTAAACTGCAGCAGTCAGAGATTCATGGATGAAAAAATGCAGATTTTTTTCCCCATCTAGAACAGGATGGATCTAGCTAGTGATAAAATGGTACCACTCTAGGATTTCTTTTGTTGCTACTGCAGCATAAGCTTGCCTGTTACCATATCAGCATTTCCTGGTTGGGGTGGGGGGAGAGGCTAAAAAGGAAGGAAGGAGGAAAGGGAGGGAGGGAGTTGCACAGGTGAATTCTTGCACCTCTGCAAATCACACAATGGGCCAAAAAAGGCAGGGAACAGAGGGGAAGTGGCTCCCCTCCCTCGTGTTCCCTTCTTCCTCCCACTCTCGGCACCTTCCCCTCCATGACTTTTCAATCACTACTTCCAGCTTGTCATACACATCAAGCAACACGTTAATGGTAGGGAAGTAATGGGGGAGAAGCAGATAGCTTGGGAGAAGAGATCCGGCTGTCAAATCCTAGCTGCATAACACACGCGCGCGCACGCACACACACAGAGGCCTATTTGCACAGGCAGCGCACCCAAATAGACTTCTGGAAGTGCTCGGCGCTCACGAGAGGGACCCACCCCAAAAGTGGGCGGGGAGAAGATGGAAATGCCCCGAGGAACTGGGAGGGGGCGATGAATAGGGAGGGAGTTTTGGTGCGAATTCCCTCCTCCTCCTCCTCCTCCTCCGGATCTTCCAGGCGCAAAGAAAGCAACGGAGGGTTTTCCTTTACCCCCCGCCCGCCTCATCCAGCGCAACCATGCCGAGGCTGGGAAATTGCTGCAACGCGAGAAGCATAGGCTGCGCGTGTGTCTCTGTGCGCGTTTCAAGCCGTAGGCAGACCACAACCCCAGAAAAGGAGGGGGGGGCGTTCCAGAAGCTGCACCACCCACCCACCCTGCGAGCTCTTGCCGATCGATCCCCAGCAACGTCCCTGAGGTGTTCCCTCTGCACCTAAAGCCGTTCTCCGCCTACGTTGGTAGTGTAGCGCGCCCCATCTATTGGTCATTCCCCCCGCTTCTTCTTCCTCCTCCTCCTCCCCCCCCGCGACAGAGTCCTAACCAGTCACCCACTTCCTATTTCGAACAGACCTCCTCCTTTCTTGTCTTCTCCCTCGCTCTCGCTCTCTCTCCCCCCCTCCCGCCTCCATACGCCTTACTCATTTTGCAACCGCAGCCACAGTAAATAAACACACCGCCCGGGCTATACCAGCCACTTACACACACACACACACTTCCTCCCCCGCCGCCTCTCCCTCCCCCGCCGCCTCTCCCTCCCCCCTCCCCCAGTTATAGCGCAAAGGAGGAAAGGGAGATCAGGGAACGAGTCTGCCGTCTAGCAGGCGGCCAAAGACGGCTCTGGCCCTCCCTCCCCCACCCCTCTCGGCTCCTTTCCCCGAGGCCGGCTGGGCGTCCGCGGGCGCCGAGCTCACCTCTTACCTTTCACCACCCTGTCCGTCGTGGATATCTTCGGATCTAGCGCCTTGTGTTCAGACATTTCCAGGCAACCTGAGAGAGAGGAGAAGAGGAAGGTGGCGGCGGAGGCTCGCTTCTCTTCTCCCTCGCCAGACACAAAGCTTCGTGAAGGCGGCGGCGGCTGCAGCAACCCAACAACGGCCAAGCAATCGGCGTTCTCGCCCCCCCGCGACTTCAGCACCGGTTCAACTTTCACGCCTTGCCCGCCGCTACTTCTGCTTGGCCGCGTCCAAGCTTGCCTTCTCTCCTTGGCTTCGGCTTTCTCCTGCTTTTCGCTGCCGCCGCCACCGCCGCCGCTCCTCCTCCTCCGGATTTCCCCCCCCCTCTCTCTCTCTCCCCTTGCCCCCTCGAGATGTCAATCACGCCTCTCTCTCTTATTAGAAATGTGGGCCGAGCAGAGTAATTGCAATCAAGGGAAGGCGAGAGCTGGCAGAACGAAGATCGGAAGGTTATTAAGCAGGCTGCGCGAACGGGAAGGGAAAACGCATCAGTCCAACAACAGCATAGAGGAGACGAGCTGCCGCTGTCGCCACTGTACAAGCTCCGGGCTGCGCCCTGCCCTCCTCCTCCTCCTTCGCCGCCGCCTCCTCCTCTTCGGCGTCGTCTCCCTCGTTCGCTGCCGCCACCCCTTTCGTAGGGTCTCTCCTTTCACTCACGCAACCCCAGCCACTAGAGCGCCGCTCAGTCCAAGGCGCACCCTACCCTCGCCTGCCTCAGCTTCCCTCTCGCGCCGCCCGCCCGCCCGCCTTGCCAAAAGCGCCAGCTCCGCCACGATTGGCCGGAGCGCCACCTGCCAATCACTGTCAAAAAGAAAATAAGCCCGCCCCTTCGAGCGCCTCTGCCCTTCTTCCCAGGTGTTCGCTTGCCACCAGGCGTAGCAGCGCCGCTCCGTCCACCTTTCGGAACGGGCGCGGCGGGGAGGGGAAGGGAAAGAGAGGGGAGGGCTCCTGCCGGCGGGAGAAGCGAGACCCGACCGCCCCACCAATGGCAAGAGAGGAGGGAGGGCGGCTGGTACCAGCGGGAGGCGGGGAGGGAGAGGGGGTGGCATCCTCCACGGAGGGTTTGGTTGAGCGGCAGACGAGAGAGAGCGAGGCGCCCTTTTTGCGCTACGCCTCCGGCGAAGGGGAAGAGGCGGGGGAGGGGGAGACAAAAAAAAAACAACCGCAAGGAGGCTTGCTGCAGGCGGCAGCTCGCAGTTGTTGCGGCTCCCGAGAGAGGCGCCTCTGCGGAAGCGAGAGGTGGCCGGGTCTTTGCTGAGAGACATCCCTTGGTGCCTCATGTCCCCCCCCCCATATTCCGCCCCCCCCCAGGCTAGCTCCAAGGCCGCTGCAGTCGCCGAGAGAGAAAGCTGTACAGTACTGTATAGAATGTGCGTATCATTAGCGAGGGGGGCGGTCTCGAGTCACCTGTCAGTCACTGTTCACCGCTTTTTGCTTGAGAAACACTGAGAGGTGGGGCGGGGGGGAGGGAACGAGGAGAGGAAGCACCGGGGTGAGAATCGCGCCTGCGTGTCCTTTGTAGCCGTTCCAGACACGTCTCTCCACGCGGTGTTGCGGCCAACCTGAGGCGAAAGCAAAGAAAGAAAGAGGCTGAAGGGACAGCGTTTGGCCGGCTTCCCTCGGGGGCTGGAGGACTTCCTGCATCTCGCGCCCGGCCGCCTCTTGCCTTGGTCTCGGCCAGCGCCTCCTTTGCTTTGCTCTTCTGGAAAAGAAGAGCTCTGGAAGGATGAAAGAGCGGGCTTCTTTCTTTCTCTCCTTCTCTCCTCCCCCTCCCCTCCTTTCTCCTCCCCCGGCTCTTTTGTAATAATAATTGCAAAGCTTGATCGATGGGTGCTCTGTCAGGAGAGCTTCCCCTTCTTGCAAGCGTCAAAGACCACGTGCTGGCGGTGACGCCAACAATGTCTTTTAATCTGGAATTTTAGACTCGGTGCGCACGCACGGCGGTGTGGATTTCGAAGGAGACTCCTTTCGAATCCGAGCGCCTATGTTCCAGCCAGTTTATTTTAGAACCGCTGCTTTGGGGAAAGCGCAAAGTTTACCACACGCGAAGCACATACTGAACGTGGTCCTCATCCCCGAAGCTGCTTCTCCCCACGGCCGAGTTTGGGAAGTGCCGTTTGCCCACTCTTGACTCAGCAGAAGACTTAAATTTGTCCGTCCCCCGTCCCCCCGTTGCGGTTCCTATTCTGCCTCTTTATTTCCCCTGTTCTGGCCATTGCCAGTTCCCTGCTTTCTGGCCCAGGTAATGGCTGGTCAAGCTAACAGATTTTGCCCTGATGAAAATGCTTCTAAGATGGTATCAAAATAAAGGGGCAAGCAACATTGGTAAAGAAGACCCGGTTTATGTGGTTAAGGCATCGGGCTAGAGAGTCTTGAATTCTAGTCCTGTCTTAGGCACAAAGCTGATTGGGTGACCTTGGCCAGGAAGGAATTAATGGCAAGCCACTTCTGAAAACCCTTGCCAAGAAAACTGCAGGGACTTGTCCAGGTACTTGCTAGGAATCAACACTGACCCAAAGGCAATAATAATAATAATGATGATCACTGGAAACTGTGCCAGAGGTTTGGATTTAAGTACAGCAAAAACCACTGGGAACATCAAGTTGAGAAGGTTTTAGAGAATGAGAAAGTCAAGATCTTGTGGGACTTCAGAATTCAGACTGACAGGCACTTGGCCTACAACACACCTGACATAACAATAGTTGAAAAGAAAAAAGTATGGTTCATTGACATTGTAATACCTTGTGATGCGCGAATTGAAGATAAACAGCAAGAAAAAATCTGAAAGTACCGGGACTTGCAAATTAAAGAGCAACTGTGGAAAAAGAAATTATGTGTTGTCCCGATTGTAATTGGAGCCCTTGGAGCAATACCTAAAGGGCTACCTCGCTATTTGGAAATTCTAAATTTATCAGACTTGAACATTCTGATTCTACAAAAAAACACCCTACTTGGAACAGCTTATATCCTCCGACGTTGCCTTAACAGTTCCTAAGTCCTTGGTTAGGACTCAAGCTGTTGAGCTATGAACCAGCCCCAAATGCTGTGAATCTCACCAAAGATTAACTGTTGATGATGATGATGATGATGAAGAAACATATAGCAGTAATACCCATTGTCATCAGGGAACTTGGTACCACGCCCAAGAATTTTATAAGATGCATTAACAAATTGCAGCTTCCTGCAAATAACACCAGCAGAACTGCAAAAAACTGTGCTACTTGGAACATCGAATATTTTAAGAAGGTTCTTGATTGATACCTAGGATGCTGGCAGCAACCCGTATCAATCATCAGCACCAGTCAATGATATTTGTCACACATTTTAAATGTTCAGTTGACTTGAGTTTCATGTTTAATGAATAAAGTATAATAGTAATAGTAGTAGTACTACACTGTTAGAACTAAGGATGATCTAAGCCTGATTAAACTGTAGGCTGAGGTCCAGGTAAGAGCAAGGTCTTCGTGGAACACACTGCTGCAGAAAGAAAAGCTGCTTGGTTAGGTATAAGTGGAACAAGGCACCTAAATTGCCCTGTATTGTGAATGCAAAACCTGGGGGGGGGGGGGGGGGGGGAGGGAGGGAATTTTAGAGACTTAGCACTTAGACTTATGGACCACTTCATGTGCTTTACAGCCCCTTTCTAAGCAGTTTACAGAGTCAGGATATTGTCCCCAGCATTCTGGGTTGTCATTTTACCCACCTCGGAAGGATGAGAAAGGAGAAGGAGAAAGGAGAAGGAGAAAGAAGGAATGGAGTGGAAACAGATGCGGAAGGAAGGAGTGAAGGAGCGAATGGAAGGAGAGGAGGCCAAGCAGCCAAGCAGCCGGATCGTGGAGTGGTGGAACTTTGGCCGAGGAGGACTGGGAGTGAGTGCATGGGACTGGAGGAGGTAAGCCAAGCCTGCACATGGCAGCATTTACCATCAGGCCGTGCAGTGGACCATCTAGCTGCACGGCACTAAATGCAGACTGAGGCCTGTATGGCTGAAGAGGGCAGATGGATGGAGCCCTTTAAAGGGGCTGAACTGCGATCTTTCCCATCTGCCGGACTTTTTTGGACCCTTTGACTTTACCCCTCCTAACCCTATGGATTTACCATCTCCTACTATGTTTGTTTGCACTGTACACTGCCACTTTACACCTGTACTTTATCTGGACTCTTTCTAACTCCAACATGAACTTGCAATTACGTTCCCCTGGTCTATGCAGTCTCCGTGTTCCCTAGGAATGTATTCAAGGCGTGACCTCCTTTGCCTGCGAGATTCTGCCCTCTCGCAGGCTTGGCCCCCTAGTTTAACTCGGGCCCACCTCGAGGATGGACTTATTGCTCCTGAGAGGTGGGCGAAGCACAAACTTAGGGGGTTCCTTTTTAATTTTTTAATTCGGATTTTAGGGGGTTCCAGGGAGGAGGGAGGGGATAGTCAGGTGGAGGGACGCCAAATTATAAGGCCGGCCAGCGGAAGTAGAGAAACGGAGGAGGGGGAAGGGGGGGTCATTTCCACTGAGGTATTCTCCATCAATTCGGTCTTGGGGAGGGGCAGGGGCGGTGGGAGACGGGATGGACATCGGTTGGAGGACCGTGGCCGCTGGTTACAGGCGGTCACGCACTCCGACCCCCCATGCTCCCATCGCAGACTAGGTGGGCAAGAACCACAGACCCGGGGCCCTAGGCTGATGCTATGCAACGCCAGGTCCGTGGTACAAAAAGCACCCCTCATCCAAGACCTTGTGTCAGAGGGGGACCCGGACCTGGTAGGTATTACGGAAACCTGGTTGGGCCACGAGGGAGGACATCCCCTCGTAGAAATGTGCCCACCAGGATACCGAGCCTTTCATCAGCCTAGGGCCCTAGGGAGGGGTGGGGGGGTGGCGATTATGGTTAGGGAAGGTCTTGAGCCAAAGGAGACCACGATCCCTCAGACGACCGGGTGCGAGTCCCTCCTTGTGAAGTTGGGCCTAGGGAGGCAGTTGGGCGTGTTAGTTGTATACCTGGCTCCTCGCTATACAACTACAGCCCTGCCCGAGCTTCTAGAGGTGATAGCCGAGGCGGCGGTTGAGACCCCCAGACTGTTAGTCATGGGGGACTTTAACCTGCCGTCAGCAGGCGAAACCTCTGGGTTAGCTCGGGAGTTCATGGCTTCCATGACAGCCATGGACCTGACCCAAGTAGTTGTAGGCCCTACCCACGAGGGCGGACGCACCCTGGATCTAATCTTCGTCTCGGGACAGTGGAGTCGTGATCTGGGAATAGGGGATCTAGTCATCACACCCCTGTAATGGACAGATCACGCTCTCCTTCGGCTCGACTTTCCGATCGCCGCACCTCACTGCGGGGAGGCGGAACCGGACATTCCTATATGGTTCCGCCCCAGGCTCCTGATGGACCCGATAAGGTTCCAAAGGGAGCTTGGGCCAATTCCTGTGGACTTGCCCCGCGACTCGACTGAGGACCTAGTGGTCGCATGGTTAAGTGCGGCCACGGGGGCCTTGGACCGAGTCGCGCCCTTGCGGCCTCTCTTGCGGCGACGAACCACCTGGGCTCCTTGGTTTACCGAGGGGCTTAGGGAGATGAAGCGCCACAAGAGACGCCTAGAGAGCAGATGGAGATCCTCTCGCTCCGAAGCCGACCGAACACTAGTGAGAGACCATATTAGGACTTACTTAGTGGCGATAAGAGTGGCCAAACGTGAGTATTGTGCCACTCTTATTGCATCCGCAGATAACCGCCCTGCCGCCCTGTTTGGGGTGACCCGCTCCCTCCTTCAACAGAGGCCGCGGGAAGCCCCGTTACAGGGTCGAGCAGAGGAATTTGGGACTTATCTGCAGGAGAAAATCACTCGGATTCGGAGCGAGCTACCCTCCATCGACAGTGGTCCAGTCGAGAGGGCCGAGGCTGCTCTTGTGATACCATCTTGGGAGGAGTTTGATTTTGTTACCACCGAGGATATGGACAAGTTGTCAAAGAGACTTAGGGCTACCACATGTTTATTGGACCCGTGTCCCTCCTGGCTTGTACTGGCATCCTGGGAGACGACACGAGGCTGGCTCCAGGGCATTGTCAACGCATCTTTGAGTGAGGGGTCCTTGCCTGCCGTCTTGAAAGAGGCGGTAGTAAGGCCCCTCCTCAAGAAGCCGTCCCTGGATCCAGCATTATTAGAGAACTATCGTCCTGTCTCCAACCTCCACTTTCTAGTGAAGGTTGTTGAGAGTGTGGTGGCTCAACAGTTTCCGCGACACTTGGAGGAAGTTGATTATCTAGACCCGCGCCAGTCCGGCTTCCGACCCGGGCACAGCACCGAGACGACATTGGTCGCGTTGGTTGATGATCTCTGGAGGGCGCGGGATAGAGGATATTCCTCTATCCTAGTCCTATTAGACCTCTCAGCGGCTTTTGATACCATCGACCATGGTATCCTATTGCGCCGACTGGGGGGGTTGGGGCTGGGAGGCACCGTTTTGCGGTGGTTCTCATCCTACCTCTCTGGTCGGTCGCAATATGTGTTGGCAGGGGGGCAGAGGTCGGCCTCGAGACCCCTCATGTGGGGTTCCTCAGGGGTCGGTCCTCTCGCCCCTACTGTTCAACACATATATGAAGCCGCTGGGTGAGATCATCCGTGGTTTTGGGGTGGGATATCATCTGTACGCTGATGATACTCAGTTGTACATATCCACCCCAGACCACCCCAACGATGCCGTCGAGGTTATGTCCCGGTGCTTGGAAGCCGTACGGATCTGGATGGGTGGTAACAAACTCAGGCTCAACCCGTCCAAGACTGAGTGGCTGTGGCTTCCGGCACCCCGGTTCAGCCAGATTACTCCAACTCTGGCCATTGGGGGCGAAACAACGGCCCCCGTGGAGAGGGCGCGCAATTTGGGTGTCCTCCTGGATTCCCGGCTGTCTATGGAAGATCATGTGGCAGCCGTGGCCAGGGGGGCGTTTCATCAGGTACGCCTGATGCGCCAATTGCGCCCCTTACTGGACCGGGGTGCCTTACGCACAGTCACTCAAGCACTCGTCACCTCTCGACTCGACTACTGTAATGCTCTCTACATGGGGCTCCCCTTGAGGTGCACCCGAAAGCTGCAGCTAGTCCAGAACGCAGCCGCGCGGGTGATTACGGGAGCCCCCAGATGCTCCCACATAACACCGATCCTGCGCGAGCTGCACTGGCTTCCTGTGGTCTTTCGGGTGCGCTTCAAGGTCTTGACGACCATCTTTAAAGCGCTCCATGGCTCGGGGCCTAGTTATATGCGAGACCGCCTCCTGCCCCATACATCCCTCAGACCGATACGCTCCCACAGAGAGGGCCTCCTCAGGGTGCCGTTGGCTGGACAATGCCGACTGGCGACACCCAGGGGAAGAGCCTTTTCTGTGGCGGGCCCTGCCCTTTGGAATGACCTACCCCCTGAACTCCGCACCATCTCCGACCTCCGCCTCTTCCGCAAGTGTCTGAAGACACACCTATTCTATCTAGCCGGCCTAGCGTAACCTCCATACTGATTATTAGATAGTTTTAAATTTGGGATTTTAATTCGGTTTTTAGCGCAGGGTTTATTTATTAGAATAAGTATTTTAAATTTTGATATATTTTATATATTTTGTATCTATTTTAACATCCCTGTGCGCCGCCCTGGGTCCATTTGGAGAAGGGCGGGGTATAAATTTAATAAATAAATAAATAAATAAATAAATGAAAGGCTGAGTCAACTTTGAGCCTGGTGAGATTCGAACTGTCAAATTGAAGGTAGCAGTCAGTCAGCAGAAGTAACCTGCAGTACTGCATTCTAACCATTATGCCACCACAGCTCTACGTTGCAAATACAGAAAATCCTGATTCAAGATTTTTATTAGAGATGTGCCCAAGTGTTTTAAAATCACATCCACCCACAAAGAATGAGTTGTTGCAGCCATGGGTTTCATAATTTTTGATTCTGCTATAAAAATGGTACAATAATCTTCATCATGCATCCCTTTCTTTCTGTGCCAACCCAGAAAGCTCAAACTGCCCAAGGAGCTGCTGATACAGTTCTACACAGGAATTATTGAGTCTGTCATCTGTACCTCTATAACTGTCTGGTTTGGTTCCACAATCCACCAAGACAGACACAGACTTCAGAGGATAACTAGAACTGCAGAAAAAACAATTACTACCAACCTGCCTTTCATTGATACTGCACAAGTCAAAAAGAGGTATGTGAAAATATTTACAGAGCCCTCACATCCTGGACATAAATTGTTTCAACCCCTACCCTCAAAATGACACCTATAGAGCACTGCACACTAGAATGACTAGACACGAAGTGTTTTTTTCCTGAACACCATCACTCTGCTAAACAAATAATTCCCTCAACATTATCAAACTATTTACTAAGGCCACATTACTATTACTATTAATCTTATTGTTTCTGTCACCCTCCTCCCACTGCAGGGCTGTAACTTTGTTGCTTGTATCCTTACGATTTATATTGATTGTTTCCTCGTATGATTTGATTGCTTATTTGTAACTTATGACTAAGTGTTGTACCTTATGATTTGTGACGAATGTATCTTTTATGTACACTGAGAGCATATGCACCAAAGACAAATTCCTTCTGTGTTCAATCACACTTGGCCTATAAAGAATTCTGTTCTATTCTATTCCTTGATTTCACAGGGGTTTTATCAGAATCCATTGTTAAGTCATGGATATTATCATTTTAAAAAAACAAAACAATTTCTACTACTTTATGAGCAATTTAAGCTATGAACGTACTTAATGCTCCTTTCTCCTCCTATTTTACCCACAATAGCAACCCTGAGAGGAGGGTTGGACCAAGAGAAAGTAATTTCATTGTAATTTTATTACAATATTATTACAATGACAATAAAGATTATTATTATTATTATTATTATTATTATTATTATTATTATTATTATTATTATTATTATTATTATTATTATTATTGTCTGAAATACAGATCCCCTTATTTCTCAGATTCATACATGGAATTCACTTGGCACTAAGCACATCATGAATCTGCCTTCACCAATAAATAATCATGACTGCAATGGTTTGTGCTATCATCTTTTCACAAAACACGAATACAAGCAAAGTTTGCTTGATTTCCTATAAGGAAAAATCAGACAAGAGCCGTTGCAGAATCAAACATCACATGTTTCCATGGACTAAATCAGCAAAATCATAATGAAGAATGATAAAATGCATTCTGATAAAAGTTTAGTTGGTTTCATTTATGGGTTCTCTTTTATGTATTTTTTGTATCAGGTTTCTGAAAGATGCCCTAATTAACTAATGTGCCTTGAGCCAAGTTTCAAATGAAATCCAGTCATTTATTAGGAACAACATCTCAGCAATACCCACATGGACTCAGATCTAACCTCAGTTTAATTATAGCTAAACTTTACCCTTGTTTCTCCCATTCCCTCAGTCCGTGTCATAAATAATATTCACCAATGAGGTGCTGCAGCAGCTTGTAAAATTTTGCACCTCCTTTCCTCCAATGTCAATTTGATAACACATGGAAATGTTTTACAAATTGACATTCGGCTCCCCTCACTTCCCGAAGGTGACCTGTGTGGTTTTGTTAGTTTATTTTGTGCCTTGGAGTCAGGATTGATTCCTGAGGACTTTCTGAATAGCCCCTGCAGTTTATTTTGGGTGGAGGGGGGAGATTTTCAGAAGTGGTTTGTTATTGCCTTCTACCTACTGATAAGAATGAATAATTGGCTCAAGTTCACCCATCTGGCTTTATGCCTAAGATTGGACTGGTGCTCGTAGTCTTGTAGTTTCTAGCTTGGTGCCTTAAGCATTATACCAAACTGGCCTTTGTATATCATATTTGTGATCACATAAATAATTAAAGACTGTATTTCATGGCTCCTCCATAATGAAAAATTTGCAGCACCAAATATTAAAGAGCAATAGTAAAAAAAAATTCAATGCAAATCATGGTTCCAGGTCATGCTTCAGTGTGGATTCTCTGGCTTTCTTCAGGGTATTCCTCTAAATTAACTTCCAAACACACATATCTGAGCTCATAAATTGCTCACTTTTGAATTATGGACCTTCATCTTAAAGACATGACATCATGACCCCAAAACAAGGAACTGAGTTATTTTTTTTATCTTACGATTTTTATAGTTCATTCTCCCCTATCCCATGTTCATCAGTTTGTATAGTACAGGGGTCTGCAAAGTTGGCTCTTTGAAGACTGACGGACTTCAACTCCCAGAATTCCCCAGCCAGCTTTTCTGGCTGGGGAATTCTGGGAGTTGAAGTCCATCAGTCTTCAAAGAGCCAACTTTGCAGACCCCTGGTATAGTATATCTGTACTGATGGATTATTAATAATAAAATATGTTCTTTTTAGTTTTTAGATCCATGTCACGGACATAATATCAGTAACACAAACCAGCATATAATGCCTAGATTTGTGTGGATACTTTCCCAGCAGCTACAAAACGCTCTTAAATTTATTAGATCTGACCCACTATTTTCTTAGGAAGTGCTACGTATCTTGTTTGAGCTGCATTGTCATCAACATTCATTCATTCAATTTAAACAGCTAGCCATGTCACTTATTTCTAGATAAGTCATAATAGTTAAAATACCAACAATAACCTAAAGATAAAAATAAAAGCACATAACACTAGTTTAAAATCTGTATTCAAATCTCAGCACATAATCAACCAGTGTTAGAAACCATTCACTAATATGAATGTTGAACAGATTCTACACCACAATCAGATCCCAAAGTCTGGTGGTAAAACCATATCTTCAGCGCCTTCTGAAAGGCCAGTAAAATCAGATCTCTGGAGATAAGATAATCCATAGGATGGGTGCTACAACAGAAATAGCTATCTTTTTGTAACCCTTCAGGTGGCATTCCCTAGTACCATGATGGCGGACCTATGGCACACATGCCTGAAGTGCCATGCGGAGCCATGTTGCATGGGATGCACGGCATTGCCTGTTCCTCTTCTGGGTTACTGGCGCTCATGTGTGTGACAATCAGCTGGCCTTCGCGCATGTGGCAGTGCTGAAAACTGAAAGAGCTGGTCTTCTGGTTTCTGCCATGAGCTGGCTGATGCACATGTGCGTGCCGGAAACCGGAAGTTCATTTCCCAGTGTGCGCATGTCCTCTTTTGGGTTGTGTCCTCCGAGGAGTGCGCACATGCGCATGCTCCCTTTTCAGCACTTAGTTTGCCATCATTGCCCTAGTAGATTGGAATCAGAATATGCCTCTCCTGACATACCTAATGGGGTCGATATACAATATGAAGGTAGAAAGATGGTCTCTCAAGTAATCTGATCCCATGGCATATGGGGCTTTATAAGTCATTAGCAGCACCTTGAAGTGAACTCAGAAACATACTGGAAACCAATATATGCTAATCAAAGAGCACACAAAGTCACCCCATACTGCTGCAATTTGGACCAGCTGCACCTCCCAGGTGCTCCTTTAGGGCTGCCACATATAGAGCACATTGCAATAATCCATTCGGGAAGTGACTCAGGCATAATTGAGTGATACAAGAGCCTCCCGGTCTAAAAACAGGCACAACTGATGTGCAACACGAAAAGGCCCTTCTGGCAATGGCCACCGCCTGCTCTTTGAATAGGAATTTTGAATTGAAGGCAATCTCCAGAATGTGTGAAAAGTCTGTTTGGGGCAGTTCCATGTTATCCAGAACAAAAGGTGGTAAATCTATGGAATCAGATGTTCTCAAAATCCAAAATCATTCAGGTATCTGTTTCCAAATACAAGCAGTTTCCAGGAAATAAGACAAGGATCAACAGCATCATTTAATTTTTGCCAGACAGAAATGTAAAGGTGATTATCATTGGCATAAGATGGTACTCCATATGTAACAAAAATATCAAAATAATACTCAGTATTGTGACAAAAAACCAAAAAATAATGGTTCCATTATTTTATTTTTCTACTATATGAAGGTAATTTTAAGGGTTTTTCTTTAAAGTTCCTGCAACACAGTGCTAGAGAATTGCAGCTGATGTTATTTATTAAAGCAAAATATGCAATTAAAATATCTGTTGATCTTTTAATGTAGAACGAAGGTACTAACAGCCTTTGAAACTCTTAAATTATTGGAGCATGTAGAAACAGTGGAACTTTAAACTACAACTCCAATATATAAAAAATTGAACAGTTGTTCAGTTGTTCTTATCTTTTATGAAGATAATGAAACATTGAAATAACTTAGGAATAAAAAGTTATAATATCATTAATTTGTAATTTTGAGCTCTGTAGTACAAAATAATTGCTTCCAAATGGCCTATTCTTAATGCTTCTGATATATTTGTTAAACCAGGAGAGATGGAATACTGACACTAAGGAGTTAAATTGTATTTGTTCCCAATATGAAGGTGCAGAACCGTATGTGAGAACTTATTTGAATGTTATTTCTTTATGCTGTACATAGCAACTCCATTGTTATGTAATATAGTTTATAGCAAGCCTACAAAGAGTTATATCTTTCAGATAGGTGGCCATATAAATTGAATAAGTAAATAAAATTTCCCCCCAAAAATTATGATGCTAATTTTGGAAAGATCAAGATATACTTCGAAAATATTTAAGACTGTTATACTGTTCTTGAAAGGTAAATTATAGTTCCTTCAAGTTGGCAGAATCTTGGCAGAAAGTGGAATAAAATACTGCTTTCTTTTTAATTGAAGAACTGTATCAGGCACTAATAGATTAAGCTGGTTCCATGGTGCTCAGGCAAGTTAATGAAAATAATGGATTAACTACAATTATTTCTGAAAGCTCATGTGTAATTCTGAAAAATATCTTTTTCTCCAGTAGATTTAGCTCTCAATGTAAGGAAGAAATTCACATTTGCCTTTTCTGAAAAGGGAATTTTCCTGCCAAACGTCCAAGGTGTATTTTTACTATTATAGATATATTAAAAAAGCTTATGAAATAAGAAATAAGTAAACAAATAAAAATCCTAAACAGAATTACTGTGTGAAAAAGTTAATTTCAGGAAGAGGAGCACTGGATTCATTATAGATAGCTGGCTATATCCAATTTGATAATAGCTCCATTTAGATGTCATGTTAAAAAAAATACAGTTAAGATGTCATGTAAAAAAACTGCAGTTTTTGTCCTCCCAGGGGCTAAAAAAAAAAAAAAGGAAGTTGATTAGGCCACGCCCCCATGAACACTCCCAACCAGCAACCAGGCAGAGAACCAGTTGCTAAAAAATTTCAATCCCACCCCTGCTGGAGACCCCTTACATCCTGGACATAACTCCTTCTCTCAGGATTTTGCATGCCAAACAACTAAACATAGGGACAGTTTTTGTCCATCACACCTTCAACCTGCTGAACACAGAGTCTAATGTCTAAGTGTACTTCTCATATAATATAGCTGTAGTGTTCTTATTATCTTTCTTAGTCCACCATCTTCATAGTATTATTTTGTTGCATTGCATGTACACTGAGAGCTTCTGCCAATTCCTTATGTTTCTAATTTCATATGGCCAAACTCAATTCAAATCCCCCAACCTGCACTTTCCCATTGCAACAGGCAAAGCTGCTATAAGAATGAAGAATAATATCAGCTTACCTTCTACACATTTCTACAGATCAAAAAACTGTTGTAGGGGAAAAGATGGTAACCCTGCTTCAGCATTATGAATCTATCTGAAACTATAGACATTTATACTTCGGTGTTTAAGAGCTTAGCATTGAAAATAGCTGGATGTGAGCAAACGTCAATTTTATTTTGCTTGCATGGTTGCATTTCTTTAAATAGAGTCATTCCCTGTGAAAAAAAGAAATGCATGAATATTGGTACCATTCTACAAAAAATAAAATAAAAATAATTCAGCATCACTAAGTGGTAGCAAAAAGGAATAGGCCTTAGGTATAGAAATTCAGTTAAAGGAGCTAAGACAGCATATCTGATTAAATACCCCATATGTTTTTCCAGGTTACTAATGATTGATTTTTCATTTTCTGTTTAAAGAAAATTAAGAGAAAAATTAAATAAAAACTAAGAAAAATAATAAAGAGCCAGTTTGGTGTACCGGTTAAGGCTAAAAACCAGAAGACTCTGAATTGTAGTCCCGCCCTAGGCATGAAGCCAGCTGGATGACCTTGAGCTACGCACTTTCTCTCAGCCGTAGGAAGTGGCAAACAACTTCTGAAAAACCTTGCTGAGAAAACAGGGAATTATCCAGGCAGTGTCCAAGAACGGGACATGATTGAACAGATTGGGGGAGGGAGGGGAAATCTACTATTTTAAAAGCTGTTTTATACATTATGTTATAAATTTTGATATTTTGGGATTATATCTCCCATGATACTACTGCCAAGGCTGTAGGCACCGTGTTTCTTATCCTTGACATTTTAGAACTGAAAGAAACTTAACCCATAAACATTGTGAATATACAGCTACTTACATTGTACATGGAAACATGTTTGCTCTAGCAGTTACCACAAATAATTATAATTATTATTATTAATGTTGTTAATAATAATAATAATAATAAACAAAAACTAACTTGGAACCTGTTAAGATCGGGAGTACTGAAAAAAGAAACAGAAGGCTTTATTTTAGCAGCTCAAGAACAAACCTTAGCCACAAACTGCATGAAGGCAAAAATTCAGCATGTTACCACCAACAGCAAATGTCGCCTCTGTAATGAGAAAGATGAGACAGTTGACCACCTGATCAGCGGGTGCAGCAAGATTTCACAAACTGACTACCTACAATGCCATGACCGTGTTGCTAAGATCATTCACTGGAAATTGTGCCAGAAGTTTGGATTTGAGTACAGCAAAAAATCTCAGGTTGAGAAAGTTTTAGAGAATGAGAAAGTCAAGATCTTGTGGGACTTCAGAATTCGGACTGACAGGCACTTGTCCTACAACACACCTGATATAACAATAATTGAAAAGAAAAAAAGTATGGTTCATTGACACTGCAATACTTGGTGATGCACGAATTGAAAATAAGCAGCAAGAAAAAAATCGCAAAATACCGGGACTTGCAAATTGAAGTTGAGCGACTGTGGAGGAGGAAGTCGTATGTTGTCCTGATTGTGATTGGAGCCCTTGGAGCAATACCTAGGGGACTGCCTCGCTATGTGGAAGTTTTTAGGTTTGCCGGATTTGAGCATTCTGACTCTACAAAGGGCCCCCCTACTTGTAACTGCTTATATCCTCCGATGTTACCTTGGCAATTCCTAGGTCCTTGGTTAGGACTCGAGCTGTTGAGCTACCAACCAGCCCCAAAGGCTGTGAATCTCATCAAAGATTAACATAATAATAATAATAATAATAATAATAATAATAATAATAATAATAATAATAATAATAATAATAATAATTGCAACAGAAAAGAATATCTGTAGCTGAGGATGGAACACATTTACTAGCAATGATGAAATCAGCCGGTCAGTAGGCAACCAAATTCAGAAAGGACCCAGTGTTTTTATTTGTTGATATTTTTATCTATTATTCTTAAAAAATTAAACTACTGTATACGTTTGGAAGAAATGTCCTTCTGGGTTCAGTTCCAAGTGGGGAAAATGACACTGGAAACATGGAGACTACTCGGAAAGATGATTTTAATGGTGGACAGGAACAAATGGTTTGAGATCCTGGGGGGAAAGGTGATCACATGCTTCAAGATATTGAGTGAAGAAGAAAAAGAGGCGCTTGCTGAGAGTTCCTGAGTTTTTTATACTCTCTTCGGCCCCACCTCTCTGTTTCCTGTTCCTGTGTAAGAAATGTATTCTGATTGGTTGTCAGACTCCCATGCAGGGGCAACTCTCTAGGCTGCGTTTTGAGTCCAGGTTCGGTTGAGCATTGCTTCTTCCCAGGTGCCCTGTAGTGAGATGGGTAAAGGGCTAATACTATCATGCCTTAATCCCATCACCCAGGATCTGAAGGGGGGAGATCTTTGTTATGTGGAATAGACTGACTCAGGCATTTTAATGGCCCATTGACATGCTATTAAGAGTGAATCTGTTTCCTGCCTAAAAACATGTTTCTCCAGGGAAATGTAACATTCTGCCTTTTCAGTATTTCCTAGGATATTTCATTCTTCTAGGAGAGGGGTGGGTGCTACCTTCCTACAATACTATACCATTTTCCAACAGAAATGTGCAATCAGCCAGCCAGTAAATGCTCAGCTCCCTCCAGTTGCCCCATCTCCACCCTAAATTAAGGGATCACAGGATCGTAAAAAAGAATTTTTAAAACAGACATTTCAACTTTTACAGTTTTTGTTTGATGGGTGGGGAGGGAAGTTTAAAAAGAGGATCAGAGAAATGCAGGAAATTACACACCCTTTAGCTTAATGTTGGTTCTTGGTAATATGTGAAAAAGTATTTTTAATAAATAAATAAACATATAGGAGGATAAACTTTGGTTAAATAGAACCAGCAGGGTTCCTGCAAAAGTAAATCTTGACTGACTAACCTTTCAGACTTTTTTTTTTGAAGCTATTAACAAACATGTACTGGACCTTGAAAAGCCTTTAGCAAAATTTCTTACTAAAATCATCTGAGCAATGAGACAAGGTGTCGGTCATGGATAGGGAAGTGGTTAAAGAACAAAGAACAGAAAAATAAGAATAAATGAGCAATGTTCATTTAAAAGTTGGATTTTGAGAGCAGTATTTTTAAATTTGCTTATGAATTGTCTGGGGATTAAGTAGTCAGGTAGCCAGATTTGCTTTTGAGAGCCAGACTGGCAGTTTGTTCAATGGTCATTAAATAATGTTTGCTGCTGACATCAAACCACTTGGTGTATAGTAAGATGAAAAAAGGTATTTTTAATAGCATTACAAATATCTATTCATCCAATCCTACTCTATGGGCCTTAAAATATCAAATTTTGGTGAAACCATAGCAAGTGATGCATGTTGCTACAAAAGATTTCAGCCTTCATATCAGAGGTGGGTTGCTTCCGGTTCAGCTTGGATCGGGCGAACCGGAAGTAGCGGCAGTGGGAGGCTCCACCGACCCACCCGGATGCTTCTGTGCATGTGCAGAAGCTTCTATGCCTGTGCAGAAGTGTTGTGCGCACGAGCACATGCGGGAGCACACGCATGCGGGAACACACTACAGATGTTGATCACCATCTTTAAAGTGCTCCATGGCACGGGACCTAGCTACCTGCGAGACCGCATCCTACCGCATACATCCCTGTGGCCGATCCGCTCCCACAGAGAGGGACTTCTCCGGGTGCCATCCACTAGGCAATGCCAGCGAGCGACACCCAGGGGAAGGGCCTTCTCTGTGGTGGGCCCAACCCTCTGGAACGACCTACCCCCCGACCTCAAAACAACCACGGACCTCCGCACCTTCCGCCAGAAATTAAAGACACTCCTGTTTCATCAGGCCGGCTTGGCCTAAGTTATTTACCTAGCCTACAGTCTGTACAATAAATTGTTTTGGGTTTTAAATGGGATTATGTTTTAACCTTTTAAATTTTAGCACAGGGATAACTTATTTAATCTGGTTTTAATTATTTATATTGTAATACTGTGTGTTTTAACTTCCTGTGCACCGCCCCGGGTCCCTTCGGGGAGAGGGTGCGGTTATATAAATCCGAAAAATAAAAAAATAAAATAAAATAAAACCAGTAGTAGAAAAATTGGCAACCCCCCTCTGCTTCACTTATATTGGGCACTGGTATGACTTGAACCCACCACTGACTGATTGGAAAGGGAACTTGGCGGATAGCTCAGTGATATCAATATCTCCCCCCCCCCCCCCAATATTTCTGGAGTGATTGGTTGCTATGCTTGCTTTGCCTATATAATCACTGCAGAATTTATTTATCATACTACTCTATTTGTTTATTATGTATCTACCAACTGATAAGACAAATCATGCTTTTAGTCAAAGTGGACTTTAGACCATAGAGGTTCCATAAATTTACTTTTGGTTCACAAAATTCTATATTATCTATGCAGAGGTTTTCATGCTTACATGTATACATACTCTGGTGGAGTCCTTATCCAGATTTTAGGCTTTCTGCTTCTTTTACTTTTTTTTTTTTTTTAATCTAGTTATATGTTTAGTATAGCAGGATTTTCGGAACTCACGTTTTCAGGACCCAACAAGACCTAGAATCATATCATCACCAAATAATTTTATATAAGCAGAACTGAGCCCAATAAAAATGATTTGCATATTTTCCTCTTCTCAGAACAAGAATTTAGGCGAGGAACCAACAACCTGATAAATTAAGTTCATACAACTCAATGGCTAGCCTACCAGACCCACCCTACAGTTTCATGTGAACATAAATCTAATATAAACCAGTTTAAAACTTGTATTTCTGCTGCGTTCTACATCATTGTAATAGAGAACACAAACACTAGACATGACTGAGTTCATTTTGATTTGCTGATTATTTCAAGGACATGAAGTCATATCTCCATATTTCCTGAACAACCCTTAATAATTTGAAATATAATCTCTCTCATTAAATTAGTTCCCTTTCTGGCCATATCCCAACCAGGGACGTTTGGCATATTTTAGTATCATTCAACAATTTTCAAAGCTATTTAAAGCCTGTGTTTTTATTTACCATATTTTTTGGAGTATAAGACACACCAGGTTTTGAAGAGACACTTTAAAAAAAAAAAGTAGGTAGGTAGATAGAAGGATAGAGAGAGAAAGAGAGAGAAATACAGTAGGGAGGGAGAGAAAGAGAGTAGTTAGGTAGATGGATAAAGGGATAGAGAGGGAGAGCGAGAGAAATACACTAGGTAGATGGGTAGGGAGAGAGTGTGTGTAGATAGGTAGGTAGGTAGAGGGATAGAGAGAGAGGAATAAAGATAGAGAAATACAGTAGAGGTAGGAGTAGAGAGAGAGAGAGTAGGTTGGTAGGTAGAGGGATAGAGAGAAAAATAGCGAGAGAGAAGTACAGTAGATAGGTAGGTAGGGAGTGAGAGAGAAGGTAGGTAGGTATATAGGTAGATAGAGGGGGGAAAGAGAGAAATACAGTAGTGAGGGAGAGAGAGAGAGAGAGAAATACAGTAGGTAGGGAGGGAGACAGAGAGAGAGAAGGTAGGTAGGTAGATGTTTCCAGGCCTATTTACCCATATGCTGGAGAAAGAAATTGCTGTAGCACCTAAAACTTTGTTTCTGCAGGCACAGCACTTGACCAACATAATTCTCATCAACCACTCTAACTAAACAGTTTTCTGAAATGAAAAAAAAAAATGTTTTTGCACTCTGCAAACCTCCCCAAAATGGCCCATTTTTCTTGGAAAGGGGCTCGTCTTTTCAAATAAAAGGCATAAATAGCTTGGGGGGGCAGCTTGCAGAGTGCTTCTGGGGGAGTGGGGGTCCAAAAATGAGCAAAAAACCGCCCATTTTTGCGAAAATGGGCCATTTTTTGGTCAAAAGAATGCATGTATAGACTTATGGAGGCTTATAGAGTGCTGCTGGAGGCTGGGGGGGGCAAAAAGCGGCCCATTTTAGGCTCATTTCTGCCCTACCCAGCCCCCAGGAGCTCTCTAAAAGCCTCCATAAGGCCATTCACGGCCATTTTGATGAAGGGGGCGGGGTTTCAGGAGGCAAAAAATGCTTTATTCGATGTATAAGACACACCCAGATTTTCAGCTTCTTTTTAAAGGAAAAAAGGTGTGTCTTATACTCAAAAAAATATTTATTTATTTATTATTTAAATTTTTATAACGCCCTTCTCCCTTCCGGGACTTAGGGCAGTATACAGGCAGCAATAAAATCAATGATAAAAAAATACATGAAATATATATTTAAAAATGTATTAAATAATACGCCTGTACTAAAACCATTAATAAAACCTACTAAAACCATTTAAAAATTATGCCAGTTAAAAATTATGCCAGCACATAATTATATGGTATTTATTTACTTAGATTTGTACATCACTCAACTTTCAGCTGAGCCAAAGGATGGCTGGATGACTAGAAGATGTTACAAACCACCAAGAGGGATTTTGCCTCTCTTGAGAACAAGAGATGAAAACCAAGTACGCCTTTGATGTGTAAGGAAAAAAGTGTATATAATCTTAGAAAAAGGATGGTGTACAAATGCACTGCTAAAGCTGTGTACTGTAGTTGTGCAGTTGTCCCGACAAAGACTATCTTTCTTATTTATTTATTTTTTATTCTGCCTTTATTATATTATAAGGAACTGAAGGCATATCTAATAGTCTTTCTTCTATTTCCCCCACAATAACAATCCTGGGGAGGGGGCTTGGGCTCAGAGAGTGACTGGCTTAAGATCACCCAGCTGGTTTTCATGCTTAAAGTAGGACTAGAACTCCCGGTGCACACGCTGGCCAGCTGATTTAGTCTTTTTTGGGAGGCAATTTTCCGCCCTCCCCAGGGTCCAGAGGCTTTATAGGAGCCTGGGGAGGGCAAAAACAGCCCCCCTGCCCCCTGGAGGCCCTCCGGAGGCTTCAGGAGCTTCCCTGAAGCCTCGGGAGCACAAAACACCAGCCCTACGGGCAAACCGGAAGTTCGGGAACGGACTTCTAGTTTGCTCGTAGGGTCATTTTTAGTCCTCCACACCTTCAGGGCAGCCCAAAGGCTCCGGAAGGCTTAAACCAGTCCTATGAGCAAACTGGAAGTCCATCCCGAACTTCCGGTTTGCCCGTAGCGCCAGTGTTTTGCACTCCTGAGGCTTCAGGGAAGCTCCTGAAGCCTTCAGAGGGCCTGGGGGGGGGGGAGGCTGTTTTTGCCCTACCCAGGCTCCTATAAAGCCTCTGGAGCCTGGGGCGGGAGAAAAAAAGCATGCAAAAAATGGGGGGTCACGCCTGTCATGCACGCATGCACACTGGGGAGGGGGGGTGTCGCACATTGCATTATGGGTGCGGCATGCCCATGCATGAACCTCCTGCGCTCCCTCCGCTTATGGCATGAGAGCTATAAAAGGTTCGCCATCGCTGCCTTATTTATTTATTTATTTATTTATTTTATTAAATTTATACCCTGCCCTTCTCCTTGTTAGGACCCAGGGCGGCGCACAGGCATTATTAAAAACCCCAAAATACAATAAATATCAGTTAAAATGAATTAAATTAATTGACCCGTGCTAAAACCCATGTTAAAAACCATTAGCAAATTATAATTTGTTTTTGTTTTTTTAAAAAGTCAGAAACGGGGGCTATCGTAGGCCGGCTTGCTGAAATAGATACGTCTTAAGACGTTGGCGGAAGAGGCGGAGGTCCGAGATAGTGCGAAGGTCGGGGGGTAGGTCGTTCCAGAGGGCCAGGCCCGCCACAGAGGGCTCCTTTGGGTTCCTTAGCCACTAGAGGGCTCCTTTGGGTTCCATCTTGAATTAGTTTCATAATCCTACAGCAAGAAAAGATGCACAATTTAAATAGATAAAAACACTGAACTATAAAATGAAGCAAAAGTTATCATCAAAATCAACAGCCTGACAGCTTGGCCTGTCGTCTACGAATTCAAGGAGGAAAGAGACAGACCTGTTGTCAATCTCACCTGTTCCTCTTGTCTGGATTAAGGTAGTCCTCAACGCAGACCACAATTGAGCCTAAAATTCCTGTTGCTAACTGAGATAGTTGTTAAGTGAATTTTGTCCCATTTTAGAACCTTTCGTGCCACGGTTGTTAAGTGAATCATGGCAATTGTTAAGTTAGTAACATGGGGATTAAGTAGATCTGACTTCTCCATTGACTTTGTCAGAAGGTCACAAAAGGTGATCCCAGGACTGTGAGGTACTATCACCAACATGAAGCAGTTGCCAAGCATCTGAATTTTAATCCAGTGACCATGGGGATGCTGCAATGGCCGTAAATGTGAAAAATGATCATAAATCACTTTTTCAGTGCCATTGTAACTTCAAATGGTCACTAAGTGAACTTTTATAAATCAAAGGCTAGCTGTATTGTGCAGGGGTGGGTTTCAAAAATTTTTACTACCGGTTTGGTGGGCGTAGCTAGATGGGGGACATGTGACTGAGTGGGTGTGGCCAACTTGATGTAACTCATGCACCCTCAGTCACATGACCCACTTGCCAAGCCATACCCACCAAAATGGTGGCAAAATGTTTTGATGGGGGGGGGGGCAGAAAAAAGTAGCCCTTTCCAAAAAAAATGGGGGCATTTTTCCCTTCCCCCACCCCTGCTGAAGCTTGCAGAGTGCTTCTGGAGGCTGGGGGAAGGCAAAATGTTTCCGTTTTTGCGAAAACCAGCCCATTTCTGAGACCTCCCTGAGACTGGCATGCACACACCATTAAAAAGGGGGGGAAATTACATTTTTTAAATGAAGATTGTTCTGCACATGTGCAGAACAGAAAATAAAGATGGCGGCACCCAGGATAGAACCGGTACGGTCACATATCCGGCCGAATTACTACCTATTCAGCCAAACCAGGCCAAACTTGTAGGAACCCACCTCTTCGTATTGTGCCTATAGGAGGAAAATAGCCTGGATCTCAATCTCGGCTGCATTTTAAAATGAATCTTTTGGATTCTGTCTACTGGTTGAAGACTCTTCTCCTTTCCTTCTCTCCAGCCACTATAGTGGAAGGCAACTGGTTTGAAATATTAGAAACTGCCAGTATTTATTTATTTTTATTTTTATTTTATTCAATTTATATCCCGCCCTTCTCCAAAAGGACCCAGTAGTAGTAGTTATAGATGCGAAAGTGTAAAGATGGTACACAGACCTTCAGCTCAGAGGTGGTATTCAGCCAGTTCTGACAGGTTCTGGAGAACCGGTAGTGGAAATTTTGAGTAGTTCAGGGAACCGAAAAATAGGCTGGCCGCGCTGCCTCCCAACCTCCCAGCTGATCTTCTTTTGTTGCCCTTGAACAGGAGAATGGAGCTGGAAAGCAGGTTAGTGGGCTGGGATGGGGAGGGAATGGGGATTTTGCAGTATCCTTCTCCTGCCATGCCCATAAAGCCATGCCCACAAAGCCACACCCTCAAAACCGGTAATAACAAAATTTGAATCCCACCACTGCTTTTACGCACAGTATGGTGACGGTAGTCCAGCAGCTTAAACGCTTCTTTTAGTGCAGGGGTCTCCAACCTTAGCAACTTTAAGACTTGTGGACTTCAACTCCCAGAATTCCTCAGCCAGCAAACTGTCTGAGGAATTCTGGGAGTTGAAGTCCACAAGTCTTAAAGCTGCCAAGGTTGGAGACCCCGTTTTAGTGTGATTATTTTTATTTATTTTTAACAGGACACTCTCGTACAGCTTTTCATGGGGGCTATCAATTTATTTCCTTTCTTGGGTTGAAAAGCTGAATGAAGAAGGGGATTTTTCAATTCCTCAGGAACTGCAACAACAAGGCAGGACGCTGATTGAGCCCCTTTCTCCCCCACCCCACCCTACCTTTGTACTGGTCAACTGGACAGAGCAAAGATTGGCCTGTGATTTTTCTCAGCATGTCCCCTGCATTTGAAGGCAGCATCCGAAAAGGCAATTGCTGGTCATTTTCAAACTGCTTTGGGAGGATTTGGTAAGGGAAAGCTGTACAGAACAAAAGCGGTGGCAATGAAAGGGCCCATTGTTTCCAAAAGAAGTTCACATAAATTTAAAAAGAAAAAAAGAAAGCTAGGAGCTTTTCCTCTGCTCATAATCCTAAAGTGGCAAGACATGTAAAAGGCAGGGAATGAAGGGAAAAGATCTGTCCCTACAGAGCAAAGAAACAGTAATTGGAAAGCTGGATTGTTGTTGGCTTTTTTTTTGTATTCTAGATGCAATCTTCCCTATTGTTTGACTTGTACTGGTGATTAGGTTTCTCAGATGACAGAAAAAGCTCCCTGGATTTGGTTGGTCATTTCTTGCTGTGATGTTCTTCCCAAGAGCATGGATGCAGCATCCCAGTGGGTTAGTATCCAAGACAAATGTGTTCAAAGTGTTCTGGCTTTCAGATCTATACCTTGGGGATAGCAGCAAATGAGTGCTATGTGCTCTGTTGGCAGAGAGAAAAATAAGATTATTAATTTTTTTTAGTATTTGCAATGTGTGGTCCTCAGCCACTAATTAATCCTTAAAAAAAAAGTAGAACAGCCGCAAGTGTAGGATTACAAAAGCAGCGTTTTTAACGTGACGTTTGAGAGATGTCTTAAGATATTGCAGACTTCTTCAGTTCCCAGTAAGCCTGGAAGATTAGCTTTAGATGCGTATGTGCATAGGTGCATGTATATGTACTGTACAGTATATACACATCAAAATCCAGTGGTGGGTTCTGGATCCTGGTATGCTGCGACGGGGTTGGATATCCACCACATGGACGCATGCTGCGCATGCATATGCACCCACCACCCGCAATGCTCCAGCTGTTCAGCAGAGCATTGCACAGGCGCAGTACGCGCCATGCCCATGCGCAAATGGCCCGGTTGGGTCAAATACATGGTAAGAAGGGCAGGCAGGCAGGTGGGCCCTCCGAAGCACTGTACTGGAATGGTAACTGGTGCTCCCAGCAGGCACCAGTACACCCGTACCGAGGCATACCGGCCGTAACCCACCACTGATCAAATCACATCTCAAGATTTAAGATTATAAAGATAAGGTTTCTGAAATACATGTGCTGTTTAATGTTTCAACCTATTTTTTCCAATTATTTATTATTTCCATATGCCATTGCCCCTTAAATTGTTCCTTGGATGCAACTCTCTTCCCATTAATCTACATTTCTGTCCTTTGGCAGCTGTCCATGATTAGTGTCTTCTGGCTTAGAAACCAGAAAACCTGAAGTGTTTCCCAAGTCTATCAGAGAAGCAGGAGATAATTTCTCTCTTTTTTAAGATCTTTTCTGAATTCACACAGAAATTCTATGATCCTGGAAGTCATATTATCAACCCACTATGAACTCAATGGTTTTCATTCAAAAGATCAAGGTAAGCCTGGTAAGCCTAAGTGACAAAGAATCATCAGTATGTATATATATATATGTTAGATTTTTAAGGGCTATAATGTGTGTGTGTGTGTTAGTTTTATGAGCTGATTAATAAATTAAAACTAACACACATACCTAAAAAATTACACAACGTAATTCTTGGCTTGCTGTCTAGATGGTCTCTGGCAGGAAAGGAAACAGTATGTCTCCTCCCTTAATTGGGGCCTAATCACAGGTTGTTGTGAAACAATTCACAACCCCAACCCTGGAAGTCTTTAAGAAGATGTTAGATAGCCATTTGTCTGAAATGGAATAAGGTTCCTGCCCACGCAGGGGGTTGGACTAGAAGATCTCCAAGGTCCCTTCCAACTCTGCTATTGTATTGTATTGTATTGTATTGTATTGTATTGTATTAATTACATATACGAATATATATATATGTTTTCGTAGATTTTCACGGGTGTAGGTATGCTGGTATTGCTGGCTTCGGGGATTTTCCCGTGTATAAGGCATAGAAATGTTATTGCAACGTTTCGACAAGATCTCACTTGTCATCATCAGGCAGGCTTCTGTCTGTGACAGTATATATATATATAGGAAAAAAGGTGCTTTCTACTGGTAGTCATTAAATTCTGCAGAATTTTTGGGAGATGTTTCCCTTTGGCAAGAAATCTTGCCTTATGTTCTGGATTTGACGTGCCAGTTGATTTAGCATTTTGTTCAAAGGTAAAAAAAACCCTGTGGCTTCATCATTTTGAAGAATCCCTTTACTATGTAACTGTTGTATATGATCTGATTTCTTTTGCATATGACCTGGAAAAGACGAACATCTGGCCTGATTCCTACATAAAATACAGTTGTTGCAGATTCTTACAATTGTTCCTACATGCAGGGAAGAAAGCTGGGGTGAAATTTGATAATAACTCACCTAAGATTATATTGAGTTATTTCCAATTAATAAAAACTAACTGTATTAGCTCTTTTATTAAACTCAATAGAACTAACCAGTGGCATCTGCAGCAAACTACTCCACCAAAAATGTTTTGCAAAGTTTTTCATTTTTATTTCTCATACATACATTCACAAATATAAAATTTCATAACTATTATTAATAATGTTATGAGATTGTATATTATGTTATACGTACGTAATCATATAACGTTTATAACAATTTCTTCCTCCTCCTAAAATTAAAAATATAATCAAGATTGATTTTCAACCATCCTGTACACTCATCTTGTTTTGCAACAACCCTACTTCTCCTCCCTACCCCTTTTCTCCTTCTCTCCCTTCTTCTTTTCTTCTCTTCTTTCTTTTTTCCTCTTCTCCTTTCCCTTCTCTACTTGCCCTTTCTCTCCCCCCACTCCTCCTTTGCTATTCCCTTTCCTAGCCTCTCTCCTACTCTTACTTGCCCTCCATTTTTTCCTCTCTTTTCTCCTTTCTTCTTTCCCTCTCCCTTCTCCTCTCCTGTTGCGACCTTTCCATCTATTCTTCTCTCCATTCCTTCTTTCCGTTGCTCAAACTACTCCACCAAAATGGGTCACAATGGTCTACAGCATCACATAAATACCACCATTATATTTTAGCATCCTAACATCAGATTTAAGTATGTAAATTGGTCGTTTGTGATGACATGATGACATCAGCAAATGTATAATTTGCTGCTTATTATTTCTTCCTGAGAGTGTCCATGCTATTTGATGTGAGTTTGGGGGTGGGGGGAGGAAACCCTCAACTGATCTGGGTGGATTCATTCCCACTGCAATGCTTTCACTTCCAAATTCCTTAATAGCAGCTTGCCTTCACTTCTACAACATTTTTTATTTTATTTTAATCACATTTATATTCCGCCCTTCTCCACGAAGGACCCAGGGCGGCGCACAGGAATTTAAAAACATACAAAACGATAAATACAAAATTTAAAAACATATTAAATTACAGTCCTATGCTAAAACCAAATTAAAATCCCCCTGTTTAAAAACTATGTAAAATAGCCCCGACGGGAGGTTAGGTTAGGCCGGCTTGCTGAAAGAGATATGTCTTTAGACACTGGCGGAAGAGGCGGAGGTCCGAGATGGTACGCAATTCAGGGGGTAGGTCGTTCCAAAGGGCAGGGCCCGCCACAGAGAAGGCTCTTTCCCTGGGTGTCGCCAGTCGGCATTGCCCGGCCGACGGCACCCTGAGAAGGCCCTCTCTGTGGGAGCGGATCGGCCGAAAGGATGTATTGCCATTCTGAGAAAAAGAAGCAAAAAGAATTGCCCACCACTGATGCATCACAGCTGCAGCAGCAAAGAAAATCTTCCTATACTACTGCATGCAAAAGGGAGGGTTTAAAAAAAAAATCCATCCACTGCCATCCTTACTTCACATTGCATTTATTTATCTGACCATCTGCAAAGACATTTAGCAGTTTCTATGAAGGTGGCACTGAGTCATCATCAAGCAGCACTGTGAAATAGCGACTAGACGCAAGAAACAGGGAAGCACAGTGGGATCAAGATTTTCTGCCAATGGAGAAGATCTACAACATCTCATCCTTTATCCAGGTATATTTCCAGAGATTTCAAGTAGACCCCTCCCCCCCCCCCCATTAGCTGGAAATAAATTAGCGTCATTGTGTTAGGATAATGAATTTAGTAGCTGGAACAGAAAAGTGTACAATAGGTCAGAACACACAGTTGTACTTGATTAGTTAAGAGAGTGCTGACTCATGCATGAGGCAATCTACGCTACAATTGGTTGTTGTAAGTATAAAGGGGTTTTTACTCCCCACCCCCTTTTTTCCTGTGTGTTCTGTATACTGTTTGGTATTTACTTCATGATGTTCCTGTGTTTTGCTGGATGATTTCAAAGACTGCTGTAAATTTGAATATTAAATATATTTATATAAAAGACTACAAGTTTCTGTCAACGTCTGGGTGGCTGCTATGCAATTCAATAGCACATTTTCCCCTCAAGTTTTCATTTTATTTTATGACATATAAAAAACCCCATTTTCAATTAAACAGTGTGTTCTCTGGGTACAAATAGTTTTAGGAAATAGTAATCAAAATATTTACAACAGTGTCCTTACAACAACAACAATAAATAATAATAATAATAAGATAATCTATAAGATAAGATAATAAGATAATAATAATAAGATAATAAGATAAGATAAATAATAAGAAATCGTGTGTTGTCCCGATTGTAATTGGAGCCCTTGGAGCAATACCTAAAGGGCTACCTTGCTATTTGGAAATTCTAAATTTACCAGACATGAACATTCTGACTCTACAAAAAACCACCCTACTTGGAACAGCTTATATCCTCCGACGTTACCTTAACAGTTCCTAGGTCCTTGGTTAGGACTCAAGCTGTTGAGCTACCAACCGGCCTCAAAGGCTGTGAATCTCACCAAAGATTAACCACAGAACAATAATAATAATAATGTGATACCCATTGTCATTGGGGCACTTGGCACCATGTCCAAGAATTTTACAAGATACATCAATTGCAGCTTCCTACAATAACACCAGCGGAACTGCAAAAAACTGAGCTACTTGGAAAATCTTACATTCTAAGAAGGTACTTGGTTGATACCTAGGACGCTGGCAGCAAACCGTATCAACCATCAGCACCAGTCAATGGTATTTTTTATGCATTTTTAAATGTTCAGTTGGCTGAGTTTCATGTTTCATGAATAAAGTAAATAATAATGTTTACGTAACCATTTTAACATACCTTCCTTATATCATTGATCCTTTCCTTATCTTTCCCTGTTTCTAAATCCTGTTTTTGTCAATTAACCATTGATAAAATAAGTCCCAGGTCAAAACGTATTCAGTTTTTTTTTTCCTTAATTGTAAGTGTTAGCCTATCCATTTTGGCACATTCTAATATTTTAATGACACATTGTTAAACAGGAGTAATGCTAAGGGATTCTGGGTTTCAAGATTCCCTGTGAGTCTTACCTGCTGTGGTTTGGTTTACAGTACAGAAGTGCAACATGGAACCAGCTAAAGAAAGGTTGTTGCGCTCCAGAGAGGCATGCTAAGAACATGGAACAGCATGACCCAGATAGATAAACAAAGCTCTGTGAGATAGGATTCCTTTCCATGCAACTCTTGTAAATGAACGTTATGCTCCATTAGGCTCACAGTCAGCTCTTGCATTATACATTATCTTTGCCTTGCATGTTTGTGACAGCTCTGAAAGTTTTGAGTTTTACTGCCCAAACAAACTTCTGTTGTTTTTATAATGTCTCTCTTATATAGAAAATCCAGTTAACTGACTTGCTAGCTAGTTTTATCCTTGCCTTGTTGCTGCCATATATGGTCCCGTTTACTTCTACAGATGACCAGCAATTATTTTTCTAACAGATTGCTTCTGTTGGTGCATTAACTAACAAGGCACATTGAAGTAAGAGTTCTAAGCTTCCTAATGTTTTGAGTAATAACGATTTGGGCTGTGTGTAGGAGTTTTGTGTGTTAATGTTTGTTTTGTTTCTTTTGAATATTGAGTCAGTAGGGGAAAGCTGGGTGGATGCCAATGAATCACTTGTGAAATAATCATGTTCAGGATAGCTAAATCAGTGTAATAGGGAAGGTAGTATCTGCTGAGTTCAGTCAAAATGCCAGCTGCAGTTTGCTAATCATGGTTTCTTTTTAGTGTATTCAGAAAACACACTGAGCTCGATTCTCAGTAACCATAATGGGTAAATCAACTCATTCTAGAGCAGGGGTGTCAAACTCAATTTCATTGAGGGCTGCATCAGAATTGTATTTGACCTCGGTGTGTGTGTGTATGTTAGGTGGGCCTGGATGGGCATGGCCAGCTTGACATGACTCATGAATAATAATAATAATAATTTTATTTATAACCCGCTCTCTGTCCCCGAAGGGACTCGAGGCGGGGCACAGGGAAATTAAAACAATAAAAACAACAAAATACAAAAAAAAGAACAATAAATATAAGATAAAAACAAATCTTCCGGCTCCGGCGGCGACGGGCGAACTTAGGGTTCGCTCGCCGCTTTGTTCCTTTTCCTGCCCCCCCACGGGGGCGAGAAGCCCCTTGTTTGGGGCTTCTCCCGTAAAGCCGGCTCGACAGGGAAGCCCCCCCCCACGGCAGTGGGGCGAGCGACCCTGCTCCTCGGCTTAGGCGGAAGAGGACATGCTGCGGGGGGTCTTCCCTTCGCCAAAGGTTGGCGGCACCATTTAATTCCATGAAGAGAGACGATCGGAAGAGTCGGGAGGCTTTTCGGGACCTCAGCTGCGAGCGGAGAGTGAGCGTTTAAAACTTTTTTTTCTGTACTGTCAGCCGGGCTGAAAGGGACAGGAGGGGGGTGTTTGTTTCCAAAAACCCCCCCTTGGACTAAAAGCGGCACTCGGAAATGCCTCGTTGAGAGGAATCGGAAACTTTTAATCTGGATGGTCTTTAACAAGGGAAAGTACTTTGCGGCTTGTTGCAATTATGTCTCTAGGTCTGGCTGAAACAGTTTCTTTTTTGCTTTTTAACCGCTTTCTCCCTCGGGCTCTGAGTTTGGGCGGAAAATGGCTTCTCTTTGTCCCCGACTGACTATGACCTATGGAAAATTACCAGTGTCTCTTTGCGACTTGGACTTCCTCTAATTATTGATGAAGAATTTTCTTTTTTTGGATTTGTGTTTTCCTTTCTGGATTGCCTTCGTTATTATACCTATGGAGTTGGAAAAGTGTTTCTCTACTGGTTTCTGAATTTTGCAGCTATACAACTTTAAGAACTTTGGACTCCTGATCTGCCTACCAGCCCCACCCTAAAAACGCCATTTTATTGGCACGGATTTTAACAGCTAAACATGGCACAAGAAGAAACGCTGGCACGCCTTGAACAAAGAATGACTGCCCTTGAATCTGTTATACAAAATTTGGTATTAGAAATTAAGGCCCAGAGGGCAGAAAATGTCAACTTTAAAAAGGAATTATTGGACACTCGAAAACAAGTGCTTGAGAATACACAGAAGAATGAAGAATTGAAAGGGGGGCTGGAGGGGGCTAAGGGAGAGATTAAAAATGTTTCTAATGAGGTTGTGGAAATAAATGGGCACGTGACTAGGATAGATATGGAAAGGATGACATATTTTTTGAGATTTCAGAATGTTTCTGAAATGGATGGTGAATGTCTCCCTGATCTTATGAGTACAATTATTGCAGACTATTTACATAAACCTAAAGATGAGATCAGAGGGGACATTGACCTAGTCTACAGAATAAATTCTGCATATGCCAGGATGAATGAAGTACCCAGAGAGATACATGTAAAATTTGTTAGAAGGTCAACCAGAGAGGAGATCTTGAAGGCGCAAAGAGGGAGTCCTATGATTTACCAACAAAAGGAGGTTACCATCTTGAAGCAGATTCCAAGAAAGATTAGAGAAGCTAGAAGGAAATTTTCCTTCTTGTCTAAAACATTGTTTGATCATGGGATCTGGTTCAAGTGGGTGATACCCGAAGGGATGCTGGTGTTCTGGGAAGGAGGTAGAGTGAAGATTAAAACAGTTGCTGAGGCGGAAGCCTTTCTTAAAAAACATTCCTCTGTCCTGGGAGAAGATCCAGGGGGGGCAGGGGGAGCCATGGCCCCGTCCGCTGGGGGCCCGGGGGAGAAGGGGGAAGATACAATTGCCAAGAGACTTAGATCTAAAAAATAACTTTGCCCTTGTTTTTTTTTTTTTGAGTAATATTGTATGATATTTGTAATCTGGATTTTTGTAATTGACTGACAGTATATAACTGAAAAATTTAGGAATATGTACTTGCTCCCAGCTTGTAGTGTTATGTGAAATGTTTTTTTTTCTTTATTTTTAATAATGTAACTTGAGGTACCGGAGGAGCCGACGACTTTGACGTGACTACTCTCAGAATTTCTATGTAACCCTTACCCTACCCCACAAAAAATGTAAACTCAATAAAACTTTTTCAATATAAAAAAAAAACAACAAATTAAACAGTTAACCCTGCGCTAAAATCTCGCAATTAATTACTAAAAATTCACCCTAACCATAAAAGAGACTACCCTAGGCCGGCTAAGCGAAAAAGATGTGTTTTTAATTTTAGGCGGAAGGAGCGGAGGTCCGTGGTTATAATAATAATAATTATTATTATTATTTTATTTCTTGACCGCTCCTCTCCCCACGGGGACTCGGAGCGGTGCACAGGGAAAACTAAAACCATAAATACAATACAATCAAAACAACATCTTAAAAACAAATTAAACAGTGCCTGTGCTAAAATACCCATTATAACTAAAATTCCCTACACAACTAAAACCCCATAGAGAGAGACTACCCCAGGCCGGCCAAGCAGAAAAAATATGTTTTTAATTTCAGACGGAAGGAGCGGAGGTCCGTGGTTGTTCTAATGTCGGGGGGAAGGTCATTCCAGAGGGCTGGGCCCGCCACAGAGAGAGCCCTTCCCCTGGGCGTCGCCCGCTGACAAAGTCTAGTGGACGGCACCCGGATAAGTCCCTCTCTGTGGGAGCGAATTGGCCGTGAGGATGTATGAGGCAGGATCCGATCCCGCAAGTAGCTAGGTCCCGAGCCATGGAGCGCTTTAAAGATGATAATTAATACCTTGAAGCGCACCCAGAAGACGACAGGCAGCCAGTGCAGCTCGCGCAGGAGAGGTGTTACATGGGTAAACCTAGAAGTACCCAGGATTGCCCGCGCGGCTGCGTTCTGGACCATCTGCAGTCTCCGGGTGCACCTCAAGGGAAGCCCCATGTAGAGAGAGTTACAATAGTCCAGTTGTGACGTCACGAGAGCATGAGTGACTGTGCGAAGGGCGTCCCGATCCAATAGGGGGCGCAACTGGCGAACCAGGCGGACCTGGTAAAACGCCCTCCTAGCCACGGCTGTCACTTGATCTTCCATGGACAGCCGGGCATCTAGGAGGACACCCAAGTTGCGCGCCCCGTCCACAGGGGCAAGATGTTCGCCCCCTATGGCCAGCGATGGAATTAGCTGGTTGAATCGGGCAGCCGGAAACCACAGCCACTCGGTCTTGGTCGGGTTGAGCTTAAGTCCGTTACTTCCCATCCATCTCCGCACGGCTTCCAGGCACTGGCACATCACCGCTACGGCATCGTTGGGGTGGTTTGGGGTAGATATATACAACTGAGTATCATCAGCGTATAGATGGTATTCTACCCCAAAACCACGGATGATCTCACCCAGCGGCTTCATGTATGTGTTAAACAGGAGAGGCGAGAGGACCGACCCCTGAGGCACCCCACAAGTGAGTGGTCTCGAGGTCGACCTCTGCCCCCCTGTCAACACAAATTGCGATCGGCCAGAGAGGTAGGAGGAGAACCACCGAAAACGGTGCCTCCCACTCCCAACCCCCCCAGCCGATGCAATAGGATACCATGGTCGATGGTATCGAAAGCCGCCGAGAGGTCTAATAGGACCAGGATGGAGGAACAACCCCCATCTCTGGCCCTCCAGAGATCATCAACCAACGCGACCAATGCCGTCTCAGTGCTGTGCCCGGGCCGAAAGCCGGACTGGCGCGGATCTAGATAATCAACTTCCTCCAGGTGACGGGGAAACTGTTGTGCCACCACACTCTCAACAACCTTCGCCAGAAAGGGAAGGTTGGAGACTGGACGATAGTTGTTTAAAAGAGCTGGATCCAAAGAGGGCTTCTTAAGGAGGGGCCTCACCATCGCTTCTTTTAGGGAAGCAGGCAAGGAACCCTCACTTAAGGATGCGTTGACAACCTCTTGGAGCCAGCCTCGTGTCACCTCCCAGGATGCCAGTACAAGCCAGGAGGGGCATGGGTCCAATAAACATGTGGTGGCTCGCAGTCGCCCACGTAACCTGTCCATATCATCGGAAGTAACGGAGTCAAACTCCTCCCAAACAAGATCTGTCTCGTGGCATCCCACTGGGCCATCAATGGAGGGTAGCCCGTTCTGTATCTGAGCGGTTTTCTCCTGCAGAAAAGTCACAAATTCCTCTGCTCTACCCTGTAATGGGGCTTCCCGCACCCTTTGTTGAAGTAGGGAGCGGGTCACCCTAAACAGGGCGGCAGGGCGGTTTTCTGCGGATGCTATGAGAGTAGCACAATGATGGCGTTGGCCACTCTCAGCGCCACAATGTAAGTCCGTAAATGGGCTGTTACCTGTGTCCGGTCAGATTCAGATCGGGTAGACCTCCATCTTCCCTCTAGGCATCTCTTGCGGCGTTTCATCACCCGCAGCTCCTCGGTAAACCAAGGGGCCAGGGTGGTTCGCCGCCGCAAGAGAGGCCGCAAGGGTGCGACCCAATCCAAGGCTCCCACGGCCGCACTGTTCCATGCGGCCGTGAGGTCCTCTATTGGGGCACGGGTCAGGGGTACAGGAAATGGCCCAAGCGCCGTCTGGAACCCATCCGGGTCCATCAGGCGCCTGGGGCGGTACCAGATTGGAGACTCTGGTTCCGCCTCCCCGCGGAGGGGAGCAGCGGTCGGAAAGTCGAGCCGGAGAAGTGAGTGGTCTGACCATGACAAGGGCGTGATGACTATATCCCCTATGCCCAGGTCACTCTTCCATTGGCCAGAGACAAAGATGAGATCCGGCGTATGTCCACCCTCGTGAGTGGGGCCTCGAATTACTTGGGTCAGGTCCATGGCCGTCATGGAAGCCATGAACTCCCGAGCTGCCTCGGATGATTCGCCCAACGATGGCAGGTTAAAGTCCCCCATGACTAAAAGTCTGGGAGTCTCCATTGCCACCGTAGCGATCACCTCCAGGAGCTCGGGCAGGGCTGCTGTTACATAGCAGGGAGCCAGGTATATAACCAGCAAGCCCAACTGCCTCCCTAGGCCCCACTTCACGCAGAGGGACTCACAGCCGGTAGTCTGTGGCACAATGGTCTCTCTCGGCTCAAGACTTTCCTTAACAATAATCGCTACCCCACCGCCCCTGCCAAGGGCCCGAGGCTGATGAAAAGCACGGTAGCCTGGCGGGCACATTTCAACGAGGGGGAGTCCACCCTCGTGGCCCAACCAGGTCTCCGCTATTCCTGTTGTTCTAATGTCGGGGGGAAGGTCGTTCCAGAGGGCTGGGCCCGCCACAGAGAAGGCCCTTCCCCTGGGCGTCGCCCGCTGACAGAGTCTAGTGGACGGCACCCGGAGAAGTCCCTCTCTATGGGAGCGGATCGGCCGTGAGGATGTATGGGGCAGGATCCGATCCCGCAAATACAAGTGAAGGGGGCACTTGTGATGGTCTGAGCATTCTGCCAGCGAAAACAGGCTCCCGAGCTCCATTTTCGGCTGCGATGGCCTCCTTTAACCCTCAGTGGCACCGTAGGCCAGTCCTTCATTGTTTCCAGGTTGGCTGCTCAGGCCAGATCTAAGTACCCTTCAGGTCATATCTGGCCTGCTGGCCTTGTGTTTGACACCCTTCTTCTAGGATATGCTCCACTGGCAAACCCCATTGCTGAATTTAAACAAATGGAGGATTGTTTTATCTTTAGCAATAGCACTTAGACTTATATATGACTTCATCGTGCTTTTACAGCTCTCTCTAAGCAGTTTACAAAGTCAGCATATTGTCCCCAACAATCTGGGTCCTCATTTTACCCATCTCGGAAGGATGGAAGGCTGAGTCAACCCTGAGCTGGTGAGATTTGAACTGCCAAACTGCACCTAGGCGTCAGCTGAAGTAGCCTGCAGTACTGCACTCTAACCACTGCGCCACCTTGGCTCTTTAGTTACCAAGCCGTGATAAACTGATTTGTGTTTAACAACAAACCATAACCAATAGATTCAGACATCATGCAAAGCTCAAACCAACCAGGTCATTAGATGCAAATCAGATGTATGTAAAGACAAAACTACCTTACAAGGACGAGTTCATTCAAGAAAGAATTGCAGCCAATTATGGGAAATTAAAAGTAATACTGTATGACATGTTTATTTTGCATATTGAATTATACATACCTAAATATCCATTTTGAATGTCTGCTAAAATAAAATAGTATAGCCTTAGGGATATGTCTGTGCATGGGTATTCATAATCAAGTAACACTATGTAGTTAGCAAAGTAGTGTGCCAGTTTTATGATCACCCAAGATTTAAAAAAGTGAACCTTATTTAAATTATAAGAGTATTAATGAATTGCTGTATATATTCTAATAAATGACTTCTCCTCCTCCTCCCCACACCACCCCAGGCAGACTTTTCATAGTACCTTGTAATGGAAAATAAGTGCTGGAACAGCCAGATCTCAATCTGTTCCCATAAAAGTCAAATATTTACAAAGCAACACGCTGAACCTTGAAGGTTATTGTCAAGTCTAAAAGGTTTTAATGAATATAATTGATTTGAAACATGCCTATTACAATGTTCTTTGTCAGGCTCAACTATCTTCTGAATATGTTCTACTAAAAGAAGCTTTGATACCAGATACACAGATGGGAGACAAGCTGTCCCTCCCTTGACGTGCCCTTTTCCCCAAAGCCATACTGAAAAAGGTAATGGAATCCATGTTCCGACTTCATGCAATGTCTTCTTGTGCCTTGGAATGCTGGCCAGGCCAAGCCACATTTACAAATCGTGCTCCTTAGATTGATGGTTCAGTGCAAAGAAAATCCACTCTTCTATGCACTTGCTAACCGTTTCTCCATATAAATGCAAATGATGTGTAATAATATGAGTTGTACACCAATAAAGTGTGTAAAACATCTAAACATTGTGATAGAATGCAACAGTAAAAGAAAAAAATAGAGCTTCATGATGCAAGTTTTCTCATATTTTTCAAAAGGAGCAGGTTTGGGAATATGTATTAGTTATAGTGTGTGTGTGTATATATATATATAGTGATATAGTTGTATAGCTATACAGTTATACTGTTATATTGTTATATATATCTATATATAGTTGTTATATAGTTATGCAGATATATAGCTATATAGCTATATAGTTATATAGTTATATAGTTATAGTTATATAGGTAGATATACCGTTTGTCTGAAAATAAGACCTCCCTTGATAATAAGCTCAATTGGACTTTTGAGCACATGCACTAAAATAATCCCTCCCCCAAAAATAAGCCCTCCCCCAAAATATTGCAACATAGAAGCAGCCATGAAGTGACCATGCTTGCCACCTTCTCCACCTCAAAAATGATAAGGCCAAGCGCTTATTTCAGGGATCAAAAGAAAATAAGACCCTGTCTTATTTTTGGGGAAACACAATACTTATCTCTGTGTATGTGAATGTGTGTGTTTTATATACGTATCTCTGTGTGTGTGTGTGTGTGTGTGTGTGTGTGTATACATACACATATGTTTAACACAATATAACTTCAGGACACTGCTCAAAAATGTTTCTACAATGTCTACGAAGATTCCCAGTCATTAAGATCATGGTTGTACCCCACAAAGGAAACTTAACTTGAACCTTGAAACACCTTGAAGACGTTTCGCTTCTCATCCAAGAAGCTTCTCTACTTCTGACTAAATCCTTCCATTTTCCATCTTTCAATCAGAACTGAAGAAGGTTCTTGGATGAGAAGAAAATGTCTTCAAGGGGAAAAAAAAAGTCCAGTTGCCTTTTGGAAAAAAAGCACCTTCCTTTCTACAATGTTTTCACTTATTTATGTTTTTAAATATACCATCTATAGGCTGCATTTCAATGCTATTCAGTGCTGTTACCAGTTGCTGGTATAATATAATTAGTTAATTAAATATGAAGTACAAATATTTTATGCACAAATAAGAATTTTCTCTTAAGCAAGTGGTTAAGAGAAAATTCTTGTTTTTGTAAAAATATTTGTACTTTGTATTTAATTAATTAATTATAACTGCAACTGTCAAGGCTTCTTGTCCATAGACCAGTGGTTCTCAACTTTCCCAATGCCGTGACCCTTTAATACAGTTTCTCATGTTGTGGTGACCCCCAACCACAAAATTGGTGTCTCAGTTCCTAAGACAATCGAAAATATGTGTTTTCTGATAGTCTTAGGTGACCCCTGTGAAAGAGTCATTCGACCCCCAAAGGGGTCCTGACCCACAGGTTGAGAACCACTGCCATAGGCTTTTGTGTGGATACATGCATGTGTGTATGTAAGCCTTTGTAGTAAAAGTTTGGAAATATCAGATCTCTCTCTCTCTCTCTCTCTCTCTCTCTCTCTCTCTCTCTCTCTCTCTCTCTCTCTCTCTCTCTCTCTCTCTCTCACACACACACACACACACAAATATATGCATTAAATATATATATATACTATATATATATAACTGGTGGGATTTGTACTGTGGTTAGCAGTTTCTTGATTTATGTAATATTTTTTTACAGTTTAAAAATACAAAGATAAATATAAAAAATGCAGACAGAAAAAAGGGAGAAAGGAAAAAATATAAAGAAAAATGTAAGTAAAGAAATTACTTCCTTCTTCATCAAGACATGAACAAACAAATTTAGAAGCTTAGCACCTTCTCTAAGATTTCAACCAAAAATCTCTTCATCTCATATTTCATCTAGCCATCTTCTTCTTACTCAGAGCAGCTTACTTCCTGTGACAATGTTTAACATCATCAGGCATCAACATCTTCCTATCCCAGTTTCATGGGAAGGACTTGATAGGTGGATAAAAAGGCCAAATTCAGTCTGAACATTTGGCTGACTACGATGAATCATCATCATAATTATTAACATTATATTACATGTTACTGACTAAATTAGTTCATTACTAATTAACTTATATCCTTAGGTATGCACATACCTAGATATTTAATGAGTTTGGTATACATACAGAATTAATATTCCTTAATGATTCATCCACCGGCATCAATTTCATTTTAGACCAATTAACAGAATATCCTGCTATTTTACTTAAAGTATTGGTCAATTGCTAACATTGGAATACTAGTGTGGAATTTAGAAATGAAGAAGGTCATTTGCAAATAAAATCAATTTGTATTCAACTGAATTAGATACAAGCCCACAAATATTCCTAGACTGATTGTCTGGTAGTATAAATCAAGAATTCCATGCAGATATTAAAAAACAGGCTGAAAATGGACATATTTGTTCCTCTAAATAATAGGAAAGCAGCAGAGAACATTACATTAACTTTTACTCTCTATATTAACAACTCATATCTTGGTGACTCTTGATGAAGATTCATATCTTATGAATCCCAAAGGAAGTTCCAACCTATTTAGTTCACCCAACCTGTACTTTTTATATACTGCATTTTGTCAAAGGTTATTCCAGCAACTAATAATAAAATTACAAATTACAAATTTTTCAAGTGGTCTATTAAGTGTACAATTAAGCTAATTTGCCTGTGGTTTGCATAATTTTTACAAAACTGCTTGATCATTCTTAATAACAAACGATACTGCTTGCTGTAATCTATTTGCTAACACCGTTGTTCAGATCTTTGTATCAACATCAAGCAGAGATTGGACGATAATTAGCACAATGTATGATTGGACGATAATTAGCACAATGTATGATTGGACGATAATTAGTACAAGGTCTTTACCTGCTCTGGTATAATAATAATACAAACTGATTAAATGCCACTGATAAAATTCCCTTATCAAATACCTCATCATTCAATTGACAAAGTTTTGGTACCAAAAGATCTATAAATATTTTATATGGCTCTATAGAGAGTCCATCCAATCTTGGTGTTTTACCACTCGCTATTTTTAAATCTCTTCCTCAGGTAATTTTATGTAGAAGGCCTCTTTATCTTCTTTGATATATTTTTTGGTTTGCTATATAATTCTGAATATAATTCAGGTCTTCCCCGTTTTGTACATTATTATCTCTAATAATTGGAATCATTGCCTTACCTTTCTTTTGTTTTAAGTGATTGGTGATTCTCCTGTTCTCTCAAGAGCCTTTGTTATAATCGCATTAGATGAATTATGCCTGGTGTGACATTGTAGTATTTAGTTCATATTTCTTTTTTGTGTACAAAGTAATAGATTGGCATGTAACCATCTGTGCCCATAACCTTTCAGTTCACCTTTCAAATTATTTTCCCTTTTATTTTTAATCTTACTTTTGCATGATGCATGGGCAATAATTTGATTTTGATGTAGGTTTTATATGCTTCCAGTTCAAAAATGTGAGCACTTGATATTTCTGAATTCTAATCAAACTGTTGTAAGATGTCTACCCACATTTGTTGTACAATTTTTTATTATTCAATAAGGAGACATTAAAATACCAATTTCTCAGTACCTTGACTAGTTTCAGAAGTGAACATTTCAAAGTAATCACACTATAGTCGGATGCATAAGAAATATTTGGTGATATAAAGTCAGTGATGTTAAAAATGTATGCTCTATTTTGGTTGCATATATCAAAGGTCTATCAGAGATGTATTCAATTCTTCCCTATAATTATTTCTCCCACTAATGATTGGTGTCATGCTGGTGAATTTCTATCAAGCTCAGGATCCAGTATTTCATTAAAATCTTCTCATATTACCACTTTGTCATAAATACACTCATCCAAGTATCAAAAACATGCTTAAAATGTAACAGGAGTATCTAAATTTGGCCCACAAACATTAACCAAAGCTATTGCAGTCCTTGATACTTTAGCACATACAATTAAATAAGAAATAATGTCAATTTTACATCAATTGAAAATCGCTTTTGAACCAAGCCTTTTGCTTTCATCAAAGTATCTGTGAGATTAAACCTGTCCACCCAATTCAATTATACCAATTAACAGAATATCCTGCTATTTTAGTAAAAGTATTTGTCATTTACTAACTTTGGAATAGTAGTGTGAGATTTAGAAATAAGGTGAAGAAGGTCATTAATAAAGATTTATCCTGTTCCATATGAGTCTCTTGTAGATAAACAATGTCCGCCCTTAACAATTTTAAAGGTTACATTTTGTTTCTTAGATTCTCACAACCCTTTCACATTAATTCACCCTTACACAAAGATGCTTCTACATACTAACCTATGACTATCACTAAGTGTTGTATCTTATGATTCTTGATGAATGTATCTTATTTTTCTTTATGTACACTGAGAGCATATGCACCAAAGACAAATTCCTTGTGTGTCCAATCACACTTGGCCAATAAAGAATTCTATTCTATTCTATTCTATTCTAGGCCATGCCATGCCATGCCATGTCATGCCATTAACTCTTCCTGAATTCCTGATGTCGCATAAGTGACAATTCTCACTTTCCCCAAAACTCTCAGTTTCCCCAAAAAAGCATTAGTGATTCCCCTGTTCTCTCAAGAGCCTCTGTTATAACTATATTAGATGAATTATGCTTGGTGTGATATAGTAGTATTTATTTCATATTTCTTTTTTGTGTTTTTTCTGTACAAAGTAATAGATGGGCATGTAAGCATCTGTGCCCATAACCTTTCAGTTCACCTTTCAAATTATTTTCCCTTTTATTTTTAATCTTACTTTTGCATGATGCATGGGCAATAATTTGGGCAACCCATACACAAAGATGCTTATACATACTAACCTATGACTATCACTAAGTGTTGTATCTTATGATTCTTGATGAATGTATTCTATTTTATTTTTCATTATGTACTGAGACCGTATGCACCTAAGTCAAATTCCTTGTGTGTCCAATCACACTTGGCCAATAAAGAATTCAATGCTATGCTATGCTATGCTATGCTATGCTATGCTATGCTATGCTATGCTATGCTATTCCATCCCATCCCATCCCATTCCATTAATTCTTCCTGAATTCCTGCTGTCACATACAGTAAGTGACAGTTCTCCATTTCAGTTTCCCCAAAAAAGCAGCCTATGTCCAACAACACCAATATTCAGGATTTTTTCAGAACTCTTCGGGTTGAGGAAACAATGCCACTGTAGAATAATATTTAGCCTTCCATTACCTGACTCTTTATGACCTCTTTGGTATTAAAGTAAAATACACTATTGTGTTTCTTCCAAAACTCTAACATGTGGCACTCATCTTTTCTATTCAGAAATGCACCTTGCTTCCTCTGTACACCATGGCTCCAATTTCTATTTCATGAATTCCAGATACGTATTTCTTTTCTGTAGGATGCTACTGCCAAATATTTAGCACTGGGAAGCTTCTATTATATTTCTGATTTTAAAAAATCTGTGAAATTATTGAAGACTGCTAGAACATGTTGCTTGCGTTCCCAAACTTTGTTTATTTCCCTTAAGATCATTCCATCTGTTGTACTCAGCTGCTCAACAATTTTTTCCGTATTTTACAGTTTTAACTTTGGCAAGGATTGTTTTTCCCCCCTCTGCCTTTCCAGCCTTAAAGCAATGGCTACAGTTCCAACAGCATTTGGTTCAAATGGAAAAGTAAGATCCATTTATCAACTGTTTTAGTGAAACTTAGTCTCCTTTCTTTGTGCATTGTACTTCTATAATAAAATTAATGTTGCTTCTTGGCTTCCTGTTTCGGAATCAAGAATTCAAAGATTAAAATGTTCCTTAAGTCTTGTTTAGCACTAAGTGCTCAATATAGCTAAGTGGTATGCTTAGTTAGGGCTCCTTCCCTTGGATCTATCAAGAGATATTGTTGTGTCCTGCTGGCGGCCAGCAGAGCTGGCAGCAAAGTCCAACAATGAGGAGGTTGGGGAGGAATATGGGCCAGTCCTGGGGGCTGATGAAAACTCAGATGAGGGCTCTGAGGGAGGCAGAGAGGGAGCTAGACAGCAGTGAGGTAGAGGAACAGCTGGAGCCTGTTCCCAGTATGTTCGTGCACAGAGCTGCTAGAAGACAAGAACAAGACAAGAAAACAGGGTCGATTTAGGAATAAAGCCACACCTTTGAGGTGATTGGCCCCTCCCATAGGAAACAAAAGAGGAGCAAACGGGGAGTGGGCTTTTGCAGGAAACAATTCGTTCATTCGCTTGTTTCAAGAGTAGAAAGTTCTGTTTGTGACCATAAGACACTGTGTGCCACATTTTGCCTTGCCCTGCGTTTGGAAACTAGTTATCTGGCAGCTTCCCCAAATGAGATAAGGTTCATGTTGATAAATATTCCTTGGAAAGACTGTGTGCTAAGCCTTGCTAACTGTGAATGAAAGGAATTCAGTCATGTAAATAAAAGGGGTTTTGCTGGGACCAAGACTCTGCTTCTTGCTTTTTAAGGAAGCCTGGATCAGAACAGATATAAAAGTAATCTGAATGTGATTGTTAAGAAGTGTGCATGATAAAAGAAGAGATAACTCAAGCATGAATGAAAGCTGAGTGAATAAGAACTGAATACAAAAGTAGGTGGCTCCATGAAAGACTTGCTTTGAAATAGTTTAATCATATAGAGAGAATGAGTGAGGATGGAACAGAAACCAAATTTATGAGGGAAGAGTGAACAATTTGAGAGGAAGAAGACAACCAAGAGATCAGAGGAACAAAACATCCATTAACAATTTATATAACCCTCACACAGAGAGCCCACATCTGAATCCCAGCAAAGGACTGGCAGAAAGAGTCAGATCTTTAAGGTACATTTAATAAAAGCAATGTCAATGTCTGAGACAGTGCGCCATTCAAAGTGGCCACAATGCGCTGTTTCAGAGTTGCCACACACACATAAGGAGAGAGGGATGCATGGGGCCACAGACGGGTGTTGGATGATGGGACTCATGCTGGGAGAGGAGCCAGGAAGGCAAGCCAGCTGCGGTCAATTCAGAAGCCACCCAGGCCTGAAGAGTACTTGCTGGAGCCAGCCAACAAGTAACCAGATTCAAAGAGTGCTTGCTGGAGCTGGGCCAAAAAAGTACTTGCTGAAGCCGGCCAGGACACAACCAGCCTGCAGCAAGAGTAGTTGCTGGAGCCAGCTGGGAGCAACCAAGAACGGGGAGGAGGAGCGTGCTGAGTCCATAAAGGCAGCTGGCTAGCAGAAGCCAGTAATGCTAGCTAGAAACCCTTTTACTCTATTGTTTACCGTGTGCCAATCTGAGACTCCAGTAAAGAGACTCCTTCTACTCACAGTGTGGCCTCTTGTCCATGGTTTGGAACCATGGCAAGCAAAGTCAGGGCTGTGTTCAAATCCCTTGGTGAGATGCTATTCCAGAAGGCAGGTGCTTTGATAGGGAAGGCATCCATTCCATTTCCCCTTAAATCAGTGTTTCTCAACCTTGGCGACTTTAAGTCCTGTGGACTTCAACTCCCAGAATTCCCCAGCCAGCTGTGTTGGTTGGGGGATTCTGGGAGTTGAGGTCCACAGGACTTAAAATCATCAAGGTTGAGGAACACTGCCTTAAATAGTTAGGACCTTAGCAAGCCAGTTCTGTATGATCTTACTGAATGTAGTAGAATGTAGGACAAATATTTGTAGCTCAGAGTTGAACTGTCCTTGGTTACCAAACTTGGTAACATCATCTGTCAAGAAAAGTACCATGCTAAGTGAGCACCAAGAACCCCATGGAAACAGTGGGAATAAGACAACTTCTCAAATAATTATGTCCTACGTCAGCTAAGGCTTTGATAACCAGTACTTAGAAGCATATTGCAATCCAGGTAATTTACATAGCAAATGTGTTACTTAGATACTGAAGCAATAATATGTTGTCACCCAATTTTGGTCCCCCTGAAACTTCCTAGTGGTTTTCAAGCGGAGTTCCATCTTGAGAGCATTGCAGTGCTATAGGGCACATGGAAGGGGACCAGGGGATGAGTGACTTCTGAGGGCCTCCCAATCTAGGAATGAGCATGTATTTGGTACAGTGGACTAATCTGTGGAAAGGCCTTCTTGGATACAGCTACCCTCTGCTCTTTGATCAGGAGTTGAAGGCGCCCCCCAAATCCCTGAATTGCACATTGATTCTATCTGGAGCAGTGTGAACTTTCTTAAAATTAAAGATGGAGATTCCCATTACCTAGACAGACTCATGTATCAGGAGCCACTTGCTGTTGTGGTAGTGGTGGGGAGGACAGGAAGAGGCAGGTTATTTCTTGCTTTGCTCAACTTTCTTGTCTCCTTGTCCTCCTATGCATTGTTAGTTCCTTCCTGTTAGTTATTCCATTTTGTGACATTTTGATGTCTTGATGTTACTATCAGTTAGTTAGGCTTTTTGTTGTTGCTGCTCCTGTCTTTCTTTGTGTTCTTGTTGTCTTCTTCTCTGTACAAATAAATATTCATTCATTTATATCAATACCAGTTTTATTTTCTTTTGACCCCCGAAATAAGCGCTTGGCCTTATTTTTGGGGAGGTCTTATTATTTTTGAGGTGCATGAGGCAGTGGACAGTGGCTGCTGCTGTGTTGCAATATTTTCAGGGAGGGTTTATTTTTGGGGGGGGGGTAGGCTTATTTTAGCGCATGTGCTCAAAAGCCTGATTGAGCTTATTATCCAGGGAGGTTTTATTTTCAGGGAAACAGGGTATCATAAAAGAGAACCCAGCATTAATTTATTTTATTATCATTTTTGAATGAGTATTCTGGACTTAGAATTGAGCTTTCAGTTTAAGAATTGGTAGGGTCCCAAGATCTATGAAGAGAGGCATTGCAGATTCCTTCTCCTACATTTTGTTTAGTGGTACAGTTTTATCTTCAGTTATTATGAGGGCTAAAAGGGAAAAGTACTGGGTGTAACTGATATTTAGAGAGAGAGAAAAGAAGTGTTGAGACAAGTGGGAATTGAATGAGAGAAACAGGATCTACCAGTATGATTAGCCTGCTTGCTTAGCTGGTTTGACTTCTCTGAAAAAAAAAAACCTGCCAGATTATCTGGCAAGTATTCTTGGGTAGTTTTGCCTGGTTAACCCATCTCAAAGGGAATGAATCATCAAATTGCAACTGTGGTTTGATTGTGCAAAAGTGCTTTGTTTCCTTTGACATTCTATTTTTCTTTCTTAAAAAGGATTATTCTCCCCAAAGAATGAATGGAAAGTAGATTAAGGAAAACGGATGTGGAAGCTATTTGGAACAGAGTGATAAGAATGATGTAACAACATCCTAAAGGTTCTGCTAATGGCAATAATCAAAAGGATGCAATGGGAATAAATTATTTTGGAAACATGATGATGAGAACTAACAAGGGACTCAAAGAGCATGTGAAATAAAAGAAACAACATATAAATTCTAGAATTTATAAGTGGCTAGAAAACAGAAGCCAAAACAGGAAATAGAAGTCTTTCTGTGTTTTTTCCAAACTAGTATTGAATAAAAATTAACTAAAGTTACTAATTACTATCAAACTTAAAGTACTGACCACAATGTAAATATAATAGTGATATGAACAATTAATAGCATTACAAGTGTTAGTACAACTGTTATTACATGATTATAGAAGTTGAAACTGATAGGAAGGCAATGTAGAATGGTGAACTACATGAATGCTGATAGAGAAAGCTGTATATCTATTTTATATGGTTAAGCTTGTCTTGTTTTTTTCTTTGTTTGTTGCATCTCTATTTTTGTTTATAAAGGTAAAAATGTTTGATAAAAACTATTCTAAAAAATAGAAAAATAAAAGAAACATAAAACATGAAATTATGAAGCATTCTGAAGAAAGAAAATGTTGGAAAGAGCATTTTAGATATTGTTATGACAATAAGAGTCATATGCAAAGAGTAGAAATTGAAGCACATTTTATAAATATTAATGTCCGTGGGAAAAATTGAATATTAACATAATATTGAAAAATAGTAACTCTGGAGATGTAACTGTGGAAATATAAAAGTGTGAATTTAGTTTGTTACAGAGTAGCTGGGCAACTTGTTTAATCTGTTTATAAGGATTGCATCTGTGTTTGATGACTAGAAGTGTGCCTGTGTTTTCCCACTATTTTCCCACTATTTTCCACCCATAAAATGGAAAGGTGGTAAGCTGGAACGCAAAAACTACAGAGTGATTCTTAAGGGTATCTTTGAAAGTGTTGAGCAGAGTTCTGATTGAGAGAATGCAGGAAGTGACAGTATGTAAAACCTGGCCATGCAGTTTTTCAGCAGGTCATCAAGAAATGTATGAATCTGAAAAGAGAATTTATTATACATTTATTCATTTAGAGAAAGCATCTCATAAAAATGAATAAGCTAGAATGATAGAATATTTTGTTTGAATGTGAGCTGAAATTTTATACTTGCTAAATAGTATTAGAGCATAATATGATGAAAGAAAATATGCATGAAAATAAGTGGAAGGCTTAGCAAGTGATTCAGTCCTGAATAGGGAGTAAGACAAAGAAGTTCACGGCCCTTGATTGCATAAAGGTATAAGGAGCATTAGTGGTGATGTTAGAGGTTGGTTGACTGGAAATGATAATATGCATGTACTTTTGCTGTATTGTTGGCAAAGAACCTGAGTGAATTGGACTGAATGTCAGATAGACTGTATAATCCAACAAGGAGTATGGATTTGAAAACTAATGCAATTCTCTTTGACAGAGAAAATGGAGTAGATAATTGCAAGTTACATATAAGTGGCAAAATTAACCCCTGGAGCATCTAGATCAACGGGTGTCAAACTCGATTTCACTGAGCATCAGGGTTCTGTGTGACCTCGAGGGGCTGGGGTGGCCCTGGCCAGGTGGGCGTGGCCAGCTCGATGTCACTCGTGTCAGGGCCGCTGTGGTGGCCCAAGCAATCTGCCAGCAAAAACGGGGTCCCAAGCTTCATTTTCGACTGCAATGGCCTCCTGCAACCTTATGCCAGCGAAAACAGAGCTTGGGAGAGCTCTGTTTTCACTGGCAGAGGCACCATGGGCCAGTGCACTGTTTTCAGGGCGACCCCGCTGGCCAGATCTAAGCCCCTCGTGGGCCGGATCCAACCCCTGGGCCTTGAGTTTGACACCCTGATCTAGATGAACTTGGCAGAATGTTTACTAAAGATGGGAAGATGAATGCAATCTGTGAATATTAAAGGAAAGATAGGAGATACCATCTATGGCCCATTCAAAAGACATGCTCACAGGTCAAACAGAAGGAAACCACAGCCCAGATGATACATTTCCTCTTTACCTTCCAACTATTCTTTAACACCCAGATAAGCAGGGGTACAAAAATAAACTGATAACAATATGACAGTCACATAGGGAACTACACCTAACAGCATAGTCATCCAATTATATACAAAACTGGGTACGGCAGGCAATTTTATATTGCACTTCATCTCTTCAACAGCACAGCACTGAAATGATATCCTTGGTAGTTAACGAAATGTCTACAAATGAAAACTAATCTAAGAGAAACTCCACAAGCCAATACATCAATCCCGCCCCGAGTCCCTGTGGGGAGAGGGAGCGGTTAATAAATTCAGTTTTATTATTTATTATTATTATTATATTACTTATCATGAAAATCCTCATCTGCTCTTTAAACTGACATTATTCAGTGGAAAATTTCTTTCCTTTAGAGGTGGTAATAATTAAACTGTTATGTTTGTTAAAATATCAGAAATTCATATCTTTCTGGGTGACTGGAATCCTCTTACGGACTTTTTGTTTAAAACTAAAAAAAATGAACTTGTGATTTATAGTTTGACAATTACAAAGGATAGGTTATAGTCGGTGCTGGGATTCTAATTTTTCTACTACTGGTTCTGTGGGCGTGGCTTGGTGGGCATGATGTGGCTTGGTGGGCATGTCTTGGTAGATGTGACAGGGGAAGAATACTGTAAAATCTCCATTCCCACCCCACTTTAGGGGAAGGATACTGCAAAATCCCCATTCCCTCCCAATCAGCTGGGACTCAGGAGGCTGAGAAAGATGGGGGCAGGGCCAGTCAGAGGTGGCATTTACCGGTTGTCTAAATTACTCAAAATTTCTGCTACCGGTTCTCCAAAACTGGTCAGAACCTCTTGAATACTACCTCTGGTTATAGTATGAAGAGAAGCATGATGTCACTTTAGAGAGAGAGAGAGAGGTTAAAATACATTTGTAACAACTGCTGTGAAGAATTTCCAGTTATTTATATATTTTTTTGTTTTCTATTTTTCAACTTTTTTCTTTTCTTGTACTTTTTATTTTTTCTTCCTTTTTTCTTCCTTACTTTTTGCTAGTTTGAATCAGTTTGTATTCTTCTTGTTTAAAAGTTTTAATAAAAATTATATAGAAAAATGAAATTGACATCTTTTTAAAAAGTTCCTTACTGTTTCTTTGGTAATAAAAACAGAATAATTTTATAAAGTTAGTAAATGGGTATGTAAGGATAGTCATTAATTTGGAATATCAATTATATTTGTTGTAAAATTATGATTAATGCAGAATCATGTCTTTCCTAATGCAAAATTATTCAGTTCTAATTATTTTTATTGCTTTTAATAACTTACACAATATTTCTTTGCATATATATGAACCTTAATCAAGTGAAGCCACTAGACAGAAATGTACAGTATGTCCATTATTTTCTTTAACCTGGAAAACTAACATTAAATTTTATTCTTTCATTAGAGATGTAATTATTCTCCTTGTAGCTGATTGCAAATTTTTTAATGAGATTCTGATAGCTTTCTACATTGACTACTCTTGATGTTTCAATTCTACCTTTTAAACAGAAAATCCTTAAATGTCATGTCAGTTGTGTTGATTTAAGATGATCTGGTTTTTCGGCCAACAAACACACAATTTTTCCTTATCGCGTTAAACTTTTCTGAAATGTCTTCATATCACATTATGTAGTGTAGCAAAGTGTTGACCAACCTCTTGACACTTGCTTTAGTTTTGTCAAGTTCTGTTTGCAAATTTAAATGTGCTTGAGATAAATAGCTGTCAACACTTACTTATTACAGCAAAACACCCCAACATAAGCATTTGGTTATATACAGCACATGGAAAGTATTACAGTCTTATCACCAAACTATTTCGTTCTTTCATCATTTCCTGGTTAGTTAACAAAATTTAAACATTTCACTCTAGATACTGTTACTAGGTTGCCAGAAGAGAACAGCTGGTGAATGATACTCCCCAACCAATTTGTTTTATGTCCTTGACCTAATAAAGTAAACTAAATTGAATAATTAAAGAGTTCATTTTTATACTGTACTTTTTTCCTATCTTAAAAGGTAAAACACTTTCTATAAATCTAACAAACAGATGATCAGTCAAGAGAAACAAATGATAACAGATTATGGCATTCTATTGGGGGAAAGTGTATTTATAGGATAGAAACACAGAATAAGTTCAATTATATCCTAAGCCAAAATTAATATTAACTGTGGGTAAGTCACTTACCCATGTTAGATAACAAGTCCAAACTCAAACATTAATGGTTTGATGATTAACTGTTATACAGCTGTTATTTTGACCATTTATTCCAACCTCCTTTATGATGACTGGATGTCAACCTTATTTGATGAATCAGACCAGACAGTACTCTCCACAGGAAGCCTAACGTAACTTATCTCAACTCAACTCAGCTCAGGTTTATTGTTGTTTTTAACCAGCATTAACTAGGCTAAAGCTACATTTATTGAGATTGGCTATCTTACAAGGCTAATTATGCTCTACCTCCTTCACCTTCTTATAGTTCAGTAATTTTAGAATGTGTCTGCTTAAGCCACTTCTGAATGTTATCTAACTGTTCTGAATTAAATAATGCTTCAGACACTTTTGTCTAGACCAGTGATGGCTAACCTTTTGCGGACCAAGTGCCCAAAGTGTGTGCACCCCAACCCCCAAAATGCAATACGTGCATGCTCCCCTGTGCATGCACACACATCCCCCCACATGCCAGGTCCCTGCTCATGCACGCACAGAGCTCCTGTGCATGCATACACGGACCACCTGCACATCCCCTGCCCCCATGCGGCAGGGACCCGAAGACCAGCTGGCTGAAGGGAGGCACATGCGCATGCGTGGCAGAGTTGAATTGGGGTGACAGCTCATGTGCCATCAGAGAGGGCACTGCATGCCACCTCTGGCAAGCATGCCATAGGTTCGCCATCATGGATCTAGGCTATGGGTGTCAAACTTGAGATGTCTCGTTACTGTCATGTATCATGACATTTTCCCCCTTCATGAAGCTGGGGTAAGCATGGCCTGCATGTGATGCATCTAGCCCATGGGTCTCAAGTTTGACAATGACTCCTGCATATCTCTAGCATAGATATTGGTCTGACTCCCTCCTTCACAAGACAAATGGCTAAACTGACTGATACTTGGCAGCTTGCCTGAACTAACCTGAACTAGACTGCAAGACTACACGACACAATTCTCCGACTGCAAAACTACTCTTCACAGAGGATTTCTTTTAAAGCCTCTTGGGAAGGGCCAGGCAATTAGGCAGCTGATACTGATTATCTCCGATGGCGTCATTCTGCTATGGTTTATTTTGGTTTATGGTTTATTTAATTTATATACCGCACCCTTTCGCAAAAGGGACTCGGGGCGGTGCACAGGCAATTTAAAAAACATATATAAACAACAATATACAAAATATAAAACCAAATTAAATTAATATCCTTGCGCTAAAAAATTAAATATATTAAAACAATATCCCTAAAACCAATTTAAAACATTTTTGCTGCAGACTGTGGGCTAGGTGATGTAAGTTAGGCCAGGCCGGCCTGTTGGAAAAAATAAGTTTTAAGGTTCTGGCAGAAGGAGCGGAGATCCGTGATCATTCTCAGTTCGGGGGGGTAAGTTGTTCCAGAGAGTTGGGCCCTCCACAGAGAAGGCCCTTCCCCTGGGCGTCGCCCACTGGCATTGCCTAGTGGACGGTATCCGGAGAAGTCCCTCTCTGTGGGAGCGAATTGGCCGAAGAGATGCTAATTGCCTCCTCTCAATCCTTAGCCTGACATCTGGGACAAATTGGGTTTCCTCCTCTAGAGCCGACTCATAGGACTCCTCACTAAAGGAATCCATCAGCAGCTCATCCGGAGCCGGCTGGGCCACAACAGATATACATACTAGGGTATCAATATTTCTTTTCCTTTAAAAACATAATAACAATAACAGTAATAAAATGTTTGGAGGTCCAAATGTTTCAAAGGCACAATAGACAGTTTAAAGGAATGCTGAAACTTCAATTCGGTGTATTGAATATATGGATTTTACACACTGGATTGCTTTTATCCAATAGATTGATCTTCATTTGTATTGGGACTCTTGTCCCTCCTAAAGGGAGGCAATCTTGAAGCCTTTAGCATGAGTCCAGACCAATTAAAATCACAAAACTCTCAAGAATAAACATATCTAGAAAAATTTTTTAAAAATGCTTTTAGAGTATTTGCATTTACTTACACCCCGGCAAATGATAAGGGAACAAATTGTCTGTTTGCCAATATTATTGAAATGGGAAGCTTTCAGAATAAAAAGTAATATCATAGTAGGCGATGCAAATTAGGGTTTGGTTAAAAGTACTGTACTAGAACTAACGATTATTCATACTAATACAATCATCATAAAATTTTAGTAAATCAATAATCTCTCCACTTTTATTCTATGAAAAAGCAACCACTCTATGGCATTTAAAGGTTAACGAATGCATTGCAACATGATCTTTTATACAGTATGACAGTGTGTTTCATGAGGTGGACAATTACAGCTTTTTGAAATGTGCAAGTTAATAAGGCTGCAGCTAGTTCAGAATGCGGTCGCGCAGGGAATTTTGGGAGCCTCAAGGCATTTCCACGTAACACCGCTCCTGCGCGAGCTGCACTGGCTGCCTGTGGCCTTTCGGGTGCGCTTCAAGGTGTTGATCACCATCTTTAAAGCACTCCATTGCATGGGGCCTAGTTATTTGCGGGACCGTATCCTGCCCCATACATCCCTTCGTCCGATTTGCTCCCACAGAGAGGGACTTCTCCGGGTGCCATCCACCAGGCAGTGCCGGCTGGCGACGCCCAGGGGAAGGGCCTTCTCTGTGGTGGGCCCAACCCTCTGGAACGACCTACCCCCCGAACTTAGAATTATCACGGACCTCCGCTCCTTCCGCCAATATCTGAAGACATACTTCTTCCATCTTGCCGGCTTGGCCTAATCCCCACAATCAATTTTATAGACTGAACTCTAAATTGTTTTTAATTGGATTTTAATGGGTAAGAGTTTTAGGGAATTTTAGCACAGGGTATAGTATTTAATTGGTTTTTTTAGTATTTATTATTGTCTTGTTTTATATTTCTATTTTAATTTCCTGTGCACCGCCCTGAGTCCCTTTGGGGAGAGAGGCGCGGTTATAAAAATTTAATAAAATAAATAAATAAATAAATGAATAAATGAATGAATGAATGAATGAATAAATAAATAAATAAATAAATAAATAAATAAATAAATAAATAAATAAATAAATAAATAAATAAATAAATAAATAAATAAATAAATAAATGTTAATGGAGAACCAAGAAAGACACTACAGAGGGTGGTGAGCACAACACAAAACATTGTGGGCTATCCCCCGACATCACTAGACGACATCGATAGGGCTCACTGCTTTAGAAGACTGAGGAAAATCCTCAGGGATGACTCACACCCTGGTCAGCTCTTCTTTATTCTCCTACCATCTGGAAGGAGATACAGAAGCAGAGGCAGCTGCACAAACAGGCTGAAGAAGAGTTTTTATCAGTGGATTGTCAAGACTCCTGAATGAAAAATAACCCTACAACAACATAGTATACGATTGACTTGCGGGGCTGGCCCAACATGCAATAAGTTCACATGGCGAAATAGGACTGGGTGTTTGTTAGTAGGATCCACTGGGTTAGGGATTTTTTGTCTTTCACTGTGAGTTATATTGTGTTGTGGGGTGTGTGTACACGAAGGGAGGTTCAGCCAATCTCATTGTGCCCATGCTGTACTCTGACAATAAAGGTTTGAATTGAATTGAATTGAATTGAGAAAGTCTTCACGGATCATAGCTTTTTCAATTTTATTCTCTCCACATTGGTTGTAGGTTCCTACCAGTTCGGACTGGTTCGGCTAAACTGTAGTAGCTTGGTGGCCTGGGTCACTGGAACCGACAATGACCCAGGTCTGCCACGCCCCCGAGCCTGCTTTCCCAGCGGTGCCATAGGCAGTGCCATCTTGGGGGAGGGGTTGCTTCTGCGCATGCGCAGAACAATTTTAGTTGTACTGTGAATGGACGCACAGCACGCATCAAACTCATGTAATGCTCATCAAGCGTGTGCAGCGTGCACTAAGCGTGTGCAACACACATCATGCAGGTGCATGAAGCACGCCTCTGAGCAAACCAGCAGTATTCTTTGCTGGAACCCACCCCCGCTCCACATTAATTAAGAATATCTGATAGAAAATAGTAAATAACCATGATTTGGGATTGCAGTTAGTAAGAGGACTCCAAGTCCACTAAACTTTATCACAATCTCCCTAAAATCTTATTGGTTTGTGGTGCTGTAGAGCAGGGGTCTCTAAGCTTGGCAACTTTAAGCCTGGAGGACTTCAACTCCTAGAATTCCCCAGCCAGCAAAGCTGGGAGTTGAAGTCCTCCAGGCTTAAAGTTGCCAAGGTTGGAGACCCCTGCTATAGAACACACGGCTGTAGCAGCACTCCAGGTATATAATAAGAACTTTTGACCAAGAGTTTAAAAAGGTCAGAGTTATTCTCTTTGGAATTTATCCTCAAGCAAGAAAGCCCTATTGTTCTAATGAAGAATTGAGGGCAATTTAAAATGTTGCCAGTAAAACACACCCAAAAGATAAGAAACGACTCCAGTATCCTTTAGGATGCTATGAAAATCTCACTCATATGATGAAAAAAAAATATGATACTGCTTGAATAGCTCTCACTAATTTCAATGATATTTTCCCCCCACATGAAAGGCAGCCTACAAATATTGGCTTAGAGGCCAGAGACATAGAGTACTGTAGGTTAAGCCTAGGACACATAAGAGGCGGCAGCTTGCTTCCTTCTGCTTGTTTCAGCAACTGGCAGGCCATTGTTAGACTGAAAGTACACTTAATTTATTTACTGGAAAATGAATTGAAGAATTACATTCCTAAACCAGCTAAGTATCTCAGTTGTCTGGAAATGGAGAAATCTGCTAAAAGCAGGTTTAAAACAACAAGATTGTGCAGATACGTAAAAAGAAGAGCAATCATTACCACTTACTCTCTTTTGGGAGGTCATGTGTAGTTGAAAAGATTGCCATCAGAGAAACCCTAAAACGGGCCTTAGGGTAGGTCATTCAATGATTAGCGTTGTCTTTCTTGTATCATATGTCACTGCCCTTGCCTTACTGGTTTAGAGGCAGCTGGAGAAGGATCTCAGATGGACATTGCAGTCATAAAACACAATGTTATATGACTGCACCCTTAGCCACAGTTATTCCCGCAATCCCCATTACTACTGTTAAGTGAATCATCACAAATTGTTAAGAGAGGACTTCATGTGACAACCATTTCCAACGTCCTCCATCTTCTTCATTGACTTTGTTTATGGCAGGAATGTCAAACTGGCGGCCTGTGGCTGGATGCGTCACATGCAGACCACTCCCACCCCAGCTCTGCGTTACATCACGTGACAGCAATGTGACATGGCAAGTTTGACATCTGTGGCTCACAGGAAGTTAGCAAGGATTGTTGGAAATCTTCATCACATGACCATGGGATGCTGTGATGCCTGGAACTCTGAGAAGTAGTCATAAAACCTCATTGTTCAGCACCATTGCAAGTTACAATACAATAGCAGAGTTGGAAGGGACCTTGTAGGTCTTCTAGTCCAACGCCCTGCATAGGCAGGAAGCTTATACAATTTCAGACAAATGGCTAGCCAACATCTTCTTAAAGACTTCCAGGGTTGGGGCATTCACAACTTCTGGAGGCAAGCTGTTCCACTGGTTAATTGTTCTAACTGTCAGGAAATTTCTTGTTATTTCTAAGTTGCTTCTCTCATTGATTAGTTTCTTGTCCTGCCCCAGGTGCCTTGGAGAATAGTTTGACTCCCTCTTCTTTGTGGCACCCTCTGAGATATCGGAACACTGCTATCATATCTCCCCTGGTCCTTCTTTTCATTAAACTAGACATACCCAGTTCCTGCAACCGTTATTCATATGTTTTAGTCTCCAGTCCCCTAATCATCTTGGTTGCTCTTCTCTGCACTCTTTCCAGAGTCTCCATGTCTTTTCTACATCATGGTGACCAAAACTGAGTTCAAATGATTCAAATGAATGGAAGGAACCTACGGATTTAATAAGGATCTGCAGACCTCTAAAGCAGGGGTGTCAAACTCAAGGCCCACAGGAGTGCTTAGATCTGCCCCACGAGACCATCCTGGAAACAGTGAAGGACTTGCCCGCGGTGCCTCTGCCAGAAAAAACCCGAATTTGGGAGGGCTGTGCGCAGGCCGCACAGACTCTGTTTTCAGCTGCGACCGCCTCCTGCAGCCCTCTGATTTAACAAGTTTATATAGCTGCCAAAAAGAATTCTGAGTATGTCAACAATATTCAATAACTTTTATGAGTTCTCATCTCATCTCATCCCTCTTCCAAGCTGTACATCAAATCACTCTTCCAAACTATACACGGCCATAATGAATGACATCACCCTCATTGTACTTTTATATGAAAAGGTAGCTAAATAAAATTCAAGATCTCTGCAACTATCTAAAATCCATGATATGAGTAGGGTGTTTCAGATTATTAAATATAATTGCAACCTTCAAATAAGCTATTGGATATTTCTTTTAGTGCCATGGCATTTTTTTTAATACTGAGGTTTTTTTATTACAGGAAAAACTTTATTAAGAAATAGCTACTTCTGAAATATCTAATTTCAAAACTGCTGTACAAAAATAAATGTCACTTGCATTCAATTTCTGGATGGAAGTTTCAAATGTAACTTTTGATTGTGATGCCCTGCACTATTGTATCAGCTGCAGGTACAATCTCTTATGTGAAACTTAGGAATATGATTTAGAACTGAAAACTCAAACTCTGAAGTTCTTAATGTTTGTAGGTTAATAAGCAAACATTTGCCTGACATTTGCTGGGGATGGGTAGAAGCAGTACACTAGCAGTCTTAAAATAAAAAGGAAATACTGTTTAGGTTCAAGTACCACAATTGATTATGTTCAGAACTTACAAACCTATGTTGCTCTGCTTCCCAAATTAAATTGGTAGATGCAAAGACTCGTTCTGAGAGTCATTGAGGCCACTTGGAGGGTCACCTGAATAGTGCAAAAGCACCCAGAAAGAGTACTAGAAAAAACAATTACTGCCAACCTGCCTTCCATTGAGGGCCTGTATACTGCACGAATCAAAAGAGGGCCGTGAAAATATTTACAGACCCCTGGACATAAATTGTTTCAACTCCTACCGTCAAAACGATGCTATAGAGCACTGCACATCAAAATAACTGGACACAAGAACAGTTTTTTTCCGAATGCCATCACTCTGCTAAACAAATAATTCCCTCACCACTGTCAAACTATTCACTAAGGCTGCATTAGTATTACTATTAGTCTTCGCATCGTTCCTATCACCCATCTATGCTTGTATCCTTACGATATATATTGATATTGATTGTTTCCTGATTGCTTATTTGTACCCTATGACTATGTTCTTGACGAATGTATCTTGTCTTTTTATGTACACCGAGAGCATAGGCACCAAAGACAAATTCCTTGTGTGTCCAATCACACTTGGCCAATAAAGAATTCTATTCTATTCTATTCTACTAACAACCAGATGATTGCAAAGAATATAAATCCTTCCAATCTCCACCATCCAGGCAGCATTGAAGAAGCTTCTTGGATGAGAAGCAAAGTGTCTTCAAGCAAAACCAAAGAAAGTCCAGTTGCCTTTTGGAAAAGCACCTTTGGGTGGGTGTATGGCAGCTTGCTATGCTAAGTCTCTAGCTTTCCACAGTGAGCATGTCTATATTCTCCTTCTGCTATGTTTTCTTTTTTTCCTTTTTCTAGAAAAGTTTTTTTAATTTTTTGTTCTCTATATACAATTATAGGTATATTCACATAGTTATTATTCTTTTTTACATTCATCATTGTTATACATTTATCATCCCATTTACAGGGTTATAATATATCATTTATCCCTCGCCTGTTTTGACACTACCTTCTTTTCCCTTTCTTTTCTCCCTCCCTCCCTTCTCTATTTTCTTCCTTCCTCTCTTCTTTCCTTTCCTTCTTCCCTTCCCTTCCCTTTCCTCTCCCCTACTCCTCTTTTCCTCTTCCCCTTCCTGCCTTCTCTCCTTCTCCCTTTCATCTTCCTCTCCCCACCGCTATCTTCCTCCCCTTCTCTTCCTCTCCTCTCCTCCTCTCTTCCTTTCTCTTTTCTATTGCTGTAGGTGTCTCTTCCAGCTCTTAATTTTTTATGTTCTTGTGGTGGTTATTTCCACAGACCCAAAAACAGTTAAATATCAGAAGGAAAGGGAATAAGAAATGTTATTTAACAATTTTTGGGTCCTTCTGCTATGTTTTCAAGGGTACAAGAGGACATACCAAAGAAATGGAAATGTAAAATATTCTTAGGAGATATTTTCCCAGAAGTTTGTTTCTTAATGGATTTTAATGAAGAGTCTAACTTGGGGTGTAAAATATAAATCACCGTGAAATATCTGGAAAGCATCTGATGAATAATTAACACCAACATTTTCAGAGAATTACTTTGAAGAGCCCTTTATTGAAGTAAGGTAAAATTTGCTTTTAAGAAGAGGATAGGAGTCATTGTCTTAGCCTGCATACTGTTTCCCTGGCACCCTTAAATATATTGTTGCCCTAAGCAACTGCTCGGGTTGTCTGTGAAGCCAGGCCTGCCAAATTCTGTTCCTTGGGTACTGATACATGAATGTCACAATGACACTCCGTGAGGAAGATATCTGTGATGTGTAGGTGGTATTTTACCAAGATATTGATTTAAAATATGGCTATATGGTATGCAGTGGCAAGCTTATCAACAACTGTTTTCAACAACTCAGTCACAAAGTGGCATGCAGACTATGTAGAATGTGTCCAGAGAGAAGGCCATTCAAACATTTTGCATTGACTTCAGTTGCTTCTTTTGTAACAATTCCAGTTAAATAACAACATATTTTGAAACCTGAACTATGGGCGAGAACTGGGGGAAAGACAGCTTGTGTATCACTTTGGGTGATGTCTTAAAAAAATAGATTATTTATGACTAAGTAAGAATTCCAAAATATTATGTTAACATGATTTTCACAATACAGTTCCATCCAAGGTGTTAAGGCCATCCAATATATGTCATGAAATTCTGTGGCTAAATTCATATTCCAAAATATTATGAGCTATAATTGGTTGGATTTTCAATTGTGCAGAGCCATGTTTTTAAATTACATGTTGTTAAATAAGCCACTATGGCTTTGTTCACATAACAAGCCACTATGGCTTTGTTCACATGGTGATGATTTGTGGTTGGCAAACCACAGAATATCTGGGTTTATTCCACAGGTTATGCTAGTACCAAACAAACCATGCTTACTGTCATGGGTTACTCCAGTCAGTATCTCAGCCTTTTAGTATATCTTACCACAATTGTATATTAATAATCCTGTGTGTGTCCAGATGCTTACATCAAGAGAACTGGGATATGTAGAAGCATATTCTCAGTAATTACCTTGTTCCCCATGCTATGAGATATAAAATGCTAACAAGAAGTGAAACCTTAGCAACAGCACTTAGACATATACTGCTTCATAATGCTTTCACAGCCCTCTCTAAGCAGTTTACAGAGTCAGCCTATTGCCCCCAACAATCTGGGTTCTCATTTTACCCACCTCGGAAGGATGGAAGGCTGAGTCAGCCTTGAGCAAGTGATATTTGAACTGCTGAACTACAGCTCAAATAGCCTGTTGAAGTAGCCTGTAGTACTGCACTCTAACCACTGTGCCACCTCAGCTCTTTTAAAGCAGTGACAATATGTTTCTGATTGTGACAATCAATGTCCATACCAATAGAAAACTTAGCATTCGTTGGAAACTCCTTATAGATCTAACCATGACAATGAGAAGTGAAAATGTGGAGGTAAGCAAGTAGGCGTAGAAAATAGCAATAACACTTAGACTTATATAGCGCTTCACAGGGTTTTACAGTCCTCTGTAAGAGGTTTACAGAGTCAGCATATTGCTCCCAACAATCTGGGTCCTCATTTTACCCATCTCAGAAGGATGGAAGGCTGAGTCAACTTTGAGCCTGGTGAGATTTGATCTGCCAAACTGCTGGCAGCTGAAAGCCAGCAGAAGTAGCCTGCAATACTGCACTCTAACCACTGTGCCACCATGGCTCTTAAGAATGTATTCCTTATCAAGTGCAGAAATTACATCATCTGCTTCCTGAGTATTAAAGGAAAGCTGTCCTTAGATGATTCTCTGAGTAGACCAACATGTTTGCCTTTATGGGTGAGTATCTGAAGGGTATTTGGTATATGATGGTGCAGTTCTTCAAATTTCTAGCTTAATTGATTGAAGCCCTGAGATGTATCAGGAAGATTGGGAAGAGTAGGGAATAGAGGATGATGTATAAATAAATACAGAGGGAGTAATTGTCATGGGAAGATACAATCAATCAGAACAGATCTGGAAGAGACCTTGGGGGTCTTCTACTCCAACTCCCTGGTCAATCTGGAGACCCTGTACCATTTTGGGCAAGTGACTACCAGTCTTTTCTCAAAAAGTTCCAGTGATAAAGCATCCACAACTTCTGAAGGCAAGCTGTTCCACTAGTTAATTGTTCTCACTGTTAGAATGTTCCTCCTTAATTCCAGGTTGCTTCTCTCCTTGATTAGTTTCCATCCATTGTTCCTTACTGTGTAAACAAACTTTGTTATGGTGAGTGAAATTTAAGTCAAGGGCCAGGGAAGATATGTCAGTTATGTAAACAATCAATAACCACTCAATTTCAAGGCCATGAAGCACCCAGCTAAAATTCTTTGAAATGTAGCAGGAATAAAAAGAAAGAAAAATAAATACAAAGAAATGACATTTGATTTTCTTTTATAATAGACATAAGTATAAATTTATATTAGCTCTTATTCTAAGTTTACAATCTAACTTACATTTTTTCCTAACATCTACTATTTTTTTCGAATCATCAATCCATACATCATGATTTTTTTTCCTGTTTCATATAAAAAGTCCAGAAGGGACTTCCAATCAGCCTTCAAATTAATCAATGTCATTTCTCTAATTAAAGCTGTCGGCTTTGCCATTTTGGGCAGCTCCATCAAGTTCACCATTCTTCCATTTTAGGCAAAGTCAATCTCTTTCCCCTATTATGCATATAAAAGTCTCACTGCTGCAAATGTATAAAAACAATGTTTCAAGAGTTATTCTTCCATTTACTTGTCCATCAATCCCCAAAGAATATCTCTAGTTTCAATTGCATATGAGTCGTTAAGATATTCTGAATTAATGTACGTATCTGAGTCATATTTAAAGCTTTTTTACATGTCCATTAAGCAAGTCAAGGCCATCTCTGTGGATACCAGCAATGCCTGGAAGAGAGTGACTTCTGCAACCCACAAAATTACCTCGTTGGAGAATGTGACCAGGTGGCACACTTTGTGAGGAGGGGGAAACAGGTTCAAAGGCAAGGTGTGAAGGAGGTGAAGACAGAGTTGACTTCACCTAGGTAATGTTGACGTGTTGCTCCTAATAAAAAACTAGATGTTTATTGCCGGATTGCTTGAGACTCTTGATTGCATTAGGGCACTAGTTGGAACTCTGACACTTGAAGCTTCTGGGTAAGATTATCCATCGCCACACACTGAGTTATCAATATGCTGAAGTTACCAAACTGTATATCTCAGCCCATGAGGATTTAAGCTGGAGCAGAGGTGGTATTCAGTTGATTCGGACCAGTTCACCCAAACTGGTAGTGGAAAATCATGGGTGTTCCATGTGAATTGTATCTATGGTCTTGGATGGGGTTGCACTGCCCCAGATGGACTAGGGGCATAATCTAAGGGTTCTCCTGGATTCATGACTTCCACCATGGTGGCAGCTATGGAAAAGGGGTTTTATGCAACTGCAGGTTGTGCATCAGTTACTCTCTTTCCTGGAACAACAAAACTTGGTCACAATCACCCATACTCTAATCACCAAGTCCCTTTGGGGAGAGGGGGCGGTCTAGAAGTCCAAAAAATAATAATAAATAATAATAATAATCTCCTGTATTGACTACTCAATGGACTAGTACATGGAACTGCCTTTGAAAAGTATCTGGAAGCTTCCATTTGTTCAAAATGCAGTGGTCCGCATGGTTATATGCAAGTATAGATTTATACACATGTCATCTCTCTTGCGGGAGCTGAATTGGTTGTCAATTTGCTTTGCAGCCCAATTTAAGATGCTGGTCGTCACCTTAAAAGACCTACATGGCTTGTGGCCAGGTTATTTTAAGGAGTATCTTTTCCTAATTAAATTTCCCTGACCCACCGGACCGAGGAGGCAATGTGAGAGGTCCTCTCTCTTAAAGTTGTCCATCTAGTGGGACCAAGATGGCTCCCTTCCGGTGAAACATCATCCCTATAGAGATACGATTGAACTCCACCTTGATACTCTTTCAAAAGTACATGAAGAACTGGCCTGGGGACTCCAGAGTGATATGGAGCCCATTAAGTAGTCCAGGGGTTTGCTGCTGGGGTTCGCAGGGGTTTGGGAGAACCTCTAGCTAAGATTCTGTACAGGTTGGAGAACCCCCAAATTCCACTCCTGCCTGGCCCCATCCACTCTGCCCCACCCCTCCCAGGAGTCCCCACACGGCATGTTTTGGATACAGGTAAGTGCAGAGCATGCACAGAGGTTCGTGGAGGGTGAAAAAAGGCCTACCAGAAGATCAGGAAGAGGGCTTCCGGAGTCTGGGAAGGCCATTTTTGCCCTCATGGAGGCTGAAATAAAGCCTCCGGAGCCCAGGGAGGGCAACAAGGCCCCTGCTATGGTGCAGGAGGCCAATTAGGCCTTGCCCACCATTGCCACAATCACCCAGCAACTGAGCAGAGAGCTCATGGCTGAAATTTTTGAAGCCCACCCCTGAGTAGTATGTTTCATTTTTGTTGCAGGGGATGGAGTTCTACTAGTTTTTGTACTTTGGGTTTTACTTCGGTAAGCCTCCCAAGGTCACCGTGAGTGAGTTGGGCAGCCCTATAATTTTTTTAAACAAATAAATAAAATATATTTGGAGAAAGTGAGGATCACCATCTACTTACCTGGCCCTTTCCCTTCCTACTTGATTATTCCCATTGTTTTGCAGGTAGGACTTTGCAATCATTATCTACAGTTCACTTTTGTTATACCTCTCCATGCAGTTAAGTTTATTTGGAGCTACCCTTGAAAAATATATAGAAATTACAGTTGATGCAAAACGTGGCAGCAAAGCCGCTAACAGGTTTAAGGTACAGTGCAATCCTAGATGTTACAGAAAGCTGATAATTCTTGTGTGAAATATTTAATGCCATTGGGAATTTTTTCTCCATAAAGATGAGTCAGAATTCTCTGCTTGTAATTGAAATTTTATTTGAAGTTCTCTTAGCTATAAAACAGCTTTGTCCATTATCTATGCATGAACTCTGCACATCTTTACAGAGGCTATTATATCACCACTTAAGGATTCCTTATCCAGGCTAAGCTTACTTTGCTCTTTGAAACTTCTTACAGGATTATAATGTGATTTCTTCTTTGCTCTGCACCTAATTCAATGAAAGTCAACAACTAGTTACCAGTTAGGGAAGTGAAAATATCGGTGCCTTGATCAGATGAGCCTTGAGCCTTATTAGAAAACATTTGACAAATGGTAACATGATCCAAAGTACCACTATATGATTGGAGCAAAGAAGAATTATTTAAAAAAAAAGAAAGCTTAATTCAGATGCCAATATGGAAGCCTACAGAGCATCAATACGTCCAATGAGATACATGAGTTGCATCAGCTGATGATTCGATATCATACTTTGGCACCAAATATCCATTTAAATAGAATCCAGAGGGTTATAGGTACTGTAGGGAAGTTAATTATTATTCTTTTGTCACATTCCTGACAGCTTAATTTGTAAGAATGATGAATTTTCTTAGCATAGCATTACTTTCGTCACATCATTTTTGTAACCTGTTTTTGTAAGCTGTTTCACATATTCTGATAGCTCTGTTTAGCACTTCAGCGTTTAATTGATTTGATGGATGAATACATTTTAAAATGCACATTTGTCCAAATAATTGGTCATCTTCTAGAAATATTTGATACAGATTAGAGAAATTCTGCAGATGACAAGCCACAAAAGAACATCTCTCTAATCTCACTTAGAATGGGATACTCCTTCTAAAAAAGGAAGTTTCTGTGATCCATTATTAGGGAAACAAAGACAAATATTTCAAAGAGAAAAAATAGAAATATACAAACATTAGAGTTCTCAATTTATAAAAGTTGTAACTAATCAAGTATTTTTAACTTTTCAAAGTATTATATTCTCCATTTCAAAGGTTTCAAGCATTTTGATCCTTGACCTGTTCGCTGTAATCCACCCACTCGTTAGACTAAAAATATATTTATTCCTAACTATGCACTTATACAGATAAATTAGTTTATGTATATTTGTGTTCCAGTGGTGGGTTGCAAATATTTTTACTACTGGTTTGGGTATGCTCCTGCGTGCGCAGGTGGGCGGAGCCACCTGCCACCATTACTACCAGTTCAGCTGAACTGGGCCGAACCAGGAGGAACCTGGTTAATGAAGCACAGCGGGCCAATACCAACAGATGACATGGCTCCCCAAATCAACACAGACTGTGGAAACTTCACGCTGGACTTCAAGTAGTTTGCAGTGTGTGCCTCTCCATTCTTCCTCCATACTCTGGGTCCTTGGTTTCCAAATGAGATGCAAAAGTTGCTCTCATCAGAAAAGAGGACTTTGGACCACTAAGCAACAGGACTTTGGACCACTGTGCTTCATTAAGTCCAGGGTCAACACAGCCGTCTATCAGGAGATTTTGGAGCACTTCATGCTTCCTTCTGCAGACGAGCTTTATGGGGATGCTGACTTCATTTTCCAGCTGCCCACACTACCAAAAACACCAAAACCTGGTTCAATGACCATGGGATTACTGTGCTTGATTGGCCAGCAAATTCACTTGACCTGAACCCCATTGAGAATGTATGGGGCATTGCCAAGAGAAAGATGAGAGACATGAGACCAAACAATGCAGAAGAGCTGAAGGCCGCTATTGAAGCATCCTGGTCTTCCATAACACCTCAGCAGTGTCACAGGCTGATAGCTTCCATGCCACGCCGCGTTGAGGCAGTAATTGCTGCAAAAGGGGCCCAAACCAAGTACTGAGTACTTATGCATGCTTATACTTTTCAGAGGTCCGATATTGTTCTATGTACAATCCTTGTTTTATTGATTGCATGTAATATTTTAATTTTCTGAGATTGTGGATTTGGGGTTTTCATGAGCTGTACGCCATAATCATCACAATTATGACAAATCACGGCTTGAACTATCTTGCTTTGCATATATGAGTCTTATCTCATATATTAGTTTCACCTTTTAAGTTGCATTACTGAAATAAATGAACTTTTGCACAATATTCTAATTTTTCGAGTTTCACCTGTATTTGCCCTTCTGAATTGTATAGTGTCTTTCTACATCCATGCATCTATGTACAAATTTAAGAATCTCAAAACATGGTCTACAACACTCTTCTCTTCCCATTCAATGAGTAACAGGAAATCTGCAATGCCACAGCAGATTTCCACAGAGAAAGTGATGGGTAGCAGATTGATTGATTGATTTAAAACCCTTACCCTCTAAATGGTGGAATGGGAATATTTTCAGACTTCAGTTGTCTGTTGGGCAAGATTGATTTCATGTGTTTGAGTCATCAGACTTATTTAGGTGTTCAACCCAGCTGAAATCAAATTCATTCCCGTGTCATTGGCCTCTTGAAGACACAGATAGGTTTCGTGTGAATGCTTACAGGAAAGAAGTCAAGTGGGGTGGAAATGGGCACTTGGGAATGTTAGAATCAAGAAGAAATAATGCTAAAGCAAAATTCAAGACTTGACTCCAGACTCGATATTACTATAAACCTAAAGGTGAAAAATCAATAATCAAGGTGCATTATTGCAATATACAGCATTCCCAAAGGATTTCAGAAATGGTTTTCCATTGCCTTCTTTCTAGAGCTGAGAGAGAGTGATGGCTCAAGGTTGCCCAACTGCCTTTGTGAATTAGGTAGGACTAGAACTTGCAGTGTCCTAGTTTCTAGCCTTATGCTACATGGTGGTGTAGTGGTTAGAATGCAGTATTGGAGGCTAAAACAGCTAATTATGCTGACTAGCAACTGCCAGCATTTTGACAATTCGAGTCTAACCAGCTCAAGGTTGACCAAACCTTCCATTCTTCCGAGATCGGTAAAATGAGGACCCAGATTGTTGGGGGAAATATGCTGACTCAGTAAACGGCTTAGAAAGGGCTGAAAAACACTGTGAAGCAGTATATACTATGTTTCCCTAAAAATAAGACAGGGTCTTATTTTCTTTTGACAACCCCCCCCCCCAACCAAAATAAGTGCTTTACCTTATTTTCAGGGAAGTCTTGTTATTTTTTAGATGTAGAAGGCAGTAAGCATGGTCACTTCATGGCTGTTGCTGTGTTGCAATATTTTCAGGGAGGGCCTATTTTGGGGGGAGGGCTTATTTTAGCGCATGGGCTCAAAAGCCCGATTGGGCTTATTATCCAGGGAGGTCTTATTTTCAGGGAAACAGCATAATTCTAAGTTCTATCTCTAAGTGCTATTCCTTATAACAAACTGGGTCCCTTTAAGGGTTATATGATAATACTGTAACATCATTTCATTAATAACTTACAATACTATTAAAGAACTGCTAAAAAATATTTTATCACAATGGACCCTTTCAGTGATTCAAAGTAACAATCATCAATGCATTCCAAGATCTTTTCAGGTAAGGGTTTTCAAACCCTTGGAGCAACCCGCAGCAAGACAGGGATTAAAATTTAAAGAGAAAAGAATCCCGATCGATCTAGGACAAGCAAAATACCAGTTCTATCAATATACCCTTCAGCATTGTTATAACAACTTGCCTTGCCAATGGGAGAGAAGAGAGTTTTTAGAGATAGCTTAGCTAGCATGTATAAACCATCCGCCAGTTAACTGAGAACAATTATTTATTGTTTAGTCTTCATTATTTCATTTTATTCATAAGATAAACAACACAAGTTCATTCTTTAAATAAATGAATTTCATTAAATATGAGAACTCCCTGTTTTAGAGAGTTGATTATCCATTACTGAAATATATGGGTAGCAACTATGAATGTTGGTGAGAAGTCTAAAGAGAACTGTATATTTACCAAACACAGCGTCTGATTTTAAAATTAGCCAAGACACAATTTAAATCAGAATTATTTATAATAAAGCAGTCCCTAGATGACTTTATAATGAAGCACTGTATTCTACACTACATTTCTAGTTCCCAAATAAAAACTGAAGAACTTTATAGCTGATGCTATTACTAATATGTCGTATGACTAGATCAGTGGTGGGTTTCAAATTTTTTTAGAACCTACTCTGTAGGTGTGGCCTATTTTGTGGGCGTGGCTTGGCAGTCATGTGACAGGGTGGGAATGGCCACCTTTTAAAATGTGGTGAAACTCATTTAACAACGCTCTTGCTTAGCAACCAAAATTTTGGACTCAATTGTGATGATAAATTCTTTCTTTCTTTCTTTCTTTCTTTCTTTCTTTCTTTCTTTCTTTCTTTCTTTCTTTCTTTCTTTCTTTCTTTCTTTCTTTCTTTCTTTCTTTCCCTTCCCTTCCCTTCCCTTCCCTTCCCTTCCTTCCTTCCTTCCTTCCTTCCTTCCTTCCTTCCTTCCTTTCCTTTCCTTTCCTTTCCTTCCCGTTGGGTCACTGGCAGGCCAGATTTACTTCCAGGTACGCCGGTGGAACCCCCTCTCACTGGTTCTCTAAATTTCACCAACCGGCTCTTGCGAGTAGGTGCGAGCCTGCAGAAACCCACCACTGGATTAGATATTTTAGGTATTTGTCCCCCTGCAGGCAGCAGTTAGAAAGACATTGTTGGATTGTATGCCATTATCATTATCATTTTACATTTATTTTTCTTGCATTCAATCCTTACCATGTTGATTATTAACTCCCCAGAAAATCAGACTATTTTAAGATGTTATATGTAAGACATGCTACACCTTTTTTAAAGGGGACAAATCACTAAAAAAAAGCACCATATGCTAGAAAAATTTGAATTACAAGAATGGAATCCTTGATTCCATATTGTTGTCATCAGATAAAAGTTGAACGCCTCCGTTTCATTAAAATCTTGCTCGGTGATGCACTTAGTTACACAAATGAGCAATAGCAATGATAATGATGTGTTTTGCAGGAATTGGCTTAACATGTTGCATGAACCTAGTTATTATTACTAGTGAACTAAGGTTTATTATTTTGGGAATTCAGCCAATTGTACCTTATTTAATAAACCACAGCTTACAGCAATATCCAGCCATTTTAAAAACACCTTGATTCTCAAGGGGAGTGATGGTTAGTTGATTGTTCTGCCTATTTGCAAATGATTTCATCTGCAGAATGTAAAATGTATCTCATTAGAATACATCTATATAAAACCATACCATTCCTAGTTCAATTTAATAAGGAAACAAGATGAAATACGGTAAATATAATGTTGCCTAAAATGAGTATCTGAACAAAACTGAAGCATCAGTGCTCAGTTTTGTATTATGCTTTAGACTTTTCACTCAGATTTTAAAATGCTGAGGCCTTGATTTCTTAGTTCATGTCAGTCGTTTTGATTGGATGCTTCTAGTGTGACTAACAATTTGATATAAGTTTCCAATTCATTATTTCTCCCCTTTTGCAACTTCTGTAGAGTCTGAATTAAATTTGGTTTTTTTAAAAATTATTATTCCTTACTTTAGGGCTCTGAACTTCTTGATTTTTCCAAATCTAATGCATGTTTCAGTTTTAAGAGTAACAATAAATATCTTGTTTTACTACTATAGGAAGATTGTTAAATATTTGCAGAAGTACACATATCCCAGTATTTATATTCAGTCAGGTGTGTGAGCGTTAATACCATTAAGAAATTCCATGATCTGATTTTCCTGCAATAAAACTTTTTTTAATTAAACACTTGGCTTCCTTTCTTTAAAATATTTTATGACTAGGAGAGCTAGATTGGCAGGCCAATGTTTTCTTATTACTCAGCCATGTGACTTCTGGAAAAAAAGAGAGGAGGGGGGTAGAACATTATTTTAGCACCAGTGAAGTAATTGTAATTCACTATGAATTGCAGGGTGTTTTTTCTTTAATATTAATTAAGCCATTTTCTTCAAGTGATTCCATTCTATCATACTTGCAAATCAATAAAAAAAATATTACAGAGACATTGGATATTATTCATCCTCATTTAATTGGTAGTCTTTTCTCTCATTCTCATATTGGGCAAGGATAAGGGATGTCAAGGCTCTGTTAAGATAAACACAGTACAATGCTAGAAGTGCATGTGATATATGAAAGTTGCTCTTCAAGCAGTTAAAACTCTCCTGTTATGAGTTCAATACTAAAGCTGGGAAGTTATAACGCATTGCTACAATCTGTCCTAGTTACTTCCCAAAATTCTGACTTCTATTTTGTTACCTTGGAGCATTTAAAACATTTCCTTACACTTTATTTTCACATTTTCAAGCTTACTGTTAATTGCTTCAAAAAGAGTACAGGCTACTACACATAACATACCCAGTTTGATCTAGTGGTTAAGGCACAGGGTAGAAAATGGGAGACTGTGAGTTCTAGTCTCAACTTAGAAACAGAGGTGGTATTCAACAGGTTCTGACCAATCCTGGAGAACCGGCAGTGGAAATTTTGAGTAGTTTGGAGAACTGGTAAATACCACCTCTGACTGGTCCCTTCCCCATCTATTCTCTGCCTCCCGAGTCCCAGCTGATTGGGAGGGAATGGGGATTTTGCAGTAACCTTCCTCTGGAGTGGGGTGGGAATGGAGATTTTATACTATTCTTCCCCTGCCATGCCCACCAAACCATGCCTACCAGGCCATGCCACGCCCACTAAACCATAGCCACAGAACCGTTAGTAAAAAAAATTGAATCCTACCACTGCTTAGAAAGCTGGCCTGGTGAGCCACTCTCACAGGGTAGTTGTGGGAAAAATAAGAGGAGGAAGGTGTGTTGGATATATTCGCTGCCATGAGTTATTTGTAAAAATAATAAAGGCAGGAAACACACACACCATACTTGGTTATTGCTGTTTTTGTCGTACGCTTCATTCATTTCCCCATCAAGCTGAAGTTGCCACTATTTTGCTTCATGATTGCAAACAGTTTTGCTTCCTGACCCTAACAATTCCCAGGGAAGGAATTTCTCCATAACTTTCTCTCCCCCATAACTTACCTTAAACCACATTTGTAAGTGAACTGCTTCCATGCCGCAGTAAATACTAAAATAATTAATCCTGATAACCATCATCGTACAAAGGGTTCCTTAATATCCAGAGAGCATTTCGGGACTGCCTCTAACCAAATTAGCAAAGGAATGATTTAAGATGATCAACATCGCACACTTCTTTTTCAATTTACAATAAAACCCACTTTAAATAATGGCAGTCTCCTAGATCTCACCTATTTCAATATGTTTAAGGGACAGTTCACAGATTATCAAATCTCATTTGTAATAAATAACAAAGAATGAGTCTGATAAGGAAAGAGGCATCAAGGAATCTGGAAGACACGGTGAGAAATAAGCACTACATGCACTGAAACAGAAATCAATTGTGTTGCAACTGATCTTCTCAGCAGCTCCTTAGTGTTGTTTGCAAGAGACATTAGTTGAATACTGACAGTGACATTTTCTCTTTAAAATGCACAAGCATAAGAGATGGAGCGAGAAAGACACAGCCAGGGGCATTGATAGGGTTAGGAGAAGCTGAAGAAGTAATGTGCCTCATTCCTTAGGAATGCTGTTTGGCTCCAAAGGAATCTGCCCTTTCGCAAAGTATATGAGCTGACCTGATGAAATCAAAAGCTAAAAACTAGCTCTCTGGATTACGATGTAAATGGCAAATGGATTTAAGAAGACAATGATCAGCTTGAGCTGAGCCTGCAGGTGTCTCTGGCTTCCAACCTTTCCTTTGGCACAATATGTTTGATAAGAGGGAAACTAAACTAGCAACACAGCGACTTGATGTTCATCAAGGTCTCTCTGAGTAATTAGAGATGGACAGGAACTGTTCCCCTGCTGAGCAGGTCACTGCAGTTCAAAATAGTATACTATGCTGTTGAAGTGTCACAGAGATATGAAGTTGGCTCCAGAAATAAAGTCCTCACTTCACCCGTTTCCTGCTTAACGGTTCCCTGTCCATGAACTCTTCCCATCTCAAAAGGCAGCTAAAAGTTTTCTTGTGGGTGTTTTGAACCATTTTCTAAGAGGTGTGTTTTATATTGGTTTTATTGAGTTTTCAATTTTGTAAACTGCCCTGGACATTTTTACTGCAGGGAGAAATATACTGCAGTTCTCCCATCGTGTCATATAATCCACCCATCATTATATAATGCAAGTGAAACCTGGTATGGATGAACAGAATTGGGGTAGAAGGTCACTCTTCACGGATTCACATGGAAACTATCAACCCCAGAGTGTTGGCACAATGCCCCCTCCCTTTGAAAGCTTCACTGATTGCAAAAATGATGCCTAGTGTTCTGACCTAGGCTTCCCAAGAGCATGAAGCAAACTCCTTGTCCCAACAAAAAATCCTTTTATTAATTTACTGTGAATTCTCATTCCCATACAGCAAAGTCTTTCAAGGGAGGATTTACAGTCACAGACTTTATCTGGCTTGGAGTGCTGCCAGGCCTATATCTGCAAAACTTGGCAAGTAATATCGGAGAGTCACCAGCCAATTAAACGAACTACCTGCAAACTCCACTCCTCTTTCGCTCCTCTTTTATTTCCTCTGGGATGGGCCATTCATTGTCCACCTGTGGCCTTACTCCCAAGTCGGACCTGTTCTTTAGCTGTTCTCTTCATCTGGCAACTCTGCGCATGTGCACATTGGGAACAGGCTCCAGCTGTTCATCTCCTTCACTGATGTCTGACTCTGAAGGCAGCTCATAACTTCCATACGGCTCTGCCTCCCTTTCGGCCTCTGACACAGAGCCCTCATCAGAGGCTTCCCCAGACTCCAGGACTGGCCCATGTTCCTCCCCAACCTTCTCACTCTCTGGATTTGCTGCCAGCGTTGCTGGCTGCTGGCAGGCCACAACACCCAGCCCACTGTCTCAGATTTGAACTGCTGGAGAAAATATTGTAAACAAGCAATTAAAACCTCAAGTAGATTTTTGGGGGCGGCGAGGGAGAGAGAGATGCATTTATCATTTTGTAATGGAAAATAATAATGAAATGATTATTGCTTATTATAGAGATGCCCAGCCACCTGCTTGGTGTCTAGATCACTGTTGTCTTGTAAACAACCTCTGAGAGAAGTATAATATAAAAAGGCAATGAACTATGAGATGATATGGTGAGGACTGGATCGTGGTAACATCATTTCTCTTGGGATTCAATACTCAAGAGTAACCCAGGTGTTGATGCTGGTCCTGTTTATCATCATCCAATTCACTTCCAGTTATTGGACATTTCTTTGGCTGTGAATTCTGGGAGTCCACACATCTTAAAGTTGCCGAGATTGAAAAACACTGCCCTGGGTGACATCCAAACTTACAGGCTTTCCTGTCAGCTAGTGTTAACTTTTTGACGTAGTCCAGACAAGAAGCACCAGCCATGAGTTTATTGCACCAACTCACTTTATTGTAAGGTTACAGTAATAGAATCTTGAAAGGGTTTTCCTCCATTCTCTTTACAGTTCAGGAAACTAGGGAGGGGTCCTTTCTAAGACCTTTGCTAATTCCCCATTGCTTCTGTAGGCTTAACTGAACTTATGTGACCATTGGCTAGTCTGCAGCTCCTCCTCCTGTCTCTCATGGATATTCTCACAAACCATTACATCAAGTCAGCCTCTGGTTTTCTGCAGCTCATGTATCGTAATCTTGATGAAATGGACACCTTTGTCAATTTCTGTTTTGATTAACCTATGTAGGCAAAGGAAAACACCAGGTTAATGGAGTTTGCGCCTTTTCTTTCTTTCTCTTTGGGTGATGGGGAGGGAGAGAAATGAGGAAATAATTACTGTTTATATATATGTAAACCAAACATCCATGCCCACAGACATACATATGAAATATATATGTAAATTCTCTATCATCTATCTATCTATCTATCTATCTATCTATCTATCTATCTATCTATCTATCTATCTATCTATCTATCTATCTATCTATCTATCTATCTATCATCTATCTATCTAAAATCTATCTGTCTGTCTCTCTCTGTCTCTTTCTCTCTATGTTTGTATATATGCATTTGTGTGTGATATACAGATTTGCCTTTCAGCTCCACTCTACTCTCCACTCTCTTGAAAGGCAAAAGAGAAGCAGTATGCTCCCTCCCATATTTGGGCATACCAGGTGCTTTGACAAAACACCTACTCATTCCCCTGGTTCGGCTGATAAGGGAAGAGAGCTTGTGGCTTAGAGGTTAATATAACTGCCTAACATGTAAAATAGCCCAAGTTCAAACTCCAGTAAGGGTATGGCTAGCTGATGAGAGTGAAATAGATCTATACTAGTCTCCCTTCATTTATTTATCAGCAAAAAATGGTGTGCGTGTATATTTATCTTTCTACCTCTATCTGTCTAGATCTATCTCTTCTCTAAATCTTTCTCTCTTTCTCTCTCTCTCTCTCTCTCTCTCTCTCTCTCTCTCTCTCTCTCTCTCCTTATCTACCTACCTATGTATCTATATCTATATCTATTTCTGTCTCTCTCTCTCACTCTCTCTTTCTGTGTGTGTGTGTGTGTGTGTGTGTTTGTTTGTCTGTGTGTGATATATATAATCACAAATGCCTTACAAATACTTGTAAGCACATCTTATTTGTTTAAGTAAATGAACTACTCAGGTCCTGGGTATAAATAGACTAAATACACTAGCCCAGGGGTCTGCAAAGTCGGCTCTTTTAAGACTGGTGGACTTCAACTCCCAGAATTCCCCAGCCAGCTATGCTGGCTGGGGAACTCTGGGAGTTGAAGTCCACCAGTCTTAAAAGAGCCGACTTTGCAGACCCCTGCACTAGCCTGTTCTAAATTACAGAATATATGGGAAGCAATTTGCTAAGATTGTTAGTTTGTCTTAGTTTTAGCTTGCCCTTTGCTTGGGTTGACTGCAAAAAAAACATGCTTTCAATAACATAAAGAAGACAGATTCCCACTCCTAAATGGCAACAAATGAAAGTATCTGAATGAAGTCCTCTGGAAAAGGCGGGGGAGGAGGGGGGTTAAGTGTGGGAAGGACAGTATGAAGCTGTTCAAAGTGAATTGATTGATTTCAGATATGCCAGACATAGGATTTTTTCCCAGATGGGCTTTTGTCATGAAATCATACGTGGGTAGGAGTGACAAAAGCAAAATGAGAGCCAGATCCATAGGAAGGATTAAATAATTATGTGTCCTAAGTATGCATTTGGTTTTTCACAAAATGTTCCCCTCTTCTAGCTGGTATTATCAGCATGAGAGTCTAAGAAACATGACCATAGATAATTTGGCCTGATGGGCTAATCTTAGCAAACAGCAGGGTGTCAAGCCTGGAAGTAAATTGTTACAGCTACAGCCTTGGAAACATCAATTAAATGACCTCGGAATTCCATCCTGAAGTTTGGGCAGCAAATCACAACCAAAATAACATGTACATCACCAGTATACATGTCTTAATGTCTGCTCTCTACCTCCCTCCCTGCCTCCCTCCCTAATTTTAGGCTGAGCACCCAGAGCAATTCAGATGCCTGTATCAAGTTGTAAATTCCATGATAATAATAATAATAATAATTTTAATACTTATAAACCGCTCCCTTTCCCCATAGGGACTCGGGGCGGTGCACAGGTAGAATAAAAACAATAAATACATACAAACATTCCTTAAAAACAAATTAAACCTAACCTGCGCTAAAATTTCCCATTAAAACTGAACTATACTAAAACTACCCAGTAAAACCCCAAAGACAGAGAGACTATCCTAGGCCGGCCAGACAGAAAAGATGAGTTTTTAATTTAAGACGGAAGGAGCGGAGGTCCGTGGTCGTCCTAATATCGGGGGGAAGGTCGTTCCAGAGGGCCGGGCCCGCCACAGAGATAGCCCTTCCCCTGGGTGTCGCCCGCTGACAGTGTCTAGTGGACGGCACCCGGAGAAGTCCCTCTCTGTGGGAGCGTTTCGGCCGTGAGGATGTATGAGGCAGGATCCGATCCCGCAGGTAGCTAGGTCCTGAGCCATGGAGCGCTTTAAAGATGATAATTAACACCTTGAAGCGCACCCGAAAGACGACAGGTAGTCAGTGCAGCTCGCGCAAGAGCGGTGTTACATGGGTAAACCTGGCGGTTCCCATAATTGCTCGCGCGGCTGCGTTCTGGACTAGCTGAAGCCTTCGGGTGCACCTCAAGGGGAGCCCCATGTAGAGAGAGTTACAATAGTCCAGTCGGGATGTCACGAGCGCATGAGTGACTGTGCGAAGGGCGTCCCGATCCAATAGGGGGCGCAATTGGCGAACCAGGCGAACCTGGTAAAACGCCCTCCTGGCCACGGCTGTCACTTGATCTTCCATGGACAGCCGGGCATCCAGGAGGACACCCAAATTGCGCGCCTCATCCACAGGGGCAAGATGTTCGCCCCCTATGGCCAGCGATGGAGTGAGCTGGTTGAATCGGGCAGCCGGAAACCACAGCCACTGATGTTGTCAAACCCATTTCAGCAATACGTCTAAAAAGTTATATTCAAATTCATATCCACCTTTTCAATTTTTAATTACAGTCAGAGACCATAACAAATAAAAACACCCTGTAAATATACAATTAAAAATTCTTGTTGTTGTAGTAGTTAGTTGCAAAGTCCTGTTCAACCCATCGCGACCCCATGGACAATGTTTGTCCAAGCCTTCCTGTCCTCTACCATCCCCTGGAGTCCATTTAAGCTCATTCCAACTCCTTCAGTGACTCCATCCAGTCACCTCATTCTCTGTCGTCCCCTTCTTTTGCCTTCCATCTTTCCCAGCATTAGGCTCTTCTCCAGTTAGTCTAGTATAGATATATACTATATCTAGTAAAAATTCTAGTATAAAATAATAAATAACAACCAAAATCTATGATCACATCCTGTCTGTCAACTATACTAAAATTACGATCCATAAACTATGTCAGGGATGTCCAAACTTGGGAACTTTAAGACTTGTGGACTTCAACTCCCAGAATTCTGGGAGTTGAAGTCCACAAGTCTTAAAGTTCCCAAGTTTGGACATCCCTGAACTATGTGATCCGGTGTTAGTTTAATGCTAAAAGGGAAAGGACTAAGCAGTGCAAAGGGTTTGCCATATTTGTTATATAACGTAACTATGGTGGAGAAGACACCTGTTTCCGATGAATCCCCAGTGCAGAATCTGGCCACACACACTGTAGTTATGGACTGTTCATCCTTAAGCAGCCACCGGTGATAATCAGTGTTTGAACACCCAGGATACCTTTCAGTTATTGGCAGAATATGTTTTTTCCAAATCTCTGTGTAAAAGGAACATCGAAGGAGTATGTGACCCACATAATCCACCTTAAAATTCTATAAATCCAAATTAGAAGTTGATTCCAAACAGAAATGTGTCCAGGACTTGTTAACCCCAGCCCTATTTTTATTGAATTCATATTCTTGTGTCTCTTCATCTCGACTGCACAGCGTAATGTCATACTGATGGTGACATTACACTGTGCAGCAAATTCCATTTAACTATTTTTTTTTAAACTGAAGTAGTAGTCTAGTATTAGGTTATTTGTTGTGACTGTATCCGAACATGCTTCCCACTTTATATTAATTGACAAGTACAACATTTGTAAAAAAATATAATATAAAAGAAATTAAGATAATGGAAACTTTTGTTTCCTACATACCAGCATATTTGTATTTTTACCATAGATTTTACCTAACTTAATGTCACTTTATATAAACTCAGAATGCATTAATATCGTGTTTCCAGATCAAAGCAGAAATGAATTATCATCATCCGGAATGTAGTTGGGCAGGTAGTTTTTACCTTACACCCCTACTTTGTGAATCACACTGGTTGCCAATAGTGTCTGTGTACAGTTCAAAGTACCAGCCATCACCTATAACAATGATGGCTAACCTTTTTTGGCTCGCATGCCAAAAGCGGGGGTAGTGCAGGGGGGTTGTGCGTGGGTGTGCCACACCCATAATGCTATGTGCGTGATCCCCTGCTTTTGGCACACTTCTTTCGCCCTTCCCAGGCTCCAGAGGCTTTCTAGGAGCTTGGGGAGGGTGAGAACAGCCTTCCCTCCCCACCTCCAGAGGCTTCAGGAGCTTCCCTGAAGCCTCCAGAGGGCGAAAAACGACCTCAAAAGAAGGCCTAAATCCGCTGACCAGCGCAGATATGCGCACTAGTGCTGATGGGGCAACGCCTCGCGTGCCCTAAGAAATGGTTCCGCGTGCCACCTGTGGCACCCGTGCCATAGGTTCGCCATCACTGACCTATAAAGTACTTCATGATAGATGAGTATTGGCAAATCTCAATTTTTACACAAGAAAGAGGAAGAGAAGTACGAGCGTGGTGGACAAGGCAGGAAGTTGAAGAAGAATAACACATTCTCTAAAGGAAAGATTGTCCAGTTTCCTGTGGGATAGATCGGATTTCAATTAACAAATTACTGAATGTGTCATTATGAGTTTTTCTTTGTAATCATATATGCCTGTATATTATATATGTATTATATATTATATAAGCTAGGTTTAAATCCTCACCCCAGCTCCTGACAACCTAACAGTTCAAAAGCATGCAAATGTGAGTAGATAACTATCCTGTTTTCCCCAAAATAAGCCCTCCCCGGATAATAAGCCCAATTGAGCTTTTGAGTGCATGCGATAAAATAAGCCCTCCCCTGAAAAGAACCCCTCCCTAAAAATATTTCAACACAGCAGCAGCCATGAGGTGACCATGCTAGCTGCCTCCTGCACCTCCAAAATAATAAGACCTCCCTGAAAATAAGGCCAAGTGTTTATTGCGGGGGGAGGAGGAGTTCAAAACAAAATAAGACCCTATCTTATTTTCAGGGGAACATGGTAGCTCCCACTTCTATGTGCCATCATGCTGGATATATAACTGGAAATATTTTTGGGCAGCATTGACTCAATGAAAAAGAGATTAGCACACACATCCCTATAGTTGGCAATGACTAGTATGGTAAAATACACAGGGACTCCTTTACCTTTACCTTTTTATTATATATGTAGTAGTTCTAAAAACATATATTTGGCTGTACTTATAAAAATATGTGTGTTTGAGAGAGAGAGAGAGAAAATCAAATTCAGGGGAAGAGAGATGGCATAGAATTAATAAATATCCAATCTATAAGTAATTGCTATGAATTACAAGCTGCATTGATAGCAGGAGATGTGGGCATATAAAAAATATTTGCAAATTAAGTCTGAAACCTTTCATAATAACATCTCTTGTGTATCAGAACCTTTTTCTTTTTATCCCTCCCCATTAATTTTTTCTGCTCATTTATCATCTAATAATAACCCTAAAAAGTATAAATCATGCAGACAGCAATTATCAGTGGTTCAGTGTCAGTGGGGACCAACCCCCTGATGGAATTTTATAAATGAAAATTTTTAATTACTTTAGGATGGAATGGTGATTATGCTAAACTGATCTGAAAGCGGGATAGGGAAGATTGCAGGTAACATGGGAGATGAGATTAAAATGATATGAAAACTAAATAAATGGCAAGACTAAATTGTAACCTCAGAAAACTCTTATAAATTCAATGATGACAAGATTAGAGAAAAACATTTCCAACGACTAAATTGGGTGGCAGGATTATGCAATATTATGCATTTATTTATTTATTTGAAACATTTAAATATTGCAACATAAAGATATATATTTTAAGGAACAATATTGACTATTTTTATACCATTTAAATAAAATATAATTGTATAAACATAACATTCGGGGTTATGTTTATGCAATTATATTTCATTTAAATGGTATAAAAAATAGCCAATATTGTTCCTTAATATATATATATATATGTTTATGTTGCAATGGATAAAACATAACATTTGGTGAGGGATGCGGTGGCTCAGTGGCTAAGACGCTAAGACCCTGAGCTTCTCGATCAGGAAGGTTGGCAGTTTGGCGGTTCGAATCCCTAATGCCACGTAATGGAGTGAGCCCCTGTTACTTGTCCCAGCTTCGGCCAACATAGCATGTAAAAATGCAAGTAGATTTGATTTGATTTTGATTTTATTCGATTTATATCCCGCCCTTCTCCAAAAGGACCCAGGGCGGCGAGAAAGTAGAAAAATAGGAACCACCTTTGGTGGGAAGGTAACAACATTCCGTGTGCCTTCAGCATTTAGTCATGCCAGCCACATGATCACGGAGACGTCTTCGGACAGCGCTGGCTCTTCAGCTTTGAAACGGAGATGAGCACTGCCCCCTGGAGTCGGGAACGACTAGCACATATGTGTGAGGGGAACCTTTACCTAACATTTGGTAATCCTGAAGGTACCTAAAAGCCAGGCTGATAACCCAACAATCTGGAGTTCATACCTGAGTGACAACCAAGGCTATACTTTTCTAACAACTTAGTACACCCCTGTTAGTGCGTATGGTAATTTCAATAGAGATTTTGGCTGCTTTTGCCTCTTTATGGGAAGAAGCCTAAACATTTTCTAAAATGTAGAAAACTATTCATTTAAAGACCATGCTGAATACTGAAATTGTTTAAACATAATAATGTTGAGAGATCACCTCTCCCCAGTTAAATCTATCGGTCCCATCAGGTCCAGGAAAAGGGATATGTTGTGGGTCCCATCAGTCAAGGAGTTTTGTTTGATGTGGCCCCTGCACTCTGTGATGCTCATTCACCCCTGAGGTGAGATTGCCCCAAACGTATTGGCTTTCTGAGAGATCCTCAAAATTTGATTAGGCCATCAGACCTGGGAACCCCATGAAAGTCCATTAGATGGCTTCGTTGTATATACATAGGTTTAGAGTGCAACTTTCCCTGTCATTTTATTATTAATGTTTCTCATTGGTTTTAATGTTTGAATTATGTTGATTGTTTAGCTTGTGTTTTAATTGCGTAAACCACTCTGCCAGAACTGATGAAGCTTCTAGGATGAGAAGCAAAACGTCTTCAGGGAAAAACAAAGAAAATCCAGTTGTCCTTGGAAAATGCACCTTTGAGACACCCAGGGTCTGTGCAAGTGAAATGGGTAGTTATGTAAATTTGATAAATAAATAAATGATGAATTTTTAAAAAAAAGCATATACCCATTGAGCCATACAGAAGTTTATTTTTCTTGGGTAAAGGCTATACTAGATCATCTACTGGTTTTTAGATAGTTTATTCCTTTCCTGTATTTCTGTAATTTGATGTTTCTTTTTTCTTCATCCTGTGTCATTCTAACTTTGTCCTTGAATTTTTTTTTCTTCCCAACCTTTCATTTCTTTTCATATTCTGTTCTCTTTTTACCTTCAGAATGACAGTTACCTCCGGTCACCATGTTCCCCATTCACAAAATCCTAGATGTGGTGAACAAAAAAATATGCATTGGGTAACTTGAACTGTAGATTGCAGATTTACTTTATCTGTGTGCTATGCCTGCCTGAGAATTCTTGTGGCCCCAGAAGAGAGTAATATCGTTATGCATAAGACAGCAGTTAACCAGTGGTGGTATTCTACTGGTTCAGACCGAACCAGTAGTGAAAATCGTGGGTGGCCCCGCCCACTCGCCCCGGCATCCCATCTATGGCATCCCATTTAGGCCCTTTTTTCGCCAAAAGTGCATCCGCAGAAAGCTCACATTTGCAAACAGTAGGGAAAGTAAGTGACTCCCACTCCTGCAGAAAAGCAAGATTAAAATGAAGAGTTAAATCATTTGGCGAAGAATTATGTAAGCCAGTAATCTGCTAAGGAAACCTATCGGAAATGGAATCCAAAGGTAAGAATCACATGGGATCTCCGTTGCTAAGACACTAAAATACATTACATGAATATAATACTATAACTTTATTTTTCCTGACTATGGGTTCAGTGTGAAGCTTTTTTTTATTATCTCTCAGAACGGGAGTAGAGACAATACTTTTCAAGGCTAGGCTGTCATTATTATAGATGTTCCTTTTGGAGTATGCCCTTCTATGACATGAGAAGGTTTAAGTGGGACTGAAACAGAGTTAAAAGGTGCTTGCAACAAAGCAAATTCAGCATGGTGGTAGCGTGTGATTTCACAATTACATACTTTTCCTTAAAATACCAGATCTCTGCCTGGCAAGAACCATGCTTCATCCTTTAAGGCAGAGACAGTAACTCAGAAATGGAAGGAATATTGATCATCTATATAAATAAAAATGTAACAAGAGTTTGTTCAAAACCGCTAATCTCCAAAAGTACTGCACCGATCGCTTCCAAATCTTCACACAACGTTCCTTTCAAATACAGCACCAATGATATATATAGTTTGTGTAGATGTCACACCTGTGCCAGGTACAGGCAATGGAAATGTAAAAAAATGTAAAAAGGTAGGTAGATAGATGCAGAGAGAACAGTGGGCCACAGGTATTATATCAGTGGTGTCCAAACTTTTTTCAAAGAGGGCCAGATTGGATGAAGTGAACATGGTGGAGGGCCGAACATTTTTCCGAACATTCTTTGAACCATTACAATTAAATGCAAATAAATTATTTTATGCCAAGTTAATTGCAAATGACATACTTTTCATTTCATAACATTAAGATCAACTAACAGTTGAGTTTTCACAATGTATTGAAAATAAATTTTAAAAAAACTTACCTACCTCTTTCTCTCTTTCTCTCTTTCTTCCTCTCTCTCTCCATTTCTCTCGCTCTTTCTCTCTTTCTCTCTCTCTCTTTTTCTTTCTTTCTGTCTCTCTTTCTTTCTCTCTCTCTTTCTTCCTCTCTCTCTCTCTCCATTTCTCTCTCTCTCTTTCTCTCTCTCTTTTTCTCTTTCTTTCTGTCTCCCTTTCTCTCTCACTCTCTCTCTCTCTTTCTTTCTCTTTCTTCCTCTCTCTCTCTCTCCATTTCTCTCTCTTTTTCTTTCTTTCTCTCTCTCTCTCTTTCTCTTTCTGTCTCTTTCTTTCTCTCTCTCTCTCTTTCGCTCTTTCTTTCCCTTTTTCTCTCTCTCTCTTTCTTTCTCTCTCTCTTTTTCTCTTTCTTTCTGTCTCTCTTTCTGTCTCTTTCTTTCTCTCTCTCTTTCTCTTTCTTTCTCTTTCTTTCTTTCTTTCTTTCTTTCTCTCTTTCTTTCTCTTTCTCTCTTTCTCTCTGTCACTCTGTGTGTGAGTCTGTCTGTCTGTCTGTCTGTCTGTCTCTCACTCACTTAATCAGTCTCTATCTATCTGTCTCTCCCTCCCTCTGTGTGTGTCACTCTCTCTGATTCTCTCCTTCCCTCCCTCTCTCTGTATGTCTGTCTCTTCCTCTTTCCCCGTCTGTCTCCGATTCAATCCCTCCCTGTGTCATTCTCCCTGTGTCATTCTCTCTATGCCGGAGGTTACGGACGCCTCCTCCCGCAGCGGGCGAGGGAGCAGGCGGGGTGAGCACCCAAGGCTACCATCATCTTAAGCACCACCGAGGCTGTCGCCCGGCAGGGGCGTCAGGCAGGGAAGCCGGTCGCGTCTCCATCGCGGCTTCCTCCGGCAGGCACCACGGCTTACGTTCTGAGGCCGCGCGTCCATCTTCCCTGCCTGACGCCCCTGCCGGGCGACCTTGTGCAGCGGGAGCCGTGGTGCCCGCCGGAGGGAGCCGCGATGGAGACGCGACCGGCTTCCCTGCCTGACGCAGGCAGGGAAGCCGGTCGCGTCTCCATCGCGGCTCCCTCCGGCAGGCACCAAGCGGACATTCTGGGGCTGCGCGTTCACCTCCCTCCCAGCTTCGCAGCCCCAGAACGTGCAGCGATGGAGGCGTGACCGGCTTCCCTGCCTGACGCCCCTGCCGGGCGACAGCCTCGGTGGTGCTTAAGATGACGGTAGCCTTGGGTGCTCACCCTGCCTGCTCCCTCGCCCGCTGCGGGAGGAGGCGTCCGTAACCTCCGTCCACTTCCCTCCCAGCCACACAGCCCCAGAGACAGAGGGAGGGAGGGAGGGCCACATTTACACAGAGCAGGGAGGGCTGTTGGAGGGCCGTATTAAACCGACCCCCGGGCCGCAAATGGCCCCCGGGCCGGACTTTGGACATGCCTGTATTATATCATCCTTTATGACATAAAATACTCTGTCTATAAGATTTAAGGAAAAATACAGTAGGTAGGTAGGTAGGTAGACGGATAGAGAGAGGGAGAAATACAGTAGGTAGGTAGGTTGGGAGTTATATGGTGTGTGTTTATGTGTGTAGATGTAGATCTACACACAGATTGGTTGTTCATTTAACCAGAGTGGGCCACAGCAATGCGTGGCCGGGGGCTAGTATACAAATATATAATTAGTAATGCTGTGCTATCAACATCTATTTCTGCTTTGTTGTAGCCTGTGTAGAATGCACGTATATTGTTGTAGTTAGTGGCGAAGTCATGTCCAACCCATCACAACCCCATGGATAACATTCCTCCAGAGCTTCCTGCCCTCTACCACCCTATGGAGTCCATTTAAGTTCACGTCTACTGCTTCAGTGATGATCCAGCCACCCTCATTCTCTGTCGTCCCATTCTTCTTTTGCCATTAATCTTTCCCAGCATTAGGCTCTTCTCCAGTGAGTCCTTCCTTCTCATTAGGTTGGCCAAAGTATTTGAGTCTCATCTTCAGGATCTGGCCTTCTAAAGAGCAGTCAGGGTTGATCTCCTCTAGGACTGACCGGTTTGATCGTCTTGCAGTCCAGGGGACTCTCAGGAGTCTTCTGCTGCACCATAATTCAAAGGCCTCAATTCCTTGGCGTTCAGAATTTCTTATGTCTAACTTTCATAGCCATACATTGCAACTAGGAAAACCATAGCCTTGACTATATGCACTTTTGATGGAGAGTGCTTTTTAGTATGCTGTCTAGATTTGCTATAGCTTTCGTCTCCAAGAGCAAGCGTTTTTTTGATTTCTTGACTGCAGTCCCCATCTGCAGTAATCTTGTAACCCAGTACGTATGTAGCTCTGGCTAAAACAGTGGAGAGTTAGCCTGAAATACAGCATTCTAACCCCTGGGCCATCATGGCTCCTATTGTCCCTGAAGCTGTATCAAGAGGGATTTTGCTGTTACCTTTCCAACCAGAACAGAAGAGATTGCAATTCTCAAACCAGAAAGTCACAGTAGAACTTGGATCTTCCTTCCTTATAAAGCCTCTCTTGAACTAAATAGGATTTGGTCACCAAAGGTGATGCTATTTGAAGCTGCAATCCTACCAAGTATTAATATGGGACTCCTTATTGATGATTTGAAACCAATTTTGGATTTTGCCTTGCTAAAATGTGGAATCTGCTTTTCTAGATTTTGGCTAACCAAAATTGGGTTTCTGCATTGCTGTACTATATCTTATTGGAATCTGCCCATGGAAATTATACCATCTTTATTTAGTGCTGGAAAATTCCTTCTGCTGGAAAATTCCTTCTACTGGAAAGCATTGCCTGGCCTAGAACCAGTGGTGGGTTTCAAATTTTTTAGAACCTACTCTGTAGGTGTGGCCTATTTTGTGGGCGTGGCTTGGCAGTCATGTGACAGGGTGGGAGTGGCCACCTTTTAAAATGTGGTGAAACTCATTTAACAACGCTCTTGCTTAGCAACCAAAATTTTGGACTCAATTGTGATGATAAATTCTTCCTTCCTTCCTTCCTTCCTTCCTTCCTTCCTTCCTTCCTTCCTTCCTTCCTTCCTTCCTTCCTTCCTTCCTTCCTTCCTCTTTCTTTCTTTCTTTCTTTCCTTTCTTCCTTCCTTCCTTCCTTTCCTTTCCTTTCCTTCCCGTTGGGTCACTGGCAGCGGCGGGCCAGATTTACTTCCAGGTACGCCGGTGGAACCCCCTCTCACCGGTTCTCTAAATTTCACCAACCGGCTCTCACGAGTAGGTGCAAACCTGCAGAAACCCACCACTGCCTAGAACCCATATGAAAGGCATCTATCCATAATTGTTTCATCTCTCATTGATAAGTTTTACCAGTTATCATTAATATGGAACAAAGAGGAGTTAAATCATATTGGTTAAAAGACTCATCAAAGATCAGTTATTAAAACGTATTGAATGATAGTCAATAAATCATTTTCTGTTTATGCCACCCTACTGTAGTAAAAAGAAACGTGTCATAGCTGTAATTTGTCATGCAAGATATAATATTGTCTCTCCTTCCCACTTTAATCTTAAGAAATATTTTTCTTAGCTTGAAGCTAATCAGAAAGATGGACGTATAATTTCTGCCCGCCTTTACAAAAAAGCAGAAATTGTTGAAGATAAATTCAGGTAGTGCTCGACTTATGACCACAATTAAGCCCAGAATTTATAATGCTAAGTGAAAAAAATTTTAAGTGAATTTTGCCCCCTTTTATGACTTTCTTGCTACATTTGTTAAGTGAATGACTGCAGTTGTTAAATTAAGTCACAGGATTGATAAGTGAATCTGGCTTCCCCATTGACTTTGCTTGTCAGAAGGTTGCAAAAGACGATCCCATGACCCCAGGACAAGCATTTGTCTGTAAATCATATGACCCTAGGGATGCTGTAATGGTCGTAAGTGTGAAAATGGTCATAAGTCACTTTTTTCAGTGCTGTTGTAAACGTCGAACAGTCACTAAATGAACTGTTGTAAGTTGAGGATTACCTTTAATATAATATAGAATATAATAATTATATATTATTCTAGTAAAATCAAATACAAAATAAACTCAAAGAAAGAAATCAGATTAGAACGGAGTAAAAGGTACAATAAAAAAAAGAAAGAAGAATATAATAAAGAAAAAGAAATATATAAAGAAGTGACTTTCCACCTTCATCACGTATAAACAAATTTAGTAATTTTTCATTGCCTCTGAAGTTACAAACATTTATGTCTATATAAATATCCTATCTCTTATATATAAACAAATCCATAAAATCTAATATGAATCGCAACAATGAACATTAAAAAGAAAAAAATATATTGAAGCATCCCATATTACAAAATCTCTATGTACCCATTTGTTGGGTTCAAAGTTATAAAAGTTTTAGTGGTGATTTTTGTCTTTCATCTTTCATATATATTTCTATACAGAGCCATGGTGGCGCAGTGGTTAGAATGCAGTATTGCAGGCTACATCTGCTGACTGCTGACTGCCAGATATTTGGCAGTTCGAATCTCAAAATCCTTTTCTGATAGCACCAATGAAAGTGACTCTCTCTATTCTCTACTAAATGTCTGAATCTGATGTCTCAGCCTGGAAGGGCTAAGTCTGACCCCTAAATTCCTTGTAGGATGCCAGACTGGTGAGATTACTGTATTATAGGCAGAACACAATAAAATGGTTAGCTCAAACTCTGTGAATCTGGTTGTTCACATCTGAGATTAATCTCTCCAGTTTGGCAGCCTATTCCTGGGTGCAATCAGCGTCTAAAGAATTAAAGCGGGAGGGGGGGGAGTTGGACTCAGTCCTTTTTTGGTTGCACAATGACTCCAGCAATGGTGGGTTCCGGACCCCATCGCAACTGGTACTCTGCATATGGGGCTGGGCATCCTAGTCGGGCATGCATGCTGTGCATGCATGCACACATCACCACCCTCCGATAGCCAGCTGCTTGGCAAAGGTTACGCAGGCTGCGCACAGTGTGCACACATGCGCACGTGTGCACAATTGGCTGGTCATGTTATAAACAGCTATGGAACGTGGTCCTGTGGGTGGGCCAAATGAGCCACTGTATTGGTACAGTGGCGGTTGCTCTCAGCTACTACCGGTACAGCTGTACCGGGCCGAACCAGGCCGTACTGGACCATACCGCCCAGAACTCAGCACTGGACTCCAGGCTAGCTTTACGCTTGATGTCACCTCCCTGCCAGGTTAACAGTTTCACTCATTTTCACAATATTCAAAGGGACAGCACTAATACCAGAGGTGGTATTCAGCTGGTTTGAACTGGTTCACCCAAACCAGTAGCGGAAATCACGGGTGAGCTGTCCCACCCGCATCAGTTCTATGCCATCCTATTTAGACATGTTTTTGAGGCCAGGCACATCCGCAGAAGGTGCGCACGCAAGCAAAGTACATGCACGAAAGGCTGGGCGCATGCTCGGAAGGGGTGTGTTTGCCTGCAAAGCTGGTGCGTGCACGCAGAGCGAACTGGTGGTAACAAAATGTGAAATCCACCGCTGACGAATACTCTTGGGAAGATAAGGCTAAAATATATATTTAATTTAACAATAGGGTAGTCCTCCATTTCCCAATATTAAGCATGCATCTCACGTGAATAATATTGTATCTCCTTTGGGGAAATTGCAAGATTGCAGTTGTTAAGCAATGTAGTTTCACAATGTCTTACTTTACATCTGTATTGCTTAGTAACCAAAAATCCCATCCCAATAGTGGTGGAAAATCAAGGACTACTTGTAAAACCATTCTTTGGCTATAGAATGGTTAAGTTTTTAAATTTAAAAAACTTAAATAAATTCCAAACTGATCAGTTTATGAGATGCTTCAAATATCAAAGTGTCATACTTAATAGCTGACTAAAACAAAAAGAGTTATTGCTTTTTTATTTTATTTTTTCATAAGCAAAAGAGAGACATAGGAAATCCAAACTGCTTTTCTTTCACATTTATCATGATTGTCAGATTCTCATTTCACAAATATACATTGATGTTTATTTATTTCAACTCAACATACCGATTTTTCTCATGTGTGTGTGTCTGTGTTTGTATAATTTTGATTAAGAAGTTTTCTCACAGGGTAAAAACAATACAAATTTTGAGTTAAAGTTAAGCAAAATGGAGACAAGTAAAAGAGTAAGTGAAAGAGATGCAGGAAAAAAGAAAAAAGGAAAAGAAAAAAGTAAGATTAATAAAGAAGTGGCTTTCCAGAAAAAAACCCCAGAAAGTACAGAAAATAAAAAAATAAGACATAAGAATAAAGAAATATATACAGTATATATATGTAAAGAAATTACTTCAATCTTGATCACAAGTACAATTTTAATAACTTAGCAACTTCTTTTAAAATACAACCAATGATCTCTTTTTCTGATATTCCATCTCTTATCTATAAGCAAATCCTTAAAGCCTCATTGTCTCAGTAGTGATCAGAAAAATTCCGTTAAGGATTAACAGAGATAACAACATATCTATTTTAATCTTGATCAAATAAATCAACTATATATTTCCGTCTTTTACTTTTAACAATCTTGATTGTTATTCCCTTCAAATAATATCCTAGAACTTGATTTCTTTTCATCTTCCATTTTCCCCTCTCAAATTTCTTCAAAAGTTTTACAAGTCTCTTTTGTAAATTTTCCTATATAGGAAAATTATCCATCTCACTTTCCTGCTTTGTTGTTTGTATATCCCTTTTTTAATTATTAAGGCATCAGCTGGTTTCTTTTGTATGCCCTATATAGTATCCTTTTCTACATCATTTTTGTAGCCTTTCACTTTTAAATCCATTTTCATATTAGTCTTAATCTTCTCTGGAAAAAAAAGTGTTCCCTTTCCATACATATTTTAAACAAAATTGATACATGTTGACACTCTTAAAATTAACTTTAGGGTCCATTGTTCAGAAATATCCTTCAATATGTAAGTGTTTTAATTATAATCTTTTAATTATAACCTTTATTTGCTGACTGTGGTTTTAGCAAGATGACTATTCCCAATCTGTCAGAATTTTAGAACCCACCAGTGACTGCTGTCTTGCAGTCTCCTCATCAGGAGCAACTAGATGGAGCGCCCGTGGGTCATCTGAAATCATCTTCTTGTCCAGAAATTACAAAGAATCAGTCTACTTGCCAGCTCTTCATTCACTTCAGTCATCGGCTGTACTTTTAGTGGAGCCATCTTTGGTTTGCCATTTCTTCCCTGAAGTCAGAATCTCAGCTTCCAGTATTCTTAACAACAGCTATAAGCACTTTTATATTTTGCCCTTTCTCTCCAAAGTTACATCAAAGTTTCCTTCTTCCTAATCATGAAGTCCATAAATCATCAGTTCACTTTTTTTCTTTTTTTCATCAAAAGTCCATATAGGGTTTCAAGTGCTAATAAATATAATTTATTGATCTTTCTCTAAGCAAACAAATCAAATTTGCCATCTCTGCTAGATCCATCATCTTCATCATTTCTTCTGTTGTGGTTATTTCAGAACCTTTCCATTTTTTCCTCATTTTTCTTCACTGCCTTGCAGCACTGATCTGCCATGCATTTTTCTTCTCAGTTGGCTGTCCATTTAAAAAAAAATGTTCTAGTTTCAGTTCAATCTTAGACTTTAAAATTATTTATATGTATATATATATATATATTTGATTTCAAAATGTTCTGCCTTTTTATCAGCCCATTAAACATGAAAAAATAACCCTTTGTGTTGCCCACATTTACAACATAAATTAGAAGTACCTTTATACCAGGGATGTCCAAGCTTGGGAACTTCAACTCCCGCTATGCTGGCTGGGGAATTCTGGGAGTTGAAGTCCACAAGTCTTAAAGTTCCCAAGTTTGGACATCCCTGCTTTATACATTCTAGATAATTTTTAGGGAATCATGTATCACAATTCATCATTCTATTAAATATTCTCTTTTAGATTATAAAATATCATAACTTTTTATCCTTTCAAGTTCAAACATTTTTACTGTCCATCCTCCATTTCAAATTTCAACAAGTGCACATTTGGGCAATTTGATGCTCATCATTTGTACATTGAATTTGAATTTGAATTTATTTGATTTTTATACCGCACCTATCTCCCCGAAGGGACTCAGGGCGGTGCACAGGAAATTAAAAGAAGTATAAACATATAAATAGGTTAAAAACTGATTAAATATAGAAAGCCCTGTGCTAAAATTCACTAAAATCCCACTAATTAAAACATTATATCAATTAAAACCCAGTCTTATAGGATGGTCTCGGGGACTAAGTTTTTATTGAACTTCAAATTATGTATTCTGTTGTTCATCTCCAAATATCCTGTTTTCTGTCTTAAATCTTTCCCTTAACTATGCATGCAAAACTATTGAAAACTAAATTTCTGTGACGCCAAATGCTCTATTTCATCTTATATTCTCTATTCGCTTGTTCTAATAGATTAATCATTTATTTCTACCTGCTGTTTTCCCCCCTATAAATGCTTCATGCTCAGAGACCCATAAAAGCATTTTCAGGCCCAGTCTGGGTTTTTACCTAGTCTATATTCTCCATCTGGCATTTCTAACATAATGATTTTTGAACTCTATATTAACCTTAACTTTATCATATCCTAAGTGGCTTAATGATGTGATAGAGTGAGCTTTCATCACTTGCCTCAGCTTCTGTCCGTCTACCACAGGGGTGTCAAACTCAAGACCCAGGGGCTGAATCCAGTCCAGAGAGGGCTTAGATCTGGCCCATGGGGCTGCCCTGGAAACAGCGAAGGACCGGCCCACGGTGCCTCTGTCAGCAAAAATGGAGCCATCACATCCAAAAATGAAGCTCATGAGAGACCCGGGAAGCACTCCCAACTCTGTTTTCACTGGCAGAGAATTACAGGAGGCCATCACACCTGAAACTAAGGAGCCTGGTTTTGCTTGCAGAACGCTTGGGCCACCATAGGTGCCCCCAACACGAGTGACATTGAGCTGGCCACGCCCATCCTGGCCCCACGAGGTCAAACACAACTCTGATGTGGCCCACAGTGAAATCGAGTTTGACACCTCTGACCTAGCAGTTCAAAAGCATGTTCTATGCAAGTAGATAAATAAGTACCCTTTTGGTGTGGAGACGGGTTTGTACTTCATGCAGATAGTTGGATTCCTGATGGCTCTGAACCTTCCTGGTTGCCATGCCCATTTGTGAGGCAGTTTCAACAGAGGGAAGGGTTTCTTGGATGTCCTACAGGAACAGTCATTCATCTCTCTTTCTGGTGGGAAGCTTGCTCGCCCGCCCTTATCCTAACCCTTAGGAAGCACCCAAGTATGTATCACCACAGAGCTAATAAATTGCCACCCAAATTATACTCTGTATTAGCATTGTAGTCTTCTCGCTAATACAACAACACCATACACTAATCACCATCACCACCAATATCATTGTAACATAGAAAACCATGCCATCAGCTTGTGTTCTTCAAATTCTAATAATATTTTATTTCGGAGCAGAATCCACCCTTTCATCCAAACTAAACAGCAGGCTGAAAACCACAATTTTAAATCAGGGAATTCCAATCATTCTCATTCCTTTGCATTTTGGAGGATTTTGTATTTGATCTTTGGCTTTAACATACCAATTTTTCTCAATAGTACAGAATATATGGAAACAAAATGGTAATACCATTATTGAATCATGATCTTTAAAAAGCCTTTGTTCTTTTTAATGTTGACTGAAGTACAATATTTTATAAATATGACACATACTGAAATAATATTATCAGACACCCACAAAACATCTGAGGTACCATGGAAAAACATATATTATTTTGCATATGATAATCATTTTTTTAATCTCCTGAATATTTGGAGTAATTAGAAAACTGTGATATATTCAGTTTCAAACTTTTTATCTGCTTTCATTGCAGACTTCCTTCAGAAGAAGTTAAAGATTAAATAAAGAGATACATTTCTGATAGGCTGGATCTGAAAGCTACTCATTATACATATGCACCAAAGCAGAATTTATCCAAAGCAGATTTTGTCCTAATCAATACCTTCCTAAAGTTTACTCCTGCTGGTAGATTCAGAGATTATTCTTTGCAGGAAAAAAGGGACATAGAGAAACAGAGATCTCCAAGAATTCTATAAAATCCAAGGTGGTGAATAGGTGGGAAATGGAATAATTATTCAGGACTAGAATAATTTTATAACAGATAACTTCAGAGGACCTTTTCAACCACAGTGCAAGAGTTAAAAACAGATTTAGAGAAAATAACAGTAAGACTATTCTCAAATCCAGAACTCTTGGTTAGAACATATTTATGATGTACACATACTATATACAGGAGAATTGAATCCATTATTTTCTTTAAAAAAAATTATAGAAAACGTTTGCTATGGTTCTGAATTTTCCAAGGCAGTATTAACTCCAAAATGTACAAAATAGCTTTAAAAATAATAAAGCTTCATTTATTTAGTTATTAAAAACCATAAAAAATCATCACATCAGGAAGAAGCCCAATTTTCACAATGAGATAATAACATTTTTAAGTACCGTATTCCTTCTCTGGTTGTTATATACTTGCAAGAGATTATCAAGTTTACATCAGAACACTTTATAATTAAAAGGTGTATCTTGTAGTAGAGGGTTACAGAAAATAGTAAATATATATTTATAAATATTTATAAATTTACATCTTAGGACTCCTAACTATTTGGCCACAAAGAGTGGCGTAACAGCAAAGAAAGCAATAGCAAACATCATAACCCTTGAGATAAAATGCTGGAGAAAGAAAAGGAAATCATGAAGACTTATAATGATTATAATTCATTCAATCATTTTGAATGAAAGTAATTCATAGGAGGGAAGGAGCCAATGGAGCTGGTGTTTCTGGCAAGCTGATGGAGAGGGAACTGGATTTTTTTTTAAATAAAAAAAAATATTTCCCTCTCTGTGAGTTGCAATCAGGCAAAATGATTGCTATTGGTTGAAAGCTGAGAATATGGTTTAACAAACTCAATTAGACCCCTGGAACAGACCTGAAATCTCCACCACTACATGGACTTACATTGGCTATTGCTAAACTTAGCCTCTTCTCCGTAGAGCAGGGGTCTCCAACCTTTGCAACTTTAAGTCTGAAGGACTTCAGCTCCCAGAAGTCTGGGAGCTGAAGTCCTTCAGACTTAAAGTTGCAAAGGTTGGAGACCCCTGCCGTAGGGAACATATATGCTAATCAAATTCCAAAGTATGATTCTGCAAACATATGAATATGCACTGAAATTATTCAGTAGAAATGCCAGAAAAGCTCTGCTCCATCCATTGGGTGGGTTGGTGATGACAAACGTGGGGAGAAAGGAGAAGAAATGACCATGGCACAATGGCATCTTGTCTAATAGTGCAATTTGCAATTTAAAGACGCTGCAGTACTGCATTATATGTTTGTTCCCAAAGACGCACTGCTAGGTGATAAAGCTAGAGGTGGCATAGCTTGAGAATTCTTGTCATCTATGCTCTGATGTGGCCCTGGGAGGACACCAGAATCTGGAGATAGTAATAGCAATAGCACTTAGACTTATATACTGCTTCACAGTGCTTTGCTGCCTGTTTTAAATGGTTTACATTGTCAGCATATTGACCCCAACAATCTGGGGCCTCATTTTACTGATCTCAGAAAGATGGAAGACTGAATAAACAAATCAGAATCGAACTGTTGGCAGTTGAAAAAATTAACCTGCAATGCTGCATTCTAACCATTGCGCCACCAAGGAGAAAGGTAATAAAGTAATTGGATCCGAGGTGGGTTCTTACCGGTTCGGACTGGTTCGGCCGAATAGGTAGTAACTTGACCTGCCACATCCCGAACCAGTTCTATAGGCTGCGCCTATGGCACTGCCATCTTGTTTTTTTTACTACTGTGCATGCGTGCATAGTGTGCATCAACCAAGTGTGCGAAGTGCATCCCTGAACAGTAGAAGAAGCCGGAACCCATCCCTGAATTGGATGTCTGTTAAAAATAAAGCCAGATGCAGGACACCAGAGGATCTCACAAGTTGGTTTCTGGTGGCTGATAGTTGTGTTCTTAATTTTGTCCCTGGATAAAATTATTTATTTAAGAATGTCTAGTACATCCATAATTTTATCAGAAGGAGAACGAAGCAGAAGCATTTATGATGTTTATGGTTAATTTTATTTTGCTTTGCATTTCACCTACCTGATTACCTCGTTGACTGCAACATATGCCTAAACCCTTTATTTTAAGACAGCAATCTCCAGAGAATATCCTCTTATATTAATAGTTTATATATATATTTTTCTTTGAAGACAAAGTGAGAACATATTTGCCTATTGGGCCACAGTTTATGTTCTGTTTAATGCTTCAGCACAGAATGACTTTATATAAAAGATATAAAACACGGGAGAAAACCCACTACCTTGAAATAAATATTTTTAATAACAGTGCCTCCCTTACAAGGGGGCAGATGTACAGATTGGAATTATATGCAGTTTTATGTGATTGGTTGAATTCTTCAGCATTGGGAATTGGGAATTCAGTGTGTTTTTATGCAGAGACTTTTGGGAAATCTTTGGCTTGAGAACAAATTATGTGTGAATAAGAAAAGAAGTAAAGAAATGTTCAGCAGGTGCAGGAAAGAATGGAAACAGTAATAGCTAATTCCCCCATCTGCAGTAGAAAATCAGATGAACTAGTGCAGGGGTGGGCAAACTTTGCAACTTTAAGTCTGAAGGACTTCAGCTCCCAGAATTCTCCAGCCAGCTTTTCAGGGGTGGGCAAACTTTGCAACTTTAAGTCTGAAGGGCTTCAGCTCCCAGAATTTTCCAGCCAGCTTTGCAGGGGTGGGCAAACTTTGCAACTTTAAGCAAAGCTGGCTGGAGAATTCTGGGAGCTGAAGTCCTTCAGACTTAAAGTTGCAAAGTTTGCCCACCCCTGAAACTAGTGCATTTGAGACTCTAGAATCAGAGGAAGAAAGAATGGCAAAAATACAAGTTGTCCTCAATTTACATCAGTTTATTTAGTGACTGTTCAAAGTTACAACCGCACTGAAAAAAGTGACTTATTACTGTTTTTTGCAATTCGGACTGTTGTACCATCCCCATTTTGGTCATGTGATCAAAAAATCAGATGCTTGACAGCTGGTTCATACTTGAAGTGTCCAAGGGTCATGTGAACAGATTTTATGATATTCTGACGAGCAAAGTCAATGGGGAGTCCAGATTCACTTAACAACAGTGTTACTAACTTAATATCTGCAATGATTCATGTAACAACTGTGGCAAGAAAGATCATAGAATGGGTCAAAAGTTACTTAACAAATGTTTCACTTAGCAACAGGAAGTTGGGGCTCAGTTGTGGTTCTAAGGTGAGGACTAACTGCAGTAGAATTTCCATGTGGGTCTCGTGAAGATAATTGAGGTCATCTTGGCTGTACTGCCATGTTATTATTAATCTAACAAAGTATGAACAGAACTTTCCAGCTGATTTTGCCCTCATAAACTTATAGCAAAACTTACTAAATCTTAGCTTGGCTTTTTAAACCAAGACTTTTACACTCATATAAATAGTATGTGACCATGGTTGATAGTCTCCACAATTTTGACTTTTCCCACTGAATGGCAAGAAGGCTACTCAAATTCTACTAGATGATGCTTGAATATTCTAATTGATTTGTAATTCTACTTCAATCTTCCTAATCTAAGTACCTTTCAGCTGCATGAACTTTCAAAATGCACAAGAATAGCCAGGCTGAGCCCTGGACATATGTCTGAAGGATGTGCAAAATTTATCAGGCCCAATGTCCCATAGAATCACTTTTCAGACTGTGCCACTCAAGGCTGGGAACAGAGAAGAAATAACCAGAGGCCTAATTTTTATTGGCTGATTGAATTAATATTTTTAAATAATATGCTGTCAAATATTTTTAAAGGTGCAAGGAAGATGAGGGAAAGCAAAATGAAAGAGTTCAGGCAGAACTTTCACATGAGGTATACCCGAGTGAATTGTAGACAACTGAGTTTAGTTCTCTTATAATTGCCCCCTTTTTTTGTAAACTATCATTTCGAGAACAAAGTGTCTTTCAGTTGTTAGTGCCAAGGATCACTCTGTGGTTTTTGTAAAAGCTGATATGTCCTTCTGCACATTATAGTTTTGTGTATCCAACACTTTCATTCGGAATATTTTCAACACACGCTAACATTTGCCAGATGATTGGTTAACCTTCCTTTTTTCATGAGCTTTCAGGATAAACAAATAGCTTAGTTTGTTTTAACAGTGCCAAACAAGTCATCTCATTTAGGGCAAGAAAATTTCATTCTATCTAAATTAAGGAATGCAGATCACAGCCTGCCTTTAACATCTTCACTTTTTTTCTCCTCCCAAAGTCATTGTTTTGTATTTGTACTCCTATCTAAATAAGTTACTATGCAGAATGAACATTTAAGGCTCAGTTGAGTTATCACAGGTTTTTCCCTGTTGTTTTACTGGAAGACTGGAAAAGAACTATTGTGGTTCCAATCTACCAAAACGGTAAAATATGGAAACTATAGACCAATCAGCTTGATATCAATACCTGGGGGAAATCTGGGAAATATAATCAAGGGAAGAAGTTGGGAGCACGTAGAAAGAAGTAAGGCAATTATTAGAAGCCAGCAGGGTTTGTAAAAAGCAAATCATGGCAGACAAATCTCACTTCTTTGATAAAGTGAATAAATTAGGGAAATGCTATGGACATAGTTTACTTCAACTACAATAAGACATTTGACAAGTATGTCAAGTGAGGGATCTAGAATTGTGATTGCTCCATCACTGGAGGTTTTTAAGAATAAGTTGGTTGGACCATTTGACTGGGATGATATTAGTTTTCTTGCCTTGTGCCGATTGGACTAGAAGACCTCTGAGGTCCATTCCAGTGCTATGATTCTATGTCTTATATGATTAAACATTGATATTAAGCCAATAGGAGAGGTCATATGTCACTTTGGTGTGAGATATCTTCAATAGGCTGATGCCGCTTTGTTGCCTCCTAATCCCCAGAGCTGAACTGGAGATGGTATGAACCTGAACTTGTTTCAAGAGGCTATGAGAATCTGGCTTAGAATGAATCTTAGACTTACTGTGTTTCCCCGAAAATAAGACAGGGTCTTATTTTCTTTTGACCCCTGAAATAAGCGCTTGGCCTTATTTTCGGAGAGGTCTTATTATTGTTGAGGTGCAGGAGGTGACGAGCGGTTGTCACCTCATGTCTGCTGCTGTGCTGCAATATTTTTGGGGAGGGCTTATTTTCAGGGGAGGGCTTATTTTAGCGCATGCGCTCAAAAAGCCCAATTGGGCTTATTATCCGGGGAGGTCTTATTTTGTGGGAAACACGGTAAACCTATGGCACGTGAGCCAGAGGTGGCATGCAACGCTCACTCTGTGGGCACATGATCCATCACCCCAGTTCAGCTCCGCCGCACATGCCTGCGTGCCTCCCGCCGGCCAGCTGCACAGGGGGTGTGTGAGGGTGTGGTGTGTACATGTGTGGGGGATTGGGCCATGTGGGGACACGCTCATGAATGTGCAGGGGTAGGACGGCTGCGCACACATTGCATTGGGGATTTGGGAGCACACATGTACATGTGCGCATGCGCACATACTTTGGGCACTTGGTCCAGAAAAGGCTAACCATCACTGCCCTAGGACGATGCAGTTGCTATATGTCTATGAACATTGGAATTGTTTGTGAACAATCCTGCCCTCTTATATGTTTTTTTTAAAATTTATACCCCGCCCTTCTCCTTGTTAGGACCCAGGGCGGCGCACAGGCATTATTAAAACCACAATAAAAACAATACACGGGGGGCTATGCTAGGCCGGCCTGTTGGAATAAAAATGTCTTAAGACGTTGGCGAAAGAGGCGGAGGTCCGAGATAGTGCGTAGGTCGGGGGGTAGGTCGTTCCAGAGGACCGGGCCCGCCACAGAGAAGGCCCTTCCCCTGGGTGTCGCCAACCGGCATTGCCCGGCCGACAGCACCCGGAGAAGACCCTCTCTGTGCGAGCGGATCGGACGAAGAGATGTATGGGGCAGGAGGTGGCCTCGTATATAGCTAGGCCCCGAGCCATGGAGCGCTTTGAAGATGGTCATCAACACCTTGAAGCGCACTCGAAAGGCCATAGGCAGCCAGTGCAGCTCACGCAGGAGAGGTGTTATGTGGGCTTGCCTTGGGGCACCCAAAATCACCCACGCGGCCGCATTCTGCACTAACTGTAGCTTTCGAGTGCACCTCAAGGGAAGCCCCATGTAGAGACCCCATGTTGTGTTTCCTATAAGCTTAAAGGAGAATATTTGTAGCTCGGGATTGAAATGAGGGGTGCTTGGTGTTCTCTGAGCTTGCTTGCTTCTTGCAGACATTTCATTACCCTAACTAGGTAATACCATCAGTCCTACTGCTACTGATGATGTTACCTAGTTAAGGTAATGAAACATCTGCAAGAAAAAATGCAAGCTCAGAGAATGCCAAGGACTCCTTAAGTATTAGCCTTTCCAACAGTTTTAAGTAGCCAAAAGAAAAGGGATTAAGCAAACCAGTAGCTTGACTCTTAATGCCCAAATTTCCTTGTTTTTCTGTGTTATTCCCTTTCACTTTTGAGTTGTGGCCATTAGACTGGAAAACTGAGCCTCACTGTTCTGTTTTTCTTACGAGGTGCTTATAAAACTTTACACACTTTTTAAAGAAATACTTTTTTATGAGCAGAACCCTACTACCACCTTTAATTTAAACATTAAAAAGAAAAGTGGGATTCAAAGATTTTCTCTTTAATACACAGGTACGCATTAATTTATTTATTTATTTATTTATTAAATTTATACCCCGCCCTTCTCCTTGTTAGGACCCAGGGCGGCGCACAGGGATGTTAAAATACATACAAAATATATAAAATATATGAAATTTAAAATACTTATTCTAATAAATAAACCCTGCGCTAAAAACCGAATTAAAATCCCAAGTTTAAAAACTATCTAATAGTCAGTATGGAGGTTACGCTAGGACGGCTAGATGAAATAGGTGTGTCTTCAGACACTTGCGGAAGAGGCGGAGGTCGGAGATGGTGCGGAGTTCAGGGGGTAAGTCGTTCCAGAGGGCTGGGCCCACCACAGAGAAGGCTCTCCCCCTGGGTGTCGCCAGTCGGCATTGTCCAGCCGACGGCACCCTGAGGAGGCCCTCTCTGTGGGAGCGTATTGGTCTGAGGGATGTATGGGGCAGGAGGCGGTCTCGCATATAACTAGGCCCCGAGCCATGGAGCGCTTTAAAGATGGTCGTTAAAACCTTGAAGCGCACCCGAAAGACCACAGGAAGCCAGTGCAGCTCGCGCAGGATAGGTGTTATATGGGAGTGTCTAGGCGCTCCCGTAATCACCCGCGCGACTGCGTTCTGGGCTAGCTGCAGCTTTCGGGTGCACCTCAAGGGGAGCCCCATGTAGAGACCATTACAGTAGTCGAGTCGAGAGGTGACGAGTGCTTGAGTGACTGTGCGTAAGGCACCCCGGTCCAGTAAGGGGCGCAATTGGCGTATCAGGCGAACCTGATGAAATGCCCCCCTGGCCACGGCTGCCACATGATCTTCCATAGACAGCCGGGAATCCAGGAGGACACCCAAATTGCGCGCCCTCTCCACGGGGGCCGGTGTTTTGCCCCCAATGGCCAGAGTTGGAATAATCTGGCTGAACCGGGGCGCCGGAAGCCACAGCCACTCAGTCTTGGACGGGTTGAGCTTGAGTTTGTTACCACCCATCCAGATCCGTACGGCTTCCAAGCACCGGGACATAACCTCGACGGCATCGTTGGGGTGGTCTGGGGTGGATATGTACAACTGAGTATCATCAGCGTACAGATGATATCCCACCCCAAAACCACGGATGATCTCACCCAGCGGCTTCATATATGTGTTGAATAGGAGGGGCGAGAGGACCGACCCCTGAGGAACCCCACATATGAGGGGTCTCGAGGCCGACCTCTGCCCCCCTGTCAACACATATTGCGACCGACCAGAGAGGTAGGATGAGAACCACCGCAGAACGATGCCTCCCAGCCCCAACCCAAATTTATACAGTTAACGGCATTGGTGTTAAAAATGGAAGTAGGCAAAGAGGCATTACTGATATCTCAAAGTGAATATCCAGAAATGTCATATTTTTTCCCTATTAGTTCACAGTTCCAAGCATGTCGAATATTGTTGGGATCAACGAAAGAAAGGAGGTGCAGAAGATTGCACATTTCTTAACAGATTTTCTTTAACACTGAAAAAGACATAATGTCCTTTGTTGCAATAATTCAGGAATGTTTTGAAAAGCTCCACAAAATACCATACTATATGATGTTGGCAGTCAAATATCTTCAGTGCAACATAACTAATATCCTATGTATTACAACTCCAAGCTTGTAAAAACTGAATTTGCTACAGAACATCAGTTCCTTGACATTATTTTGTTAACAGTATAATACCCATGTTTAAATGTATACTAGCTGATAACCCGGTATTGTCCGGGTATTTATTGACCAAACGTAATTTCTAATGTTGGATTTTCCCCCTTACCAGAGGGAGTCCCCTTGTGGAGTACTGTGAAGCCATTACCATAGCAACTCCACTGATCTGTACAGTAGAAGCCATTTGAAGGCACAACAGGCTATATCGTAACAGAATGCCCCCCCAGAAGGGTGTTAGGGGGTGTCTTACCCCCACAATATTTGTTTCCAGGGAATAAGTCATTTGTGTACCCAGTATGGTTGAAATTGCTCAAGGCATTCCAGAGTTATCCTGGAACACACACACATGCACACACACACGCACGCACGCACACGCACACAGCCATTCTTCTTCAGAGAGACAGAGAGAGAGAGAGAGAGAGAGAGAGAGAGAGAGAGAGAGAGATTTACACACACAGAGCCATTCTTCTTCATGGATGGATGGATGGATGGATAGATAGATAGATAGATATTTACATTTATTATGGGCTATATTGCATTTTAAAATTCTTATATGCATTTATTTGTGATCTGCAGGTCCTCCTGGGTTCATGGCCACTTCTTAAACAAGAGAGGAAGACTGTGGCTGGGGTGTCTTCATCTAGCCTTAGGTGGTATATCATTTATGACTCTTCCTGAACTAGGGTAACTTGGCAAAAGTATCCTTCCTCTCCACCCTTATAAGGGTACTTATTCTGGGCCACCTTTGGAGAAACCAAGAACCTGCAGCTCCACATTAAAGGACCAACTGCTAATTTATCATCTTCAACACTTCAAAACAATATCACTTTTAATGTCCTACTGTTACTGTCATTAAGTAAACTTTGGAGCCCAGATATAATATTTATCATCACCTACGAAGTCTTATATGTCATAGTATCAGGACTCACCAAGCACCACCTTAGTGCAGGTCAAGCTGCCTTTCCAGTGAGAACATTGTAGGAAGATTTGCTAGGAACTCTACATGGGGTTTGGAGCAACATAGCTAGGTGGTAGGCCTTTTTATTGTGGTCTCCACAACAAATTTTAAAATGCCTTATCCCAAAGCTTTAAACATTTCTCTCCTTCATAAAGCCATTAAAACAACCCCCCTAGTTTACTTGATTTCGTCTGAGAAAAATTATTTAGTGGCATACTACCTTGGGAGAATCTTTACTTTGATGTGTTTGTTTAAAAGTCTTATTTTACTGTAGTTAGACTACAAGAGAAACTTGTAGTCCCCTGTAGTTTGCTGTCCTTAGACTAGATTGGGGAAGGTTTCAAAAACAGGTGTAGCTGTTAAGATGTTGGACTAGAAACAAAGAAATGCAAGATTTAGTGCTCTCTGTCATTACCATTGCATGTGGGAATGACTTTGGAGATGGGGGGGGGGGAAAGCAGGATATTGGAAAGCTGGAAGGCTGAGTCAACCTTGAGCTGGTCAGGATCGAAGGAACTGTACTCCTGGCAATGTGAGTAGAGTTAGCTGCAATAATTAATTCCCCTCCTCCTCCTCCTCCTCCTCTTCCTCCTCCTCTTCCTCTTCCTCCTCCTCCTCCTTCTTGTATTCCTTCAGGTTCAGGGTCTGCTTTTTGGATCATTGAATGCCACTTTGCGTGGTCAGCTGCATCTCCAGGGCATAGGCCTGCAGTTTGCATATCTTTGTTGATGGTGTCTTGCCTTTTCTGTTTTGGACACCCATGAGGTCACCGGCCATTGATTTCTAGTTGGCAGGTAGTCTTGGCTATGGTGGAAAGTGCTGCTTTCTGGACATGTCCATACCAGCGGAGCTGGCCTTCTCTCATCTTCTCTATAATTGGTGCCACAACAAAATGTTGTCAAATGGTGTCATTTGTGATGTGGTCAAGAAGGGAGATGCCCAATGTCCAACACAGCATTTGCATTTCCATGGCATGGAGATAGTTTTCAGCCCCTGTTGTTGCTGCCCAACATTTAGTGCCATGCAGTGCGACAGGGCTGGTGGTTGTCTTGTGAATCTTAAATTTAAGACAGGTTGGCGTTCATCTGTCACACAACATAGTTAGAGTTAGAGATAGCCTACAATACTGCATTCTAACCATTGCACCACCATGGCTCTTGATTTTGGACTAACCACACTCTCTCTCTCAGTCCAAATCAGGTTGAGGATCTGCAACAAATTGACTGAAACAATATTTTCATTGCATTATGCATTGAGAGCTTCACTGTAAGAACTAGGTGAGTGTGAAAACAAGCAAAGCCTGCATCCAGATAGGATAAAATCTAAAAAGAGCAAAAGCTGTAATAGAACATTTAAAAAATCTGCATTATGTTAAAGCAGGCATTAGTTTCAGATAAATACTACTGACGCTCCATCTACATCTTAGGACTGATGTTCATTCTTATCAACTCTCATTGGGCCATATTTAACCCTCCTACATAATTTTGGCAGACCGATCAATGATATCTCTTTTTTTTCCCCACACAAAAAGGGCCAGAGTATAAAATGCAGAACAATCATTTAAGGCACACCTCAAATCCAAAAGGGAGATTGGGTTTTATTTTTTTAACCCCTCTCAATACTACAGATAACTGTTTATATAAGAAACGGATCTTTGGTGAGTGGAGTCATCATTCCATGAAAACATTAATATGACATGTGGCTACTGTGAAAAGGGGAGAAAAAAATGCTGGGGATTATTAGGAAAGTGTTTGAAAATAAAACTGCCAACACTATAATGCCTTCCTTCAAATCTATTGACTGATCCTTGGTTTGTGGCACCAATATACTTGTCTAGAGCTTCCTTTATGTTCACCAGACCTCTTATTTTTATTTCTTATACTAAATAATGCCTAAATTGCCCACTGCAAAGTTTGATTTTTGAGCATCCTCTTTATTTTGAGTCATGCTCTTGCCCCAAAATTGGCCACATGGGCATTAGCAAGTAACCCAAAAGTTGGTGAAACCTTTTTAACAGATTAAAAGAGTTGGAAGGGACCTTGTCATCTAGTCCACCCCCACCCAAGCAGGTGACCCGACACCATTGCTAACAAATGGCAGTCCAATCTCTTCTTGAAAGCCTCCAGTGATGAAGCTCCTGCAACTTCTGAAGGCAAGCTGTTCCATGGGTTGATTGTTCTCACTGTCAGAAAATTTCTCCTTATATCCAGGTTGAATCTCTCCTTGATCAGTTTCCATCCATTACTTCTTGTCTGCCCTTTGGGTGCTTTGGAAAATAGCCTGACCCCCTTCTCTCTGTGGCAGCACCTCAAACATTGGAACACTTCTATCATGTCTCCTCTGGTCCTTCTCTTCACTAGACTAGTCATGCCCAGTTCCTATAACTGTTATTTATGTGTTTTAGTCTCCAGTCCCCTAATCATCCTGGTTGCTCTTCTCTGCACTTTTTCTAGAGTCTCAACATCTTTTTATAGTGTGGTGGCCAAAACTGGATGCAGTACTCTAGGTGTAGTCTTACTAAGGCTTACTAAGTGTAGTCCTACATGGGGCTTCCCTTGAGATGCACCCGGAGGCTCCAGTTAGTTCAGAATGCGGCCGCGCTGGGGATTTTGGGAGCACCTAGACGCTCCCATGTGACACCTCTCCTGCGTGAGCTGCACTGGCTGCCTGTGGCTTTCCGGTTGTGCTTCAAGATACTGGTGACCACCTTTAAAGCGCTCCATGGCAAGGGACCTGGTTATCTGCAAGACCGCCCCCTGCTGCCAAATACCTCCCACTGACCAGTCTGCTCCCACAGAGTGGGCCTCCTCAGGGTGCCTTCGGCCAGACAATGTCAGCTGACAACCCCCAGGGGGAGACCCTTCTCTGTGGCAGCTCCTGCCCTCTGGAATGACCTCACCCCAGAATTACGCACGATCGCAGACCTACGTCTCTTCCGTCGGGCCCTGAAGACACATCTATTTCGTGCAGCCGGCTTGTCATAGTCTTTTAATTGGGTTTTAGTATTGGGTTTTATAATAATAGGCCAAATTATTTAATATTTACTAATTTGTTATTTTAACTTTTGTATCTCCTCTTTTTATTGTGGCTGTTCACCGCCCTGAGTCCCGATAGGGAGAAGGGCGGTATATTAAATAAATAAATAAATAAATAAATAAATAAATAAATAAATAAATAAATAAATAAATAAATAAATAAATAAATAAATAAATGAATGAATGAATGAATGAATGAATGAATGAATGAATGAATGAATGAATACATAAATACATAAATACATAAATACATAAATACATAAATACATAAATACATAAATAAATAAGAACCTCACTTGATCTTGATTGCATCCCACTCTTAATGCAATTTGGTTGATGCTGCACACTGCTGGCTTATATGTATCTGGTGGTCCACTAAGACTCGAAGATCTCTCTCACAGTTACTGATTTTGTCATAGCTAGAATACTTTCAGAAGTACCAGGACTACATATTAACATTGCTGGTCCACAGCTTCAGAGCTACAGCAGTTCTAGAACACCGTGATACTTTGAAAAAGATAAATTGCAACTTTCTTCATCTATGTTCTCAGACTGGTGTTTAACTGTTTGATAACCAATCTCTGCTGTTTGCATAGAAATCCCTACTGGAATTAGAGATGATGGCATAACCCTGGAATTTTGCAGGCAACTTTTTTCATCCAACACTTTTTTCCCCAGTAGTTGCAATCATGCTGGTAGGCTGCAGAGGTGAACCTGTATTTACATGGGGGAAAGGGCATAATGGTTTACTTGAGTCCCAAAGCCAAGATGCTAGCATGACAAGAGTTTCGCAAACATTTTGCTTGAATAAGCAGAGAAAACCAAGCCAGATTTTAACCCGAAGTGGCAAAGTGACTTGTGGGATTAAGAAAAGGGCTTTGTGAAAACAACTGCAGAGCTATACTTTAAAAAGGAGGAGAAAGTACAGATGAGGAAACGACGTGATTACAAACCTCAATGCTGCACTGATGTCAAATCCACATGATACTGTCAAGCTTCCCCCCCCCCCCCCCCACTTTAGACAGGAATAGAGAAAAAGAAACCTTGCCAATAACATATACTTCCCATGCTTCTTTCTGGTCTGAATAACTACAGTGACAAATTCATCTTTATATACAGATTTAGGCCCCTCGATTTATCCCTCTCTCCAAGTTCAATATCATTTTCAAGGTAAAACAAATGACATGGCAAAGACAAATAGTAAAAACATGCAATCTAAAATAATTTCGTTTAGGAAAATAATGGATGCTGTTGTTACTTCCTGTTTTTGTACAGCATGGCTACAAGCACTGCAATGCTTATCACCGGCGAGGCTAATACAAAACAATTTTTTTTCCTGTTCTACAAAATAGTCATCTATGACCCAAATATATGACAACGCTGCAGTTTTAAATATTAGCAAAACTCCAGTAGGACTTTTTAAAGGCTTATTATAAAAACTGATTCCTTGTCCAGTAATAAAAAATAAATTACCATACGTTAACTTGTTCCCAACCTCTGAATTTTCATTCAGCATTCTTCAGTCAAAGACCACACTTAGTTGGGGATTTGGGGAGTTGAATTCCGAATGAGTTTTGGCCAGGTTAAGGAAGGCTTATATATGTATTTCACCAGCCTGAAATCAGAGATTTTTTCTAATCTTTTCCTACACAGTTAATGAAAAATGTGACCAGTTTAGCTTATTTTGTTTCAGAGAATACAATAAATTATTTCTAATTGTATATGTGGTACCTCGCTCAATAGTAGTAATTGTGAGAGAGATCTTGGAGTCCTAGAGGACAACCATTGAAATAGGAGCCAGCAGTGTGCTGCCCAAAAAAACCAACACAGTTCTAAGCTGCATAAACAGAAGGATAGAATCAAGATCATGTGAATTGTTAATACCACTTTATAATGCCTTGGTAAGGCCACACTTGAAATACTGCATTCAGTTTTGGTCGCTATGATGTAAAAAAGATGTTCAGACTCTAGAAAGAGTGCAGAAAAGAGCAACAAAGATGATTAGGGGACTGGAAGCTAAAACATATGAAGAACAGTTGCAAGAACTGGGTATGTCCAGTGTAATGAAAAGACGGACTAGGGGAGACATGATAGCAGTGTTTCAATATCTCAGGGGCTGCCACAAAGAAGAGGGATTCAAGCTATTCTCCAAAGCAGGGGTCCCCAACCTTTTTTGCACCAGGGACCGGTTTCATTTTCAAGAAAGTTTTGCGGACCGGCTGAGTGGCTCAGCAGTCATGTGACTGGGTGGGCGTAGCCAACTTGGAAAATGTGAAACTCACTTAACAATGGTCTTGGTTAACAACCAAACTTTTGGGCTCAATTGTGGTCATAAGTTCTTTCTTTCTTTCTTTTTTTCTTTTTCTCTCTTTCTTTCTCTGTCTCTTTCTCTCCCTCTTTCTCTTTCTTTCTCTCTATTTCTTTCTCTTTCTTTCTTTCTCTCTTTCTTTTTCTTTCTTTCCCTCTTTCTCTCTCTTTCCCTTTCTCTCTTTCTTTCTTTCCCTCTTTCTCTCTTTCTTTCTCTCTTTATATCTATTTCTCTCTCTCCTCCCTCCTCCTCCTCTCTGGCCCTGCGGCCCGGTTCCTACCAAGCCACGGACCGGCACCGGTCCGCGGCCCGGGGGTTGGGGACCCCTGCTCCAAAGCACCTGAGGGTAGGACAAGAAGCAATGGGTGGAAACTAATCAAGAAGACAAACAACTTAGAACTAAGTAGGAATTTCCTGGCCGTTAGAACAATTAATCAGAGGAACAACTTGCCTCCAGAAGTTGTGAATGCTCCAACACTGGAAGTTTTAAGAAGAGATTAGATTTGTCTGAAGTGTTGTAGGGTTTCCTGCCTAAGCAGGGGGTTGGACTAGAAGACCTCCAAGGTCTCTTCCAGCTCTCTTATTCTATTTCTATTCTATTTCTAATAGTTATTAGTTATTTCTAATTAGGGTCTGAATGTTCCTTCTACTAAGCATTACTTGAGTATTGGGTCTTCTGCATGAGCAAGCGGTTGAATTACAACAGGGATCTCCAACTCCTGGTCCAGCGACTGGCACTGGGCCACAGCATGCCAGAAACTGGACTGCACAAACAAGCGAAGCCCCATGTGCAAGATGCAGGCAGCACATGAAACCATGCCCCTTTCAGTCCACAGAAAACCTCTCTCCATAGAATCAGTCCCTGGTAGCCGAAAGGCTAGGGATGCTGGACTAGAAGACCTCTAAGATCCCTTTCAACTCTATTATTCTATATTCTGTAGTATAATTAAATTTTCATTCCAACTGTTATAAATACCTCTACATTTTTGGAGATGTTTAGAAAGCTGAGAGATCATTCACACACCTACTGACCTGCAATGTCATTGTCTTCAACACACAGGGCTGTTTGCTGATGGACTGTTAATACATACGCAATATATGTTTGTAAAGATCTGAAGGCTTAGACTTTTGGTCACCTGGGAAATGTTCTGATAGCCTCAAGGTGTAACACTGCAGTATTTATTGCAGCTGAATGATGACTCATCCTCGTACATGTTTGCTGATGTACTGTGAGGCTGCTGCGAATTTCTTAAATCAAAGGATGGTAGATAGGGGGAAAAATTAGAAGCTACGTGCACCCCCCTCCCTTTTTTTTTGGGTTAAAAAAAACCCAGCCAACTTAGCGAATATGAAGTTTGAATTTTTATCTCAAAACTCTATGAAACTTTTTATATAAATATAAACAGAGTTAATCAGGTTGCCAATCAGATTCAGCTTTGTAGCCTAGCAATCCGACAGAAACTAAAGAAACTAGGTTTTTTGCTTATAGGATCTGCTCTGCTTGGAGAGCTTTTAACAATAAACATTGTATAAAACCATCCTTTTGTTTTGGATCTTTTAAACCTCTTTGCTGTTAAGGACACTTCCACCCTGTTTCCATTTCCATTTCCATTTTCCAATCCCTCAAAAACCAGCTGGTAAGCTGCTGACTATCATTTTCACTTCTGCCAATTGTTTGCAGAAATGCTACAAACTAAGTATAAAGTTCACTGCACCTCTTTCAGTTTTGCATATCTTAAAGCATTTCCGATATCTCAGGGGTTGCCACACAGAAGAGGGAGTCAAGCTACTCTCCAAAGCACTTGAGGGTAGAACAAGAAGTAATGGGTGGACACCAGTGGTGGGTTTCAATTTTTTTAGAACCTACTCTGTAAGTGTGGCCTATTTTGTGGGCGTGGCTTGGCAGTCATGTGACAGGGTGGGAGTGGCCACCTTTTAAAATGTGGTGAAACTCATTTAACAACGCTCTTGCTTAGCAACCAAAATTTTGGACTTAATTGTGATGATACATTCCTTCCTTCCTTCCTTCCTTCCTTCCTTCCTTCCCTTTCCTTTCCTTTCCTTTCCTTCCCATTGGGTCACTGGCAGCGGCGGGCCAGATTTACTTCCAGGTACGCCGGTGGAACCCCCTCTCACCGGTTCTCTAAATTTCACCAACCTGGCGAGTAGGTGCGAGCCTGCAGAAACCCACCACTGGTGGACACTAATCAAGGAGAGAAGCAACTTAGAACTGAGGAGAAATTTCCTGACAGTTAGAACAATTAGTCAGTGGAACAGCTTGCCTCCAGAAGTTGTGAATGCCCCAACACTGGAAGTCTTTAAGAGGATGTTGGATAGCCATTTGTCTGAAACAGTATAGGGCTTCCTGCCTAGGCAGGGGGGTTGGACTAGAAGACCTCCAAGGTCCCTTCCAACTCTGGCATTGTATTGTATTGTATTGTATTGTATTGTATTGTATTGTATTGTATTGTATTGTATTGTATTGTATTGTATAAAGTCACAAAATCTCACCCTCACTTCATAGAAAAAGAGGAGAAAGAAACCCAAGAATCTTTACAGACATTTCCGTTATGACAAGGAGAAGGGTGAACTTTACTTAAATATTTTCAGTCATTGTGTTGCCTCTGTCAGGCCTGCAAACCATCTTTCCATTTTTGGACTTAAGGCCTGCCACACTTTCTATTATTCTATTATGCATTTTCTATTGTGGGAAAATGGGAGAGGGGATTATATGAAGTTGGGTGATATGCAGCCATAACAAAATGATTTCTAGAAAGCCAAGGTCATCCTTTGTCTCTACACCTGGCCGAAACTGGATGGGTGGAAGTTGCCAGCATGGCAGGGAAAGATTGGACCATGTGATGGACTTGTGGGTGTGGGGGCAGGTTCTTAACTTTCATCTGGGTGGGAAAACCTGGAAGTTGTCAGATTTGGGTTTTCCCAGATGTGCCAACATGGCTCTCTTAATAAATTGGAACTTTGAGGAATGCTTTGCCTCGGACTCTGATTTAATTTTGGATGCTATTTGGAATCCTGACAGCCTCAGTTATTAAGAGACAAACTCAACGTTGTCAATCCAAAGTTTCCCTTACAAAATCTTTCATTTGTGAGGGATAAAACCTGGGACCAAAGGAGAGACCAGGAAAAAATATATATCTTCCATCAGTGATTGTGCCTTGTTTAGAAACTCTACAAAGCTGCAGGGCTTCCAGCTACAAACAGCTTCAGAGTAGTTCTTCATGTGCCAATGTTGAGTCAGAAGTAAATACCACACAGCTGCTGAAGAGAAATGACTGCAGAGGATCACAAGAGGAAGAGAAGCAAAATTCTGTGGCAAAATTTTCTTATGTCTTATTGTTACTGAGCATTTCTCTATGACTTCCTTCCAGAATTGAAAGACAGAAGCTTTCTTCTCTGGATCACCAGACCTAGAGCAGATACAATGAGAAAACTATCTGTTTAAATCACTCCTATGCTATATCTCAAAATGGAATTGAACGGAATGGAACAGAACAGAACAGGACAGGACAGGACAGGAGTTGTAAGAGACCTTGGAGGTCTTCTAGTCCAACTCCCTGCTTAGGCAGGAAACCCTACACCACTTCAGACAAATGGTTATCTAATCTCTTCTTTAAAACTTCCAGTGTTGGAGCATTCACAACTTCTCAAGGCAATTTCTGATTCCACTGATTAACTGTTCTGTCAGGAAAGTTCTCCTTAGTTCTAAGTTATTTATCTCCTTGATTAGTTGCCACCAGAGGTGGGTTCCTACCGGCTTGGCCTGGTTTGAACCAGTAGTGGTATGCAGGCCTGGATTGCAGAACCAGCAGCAACCCAGGCTGGACAGGCCTCCAAAATGGTTCCATGGTCACCACCGTTGTTGCTGCCATTGCCACCACCATTGGTGCCACTATTGCCACCAACATCTTGTTTTGGAGTTCTGTGCATGCGCAGAACAATTTCTATTTAATTGTGCATGTGCGTGCAGCACGCATCCAGTACATGCAGCGCACATCCAGTGCACGCAGGCACAAAGTGTGCCCACAAGTGAACCAGCAGTAATGCCAGCCAGAATCCACCATTGGTTTCCACCCATTGCTTCTTGTTCTGCCCTCAGGTGCTTTGGAGAATAGTTTGACTCCCTCTTCTTTGTGGCAGCCCCTGAGATATTGGAACACTATTATCTTTTCTCCCCTAGTCCCTCTTTTCATTAAACTAGACATACTCAGTTCCTGTAACCCAGGGGTGGGTTTCAAAATTTTTGGAACAGGTTCTGTGGGTGTGGCCTGCTTTGTGGGAGTGGCTCTGCAGTCATGTGACCGGGTGGGCGTGGCCAACTAGGAAAATGTGGTGGAATTCACTTAACAACGGTCTTGCTTAGCAACCAAAATTTTGGCCTTAATTGTGGTCATAATTTCTCTTTCATCTCTGTCCCACTTTCTTTTTCTTTCTTTTCTTTCTTCCCTTCTTTCTCTTTCTCTCTGTCTCTCTCTCTGAGTCTGTCTGTCTCTCACTGTGGCTCTTTATTTCTCCCTCCCTCCCTCTCTGTCTCTTTCTATCATTCTCTGTGTCTGTCTGACTCTCTCTCTCTGTGGCTCTTTATCTCTCCCTCCCTCCCTCCTTCCCTTTCTGTCTCTTTCTGTCATTCTCTGTGTCTGTCTGACTCTCTCTCTCTGTGGCTCTTTCTCTCCCTCCTCCCCTCCCGCCCGCCGTCTCAGGCAGCCCAGCTCCCGCGCCTCCCAGTCCTCCGCCTGCATCGCCCCGCTTCACCGGCTCACCTCGGCCCCCGAGGTTGCCCGGTTTCCGGATGCAGCCGCCCCCTCGGCGCTTCGCTCTGCCGCTCTGCGGCTTCTGCTGCTTCGGCAGGCCGATAGGTTTGGCCGGCGGGGGCGGGGTGAGCCCCGTAGTCCCCGTTCCCCTCCCCTCCCCCGCTTCCAGCGCCGGAAGGCCGCGCCCGGCGGGAACCTGCAGCGGCCGAAGCAGCTCGGGCAGCTGCGCACGCCGGCCAATGGCGAGCCACGGTCCGGGGGCGGGGTTGGCCACCCGCAGGCGGGGCAGGGGACTGGCCCGCCGGGGAGGGGCGCCCCAGGTCGGCTCCCGGGTCAGCACCTCCACCGGCCGGCGGCGGGGTCGGATGGACAGGTACCGCGAGGGCGGCCAGAGGGAAGGAGGAGCAGGCAGGCAGGCAGGCGCCGAGCCGCCTCCCGCCTGCCCCGGGCCTCACCATCCCCGCCCCAACGGCACACGGAGGGCAGCGGGGAACGGAGGGGAGCGGCGCAGGAGTTTCTGCACGGCCCGATCACTCCAGACGCCATCGGGGAAGACGGGGGGGGGGATGGTGAGGCCCGACTCAGCCTGCCCAGGACCTGTCCTGAAGCCACGGGGCAGGCGGGAGGCGGCTCGGCGCCTGCCTGCCTGCCTGCTCCTCCTTCCCTCGGGCCGCTCTCGCGGTACCTGTCCGTCCGACCCCGCCGCCGGCCGGTGGAGATGCTGACCCGGGAGCCGACCTGGGGCGCCCCTCCCCGGCGGGCCAGCCCCCTGCCCCGCCTGCGGGTGGCCAACCCCGCCCCCGGACCGCGGCTCGCCATTGGCCGGCGTGGGCAGCTGCCCGAGCTGCTTCGGCCGCTGCAGGTTCCCGCCGGGCGCGGCCTTCCGGCGCTGGGAGCGGGGGAGGGGAACGGGGACTACTTACTTCCGGGTCCACCGGTCCAAGCGGATCGCTTGGGATCGGGAATTTTCACGAAAGGGTTCGCGCGATCCCACCCGAACCCTGAGAAACCCACCCCTGCTGTAACCGCTCAGCATGTTTTAGCCTCCAGTCTCCTAATCATCTTTGTTGCTCTTTGAATAGTACTAAAACAATTAAATTGAAACTTTTGCATAATTAACTTATTACAATTTAACACATAGCTTCTGAGAAACTCATCTTTTTCAGACAATCTTCCATATGTACAAGCTACAAGAGCATTGAAAATCCTCCACAAGCTACAAGAGCATTGAAAAAAGTGACTTAGGACTGTTTTTCAGACTTACAACCATTATAGCATCCCCATGGTCATGTGATCAAAATTCAGATGCTTGGTAAGAGACTCATAGGGTCCTGGGGCCTTGCAAACACCTTTTGTGCCCTTCTGACAAGCAATGTCAATGGGGAAGCCAGATTCCCTTGACAACCATACTATTAACTTAACAACTACAATGATTCTCTTAATAAAGGTGGCAAGAAATGTCGTAAAATGGAACAAAACTCACTTAACCAATGTCTTATTTAGCAACACAAAAATTGCAAATATAAAGTCAGAACCGGGTTTGCTGGCATACCATCCCGAAAGTACACCAGACGGAAGAGGAAAACAGGCAACTACAACAATAGAAGAGGAAAGGAAGATTGGGAGGGATAGGAAGCGGAGGAGAGAGGGAGGGAGAGGGAAAGAAGAAAGAGGAGAAGAAAGGAAGATTGGGAGGGATAGGAAGCGGAGGAGAGAGGGAGGGAGAAGGAAAGAAGAAAGAGGAGAGGAGAGGAAAGAAAAGGAAGATTGGGAGGGATAGGAAGAGGAGGAGAGAGGGAGGGAGAGGGAAAGAAGAAAGAGGAGAGGAAAGGAAAGGAAGATTGGGAGGGATAGAAAGAGGAGGAGAGAGGGGGGAGAGGGAAAGAAGAAAGAGGAGAGGAAAGGAAAGGAAAGGAAGATTGGGAGGGATAGGAAGCAGAGGAGAGAGGGAGGGAGAGGGAAAGAAGAAAGAGGAGAGGAAAAGAAAGGAAGATTGGGAGGGATAGGAAGAGGAGGAGAGAGGGGGAGAGGGAAAGAAGAAAGAGGAGAGGAAAGGAAAGGAAAGGAAGATTGGGAGGGATAGGAAGCAGAGGAGAGAGGGAGGGAGAGGGAAAGAAGAAAGAGGAGAGGAAAGGAAGATTGGGAGGGATAGGAAGAGGAGGAGAGAGGGAGGGAGAGGGAAAGAAGAAAGAGGAGAGGAAAGGAAGATTGGGAGGGATAGGAAGAGGAGGAGAGAGGGCATGAAGGGGAAGAGGCAAAGAGGAGTAGGGGAGAGGAAGGGGAAGAAGGGAAAGGGAAAGGAGAGGAGGAAAGGAGAAGGTAGAGAAGGGAGGGAGGAAAGGAAAGGAAAGGAAAGCAGGGTGGCAGCAAAATAAAATAGGTGTATGGAATTTTAAGCAAAGCAATCCTGATCATATATTTTAATTTTTTATGTGGTGTTAGAATGTGATAAGAATAATGACTATGAGAACGTATACTTATAAATGTGTGTATGAGACTTAAAAAATTTTTTTACAAAAAAAAATAACTTTGGCAAGAAAGGTTCTAAAGTGGAACAAAATGCACTTAACAAATGTCTCATTTAGCAATAGAAATGTTGGCTCAATTGTGGTCAGAAGTCAAGGACTGCCGGCACAAACCCTTATCCCTTTTCATTAAATGAAAGCAGCTACATTAAAGAAGCTTCAGTAAAAAACTTTTCATGGAGACTTAGACTATTACATTTTTGAGCTCAAAATGCATTGAGTTTCATAGCTCCTTTCCTTAGGCAGCTGAACTGACAACCCCAGCCTCTTCAGAAGATCAAACAATTAAAAAATAAATGACTGCACGCCAGTCCTTTTGAAATTTCCTCAGTCGTCCTGCTGTTTCCGATGTCTTTGATGCTGTCTTTCAATTGTGTGTGTGTGTGGGGGGGGGGGGGGGAAGAACCAGGAGAAGGAAATGATATCTTATTCTTCTAACTTGCCTTTTGGCAACATGAATAGCTGCACTCACACAGCGAGCTTTCTCGAAATCTGTTTTCCCTAATAACCCAGGTAAAAGAAAATGTCCTTTCCTTAAATTATGTGTGTGGTTTTCTTTTTTACCAAGTATTTATAAGGCTGTAAAGGAAGAATTAGCTTTGAATACCTGGAGATTTCAGCTGGAATTTGATTAGGTCAGAATGAAATAAAATGGGTTCATTGCATCTATATAAGACAGGAATCACAGAGACAATATGAAACCAACACAGTATTTCTCAGTAATGAGTTCTCTTTAGGAAAGAAGAAGAAGAAGAAAAAAAATCTTATTTCTTTAGTTAGTCACAATGTTGTGTGCATGTTTTATTATTCAATATATTCTTACCTCCTTTTCAGCTCGAAGGTGGGCTTGGGAAACCTGAACATTTTTTAGCTAAGGACAGCATTCCTTGGAGCTAAACACTTTAAACTAAGGCAGTCAAAATTAAATATAGTTTAAAAAAAACTACAGTATGTACAATAAAGTCTCAATTAAAACCAGAAAAGCAACTACATAGATATATGGTCAACATAAACTAGTCAAGTCATCTATTTTCAAGGTGGAATATCTTCTGAAAGAACAGAAATTCCTAAACTTTGGCATTGATGAAAAATGTAGACAGTCAAAATCATCTAAGGTCTTGATGGAACTGGGGCAGTGGTGGGTTGCTAATTTTTTTACCACCATGTGCAGAAGAATTTGGACAGGTGGGCAGAACCTCCCGCCACTGCTACTACTGGTTTGCCCAATCCGGGTTGAACTGGGAACAACCCATCATGTCAGTTTCCCTTAGAGTTGGGGACCTACTTCCAAACAAGGCACTGCATGGAAGCCACCTATCATTTTATGCAGTGGTGGGATTCAGCCAGTTTGCACCACTTCAGGAGAACCACTTGTTAACTTTCTGAACAGTTTAGTGAACTGGTTGTTGGAAGAAATCATTAGGGCAGAGAACCGGTTGTTAAATTATTTGAATCCCACCACTGATTTTATGCCTTGGGACAATGGGACATAGACAGGTATAGAAGCATTCTTGTAAGTCAAAGTATGCTATCTTCTAATCTTGGGGTCTCCAAATTTGGTAACTTTAAGACTTGTGGAGTTCATCTCCCAGAATTCTTCAGCCGGCTATGGGGAATGGCTGGGGAATTCTGGAAGTTGAAATCCACAAGTCTTAGAGTTGCCAAGTTTGGAGATCCTTGTTCTAATTTAATCTTCTAAAATAAAAAGCTAGATGAAACCTAGGTGGAACTAGAAGCAAAGGAAAACAAGGAAGGTATTTGTTGACATTGTAGGACCTATAGATGCCATATTGAGGAATTATCTAATAGAAACTAATACTAAATGCCCAGAGTAGCATCTATGCATATTGATAATGCTCAGTTATCTTTTGAGTAGACCATTACCTGTAGGTTTTGTATGCTAAATTGGTAGAGAATGTTATGCATGTCTTCCTGAGCGCTCAGAAACTACTGCACAAAATCTTTCAGACTCACCTATATTGAAAGTCTGCATGCACAAAATGTATGCATATTTTATTCCAATACACACACACTTGCTCTTAATATATGCCACTCTGACATTGTTTTTCCCCTAATATACATATTATTGTGCACAATTTCCATGTATATACTAATTTTCACAGCCACTTTTGATTAGGACCTGCATGGCCTATTTCAGAAAAGCATGGCAATTCAAGGATAATTGTATTTCTTTTAGCAGGAGTTTGAAACATGCAAATTGGATTGGTGCTTATTTAAATGCAAACCAAACAATTTTTCTCCACCTCTAGACCCTCTAGAATTTGAATGTCGGGGTGGTTAGTGTCTGGATGATTCTTGGAAACCAATTAACAGATACTTCCCCTGAAGCATCTATTCACCAAACAACGCCACAGAATTCAAATTCCATGCAGAATGTAAATACTATGCTGCAATATAATCCCCCATTCAAGAGCATTCTGGAGAAAACCTTCCTGGAATGCAGGGCAACACATCTGTAAAATTGTGATTTACATTTCATTGCTGGTCTCCCTGTGCCCAAGGACACCAATGGAAAGGCGTGTACCATATAAAAACATGCAGATGCTTTATGTTTTGATGACGCAGTGGCTCAGTGTCTAAGACACTGAGCTTGTCGATCAGAATGGTCGGCAGTTCAGTGGTTCGAATCTCTAGCGCTGCATAATGGGGTGAGCACCCATTACTTGTCCCAGCTTCTGCCAACCTAGCAGTTCGAAAAGCAGGTAAAAATGCAAGTAGAAAAATAGGAACCGCTTTTGGTGGGAAGATAACAGCATTCCATGTGTCTTTGGCATTTAGTCATGCTGGCCACATGACCACGGAGATGTCTTCGGACAGCACTGGCTCTTTGGCTTTGAAATAGAGATGAGCACCACCCCCTAGAGTCAAGAACAGCTAGCACATATGTGTGAGGGGAACCTTTACCTTTCAGAAGCAATATAGTCTAAAAAATGCTAGCCTGCTCAGTCTTAACCAGTGAACTTCATAACTGTGGAAAGTTTTTTATCTTTGGATGATGAATAATGTAATGATGACATTGTAAACATGGGAGTCCTTGGTCCTCTGGACTTGGTTGTTTGCTTGCAGATATTTCATTACCCAACTAGGTAATATCATCAGTGCTAAATATTCTCTTGTATTTGAATTATAAACAGCACACATAACCCTCTGCATTTGCAGCCCAACCATCTTCTTGGCAAGCTTCCCTAACTAGGAATTTCTGGAGACTGGATGAAAATTGGCTTGTGCAATTTAAGGCAGTGAAGGCTCCTTGAGGAAGAGATGCATCAATGCTTCGTTCAAGGCAGCAGGAACCAACCCATTCATCAATGAAGCAGATACTATAGCATGTACCCAGCCATATTTTACCTTATTGGTGACCTTTATGAACTGGGAGAAATGTGGCTCAAATAAAAACAGACTGGGATCCTATCTACTGCCTCAAGAATTACAGACCTAATATCATCGCAGCTAACCATGCAAAAACTTGTTTCCATCTGCTTGCTAGGACTTGCCCAGTTGGAAGCCAACTGTGAATAAATCCAAGCAATTTTTGGGGGCTAGAATATTCCTTTCAATGGCTCTATAGATGATTGTGAATTGTTCTTTCCCCAGGAGATTATGAATCACTTCTGAAATTCCTGCTATCTGAGGATGCAAGATCAGCACACCCACAAAAATACAATTCATGTCTATCTTATCACCACAACCTAATGTCTAATATGGATTCTTATTGGTGCTTGGTTAGATTCACTCTTGGTCTTCCTCAAGCAGCACTTTAGGTATCTCTTCCAAGGGCATCCTGGAACTGATACACAGTGAGAAGCCACATAGCAACAATCCATACCAAAGATCTTGTTGTATTCTATTCCAGGCCAAGGCCTCAGCTGAACCAGCCAACAGTGCCTTGGAAAACAAATATTTTTTTCCCCTCTGGAACCTGAAAGATATCTGAATATCTATTGGGTATATAAAAAAGATGCTGAAAAAAATAAATAAAAAGGTTGCCTACCCCTGGGTTAGAGGATAGGAACAAGAAAGAAGGAAACCTAAAACAGTGACATAATAGAAGTATTAGGAGAGAGGGATAAGATAAGATGTAGTTAAGATAAATTAGGACACAGTACTTAAAATTTAGAACATGAAGTATAATATAAGTAATATGATATTCTGATATAAACAGGGAAGTACAAATAAATATGGAATAGTGTGTGTGTGTGTGTGTGTTACGTTTTTGAGCTGATCAATAAATAAGTCAGGGAGACTAAGGTAGATCTATTTCGAGCTTTTTAGCTCTCATCAGCTAGTCATACCTTTACTGGGATTCGAACCGGGGCTGTATTACATGCCAGGCGAGAGCCTTGCCATTAAGCCAGCTCGATTCTCTTCTTGTCAGCTGAGACAGGAGGATAGTTATATATAATTGTTTATTGATCAGCTCAAAAACGTAACACACATATTTAAAAAAATTACACAACGGAATTCATGGCTTTCTGTCTAGATGGTCTCTGGTGATGAGCCGAAAGGCAGAAAAGGAAACAGTATGTCTCCTCCCCTAATTGGGACCTAGCAGGTCCGAAGCCTGAAGATGGCCAGTGAGATCTTGCCAAAACGTTGCAAAAACAATTTCATATTTACACGGGAAAACACCCGAAGACAGCAATACCAGCATACCTACACCCATGAAAATCTACGAAAGTATGTATGTATGTATGTATGTATGTATGTATGTATGTATGTAAAGAATAAGGGGACCACGAATGCAAGCTAGGAATGCAAAGATCTTGTTGTATATAAATACCAATATGGAACGCTTGGTTCCTTTCTTCTTTTAATCTATGACTTTGTTCTGTTTATGTGTGCATTAAAAATAAAATTTAAAAAAAATTAAAAAAAGATGCCGAGACCCTAGAAAGAATGCAGAGAAGAGCAACAAAGACAATAAGGCTAACCTGTATGATGAACAGCTAACCACTGCGCCACTGCAAGATTTTGAAATCTTGCCAAGAGAACTGCAGGGACTTCTCTAGGCAGTTGTCAGGAGTCAACATTGATTCAAAAGCACCAAAACAAAAACAAACAACACCCCCCCCCCATGATTGGCATCTATATATTCTGATTCAGGTAGATGTATCTGATGTAGTACAATTTATGATTCCTAAAGAGTTAAATGCCTTGACTATGCGCCTCTAACTACAAATAAAATTGGTAATGGTGCAGATTCAAGAAGCCCTGTGTAATAATCTGATTATATAAACTTGGTAATTTCCAAAGAATATTAAGCTGAAACCCTAAGTTAATAAATTTTTCAATTACTGTCTCATTCTTTTTTTTTGCCCTATTAAAATGTGCTGCTTTTGTTATATGAGATCACAGTGCTTTAATTCAGTGCTTACATTTAAAATCTATTATACATGGGGAAATATTTTATTTAAGAATGTAATAATTCCAATGTTTCTGTTTGAGAAGAAATAAAATGAAGATATAGATGCAGCAGCAGCAGCAATTATCTTAGTTTATGTAAAGTATAATTGTCATACCTTAGATCAGGGGTCTCCAACCTTTGCAACTTTAAGTCTGAAGGACTTCAGCTCCCAGAATTCTCCAGCCAGACCCCTGCCTTAGATAGATGGTGTCTTATGATCCCTTCCTCCAGGGAGACAGGACTGCTCAGTGTTAACATAAATGGCCTCTTTTACCCCTCTTTCAAACCAATGGGGAATCCGGAATAGTTCAAACTAGCTAGTTCTAAATCAAAATTGGGGATAGATGTCTCTGCAAGAAAGAATGGAGACTGCCTATTTTTTTCTCAGTTTCTGAAAATATATATGTCTGTACCAGTGGTGGGTTCCTAACCAGTTTAATACCAGTTCATTGAGAGAGGGTGTTTTGTGCACGTTCAAATATGAGTTGCTGCGCATGCGCAGTTTACTGAAAACTGTTGTGTGCATGCACAGAAACACGCCAGCAACAGAAGAGAAGAGACTGAGGAACCGGTTTAGGGGCGTGGTAGGCCTGGGTCGCACTGGTTCCAGTGATCCAGGCCTGCCATACCCCTGAACTGGTTCCCCGGCTGGAACCAGCAGCGACCCAGGCCAGAGAACCACTACCAGTTCGCCAAACCAGTAGCAACCCATCTCTGGTCTGTACTGGTAAAACACTCACCACATAGTCTTTATTCTGAGCATGCACGAAGGAATGGCGGCGGAGCTTTGAGGCGATGGTGACCGGAGGCCCATTTGGCTCCAGAGGACGCGGCCGGCCCCTTTGGGGTGATTGGGAAGGGCCGGCCCAGCAAGTTGCAGAACCAGCCGTCACACCGAGGCCTTTCCAACGCCGGTAGGTGTGACGGCTGAGACGGGAGGCGCGGGGGGAGCGTCGAAGGGAGCGCCGGAAGGGAGTGCTGGCAGACCGGAGGCCCTGGCGGAGGCCGGGCGGAGGCTGAAGGCCCTGGTGAGGGAACAGCGGCGGCGGAGAGAGCGCCGGAAGGCCGGAAGCCCTGGCAGAGGCCGGCGGAGGCCGGAGGCCCAGACTGAGTGGCGGAGTGGCGGTCGGAGAGCGCCGGAAGATCGGAGGCCCCGGCGGAGGCCGGTGGAGGCCGGAAGCCCCCGGCGGAGTGGCGGCGGAGAGCGTCAAAAGGCAGGAGGCCCCAGCAGAGCTCGGCGGAGGCCGGAGGCCCCGGCGGTGTAGCAGAGCGGCAGCGGAGCGCTGGAGGGAGCGCCGGAATGCCAGAAAGCCGGAGGCAGAATGGCGGGGCGGCAGAGCAGCGGCGGAGCTGCGCGGACCATCTCGATCCTGGCGGAGGCCCCCGTGGAGCAGCGAGGCCGGGTAGAGGCCTCCACAGGGGATGGCTGTTGAGGTTGGCGGCCGCAGAGAGATGGGAGGCGCGGCGGACCGATAGAGCGTCAGAGGCCCCGGCGGAGGCCTGCTGGAGTGGTGGAGGCCCTGACCGAGGCCCTGGCGTGAGTGGCGAACCTGCAACGTGGTGAGAACAGCGGAGGGTACCCTCCCCCCCCCAGGACTCCCCGGTAAAACATCTACGGGGAGGGGGGCGAGAGCGAAGCAGGGACAGCCAGAAGGAACAACAGTTTCAGCCACCCCGTGGAAAGCCTCTCCCCGAGGAAGAACTGACTGACTTTGATTACAATCTATTCTTTCCCAGTTTTGACTTGCACTTGCACTTGTACTAGCACTTTATTTAGGCGTTCCTCCCTTTAATAGCCAGCAATGGAGCCACGGGATGGTTTTTTATTCAAGGTCCGACCTCCTCTACCTGCGAGAGTCCCCCCTCTCGCAGGTTTGGCCCCTTGGTTTATCTCGGGCCCACCTCAAGGATGGGTTAATTAATCCAGAGAGGTGGAAAAAACGCAAGCTCAGGGGGTTTTTAAATAAATTTTTAATTAGGCTTTTAAGGGGTTCTGGGGTGGGGGTGGGTTTATTCAGTCAGAGGGGGGTCAAGACATAGGGCCGGCCGGCGGAAGAAGGTTAAAAGAGGAGTCTACTAGGGAAGGGGGACTGGGGGTCGTCTCTGTTGAGGGCCGTCCCATTTGACTGGTCTTGGGGAGGGGCAGGGGCGGTGGGAGACAGGATGTCCATCGTGGGTTGGGGACGTGCGGTCGCTGGCTAAAAGCGGTCGCCTGCCCCAACCCCCTGTGCTCCACTCGTGGGCTAGGCGGTCAGGGACTACAGAGCCGGGGCCCTAGGCTGATGTTCTGCAACGCCAGGTCCGTGGTGAACAAAGCCCCCCTCATTAATGACCTTGTGTCAGAGGGAGACCTGGACCTGGTGGGAATCACGGAAACCTGGTTGGGCCTCGAGGGGGGTTTACCCCTCGTGGAAATGTGCCCACCAGGTTACCGTGCATTTCATCGGCCTAGGGCCCTTGGCAGGGGTGGGGGGGTGGCGGTTATTGTTAAGGAAAGTCTGGAGCCGAAGGAGACCACTGTGCCTCAGACGACCGGCTGTGAGTCCCTCTTTGTGAAGTGGGGCCTAGGGAGGCAGTTGGGCTTGCTGATTGTATACCTGGCTCCCCGCTATGTAACAGCAGCCCTGCCCGAACTACTCGAGGTGATCGCCGCGATGGCGATGGAGACCCCCAGACTTATAGTCATGGGGGACTTTAACCTGCCATCGGCGGGCGAAACATCCGAGGCAGCTCGGGAGTTCATGGCTTCCATGACGGCCATGGACCTGACCCAAGTAGTTCAGGGCCCCACTCACGAGGGAGGACACACGCTGGATCTGATTTTTGTCTCTGGACACTGGATTAGTGATCTCGGAACAGGGGATTTAGTCATCTTATCCTTGTCATGGACAGATCACTCTCTCCTTCGGATAGACTTTCCAACCGTCACACCCCACCGCGGGGAGGCGGAACCGGAAACACCAAGTTGGTTCCGCCCCAGGCGCCTGATGGATCCGGAAAGGTTCCAGAGGGAGCTTGGGCCAGTACCTGTATCCCTGCCCCGCGGCTCGACTGAGGACCTAGTGGCCGCATGGTATAGTGCGGCCACGGGGGCCTTGGACCGAGTCGCGCCCTTGCGTCCTCTCATGCGGCATCGAGTCACCCAGGCTCCTTGGTTTACCGAGGAGCTTCGGGAGATGAAACGCCGCAAGAGACGCCTAGAGAGTAGGTGGAGATCTTCTCGATCCGAAGCTGACCGAACACTAGTGAGAGATCATATTAGGACTTACTTAGTGGCGCTAAGAGTGGCCAAACGTGAGTATTGTGCCACCCTTATCGCGTCCACGGAAAACCGCCCTGCCGCCCTGTTTGGGGTGACCCGCTCCCTCTTTCATCTGAGGCCGCGGGAAGCCCCTTTGCAGGGTCGAGCAGAGGAATTTGGAGTTTTCCTGCAGGACAAAATCACTCAGATTCGGAACGAGTTGCCCTCCACTGAAAGTGACCCAGTCGAGGTGTCCGGTGCTGGTCTTGAGATTACACCTTGGGAGGAGTTTGACTTTGTCACTACCGAGGATATGGACAGGTTGCAGAGGAACCTTAGAGCCACCACATGTTTATTGGACCCGTGCCCCTCCTGGCTTGTACTGGCATCCTGGGAGGTGACACGAGGCTGGCTCCAGGGTATTGTGAATTCATCTCTGAGTGAGGGGTTCTTGCCTACCGTCTTGAAAAAGGCGGTGGTGAGGCCCCTCCTCAAGAAGCCATCCCTGGACCGGGCTTTATTAGAGAACTATCGTCCTGTCTCCAACCTTCATTTTTTAGTGAAGGTTGTTGAGAGTGTGGTGGCTCAACAGTTCCCTCGACATCTGGAGGAAGTTGATTATCTAGACCCACGCCAGTCCGGCTTCCAGCCCGGTCACAGTACCGAGACGGCATTGGTCGCGTTGGTGGATGATCTCTGGAGGGCTCGGGATAGAGGTTGCTCCTCTATCCTGGTCCTGTTAGACCTTTCAGCGGCTTTTGATACCATCGACCATGGTATCTTATTGCACCGATTGGGGGGGTTGTGGCTGAGAGGCACCGTTTTACGGTGGTTCTCGTCCTACCTCTCTGGTCGGTCGCAATGGGTGTTGGCAGGAGGGCAGAGGTCGGCCCCGAGGCCCCTCACATGTGGGGTTCCTCAGGGGTCGGTCCTCTCGCCACTTCTGTTCAACACCTACATGAAGCCACTGGGCGAGATCATCCGTGGTTTTGGGGTGGAGTACCATCTGTACGCTGATGATACTCAGCTGTACATATCCACCCCAAACCACCCCAACGATGCCGTCGAGGTGCTGTCCCGGTGTCTGGAGGTCATACGGGTCTGGATGGGTAGTAACAAACTCAAACTCAACCCGTCCAAGACCGAGTGGCTGTGGTTTCCGGCACCCCGGTTTTAGCCAGATAAATCCAACACTGGCCATTGGGGGCGAACATCTTGCCCCCGTGGAGAGGGCACGCAACTTGGGCGTCCTCCTGGATTCCCGGCTGTCCATGGAGGACCATGTGGCGGCCGTGGCCAGGGGGGCGTTCTATCAGGTTCGCCTGATACGCCAGTTGCACCCCTTACTAGACCGGGGGGCCCTTCGCACAGTCACTCAAGCGCTCGTGACATCTCGGCTGGATTACTGTAACGCTCTCTACATGGGGCTCCCCTTGAGGTGCACTCGAAGGCTACAGTTAGTGCAGAATGCGGCCCCGCGGGTGGTTATGGGTGCCTCAAGGCAAGCCCACATAACACCTCTCCTGCGCGAGCTGCACTGGCTGCCTGTGGCCTTTCGAGTGCACTTCAAGGTGTTGACCACCATCTTTAAATCGCTCCATGGCTCGGGGCCTAGCTATATACGAGACCGCCTCCTGCCCCATACATCCCTTCGTCCGGTCCGCTCCCACAGAGCGGGCCTACTCCGGGTGCCGTCGGCCGGGCAATGCCGGCTGGCGACACCCAGGGGAAGAGCCTTCTCTGTGGCGGGCCCGGCCCTCTGGAACGACCTACCCCCCGACCTTCGCACTACCTCGGACCTCCGCCTCTTCCGCCAACATCTTAAGACGTACTTATTCCAACAAGCCGGCCTAGGATAGCCCCCCGCGTCTGACTTTTAAATATAAATTATAATTTGGTTACGGTTTTAATAACGGGTTTTAGCACGGGTGAATTAATTTAATATATTTTTAATTGATGTATATTGTATTTATGGTTTTATATAATGCCTGTGCGCCGCCCTGGGTCCTAACAAGGAGAAGGGCGGGGTATAAATTTAAAAAAAAATAAAAAAAAATAAATAAAATAAAATTCATCTGCAGGCATCATTATTACTTTCTTAGATTACTTCACTTTCAACAGACCTCCATCTTGATTTGCATGGTCTTTTTTTTATGACTACTATCTGGATATTGGTTTAAATTTTATTTTCCCCCAAATGAATGCTGAACGTGAACGGTGCTCCTATCAATTGTTTGTATAATATATAGTAAATGATGTGCTAGGATGGTTCTTCAGAAATATCGGTAATACTGCAAGAGCAGTTACAAACTTTATAACTTTATAAGACCCCTATAAAATAATAGACAGATGGCAAGAGACAAGGATCACAATAAGTGTCAGCAACAGAACGTTTAAGGCCTTTGGTTCATCTGCAAGTTGTGATATAATCACCAGTAACTAAATATACTGTAGGTATTTTCTTCTCACTCGTAAGCATAATATTTGGTGAACAGCCACACTAGAATAGCAGTTCTCAAACTAATGTTTATTACCCCTAAATGGACTATTCCCAGGGCAACAGAACAATCTGTAATTACTTACTTTTGAATTGAACATCCAGTGAGGGATTTGCAGAACTGAAATGCTTCTGCAAAAACATGTAAAACAACATGGTTTATTTTGTATTGAGGGAGAGGAGTAATGACCTTATTCAAGACCGGAAAAAGGAATAATTGAACCAAATAGTTTAAGAGCTACTGTCCTAGAACAACATGGCTTAAAATATGATGTGCTAAATTTCTCTGACAGCTAAGTTAGAGCCTTAAGTTGAGATCCACAATAAGTGGGTATACGCCAAGGAAATGTGTCTTCTCTCCTGCAAACACTGCTCTTTGGAAGGGGTGCCCCCTCCGATACGTATGGCACCCACTCTTCTAGGATTCCGGAAAGCACTTAAGATTTGGCTCTTTTCCCAGCCTAGGATTAAAGCTTTAGTGGAGCCAGGCTGCTATGCCTTGTTAGTTTTTAATTGTTTTTAATTGTATGTTTGATGTTAGTTAGTTAGTTTATTTATTTATATTTCATATTTCCTAACTTCCCATCTCCCTTAGGGAGACTTTTTTGGCTGGATGGCTATAAATGTTTTAAATAATAATAATGATGACTAGGGCCATTTAGGAGGCCCAAAATCAAAATGGGTAGGACCATGGAGAAAGTCAGAAAAAAAGATCATGTGAAATAGGCAGGAACTTTGTTTTGATTTTGACAATAAAGACAATTTGAAAGGGAGATATTCCATAGGCTATATAAGAAGCTGAAGTGGGAGGCATATTTTGCATTCTGTATCTAAACAAGGGTCTTGAGGAAGGAAGGAAGGAAGGAAGGAAGGAAGGAAGGAAGGAGGGAGGGAGGGAGGGAGGGAGGGAGGGAGGGAGGGAGGGAGGGAGGGAGGAAAAAAAGAAGGAAGGAAGTGTATACTCTGAGATATTGTGCACACTAAGGACGGTATGGGATAATTGTAAAATAACCCTCTCTGAAAGCCCAAGGGAAAATTAAATATTAGACATTTCAGCCATGTCCACATACTGTAAATGCTGCAGTTATAGTTAGTTTATAAAAGAGCCCTTCCCTTGGTGCAGTGATTAAAATGTATTATTGCAGGCTAATTCAGGTCACTGTCAGGAGTTTGATCCTTATTGGCTCAAGGCTAACTCAGCCTTCCATCCTTCCAAGGTAGTAAAAAAAAGGGCTTAGTTTGTTGGGGGCAATATGCTGACTCTGTAAACCACTTAGAGTGGTTTGTGAAGTGGTGTATAAGTCTAAGTGCTGTTGCTCTTCCCAATTGAAGGCATGGCTTCCCCTCAATGTCCAGTTTGTCCCTTGAGTTTTTAATCTTCCATCTAAGGCAGGGGTCAGAAACCTTTTTGGCTGAGAGAGCCAGGAACGCCACATATTTTAAAATGTAATTCCATGAGAGCCATACAATATGTTTAAAAATAAATACAAATATTTATTTTTCCTCTCCACAGTCACATGGCCGTGACTGTGGAGAGGAAATTTTAAACCGGGTGGGAGGGGGGAAACCTTTCCAAGGGGAGCCGGACAAGGGATGGCCGCGAACTGCCTCGGGATCCGCCTGCAATGCCCCCATCTGGATCGCTCTCCCCACACTGGTTCCTCACCTGCTGCGCCGCGCAGCCGCAATAGCTTCTTCGACCACGCTGTCGGCAGACGCCATCTCGAATACGCTCCCACCAGTCCTCTGCCTGCAGCCACACAGCTTCCCGGGAGAAGGCCAAGGTGTGGCGCCCGTTTTGGCATTGCTGACGCCGCCCCTGCACTGCGAAATGTCGAGTTCCAGGAAGACAATGGAGAAGAAAAGACGAGGGGGCGGGGACAGATCTTATTGTCTAGACTCTCGACTTTAACGTTACTTTTTTTTTTATTAAAGATTTGTCTACGAGCCAGATGCAGCCATCAAAAGAGCCATATCTGGCTCGCAACTCATAGGTTCCCGACCCTGATCTAAGGCAAGGCTGTCAAACTCACAGCATCATGACATGTCACAACTTTTCCCCCCTTCGATACACCAGCCAGCATGTAACACATCTTTATTTAGTTTACTTTATTGTCATTGCATCTAGTACGATGAAATTAAATACCATCTTCAGTGTACATCATACATAAGAAAACTATAACAATTAAAACAAAGACACACAGGCTTCACATTCTACACCACCGATAGCAAACCTTTTCGGCAGAGCACCCCAAACGGAATGCCCGTGTGTGCTGGATTACTGGAAACTCGAAGACCAACTGGTCAGCACACATGCGCGTGCTGGAAACCAGAACAGCAGCTGCCGATTGCGCATGTGCCCAAAGAGAGGGCTCTGTGTGCTACCCCTGGCACCCGTGCCATACGTCATCACGGTTCTATACAATTGGATTGAAAACCTCTGATACTGCATTAATATTTCACTATACACTAGGATTCAATATAGTTACTGCTCTGGGATAGAAGTTGTTTTCCAACCTATTTGTCCTTGTTATTATTGTCCTGTACCACCTGCCAGATGGTAATACTTAAAAAAAAGGCTATGCAGGATGAGATGGATCTTTAAGCATGTTTTGAACTTTTTTAAGGATATGGGAGCTATAAAGCTCTTCCAACGAGGAGAGGGGGAAACAAATGATCCTCTGGGCAATGATGTTAACCCTCTTGAGCACTGTCCTATCTGCCACTGTGCAATTAGCAAACCATACACAGATATTATTATTATTATTATTATTATTATTATTATTATTATTATTATTATTATTATTATTATTATTATTATTATTATTATTATTATTATTATTATTATTTATTGAACTTCTAGACCGCCCCCTCTCCCCGAAGCGACTCGGGACGGTGTACAGGTACAAATTAAAACCATACAATCAACATACATATAACTAAAATCGAATTAAATAAACCCCTGTACAAATTTATAAAAATTAAAAACTTAACCTTAAAACCAAATCACAAAATTTAAAAATACAAACTGAGGTGGGAAAGCTGGAGTTAGGCCAGGCCGGCTAGATGAAACAAGTGGGTTTTGAGTTTCTGGCGGAAGGAGCGGAGATCCGTGGTCATTCTAATGTCAGCGGGAAGGTCATTCCAGAGGGTCGGGCCTGCCACAGAGAAGGCCCTTCCCCTGGGCGTCGCCCACTGGCACAGCCTGGTGGACGGCACCCGGAGAAGTCCCTCTCTGTGTGAGCGAATCGGCCGAAGGGATGTGTGGGGCAGGATACGATCCCGCAAATAACTAGGTCCTGTGCCATGGAGCGCTTTGAAGGTGAGAATCAACACCTTGAAATGCACCTGAAAAGCCACAGGCAGCCAGTGCAGCCCGCGCAGGAGAGGTGTTACGTGGGAGTATCTAGAGACTCCCGAAACTGCCCGCGCGGCCACATTCTGAACCAACTGCAGCCTTCGGGTGCATCTCAAGGGGAGCCCCATGTAGAGAGCGTTGCAGTAGTCTAGCCGGGACGTCACAAGCGCATGAGTGACTGTGCGAAGAGATATAATAATCTGGCCCATAGGTCGCGAGTTTGACACCCCTGATCTATAGTCTACCATTATCTAACTGCAAACCCAGGAAATGTACAGCGTGAAAAGCATACAACAACATGCAACATTTCCATATGGTAGATTGTCCTAGTGGCCATGAAAATGACATTACTAGTTGTAGCAGGTCTCCAATAACATTTCACCCCCCCCCTTCAAATAAACAAATGAATTGATTCCGCTACAATAATTTGGAATGTTGACATTTGTGTTTAATTTACATATTTAAGTATGGTTCATCAACCAACATACCACATAATAGCAAATGTAAATTTAAGTATGTGGTTGCAAGAAACATCTGCTTTCAGTTCAGAGAGCAGCTTCTAAACACATGGACACACAATAATTTGTCTTATAATTTCCTTCTATTTTTAATTCTATGTCTTATATATCAACTACATATTTTTCTTTTTTTTTTAAAAAACTGTTACCTGACACACTGCTGAACAGATGGTAAATATTTCAACTGATGTTTTCAAACTAAACACGTTTATTTTAATAATTTAAAACCAATTGTTTTTAAAAAGCCAATTTAAAAGGAATCCCAATATTAAAGAAATCTCATACTTTGCTATAACAAACAATCCTGATTACTTGCTTCACAAAGAAAAGAAAACATACTTATACAGTTCTCTTTTAAAATGTATTTTATTTGGTATCTTTTTGTTCAAGCCCAAACCTTCAAACTCAGTAGTGGAGATTCTTACAGCCACAAACATTTTATCACGATTAAGATTATACAAAAACCTAAGGATGAGATCAGGGGGGACATTGACCTAGCCTATAGAATTAACTCAGCATATGCCAGGATAAATGAAGTGCCTAGAGAGATACATGTGAAATTTGTTAGAAGGTCAACCAGAGAGGAAATCTTGAAGGCGCAGAGAGGGAACCCTTTAATTTACCAACAAAAAACGGTCACTATCTTGAAGCAGATTCCTAGAAAGATTCGAGAAGCAAGGAGGACATTTTCCTTCTTGTCTAAAATTTTATTTGATCATGGGATTTGGTTCAAGTGGGTGACACCCGAAGGGATGCTGGTGTTCTGGGAAGGAGGAAGAGTGAGGATTAAAACAGTTGCTGAGGCGGAAGCCTTTCTTAAAAAACATTCCTCTGCCCTGGGGGAAGATCCAGGGGGGACGGAGGGGGCCACGGCCCCGCCCGCTGGGGGCCAGGGAGGAGAAAAAGAAGATACAATAGCCAAGAGACTTAGATCGAAAAAATAACTTTGCCTTGATTTTCCTGAACAATTTTGCATAATATTTTCTGGATTTTTTGTAAATGTCTGACAGCATGGAATTGAGAATTTAGGTATATGTACTTGCTTTTACCTTGTAGTGTTATGAAAAATGCTTTTTTTTGGTTATTTTTTTTATTGTGTATTTTGAGGTCTCAGAAGGGCCGACGACTCTGACGTGAATGCTCTCAAAATTTCTTTGTATCCCTTACCCTACCCTATAGAAAAAATGTAAAACCAATAAAACTTTTTCAATAGAAAAAAAAAGATTACAATCAGAGGTGGTATTCAGCCGGTTCGAACTGCTTCAGGTGAACCGGTAGTGGTGACCTGCGGGTGGGCCTCCCGCCCACCTGCCCCAGCTCTATGCCATCCTATTTAACCATGTTTTCTAAGCCGTGTGCATGCGTGCAAGCTGTGCCCGCACAGAAAGTGCGTGTGTGGAAGGTGCACACACTCACAGTTTTGTTACATGGCAAACCCGTAAAATTCTGTGAAACCCATCACTAGTTACAATACACTTTAGGGACACAAACATATGACCACAGTGCTTTCTCCATCAAACTGGTTGAAAAAGCATCTGTTAGCCTTTTAGACTCTTTGTCTCCCAACTGCTTCCATCAGCACGGTAGTCATCCCACTAATGCAGTGTTTCTCAACATTGCAACAGTGCATGGACTTCAATTCCCAGAATTTGATACCATAATTGTAAATAGAAAGCCCATTTACCATTATGCCCCTCTACCACCAACTGTTCTCTTGATTTCATGGATTTCACCTTGAGAGAATTTTAGTTTCTCATGGTATGTTAACTAATTGTTTAGCCTATTATTATTTTGTTTATAAAATGCTGAGACCCACAAAGGTGCTTTTGGACGCAAAATTAGGGTCACAATGAAGAAAACATTTTCTTTCATCTTTGTTTTAAAACCATCTTTCCCATTTGTGCGTCTCTCCTTTTCAAATTGCCTTTATTGACAAAATCAAAACAATTTGTGTGTCTATATGCCTTTAAATGACTTGGAGTATGAAAAAATAACACTAACATAGGTTAAAAGGAAGGCAATGATGGGAGTTTTACACTGTTTTTGCATCATGGCCATAGTCCACATCAGACTATTATGTGCTGAAAGTTAAATAAGTAAAATTAGTAAAATTACAAACTGGAGCAGGATGCCAGCAATTTGCATATCCTCTATTTCAGCTCTCAACCTCACTTAGAATTGCATTTTCTTGCTACTTCTCTTAGTAGTCCAAGCAGAGAAAGACTACTTAGTACTAATTGAGGTTTATGAAAAACAATTTGCTTCTGGGATTTTTTTTTTCAAAGGAAAAGAGAATCCAGAAGAAATATGAATGGGTTGGAGGTGGTATTCTCTAACCATTGAGTGTCAAAGGTGTGTGATTGTGAGTTCCTGTCTGTCCTGCGCCTATTTCTCATCTGCCACTGTTCAGTTAGCCTCTCCAGTTTTGTGCCCCCCTCTTGCTTCCCAAGGTTTCTTCCTCAAGAAGTATCATTACCTTTGTAACTGTCCTTGAAAGAACTAATAGAAAATTTCTTCTTCCACTGAAGAAACTCAGATAGACATACCCACAATTCCTCTATTCGCATATTTAATTGATACTTGCAGGAAATCCATTTGTCCCAAGCTCTGATTTCTATCTTATACAAACTTATGCATTTCTTTTAATCTTTTCTCAATTGACGGGAAAGCAGAGTGTGAAATGGGAATTAACTGTTATCTTCTCTCTCTTAGGTTTTGTAAGGTCTATGGAGACATCTCGCATATCAACATTTCCCCCCCAAGTTAGATACTACTACGGACAACTAATAGCCCCTTTTAAAGAAATTCAAGAAGAAGCTCAGAACAGAAAGGTGCAATGGCATTCATTCCAAGGTTTATAGAGCCAAGGTAGTGCAGTGGTTCGAGTGCAGTGCTGCAGGCTACTTCAGCTGACTGCTAGCTGCCGTTCAGCAGTTCAAATCTCACCGACTGAAGGTTGACTCAGCCTTCCATCCTTCCAAGATGGGTAAAATGAGGATCCAGATTGTTGGGGGCAATACGCTGACTCTGTAAACTGCTTAGAGAGAGCTGTAAACGGACTGTGAAGTGGTATATAAGTCTAAATGCTATTGCTATTGCTATTATATCAGGATAAACCATGTGGCCGAAGATGAGGCTGGCTCCAGGGCATTGTGAATTGATCTCTGAGTGAGGGATCGTTGCCTACCATCTTGAAAGAGGCGGTGGTGAGGCCCCTCCTCAAGAAGCCATCCCTGGATCCAGCTTTATTAGAGAACTATCGTCCCGTCTCCAACCTTCACTTTTTAGTGAAGGTTGTTGAGAGTGTGGTGGCTCAACAGTTTCCCTGACATCTGGAGGAAGTTGATTATCTAGACCCACGCCAGTCCGGCTTCCGGCCCGGTCACAGCACCGAGACGGCATTGGTCGCGTTGGTGGAACTAGAATTCACTTGTCGCCTGGTGGATGATCTCTGGAGGGCACGGGATAGAGGTTGTTCTTCTATCCTTGTCCTATTAGATCTCTCAGCGGCTTTTGATACCATCGACCATGGTATCTTATTGCACCGATTGGGGGGGTTGGGGCTGAGAGGCACCGTTCTATGGTGGTTCTCGTCCTACCTCTCTGGTCGGTCGCAATGGGTGTTGGCAGGAGGGCAGAGGTCGTCCCCGAGGCCCCTCACATGTGGGGTTCCTCAGGGGTCGGTCCTCTCGCCACTCCTGTTTAACACCTATATGAAGCCGCTGGGTGAGATCATCCGTGGTTTTGGGGTGGAATACCATCTGTACGCTGATGACACTCAGTTGTACATATCCACCCGAAACCACCCCAACAATGCCGTCGAGGTGCTGTCCCGGTGTCTGGAGGCCGTACGGATCTGGATGGGTAGTAACAAACTCAAGCTCAACCCGTCCAAGACCAAGTGGCTGTGGTTTCCGGCACCCCGGTTCAGCCAGATAAGTCCAACACTGGCCATTGGGGGCGAACAACTAGCCCCCGTGGAGAGGGTGCGCAACTTGGGCATCATTCCTGGATTCCCGGCTGTCCATGGAGGACCATGTGGCGGCCGTGGCCAGGGGGGCGTTCTATCAGGTACGCCTGATACGCCAGTTGCGCCCCTTACTGGACCGGGGAGCCCTTCGCACAGTCACTCAAGCGCTTGTGACGTCCCGGCTGGATTACTGTAACGCTCTCTACATGGGGCTCCCCTTGAGGTGCACTTGAAAGCTACAGTTAGTACAGAATGCGGCCGCGCGGGTGATTATGGGTGCCTCAAGGCAAACCCACGTAACACCTCTCCTGTGCGAGCTGCACTGGCTGCCTGTGGTCTTTCGAGTGCGCTTCAAGGTGCTGACGACCATCTTTAAATCGCTCCATGGCTCGGGGCCTAGCTATATACGAGACTGCCTCCTGCCCCATACAGCCCTTCGTCGATCCGCTCCCACAGAGAGGGTCTTCTCTGGGTGCCGTCGGCTGGGCAATGCCGGTTAGCGACACCCAGGGGAAGGGCCTTCTCTGTGGTGGGCCCGGCCCTCTGGAACGACCTACCCCCGACCTCCGCACTATCTCGGACCTCCGCCTCTTCCGCCAACGTCTTAAGACGTATTTATTCCAACAAGCCGGCCTAGGATAGCCCCCCGTTTCTGACTTTTTAAGAAAAATAATTTATAATTTGGTAATTGGTTTTAATATGGGTTTTAGCACGGGTTTATTAATTTAATATATTTTAATTGGTATTTATTGTATTTTGTGTTTTTAAATTATGCCTGTGTGCCGCCCTGGGTCCTAACAAGGAGAAGGGCGGGGTATAAATTTAATAAAATAAAATAAATAAATTAAAATGTCCAGTTATTTCCTGGAATATTCACTTTGCATTGCCTTATGGTTTTGACCCATGCTCTTCCCATTGCTTTTTAATGAAAATGAGTGTTTCCCTAGTGCGTACTATTAGGAAATATATATAGCGCATATATATATATATATATATATATATATATATATATATATATATATATATATATATATATATATATATATATATATATATATATATATATATATATATATATATATATATATATATATTGCTGTTAATGTATGTCAGTGACTTACCAACATTTAATCCAGATCCACAACATTTGTTAAACCTGAGAAGGACAGGGCAGGGCAGGGCAGGGCAAGACAAGACAAGACAAGACAAGACAAGACAAGACAAGACAAGACAAGACAAGACCAGACCAGACCAGACCAGACCAGACCAGACCAGACCAGACCAGACCAGACCAGACCAGACCAGACCAGACCAGACAAGACAAGATGTTGGAATTGTGGTCAGATTGTTTGCTTCATTCTATGGATCTCTCTGATTTCTTTTCCAAAACTTAAAACAGTGGGATAATTGAAATGCCTTTGCCAGTAGGTTCCAAAATGAGAAATAATCTAACAGGCACCCACAGATTTCATTAAACTACATCTGTTTGGGGGAGGAAAAGGAAGAAGTTTGTTTAAAGCAACATATGCAAATTTGGGAAGCGAAATCGTTTAGAAAAATAGTATGTAAGAGCAGAATAATTTATATAACAATTGAAATTTTAAAAAGAGCTTCTTTTCTTGACATACCATAATTTAATGCCCATGGTTGTTTTGTTTTTTTAAAAGTCATCAGTGTATCTTATATGCTAACAATGTGATCAGTAGTAACTTTTAAAATCAAATACATAGCTTGTTTTGTTTTTTTATAAACATCCCATTCTTGCTAGGATACTATATCCTGTACTGGTTTAGCAGCCTGGATTATTCTGAGTCCAGATTAAGAATCTGAAAAGCTATTTACAATTCAGAATCAGACATTGTTGTTCATGTAATATGTATTTAAATAGGAGCAGGAAATCCTCTCTGTTATAAGGGTATATTTTTTTCTTCACTTGCATAAGAAACAACTGACCATCTATCTCAGTCACCACCATATGAAGAACGCAGGTACCTTCCCTGTTTTCAGTCACATTTGCATAGGAATTATATCATCGTTTATTATGAGCAGTTCTTTAAAAAGTACTGCAGAAAATAGTAACCCCATTTTTTCACTGGTTTTCTTTTTTTTAAAAAAAAATCTGAATGAGTTTCAAGCAACCCAGATCAAATGGATAGAAAACAGCACCGAAGATATGGATAGAGATGTTGAACATAAAATAATAATGCGGTACTATGAACAATTGAGCAATGGAGCTCACTTAAAGGCTTTTAAGCAGGAATGATACAGTATAATGAGTCTTTCTTTGAAAGAGTCATGAACTAGACACAGCACTGAAGATGGTGGTGTGGATTACAATATTCTACCAGAATATCTTTCTCTAAGTTTGACATAAGCGCTCCCCGCAGATTCGCACAGCAAACCAGACTAGGGGCTTTGGTATATTTGGTGTCAAGAAACGCCGCCCTGGGTCCATTTGGAGAAGGGCGGGGTATAAATTTAATAAAATAAAAATAAATAAATAAATAAACCTGTGCAAGGAAGTCCCAAAGGTGCTTTCTCAAAAGGCGACTGGACTTCCTTAGTTTCTCCTGGAAGAGGTTTGGCTTCCTAATTCAATTTATATTAGGCTCATTCATTATTTCATAATTTGTATTAAGAATTTTTATTTTAATATCGAAATCTAATACAAATTAAGCATAAGAAAAGACAAAAAGAAAAAAAAGGAAGAAAAGCAAGGGATAATAAAGAAAGAGGGGGAAAATAAAGAACTGACTTTCAACTTTCATCAAATATAAATAAAATATAAATGAATTTAGTGATTCTTCATTGTCTCTAAAATTACAAACAACCCTCTCTTCATTCCCATTTCTTATCTATAAACCAATCCATGCAGTGTCATTTTTCAGTACTAGTGTCAGCTAAAAGTACATAAAAATTTGTCAGAAGTAATAGCAACCCTCTGGAACGACCTACCCCCCGAACTTAGAACTACCACGGATCTCCACTCCTTCCACCAAAAGTTAAAGATCTATTTTTTCCATCAGGCCGGCCTGGCCTAATTCTACCTCACCTAGCCTGCAGTCTGTAAGCTAAATTGTTTTAAATTGGGATTGTAAGGGATATAGTTTTAAGTTTTTAAGATTTTAGCACAGATAATTAGATAATTAGATAATTATTTAATTTGGGTTTTAAATATTTATATTTGTTATGTATATATGTTTTTTAACTTCCTGTGCACCGCCCCGAGTCCCTTCGGGGAGAGGGTGCGGTTTACAAATGGAAACAATAAAATAAATAAATAAATAAATAAATAAATAAATAAATAAATAAATAAATAAATAAATAAATAAATAAATAAATAAATAAATACTGTCAGATAAAATATATTCTATACCTGTCATTTCTTCAGTGTTAACTTTTGGATATAAACTATCCATAAAAGCAGACATCTTTACTGAAATTCTTGATATTGTGGCTACTGTTTTCTGATTCCACTCTTCAAAAATCTCCTTTAGTGTTATTGTTGTCAGAATGGTTTGCATCGTTTTACAGGCCTGTCTATCTTTCTTCTGTCTAAAATCCCCTCTAGTGTCCAGTTTTTGAAATCCCCTTATCTTTGTTATGTCTTGGAAAAAACAAAACAGGATGTATTTCCCATGAGAAGCTGTTTGTGATTTATAACTAATTCCAAAATCCTATTGTAAAAGTTTCAATATTGCACTTTTATCTGTGCCCTGCCCGTTTATAACTTTCTAAGGTCAAAATCTTATTTATTGTTTCTCTTTATTTCAGATTCTTTCATTATGTTTATTATTTTTTGTTTCATTCAGGATTGAAGGTATACTCACCAAAGCATTTGCAAACTTGTCATTCAAAAGATATTGAGTAGCTTAAAACTAGTTAATGAGCAATTTCTGCAAGGGATTAGAAAGTATGATTTGAGAACTTCGAGTCTTTTAAACCAGGGGTCTCCAACCTTTGCAACTTTAAGTCTGAAGGACTTCAGCTCCCAGACTTCACCAGCCAGCAAAGCTGGCTGGAGAAGTCTGGGAGCTGAAGTCCTTCAGACTTAAAGTTGCGAAGGTTGGAGACCCCTGGTTTAAATGTCTCCAACACAGTTATAAACAAGATGGCTAATCCCACCATGTTTCAGCACTTAAATACATTGGAAACCACTGCCCTGTAGTCTGCTTGGAAGATGCAGTTGTCAGGAGCGCTTGTGGGTGATCTAGCATTTTCTCTCAAATTTCAGGGAACACATCTATTCACCAGTTTCTTGATTCTTTGCCGTGGCAATTGCCTTCACTTTCACAGAATCATTTTCAGTTCACCAGATCTCCCCCAGAAGCCATTAATCATCTATTTTAATGTAAAGATATATAAACATTCCCAAGAGGTTAAACTTAAGAGTTATTTTCAGAGGTGGGATCCTACCGGTTCGGACCAGTTCAGCCAAGTAGATAGTAACTCGACTGCCCACACATCCAAACTGGTTCTATCTTGTTTCCATCTTGTTTTTTTGCTTCTGCGCATGTGCAGAAGCATTTTTTTTACTACTGTGCATGTGTGCATTGCGCGCACCAAGCATGTGCAAACTGTGCATGCAGCTGAAGCGCATCCCTGAGCGAACCGGCAGTAAAAGAATCCGGAACCCACCCCTGGTTATTTTCCCATCTTCTGAATTAAGAGATCCTAGATGAGGCAGTCTTGAATCTGAATGGTTATTTTATGTTTATATAATAGCTATTTCTGCCTTGGAATCATTAGTTCAGACTTTATTTCATTTTAATTCTTATACTTATTAGAACTCAAAGTTAGTGACTGATGAAGGACAAAATGAAATAATTATTCCAATTAGGATAACTAGTTTGCAGAATTCACTGGCACCTAATGATATTTATACTGATTGCTCTACATGGTTTTATAAAAAGATTAGCAAAATTCATGGAGATATTTTCTATCAATCAATTTTCCGCAGTTCCTCAAAGAATTGAATGTGTATGAAAGAGGAAGCTATTAGCAAACTCAGGGAAGTTCCACATTTTGCAAAAAATAAAATAAAATAAAATATTTTTAGAAGACAACATAATAATAATTGGTTGCTGACAATAGAAGAGCCAAAAATTAGATGGAAGGAAGAATGGAATAGAGCAGGGGTCCCCAACCCCCGGGCTGCGGACCGGTGCCGGTCCGTGGCTTGATAGTAACCGGGGCGGAGTGAGCGGCGGAGAGAGTAGCGCAACACTTAGGAAAGTGTAGCAGACGCTCCGCTATCCTGGCGGCTGGCCAGGGCACTCCCCTGGGGCAGGACAGTGGCAACAGCCTGAATTGGGGGTGTTCAGGGCACCACCCAACCCTGTGTGGGGGGAAGGGCTACCAGGCCCTCCTGCCCGGGATGCAGCCCATCCTTTCCTGCCCCAGCTGAGGATCCTTCGTCCAGGACCCCTGGCAGCTTTCCCACCCACTTGCACACAAGGCGCCCTCCCTGTGTTGCGTTCCCATGAGATGCAGGTTCCCATCTCAGGTTCCACGTGACCGCCGAATGCACGCGTGGCCCACGTGACTTGACTCACCCGCTGGAGGCTCCTACTGGTCCAGCAGAATTTTTTTTACATGAAACTGATGCCAAAAAGGTTGGGGACCCCTGGAATAGAGTAATAGGTGTGTGCTTCCCATTCCAACATTTTTTAGATATTACAGTTGCATACTGAAATATTACATATTGCATAGTCACAATAGTTATTTGGATAGAATCATCTATTCCAAAGTAGGAATATTTATTTCTTATACTGTTTACAACAATCAGTGCCAACACTGTTACATAACATAGGTTGTGTCGTGAAAAAAGAGACCCATCAATGTTAGATATACTTATGCTGTGGGTGTTACTGGCAGTAATGCTGGCAGCAACTACCCCTGATGTACTCAGTAAGATGACACAGATATGATGTCCCCATTCTATCATCTACATTGCATCCTTGCAGCTTAGGTTTTTTTTGGACAGGTAGGTTTCAGAAGAGTCTCATTCTCAGTCATAACCTTTCAGTCTGTATAGTAACTGAAGAAATTTGTTAGTACTCATGCGTTTTCTTAGCATTACGGAAAGGAGTATCAAGGCTACAAAAGAAGAAGTGGGTGGATTTGACTATTGTAACCTTTCAGTTCCTTTTTCTTCTAAAGAACTATCTGTTTTAAAATCAAATCTTCATAATAGTGAGGCACAGTCAATTTGTCTCCTAGAAGTGGGACACACACGACTGGTGAGACAATGAACAAGTACACAAGAACATAATGATGAGGGCAGTGGTGAAATTCAATTTTTTTTACTACTGGTTCTGTGGGCATGTCTGGTGAGCATGGCAGAAATCTCCATTCCTACCCCATTCTTGGGGGAAGGATATTGCAAAATACCCATTCCCTCCCCACACTGGGGCCAGCCAGAGGTGGTATTTGCCCATTCTCTAAACTACTCAAAATTTCCGCGACCAGTTTTCCAGAACCTGTCAGAACCTGCTGAAATTTATCCCTGGGTAAGGGGTATAATAAGGGGAGGGGGAGCCAGGCATGAACTCCTCTTACCTTCGCTACCGGTTCGGTACCAGGAGTGTGCGTGCATGTGCAGAGCATCCGTGATGAGGTCTGAGCAGGTGGGAGGAGCCACCCACCACGTCACTACCAGTCCGCCGAACCGGTGCAAACTGGCAGAATACCACCTCTGGAGGGAGCGTATTGTTTATTAAGGCTATGAGTTGTCAGTCTGAAGATTCAGTTCAAGAGAGATCGATCAAGTTTCCACTGAGGGAAGTGTCAGTTCAGCATGAATCATTGTATTGAACCTGACACCTTTAAATCTAGTCAGTCTGAATGCTTTTCATTTATTGAAACACAAGCTTTTAAGATCCAGATCAATTTAAATCAAAGCAGCCCAATGTCAAACTACTTCATTTGAGATTCTGAATCAAGTCAGATTAATTTTTGGTAATCAAAGTGATGATTCAAAATAGATTGATTAGACAATAAAAACCGAAGCAGCTATGGATTGTCTAGTCCCTGGGCTTTGCACAAGTTTATTGGATATGTTTCTTCATGGCATGCAGGCTTAAATGTTTCAGCAACAGTACAGTTGAAAAAGTAAGACTCTCATGATGTATTGTTTTTAAAACACAACAAATAAAGAACAAGTTTAGGTAAAGATAAAGGTTCCCCTCGCACATATGTGCTAGTTGTTCCTGACACTAGGGGCCGGTGCTCATCTCCATTTCAAAGCCAAAGAGCCAGCACTGTCTTGACAGGTCTCTGTGATCATGTGCCAGCATGACTAAAAAGAACACATTTATAAAATGCCAAAATACGAATAAAAACATAAAACTGGGAAGAATTTTTTTTAAAAACCTGACTAACTCAAATTTTAAAGATCAAAATAACCCTTAACTCTCAAGAAGAATATGCCTGTTGTATAAACGGAGAACCAATTCTAGTGCTCTCAATTATCCAAGTGAAATATACCCAGGGCTCTTATAAACAGATACATCTGAATTCAATGGAGATTTCATGCCCAAATTGTATGTATTATAGCAGGGGTGTCCAAACTTGGGAACTTTAAGACTTGTGGACTTCAACTCCCAGAATTCCCCAGCCAGCTATGCTGGCTGGGGAATTCTGGGAGTTGAAGTCCACAAGTCTTAAAGTTCCCAAGTTTGGACACCCCTGTATTATAGCATGGGTGTCAAACTTGCAGTATCACGTTGCCATCACATGATGTATCATGACGTTTTCCCCGGGATGGGTGTGGCTTGCGCGTGATGCATCTGGTCTGCAGATCACCAGTTTGACACCCCTGTATTACAGTAATATGGCATCAATGCCAATCCTTTGTGAGACTTCAGTCCATTAATGTGTGAAACCTTGATACTTTTTTGTTCCATATCCCAAATAAATTATCAATATTTATTGATGGAAATGTAGAATCTATGATTACTTTGATATCGTCATTTTCATGTCTGTGACTGATTTTTCCATTATTATCATTAGTTTTGGCTTCTTTATTTTTAGTCCCATTTTTTTACTGAGAATTTTGACTTTTATTACTAATTTTTGCAGATCCCTTGAATTTTTAGCTATCGGGTTAATGTAGGCAGCATGGTACAACATAATGGCACGGGACCTAGCTATCTGCGGGATCGCATTCTGCCCCATACCTCCCTGCGGCCGATTCGCTCCCACAGAGAGGGACTTCTCCGGGTGCCATCCACTAGGCTGTGCCAGCGGGCGACACCCAGGGGAAGGGCCTTCTCTGTGGTAGGCCCAACCCTCTGGAACGACCTTCCCCCCGAAATCAGAACAACTACAGACCTTCGCTCCTTCCCACAGCAATTAAAGACACACTTCTTCCGCTTGGCTGGCCTAGGGTAATTTTAAATTTTAAATTCTAGGGGTTTTAGGGATAGCCTAGTCTTATAGGAGTTTTTAGCGCAGGGCAAGTTTAATTTGTTTTAATTTTGTATTTTGTATTTTGTCTGTTTTAACTGCTTTTTAAATTCCCTGTGTCTTGCCTCGAGTCCCTTCGGGGAGAGAGAGCGGGTTATAAAATTATTTATTTATTTTATTTATTTTATTTATTTTATTTATAATGCAAGTTCATCCAATTTTCCAATGTAGTTTCCATTAAAATATATACAGCATAGAGTGTGGCTAAATAAGGGGAGGGTATATAGACTTGTCACATTCCTTTGCCAAGATGGACCCAATCCACTTCATCACACAGTGTTGATACTGTGGCTTTTTGACCTGTGTACAGTAGAAGTTTCTCATGAAGACAATGGGACACATTCCACAGTTTTATGCACTCAGTGCAATCAAAGGCCTTTTTGTACTGAATGACGCACCTGGTGACTTCTTTTTGGAATTTCTTCCACATAAATTCAAACCTCTGTACATTTAACAGTTTTCAAATCTGCCAATAACTTTTTAGTGGATGGCTATTCCCATCTTTTTAAAACATTCTGCACATGAAAGTAATACCCCTTAAATGTGGACACCTTAAAACATCCAAATAGCAAAAATTCCAAGCAGTGATGTCCCCGAGGTCAAAAAATCAACCTGGTCATCATGGCTATATAAAATGCCACCCCTTTTTATTCATATTATATAGAACTTGGGAACCATACAAGACCTCCGTAATGGGTTCCATGGAATATGTTAATTGATACATCTACATGCAGCATCTTAAAGAAACCATGTCATTTCTGAGCACCTTTAACTACATGTTTGGTCTCATCCGCCTTATAGAGCCCCCAGATGTGCAGCTTGTGGCTACTAAAAGGTTGCCCACCATAAACCTCACAGGATTCTTGTTGTGGAGAAAACAGGAGTAGAAAGATGTGTTGTATATGTTCACTTCCCTGAGTTATTTGCAAAATAAATAAATAAATAAATAAATAAATGGCTGGTACTTTTTATTCGATGTTCCTCTTTACACATATATTGAAACAGGGATCTCCAACCTTTGCAACTTTAAGTCTGAAGGACTTCAGCTCCCAGAATTTTCCAGCCAGCTTTGGTTGGAGACCTCTGTATTAAAGCATCCCTAACACTGAAGCCTTATGCTGATTTAATTATCAAATTTATCTTTCAGGCTACTGATTACCCTATTTAAGAAGCAGAGTTCTGCTATGCCAGATTTTAAAATATAAGCCAAATGACTAAATTGTCTATTAAGAGAATAAATCACATGATTATAAGAGAGGAACTGAAATTTCATCACAAGAATAAATATAGAATTGGCCTGCAGGTTTGCGTGCTCTGTGATGAATATTTTTATGCAGCCCTGTAATTATGATATGCAGTGGGTCCCTGTGATTTACAAACTCTATCATAATTCTGCTGAATGAATAAATTATGTTTAATATGATCTGGTTTTGAAATGCCCTCAGCTTGTCTCTTACTAATGACACTGAAAGATGGTTATTTTCTTCTTGTCATTTCAGACTTTATCCTCAGTATGTGTGTGTATATATATATATATATATATATATGTAGGTCTTTGGTTGTTCGGGTTTTCTCCCGCGTAGAATTGGAAGTATCTTCACGACGTTTCGATGAAATCTCATTCATCATCTTCAGGCTGGTGCTTCGGGCTTGGTGCTTCCAGGAGCAATGTGAGATCTCAGCCGGTTCCTCTTTTTAACTGCCAGTGGGGGTGTGACTTGATTGGATGGGAGCTTGGCTGCATTCTGATTGGGTGGAGGTGTGTTCTGATTGGTAGGGGGTTTGGCTGTGCTCTGATTGGATGGTAGTTTGGCTGTGCTCTGATTGGATGGGGGCGTGTTCTGTTTGGGTGGGGGCCTGGTTGTGCTTGTGTTAGTCTGAGTTGCAGAGGAATTTGACCTGGTGAGCTCTATATATATATATGCTGGCATTGCTGGCTTCGGGGATTTTCCCGTGTATATAGCATGGAGATGTTATTGCAACGTTTCGACAAGATCTCACTTGTCATCATCAGGCAGGCTTCTGTCTGTGACAGTCACCGACAGAAGCCTGCCTGATGATGACAAGTGAGATCTTGTCGAAACGTTGCAATAACATCTCCATGCTATATACACGGGAAAATCCCCGAAGCCAGCAATGCCAGCATACCTACACCCGTGAAAATCTACGAAAACAAATATATATATATATATATATATATATATATATATATATATATATATATATATATATATATATATATATATATATATATATATATATATATATATATATATATATATTCTCTGTTAGTTAACTGATGTTGGAATGCTGAAGCTAAAACAACTTATGACTTCATAAAATGTTAAACATATCAATGGAACCTAGTCCAAAGCAGATTAGATTTTAAAAGCAAAGCTGGCTGGGAAACTAATATAAATGGTAGGAGTCTTGATCCAATATTCTGAGCTACCTGTACATAGGTACAGGTAGCTCAGTAATTTTAATAGAAGAGAATATATGTAGTTCAGGGTTGAACTGTGGAGTTCTTGGTGCTCTCGGAGCTTGGGGATTTGTTTGCAGACATTTCATTACACAACTAAGAAATTTGTGTAATAGAACAACCAAGCTCAGAGGGCACCAAGGTCTCCACAATAGGACATTTCCCCCCAAAAGCATTAGTAGAAAGTAAGTATGATCCTAATTCACCTTTATGAGATTTCAAAGTAATGCCTGAACAATGGCAAGTTTGCTTGGAGGTTTTTAGATATAAAACTAGCCATAACATTTACTAGGGATGCCTAAATGTATTCATTGATCTAAAGTATTTATGAAGTTTTCATCACAAGGGAAAAAATGTTGGCACAGTATTCTCTTGCTACTATGTATTCATGGCCATATTTGGATGTATTACTATGCCATTCTTATCGATGCTAATGCTGCAGTAAGCAAGTCCTAATTACATACAATGTTACCTCAATACTCATCATTAATTGGTTCCAGGAGGATGCAGTGAGTACCAAAAATAAATTTTACAAGCACACTTTTCTCATAGGGAATAATGTAGTGAGTTACAATGCAGCCACTACTGACAAGTTCTAGCTTGTGTGTTGAGTACCAAAGAAATGATGAGTACTGGGACAAAATGTTGGCATCAAAAGGTGTTGACTACCAAATTTCATGAGTTTCAAAGCAGTTGAGTACCAAAGTACCAGTGTAATTACATATAAGAATCCAGGTGAAGAAAGGGTACATATATTGTCTGGCAATCTTAGAACAAGAATTCCAGTTGCATCATCTGTCCTATATTTATGATTGATTGGTTGGTAAGTATCACCAACTCGTTAGCCATCAAGTGATTAGAGTCTTTCCAATAATGACTTTTCTTTAATTTGATACTTTCAAGGTCTCAATGGCATATGTGAAGCAATTTCCCCTGCTATTACATTACTTCCTCATGCAGATTATTAACATGATGAAACAAAGTATGCCTTTGTGTTGTACCTTGTGGGTAGATTTTTTTCCTCATTTTCTGGCTCGGCACCTAGTTTCTCTCAACTTTTTCCAGGCTTATTGATTTGCTCCATAAGGGGTTATGGCCAAACAGTGTATGATGGCTTTCCACCACTCCTCATCCATACTCTTGCTAGAGCTAAACACATTCTTAATGTATGGATAATAGATGAAACGTTAAGTGTCTTAAAGTAATTTTAAAAATGGGCACATCAGTTTCCTTCCTAAACCGCTTACTATATAAAAGGAAGTATTTAAAAAAAGAGAAATGGAAACAGATGGAACAATTGCAAGGTGATCCTAAATAGTGTTCAGATTAAGTGATCTGAAAAAAAAAATGAGTATAATAAAGGACATACATCTAATGAGACATATAATAGAATTTCCAGAAATTATTGTCTAGAGGACAAAGCTTCATCATTACCCTCATTATTAAGCCTGTTATTTATCTTGTACTTAGACAACTATGGATAGCCTGTATATACAGATCTGGTTGCATATTTTTAAGAACAGGAACTCTGGGGAGGAAAATAGAATGGGTTCTACAGAATTCTGTGTTATATGTACAAAGCAATCTGCGTTCTTTCTCTACTTCGTGTAGTTATTGGTTGTTGTTTTTAAAATGTAATTTAAAACAATAGTGCTCTCCCATCCCAGTAATGAGAGTATTGCATGTGACATGCTATAAAAATTTTTTGATCTTTCAAACTTTTTCTATTTGTGCTGTTGTCAGAGAATTATTCATTTCTGCCACATTATAAACATCGTAGCTACATGACCAATTTTTACTCCTGGAAAACAGCAGCAACAACAACAACAGTTTAGTATCATCTCAGAAACAGAAAGGTGTAGATCCAATAAGAAAGAATGGAAAGGAATCCAATCACAAATCAGATTTAACATCAAATATGTGAAAAACAGTCCTGAGGGAGCAAAATTGTTATCTGTTGCTTCAGGAAGGAGAAAGATTGGAAGAATGTGGTAGAAAATATTGTTGTGAATTTTCAGATAAATATTAGGGGGAACGTCCTACTGATGAGGGCTACCTTGGATGGTGGTGAGGTCTCCTTCACAAAGCTGGAGAGGCATTGAACTAGAACAGGGGTGTTGAACTCAAGGCCCGGGGGCCTGATCCAGCCCACGGGGGCTTAGATCAGGCCTGTGGGGCTGCCCTAGAAACAGCAAAGGCCCAGGCCGCAGTGCTTCTGCCCAGGCGGAATAAATGTTATTTATTCTGCCCCCATCTTGCTTTACATCCCTGCTTGCAGTCTCACAAAACTTCCTTTCCACTGCCTTTATTTTTTTAAACTATTATTAAGTTGTAAAGTGGGAACTTTACTACTTTATTTCTAGGAAACCTAAGTATCAGTTTCTACATAGCTTCCTTGCCCCTATGGAGGAACTAGGAGTAAAGAATGCCCTGCTCCCTGTTACTTTGATTATCATAACATTGGGGCTATGATGATACCATAAAGGGAAAAGGAAAGGGCCTATGTTAGTGCCAAAGGAGTTATGTGGGAAGGAGTGTGAAAACATGCATGCATGTAAACTTGTGAGAAAGCAAAGGAAAGATGCTAGAGCCGTGATGGTGAACCTACGTGGCACAGGTAGCACGCAGCGTCCTCTCTGTGGGCATATGAGCCGTCCCCCCATTCAGCTCCGCCGCACATGCACCTGTGCCTCCCACTGGCCAGATGGTTGTCGGATCTCTGCTCACATATGTAGGGGGGCATGTGTCTGGGCGCATGCATGCACGCGGGCATGTTTGCAGGGGGGTTGTACATGGACGGTGCGTGGGGTGCGTGCATTGCATGAGGAGTTTGGTCATGCATTGCATTTTTTGGATTCGGGCACGTGTGCACTTTCTGCACTTGGTCCGGAAAAGGTTAGCCATCACTGTGCTAGAGATTAGTGAGCAAAGATCTATCTCTGAAAAATAAAAATAAAAACCAACCAGAATGAATAAGAGCACTTTTGTGTCTTTAAATGCTTTTTACTATTATGCTTGTCCTCTTTTCACAATACAGAATTAAAATGTATTAATTAGTGTTTATGTGCTTGAATGTTACTATGAATTAATATTAAAGCACATACAGGGCTAGGTTTCTTGCAAGCCACCCCAACTGGGTGGATGTGTTCCAGGGGTGGGTTCCACAAATCTACAGTGACGTTTAGAACATCATCAAGATGAAGAGCGAGTGGAGGAATTCTGAGAGTTGAAGTCCACACGTCTTAAAGCTGTCAAGTTTGAACACCCCTGGGGTTTTTTTCCCTAAAGGGTTAGGGGTGCAAGGGCCTTGTAACTTGATAGCTTTAAGACTTGTGTGCTTTAAATGCCAGTTTCTGAGCCAACATTTTGGTTGCTAAGCAAGAGTGTTGTTAAGTGAGTTTCACCACATTTTACAAGTTGGCCACGCCAACCCAGTCACATGGCTGGCAAGCCACTCCCACAAAGCAGGCCACACCTACAGAAGAGGTTCTAAAAACTTTTGAAACCCACCACTAATGTGTTCCAACTTTTCTCTACTAAGCAATGATATCTCGGAAGACAAAAGCGTTACACCTTCTTGGTTGCAATTTCTACCCAATGGAAAAATCTCCACCTAAGATCTGGAAAGAAGGTCCAAACCCTTTTGGCTTTCTGGAAAGCAGTGATGTTCTGTGTTTTCCCACAGGTGCTTGACCAAGATTTAAATAAGTGCAAAGTAGGTGTGATTGGGGTTGTAAGTTTGCTATACAGTGCCTTTGCTATTATACTGCAGTCATTTTAACTGTTCATTCTTTATTTTTAATCACATTTATATCCCGCCCATCTCCACGAAGGACCCAGGGCGGCGCACAGGAATTTAAAAACATACAAAATGATAAATACAAAGTTTAAAAACATATTAAATTACAATCCTATGCTAAAAACCAAATTAAAATCCCCCGTTTAAAAACTAAAATAGCCCCGACGGGAGGTTAGATTAGGCCGGCTTGCTGAAAAAGGTGTGTCTTTAGACACTGGCAGAAGAGGCGGAGGTCCGAGATGGTACGCAATTCAGGGGGTAGGTTGTTCCAAAGGGCAGGGCCCGCCACAGAGAAGGCTCTTCCCCTGGGTGTCGCCAGTTGGCATTGCCCGGGCCGACGGCACCCTGAAGAGGCCCTCTCTGTGGGAGCGGAGCGGCCGAAGGGATGTATGGGGCAGGAGACGGTCTCGCATATAACTAGGCCCCGAGCCATGGAGCGCTTTAAAGATGGTCGTCTGATTGGTTTATAGAGATAACAATGCAACACAATGCAATGCAATAGAGTACAATATGGTACAATACTACGACTTTATTAATGCTATAATTTTATTAATAATATAACTTTATTACATATTCTGAGGGAGATGGGTGGTTAAGAAGTATGAAAAAATAAAATAAAATATATACATATATCTACATTATTTACATCTACATCTACATCTAATAAATAGGGCAGCATATATGAACTGCATTACTGAGATAAACATTTTTTGGGGAGGGACAAGATGGAGGAAGCACCTTCAGTTCTTCTCTGCTTGATTTTTGGATTAATAAAATCCATAATAATTTGAAAAGTACCATAATCTAAATTACATTATTAATAGGTGTCTTACTTCTTGACATTTGTGTGTTTTTTTCTCTTTTACTTTGTTTAGCTAAAGTATAGCTAAAGCAACTCTGATAATCATGTTAGATCCTCTAAATCAGGGGTCTCCAACCTTTGCAACGTTAAGTCTGAAGGACTTCAGCTCTCAGAATTCTCCAGCCAGCAAAGCTGGTTGGTGAAGTCTGGAAGCTGAAGTCCTTCAGACTTAAAGTTGCAAAGATTGGAGACCCCTGCTCTAAATGTTTGTAAATATTGGTATTCTGGTTGTATAAGGTTTGCTAATGGATAAATCTGACAAATTGGATGCGTTTTAAAGAGAGTTGTAGACTTTGTTTTTTAAAAAAGAAAACCATAGGTAGGGTAGGGAGAAGGAGTCTTAACTAAAACTCTACTTATTAATTCAATGTTGATTATACCCCAATATTCACCCTTATCTAAACCTATAATACAGTTACTCCAGTTGAGCTAAGCCTATTTAATTGTTGGCAGAAAAAAGAACGTTGAGAAAACATTGCTCCCAAAAATATGTTTTAGAAAAAGAATATAAGAACATGAATGGAGACTGGAAAAATGTATACAAAATATTATTAATGTTATGTATTTTTAAAAATATAAATTCAAAATGGACACATTCATGTCTCCCTGGGTATAAACCAGAACTGTAAGAAGAAGACAAACCAGTACACTCAATTAAAAATAATCTCCAAGATTTGAAAACGATCATATATCTTAGGAGCTGCCTTGTCTGAAGCCCAAATGATATTTCTGCTGCCCATTGGCATTCTTGCATAGAATTTGCACAATCTTATTTGAAAAATTGCAAGGCATTATGTTAGATAGCTCACAGTTGGTTGCCATAGATAATAGGAAACCAATTTTTTTATACATAACCATAGAAATAACTTTTTCTTCTTTTATCAATTTCAATTCTTTGTAGAATAAAACTAAATGTACATCTTGTTTATAAGTGAAGAATAGATTTCATCATGCACATTCCATTAAATGAGGAAAAGATATTAAAGGCATGCAATAAATTGCTGAAGAAGAAGAAATGGTTAGAACAAACCCTGATAGCTGTTAGAAGACACAAACCATCAGTGAGTAAAACCTGTGTCATGAATAGTGTAAAAGAAAAGGGGAAAACTTTATTACTACAAATGAAAAGCAGTTTCTGAAAAGAGGAAGGCCATTTTTTTTTCCTATAGAGGAGATTCTTCGTGGTCTTTCGCAGCCAAAAAGAAACTCACTTAAAAAAAATATGAATTACGTGCAGGATGATGTATCCATATGTTCTGCTATGTCAGCCGAATTCATCTCAGTCCAATTATGAATTCACACCAAAAATAATAAGCTGAAAAACACATGAGACTGTATATTCAGAATATAAATGAGAGATTTCATCTTTCAATAAACCAGTACTTCAAGGAGAGGGTTAGGTTCAATCTCACTGTATGAAGTGCTGGCTTTACAGATTTGGATAGTAGCTCACACAAATGTATGCTCAATTTACATCATGACCCAATTGCATTCAAAGCTGATACCATCTTGAGCCAGCTTTTAATTGTAAAACATTGCAAGCATCCAGCAATGAGGAAAGATGAATCTTACAACTTTCCTAACTTTGGATGGCTGCTCAAAATCTTTATTGATCTTCTTTAGCTTTTTTTTTTAATGTAGGAATGTTTTATTGTAAATTAGCTGATAACCTGGCATTGCCCAGGTGTTTATTTATCCTAATCCTGTATTAGACAGGAAAAGCCCTGATTTCGCGACAATTAAATTAGTTACAAATGTTTTTCCTGTGCCCACAGAAGCGTCAAGAAAAGTGATACCACCTTAATTTCTAATGTTTGGATTTTCTCCCTTATCAGAGGGAGCCCCATTCAGTGCTGTGAAGCCGCTACCATGGCAACTCCACTGTGCTGCACAGTAGAAGCCATTTTATGGCAGTACGGTAGAAGCCATTATAAGGCACAACAGGCTGTATCTTAGCAGAACACACGCCTCAAGGGTTGTTAGGGACATCTTACCCCCACAGTATTTGTTTCCAGAGAATAAGTAATCTGTGTACCAGGTTTGGTGGAAATTGCTTGTGACGTTCCAGAGTTATGCTGGAACATTACATTTTTATATAGAGAGATTGTTTTAATTCACCATATATCCATTTTGGAATACAGTAGTTGCACAGATTTTTAAAAAATAGAATTGAATTGCACCTACACTTAGAGTGGGGGGAACCTTTAGATTGGTTTAAAAAAAGAATGCAATGGAATGTCAGAGTTGAAGTATCCCTTCCAAAACACTCTGACCTTGTCAATGGGCCACAGAGGGGAGGATAACAATTGTGTAAAAAGTAAACCAAAATGAAGGACGCAAACAGTTATTCCTAAACTGGTTAACACATCAGACAGAACTAGTTTGTTTGGAGCTAATTTTCCTTCAGCCAAAGAATTACACCACCAAACATTTTTTAAAAGTTAACTATCTCTTCTAACATTTATGATTGAGATTAATTCCTAGAAAATCCAACAAAAAGACAAACCCTTCTGGTTTTCCACTTTTGTGGCCTCCTCAGTTTTTATCTGTTTCAGCCACTGTATATATATGGAAAAAAGGCATGACAGAACAGTCAGAAATAGGTAAGGCTTTCTCATTCCACCTGCAACAATACTATTTCAATGAAAAATTATATATTACTTTTGTTCCAAAGGAAGGTGGGGGGAGTAAAATAGTAGCTTCCTAGTCTTCAATACAATACATGTTGTTAGTTGCAAAGTTGTGTCCGACCCATTGCAACCCAATGGCACAATGATCCTCCAGGCCTTCCTGTCCTCTACCATCTCCAGGAGTCCAATTAAGCTCATAGCAACTGCTTCTGTAACTCCATCCAGCCACCTTATTCTCTGTTGTCCCCTTCTTCCTTTGCCCTCCATCTTTCCCAGCATTAGGCTCTTCTCCAGCGAGTCTTTCTCTTCATGGACTCATGGATTACTGCCTTGTCATGGTGAAGGGGCTTGTGTAGCTCAATGAAGCTATCAGCTATGTCGTGCAGGGTCACCCAAGAGAGACAGGTCATAGCAGAGAGCTCTGACCAAATGTGATCCACTGGAGAAGAAAATGGCAACCCACTCCAGTATCATTGTCATGAAAACCCCATGGGCAAGGTCTGGTAGACACACCAAAAATAGAAATGATTATCAGAGTGACTAGCTAGTGCATTTCACGCTAGGTGCTACCAGTGTACTGTATGAAGCAGAGTTAGTTGAGTGGGAATAGGAATCTCAGGAGTGTTGCAGAACACAAACTTTCTCTTCTTGCCCTAAAATACCAGTTCCATAATAATGTACTTTTGAAGTACACCTCTCATCAATGTGAATTTGATCCAAAGCTGGCACTCAGTGATCATTCTGCTACCTTTATAATATGCATAAACATTTCTATTTCCTTCTTAGGTTACGTTTTGGGTTTTTTTCAGCCTGGAGGGAGGAAACCCAACAAACCACAGACCAGAACACAATACTCTAAGCTCCTGGGGGAGCAGTTTCATTACAACAGGAAGGCAAACTTCCCCCTTGAGCATTAGCTAGAAGGGAGTCTGTGAAGAACTAAACGTAGAGCAAGTGATGACATGAACAGAACCTATTCAACTTGTGCATCCTCCTTCTGTTAGACAAGTTGGGGAGGCTCTCCTTTGGCAGATCAGCTCTTGCTCTGCCTCTGTGGCAAAGGATCATATCTACCAAGAAGAATAACAATGGCTGGCAGTCCAGGTGGGTGATGCAGTTGGTGTAGCTGTCACCAGGAGGAGAGCAGTGCTTACCAAGACGTAATTCTGAATTAGTCCAATGGGAGTGAATTGTAAATGAATGTTTAGAGATCTGAGCCTCAGTGGTATTTTGATACACAGGTCACATATTAGAGGTACAAAATGGTCTATTGAACCAAAACATTATTTGGATTTGGTCATGACTCTTCCCAACTTAATTGAGATGTCAGAGAGAGATTGGGTCTGCTAGTCTTCTAATGGTAGTCCATTTTTTTTTAAAGATCCTTAATAGGAGTAATATACTGAGACTATAAGAGGTGGGTGAGGGGAAAAGAAACTGCAAGTGAAGAGTAGGGGAGGGCAGGCTCCCCTACTCTTCACTCCAACATATATTATCTGCCCCATCACTACTAGAAAAGTAAAATTTGTTCATTCTATCAATATATTTTCCGGAAGCATCAAAAGTCAAGTTTGGGACTTAATTTTTCTTTATTTAAATGTATGCAATCATTCTATGTTTCTTACCCTTGTCTTTCTAAATATTGTTGTGACTACTCTGAGTTGTTTTAGAATAATTTAGTATGCCTTAATTTAACAGAAAAACAAGGATCACAAAGCAGCAGCATCTGCATTACTGATTTTGACACTTAACAGGTTTTTCATAACGCCACCATCTCTGTTATTCATTTATGAATTAGAATTTGATTAAGTACTGGAGGGTTGTCAATTATAGATAGGTTACATATTCTGAATTAGGAGACTTAGCAAGAACGTAATTATGAATATAAGGCGACAATATTACTATGAATTTTTATTTGTCTTTCAATTTTGAAACAAAGCATTAATCAGGCCAAGTTTTCCTAATGATTGTAGATTTCAGCAAATCTATGTAGAAATGGCTGCTTAAATTAAATCGTATTTATTCCGAGGCAAAAAAAGAAGAAGGGGAAGGAAGGGGAAATTCCACCCCCAATTCTCCAATTCTCTCCAAGAGGAAAAGAAATAATTAATCGTAACTTGCTCCAGTTTAGGGTACTGCACGGATGTTTAACTCTTGCAATCTTCCACTGAACACAACCTCAAGTCATACTGGTTGGGGATTACCGATGAGTACCAGATTGGGTAGGATTTTTCTGGAGATATATTCATCACTAGCATTGCTTGTTTTTAAAAGAAAAAAGTGTGTTGTTTTTAATATATATTTTACCGCTCACATATTTCCAGTAATGATCTGGAGAAGTAATGTTATCTGTTTCACCCTTACCAAAACATAAAAGAATAATATTATTGGAAATAAAATTAGCATACTGTTTTTTAAATAAACTGAATAAAAATAAAAAATAACCTGGGGAAAGTGGAGAAACCTTCTTTTGAGGAATTTCAACTCAACTTTAAATTTTAGTACACACACACACACACATACACACACAGACACACACCTTTGAGGAGTTTTTTCTTTCTTTCCCCCCCTCCTATAATGGCCTTTGCCAACTTATCATTTTCGTGACTGGCTTAGCTCAGTAGTGAAAGTGTTAACTGCCCCCTTTTCTGCAGTATAGTCATCTGTCCAAGGGAAGGCCAGGCCTCATGATGGTTTTTCATGTGGGCTGTGTAAATCCCACCTATTCAGCATATCATTAACATCTTTGCCACACTAATACTTTGGAACCTGCCACTTCAGAGTAAGGTACTTCCATAGAGTCTCACTTCCATAGAGTATCACTAGGAAAATCATTTCCTGCACAGTTCTTATTTTTGCAGTTATAAACACCTCACAACATCATATTTTCCAAGGCTTTCATTGTAACCTTAGTAAGAGCTAATCTTTGATATGGTTCTTAACTGCTGGATACTCTGCTGTTGAAGGTCCATTCAAAAGGGCAAAAGTTACTCATAATTTCAGTGTGTCCATGGCCAGTTCTAACATCGGTAGCTGTACTTGTTGTCAATAGTTTGTTCTACTTGGTATTTAATTTTAGTTCCATTATTTCACTAGGCTCCTTTACGTTCATTACCAGAACTGGAAGTCATTTACATAGTCAGCTACAGCATCAGGGTAGCATCATCAATATCAAAGTTATGTCATCTTCTTCCAATCTTGCTTCCCTCAGTGTAAATACATTCAGCATATAGTCTGGAAAAAAAGCATGTAGCAGTATCTCTTAATTGACAACCCAGGGCCAGTCTGTTTTGCCATGTTCCAATATCTTCAAATTAGTAAACCAGTTCAAAGGGAATTAAAAGGTAAAGTGGGAAACTAAGACACCTGACTGAAATTTAAAAGCTTATAAAATTCAAAACACTTGTTGGGCCTTATATTTAAATTATGACCAATTTATGATAAAAATGTTGCAGAACCTAAACAAGTCAAAATCTGTATGTGAAATAAATGCAAAATCTAAACAGGTCAACCGATATGCGACAAGAATACCAATGGATGATGAATATTATATTTACTGCAAATATATGTTCAAATAAAATTAGTTCAATATGTTTTCATTTGTTATATTATGCCTATATCGATTGTCAAAATATATAGTTCAATTAAAAATTCTTGTTACCAAAATTTTGGTAACAAAAAATTCTTGTAGAAATTCAACGTTTACTTAAATAATGATATTTTTGTATTGGGTGGCAAAGTCATAAAACTCATTAATTGTGGGAAATGATTTACCACAGAGTGAAGCTTTTTTGTTTAACCAGCTCTTTTTGGGTTAAAATCAAAATATTGTAACTCTATAGGCGGATTTGTACCATAACATCAGTATGAGCTTTAGAATATTACTGTGAGAACAATTAACCAATAGAGTGCTTGCATCCAGACACTGTAGGTGCTCCATTATTTGAGGATTTTAAGAAGAGATTGAACACCCATTTGTCTGAAATGGTATAGGGCAGGGGTCTGCAAAGTTGGCTCTTTTAAGACTGGTGGACATAGCTGGCATAGCTTGCTGGGAAATTCTGGGAGTTGAAGTCCACCAGTCTTAAAAGAGCCAACTTTGCAGACCCCTGGTATAGGGACTTGTGCTTGAATAGAGGCAGAGATGGGTTGCGGTTCAGCTGAACCGGTAGTAGAATTCAGGCCTGAGTCACAGAACCGGCAGCGACAAAGGCCTGCCAAGTCCCCGAACTGGTTCCGTCGCTACCGCTTGGCCACCGCCATTTTAGATTTCAGTGACTGCGCGTGCAAAGTTCATTGTAAATTGTACTGCACGTGCAGTAACAGTGGCAGCAACCCACCCCTGAATAGAGTGTTGGGCTAGAAGACCTCCAAGGTTCTTTCCAACTCTGTTTTCTGTTAATCTAAATATATCTTGCCTGATTTATAATAAGATCAGATGTTTTTTTCAGCTTAGCTAGAATTTCCTAAATTCTTCTTCTAAATTCATTATTTTAACTGAAGATTTTTATGACATTGAGTGCTTCTGCTAGAAATTGAAATCCTTTTCTATTCTAAATATTGTTAGTTTTTACTCTGCATTTAAAATTCCTAATACATGTTTATTTTAAAAAAAGGATAAAAATAAATATCTGGTTTTAATAACCGTTTTAAAATTCAAAGTTGATAGAAGATATTTTTGTATGATGTCTAATCATACAAAATCTAATCTAATGTAACTTGTAACATTTTTACTCAGTTTCAAATAGTTTGTATTTCTGTCTTGCGCCTTCCTTTTCTTTTTTCTTGGTTGCACTTTCAAATATCTAAAATAAAACCAAAGCCAAAACAAAATCAAATATATTACCACTCAGGTGGACTTTATACCTCAGGTCAATAATGGTTCACATCTAGTATGTGAACTTGCCCCAGGGGAATCATAGAGATGTCATTCCAATTACGTTCTAATATTTAGCAGCAAATCATATAACTGAATGCTTTTATGCGTTGGAAATAAATCTGGAGGAAGAATTTATTTGATTTTTTCATGGTTTTGTTTTATAAGGCCTAGACAATCAACAGGTTTTAAGAGGCCAGCAACTCTCATTTTAAAGCTCCAAGATCAGTTGGGAGGGGGGCTATCAACTTCTGCTTTACTATCTATCTTTTCTTCTTTTTTACCTCCCTTGAGAGTAATATTTTTAGTGTGACCAGCCCACATGTTTAGAAAAGCTCTGCCTATTTCCTTTCCCCTGTGTGTACGCATACAGTAATCCTTGACGTACAACCACAATTATGCCAAAATTTATGTCCCTAAGTGAGACATTTGTTAAGTCAATTTTGCCCCCATTCCCTTAACAAATGTCTCACTTAGGAACAGAAATTAAGACTTTTCTTGCCACATTTGCTAAGCGAATCACTGCAGTTTTTAACTTAGTAACACAGTTGTTATGTGAATCTGGTTTCCCTGTGGACTTTACTCAGGGATGGGCTGCTGGGGGGTTCGCACGGGTTCGGGCAATCCTCTAGTGAAGATTCTGCGTTGTACGGCGAACCCACAAATCCCACTCCTGGCTGGTCCTGCCCACCCTGCCCTGCCCCTCCCAGGAGTCCCCACGCAGCCTGTACATCATGCCAGGTAAGTGCAGGGCCCATGTCGAGGTTCTGGGAGGGGGGAAAAAAGAACCTACCGGAGGTTCCTGAAGTCCGAAAACAAGCCTGTTTCTGGCCTCCAGAGGGCTTTCCAGAGCCTGGGGGAAGCAGCTTTCACCCTTCCAGAGACTCAAGGAAAGCCTCTGGAGCCTGGGGAAGGTGAAAAACGCCGCCCCCATGGTTGCAGGAGGCCAACTAGGCCATGGCCAGCATGGCCATGCCCACCCAGCAGCAGGGCAACAAACCCGTTGCTGCAATTTTTGAAGCCCACCCCTGACTTTACTTGTCAGAAAGTTGCAAAAGGTGAATCACAAGACCCTGGAATACTGCAACTCAAATATATGAGTCAGTTGCCTGTGGTCTGACTTTTGATCATGTGACCCTGGGGATGCTGCAACAATGGTCATAAGTGTGAAAAACATGTCCCTTTTCCCAGTGCCATTGTAAATTCGCACAGTCACTAAATGAACCATTGTAAATCAAAAACTACCTGTACTAAGGTAGACATTACCATGTTATTTTCTTTTGACCCAAGAAATAAGTGCTTGCCATTATTTTGGGGGAGGTGTCTTATTATTTTTGAGGTGTAGCAATATTTTAGGGAGGACTTATTTTCAGGGGAAGGCTTATTTTACTGCATGCGTTCAAAAGCCTGATTAAGCTTATTATCCGGGGAGGACTTATTTTTGGGGAAACAGGGTAAAATTGCAATAAAAGTAGCCCTAAGGAAATCTCAGTTTCACAGGGATTATCTACAGTGTCATCTAGATCTCAGAAGAGATAAGGATTAGTTAACTCCTACTCAGGCAGCAGTTTGGAAGTGGGACTGTTGAATTTCAATTCCACAAAAATAGACCTGGTGTGGGCTTAATTGATTGCAGCACAGCAGATTACTTCATTCTCTTCTTTGCAAGTCATGCTAAGCCTCTCCCTACAACAATGATTCATGCCCTGGGATTCAGTCAAGGACCACTATGTCAAGAGATGCTCCCCCACAACACTTAGAGGCTACAGGCAGCCCTTGGGGTGATTGTTTGAATTACAACAGTATAAGAAATAAAGCAGCTTTGCAACCAATCTTCGCATTTACAATCATCGCAGTGGTCTGAAATTATATGATTGCCATTTGCATGCTTCACAACTGGCTTCCACCAAATAGAATTAATGGAGAATGCCGAAGTAAAAGGCCAAGAGACAGTCAGAAAATGTCTCATTTAATGACTGAATGGGAAGTGACATCGTAAGACTGTCAGGATTGTGCGATTTTCTGCTTAGCGATGGAATTGTTGCTCCCCATTGTGGTTGCGGAGTGAGGCCTATATGAAATGAAATACACCCCAACAACTCAGAAAAAGTTTCTCATCACTAATTTATATGGTGACTATTTTTTTTCTAAACCTGTTTACTTTCACATTTGTCATTGTTTACTATTTCCATTCGTGCTGAAATCAGATTTTTAGAAATGAATACCTCTCCCACTTTTGTGAGTGTGTATGAACTTTCTTTTCTTTGAAGAAGTCTAACAGCATGATTTTATGCACCACTCTGCTGAGTTAATATTGAGTATTATCCTTGTGTCCATTTATGAAGGCGCTTAACAAGCTGTCCTAATTGAAACCCTCCGTGGGGTTTCTACTTTAGATCTCCTAGTTTAGGATATGGATTATGACAGATGAAATCATGTGAAGAATTGTTATGTAATACAGTAATGATGCTTTGCAAAGCAATCTTCTGGAACAAGTGGAGCATCCAGAAGCTGCTCTCAAACATCAACAGACCATTGTCAAATTTGAAGGCAAAATGCCCATATTTGAGTAGTGTCATTAGAAAGTGAGAGTAAGAAACCTTCTCCCCTTGCCGTCCCTCTAAATCTGTGATGGTGAACCTATGGCATGCGTGTCCAAAGTGGCACACAGAGCCATGTCGCCTGGCACATGCAGCATCACCTGTTTCTCTTTCGGGCTTCTGGCACGCATGCAAGTGCAATGATCAGCTGGCCTTCCTGTGTGTGGCAGTGCCAGAAACTGGAAGACCAGCTGGCTGGTGTGCATGCGTGCTTCGGAAACCGGAAGTTCATTTCCCGGCACGTGCATGACCCCTGGGCAGCTCCTCTTCCAGAGGTGTGTCTGCGCTCACTTTTTGGCACTGCCGAAAAGGTTTGCCATCACTGCTCTAAATGATTCAAATTATTACCCAATTTGTAATTTGGGGCCATTTTCTGAGGTTGAAGGGTTAAAGATTGGAATGGGACTAGCATGTTTTGAGATGCCCAGTTAACATGAGTATTAGATCTTTATTCCAAAGGTTAGCAATTATATTCTTGAAACCATCAGCCCAGGCAATCTAAATAACTTGTTGAGCAATCTCGACAAAATGGCAAAATAATATTTGTCTGCTGGAACGGAATGAAATATTTTACTTGTCTAGCCAGGAAATAACTTGGTTTCTGCAATTATCTTGGAAACTGTCAATTTCTGGATTCAAGATAGTACGAAGTGAAATGTTGGAAACCTCCTGAACCATTTCTGTTAAAGGGTTCATTGTCCTGAAATGCACATATGCTGAAAACTAGAACAACATATGCAATGTCTCACCTTACAAGATAAATTATTTCCACTATCGGGTGAGTGACAGATACTGTACCAGCCAGCTCTAGCAGCATCAAATCAGCCATCAATGTTCAGTCCATAGTCGGGGACGGAGGGAGGGGGAATAATGTTAATAATCTCCATATTTTCTTCATAATCAGATTCTTTGTTCTCTATCCTTTGTTCTCTTCATGCAATCTGTGAAGTCATCTGTTTTACTTGAAATTATTTTACTAAATTTCTTTTACAAAATTTTACTTATTGGATGAATAAATAAAAAGCAAAATGCTCCAAATATTCACTTGTTCCCGAGCATATTCAAATACTTACAGTAAAGCATATATTGGCAGTTCCACCCAACATGCAAATTGGTTCACCCACAGTGATGGATTTTGGGTTTTCTTACAATAATAATGTGGCTGCTTCTGGCTCTCTCTGTCTTTTTTTTAAGCTTCTGTTCTTTTCTGTACAGCTTTACACATTATGACTCATCTTTTATGACATCCATCTTCAGTTCACAGGAGAGGCAGTGACAGAATATTTCACTAATGGTTATGCCACACTTGAGTTACTGCTTCTCCCTTCATTCATGAAGATAAATGTCACAAGTATAATACACGTCAAACATATCTTGTTTTATATTGTTTTTCAGCCTAGAAACATAGTTACAAAAAAGGGCCAGTAGATAAAATTTGGGGGGGAAATCAGTACTGTCTCCTGGAACAGAAGTCTATGCATGTTGTATCATTTTAATGTGGAAAAAAAAGATCTTTAGATTTACAGTAAGTGCAGCTCCTGAAGGAAGCGTGGACAGGGAAAAGGTTTTTAAGACAGATAAAAATGCTGAGTAATCTCCAGTATCAATGTTAATCTGGAAGTTTAGGTGAAACCCCGCTAAAGTTTCACTGAACCCCGTTTGAAACCAACTCTGGAGATAACTTTGTACATGTGGCAGATTCACTGCTAGATATATGCATACGTGCATGTGTGGTTTTGTGTGTTGTATGTCTACGTGCCCAAAGTCATTTTCCAAAACAAGGTCAGGGCTGTCAGAAAAAAATCCATATATAAAATAACTATTAATTCAAATATATTAGCTTTAAAATACCCGATTTACAATATTGATGTCATACACTAACCCAGGGGTCTGCAAAGTCGGCTCTTTTAAGACTGGTGGACTTCAACTCCCAGAATTTCCCAGCCAGCATGATAGTGCTGGCTGGGGATGAAATGATAGTTGAAATGATAGTTGAAGTAGCAGGAGGCTCTGCTTACCTGCCCGGATGCTTCTGCGCATGCGCAGAAGTGTTGCGTGCGCGCACGAGAAAACCAGTAGTAAAAAAATGGAAACCTACCATTGAACTGTATTTATGAATTCGTTCCCTTCCTACCTTTCATCAGAAACACACAAAGACACAGAGTGCCAGTTGGGCCTAGCCAGATCTTTCACCTTTATTGCCAGTCAACCCAACAGATCCTCTGCCTCCCTGAGGGCATGTTCAACTAACCTTGAAGCTTCTAATCTTTGGAGAGCACAATGCCATGCACTCGCCTCAGCTATCCTTGAAGGCTAATACAGGGAGATCACATAATGGAGACACACCATTGGTGGGTTCCTACCGGTTTGGACCGGTTCTCCCAAACCGTCAAGCAGAGTGAACCAGTTCTCTGTTCCCTTGAAAGTGGGCCCGCCTACCTGCCCCTGGATTATGTACTTACCTTTATTTCAGATTCTGAAGCCCAGTTGATCTGGGGCGGCAGCTTGAATTGCTGCTCTTCAGCTGTTTTCTTTTTTTCCCCTCAGTATTTTTCGTTTCATTGTGCATGTGCGTGCAATGAACCAGTAGTAACTCTGGTAGGAATCCACCCCTGAGACACACTGCCCCTGTGACTCTGGACAACTTCTGGAAGCACCAGTACATGTACTTCACCAGTATCTTTAATAGGGAGACACCCACACTACTTCATCTCACTATTATTGCAAGTGGCACAATTGGATATTTTACTGCTGTTTTCAGATACCCGAACCTGCTACAACATATAATGTTGTCAGGTTATGTGCAGCAGCAATAGAAGATGACCTGTGCTATAAACCAGTTTTACCGAGGACCTTATTTGTCATTCTAAAATTTTGTATTTTGGAAGATCTAGTTTGCTCCCTCTATTTCTTCTAACCAGTAGTGAGATTCATATTTTTTTTAACTACCGGTTCTGTCTGTGTGACATGGCTTGGTGGGCATGGCAGGAGAAGGATACTGTAAAATCTCCATTCCCCACCCCACGGGAAGGTTACCGCAAAATCCCCATTTCCTCCCAATCAGCTGGGACTCAGGAGGCAGAGAATAGATGGGGGCAGGGCCAGTCAGAGCTGGTATTTGCTGATTCTCCAAACTACTCAAAATTTCTGCTACTGGTTCTCCATAACTGGCCAGAACCTGCTGAATACCATCTCTGATCCTAGCCCTCCTTTTAGATTGCTTTGGCCTGTTTTTAGATTTTGTTGGATTTTATTTTTATATTTTTTAGTGTTTATAAATACATCCAGTATATAAAATTAATATACATAATATATTATTTTATTGGATTTTTTTATACTTTTAAATTCTTTGTAACTTGTATTTCTGAATATGAAGACATTCCCACCCACATCAGATGCCATGCTGGACAGCTGTATGTAGCCTGAAATATTGTATTTATCTACATTAGTAACTACAATTTACTACACAAGTTTGATATTTCTGTATATTATCAGTCTTGAGGCAATGAATAGCTATTTTCATTAAATGGCTGAGTTTCAAATAATGATTGCCATTATTGCCTACACATGCATACACTCTACTCACCCACACCTATTAATGATCAAGTCTATAAAATTGATCTAGTTCTCTCTTTTGTCTAGTACAGGGATGTCCAAACTTGGGAACTTTAAGACTTGTGGACTTCAACTCCCAGAATTCCCCAGCCAGCATAGCTGGCTGGGGAATTCTAAGAGTTGAAGTCCACAAGTCTTAAAGTTCCCAAGTTTGGACATCCCTGGTCTAGTAGTTTGAGCTACCATTAAAACACTGTGGGACAGTTTCTTTAAGGATTACATTTCTGAAGGGATATACATTATTGATTAGCCTATATAGCCTTGCTTAGAATTAATGAAGCCAAATCACCCACATAATATCTGATTGCTCAGAATGCAATATGGCTTGTAATATAAGGTCAGGAGAATTGTAGTGCAAAGCTCAGGAGAAACTTAAAGAGCTTCAAAATTATTGGAAAGGTCCTTAAATTCAGATACAAGTCAATAGTCCCAAGAAGTTATCTCAGAGACTCAGAATTATCTCATAGAGCAGAGGTGGTATTCAGCAGGTTCTGGCCAGTTCTGGAGAACCGGTAGAGGAAATTATGAGAAGTTCAGAGAACCTGCAAATACCACCTCTGACTGGCCCCGCCCCTATCTATTCTCTGCCTCCTGAGTCCCAACTGATCGGGAGGAAATGGGGATTTTACAGTAACCCTCCCCTGCCACACCCACAGAACCAATAGTAAAACATTTTTGAATCCCACCACTGGTATAGATTATGTTTGACCATCAAGAAGAATAGAAAGAGAACTCTGATTTCAGGTTTCGTGTTCCTCTCTGTAGGTGGCAGTGGAAGCATCCAAAGCCGGTGCTTTTGACTGTCAGAATCCCAATAGAGGAAATGTTGAAGAGAAAGTGAACAGCCCATGTTATGAGTGAGTTTCTATGTAGTATTGCCATGTTGGTAGGATTGAAGCAGCTTGACTGATGGAGTCTTTGTCTAGGAAAATAGTACAATGTGAGAGAATTTTGAAAGGCATTTTGGAAGACTGCAGAGCAGAGCTAGGTTCCTACCAGTTCAGACCGGTTTGGCCGAGTAGGTAGTAACTGGGCCACCCACGCACCCAAACTAATTCTATTGCCAGCAGTGCCATCTTTATTGTTGCTTTTGCGCATACACAGAACATTCTCCAGTGCAGAAATGTAATCCACCCCCTTTTCTTACCTTCTGCACATGCACAGACCTCTTAAGGTGTAAATGCGCATGTGCGCTGAACCAGCAGTAACCCACCCCTGCTGAAGAGAACAGATGAGTTTTCCTAATATGCATCGACTTTCTTAATATAGTGATATACTGTACTTTATCTCCACACCTGCTTGTACAGAATCTGTATTGAATTGTATTTTTTTTCTCCCTTCATTAGATAGGAATTGGGAATGTATCTCAATATAATCCATCACATTTTATGTGTATATATATCCTGTGTACATGTGTTTTTGTGTATGCGTATGTCTGTGTGTGGTGCAGTGGTTAGAATGCAGTATTGCATACTAACTCTGCCCAAAGTTTGATCCTATCAATCAAGCAACTAGAATAGAGCTGGAAGTGATGCTGGAAGTCTTCTAGCCCAATCCCCTCTCAAGCAGGAGATCTTATACCTTACATCGCAGTCAACTGACTGAGACCAGCCTCTTCTCAAAATTCTCCAGTGATGAACCATCCACAACTTCTAATTGCAAGCTGTTCCCCTGGTTAATTGACCTCACTATTAGGAAGTTGACTGACTTCCTAATCCTAACTAATTAACTGACTAACTAATCTTGACTGGCTCAGAGTTGATTCAACCTCCTATCTTTCCGAGATCAGTAAAATGAGTACCCAGATTATTGGGGGCAATATGATGACTCTGTAAACCACTTAAAGAATGCTCTAAAGCACTATGGAGTGGTTGTATAAATCTAAATGCTACTGCTGTGTGTCTGTCTGTCTGTGTATAGGATGTGTGTGTAACCATTCTATACTGTACATATTCTCCATACAGCAGTACCATGCCTGTTAAAATCAGTGAGATTAACATTTCTAATTAAAAGTTTATCAAGTGTTCAGAAGGATGTCTGACTGTAAATTTGAAAAGGAGTGGCCAATATGATTTCAGATGTTTGCTTTAACTGATAAGAATACAGGAAAGCTTTCTTGTTTATTTTGAAAAAGTAATTATACATTTGCTATCTAAACTTTAGTAGAAAGTCAAAAAAGGAATTCAACCTAAGAGTAGAATTCATAGTGGTAAACACAAATATATTTCTACCAATATCCATAATATTTCATTTGGGTGACTGGATAAATAGCCCCTTTCTATTTCTTCATTCTAGAAACTACAAGAGTTTCAATGCATAAATAATTAAGTCCAGAATAGTTCTGTAATTCAACAGGATTTTAATTAACTGTTGTAGTAGTTGCCAAGGAGCAGTTCTTGGTTGACTGAACTCTTAATGTTCTGTACTAATGGGAAAATTATGTCTTGATATTCAGATTTAATCCTTCAAATCAATCCCATGTAATAATTATGCAATAAAAATCAACTAGTGATTTTACTTTAAAAAACAAAACAAGAAAACCAATATTATCTGTCAGAATCCAGTCGTTGAACTTTTCAGAGTATTAAAAACATTTGGCCATTTTTTTATTAAGAAGAAATAATCACTCGTTGTCTAAATATGGGTTGACTTTTAATGATATGCACAAACAAGAATTTTGTCCCAGTCTTTAATGAAAAACTCCAAATTTACTATTGGTTTATGTAATTCTATAAGATTGCAACTGAAGTCTTTCAATAATTTGTAAGTAGAATTTTTTTTTACTATTAATAAAATAATATTGCCACCATTATAATTAATAGTAATTGAGTTTATATTGCCACTCATCAAACCATCTCCTTTTTGAAAGAACAAATTTATTTAGTGATACCTAAAAGACTGAGTGGACAAAAGTTGCTATATGTCAACTGTTATAGAGGTTGACTTACTGTAAGACAACTGTGCACACAACAAAATTTGGGCATATTTGCAATTTTTGTACTTAGTTACTTATTTTGATTTTGAAAATACCAAACTGTCATTCTGACATTTCCCTCTAGAATAAATCCCTAAAACCTTAAGTAGTAAAAACCTAAGCATGTTCCCCAAGCTGCTGTGTTCCCCTATTAGAACAAAACATGCTTTGTATTTGCAAATTAAACAAGTTATGAATGAATGGAGCTTCTGTGAAACATTTATAAGTTAGAAATAGGCCAAGAGCTCCATCAATAGCAAGAATATATGTTATTAAACTAGTTTTTGCTCAAGATTAAAAACAGTCAAAATCAAGCTGGTATGAGCCTAAGCTGTCTGTCTTATTTGAAAGATTTCTCGTCACAAAGGAAAATTCATAGTTAGCCATTTCCCATGGCCTTCTTGAGTGACATCATCAAATTCATACCAGAAAGAAGCAGCCAAACAAGAACTATGCTTCATGTAAAAAACTTACGAAAACCAGACAAAGGTCTGCCATGCTTAAACTTCTTTTCACCAGAAAACAAATTTATATTATTCATTGACTACTTTGACAAGTAGTCAAACACAGTAGTGCATACACAGGGGTGGGGTACACGCGGGGTCACATGTGCATCCCATTATAAGTGTGTGTACATGCACATACATACTTTTAGCACTCAGCTAAGTTAGCCATCACTGATCTAGAAGTTTTCAGAGTTCCTAACATAACAACTTCATGCCCATTATTTGTGTTGTTTTTTCTAAGCCATTTTAATTGCACTGCAGTGCAGTTTCTGCTTTGAGATTTAGGTGCCGTACTCTATATTTAGTAAACCACTGTACTTATTTCACTTAATAAATGCAAGACGGAGAAATATTTGGTGATTTCCTGTTTCCCTGAAATCTATGATGTAGAGGTTTATTTGTGTGTTGTTTGTTTGTTTATGCCTTTGAGTCAGAGTTGACTGCTGGCTATTATCTAGACTAGTTCTTTCAGATTTTGTGGCAAGATTTCAGAAGTGGTATGTGATTTCCTACTTCCTAGGACTGGGGCAGTATGACTGGCACAAGGTGACCCAACTGGCTTTGTGCCTAAAGCCAGAATAAAATTCAGTTTTTCCAATTTCAAACCCAGTGCCTTAATCACCATACCAAACTGGAAGAGGTCCCTAAACCTTGTTTATTGGTGGCAGCACTAATATCTCAGAATAATCTGAGAGAAATCAAGTTGGCTCCAATGGTTTTTAAAATTAAGCTATTCAAGAGGAGTGATGGCAACTGATGGAATGCACAATATTATTAATTTATTTTATACTAGCTGTACCGGCCATGTGTTGCTGTGGCCAAATTTGGTTAAATGCAAACGTTTCCCCTCATAGACCCTCTCAGCAACCCCCTTCCTTCTCTGCCTCAGTTTCCCCTTCCTCTCCCTCCCCTCCCTCTCTTACTCTACTTACCTACCTACCTACTGTATTTCCCCCGTCTCTCTCTATTCCTCTACCTACCTACCTACTGTATTTTCCCTCTCTCCTTCTCCCTACCTACTTACCTACCTACCTGTATTTTTCCTTCTATCTCTCTATCCCTCTACCTACCTACCTACCTACCTACCTACCTACCTACCTACCTACTGTATTTCTCCCCCCCTCTCTCTCTATCCCTCTCTACCTACCTACCTACCTACTGTATTTCTCCCCCCCTCTCTCTATCCCTCTCTACCTACCTACCTACTGTATTTCTCCCCCCCTCTCTATCCATCTACCTACCTACCTACTGTATTTCTCCCCCCTCTCTCTATCCCTCTACCTACCTACCTACCTACCTACCTACTTACCTACCTAGAGAGAGAGGAGAGAGAGGCCGCTGACTCGGCAGCGGCCTTGTGGGGGGGAGTTGGCAAAGGGGGGCAGCAGCGGAGGAGGAGAGGCCGCTGAGGAGGCAACCATTGTGGATATGATGCAGACCTCTCCACCACGCATGCAAGTGACATGAGCTGAAAAGCGGCCGGGTGGGAGGGGCCACGAAGGGGAAGGGGGCGGGTGAGGGAGGGAGGGAAACACGCAGAAGAGCTGCAGTTTTACATTTGTGTGGCATGTACCTGGCACTGGTGTGCCATCCACACAATCTGTACATATCATTGGTGCTGCACTTGTAAGGAACATTGTGTGAAAATTTGGTGGTGATTGATGCAGTAGTTTCTGAGATTAGCGGTTTTGAACAAACTCATAGTTACGTTTTTATTTATATAGATTTAGGGACTTAGTTTAATTGTAATTTTAGCCTTGCCTAGGATATCTTAATTTTCAGGGTTTTTTCTGCTATTAACTTTCAAGAAGCTGCAATCTATCTGGTCAAGACTTCCATACTTTTAGCTCAGCCTGGGATGCAGATTTAAAATTCCTTTTAGATAGACTAAAAGCAAAAACAAAAATCCTACATCAGCTATTTGTAGTACAACATGGAATTATATCTTACATCAGAATAGAGTAAGTTCAGAATCTCTGAGTAGCTCAAGGACATTTAGTAAGTTTTCCAGTGAAGAAGAATCAGCCAAAATCAAATAATTGACGATATCCCACTAAAGGTACCGTATGTAGACAATGGGTTGAATTATATTTTAGCCTCCCATCAAAAATGCTGTTTCGGGAAAACAAGAATTAAATAATTGAAATAAAGCCATTTTTTTACCCAGGGAACGGACTTCCAGTTTGCATGTTGGGCCATTTTTTTACCCTCTGGAGAGCCTCCGGGGGGAGGGGGAGGCTGTGTTCACCCTCCCCAGGCTCCTAGAAAGCCTCTGGAGCCTGGGGAGGGCAAAAAACAGGTCAATCGCATGCCAAAAGTGGGGGAAAGGCAGGGGTCACGTGCGCATGCATGGGGGGTATTGCACCCATAGAATTATGGGTTGTGGGTACACCTGTGCATGACCCTCCCTGCACTCCCCCGCTTTTGGCACACGATGGCAAAAAGGTTAGCCATCACTGACCTAATTGATCAGATGTTAGTGAAGTTATTCATTAAGGGCAGAGGTGGGTTGCTCCTGGTTCGACCGAGTTCAGGCGAACCGGTAGTGGTGGTGGCAGGTAGTGGTGGTGGCTCTGCCCACCCACCCAGATGCATCTGCGCATGTGCAAAAGCATCGCACAAGAGAGAGAGCGCTCAAGCGAATCAGTAGTAAAACCGGTATAAACCATCCACTGATTAAGGGCCTTTCCTATGATCAGATATTTTGTTGTCATCCATTATGTTCCTTGAGAAAGGGGTTAAATTAACCGTGTTTAAATCCATGTTTGAAAGTCTTTTATAACAATGTGAATTGGATATCTGGAAATTCCCCCCACTCTCATCACTGAAGTCCTAATTATGGTCCTTTCCTCCCACAACCTGAAGTACAGAATACACCTTAAAACGGCTTTCAGTTTGTGCTTAGGCAAAAATTGCAGTTAGTAGTTAAAATATAAATGTATTCTATCTATGAAGTGAAGCTATATGAGTTTGTAGTTTATAATTCTTATGTACATTGATAGGAAGGTTTCTGCATATGTAGAAATTTACTATAAGCAGAATATGCTTCTTTTTTAATGTTGTTTGATCTTCCTGAAAGTAAATTAAACTAAAGAACAAAATGAATAAAGGAATATATTCGAGCACAGTGCTCGAACCAATTTCATTGTAATTTTATTACAATTTTATTACAATGACAATAAAGATGATGATGATGATGATGATGATGATGATGATGATGATGATGATGATGATGATAATAATAATAATAATAATAATAATAATAATAATAATAATAATAATAATAATAATAATAATAATAATATTTAATTTTGTATACCGCGTCCTCTCCCCAAGGGGACTCGGAGCGGTGCACAGGGAAATTAAAACATATAAAAATATATACAAACAATAAATACAATAAATAAAAGCAGATTAAATTGATCATCCCTGCGCTAAAAACCCCATTAAAACTAAATTCCCTAAACACCCCAGAGGTAGAGACTAACCAAGGCCGGCCAGACAGAAAAAGTGTGTTTTCAGTTTTCGACGGAAGGAGCGGAGGTCCGTAGTTGTTCTAATGTCGGGGGGGAGGTGATGATGATGATGATGATGATGATTATATTTGGCCGGAGAGATACCATGTCAGTTAAAGGGAAAGAACAAAGGAGGAGGAGGGGGGAGGAGGAGGAGGAGGAGAAGGAAAAAAATTAACATAGATTTAAATATACCTACAAATGAAGGCAAATATCTGTGTCCCTGGATAATTTTGCAGGATCCAATCTGGGATGGTCACCAGGACCAGAGGTCTTGTCTTCTGAGCTTTCAGACTAATGCTGCAGCCCAACGTTAGGGAAATTCTCTCTTAATTATACTTAAGATGTATTTGTTTGTTTGTTTAGTTTTCCAAACGTATGAGATAACAGGCAGAAGTAGAAACATGGACATGAACACAGGAAACGGGTACTAATAAATGGGGACAGTAGGACATGGATGGTAGGCACACTGGTGCTCTTATGCATGCCCCCTTACAGATCTCTTAGGAATGGGGTGAGGTCCACAGTAGATAGTTTAAGGTTAAAGCTTTGGCGGTTTGAGGATGTAACAACAGAGTCAGATTGTGCATTCCAGGCATTGACCACTCTGTTGTTGAAGTCGTATTTTCTGCAATCGAGTTTGAAGCGGTTTCCCTTGAGTTTGCACCTATTTGCCCGTGTATTATTTCAGTTGAAGCTGAAGTAGTCATTGACAGGTAGGACATTGTAGCAGACAATTTTGTGTAGTATGCTTAGGTCAGACTGTAGGCAACATAGTTCTAGGTTGTCCAAGCCCAAAATTTCAAGCCTGGTGGCATAAGGTATTCTATTGTGAGCAGAGGAGTGGAGTACTCTTCTCGTGAAATACCTCTGGACTCGCTCAATTGTATTAATGTCCAATATACAGTGTGGATTCCAGGCAGACAAACTGTATTCAAGAATTGGTCTGGCAAAGGTTTGTATGCCCTAGTATGCAGTATAATGTTACCGGAGAAGAAGCTTTGCAAACTTAGGTTAACAACTCTTAATGCCATCTTGGCAATGCTGTTACAGTGAGCTCTGGGGTTTAGACTGTTTGAGATTAGTACTCCAAGGTCCTTGACAGAGTGAGGGTCATCTACGAAGTCATATCCACCCAGCTTGTATTTGGTGTTCTGATTTTTTGTTGCCAATGCATAAGACAGAGCATTTGTTGGTTGTGGTTTGGAGTTGCCAATTGTTCAATCGTTCTAACACATACTCAACCTCTGCAGCTAGAAATTATAATACAGAAAAGTGTGTCATTACTTTGAATTTCTTTTAAAACTTTGACATAGAAAAAAGAGCAATGCCTGTACAGGTTGTATATAAGTCTAAATGCTATTCAGTGGTGGGATTCAGCCAGTGGTGGGTTTCAACATTTTTTTGAACCTCTTCTGTAGGTATGGCCTGCTTTGTGGGAGTGACTTGCTGGCCATGTGACTGGGTGAGAGTGGCTTGGCAGTCATGTAACTGGGTGGGCGTGGGCAACTTGTAAAATGTGGTGAAACTCATTTAACAACTCTCTTGCTTAGCAACCAAAATGTTGGCTCAGAAACTCTGGCATTTGAAGCACGCAAGTCTTAAAGCTGTCAAGTTATAAGACTCTTGCACCACTAACCCTTTAGGAAAAAAAACCTCCAGGGGTGTTCAAACTTGACAGCTTTAAGACTTGTGGACTTCAACTCCCAGAATTCCTCCTTTTGCTCTTCATCTTGATGATGGGCAGATGGGCAGGGGGAGGGAGCTGGAACCGGTTCTAAATGGCACTGTAGATTTGTGGAATCTCTTCTATAGAAGAGGTTGGAACTGGCAAGAACCCAACCCTGGATTCAGACAGTTCGCGCCAGTTCAGGAGAATTGGTTGTTAACTTTCTGAACAGTTTGGTGAACTGGTTGTTGGAAGAAATCATTAGAGCAGAGAACCAGTTGTTAAATTATTTGAATCCCACACTGGTGCTATTGCTATTAAGAAGAACAGGACATGACCCTTCAGAGCCAGCTACGACCCTTATATAACCTTTACATGATCCCATAGGAATCTGACAACAGCCAATAGAATACATGTTCTTGCACAGGAACAGGAAATTTAAGTGCAAAGCCCAAATAAGGTATAAAATCCCCTCACTCTCAACTCCATTTTGTCAGCTGCACTGGAACCATTTGCTTGGTGATTCTGTTCATCAATAAACCTTCTTTCCAATCAGCCTCCATGTTTCCAGTGTCTTTCTCCCAGCAGAACTGAACCAGATGGATATTTTTTCCCACACTTCCAAACTCATAAAGTTGGCATGTAGCCAGGTCTACATCAGGGCTGTATATCAGTTGCAATGAGATTCCAGGGACAAGCCAAGCATTGTACCAATGGCAGCGCAGTCTGAATCTTCATGTACAATAGAGCGATGTTGTTGACATTTCTAAAATAGGCATGTGCTGCCTTGTAATTGCACTTGTGTGACCATGAATCACACCCAATGCAGCCAAGGAGCCAATCTTCTTCCTAATATGACTTTTTTCCCCCCAATCAAAACTTGAATTTATCCAGAATGTAATCCTATGCATCACTACACAACAATCTGTAAGAAGGACTATTCGTATTATTAATGAATGTTTGGCTGGATTAAAACAAAGGATTTTAGTAATGCTTTCAATTAATGGGAAGTTATTTGGGATTGAAGACATATACTTCAAAGAAATTTGCCACTAAAGGGAATAAGGGTGATAAAGGTTTGCTTATTAATAGCCAGGGTGTATTCCTTTACTAGCAATGTGTTGAAGCCTGCTTTTCTGGGTCAATGTTTTTCTAGAAGAAATTTCTTACTTTGATGTTATAAAGACATCAGTAACTAAGCGGTGGATGGCCATAACTGCAAAGTTGCCTTAGGGTTCAATGATGCCTTTGGCTTCATTTCAAAAAGTAAGAAAGAAATCTATTCATATGTTTGGCAAGAGTGATCAGTGCTTTCCCCAATAGCCTGCCAAGCAAGAAAGAAGAGGGGGGAAACAGATGGGCAATGCAAACACTGAGAGCAAAAGAAGAAGGAAGAGGGTTTAAAAAGGAAATGGCATCTACATCAAAATGCCCCATTCAAAGCAACCAATTCCAGGAGGGGAAAAAATTATCGTTATCACAGTCAGATCTCCATATTTGTTTAAACCAGGGGTTCCCAAAGTTGGCAACTTGAAGACTTGTGGACTTCAACTCCCAGAATTCTCCAGCCAGCAGAGCTCTGGGAGTTGAAGTCCACAAGTCTTCAAGTTGCCAACTTTGGGAACCCCTGGTTTAAACGCTAGCTTTCAGACCGATTCTGAGACCTTTTGGCTATGGGATGTGTTTGATGATGTTTGAGTTTCCATTGGAATCTGGTTCATATGCCCACTCTGTCTTTGAAATACGTTGTTCAGTTTGTTTGCGAATTCTTGGTAATTTATTTCATTCTGTGGTTGTTTAACTTCCCAGCTACCCTAAACCTGGAGGATGACTATTAATCAGAAAAAAAGGGAAATATTCCAAACCTCACATAGACCTTTAGAGCAAAGGGGTGGGATCACATGCTTTGCACTTTGGAATTTTTCAGTTTCATCTCAGTAATAACATTAATTGCATTATATGCAGCAAAACTGGGGATTCTTCTCCTTCTAAAGTATCAACTAATGTAAATGATTACCCTCTTCCTCCTTTTTTCACATTGTGTATTATAAATGCATTATAAATCATGTACTATAGACCTAAGGTATTATCTATATAAATAAAAATGTAACAAGAGTTTGTTCAAAATCGCTAATCTCAGAAAGTACTGCATTGATCGCTTCCAAATTTTCATACAACATTCCTTTAAAATACAGCACCAATGATATACATAGATTGTATAGATGTCACACCTGTGCCAGATACACACAACAGAAATGTAAAAAATTGTAAAAAAAGGTAGGTAGATGGATACAGAGAGAGCAGTGGGCCACAGGTATTATGTCATCCTTTATGACAAAAAATACTCTGTCCATAAGATTCAAGGAGAAATACAGTAGGTAGGTAGGGAGGTAGGGAGGTAGGTAGAGGGATAGAGAGAGGGAGGAATACAGTAGATAGGTAGGTAGAGAGAGAGAGAGAGAGAGAGAAAGGGAGTAATACAGTAGGTAGGTAGGTAGATAAAGGGAGAGAGGGGGAGAAATACAGTAGCTAGGTAGAGGGATAGAGGGAGAAATACAGTAGGTAGGTAGGTAGGTAGATGGAGAAAGAGAGTAGGTAGGTAGGTTGGGGGTTATATGGTGGTTGTGTGTACGTGTTTGGGTGTGCAGATGTAGATCAACACAGATTGGTTGGCCATTTAACTAGCCTGGACCACAGCAACGCGTGGCCAGAAACAGCTGGAGAAAAGTGACCTTATCCCTCTGTCTGTCATCCCAATTTCTGTTTCCCCTTCCTATTGAATCAATCAACTAAATATTACTATATGAATGTTCCTATTAGGCTCTGAGTCTTGTTTCCTTATTTTTCAGGTTGAAGCTAAGCTAACTTTTACTTCAAAGTCGCCCAATGCCAACATACTAAATAGCTTTCCATATCAAAAAGTTCCTACATTGTATTGTGTGACCAGCTACAATTGTCTAACTTTTCATACCGTGATCCTAACAATATTATCTTATTGGGTTTCCAAAAGCAACCAACGACTATGGATTCATTTTTTGAACTGTGATAATATTATATTACTTCAATTTTTAATAGCGCCAGACCTCTCATTCAGATCAACCAACGATACTACAACCACAATATGGTTTATGTGCATAGAATTTTTGGCTTCCCAGAACTATGAAGTATGTGGCACATACCTTCTGAAAATAAAATAAGAAGTAAATTTGTTTCAGCATGTGCTCTTTTTTTTCACCCATTAAGCCTCTTGGAAATGAATTGGAAGTCAATAAATTCTGGGAAACTGTGCAATGAGACAGTCTTCCATAGCAAATGTATTTGGCCCACATCTAGTAATACTTCTCTGGATTGGTTACTCTGATGTAAATGCTAACAGAGTGATATAAATATTAGATTCAGTCTTCCTTATGAAAAGGACATGTTTTAGTAGCCAATTATGAATATTTAGATGAAGGAGACGGGCTAAAACTTGAAACAAAAAGAAATATGGCAAATATGACAAAATACCTGTTTAGATTTCCAGTTGAATAGGATGCTAAAACGAGAATTGAACTTTTATGACTTATCTTTGAGAGATTCTGAGGAAATAACAGCCAAATAAAGGTGGTCCCTACCTTCAATAGAAGAAGAAATGAAAAGGATTCAAAGAAATATAGACAGTCTGACATCAATACAAGGCAAAGGTTCTAGAGAAGATTACAGTTTCTTCTGTAAGCACTTTGAAACAATTGAGTAATTATGAGTAATCAGCATGGATTTCTCAAGAAAAAAGTGTAGACTGCCATTCAATTTCTCTTTTCATCCTTCAGGCAACTTTCATCATACATTGATTTATGTAGATTTCTTGATTTCAGCAAAGTATCCCTTGACATTTGATTAACAGGCTGGTAGAATGAGAGTTCAATAGCATGACAATTAAGTGGATTCAATGAGTGCTCATCTATTAATCTTCATCAAGTAGGGTGTCACAAAGCTTAGTGCTGGAACCTCAATTATTAAATATTTTTATTAATTACTCAATGAAGCAATGGAGGAAATGCTTACTGAATTTGCAGATGATGTGAACCTGGGTGAGATAACTAATATTCTAACCACAATTTTTCCAATGGGTTTCTGTAAGAAGCTATGAACAATAACAACAAAAGTGCACCAAATTTTCTATCCCTAGATCTTGGTTTCTTGATGAGGGGTCCAAGATTTTTCTCAAGCCAAGTAAGTACCTCCATTCTAAAATGCAGAAATTATGTTCAAAATTATTTTGATAGCTGGAAAAAATAAAAGTGAAAATTCTTTTCCTAGGACAGCAACCAAAAGGAAAGGTATAGAATGATGTATGATTGGCTTGAAATAATAATTAAAATAGTTTGAGGCTGCTGCAGAAAAGACAAACATAAGTTTAAGTTGCAGCAATAAAGTTATATTTTCAAATTCATAATAGTAATAGTGGATATAATAGCTTTTATTTCGCACTGGTCAGATCCCATCTTGAGTGTCCTATTCTGTCTTGAGTTCTATTCTGGGCACTACATTTTAATTAGGTTGCCAACAAACTGGGAAAGGATAACAAGTATAATAAGAATTAGAATTTAAGTCCTATGATGACAGATTGAAGTACCTGAGAATATTTTCAAGAGAAGAGGAGTTACAATAGCACTCGTTATGTATGAAAGGATACCATACAAGTTCTTCATCCTTCCAAACAGTAGAACAATAGATTTACATTGTAAGAAGGCAAATCTCAGTTGAATTTTATTAATAATGTTCTAAAAGTAAGAGCAAAAATAGGCCCATTTTTTTTTCAAATAAAAGGCATGAATAGCCTTGGAGGGGCTTGTAGAGTTCTCCTGGGAGGGTGGGGGGCCAAAATGAGGAAAAATGGCCCATTTGTTGCGTGAAAACAGGCCGTTTTTTGCTCAAGAAATTGCATACATAGCCTTATGGAGGCTTATAGAGTGCTGCTGGGGGCTGCTCATTTTTGCTCATTTCTGCCCTCCCCAGCCCCCAGGAGCTCTCTGGAAGCCTCCATAAGGCTATGCGCATGGCCATTTTGGTGAAGGGGCGGGGTTTCAGGAGGCAAAAAATGCTGTATTTGATGTATAAGACACACCCAGATTTTCAGCCTCTTTTTAGAGGAAAAAGGTGCGTCTTATACTCCAAAAAATACGGTATATCATTTCAACTCCATATTTCTATGACCAATAAAATAAAGACAATGACAAAGTGATTGAAGTCCTTCAAATTTTAATATCAGGATTACCTGATACGCCAGTTGCGCCCCTTTCTAGATCGTGATGCCCTACGTATCGTCACTCAAGCTCTCGTCACCTCCCGCCTAGACTACTGTAACGCTCTCTACATGGGGCTCCCCTTGAGGTGCACCCGGAGGCTCCAGCTAGTCCAGAACGCAGCTGCGCAGGGGATTTTGGGAGTATCAAGATACTCCCATGTAACACCTCTCCTGCGCGAGCTGCACTGGCTGCCTGTGGCCTTCCAGGTGCGCTTCAAGATGTTAGTAACCACCTTCAAAGTGCTCCATGGCATGGGACCTGGTTATCTGCAAGACCTCATACCTCCCTTCGACCTGTCCGCTCTCACAGAGTGGGCCTCATCAGGGTGCCGTCTGCCGGACAATGCAGGCTGGCGGCCCCCAGAGCGAGAGCCTTCTCTGTGGCAGCCCCTGCCCTCTGGAATGGCCTACCGCCCGACCTTTGCACGGTCACAGACCTGTGCCTCTTCCGCCGGCCTCTAAAAACATTCCTCTTTCAAGAGGCCGGCCTGGCATGACTCTAAATTTTAATCTTATTTTAAATGGGTTTTAAATTGACAATTTTAGCACTGGCTCGACTTCATTTAATTTATTTTTAATATTCTGTATTTATTGTTTTTTACATTTTATTCCTTTCCTGTGCACCGCCCTGAGTCCCATTGGGAGATAGGTGCGGTATATAAATTTGATAAATAAAAAAATAATAAAAATAAAAATAATGAATTATGAATTTCAGTTTTCAATTAAACTCATTGCAATCCATGCTCAAGTATCAATTTGTTCCATATCTCCATACCTTGTTGATGATTTGTACAAATCTTTTTTTAATACATTTTTATTACATTTTGAACACAAACAGTAATACACACAAACATTGAACAAAGACTGAGGAGTTTAATGCCTCCTCCAATTTTAGTCTAGTTCATCCCAAGCTGATAAATCTTATATACATCCTACAGTCATCTTATAAATCCAAAGTTCTCAATATTTCCCCTACACTTATAATAAAAGCAAAATTTATGTAAAGGAAAGATTCAAAAACAGTCATTGCAATAACTGTTTCTATAAACCAAATCTTAACCGCTACTCCCATTAAAATCTGATACTCTGTTTCCCAGCCATAAATACCAGAAATCCCAACTTTTATTGAAAAGCAATTCACTTTTCCCTTTAAGAATATATGACATCCTGTCCGCTTCTGCACATCGTAGTATCTTATCCAGGACCTGTTGGTCAGTCGGGATTTCCTTTGATTCCCAATGTTGCACGTATGTCATACGTGCCACTGTCGTGATGTGTATTGTAAATACCAAGCATCTTTCGGTACTTCTCTTGGCTTTATCCCCAGGAGAAATATAACTGGGTCCAATTGAAAGTCAAATCCTGTAATTTCTAGCAACCAATTTTTAATAGTAGTCCAATACCGTTTAACCTTCAGGCAGGTCCACCACTGGTGGAAGAAGGTGCCCCTGGCAGAGTCACACTTCCAACATTTTTCAGATGTAGTTGGAAACATTTTGGAGATCCTTGCTAGGGGCAGGTACCATCTGTATACCATTTTGTACAAATCTTAATTCAAGGAGAAGTCCAGTTTCTATTTGGATAATAATTAGGCTGGAGAACATTTTGTTGTTGTTGTTGTTAGTTGCGAAGTCATGTCCGACCCATTGTGACCCCATGGACAATGTTTTTCCAGGCCTTCCTGTCCTCTATCATTCTCTGGAGTCCATTTAAGCTCATGCCTACTGCTTCAGTGACTCCATCCAGCTCCTCATTCTCTGCCGTCCCCTTCTTCTTTTGCTCTCAAGCATTCCAGCATTAGGTTCTTCTCCAGTGAGTCCTTCCTTCTCATTAGGTGGCCAAAGTATTTAAGTTTCATCTTCACTTAGTACAAATCTTAATTCAAGGAGAGGTTCAGTTTCTCACTTGGATAATGATTAGGATGGAGAACATTTAGTAAAGATCTGGTTCGGAAAATTGTATTATGGAAAATTAAATATCAGGAAAGGTATGCAGAGAAATGCCTATGAGGCACCATGGGAAAATATGTACAGGATACATATGCTTGAGTTCTTACACAATACACTGATTTTCCATGATCAAAAGGTCACACACTGATAAAGAAGTGGGCAGAAACAAATAAAGGGAAATGAGAAGTTGACTAGAAAGGAAATAAGTAGGTGAGCTTATTATTGCTTTTTAATGGCTTGGAATAATTTTAACAAAATCATTTTCTTAGGGCAATTTCTCTTAGGGAGATAACGAAACGTACTGATTTATTTATTTGTTCATTTATATTCCAACTTTATTATTTTTACAAATAATTCAAGGCAGTGAACATATACAGCATACCTTGCTCTTCCTATTTCTCCACAACAACACTGTGAGGCTGTGGTAGGATTCAAATTTTTTTACTACCGGCTCTGTGGGCGTGGCTTTGTGGGTGTGGCAGGGGAAGGATACTGCAAAATCCCCATTCCCTGCCCACTCTCAAAATTTCAGCTACCAGTTCTCCAGAACCTGTCAGAATTGGCTGAATACCAAGTGCTGTGAGGTGTGTGGGGCTAAGAGAGAAAGAAATGGGGCTGTATGTGGGGCTAAGAGAGAAAGAAATGGACTGTATGTGGGGCTAAGAGAGAAAGAAATGGGGCTGTATGTGGGGCTAAGAGAGAAAGAAATCACTTATTACTGAGATCTCGGTAGTCAAGGTGGAGTAAAAGCCATCAAATTAAACTACATACTACAATTAGTATTCATTACATGTATGTAACACATACTGTATAAGATAAGCAGTCTTACCCAAACACATAACAGTAAAATTTTATGGTTAAAACAAAGATATATTTCATGCCACCTTTTTAAAAGAATCTAAAAACATGTCTGTGGGTTGATTTCTTTCCAACCTACAACTGCCAGAGTATGTGACAATTCTGCTTGGAAAATGCTTCTTGTAGAAATAAACCTGAGCTGTCAGGCTACCATATAGATTGTTATATTAAATGGTGTCTTGTCATTTTGTTGATGATCAGCACACCTGGTGCCGTTAACAGGATCTTATTCTCAATGCTATGCAAATCACAGGTAGAATTACACTTCATTTGTCTTTCTATTTTACCTCTACCCAAAATAACCACTAACACAACGCATAGCTTGTCTGCAAATTATTGTCCAATTTAGATGAATCTGTAAAGTAGATCTAACAAATGAGGGCAAATTATCCTAAGATGGCTGTAACAAGAATTCAAGATTAATTCTTAGTCAAGTGATATTAGCACAGGTAGTCCTTGATTTACCACCACAATTGAGCCCAACGTTTCTGTTGCTAAGCAAGACAGTTGTTCACTGAGTTTTGCCACATTTTGCAATCTTTCTTGCCGCAGTTGTTAAATGAATCATTGCACTTTTAAAGTTCATATCACAATTGTTACGTGAACTGGCTTCCTCGTTGACTGTGCTTGTCAGAAGGTTGCAAGAGGTGATACATGACCCCAGGACACTGCAGCCATAAGTACATGCCAGTTGCCAAGTCTCCGAATTTTGATCATGTGACCACAGGGATGCTGCAACAGTTGTAAGTGTAAAAACTAATCACAAGTCACTGTGTCCAATGCTTCTGTAACTCTGATCAGTTGCTAAACAAATGGCTATAAAGTTGAGTACCACCAGCATTTAACTTCCGTTAATTGAGAAATGCTCTTTCAAATAGCTCTAGTTGCAGCATCTGACTGGTTCTCCTCCCACCTATGACTGTTGTATCTTTACGATTTATATTGATTGTTTCCTAGTATGATTTGATTGCTTATTTGTACCCTGTGACTATCCGGCTTCTTCTACTGCTGGTTTGTTCAGGGATGTGCTTCGCACACGCTTGACACACACTATGTGTGCATGTGCAGTAGTAAAAAAATGCTTCTGCACATCCCGTCTAGACTACTGCAATGCTCTCTACATGGGGCTTCCCTTGAGGTGCACCCGAAGACTGCAGCTAGTTCAAAATGCGGCCGCGCGAGCAATTCTGGGAGCCCCCAGGCACTCCCACATAACACCGCTCCTGCGTGAGCTGCATTGGCTGCCTGTGGTCTTTCGGTGTGCTTCAAGGTGTTGATCACCATCTTCAAAGCACTCCGTGGCACGGGACCTAGCTATCTGTGAGATCGCATCCTGCCCCATTCATCCCTTCGACCGATTCGCTCGCACAGAGAGGGACTTCTCCGGGTGCCGTCCACTAGGCAATGCCAAGGGGCGACATCCAGTGGAAGGGCCTTCTCTGTCGCAGGCCCTACCCTATGGAACGACCTACCCCCCGACCTCAGAAAAACTCCGGACCTCCGCTCCTTCCGCCGAAAGCTCAAAACTTATTTCTTCCAGCAGGCCGGCCTGGCCTAATCTATCTTTCCTGCCTCCAGTCTGTATATTTAAATTTTTAATTGGGTTTTTAGGGTTTTTTAGTGTTTTAGGATTTTAGGTTTAGCACAGGGTTATAGTAGTTTAATCTGATTTTAGATATTTATATTGTTTTATGTTTGTATGTTTTATAATCCCCTGTGCACCGCCCTGAGTCCCTTCGGGGAGAGGGAGCGGTATACGAATAAAATTTCATTCATTCATTCATTCATGTGCAGAAGCAAAAAACAAGAAGGCAGCGCCATCAAGTAGCAGATGGAAACTTATCAGAGATACACCCTAGAATTAAGGAGAAATTTCTGATCAATGACAACAATTCATCAGTGGAATGGCTTGTTCCAGGAATTGTGATGCTCCATCACTGGATGTTTTTAAGAAAAGATTAGACAGCCATTTGTTTGGAATTGTATATAGGATCTTTTCTTTGTATTCTGTTTATATAACTGCCCATCGTTCATGCAACTCTGGCAGCTTATCGTGCATCTGTTATCTGGAAGGGCCTTATCCACCATAGAATTCTCCAGATAACATGCAATTATGATCCTCAGAAATGTTTGCCAGCAGCTTGGATTTCCTGATCCAGCATTAATGACACAGCAATGAGGATGGAAGCTGTAGTTCCTCTATTTTGCCAACCAAATTATTATTAATCACAGTTTGGGCTTCTCCAAAATAGATATTTGTGTGGCAAGCCCTTGAAATCATCACGGTAGCAATAGATGAAAAGGGCAGTTTTCAATCTCCTCATTTACTCCTACGAATAAATCCAATCCAATAATGTTTAATATTTGAGCCAAACATTTCCCTTGATATGGGTGGTTGTCTCCCTCCCTGCCCCAAAATCTTTATCTCACTAGAATTATAAATCTAAAGGCATCCAGCTTTGTTGGGACAGTGTCTATTTTAGCTATTTTGCTTTAGAATTTAATTAATAAACTTATAATAAACATTTGTCTATATTATTGAATTGTGCCTGTAGTGTCCTCAGGATTTTAGAAGCCTCTTTTCAATAAAAAAAGTCTATTGTCAAAAGAGCATGACATTTCATCAAAGCAAACCTCCAATTTCTCCGGTGGATGATATTCTACAGATCTCTGCTAAGTTTTATCCCTGTACTGAAACTGCTTCTAGTGTAATGTTTTTTGTTTATGGCAAATTGTCTCAGTGCGTACTGAAGTGGTCCTGCAAAGCCACATTATATTGCCAGTTCACTGATCTACGTGCAAAAAATTGGTGGGCAAACTGTTTACTATGGTGAAACAAAGTTTTGGTGTTATGTTATACATTCAAATAGTAGCCTGATCTGCAGCAGAGATCTGTCAGCCCGACCATAGCACTAAGAGCAAGAAATATTGCCCACAAGCACCAAAGATTGTAAGTACCAAGTCTTAATCTGCACCCCTAAACTGCAAAAAAGTCAGGGGATTCTGAGCAAAAGTTAACAGAATACAGAATAACAAAGTTGGAAGGGACCTTGGTGGTCTTCTAGTTACAACTTGCAAGCTTCCAAATGATGATGCTAAAATCATATGAGATCTTCTTAGGTTTTAACAATATAATGGTAAAACATGAAATTTCAGTCTTTTTTGTATGCTTCCTGGGAGCTGGGAAAGTATACCAATCTTTTAAATGTGTCTAGATACATCTGTTTTTGATGCTAAATTCTTCCTTACAACTACACACAGGAATCTGGATATCGAACCCCTTCAGAATATTAGCTTCTGATATTATTATTATACAGTAATGCAAAGTGACAATAGTTCTGAAATGTTTTCTTTTCTCTATTCCCTCAGAAAATACACAGGACATCCTTGTTATCTATGAAGAAGCTGCGGAGGAATGGGCTCTGTATTTAAAATCAATTTTCAAGCACATTGTATTAGAAGACAGGATCTTACTTTACGACTTAGAAGCTGCATCGATTCACCATTCAGAAGTGCCACTTCTTTGCTCTTACAGATGTAAACTGTTGATAATATCAAACGGTCTTTTAAAGGGCCTGAATGTGAAAAAAAGATATTTTCTGAACAAGATTCTTCAGCCACCTGAAAGGGTGGCCATTTTGCTTTGCGGGGTAGAAGATTCAGCCCTTATCTATCAGACACTGAATATAAACAAATGCTACCAATTGATGAGTACGGATCAAGGGCCGGAAGATTATCTTGCTGTTATATCTGATATTATTCAACAAGGTACTATCCTTCCTCCCTTCTTTTCTCTACTTCTAATGTGTGTGTGTGTGTGTGTGTGTGTGTTAGTTTTATGAGCTGATCAATAAATAAATCAGAGAGACTAGTATAGATCTATTTCGAGCTTTTTCGAGCGCTATACTAGTCTCTCTGATTTATTTATTGATTAGCTCATAAAACTAACACACATATTTTAAAAAATCACACAACAGAACTCATGGCTTTCTGTTTAGATGGTCTCTGGTGATGAACCAAAAGGCAGAAAAGTAAACAGTATGTCTTCTCCCTTAATTGGGGCCCTAACAAACACACATATTTAAAAAAATTACACAACGGAACTCATAGCTTTCTGTTGAGATGGTCTCTGGTGATGAGCCGAAAGGCAGAAAAGAAAGGCAGTATGCTTAATAGGGTGTTGTGACACAAGTATATACTTATCCTCCTGTCTCAGTTGATCAGGAAGAGAACCTGGTGGCTCTAGTGGCTAAAGCTTCTGCCTAACATGTAATACAGCCCTGGTTCAAATCCTAGTAAGAGTATGGCTAGCTGATGAGAGCTAAAAAGCTCGAAATAGATCTATCCTAGTCTTCCTGATTTATTTATTGATTAGCTCAAAAACCGTGTGTGTGTGTGTGTGTGTAAAATATGCAAGCTTGGAGATTGTGATACTATGTTTTATGCATAAATATTTCCTCAAGTAACTTATGTCAAGGTTCCAAGTAACTTATGTCAGGGGTCCAAGTAATAGATCATACCAAGCAAAACTCCAAGGCAGATGAATTCCTCAAAGAATAGCTTTATTGGATATATCATATTGGCACAAATCTGGTGAAAATTGACTCTGAATTCCTGTGGTTTTCACCTAACTAAAAGTAGAAAGTTTTCTCTCAACCCCAAACAATCAGGCACATGGTCCAATCAAGGCACTGTCTGGTTGCCTGGTGACATCACTCCTCCTTCCTCTGGCTAGGTGGGAGAACATCCTTGGTTCCCAAGGGGAAATGTTCTATTTTGAATACACAACCCCAGCTATCTGTAATCCCTGTTCCTTATCCTTCAGCTCTAGTGTGGCAACACTGAAGCTTCAAGTTGGCTTCAGCCAGGCCAGCTTCAGGGTTGACAACTTAATTATGATGAAAAATTATTTGTCACTATGGACACTATAATACGTGAAATACTAAGTATGTACAACCTGATAGAAATATGGAAACCCCCACCAGCTATATTGGGGAAGGCTGCAGTGAAGCAGTGGAGAAGAATGAAGATAAGCTAGGTGTCTCTTTCATTTCATATTTCGATAAAACATCTTTGAGAAAAGCACATCGCTAGAGCTTTTGTTGAAGCAAAACACACAAACCCAAATCTTTGCACAGGGTCATAAATATCACTAATGCCAAGAAAGAATGTTATCGAAGCAATCATAATTCAAAAATTTGGTACAATGTCATTATCTACTGGACTGCAATAACGAAGGGGGAGAAATGGCAAGTTCTACTGAAAAATTCTGGCTTAATATATGTAATAACTGAACATCAGGGATGCATGGATAATCCCAAAACCAGAGGGAGCAGTTCAGGATCCAAATTGCACACATGTTCCCCTTATTTAATGCTATTTTGTTTTAAAAGCCACTTTGGATCAGGCTGTTCAATCTGATGACATGTAAGAAACAGACTAGGTATTTAAACTAGGTGCTACAAAGGTAATATAATATATTTATGTCATATTAGCATATTAAACTAAAATAAAAAATAAAATGGCCATGGCATTCGATGTCAACAGGATTCTGGATCCACTTTAATGATCAAATATTCATTTTGATGCCATGAGAATTTGTTGAAATATAGTGTGATGTTGTTTAAAACATTGACATGTTTGTGGGATTGTGGAATGATTCTTTATCCTTTTGCAGCTGCCCTGTTATGTGTAATTGTGCATAATGCTACCTGAAAAAATAATTGAACCATTTATCTATTTACAGAGGTAATTTCACTTTCCACCCAAGCACACAGAAGTCTAGGTTGTTTAAAGAGGGTTAAAAATAAGCAGTATAATTCAGCAAGATTAATAAAAATGGCGCTACTGGACAGAGGTGGTATTCATCAGGTTCTGACCAGTTCTGGAGAACTGGTAGTGGAAATTTTGAGTAGTTCAGAGAACCGGTAAATACCACCTCTGACTGGCCCCACCCCCATCTATTCTCTGCCTCCTGAGTCCCAGCTGATCAGGAGAGAATGTGGATTTTGCAGTAACCTTCACCTGCTATGCCCACTAAGTCACACCCACCAAGCCAAGCCAAGCCCACAGAACCAGTAGTAAAAAAAGTTGAATCAAATATTACTGGAGTAGGGAGGATAACACAAAAATCAGACAAAAACAATATCAATGATGGGTTCATACAATGTCCTGTTAATTCCTGTGGGTAAAAACATTAATGAATTAAAGAAACATTTTAACCAGATCCCAAGTTCTGTCCAAACTCTTAACAAAATTATCCTACTTTTGATGAAACAATGTGACTTATTAATTTATTCTATCAACTCAGAGGCTTCGTGTACACTATGAGAGCAGTGAAATATTAATTTTCTCTTCTTATGACTTTATTCTAATAGATGATAGATAGATAGATAGATAGATAGATAGATAGATAGATAGATAGATAGATAGATAGATAGAGAGAGAGAGAGAGAGACAGACAGACAGACAGACAGACAGACTGTCTTCATTTAATTTTTAATTAAATGAACCATTTAATTAAAAAATGTAAGAGAAAATCTGTTTCATAAGACGTGATGAATATTTGCAAAATGATACAGACATTTTCTGTAAAGAATCTGTAGTTAATCCATACACTTTTATTTTATATTTTTAATTTTTTGTGTATAAATACACACACACATAATATGAATGAATGAGTTATTTGAAGGAGATTGGTGATCTACAAATATAAAAGATATATATCATAATTCTGAATCACTCATCTCTCAAACCATTGATTGAATGAATGAATGATTGAATGACTGAATGATTGATTGATTGAATGATTGAATGACAATGATTCATTCATTCATTCAATTTTTATCTCAAGTATCTCTTGATATTATTCAGCAAGGTTTAAAATCATTACTTATTCTGCTTCTTGACTATAAAAAGCTTGTGGAAAAACATTTTGAATATCAAAGAAACCCTTAAGTCATTAAATAACTATTCAGAATACATAGACAAGAAGGCTATACCAATTGTTCTGGAATAATACTAGATTTTCTTCAATGAAATGCATGCACAAGAATTCATTGTTTTATAAAAAGCCAGCAATGGCATTTTGCATGGACCTCAAATTTCCAGAATGCATAGGAGATCATATCCTGTTGTTGATCCACCCAGAGGTATTTTACAATTAGTCATAGACTACAACCTTTAAAGACTTGAGATGGGAGCACTGAAAGATGCTCATTGTAGTTGTACCTTGTATCAAGGTTCAAACTTGAATATACACAAACTTCATAGTTTTGAGTTATACTTACAACTATTACAATAGGGGTGACCAAAAACCATTTTACTTGACAAAATGAATCACGTGCAAAGCTTTGGAAGGGAGCTTTGCTGTTTTAGAAGTTATTGTATGAAGTTTTCCACTACCAAAAATCAGTCATGTTTCTATGTTTTGTTTCTAAAACCTCTTCTGGAATAGGAATTTGGAATTGGAATAGACTTTGGTGTGATACTGAATACACACAAAAGCCTCTGAGCAGATCATACTCACACATTACTCTGTGAATGAGTTTTGAAGAGTGCTTTAAAAAAAAATCTCCATCAAAGCAAAGCTTGTCTTTTAAAGCTTTGTGAAGTCCTATAAAGTATTTGTCTATTAAAAAAAAACAGTTAATATATTATTGTATGTAATAAAATTTCAAAGGGCCAAAAGAATGCAGGCAGAGAGGACTATAAAATACTAAGACAGCGTCAAAGTGGTTTTGGTATCATGAACTCGTAAAATAAGGTAAGTAATTTACATTCAAACCACAAGTGGTGCAAAATATTGGATGAGATAACATGCTAGACAAAACGTTCTAGACAAATGGAATTTAATAGTTCGTTGTTGTGAAAGCATCTTTAAAGCGCTCCATGGCTCGGGGCCTAGTTATATGCGAGACCGCCTCCTGCCCCATACATCCCTTAGACCGATATGCTCCCACAGAGAGGGCCTTCTCAGGGTGCCGTCGGCCGGACAATGCCGACTGGCGACTCCCAGGGGAAGAGCCTTCTCTGTGGCGGGCCCAGCCCTCTGGAATGACCTACCCCCTGAATTACGCACCATCACCGACCTCCGCCTCTTCCGCCAATGTCTAAAGACATATTTGTTCCAACAAGCCGGCCTAGCCTAACCTCCCATGGGGACTTTTTAGGAAGTTTTAAATTGGGTATTTTAAAATTTGATTTTAGCATAGGATAGGATTGTTTAATAGTTATTTTAAATTATATTTATTTTTTGTATTTTGTATGTTTTTAAATTTCCTGTGCGCCGCCCTGGGTCCTCTGTGGAGAAGGGCAGGATATAAATTTAAATAAGAAAAAAAAAAAGCCATAAACTTACCAGGTTGTATGAACCCGGCCATATATTACACCATGTCGTGTGAACACAGGGGATGTCATTTATTAAACCAGATTTAAGATTTAGTTTGTGGTATGAACCCATCGACAAAGTTCAGCATGTGACATGATGGTCACATAGATAGTGTGTTTCTTTTCCTGCATTAATGCAGCTAATAACATGGAGCAAAACAAGAGAATAATATGTATTCTAGTTGCATCCTGGAATTAAATCTGAATGAGAGCATGAGACTGAATATGACTGGTTCCATTCTGTGATCATTATGCTTACAAAACTGAATGGCAGTTCTGGAAAAGAGATGGTTCATGCCCACTTGAATGAAAATAGAAAACTATATGATGAGGAACCCTTGAAGTCAAGTAGAAACCTTATTAAATTTGGAAATGTTGGGGTTAGAAAGGCATGCTCCTTATCTGAGTTTGAGAGCTAATATGATACAGTGATAAAAATGTTGGATTTGTATCAGGGAAGCCAGATTCAAAAAACTCAGTTATACAGCTCACTAGGTAATTTTGGGCCCGTAATTGCCTCTCAATCCAACTGGCCTCAGAAACTGTTGTGCAGATATAATTAGGAAATACATCCAAGTATGCGGCATCAAGATGTCAAGGGCAAAATTGGGCAACAAACAAAAAAGCTCTCTTTTTAATGCCTCAGTTCGCAAAAGATGGGCAATCCAACTACCCCCTCCAAGATATTAATCTTTCAGTTCCCACTGCACCTGAAACAGGATGGTTGAGTTGATTATTGTTGGCCATTTTAGTTCTCACAATCATATTTCAAGAATGGAGGGAAATCGTCACAATCAATAAAATAAGTAGTTCACCAATATATGTAGCCAAGAAAGTAATATTATATAGCCACTATACATATATAGTAAATTCTTAGAAGCAGAACCTTTACAAGGATCTAATTACAGAGCTTGATATAGGAATAGAACTATTTTGTATCTCATAGGCAAAGGTAAAGGTTCCCCTCGCACATATGTGCTAGTTGTTCCTGACTCTAGGGGGCAGTGCTCATCTCCATTTCAAAGTCGAAGAGCCAGCGCTGTCTGAAGACGTCTCCATGGTCATGTGGCTGGCATGACTAAATGCCGAAGGTGCATGGAACACTGTTATCTTCCCACCAAAGTTGGCCCCTGTTTTTCTACTTGCATTTTCACATGCTTTCGTACTGCTAGGTTTGCAGAAGCTGGGAGAAGTAACAGGAGCTCACTCCATTATGTGACACTAGGGATTCGAACTGCCGAACTGCTGACCTTCTAAGCCACCGCATCCCTCTTGTATCTCATAGGGGCGTAAATATATAGCTTTTTATTTTTTGAATAGAATTTATCTGTTTTTCTAAAGATACACTTGCTTAGAGATGTTCCTCATAACTAGGGAGGAATCTTGCATGAGTAAGGTGACCAGACGTCCCGCTTTTGGTGGGACAGTCCCGGTTCACCTTCAGATGTCCCATGCCCTGCCGCCTCTTCAAAATGTCCCGCTTTTTGCGGGCAGGCGGCAGGCGCTCTGTACGCGCTCAGAGGCGCGCGCCTCTGAGCACCGGCTCGGGTGGGGAGGGCGTCGGGGCCGAGGGTGCGGCCACACGCGCTCCGGCACATCACGCACCTGCGCAGAGGGCGTCGGGGGGGGGGCGCTCCCACCCACCCCCGCGGTGCTCCCACCCATGCTGCCCCCCTTCCTCAGCCCTGACGCCCTCTGCACAGGTGCATGACACACCAGAGCGCCGCAGCCCCCCCCCACCTGTCGACAGTGTCCCACTTTGGGACTTTGAATATCTGGTCACCTTATGCATGAGGCAAGAGGTTTCTGGGTCATTCAAGATATCCTACACGATCAGTGTGGACTTTGTGGGGCCCTTGACTCCCCTTGACACAAATCAATCAGCAGCAGCCATATCTTCTATATCACCCTGACAGGAATAAGCTAGGATGTAGAAGTTTTAAAGCTTGTTAAACTATTCTACTTTGTCACCTTCTTTAACCACTTCCATTCATAACTTCTAAAAGTAAGTTTGATAGGGAAAAAAAGAATATGATACAATTCCCAACAAACAATGAATCCTGACACTTATTTAAATTATGATGCACCAGAGGTATCCAAATGTTTCTTGTACAAAAGATTTTTCTAAATTTTGCAGCCTCGTTGACTTCCTGTTTTCATAATTTAGTTCCATGGCAAAACATCCTGAGCAGTATCATTCATGGTTGTGTGCTGGTAGATTTTGTTTTCCCAGATCAGGATGCATACAAAACTGGTCAGGTATTAAAATGAGATGCAGCAATTGAGGTGATAAAATGAGACTAAACAGCACCCACTTTTGGTACAGAAATCCATGGGTAGCTTTAGATGCTGTACATCAGACTATCTACTGCATATGTGTGTTTTTGTGGGTGGGAAAAAGTAGAGAAGGGAGCGTTGATGACATCTTCAGCTTCTGGAAGGAAAAAGGCAGGCTATAAATAGAACATATACAAGTCACTAAAATTAAAATGTAAAAAGGGTATAGGAGAAAGCAATTGTAATAGCAGAATTGTCTGCCCCGCTGAAGTCCACCTGAAATGAAATAAATAAATGAACTGAAAACCACCACTAAAAGAAACATGCTGAAAATTAGAAGCATCTTTCCCAGGGGAAGATCATTTCTAGGCTGCTTTTGACACATTATTATCTGGGACAAACTAAAGGCAGAAAAGACAGTGAGTAGAAATGCTGATGAGGCAGCGTTCAAAGAGAGAAAGGATCCGTGTCAGAAGAAAAGCATTCCAAATAGGATCTGCGGGTGAGCCTGTCAATGGCATCTTCTTCTTAGAGGCTCAGAACTAATCCCTGGTTCCTTCTGGCAAGCTTGTGTTCCAAAGCACTGAACCATTTGGAAGGAATAATACTAAATCAAACACAGATTGTGTGGTTGATCGATCGATCGATGAATCAATCACGTGCTGTCAAGCTGTTTTTGATTCCTAGCAACCACATAGATTTTCTTCACGATGGTCTATCCATAACCTAGTCTTTCAATGATGCATTCAGTGCCACTGTAACTGAGTCCATCTACTTTGTTGCTGATTGCCCGCCTGTTCTCTTTCATTCCCAGCATTGGAGCATTCTCCAAAGACCTAGTTCTGTGATGGTGAACCTATGGCACGCATGTCCCTGTCTGTGGGCACGAGCCGTTGCCCCAGCTCAGCTGTGTCGTGCATGCGTGCGCACCTCCCACTGGCCAACTGGTCTTTGGGCGCAGGGGATGGAGTGCATGCGGGGGGAAATATGTGCATGCATGGGGGAGCACATGCGGAGGACCACATGAGCATGCATGAGGGCTGGGCGCATGCAGGGGATGTATGTGCATGGGGGGGGCCCACACATGCATGCGGGGGTCATGGGATTGTATGTGGGGTGAATGTGCACATGCACAGGATCATGTTGCATGCAGGGGTGCATGCATTGCATTTGGGGGCCATGCGTGCATGCTTTGGGCACTCGGTCTGGTCTTTGGGCGCAGGGGATGGACTGCATGCGGGGGGAAATATGTGCATGCATGGGGGAGCACATGCGGAGGACCACATGAGCATGCATGAGGGCTGGGCGCATGCAGGGGATGTATGTGCATGTGGGGGGCCCACACATGCATGCGGGGGGTCATGGGGTTGTATGTGGGGTGAATGTGCACATGCACAGGAGCATGTTGCATGCAGGGGTGCATGCATTGCATTTGGGGGCCATGCGTGCATGCTTTGGGCACTCGGTCTGGAAAAGGTTAGCCATCCCTGAGCTGGGTCTTCACACAATGCGTCTGAAGTAAGATAATCTTATCTGTTAAGAAGCCCTTTTTTTCCTAATGACCTGACGGCCATCATTTACTTTGTCACGATTATGCTTCCAAGTTTGCAAAGGCAGGTCTGGTTCCTAATCTTCCTGCTCCAGATGTGGATAAAGACGGATTTCCCAGGTAGGTTTAGAGGACAGCAGCCAATACCTGAAAATTAGGGGCATTCATCTCATCTCCCACTTTTCAGTATAATGCTTTGCTGACACTGAGTTGGATTTCTTGCCAGAATACCCATTTCTTGGGGAGTAAATAATTGGAAGATTAATTTGTAAGAAGAAAGAAGGCTTTTGTCCCCTAGCTGCCAGCAAAGTATCAGGTTAATAAATATTACACAGTTCTGAGAGGTTATGGGAAATCAGGATTAAGAAGAATAGGCACGGATAAAAAAAAAGTAAGAAGAAATCTTTTGAACTGCGTTTTCAAAACTAAGCTTGAGTATAAACTGCTTGAGAATGGAGCCAGATGAATCATTTCACAGTCAAATTTGATAACAATGATAAATAGGATCTGAGCTGCTAATTCAGCGGAACAACAGGAATGATTTTGCAAGATTTAAGCACTGCAAAATAGTTTGTGTGGGGGAGCCTAACTGTAAAATCCTTATTATTTGGTCCCTTCTGTACTTGCCAAGAAGGAAACATATCCACGCATTTCAAGGGTCGGTTGCTGCTGGCATTACTGCCGGTTCGCAACCTGCAGGCAACGTGCATGAGCAGAACAATTTACAGTGAACTGCGCATGCGCAATCACTAAAATCCAAAATGGCGGCAGCCAAGCAGCAGTGAGGGAACTGGGCAGGCCTGGGTCGCTTCCAGTTTTGTGAGCCAGGCCTGAATTCCACTACAGGTTTGGCCGAATCAGGCCGAACCAAGAGCAACCCACCTCTGATGCATTTTGAGCAGAAGAAGGAAGCTTATCTTAGTCACACTTATACACCAGCAGCAAACATGTGATATCCAGTCCTTTATCTGAAGTGGCCTGGTTCAAACCAGTTCATGTGACACCATTTTGCTCTTTAGCTAAAGAGTTTTATTGTACTGTACATTGTTTTACTGTTTTATTGTGCTGACTGAGGTAAAAGGAGTTGAATTCCTTCTGCAGCACCATATTTAAAAATAGCCGTTCCCGGCCACGCATTGCTGTGGCCCAGTCTGGTTAAATGGCCAACCAATCTGTGTGTAGATCTACACCTGCACACACAAACACGTACACACAACCACCGTATAGCCTTCAACCTATCTACCTACTGTATTTCTCTCACAAAGTATTTAAATATGTCATAAAGGATTGTGGCCCATTGCTCTCTCTGTATAAAGGATTGTGGCCCATTGCTCTCTCTGTATCCATCTATCTACCTTTTTTACAATTTTTTACATTTCCATTGTGTGTACTTGGCACAGGTGTGACAATCTATATATATCATTGGTGCTGTATTTCAAAGGAACGTTGTGTGAAAATTTGGAAGCGATTGGTAGAGTACTTTCGGAGATTAGCGGTTTTGAACAAACTCTTGCTACATTTTTATTTATATAGATTTCAAAAGCAGTACTCAAAAACCATATAGCTGAATATATTTCTCAGTTATTGTTGCTGCTTTAACTGTGACATTGAAATCAGTATTACCTTACGTCACCTTCAGAATCTTAATAAAAATTAGAGGAAAGATTTCCCCCTTGGATGCATTGATAGTGTTTGCTTAATTTAACATAGGCAAACACAGCTATTGTGGTTTCTACAACATGATATCTTGCTTAGTACATTATGTCCACTCGACAAATCATAGGTCACTTGATAAATTATGGATAGCAAACATGTAAATAATGTGTGAAACCTAGTCTATTTATAATATGGGAAAATAAGATATTCACATTCTAACAGCTATCATGCAAAAGTTTCCTATTTTTTATTTACTATTTAAATGTACATCGCCATGTAGCTAACACACAATGTCTGTGTGCCTAACAAACAAGAGAAAGAAATAGGAAAATAAAATTAAAAATGACCCAATGCCCCTGGAGCAACTCACCAATTTATAATCAAAGGTTCAAATCACAATCTGGCCCAAAGCCCGGAAGACGAATCAGATCTTCAACACTTTGCTAAAAGTATGCCAAGACTAGGGTCATCCAAGTCTCATGGAAGGTATGCATTTAACAGGGTGGTTGTCACACAAGAGAAAAGGCCTATTTCCTCTGTCCCGTTACATGGCACTATTTAATGGAAGGGATCCAGAATGTGGCCAATCTGCTAGACTTCGTGCGATGGGATGAAATGATTAGAAACAGGAAGTTCTGCAAATGATCCGGTCCTACACCATGAAAATCTTTATGAAACAGCACTTCAAATTGAATTGGTGGTGCAGTGGTTAGAATGCAGTATTGCAGGCTACTTCTGCTGACTGCCGGCTGACTGCAATTTGGCAGTTCGAATCTCACCAGGTTCAAGGTTGATTCAGCCTTCCATCCTTCTGAGGTGGGTAAAATGAGGACCCAGAAGGTTGGGGACAATAGGCTGACTCTGTAAATTGCTTAGAGAGGGTTGTAAAAGCACTGTGAAGTAGTATATAAGTCCAAAAACTATTGCTTTCGCTATTTGGAATAAGAAGTCATCTTATTCTAGAAGCCAGTACAGCTTTCAGATTAGACACACGATGTAGGCATAGCAAGGCAACCTATAACTAGCTACAGAAATGCATCCTGAATCAGCTGTAACTGAGTTTTGAAAGATAGAAAATTTCAATAATACAGAATGGAGGGGACTAAAGCATGAGTATTAAGTATAAATGGCACAAAAGGTAGACCTGTGTAAAGGCTCTACTAGCCAGAGTTGCCATTTGCTTTTAGCAAGAGCTGAAAGTCTAGAACACGGGTGTCAGACTCAATCATGTTGCATGACACATCATGACTTTTTTTTCCTTTGCAGATCCAGGGTGGGTGTGGCCTGTGCATGATGCATCCGGCCTATGGGCCACCAGTTTGACACCCCTGGTCTAGAATGACCCCCCAGACTCCACAAAACTATTTATTTGTGGAAAATAAAGATGCAGCCCCATCCAGAGTTTTTAAAAAAAGTCCTCCAGAACTACAGGTGCCAAATAATGCAAAAGCACCTTGACATCAACATTTGGTTGGCCCAGGAAATAGAGATATCTACTGATGATATCTAACCTCATATTATTTGTTAAAATATTCATGACTGGGAGAGACATGGGAACAAGGTCAGCCAATGAATAGGCATAGCAACTAAGTCAGCCAATGGGAGCGTAAACAGATCTGAGTTTGTGCAAAGAATTGAAACAGTAACTTAAGCAGTCTGCTGCTCCGAGAAGTAAACATACAGTCTGTTTGGCCTTGTTTGCTGAAATGAAACTAACTACTTGTGTTTGCCTGTAACTCACCTGCCTTGTGTTTACTTAGAAGAACCACCTGTTGGTATTGTATTCATCTATTCTTATAGATAATGAATCCTGCTGCCTCAGTTATCTGGGTGTGCTTCTAGATTTGAATTTGTGCAACAAACTCTGACGCTAATGGATGACTTCATCCTACAGTCTCATGTAGATATGAAATAAGAATGGGCCAAGGGTAATGCCTTGAGGTTCTCTACTTAATAAAGGTTTGGGGCTAAATTTCTCCCCAACTATCAACACTAAACTGAACTGACATCTAAGTGGGAAGGAGCACCCCATAACTCTGTACCTCTCTAAATAGGTCCAGAAGGAAACTACTAGTGATGTTATCAAAGGTCACTGAGAGATCAGGAAAGACCAGGGTGAAGATGCCACTGCAGTCTCAGTTACTACTGCCATCCCAGAGATCATGCACAATACATGCAACATCATTTTGAGAGTTTAGGATGCAACTTTAGAGCACCCTGGGCAAAACAGAATTTTCCTGATCTTTTATTCAAGGATCGACAACCTTCTCTAAAGGGTTGTACTTTTTACATTATAAAAAATTCCAAGGCAATTCTGTAGCTCTTATTCATATCTGTCCACTTTATGACACCAATAGCAAACCAATGCAACAAAATATTTGATCATTCCTAGAGAAAGTTTTATTAATGTTTGTCCCTGGTATCTTTATCCAAAATATGCATTCCAACACATTTCAACAGGGATGTGGAATATTTATTGTCAGTTACGCACCATCGTGGACCTCCGCCTTTTCCGCCGTCTTAAAACCCATTTATTTCAACAAGCCGGCCTAGCATAACCCCCGTTCTGACTTTTATAGGGATAATTTTTATAGGGATAATTTTAAATTTTAGAGTTTTATTAATTTTAGCACAGGGAATATTTAATTAGTTTTTAACAATTTTGTATTTTTGTATTTTTTGTATGATTTTAATGATGCCTGTGCGCCGCCCTGGGTCCTTTTTTAGGAGAAGGGCGGGGTATAAATTTAATAAAATAAAAATAAATAAAATAAATTTTGTTGTTATCTTTGCCTAACCAGGTTCACAAGTGAGTTTCTTAAGTGAAACTTGAGGTGTTCTGTTTCTTTTTGAGAGCGTGAAAAAGACATGGGCTTCTTTCAACCTGATGTGACCATTGTCTTTCTTTAAAATGATCCCCAAACATTTAAATTTCAGTCACTCCCATGGCTGGAAAGGTAAGATAGATTCCTATCCTTGATGTAGAATTTATTTCAGCCACTATTTTGTATTTTCATCACCAGGTTGCCTCACTCCCAAACCCCCAGTGATTAGGGAAGCTGATCATTGAAGCCTAGCCAATCTAACCTTGCTTCAGAATTCCAGATTGGAAGATTTAAATATTTTAGCCCTTATTTTTACCCAGGTGTTCTTAGTAGCCCTATTCTAGGCATATGCATCATGATAACACCATACCAAATCAATTTGGTTCTTTAGATAGGGAGCACAAAATGGAGGAAAGCAGAGGTGGAATTCAGCCGTTTCAGACCAGTTTGCCCGAACTGGTAGCAGAAATGATGGGTGGACCCTGCCTAGCCGCCCCGGCTCTTTGCTGTCCTATTTAGGCACGTTTTTGAGCCAGGCACATGCATGGAAGATGCACATGCGTGGAAAGCACATGCGTGAAAGACTGGGTGCATGTGTGCACATAAAGCTAGCAGAAGTCTTTATGTTCAGCTGTGTTCTGCATTGCATATGGCTGATCAATTGTATAAATAAATAAATACCTTCAGTCTTCAGATGCTCTGTAGCATCTCATATTTTCCAAGTCTTTTATAGATATCCTTCCCTTTTCATCTATATCAACCTTCCATGACTGGAAGGTTGGTATAAAAATTATTCATGCATTTAGGTTAAGTTTAGATCCTAAAGAGAGCAGACAATCAAATATTTGCATCATTTTAGTGGCAGGAAGAACAAAAATACAATCAATAACCTGGTAGCGATCAACAGATTGGCTAGGAAACCTCAATTTTTAATGAAAATCTCTGCACATTTATTTAGTACATGCAAGATCTTCAGGCTATCTTGTGTTTTGCTAAAAATGAAAAAGAGAAATAATCCAGTATTTGTGGATTTGCTGGATAAGGTGAAGATGGAAAATATAACCTAATTGTTCTGAAGTTGTGAAAAGTTGTGTAGATTTTTTGGCTTGTAATTGTAAAAGCGAATAGAAGGAGTTTCTTGACATATTTTTCTTCTTGCAATTCGTTTTCTCTCTTATGCTTTTTCACTTTTTCATTTCACTTTCCTTAACTTTCTTTTAGATTCCTTTGTGTTTACCTTTTATATCTTAGAATTTTCAAAAATAAAAATAGCATTAAAAAATTAAAAAGCTAGACTTGTTTAACATTCTGACAGTTTAAATTCTTATTTAACCATTGGCAGTGAACTCTGTGCTAATGAAGCAGACATACAAGCATGTGATATTTTATTCTTCTTTTCAGCACTAATTGGATGAAAACAGCATACATGAGTTGATGTAATTGAAATTCAACTTACATGAGTTGAAATTGATAGAATTAATAAAGTGGCTGCTTTTGTATTGGAGCTCAGTAAGATCTAACTTTGCATTGGATTAAATAATTTGCATAAAAAGATAATAGCTGGTCTGCACACACACACATACACACACACACACACACACACACTTGGAAACTTGGAAAAGAATGGATGCCTGCTACAAATTTTTAATAAGATACCGTATTTTTCAGAGTATAAGACGCACCTTTTTTCCTTTAAAAAGAGGCTGAAAATATCTACCTACCTACCTATCTACACACACTCTCTACCTACCTACCTACTGTATTTCTCCCTCCCTCCCTCCCTCCCTCCCCCCTCCCTCTCTCTCTCTGTGTCCCCTTTTATCTACCTACCTACCTACCTAACAACACACACACTCTCCCTACCTATCTACCTACTGTATTTCTCTCTCTCTCTCTCTCTCTCTATCCCTTTATCTACCTACCTATCTAACTATTCTCTTTCTCCTTCCCTACCTACTGTATTTCTCCCTCCCTCCCCCCTCCCTCTCTCTCTCTGTCTCCCCTTTTATCTACCTACATACCTAACAACACACACTCTCTCCCTACCTATCTACCTACTGTATTTCTCTCTCTCTCTCTCTCTCTCTCTCTCTCTCTCTCTCTCTCTCTCTCTCTCTCTCTCTCCCTTTATCTCTATCCCTACCTACCTAACTATTCTCTTTCTCCTTCCCTACCTACTGTATTTCTCTCTCTTTCTCTCCCTCTCTATCCCTCTATCTACCTATCTACTTTTTTTAAAAAAATGCTTCAAAACCTGGGTGCATCTTATACTCTGGTGCGTCTTATACTCTGAAAAATACGGTACTATTATTATCAATATTGCAGCACTAAATCAAGATAAAGTCCAATCATTGATGGAAGGGAGAATTTTGAATTGGAGAAGGGAGTGAAAGAGGAAGGGAGGGAAGGAATGCAAAACATTGTTTACAATTTAAATTGCAATTGTATTGGTCATTCTATGATTAAGATGCTCTAAGAAAAAAAGTTACAACTAATAATGAGATTTAAATCCTGGTGATTATATGAACTTATCTATATAATTTACTTCATAACAACATGGAAGGAGATTGCAACTGCATTTTTACTATATGTTTTTTTCAAACATATTGGCAGTCTTGATTATAGCCCTAGGATTTCCTGGTAGACTCCCATAAAGAAAACTAATCAAGTCTGACCTTGTTTAACTTTTCAGGATCAGACAAAGTTGGCCGGGTGCTAACACCTGTCAACCAAACATGCAATACAACAGCATAAAAGCCAGATTTATATTAGGGACAGAATTATTTTCAAAAAGGATCACAATTAAGTTGCTTTCGTTTGCGTTGGAAGTTACTTTTAAAGGTTTGCAATTTACTGGATGAAAGCTAAACAATCAAAGGAATTCCAGATAAGCATCCAGCACTGTGTTTCTTCCTGTCTTGAATATTCTTAAATCACATTAAATCTCATTGATTTAATATCCTTCAGTGTAAATAAACTTTTAACTCAAAACAGTCTCTATAAAGCAAAGCCACTTTTTCTAAAAATACAAAATGGATGCTTACTTAGAGATAGAAGGTAAATGGATATATTTTTGCTGGCAATTTCCAAATATTGAACAGGTGCCAGAAAGATAATGGAAAACAATAAGTTACCTGTTTCACTGAATATATGCAATGTGCTAAAATATAGGAAAATAGATTTGAGTTACATAAATGAAATTAGATTTTAATTGTAGAAGCAAATCCATATCCCACATTATCTAATAATGTCTAAATAATATCTTAAAATGTCCAAAACTGTTTTTAAGAAGGACTTTTTGCAGAAGCATTCAAGTTTACCTTTTTTGCCTTAGAATTCAATGAACATGCTTATAAAACCCATGAATTTATATTAAACCACATACACTTTAAAAGTCTGATGAGAAACATTGTTAGGTTTATGTAATCATTTGTTTATAACCTGTCTACCGTTTTGCCAAAAGAATAGTGGTCAATGAAACTTACGTAATTTGGTTTGAAAATGCAACATTAGGTAAAGTACATATTTAAATGATAGCTAAATGAATTTGCTCCCCATCCTTAACCAGCCTTTACTTGTTCAGCTCTGACTGAACGCAATGAGGAGAGTTTGGGAGCAGGGCTGCTTTCAACTTTTCCCAATTCTCTGTTTTGTTTTTGTATTTCATGGGTAGACTGGCACAATATGAAACGGAGTGATATTATGATGCCAGATGCTAAATCACCCATATCAGCAAAGGGGGAAATTTGCCCAAGCAGGCATTATCCATTAGAAAATGTAAGAAGAAATATTTACGATCATATTTCAGAGCTGTGATTCCATCTTACATTCCTTGGGACAAATCAAATATGCAGGCTTTCTCCACGCAGAGAGAAAAGCAGTTTCCAGCTTTTTATCTTCACATCTTAATGAAATTCTACTCTTTTCTTCATATCACGATTATGCAATAGTCTTATTTCAGGTAAAAACGTTAAATTATATTATTTATATCAGAAGAATCACTATATATTATTAGACAGATGCAAGATAGATAGATAGATAGATAGATAGATAGATAGATAGATAGATAGATAGATAGATAGATAGATAGATAGATAGATAGATAGATAGATAGATAGACAAACAGACAGAAATAGACAGACAGACAGACAGATACCGTAGATAGATACTGTACATAGATACCATAGATAGGTAGATAGGCAGGCAGGCAGGCAGGCAGATACACACACACACACACACACACAGATCGGCGGACAGACAGACAGATGAATAAGAGGTAGGGAGATGAGAAGTAGGGAGAGAGAGAGATGATAGATAGATAGATAGATAGATAGATAGATAGATAGATAGATAGATAGATAGATAGATAGATAGATAGATAGATAGATAGATAGATAGATAGATAGATAGATAGATAGATAGATAGATAGATAGATAGATAGATAGATAGATAATGACAGAGAGATGATAGATATACAGAGATGCAGATATTATCTATGTATTATCTACATATTTTCTGTCTGTCTATCAACGTTACCGAGGATTCTCTACACTACCACTCTTTCACCAGCCTCAATTTCTCCTTTTCTAAAGACAGGTATGGTCTCCCACGTACCAAAAATTCTCTGATCTGGTATCTAAAGTTTTTCAATATCAGTAATATAGGACAGAGAGAGTTTTCATGCATTTGCATTTATTTCACTTGCTTCATATCAGGATGAAAATGCTGATCATGAATGTTTTCTGAATATGGAACAGTGTGGGACACGTGCCTGTATTTATCCACCTACATTTCTACCGCCCACACATTCTTCCTTGGGCTACGGGAAAGATAGAATAGGCTAATAACTGAGTTTCTGTCTCCTACAAGTGAACAGAAATGATAGTGTTTTAGTCCTCTGTATCCCTTTTGCCTGGCATGCGAGCTTCTTCTGATTTTTACTAATCCTGCTAAGAGAACCAGCTCTTTATGAAGAAATGTGAGGCGGGGGTGGTGGGAATAAATGGGAACATTCTTCTTGAAATAAAAATGTCTCTGCTGCGCCATCTAGTGGTGGACAGCTTCACTGTTCCTATACTATAATGCAGCTATTAATGCTCTGGAGATTTCCTTACATAACCCAAGAGAAATATGTCATTCAATGCAGACTTTCTCAACCTACAAGATTAGAGGTAAATTATTTTTCTACTAATTGGTATGCATTACTGTATCCCCCAGGTCTTTGTTCAATATTTTATGGTTTTCAAGAAATCATGAATTATTAAATATATCCATCTCTAAAATTACTTACTTTCCAAAACATTTCCTATTTTAAAAGGTGGCTAATGTGTTAGTGAACTGGTACCTAGCAGGATGACTTGTTTGCATGCATCTGTATCTATATCTACTATCTATATCTATCTCATATATATCTATGTCTATACACACACACACACACACACACACACACACACACACACACCAGTGATGGGTTGCCAATTTTTTTACTACCAGTTAGGTTCTCGAGAACCGGTAGTGAACATTTTGAGTAGTTTGGAGAACCGGCAAATAGGCCGGCCCCACCCTCGCTGCCTCCCAACCTCCCAGCTGATCTTCTATAGTTGCCCTGAACAGGAGAACTGAGATGGAAAGCAGGTTAGTGGGGCGGGGAGGGAAAGAGGATTTTGCAGTATCCTTCCCCTGCCATGCCCACAAAGCCATGCCACGCCCACAAAGCCATGCCCACAAAGCCATGCCACGCCCACAAAGCCATGCCCACAGAGCCGGTAGTAAAATATTTTGAATCCCAACACTGTCACACACACATGAGACTATGGAGAAGTGGCTCAGGGCCCTTTTTATATGGTAGCATTCAACCATGTAGTTAAATGTGCCATCTTTGTTTTTATAATATTTGTGCTACCTGTCTTGATTTACCTGCTTCAGAGGATATCACATTTCCTGTTCAAATGCACAGCCATTTTTCTAAAAGTAGGGTAGTAATCTCCATACCGTAAATGTTTGCTGTAGTATTTAAATGGCAGCGTCCTACTTAACAGCTTAATACTCAGAGCAAATAGAGTGTTAGCAAGTAATTGAGAGTATTAGAAAGTAACCAAGAGGAACAGCATTTCAACATACACTTAAAAGATTAAATTATCAGGGAGAAAGATTCTAGCTTAGCTTTCTGCATCTGCTGTTAAGTTTCTGTTCCAGTTTCAGAGTTCATGGCTACATTCTCTCTTGCTGCAATCTATTCAATCTCTCCCAGACTATATCAAAAACAGCCTGACGTTCTTTCTGCGTCATATGTAGAACATTATGGTTGACCAAGGAGTAGCAGGTCACACTGTCTGTCAGCCCAATCCCCCTCACAAGGTTGTTTGTTGCTTGGACCAACCGCACTCAACGTGTACTCCTCAATGGAACTGCATCTACATGGAGGGAAGTATGCAGTGGAGTACCTTAAGGCTCTGTTTTAGGCCCAGTACTCTTCAACATCTTCATTTGGATGAGGGAATAAATGGAGAACTCAACAAATTTGCAGATGACACCAAGCTGGCAGGAATAGCCAACACTCCAGAAGATAAGCTTAAGATACAGAAGGATCTTGACAAACTTGAACATTGGGCACAGTCTAATAAAATGAAATTCAATGGTGAAAAGAGTAAGGCTCTATATTTAGGCAACAAAAACGAAATGCACAGTATAGGTGGTACCTTGCTCAATAGTAGCAACTGTGAGAGGGATCTTGGAGTCCTAGTGGACAAGCATTTAAATATGAGCCAGCAGTGTGCAGCAGCTGCCAAAAAAGCCAACACAGTTCTAGGCTGCATAAACAGAGGGATAGAATCAAGATCACCCGTGAACTGTTAATACCACTTTATAAGGCCTTTGTAAGGCCACACTTGGAATACTGCATTCAGTTTTGGTTGCCACAATGTAAAAAAGATGTGGAGACTCTACAAAGAGTGCAGAGAAGAGCAACCAAGATGATTAGCGGACTGGAGACTAAAACATATGAGGAACGGTTGCAGAAACTGAGTATGTCTTGTTTATTAAAAAGAAGGACTAGGGGAGACATGATAGCAATGTTCCAATATCTCAGAGGTTGCCACAAAGAAGAGGGAGTCAAACTATTCTCCAAGCCACCTGAGGGCAGAACAAGAAGCAATGGGTGGAAACTAATCAAGGAGAGAAGCATCTTTAAGAAGATGTTGGATAGCCATTTGTCTGAAACGGTATAGGGTTTCCTACGTAGGCAGGGGTTGGACTAGAAGACCTCCAAGGTCCCTTCCAACTCTGCTATTGTATTGTATTGTATTGCTGGGGGGAAAATAGGCAGAGGAAGGCGTGTTGGGTGTGTTTGCCACCTTGAGTTATTTGTAAAAGAAATAACAAAGGTAGGATGTAAATAAATCAATTAAATAAATAAATTGCAAGTCTTATCAAGTTAGGGGAGAAGTCTGAGATTTGGATTAGCTATTAATTATGAAATAATACAAGCAAACCCAAATCGCCCTTCAATTGACATTGGTGCAGTGGTGAAATCTAATTCCCTCCCCCCCTCCCCTGGTTCTGTGGGCGTGGCTTGGTGGGGGGGTGTCATGTGACTGGGTAGGCATGGCCAACTTTTTCCCCCCACTTTCAGCTATTTGTTTTAGCTTTTTAAAGCATTTTTTCGGGCGAACCAGCAGGGGGGAAATGCTTTAAAAAGCTTTTAAAAATAACTTCCGACGATTGCTCGGAAGCTTTTTTTTCTTTTTTACTACTGATTCGCAGAACCAAGGACAATCGTCCCTACCAGTTCGGCTGAACCAGCTGGATTTCACTCCTGCTTTGGTGACTTATATAGGTGCATCTGTGCAGCTTTTGTTTATTTATTTTTATTTATTTTGGTTGTCAAACATGTATGAGATAACAGGCATAAGTATAAACATGGACATGAACACAGGAAATGGGGACGAATAAATGGGGACAGTAGGACAGGGACAGTAGGCACGCTGGGGCCTACGCTGCACGCCCCCTACAGACCTCTTAGGAAAGGGCTGAGGTCCACGCTGGACAGTTCATGGTTAAAGTTACGGGGGTTGAGGATGTAACAATAGAGTCAGGTAGAGCATTCTAGGCATTGACCACTCTGTTGCTGAAGTCGTATTTTCTGCGATCGAGTTTGGAGTGGTTTACTTTTAGTTTGTATCTATTCTTTGCCCATGTATTATTGGGGTTGAAACTGAAGTGTGGCATGATACAGAAGTGATTTTTATTATGGTTCATTGCTCGGTCAGCCAGATCTTCAGATTGGAGTTAGCATTTTTGTTCACCAATCGAGTCCTTCCTAAGGAGCTGGGGTAGACAGATGTGGATGTTTGATGGTGTTTTAAATATCATCACAGCAGTGGTGGGTTTCTGCAGGCTCGCACCTACTCGCGAGAGCCGGTTGGTGAAATTTAGAGAATCGGTGAGAGGGGGTTCCACCGGCGTAGCTGGAAGTAAATCTGGCCCGCCGCTGCCAGTGACCCAACTGAAAGGAAAGGAAAGGAAAGGAAAGGAAAGGAAAGGAAAGGAAGGAAGGAAGGAAGGAAGGAAGGAAGGAAGGAAGGAAGGAAGGAAGGAAAGAAAGAAAGAAAGAAAGAAAGAAAGAAAGAAAGAAAGAAAGAAAGAAAGAAAGAAAGAAAGAAAGAATTTATCATCACAATTGAGTCCAAAATTTTGGTTTCTAAGGAAGAGCGTTGTTAAATGAGTTTCACCACATTTTAAAAGATGGCCACTCCCATCCTGTCACATGACTGTCAAGCCACGGCCACAAAATAGGCCACACCTACAGAGTAGGTTCTAAAAAATTTGAAACCCACCACTGCATCACAGAATGTAAGCTGTTCCAAGTAAAGTTGCCTTGTGCAATTGACTGAGGGTGAAACTGTCAATAATAAATAATAATAATAATAAATTTAATTTGTTGACCGCTCCCTCTCCCCGAAGGGACTCGGAGCGGTGCATAGGGCAAATAAAACAATAACTATACACACATAATAAAAACAAATTAAATGATATCCCTGCGCTAAAAATTCCCAGTTAAAAATTACTAAAATCCCCATCTAAAATTATTACCAACCCCATAGAAGGGAGACTACCCTAGGCCGGCCAAGCAGAACAGATATGTTTTTAGTTTTAGATGGAAGGAGCGGAGGTCCGTGGTTGTTCTAATGTCGGGGGGAAGGTCGTTCCAGAGGGCTGGGCCCGCCACAGAGAGAGCCCTTCCCCTGGGCGTCGCCCGCTGACAAAGTCTAGTGGACGGCACCCGGAGAAGTCCCTCTCTATGTGAGCGAATAGGCCGTGGGGATGTATGAGGCAGGATCCGATCCCGCAAATAGCTAGGTCCCGAGCCATGGAGCGCTTTAAAGATGATAACTAGAACCTTGAAGCGCACCCGGAAGATGACAGGCAGCCAGTGCAGCTCGCGCAAGAGCGGTGTTACATGGGTAAACCTTGAGGTTCCCATAATTGCTCGCGCGGCTGCATTCTGGACTAGCTGAAGTCTCCGGGTGCACCTCAAGGGGAGCCCCATGTAGAGAGAGTTACAATAGTCCAGTCGGGATGTCACGAGAGCATGAGTGACTGTGCGGAGGGCGTCCCGATCCAATAGGGGGCGCAACTGGCGAACCAGGCGAACCTGGTAAAACGCCCTCCTGGCCACGGCTGTCACTTGATCTTCCATGGACAGCCAGACATCCAGGAGGACACCGAAGTTTCGCACCCCATCCACTGGGGCAAGATGTTCGCCCCCAATGGCCAGCGATGGAATCAGCTGGTTGAATCGGGCAGCCGGAAACCACAGCCACTCGGTCTTGGTCGGGTTTAGCTTGAGTCCGTTTCTTCCCATCCAGATCCGTATGGCTTCCAGGCACTGGCACATCACCGCTACGGCATCGTTGGGGTGGTTTGGGGTAGATATATACAGCTGAGTATCATCAGCGTAGAGATGGTACTCTACCCCAAAACCACGGATGATCTCACCCAGCGGCTTCATATATGTGTTAAACAGGAGAGGCGAGAGGACCGACCCCTGAGGCACCCCACATGTGAGGGGTCTCGAGGTCGACCTCTGCTCTCCTGCCAACACAAATTGCGATCGGCCAGAGAGGTAGGAGGAGAACCACCGTAAAACGGTGCCTCCCATCCCCAACCCCCCCAGCCGATGCAATAGGATACCATGGTCGATGGTATCAAAAGCCGCCGAGAGGTCTAATAGGACCAGGATGGAGGAACAACCCCCATCTCTGGCCCTCCAGAGATCATCGACCAACGCGACCAATGCCGTCTCGGTGCTATGCCCGGGCCGAAAGCCGGACTGGCGCGGGTCTAGATAATCAACTTCCTCCAGGTGACGGGGAAACTGTTGTGCCACCACACTCTCAACAACCTTCGCCAAGAAGGGAAGGTTGGAGACTGGACGATAGTTGGTTAATAAAGCTGGATCCAAAGAGGGCTTCTTAAGGAGGGGCCTCACCATAGCCTCTTTTAGGGAAGCAGGCAAGGAACTCTCACTTAAGGATGCGTTGACAACCTCTTGGAGCCAGCCTCGTGTCACCTCCCAGGATGCCAGTACAAGCCAGGAGGGACACGGGTCCAATAAACATGTGGTGGCTCGCAGTCACCCACGTAACCTGTCCATATCCTCGGAAGCAACGGAGTCAAACTCCTCCCAAACAAGATCTGTCTCGTGGCATCCCACTGGACCATCAATGGGGGCTAGCTCGTTCTGTATCTGAGCGATTTTCTCCTGCAGAAAAATCACAAATTCCTCTGCTCTACCCTGTAGCGGGGCTTCCCGCACCCTCTGTTGAAGGAGGGAGCGGTTCACCCTAAACAGGGCGGCAGGGCGGTTTTCTGCGGATGCTATGAGAGTGGCACAATGATGACGTTTGGCCACTCTCAGCGCCACAATGTAAGTCCGTAAATGGGCTCTTACCTGTGTCCGGTCAGATTCAGATCGAGTAGACCTCCATCTTCTCTCTAGGCATCTCTTGTGGCGTTTCATCACCCTTAGCTCCTCGGTGAACCAAGGAGCCAGGGTGGCTCGCCGCCGCAAGAGAGGCCGCAAGGGCGCGACCCGATCCAAGGCTCCCGTGGTCGCAGTATTCCATGCGGCCACGAGGTCCTCCATCGGGGCGCGGGTCAGGGGTCCAGAAAGTGGCCCAAGCGCCGCCTGGAACCCATCAGGGTCCATCAGGCGCCTGGGGCGGAACCAGATAGGTGACTCAGGTTCCGCCTCCCCGCGGTGGGGAGTAGCGGTTGGAAAGTCGAGCCAGAGAAGTGAGTGGTCTGACCATGACAAGGGTGTGATGACTATATCCCTTGTACCCAGATCACTCTTCCATTGGCCTGAGACAAAGATGAGGTCCGGTGTATGTCCACCCTCATGGGTGGGGCCTTGAATTAATTGGGTCAGGTCCATGGCCGTCATGGAAGCCATGAACTCCCGAGCTACCTTAGATGATTCGCCCACCGATGGCAGATTAAAGTCCCCCATGACTAAAAGTCTGGGGGTCTCAATTGCCATTGTAGCGATCACCTCGAGGAGCTCGGGCAGGGCTGCTGCTACATAGCGGGGAGCCAGGTATACAACCAGCAAGCCCAACTGCCTCCCTAGGCCCCACTTCACGCAGAGGGACTCACAACCAGTGATGCTCAAATTGACAGTACTCCAGTGGTGCTCCAGTTGTTTTGGGATTGCTTCCAAAGCACCTATTACTATTGGTACCACCTTTGCTTTCTTTTGCCACAGTCATTCTATTTTTATTTGAAGGTTTTTGTATTTTGTTATCTTTTCCAGTTATTTCTATTCTATTCTGCTGTCTCCAGGCACTACCACATCCACTATCCAGACTTTTTTGTCTTTCTTATTAACAATTGTTAAGCCTGGGGTGTTATGTTATTATTATTTACTAGCCGTTCCTGGCCACGCGTTATATAGATTCTGCCTTTGTTATTTTTATAACTAAGTTAGTGAACATAATACTTCTTCTCCCTCCTATTTTCTCCATAACAACAACCCTGTGAGAGAGAGAATGAGTGACCCAAAGTTACCCAGCTGGCTTTCATGCTTAAGGTGGAACTAGAACTCACAGTCTCCTAGTTTCTAAACTGGTGCTTTAATAAAATACTAGAATAACAGAGTTGGAAGGGATCTTGGAGGTCTTCTAGTCCAAAACCCTGCTTAGACAGGAAACTCTATACCACTACAGACAAATGGTTATTCAATCTCTTCTTAAAAACTTCCAGTGTTAGAGCATTCACAATTTCTGGAGGCAATTTGTTCCTCTAATTATTTGTTCTGTCGGGAAATTTCTCCTTCTTAACCCTTCTTAATCCTAACCAGTGGTGGGTTTCTGCAGGCTTGCACCTACTCACGAGAGCCAGTGGGTGAAATTTAGAGAACCGGTAAGAGGGGGTTCCACCGGCATACGTGGAAGTAAATCTGGCCCACCACTGCCAGTGACCCAACGGAAAGGAAAGGAAAGGAAAGAAAGAAAGAAAGAAAGAAAGAAAGAAAGAAAGAAAGAAAGAAAGAAAGAAAGAAAGAAAGAAAGAAAGAAAGAAAGAATTTATCATCACAATTGAGTCCAAAATTTTGGTTGCTAAGCAAGAGCGTTGTTAAATGAGTTTCACCACATTTTAAAAGGTGGCCACTCCCACCCTGTCACATGACTGCCAAGCCACGCCCACAGAATAGGCCACACCTACAGAGTAGGTTCTAAAAAATTTGAAACCCACCACTGATCCTAACCCTAACCCTTCTTGTCTTCAGGTGTTTTGGAGAATAGTTTGAGTCCCTCTTCTTTGTGGCAACCCCTGAGATATTGGAACACAGCTATCATGTCACCCCATAGTTCTTCCTTTCATTAAACTAGACATACCCAATTCCAGAAAACTGTTCTTTAACTTCTAGACTAAACTGACTCTTGCCACTGCCTTCAGCTTTCAACTTTTCAACTAGCCTTCAGTTTAACCTTGCAAGGTAGCCACTCACCTAAGCATTCACCAGGGCTAACCTGTTAGATGTTATGAAGGAGACTTTGTGAAAAATCATTGATTTTCAATAGGAAAAGAAGACTGTGGCTTCTTTTGAAAAACAAGTGTTTCGTATTATCAATTTAATAGATCAATAATGAAAGCTGACTGGATAGGAAGTTCAGCTCTTGAATGGAAAAAAAATGAAAGGGCCATATTAAAGAGAATAGGGCAAACCCCTGACAAGATAAATGGTAAGAAAGTAAACAGTATATCCAATAAAGCAAAGACAGATGGGGAATGCTCCAGAGCCAGCAATCAATGTGGATTGATTGACTAATGTGAATTGTGCAAGGGCTGGAGGAAAGGAAAAGGTTAGTATGCAAGTTGGAAAATGAAAAACAATATGATATTGGAACTCTTTGGGGAAATAAAAGAAAAAGACAGATGTGAAAGCAATTGATTTCCTCAGACCTGGGGATGATGAAAAAGACTCAGTGATGGCATACTAATTATGCTGATAGGGATTTATGAGCCTGTTTATGGTAAATAATGTGTGGATTATCTGATAAAAATTTATTACCCTATAGCGCTGTATAAGTATGTGGAGGCCCAAATAATCTTAATTAAGCTACCTTTTTTTTTTGTTTTAAACTATATTTTTGGCCCAAAGTACAACCTTTGTTTGAAATTGTAATCACAACGACTTGAATCTAAAACTGAAGTTTGCAATGGAGGAATTTAAACATGTTGAATTTCTCATCCGATATAGTTTTTTTATTTGAACATTTCTTCATAATGCTCAGGCTAAATGATCCATTTGATGCCAAGCCTGACAGCTGGAACATAAACTTGGAGAGTTTTGTAGAAAAAAAGTTTTAATATCTCTGGAAAGCCAATAGAGATGTAGCTGGTAAACAGTTATATGAAGTAACTTCTGTGTTCACTATTGTGCAAAAGGAGAACTTGAAATTAAACTCCTTGTTGTTTGATCATAAGTAAAGATAAAGATTCCCCTCGCACATATGTGCTAGTCATTCCTGACTCTAGGGGGGCAGTCCTCATCTCTGTTTCCAAGCTGAAGAGCCAGCGCTGTCCGAAGACATCTCGGTGGTCATGTGGCCAGCATGACTAAACCAAAGGCTCAGGAAACGCTGTTACCTTCCCACCAAAGGTGGTTCCTGTTATATCCTCGACCTGCGACCGGTCTCGAGTTACGACCGGCTGCAGGTCTTCCAGGCTGCCTCCGAGAAGCCATGGAGACAGGCTGTTGCAAGTAGGCTGTCCGGCAGACGCGCCTGATTGGCTGAGGCGCGCCTGGCGGGAAGCCGGCTCTTGCCGCAGCCTGATTGGTTCTTCCCTTTGACAGCTCTAATATAAAGAGCTGTCAAAGCGCGGGAGCCCCTGTCTACCGCCTATTTCTTTTGTACTTGTTCCTACTGTTATTTAACCTGCCTAAAATAAAGGGCTGTTGTTTTGAGCAAACCTGGCTTGGACTCCCTCTATTCTCAACACTTCTGAGAATCCAACACTGGCGATGAGGGCTGGGGCCAGGCAGAGCTCCGATTACTAAAGGAACGATATTTTCCTCACAAAAATTTTTTTTTCGTTGCTTCTTTTGCGGTACGATTGCTATGGGTTCTGTCCCTCCCTTCGCTCCGTTCGACTCGTCGAAGGAGACCTGGGTTTCTTTTATGGCACGGTTCGAGTGCTTCGTGCTGGCGAACGACTACGGGGCGCTGCCCCCGGCGAGGAAATTGGGACATTTCCTAAGCTGCGGCGGCACGGAGCTGTTCGCGACCGCCCGCACCGTGGCCGCGCCGACTGAAGTATATGAAATGCCGTGGGACACATTGATCGAACGGCTCCGGGCACACTACGCCCCGGTGCCGTCACGGATGACCCACCGCTTTGCCTTCAGGAAGTGCCTCCAGAAGCCTGACCAGTCGGTGGCCGAATTCCTCAAGGTGCTCCGTATGGCCGCCATTCCGTGCGCTTTCGCCGCGGAGTTCCTGGGCGAATCACTGCTGGAGCAGTTCATCTGGGGCCTCAGGGAGATCCGCCTCAGAAGGCGCCTGCTGGCCCGCGCTGAACTGACCCTAGAACAGGCGGTGGACGAGGCTCGGGCATTCGAGATGTCCGAGTCCTCGGTCCTGGACAGAGACTTGGACCGCCAACCGTCCGCGCGCGCGTGCCTGGTGGAGGAATCTGACAACCCTGACGAGGACGACCAGGTCGCCTACGTGCGGTCCGCCAGCCGCAAGCCGCCCCAGCCGGCTTCCAATAGATGCTGGGGCTGCCGGGGGAAGCACCCCCGGGCCGATTGCCCGTTCAGGGCCGCCACCTGCCGCCGCTGCGGCCGAAAGGGACACTTGGCCGCCGCCTGCCGCGCCGCCGCACCCGCCGATGAGCCACCCTCCCCCGAGCCCCAACGCCGCTCCGGAGAAGATCGTAGGGGGCAAGCGGCCAACCCACCTGCCCAACACTGCCAGGGCAGACGCCAGCAGCCGCAGCCGTCCGGCTGCTTTGCCTTGACCGACGACAACTCTCTGCTGGAAGCCTTGCCCGACCGTACGCGGCTCAGGACAGTTGTGAAGCTGGAGGGGGTGGGGGTCCGCATGGAGGGGGACTCTGGCTCGTCTAGGTCCATCATATCCCGGGCACAGTTGGCAAAGCTACGCCCCGGCCTCTCCTTGGACAGTTTGTCCCCCCCACTCACTGTTTTGCGGGACTATCAGGGATCTTCCATCCCCACCCTGGGCCAACAGTTCCCATTTTTCTAGTTGCATTTTTACATGCTTTCGAACTGCTAGGTTGGCAGAAGCTGGGACAAGTAACGGGAGCTCAGTCCATTATGCGGCGCTAGGGATTTGAACTGCCAAACTGTTGACCTTTCTGATCGACAAGCTCAGCGTCTTAGCCATTAAGTGTCCCTATTTCATTAGACATTATAAATAAAAATAAATATTTGGATAGAGAAAAAAAACAACCTCAAACTATGAACCCTTCTTATTTTATTAACTCCATTAAGTTAGATAATAGATTCATTATCTTTTATTAACTGGCAGAAGCTGGGAGAAGTAACAGGAGCTCACTCCATTATGTGACGCTAGGGATTTGAACCACCAAACTGCCAACTGCCAACCTTTCTGATTGACAACCTCAACATCTTAGCCACTGAGCCACATAATAGGTTGTAACTCAGCTACCATCTGATCTGAACTTCAACTGATGCATTTAGATTGTGAGTTCCCTCTTTTTTGGTTGGCACCTAAATCAAATTAGACATTTCTAATGAGGAGACTAACACCTCTGGATTTTGCAATCACCTGGGACTATACCTGTTTTATTTTGGTGCCTGCCCAGGGAATACACATAAAAGTCAATCGGGAAAAAAAAGAAATTAATGACTATTGCCTAATTAAAGTATAGCACATCATACAAATATTTCTGCTCCAAGACCACCAGTGCATATGCACTTTCACAACCGAGGAATGCTTCAGCTGGTGGGAGATGGCTTTGGCAATCATTAACCCAAATCCTCTGTGACTTAAAAAAATATCTTTGGCAGGTGCACATGATCCCTTATCTTCGGACTTCGAAAGGAGCTTGAGGCTAAATGATGGAAGTGTGGAAACTGAGGAGGTGACGGAGATGGCGGGAAGGCCAGAGGTGTTAGTGTTGCCAAAAAGGATACCATGCGAGGTGAGCTCTGTTAAAGAAAATGCAATCCCCACAAATGCATCCTTTTTATTTCATTGGAAAGAAAAGTGCACAAAAAGAAATAAATCTGCCCAGAATTATGCTGGGATGGGGGGGTTAAACTTTAGCTTAGGATAAGGGAGCAAGACTCATTTTTTACAACTGAATCCCTGCTAAACAGACAGGATAACGAGTTTCCTTTAAAATGTTTTGAGAATAACGGAATGGAAAGGGACCTTAGAGGTCTTCTAGTCCAATTCCCTGCTCAGGCAGGAAACCCTCTACCAGTGTAGACTAACCTTTTTTGGACGGTGTGCCCAAAGCATGTGCATGTGCTCTGCCCCTCCCCCCATGCATGCATGCGCCCCCTACATGTGTCCCCACAAGAATGCACAGCAGAGACCCAAACACCAGCTGGCTGGTGGGAGGTGCATGTGCATGCACAATGGAGCTGAGCTAGGGCGGGAGGTGCATGTGCATGCACAATGGAGCTGAGCTAGGGCGGGAGGTGCATGTGCATGCACAATGGAGCTGAGCTAGGGCGTCCATCACAAGAACATGTGCAGCATACGCACATCCGCAATGTTCCAGCTGCTTGGCAGAGCATCGCACAGGTGCCGTATGCTCCATGCGCATGTGCGGAAGCCCCAAACCGTTCAAATACAGGTAAGGAGCGTGGGCAGGCAGGTGGGCCCTCCGGAGCACCATACCCGAACCGTACCTGGTGCTCCCAGCAGGCACTAGTAAGCCCGTACCAGGGTGTACTGCCTGCAACCCATCACTGCTCTCTGCCTTGGTTAATGAGATTTTTCTCCTCCTTTAGGGGAAATGATCTATTCTGCTTCTTATCTTATTCTGTGGAATATTTTATTCTGTGGAAGGGATCATTTGGATGAAGTGAATTCTGTTTCAGAATCTATTGTGATTCTTATAGTGGGAAGCTACCCCTGTCCTAGAAGAATGAAATATTTTAAGGAATATTAAAAAGGCAAAATATTATATTTCCCTGGATGACACATGCAGAAACATGGTTTTTTAGATGGAGCAAACAGCCCTACCTTTCTTAATAGCACTCAGCAGATGTCAGCACCTAAGAGACAAAGAGACAGATAGCTCTATTCATAAGCAAATAGCCTCACCAAAAATCCAAAACAGGAGGAGAGCCATTAGTCCACAATAGGAATTGCCCAACACAAGCCTCTTCATTGCATCATTTCACAGCAGCCCAAACTTCAACCAAACTTAGCTCAGACAAACATGACTCCTATATGGCCCCATGGGAATCTGACAACAGCCAATAGAATACATGTTCTTGCATGGGAACAGGAAACTCAAGTTCAAAGCCCAAGAGAAAGAATCAAAAACCTCTCACTCTCAACTCCATGTGGTCAGCTGCACCAGAATTCGTGTTGCTCTGCTTCCTCGTTAAACCATCTTTTCAATCAGCTTCCATGTTTCCAGTGTCCTTCTCCCAGCTTGGAACTGAATCAGATAGATATTTCTTCCAACATTATATTATTCCTCAAGTCTCTCAATTTTTCATCATGAAATCAGTTAAGCTGTTATGTTTAGGATTAGGGTTACAACAGTTTTTAGTCTTTAATATGCCACAACGTCTATTTCATTTACTGAAAAAGAGGGGTGAGGAATAAAATAGCCATTTAGAAATCTACTTCCCCAAAGAAAGTGATCTGACTATGACAAAGTCCTAAAGTCTGAGTTTCCTATTGCCCTAAACTGCCCTAAAATCAGTTCAAGGGTGCATCCTAGTATAAAGAGATAATGTTTTGTTGAAATAATCCATCTTCTCATGCAGACCAAATAATCGCTTTATTAAAAAATATGTAGCTGGATAACATATGTTCTTCTGCTAAGGTTTTAAACAACTTCCATGAAAATTCACATTGTATAGATTTAATTTATTGACCCAAAGGAATAATTGGACACAACTCATACTTTACAGTGCCCTGGAGAGATGTTCGTTATTTTAAGAGAAGATGTTCCCGGAGATTCAGTGGTCATTGAATTTATAACGGAAAATGAATGGATCAGGATTGAACCAGATTTTTGGAATCAAAAAGTCAGGTTCATCAAAGCTCTAGGTAAGAGTTGGTACTCGTTCAGGGAAAATAAAATATTCAATATAACGTAATGGAATGTTATACAGTATTTCCCATTATAATTCAATACTATTTTTATGTGTCAGTTTTGACTTATCAAATTCTACTTTATTAAATCAGAGACATAAACGTTTTTGACTTATCAAAAACTGGAGGCATTTAGTTGTTTATCCATGATAAGGTGGCAGTTGACAGTCTTTAAAATGTCATTCATTAGTCATAGTTTGCTAGACTTAATCAGTTCCCGCTGCACATATTATTTAGAGCAACACAGCATAAATCTGTAGCACATATTATTATCACTGCATGACGTTTATGAAGATATTGTCTTGTTTCACGCGGGGAGTTTTTCAAAGTTCTTTTGTCGTTTATTTGCACCAATATATTTGGCCATGTTTTGATGTTTTCTAGTGTGTCTCAGTCTTTTGCTTATTCTTTTTGATCATGACATTAAGTAATATTTAGTAAATCAGTGGTTTCAGCTTGGTTGAACAAAGGGGTTTTGTGGCTCTTGCATGTCTCTCTGACCATTGCTAAAGAATTGACATCACATCTTTATTATGAGATGGGAAATATATGAAAACTAAGCTCTAACATGTGAATATTATAATTTTGAAAAAGATTTTTTTTTGTCCAAATTGCCTATATGGTGTAAATAGCCATAGCCCTTTTGCAGCACTCAATTCCTCCCAAAAATACTAAGTGCTACAAAACTTGAACACATCAAAAATTGTTAATCTGCCCTACTGAAGACTACCATATTTTTCAGAGTACACACCAAAAAGAGGGTAAAAATCTGGGTGCATCTTATACACTGAATACAGCATTTTTGGCCTCCCAAAGCCCCACCCTCTTCATAAAAATGGACATGCATAGCCTTTAGGAGGCTTGTAGAGTGCTCCTGGGGGCTGGGGAGGGCAAAAACGAGTGAAAAATGGGCCATTTTTCTCTGCAGACTTCCCAAACCCTCTGCATGCCTCAATTTTTTGTGAAAAACAGGCCTGTTTTCCACAAAAAAATGAGCCCTTTTTTGCTCATATTTGCCCTCCCCCAGCCCCCAGGAGCACTCTACAAGCCTCCCAAAGGCTATGCATGCCCTTTTTTTAAAACGAAAAACGGGCCCATTTTCATGAAAAACGGACCTTTTTGCTTGTCCTCCACTCCCCAGCACCCAGGAGCACTTTGCAGGCCTCTCAAACTCTCTGCATGCTCCATGTGCAGAGGGTTTGGGAGGCCTACAAAGTACAAGCACTTTTTTTTTTAATCTACCTCTTCAAAATCTTGGTGCTTCTTATACTCTGAAAAATACAGTAGTTTCTTCCAACTGCTTTTTAAAGATGTTTTTATTGGTGCTACCAAGAGAACCAACTTGGTGGAACAGTTAAGGCAACAGGTTATAAACGAACAAAAAAACCAAAAACTGAGGTCTGAACACAAAGCCAACTGGGTGAACCTGCTAACCGCTTCAGAAATATTACCAAGAAAACTTCAGGGACTAAGTGGAGTAGTTGTCAGGAATCAAAATCTGATTTAAAGGGCACCAAAAAAACAAAGTGTCACCAGGATAAGATTGTGGTGTGGAAGTCCAGGGTCTGGGCACAAACCCAGCGAGGTTGGCTTATCACATTTTTCATTGCATGAATTAATACACCGAATATCACCTAAGTGCGCAGCTGGAAATCCTTCTCCATCCCAAAGCCCAGAATAGTCATTGAAATGCCCGTAAATATTTCCAAAGCACGCTGTGTATTTTAAAGCTTTCTTTGTTTTCCTTTGTTCTGTAGCCTCCAAATATATTTTAATTCTACTTTCTTGCTCCATTGCTGCTGATTCTTTTCTTCCATTGCTTGCTGCTTTTTGGGGGGTGGGTGGGTTACGTTTGGCCCCCCTGTGAATCGTTGACTTCTCAATCTGGAATAGATAACGCAGAAGCATTCTGAATGTGAATCAGTGTTGAAAGGTTTTGGCAATAATTCTGTGGGTTGCTTTTTTTTTTTCCCCTTCGTTTTTTTTCCACTGAGCTTTTAAAATGTTCTGTTTTATAAGATTTTCCTGCTGGCTTTGTAAATGTAAATATCTACTGTGGAGGAGACATTAAAGCCACAGTGCAGATTGAATACTATTCAAGAGTGGGAGAGCTTGAGCAGATGCTTCAGAAAGTGGCTGATCCAATTGCATTTACCTGTCAGGTAAGCTGTTCTCTACATTAAGCAGTTAATAAAAGATAATGAACCTATTATCTAACTTAATGGAGTTAATAAAATAAGAAGGGTTCATAGTTTGAGGTTGTTGTTTTTCCCTATCCAAATATTTATTTTTATTTATAATGTCTAATGAAATAGGGACACTTAATGGCTAAGACGCTGAGCTTGTCGATCAGAAAGGTCAGCAGTTTGGCAGTTCAAATCCCTAGCGCCGCATAACGGACTGAGCTCCCGTTACTTGTCCCAGCTTCTGCCAACCTAGCAGTTCGAAAGCACGTAAAAATGCGAGTAGAAAAATAGGGACCACCTTTGGTGGGAAGGTAACAGCGTTCCCTGCGCCTTCGGTGTTTAGTCATGCTGGCCACATGACCACGGAGACATCTTTGGACAGCGCTAGCTCTTCAGCTTTGAAACAGAGATGAGCACCACCCCCTAGAGTCAAAAACGACTAGCACATATGTGCGAGTGGAACCTTTACCTAATGAAATAAATAATATTAAGCAGTAGATTCCCACCTCCCAAATGTTAGGTATCAGCATGGAGAATGAAAAAGTCAGTACCAGAAAGTTAGCATTTCAGAGCTGTGCAAATATGAAGTTGAAATGTATATAGATAATGCTCAGCTTACAGCAGTTCATTTAGTGACCGTTCAAAGTTACTATAGCATTGAAAAAAGTGACCCATGACTGTTTTTCACACTTACAACTATTGCAGCATCCCTGTGATCATAAGAACATAAAAACAGCCTTGCTGGAACAGGCCACAGCCTATCTGGTCCAGCATTCTGTCTCACACAGTGGCTCACCATTTGCTTCAGGGTATTCCCAAGCAGATGTCTTCACCAGCTTATGATTCCCTGCAAATGGCATTGAGAAATATCCTGCCTATCTCTCCAACCCGGAGGGTGTCCTTAGGCATCCATCATGATAGCCATTGATACCCTTGTTCTCCATGAACTCGTCTAATCCTTTCTTAAAGGTATCGAGGCTGACAGCTGTCACCATTTCTTCTGGCAGGGAGTTCCATAGACCGGTGATCCTCTGGATGAAAAAGTACTTCCTCTTATTTGTTTGAGGTCTAGTTTCCAAAAGTTTCATGGAGTGCCCCCTAGTTCTAGTGTTGTGCGATAGGGGAAACAGTTTTCCCTTTTCTACTTTGTCCACACCGTGCATGATTTTATAGACTTCAATCAGGTCACCTCTCAGGCGCCGTCGTTCTAGAGTGAAGAGGCCCAGCCATTGCAGCCTCAAATGGTAAGGAAGGTGTTCCAGCCCCCTAATCATTCTGGTTGCCCTCCTCTGCACCTTTTCCATTTCTATAATATCCTTCTGAAGGTATGGTGACCAGAACTGTACACAATGCTCCAGATGGGGCCTCACCATAGATTTATAAAGAGGCAAAATGACACTTGCTGACTTATTTTCTGTACCCTTCCTAATGATCCCTTTGATCACGTGATCAAAATTCAGAGCCTTGGCAACTGGCATGTATTTATGAGAGTTGCAGTGTCTTGAGATCATGTGATCTTCTTTTGCAACCTTCTGACAAGTCAACAGGAAAGTCCGATTTACTTAACCACTGTGTTTCTAACTTAACAACTGCAGGGATTCACTTAACAACTGGGGCAAGAAAAATTGTAAAATGGGGCAAAACTCCCTTAACAAATGTCTCACCTAGCAACAGAAATTTTGGACTTAATTGTGGTCGTAAGCCGAGAAGTACCTGTATTGCCTTCTAAAATTATTTATATTAATAGTGAGAATAAAGTCATACTAGAGTTGAGGAATGTGGACTATAAGAAACTGTGTGACTCTAAAGCAGAGGTTCCCAAACTTGGTAACTTTAAGACTTGTGGACATCAACTCCCAGAATTCTGGGAGTTGAAGTCCACAAGTCTTAAAGTTACCAAGTTTGGGAACCTCTGCTCTAAAGCTACTATGTCTTTTGATCATTCCAACTCAGTAGTGTCAAGTCACTGGGATAATTCTTCATCACTATGCAATGTTTGTAAACTTTCTATGTCCAAGATAAGGGAGCAATGGGAAAAAAAATGAATTTAAAACACACGGCCAATATTTTAATGCAGGAATAGGCAACAGATGGCTTTCCAAATATTGATCGCATCCTGTAAGAATATGGGGCGGTACAGGTGAGCAACATCTGGCATGTTGCAGATTGCAGACTCCTTGTGACCTTTCTACTAAAAACAGCCAACCAGGAAACTAGAAAGGAAATATAAGGATAAGAGAGGAGGAATGTGTTAAGTTTGGAGGAATTCAGTCCGAGTCACGCTAGTCATTAACAGATTTATTGCAAGTAGCAAGAACTATATACAGGAACAACAAGAGATCAGTGCAACTGAGATTTCCCAACTTTGATAGCTTTTTATAGGTTTCCCTAAAGCGGGAAAAACCTGAGCCAGACAGAAAGTCTGGCCCGGGCAGCTGCGTCTCGGTCAATCAGACGCGATTGGCTGTTACAGTGTTTCACAAACCTCCGGGTCAGCCTTGGTTCCCCAGACTGACTGTCTGTGCGTGGGCTGAGAACATAACAGAATGAATAGGAAGACGAGCAGACTGGTATAAAGCAGTGGTGGCTAACCTTTTTGTTGTTGGGTGCCAAAAATGTGAGTGTGTGCGTGCAGTAGCACGCATGTGTGCCGGCACCCATAATGCAAAACATACCCCCACATGTGCATGTGAGAACAATCCCCCTCCACGCTCCCCTCCCATGTGCACCGCACTGCTCGCTTCCAAGCTGAGCTTGGTATTTCCTCCGGTGTCCAGGCTGTTTACGCCCTCCCCAGGCTCCAGGAAAGTCTCTGGAGGAGGGCAAAAAACGGGCCTACCGGAGGTTCAGAAACAATCCATTTCTGGTTTTGGAGAGCCTCCAGCGGGGCCAGGGGGGGTCGTTTTCACCTCCCCTGTCCCCACAAGCCTCTGGAGCCTGGGGAAATGGATCTGGAAATGGATCATTTTGAACTTTTGGTAGGCCTTTTGGGCCTGTTTTTAACCCTCCCCAAGCTCCAGAGGTTTTCTTGAAGCCTGGGAAAGACAAAAATGGCCTTCCTCAGCCCTCCCAAAAGCCGAAAATCAGCTAGCAGGCACACGCATGCCCTGTGGAGCTAAGAGATTGCATGACGGTAGATATGGCTCCATGTGCCACCTGTGGCACGCATGCCATAGGTTTGCCATCATGCCATCTGGTCTTGAGATAACACCTTGGAAGGAGTTTGACTTTGTCACTACCGAGGATATGGACAGGTTGCGGAGGAACCTTAGAACCACCACATGTTTATTGGACCCGTGCCCCTCCTGGCTTGTACTGGCATCCTGGGAGGTGACACGAGGCTGGCTCCAGGGCATTGTGAATTCATCTCTGAGTGAGGGGTACTTGCCCACCATTTTGAAAGAGGCGATGGTGAGGCCCCTCCTCAAGAAGCCATCCCTGGACCCAGCTTTATTAGAGAACTATCGTCCCGTCTCCAACCTTCACTTTTTAGTGAAGGTTGTTGAGAGTGTGGTGGCTCAACAGTTTTCCCGTCACCTGGAGGAAGTTGATTATCTAGACCCGCGCCAATCCGGCTTCCGGCCCGGTCACAGCACCGAGACGGCATTGGTCGCGTTGGTTGATGATCTCTGGAGGGCATGGGATAGAGGTTGCTCCTCTATCCTTGTCCTATTAGACCTCTCAGTGGCTTTTGATACCATCGACCATGGTATCTTATTGCACCGATTGGGGGGGTTGGGGCTGAGAGGCACCGTTTTACGGTGGTTCTCGTCCTACCTCTCTAGTCGGTCGCAATGGGTGTTGGCAGGAGGGCAGAGGTTGTCCCCGAGGCCCCTCACATGTGGGGTCCCTCAGGGGTCGGTCCTCTCGCCACTCCTGTTTAACACCTACATGAAGCCGCTGGGTGAGATCATCCGTGGTTTTGGGGTGGAATACCATCTGTACGCTGACGACATCCAGCTGTACATATCCACCCCAAACCACCCCAACAATGCTGTTGAGGTGCTGTCCCGGTGTCTGGAGGCCGTACGGATCTGGATGGGTAGTAACAAACTCAAACTCAACCCGTCCAAGACCGAGTGGCTGTGGTTTCCGGCACCCCGGTTCAGCCAGATAAGTCCAACACTGGCCATTGGGGGCGAACAACTGGCCCCTGTGGAGAAGGCGCGCAACTTGGGCATCCTCCTGGATTCCCGGCTGTCCATGGAGGACCATGTGGTGGCCGTGGCCAGGGGGGCGTTCTATCAGGTACTCCTGATACGCCAGTTGCGCCCCTTACTGGACCGGGGAGCCCTTCGCACAGTCACTCAAGCGCTTGTGACATCCCGGCTGGATTACTGTAACGCTCTCTACATGGGGCTCCCCTTGAGGTGCACTTGAAAGCTACAGTTAGTACAGAATGCGGCCGCGCGGGTGATTATGGGCGCCTCAAGGCAAACCCACGTAACACCTCTCCTGCGCAAGCTGCACTGGCTGCCTGTGGCCTTTCGAGTGCGCTTCAAGGTGTTGACGACCATCTTTAAATCGCTCCATGGCTCGGGGCCTAGCTATATACGAGACCGCCTCCTGCCCCATACATCCCTTCGTCCGATCCGCTCCCACAGAGAGGGTCTTCTCTGGGTGCCATCGGCTGGGCAATGCCGGTTGGCGACACCCAGGGGAAGGGCCTTCTCTGTGGCGGGCCCAGCCCTCTGGAACGACCTACCCCCTGACCTTCGCACTATCTCGGACCTCCGCCTCTTCCGCCAACGTCTTAAGACGTATCTATTCCAACAAGCCGGCCTAGGATAGCCCCCCGTTTCTGACTTTTTAAAAATAAATTATAATTTGGTAAGGTTTTAACATGGTTTTAGCATGGGTTTAATTAATTTAATATCTTTTAATTGATGTATATATTGTATTTTGTGGTTTTAAATAATGCCTGTGCGCCGCCCTGGGTCCTAACAAGGAGAAGGGCGGGGTATAAATTTAATAAAATAAATAATAAATAAATAAATAAATGGTTATAAAGGCTTCAAGAAGCAATCCATTGACTAAAACAGGAGGAACAAACCTGAAACATAGCAAGAGGCACTTGTGTGCACCCAGAGGTGGTATTCTAACAGTTCAGACTAGTTCGCCCGAACCAGTAGCAGAAATCACGGGTGGCTCCACCCACCTTCCCCGGTTCTATCGCATCTCATTTAGGCCATTTCCCCCCCCCCCCAAAGCGCATGCGCACGCTCACAATTGCGAACCGGTAGGGAAGGTAAGTATATACCACCCCTATGTACACCCCTATAAATGGTAGGGGGTGCAAGTGTGTTCAAACCCTCAACCCTAGGGAGCCACATCGAACCCTAGAAGACTAGCAGACTTGATTGCTGCTTTACTTAAATCTGTTACTACAATACTTTATTTTTCTATTTGTTCATTTGGAAATGGTGACAAAAAAGGGGAACCCGATATGCAAGGAACTGAAAGCAAATGCCCTAAAAATAAAGAGGGAAATTTGGGTCAAGGAAGAAAGTGTGAGTGGGTGTATGTGTATTCTTTATACATGTGCTACCCTGTGATATGGCAATTGCCACCGATTTACTTGTTTAGAAGGGAGATTAGACATATTCATGAACACATTCATGAAGGATGCATTTGTTTTCAAACAGAAACAAGACTATTGATCCATGAGCTTTCTGTTAGAGTCAGAATGTTGGCTAGATGAGTCTTTGTCTAATTCAGGAGGTCTCTTGTTATATTATTCAGTCTTAAAATTATAGTTTCTTTTTAGGATTTCTTTTTATGACTGCCCACTTTGATCTTGTCAGTCCTTTGTCATAATAGTCTTGCTGTATGATTTAAAAAGACTCAGTATTGTCATAGCTTGGTGCCCATAGGATTTATGGATGTCAGAGATGCTTCATTTGTTTTCCTCGTGTCATAATGTACAATGATATCATTCCATTCCATTATTTCACTCTTGGCCTGACCAGTTGGAAACATGTTTGATCATATATATAAGGCATGTTATGATGTTCCTGGTTTTGCTTATTTATTGAATAAGAAACCAATCATCAGCTTATTAAAATAAATGCCTCAGGTGTAGTTTACAATTCATTAACACTATAGATTTCCTTGCACAATTGCAGTGTGTGTGTGTGTGTGTGTGAATGTGTGATATCATCAGAATGAAAATAAGTGCATGTTTCAAAGTCTGTATTTAACAGAGTAAACAGACCTCTTGTTTATGCAAGAGAGAGCTGTGAGGAACTGCCGGTCCAGATTTCAGAAGCTAACTAGATCCTGCAACACCTTTTATAATAATAATAATAATAATAAATTTTTATTTCTAACCCGCTCTCTCTCCCCAGAGGGACTCGAGGCGGGGCACAGGAGAATTAAAAAACAATAAACACAGAGTACAAAATTTAAAAACACAATTAAACATATCCTGCGCTAAAAACATCTATAAAAACTAAAAACTGTCCCTAAAACCCCTTAACACCATAACTAATTAAAATTACCCTAGGCCAGCCAAACGGAAGAAATGAGTTTTTAAAAGCTGTCGGAAGGAGCAAAGGTCAGTGGTCGTTCTGATTTCGGGGGGAAGGTCGTTCCAGGTCGATTTCGGGGGGAAGGTCGTTCCAGAGGGTCGGGCCCGCCACAGAGAAGGCCCTTCCCCTGGACGTCGCCCGCTGGCACAGCCTAGTGGTCGCCCGCTGGCACAGCCTAGTGGACGGCACCCGGAGAAGTCCCTCTCTGTGGGAGCGAATCGGTCGCAGGGATGTATGAGGCAGAATGCGATCCCGCAGATAACTAGGTACCTTCTGTAAATAAATAAGAAGATGGAATCAGATTATTTATACCTGCGTTATCGCATCTGTAAATTCATTCTTAGCAAGCAGATCTGTTGTTCAAGAATCCATAGAGGGCAATTAATAATAAACAAGTAATGAAATTACCATAGATGAAACAATAGGGTTTTAAAATCATACATATGTAGGCAATCAGCCTTTGGAAACATCACAATTTCCATGCAAATGTCTTAATCCAGTGGTGGCGAACCTTTTCAGCACCGAGGGCCAAAACGGGAGCGCATGCACGGACTCATCTCGGCCACAACCCAGAAGAGAAGATTACAGGGAGGCATGTGCACAATGAAAAATGAACTTTTGGTTTCCAGCACACACAAGCCCACAAGCCAGCTAGTCTTCCAATTACTGCCACGCCTGTGCACACTCCAATCAGCTGGCTGGTGCATATGGTCATGCCAGAAAACAGAAGACTAGTTCTTCCAGTTTCCGGCATTGCCGCATGTACAAAGGCTAGCTGATCAACGTGTGTGCATGCGCGATTAAACCCGGAAGAGCAAGGGACGATGTTGCATGTGCCAGGCAACATGGCTCCGTGGGCTACTTTGGGCACATATGCATAGGTTTGTCATCACTGTCTTATTCTAAGTTTAGAAGTCCAACAAAAGAGGACAAAATCTATAGTAAAAAAGCTTCTTCTTTCCCCCTATATAATGAGGAAAGAAAGTCTGTTTCAGAAAAGTAAAGAAATTGAAATATCATTTGTACAATGGGCAGTCTGAGGGCACTTGACATGTCTATATTGTAATTGCAATGCAAGAACAAAAATAATAGCTGTGTTTATAATTCAGACAGCCTCATTTTCATGTGACAAATCTACCATGTCTGCAGCCTAAGGCGTTCTGCTCATAACAAAGGATTAATAAAAAAAAATGATGCATTACATTATTAGCACTTGTTTAAAAACAGAAGTAAATTCCTTCCAAATAATTTTTTAAGAGTACAAAGAGTCTGTTCAATAGCACTGTTCAATAGCACACAGTTATAAAGCAAAAGCAAGATGGAACTTTCACACTTTGCTCATCTCATCAACTAATTATTGTCTTAATAATACGAACTCTAAATTGAGGACATTACAATTATCACCATCATCACAGTTGTACTTTCTGTACATTTGAGGAAAACTTTGAGGTTAAAAGTTTACTAATTAATGAGGTTGGCAAATTATGACTTGATGCAGAGTATATACAGGAAAGATCGTTACACAGTTTTCATGCAGAAGATCTTAAATTCAACTGTACATTTCCAGTTAACATACACGGGCATCTCCTATGTGACTCTGGATATACTGTCAATTATAGAATACTAGAAAATAAGTCTGACCTGACATCTTCTAGCTAGCTACCTAGCTAGCCCATAATTCTTAGAACTCATATCAAATTGTCCACAAATATTTTCTTACATTCAAATCATAGCCCATGACTTAGATACATTGTGATGTTTAGCACAGTCATGGGTAACCCAGCTACAAGGGGCTTAGAAATAATCATTTCCTTTGCTGGATTGTCCCGTCTTGTTACAACTTGGTTTAAATGAGGTCGACATGGTCAAAGCCCTCTTACTCAAAAGTTTCTTCAAATAGCAATCTGGAATTCTTTCTTTACATATATTCAGATAACATATTAACAGAGTTGGAAGGGACCTTGTAGGTCATCTATTCCAACACCCGCCCAAGCTAGAGGCCTTACACCATTTCTGACAGATGGCAGTCTACTCTCTTCTTGAAAGCTTCCAGTGATGAAGCTCCCACAACTTCTTAAGTCAAACTGTTCCATAGGTTGATTGCTCTCACTGTCAGAAACATTCTCCTTATTTCCAGGTTGAATCTCTCTTTGTTCAGTTTCCATCCATTATTCCTTGTCTAACCTTCAGGTGCTTTGGAAAATAGCTTGATCCCCTCCTCTCTATGGCAGCCCCTAAAATATTGGAACACTGCTATCGTGTCACCCCTGGTCCTTCTCCTCACTAGACTAGCTGTGCCCAGTTCTTATAACCATTCTTCATATGTTTTAGCCTTTCCCTGTATACCTGTACACAGTTTTAGATTCCAACTTCATTATTTTCCTTCAGAGTATACTTTTAAAGAAAAAAACATATAAATGGCTCATCTTTTATGATAATTAAAGACAAATTCCAAAATGATCTTAACTTAACACAATAAAAACTATATAATAAGGCCAAACCCAGTTATTCCAGAAAAATATATTATTGAGGTTCCTTGACACATGGAATACAATCATCTGAGCTCAGTCAAGTAAGAATTACTGGTGTTTGTTTGGGGTATAAAGTAATGTTCAAAATATGATTGACTTTCAGGTGCTTGAACCTTAAAGGATTCCACTCGCCAAAGATGATAAGATATTAAAATGAATAAATGTTGCTTCTTTTTTGCTAAATGTAAGATTTTATTTTATATTCTTTTTCATGTTCTTGTAGACCTCTCTGGTGTAAAGTCAAAAGTAGGTTATAATTTTCTGAATAAATACAAAAGTAATGGCAAGCTCTCAGAAAGAAATTTCCAGTGAGACCAATTAGCTAATTAGTATTATTTATTTATCATAATATTACTAGCCTGTTCTTTATGTCAGAATGATGAAATGTAAGTGATGTAAAAATAAAAGGGCAGCAAATAACAACATTTTATGAATAACAATAAAATCACAAAGGAACCATTAAACTGTTAACATTCTAAAAGCCAAAATAAAACTCTTTTTACCCAGCACTAAATAAAAGAAGCTGTATGTGTACAGTGAAAACAGAAAAGATGTGTAAGTGTAAGACACTCAGACGGGATGTTGCTGATGGCCATTTCCTTCATCTCAGAAATAATCTGATAATGGAATAATCCTGGTGTTTGAGGAAGATGGGCATCTTTTTTATCAGACCACATAGCAACTATCTGATTAATTGGTTGATTGATTATATGCTATCAAATCGGTGTCAACTCTTACAGATCGGTTTTATCCATGAGCACAGCGTAACTGTGGGCCTCAACTGCAATTACTTTCAGTATGTCAGTACTGTTACAGCCACGACAAGAGACGACATCTGATGTCTCCAAAAATCTGAAAATACTCAAAACAACCCAGCTCAGTCTAGAAGTATGTTTTCTATTAGATGCAGAAAATTGGGAGGCAGAAAGTCTGATCATCTGGAATTGCCATCTTATAACAGGACTACAAAATGGGGCCTCCACTGACAACTGATACTGTTTCACTTATTCATCTGTCTACTGAATATATAGATATTTATATGCAGTTTCACAAAATATGCATATCTTTGAGCAGAGGAATGCTTGGAGTATTGGGAGCAAACACTGGAAAATTACATTCATACACAGCAGATCCAATTTTGTTCTAACAGTGTATTTGAAAAAATTTCCCACATTTCCCAATAGTCCTGGGTGAATAACTGAGGCTGCAAGAGAATGCATGCCTAAACTTTTCCAGGGAGTTCATGATTCAGAAGATCCAGAATGAAGATCTCCTATCCTTATACTTAAATCTCTTATATCTTGCCACACCAGTGTTTAAACATGTCTTACTGATTATTCATTTCTGTTTTTGAAATGATTCATACTGCTCAGGTGAATATCTGTGTTTAAACAAAAAAACCTTGCTTCTATGACTAAGTCCCATATGAATGTGCTTCAGAGAAAATATGGAAAGGAAAAGTGTGTAAATAAGCTGAAAGGCACAAAGTCTTGTAAACCAGAAATGATAGGCCGTCACAACTAAGTGGCATTAATAACAACAATCAACAAGGAAGGGGAAAGAGGAGAATCACATGAATACACATAAGAGAATGGGGTGTCCTACTGGATTAGATTCAAAGCTCCTGAACTTTAATTGACCTATCATCTCCAAGTCATTCTAAATACAGTCAATTTGGTGGCCCAGTCTCTCAATGAGAAAGCAACATCTATGCTATTGAGTCTTGGGGCTATCTAGATCCCCTTGAGAGATGTTCCTCAACTTCCATGATTTTGTGATGTTTGGACTTCAACTCCCAGAATTCCCCAGCCACTAGGGAATTCTAGATGATGAAGTCCATGCATTTTTAAATTCATGGAGATAGAGGAACACTACTCTAGAGGGAAAAAATTAAGCTGCATAGCGGCCCCTTTGCTTTACTTTTGCTTCCTCTAGTCAGGAGTATGAAGAAGTAGATGTGGCCATCCAATTTGCTGGAATCAAAACTCCAATCATGCCTTAAGCCCAAGAAAAACAATACTCCGGCACTGGCCAGAGGACAAAAACCAGGCTTGTCCTATTTTCTAATGAGCCATTACCAGAATTGCATTGTGAAAACTCAAAATGTGTCTTGAACAACAGACATGGTGCTTGTCTTCCTGCTGATAGATTGCCCTGTTCTTGATGGATGGAGAGCTGACAATTAATAAGATGTAAAAATTCAAGACAGCACCCTTACTAAAACAAACAATACCTTAAGGCAATGTGGGGCTAGCAAATAGTAGCCTGAAGTGTTGGCTTTCAGCTTCTCAAATGTTTCCTTCCTCAAAAAAAATCAAATAAACAAGATGACAATTACAGGTTTGCCATTGAAGCCAATCCTTTTACATACAACAAAGAATAGACTGGACTGAACTGGACTGGACTGGACTGGACTGGACTGGACTAGAATAGAATAGAATAGAATAGAATAGAATAGAATAGAATAGAATAGAATAGAATAGAATAGAATAGAATAGAATAGAACAGAACAGAATTCTTTATTGGCCAAGTGTGATTGGACACACAAGGTATTGTATCATCTGCAAAGGAATGGCTCTTTCATTTCATTCAGTTATGGCTACCATCTTTACTTTATTAATTCAAATTCAAATTAAGATTTATTAACCGCACCTTCTCCCCACAGGGACCCGGGGCGGTGCACAGGCATAATTAAAAACAATATACAAAATACAAACATTACTTAAAATAAAATTAAATAAATCTACCCATGCTAAAAATATATAATTAAAACCCATTAAAATTTGTAATTAAAAGACAGAGAGAACTATTCAAGGCCGGCCAGTCGAAAGAGATGGGTCTTCAATTTTACCCGGAAGGAGCGGAGGTCGGTGGTCGTTCTAATATCAGGGGGAAGGTCGTTCCAGAGGGCCGGGCCCGCCACAGAGAGCGCCCTTCCCCTGGGCGTCGCCCGCTGACAAAGTCTAGTGGACGGCACCCGGAGAAGCCCCTCTCTGTGGGAGCGAATCGGTCGTGAGGATGTGTGGGGCAGGATCCGATCTCGCAGATAGCTAGGTCCCGAGCCATGGAGCGCTTTGAAGATGATAACTAACACCTTGAAGCGCACCCGGAAGACGACAGGTAGCCAGTGCAGCTCGCGCAGGAGCGGTGTTACATGGGCAAACCTGGAGGTGCCCATAATTGCTCGCGCGGCCGCATTCTGAACTAACTGAAGCCTCCGGGTGCACCTCAAGGGGAGCCCCATGTAGAGAGAGTTGCAATAGTCCAGTCGGGATGTCACGAGGGCATGGGTGACTGTGCGAAGGGCGTCCCGATCCAATAGGGGGCGCAATTGGCGAACCAGGCGAACCTGGTAAAACGCCCTCCTGGCCACGGCTGTCACTTGCTCTTCCATAGACAGCCGGGTATCCAGGAGGACACCCAAATTGCGCGCCCCATCCACAGGGGCAAGATGTTCGCCCCCTATGGCCAGCGTTGGAGAAAGCTGGTTGAATCGGGCAGCCGGAAACCACAGCCACTCGGTCTTGGTCGGGTTGAGCCTAAGTCCGTTACTTCCCATCCAGATCCGCACGGCTTCCAGGCACTGGCACATCACCGCTACGGCATCGTTGGGGTGGTCTGGGGTAGATATGTACAGCTGGGTGTCATCAGCGTACAGGTGGTACTCTACCCCAAAACCACGGATGATCTCACCCAGCGGCTTCATGTATGCATTAAACAGGAGAGGCGAGAGGACCGACCCCTGAGGCACCCCGCATGTGAGGGGTCTCGGGGTCGACCTCTGCTCTCCTGCCCGCACAAATTGCGATCGGCCAGAGAGGTAGGAGGAGAACCACCGCAAAACGGTGCCTCCCACCCCCAACCCCCCCAGCCGATGCAATAGGATACCATGGTCGATGGTATCGAAAGCCGCCGAGAGGTCTAATAGGACCAGGATGGAGGAACATCCCCCATCTCTGGCCCTCCAGAGATCATCTACCAACGCGACCAATGCCGTCTCGGTGCTATGCCCGGGCCGAAAGCCGGACTGGCGCGGATCTAGATAGTCAACTTCCTCCAGGTGACGGGGAAACTGTTGTGCCACCACACTCTCAACAACCTTCGCCAAGAAGGGAAGGTTGGAGACTGGACGATAGTTGTTCAAAAGAGCTGGGTCCAAAGAGGGCTTCTTGAGGAGGGGCCTCACCATAGCCTCTTTTAGGGAAGCAGGCAAGGAACCCTCACTCAAGGATGCGTTGATAACCTCTTGGAGCCAGCCTCGTGTCACCTCCCAGGATGCCAGTACAAGCCAGGAGGGGCACGGGTCCAATGAACATGTGGTGGCTCGCAGTCGCCCACGTAGCCTGTCCATATCCTCGGAAGTAACGGGGTCAAACTCCTCCCAAACAAGATCTCTCTCGTGGCATCCCACTGGGCCATGAATGGGGGCTAGCTCACTCTGTATCTGGGCGGTTTTCTCCTGCAGAAAAATCACAAATTCCTCTGCTCTACCCTGTAGCGGGGCTTCCCGCTCCCTCTGATGAAGGAGAGAATGGGTCACCCTAAACAGGGCGGCAGGGCGGTTTTCTGCGGATGCTATGAGGGTAGCACAATGATGACGTTTGGCCACCCTCAGCGCCACAATGTAAGTCCGTAAATGGGCTCTTACCTGTGTCCGGTCAGATTCAGAGCGGCTAGCCCTCCACCTTCTCTCTAGGCATCTCTTGCGGCGTTTCATCACCCGCAGCCCCTCAGTAAACCAAGGAGCCAGGGTGGTTCGCCGCCGCGAGAGAGGCCGCAAGGGCGCGACCCGATCTAAGGCTCCCACGGCCGCATTATTCCATGCGGCCGTGAGGTCCTCCATCGGGGCGCGGGTCAGGGATACAGGAAATGGCCCAAGCGCTGTCTGGAACCCGTCCGGGTCCATCAAGCGCCTGGGGCGGTACCAGATTGGTAACTCTGGTTCCGCCTCCCCGCGGAGGGGAGCAGCGGTCGGAAAGTCGAGTCGGAGAAGTGAGTGGTCTGACCATGACAAGGGTGTGATGACTATATCCCCTGTACCCAGATCACTCTTCCATTGGCCCGAGACAAAGATGAGGTCCGGCGTATGTCCACCGTCATGGGTGGGGCCTTGAATTACTTGGGTCAGGTCCATGGCCGTCATGGAAGCCATGAACTCCCGAGCTGCCACGGATGATTCGCCCAACGATGGCAGATTAAAGTCCCCCATGACTATAAGTCTGGGGGTCTCCACTGCCACCGTAGCGATCACCTCGAGGAGCTCGGGCAGGGCTGCTGCTACATAGCGGGGAGCCAGGTATACAACCAGCAAGCCCAACTGCCTCCCTAGGCCCCACTTCATGCAGAGGGACTCACAGCCGGAGGTCTGAGGCACAATGGTCTCTCTCGGCTCCAGGCCTTCCTTAATAATGACCGCTACCCCGCCACCCCTGCCTAGGGCCCGCGGCTGATGAAATGCGCGGTAGCCTGGTGGGCACATTTCAACGAGGGGATGACCTCCCTCGGGGCCCAACCAGGTCTCCGCAATTCCTACCAGGTCCGGCTCCCCCTCTGACACAAGGTCACTAATGAGGGGGGCTTTGTTGACAACGGACCTGGCGTTGCAGAACATCAGCCGCAGACCCTGGCTCTGTATTCCCTGGCCACCTAGCCTGCGGGGGTTGTGGCACCCGACCGTTTGTAACCAACGGCTACGTGCCACCAACCGGGAGGATGAGAATTGTCTCCCCTCGGTCCTGCCCCTCCCCACGACCCTCTGAATTGGTATGCCCTCCTGAGGAACGACTCGGGTAACCTCCTCCATGCATATAAACCTGCTTCCTGATGGGAAAAATAGAAATGACATCTTACTTTGTAATTAAGTAGGAACACACTACTCCACTATTTAAGGCTCTGCAGAAGTAACCAATTTCCCATGAGCATTATAAGTTCCATGATAAGAAGTCCACCCATGACACCACAGTTGCTGTCTCTGGCATAATAAGTGTGTCCTTTAATTACTTTTCAGGACTTGTGTTTCTCCAGGAAACAGCTGCCACGATAAACTTCCACTGATTCTTCAGTGATTTTTTTTATGCCCTTAAACCCATCTGAGAAATTTTCCCTCTTACCAAATCACCAGCAACTCTCTTAAAAGCTAATCGCCGTTTCCAACTTCAGTGATGCAAAATATTCCCACATGAGTTTGCTCTTTTTGCTTTTCGGCTTTTGGATGACAATACAAATCTGTATGCCCTCAGGTTATTCTTTGTTTTCTTTGCCTCTATCTCAACCCCACAGGCTTTCAGGTTTTCATCAGCAGAGAAAATGGATAAAGTTCTCACACTCTTGCTGAAGAATTCAATCATTTCTCATGATTTTAGCAGCTTTCCAAATGAAGTCACGGATCACGACCAGGAAACTGGTACGTACATATATTATCCTTTGTCTGCTTTGTTTACTGAGAAGGTTCAAATCAGGGTCATTTTTCATATATGTTAATACAGGGCACACTTTGTGAGAACCTCAAGTTTCACAAAAGTGTCAACACTCCCCCTCCCTCAATCAAAAAATGTGAAAAAGACACCGTTCATAATTTATTGGGGTTTTTTAAAATTATTACTGGCTAATAGTTGTTTCATCAATATTATTTGGCTAGATTATAGTATTAATTTATAGATTATTACTATGAATGTTTTAAATTGTTCATTGATTATTTTATCTAAGGATGTCTTAATTGCTGGTTTATGACTGTAAATATTCATAATCCTAGAAAGGGTTGGAAAGATGTAACCAGAATAAATAAATAGCTTGAGACTGCCGAGGCCTAAGAGATTAGGGGGAAAATATAAAAGGAGAAGTGAAGTGAAGAATTATGTGTAATGATGTATATTAAAAATATGTTTGGCTGGCTGGCTGGCTGGCTGATGGACTGTCACATTTAACGTTAAACAAAAGCCCCTCATAATCAGTGGTGAAATTCAATTTTTTAAATTACCGGTTCTGTGGGATTCATGGGCATGGCAGGGGAAGGATACTGCAAAAATTCCATTCCCACCCCACTCCAGGGGAAGATTACTGCAAAATCTTCATTCCCGCCCCACTCTGAGGCCAGTCAGAGGTGGTATTTGCCAGTTCTCTGAACTATCCCTGCTCATAATGTGATTTTTTTTTGAAGTTTTTACTGGTAAAATAAATGAATCTTTGTTGGTTTCAAGTAAGGTAGTGAGATTATAGCATTCAAATTTACCTTTTTGTACCACAACAGTGGCTCCTGGAGAAATTCAGAAAATCTGAATGCACCTATGAGAGTAAGATTAAAAGTAGTTAATGTCCTATCCACTTTTCTTCCACTCTAGTCACTCTTCAATGTTATATTTAAGAAATGGTAGAAAGTCATTTAAGAAGTAGTAAACTGCCTTTAAGACTAGCAGCTATAAATAGGTAATCGTCCATGAATTTGTCCAGTGCCCTTTTTAAAATCATTTAAATCAGTAGCTTTACCAATCCATCACTCAAGATTTTCAAAAATAGACTGGACAACCATTTGACTACATTGTATAAGGCAGAAGTCTTCAAACTTGTCAATTTTAAGACTTGTGGACTTCAACTCCAAGAATTCTCCAGCCAGCATAGCTCCAGCATGGCTGGCTGGAGAATTCTGGGAGTTGAGATCCACAAGTCTTAAAATTGCCAAGTTTGGGGACCCCTGGTATAAGGGCAAGACTACAGGATAAGTCATTTCAGCCCTGTGATTCTGTGTTCTACCACATCTGATGGCAATGAAATCCCATACCTAAACTGTTTCATCTCAAAAATACTAACTTTGATTGATCTTGATTCTGTCTATATTTAGTTTTAAAGAATGATACTTCATAATGGTAGAAGAGAAACATTTTTGCATGTATTTTTTTTATTCCATACATTATTTGATGTAGATTTATCATGTCTTCCATTTTCTATTCACTTCACATTAAAATACTGCAGATATTCTAGACTTTCTTCAGAGGGGAACTGCTCTAATGCTGATAATAATATCGAATACATTTTTACAACAGTTGCACTCTGATCTGGCATTTTCGTTGAGCTGTTCCCTATGACTCCAAGATCCCATTGCTAATTGCTCATCAACAGCTTAGATCCCATTAGCATCTGGGTGAAATTGGATGTACATGAATCACTTTTGTTTCCTTCCATTGAATTGCATCTGAAGGTAATGGACAAATGTGGCATCATGTCAGTTGACATTTTCTGCCCATAGCAGAGTACAGATATCTATGAAGATTCAGGTCATGGTTGTCCCAACATGGTTGTCCCAATATAGGAGAACAAAGCCATCAGGACTAGATTTAGCAATCCATCTGCATTTAAAATACAAATGCCACTCTTTTGAAGACAGCAAAGTCCACATTTTGGACAGAGGACCACTGGTTTGAAAGAGGGGTCAAAGAGCCCATCTATGTCAAAACTGAACAGCCCTCTTTCAACAGAGAGGGAGGGATGTGACATCAGCTGTCTCCAGTCTACAACACAGTCCTTGCAGCAGTTCCAAGAAGGCTCCACACCCATTTGCACAACTCTAATGACCCTCTAGGTGACCTTAACAACTTGCTAAAAGAATGCAAATGACCAGCTATCTGCAAGGAGTATAGATCCTTCCATTCCCCAACATTCAATCAGAGCTGAAGAAGCTTCTTGGATGCGAAGTGAAACTAGGAGTTTCATTAGGAGTGACAGGATAGCTGTATTCCAGAATTTGAGGGGCAGCCACAAAGAAGAGGGAGTCAGATTATTCTCCAAAGGACCAGAGAGAAATAATAGTTGGAAACTAATCAAAGAGAAAAGCAACCTGAAATTAAGGAGAAACTTCCTAACAGTAAGCACAATTAACCAGTGGAACAGCTTGCTTCCAGAAATCGTGGGCGCTCCATCTCTGGAGGTTTTTAAGAAAAGACTGGACGGTCACTTGTAATGGTGGGATTCAAAAATTTTTACTACTGGTTCTGTGGGTGTGGCTTGGTGGGCATGGTTTGGTAGGCATGCAGGGGATACCCTAACCCATACATACATAGATATATCCCACCTGTATAACAATATTAATATTCCTAAATAAATCACATTGAGGATCAGTGTGTATCAAAAACAAAATGTAACAGTCAGTATTGACAATCTGAGTAATTATCACCATACATTCAGGCTACCCCTACTATTAAATGATGTCAAGCAACCACCTTAGACATAAACAATGGAAATCAGCAGCAACCTTAGCGTTCCCTTTAACTCAGCCTCCTTGGCCCAAGATCTATTTTAGCAGTGCTGCAGTTCAGTACAAATTCAGACTATAAATTCTTCTGTAGGGCCAATAATCTTGGAGGAATAAATAAAGGTAAAGCAGTAACAATATTTTCTGAAACTTTATTTGCAGATGTTGCTTGCTAGGTTGTTATCCAATTCATCTAGATTTTTTAAAGAAAGATTACAATGTGCTATGTACCTCATGCTGTGGTTGAACGGTGCTTTTCCTGAGATAATGGCTGTTCGTGCATTCAGACTTTTCCTATTGATACTGAAAATGTAGGTTTACAGGTAAAAAGTTGTAATTAACAGTAATTACAGTGGGCTCCGAGCAAGGCGGTGACAATAGGGAATAAAAGGCTATCTGTTCAGGAAATGATCCTATCAGAAAAATGTTCATTTCCATTTAATAAGAAAAATATAGTTGTTGAGTTGACAGGGAAAATAATGGACACATCAGGTTTTGTAGGTAAAGTTTAGGAATCTGAGGAAATCCCAGACTGCCACCAAGAAAATGATAATCCACAATAATAAACTATAATGCACAGACCCAATGAAATATAATATTGAAGCAAGTGTCCATACTGCTTCTGGAAGCTTCTATGGCCCTCACACAACAGTTCCCTCCCCCACGAGGAGCGCTTCAGCCATGTAAAGAGAGCTCAGACTCCTGACTCTATGTTTAAACTCTATGCTGGACCAGGAAGTACAGCCCTCTGCCTTTATAGACTCAGACTAACATCCCATTTCATAGATGAAGCTGCTGTACAAAAGTTTTGTTTATCCACTAGGAGACTAGAAAGCCCAGTGTTGGTGGAAACAATAGGTGGCAGCTGCTTTGAGCTGAGCCAGTGTTATGAATCATTACCTCCTTACAACTGACAAGACAAGACAAGACCGCACACAATTTTTGCCATTCTGTGTGACTGCTTCCTTACAGATTCCCACCATGCTGGAATCTGATTGGTGTCCACTTCTTTGAGGTACCTCAGACTAGGAATCCAATGTCATATAGAGCAGTACTATACAGCGTTGGGATTCACTTACCTTCCCTACCGATTTACAAATGTGAGCCCTCACACACGCCGCATCTGCACATGAACACCACCTTCTGCGCATTTGCAGTGTTTGTGAAATTCATTGGGACAGGTGGGCGGAGCCTTCCACAGCCGCCGCTACTACTTCGCCCTAACCAGAGATAAATGGCTACCGGTTCTCCAGAACTTGTCAGAACCTGCTGAATACCACCTCTGAAGCTAATGTTAGAAACAATGAGACTCTGTAAACACAAACCTTTTGGCTAAATTAGAAAAATGAACCTTCGATCTACTCCATCTGATCTCAGAATCTCTACTGAAGGCATACGGAGGAACCTGGCAAAAGTATAATCTATTCTTTCATGACAAACACTCTAAAATTCATTCCTCATTTTTCAGAATGCACCAGGCCACAGTCTCAACTCATAAAAGAAAAGTTGCAAGTGTGCATGGTCTACTCAAGAACAGATAGCATTCCAGGAACTGGAAAACTTTCCACTTCATAGCAACTGCATGAAGACTCCATGCACAAATTCATGGTTACAGACCAATGCTTTGAGGTGGCAGATGGAGCGGTTCTTCTCTAGGAAAAGAAAGAAGGAGGCATATTCTCTGTCATGTGCATTTTATTTCAAGTTGCTTTTACTAACAGAACAGAACTATAACATCTTCAGTAAAGACTTTCTTATGATAACAATCAGCATTCCAACATTGGAGGCACTTCATGGAAAGAACTGCCCTTCTAGTATAGGAATGTAATAAGTGTGAAATTATAATGTTATGTGGGATTGATCTTGAGAAACAGGAAGAAGAGCTACAGTCTAGGCGATGATCAGATAAGAGGAAGTTGGGATGACAGTCTAACAAACTTCTCAGAAGGGACTCTCCCTAGTTGCTCTTTCAATTTTGCAAGATAATGTTGATATAATCTTGAAATAAAGATAGAGATAGCATCTCCGGATGTTCTTCTTGTCTGGACTATCTCACAAGGCTAATAGAAGTAGAAGGAATTCTGGAGTCAAGACAAGAAGGGCTATCCAGAATCAAAAAGATGGGAAAGAGCAACAAACTTCCATGCTCCACACTTAGTACACCTCTTTCATTTACAACTTTGAGGAAAACCCTATGATCTGTCAGTACCACAGAATGGCTATGGATAAGTGGTGGGATTCAAAAGGTTTTACTACCGGTTCTGTGGGCGTGGCTTGGTGGGCATGGCAGGGAAAGGATACTGCAAAATCCCTATTCCCTCCCTACCCCACTAACCTGCTTTCCAGCTCCATTCTCCTGTTCAGTCCAACAAAAGAAGATCAGCTGGGAGGCAGCAGGGGTGGGGCCAGCCTATTTGCCAGTTCTCCAAACTACTTAAAATTTCTGCTACCGGTTGTCCAGAACCTGTCAGAACTGGCTGAATATCACCTCTGCTATGGATCCTAGAACTAAAAGTTTCCCATTTAGAGATACTCACTGCCCAGTGCAGCTTTTTGTTTAGCTTAATGTGGAGCGCTTGGCAACTAAAAACAATATACTCACAAAGTCTTATTTAATCAGAGTTATTGAAAGAAAAAAGGGATGGGTAGCAGAAATCTTGACAACCGGATGCTTTCATTTTAATAAATATTTATGTCTAAATTTGCTGGGGTAGGGATCTCTTAATTCTCTTGCTAACAGTCATTTGATAGACAGGGAAAAGTGGTTAACTGCTGGATTTTCCAGGTATTGAAGGAATATACCAAAGTTCTGCAAATCTTTATCATTTGTTTCAAGTTCTGAGAAGGCTATAATATCAGTTGCTGGAGAATATGAGCAAGGAAGTGCTGTTGTCATGAAGTACCACATATGAATGTTTGGTTAGCTTCTGGAGGAAGGGCAGGCATGCAGAACTGGAGAGAATTTGGTTTAATATAGCACAGTTCTCATTTATTCCTATTGCCATGTTCTTGTTATTACATTGTGCAATTTATTCCTTGTCTTTTAAAATGTAGGATCCCAACGATGATGACTAGGAACTCCGTGTTTTATTGAGTAATGTTTTTCCAGCTGATAACATTATGTGCCGGATCTGGATGGGTGGTAACAAACTCAAGCTCAACCCTGCCAAGACTGAGTGGCTGTGGTTTCCGGCACCCCGGTTCAGCCAGATTACACCAACTCTGGCCATTGGGGGCGAAACACTGGCCCCCGTGGAGAGGGCGCGCAATTTGGGTGTCCTCCTGGATTCCCGGCTGTCCATGGAGGACCATGTGGCGGCCGTGGCCAGGGGGGCGTTTCATCAGGTACGCCTGATGCGCCAATTGCGCCCCTTACTGGACCAGGCTGCCCTTCGCACAGTCACTCAAGCTCTCGTGACATCCCGACTCGACTACTGTAATGCTCTCTACATGGGGCTTCCCTTGAGGTGCACTCGAAAGCTACAGCTAGTCCAAAACGCAGCCGCGCGGGTGATTATGGGAGCCACTAGATGCTCCCACATAACACCGATCCTGCGCGAGCTGCATTGGCTTCCTGTGGTTTTTCGAGTGCGCTTCAAGGTTTTGACAACTATCTTTAAAGCGCTCCATGGCTCGGGGCCTAGTTATATGCGAGACCGCCTCCTGCCCCATACATCCCTTAGACCGATACGCTCCCACAGAGAGGGCCTTCTCAGGGTGCCGTCGGCCGGACAATGCCGACTGGCGACACCCAGGGGAAGAGCCTTCTCTGTGGCGGGCCCAGCCCTTTGGAATGACCTACCCCCTGAATTACGTACCATCACCGACCTCCGCCTCTTCCGCCAATGTCTTAAGACATATTTGTTTCAACAAGCCGGCCTAGCCTAACCTCCCATGGGGGACTTTTAGGTAGTTTTAAATTGGGTTTTTAAAATTTGGTTTTAGCGCAGGATAGGTTATTTAATAGTTTTTTAAATTATATTTATTGTATTTTGTATGTTTTTAAATTTTCCTGTGCGCCGCCCTGGGTCCTTCGTGGAGAAGGGCGGGATATAAATTTAAATAAATAAATAAATAAATAATAAACATTTGGTTTTGGCTTACTTTTTTTCACAAGGACTCAAGTGACAAATAAAATGAACAGGCTCAGTTCTTGACCTATTTCATGGTACTGTTTAACAGCCCCATCTTCACGTGTATAGTGCCTATTACAGAAGCCTTTAAATGGCCTGTGTGATTAACAAACTGATATTCTTAACACATTTTAGCTGCATTTGTTACTCTATGCCATTGAAAGAAACGATTATCTTTCCAATTACCACAGTACATCTCTGCAGAATTTTGTTTAGCTAAGCAACAAAAAGACAAATGTGCAATTAAAACTCATGGATCATAAATATATATTAGGCTTGTTTGTGGTGTTTGCACTATTTCCTTATTTCTATTAAGACACTACAATTATTATTCAGTTGTCTTAAATTGTAAGTGGAGTTCAGAAAGCATAATGATAGCTGTTCAACAATCGTCATTCATTTGAAAGGAATGGTAGCTGCGTGTAAAAGGACATATATGATTTTTTATATGCCAAATAAAGTGAACTTGTGTCCAACTTTACCGAAAATCATCTTGTGTTTCGAAGGACTATTAAATAGAAACTCAGTTCAAAAATAAGACATCATAAAGAAAGCAACTGAATAGTAGATTTTCTACATCTACCATGCTATATGATTCTTTAATGTAGACATTTCTTTTCCCATTTTCTAAGGCGGGGTTGTCAAACTTGTGGCCCACGGGCCAGATGTGTCATACACTGGCCACACCCAGTTTAGCAAAGGGGGGGGGGAAGTCACAATACATCACGTGATGACCCCATGACAACAAAAGATTGACACCCCTGTTCTAAGTGAGTTGTGTGATGTTTTGTGATGTATATGCACATCTTTGTTTTTCAACCCAGCTTCACAGTTAGAGGAACTTCCCACTCTTCTCCATTGTGCAGCTAAATTTGGATTAAAGAAACTTGCTGGACTTCTTCTCCAAGATCCCAAAGCCATTCAAGCATGTAGAATCACTAACAAGTATGGAGAAAACCCAGCTCACGTTGCAAAAAAGTATGGCCAGAAGGAAATTTGGAAGGTCCTTAAAGAGTTGCCAGTAAGTATCTGCTGTTACACATGGACATTACATTTATCATATGTTATGAAATAAATGGGAACACTAGTTCCCGACACTTTGAGAATTTTCATTGTGATAAAACACGGAGAGAAATCTGTGAACAGATAGATTTGTAAATATTATAATCAGATTTATAAAAAAAAATACATATGCAATCTATAAGCATTAAATCTAGTGATACATACCTTATACTTTTCATAATAATTTGATATTTTTGTTTTTTTGAATAAGAAGACTAAAACGCATAATTATAGAGAATGAAACACATTATATGATCAAATATTATTTAGGGGTTGTTTTTTTGCATCAATTGCATGTTTGATTTTGTCAATTTATATTATAGAAAGGAATGGTGTATTCTAACATATTAATAGTACAAGGATTCTCTTGTTTTACATAACCAAATTTATTCTAAGCATCATTGAAGGAAGGCAACCAACCGCTTGTCTTCCTGAATTTCTAAAGGTTGGCATCAGGCAATATAAAACAGACATAGTTTCTTTCTTGAAAAGGTACTGATGGGAATTAATACAAATAAATTAACTGCCAATGCAGCATTAACCTCAAAAAAGGGGGAAAAGAGGAGAGGAGGGAAGGGAGGTAGGGGAGGGAGCAAGGAGAGGGAAGGGGGAGGTGGGAGGAGATGAGAAATAGAAGTTGACATATTACAGTGCATGTTCAACTAGATCTTGAAGGTGGTTCAACACAGAAAATAAGGTAAGCTTCTTAGATGTATCTGTGTCTGTGTAGCAATGAAAGAGAATTCTGATTCTAAAAGTTGAGATTGAAAATAACTTTGTAAAGGGCAAGTTTTCAGCTGAACCTCCATCATTCATCGATACATCCTTCTGACCAAAGAGATATCCAACAAATGCTAGAAGAAGTTATATAAGGAACAGCAACATATTATTTGTGTAGGGGGAATCAAAGCATCTATTGGAGAACTCATGTAAGTAGCACAGAGAAAGACAAAATATGTGGACTATCAGTAACATACTGAGTAAATCAGCCCATGGCAACACCCATAAAACCCTTACTCTGCAACAACAACAAAAACCATTTATTTTTGGACAAAACTTCAACTAAAAATTCTCCACCGGGCCTCCCACCGGCCCGTACGCTCCCATAGAAATGGTCTCCTCATGGTGCTGTTGGCTAGACAATGTCGACTGGCGACACCCAGGGGGAGAGCCTTCTCCGTGGGAGCACCTGTCCTCTGGAATTAATTGCCCCCGGAATTAAGAACTATCCCTGATTTACACACCTTCCACCGCTGTCTCAAAACCTTTCTCTTTCAACAAGCTGGGCTGGCATAAAGCATGATTTCTAAATTTTAAATTTAAATTTTTATTATTTTAATCAGGGTTAGTTTGGGTTTTTTCCATGTTTCGGCCAATATTTTAATTATGTCTTTTAAAAGCTTTCCTTTTAACTTTTATATATTTGTTTTTATTTTGGCTGTACACCGCCCTGTGTCCTTCGGGAGTAGGGCGGTATAAAAAACCAATAAACTCTAACTCTCTAAACTCCAGCTAATTTTCATCTCAGAAACCGGCTTAATTTAAAACATTGTATTCCTTCCCTTTGTTTATATGCTTAAAACAATTATAGTTCTTTCTCTTCATAGTAGTCACTCTGGGTTGCCAAGAGAATGGGGAGGTGGACATTTGGCTGGATTTTTTTTTTAACTTTGGACCTTTTTGCCAGAATAATTAAACTAAAAGGTAGAATTATGGGCAACTGCCAAATGGTTTTCAGTAAAGCTGGAAGTTTTTAAAAATCATGTTGTAGCATTGCAGCAGCTGCCAAAAAAGCCAACACAGTTCTAGGCTGCATAAACAGAGGGATAGAATCTAGATCACGTGAAGTGTTAATGCCACTGTATAGTGCCTTGGTAAGGCCACATTTGGAATACTGCATACAGTTTTGGTCGCCACGATGTAGAAAAGACGTGGAGACTCTGGAAAGAGTGCAGAGAAGAGCAACCAAGATGATTAGGGGACTGGAGGCTAAAACATATGAAGAACGGTTGCAGGAACTGGGTATGTCTAGTTTGATGAAGAGAAGGACCAGGGGAGACATGATAGCAGTGTTCCGATATCTCAGAGGGTGCCACAAAGAAGAGGGAGTCAAACTATTCTCCAAGGCACCTGGGGGCAGGACAAGAAGCAATGGGTGGAAACTAATCAAGGAGAGAAGCAACTTAGAACTAAGGAGAAATTTCCTGACAGTTATAACAATTGGTACGCCAGTTGCGCCCCCTATTGGATCGGGACGCCCTTCGCACAGTCACTCATGCTCTCGTGACATCCCGACTGGATTATTGCAACTCTCTCTACATGGGGCTCCCCTTGAGGTGTACCCGGAGGCTTCAGTTGGTCCAGAATGCAGCCGCGCGAGCAATTATGGGCACGTCTAGGTTTGCCCACGTAACACCGCTCTTGCGCGAGCTGCACTGGCTACCTGTCGTCTTCCGGGTGCGCTTCAAGGTGTTAATTACCATCTTCAAAGCGCTCCATGGCTCGGGACCTGCGGGATCGGATCCTGCCCCATACATCCTCACGGCCGATTCGCTCCCACAGAGAGGGACTTCTCCGGGTGCCGTCCACTAGACTTTGTCAGCGGGCGGCGCCCAGGGGAAGGGCCTTCTCTGTGGCGGGCCCAGCCCTCTGGAATGACCTTCCCCCCGATATCGGGACAACCACGGACCTCCGCTCCTTCCGCTTAAAATTAAAGACGCACTTTTTTCGTCTGGCCGGCCTTGGGTAGTCTCTTTTTAGGTTAGGGGTTTTTAGGGGTAATTTTTAGTTTAGTTTATGGGTTTTAGCGCAGGATCAATTTAATTTATTTTTAACTTTGTATTTTGTATTTGTCTGTGGTTTTGTTTGTATTTTTAATTGCCTGTGCCCCGCCTCGAGTCCCCTCGGGGAGAGAGAGCGGGATATAAAATTAAATTATTATTATTATTATTAATTAACCTCTGGAACAACTTGCCTCCAGAAGTTGTGAATGCCCCAACCCTGGAAGTCTTTAAGAAGATGTTAGATAGCCATTTGTCTGAAATGGTATAAAGTTCCTGCCCACACAGGGGGTTGGACTAGAAGACCTACAAGGTCCCTTCCAACTCTGCTATTGTATTGTATTGTATTGTATTGTATTGTATTTTTGTGGTGTTTACTTTAAATACCATACCATTACATTAGACATTTTCACCCAATCCTTTTCAAGGAGAGCTCTTGTCTGAGGCATAAACCAACATTCTCAAAAGGGGGAGGTGTTGTGGTTCGCCGGCAGCCTACAAAGCTGGCAGCAGAGTCAGACAGTGAGGAGGTTGGGGAGGAACATGGGCCAGATCTGGAATCTGGGTAAGGCTCGGATGAGGGCTCTGCATCAGAGGTAGAGAGGGGGCCAGGGTGATCTGGGAGTTATGTGCTGCCTCCAGAGCCTCTGGAGTCTGACACCAGCGAGGGAAAGGAACAGGGAGATCCTGTTCCCAGTGCATACATGCACAGAGATGCCAGAAGGCAAGAACAATTAAGACAAAGGAGGTGACTCGGGAGTAAGGCTTGGAGATGATTGGCCCCTCCCATCTATATAAATAAAAATGTAAAATAGTTTGTATGTAGCCGCTAATCTCAAAAACTACTGCACCAATTTACACCAAATTTTGACACAATGTTCCCAAGGACTTCCGATAATAGAACACGTACTCATTTTGTGCCTAGAGGGAGAAATACAGTAGGTAGGTAGGTACAGGGATAGATAGAGAGGGAGAAATACAGTAGGTAGGTAGGTAGGTAGAGGAATAGATAGAGAGGGAGAAATACAGTAGGTAGGTAGGTAGAGGGATAGATAGAGAGGGAGAAATACAGTAGGTAGGTAGGTTGGTGGTTATACGGTGGTTATGTGTACACAGTTTGGTTGGCCATTTAACCAGACTGGGCCACAGCAACGCGTGGCCGGGTACAGCTAGCAAGACATAAAAAAGGAGCAAACTGATGTGAACCTTTCCAGGAAGCAACTTTGTTCATTTTGTTTGGTTTAAACTCTGTGCTCCATTTGGCCTTGCAAAACTAATTGTCAGTTAGGCTTCTGGCAGTGTTTCAAGGAGGATAAAGATGGGTGCTTATCAGCATTACCCTGAAAGACTGTGGCAGACCTCTGTTGGACTCTTCACAGACTGGTTGCGAATCATTACGGAAGGAACATAATTCACAGCTCTTTAAATTTAAAAAGGGTTTTGGGGACTAAGTATGCAATTTTTATTGTCTCAGGAAGCCTAGGTCAGAACAGTAGGTAGGAAAAGGTCCACAGAAAAAAATAATAGTTCCCCCCCTCCCTTTCTTCGTTACTTTTCTACCACTGCTAAGTTTACATTACAGGCCATGTGAAAATTCTGGTAACCATTTTTTTTTATCCAAAAATCATCGGAGAAAGTTAATACCTTGTGACATAGTGCACTAAGAGATTGCTTGTGTGGGAGATGGCACCTGCTGGGATCAGCTACCCTCTCATTACCTCCCAGCAATTCCATTTGGCTTCTATTCATTATTCCAAGAGAAAAATAGTCTCTGTTTCAAGCTCTCTACAATGGGAAATTAATTGGAAGAGGTCATTGCGCAACATAATATATCTGTGGCTGTTTCTTAGTTCCAAAGCCAAGAGACACAGCATAACAGAGCTTTAAACAGACCTTTAAGCAGAAGGGTTGGGCCAAGAATGATTGTGATATACATTAATGGAAAATAGCTATTGAGCATAGTGGTTTTGAAGTGGAAATCTACTTCAGATACATCAAACAATGGAAAACTCTGACACTGATATACAATATTCTAATAAAATGTTTTGATTTGTCATGTGGCACCTGAGTCGTCTACTGCCCTACAAATGGATCACTTACCTGTGTTCTTCATAAGCAGAGCAAAGTACTGTATATCCAAATCAATGTATATAAATAAACTCATATAACTCCAGGACATAAGATCAAATTAGATCCGCAGATCCTTCTCTACTGGAAATTAAAATGAATTATTAGGTTGGAATTCACCACCTGGAAAAATCGCTGATCCTTGTCATCTTCCTTCGTTCATTAAAGATTGCAAAATGCTTTCTTTTTGCTATGCTAATCTAATGGGTAGGGATATGGAGAAAGAGTTTTTCTTTCCAAATGGCCTTGAGCCCAACAAACAGCTCAGCTTAATCTGCTTCCAAGAATTTCCCATTAGAATTTTAAAGCTGATCCTCAGATAGAACTTACATAAAATGAACATCGGGGTTCACTTTTTATGTTGTGAATAGAAAAGTTCAAGATTATACAAAATATTCAGGGTCTCCAAAGTCACGCAAGAAATTGGCAGAGGTAGAAAGCCTACCTCAAAAAGAAGCAGAACGGTAGGAAGATGTTACTGTTGATCAAAGAACAAGGAGATGCGGGTTCAAATTTCTACTCAGTCATGAATCTCAGTCATTGGAGAACTGTCTTTCTTCCAGCTTTGAATGTTTCTCTTATGGAAATGAGATAAGAGGAAGTCACTTTGAATTATGTATGCCACTCTGAGGTTCTGTTCGAAGGGCTCTACCTGCCTTCAAATTGTCACATTAGGGGCAGCGCTACAGAAATAAAAATTCCCTGAATAGATTTTAAAACTAGATGTGCAACCAAAACAATTTGTTTATTTAGTAATATTAGATACATGCACTTAGTCTTTGTTTGTTTGTTTTTTTTAAAAAATAATACTGACTATCTCTGTGATGGGGAACCTATGGCACGTGTGCCAGAAGTGGCACGCAGAGCCATCTCTCTGGGCATGCCAGCCGTTGCCCATTGCTCTTCCGGGTTCTGGTGCCAGCAGCTGGCCTTCTTCTGCATGGGAGTGTCAGAAAGTGAAAGAGCAGCTCCCTGGCATGCAAGCATGCACCGGGAACCTGAGCTTTTGGTTTCTGGGATGCACAAGTGTGCCGGCCAGCTGGTTTTTGCGCGTGCATGCATGCCAGAAGCCAGAAGGCCAAGTGACTGGCATGCATGCCGGAAACTGGAAGCTCAGCTTCCCAGCATGCACATGTGCACCAGGGAACTGATCTTCCAGTTTCTTGTGCTCCCCCACGTGGGCGCTCCCATTTCAGCACTCTGTGCCGAAAAGGTTCACCAATACTGGACTATCCTATAGATCAGGGGTCTCCAATCTTGGCAACTTTTTTATGGACTTCAGCTCCCAGAATTCCTCAGCCAGCTTTGCTGGCTGAGGAATTCTGGGAGTTGAAGTCCATAAGTCTTAAAGTTGCCAAGGTTGGAGATCCCTGCTAGAGATGACTTTTTTCCCCAAGTTTTATTTGTTTTATTTATGTAACATCCAATTTTCCTCAAACAGTGTATGTTCTGCCTACAATTGTGCTTAAGTAGTCATATTATACATTTTTGTTGTTATAATTCCTCACCATCGTATTAATAATATGATAATATAATAATATGCTAATATTAATGTTTAACATTTGACATCTTCTTCTTTAACAACTCTCCCCTTTACCATTTCCTCCAATTGTAACTCCTCCTTTCTAACTTTTATTATTTAGCCATGGATAAAATATGCCCCACATCAAAAAGTATTCCGTTTCTTCTTTATCCTTAATAGCAAGTGTTAATCTCTCCATTTCTGCTCAGCCTAACATTTTCTTGATCACTTTCCCCTCAGAGGGGATGTCGTCCTCTTTCCAGTGTTGCACAAATACAATATATTGTACTGTAGATGACTTTTGCACTGCCTGATATGAACAAAATTATTTCAGTTTGATATTTTCCTCAAAGCTCTGCAAATATTTTAATTTTTCACCTAATAATAATAACTAATACCTACATATCTTCAATAAATTGATGGTTTTTTGTTATTGTTTTTAGCTCAAAGAACAATGTACACCTATTGTGCATAGAATTTAGAATTCTATGCACAATAGAATTTAATAGATAGAATTAAATTTATTTTAGCATAGGTATTTATATTGATGTTTTTACTGTTGTTTTTATCATTGCCTGTTCACTTCCCTGAGTCCCGCAAGGGAGAAAGGGCGGTATACAAATTCGAATAAATTGAAATTGAAATTAAATTGTATACCTACTATCACATTTGTGGCCTCATTTGTTATTATGACTCACGAAGTCAGAACTTCATTAGGGTCATAGCACTACATCTTGCTGAAAAATGTAAGCCATCATTCAGGATCTAGCATGAACTAGTCAAGGACAAGGTTCAGATACATGTTGTTTTTACTGTAGATGCAAGAAGCTCTAATAATGAAAATTAGCTGCTGCAAAATCTAGCAACGTCCTGCGAGTCCCTTGGACTGCAAGGTGCTCAAACTGACTGCTCTTTAGGAGGCCAGATCCTGAAGATGAAGTTCAAATACTTTGGCCACCTAATAAGAAGGAAGGGCTCACAGGAGAAGAGCCTAATGCTAGGAAAGACTGAGGCAAAAGAAGAAGGGGACAGCAGAGAATGAGGTGACTGGATGGAGTTACCAAAGCAGTAGGTGTGAGCTTGAATTGACTCCAGAGGATGGTAGAGGCCAGGAAGACCTGGAGGGGTTGCAATGGGTCAGACACAACTTCACAACTAACAACAATCAAGCCTAGCAATCAAGTCCACTATACAGTTCTTGGCTGTTTCAAGAGAAAGAAAGCCATGTGTGTGTGTGTAGCCAGACAAATACACATAAACAGACACACAATAATAACATCAGCAACCTTTACAAATTATTATTTTTTTAATTTTTATTTGTCGAATTTATATAACCGCACCCTCTCCCCGAAGGGACCCGGGGCGGTGCACAGGAAATTAAAAACATACAGTATCACAATATAAATAATTAATATCAAATTAAATAAGTTATCCCTGTGCTAAAATTTAAAAGGTTAAAACATAATCTCATCTAAAATCCAATTAAAACAATTTATGGTGCAGACTGTAGGCTAGGTAAATAACTTAGGCCAAGCCGGCCTGATGAAACAGGAGTGTCTTTAATTTCTGGCGGAAGGTGCGGAGGTCCGTGGTTGTTCTGAGGTCGGGGGATAGGTCGTTCCAGAGGGTTGGGCCCACCACAGAGAAGGCCCTTCCCCTGGGCATCGCCCGCTGGCATTGCCTAGTGGACGGCACCCGGAGAAGTCCCTCTCTGTGGGAGCGGATCAGCCGCAGGGAAGTATGAGGTAGGATGCGGTCTCGCAGGTAGCTAGGTCCTGTGCCATGGAGCGCTTTAAAGATGGTGATCAACACCTTGAAGCGCACCCGAAAGACCACAGGTAACCAGTGCAGGAGTGGTGTTACATGGGAATACCTAGACATTGAAATGTGAATATCAAATTGTTAATCAGAAAAGGTGCAATGAGACTGGGTTGTTTGGTTTTTTTTGCTACACTAACCCTCAAAGGATATTGTTATGCAATTCATTGGAGTAGACTTAACCATGAGCTTATTCTCAAAATATTATTCATTTTCGAATTAAAACACCAGTTTTACCCAATTGCACATTAACCTGAGTATACAGGCAAAATTTATTGAGCAGCTGTATTTGGTTTTCTAAACCTGAAACACTTTATTCAGTTTTGTAAAATGTACATTTATGTAAATGCCGACATAAACAGTGAGGAAAAATAATTAAACATATATGCAATTTAACTGCCTAATTAAATATTCACTCAAGCAGTACATTGTTTAATTTACAATCAGTTGACTACAGAGACATCTAGACTAGCTTGATGTGGAATGCATTCTATATGAAAATGAACAGAATCCACCAACTAGGGAAAATTTTCAGAATATCATACCAAAGGATTAAAACATGAAACACCGCATGGCCTTTCAACAAATTCCACTTTGTCAGAAGTGTGATTTTCTTGTAATAGGATTATACTTGTAGCAGCATTTTGTATGTGCGGGACCATAACAATGTAGGTCAACCACATGCTCTTGAATCTTGAGGCTAATCTAAGCCAAATATCTTTTTTGAGAACTTTTCTTACTCGGAGTTGAGGCATGGAGAGAAAGAGAAACATCATCATTAGTTCTATCACAGCTTTTATTTGTGTGGTCCGGTGACAGTTTTGTTCACTCTGCTGCTTGCGTCTTCAATGCTTCTTGGTTCCTTCCTTTCCAGAAAACATTACTACTGTACTTGTTCTTGGGGGCAGAAAGGCATTATTATTTTTTCTTTCAAAGGAAGATCTCCCTAGGAAAGAAAAACTTTACGTTTTGGAAAACAGTGGCATGCCAGAATGTATGGCTAGCAGACTAGCCATCTGATCAATGCTTCGGGAGCTTCAAAAGTAACTTTCCCCAAAGATATGCAAAATATTCTAAGCTCAAAACTTTCTCAGTTTAAAATATCATGTCATGGGTGTCTCTCTCTGTGTGTGTGTTTATTATTAGAAAAGAATTTTATGCAGAATTGAAGGGGGAAAACTATATAAATTTAGGAAAAGTTGAAAGAAGAGAAAGATAGAAAAAGATAAAAGAAAAAGTGAGAAAAAAGAGACAAGAAAAAAGAAAGAAAAAGAAGCAGCTTTTGGGTTTCTTTTCAGCTATATTCTTTTGTTATGGCAAAAAAAATAAGAACTCAGAACTGGTATCTTCTTTTCTGACTGATACATTTTATATGAAGTCGAGAAAGATGCTACCAGACTCCTGATTTCATCAGACCGTGATAAAATTCAGATGAGGGCAAGAGGATGAAACAATGCTCCCTATTGTTACTCTGGCATCTTCTTGGCAGGAAAGCATAAAGAAGAATCAATGCCTAGCAACAACAGATAATACAAATAGCACCAATTTTTCAGAATAGAAGACAGTAGTAGTAGCTGGCCTACTGTGGTTGCACATGAACTGAACGGATTTTTGTATACATCTCCATGCTTTGCTACCTCTACAATGGGCATTTCTAGACTACTTGCAGACAGAGAGTTCAAAATCACCCTCGGTCAAAGGAGTCTTATTTATGTTGTGTTCTTTCTTCTAACCTCTGCTTTGTTCGATCATCCCATTTCTTATTGGCAGTTTTGCACCTCAGCTGAGTGTCAGTCCCACAAGACCTTATAGCGATTCATTAGAGTTGTGGTGGCATCCATTCTAATTACAAAAAAAGTAATTAGAATGTAGTTCAAGACTTTCCCAATTGTGCCCTGATTGGTATGTGGGCAATAAACATCCATCTGTGTTTTCCAAAGCTGCCACTGAAAATTGCTTATTGGAAAAGAAAGAGAACATTAAAGAAAAAACAAAGAAAGAAAAAGAAAGAAAGAAAACATTAAATTCAAGGTCCCTTCCAACTCTATTATTCTACATTTTATGTTCAAAGTCCAAGAGAGGCAGAGAGAATCCCTAGATCTATAAATACTCAGATTGTAAGGTAGAAACAGATAGGAAAATCCATGTGTTATTTGACTTGAAACGCAATGTTACTTCTGAGTTGGGAGCCACATACTTCCAAATATCAATTGTAAAGGAAGAATGGGGGAAGAAAGGTATGTCTTTTTATCCGGTCAGAGGCTATGGTGGGATTCACTTACCTTCCCTATCGTTTCACAAATGTGAACATGCATTTCTCTGGTGGCACACAATACATAAACCTCTCTTTCGAGGCACAGAATCAAACATTTATTTGTTTCCTTCCTTCTTTAGCATCAGTTAAACTTCTTTTTAAATATGCTAAGCCATCTGCTATGTGTTTTAACTATTTGATTTTAGCTGTTGAATAAGTTTTTATTTTATTTCTGGCTCTGTAGTGTTAGATTCAATTGTTATATCAGTCTGTCATGATCCACTTTAGGGTCTATATTGGATGGATATAAATATTATACATGCATTTCAGAGCTTGCCAGATTTTTACTACTGGTACCAACCAGCAATCTGAGTCTGTTTTTATGCTGGTTACCGTATTTTTCGGAGTATGAGACGCACCGAAGTATAAGACGCACCCAGGTTTTGAAGAGGCAATTTTTTTAAAATAGTAGATAGGTAGATAGAGGGATAGAGAGGGAGAGAAAGAGAGAGAAATACAGTAGGTAGGGAGAGAGAGAGAGAGTAGGTAGGTAGGTAGGTAGATAAAGGGAGAGAGAGAGAAAAAAAATACAGTAGGTAGGGAGATAGAGAGTATAGGTAGGTAGGTAGGTAGAGGGATAGTGAGAGAAAAATAGAGAAATACAGTAGATAGGTAGGGGAGAGAGAGAGAGAGAAGGTAGGTAGGTATATAGGTAGATAGAGGGGGAGAGAGAGAGAAATACAGTGGGTAGGTAGGTAGATGTTTCCAGGTGTATTTATCCATGTGTTGGAGAAGGAAATCGCTGTGGCACCTAAAACTTTGTTTCTGCTGGCACAGCACTTGATCAATGTAATTCTCATTAATCCCTCTAACTCAGGGATTCTCAAACGTGGCAACTTTAAGACTTATGGACTTCAATTCCCAGAATTCTTCAGCCAGCTATGTCCACAAGCTATGCTGGCTGGAGAATTCTGGAAGTTGAAGTCCACAAGTCTTAAAGTTGCCAAGTAATTAAAGAGCCTTCCGAAAGGAAAAAAAAAGAACAAAGCCCTTTTTGCACTCTGCAAACCTCCCCAAAACAGCCCGTTTCAAATAAAAGGCATGAATAGACTTGGGGGGCTTGCAAAGTGCTCCTGGGGGGTGGCCCCCCCAAAAATGAGTAAAAAACTGGCCTGTTTTTCGCGAAAACGGGCCATTTTTATGTCAAAAAAATTGCATGCATAGCCTTATGGAAGCTTATAGAGTGCTGCTAGGGGCTGGGGGGGGGGGCAAAAAACCAGCTCATTTCTGCCCTCCCCAGCCCCCAGGAGCTCTCTGGAAGCCTTCATAAGGCTATGCACAGCCATTTTGGTGAAGGGGTGGGGTTTCAGGAGGCAAAAAATGCTGTATTCGATGTATAAGACAAACCCAGATTTTCAGCCTCTTTTTAGAGGAAAAAAGGTGCATCTTATACTCCAAAAAATAGGGTATTTCTGATTCTGTATCCTCTTTCCAACCTTTCCAACAGTTCAGTTAAAGGATCTCTCTTTCTTTCTCTCCCTCTCCCCCACTCTCTCTCCCTCCCCTTTTAATTTTCTAGTCAAGCCAACTCGCTTCTTACCCAAATAGTACTAAATAGGGTCAGTCTTGCTTTACCTTCAAATCAGGCTGAAAATCACCACCAGGATAAATGGACAAATATTTTTTTTCTTTCTCATGTTCTCATTTACTGACTAAAATTCTCATTTTAGAAACATTTTGAAAGTCTCCATCAAGATATACTGTCTTGACGTCTTTCAATATTTTATCTCTGTTTCCCAACAGGTCCCCAACCAAAACAATCCATAATTCAGTTCTCTGGTGGGAAGAGAATCCAACCCAAAAGATGAAGTAATAATTATCTAGGGTCCCTTAAGCCCTAGTGTGGTATCAATAAATTACGAAGCTTGCTGACTACCACAAGAACTAAGTGATTTATAGCCATCAAGAGTATAGTATGCCAAACAGCATAATCATGTAATAGGCCTCAGACCTTGTGTGGATCACTAATTGGCTTCATTTGTCTTAGTAGCAGTAGTATTATTTCTTCAACTGACTGCATTAAAGCTCAGACATGTGCATTTCCCTAGGGCAGGGGTGTCAAATTCGATTTCATTGAGAGCTGCATCAGAGTTGTGTTTGACCTTGGGTGGGGGGCATGGCCAGCTCGACATCACTCGTGTTGGGGTGCCTATAGTCAGTGGCCCGAGCGCTCTGCCAGCAAAAACGGGTACCCAAGCTCTGTTTTCAGCTGCGACGGTCTCCAGCAACCCTCTGCCCGAGAAAATGGAATGCAGGAGGGCCGCCCAAGATAGTATTAAGAGATTACAATTCCCGCTATCAGTTTCAGCAGTTGGAAACTCTGAGTAGATGAAACTAGTTTTAATTTGTTGCTCAATTGTATCCTTTAAGTAATAAGGAGTCGGATGTCTCCCCAGGGGAAAAGAGCGTATCAAAGGTGAGTTCCTACCTGTTTGGACCTCTTCAGCTGAACCGGTAGTAACTTGGCAGCCTGGGTCACTGGAACCAGCAGTAACCCAGGCCTGCCACATCCCAAAATTGGTTCTCCTACAGCGGCGCCATCTTGTTCTTTGTTCATTGCAGAAATGTAATGTCTTTACACTTTTTTAACATTTTGCACATGCACAGACCTTTTTATTTGCAAATGTGAATGCACGCACAGAACCAGCAGTAATGCTGGCAGCAACCCATCCCTGGAGCAAATGCTATAGCTCCAGAAGTATTCCCTCTCATCATAATGATGATATTTTCAGTGGTCAGAAATCAAATCATTTTCCTGATTCACACAAGTTACTAAGCCACAATATGATTTGTTTAATTTTTTCACAAAATGTTTGCACAATTTAATGGATTGTGCAAACCGTGCTATGGTATGTAAACCACAGAGCACAGTTTAGCGCAATGTTTGGGCCTATCCAGTTGTGTTTTACTCAGCAAAACATGGTCTCTGAGTAAATAAAATCCATGTACATAAAATACAGCCTTTTCTCTGATGAATTGGGACTTCAGCTGCAATGCTGGATGATTCCTTTAAGTTTCATATTAGGCTCCGTAGCTTTGCAAAATGTATTTCCTTTCTGGATGATCTATGGTTGCAAAGCTTAAGGACGATCTGCCTAATTAAGCAATAAATAACTCTTGCAGAAAAACGTGATGCATCACTTTAAAGCTACACATAATTCTCTTAGTTTAATTTGCAAAGCCCAGAGTGAATAAAAGTGAGAAGGGAATAAAGCTGCATTTTCCTTCCTGCACACAAAAGATATAGGCATAGATTTTTAGAATGTTTCGCATTACATCATTCACAATTGATTGTAGGCATTTAAAATACAACCATTTTGTACTTCAGATCAACATATTAATGACTGTATGGCCATTTAGAAAATGAAGAATGAGACTTGGAATGGGAATTTGTTCATGAGAGATTAGCCAATGACAAATTCCACTGACTAGTTCCCAAACAATCAAAAGAAATGACTATTTGAAGAAAGACCCGAGGAATCAATATATTTCAGTAGCAGTGCCTGAGCTCTTTGAAGTGTGCGTACCCTTTCCTGATGATAACTGATAAATTATAATTTCTTATAGTTCTTATAGTTTCTTATGATGAAATTCAGGGAACAAATGAAAGGCTGAAAATGGCATGTTTCTATGTCTGTTGCCCAGTCATCTCCCTACTTCTGTTGGAAGAAATCTCCAGGTATACCTTCTCTTGGGCTTTGAACTTGAGCTTCCTGTTCCCGTGCAGGAACATGTATTCTATTTGCTGTTGTCAAACTCCCATGGGGCCATGTAGGGGGTCATGTTTGTCTGAGCTAAGTTTGGAGGGATTGTGCAATGTAGTGAGCTCTGTGTCTTAGTGGGTTAATCCTATTATGTCCTGAAAGTTCATGTCTTAATCCCTTCACTCCAGAGCTGAAAGTTTTTTGTTTTGTAGATAGGGGCCCCCAGTCTTTCATAAGGGGCACAAAATATCTGCCAGGAGGGGGGGGCGGGGGGGGGGCTCTGAGTTTCTGTCTCCCTTAAGACTCCCTTTTATTTCTCTTTTAGGAGAAATATAATATTCTGCCGTTTTAATATTTCCTAAAATATTTTATTCTTTTAGGAGACGGGTAGCTACTAGCTTTCTACATTCCTAAAAAAAAGTTTTTATCTTCTACTAGAGTTATTTAAGAGAGAAGCTCTCTGCCCTTTTCTCCTTTGGTAGCATATACACTAAAGGTGAATAATCTGAAACCCAGTGACTGCACAGATGCAGTATTAAATATCTGCTTTGATTCATTCCCTAAACATTGATGCTGTTAATTATCATGTGTCTATGTACAAGACCACAAATTATTATCATCCTCCTCCATGGGCACCCTAACATGATATTGTGTGTGTGTGTGTGTGTGTGTTACCTGCCTTCTAATAATCCCAATCTTAATCTATGTATTTCCTTTTTCACACTGTCTCTTTCTGTTACTTGGATTCCATTTAAAACTTTGTGTGTTGCCTTAACTAGTTAAATTAGCTAATTTTAGCTAATCTAGCTAATTTTGTTGTAATTACAAAGTTGTAGGAAATTTCATGAGTTCCCTTTTACCCCATCTTGATGGTCAAATTTGAGGCTTTTGGTTTAGAAAATGGTGAGTTTAGGCAAATAAGCAAGGTTAAGAGAAATCACCATTTTAAAAATGCCTTATGTTTGTCTATTATATAAGAACTTTGTTTATAGGGCTACCAGTAATACTTTGTATTGGAAAGCAAACTGTATAGTGGAAATAGTTTGGGAAGAGGTTGAACCAAGGTTTGCAAATACAAATAGCTACCTGCGGGATCAGATCCTGCCCCATACATCCTCACGGCCGATTCGCTCCCACAGAAAGGGACTTCTCCGGGTGCCGTCCACTAGACTTTGTCAGCGGGCGACGCCCAGGGGAAGGGCCTTCTCTGTGGCGGGCCCAGCCCTCTGGAACGACCTTCCCCCCGATATTAGAACTACCACGGACCTCCGCTCCTTCCGTCTGAAATTAAAAACACATCTTTTTCGCTTGGCCGGCCTAGGATAGTCTCTTCTGATTGTTTAGGGATTTTTAGTAAATATTTGGGAATTTTAGCGCAGGGTTTTCTGTTTAATATGCCTTTTAGTTAGTATTTATGTACGTTTATTGTTTTAAATTTTTTATTCCTTTTTTAACTGTTTTTAATTCCCTGTGCCCCGCCTCGAGTCCCTTCGGGGAGAGAGAGCGGGTTATAAATAAAATTCGATTCGATTCGATTCGAATTCGATTTGAGGTATCATTCAAATGTAACAAGTACATTAGACTGTTGGGACAGTCATCCACCAATTCAGGGTCATGAATTATCAGTGCATTGATAATATTTGTTTATGCATCAACCTGGAGACTGCTGATACTTGACTAGCTTTGGGTTGTTTGACCTTCCTAGTTCTAAGAACTTTTCATGTTTCATGAGACTGGTCTACACAGCTAAGGATCTGTACATAATTTGGGACTCTCACCTGCTGCTCAGTTGTGGCACAAGTTCAGATAATGAGACAATTATACCCCCTTTCTGGATTAATAGGCTCTCTTCTTGGTCACTTAGGTCACCTCACAATTGGCCTATAGCAGTGATGGGTTGCAGGCAATATGGCCTGGTACAGGCATACTGGTGCCTGCCCGGAGCACCGGGTACCATTCCAGTACAGTGCTCCGGAGAGCCCACCTGCCCGCCCATTGTTCTTACCTGTATTTGAGCATTTTGGCAGTTCCACTTCCACACATGGAGTGCAGGGCGCCTGCACAACGCTCTGCCGAGCAGCTGGAGCATTGCAGAGACTCGGAGAGGCTTTGGAAGAAGTAAGGAATGCATGCGCCGCTCTGTGTGTGTGTCTGTGTGTGTTTGTGTGTTTGTGTGTGCGCTGCGCACATTCATGTGGTGGACACCAGGCCCCGTTGCAACTGTACTGGTTGAAATGGGATACAGAACCCACCACTGGCCTACAGCTGTTTATTTTACATGCAGGTGTTCTTGAAAACCACTGAGAAATTACAACTGGTCTAGAATGCAATGTCCCAAAAAGTGTTGAGCAATCTTCTCGGGTGAAATCCTGTATTTTCAATATCCATTTGTATGTTTTATTGGGTTTCTTGATTTATTGTCATATATTTATTATGTTTTAATTGCATATTGATTTTAACTGCTTTCAGAAAGATAGATTAAACAGCAAGACATAAGGAAAGGAAAGTTTCTTAAAACGTTAACATTCCTGAGCTCACTCTGTAATTCTTTACATGTGAAAAAAAAGTCCCACAGAGCTGTATAGGATTTATTGTCAGGTGAATGAATATGAGATTGCAGCCTTCAAAATCAATGTTTTGATTGAGATGACTATTTTAAGATACAATATCTTTGACTACAGCAACCACATTTTTTATTTATTTACTCATTGATAACCTGGCATTGCCCGGGTATTTATTTATAGGGGAGAAATGTCAGGACCAATCATAATTTCTAATGTTGGATTTTGCCCCTTACCAGAGGAGCCCCCTTGTGGAGTACAGGGAAGCCATTACCATGGCAACTCCACTTGGCTGTATAGTAGAAGTAGAAGCCATTTTACAGCACAACAGACTGTATCTTAATAGAACACCCTCCCACAGGGTTTTAGGGGTGTCTTACCCCCACAGTATTTTTTCCCAGAGTGTAAGTCATCTGTGTACCAAGTTTGCTTGAAATTGCTTGGTGTGTGTGTGTGTTGTATTGTATATGTTTGTGTTTGTGTTTGTGTTTGTGTATGTATGTATGTATGTATGTATGTATGTATGTATGTATGTGTGTATGTATGTATATTTCATTCAGAGATGGGTTGCTCCTGTTTCAGCCTAGATCAGGCGAATCAGTAGCAGCGGTGGTGGGAGGCTCTGCCCACTGCCCGGGCGGGCAGATCGCATGCACCTGAACCAGTAGTAAAAAAATTGGCAACCCACTGCTGATTTCATTTCTATATCCTTCTATTTTGAACATCTGACTCTAGGAGGTGAATAATCATACATTTTGTAGTACAAAAGGCCAACAAGATTGGTGTCTGAAGGGAGAATGTTCCAGAAGGCAGTGTTATAGCAGAAAAGGCACATCTCTTAGTCCCTGCCAGGCAATATTCCTTGATTGATGGGACCTGTAACATGTACAACCTGCCTGGTCATATTGGATGGGTAGAAACAACTGGGGAAAAGACAGTGCCACAGGTAACCCAGTCTCAAGCTATGAAGACTCTTAAAGGTTGTCACTTGCACCTTAAATTATACCTGGAATCACACAAGCAACTAATGCAGTTCATGCAGTAGCAGTGTTATTTATATGTGTTAAATATCCAACACCATTTACTACCTGTGCAGCCCCATTTTGTACCAGCTGAAGCTTCCAAATGCTTTTCAAGGGCAGCCCCATGTAGAGTGTGCTGCAGTAATGTAATCCCATCATCATAAACCCATATCCTAGGCCAGTGATGGCGAACCTTTTTGTTGTTGGGTGCCAAAAATGTGAGGGCGCGTGCGTAATAGCGTGTGTGTGTGTGCCAGCACTCATAATGCAAATCGCCCCCCACATGCATATGTGTGCACAACCTCCCACACACTCCCCCCCTCCCCACATTGCGTGCCACACTGCTCACCTCCAAGCTCAGCTTGGGGCTGGGGGAGGCCATTTTCACCTTCCTCAGGCTCCAGGAAAGCCTTCAGAAATGAACTTCCGGTAGGGGTTTTTGCCCTCCCCAGGCTCTGGAGGCTTTCCTGAAGCCTGGGGAGGGCACAAACGGTCTCCCCCAGCCCCCTGGAATGCCAAAAATCAACTGGCTGGCACGCACATCTGCGCTAGACCTGATGGCTCAGGTGCCAGCAGATATGGCTCTGTGTGCCACCTGTGGCACACGTGCCATAGGTTCACCATCATGGTCCTAGGTCATAATGATTGAGCCTGAATAGAATTGAAACATTTGGAAGGCAATAGATTTCATATTACCATATTGTTGCTTCAGTGTTTTCCAAGTTAACAACGCATGCTCACTATAAAAATAGGAAGGGGAAACATTAGTCTTTAAATCAATGTATAAACCTTCATAGATGGAAAAGCATAGCTTAACAAACCAGAAAGAGATTCCCAATTAAACAGAGAACCTGTGGAGCAGATGCAGCAAGCAGCCCAATAAACCCCTTCTATTAGCCAACCACTGGTTTAAAAAATGCACATTACCATAGATTCTTGTCAATCCTGTATTATTAGGACCTTTCTCATACTTACAGATACAGATTAAAAGAGTTGGAAGGAAGCTTGTAGGTCATCTAATCCAACCTTCTGCCCAAGCAGACCCTACACCATTTTTGACCGATGACCGTCCAGTTTCTTCTTGAAAGCTTCCAGTGATGAAGCTCCCACAACTTCTGAAAATTTGTATCTTGTTAACAAGTTATTCCTGGGAAAAAATCATGGCATGATTTTTATAGGAGTAAACCAGAGGTGATATTCAGCAGAGGTGGTATTGACCAGTTCTGGAGAAACAGTAGCAGAAATTTTGAGTAGTTCTGAGAACTGCTAAATACTACCTCTGACTGGCCCCGCCCCCATCTATTCTCTGCCTCCTGAGTCCCAAGCCACGCCCACAGAACTGGTAGTAAAAAAAATTGAATCCCATCACTGGAGTAAACATGTTTTGGAAGCATAGCCAGAGAAAACCAATATGTGTGAAGTTTTGGTGGGAAAAGGGAGAACAAATTTTGAAACACCAACAGTACTCAGGATTCCAAACTGAACTTAAATTGTCGAGGTTAAAAAAGAGTGACTCATTTTATATATGCTTGTATATCAAAAACACCGTCGGTTTGAGAAAGGTTGAGATACAAATTAGAGATATAAAGATGGCTGTTCTCATTAGCAACTTCAGCTACCACATAAAAGAGATGGAGAAAGTGTTTACTGCTTTTCAGCGCAGGGGTGGCTGGGGTTTTTTTCTGTGATATGCTAATTTTGCCCATGACAATAATGGGAAGGGAAATTGATTAGCCTATTCCAAGAGTAGCAGAGTTGATGGGCCCTGAATAGACTCTTTTTAGGGAAGGCAGCCACTGAGTTAATATGGGGATGTCCGTGTTAGGATTGTGTTCTGAAATTAGCTGAGGACAGACATGCATTCTGTCATGCATATACCCATTGCTCTATAGCTGGCTAATTTAGTAGCCAAACCATCTTGTTCATGTCTTCAGAGAAACATTTTTTCACCTAGAAGGTCCAATAATTTAATATTTAATAAGGCAGAAAATGTGAAGACATTTGTAGTGGTTAAAAAAGATAGCTGAAAAGAAATCTGATTTAAGGCTGAACTCATGGCAAAGATGCCATAGAAATTCTTCAACAGCATTGCCAGTTGCCAATTATGGTGTTAATATATTTTTTTTAAAGCTAGGAAACCATCGTCAGCAAAATTACAAAGTGCAAACCTGTACAAAATGCAGTAAGCACAATTTGATCAATAAAGCTGCTGCCTCTGAATATAAATTATGTAGATTGCTTTCACTCCCTGTTCTCAATGAGGAATTAAAAGGTTAGCAAGACACAGGGTGTCTGGGAGAGTAATTTGCAGAACCCTCTTTTTAAAAAAAACATTATATTTAATTAAGTTCAAAATTTACAAGCTCTTGGTACATTTTAACTTTGCCATAATTTCTAATACCGACCATTGCAAAGATATCTTCATAGAATAGTGGGTGTTATTTATATTTTGAAGCAATCAAAAAAAAATTTCCGGAAACTTTCTCAAGCAATACTGTAGACCAGATTTTTCTATGTCATCTACCAACAGCAATGTTATCTAGATATTTCAATTGTTTAGCAAAATGGTGCGGTGGCCTAGGGATGAAGATACTTGCTTCCCACTCAGAAGGTTGATAGTTCAATTCTAGACAGTGACAGATGTTTCTTATCAGGCCACAAAGAGAAAATATCTGCTGTGAACTTTGCACAGGTTTCAGGAAGGGCATCTGGCTAGTAAATGCTCAGCTCTATTCAGTCACCCTGACTCCAACCCGATAAAAGAGATTACAGAGTTGTAAAAAGAAAAAGAATAATCAATTGTTCAGCAAGAGCAATAATTTGGATGCTAAAAGTATCAATGTGGTGAGTTGTTGTTTTTTACTTTGCCTTTTTGTTGTGGTTCTAATCATTAAATATGTGTCATGAACCTTACTCAGGAGAAAATCCCCCATTCTCTGGGCTGCCTGGTATTATTTCCTAATTCATTCCTCAAAACCACATCCATGTTTATGATAGATTCATCAAAATCCATTTCAAGAAAGATCAAATGATTTATTTGAAATTATACCAATGGGTTCCATGAAAAAAATTAACATTATTTTTTCAATATTAGATATCTATTTCCAATCCCATTGCTTTTTGTAATTTTCTAATATTGAATGGATTTGACACCACAAAAAACCAGGGCACTTTAAGTTCTAAATATTGTTCAACTTTCTCTGCACTGCGAGGTATTGAATTTGTTTCCAAAAATCTATACATTTTTTTAATTAACAAGTTAATTAGCACTTGTTACTCTATTTCATAATGGAAAATATAACAAAACAATAGGCTAGAATGGAAAATTTTACTTTTTTCTCTCAGAAATAGATTTTTATATATTGAATGAACCAAACACCATTTCAGACAAATACAATGTGCTAAATGTGGAGAGATTATACAGAATTATTCCAGGCAAATTTTGTAGATCTGTTGTTGGTACACTTTTCAGTGAGGACAAAACTTATATGTCAAACAAATGGATTGAATTTCCTAATATTTTTCTACATTTGCAGAGCTTGGAAATTTTATTAAATGACTGATTAATTTCAGAAACAACTGCAGAATGACAATGGAATATTATATTTGTGGTCTGGTATATTCTATGTGAATTTCATTTCTGGTATAATTTCAAAAATTCATTTTATCTTACTTGAAACAGATTTTGATGAATCTACCATAAAGATGGATCTGATTTGAGGGAAAGAACTGATTTGAGGGAAAGAACTGATGTTATGATAGCTGTGATCCTGACTCTCTGTTCTTATAATATATTACTTTTGGGTAGAAGAATGCATCGCCTTCACAATAACCATAATTAAACAGAATCCAAACCAGGATTAAATTAACATGTTCTGAAGCCAATTAAGTAATCTACCATCACCAAATCCTCCCTACCATTAATAAAACCTTTAAAATCTGGGATCTACAGTAAGCTGAATTTCTGCTAGCTGCATTTTTGTTTCAATAGAAAATAGGCAATCATAATGCTTAGACCAGATATCAGTTAGGAAATGGTACTTTGCTGCCAATTTCCCTTGAATCTTATGAATCTTTGTACTGATTAGGCTAATGTGCTTAAGCATATTGCAACTAACATTAATAAAACAAGGGAGAAATGTTTCAAAAATGATGCATGAGTCAGATTTAATATGCTACATTTCACTGGGATACCACTGGGATTAAGTACTGCCAGGTTTTTGCCTTTAATTTACTTTCCTGCATCCTCAAAAGGTTTTTGATTTTCAGTGAACTTGGCAGAGTACACTTATCTTCAGGCAGTGAGCAAGGAACAGAGAGCTAGCAATAAGAATACCTTGCATCCTTCTTGATCTTCAACTAACAAATACTGTACTCAATATGCCCTTTCTCTACATCAAAGATGGTATTGACTGAAATGGATTTAAGTTGAAAATAGCAACATGAAAAGAGACTTTTGCACACATAAAAATCTGGCAGCTAATTTGCCTTATTTGCCTTAGTCCGAATGCCATAGGGTGGTTAATGAGATTCATGCACTTGGCTCTTGATTTGGAGCTGTCCAGAGTTGGTTAGAAGACGAGGGAACAATATAAATGTTCTAAATTAATAAATAAATTTAAAGACAGAGAGTGAGCAAGCTCAGCTAGTGTATAGGTCAGTGAGGGAGAACCTTTTAGGCACAAGTGCCCAAAGTGGAAGGCGCACATGCGCCACAGCACTGGAAGCCCAAGGCCTGTACACATGCTTACTTTGGAAACCCAACGGCCACTTAGCCGGTGCGCATACACACTTCAGAAACCCAGCGACCACCCGGCCAATGTGCATGCACACTTCAGAAACCCAACGACCACCTGGCCAATGTGCATGCACACTTCAGAAACCCAACGACCACCTGGCCAATGTGCATGCACACTTCAGAAACCCAACGACCATCTGGCCGATGTGCATGCACACTTCAGAAACCCAACAACCACCTGGCCAATGTGCATGCACACTTCAGAAACCCAACGACCATCTGGCCGATGTGCATGCACACTTCAGAAACCCAACGACCACCTGGCTGGTGCACATGCACACTTCAGAAACCCAATGACCAGCTGGCCGGTGCACATACAGGCCTCATAAACCTGTCAACCAGCTGACTGAGCTGGGGTGAGGGCACACATGCCCACAGAGAGGGCTCTGCGGGCAACCTCTGGCAAACGTGCCAGAGGTTCATCATCACTGGTATAGGTCAATGAACTCCAACAAAACGGAAGTGATTTGTCGGGGCCTTTGGGGAATTTTGGTTTTGTTTTGCTTTTACTTTCCTATCCAGCTAATAGCCATAGATTTCTTAATGGTCTTTAGCTCTAAATCTCCATACAAGGCTGGCCCTGCTTAATATCCGAGCTTAAGCAAAGTGGAGCAGGTGTTGCCACCTATTGAGAGAGAGAGAGAGAGAATAAAAATGATCATTAAGATCAAGTATACATACATCAGCTCCAAAGGCAAATCTAGGATGCATCACAGAGAAAGCGGAATAAGCTGATGATTTAATCATATCTGTGATCAGATCAGTTCACAGGAATAATAAGAACAGCTGGATGCTATAATAACCCACTCTATCAGGACGCAAGACTTAAACAAAGGAGATTTCAATTTTCACTTTTTCTCTTTGATGAACAGTCAGAGAATGGTCTACTTCTAAAAATGCCAGTGGATCAAGACATATAACAGAACAACAAGAACCTTTCCAATCAGATGTTAGTAGCTAGACAGCCAACAAAGTAGACATTAAAGTCTTACCCACCATGGGAAAACTGACCAGTGATCCATGTGACTGGTGAATATCAATGTGCAATCTTCAATCTACATGACTAAATAATGTTAATGATGATAGCATTAGCAGCAACATGATAATTACTACCATCAAATGTTTCCATGAATAAAACCTTGCATTTGGATTTTCTTATGAGACAGAACCTCCCCAACCAAATAGACAGAATTCAGCTTCACAATTCCCCAACCAGCCTAGTTTACTGAATATTCCGGTCTTGAAGTTGAGAAGACACATTAAAAAAAAACAACTCAACTGAGTGGCATAACCATTCTTCCTTTCTGATTTTAATCCAAAGGTTTTAGATACTAGATACTGGATAGTACTTAGATGGAATATCTAAGGCACCAAGGTTGTAAACTTATAAAGTGGAACAAATAGAGATTTCAGAAGAAGGCAGTGCAAATCACTACAGTATAGTTATCAAGAAAACAAGGGGTATCATGGAGTTACCTGACGTCACATGCAACTTGAAGGAAACATCAATTTGCAAACAGGGAGGGACAATATTACTATATGTAGACATCCACAAATAGTTTTATATGGAGAAAGTTTAATAAATATGGGCAGCTTCAGTATTGCAGAAATAAAAAGAAAATGTAGGCTCAATAGGAACTCTTCTGTGTGGCTTGTATAGATTTGAAAACTGGGAAGAGGAAGCAGTAGGCTACGCTTCTAGTAGAATATGTTTATTTGGTAGTAGCCATGTTTCCCTGTCTTTTTTTTGCCACCAAAAAAGGCACCAGGTCTTATTTGGGGAGGTGTAGTAATCATCCACTGACTCAACTCACTTGTGCGTGTTGCCCCCCAGCCTGTCAGAGGCCTTCAGTAACTTCTGCTGCTGCTGGCAAGGATTTCCCGAAGGCCTCTGCAGCTGATAACAGATCTCTGGATTGATCTGGAGTTCTGTTATCGGCTGCAGAAGAAATGGGCCAGCAAGGCAAGTGTTGCGGTGTGCGAAGCCTGGCTGCAACTGTCCGAAGGTAAATAGTAGTGCAGCTCCACCCTCCATCCCCACCCTATCTTAATTTTTACCCATGCACCCTGGAATGGGCAGGGTCTTAATTAGGGATTATTTTGGGGGTAGGACTTATATTGGGTGCACGTGTAAAAATCAAGCTAGGACTTACTTTCAGGGTAGGTCATATTTTGGGGGAAATACGGTATGTACAATTTTGACTGGCGATTTCCCTCTGGGATGCAAGAGAAAACCATGGCTCCTCTGAGACTTAAACAAATAGAAATGATTTTTTTTAAAAACAGTCTGTGCTTTATAGTTATGGTAATGGAGCTATAAATTAATGGTGTGATGTTGACCTGGTACAACAGAGTAATACAGTATTTGATTGCATTCTTTTTATCATAGGCAGGATTTTATGAATGAACTTTAGCCGTTCGACAGAGGAGAATTAATTCCTCTAGCCTTCCTCTGAAAGTGGGCCACTGTCTGTATTTCTCCTATTCGGGATGTCCCTGATTAATTCAGACACTGCAGTGGAAATGTGAAAGCCACATCGATTCAGATTAATTTAAAGTTGAAAAGCTTTGCTACTGTGGTCATATATTCCTTCCCAGGCATCTGGCAAGCTCATCAGAGCCAGGCATTGCTAATTCTGATTCAGGAACTGCAATGCCAATATCGTATTTCATCTAAAACATATTTGTGGAAGTATAACCACTGATGGCACAGTGGTTAGAATTCAGTATTGCAGGCTAATTCTGCCAACTGTCAGCAGAATGCATGATTATGTTTCTTATGCCATGTCAGGGTTCAATGTTGGTTAATACCTAATTTATGACAATGAATTCCAAAGAAAATTCCATGGCACAAAGTGATCAAATGTACGATGATAAAAAAGAACATCCACACAACTTCCGTGAAGAAGAGCCACGGTAGCGCAGTGGTTAGAGTGCAGTACTGCAGGCTACTTCTGCTGATCACCGGCTGCCAGCAGTTTGGCAGTTCAAATCTCATCAGGCTCAGGGTTGACTCAGCCTTCCATCCTTTCAAGATGGGTAAAATGAGGACCCAGATTGTTGGGGGCAATAGGCTCACTCTGTAAACCACTTAGAGAGTGATGCAAAGCACTGTGAAGTTGTATCTATTTAAGTCTACGTGCTATTGCTATAATGAAGAAAGTCTGTTGGCCATTAAAAAAATAGACAAAATTACATTAATATAGAGAAATTGTAGAGAGGTAATTCAATTATTAAATTCATTTAAAATACTACAGTGTTATATGGTTGACCCAGATTTGTTGACTAAATCAAAACTGGCTTGGTTCTTATTGCACAATAACAAAACTGTGGTTTGCATGCCACAATAATTCAGTTTACATAATATTCTAAGATAAAAACTAGCCATGTAAAGGCTTAATGTGCAGTTCACACAAAAAAGAAGTGGGCTTCAGTCACATGATTCTGAAGACAATCGTGACTTTTTTGATCCTCTCCCTGGAGGACTGAAAAACAAGATGGTGGCACCGTTGGCGCCACTAGGGGAACCAGTTCGGGGTCGTGGCAGGCCTGGGTTACTGCCAGTTCCAGCAACCCAGGCTGCCAAACCACTACCAGTTTGGCTAAACAAGTCCGAACCAGTTGGAACCCACCACTGTTTCAATGTCCCAAAGTGATATCAGAGGTGGTATTCAGCCGGTTTGAACCAGTTCGCCTGAACTGGTAGTGGAAATTGCGAGTGGGCAGCTCTATGCTGTCCTATTTAGGCACGTCTTCAAGCCACATGCATGCATGCAAGCACGTGGCATGATCAAAGAGCATGCATGGAAGGCCAAGTGCATGTGTGGACAGGACACATGTAAGCAAATCAAGTAAGCACAGACATGCTCACATTTGTGAACCGGTACGGAAAGTAAGTGAATATCATCCTTGGGTCATATGATCACCTTTTGCAAAGTTCTGACAAGCAAAGCCAATGGGGAAGCCAGATTCACTTAACAACCATGTTACTAACTTAACATCTGCAGTGATTCATTTTACAATTGTGGTAAGAAAGGTCATAAAATGAAGCAGAACTCATTTAACAAATGTCTCGCTTAGCAACATAAATTTTGGACTTAATTGTGCTCGTATGTCGAGGACTACCTGTATAGGTTAGGCAAGGAGCTGCTCTAAAATCCTACTTCATTCAAAATAGTTGAATGATCTTGAAAATATCATAAATGAGCCTGATAGATTTTGGGCAGAACTTGAAAGGAGAAAGATCTGAGTTCTGATGCAGTGAACTCAGTATATTTTTTTAAGCCAATAATTTGTCTTATCATAGGAATAATTCTTACTCTTTGAAAAGGTGTTAACTCTGTGGAGGTGGTTCCATGATCAAATCATGGAATCGGCTATTAGTTTCCTGTATTTGTAGAGTTCATTTTATCACTTGCTTTTATGGTCAACCCTGTAAAAACTATTCATCTTAATTTTCTTATAGTAAAAATTTGCTGACATATTTCTGCTGATATAAAATCTCCAATATTAAAGCAATTTATCATCTCCTTTATAGAGCTGATATTTATATTAAGCCTGCTGATCTAGATTACACACACTTTTCCTAAGTCATTATATTTGTGTCCCTACATGAATATGCAATGTGACCATTCTATTGGTGATAGAACGTGTCTTGTAGGAGTTACAATATGATTGCTTCCCCTTGATTCTCTGATTTAAACCGCATGAGCTCTGGACAACCCAAAGCCATTGTCTTATCTCCGTGCATTTGGTCACAATTGTGCCTGGTAATTGGTAGCCCAAAGAATTCATTATCTTGAGCTATCACCTATTTTTGTCTATCGGATAGGGTATAACGATACTATCAAACCAAAGACTTGATGATACCAGAAATCCCTGGGATTCAGGTTAGATTAGAAAGTCAAACAAAGATTCCAAAGAAGTCATTGATATTTCTATATTGCAAAGAAAACTATGTGGACATGCCCAGGGGTGAAATGCTACCGGTTCAGGCTGGTTTGCCCGAACCGGTAGTAAAAAAATGCTACCGGTTCAGGCGAACCAGTAGTTTCAACAATCAACTGTGCGACAATCACCTGTGCCACATGATGTATAATTGATAGAAATTGCACAACAGAACTGATTGTCACACAGTTGAGTATCACACAGCTGATCATCAGAACTTTTTTAAAACTTTTTTTAGCATTTTTTTACTACCGGTTTGGGTCCGGTAGTAAAAAAATGTTTTAAAAAAGTTTTTTAAAACTTCAGACAATCAGCTGTGTGCGGCACAGCTGATTGTCACACAGCTGACCATTGGAACAATCGCCGGGCAAACCGGTAGTAAAAAAATGGTTTTAAAAGTTTTTTAAAAGTTTTTAAAAATTCCAAGGACCAGCTGTGCGACAATCAGCTGTGCCACATGATTTATATTCACTAGAAAGCAGAAAATCTTGCTTTCTAATGAATCTAAATTGCGTGGCACAGCTGTTTCCCCCCTCGCTGTTCTACTTACATTTGCAGTTTCAGAAAAGGCTTCTTAGCACCTGCGTTGCGCATGTGCATGCAAAGCAAACCAGTAGCAGATGTCAGAGCATTTCACCCCTGGACATGCCCATGCAGTCTCTAGAAGTAGACTTCAGTTTTGTTTACTTTCTGAATTTGAATGGCTAAGGGTTATAGCCTTATATGCCAGCGGGCGACGCCCAGGGGAAGGGCCTTCTCTGTGGCGGGTCCAACCCTCTGGAACGACCTTCCCCCCGAAATTAGAACAACCACGGACCTCCACTCTTTCCGTCAAAAATTAAAAACACATTTCTTCTGCTTGGCCGGCCTGGGATAGCTTAACTGTTTTTAGGGTTTTTTAGGAGTTTGTCTTAGTTTTAACATGGGATTTTAGCGCAGGGTTTTAGTTTAATTCTTTTTAATACTGTATTGTTTGTGGTTTTTATATGTATTTTTAATTTCCCTGTGCCCTGCCTCGAGTCCCTTTGGGGAGAGAGAGCGGGTTATAAATTAAATTATTATTATTATTATTATTATTATTATTATTATTATTATTATTATTATTATTATTATTATTATTATTATTAGTCACTTTTTATTTTAACTCTGAGAGACAATTGAGTGTAGTGGTGAAGAAGGCACCAGGCTAGAAACTAGGAGACAGTTCTGGTCCCAAAGGTACTTTTTCAAAAGGCAATTGAACTTTGTTTTTCCTAAAGACATTTCACTTCTCATCCGAGAAGCTTTTTCAGCTCTGAGAAGCAAAGTGTCTTCGAGAAAAAACAAAGTCCACTTGCCTTTTGAAAAAGCACCTTTGGGACCACCATGACAAGGATGACTGAGAATCTCCATAGACACTGTTAGCTGTAGTCTTGCTTTAGTCGTAGAGCCAGCTGGGTAACTTTGGGCCAACCACTTTCCCTCAATCCTAGGAGGCAATGGCAAACTCCTGAAAAACCTTGCCAAGAAAACTACAGGGTCTTGTCCAGGAAGTCTCTGAAAATTAGACACGGTTGAATGGAACAAAAAACAACCCATAAAATATTTTCCCAAAGGTGATTTTTCAAGAGGCAACTGGACTTTCTGGTTTTTCTTTGAAGGCGTTTCGCTTTGAAGATGAAACCTCTTCAAAGAAAGTCCAGTTGCCTCTTGAAAAAGCACTTTTGGAACAACCATGACCTGGATGAATGAGAGTCGCCATAGATATAAAATATTATGTGTTTATTTTTTTAGGATTAATAGTATGCAAATACTATTGGAATGCGTGTATGCATAAACTTTATAAATGCAAACAGTATTTCTCCTTTTTGTAGGACATGTGTATAAGGGAGATTATATTAACTAGTTTACCCCCCACCATGTGCTTTCAGACAACAGGGATCACAAATCCACACTTCGTTTAAATTAGCTTTCAGTAGCATCAAAGTTTCCCTACTCAAAATGCAAATGTTCTGCTAGATTGGCTAAAGTGAAATGGGAATGGGGAAGTCATTTAGATTTTTAAAATATATAGATGAAGATCCTGTTAATGGCTAATATTGCACCCATTTAAGGCAATAGTCTGCCGAAGCAGTTGAAATGGAAAGAATAATAATAATAATAATAAAAATAAAATACTTGTTGTTACAATTGGATCCTGAATAGAATATCTTCTAATGAGTGCAGCTACTCAATGTAATTGGGGAAAAAGAGTGGCTGTCAGAAGGTCATGGAATTTTTAAACTCCTGTAGCAAATCTGGCATAATAGGTTGACAGGTTCTCAGTTTATCTGAGAAACAGTATAAAATGAGAACCAAACTTCTACAATGGAAAGAATAAAATTAAATAACCCGTTCCATTCCCCACAGGAATGGAAACTCTGTGTTTTGAAAAAATGCCTTAACTTAACTTAACTCCAAGGACCTTTCCTATCAAAAGGGATGATTCACCACTGAACCATGACAACTGGTATTATATGCTGATGATGGCCAAAATAAAATTGATTGATAATTGATATTTTTGCTTCTTTAAGATGCATGGTGTTGTTTACATATATTGATAAAAGTGCTACAGGAATCTCTCTCCCTTCTCTGTTTTACCTTTGAGAAAAATATATAATGTAGAGACTATAACAATGACAATTAAATTGTATTATAATGTTTGTTGTTTATATATGTATTTTTTAATTCCCTGTGCACCGCCTCGAGTCCCTTCGGGGAGAGAGAGGTTTACAAATTAAATAATGATGATGATGATGATGATGATGATGATGATGATGATGATGATGATGATGATGTCATTTCCAACGTAGTAATTACATGAGAGAAAAAGAAAAATAGCAATCTTGTGATAACATATACCTGTGAGCCTATGGCATATGGAACTATTTCTGAGGGCATGCACGCACTGGCAAACTGATTCTCCGCCTTGATTTTCAGCTGTTTTTGGGAATGGACTTCCGGTTTGCATGTTGGACTGTTTTTTGCCCTCCGGAAGGTCTCCAGAAGGAGAAAAACAGCCCAAGGGACAACCCAGAAGTCTGTTCCCCAATTTCCGGTTTGCATGTTGGGCCAATTTTCACCCTCCCCCAGGCCCCTAGAAAGCATCTGGAGCCTGGGAAGGGTGAAAAACAGACCTACCGGGCCCACCAGAAGTCGGAAAATGGTGCGTTTCCAGCAGGGGGCATTAAATCATGGGGGTGGGCATGTGAGCAAGCATGATAGCTTGCATGCATGTGCTTTTGGCACCTGAGGCAAAAAAGGTTCGCCATCACTGATATATACAATACATTGAATTAGTGGATGCTATGTTTTATTAACTATATTTTACAATATGTTTTATTCACTAAAAAAGGAACTGTGATTGATAATTTAATCGTCAATTTTTCCAATAACTTTGTGCATATTTCTTTTTTTCTTTCTTTCTTTTCTAAGTTCCTCCTATAAACTTACCCAATGCATATTCATTATGCTGCTGATCCCTTTATTCTTTTACTAATCATGTTAAGCAATATAGCAGCCTATATAACTGCAAAAAAAATCTACTTCCAGCCTGAATCCATTTTCAGAACTCTTGAAAAACAATATACGTAGAAGATTGATATAAGGTACTCAGAAAAATGAATTAGCATCCATCACCATAAAAGGTTTTCATTCAAGAAACTTGGATTTTTTCCCATTTAATTCCTTTATTATCTTATTCTTGAAAATAGCATTATTAACTGAAACAAGAAAACATTACTTCTGTTTAGCTTACTTTGCTTCTGTTTTGAAAAGAGATAGGATAAACATAAATTTATGGCCACATCTTTTCCCTTATTCAAGTTTTTTTCCTATTGTCTATTTAATGATTGGAAATGTGCTTTTTTCCAATGAACTTAACAGTTTTTAGATCACCAAGTATTATATTATGATATATTCAATCCTTAAATTGGGTTGTTCCAATTATTGGCTTCAAAGAATCTTGTATATCAAATCCATTTGCAGATTACTTCAATCTTGAGCCAAAAAAATCCATGTGGCAACAAATCTAACTAGTGTTTCCAGAATGTTATCTGGATTTGTACCATTTATTAATGTAATGATAGATAAAACAACAAGGTTGATCCAAATTTGTAGGGGATGCAATATTGGACACCAAAATACTGACTAGTTCATCTCAAATCTTTCTGTGACAGTTCACTGTCAATCATTGCCAATGCTGGCATCCTTTTTTAAAAAATCCCCATTGTGCTCCCTACCAGAGCCCAATCAATAAGATTTGGCTGAGGCCTTACAATACATGATTGAGAACAAATAAAACCCCTTCCTCTAAATTTACAAAGTAAGTTAGAATATTCAGTCCATAAGTGTGTCATTGTAGCTTCATTGTCCATTACTATAGAATAGGGGACAAAACATGGTCATCCAGTTGACCGTAAAAAAAATTGTTATGCTCCAGTGGTGGGTTATGACCAGTATGCCCGGTACAGGCATACTGGTGCCTGCCGGGAGCACCAGGTACCATTCTGGTATGGTTCTATGGAGGGCCCACCCACCCACCCATGCTCCTTACCTGTATTTGAGCTGTTCAGGGCTTTTGCGCACATACATGGAGCGTACAGTGCTTGTGCAACGCTCCACCGAGCAGCTGGACCATCGCAGAGGTATCACTGAGCATCACAGGCGTTAAGTACCCATGCCTGCACTGCGCACATGTGCATGTGTTTATGTGGAGGACGCCCAGCCCTGTTGCACCATATCGGTTGCACCGGGATCCAGAACCCGCCACTGGTATGATCCCTCTTTCCTAATACACAGAAGTACATTCAAACCCTTTATCGTTAACCTCAACACACACAGAGAGAGAAACACACAAACACATACACAATACAAGCAAGGACAATGGTGGTGGTGTTGTTTTTACCAAAAATCAGCTCTTCGTGGTAGCCTATCATTCTTTTTAATGTATTTAGAAAAATTAATCGTAACACATTAAGAAGTTGAAATGTGAGACAGGGAATAAAACTAAAGAAAAATAAAGCTCATAAAAATGCATTATCAGGTGTCTTCCAGAGAGATTATCTTACAGGAAATAGGCCAAAATGTTTTGCAGAATTTTTAGAGCTATATGCACGTGATACCCTAAGCTCGATACCCTAAGCTATATCTATCTATAGATAAATATAGATATATCTATCTATATCTATATCTATATCTATATCTATATCTATAGATATAGATATAGATATAGATATAGATATAGATATAGATATAGATATAGATATAGATATAGATATAGATATAGATATAGATATAGATATAGATATAGATATAGATATAAAGATATCATTATGTAGTCCAAACTCAATCTAACCCAGGGATGTCAAACTTAAGGCCCTGGGGGCCACATCCGGCCCACGGGTACATAGATCTGGCCCGCAGGGCCACCTTGGAAACAATGAAAGACCAACCCACAGTGCTTCTGCCAGCAAGAACAGAGCTTGGGAGGGCTGCACACAAACTCTGTTTTCACTGGCAGAGGGTTGCAGGAGGCCGTGGCAGCTGAAAACGGAGCTTGGGAGCCCGTTTTCGCTGGCAGAGCACTCGGGCCACGACAGGTGCCTCTCCCAACATGAAAGACATTGAGCAGGCCATGCCCACCCTAGCCACACCCATTCCGGACCCCCGGAGGTCAAACACAACCCTGGTGCAGCCATCAATGAAATCAAATTTGACACCCCTGATCTAACCATTTGGGATTTCTGAAAACCAGGAACTGTAAGTTTTCACAAATCTTGGATATAAGTCACACTTTCAGAAACTTCAAATAGCAGTCGTTTTTTTTCATTCAGATGACGTGATCTGCCACCAACTTTGCTTCAGCAGCCAAGAGTGAATGGAGTAAAAATTAGGTGTAAAGTGAACATTTAACTGTGTAATACAAACAGACCCTTCAGCCTACAAATCTTATTACATATATTTCCACAGATTCTAATTCAAGCCTGTAGTATCCATGTTTTATTTGTACCGTAAATCTACACACACACACAGGGGTGGGGGAGGGAGAGAGAGAGAATTACAAGCCACCTTGTAATAAAGTAATAAAGGTTTCTGGCCTATCATGGCAGCTTTATAAACTCTATAAACATCTGATCATTGCTACAGAATGGAGAAGCAGGAAACCTGTGCCATCAGCGTGTTGCTGAATCTGGCAAAAACAGATGTTTGATGGTGTTAAAGGTGTTGTCTCAGGATGTAAACTGCTCCAAATAAAGCTGCTTTTTGCAGCTGGGTGAATTTGTCAGTGCAGATGGTGTTTTGTTTTTTTTATTATTATTATTTCAAATTTATACCCCGCCCTTCTCCTAAAAAAGGACCCAGGGTGGCGCACAGGCGTTATTAAAACAATACAAAAATACATAATTATTAAAAACTATTAAACTTTCCCTGTGCTAAAACTAATAAAACTCTAAAATTTAAAATTATCCCTATAAAAGTCAGAAAAGGGGGTTATGCTAGGCCGGCTTGTTGGAATAAATGAGTTTTAAGACGTTGGCGGAAAAGGCGGAGGTCCCTGATGATGCATAAATCAGAGGGCAGGTCGTTCCAGAGGGCTGGGCCCACCACAGAGAAGGCTCTTCGCCTGGGCGTCGCCAACCGGCATTGCCCGGCCGACGGTACCCGGAGAAGGCCCTCTCTGTGGGAGCGGATCGGTCGAAGGGATGTATGGGGCAGGAGGCGGTCGCGTATATCAAGTCCAGATGTTCAGGAATTCAACCCAAGTGGGGTATTACTATTGGTACTGTGCAGGGGTGGGCTCTAGCTAGAATTACTGCTGGTTCACTCTTGCGCATGAGCTGGAGGCGCGCTTTGCAATGGAACAATGGACATTGTTCTGCGCATGCACAGAACTCCCAAAAAAGATGGTGAGGGCAGTGACTGGGCTGAACCAGGCTGAACCGGTAGGAAACCCCCTCTGGTACTATCTTTTCTTTCTTTTGCAACAGTCATTCTAATTCTATTTGCAGGTCTTTGTATTTTATGATTTTCTATTCTGCTTCTCAAAGTATTGCAATATGCACTATCCAGATATTTTTGTCTTTCTTATCGACAGTTTTTAAATCTGGGGTATTATGTGGCAGGTGCTTGTCTGTCTGAATTGTAAATTCGCAGAGTACTTTAGCTTATTCATTTTCCACTTTGTGATCCCAACAGTTCCTGCTTGCAAGAAAATTGTATTTCTTGCAGATATTCCAATGCAACAAAGTATATATTTGAATCGGTTTTTGTAGCTTCACAAAGCATGATAAAATATTTCCTCATGTTGTACACATTCCCAACATATATTTGAAATGCCTTTGTATATTCAGGATAATTTCTCTAATACTAATAATACATCATTTTGTAAAAAAATCCCTTTGAGATCATAATGTAAAATCTCAACACTTTTAATGTATTTGTTTCCACTGATCCATATATATGGTTATGTTTGTGTGCAGTTAGAGGCAAATGAGGCAGAGCTTTAATCAAGAGTGATCAAATTTCACTCTTTAACTGCAAGTTAGCAAGGAAATTAATTAAGACAGCTTAATATTTGAGCTGTCTTGTAAAAACCCCTATTTTAGTATTGTAAGATATCTAAGAGAAATGATGTCTGGTATCAACCTTGGTTGTTCCCTGAAGGTTACTTAATGAGTTGCCAAGTATTGTCTATGCTACCTGGTCAGGAAGAAGGTGTTCTCCATCCAAGTAGAAATGTCAGAGATGAGATGTTTACATGTATCTTATGTACTATAGCCCTGAACTACAGAACTTCCCATAAGGAGTATATCATTTCCTCATGGGTTTCGTTGTCAAATATCTGTAGAAAGCAAAATGTTCTTCTTCTATTTAAATGATGACACCACACAAAACAAACTGTGAGCAGATAACAAAAATGGCCAAGTGAAATGAAGGGAAGGGAGCTTTGATCAATATTCAGATTTCTTAAATTGAAATAATGTTATATTTTACTTCAATGTTTCCAGTTTGTCTTCTCTACAATACAGGTAATCCTCAGTTTTACAACTATTATAAAACTTTGTGCCATTTCCTCCTCCCCTGGTCACGTGACCACATTTCAGGTACTTGGCAATCTGTTCACATTTACAAACAGTTGCTAAGGGCCCTGTGATCATGTAATTGCCATTTGTAATCTTCTCTGCTGGCTTCCCCAGAAAATCAATGGGGAAGCCAGCAGGAGAAGTTGCAAGAAGATAAGATGTGGATTTAAGGTTGGTTCCCACAGTGCACCAAAAGATTTCTCCTCCTTTTGATGCAGGAAGGGGAATCTTCCCATGGCCTGAATAAACAAATCTCAAATTTGGAGAAAACACTAATGAACACCAGCTTTCTGGGCCTTCCAGAACAATGGAGAAATTTTGCCAGATTGAGGTTCATTCCTCCAATATTCCATTCCTCTCCTAGAAGGCACATTCATTGATGCACTGGAAAACTAGGCATCCAATCTGGTGAAAATGCTAGTAAATCCTAGCAAATGCCATCATTCTCACAATCATTCTACTCAATTCCCCCTGTGGCTTTTCTTACCCCATCTGAGAGCCTTATGTCCTCTTAACTGGGAAAGCCAGGAATTATTCGCACTTACGACCGTTGCAACATCCCCATGGTCACACAATCAAAATTCAGGCACTTGGCAACTGGCATGTATTGACGACAATTGCACTGTGCTGCAGTTATGGGATCATCTTTTGCAACCTTCCCAGCTGGTTTCCGACAAGCAAAGTCAATGAGAGAAGCCAGATTTGCTTAACAGCTACATGATTCACTTAACAACTTTGGCAAAAAAAGGTCATAAAATGGGGTACAACTTACTTAATGACTGTCTTGCTTAACATGGAACTTTTCTATACATCCATTCCATCTAGGTTGTACAATTATCTCACTTTGCCAGAAGTTCTTCTGTTTTGTCAGAATCCCTAGGAACTAAGGTGCAGAAAGAATTATAGGTATCTCTAATAAAAGATTCCAAGCAGCAAAGAGATATAAAATCAATTGAAGCTTGTAATACAGACTAGCCATATGTTTCTCTTCATATTTTGTAGGTGCTTGTCAAGCTGATCGATAAAACCAGTTCTCATAAAATCGAAATTGGTAGTAACAAGAAAATTGTCTTTCAAAATATAACTAGCCTTTTGTTTATATTGTATTCCATATCTATGTTAATTATTTCGGGAAATTTGATGTACAAGAATCCAGTAGCTGTTGGGGAAGGGGGAGAACTCAAGGTTTGTAGTGATATTAGAAATGGGATATGGAATAGAAAGAATGTCATGTTTCCTGGCTTCACTTAATATTTCTTCCAAATATCACTGCTCAAGAATTAGCATTTCATAGTATCCCTATAAATTTCTTTATTAATATTTATTTATATATACTGCATACAGTTTTGGTCGCCATGATGTAGAAAAGACGTGGAGACTCTGGAAAGAGTGCAGAGAAGAGCAACCAAGATGATTAGGGGACTGGAGACTAAAACATATGAAGAACGGTTGCAGGAGCTGGGCATGTCTAGTTTGATGAAGAGAAGGACCAGGGGAGACATGATAGCAGTGTTCCGATATCTCAGAGGGTGCCACAAAGAAGAGGGAGTCAAACTATTCTCCAAGGCACCTGGGGGCAGGACAAGAAGCAATGGGTGGAAACTAATCAAGGAGAGAAGCAACTTAGAACTAAGGAGAAATTTCCTGACAGTTAGAACAATTAACCTCTGGAACAGCTTGCCTCCAGAAGTTGTGAATGCCCCAACTCTGGAAGTCTTTAAGAAGATGTTAGATAGCCATTTGTCTGAAATGGTATAAGGTTCCTGCCCATGCAGGGGGTTGGACTAGAAGACCTACAAGGTCCCTTCCAACTCTGCTATTGTATTGTATTGTATTGTATGTTCTCTATTCCACTCATTACACAATTCTAGAAACAATAAATGAAATAGAATCTAAAATCAGGCTAATCTTTTTTCTAAAGTGTTTGGATCCTGCTCAAAATATTATTGTAATTAGGCAATTCAGCACAAGGCAAGTTCAGGTGCAAGACTTGCAAGATTATTGCAGTTTAACCTGAAATTTAAAAAAACCAAGAAAATGTATTAGCATCGAATCCCACTTACAGCTTCAGAAAAGATGGAGCTGAAATGTTTAAACTATTTTCTAATCTAATTACTGTATGAGATGATGTATCAAGGGCAAAACTGATACTTTGAGCATCCTTTTTCAATTTAGTTTTTTTTTTAATGAACGGGAGAAACTTTTAAGGCAGGGGTCTCCCACCTTTGCAACTTTAAGTCTGAAGGACTTCAGCTCCCAGACTTCTCCAGCCAGCTTTGCTGGCTGGAGAATTCTGGGAGCTGAAGTCCTTCAGACTTAAAGTTGCAAAGGTGGGAGACCCCTGTTTTAAGGGACAAAAGCTTAAGGAGAATCTATAGCCATGATGGCAAACTTTTGGCACGTGTGCCACAGGTGGCATATGGAGCCATTTCTGAGGGCACGGGAGGCTTTTCACTGTCAGCTCCAGCACCCAGCTGATTTTCAGCCTTGATTTTCAGCTGTATTTCGCCCTGCGGAGGCTTCCTTGAATTCTACATTGGGCAAACATCACATCAATTAAAAGACAGGATCCAAGAAAACGGTCTGGAAGTCAAATACTACGATTCCCAATCCTTAATCTCTACCCACATTGACACCGAACACCACCAGTTCAATTGGAGCAACACAAAAACCATTGGCCACGCTACCACCCACCAAACTTGTGAGTTCAATGAAGCCTGGCGCCCCACAAGCAATTCCATCAACAGACACACTGACTTACAAGAAGCCTACAAGCCTCTCAGAGTCCAAATCAACCACACAGCCAACCAGAGACAGCACCGTCCGTCAATCGACCCATGCAATCCCCACCCCACCAGCAGTTCACCTCCCAATGATCCTGACCTGATGTAACCTCCCTATCTAAGGCCTGTTACAAGATATTCACGCAAGATCCATCACAAGACCCTCAGTTGGGACACCCACACCTGAAGTCCTTATAAACAGAAGAACACTGGCACTGACATCCCTAAACTCCACTGAAGATGTTACCTATCCTGGTAACATCTGGTATGAAACATTCAGAAACCAACCCGCAAGCTCAGAGAAAGAACCCACATCCTATATCCGAGCTACAGATATTCACCACTATAGTCCCAGATATTAAACAATGGTATATCCCAGGGGTCTGCAAAGTTGGCTCTTTTAAGACTGGTGGACTTCAACTCCCAGAATTCCCCAGCCAGCATGGCTGGCTGGAGAATTCTGGGAGTTGAAGTCCACCAGTCTTAAAAGAGCCAACTTTGCAGACCCCTGGGATATCCCAAGAAATCCATAAAAGTTTAAATCACTAGTCAATTGGAATAAATTTAGTTAGTCCTCAACTTATGACCACAACAGAACCCAACATTTCTGTTGCTAAGCGAGACAATAGTTAAATGAATTTTGTGCCAATTTACTACCTTTCTTGCCGCAATTGTTAAGTGAATCACCACAGTTGGCAAGTCAGTAACACGGTTATTAAGTGAGTCTGTTTTCCTCATTGAATCTGTTTGTCAGAAGGTCGCAAAAGGGGATTGTAACTATAAACCGGTTGCCCGACATCTGAATTTTGATCACATGATCATGGGGAATGCTACAACAGTCGTAAGCGTGAGTAACAGTCATAAGTCACTTTTTTCAGCGCCGTTGTAACTTACAATGATCATTAAGTGAGCGGTTGTAAACTGAGGACTACATGTTTTTAGATATTTCCTATGTTTCTCACAATAGAAATGAGGAATAAAAATGAAGACTAACGATAGCTTTTCTTTCTCCTGAAGGATGCCTATTTCAATATCTCAAAAGAGAACATGGGCCTAAGAGTTTTACAGCACCGGCAAGCAAAGGGCTGAACCGGTTCAATGTTTTTTAATGCTTTGTGTCCTGTCCCCGAAGCATTTCCCTAGAGAATGTTTCGTAATGAAAGGCCATTTGATCCTTCGTGATGTGCAGCTATACTGTTCCTAGTGGGGGTTTGAAGTGCCCTAATTTACAGAAGACCATCCTTTGGTTGAAATTAAAAATCCTTTGGCACAGATTAAAAATAAAAAAACTCAGAGAAAAGACAGCACAGGACATCAATGATAACGGTTAGTCCCAGAAAGAAAGAAAAAAGAATAAATTATTTATTTTATTTATTATAAAATAAAACCAGCTCTTGAAATTCTGCTCGGGGGAGTGAGGTGTTCTTTCCCTTCTCTAGCTTTCGGCAGAAGCGTCTGTCGACAAGGGCTGCTTTTTATGTCTGAAGGCTTTTTTTCGGGTTGTCTACGCTTTAATTAAATCTCGCGAAGAAACTCCTCCCACTGGGCTGTTGTCACTCTAAGGAGGTATCTTACCCTTGGGCTTTGCTAGAGTTGATAGAAGCAAACAAGTTCTGGCTTACTCGTTTTTTAATTAGGTTTCTGTAAGAGGCAAGAAGTGGGGGCCCTCCTAATGCAAATGCTTGCCTTTAAAAGTTTGAAACCGAGAGTCACGTAGATGCATTCGGTAAATAATGTACAAACTGATCTGTGTGTTATTATAGCAACAATTTAACGAGAGAGTAGATTCATAGTATAAGCCTCAAGGGTCTGCAAAGTTGGCTCTTTTAAGACTGGTGGACTTCAACTCCCAGAATTCCCCAGCCAGCCATCACTTTCTTCTCCCTCTCTCCTCCTTACCTCCTTTCTTCCCTTTCTTCCCTCTGTTGTCCTTCTCTTCTCTACTTCCCCTTCCTCTCTCCTTTAACGGGTCCTTTAAGGATGTGCCTTCTAGTCCCCACCCCACAAGATTCAGATCTTCATCTATAAAGAATGAGTGGGATTGTTTTATTAAAGGAATATTACATATAGTGCTTAATTTACAACCATTCATTTATTGACCATTTGAAGTGACAACAGCACCGAAAAAAATGACTTAGGGCTATTTTTCACACTTGCGATTGTTGCAGCATCCCCACAGTCATGTGATCAAAATTCAGATGATGGCAGCTGGTATTTATGATGGTTGCAGTGTCCCAGGTGATATGATCATCTTTTGCGACTTTCCGACAAGCAAAGTCGGAAGTGAGTGAGGGGTTCTTACCGACCGTCCTGAAAGAGGCGGTGGTGAGACCCCTCCTCAAGAAGCCCTCCCTGGACCCAGCTGTGTTAGCCAACTACCATCCGGTCTCCAACCTTCGCTTTCTTGCGAAGGTTGTTGAGAGTGTGGTGGCATGACAGTTCCCCCAGCACCTATCTAGACTTGCGCCAGTCTGGTTTCCGGCCTGGGTACAGCACAGAGACAGCATTGGTCGCGTTGGTGGATGATCTCTGGAGGGCCCGGGATAGAGGTTGCTCCTTGATCCTGGTCCTATTAGACCTCTCAGCGGCTTTCGATACCATCAACCATGGTATCCTATTGCACCGGCTGGAGGGGTTGGGAGGCACCGTTCTGCGGTGGTTCTCCTCCTACCTCTTCAGCCAGTCGCAATTCATGTTGGCAGGGGGGCAGAGGTCGTCCTCAAGGTCCCTCTTGTGTGGGATGCCTCAGGGGTCGGTCCTCTCCCCCCTCCTGTTCAACATCTATATGAAGCTGCTGGGCGAGATCATCCGTGGTTTCGGGGTAGAGTTCCATCAGTATGCTGATGACACTCAGCTGTACATCTCTACCCCTGAGCACCCCAATGATGTCCCGGTGCCTGGAGGCCGTGCGAGCCTGGATGGGGAGGAACAGGCTTCGACGCAACCCATCCAAGACCAAGTGGCTGTGGTTTCTGGCGTCACGATATAGCCAGCTGGTTCCATCGCTGGCCATCGGGGGCGAGTCATTAGCCCCAGTGGAGAGGGCCCGCAACTGAGGCGTCCTCCTGGACTCTCGGCTCTCTTTGGATGACCATTTGACAGCCATGGCCAGGGGGGCTTTTTATCAGGTCTACCTGATACGCCAGTTGCGCCCCTTTCTAGATCGTGGCGCTCTACGCACGGTCACTCAAGCCCTTGTCATCTCCCGCCTGGACTACTGTAACGCTCTCTACATGGGGCTTCCCTTGAGGTGCATCCGGAGGCTCCAGCTAGTTCAGAATGCAGCCGCGTGAGGGATTATGGGAGTCTCAAGACACTCCCATGTAACACCTCTCCTACACGAGCTGCACTGGCTGCCTGTGGCTTTCCGGGTGCACTTCAAGGTGCTAGTAACCATCTTTAAAGCGCTCCATGGCACGGGATCTAGGTACTTGCAGGACCGCGTCCTACCACATGCCTCCCTTCGACCTGTCCGCTCCCACAGAGTGGGCCTCCTCAGGGTACCGTCGGCCGGACAATGCCGGCTGGCGACCCCCAGGGGGAGGGCCTTCTCTGTGGCAGCTCCCGCCCTCTGGAATGACCTGCCCCCCGCCCTTCGTACAACTATGGACATACGCCTTTTCTGTCGGGCATTAAAAACACACTTGTTTCAAGTGGCCGGCCTGGCATAGTTTTCAAATTGATTTTGGCATAGTTTTTTAAATTGATTTTAGTGATAGTTTTTAATTAGAATTTTAGCACGGGTTCGCTTAATTTAATTTACTTTTAACATTTTTTATATTTATTGTATTGTGTTTTACTGTTCCCTGTGTACCACCCTGAGTCCCAAAACTGGGAGATAGGGCGGTATATAAATATGAACAAATAAATAAATAAATAAATAAATAAATCAGTCAATGGGGAAACCAGATTCATTTAACAACTGTATTACAAATTAAACAACTGCAGTGGATTACTTTTGTGATCTTTAAAATCAGCTTTAGTTTACACACACACACACTTTTTGTTCCACAGATAGGATCTGACAAGGAAGAGGCATTTTTACCAACCCTAATACGAATGCCAAAAATAGCTTCTTTATGTTTGGCCTTCCGGGTTTCCTTATCAGGAAGAGCCAACCAACCAATCTGGGGAGTGGGATTTGATATCGACCTGCGTCTACATCTAGAATTCAGTGCCACAAAATGACTGTAGGGCCCTGTTATTCTCTTCAGGATATCTGAAACTACTTTCTGGGAAAACAGAAGAAAATAAAATGCTGTGATGCATTTTCAAACGCATATGAGATCATTTTATAACCACAGACAGCTTGTACACTTCTGTTGTTTATGAGACAGTGATTTAGTGCTAATCAGATTGCATGCTTCAAAATGTTAATTGCTTGACTACAGCACTTGAGTAGGAAAAAAGAGAGAAAATCTTGTGTGTGATCCCTACTTTGCTTTCACTTGTCTTGAATGAAATCAGGGGAGCCCTTCCATTATTCACCTCGGTGTGTGAGATTCTGTTGGCGAAGGGCCTAAAACTACTGTACATTGTGAAGAATATGTGATTCCCACCAACACACAATTTTGTTCCCATTTCTTGTTGTTTTATTTAAAAAATGATATCATTTTCTCACTTTCCTCCAATTCACTGGATCTTCTATGAACAACGGTTGCAGGAACTGGATATGTCTACTTTAATGAAAAGAAGGACTAGGGGAGACATGATAGCAGTGTTCCAATATCTCAGGGGCTGCCACAAAGAAGAGGGAGTCAAACTATGCTCCAAAGCACCTGAGGGAAGAACAAGAAGTAATTTCCTGACAGTTAGAACAATTAATCAGGGAAACAACTTGCCTCTAGAAGTTGTGAATGTTCCAACACTGGAAGTTTTTAAGAAGATGTTGGATAGCCATCTGTCTGAAATGGTGTAGGATTTCCTGCCTAAGCAGGAGGTTGGACTAGAAGACCTCCAAGGTTCCTTCCAACTCCTATTCTATTCTATTCTATTCTTAATTCCAGGAAAGGGGGAGTGGCATCATATTATGGATATATTAAATTTTATTTTTACATGACTTTTGGAAAAGCTGAGAGTGCTATTTTTAAAGGCTAACATAATTGGGATATACATGAGAAAAATATTGAGCAACAGCCATATAGTCCACAATTTTGTTTGGTTAGGTTTTTATTCATAACTTGCTATTAGATCGGTCAGGGATATAAAACTTAAGCTTTGGCTTCATTGCAGCAAAGATACATGCCGGTTGAAATCCTAAGATTCAGATTCAGCGTTATTGCTTTTAGGATGCAGAAAACAAGTTTCTTAAGAACTGCCAAACTCTCTGAATGGTTTACTTTGTATCGTTGTTTCCCCCAAAATAAGACAGGGTCTTATTTTCTTTTGACCCCCCTCCCCCAAAATAAGCACTTGGCCTTATTTTCGGGGAGGTATTATTATTTTTGAGGTGCAGAAGGTGGCGAGCGTGGTCACCTCATGGCTGCTGCTATGTCGCAATATTTTCAGGGAAGGCTTATTTTGGGGCTTATTTTAGCACATGCACACAAAAGCCTGATTGGGCTTATTATCCAGGGAGGTCTTATTTTCAGGGAAACAGGCTAGTGAATGAGAGCCTTGTGTGGTGATTTGGTGATATTTCCACATATATTCCAGTTAACATATTCAGGCATTTGTGAGTTTTCTTGTTTGGGAAGATGCTAGGTTGTTGGTTTACTTCAGCTGCATGCCTTTATTTATTTAATTAATTCATGGCTAACATTTCTATGCCACTCTACTGATTCCTCCCTTCAGAGAGAAAAAAATAAAGGATTAAAAACAATACACTAATAAATAATATGTATTATAATGACATTGATTAACAGGGGTAGATACTAAAATCTAACATTCCCAAATGCTTGCTCCCAGAGACAGCTTTCATCAAGGAGACATCAGATACCATTATGCTTTGTCAACCATGAAAGACAGGGAAGGGCTTTTGACTATACAGGTAGTCATCACTTAGTGACTTCTTGTTCAGCAGCCATTTGAAGCTACAACAGTGCTCAACAAGAAGACCTATGGCTGGTCCTTGAAGTTGTGGCTGTCGCAGTGTCCCCATAGTCACAGGATCATGATTGAGCACTTGGCAACTGGAGCACAGTTACAACAGTCACAGCTTCCCCCAGTGATATCATCCCCATGTGTGATCTTCACTGCCAGCTTCTAAAACGTCAATGAGGAAACCAGCCACCACCTGATGTTGTGCTTAATGACTGCACATGGTTCCTTAACAACCACAACCTGAATTATCATTATACACTGAAAATCACATTTAATTTTGTTGTACAAGGTGCAATGACAATAAAGTAAACTAAACTAAAAACTAATTAGGAAGGAAGTTGCTGTTACATATAAAATCTAGCTGTTCCATAAGACAGGAGGAGGACACCACTTAGAAGGCCCTATTACATAGATGGGGCTCTTTTGGAGACAAGACCCTCAGCAGGGCTGCTCTCCGAGATCTTACCACACTACTTGATGAATTTTAGGGTTTCCACTTCCCAATCAATCCCCAAACTATCAGATCCAATTTATCTATGTCCCCTGTCCACAAAACAGTTAGGAGGACAAAATGGGGCTTCGGAAATTGTGCTGCTTCCAAAGCCTGGAGAATAATGAATCTCATGGATGGGGGAGATCATTCCTGAAAACAGTAATTGCCACAGAGCAGGCATGCTTCCTGCATCTCACAAGATGACATAATTTAACTAAAACCTCTGGAAACACACCCACTCCTCAATGGAACGAGACAACTCACCGTGACCAACTGGCCATGGGCCAAGTTACCACAGGACAATCCAACAAATACACAAGTTAAATTAATTCAAGCATACCAGGGCAAATAATAATAAAATAAAGACAATGAATCCAGAAATACAAGTGTTACAATAATTTTGACAAAAGCATAGCCACCAATAAAAATAACTGAATGAAGCAATTAATACAGAGTTGAATTATCCTGCAGTGAGTTGGCCATGGCATGTTGGCCACGGCAAGTTATCCTAGAACCCTCTCTCAAAGCAGGTGTGAAGGACCATGACACTATGCCGTTTGACAGCTGCGGAGAAGGGATGGGCTGAAAGCAGTCTGGATTGCCAGGCATTGATATCAATGGGAAACTAGTTTGTCACTAAAGAACTTCATGAGAACTTTTGCTGTGAGGATTTGGAGCAGTAGACTTAGAAGCACATTGCTTCAACGAGTGGCTAATGTAAGAGCCTAGTTCAGAGCACCAAATCCCCATGTGGAAAAATTCTTGTTATATAATTCTTAAAAGGATGACCAAAAAAGGGTCAAAAAAGGGACTTGCATAGAGTGGGGGCAAAATTGAGCAAAAAACTGCCCATTTTTCACTCATTTCTGCCCTTCCCAACTCCCAGGAGCACTCTATAAGCCTACTAAAAGTTCTATACAGCCATTTTCATGAAGGGAGCGGGGTTTGGGGAGGCAAAAAATGCTATATTCAGTGTATAAGATGCACCCAGATTTTTAGCTTCTTTTTTGAGAGAAAAATGTCCGTCTTATACTCTGAAAAATATGGTAGTTTAGGAGAACTGGTAAATACCACCTCTTATTCTTTGCTTCCCAAGTCCCAGCTGCTCGGAATTAAATGGAGATTTTACAGTATCCTTCCCCTGCCATGCCCACGAAGTCACACCCACAGAACCGGTAGTAAAAAAATTTGAATCCCACCACTGGTAAGGAGGTAATGGAGATTTTACAGTATCCTTGCCCTGCCATGCCACCAAGCCAAACCACACCAACCAAGCCATGCCCACAGAACTGATAGTAAAACAATTTGAATCCCACCACTGACTGGAACCCTGGACCTTACCCTATGAGTATGCTCCTACTCTGGGGACTTTATTTGTAGTATAGGGGCTGTTGTTTGGGGAATTGAAGGTGGCTGCCTTCAGGGTAGCGCAGGGATAGAGGCTCATCAGTTGTTGGAGGGCCATTTGCTGGACCATTTGTTGAGATAAATAAAGGACTCTGTAGAGACCTGCCTTGTCTTGACCACCTGGGTCATAACACAACTTTAAACTTGTTATCCAAGACTCAGGCGATCTTACAGTCCCTATAGAAAATGCAGTTTCGGATTTTGGACTCAGGCTGTTAGCTATCAAAATGTTACCGACAGGACATAGTTTATTCTAATAATAATAATAATAATAATAATAATAATAATAATAATAATAATAATAATAATAATAATAATAATAATAATAATAATAATAATAATAATAATAATATAGATAAAACAATGCTGCAATGCACAAGTTTTTAATTATCATGAACTATAAGTTGTTTATATGGTCAAGCATTACACAAGTATCTGCATGGAGCATGAGATTCTTCAGCTTCTTGCAAAATGATGATCAAGTCCATAAACTTTTTATATTTTATATATTTTGTATGTATTTTAACATCCCTGTGCGCCGCCCTGGGTCCATTTGGAGAAGGGCGGGGTATAAATTTAATAAATAAATAAATAAATAAATAAATAAACTGTTGTATCGGGACCATCTTTTTTGAAGGCCACATCAGGAAAGTAGAGCTAAAAGTAAAATACAAGAGCACCACCTTATGGTTTTAACCTGATGTATCTAAAATCTTTGGTCCTGATTATGACTGCATTCCATTTTGTCTAACCACACAAAGCACTCAGACCACAACAAAGCACAGCAAAACAAAATAAATAACAATAATGATAATAATTATCACCTCTTGTTTTCTCCATTCATGTAAAGATAATTTAAGAAAGAAAACTTTTGCTTGGAATCAAACTTTATTTCATACTTTACAATCATATTTCATAGTTTAAGGGGATTGGAAATACAAAGGAGGAGGTGCAATTCTAATTATCTAATCAAAGCAAGACGTTATGCGTCCCATATTGACTGTTTTTAGCTATAAATCTTATTCTGTAGTAGTGTGGGCAGACTCAGTAATAGAGTAGCATAATAATTACAATCAACAGTGTTTTGATTTCTAATTTGGCTGAGAATTCTCTGGAAGCTCATATCAGAAGTTAGTGATGAATGGGATTTAAAGTCCTAGGAACATTAGTGTAGCTTGTGTGGCTTGTGCACTCCCCATTTCTGATAAGGCCAGGTTCAAATTCTCTCCATCACAGCATTTTATATACATTAATTATGGATGAAGAATGAATTATGAATCTTGTTAATAAAGAAAAGCAGAAATATTTGCAGGGCTGCTAAATAGCAATGCTCAAAATATGTGAAACAACAATGTTACAGTAATTTAGAAGCGCAGAGAAAGAAATGTCGTGGTATCCTGGCACAAGAGTTCTAAAAGAAAATAAATACCATGTTTCAATCCAAAAATCTAAAAGATTAAGCTTTACATCCTTTATAAACATAACTTCAGTTGTATTGTTGATCTTCCTACAGTGTACCGTAAACTCAAACAAACTCCTTGTTGTTTTTTTTAAACTTAGAATATGCAATACAATCTTGTACCTTTCCTAGAAAAGTGGAATCTCAGATTTAAAAATGGCCCTGCAAACATATGAATGTACGACTGGTTACATTGCAAATAATTTCCGAGTCTATGATATGATCTGTATTCCTCTTACTACAGAGCTTTATGCTTTAAAAAAAATAGGCTGCTCAACATAAGAACCCTAGACCTTATCGGGACCAATAAATCTATGCCAAATAATTTAGCCTGTAACATCCTTCCTGCCCTTTACACACTTCAATTATCTTCAAAGCCTAGTAACTACAAGTGGCATTCTGACATAGAGTACTTGCTGAAATATCTGCTGTTGAAGTACATTTAGCATGCCATTTAGAATATCCCATTAGGGACAAGCTTCTTGTAATAAGCAAGTGTTCCCCCAATTTAAAGGTGAGTCAGGGTCATGCTAGACAAGATTTGGTCTGTATCAATGCCATTTTGCTTTATCATGCTTTGTAGTAGTTCACTGCTTGAAAAGATCCACACTGGGTATTGTAGTATTGTGAAAAAGCTGGGAAGGCATAGAATTGCCAGCAAAATGGAATGCATCTGAAATCAATTCCTATTCCTATTTAGTATGTCTGAAAAGTTGTTGTTGGAATAAATAAATGGAGGAATGGAGTGAAAATTCCCTTAAGCTTCTAGATGAATAAGTAACATATTTATCTAATTAAACAATTATTCAAGTAGATGTGCTGAAAACTACAGCACATCTCTCGGTTCTTTTAAGCCAAGCCTATTCTAGAATTCTTGTGTTTAGTCCCATGAATTGCTATGAAATAAGATCTACTTCAGGGGTGTCAAATTCGCGTTGTTACGGTGGTGTCATGTGACGTATTAGGACTTTTTCCACCTTCACTGAACCGGGCCAGCACATGATGCATTCAGCCCGTGGGCCACAAGTTTGACATCTTTGATCCACTTCCTAAAGGAGATTCTCTAACTTTTATTAAAACAATTAACTGAATTTAAATGCCTCTTTCTACATGTTCTTTGTTTAATGGTTTGGTTTTCAGTTTTATCTTTTCATTATGTTTTTACACTATAAAAGTGATGGAAGTTAGAATGTCTTTTGAAGCACCATACATATCCTCATAATTAATTAAATTAAATATTTCATACAGGGTTTCTTTATACTGCTTTTCAGGCCATCATTGTCCCCCTAATGTATAGAGTAGAATAGAATAGAATAGAATAGAATAGAATAGAATAGAATAGAATAGAATAGAATAGAATAGAATAGAATAGTTAAAAGGGACCTTGGAGGTTTCTAGTTCAACGCCCTGCTTAGGCAGGAAACCTTACACCACTTCAGACAAATGGTTATCCAACTTCTTCTTAAAAACTTCCGGTGTTGGAGCATTCACAACTTCTGGAGGCCAGTTGTTCCTCTGATTAATTGTTCTAACTGTCGGGAAATTTCTCGTTCATTCTAAGTTGCTTCTCTCCTTGATTAGTTTCCACCCATTGCTTCTTGTTCTACCCTCAGTTGCCTTGGAGAATAGTTTGACTCTCTCTTCTTTATGGCAGCCCCTGAGATATTGGAACACTGCTATCATGTCTCCCCTAGTCCTTCTTGTTCTCCTCTCAGGTGCTATACAATACTTTGTGGTATACAATACCTGCAGTTCTATTGTATTTGCACATGCCAATTACTCATCCATCTGGGGGCTTCGTATCACATGATATTTCCAAGTATGTAGTTGTAAGAAAACTCAGAGAGTGTGACTAGCAAGTCATTGCGATGGTAGGGGCAAAGCTAATAAGCACAGCCTCATTCCCTCAACAGCTGAAGTTTCGACTGAAAGGACTACACTAGAATACAGAATGGCTATTTAGTCCACTGTTTCAGATGTCAAGTGCAAGAGAAACAGTCAGTGGTCAGGATCAAAAGCAGAAGAAAGTACTTACAGCAAAGTCATTAAACAAAAGCACTGTCAATATTCCAAGGAAATGAGATAATATTGGCATTTAAGGCCCTGAAGTTTTTATTTCTGGCAAAGATCAAAGTTTTCAAGAAATAAGGCAAGGTTTCAAGGTCAGGCTAAAGAAATGTTCTAATATTTGACTGATGTGAAGTAAAAATATTTATATTGAAATATCCTGTCTCTTACCTGTGAAGAACCAGTGCTAATTAAAATGTATTTTTTAGAAATTGAACAAATCCATCATTATTCCCACGTAGACTACTACTTCCAAGGCATTCTTCCATAGAGTCCATTTTTTCCTCTCTGCTATTTGGTGCTTGATATCACTGTTCTTGTACGACAAAAACCATATCTTGGCATCTGAATCATGTCTCAGATTGGAGCAGTGGTGGGTTCTGGATCCTGGTGCAACCGGCATGGTGCAATGGGAGTGGACGTCCACTACATGCATGCACCCAGGACACACTTGCAGCGTACCCAAGTGTACTTACCACCTGTGATGTTTCAGCCATTCGGCGGAGTATCACGCAGGCACCGTATGCTCCGTGCATGTCCGCTGAAGCCCCGATCAACTCAAATACAAGTAAGGAGCGCAGGCGGGCAGATGGGCCCTCTGGAGCATTGTACCGGAATGGTACCTGGTGCTCCCAGCAGGCACTGGTATACCCGTACCGGGCTGTACCGGTCGTATCCCACCACTGGATTGGAGAGTTGGAACAGGAAAGAATGGTTGTACACAATCAGTGTTGGGTCTTAATACAGTATAACAGGCTAGAAGACTTTTTCTTCCGTTCCTTTAGTTCCATTTTTCTCAGTGTGGAAGAGAACTCCTTTAGAAGATCCAAAACTTGTATCTTTCAACCCTTTGAACCAAAATAGTTTTCAGCAAGAAAATGTGACCTTCAGAAAAGATGGTCTCGAATCGATGCAATAGAAATAAGGAAGGGGAGCAATCCTCTGAAGTAGAATTATACTGAAAGATGTTGAAAATAACTGTTTAATTGTAGTATGCAGCCATTTCAAAAAGCAATATACCTTGAGCCAATCCTGGGGTATTTTCAGCTACGCCTGAATGTATTTTAAGCCCCAGAAAATTAAAGTTATTAGAGCTACACAATCAGATAAATGACACAACAGCATTAAAGAAGGATGCAACTTAATGGAGTCTGAGTAAACAGCATTGGTAGGACTATTTACATATTTACAAATACATGTCTGACTCATATTTTACCATATTAAACAATGTACCTTTTGTGTTACATTAGGGCAGAGATGGGTTACTGCCGATCCGGCCCAATTCGGCCGAAGCCAGTAGTGGAAGTCAGGCCTGGGTTGCCAAACCGGCAGCAACTGGGGCCTGCCACGCACCCTAACCAGTTCCCTCACTGCCGCTGGGCCGTTGCCATTTTGGATTTTAGTGACTGTGCATGCGCAGTTCACTGGAAATTGTTACAGAACAATTTACATTGAACAGCATGTGCACGCACAGGGCATGCACATGTTTCACACTGGTTGTGAACTAGTAGTAAAACAACCAGTTTTTGTAGTAAAACAATGCAGCAATCCACCCCTTGTAAATGTATCAAAGAATGTAGTCAATAGTATTTTTTTAATTTACTTTTTTCCCTTACCATCATACAAGATTTAAACAATATACTGTATAGTACAGCAGTTGCATAGTCCTGTATAGCAATTTAGCTGCATGCAAATTGTAAGCTAATCTGAATGACCAAAGAAGAGAATTAAGCCCATTCATAGACAATAGTTGTATCAATAGTTACTAATATTCATCTATAGAGAATGTCTGAGTTCAAAGCAGAATAATAATCAGCAATGGGAATCATTGTGGGAAATAAGCTAAGGGACTAGATCTGTATTGCACTAAATATTGCCTTCTACGTGTATTGCTACTGCAATTCTCAGATTTCCTAGTTACAGTTCCCAGTGTTCATTTTGCTTGGGAATTTTGAGAGTTACATTCCTGGGTGGTTGATGCAGAAGGCTGTTAGATGAATCAAGACATTATTCTATATGAATGAGCCAATTATATGAGGCCTCAGTAGCAAAAATATGCAAATCTTAAGAACAGATCAGTGACCCATCTGGACCAGCATTCTGTCCTATAATGTAGCTACTTTATGTTCCTAAACATTAACAAAATAGTGATTGCCTTCTTTCACTATTGCTCCCTAGCACTGATGATCTTGCTTAAATAAATGTACTTAGAGCAGATTATTTTGCTTCTGCCAAATAAAACATTATATGAGAAGTCACATATGAACATCTTACACCAAGGGTGTCAAACTGGATTTTTTCAGGGCCAGATCAGCATTGTAGTTCTCCTATTGTAGTTCACCTACTGGCCATGGGGTGGAGATGGGACAGACACCTCCTGAAGCACACTGCTGGTCAAAATGAGGCATGGCACTCTGTTTTTGGTCTGGGCAATCTCCTGCAGCACTTTGCCAGACAAAACGGAGTACGGGGGGAGCAGTGGTGGGTTGCAGGCTTAACAGAGCCTGCCCGAAGCACCGGGTACCATTCAGATACAGTGCTCCAGAGTGCCCACCTGTCCGCCTGCACTCCTTACCTGGCTTTAAAGTCTTCGGCACTTCTGTGCACGTGCATGGTGCATACAGTGCCTGGGTGACGCTCCACTAAGTAGCTGGAGCCTCGCGGAGGCGTCACTGGATGGTACAATGCATGCGCACGCTGTGCACATCCATGTGGACACCACCAGGCCAGTTCCAACCGTACCGGTTGGAATGGGATCTGAAACCCACCACTGTGGGGGGGGACCATGCATGCCCCATTTTTGCTGCGTCGGCTCCTTTGCTCTTTCCAGGCTGGCCCTGCAGGCCAGATTTAAGCACCCTGAGGGCCGGATCCGGTCCGCAGGCCTTAGTTTGACACCCCTGTCTTACACTATGTGAACTGAAAAATAAACACGATCTGAATTTGAAAAATAATTTTCACATATTGAAAATTTTGCAATGATTATAGATACTCCTTTTTATATAAAAAAAACTACAAGTGTGTGAAAAGTATAGAACTGTAATAAAAATTACCACAAAAATGCTAAAAAATGCATCATTACTTGACGCAAGCTTCTTCTAAGAAGAAATTCTTTGCTATTTTATGTTAATATGAGAGACCAGTGCTAACATTTGGGAAAAAATCTACCTCAGATATAAATGAAATACGTTTGTTGTCCTGTCTCTAATTTAATTTTGAATTTTCCCCCAATATAAGCATTTTCGGTTTATAGCTTTAAATTCATTTTGCCAATATCAAGTTATATTTCCTTTTATTATTTCTGAAAGCAATTGTGCAAAAGCATCTGCAGTTATTTGAAATCCTGTGCAGTAAAACAGATGGTCACATATGATGAAAACCTATATCTCATTTCAAGCATTTGGCAATGGAAGCATAGATTGGATCCATGCATTGACATTAAAAATTGCCAAGGAGCAAAACTGAGTTTGCAATAGCTCTTCAAAAGAATATTTAAAAAAAAACCACCCCAAACTTTTATCAACAATTTTGTGTGATTCAACTCTGAGACTTATATACTTACGATAAGCCTTACTCCTCCGCCACATACTGGGAGGGGGGTAAAGGCCTATTCTTCCTTGGTAAGGCTGAAGGAAGGAAGTTGCTGTAGAAACAGGGGAAAGCATGGGTTTTAGAAACATTGAGAAATGTGTGAGCATCTCAGACGAGAGAGGAAACTATCAATCATACCTAGAATTAATTTTCTCTGACTGCAAAAAAAATTTGGGGAAATGCCCTGATGCCAATCCTCTTTAGATTACTATCTGAGCTTCGAGGTTCATCAAAGAAAAGACAATGTTTTGCTATTGTTTGGTTTTTGTTGCCAATCATGCATTTGGAATAAAATAATGGGAAATAAAGGTAGATACAGACAGGGATGTCTGTATCTACCTTCAAAAATTTCAGCAACAAAGGTTTCTCTGCTTGGTTGCTGGGTGGGTATGGCCATGGTAGGCGTAACCTAGTCAGCCTCCTGCACCACAGTGGGGTGGGCATTTCCACCTCTCCCAGGCTCCAGAGGCTTTCCCTGAGCCTCTGGGAGGACGAAAACCTCCTCCCCTGGGTTCCGGAGGCCTTCCGGGAGGCCTATTTTCCCCCTCTCCAAGCCACCACGCAGGCCCTGCACTTAACTCGCATCCAAAATGGGCCGCGTGGGAACTCCTGGGCGGGGCATGATGGGGTGGCAGAGATGGGGCGTGGTGGGTGGGGCCAGTCAGGGGTGGAATTTGGAGGTTCTCCAAACCAGCCACAATGGGTTCTCCCAAACCCGGGTAAACCTGTAGCAGCCCACCCCTGGATACAAACTAGATAACCTGAATGTATTTCCCCATGAAATCAGTGGGATCTAAACTTAGCATATTGAGCCTAGATCGGGCATAGATTGGGCTAGATCAGGGGTGTCAAACTTGCAGGCCATGGGCCAGATGTGCCGTGTGCTGGCCCTGCCCCCTTCCGGATTAGTGAAGGGGGGGAAGCTCCGATACATGACATTATACCATACCCTGATGACATGAGTTTGACACCCCTGATCTAGCCCAATCTATACCCAATAGGTTGTGAATTTATGCCTATGGAGATGGACAGGTAACTGCAAAGAAAGGTTTAGAATTTTATTTCAAAGCTCATGCTGCTTTTCTGTTTGAAATAATTGACCAAAGCACACGGAAATCAAACCCAGCAACAATAGAAGTATAACAACAAAAGCAAGAGAACAAATAAAACCAACTGAAAAACATAACGTAGTTTTTATGACAGTTCGAAACAGAGTCAAAGACACTAAATAAATAAATACCAGGCATTCTTCAGCAAGCACATCCTAATTGAAAAATTGCAGGCTGATAACAAACTGCCATTTATCATTTTAAAAATAAAGAAGAAAAGTAGTCTAAGTCAGAGGTCTCCAACCTTTGCAACTTTAAGTCTGAAGGACTTCAGCTCCCAGACTTCTCCAGCCAGCAAAGCTGAAGTCCTTCAGACTTAAAGTTGCAAAGGTTGGAGACCCCTGGTCTAAGGAACGGCATAGATTTTCTCATCTCCTAATTGGTAATAACTACCAATATTTTTCCGAAATCCAATGAGCTCATGTAAAATCCCATGGAATTGTATTCAGAACAGGTGTTCCTAAAGCATGGCCAGGAGCATCACTAAACAGCTGCTAAAATTCTTCTACCTCTCTCTTCTAAAGAAGGGATTGTGTGGATTAAATCCATCTATGATCATATTAGGTGCTGGAAGAAAAGGATAAATAGTTGGAGATGGCTTCCAGCATTGTCTTCTGCTATATGACCTCCAGCTGTTGCTGTTATCTGATACCATCAAGTGCTGCTTGACTTTTTTCTTTCCCCCATCCAGATAAGTGAAGACAAAAGCACAAGGGATGAGAAGGAAATAAAAGCTGAGGATGACATTTATGTTTGTATGATGAGCTCAGGTTCTCATTCTCATGGACTTGGTAAGTTTTTAAAATGGAGCATTCGCTATTCATTTATTATTATTTTTTTTTTAAGTTTAATTCTTCTACAATACTGTTGAAAGTATACATCAATACAATTTATATGTATTCCTTTCCCAGAGGTAAGAGTCAATTCAAGTATATATGGTAGCCATTTCTCTACAGCAGGGGTCTCCAACCTTTGCAACTTTAAGTCTGAAGGACTTCAGCTCCCAGATTTCTCCAGCCAGCTTTGCTGAAATCCTTCAGACTTAAAGTTGCAAAGGTTGGAGACCCCTGCTCTACAGTATTAATAGACATTCCTAATGTTTTAAATTTCAGGAAAAGCCTAAGTGACTTCAAGAGTGTGGAAGACACCATGTCTAACTATGCCCATTCTTTTTATGCTTTTCTCCTTGCATTTGAGTAATCAGTAATGCAGTCCATAAAGTGCAGAATTCTCAATAATTCGCATTTTCTCCCAATGGCAAAAATTATCCCTGTTAAAGACTGTAAATTGATAGGTTGACAACCTAGTCTATTAAAAATAAACAGGCACAGCTGCATAACTTATTGCACACCATACTTTTGCATTTGTCCTACTGTGCATCCAAAATTGGACAGGTTAGGGAGAAAGTAGAATGTTGCATTTCCAGAGTCATTTAACGTCACATGTTTGTCTATGTTGTTTAGAAATGTCACAAATTAATTAGAGCCTTTTCTATTCGTTGATAAATATTTTAGATGGTTCTTCACTGAAGTTATAGATTTGACAGCTTTCCACTATACTATATGCATTCATGAAAGTTTAATTAGCATTGTGACTGTTTCTCTGTAGAAATCTGTAAGAAAATGTAAAATGCTTCCAGATGGTTATTTTAAATGAAAGAATAATGTATTCTCCCAACATTAACAGGCAGCCCAAGCATAGAAGAACCACCTGGAGCCTGTTTGGAAATCCAGAAGAAGAAAGGGATGAATGCTGATGCAGAACTGAAAGAATATAATGAGGAAGGAATGGTAGAAAAAGAAGAAGGAAATAAATTAGAAGAAAATACATGTCACTTGAGAAATAGCTTGTATAGTAGCATACTTAGGGATGTCCCAGAAGCAAAGTGTGAAAATGTCAGCTTCTCAGAGGGACCACCGTTGCCACCCCGAAATCAATTTCTTGCCAGTAAACAAAGTGAATTTTTCTACTTGTATTCAGGTATAGATCCATGGAATAACACAAAACATTTATAGCAAAATTACAAAAATATTCACGATCCCAGCTACATCAGATCAAAACACTCATGTATTTCCCTCATTCTCTGTTGCATAGAGTTTGATCCAGCAAACTAACAAATTAATTAGCAGGCCAGGAAGAAGACCATATACCATGGCAGCTTCTTAATTATTGCTATCAATTCTGTGTTTGTGTTCTGGAGTTTGATTCGGTACCATTTTCCTATCCCCATTGCACTTATTGATATGTCTTTTAACAGGGGTGGTCAAACTGAAGGTCCAGTGGCCAGATCTGGCCCATGGGGTGCTTAGATCTGGCCCATGGGGCTGCCCTGGAAACAACAAAGAACCGGCCCGCTGTCAGCAAAAATGGAGCTCGGAAGGACCGCATGCAGCCCTCCCAAGCTCCATTTTAGCTGTGACAGCCTCCTGCAACCCTCTGCCAGTGAAAATGGGAGAGGCCACAAGCGCTTGAGCCACTACAAAGGCCCCTAACACGAGTGACATTGAGCTGACCATGCCCACCCTGCTATGCCCATTCGGCACCCCAAGGTTAAACACAACCCTGATGCGACCCTCAATGAAATCGAGTTTGACACCCCTGTCCTGTAGGATCCTGAAGGGAATGTTCTTGCATGGGAACAGGAAAGAGCTGGCTGCTGTATTTATAGGAATTCATTCATATATTCGCAAGAATTAACAGATTAGCAAAGTTGGAAGGGATCTTGCAGATCATTTAGTCCAACCCCCTGCCCAAGCAGGAGACGCTACATCTGTCTCTACCTAGGATCAAACTCCTGATTGTGAGGTGAGGCTCCACCTCTAGGCCACAGCAGCAGGTTCTAGGGCGCAATGAATAGTGATGCTGGGAACTAAAGAAACGTCAAGGATAAGTATAGACATTAAATCGGTCACCCCGTAACCATGCCCAATTTTATGATTTTTTGCATCAGTCACAGGAAAACCATAATCATTAAGCAATCATTTTTCACAACCCTGTGAGGTGGGTTCGGCTAAGAGACCTTAAAGCAGTGGTGGGTTTCAATTTTTTTAGAACCTACTCTGTAGGTGTGGCCTATTTTGTGGGTGTGGCTTGGCAGTCATGTAACAGGGTGGGAGTGGCCACCTTTTAAAATGTGGTGAAACTCATTTAACAACGCTCTTGCTTAGCAACCAAAATTTTGGACTCTATTGTGATGATAAATTCTTTCTTTCTTTCTTTCTTTCTTTCTTTCTTTCTTTCTTTCTTTCTTTCTTCCTTTCCTTTCCTTTCCTTCCTGTTGGGTCACTGGCAGCGGCGGGCCACATTTACTTCCAGGTACACCGGTGGAACCCCCTCTCACCGGTTCTCTAAATTTCACCAACCGGCTCTCGCGAGTAGGTGCGAACCTGCAGAAACCCACCACTGCCTTAAAGTCACCCAATCAGCTTTCGTGGCTAAGGCAGGATTTGAACTCATGGTCTCCTGTTTTCAAGCCTGGTGCCTTAACTACTAACTAGACCAAACTGACTCCCTTTCGCCTTTCTAGATCAAATTTGGTTTCCTCTCAGAATCTTAAAAGAGCCCTGACTATTTCTATAAATTTGTCTGCACTGATGGAAGATGGAATTAAAAGGCTATTGGAAAGAATCCGCCATGGCTTGCTATAATACAAGATTTGCACATGGCTACATTGTGCTTGAACAAATTTGTGCAACAACTTGAAGCAGTTACATCCCAAAGATGAAAGCAAATCCCTCTGAATTCCTTCTGAATAAATCAGTCTAATTATGCAGCGTTTCCAGGAAACATCAAGGTAGTTGGTAAAACTTACCATTTTAGAAATTTTCATCTTTGGGAAAGTATCTGTAATTAGTCATTCTTTTTGGGGAGACCAATTTGCAAAAGGCTCTGTAAAATAGCTAAAATATCAGTTGGATTCATCCCTTGCTCTTTCAGAGTGGGGGGAGAATAGTGGTGTCAGTCCCCCTAGAAGAGCTAGGAGCTCAGAGTTAGTAGAGCATGAATAAAAAAGGAATTTCAGATTTTTCTTCTGCCACCTGTAACATGCCTAGCTATGGGCCTCAGGGAGCTCCAAAGGTAGTTAACAAACTGGGACTGCTGGCCAAAGGAAGTAATCAAACAGAACAATATACCGGCTTCATTTTATTCTTGAGGATCTAATATCACACCAGCAGAATTTCTACCTCTTGCTCATCCACTGACTCTTTTTATGACTTTTACTTACCGGGTAGATCTTTTGAAACGTCCATTAAAATGATGAAGAATAATGAGGTTTCTATATTATTCCTTAAATGTTCAGAATACAGTGTATAATTTCCATTTTGACTCCAGTAGAAACTCAGATGTTGCAGCTTAAGGAAAACGATTTCTGACATGAGGAATTTACAAAGCTAGCTATAGATCTTTCTGTGGCATAGAAGCAATAGATAGACGATAGGTAGGTAGGTAGGTAGGTAGGTAGGTAGGTAGGTAGGTAGGTAGGTAGGTAGGTAGATAGATAGATAGATAGATAGATAGATAGATAGATAGATAGATAGATAGATAGATAGATAGATAGATAGATAGATAGATAGATAGATAGATAGATAGATAGATAGATGATAGATAGATAGATAGATAGATAGATAGATAGATAGATAGATATTGGATGGATGATGGATGGATGATAGATGGATGGATGGAGAGATAGGGGGAGAGAGATATAGATGGATGGGTGGGTGGATGGATGGATAGATGTTGAATGGATAGATAGATAGATAGATAGATAGATAGATAGATAGATAGATAGAAAGATAGATAGATAGATAGATAGATAGATAGATAGATAGATAGATAGATAGATAGATAGATAGATAGATAGATAGATAGATAGATAGATAGATAGATATTGGATGGATGATGGATGGATGATAGATGGATGGAGAGAGAGATATATGGGTGGGTGGATGGATAGATGTTGGTTGGATGGATGGATGGATGGATGGATGGATGGATAGTATATAGATAATTCATAGACATAAAATGCATGCATACCAATCATTCTTATTTAGCAGTTGGGATTAGCAACCCATTTGTTAAGCAAAGTGGTTGTTAAATGAAACCATGACTATGGTTATGATCTTATGTCCGCTTTCCTTTGCTTTACAGATCTGTGAAGATTTTAAATGTGAGGATTGGTCAAAAAGTTATTTTTTTCATTGTTTGTTGTAACTGCAAACTGTTCACTAAACAAAGTAGTCAATAAATGGGGGTTACACATCATTACAAAGGTCCACATTAGTGGACCTATGTCAAAACTTTCATTCAGACAATGTGTTTAATAGCATCCGTGTCATTCGGTTGGTTTCAGCCTTGAATAAAGTGGAAGGCCAAGTGGATAATAAGGGGACAGAGGGAGAGCCTGAGATAAATGGTTTTTCTGATGAAAGAGATGAGGAAGATCCATACACTTCTGCTGTGGTAAACGATGGGGTGTATGATGCCATTATGGAGAACAAGCTTCAAGAGCAAAGGAGAGATGGTAGATCCTTTATTATGCATCGGCCACCTGCACCTGCCCCACGTCCTTTGTCTGCTGCTGTGAAAGAGGAGGGCACTTCTTACATAGCTCAAGGTAATACTCATTGGCATTCAGCCTTCAAACTCTTTGATGAACTTTTGCTGGAAATAAACTTCCACTTGCTTATTTCTGACCATCTGTCAGACTTCATTTCAAGCACAGTAATAAATCTTGACTTCCCAAACACTTCAGCCCACATTCAGCAACTTACTTATAGAAGCACCTCACAGACGCAAGACAGCCAGATGTTCTTGCAGACAAAATGGAAGTCATAGGGGTATGCAGAAAACCTGCCTATTACCAAGCACAGAAATCAAGTCCAGTTCCAGAGGTATAAAGAAGGTCCCACACCTAGCAAAATTTACACTACAAGCAGGCAAATCGGTGCCCCCCAAATGTCTTGAACTTCGGTTCTTATTCATTCATGCTAGTAGCAACAGCACTTAGACTTATATACCACTTTGCAGTGCGTTACAGCCCTCTCTAGTGGTTTACAAAGTCAATTTACTTAACATAGTACAATGCAGGGCCAGGCGCAAAGTGCAATCAGTTCATATAGTGCAATAAAACTGGATGTTTGTTAGTAGGATTCACTGGGCTAGAGATTTTTTGTTTTTCACTGTGAGTTGTATTATGTTGTCACTTATGTTGTTAAGTGAGATGTTTTTAAGTGAGTTTTGCCCCATTTTACAATCTTTCTTGTTACAGATGTTAAGTGAAACATTGCAGTTGTTAGATTAGTAACACTTAGTAAGTGAATCTGGCTTCCCCATTGACTTTGCTTGTTCAGAAGGTCACAAGATGGGGATTATAGGACACTGCACCCGTCATAAATATGAACCAGTTGCTAAGCTTCTGAATTTTGATCTCGTGATCATGGGGATGCCACAATGGTCGTAAGTGTGAAAAACGGCCGTAAGTCACTTTTTTCAATGCCATTGTAACTTTGAACGACCACTAAGTAAACTGTTATAAGTCGAAGACTACATGTATTGTATGATATGTCAATATCTCATCAAGGTTCCATCAGCTCTACATCCACTAGAGTCAGAGAGGTATTCAGCCAGTTCAGACTGGTTCACCAGAGCCAGTAGTAGAAATTGGGCCCACCCTCCTAACCGTCACCCCTCCTAACCATCACCCCTCCTAACCGTCACCCCTCCTAACCATCACCCCTCCTAACCGTCACCCCTCCTAACTGCTCCAGCTCTTTGTCATCCTATTTAGGCAGGTTCTTGAGGCCAGGCACATGTGCGAAGGTGCATACTGTACATGAGCAAAGCGCATGCACAGAAGGCCGGGCGCAGGTGTAGAAGGGGTGCACAGACAAAGCGAGTGGGCGCACAAGCGGCAAACCAGTGGTAACAAAATGTGAAACCCACCACTGGCTACAGTGTGTGTTCAATCTATCCCCTTTCCATTTTTAATGAGGTGGGCTTTTTTTTCATCTTTATTGTTCATTAAACCATTACAATATTGGATCTAATTTTATGGTGTCAGGGAAATATTTGAGGGAACATATTATTTCCTTATGCGTTGAAAAATGCTGCTGCGTATTGGATCAGGCATACCATCCTTGGAAGCTAAAGTTAGCATCCTTTAACTACAGACAGGTGCAATTTTGCTTACAGCTATGACTTTTCAGAGCTGTTTCAGGCCTGAGGGAGATGCTTCAGTGACTGTCCTGGGTGACTGATTGGCATCCTGAATATAGTTGATCGTGTGAAAAAATCTGCCATCTGAAGTTCATGCTTATAATTTATAAGTCTTTCCAGCCCATTTTCCAATAGGCATGTGATCTACCATTCAAAGTCACATACATCCTCACTTCTTCAGAAATGGACTTCATGTGGTCACTGAGCTTATGCAAAAGTTATTGTGCAGAATAACAGAACAATAGAGTTAGAAGGGACATTGGAGATCCTCTAGTCCAACAGCCTGCTCAGGCAGGAAATCCTGTAACCATTCCAACAAACAGTTGTCCAATCTCTTCTTTAAAATCTCCAGTGTTGGAGCACTCACAATTTGTAGAGGAAGATCAATCCACTGATTAACTGTTCTAATTGAAAAAAAATATATCCTTAATTCTAGGTGGGATGTCTCCTTGATTAGTTTCCATCCATTGCTGCTTGTCCTGTCTTCAGGTGCTTTGGAAAATAGTTTGATTCCTTCTTTATGGCAATTCCTTAGATATTGGAACACTGCTGTCATGTCACCCCTAGTCTGCTGTTTCATTAAACTAGACATGCCCAATTCCCGCAACCGTTCTTCATACAGTTTAGCCTCCAATCCCCTAATCAACTTTGTTGCTCTTCTCTGCATTCTTTCTAGAGTCTCCACATCCTTTTTATATTGTGGTGAACATAACTGGATGCAATATTCCAAGTGTGGCCTTATCAAGACATTACAGTGGTATAAATACTTCAAAAAGATTTAGTCTTAAAGTAATAGTATTTGTAGGTCAAATTTTCATGTCTGCTATGGTGACCAATTTTTAGGTCTACATATGCAGCAGATTATTCCTCTGTTGAATTTAATAGTTTGTGGATCTGATAATCTAAACTAGAGGAATTATATAGGATTTTTTAAAAGCATGAACAGACCACACTCCAATTAGCCAGAAACTGAAGAGACAAATCTCAAAGCATTGTGCACTGCTAAGTAAAGTTATTCTTCCTTGATATTGGGTAGATCCAAATGGTTTCCCCAATATATTTTGGGATAAATTCTTATCTTGCCTTATGGTGATACCACATAACTCTAGGAATTTGTGGAATATTGAAATGATGTGGATAATTGAACTTATGTTGTTCTTTCTCTTTTGGTAGTCATAAGTCAATCTTGTATTTGAGAAATATTGAGGCAATGCAGAAGAACAAATAACAAACTACTTAAAAATATGTAGTTGTCCACTTAAGAATAGTTCTTCCTACAGTTATTATATTCCCTCAAAACAGTCACTCCTCAAATCTCTTTAGCAGTGGCCACTTGTTTGAAAACAGCAAATTCCACATTTTGGACAGAGAGGACTGCTGGTTTTAAAAAGGGATCAAAAAGGTTATTTATTTCAAAATTGAACAGCCCTTTCTCAACAGTGGGGGAAGGGGAATACAACATTATCTATCTCCGTTCTACCACATGGTCCTTCCAGCAGTTCTGAGAAAGTTCCACACCCATTTGCACTACTCAGATGATCCCAAGACACAGATAACTCCAAGTGGCCTCAACGAGTATCTAAAAGAATGCAAATGACCAGCTGTCTGAAAGAAACATAAATCCTTCCATTTCCCCACCATCCAGTCAGAGCTGAAGAAGCTTCTTGGATGAGAAATGAAACATCTTCCCAGCTTCTGCCAATCTACCTGCTCAAAAGCACGTAAAAAATGCAAGTAGAAAAATAGGAACCACCTTCGATGGGAGGATAACAGTGTCCTGTGCTCCTTCAGTGTTTAGTCATGCCAGCCACATGACCATGGAGACGTCTTTGGACAGCGCTGGCTCTTTGACTTTGAAATAGAGATGAGCACCACCCCCTAGCACCTATGTGCGAGGGGAACCTTTACCTTTAGGTGTTCTACCAAGACAGTAGAATTGTGATGGATAACCAGCTTTCTTGTTTTCCTGCTGCTGCTAGTAACTTCTTAATATGCTTTTTTGTTACAGTCTTTCAGCAAAAGGTGATTAGGACTCATGCTGGTAATGAGAAGCTGTTGAATGCTGTCAAGAAACTAGGTACAGAATTAAATATTTTTGTCAATTTTGCTATTTTTAAAAGTAATATAAATACAGTTTAATGGCAATACAGGATGGCATGGTATATGTTCAGTCATATTAGAACTTGCCAGAATTCAAAGCCAATATGATTAATGTACTTTCTGGATGAGAACTGTGGGAATTTTGCAGTCCGTCACATCTGGAGAAAACCAGGTTGGATAAGGTGGGAATAGAGCATGCAACAGTTAAAAGCACGACTATCTACACAATTATTCGTTATTAATTGGTTTCACCAATGCAAATTATTGCACAGTCCTGGGATATAAATATAGACAAGGCAGGCAGGATAGCCACCTTGAGGTTTGCAGACACAGAAGTCTCAAGCCAGCCCTTCTGTCTAAAAATCAAAGTTAGTAACCAGCTGCTACATTTGCTTAGATGGGATATGGAAGAAATAGCAGACTGAAGGCAAAAAAAGTTCATATGCTGGGAATCAGGTAGCATATAAATTATCATTATGGTTGGTAACACAGCCAACCCGATGTCTAGACTGGATCTGGCATTTTTATTTATCTACCAAGGAGATGAGATAGGCAGATGTTGTTCAATAATATTAATGGTATCATCACAGGATGTAAGCTATTAGCATCATCATCATCATCATCTAGTGGGCAACAATTTCAATACATACCAACCAAAGTGATTGATAGATGGAAGCAACAAGTCCCAGAAAACTTTCTTTGCTGGCATTTAGTAGATGTCCAGATGACTTGAACGTAAAATTGCAGTGATTTTCTCATTGTAATGTTAGAAGAAATATCCATCTGGGTTCAGTTCCAAGTGGAGAAAAAGAAACTGGAAACAATGGTGGCTGTTTGGAAAGATGGTTTTAATGGTGGACAGGATCACATGGTTTGAGGTCCTGGGCAAAAAAGGGAAGAGATGCTGGGAGTGCCTATGTTTTATGCCCTCTCTGGGCTTTTGAATTTGAGCTTGTATTCTGATTGGTTGTCAGACTCCCATGGGACCATGCAAGGGTAACTTTGTAATTTTGTCTGTGTCCCAAGCTTGGTTGAGCTTTGCTGGGTGATGATGTTTGGGCAATTCCTACTATGGCTCTGCCTGAAGGATGTAAATCTTTGTTATGTAGAATAGACTGGCCCAGACCTTAATGGGCCATTGACAAAGGTGGGGTGCTGAGTTTCTGTCTCCCTTTTAAGGGAAATATTCTGCCCTTTTAATATTTCCTAAAATATCTCATTTTCTTAGGAGAAGGGTAGATGCTAACTTCCTACAGTAAACTTCCAACGTCTTACTGACTTCTCGACTAAATTGGAAAAAGATAGCTGGCAGATTACTCGAAATTCTTAAAATCACACCTCCACCTTCTAAAATGTTCTTGTCCTAGAAGAGAGGATACATACATAATTGATTATGTTCCTTTACTATTTTATAAGTAGGTGTAATTGCTTGGAGAACTCCATGGGATGGGAACAATTCAGGATTTGATAGTTCCATATATAAAGTAAATTCAAGAATTTATATTCGGCTGGGTTTACTATAGAATCCTTCTGGTTAAAAGGAAAGATAATTTTAACCATTTTGCTCTTTTACACATTGTATTAAATATTCATATAATAGTATCTGCTAAAATTTATCTTCTAATATATCTATTGTATTTCCCTGGGTATCCCACCAGAAATAATTTTGAAATTTGGCACTTCTAGGAGACATACAGACATTTGGCACTTCAAGAAGGCTTATAGACATTTAGAGTTATTAGGGAACACTCATTTATTATCATGAATCTCATTATCGGCACAGGAGGGAGTAATCCATTTTTTTTAGATACCTCCAGATTCTACTTTCTCTTAACAAAATAGCCTAAAAGAATATTCCATAAATTGTAGTTTCTATGTTGTAATAACCCTTGATCTAATTTCTGCTAAATCAATTACATCCGTCTGGCTTTCTGGGACTCTAGTTTGCAATGCAATTTTAACAAGTTTAAAAAATTCTTATCAACAGTTTTGAGGCAGGGTATTGGCATAAAGTGAGACTTAGTTGTTAAGTGTGACATGAGTCTGGGGCACGTTTGGATGACCATGTGGTGTCCCAGTCAGAGCAGCTTTGCAAACCCAGCTTAGAATTAGCTGAGCTGCAACAGGAAGCCTGGCTGCGACAGGATGTCTGAGTTGTTAAAACCGCAGAGAGGGGGCCAGCTAATGATTCTGACACCTCGCTTACCCACAATCGAATGCTAAAAGCAATAAATCCCTGTGCCTGCAAACCCAGATAAGGGGGTGCAAGAGGTATGGGGGAGGGACGCGAAGCTTGTGGGTTTCCGGCCTGACGTCTTCCCATGTAACAAAGTATGCGTGTTTCTGTATTATAAAACTGAATTAAAACCGTTTCTCTGGGTTCAGAGATCTCTGGGCTTGGCCAATAAAACTTTTTCTACCTGTGAAGTCCAAGATTCCGCCTATTTAATTCTGCAACAGTTTGAGCATTCCAACATGTTATATTTGAAACCAAATTATTTTCATGATGGATAAACTATCTGAAATGGCACAGCCTAATTGTGGTTTGATATGTGAGGGTTTTTTCCTAACTGTAGAATCAAGAATACACTTTGTATTTACAACTCAAGCACTACAGTGTCAGCTTGATTTGACCTGGGAGAAGCTTCTCTCTTACTTGTCCTTTCCCTGTCAATAATTTCATGTTTTGAACTCGATTTCACCATTGGATTGGAGCACAGAGTAATTTCATCTGAGATTATTAGACTAAAGGCATTGGTTGGTTTGTTAAACGACCAAAGATACCCCTGAGTCTTCTGTTAACTGAGTGATATTGCATTTAGATCTTAAAAAGCTACATGCAGGTGGTTCACAGGCCTTTATCTGTAAAAGAGTCTGTATGGCTTGATGTCTCTTGAAAAGAGGGAAATATATAAATTATTTTCATACAGAGATATTTAATTCATGGACCATTGCACTAATTTACCATATTTTTCGGAATATAAGATGCACCTTTTTCCCTCAAAAAAGAGGCTGAAAATCTGGGTGCATCTTTTACACTGAATATAGCATTTTTGGCCTCCCAAAACCCTGCCCCCTTTGTAATAATGGCCATGCATAGCCTTTAGGAGGCTTCCAGAGTGCTCCTGGGGGCTGGGGAGGGCAGAAATTAGTGGGAAAATGGGACATTTTTTGCTTGTTTTTGCCCTCCCCCAGCCCCCAGGAGCATTTGGGAAGCCTCCTAAAGGCTATGCATGGCCCTCTTTTGACAAAAAAATGGACCCGTTTTTGCAAAAGAAAATGGCCCATTTTTTGCTCATTTTTGGCCCACCCCACCCCCAGGAGCATGCTGGAAGCCTCCTAAAGGCTATGCCTTTCCTTTGACAAAAATGGGCCTGTTTTCATGAAGAGGTCTGCAGAGTGCAAAAACTCTTTTTTTAATTTGCCTCTCCAAAATCTTGATGCGTCTTATAGTCTGGAAAATACGGTAGATATCTGTACCCTGGGAATTAGCTTTAGGAGCTATCATTAAAAAGACCTTTTCTTCGGTGTGCGCATGTGCACCAACCGGCTGATTGTCAGGCGTGCATGCGTGCTAGAACCCAGAAGTTAGGCTTTTCCGGATCACAGTCCAGACAAGCGTGCATGTGTGTGTGCAATGTTTCTGCGCAACCTTTACAGCACTATCACCATCACTGGCATATAGTATGCAAAATTGTGTAAAAGTGTACAACATGGCATTTCCAGTCTTCACAATTATAATAAAACCCATAAAAGCCTGCACAACTTTTCATTAGTGTAGCAATGAAAATGTATAACACTCACTTCAGTGAGAGAACCAATAATGCAAATGTGGCAAAATGCACCCTGCTTTTCTGGTTTAAGTTGGTGCTCTGGGCAGCATTGACCCAGAATTTTCTGAAGAATGCACCTCCAGATAAAATCCAGGTGTGGCCTAGCATTTATTCAAAAGTGTCCTAGTATATAAGAAGCCAATGTAATTACCTGGCAAGCCTTAACCATATCATCAGTAAAATGTACTAGATCACGTCCATAGCCAAAATTGTGTCAGAAGAAGAGGAAAACACTTCTTTCAAATTACAGCTAAAGAGAATTTTAAGCTGTCTCAGCAATGGTCTATGAATGCATCAAGTATATTTTATGCGCAAAAATGGAAGGATACTTTGATTCCCATAATGGACAAATGCCTGCAAAAGTTGATGGAGTTCACAGAGTTTACTAAATTGACTGCTTTCATTAAAAAAAAATACAATTAATTTTGTTTCTACTTAAAAATCGGTTTTGGTTTTGTGCTTGAGGTGGAAAAAATGATTTTTGCTGACTTGATAGGTTTGTTCTTATAGAAATGGCTAGTATATATTATTATGCAAAAATAAGAAGTTGAGATTGTATATTATTATCTTATTCTACTGCACCCAAAGGAGTCAGAAGTCAATGCTTTTCTTTTTCATTTCCCCGTTAATCCTATAATTTTTCCTGTTCCCCTTGTCCTTCCCTGTTCTCCCTTTATTTTCATTTTTCTTTATATCTTTGTATTTCACATTTTGATAAATTAATAAAATACTTAAACCAATGGCCTGTGGATGAAGACATAATATTAAAAAATGATTACAAGGACATTTATTGACCAGGAAAATTTTTAGCATGGGCCAAATTATTTAATATGTTTTTAAATTGTTTTAACTTTTATATATCTGTGTTTTATTTTGGCTGTACACTGCCCTGAGTCCTTCGGGAGTAGGGCGGTATAAAAAATTAAATAAATCTAAATTTAAATTTAAATCAGGAGAGGATGTTCAGAGTAGGCATGTAATGGTATCAGTAAAATCAGTTCTGTCCCCTTTAATGTCTTCACAAGTATCTACAAGTATCCTCACAAGTATTTTACAGACTCCTCACAACCTGGACATAAATTGTTTCAACTCCTACCCTCAAAGCAACACTATAGAGCACTACACACCAGAATAACTAGAAACGAAAACAGTTTTTTCCCCGAACGCCTTCACTCTGCTAAACAAATAATTCCCTCAGCCAGTGGTGGGTTCCTACTGGTTCGTCCAAACCTGTAGTGGTTTGGCGACCTGGGTCACTGGAACCAGCAGTGTCCCAGGCCTGACACACCTCCAAACTGGTTTGGAGTGCCATAAGTGGCACCATCTTGTTTTTGGCTTCTGCACATGTGCAGAACAATTTTTATTGAACTGCGCATGCGCATGCAGCGTGCATCAAACACGTGAAGCGCATGCGTGGCACAGCCATGATCGAACCTGCAATAGTGTCTGCTGGAACCCATCCCTGCCCTCGATACTGTCAAACTATTTACTAAGTCTGCATTACCATTACTATTAATCTTCTCATCGTTCCTATCACCCATCTCCTCCCACTTATGACTGCATGATTGTAACTTCGTTGCTTGTATCCTTATGATTTATATTGATTGTTTCCTAGTATGGTTTGAATGCTTATTTGTACCCTGTGACTATCATTAAGTGTTGTACCTTATGATTCGTGATGAATGTATCTTTTCTTTTATGTACACTGAGAGCGTAGGCACCAAAGACAAATTCCTTGTGTGTCCAATCACACTTGGCCAATAAAGAATTCTATTCTATATTCTGTTCTAACCATTCCTACCTCAGCCACAGAAGAACCCCCAAATTGGGTCTTTAAAAGCAGGCAGGCTTGTATAGGAAGCAATTGTTCTTTAGCTGCTCTGAAATTAAACCATCCAGAGCTCTGACAGCACATTGGTTTAATCCCCTATACCTGTGATGGCAAACCTATGGCACGCCTGCCACAGGTGGCACGTGGAGCCATTTGTCAGGGTATGCAAGGCGTTGCCCTGTCAGCTCCAGCATGCATGTACACACTGGCCAACTAACTTTGGCCTTCTTTTGAGGCCTTTTTTCGCCCTCCGGAGGCTTCCCTGAAACCTCCAGAGTGTGAAAAACCAGCCCTATGGGCAAACCAAAAGTTTGAAAATGGACTTCCGGTTTGGCCATAAGGCCTTTTTTCGCCCTCCTGAGCTTTCAGGGAAGCCTCTTAAGGCTCCAAAGAGCAAAAAATGGTCCTACAAGCAAACAGGAAGCCCATTTCTGGCCATAGGGCCAGTTTTTCATGCTCCGAAGGCTTCAGGGAAGCTCCTGAAACCTCCAGAGGGCCTCTAGGAGGGTGCGAGGAGGCTGTTTTCACCCTCCCCAGGCTCCTAGAAAGCCTCTGGAGACTGGGGAGGGTGAAAAAAGAGTACCAAAAGTGGGGGGAACACTGGTTGCATGTGCATGAACACAGAGGGGGAAGCATGCACATGTATGGCACCCCCTCACACAACCCCCCTGTGCTCCCCCTGATTTTGGCATGCGAGCCAAAAAAGGTTCGCCATGGCTTCCCTATACCATTTGCCATGATTTTTTTTGCAACATGCAGACCGACAGACCATACTTTATCTTCTCTATAAGGTTGAATGTAATTTGGCTTAGAAAAGAAAAAGAACGCACATTGGGAAACATGTGACAGACTTATTATTTGATTGCTGCAGGACATTGTCTTGATAGTGCTGCATTTTCTGCCTTTATTTTCTGAACCAAGCTGCCCATTCCTGAATGTAATGTGTCAAAACTTCCTGACTTGTGTTTCATAATTAGCTAATGGCATTGTGCTATCTCTTAACAAGAACTCCAATGACTACTAAATTTAATGAGAGTGAATTAATCAAGGAAATGGCCATGAATCTGAATGGAGATGTAGATCTATCTATCTATCTATCTATCTATCTATCTATCTATCTATCTATCTATCTATCTATCTATCTATCTATCTATCTCCCTCTCCCTCCCTTCCCCTCTCACTTTCACACACACACACACATGGACCAACTAGATATTACTTTTTCACAATTCAATTCAGTGTGAATAAGTTCATTTATTAATATATATTCTAATACCTCAACTAGTTGTTGAGCATGGGACAAATTTGTATATTGTACAAAGCAAAGGTAGTTTGCTGCTGATCAGTGAATAGTGAGGCATATGGCTAAATGTTCTATTGACTAGTAACTTTGAAAAAGAAGAATAAAATAATTTGCCTCTGAGAACTAGGGCTTACTGGACAATAGCCAGTAGATCCCAGAGCCATCTGGAGACTCCAAACACCTGTTTTTATAGTGAAATGGCTGAAAATGAGCGGCACAATTTCCCAACATGTTCGTTAGAAAACATTGAAAATTTTAGCGTAGCCCTTAAAGCATTGGGAAAGTGATTAAGAAACACATACATGCATGTACACACACATACACACAAGCGGGAAAAAACCCTCCAGGGATAAAAATAGGGTTTCCTGCCGAAGCAGAGGGTTGGACTAGAAGAACTCCAAGGTCCAAAGGTAGGCTTCAAAAATTGTAGCAAGGGGTTCGTTGCCCCGGTGTTGGGTGGGTGTGGCCATGGCACGGCCTAATTAGCCCCCTGCACCATGACAAAGGGGGTATTTTTCACCCTCCCAAGCAGTGGTGGGTTTCAAATTTTTTAGAACCTACTCTATAGGTGTGGCCTATTTTGTGGGCGTGGCTTGGCAGTCATGTGACAGGGTGGCCACCTTTTAAAATGTGGTGAAACTCATTTAACAACGCTCTTGCTTAGCAACCAAAATTTTGGACTCAATTGTGATGATAAATTAATTCATTCTTTCTTTCTTTCTTTCCTTCCTTTCCTTTCCTTTCCTTCCCGTTGGGTCACTGGCAGCGGCGGGCCAGATTTACTTCCAGGTACGCCGGTGGAATCCCCTCTCACTGGTTCTCTAAATTTCACCAACCGGCTCTCGCGAGTAGGTGCGAGCCTGCAGAAACCCACCACTGCTCCCAAGGCTCTGGAGGCTTTCTTCAAGCCTCCAGGAGGGCAAAAACTCCTTTCCTTGGGCTCTGGACCCATTTCCAGAACCTCCAGTAGACCCATTTTCCCACCTCCTCAAGCCTCTGTGCGGGCCCTGTACTTACCTGGTATGATGAATGGGCTGCGTGGAGACTCCTGGGAGAGGCTGGGTAGGTGGGGTGTGGCCAGCCAGAGGTGGCATTTGGGGATTTGCTGAACTGGGCAGAATCCTAGCTAGAGGATCACCCGAACCCGTGTGAACCCTAGTAGCCCACCCCTCCCAAGGTCCCTTCCAACTCTGTTATTCTGTTTGTTTGTTTTGATTTGTTTTTTTCTGTTTGGCCCATTCACAAAATTTCCCCTCTTTTCCTCTCCATGTATTATATGGGGCTTGTAGACACCCAACTGTGGCCCATCCCACATCTTCAGAAATCGCAATGCTGTGTTGAGATGTATGTCACTTCCTTACCAAGAAATCCAAGGATGGCTTATGATGACTTTCCCTCATCGTTTCCACTCGCTTTCCGCAGATAGAAGTTATGAGGACAAGGTCACCTACACCACTGTCAAACCCAATATCCCACCAAGGCAGGAGGAACGCATCTCATTCCAACAGCAACTGAAAAGGGGAAACAGTCCCATGGATGAAATGCAGAAACTCAAGCTGTGGCAAATGCATACAAGTAGAACGGAACCCACTCAGCAGGTAAATTATTCATAGATCTTGCCAATATTTATACTGAACATTTGAGGATAACATTTGAACCACTGCCAATAAATGGGATTTGTATTCCATGAGTGTCAAATGTAAAATCCCCCTTCTGGAATAATTATTGCTATTAAGTGTTCCACTGGGTTGTTCAAATGCTCTGAGAAAACTCAGCAAAATGTCTTTTGGCTGCAGCAGTGTTCACCAAATTTGCAGGCAGGGAAATGGGGTGAAAGAAAATGTAAACAAATCAAACTTCCATCTATTTTCCCTTTGACTTGCCTTGATATATGGACAGAAAGGCTATAAGCTACTGGACAGCTGTCCAAACAATGAAAGATTGGCATTCAAAACTATGCCTTAACCATATTGTCACTAAATAAGTGCAATAAAACTACTCTATTCTCTTTTGAAAGAGCTTCTTTAGAAATTATCTGCCAACAACTGAATGAGCTGTGATAGAGAAAAAAATGCAAGACATCCTGTCTGCTCCATATTAATTTTAAGCATTGCATCTATATTATCTTATGGCACTAGTACCTTGCCAATATTTCATTCCCCAATCCCTTGAAAGGAATTTAAATCCAATGAAATCACCCCAAGTTCTTAATTTATTTGAGGAGTTTATTCCATATATATGTTTGCTCTGTTTCTTTAAAGTGTTTAGAGCGAGCCAGTAGTAAAATAAATTGAAACCCACCACTGGGGTGGGAGTTGGGGCGCACACACGGAGATCACGCACATACTGCATTATGGGTGTGCGTGCACACACACACTTTCGGCACTCTGTGTCAAAAAGGTTAGCCATTACTGGTTTAGGTTGCTTTCTATGAATTATGAAGTAAATTGTAGTCCAACAGAACTGATTAAAGCAGAAAATATCAAGGCAGAGCTCTTCAAAATAATTATTTTTGCCCTTAGGAGATGGAGAGTAGTAATGATAAGGTTTCTTTTTGGGGGGGGGGGAGGGGGTTGGGCAATTTCCCCACAATTCATTTGGTAGCAAATAGTGAACTGAATGAAGCAAAAATGTTTTAAAAAGAATTTCCTTTGCTATAACTTTTATGAGTGGGCTATTAAAAATCTTGATTGTTCTGAATAATCAACTGCTCTGAATGTTGTTGTTGTTTTTTGTTGCTCTTGTCTCTGTGTTGTTTCTTTAAAAAAAAAAAATACACCAACTCAGAGATTCTATTCTCAGAAAATACCAGAGGTGGAAAAGATGTGTGGTAAATTACATTTTACAAGTATTGAAACTGTGTTATGAAAGTGGCTTGAGCTAAATTAGTAACATCCATGGAAAGACTTCTCTAGATTTTTCTAGAATGTTCTAGGCAACTGCCAAATTTTGCCTGCTTATTATCATTCTAGGTGATGGAGTATTTCAAGGAGCAACTCAATACAGATGAAGCAAATGGACTGTAAATTCCTTTACAGCAAGGATCATCAAACCGTGAATCAAGTCCTTCAATCAACTGTGGGAAAGTTGTTAAGGAAATAACAACTTTGATAGCACTGGTGTCTTGATTTATGGATAAGAATTTATCTGGGCAGTCTTTGGTTTATTCTGACAAGTATTCATTCTGACAGCTGTTGCAGGAACCTAGAAAACACCCTGGCAGATGTCTGTAGGGGCTCTTCCCTAATAAACAGAAAGGATAAATTCTTTTGGACTTGATTTTTTTTTATATACTGTAGTTATGCAACTTATTTCTTTTGTATAATTTATTTAGCATATGGTCATGTTACAATTAGCCAAGAGACTACAGGGTGAGTACAAAGTAATGGCTGATCATTCCTTTTGTATCTTATTGGCACATTGGAATGTCTTCAAGAAGATGTTGGATAGCCATTTGTCTGAAATGGTATAGGGTTTCCTGCCTAGGCAGGGAGTTGGACTAGATGACCTCCAAGCTCCCTTCCAACTCTGCTATTGTATTGTATTAAGAGTAATCCTGTACCAAAATCCAAATGAACAAGGAAATGTATCTGTTAAGGGGGGAAAAATCTCAAAATGTTTACATTAGAGGAATATTTGAATAAAAAAAATATTCTATAAGGAAAAAGTGGTGGCAAAGCTGCATGTTTGTGACTATATGCATCATACAAAATGTTTTTGTTATACATAATAAAAGGAAAACATATACGCTAACACCTTCCATCCAAATTACCAAAGATAAACTCAGATTACCAATCGAGTAAAGATCACTCAAATCAAATCAAATGGGATCATTATTGCGATAATAGACTCACGACAAGGAGGGCGAGTTACAGTCATGAAAAATCATAAAGAATCTAAGAGAATTCTTGTGGGTTTACAGGAGCATGAAAGGTTACTATGTGGGAAGACCAGCAAGTTTTAGAGCATTGTATGTGGCAAACTAAATGCTCGTTAAATCTAATTTATAGGGCATCAAATTGTCATTTGATGAATTTGGAGTGCTGGTGAACATAGCATGTTGTAGTAGTGTTGATATCTGAAAGCAACAGGGTAGTGTATATACACATGCATACACACACATACCTATTGGGTTTTTTTTCCATTCCTGATCAATAGAATCATTTTGGTTCACAATTCAGACGATAAATAATATTCCAGGTAGTCCTTCACTTACAACTACAATTAGGATTCAACTTCCGCATGCTAGTTGCCAAGCCCCTGTATCACAATCATATGACCACAGAGACACTGTGATAATTGTATGTGTAAGAACCATGTCTAAGTCAAATGTCTATAGAGATTGTCAATCATCCAGGTCATGGTTGCCCCAAAGGTGCATTTATAAGTCACTTTATTCAGTCCTGTTGTGTCTTTGAATGGTTTTTAAATAAAGAGTCATGAATCAAGAACTACCTGTAATTTCATCCTATTTTACTTTAGGGTTATGCAGAACACTTGATTATAAAGGCAAAAGATATACTAAATTTGGGTGGTTTAGAGAGCCACTTCTCCCTATAGAGCAATTGGTGAAATCTGGAATTCTGCAAATTCTTAGAAATTGTCAGGATTGGGAGAAGGGGGCTTATCCAAAATTAACAAAGCTAGCTTTTTTTTTCCCCTGGGGTCTTGTATGTGTTTTATCTTATTACAAAAGAGAATTTCTACAACAAAAACACCTGTGTTGGAATGGCAGGCATTGCTTCATAGAACTCCTCCAGAGGCTATTGTTAAAAGCAAAATGGTGCTGATTGCACGGAAACACTGCCTGTAGTACAGGCGTGGGCTGCTGGGGCTTTGCATAAATTCAGGCGATCGTCTAGCTAGAAATGCCACCCCTGTCTGGTCACGCCCACCCCACCCCCACCATGCCCCTCCCAGGAGTCTCCACGCAGCCCATTCATCATGCCAGGTAAGTACAGGGCCCACCCAGAGGCTCAGAGAGGTGGGAAATGGGCCTCCCGAAGGTTCCAGAAGTCCGGAAAAGGGCCTATTTCCTGCCTCCGGACGGCTTCCGGAGCCTGGGGAAAGCAGTTTTTGCCCTCCCAAAGGCTTGCGGGAAGCAAGGAGTCTGGGGAAGGCGAACCACCACCAAGGCCATGCCCACCCATGGCACAGGACCTAGTTATTTGCGGGATCGTATCCTGCCCCAAACATCCCTTCGACCGATTCGCTCACACAGAGAGGGACTTCTCCGGGTGCCGTCCACTAGGCTGTGCCAGCGGGCGACGCCCAGGGGAAGGGCCTTCTCTGTGGTGGGCCCGACCCTCTGGAATGACCTTCCCCCTGACATTAGAACGACCACGGATCTCCGCTCCTTCCGCCAGAAACTCAAAACCCACTTGTTTCATCTAGCCGGCCTGGCCTAATTCCAGCTTTCCCACCTCAGTTTGTATTTTTAAATTTTGTGATTTGGTTTTAAGGTTAAGTTTTTAATTTTTATAAATTTGTACAGGGGTTATTTAATTCGATTTTAGTTATATGTATGTTGATTGTATGGTTTTAATTTGTACCTGTGCACCGCCCCAAGTCCCTTCGGGGAGAGGGGGCGGTCTAGAAGTCCAATAAATAAATAAATAAATAAATAAATAAATGGAGCAGTTAACCTATTTCTGCAATTTTTGAAGCCCACATCTAAGCCCATATCTAATTGATATGTGTATCTTTAAAAATGGAGAGAAAATATCCACTATTGGAAATTTAACAGAAAGATGCCATCAATAAAGCCACAGAACTTCAGGATGACTTCAAATAAGGAGGATAATTTGCAAAATTCCTTTTTCAGAATATGTTCATTTATTGAGAATAAGGATTTTTGGAGACCACATTATATTGAGAACCAATTTGGTGTAGAGGATGAGGCACGAGAGTAGAAACTAGGAGATCATAAATTCTAGTCTTACCTTAGGCACAAAATTTGCCTTAGGTCAGGTGTGTCAAACTTGATTTATTGAGGGCTGCATCAGGGTTGTGTTTGATCTCAGAGGGGAGGAAGGGGGCCTGGCCAGGGGAGCATGGCCAGCTTGACATCATTTGTATCTGGAGCACCTGTGGTGGCCAAGTGCTAAGGCAGGACATCCTTCAGACCCTCCTTCCCTCTCACTATAATCTCCTTCCTTCCTTTCCTTTCTTCTTTTTCCTTCATCTTCATTCTCCTTTCTTCTTCCTTCCCCTCTTTCCTTATTTTCCTTCCTTGCTCTCTTCTCATCTTTCCTATTTTTCCCTTTGTTTTTCTTCTTTCCCTTTCTCCTTTCCTGTCCCCTCTTGGATGCTCAAGTGCAAAAGAGGAAACATTTCTCCTTTTGTTTTGTTTGGCTTTTAGTTTGTTTTGCTAGCCCTCTGCCAGCAAACATGGAGACTGGTGGGGTGAGTGCCCTGGCACTGGTTTCACTGGCAGAGGCACTGCAGGCCAGTCCTTCACTGTTTCCAGGGCGGCCCCGCAGGCCAGATCTAAGCACCTTGCAAGCTGGATCGGCCCACAGGCCTTGAGTTTGATATACCTGCCTTAGGTAATCTTGAGCCAGTCACTCCCTCTTAGGTATAAGAATGAAACAGTGGTAAAGTATTCCATTTTCTTGACACCATTTCAAAAACTGCAGAGACTATTCCCAGCAGTTACCAGGAGTCGAAAATATATTAATTTCATTTTTATAGTAAAAAAAACTGCTCTAAGATTGTTTATTCCATGACTCTTTCCTGACAGAACTGTCAGAATTAAACAAAGTTTTCAAAACAAAACTGTTAAAGAAGTTTTGACACAAAACATGTATTATATAAGAATAGAACAAGACAATCTAGGAGCTAAAGATACCATATGCATCAAACTATTTGGAAATAAGGTATGTATCAATTTTTCCAAACAATTGTAGTGTGTTTTACATATTAAACACTAGAAATGCTAATTTTGGAACCTAGGCCAATAATAATAAAAAGAAAATGTAATATATCAAACAAAAATCACTGTATACCTCTCGTACTATGGAAGGAAGCGATATGAGCTCCTCATCTTGGTTTGAGGGCAATTAGAAGGAGTTTTGTGTTTTCACTGTGGTGCACTTAAGACTTCCACTAAAACATGGGTGTCAAACTCAAGGCCCACAGGCTGCATCCGGGCCACGATATGGTCAAATCCAGCCCATGGAACCATACTGGAAAATGTAAGAGGCCAGCCCGTGTCACTTCAGCCCACTCTACCCAATGCGAAGAGGAAACATGCCAGCAGTTTGGGGAGTGGCATCAAGCTGGCCACACCCACCCAGTCGACTACACCTGGCCGGCCCCCAAAGTCAACCACAGCCCTGATGCGGCCCTCAATGAAATTGAGTTTGACACTCCTGCACTAAAGCCATATATTTCTCATCTTAAAAAGGCAAGAAATGGTGCCATCAGTTTTCAGTATCCATGGTCAGAGACAGCTCCCAAATTTGCTGAGAGGCCCTTAGGCCTACAAAGTGCCTCCTCCTGTTTAAAGATAATCCTCCCCCCCCCCAAAAAAAACTTTTCTGTGAATGGATGTGACTTTCAGCCTCAAAAATATTTGTTGGCTATAAAGTTTTAAAATGTAAATAGAAAAGAATCCTGCATTCAGGTAGCATTTTCTCGAGGTAACCTACTTCTTCGATGTTTCCAAACATGGACAGAAGCATCTGCCAAAAATGCATAGTTCTAAATATAGATTTTGCTTTGAAGCATAAGGAAAATGGGCTGTCAGATTTATATAGCTTTTGAGATTTAAATATTTCTAAACCCTCTTAGGCACATTATAGCAATAAATGTCATAGTTGGGAAATATCATAATATAATATCAATAAAGCTCACAAAAGCATACCATGAAAGCATACTAATAAACCACCATTACTTAAACTTCTTGCCACTGCATTAAAAGCAGAGTCATAGCCAAAACCTAAAAAATAACAATAAAACTTATTCAAGTATTCATAAAACCCATTACTCTATATACAGTTAAGGTGTCCATGTAAGTGATCAAACCTTCTGAAATATTATTAAGAGACTATCTGTAGCTCAGCATTGAATTGAAGAGTTCTTGGTGTTCTCTGAGTATAGTTTTTTTCTTGCAGAAGTTTCACTACCCAACTAGACAACATCATCATTGCCCTGAAAATGATGGACTTCATAAAGGTTTGGTATTTACACCAGAGGTGGTATTCAGCAGGTTCTGACCAGTTTGGGGAAGTTTTGTTAGTGAAAATTTTGAGTAGTTCGGAGAACCAGTAAATACCACCTCTGACTGGCCCTGCCCCCATCTACTTTCTACCTCCCAGGTCCCAGCTGATTGGGAGGGAATGGGGATTTTGCAGTAACCTTCCCCTAGAGTAGAGAGGGAATGGAAATTTTACAGTATCCTTCCCCTGCCATGCCCACCAAGTCACGCCACGCCCACCAAGCTCGGCCCACAGAACCAGTAGTAAAATTTTTGAACCCCATGACTGATTTACACCCTAAGGGTGTAGTAATAGCATGCAGCAAATAACACAGTATCTTTTAGTAGTAGTAGTAGTGATTTGTTTAGGCATAAGGCCATATCAGAATACAAAATATTAAGACCATATACTATATACAATAACCTATTAGATACTTAACTCCATTACTTTTTTTTAAAAAAAATAGTATTGGTAGCCTATTCTTTAGCAATATTAGAGAAATCTAGATAGCATTAAATGAATTTTGCAAATGTGCTAAGCCTAATAGTGAGTTGCAGCAATTAAGTGTAATTTATTTTAATTAAAATAAATACATGTATTCCTGGGTCCAATTTCTTTTCCTTCATCAAAAACTTTCAGGATAGAGTTAACTTAAAACTGTTTGAAAAAATATTATTTAATTATTATGAGAACTAATTCTGATTGTGAAGCTGCTGGATATGGGTTGTATAACATTGTATGGGTCCTAAGTAACAAGCTGTTGTTCCATGATGTATCATATTAACCATAGAACATTTTAACTGATATTCTTCAGAATTTCAAGGTTTCAAGTATCTTTGTTGGGAAAGAGAGAAATTAATTCATAAACTGATTAACAGCATTTACCAAATGTCACTTAAAAGTGAGCATAAGCAATTTAATCACTAATAGCTTTGCCTGAAGTAGAAGGTGTCAGAGGTGTGATTCAGCAAAGTGACTTGGTGCATGACTTTTACTCATATGTTAATATGAAACACACGAGACAAGGTTTTCATCCCTTCGATATTTAGGTAAGTAATTAAAATTATATTGGGGTGAATTCTTATAGCTCTCAGTGGTTTGTTATTTGTCTTGAATAAATTTGAGATCTCTAGTTGACTTTTGCTGCTCTTAAAATCTTTTAATGCTTTCCACGTTGACTGTCTCTACCATTGCTAAGAAGACAAAATCTAAAAGAAGCCAGAGTTGTTTGTCTCTCTGTTTGTTTTGTTTAGCAAGACGGACTTTTCCGCCACAGGCCCTCCTTTGTGGAACATCTTGCCCCAGAGGGGAGGAAAACTTGCCCCAAATATTCTAGTCTTCTGCAAATCTCATTGTGCAGCCTTGTGTGGGGTCACAAGGGCTCACCCAGCCATGAGGCTGGTTGACCCTATGAGAATCCTCCACACACTGTCTGTATTAACAACACTTAGCCTCGCCATCTTGGATCTCTCCGTTTCTTGCAATTATGTAATGTTTTACTTTGAAAAATCTTAATCTTAAATTATTCAGTATTAATGTTTCATTGTATTTATTAAATTGTACACCACCTAGAGCTCCTTTGTGAGGGAGATGGGTGATTCGTAAGTCAGAGAGAGAGGTGGGGGGGGCAGGCAGGCAGACAGACAGACTGGAGAGAGAGAGACAGAGAGACAGAGGCAGAGGGTGACAGTTAGAGGGATAGAGGCAGAGGTAGTATTCAGCAAGTTCTGACTGGTTCTGGAGAACCAGTAGTGGAGATTTTGAGTAGTTCGGAGAACTGGTAAATACTACCTCTGACTGGCCCTGCCCACATCTATTCTCTGTCTCCCGAGTCTAGCTAATCGGGAGGGAATGGAGATTTTACAGTATCCTTCCCCAGCCACACTCACCAAGCCATGCCCACAGAACTGGTAGTAAGCAAATTTGAATCCCACCACTGGATAGAGGGAGGGAGGGAGGGAGGGAGGGAGGGAGGGAGGGAGGGAGGGAGGGAGGGAGGGAAGGAGGGGGAAGAGAGAGAGAGAGGGAGTGGGAGAAACAGGGAGGGAGGGAGAAAAGATTGGAAATTACTGGAATGTGAAATCTAAGTTGGGAGCCAGCATCAAAATGTTAGCAAGCTGACCATTGGAGAGAAGTTCCAATCCAGTTGCAATCAAGCTATATTATTTGAAACTCAGGCCCGTTGCAAATGGCTCTCAAAAGTCCTGGAAGTACTGTACATTTGTAAATTGTAAATTCAATCGTCACTGAAATGTAACCATGGAAGAATGTAAGACTGAGAATTAGCCATTGTTCAATTTAATTCAGTATAATTAAAATCAAATCAAACCCATTTTGGCCCATTTTTTAAAAAAAAATAAGGCATACAGTATGTCACTCAAAAGTCAAATGCAGCCATTCAAAGACACACACCACAATATAAACAATATATACAATATATCCCTCATATAAACCATGCTGAATATGCTATGTAAATATGTTACCGATCTGGTTAAAATACAATTTTTGAAACATCTCTTTCCTTGTTCCCTGTAGGGTCACTTTTGGCACTGGTTCTAAATCTTTCCTGCTCACCCAACCATACAGGAACAGTATATCCATGATGGAAGCCTCCCAGCTTCTTCCAACTCATCTGGATCTCATTGAACCATGAAGCCTAATAAACAAACGTCCCAGTCAAGCAAAACTTTATTTTCATTGGTTCTTCCTTTCCTCCTTTTTCCCCCCAGAACATTTTACATACAGGAGCAAGAGGAATAATGTCCCTTTCATTCATGTTTTACTTGGGAAAATATTCCTGAAGCTTTAGGGTACACTTGCAATTGGAAACCATTTTTTTCCACCGAGTTCCAAATGGTCCCTTATAGTTGCAGAGGTCCAATCTTTGTAATGGTTCCAAGCAGGGGTGGGCTCTAGCCGAGGTTACTGCCGGTTTGCTCAGGTGGGCAAGCTGGATGTGCGCTGGAAATTCTTCAGCGCATGCACAGAACTCCAAAAACTGATGGCAGCGGCTGTGACTGGGGAACTGGTTCAGGGGCATGGCCAGTCTGGGTCATTGCCGGCTCTGTGACCCAGGCTGCCATAACGCTACTGGTTCAGCCAAACCAGACCAAACCGGTAGAAACTCACCTGTGGTTCCAAGGTGCATTTAAACTTCCTTGTGGCTGCCATTGTTCTAGAGATCTCAAACTGAAATCACACAAGGACATAGTTCATCAGCCTTAGAATAGGCTTAGAATAGAGTAACAGTTAAAAGATACCTTGGAGGTCTTCTAGTCCAACCTCCTGCTTAGGCAGGAAACCCTATACCACTTCAGACAAATGGTTATCCCACATCTTCTTTAAAACTTCCAGTGTTGGGGCATTCAAAACTTCTGGAGGCAAGTTGTTCCACTGATTAATTGTTGTAACTGTCAGGAAATTTCTCCGTAGTTCTAAGTAGCTTCTCTCCTTGATTAGTTTCCACCCATTGTTTCTTGTCCTACCCTCAGTTGCCTTGGAGAATAGTTTGACTCCCTCTTCTTTGTGGCAACCCCTGAGATATTGGAACACTGCTATCATATCTCCCCTGGTCCTTCTTTTCATTAAACTAGACATACCCAGTTCCTCCAACCGTTCTTCATATCTAAGCAGGAGGTTTTTCAGCACATTAGTACAAAAGTTCTTAAGAACTTCTTTTTCAAAGAGAAAGAAAATGAAGGGTATCATTGTGTGCCATCAGTCATATGTTTATTAAATGAAGAAACCTTTGCTGCAAAACAGAGCTATTTGCAAAACAGAACTGCAAAGCACCCGTTTCAATTCTGCATCATTAACCAGAACACCAATATTTGACTTTATTACTAGGTGGATATGTCATCTGTTTTCAAAATAACATATACGATGATATAATTATGGAAACTCATTCCAGAGCTGCTGAAACCCTCCTTTTTTTAATCCTGTCCTTGCTGAGCAGAGAGATATTTCTTTCCATTAGGCTTTCCCTTCTTTCCCTTCTTGTCTGTCACTTTGCCCATGCTTAGCCTAGTCCCGTGGTATGTGTGCCAAAGGTGGCAAGCAGTGCCCTCTCTGTGGGCACGCGAGCCGTCACCTCAGTTCAGCTGCACCGTGCATGCGCATGTACCTCCTGTCAACCAGCTGGCCTTCAGGTCTCTGCCATGCATGCGTGAGGAGGTGTGGGGGGGCCATGCTTGCATGTGTGTGGGGTGCTTGTGGGGGCATGCATACATGTACAGGAGTCGGGGCCCAGGCATGCAAGTCACGTGTGCATTGCATTTGGGGGGGTTGCGCTTGCTTGCTTTGGGCACTCGGTCTGGAAAAGGTTAGTCATATATGCTCATAGTTTTGATGTGCAGCAAACCAGTGGTGAAATTATGTGCAACCCACCTCTGCTGTAAATTATTTTACATCGCAGGCTTTCGCTTGCTTGTTCAAAATTATAATTTACGGCTGGTTAGAGGAATGTCTCTCTTTCACCAAGACAAATGATTATGTCCTAATTTTAGCAATATTACCTGCTTTTCCAACTTTAAGTTTCTGTGGAATATTTGCATGCAAATCAGAACTAATTATCAGCACCTATTAGCATGATTACAAAATAACAATGTTTATACACAGTATTCAGATCTGGGTATTTGTTTAACATGAATCCAGGACAAACAGTTAACAGAGTAATAAATTCTGCAAACAAGCACATTTCCCATTTTGATACATTTTTATTCCAAATTCAATCTCTAACACACAGAACTGCAGCCTGGGTCACAAATCAGCTCTTTGAATACTTAGCTTAATCCAGACAAGATGTACTGGATTATCGATTAACATTTAAATCTTGTATATATTACCCAGAAGCCTTGGAAACCCAATCAATCCATGTTAAAGGAGAATCAATCCATAGCCTAAAGTTCAACCTTTCCAAGACTTATAAATGTCTATTTCCAATAGGGAACACACTGAGCTAAAAGCATCTTTTCTTCAATATCTGCAATTTTTCCCATATATAGCAAATGACTAAAAAAGCAATTTGTTCCAATAAAGGAGAGATTATCAGCTATCTCAAGAAGAATTATTTTGTAGGTTGTTTATTTATTTTTTTGTTTGGTTTAGTTTAGTTATTATTTTATTTCATTTTAATTTATTTTATTTGAATTAGTGTTTTACTTTAATTTTCCAAATAAGATAAAAACTTATTCAAAAATGAAATAAATTTTACTGACTTCAATGGAATCTAAACATCCGCAACTGACATCTGGCACCACAAAGAACAACAAATCTTGTGATGACATAAAGCAGGCCAGCTCAGAATTGGATGGGGTAGGGCAATTAGAGGGGGGCGGGGGCCAGTCAGAGGTGGTATTTACCAGTTTTCTGAACAGCTCAAAATTTCCACAACCAGTTATCCAGAACAGGTCAGAACCTGCTGAATACCAACTCTGATTTCAAATGTACAGAGACAAACAACTTAGTAAAATTCAGTCTAATTATAAGTTGTTTAAAAGCAACTTTTGCAACTGTGGAAATGAATAAATTGGGAAATTGTTCATTGATTTGGAGGTTAGGGCAGGCAGAATCTCTTTTTGAGAAATGGCTTAAAAGAACTTCCTAACTTTTCTCCCAAAACTGTGCTTTAATTGAAACATTGCTTTTTATTAACACAAGAAGGCCTTTTCGTTGTAAACATGCTGTTTATAAAGAGAACTCATTTAACAATTCAGTCGATGGTCCAATATTCTGAATTTGTATTTTTTGCTTAACTAAATGCGAGAATAGTTTTGCATTGGTTTTAGCACAGGACTTTCTAGTTTAATTATGGTTTTAGGATATCTATTATGTATTTATATATTTGGTTTTGGTTTTAATCTCCTGTGCGCCGCCCTGAGTCCTTTTGTAGGAGATAGGTGCGAGATATAAGTTTAAACAATAAACAATTAAACAATAATAATAAACAATGCCCCCTTTACCTTGAGTTTGTATCGATTGTTTGCCCAAATATTATTGAGGTTGAAGCTGAAGAAGTCATTGACAGGTAAGATGTTGTACCAGACAATTTTGTGTACTGTGCTTTGATCATACTGCAGGCGGCGTAGTTCCAAATTATCCAAGCCCAAAATTTCATTAAATTTCATAAATTTAATATGTAAATATTTTAATGTAAATAAACTTATATTGTAAATATGAATGTATATGTAAATATAAATATAAATTTATATGTAAATGTAAGTTTATATATAAATATATTTAATATGTAAATGCTACTGAATATAATAGAGGTTTGCAGTTAACTTTCAGGTGATTGTTTCTTATCTTCTTTTCACTCTGCCATAGCGAGGGACAGTCCTGGCCAGCAACAAGATGAATGGAAGTCTCCTAAATTAGCAGCATGGGCTTCACGCCTTTCAAGGTGGTCAGCAGGTGGAGTTTGTCCCATGCCTGAGTTCTACCAGAAGCCCCCTTCCTCAATAAGTCTGAATGTGTAAGAAGATATAATAACTTTTCTCCCAAAACTGTGCTTTAATTGAAACATTGCTTTTTATTAACACAAGAAGGCCTTTTCATTGTAAACATGCTGTTTATAAAGAGAACTCATTTAACAATTCAGTCGATGGTCCAATATTCTGAATTTGTATTTTTTGCTTAACTAAATGCGAGAATAGTTTTGCATTTGTTAGCTGGATGACAAATACCAACACCTGTCGTGTGGAACACATGGTCAGTAAATACCAGGTTACAGCAATGTAAATCTATTACCCCTCAGTTTCCCAGTTGATCATTGACTTTCAATATCATTATTTCAGAGTTGATAATCAGCGGGTTCTGACCAATTCTGGAGAAACTAGTAGCAGAAATTTTGAGTAGTTCAGAGAACCAGTAAATACTGGACCCACCCCATCTATTGTCTGCCTCCCGAGTCCCAGCTGATCAGGAAGAAATGGGGATTTTGCAGTAACCTTCCCCGGAGTTGGAATGGGAATGGAGATTTTACAGAATCCTTCCCCTGCCATGCCCACCAAGCCATGCCCACCAAGCCATGCCACACCCACCAAGCCACACCCACAAAGTCGGTAGTAAAAAATATCAAATCCCACCACTGCATTATTATTATTTATAGAAATGTGACATACGTAAAATGGAAATTATCTCTTACATTTATAAATCAAGGACATAGACTTTAGTTTTACTTGATTTGATCTCTACCTTCATTAGCAAAACTATAGACCTGTATTTAATTGTGTAATTTCTTAACGAAAATTAATTACCTTGATGTAAGCATTAAAACTCCCACAGTGGGCACTGGATTAGAAGAGACATCGCCTGTTCACATTAGCCAAGAACTAAACCCTCTTGCATAATCACAGGTGCAATACCTCCATCATTTAATGAGTTACTGTAACTTAGCCACTGTCCTCAGTTAATTAGAGTTCTGTATATTACAGTCATTGCATTTTTCTGTTTGGGAAAGCATCTGTAGGTCAGCAAAGTTATAGTTTGTGGGCTTCACACAAACAGTCAACAATCTGATAAAAAAAATGTAGCTATTTTCAATTACAGTCTAGCTTTATATTATTGGGAAGGAAGCATTAAGATAAATTAAAGTTGTCATTTTTGCTCAGCCAATGCTTCAAATGTAATGGGCTGTTCAGTGAATCATAGTTGGTGTTGTAAAATGAAAATGTTTCAGTCTCTACTTGGCTATTTGTGCTCTCAGAAGGTTTGATATTGAATAAAATTGGCTTAAATCAGCTTTCTTTAACTTGATGCTCTTCAGATGAGCATTCTAGAGGTTTTTCTTCCATCTATTCTGGAAACTAATCAAATTTTGCCTGTATTAAAGGAATGCTGAAGGTTCAGCCTACATAAATCTTGTCATTATGTCCAAGTCATTGCATCTATTTTATTATTGACTTATACACCTTGAGAGATACCTTAAGTGCTTTTGAAAATGGTCAGGAAGAGGTTTTGTGCTATGACAGAAAGAAAATCAAGGTGATTATCTGCTATTGACAATCCTCTAGGCAGCATTAATAACAAAAGATCAACCATCATCTGGTTAGATTGCTCTTCCCTTGAATGCATATTGAAGATATATAGTCATTTACCCCAACAAACTTCAAAACTGTGCCTTACTGAGAGATTGCAATGAAAGATTTTAAAATCAAAACTGAAAAGACTAAAAAAACTATATAATGAATTCTTCTCCTAATTTTTTTAATCCTAATTTTTTTAATCTTGTCAATTTTGATTCTACTATTTTGGAATACTATTCAATTTAAACACGAATATCTATTGAGTGAAGAGCCTCAACACTGAACAGTTTAGTTCTGCAATTTACTTTAGCCATTAATGTCTTTAACAAGTCTCTCCTGAATCAGTTTGCAACAGTTCAATTTAAGCTGTCAATCTAAACATATTTACAAGTGAGTATTTGTATTTGTATTTATTAGATTGTCAAACATGTACAAGACAGCAGGTATAAATATAAACATAGCTATAAATGAAAGAAATGAATAAAGAATGAAATGAAAGAAATGAGGACAGTGGGACACTATTAGGCAGGCTAGTGCGCTTATGCATGCGGGACCTTTCAGGTGCGCTTCAAGGTGCTGATCACCATCTTTAAAGTGCTCCATGGCACGGGGCCTAGTTATATGCGAGACCGTCTACTGCCCCTTACATCCCTTCGACCGATCCGCTCCCATAGAGAGGGTCTTCTCCGGGTGCTGTTGGCCGGGCAATGCCAGTTGGCGACGCCCAGGGGAAGGGCCTTCTCTGTGGTGGGCCCAACCCTCTGGAACGACCTGCCTCCCAAACTCCGTACCACCTCGGACCTCCGCCTTTTCCGCCAGCGCCTGAAGATGCACTTCTTCCATCTAGCCGGCCTAGCGTGACCACCCTATAATGACTGAGTTTTAGATCTACAAATTTTAATCAGAGGGATTTTAAAATGTGGTTTTAGCACAGGACTTTCTAGTTTAATTATGGTTTTAGGATATCTATTATGTATTTATATATTTGTATTTGGTTTTAATCTCCTGTGCGCCGCCCTGAGTCCTTTTGTAGGAGATAGGTTCGGGATATAAGTTTAAACAATAAACAATTAAACAATAATAATAAACAATGCCCCCTTTACCTTTAGTTTGTATCGATTGTTTGCCCAAATATTATTGAGGTTGAAGCTGAAGAAATCATTGACAAGTAAGACGTTGTACCAGACAATTTTGTGTACTGTGCTTTGATCATACTGCAGGCGGCGTAGTTCCAAATCATCCAAGCCCAAAATTTCATTAAATTTCATAAATTTAATATGTAAATATTTTAATGTAAATAAACTTATATTGTAAATAGGAATGTGTATGTAAATATAAATATAAATTTATATGTAAATATAAATTTATATATAAATATATTTAATATGTAAATGCTACTGAATATAATAGAGGTTTGCAGTTAACTTTCAGGTGATTGTGTCTTATTTATTTATTTATTTATTTATTTATTTATTTATTTATTTATTTATTTATTTATTTATTAGTTTTATATACCGCCCTCTCTCCCGAACATGGGACTCAGGGCGGTGCACAGGAATTACAAAATATAAAAATACAACAATCCAAAAATTAAAACTAGTATTAAATAAGGTTAGCCCGTGCTAAAAGCATGATTTAAAAAACCCAGTTAAAATAGTAACATAGCTACATCAGCTATGCCAGGCCGGCCGCACGAAAGAAATATGTTTTTAATGCCCGGCGGAAGAAGCGAAGGTCTGTGATTGTGCGGAGGTTGGAAGGCAGGTTGTTCCAGAGGGTGGGGCCTGCCACAGAGAAGGCTCTTCCTCTGGGGGTCGCTAGCCAGCATTGCCCGGCAGACGGCACCCTAAGGAGGCCCTCCCTGTGGGAGCAGACTGGTCGGGTGGAGGTATGTGGTAGGTCTTATCTTCTTTTCACTCTGCCATAGCCAGGGACAGTCCTGGCCAGCAACAAGATGAATGGAAGACTCCTAAATTAGCAGCACGGGCTTCACGCCTTTCAAGGTGGTCAGCAGGTGGAGTTTGTCCCATGCCTGAGTTCTACCAGAAGCCCCCTTCCTCAATAAGTCTGAATGTGTAAGAAGATATAATTTCTGCATATCAAAAAATGGTCACGGAGACTTATGGCAAAAGGAAACAGAGGCTGTTTAATAATATTAGCTAATGGAGTCCCATGCACATGAGAATGGAGATCCGGTGGTACTTATGGCTGGGAAACAGAGTGTCAGATTTTAATGGGAGTAGCGGTTAAGATTTAGTTGATAGAAATAATTATTACAATGATTGTTTTTAAATCTTTTTCTCTATATAAACTTTGCTCTTATTAGAAGTGTAGGAGAAATATTGAGAACTAGGGATTTATAAGATGACTGTAGGATGTGTATAAGATTTATCAGCTTGGGATGTATTTGACTAAAATTGGAGGAGGCATTAAACTCCTCAGTCTTTGTTCAATGCTTATATGTATTATTGTTCAATAGAAATTTATTTTAAGGGAAAATATATATTAAGTTTGGATTGCTGAAACGCCACCCCCAGAACCCATCAGAGAAAATAAATAAGCAAAGGCAACAACGGAAAGGGGAGAGATGATGAGGGAAAGGAAGAAAGGGTAGAGAAAGTAAGGGTGGGAAATTAACAGTAGGAGAGAGAATAAGAAAGAAGAGAGGCGAGAAGGAGAGAGGAAAGAGAGGGGAAAAAGAGAGAAGAGAGGAGAAATGAGAGGAGGAAATAAGAAGGCAGAGAAGGGAGCTTGAGAAGATAGGAGTGAGGCTGTTGCAAAATAAGATGGGGAAAAGGGGTGGCAAGAAAGCGATCCAAACTGTATTATACAGTATATATGTAAGAATGTTTATAGAGATTAATGGTGAATAGATAAATGTTAAATAGCATTTATAAGAATGTATATCAATGAATGAGTTTGAAATGGGGGGGAAAAAGAGAGAATGGAGATCCAGGTACAGAAATGCACCTTAAATACACAAACTGACGTATCATATGCGTCAAACTTGAATACACAAAAACACAATTGCTTCCCCAAAATACAATGTGAAAAGTACATGGAAATTCCCCAAATGTTCTGATAGCATATGTGTTCAGAGGCCCCAGAGGACCCCGCTTTCCCAGAACTTAAGCAATAAGGTGATTATCAGCTTCTTGAAAAAACATTTCCTGTTATTCCCAGTCATAAAGGAAGTTCCCAAGCTACTTCTGATCAGGTCACCATAACTTGATCCAACATATGATTTTCCAGAAAAACTTTTCTAAACTTTGTCTAAGTAAGCGAGCAATCTATGCTATGCATATGTTAGGCCCAAAATGGAATTTCAAAGCCTACCTAAAACCATCAAATTTTAGCCCAAATAATCCAGGATTTAATCCATATTCTCTCAGAATGAATGGGTAGGCTCCCTGCAGGATGCTTGGGGACAAAAATCACCCCTTCCCAAGTACTTTCTGGGAGTTCCACAATAAAGTCCATCGCTATTTCCTCCTGGGGTTGTGACAGTTCGGCCACTTGGTGCAACAATCCTGGGGGTTTTCCAGGTTTAATTATGCTGAAACCGTGGCAAAGATTTAGAGTTGGTTTTCCGCTGAAGCTGTGATATGATGTACTCAATAAAGAGAACCGCTGAGAAAGAGCCCAGTCTCAGACTTCTGATTTCCTTGGTTTTGTTAGTCAGAGCCTTGACATTAAGCCAGGGATGTCCAAACTTGGGAACTTTAAGACTTGTGGACTTCAACTCCCAGAATTCCCCAGCCAGCATAGCTGGCTGGGGAATTCTGGGAGTTGAAGTCCACAAGTCTTAAAGTTCCCAAGTTTGGACATCCCTGCATTAAGCCAATTCTAAATCCTAGCCCTGTCCATACAAGACTTCTATATCACTGAAAAAGATGTACTGTTTGGAGGGTTTTCAATATTTACAATAATACAATAGCAGAGTTGGAAGGGACCTTGTAGGTCTTCTAGTCCAACCCCCTGCGTGGGCAGGAGCCTTATATTTGTTCAATATAACATCGGATGAGTATGAACTAGTAAAAATGGAATTGGAAATCTAGTAAATCAACTAGTAAAGCCAAATTCTGGGCCTATTTATATGTACTTATCAAAAACTATTATTTTTTACAAGAGGGAAGAAGGAATAATCTTGTTCTCTATATCAAGCATGCTTAGTTGACCTCATTATTTATAAGCATCTCTTCAGAGGTGGCTTGCTCTTGGTTCGGGCGGATTAGGCGAACCGGTAGTAGCGGCAGCAAAAGGCTCCGCCCACCTGCCTGGACGCTTCTGCACATGTGTTGCGCAAATGCACAAGTACATGCAAGAGCACGCCCGAACTGGTAGTAAAAAATTGGCAACCCATCACTGCATCTCTCCATATATATTCAAACAAACTACCAAAAACCTGTACTGTCCAATAAATAAGTAATGTTAATTTGCTCAAATGCGTTCTGTGTCATCATAAAAACCTGATATATTAGAAAAATGGCATTTATTGGAAATTATCTCTCCAAAGAGTTTTCATATACAGTTTTCTAAACAGCCATTTATTTGAGGTAGATCAGCATGATTATTGGATGAAAAACTAGATTTATGCTTAGTACTGAATCATGGTTGCCTGATTGCTCAGCCAATCTGACTTTGCAAAAATAGCCAGACTTTTATAATGGCAATTGCAAGGACCTCTTAGTCCTTCATAATTGTAAAGGGTAGTAAGAAGGGCCTTGAGGGACAGGAGGAACAACCACTACCAATACAACAGTCAGATAAAAGAGCCTGAGTCAAGGGCAGAAATGTAATCTGAGAAATAGCTCTGATTATCACAAAGATGAAGGAAAGGAGGAAGGAAGCTTATTCAGACTTTCATTACTCGGTTACTATATCTTTATAACAAAAGTAGTATTTGACCTACATGACTTTGGCATCCTAGTGTGATCTGCCTTTAAGGGCTAATAATATTGCCATTCAGTAAAAATCTGGCCTTCCCTTAATATGGTCACTAATAATTATTTCTCCCTCCTAGACTATCCCTATTACCTTCTGAGGTAAATGAGAGAAAATTGAAAGTGAAGATGCTTTTGGCTCAAATGGGGTTTTGTTCAGCCCTTGGATGCTTTCGGTAGTTTAACTTTGTATAGTTCCATTTTACTTGAAAATTAAATAAAAAAAGAAATAAAACTGAGTAATGGGGTGTCTGTGGATAGTCATGGCCCATTAACTTAGGTTTTTCTTTTTATGTGTAGTATAAAGTTTGAATAATTGTAGTGGATGCTGAATGTTTAGTGTGTGCTTAATTGTGGAAAAAACATCAGTCATTTATCCTGAAAATTATTTTTCAGCAAAGTGGTTTTAGTATTGCGATGAGGGGGTTGGTAACTTTGTAAATCTACAGTTCATATACATTACAGACTACATTTAACAACAGAAACTCAGACCATAGTTTCTGTTTGTTTACTGCCCACGAAGCCACCGGAATATGGGAAAAATTCATTGTATTTCCTATCTTCCGTGGAATAAGTTCCTAAATTGTTAGTTTCTCAACTGTTTACAGATTCTAGTCACACAGAAAAGTCTGAACTATATTATTGGTTGGTATGCTTGGAAATTGGGTCTCATATCTTTACTGGTCTTCCAAGTTTTGAAATTGTTAGTAATTTATGGTTAGAGAAAAGCTATTTCTGATCCCAAAAATATGAAAACTGAAAGTTACATTGCACTTTCTTAGCCAAAATTATTTCCTCTAGACTTGATCTGCTGTCCAGATAAAAACAGGAAATATAAAGGAAGAATGAATCTCAAATAAGGAGAAAATAGTTTTTAAAGGATCAGGCAAGAAGGGAACATAAGAATCAAAGCTGTATTGACTTTGTCTAATTATAATTGGTTTTCTAATTGTAATCTAATCTTAACACTGATCTCCACTCAGCTACAGCAATAACCTATTTCTAACTCTTCTACAAGGGACACAGTAGTTCAGTAGCTAAGACGCGGAGCTTGTTGATCAGAAAGGTCAGCAGTTCAGTGGTTCGAATCCCCAGTGCTGCATGACAGAGTGAGCTCCTGCTACTTGTCACATCTTCTGCCAACCTAGCAGTTCGAAAGCATGTAAAAATGCAAGTAGAAAAATAGGGACCACCTTTGGTGGGAAGATAACAGTGTTCCGTGTGCCTTCTGTGGTTAGTCATGCCGGCCACAAGACCACAGAGACGTCTTCAGGCAGTGCTGTCTCTTCAGCTTTGAAACGGAGATGACCACTGCCCAATAGAGTCAGGAATGACTAGCACATATGTGGAACTTTTACCTTTACCTTTAACTCTTCTACAGAAAGTTTATAAAATGCTCTTTACCATTTTAGTTACCTTGGAATTTGGAGGATTTCCCAACCATCGCCAGTCATGATCTCGAGCTTGACATGGAACTTATAAACTGAAATGGACTTCAGAAGATCCAGGCACTTCTTCACTTTGAAGATGTCACCACTTTGCAACGTAATGCCTTAATTAAAACGGTAGTTCTTGTCCACAATTTTTTTTCCAAATTGCTTTGTTTTTGAGGAAGCATTATACTTCAACCAATTGCTTTTTAGAATATTGTTAACCCATTTATATTTTTTAATAAGTAACTCAAGGCAGAGAGAGAGAGAGAGAGAGAGAGAGAGAGACTGGTTTTTATCTTTACCTGTTGGTGGCCAATTGCCAAAGCCAAGAAAACCTAAGGAAAAATATCAATATTTATGCAATCAGCTATGCACCCACTTAATGTGTACTTAAAATACCTATGTCAAACAAAAATTCAACATCAAGATAGTCTCCTTAAAAATAAGCCATGCTTTTCAATAGAATAGTGACATGAATACAAGGCTTAGAGGGCACAATGTTATTACTTAGAAGAAATACTTGATTCTAATGAGTAGGATATTTCTTTAAAGTCAGAGGCGGGATTCAGCCAGTTCGTACCAGTTCGTGCAAACCACTAGTTTCAGCAAACAGTTGGCCCCGGTCACCCACCCCTGCACTAGTCTGTCCTATATTTCCTCTGTTTGAAGCCCAGCTGACAGGCACGGCAGAGTGGACTGCTATGCCTCAGCTGTTTTACTCACTGGGGCTATAATAGAAGGTAAGTTTTAGAGATGTTTTGAAATGAACTGCACACACCGTGCATATGTTTGGTGAAGCATGCTCTCAGCTAACCAATTGTTACACCAGTTGAATCCCATCACTGTTTATAGTTTATAGAAGCTTATCTCAGACTAAGATCACTATTTCTTGCACTGGACCAGTAGGGAATGACTTTTATCAGTGAATTGTTAATTTGCACTAACTTCTGAATTCACCGGGTCCTGCACAGTGCATCCTTGAACTTCGAATATTAAGAGCTCAGTCCTACTTTACTCTTGAGGACATGTAGTAAGCTACTGAAAATACAGGTTTTGCAGGATGAATGTTTAAATGAGTCATAGCAGTAAAGCCTTTGCTAATTATCCGGTTTCCTTAATGATCTGCATGCATCAAATTGCTTGAGGTTTTAATGAAACCCTGGTTTAAACAAATGTCAGAGCCAGTCAAAATGATAAAGTAGATCCAGTCATAGATGTTTTTGAATGTCAACTATTTTTTAATTCAAGACATAAAATTAATTGTGTAATTAGGAGGAAAGTATTACTACACTTGTTGCCTTTTTAACTGAGAATAATGAATGCATTTTTCCTTGCTTTCATGTAAAAGTTACCTGTACCCTTTCTCCCATTTATTGTGCTACTAACAGTTCTAGATTTAGAAGATGTAAAATGGAGCAGCAAATGATCCAAAATCTCAAGTCCATGGCCCACACTCAACTTGGATTGAATGCTTTGAGATCTAATCATAAATATATGTTGCATTATAATAGTTTGGCATGACAACCTGAAACTGTGCAAGAATGATTTGGTGAAATCCTTCAAGTATTTTAAATCTTAATAATGCATATACAAAATTACTTATTGAAAGTGTCCCTGTGTAAACACTTTGAACACATCCATTGAGGAATCAGTTAGGACTTTCTCTTACAGATAAGGCTTCCAGAAATGGATCTCTCTTGGCAAAAGAGAAGCTAAGTGTTGGTTCTAAGATAATACAGCCTATCTCCTATAGCGTGTTTCCATAAAAAGTTAGATTGGTGCTACGGATGGGTTTGAAAGGAGAAATACGGCATTTGGAAACTTCTCAGCTGAAGCCCAGGAATGGATAATTGGATCATGGACAATGGAAATGAAAGCAACTTACATCAGATAGTTTTTATATTGCAGTTTTTCCTTATAGCAATAATTCTATAAGGTAGGTTAGGTTTCGAGATGGTAACTGAAACTGACCCAGTTTTAGCCACTGCCTACCTATTCATTGGCTAAAACTCTTGTTTCAAGATCAGACAACAACTAGACTACCATGCAATGCTTTGTATTATAGAAGATTCATTTCTGACTAACTATGCCTAGAATAGTTGAATGGCGCTTCTAGGAAAAATATGGACAATTCCAGGGAATGTTTTTTAAAAATGTCATGAACATAACACAAGTTTGAGTACATTCCTCTTCCACAAATAAGGCATCTCCACAGTCAATCTCAACACAGAAAATGCCACAAAGGGGAAATATGTGTATGTAAGCTAAAGGGATGAAGCAGTGGTGGGTTCCTCTCCATGTCGCTACCAATATGGTGCTCATGGGGCTGTGTGTCTTTTCATTCACACACACTGTGTATGCATGTGCACTCCACTGCCCCTATGACGCCCAGCTGCTTGTCAGAGATCACGCAGGAGCCTCACTCCGTGTGCGCATGCGCAATTTGCCAGTTGCTTTAAAAACCGGTATAGAACGCAGGCGGGCGGGTGAGCCAAATGAGCCACCGTACTAGTAAACTGTCAGCTGCTCCTGGCTACTACCGCTATGGCCATACCGGTCTGTACCGGGCTGTACTGGGCAGAACCCACCACTGGGATGAAGTTGAAAAACTTCTAGACTTAGTGTCTTAAAATGTTGGCTTAAGATGTTGAAAAACCTCGTCCTAGAACTATTCCTTCCTTCTTTTAATGAATTTCTGGTGTTGTTTTGCAGGGTATTTAGCCTCAAGCTAAGCTGCTTAAAAATGGGGAGTTGTTGTAGAAGTGTGAACCCTCAATGAATCACGTCTCTTTTCATTCATCACAAACCACAAGGTAGCCCTCAGATTAATTACAATGTTTATCTTAGCATTTGAATGTATGCAAATAAAAGTAATTACAATAATTACCATGACATTAGGGGAATGATGGTACTTTGTAATTACGGCCTTTTTCAGAAGCAGCTGTCCCAGTAAATGTGTTTGAGCCTTGAACATTAACTTTGCCCTCTGTGTCTGGAGCCAGTATAGGTTAGGGGTTATCTAATTTATCACAGACACCCATCTAAATGAGTTAGGTTGTGTGGAAGTACAAAAGAGATTTCAATTATCTCTCAACAGTTCATGTTCAATTTATGAGAAGTGGAATATCTTCACGATTGTCTTCCGATTGAGGACGAATGTAGTTGAGATTGTTGAGCATATTAATCAACCCCATGGTGATGATTGCTATAAATTAAAAAAAATACCCCAAGAAACACAAAGTAAACATTAAGATGTATATATTTTATTATCTTGGGGTTTTTTTTGCCAGAAGCAGCAATTAAGGTATGAAAATTATGTGTGAAGTAATAGCAAGAAGAGAAGCAAGACTGCTTACGCGCATCCACTTTAGTAAAAAGAAAGGTGCAGATTTCCATAACAGTTTTTATATGCTGACTTATGTTTGGTTTGTAATCAACTACTGATCCAAGATGGTGAGATGATGATGCCACCTGATTTGCTATCCGTTATCTGATTATATCTGGTGCCATCTATTATATTTCTTTTTTAAAGTTATTTTATTAAAGAGTTTTAAATACTAAAAGATAATACAAACTGGAAAAATGCAAATACAAACAGAAAAAAAAGAAAAGAATAGAAAGAAAAGAAAAATGGAGAGGAGAGGAGAAAATATTTAAAGAAATTACTCCCAATCTTATTTGCAATAATTACAGGCAAATTCTCCGCCTCCTATGAAATTGCATAACAGTTCCATTTTCCCATAGCCCCCTCTTCCAGCCATTCATGAATCATTGTCATTTCTGCCTTAATATCAGCAAAAACCTCCAAAAGAGTATCCATAATTTTGTTGAAATATTTCTTATTTTAGCCCTCACCAAACTTTTGTTTCTGAGAACCTTAATATTTAATTCATGAAATTCAAACATTGTTTCTCACATCTCAATGATTTCTTCCAAATTTAGAAAGCTTGTTGTAAGAGAAGGACAGGCATAACAGGGGGAGGCAGACTTAAATATGTTATTAGTTTAGAGTCATGTTCCCACAAGCGCTCCATGTCCAACCTCTCCTGAATTTCATTGACCCTTATATGGCACCACTTTAATACTTAACTTTAGTTGATCAGATTGTCAGGCACCAAAAATCAAGGTTAGGTTGCAGCATAGAGGATTTATTCATGTCTATACTCAAGACGCTGGTACACCTCTTTTGCAAATAAAAAAATAAGTCCTTGCACAAGTTCTTTTTCATCACTTGTTTTGTCATTTATATCTTCACTCTGTCATCTCTGTGTTATAACCCCCACTTTATTTCTCCATCAGCTACAATGTGTATCCCCTCTTCACCCTGCCCATAAATTCTTCCATAATGTTACCTGTCATATCTTTCATTTTTTTTCCTTATAACCTTGTTCCCCCAAAAATATTTACAAGTTCAGATATTATTGCTGGCAAATTAGTTATAAATTTCTTTTCCAATGCTTCAAAAATCCTTTGAAATGTTTTACACCTCATAGTTTTATGAGTCTATTTCTCTCACTTTTCTTTTTCTTCTCTGGATCCTTAGTCCCCTCTAGTGGTCCATTTTTATATTCACAAAGTCTCTGGTTACTTTTTTGTTTTATTCTCAACTTTTAGCCAATGTTTTCATTCTTGATAAACCAAATAAATTGTGGGTGAGAGAGGGGTGAATTATACATCTAAAGTTCCAGAAAAAACTCCAAGAGCTTATTCTGAAGTTATCACTAAAGCTGCAATTTTTAATGTGATGTAAAAAGAAAGTTATATTTCAAATGGGGAGGGGGGGGTAATCAGGGGTGGGCTTCAAAAATTTCAGCAATGGGTTCTCTGCCTGGTTGTTGGGTGGGCATGGCCATGGTGGGTGTGGCCTAGTTGGCCTCCTGCACTGGGGGGGGGGGGGTGATGGCCAAATATGGCCTTTTCAGGCTTGTGCCTCGGTGTGCATGCTTTCCAATGAGACAAACCGAGACAGGAAGATCATTTTATTACAATTTATCAGAATATTCAGACAAAAGGGATTCCTCATTCAAAGAGGGAACCCCGATCTTTAGCTAACATCCTCTTTTATAGTTAACCTAACAAAGAAACCTGAAAGAGGAAAGTTGATTGGACAGGATAATAGCATACATGTTTATTAAAATGAGGTCTGAAGGGGAATAAATTGTAAGGAGAAAGGTTGTTTAGGGTTCACAAGAGATAAGCCAGACCCCAATTTGTTCTAACAAACTTTTCTTATCTAGAGATAGTCTCCAGCTTGTTTATCAGTTTAGGAATGTTAAAAGCTAATAAATCTTGAACATCACTTTAAAAGAAAGAATATAAATCAGATTAAAATACAAACTAACTATGTTAGTTAACAAATAACAAAGCCGGTGTTATTTGCCCGTCAGGGCATTTTCGCTTTTCCCAGGCTCTGGAGACTTTCCTCGAGCCTATGGGAGGGCGAAAACTTCCTTCCCTGAGCGCTGGAGGCCTCATTTTTCCTCCTCCCCGAGCCTCCATGTGGGCCCTGCACTTACCTTGCATCCAAAACAAGCCGTGTGGAGACTCCTGGGGGGGGGGGGGGCAGGGAGGAATGGGAGGAGCCAGCCAGGGGTGGGATTTGGAGGTTCTCTAAACCGGCGGTAACATTAGCTGCGGGTTCTCCCGAACCCGGGTGAACCCATAGCAGCCAACTCCTGGGGGTAATCATAATTATTGTAGGTAATTAATTTAATTGAAATATCCTTTAAAGCTTGGGCTGACTTATTTTTCCAAGCTTACCCTTAATTATTCATGGGAGTATAGTCTGTAATATGTTACTCAAAAGCCAGTCATGGTTTTCAAATTCAAAAGACTGCTTGGACCCCTTGCTACTGGCATTGCTGGAAGAGGCAGTCAGAGAGAAGCACTTCATCAAGACAAATCAGGATCGCCTCCCAGACACCTAATAATAATTCAATCAAAGTAAAAAATAGCAGCTAGAAAGCGAGTAGCTTGGATTGTTATGCTAGTGCACATTTCAAATCCACTTGCAAAGAGGAATGTAATTCAGGCCTAATAAGTTTAAAGCTTTGAATTAAGGGAACAACATTAATTTGATGAACTCTATATATCTGTAGTTAGCTAGCTCGGCCAACACTGATAAAGATGCATTCCCTAGTTTTTGCAAAATGAGTTTTCAATATCTGACAAAAATGTCAAAAATATTCTTGGTATGGAATCATCAGGAATAACTGAAATTCTACAAGGTGCCCATGTTGCAATTAGGGGGAAATGAGATGTATTTTTCCCTTAATGGATAAGAGCCATGGTGGCAGAGTGGTTAGGATGCAGTATTTCAAGCTATAACTCATTCCTCATTCCAGGAGTTTGATCCTAACCGGCTCCAGGTTGACTCAGCCTTCCATTCTTCCAAAGTCGGTAAAATGAAGACCTAGATTATTGGGGGCAATAGGCTGACTCTGTAAATCGCTTAGAGAGGGATGTAAAGCCCTGTGAGGCAGTATATAAGGCTAAGTGTTATTGCTATTAACATCTGTGATACAACCAATTTTGTTGTAGTTATTTTGTACAATGACAATAAAGATTATACTATACTGATATACCCTGAAAAACTACAGTGTTATAATGCTTGATCAATAGACAGTAGAACCACATACGGATCAAAACTATCTGTGTATGATACTCTTCCAACATTTCAGATCTGCTTGAAATTTTTCATTATTATTACTATTTTCTGGGTGATTTAAATTATGTCAAATATTGCTCTGCAGAATTTCCAATTTATTTTTCTTGAGCCGTCAGGGATACACTTAATTGATGGTGGGAGTGGTGAATCTATAGTCTAGTCCCACGCATGTCATCAGTTTAATAATAATAATAATAAATTGGAATTTATTAACCGCACCCTCTCCCCACAGGGACCCGGGGCGGTGCACAGGCATAATTAAAACAATATACGATAATACAAACATTACTAAAATAGAATTAAATAAATTACCCGTGCTAAAAATACAATTAAAAAACCCATTAAAATTTATCGTTAAAAGACAGAGAGAACTATTCAAGGCCGGCCAGTCGAAAGAGGTGGGTCTTCAATTTTACACGGAAGGAGCGGAGGTCGGTGGTCGTTCTAATATCAGGGGGAAGGTCGTTCCAGAGGGCCGGGCCCGCCACAGAGAGCGCCCTTCCCCTGGGCGTCGCCCGCTGACAAAGTCTAGTGGACGGCACCCGGAGAAGCCCCTCTCTGTGGGAGCGAATCGGTCGTGAGGATGTGTGGGGCAGGATCCGATCTCGCAGATAGCTAGGTCCCGAGCCATGGAGCGCTTTGAAGATGATGACTAACACCTTGAAGCGCACCCGGAAGACGACAGGTAGCCAGTGCAGCTCGCGCAAGAGCGGTGTTACATGGGCAAACCTAGAGGTGCCCATAATTGCTCGCGCGGCTGCATTCTGAACTAACTGAAGCCTCCGGGTGCACCTCAAGGGGAGCCCCATGTAGAGAGAGTTACAATAGTCCAGTACTTTAGTCCTTGTTTCAAATGATTTAATCAATAGAAGCATCTTATTTTATTATTAACATCAATTGAAAAATGTGTGAACTCATTGGCTCTGGCTAATTTTTTTCTGAAATATGTAACTCTTCAAAGATCATATGGGATCAAGGTGATTCTTCCTTACATATTGTTTGGTCTAATGCGGGGGTGGGCAAACTTTGCAACTTTAAGTCTGAAGGACTTCAGCTCCCAGACTTCTCTGGGAGCTGAAGTCCTTCAGACTTAAAGTTGCAAAGTTTGCCCACCCCTGGTCTAATGGAAGCCATAAGGACTTAATTAAATCCAAGTAGTTTTTAATCCATTCCCATCAATGGCATGATAATGAAGAAATGAGTGTCTAATTAACTGACAAATTACATTTCTATTTTCTAAGAAACAAATAGATACTGGTGGAGATACCAGTAAGTTTCTACAGTTTCTCCATGTGAATACTGTGTTTCTATTAAATATATTGTGGATAGAGTTGTCCTCCTGGTGAAAGACCAGAAGGGCAGAGCACGAAAGAAAAATAACCTGACTTCAGTTACTGTGTGCCTTGACTTAGATTCCTCAGGGAGGCAAAGATCTTGACTGATCTTACAGGACCTGCTTTCTGAAGTTGCCTGATAGAACATCTGTTGCCTCATAAATGCACAACTTCAAAGGCTGACGTACCCAGAACCTAAATTAAAGTTGAGAATTGTGTGTCCTTTCACTTGCCGTTGAACTACAACTTCCAGCAACCTACATTATTTGCCCTTCTTATTCCTACTCATCCACATACACACCTTGGGAGAGTTTGAAAATTCCCATAATAAGCAAACTTTGTTTAAACCACCAGATGGTGAGGAAAGAGGTCGGAAGTGAATTGTTGGAGGGATATTTGAAGTTGGGATTGAAATAGGGAAGGTTGGGTGAGATGGAAGATAAGCAATAAAAGGTTAAACATTTTTTAAGCTTCTTGAGTCATACTTGGGGGAAAATTCATATTTGCTGAATAAAATTGCAAAGAAACCTAGGTTTTTGTAAAGTATAAGACAAGCAAGGCTCAAGTTAGAGATGACCAAGCCAGTGCTATTATCTGTCTGTCTTCTATCTATCTGCCTGTCTTCTATCTGTCTGTCTGTCTATTTGTCTGTATGTCTATCATCATATAGCATATAGTATATAATAAATAATATAAAAGTTTTCAAGCATACGTCAGCTCTGGTGAGCAAATGTGCTGTTGTTTTTTCATGTAGATCATGTATAGAAAGAGATTTAATTTAATAATTATCTCAGGAAAGTGAATCATTGCTCCATGTTTGATAAACGCAAACATAGATTGTGTTGTGCTTATTTTTTTTTTTATTACATTTATATCCCGCCCTTCTCCGCAAAGGACCCAGGGCGGCGCACAGGAAATTTAAAAAACATACAAAAATAGAACATAAATAATTTAAAATATATATTAAATCCCAAACCTGTGCTAAAACCAATTATTAATTAAAACCCAATTTAAAACTTTTCTACAGTCCCCATGGGAGGTTAGGCTAGGCCGGCTTGATGAAAAAAGTATGTCTTTAGACATTGGCGGAAGAGGCGGAGGTCGGTGATGGTCTGAAGTTCAGGGGGTAGGTCGTTCCAAAGGGCCGGGCCCGCCACAGAGAAGGCTCTTCCCCTGGGTGTCGCCAGTCGGCATTGTCCGGCCGACGGCACCCTGAGAAGGCCCTCTCTGTGGGAGCGTATCGGTCTAAGGGATGTATGGGGCACGAGACGGTCTCGCATATAACTAGGCCCCGAGCCATGGAGCACTTTAAAGATGGTCGTCAATACCTTGAAGCGCACCTGAAAGACCACAGGAAGCCAATGCAGCTCGCGCAGGATTGGTGTTATATGGGAGCTTCTGGTAGCTCCCGTAATTACCCGCGCGGCTGCGTTTTGGACTAGCTGTAGCTTTCGAGTGCACCTCAAGGGAAGCCCCATGTAGAGAGCATTACAGTAGTCGAGACGGGACGTCACAAGAGCTTGAGTGACTGTGCGAAGGGCAGCCCGGTCCAGTAAGGGGCGCAATTGGCGCATCAGGCGTACCTGATGAAACGCCCCCCTGGCCACGGCTGCCACATGGTCCCCCAAGGACAGCCGGGAATCCAGGAGGACACCCAAATTGCGCGCCCTCTCCACAGGGGCCAATGTTTCGCCCCCAATGGCCAGAGTTGGAGTAATCTGGCTGAACCGGGGTGCCGGAAACCACAGCCACTCGGTCTTGGCAGGGTTGAGCTTGAGTTTGTTACCACCCATCCAGATCCGTACGGCCTCCAAACTCCGGGACAGCACTTCGACGGCATCGTTGGGGTGGTCTGGGTGGATATGTACAACTGAGTGTCATCAGCGTACGCTTAAATGCAAAAAAAAAACCCCACCTTGAAATATAATTCTCCTTAATGTTCTGGACCATTTACTTTTAATTAAACTTCTGCCTATTTTGAAAAGTGTTTTTTAGATATTTGTAGGTTTCTCCAATAAAGATTTGAGAATTTATATTATATTTCAGTTAATTTTGCAAGAGGCTACATTATTCTAAAGCCATTCCATTTAATAGAATGATTAAATGTTATCCAATATTGCAGTACTAAGGGGTCAGTATTCAGCTACCATTTTGGCACATATAAACTATCTCATTTGTTATTTTGACTGAGTTGTAATTCTGCGAGAGAGAGCGGTAGAAAGAGAGAGAGTTGTAGAAAAAAAACCTTTGCTTTCAGAAAGAAAAATAGAAGCAAAATGCAAAGAGCCATAAAATGGAACACTTATTTCTACATTATCTTTTCTCTTCTTGCAACTCCTTCTTTTTTTGCCACTCCAATCTTCAGGTTCTCTTGTCTGAATTTCTTTCTAGTTTGGGAAGACAGGTCTGCTTTTGGTGTTAGGGTGATGTGATGACCTTTTACATTCTTACTAAAAAAATCAAATTGCTAAAATTAAAGAAGTTCATGGCTCCTATGTTCTCCGGATCCATCACTTCACATTATATTTTTACATTTTATTCCTCTAAACCTGTTCCTGAATGTTCGGCATTATATACTTTTATATGGGTACAAAGCACCTTTTGTATTCAGAAAAGAAGCAGTATTTATCCTATTGCAATGTCAAAACTCATCCTTCTTCTCTAAATTGTCGGCATTGTCGGCTAGACAATGTCGACTGGCGACTCCCAGGGGGAGAGCTTTCTCCGTGGGAGCACTGGTCCTCTGGAACGAATTGCCCCCGGAATTAAGAACTATCCCTGACTTACGTACCTTCCGCCATGCTCTCAAAACCTGTTTTTTCCAACAAGCTGGGCTGGCATAAAAATGATTTTTAAATTACAAAATTTTATTAATTTTAATCAGGGTTGGTTGATTTTTTTTCATTTTTAAGCCAAATTGTTTAATATGTCTTTTAAAAACTTTTTTAAACTTTTATATATTTGTTTTACTCTGGCTGTACACCGCCCTGAGTCCTTCGGGAGTAGGGCGGAATAAATAGCCAATAAAACCTAAACCTAAACCTAAGTCATTTTATCAGCGAAGGGTTGCAAGTTTACTAAAGCCAATTTAGGACTAATTGCTGCAAACAGAGTCATACTTCACCATGCAGCAGAAATCAATATAAAACAATTGCACACCACCTTTGTCAATATACTCTGGGGGGAAAACATTTAGCTCTTCATCATATCCCATTCATTGGACTTCTTTCTCGTTTTCATAACTCCAAAAACCAAGTCATAAATCTTTCCCTACACTTAGATTTATTATATCCAAGAACATGCTCAAGAATTGAATTAGTTCTGAACATATAATTAAGCAGTAGCAATTAGAGGTTTAATAGTCATTAAGGTTTACAGAATTATCGATGCTCATTAAGAGAGACTGCAAGACAATCTCTACCAGGCAAATATCTTCCAGATGTCTGGGACAAACAGTGGGGAATTCTGGAAATCTGTCCCTTCTTAACTGGAGGGCAATGGCATGGATTTCCCTCAGCCTTCAAGAGTAAGAAAAGGACTGCATATGCAAAATTTAAAAATACCATGAGGAGAAAAAACCCTAAAATGGCATAAAAAACATAATCACGAAGAAATAAAACTCTTGTGAATGAATACTGGAAGCTTACTGGAAGAGCAGCTCCCTGGCATGCACATACAGGAGTGCAAGAAACAGGAAGACCAGTCCCCAAAGCTGAGCTTCCGGTTCTGGCATGCATGCGTGTGCAAAGACCAGCTGGCTCAGCTTCCCGACATGCGCATGTGCGCCAGGGAGCTGCTCTCCCAGTTTCTGGCACTCCTACGTGTGCTAAAACCAGTGGGCCAGAACCAGGGGTGGGTTTCAAATTTTTTAGAACCTACTCTGTAGGTGTGGCCTATTTTGTGGGCATGGCTTGGCAGTCATGTGACAGGTGGGAGTGGCCACCTTTTAAAATGTGGTGAAACTCATTTAACAACGCTCTTGCTTAGCAACCAAAATTTTGGACTTAATTGTGATGATAAATTCTTTCTTTCTTTCTTTCTTTTCTTCTTTCCTTTCTTCCTTCCTTTCCTTTCCTTCCTGTTGGGTCAATGGCAGCGGTGGGCCAGATTTACTTCCAGGTACGCCGGTGGAACCCCCTCTCACCGGTTCTCTAAATTTCACCAACCGGTTCTCGCAAGTAGGTGCGAACCTGCAGAAACCCACCCCTGGCCAGAACCCAGAAGAACAATGGGCTACGACTGGCATGTCTGGAAGTAGTCTGTGTGCCACTTCTGGCACATGTGCCATAGGTTCGCCATCACGGGTTTAGGAGAAGGCAGGATCATTTCTAGATACAATTTAGAAAGTTAGGATTGTCCTGTAAATCTGCATAGTCCCGCATCATTTCCATACAGACTGGCTGACCTGTGTATGTTTATCAATAATTTATTCAAAAAGACACAAAAGGATTTCACAACATAACCCAGAGTGTGAACAGGTCTTAGGAGCACATTATATAATTTGTCTCTGTGTTGTATCATTGTTTCTCTCTGTCGTATGCAAAATAACCTGTCCATTTGCATGAAACATACTTGACAAAGGATTTTACAAATGTTAACCCAGTTGGATTTTTTTTAAAAATAAGAAAAAGGCATGAATAGATTCTGTAAATCTCATTTATTGCTTCACAGGAAATATATTAACAAAGTCAGATCTCACCTCAAAAATCAAGTAGGTAAGTATACCATAAAGGAGTGACCCAGTTGAAATTTCCTAGTACTGTAGAAAATATGCATAATTTGTAATAAATATTGCACACATCCTCCAAACTGCTGTAAGATGGAAGAGAAATATGCTATTATTTTCGTCTTCCTTTTTCTGTCCACAGTAGCAAGTTTGTGTTATTATTATTATTTGCAAAAAAAATTCAATCTGTATATATTTTAGAGTACACATAAATTCCAATAAGAACTAAATTACAGCAAGAAAAATACATATCCATCAAGATGTCAAATCAAATATGTAAAAATAAATGGAGGCATGCAATGTGTTTTCTTTACTAAAATGTATGAAGACCTTTAAAAAATGTGCATATATCTAGGCAGGACCCCAAATGATAAGTATATGGCATTCATACAAAGGTCCATCTTCATTGATCCCAGATTAAATCAGTAATAGGAATACCATAACCTTCTTGTAATTCCTTAATTTTTCCAAATTTTTCATTAAACATGGTGGGAAAATAATGATTTGGGGCAACATTAATGATTTGGGGAAAATAAAAACTAAAATAGGCATGCAAAGCTTTTGAAAACTTAAATGTTTGGCCCTCAAAATTGTCAAGATTTTCTACATTGATTCATTCTGTAATATCTGTATATTATAGCCATGCCTGTTGGGACAGAGTCTTTTAAAAAAATCAAAATATATTTTTTAAAAGTTGTTCATCCCTCGGTTAAAGAATTTAATGTAGCAATTCCAGGAAAAGTAGCAGTGGGATTCAAACATTTTTACTACCAGTTCTGTGGGCATGGCAGGGGAAGGATACTGTGAAATCTCCATTTCCTCTCCACTCCAGGGGAAGGTTACTGCAAAATCCCCATTCCCTCCCGATCAGCTGGGACTCGGGAGGCAGAGAATAGATGGAGGCGGGGCCAGACCATGGTGATATTTACTGGTTCTCTGAACTACTCAAAATTTCCACTACTGGTTCTCCAGAACTATTCAGAACCTGCTGAATACCACCTCTGCTTAAAAGACTGAAGAACCATTCTCCTGCTAGAATAAATTATACTGGTTATGAACCAGTTCGGTTAGACTATTTTGCACAATGTTGCATTCCTAAATATTGGGTTAGCAATCATATGGAACATTTACCTCACCAGGCTTCTTATTTAATGTTTGGATCTGAAGCTGGACTTTCCATTAAAATTGGAACACAATTGCTATAAGAGCTTTGTGCATATATCAAAAGGTTTACACAGGCAATCAATATTTAGAGCATATCTAGACATGCAATTCAGCCAACAGTCATAGCTTTCCTATCCTTTCCATTTCTAAGGAATTTATAACAAGAAACCTTTAACAGTTTAGAATGTTGACTGCAATGTTGAAAGTCAGTACTGAAAGTCAAATGTTTCATGGTGACCTACTGTTTAATTCTTCTTTAAAAATAACCAGGGAAATATAAATGTTATTAATTATTTAAAAATTGGTGAATTATCCACAGCTTTTGAATTTATTTTTAACGCCATTCCCATAAGCATGAAAGAAATAAAATAAATAAATAAAAGGAAGTCCAATTAAACAACGTTAATTAGAAATTTCTGCATGACAAATGTTTTTTTTTTAAATTAACAATCTATGGTGGGAATTTTTAAACCTATTTTGAATTACCCTGTAGTAACAAAAAGGCAGTGATTTTTCTAAAAAGAGGGAAAGAGGAAGAGAAGGTGGAGAAAGAAGGAGGGTCAGGAGGAGGAGGGGAAGGGGAAAAAGAGGAGGAGAAGGAAGAAGAGGAGGGGGAGGGGGAGGAAGAGGAGGAGGAAGAAGAAAAAGAAGAAGAGGAAGGAAGGAAGAGGAGGGAGAACAAGAAGGAGAAAGTTGATATTCCTTCAGTCCTATCAGGAAGAAGGAACCATTTTCCAAAAGCTAGAGATGTGTAAAATCAAAGTCTTCCAGTTGCCAGACCATTTTCAGAAGAATTAATAAAGAAAGTATGCAATGCTCATTCAGGAAGGCAACAGGCCAGCAGGATACTTGAAATGGCAGTGTGATTTCTCCTACTCAGAGGAGCCCCCTATGTAGTTAAATGCTAGAAAACACATCCCCTTACAATGGGACTGATTTTTTTGTATATTTTTACACAGGATTGATCTATACAGTAAACCATTTCAGCTTGAATTATGCTGCACACGTACCTTAAAACAGATCTCAGCCCAAAGTTCCAAATCCAAGGGCTTTTCTGATACAAAGGTTTGTTAGTACATTTTCATTGACATAAATAATAAATGTCTGTTTGTTTTTCAAACAAACTCTTTCATAACTTGGTCCTCTCATACCACTAAAATTCTGCACTCTGATATAAAAGCAACTAACATAGGACAAACACATGGAGGAAAATGCTACTTTAGAACACATATTAGAAAATTGATTTTATATATTATTTTTATATTTATATACAGCATATATTATTTTTATGGGGGGGGGGGGGAAGTTGTGTTCCATGACGGAAGCAAACAAGGTGTCCTTATTACTTTCAAGTTCCTTTCTGAAGTTCTTCCATTTTCATCTACTAAATTGTCTTCCTTGTCCCATTATTCCAGTTCAATTTCTCCTGCGTAGAGAGTGATGAGCAGGATTGCAGTAAATCCCGTGAGCAAGCCAGCATTTTGAATCAGGAAAAAAACCAGATCTGTTTTTCTTCCAGTTACTTTTTCTCTCAACATGTCGTTCATCTCTGGGAACTGGAGTTGCCATGGAAATAAAACCACAAAAAAGGAGGGGGGGAAATTACAGTAGGTAAGCCTTGCCATCTAGTGGTAGAATAGCATGTTAGTATATTCAATTTATTAATTGCATTCATTTTTATTTTATGGTGTGGGAATAGATATGATTTCTAAGTTCCAAGAAAAAAAAAAGACATAATGATAGTAGGGCCAAACAATTACTTCACCAATGCATGGACAAGAAAAAAGAAGCTATGGTTTACTTCTAAACCTCTTTTCTTAGATTTAGGAACTTTCTCATCTCTCCATCTTAGTCAGAAAACATTTAATTGGTTTGTGTAGCAAATTTAATTAATAACCATCTGTTTTGGGTCAGCCTGTTATGAGTAAAGAATTTAGATGAAGTTCAGGTCTACCTGCAAAACTTGATAAGTCACTATGTTATGTAGGTAGGAAAAAATAAATCTTTCCTTGTAGACTTCATTATCTAGCTAGGTAACATCCCTGTTTATATACAGTAACTTGCTCTTCCAGTTTTGGTCAGTGGATGCTTTTCTCCTTAGTATTTCTTTGAATGGAGTATTGTTTTCTACTTGATTGTTATCTAGTGGCAATCCCTTCTTATCTACCTGTTGGCTGCTGGCGATTGGATATCCATATAACTTTATCAAAAAGTGCCTGATCATTCAACCTACTACAATGCAAACAATACAATATATGAAAAGAATAATATTACCTTATGTCACAAGTATCTCAGAAATAAACAACAAACAACAGATTTATTGTAACCACGTGACTTCATAGTAGCCCACAAACCAACTGAGGTCCTCTAAAACATAAGTAAACCAGAAGACTTAGTAGCCCAAAAAAGAAAGAAGTCATCTGCAACAAATTGCAACATACCCTCTAAGGACTGTAATAGCCACTCTGTAAGACAGACAGACAGAAGATTATTCATGAACAACAACTAGCAGTCAGAAGATACAATGGAAACTCCTTAATCTCTCAACACAGGGAAGACTCAATCACAACAGGGAAACTGTGAATATCTCAAACCAAGTTAAATCTAAAAATAACATTCCTTCCTAGGGCTAAGAGAAAATGACTGATCCAAAGTAACCCAGTTGGCTTTGTGCCTAAGGCAGGACTAGAACTCATGGCCTCTCATGGCCTTAACCACTACACCAAAGGTTTTTTTTTTGCTTATTTACCAACAATTAATCTGGGTTATGTCTGGATTCTTTTTTGCATGAGTATTTCTCGATCTTAACTTGATGGAGGCTGATATCTGTTTTAACTAAAAGTATTGGTCTGTAGAACTTTTGTCCCACTAGCAGTAGAAATACAGTAGATGCTTTATGTACTTGACAAACAAATGAAGACAATTCTCATTCCTAACTGCAATTAGTAAAGTTGGCTTCATGGGGAGGAACAAACTCAGACTCAACCCGTCCAAGACCGAGTGGCTGTGGTTTCTGGCATCTCGATACAGCCAACTAACTCCATCGTTGGCTATCGGGGGTGAGTCATTGGCTCCCGCGGAAAGGGCCTGCAACTTGGGCGTCCTCCTGGACTCACAGCTGTCCTTAGACGATCATGTGACGGCCGTGGCCAGGGGGGCCTTCTATCAGGTTTACCTGATACGCCAGTTGCGCCCCTTTCTAGATCGAGATGCCCTACGCATGGTCACTCAAGCCCTCGTTATTTCCCGCCTAGACTACTGCAACGCCCTCTACATGGGGCTCCCCTTGAGGTGCACTCGGAGGCTCCAGCTAGTGCAGAATGCAGCCACGCGGGGGATTCTGGGAGTTTCTCGTTACTCCCACGTAACACCTCTCCTGCGCGAGCTGCACTGGCTGCCTGTGGTCTTCCGGCTGCGCTTCAAGGTGGTAGTTACCATCTTCAAAGCGCTCCATGGCACGGGTCCTGGTTACTTGAGAGACCGCCTCCTACCACATTCCTCCCTCCGACCTGTCCGCTCCCACAGAGTTGGCCTTCTCAGGGTGCCGTCAGCCAGTCAATGCCAACTGGCGACCCCCAGGGGAAGAGCCTTCTCTGTGGCGGGTCCGACACTCTGGAACGACCTTCCCCCCGATATCCGCACCATCACGGACCTACGCCTCTTCCGTCGGATGGTAAAAGCTCATTTCTTTCATCTAGCCGGCCTGACATAGATTAGGGAATATTTTAATTCGTTATTTATGGGTTTTAATTATTTATTTAAATTTTAGCACAGCTTTACTGGTTTAATTGTTTTTTATATTTTGTATATTGTGGGGTTTTATCTTTCTGTGCACTGCCCTGAGTCCCTTTTTGGTGAAAAGGACGGTATATAAATTGAAATAAAGTAAAGTAAAGTAATCCAACTCCCAGAAGAATATTTCTCCAAAGATCTTACCTAACCAAGGATGGGAAACAAAGCATCTTGGACCATAGACAAAAAGGAAATAATTCAGAAGTAAGTCTGCCACAAACTGTAGCTATTGTATATAGCATACATTTAGAATCAATTTTAGAATGCATTTTTAAAGGCTGTCTAACTGTAACAGGCAAAGACATCAGACCAATAGCTTTACTAATGCTTTACCCATCATGTGTAAGCGTTTTAATGTGCAGAAAAGTTTCTTATGAAGGAACATTCAAAAGTATGAGACCATACAATCTCTGTTCCCACCCAGAGTACTATCCCTTCAGCTGATAGATTCCCTTGAGCAATGAGATCAGTTCACTATGATCCCCTAAAGAGAAATGGTAAGAAAGAGAGAAAACGAAGAACTCTTACAAATCCTACCTGTTTCTAGACAGAGAAGAATAAAGTGGGGTTCAGCAATAAATCAGGGTTCAGTATTGATCATTCACACATATTATTACATTTGGCTCAGACACAGTTCCGGTCTAGAGACCTAAAGACAGAGAGATTTGAAAGGTAGATAGAAAAACCTATCACCTACTGTGCCTAAGCAGGCTTTCAAACTGGGTTCTATACATCATGAAAGATAAGAAGACATCAGAGAAAACAGCCTTAATATCCAAGCTTGCTCTTGGCTCTTGGTAAAGATAAGAAGCAGCCAGGGGTGGGCTTCAAAAATTTTAGCAAGGCGTTCTCTGCACAGTTGCTGGGGTAGCCTTGGCCATTGTAGGCATGGCCTAGTCAGCCTCCTGCACCACGGCAGGGGGGGCGTGTTTTTGTCCTCCCTGGGCACCAGAGGTTTTCCTTGAGCCTCCAGCCTCCCCAGGCTGGAAACAGGCTCATTTCCGGCCTTCCAGTAGGCCCATTTTTCGCCCTCCCCTAGCCTCCGTGCACTTACTTGCATCCAAAAAGGGTTGCATGGGGACTCCTGGGAGGGGCAGGGTGGATGGGCGTGGCCAGCCAGGAGAGGGATTTGGGGGTTCTCCGAATTGTACAGAATCTTAGGTAGAGGTTCTCCCAAACCCTTGCGAACCCCCAGTAGCCCACCCCTGGAAGCAGTTCATAAAATATACCCAGCTACCATATTTCCACTTTTTTTCTGAACTATGTCTTACTCATTGTAACCCAAGAAATGCAGCACAAACATATCCTAGAATTCACTGTGCCAGCTATGATTATAGATTCATGTCTTCCTTTCTAAGTGGGCGGAATTGCATATCTCTACGAATAATTGCATATAGGTAGCTTTATTACATTCTCTGTATTTTTAATACATCGATCTTTCTGTTTCAGAAGTTGCACAGCCAGAAGCATTAACATGGCACGCAGTCCCTGAAAACTTAAGTACTCCAAAAGTTGTGAATAAATTGTAATGCATAATTTGATAAAATAAGAAAAATATTACATACATAGGATGTAGTTGCCATAATGGCATTTTAATTAATTAATTTTTCTTCACCAACTTTGTTTGTTTTTTTGTCCTAGACTTACCAAATGTTTTGAAATGAAAATTGCTAGGAGCAAGACGGTGGTAAATTCTAGAACTATGGCTCTTGAATCCCACACAAACTAAATACTAAATCCATATACTTCCCCTTATTTCTCTCAAGTTTTTCAAGTCGTTGGCTTCATGTACACGTGTCGAACTAGTCAATCTTCCATACAGTAGAACCTCTGGTCACAACCATAATTTGTCCCATAACTTTGGTCACAAACTGAGTTGGTTGTGACCCAAACCTAATTTTGGAAATTTGACGCTTACAAAAAAAATGGTGTGGAAAGGGAAATTGGCTGCAGAAAAAATATTGTGATTTTTTTGGTCAGAACCCGATTTGGTTGTGGTCTGAAGCATTCGTGAGCAGAGGTTCTACTATATAGAGTTTTCAGGTGCAGGTGGGTAACTCGGGGAGAACAACTGTTTTTAGAATTAAGCAAAAAAGGCCAAGATAGAAGTTCATTCTTTGTCTCATGGCAATAAATATTTCACCCTAGGTTTAGACTAGCTTTATGAAATTTAACACCATGTTGGATCACATCCAATATGTCCAACTTGGAAAAAAGTAGCATGAACTCATTGCCATTTCAATGTCCTAGTTTCATGCTAATAGTACTGGTACTGTGGTTTCTCTTAACACTGTGTCATAAATATTAGTCTCTCATAATCATGCATGGTAATAATGCTAAAGGTTAAGTCCACTTGTACTACAGTAGACTATAAATATTGTTAAGTAGGTAGATAAGCTGTAGTAGAAACTTACCATATCTGCAAGGGAGATGTACAGAAACATGCCTCCAGCTACTGCAAAAATGATGTTTGGAGCAAAGTTGTTGCCTACAATTATGCCAAAAACTAGGCCAATATAACAAGAACATGCTGATAAAAAATTGAAAAATAAGGCCTGCCTCGTGCTCATTCCTGCATTAAGAAGGATGACAAAATCCCCTAAAAAAAAAGAAATGCATGACATTATCAATATGTAACGCAGTTATGATTTATCCTTTCTCCAAGATAAAATAGAGAGACCATTTGATGTAATCCTTTAAAGGCACGCTTGGTACAGGATGACTTTGAGCCAGTCATTTTATCCTTCCTAGAATGGGAAGTTGAAAAATGTCTATCTATCAATCTCTAGGACCAGCATGATAAATTATGGACTGTAACCTTCAGTAGAGATGCTTTCATCTTGCACTAGATTGAGTCAGGATGATAATAATTCAAAATGGACCGGTATATGAAATGTATCAGAAAACTATCATTTCCCCATTTAAATATAAAATATTGATGGATTATGTCTTGTGTGATGAGAAGTTTGTTAGGACAGCGTGCTCCAGTACTGATGCCCTTAGGGTTGGAATAATGGGTGAAATGCTCTGAAGTCTGCTACCGGTTTGCTTTGCGCGCGAAGGCGCACCGCAGGTACTAAGAAGCCTTTTCTGACTCTGCAAAGGTAAGTAGAATAACAATGGGGGGGGGGGGGGACAGCTGTGCTGCACAATTTAGATTAGCTAGAAAACAGGATTTCCTGTTTGTTGCACAGCTGATCGTCGGAATTTTTGTAAACTTTTTTTTAAACATTTTTTTACTACCGATTTGGGTGGAGCGGCCTGAACTGATAGCATTTCACCCCTGGTTAGAATGCAGTTCCAGATTTCTGAATCACTATGATTAAAAGTTGAAAGCCGTAACTATGGTAGCTTCATTGGTTCTAAAAGTCTGCCTCAGCTACATACCTTAAACTTTAAATGATGCAAAACACGTTACCTAATTCATGAGGAAACTCTTCACATAAAATTGCTATAGATGTGCTAATTCCCTGAAGTAGGGAAAGTGTGAAAGACGCACCAATGGCTAATCCATCAATGAAGTTGTGCAAAGCATCGCTTAATGTGATCATCCAGGCAATTGTACCAATCTCAGATAAGGAAGGCCCTTTGACACATTTGCATGAACTACTTTGCGTTTCTTCATTCTGCAACAAAACAAAACAAAATAAATGAGAGTTACATCAAATACTAAGTCACTGTAAGAAAGCAAAGGATCGTATAACAATAGCAATAGCACTTAGAGCAGTGTTTCTCAACCTTGGCGACTTTACGTCCTGTGGACTTCAACTCCCAGATTCTGGGAGTTGAAGTCCACAGGACTTAGAGTTGCCAAGGTTGAGAAATACTGACTTAGAGTTATAAACCACTTCACAGTGCTTTACAGCCCTCTCTATAGATTTAAATTGCACATTTACTGAGAAATAAGGCCTGGACAAGTAGTTCTCATTTAAAAACTGGTCGCTTAGCTAGCATTCAAAGTTTTGACACAGTCTCCCCTTACAATCCAGTTCCGGAGTTTCCACAATGACATGCGCGCACGCGTATGCACATACCAATCACATGACCATTTTTCAGATGCTGATCTTTACAGCTGGTTGCAGCATTCCATGGTCATGTGACCATGATTCACTTTTTTTTCCCGGCTGGTTTCCAGTGAAAAATTGCTCATAAAAACAAATTGATTTATTTAACAATAACAGTGTTCATTTAAGTACCACCACAAAACCCTCATAAAATCAGGTCAATCATGTAGGTATTATGACTTAGGATTGTCATGACTTATAGTGGAAGTTCTGGGCTCCATAAGTCGAGGATTACATACAATCCTTCTCCGCGTATAGCAAAAGCAGAAGCAGTAGCACTTAGACTTATATACCACTTCATAGTGCTTTTACAGCCTTATACAATACAATACAATATCAGAGTTGGAAGGGACCTTGTAGGTCTTCTAGTCCAACCCCCTGCGTGGGCAGGAACCTTATACCATTTCAGACAAATGGCTATCTAACATCTTTTTAAAGACTTCCAGGGTTGGGGCATTCACAACTTCTGGAGGCAAGCTGTTCCAGAGGTTAATTGTTCTAACTGTCAGAAAATTTCTCCTTAGTTCTAAGTTGCTTCTCTCCTTGATTAGTTTCCACCCATTGCTTCTTGTCCTGCCCCCAGGTGCCTTGGAGAATAGTTTGACTCCCTCTTCTTTGTGGCACCCTCTGAGATATCGGAACACTGCTATCATGTCTCAACCTTCTCTAAGTGGTTTACGCTTAAGCGAGTCACCATATTAGCCCCAACAATCTGGGTTCTCATTTTACCCACCTCGGAAGGATGGATGGCTGAATCAACCTCGAGCCGGTGAGATTTGAACTGCTGAACTGCAGCTAGCAGACAGCTGAAATAACCTGCAGTACTGCACTCTAACCACTGCGCCACCTCGAAATATTTCAATTATAAGACTAGAACCATGAGATCAAATTCACTTTTGATCTAGATCACAGTTCTTCAGTTTTCTCTGCAGTAAGCTATCCAAATGAAGTGGATTATCTAAAGAACTGCTAAACCTAGATGGACCCAGGATTCCTATGCTTTTATACATTTGGTTCTGAAAACCATAATGTCTTGGATTCATCTTCTAACAGGCTTCTCATAGAGAACATGACACCTTTTTGCAAATTTTTAAAGTGGGTATTAGATAATCCATCAAATAATACATTTTCCTTTAAAAGGCAACTGAGCTACAGAATAGTCACCCTATTTTTCGGAGTATAAGATGCACTGGAATATAAGACACACCAAGATTTTGAAGAGGTAATTTTTTAAAAAAAGTTTCTGCACCCTGTAGACCTCCCAAACCCTCTGCACACCTCATTTTTTGTGACAAATGGGGCATGCAGAGAGTTTGAGAGGCCTGCAAAGTGTTCCTGAGGGCTTGGGGGTGGGGCAAAAACTGGCCCATTTTTCGCTTGTTTTTGCCCTCTCCAGCCCTTAGGAGCATTTTGGAAGTCTCCCAAACCCTCTGCATGTCCATTTTTGTGAAAGGGGCGGAGTTTCAGGAGGCCAAAAATGCTGTTTCAGGGTATAAGACGCATCCAGATTTTCACCCTTTTGCCGGGGGGGGGGGGGGAGTTGCTTCTTATACTCTGAAAAATATGGTAATCAGTTAAAAGTAGTCAGAAACGTGGTTGATGGACCAGAGTTAATTTTCAGCAATAAGATAGGATTCTTTTATTCCTTTAAGAATTTTATGCTGTGGCTTTTTTTTTTTTTTTTGAAAGAATTATATTTCATATTGTTAACAGCCGGAGAGAATCTTTCCAAACAGCAGGGACTTTTGGAGGTGAAACCACTGTATTTTTTTAATTATTATTTTCATCAGCCAATTAAATCTTGTCTATCTCCTTCTAGAACCTGACAGGAGTATTTAAGACTTCACATAGCTTAATAAACCAAACAACGAAGATAGCTTTTCCTCTGGGACTCTGAATTCAGAGTCAGCACAATTGTTGAACAGAAGTTATTGTTCACCTATTAATCATGCCACCTAACTTCAATAGGAAAAGTCTGGACTCCCAGGACACAAGTTTCAGTGTACTTTAAGTGAACAGATTAACAAAGGAAAGAACATACTTCACTAATTTATATGATTTAGGGGTGGATAAGTTGGAAAAAAAACCTCCTAGATCAATTTAAATAAATAATCCATTGCATTTTTAAAACGTGATAGGATTATTAATTATTATAGTAGTTTATTTATAGCAATGATCTCAGAGGCAGTATTCATTCAGCAGGTTCTGATCAGTTCTATTCTCTGCCTCCCAAGTCCCAGCTGATCGGGAGAGAATGGGGACTTTGCAGTAACCTTCTCCTGGAGTTGGGGGGGGGGAATAGAGATTTTACAGTATCCTTCCCCTGCCACGCCCACAAAGCCACGCCCACAAAGCCAAACCACACCCACAAAGCCACACGCACAGAACCGGTAGTAAACAAAATTTGAATCCCACTACTGAATAGTATGGCTATGATCAAGGACAGTGAAGCACAGATTGGTGAGGCTGATACCATGTAGGTGAAAAATAGGGCAGAGAGGGGAGGTAGGCAGAAGGGGGGAGTTGAAGTGGCCTGTAGTTATAAGTGCAAGTTGGATATCAAGCATACAAATTTTAATTGTGTGTGGGAGCCAGTGATGGGATTCAAAAATGTTTACTACCTGTTCTGCAGGTGTGGCTTGGTGGGCATAGCAGGGGAAGGACACTGTAAAATCTCCATTCCCTCCCCACTCCAGGGGAAGGTTACTACAAAATCCCCATTCCCTCCCAATCAGCTGGGACTTGGGAGGCAGAGAATAGATGGGGGCGGGGCCAGTCAGAGGTGGTATTTACCAGTCCTCCGAACTACTCAAAATTTCCCCTACCAGTTCTTCAGAACTGGTTAGAATCTGCTGAATACCCCCTCTGATGGGAGCCCTACAACCTCAGTGACTGGTGTAAGAACAATTCGTTTAGTATCACAGCAACTTTGAACTGTCACATAGGTCCTTAACTAAGGACTACCTATATGCATTTTTAGAAAACATATTATTACTATATTTTTTTACTGTTGATGAACTGCAGTGAAAAATTTGAATAATTCCAAATACCGTATTTATTCGACTATAACACGCACATGTGTATAACGCGCACCCCCTAATTTTCGATTAAAAATCGGTATAAAATTTTTATACCGATTTTTATAAAGCATGACGGCCGGGCTCCGCAGCTGAGGGGCGATGGAGCGATGCCGTTCCACCCTAACCGCGTCTCTTTCTGGGCTCCGCTTCTCCCCCCACGTCTCTTTCTGCCTCCGCTTCTCTCCCTGCGTCTCTTTCTGCCTCCGCTTCTCCCCCCGCGTCTCTTTCTGCCTCCGCTTCTCCCCCCGCGTCTCTTTCTGCCTCCGCTTCTCCCCCCCCCCCCGCATCTCTTTCTGGGCTCCGCTTCTCCCCCGCGTCTCTTTCTGGCTCCGCTTCTCCCCCCGCGTCTCTTTCTGCCTCCGCTTCGCCCCCCGTGTCTCTTTCTGCCTCCGCTTCTCCCCCGCGTCTCTTTCTGCCTCCGCTTCTCCCCCCGCGTCTCTTTCTGCCTCCGCTTCTCCCCCCGCGTCTCTTTCTGGCTCCGCTTCTCCCCCAGTGTCTCTTTCTGCCTCCGCTTCTCCCCCCGCGTCTCTTTCTGGCTCCGCTTCTCCCCCCGCGTCTCTTTCTGGGCTCCGCTTCTCCCCCCGCGTCTCTTTCTGGCTCCGCTTCTCCCCCCGCGTCTCTTTCTGCCTCCGCTTCTTCCCCCGCGTCTCTTTCTGCCTCCGCTTCTCCCCGTGTCTCTTTCTGGCTCCGCTTCTTCCCCCGCATCTTTCTCCCTCCGCTTCTCCCCCCGCGTCTCTTTCTGCCTTCGTTTCTCCCCCCGCGTCTCTTTCTGGCTCCGCTTCTCCCCCCCGCGTCTCTTTCTGGCTCCGCTTCTCCCCCCGCGTCTCTTTCTGGGCTCCGCTTCTCCCCCCGCGTCTCTTTCTGGGCTCCGCTTCTCCCCCCGCGTCTCTTTCTGCCTCCGCTTCTCCCCCGCGTCTCTTTCTGCCTCCGCTTCTCCCCCCCCCCCCCCGCATCTCTTTCTGGGCTCCGCTTCTCCCCCGCGTCTCTTTCTGGCTCCGCTTCTCCCCCCGCGTCTCTTTCTGCCTCCGCTTCGCCCCCCGTGTCTCTTTCTGCCTCCGCTTCTCCCCCCCCCCCCGCATCTCTTTCTGGGCTCCGCTTCTCCCCCGCGTCTCTTTCTGGCTCCGCTTCTCCCCCCGCGTCTCTTTCTGCCTCCGCTTCGCCCCCCGTGTCTCTTTCTGCCTCCGCTTCTCCCCCGCGTCTCTTTCTGGCTCCGCTTCTCCCCCCGCGTCTCTTTCTGGGCTCCGCTTCTCCCCCCGCGTCTCTTTCTGGCTCTGCTTCTCCCTCCCCCGCGTCTCTTTCTGCCTCCGCTTCTCCCCCCGCGTCTCTTTCTGCCTCCGCTTCTCCCCCCGCGTCTCTTTCTGCCTCCGCTTCTCCCCCGTGTCTCTTTCTGCCTCCGCTTCTCCCCCCGCGTCTCTTTCTGCCTCCGCTTCTCCCCCCGCGTCTCTTTCTGCCTCCGCTTCTCCCCCCGCGTCTCTTTCTGGCTCCGCTTCTCCCCCAGTGTCTCTTTCTGCCTCCGCTTCTCCCCCCGCGTCTCTTTCTGGCTCCGCTTCTCCCCCCGCGTCTCTTTCTGGGCTCCGCTTCTCCCCCCGCGTCTCTTTCTGGCTCCGCTTCTCCCCCCGCGTCTCTTTCTGCCTCCGCTTCTTCCCCCGCGTCTCTTTCTGCCTCCGCTTCTCCCCGTGTCTCTTTCTGGCTCCGCTTCTTCCCCCGCATCTTTCTCCCTCCGCTTCTCCCCCCGCGTCTCTTTCTGCCTTCGTTTCTCCCCCCGCGTCTCTTTCTGGCTCCGCTTCTCCCCCCGCGTCTCTTTCTGGCTCCGCTTCTCCCCCCGCGTCTCTTTCTGGGCTCCGCTTCTCCCCCCGCGTCTCTTTCTGGGCTCCGCTTCTCCCCCCGCGTCTCTTTCTGCCTCCGCTTCTCCCCCGCGTCTCTTTCTGCCTCCGCTTCTCCCCCCCCCCCCGCATCTCTTTCTGGGCTCCGCTTCTCCCCCGCGTCTCTCTTTCTGGCTCCGCTTCTCCCCCCGCGTCTCTTTCTGCCTCCGCTTCGCCCCCCGTGTCTCTTTCTGCCTCCGCTTCTCCCCCCCCCCCCTCTCTTTCTGGGCTCCGCTTCTCCCCCGCGTCTCTTTCTGGCTCCGCTTCTCCCCCCGCGTCTCTTTCTGCCTCCGCTTCGCCCCCCGTGTCTCTTTCTGCCTCCGCTTCTCCCCCCGCGTCTCTTTCTGGCTCCGCTTCTCCCCCCGCGTCTCTTTCTGGGCTCCGCTTCTCCCCCCGCGTCTCTTTCTGGCTCTGCTTCTCCCTCCCCCGCGTCTCTTTCTGCCTCCGCTTCTCCCCCCGCGTCTCTTTCTGCCTCCGCTTCTCCCCCCGCGTCTCTTTCTGCCTCCGCTTCTCCCCCGTGTCTCTTTCTGCCTCCGCTTCTCCCCCCGCGTCTCTTTCTGGCTCCGCTTCTGCCCCCGCGTCTTTCTCCCTCCGCTTCTCCCCCCGCGTCTCTTTCTGCCTCCGTTTCTCCCCCCGCGTCTCTTTCTGGCTCCGCTTCTCCCCCCGCGTCTCTTTCTGGCTCCGCTTCTCCCCCCGCGTCTCTTTCTGGGCCCCGCTTCTCCCCCCGCGTCTCTTTCTGCCTCCGCTTCTCCCCCCGCGTCTCTTTCTGCCTCCGCTTCTCCCCCCGCGTCTCTTTCTGCCTCCGCTTCTCCCCCCGCCGCCGCCGCGCAGAAACCCGAACCCTCGTTCATAATGCGCACCCAAACTTTGAGTTCTTTTTTGGGTACAAAATTTTGCGCGTTATACTCGAATAAATACGGTACTATCTAAATTTCAGCCGGTGAACTGAAATTTAAAATTAGGTAAGTTGCAAACTGATTTTTTACCATTGACTAATATGCCTCTACTGTAACAATAAAATTCCCAGTGATGGCATTTAGAGAAGCATTTCAACATTTTAAAAATTACAGCCAATTTTCTCCTCAAAGTAAACATAGAAAAGTTAATGGATGTTTGACTTAATTTTCTACTGAATTTGTGGTTTTTTTTCTTTAATCTTCTTAACTTTCAGTAATTAACAGGAAGCATCCTGAAAGAACTGTTAGAGCGCTAATCTTCTAGCCTCCAGAAGTGGCCAACCAATAATAAATAACAAAAAGAAAGCTTTATTAATAATATTAAACAATAACATCTGTGTATTAAACAGTAACAGGTCCTTAGGAAGGATCAGATATGTAGATAAAAAGGCCAGCTGTAGTCTAAACAGTTGTATGACAATAATAATAATAATAATAATAATAATAATAATAATAATAATAATAATAATAATAATAATAATAATAATAATAATAATATTTGCCACAATACTAATAACTCCCTCAAACATCTACCTATCTCTAATCCTAGAGGAGGACTTTATAAGTGGATAAAAATGTCAAATCCTATCTAAATATCTGGCTGACTGTGTGGCCAACAATAAAATTTCTTAACACTATCTTTGTTTAAAAGCAGAAGGGAAAGTTTACAATATTGTCCTTTTTTAACCAAATCAAACATTAAAGCTTTTCAGTATTGGCAACCATGAATCTTGTATAAACATTACACAAGATGTTAAAGGTTACAGTTTCAACTATGAATGGAATTTAATTTTACGTGACTGCTGGAAATATTGACAGAGAGCTAAACTAACAGTTCAGAAACCTAAAAAAAAGAGAAAGAATGTCACCCTAAAGATTAATTTTATCATTACATTAACAGGACTAGCCCCAAGTCAAACAGGATACCTTAAAGTCAAAGATAATCTTATGAACCTGCAGATACCCCAATGTAATCTAGTGTCAGCTTTCTGATTATGCCTAATGTAACTATATAACTACATATCAGAGGTGGTATTCAGCAGGTTCTGACCAATTCTGGAGAACCAGTAGTAGAAATTTTGAGTAGTTCGGAGAACCGGTAAATATCACTTCTGACTGGCCCCACCTCCATCTATTCTCTGCTCCTAAGTCTCAGCTGGTTGGGAGGAAATGGTGATTTTGCAGTAACCTTCCCCTGACACGCCCACCAAGCCCATCCACCAAGCCACACCACACCCACCAAGCCACACCACGCCCACCAAGCCACACCCACAGAACCGGTAGTAAAAAAAGTTGAATCCTATCACTGCTACATATGCTTTGGAACCAACTTCATGGAAAGGTTTTGATGGGCAAACCCAGAAAAGGGAATCTACCCCAACAGATTATTACCTCCAATTTGCATGAGATACTCAAAGATATTATGTTTCTCAGTTTATGTGTCTTACATTTTCCATTAGGTGGAACTTGGGATATCATTGCCAATGACATCAGATTCTTAGAATCAGTACTGGCCAAGCTCAGCCATTTTTGAACAGCTGCCAGCCATTGTCTATGTAACTATGTAGTGTAGTATATTAGGTAGGCAGGAAGGCTGGAGTGAACTATGAACTCATAAACCAATTTATAATGAATTTTAAAACAAATGAGTTGGTAAAGTGTAAAGTTTAATAAGAAAGCAAAAATATATAAGAAGAGATAAACATGCACATACTGAGTGGTTAACAATGTTGGAGTGGACAATGAACCCAAGATCAATTTTAAAACTATTATCAACAAAGAAAAGATCAGCAATCAGCTCTTTGTCTGGAAATGCTGTGATAAACTGGCAAGATGTATTCAATCATACCTGTCCAGAGATCACACTGACATTATCAAAACCCAAGTTTCCATTAGCTTCTGCTACAGCTGGATTTGCATAGCACATGGTTCCGTTGACTGATTTGATTAATTCTACAGGAGCAGGTGGCGCAGAACGATCTTGAGGAAGTTTCAGTGCTTCGGGTTCAAAATGACTGTGGCCCATCTAAAGAGAACCACATGAAACAATCCAGGAAGGAATCAATGGACTTCGTGAAAATAACTTTAAGAATAGAATAGAATAGAATAGAATAGAATAGAATAGAATGAAGGAAGGAAGGAAGGAAGGAAGGAAGGAAGGAAGGAAGGAAGGAAGGAAGGAAGGAAGGAAGACGGACGGAGGGATGGATGGATGGATGGATGGAGGGATGAATAGAGGGTAGGTAGGTAGATAGTAGGTAGGTAGATATAGATAGAGGTAAGTAAATTAGGGAGGTAGGGAGGTAAGAAGATGATAGATAGATAGATAGATAGATAGATAGATAGATAGATAGATAGATAGATAGATAGATAGATAGATAGATAGATAGATAGATAGATAGATAGATAGATAGATAGATCGATCGATAGAGACAGAGAGTCAGAAACAGAAACAGGCACTTTATTCCAATATATATGCAAATAGCTTGTTGCTATACTACAAATATAAATGTACAGGAAATATATATCAATGTGAGGAATTTGGCATTCTTATCCAGAAGTGCAAATCCTGAGTCTGAGGAATACATGTGACTCTTAAAAACCTAATGTGCAATCCTCAGGGCCCTCCAAAAGGTATCAATTGTTGTTTTTAATGGGACAGAATTGTTGTTTTCAATGGGACAGAAAGGAAAACTATTCAATACCCTTCATAGGCCCGCCTATTTATTTATTTATGAACAGACCTATGTGTGGTTAGCATATAATTGTAACACTAACATTGTAGATCTGAGCTGTTATTGTCTTTTCAACCTATATTTCACACATGCCAATTGCATTTCTCTTCCAATCTCATTCTGACTGGAGAGAAAGTCGTGGTTTCCATTCAGTCCTTGCTCCTCTACAAAGAATTGAATTGTGTGAGATCTGTTGTCTGATGGGGTCTTTGATTAAAATACTTCATTTTCCCCCCGCTATTTTCTGCACAGTTAAATAAATATAATCATCTTTAGCAGTGAAAACATTCCTTTAATTCAATCCTGCTGCCCAACTCACTTGACTATAGGTCTTCAATATCATTTTAAGAACTCTTTCCACAAAGAATAAGATGTAGAATCCACCAAAAACTCCAACTGCTTTTTCAACGTAGTTATCTACTTTGGGATCAAATCCAAATGCCTAGAACAAAAACATTGATAACAATTCCATGTCATTTGATATGTCTGTATTTATTTTAAGAAGGCTTTTTTTTCATCACAGTATTCACTTTTTCATCATATTCATTCAGTAAATTGAACCCAAATTTACTTGATATTGTAACTCACCTAAATTAAATCATATACGGTATGTCACGATTTGCTAGGCCATCTCAAAACAAAGGTTGCCTGTTCTATATTTAAATGTCTACTCCAAACTGCCTGATTTTTTAAATCAATCTAGCCAAATAATTAATCCACAAAACGTACATGTGGTTCAGAATGAATGCTGAACATCTCCAGTGGACTGTCAAACACTGGGGAAATTAGGAGATTCAGTATCTGAACTATTAATGGTCAAGAGAAATTAGTGGGAGTTAAGAAAGGAATTCAAGGTGGACTGGACTTAGATCTCTTGTGGGCATGAAGGGACTCTTGACTAATGATGCATTTCAGTGGTGGGTTCCAGATCCGATCACAACCAGTACCCTGTGATGGGGTCGGACATCCACCTGAGGCGCACGCGACCGCCGTGCAACGGGAGGTAAGGAATGCAGCCGGGTCCACCAAAATACTGTTCCAGTATGGTAGCCGCTGCTCCCAGCTGCCACTGGTACACCCATACCAGGCCGTGCCGCACAGAACCCACCACTGATGCGTTTGATCCCTCCCTCAGGCTCAGTTTGGTCATCTCCTACATCAGGGGTGTCAAACTCAAGGCCTGCAGGCTGCATCTGGCCTGCAAGGTGCTTAGATCTGGCCTACAGGGCCACCCTGGAAACAGTGAGGGACTGGCCCGCAGTGCCTCTGCCAGCAAAAACAGGCTCCTGAGCTCTGTTTCCAGCTGCAACGGCCTCTTGCAACCCTCTGCCAGCAAAATGGAGCTCTGGACGGCCGCATGCAGATAGAGGGTTGAAGGAGGCAATTGCAGCCAAAAACCAGCCTCACAGAGCCACAGAAGGCCCTCCCAAGCTTCATTTTCAGTGGCAGAGGGTTGCAGGAGGCCATCGCAGTCAAAAACGGAGCTCATGAGGGCCGCAGGTGGCTCTCCCGAGCTCTGTTTTCACGGGCAGAAGGTTTCAGGAGCCATCGCAGCCTAAAATGGAGCTCGGGAGCCCATTTTCATTGGCAGAGCACTCAGGAACCCCCCACCCAAGGGACATTAAGCTGGCCATGCCCACCCCAGCCCCCAATGTCAAACACAACCCTGATGTGGCCCTCAATGAAATCGAATTTGGCACCTCTGTCCTACATGAACCCTATTCATCCAACATGCTTAACCAGTTCAGCAACTAACCCAAACAATTTTCCTTACGAGTGGTTTTGGCAGCACACATCACCATTTGAGGAATTAAAAAATTTCACTTCCTCTTTCCATAAAGCACTTTAACAATCCTACAAAAGCTTCATGACATCACCAACTCCTTTTTCATTGGCAGACAACCATAGACATGACTCGGTGACTGCACTTAATCATGTTTTCAAATAGTGTTCTATTTGCCAGGTCACTGCCAATGGACATATAATATTAGCATGTTCTTCCACTTTCTGTCAGACTGGTAAGTCATCTTTCTTAGATGGGGAATAGTAGTACATATCTAACATATCCCCCTGAAGGAGTTTATAATTGGAGTAAATGGGGAAGAAAGGGAATGACTATAAGGCTGCAATACTGTAAAACATCTTTCTGGATACTCAGTCTTAAGGGAAAACAGAATATGCTTAGATTCAAAGGGGGGGGCTGATACGGGTTTGCCCGGGTTTGGTAGACCCCTTAATTAACATTATGGCTGGCTCAGAAAACCTCCAAATCCCAACCCTGGCTGGCCCTGCCCGCCCCGCCCCACCTCTCCCCGTCCAGGAGTCTCCACATGGTCCTTATTGGATGTGAGGTAAGTGCAGGACCCATGTGGAGGCTTGAGGAGGGAGATAACGGACCTCCTGGAAGTTCCAGAAGGCCGGAAACAGCCCAGGGAGGCAGTTTTCGTCCTCCCAGAGGCTTGAGGAAAGCCTCCGTTGCCTGGGGAAAGCAAAAACATCCTCCCCACCCCACGGTGCAGGAGGCCAACATGGCCATGCCCATTCAGCAACCGGGCAGAGAACCTGTTGCTGAAATTTTTGAAGCCCACCCTTGGTTATATTCCCACCATTTTTATCTACCTTTTCCTTACCTCTGGAATAAGTTGAAAAATTGCATTAGAGAAGAGTGTTCCAATGGCCAAACCTACAAAGTAGGTTAAAATCTTAGGGAAATAGTCCTTCTTTAAAAGAGGTGTTAAAACCAATCCAAGAAGTGATGCAAGGCTGATTATAGTCACAGAAAGGAACCCAAAGCCCCAAACTGTAAAAAGAAAAAGAAAAAGATACAGTAAAATATATATTAGTTGTATTAAACCAGGGATCTGCACAGTTGGCTCTTTTAAGACTGGTGGACTTCAACTCCCAGAATTCCCCAGCCAACATAGCTGGCTGGGGAATTCTGGGAGTTGAAGTCCACCAGTCTTAAAAGAGCCAACTTTGCAGACCCCTGTATTAAACCAACAAAGTCCTTCTTGGTGATTCATTGGATAGGGAACTCGGTTTATCCATCTAGTTGAAAAACAGCTGAAGACCTAACATTCAAAATATAGTTAAGTCCAAGGATTTGCTGAGATTATTTGACTAGGAACAACATATAAATATGAGTGCCATTGGTGATGCAGGCAGTAAAAAAAAAAACAACTGATTACCGTATTTTTCAGACTATAAGACGCACTGGTGTATAAGACACATCAAGATTTCGAAGAAGTAAGCAAGGAAAAAAAGTGTTTATCCTCCCTGGCGCTCAGGAGTACTCTGCAGGCTTCAGCAGGGCTGGGGGGAAGGCAAAACAGTTTTTACAAAACTGGCCCATTTCCCCCCCCCCCCCATTTTTTGCAAAAATGGGGACATTTTTGCTTTCCCCCAGCCCTGCTGCTGGGGGCTGGGGAAAGGCAAAAACGCCTCAGTTTGTGCAAAAAATGTCCAATTTTTCATAAAATGGCAGCCTATATTTTTCAATCTCTGCATTTCCTACCTGAAGCAACTTCTTTATCCTGCATTACTACATTCCAGTTCCAAACATATGTCAAAGCTGATGTTGGCCAGGGATATTGCACCCACTGCCTCAATAACAATTGGTATCACAACTGATATCTTCCAAACTTTTGCAATCTCTATTTACTCATCTAATCTTTTCCACTTCCTTATCTTCAACATTACCATCCCTTGGAATGGCTACGTTAATAAATCAAACACTGTTCTTTCCAATATCAATGGTGTCTGGTGTGTGTTGTATTATAGGCATAAATTGGTATGAATTTAAAATTCCGTAACCTTTTTTCTTTGTGTTGTGATTTTTATCTGTGATTTCATGTTTCCAATGATGCATATTGACTGTGTATCCATATTTTTAAACCTAAATGCTAGTGTAATATCTTCTCCACTCAATCATAACTATTTTACTCATCTGGGTTATTTTGTTACATCCAGTTACTACATACTCAACTGTTTTAATTGGCCCAAATGGAATGTACTACTTGAGATCTTTTCTCATTTTGCTTTGATAACTTTGGTGCATAGCATTCTTCTTAGACAAAAAAAACCCCAACATTGCTTCTGTTTCCCTTTTTTATGTAACATTCTTAATAGTGCTGTCCAATTTTCCTTTGAAACCTTTCAAAAAATACCCATGGAGTGCTTTGGTCTTTTCAAATATCATATTCAAGCTATTGCTTCTTATAGTCAAGTTTAGATTCCATTTTTGTAAATTGCCTTTCTTTCTGAGATTCTTTCAATAACTTTTCTTTATTTGTCTTGATGATTATCCTCTATGATTTGGTTTACTTGTAAAAGTCCTTACTCACCAGTCTTCCATGAAAGAGATATAATCTATTGACATCATTACACATGGGAGGCACTATTTACAGTTATCAATATTCTAGTTTGCTAGCTAAGACCATGAAGTTCCTTCTAAGTTCAAACAAAATTCCTGTTACATGCCAGTTTTTATGAAATTAGTATTAAGTATTAATACTAATTAATTAATACTAATTCTTGCAAACCATTTAAAATGGTTTGCAAGAATGCCTTTCTAAAAATATATGCTGGGAAGATACAAGACTTAGTCTTACATGTATTAGAAGCACAAGCAGATGATATTTGACAACTAAGGGAGACAGCAACATTTTGTTATTATCACAATATAAAAAATAATTTTGATCATTATCTGAGTTGATGTAATAAAATTATCATGCAATATCAGTTAGTGGCTCAGACACGGTGGCTCAGTGGCTAAGATGCTGAGCTTGTCGATCAGAATGGTTGGCAGTTCAGTGGTTCGACTCCCTAGCATAGCGTAATGGAGTGAGCTCCCATTACTTGTTCCAGCTTCTGCAAACCTAGCTGTTGCAAAGCATGTAAAAATGCAAGTAGAAAAATAGGGACCGCCTTTGGTGGGAAGGTAACAGTATTCAATGCGCCTTCGGTATTCATGCCGGCCACATGATCACGGAGACATCTTCAGACAGCGCTGGCTCTTCGGCTTTGAAATAGAGATGAGCACCACCCACTAGAATCCAGAATGACTAGCACATATGTGTGAGGGGAACCTTTATCTATCAGTTAGTAGTAAAAACTGGCAACCAACATTATGCCATTATAGGTATAGAAACATTGATATTTTTTGTATAAGTACATAACTAGAAAAAAATAATCTGCGAACTAAACTAGATTCTAAAAGGAAACTTACCTTCTGTAGGAGATGGCTTGGAACGACCTTTGGAAAGAGATTTTTCACAGGGGTGAAAAATCACTTGTTGTAAGACAGCAGGGCATATTGTAGAGAAGGTGGATTCCATTATCCTGGTCCTGTTTGATATTCCATAGAGAGAGAAAATATCTTCGGAAGACATGCACTAAAAGAGATTTTTTTAAAAACCTATGTTAGTTTGACAAAGAAAATGAATGCACTTACAGCAGAGAAATATAAAATATTTTAGATTTGATTGTCATCAACTGCATAAAAGATTACCTTTAGAATGGCATCTGAGGAGAAAATTCTCGCTATATTTCTCAGCATCCTTCTGAAAGGATCTAGTAACATCAGCAAGCTCAATTTTATTTTAATTATAACTTTTAAAGTGAATCTTAAATATTTGCAAGGCAAACTTTCCTTGACTTGATCTACCCTACCATTCTCTGCAAATAAGAAAAATTAAGATACCAGAGTATAAGACATGAGCATAGTCTCTAAATTCTCAATGCAAGCATCTCAATCATACATTTTCCCACTTATTATTCATTTTTGTTCATTAATTCATTCCAGTTGTACACCGCTCAGTCTAGAATGATTCATATTACCACTTCACAGGTGGTATTCAGCAGGTTCTGACCAGTTCTGGAGAACCGGTAGTGGAAACTTTGAGTAGTTCAGAGAACCGGTAAATACCACCTCTGGCTGGCCCCACCCCCATCTATTTTCTGCCTCCCAAGTCCCTGGAATGGGGATTTTACAGTATCCTTCCCTTGTTACACCCACCAAGCCATGCCAACAGAATGGTAGTTTTAAAAAAAATTGAATCCTACCACTGGTGCACTTCACCATGATCACATCACAACCCCATGAAGTCATGGGAGGTCATGTTGCAGGCTAAGGGTGCTACAGTTTGTATTCCAAACGAGGAATGGATAATAAAAGCTAGACTGATTACAATTAGCAAAGATGTATTGATCATATACTTACACAGTATATGGATCACCCACCCATGGTGGGTGAAAGTGGCAGGAGAAGTGAGCCATCACAAGTCCATTTGCAGTGGGTTGCTTTTGTTGGCCAAGTTATATAGCCTCCAATCCCTCCCTCTTCCCCTAGTGAAGTTCCTTAGATAGTTTTTTAGGGAAAATAAATCGGGAAACGGCTGCATGTTTCCAGCAAAGGAAGGTTATCTATTACCTACAATTGGTGTACCACTAAGTGTAAGGCAAAAGCAGCAAATAATTATCCAGTTTGGGATCAGACCAAAGAGCTCTTTATCATTAGGTTTGCACAAAACAAAGAGAACGTCGTCTGTGGAGATTCTCCATCATCCAGGTCAAGGTTGTCCCAAATATGCTTTTCCAAAAGGCAACTGGATTTTGTTTTTCCTTCAAGACATTTCATTTCTTGGATGAGAAGCAAAACATCTTCAAGGAAAAATGAAATCCAAGTTGCCTTTTGAAAAAGCACCTTTGGAATAAAGTCAGTATCTGTGGTTTTAAGGGAAAAAATGAGGAAGAGACTACTTTAACTAAGCAAAGTTTTGTGGGCTGGTTGAAAGTGCAGTTCGTTCACAGTTCAGGTCATGTCTCCCTTTTCTTTCATTCCTGTGTTTAGGAGATACTTTTGCACAGTTGACAAGCAGCTCAACACAGGAACCTGTTCTGAAATGAATGACTTTCACTGGATCAACACTTTCAAAAGGACAAGAATAAGAAAGAGATATACCTCTTAATATCTTAATTACTTAAAAAGTAATTGATATATAGAAGTACATTCCAATGTTTGCTTGACCTGGGAGTAAAATCGGTAATTGAAATCCTGTGCATTTCTGCTCCTAATATTTCATAAACATGTTGTATTTCTGGAGACCAGATGTCATTAAAATGTGCTTGAATTATGTTATGTTTTGTCCTTTATTGTTTATACAGTTTCGCACAGGTTGTGTTAATACTATGGATGGTTTTGTTCTGAAGCTTTATGAAACAAACTAATACTTTCCTCTGCAAAACTTGAATTGCTACATATTTATATTATGAAATCCTATAATCATTCAATTATAATTTGAAAGCATTCTAGTAACAGTTATTTAATCTCTGAAACAGAATATGTGGCAAAATGGACTTGTTTGGTGAGACAAAAGGCAATATCTACATTTATTGATGACTAGAAACCCCTTATGGAATTTTTGCAAAAGAAGAGAAAAACATCAACTTAAGTTTTATGATTTTGATTATTAGAGAAGGTAGATTATAGAAAGAAGAGAATCATGAAATAACTTGAGAAAGAGAGAGAGGTTAAACTATCATTGTACTTATAACTAGAAAAAACAACATTGAATAATAATAATAATATACCGCATCCTCTCCCCAAGGGGACTCGGAGCGGTGCACAGGGAAAAAATTAAAATACTATAAAAAATACATACATAGAATAAATACAGTGAATAAAAACAAATTAAATTAGAATTATCCCTGCGCTAAAATCCCCAAGTTATAGCACTAAAATTCCCTAACACCCCAAAGGTAGAGACTAACCTAGGCCGGCCAAGCAGAAAAAGTATGTTTTGAGTTTTTGACGGAAGGAGCGGAGGTCCGTAGTTGTTCTGATGTCGGGGGGAAGGTCGTTCCAGAGGGCTGGAACAACTACGAACAACTACCATTTCTTTATATATATTTTTCTTCTACTTAATTTTCTTTTTGCAGTTTTAGGTTTTTCTTTTATTTCTCCCATTTTCTTCTTTGTCATTCTATTTTAGTTTGTATTAATTATTATTGTTGCTAAAAGTTTGAGCAAAATTATGTATATTTTTAAAAATGTTTTGTTTAAGCCGGGAATGACGGATAAATTCTATCTGCCATTACTCTTCGGAGCATGATTGGCTGCCAAAGCAATATATATTTCAATGTTTGTGCCCTGCCAATCTAGTTATTGTATAAGGTAATGGCCTGACCTTTGCCCACAGTGGCACCTGCAATCAGTAATCACAATAAAAAGGTAACTTGCGATGGGAATACAGTAGAGAGTTTTTCCAAGGAAATCGCTCAGATGCAATTCAGCTCTGCATCTGAAATTGACTCAAAGCTAGCTGAGCCAAAACTCTGCAAAACTCTTCCTGGTTAATTACTGATCAATACCTATAAATTCTGTGTTGACTCTTATGTTTTCTAAGCATGCCATTTCCCCTCTCCTCCTGCACTTCCTGAATACCTTCCAATGTGTTTGGATCTGGGGAATTAATAAATAATAATAATAATAATAAATTTAATTTGTAGACCGCTCCCTCTCCCCAAAGGGACTCGGGGTGGTGCACAGGGAAATTAAAAAAACATACCATAAATACATAATAAATATATAAAATCGAATTAAACAAGTTATCCCTGCGCTAAAAACCCAAAACGCTAAAAACTAATCCCTTAAAAACCAATTAAAACAATAACAAATGACTAACCTAGGCCGGCCAAGCGGAAAAAGTGGGTTTTTAATTTTTGACGGAAGGAGCGGAGTTCCGTAGTTGTTCTAATTTCGGGGGGAAGGTCGTTCCAGAGGGTCGGGCCCGCCACAGAGAAGGCCCTTCCCCTGGGCGTCGCCCGCTGGCACAGCCTAGTGGACGGCACCCGGAGAAGTCCCTCTCTGTGGGAACGAATCGGCCGCAGGGATGTATGGGGCAATTAACTGATTGATTGATCAGAATAGAGTTGGAAGGAACTTTTGAGGTCTTCTAGTCCAACCCCCATCCCCTGTTCAAGCGTGAGACCCTATACCATTTGAGACAAGTGGCTGCCCAGTTTCTTCATAAAAATCTCCAGTGATGAAACACCCACAACTTCGGTAGGCAAATAATTGACAAATTATTTTGTCAATAAATGTGTATTTCATTGGCAGAGGAATACCATTACATTTTACTCAATACAGTACTCCTCGACTTACAACCGGTCCCTTAGTGACCATTCTAAAGGTATGATAGACCCCACTCCAAAAGTATTTATAACCCAGATTCAAAATTCTGCTGACTGCACCCTTCTCTGCAGTTATGTGATTTCATTTTAGGCACTCAGCACCCGCCCCACATTTAAGACTCTTCTCAGTGTCACACAGTTATGTGACTGTAATTTACAACATTTTTGCCAGAAACTGTCATTTCCTTCCAGTTTCTGGCAAAAAAAAAAAAAAAGCCTATTGCTGAGAACAGTTTCACTTAACAACCATGGTGTTTGCATTATAACCTCAACGTTTGCTTTGCAAGTGCTGTGTTTGCTTAACAACTACCACAAAAAAGGTTGTAAAATCAGGCATGATTACATAATGATCCACTTAACTTATGACTGGCACAACTGACAACCTTAATTTCAGGGTCAATTTTGGTCATTAGCAGAGGACTATCTATAGACTTTCATTGACTGCTATTCTATTCTATTTACATATTCACCAACTATCTTTGTAATTTCCCAAATAGTATTTAAAAACCATGCTAACAAAGCAGCTATTACCATGACTACAATAAATATTTTCTTTAAATCACTATTTAATGTAGGGGCAGATCAGATAAGACAGACTTATGAATTTATGGTATTTGCTAGAGTTTATATTATATGTCTGAAGCAAACAACCACTGCCCTTTTACTCTTTCAATGTTTGCATCATTTCTATCGTTATGATAAATATTATGTTGTTACTTTTTATTGTTGTGAGCTGCACTGATATTTATATTGAAGGGAGAAACTAATGGATAAATAGCATTTATAACATAATTATAAGAAACCCAGGTGGAAAGTTGTATATATTACTTTTGGATGGTCTAGGGGTCTGCAAAGTCAGCTCTTTTAAGACTGGTGGACTTCAACTCCCAGAGTTCCCCAGCCAGCCTAGCTGGCTGGGGAACTCTGGGAGTTGAAGTCCACCAGTCTTAAAAGAGCCGACTTTGCAGACCCCTGGTCTAATAAAAAGAAAAATCGATAGACATTGAATACAACCACATGTTGTTGTATAACAAAGGGTGACATGATTAAAAGCAGTGGTGGGTTTCTCCTGGTTCGGACTGGTTTGACTGAACCGGTAGTGGTTTGGTGGCCTGGATCGCTGGAACTGGCAGCAACCCAGGCCTGCCATACCCCCGAACTGGTTCTATGGACGGTGCCATAGGCGCCGCCATCTTGTTTTTCAGTTCTGCATATGTGCAGAACAATTTTAATTGCATTGCGCATGCACGCACAGCGCACACATGAACGAACCAGCAGTAGTGCCTGCTAGAACCCATTCTTCATTAAAAGCCAAAATAAGTGATAGAAATAAGAGAAGGGGGAATATTAGTGTATACATTTTTATATAGCAAAATAAAAGTAATAATAAGAGAAATTCAACTCAATTCAATTCAAGTTTAATTTGTAGACCGCTCCCTTTCCCCAAAGGGACTCGGGACGGTGCACAGGAAATTAAAAAGCATACAAACATAGAAACATTATAAATATATAAAATCGAATTAAACCAACATCCCTGTGCTAAAAACCTAAAATCCATTAAAAAGTAAACCCCTTAAAAACTCAATTAAAACAATTTACATATTCAGACTGGAGAGGTAGATTAGGCCAGGCCAGCCTGCTGGAAGTAATGGGTCTTAAGCTTTTGACGGAAGGAGCGGCGGTCCGAGGTTGTTCTGAGCGCGGGGGTAGGTCGTTCCAGAGAGTTGGGCCCACCACAGAGAAGGCCCTTCCCCTGGGCGTCGCCCGCTGGCATTGCCTAGTGGACGGCACCCGGAGAAGTCCCTCTCTGTGGGAGCGAATCGGTCGAAGGGATGTGTGGGGCAGGATGCAATCTCGCAGATATGTGTAATGATTGAACAATGGTAGACTGTAACCTAATATAAATGTGTATTATTACTAGAGATACGTAAGAGTTGACTGAATGTAATAATTATGATTAACTTCAATAGTTTTATTTGCATTAGAATGCATGACACCCAGGTGCCACAAAGTTCACACATTGATTTGAGATATTTATAAAAAAATAAAGAACTTGGGGAAAACTAAAAGTAGTACCACATGAAAAAAAGTCTTAACATTTTATTCTTTGCAATGCAATGCATTTTACCAATACAGCTCCATTATACTTCCAGCTCAAGCTTAGATTGAGCCTATCACAAAGAGACAGACCAAAAAGCTGAAATAACTTTCTGCCCCGTGTGGTGAAAACTAGCTTGTATTAAGTCATTGTTGCTGCTTGCTGTTAGTTTCTGGATGTTCCTCCTGGACCAATAGCAGTTTGGGTGGATTATTGCATGCCTGGTGTTTACTTCCAAAATGAATGTGGGCCTTGATTATTTCTACACAGAACACTTTCACAACAGGTGTTCTCTACCTTTCTTCTCCTCCCTACTTTTCTTGCCTGTTAACACCTCTTTTGGGAGGGAGGGGGCAATGCTGTATACAAAATGCTGTGATATCTCAATGCATAAGGACAATACTACTAGCTTGAGAGCTAGAGCAGAGCCTAATATGTAAATAACAGCCACATATGTACATTTCATTTCTTCCCGAATTTTGGAACTACAACTCCCTTTGTCCACACTGCAGACTAAAGAGGACAAACAAAATTTGAAGAGGGAAATATGAGTAATATGTGTGTATTTTGTGCCTTGAGAGCCCCGAGATGAGAAGATTGGTTTACATTCTAAATGCAGAGGTAGAGAAACACACAATTCAGCATGGAGCACAAACATAGAGAATAGCAAAGAGATGCCAGAGTCAATCTTTCTGTATTATTTAAAGGGAAAAAACAGTAAAACTCAAGCCTATTCTGATGAAATTATTATTTATAATATATTTATTATAATTATTATATAATTATAGTTATATAACAACATTCAGACTGAAGCCTACGCTGATGTAATTAGGATGAGCACATAATGGGATTCATTTCATCTGATAGGTACACTCAAACCTTCTAAGTGTGTGAAACTTTTTTACAACCTACATCCCCAATCAATAAAGGAGAGTATTTGTAGCTCAGGGTTGAAATGATGAGGGTTTGGTGCTCTCTCTGAGCTTGATTGTTTTCTTGCAAATGTCTCATTACCCACACTAGGTAACATTATTAATTTTAATATCACTTCCTCAATCATTTGAGTGAGACTATGAGATATTAGATCTTCTGTGTATGCACAAAACATGTCCTATGGCACTAAGCCATAGTTCTATCTTCGTATATATTTCCATATCAGAATAGAATAGAATAGAATAGAATAGAATTCTTTATTGGCCAAGTGTGATTGGACACACAAGAAATTTGTCTTTGACGTATATAGTCTCAGTGTACATAAAGAAAAATAAAATAACATACATTCATCAAGAATCATAAAATACAACACTTAGTCATAGCTTATTAAGAAGCAATCAAATCATACTAGGAAACAAATAAAACAATGTAAATTGTAAAGATACAAGCAACATGGTTATAATCATAAGTGGGAAGAGATAGTACTAGGAAGGAAGAGAAGAAGAATAGTAATACAGCCTTAGTAAATAATTTGACAGTGTTGTGGGAATTGGTTGTTTAGCAGAGTGATAGCATTCGGGGGGGAAATTGTCCTTGTGTCTTGTTGTTCTGGTGTGCAGTGCCCTATAGCATTTTGAAACAATTTATGTCCAAAATGTGAGGGGTCTGTAGTTATTTTCACAGCCTTCTTTTTGACTTCTGCAATATACAGGTCCTCAATGGAAGGTAGGGTGGTAGCAATTGTTTTTTCTGCAGCTCTAATTATCCGTTGAAGTCTGTGTCTGTCTTGTTTGGTTTTAGGACCAAACTGTATGTATGTATATCTGTATGGCCAAACCATATATATATATACATATGTTATTCCTTTTCATATCTTATTTATAGAAGAAAGGAAATGTCACCAATGTCCATAACTGTACATCTCCCTGTGGGTACATGTGGCTGTTTGCACTAGTTCTAAACTTTGCTTTTATTCTGAAAAAATCGCTTCATTTAAAAAGCTATACTTTTTTCTTCCATTAGTTACTCAATATTTTCACAAAATCCAGGAAAAGAAGGACAGATTATCTGCATTCTAACCGATAGCATTGGAAGTTGCCTGTACTAAAACATGGTCAGTTATTGTATATACAATATTTAACACTGAAAGATATAACTTTGCCTTCCTAAATCTAACATTCTCCAGTTTCGTATTGAAAAAGTTTTATTGGTTTTACATTTTTCTATAGGGTAGGGTAAGGGATACAAAGAAATTTTGAGAGCATTCACGTCAGAGTCGTCGGCCCTTCCGAGACCTCAAAATACACAATGAAAAGATAACAAAAAAAAACATTTTTCATAACACTTCCAGTTTCAATGATTTGTACCACTGGCTATATAAATTCTCAGAGTTGCAGTCCAATAGAGGACACAACTATATTCAGAAATAATTCCTGCTCCAAACCAAGCACCAAAAACAACAGAACTCAGCCTGAAAGTAAACACTCTACCCATAATTCAATGTGCAATTTATTTAAATTGAAAATACTAAATATTGCATGAGATAAGCCTCCTTATGAGCCAAGACATCCTGGGCAAAAAAATACCCAAGATATATAACGAGAATGGCTATATGGCTTGTTGTTGTTATTGTTGTTAACAATATGAGTTGTTAATTGCTTACAGTCCAGTGATCCCCAACAATACATACTTGCTATAGTTGCTACCTAGATTTCCACCATCAAAAGTCCTTCTGGTTATATGGTAGAACCTTCTGCCATTGACATGACCACTAAAGTTAGGTAAAGGTTCCCTCGCATATTTGTTAGTTGTTCCCAACTCTAGGGGGCAGAGCTCATTTCCATTTCAAAGCCAAAGAGCAGCACTGTCTGAAGACCTCTTCATGGTCATGTGGCCGGCATGACTAAACACCAAAGGCGCAAGGAACGCTGTTCCCTTCCCACCAAAGGTGATCCCTATTTTTCTACTTGCATTTTTACATGCTTTCAAACTGCTAGGTTGGCAGAAGCTGGGACAAGTAATGGGAGCTCACTCCATTACGTGGCACTAGGGATTCCAACTGCCGAACTGCCAACTTTTCTGATCGACAAACTCAGCATCTTAGCCACTGTGTCCCTCCACTAAAGTTAGAGCTGCAATAAAATGAGTGTATCTTGCCAGTTCTTCTTCCCAACCACAGAGTGGAGGAGGGGAAGGAAGGAAGAACAAAATACTTTCATTCAGGGGTGTTCAAACTTGGGAACTTTTAAGAACTGAGGACTTCAATTCCCAGAATTCCCCAGCCAACCATGCTGGCTGGGGAATTCTGGGAGTTGAAGTCCATAAATCCATAAATCTTAAAGTTCCCAAGTTTGGACACCCCTGCTGTAAATGGGGAGAGCTACAAAAAGTCTACTTTCCTCCTTATCTGCAGCCTTTGACCTTTTCAGCCTTGACTAAAATTCTTAAAAAGGAAAAAAAAACCCGAATCAATCCCTAAGGAAAACCCAGATCGAAACTTTGGGCCCCTCCTTCCCTCCCTCTTCTCTAAACTTGGAAGCAGAAACCGAGAAGGCTGGGTGGAGTTTTCTAGCGCTAGAGATGCGGGGCAAAGGGCGGGATTGTCTCCCTTACCTGGTTGTAGCGCAGATGCGCCAGCGATCCGGGGGCCACGAACTCGCTCAGTTTCTGCCGGGCGCCCAACTTCTGCAGCATCTGCCCCACCTGCTCGCTCGAGAGGCTCCGGTTCCCTCCGAAGACGGCGAAGAGGTCCTGAGCGAAGTTGCCTCCGACCGACGCTGCTGCTGCTGCTGCTTCTTGGGCGCCGGTAGAAAGGAAGGCGCCAAGGGCCAGAGCCGAGACGGCGGCCAGGAGCGTCCGAGCCACGAGGGGAGACATCGCCGGCAAGCGCCGAAGAGGCGAGCGAGAAAGGGAAGACGAAGCGCGGATCAGGGAAACCAACTAGCCGGAGAAAGCGGCGTGCCTTTGGGGCGGGCGGCAAGCGGGAGTCAGCCTTCCTCGGGCGCTCAGACGTCGGCACTGCTGCAGGTGGAGGCCGCTTTCTTCCCTCCCTCTTGGGCAGGGACAAGGGCCCTTCCCCGGACGTTCCCCAAATCCTATCCCGGAAGGGTGTAGGTAGGTAGGCGAAGCTGGCTCAGCCCAAAAAAACCTTCTCTTCAGTCTCGAGGATGACAAGTGCACGCAGCTCTTCCTGTAACAGGAGGGGGGAAAGACCAAGGGCAGAGAAGGGGTCAGAAGCTATCTTAATCCCAATCCTACAAAATCCCTTCTTCCAACTCTGTTAATATGTATCTATCTGTTGCCCATAAAGGGCCCATTAGACTACAGCTCCCATGATCTCTGAATTGCTTGCCCAACCAGGAGGGCAATATTGCCAGGAGGTTATGAAGGACTGCATTGTTCTAATATATATATACGCTATATTGCCAAAAGTATTTGCTCAATCAGGGGTTCCATGGCCACAGGTGTATAAAATCAAGTACCTAGGCATGCAGACTTGTTGCAAACATTTGTGAAAGAATGGGTTGCTCTCAGGAGCTCAGCATGGAACTGGGATAGGATGCCACCTGTGCAACAAATCCAGTCGTGATATTTTCTCGCTCCTAAATATTCCACAGTCAACTGTCAGCTGTATTATAAACGTGGAAGTGTTTGGGAACGACCGCAACTCAGCCACGAAGTGGTAGGCCAGGTAAACGGGGGTCAGTGGATGCTGAGGCGCATAGTGCGAAGAGGTCGCCAACGTTCTGCAGAGTCAATCGCTGCAGACCTCCAAACTTCATGTGGCCTTCAGATTAGTTCAAGAACAGTGCGCAGTGGACCAACGTCATATTGAACCCTATGGATTAGGAATGGGATATCACTTACTGTAAGTTCATAGGCGAATAAAAGCAGGTGAGCGAATACTTTTGGCAATATAGTGTATATGTAATATTATTCTATCCCTCTGTTAATGCAACCAAGGATTGCATTGGCTGTTTTGACTGCTGCCGCACACTGCTGGCTCATATTTAAGTGATTGTCCACTAGGACTTCCACGATCCCTCTCACAGTTACTGCTATTGAGCCAGGTTTCAACTAATCTGAACTTGTACTTTTGGGTATTTTTGCCTAAGTTCAAAACCTTCCTTTTTTCTCTACATTGAATTTCATATTCAAAGGGCCCAGCGTTCAAGTCTGTTGAGATCCATCTGGATCTTAAGCCTGTCTTCTGGGGTATTGGCTATTCCTGCCAGTTTAGTGTCATCTACAAATTTAATGAGTTCCCCTTCTATTCTCTCATCTAAATTGTTTATGAAGATATGGAAGAGTACTGGGCCTAAACCAGAAACTTGGAGTACTCCACTGCTTACTTCCCTGCAGATGTAGTTATGTTATATCTATAGATATAATTCCATTAACTCTGTTGTTATTGCTGTTATTATACTTTATTCATTAAACATGAAACTCAGTCAACCAAACATTCAAAAATGCATCACAAATACCATTGACTGGTGCTAATGGTTGATACAGTTTGCTGCCAGCATCCTAAGTATCAACCAAGTACTACATCATCATCATCATTATTATTATTAATAATATTATTAATTTGAAATTCAGCACTGCCAGTAATAAAAGAAAAAGTCATTTCCCCAATCAGGCCATAGTTCCATTACTCTATATTAACTTGCACACCTATTGAACTTCAGGCATATTGTATCTCTTTCTTAACTGTCCCAGAAACTGAAACTGAAATCTGGCATATAAAGAATAAGACTATTATTGAGCAATTCTATTTCCTATTGAGCTGGACTAAGATCACCTTCTGTTTGATAACAACGCTCTTCTGTTTTTCACTAGAGAAGGAATGTTTTTCTAGTTATATGCAGCTCAGATTTTCTCTCTCTTTTAAACCAAAGACGACCCAGCTAAATAAACTTTGCTTGGTTCACATATCACAATAATCCATGGTTTCGTTTATTTGTTTTTGTGAAAGTTGTAATAATCTGGTTCACATATAATGCTACATCAGATCTAAAGAGATCATTAGAATCTGATAAGATATCACAATAACATCATGTCCATCAGAAGAAATAGTGCAAATAGTGGTAATAATTGCATAATTTGTGCAAAGAGAAACATATCACTGGTTCTCCTTGCCTGCTTCTCTCCTGCAGATATCCATGACCAAGTCCCTTATTGTGGCTGCAGTCATCTCTGACCACACTGCCTGAAAAGCAGATGTATGATTTCCTTCATTATGTGGCAAGAGACCCTCAAAACTGCAATTCAAGTACTACAGTAGGTTTAACATGGTTCAATATCAAATATCAAAATTCTTCCTCGTAATCCAATAACCCTTTAAAATATTGGATCCATCTACACAAATAACCAACAAATGTTGGATGGATTAAGATATTGCGATAAGCCAAAATTAAATGAATTAAGTCATAGCAAAATTTATACTGACGTTATTGTACAGAATTTTCCTCTCCCCAAACTTCATATTGGATTTAAGAGAAGCCATAGTTGAGCATGATTAGATCAACCTTACTTTCTGTATCAAGTATATCTAAGCTTTAGAATGCTAGGAAAGAGTGTTAGATAAGTAGAGATTGTACAGAAAAATAGAACAATATTACCAATTAGTATCAACCTAGCCTAGCATATTTTTCCATTGTTGAGGCCTCCAGGAAGCTCAGAAACAAACATATCAGTAACAATATTTTTCTATTTTCTTTATTTTATCATTTGGTATGTAGAGATACCCATTCCTCAAACTCAGAGAGTTCCAATTAGCTACTGTGTCCAGAAGCTCCTGAGTAAACTACCTTCTTCTTGTTTTTAAACAGTAAGGACTTACTGTAGCTTCTTTCACACATTCAAAATATATGGACCGACAATTCACACAGTGTATCTTTGACGATCATGTGGATTATTAATATTTTAAATTGTTTATCTGTTAGTGAGATTCATATACTTGTCAATTCCCAAGAGAATCTTACAAATATATTTCTTCTGCAAAATAAATAATTAAAAGAAAAAGAGAGAGAGAGAGAGAAATAAAGAAAGAGAAAGAAAGAAAAAAGGAAGGAAAGAGAGAGAAGGAAGGGAGAAAAAAAGAAGGAAGGAAAGAGAAAAAAAGAAGGAAGGAAGACAGAGAGAAAAAAGAGCAAGAAAGGAAGGAAGGGAAGAAAAAAAGAAAGAGAAAGAAAGAAAGAAAGAAAGAAAGAAAGAAAGAAAGAAAGAAAGAAAGAAAGAAAGAAGAAAGAAAATCACCCCATAACAATGGTTCTTAGCCATGATAGTCTCAAGGAAATAATTTTAGCAGCAATAGTTATTTATTGCTCCAGGCCTTCTGGATCCTGGTTGGTTTCTTGAATGCTAACATTGCTGGTTGTCTTAAAAGTGCTTTTTCAAAGGCATCTGGTCTTTGTTTTTTCTGGAAAACCAGGACCTAGATGACTGAGGATCTCCATAGACTTTCACACTACTGGTGTTGGCCTAATCTTGGATGGTCCACTCTTTCAAAGGAGAGAGGCAACAACAGAAAAGGCACACTCATGGTCCCCAATGACAGCAAACCATCAAGGATGTTGCTTGAAGAAGCTTGGTAGAACGACAGAAAATAATGGGACAAGATCCCAGATACCTCCGGTTTCAAACAGTTGGAAACTAAATGGGAATCAGTACAACTCTTGCAGTAGTGGTACTACATGGGTAAACCGGCAAATACCCTTTATTTATTTTATTAAATTTATATGCTGCCCATCTCTCCAGTAAGACCTTGATTGGCTTAATTACTTCAATCACAGATGAGGTGTAGATATACCCCAGGGGTCAGCAACCCACTTCTCTGGAGCCACAAGTGATTCTTTCATCCCTCTGCTGCGGCTCCTTGTCTCTCAAAATATGTGTCACAACTGCCAATGTGTGACACCTGCCGGCATATAATTTATTGAGCTTTTTGACCCCCGGTAGGCCTACCATGGTTAAATCCAAGAAAAGAAAAGTTTCAGAAGAAAACAGAATGTTTAACAGTACGTTGAGGAGGACTCAAATAGACATTGAGTATTTTATTTGAAAGTAGCTTCAACACAGCATCTTTTTTTTTTGAAGTTCAAAATGTTTTTGTTGCATGCAGAAATAAAAATTTGTTTTCTCTGTAGCAGTTCATTTATTTTTTTTATACATAGCATAAAGGTAAAAAATGAAATATGCCATGTTATCTTCATTTTAGATGTCAAAAGCCAACCGAAATGGCTCCAAATATTTTCTTTTCTGTGGGAAATGGGTCCAAATGGTTCTTTGAATATTTAAGGTTGCTGACCCCTTGGTGGAGGATGAGGTGTAGCTTTGGGGTGATCTAGGGCAGTTCTGCACGGAGCAAGTTTTAATTGTCCACTAGAAAGTTTTAAGATGAGCATAACAAAGAGCAACTCCTGATTTAGCAGTAGTCATGACTAGTGCACAAGATGGAGTTGTGCAAAGGACCACCTAATCACAGAAGTAGCCTGCTCATCAAACAAAAGGTGTGAGACCAAGGGCAACCCAAACCGAATGACATTTCTGTCCAAGATAGCATGATCCCATCCATACAAATGGAATATCATTGGTCTTGGATTCTAAATTTCCAGCCACTCTCTCCACTCTGTATTCTAATGATCATATATAGATTTGAGAATGTCCTGCATCCTCCAGAACTTTTCAACATACTTGCCAACATAAAGTGTTGTCATTATAAGGAATTTGTTGAGGTAAAGGTAAAAGGAAGTGTATAGAATCTCAATTTCAAATTTACAAAGATGTTTCTGTCTTCTATCTTCTGTCTCATCATCTGTGATTATATAAAACTTGCCCAATTTCTAGGATTAAATTACTTTATAGTTTGCATTTTGAAAGCCCAGTGTATTTTCATCTTTTTGTGATAGAAATATGCTTCAATCCCAGATAATGATTACTTTTTGTCCCTTTTTCAGATCTAAAATACTCTTTTTATCAGGGAATAACTACAGATTTTCATCAATTCGGATTTAAATAATTGCATTGTTTCATTTTTGTCCTTGTTCACTTTCTTGCTTGCTTGAAATACATATTGTATATTACCAATAGGGTTATATACTAGCTTAGACATTACATGATCAGTCCCCTTATTAATGGTGATGTGATCGCCCTTAACTTATTGTATTGCTTTTTTAATAACTGAACTTTGTTTTCATCCTTTATCTGTTTTACCTGTCTGATTTACTGTCTGATACCTATCCAGGAGTCACTTGGGGTTGCTGCAACTTAGAAAATGCAACAGAAGAACTGAAAACACAAGTAAACACAATAATCCTTAGGATAAAGATTTCATTTGTTCTACCACTACCTGATTCTTTTCTAGTCTGTTCAAGGACAAGAAAGGCACTTGAGTTTGTCACTCAAGGGAAAACAAAGCCAGAGTAGCACCCAGGGCAAAAGTCTCTTCAGGTTACCTTGTTGTTGTTGTTTTAAGGAAAAGGAATTAGAGATATTTTAATTATTGTTCTTACTGCTAACTAAAGCAATATCTAGCTAAGCATTAACCTTATTTGGGGGGTGGGGTGCAAAATGTAGTCATGGGCCGCAGAGGGAATGGGGCACAGCTTGGGCTTTGCAGTCTCAGATGGTAAACAATAGTTTGCTGGAGCTTGGCTCTTGCTTTGTAATGTCAACATCTGAACACGAAATATGAAAGAATCTGCCAAGAAAACAGTGGGATCATCGGGCAGTCGCCTTTATCAACTTCCTGAGTAAATTATATATATATATTATTAGAGGATGAGTTTACAGAGTTATTTTTAACTTCCAGGTATGCCTACAGCAGATCTTTAAAATTGTCCAATGTAGCTATAATGTTTTATTTATCCACATGAGCGATACTGGCAATAACTACACACAAGAGCACAATCCACACGTTGAATGTCAGCATTCTAAAACTCTTCTAGAGTCTTTTGATCTTTTACCCAAAAGGCTCTGTTTCAACCCAACAAACGTGATTCCTTAGCAAGAGACAATAAAAATGCTCTTTCTTAAGACAATTTCAATAAGGCTGTCTTTTTTCCTAGCACAGTTTCTGGCCTCCAAGTATTGTAGAAATACCCCCATAGAAACACCCCCAGGTAAGTTTTATTTATAATTACATAGCCTGTGTATATGTGTTTACTTCTGTCAGGTCCTCATCAGATGCTAAATAAATAATAAATTGTAGGTGTTAACCAATGGTAGTCAAAAATCAGAAGGAGCCTGGAAGCACCTTTCCAGACGAATAAATATTTATAGAAATGCATCCACCTTTCAAGAGGCACTGCTCACTTCATCTTCAGCTGATGATTCTACATCAGTTTAGACATCTGTGGACCTCTTCTGATTTTGCCCGAGAAAGAGATGCTTAGTGACCTCTGAGTGTCTGGGGTTGGGGGAGATAATGGTACAGCATCTTACATTTATTTTAATGAACAGCTACAGTAGGTTTGGAAATCCACGCACATCCCTCTATCTCTAGTCGTTCAACCATCTCCTAGGAAAAAAAAGAAAGCAAACCGGAACTTTCCAAGACCAAATATTATTTACAATGGGAAGACAGTAAGAATGCTTTCTCTGTTCTGCCACACAGTAATTACATTCAGCTCCCTCCATTCATTCACAAACATCTGTGTTGTCTAGTCTTTCCATCACTTTCATAATACTTTCTGCTTCTATTTCCCATTGTAACGGGAGGAGAAAACAACACTTATTCCTTACTCACCTTGCCCCGTCTCTGGTTACTCCAGCAGTCCTTCCGAATTAACACTGTTGCTTCCTTGAGAAGAAGGCAGGTTGGCGTTCAGCAACTATATGCTTGCCAGATAACTTGAGGCATGTGCAATTTCTAGGATCAAAGATCAGCCACTATATGCTCCTCCCAGCTGTGGTTTTAGCCTTCTTTTTGTTCCATAAAACACAGCCAAATTGAATGAGGCACTAAAATAATTCCTGCTGCTAACTCAGCTGCTACAGACCCTTGTTCTGCACAGTAAGCAGTGTACAATTATGCCTTGAAGCTTGCCTGGAGAAGTAACTGGCTTGTTTTCTGTGTAAGCAAAGTTATAGAAGCAGTTCAGCGTAACAGTTAGGATATAATTTTCTTACATTCCACTGACGCTGACTTCCATTAGGTCTTCACATCCACCAGCTAGATTGTAGTTCCTTTTCCCCTCATAGTTTTGTTTCTTTTGGGCTAGTATAAATAAAAGACACACAACAGGACTGCATTGGAGAAACTCTATTGTGTGTGCCACCTGTTAAACTGTCAGCTGTCTGAAAGTTTCCCTTGTAGGTTCTGCTTGTTTCTACCGTGTTTCCTGAAAATAAGACAGGGTCTTGTTGCGCTTGATCTTATTTTCAGGGAGGTCTTATTATTTTTGAGGTACAGGAGGCAGCTAGCATGGTCATGGCTGCTGCTGTGTTGCAAGATTTTTTGGGAAAGGCTTATTTTAGGGGGAGGGCTTATTTTAGTGCATGCGCTCAAAAGCCCAATTGGGCATATTATCCGGGGAGGTCTTATTTTCAGGGAAACAGAGTAGTAAGTTATTCAAAGGAAGTTCCATGGGTCTTTAGAGAATGAAGCCCTGTTAATATTGTATAGATTCAAGTGAAGGAGACTTACTGTATATTTGATAAGTTAATTTATACCAAGTGGAACTATAAACTTACTTCTTGAAAAGTTTCAAAAGGAAGGAAACTCTGATTTTTCAATCCACCAGTAAGTTTTGATATTGAACCGAGTTTATAAGTGTTTTGAAAAACTATTCTGTATCTTTAAAAAGGAATTAACTTTTTATAGGCTAAAACAGGGATGTCCAAACTTGGGAACTTTAAGACTTGTGGACTTCAACTCCCAGAATTTCCCAGCCAGCATAGCTGGCTGGGGAATTCTGGGAGTTGAAGTCCACAAGTCTTAAAGTTCCCAAGTTTGGACATCCCTGGGCTAAAAGCTATGAGTGGTATGTGGGTAGAGCTAAGACAAACATTTCATTTGATGTACTCTACACTTTTACTGTGAACTAAATTCTTCTTTTCCGTTCAGAAGAATTCACAAAATTACCATTTTTGTGAATAGTTTTGCAGATCATCCAAGGACTACACACAAGGCTTGGGAAACTGCATATACCGTTGTTGTATTTCAGGTTATTCATCTCAAGTTTGAATAAGATGCTAATCATAAGCAGCCAACTTAAGCAGCTGGCAGTGGGAATTGAATTTCCCTTCTGCAACATTTTCATTTTACGTTTGCCTAGTTTACTTTTTCACTCCAGGTTTTTTTTTTCCCTCTGTAAGAACACCTTTGGTATTTATTTGAAGTTTATCTTGTTTTACACAAACCCTTTGAGGTAAGTCAAGTCTGTTTCTTACTTGCCTGACAGAAATATGGAGTTTGGAAACTAAAAGCTAAAACTACAAGGTTCACTCCAGGTTTTATGCACAGATACTTTTGTGTGTTGTAATTTGACTCATCATAGCTATAGAGAACTTCCTCATACTTACAAAATTTCCTGGGGGAAAAGACCAGACAAATCATAAGGAATATGATCATTCCTCTATGCAAAGAAATATTTGCATAGAAAGCTTTTGGGGGGAGGGGGGGAGGTACCTTCTTGGACTTTAGACTAATGAAATCTGCAAGAAATTATTAAACAAACACTTTCCAGCCCCTTCTCAGGCAAAGAAAACCATTTTGGGAAGAGAAAGAGGTGCATATAAATCAGGGATGTCCAAACTTGGGAACTTTAAGACTTGTGGACTTCAACTCCCAGAATTCTGGGAGTTGAAGTCCACAAGTCTTAAAAGTTCCCAAGTTTGGACATCCCTGATATAAATGATTCAGTTGATGACTTTACCTGAATTTAGCTCGTGTACTTCAGTCTAATAAACTAAATTGAGAAATGTCCTGGGATGGACAGAAAGCTAAGACAGAATAATAGCAGTCAAAGTACAGTAGTCCTTGGCTTATGACCACAATTGAGCCCAGAATTTATGTTGCTAAATAAAAAAATTATTACGGGAGATTTGTCTCATTTTACAACTCTTCTTGCCACATTTGTTAAGTGAATCACTGTAATTGTTAAATTAGTAACATGGTTATTAAATGAATCTTTGCCTTTGCTTGTCAGAAGGTCGCAAACAGGGATCATGTGACCCTGGGACACTGCAAACATCATAAATATGAGCCAGTTGTCAAGTGTCTGAATTTCGATCGCTGACCATGAGAATGCCACAGCAGTCGTAAGTGTGAATAAGAGTCACAAGTCACTTTTTTTCAGTGTCTTTGCAACTTTGAACAGTCACTAAAGGAACTGTTGTAAGTCGAGGACTACCTGTATAGTGAACAGAGCAAAAACATTTAGTTCCATTTAAAACGATGAAAAGATTTGCCTATCAAGCATTCTTAGTTTATTCATCTGTAAATATGGGAACAATTCATCAAAATGTAAACCTTTAAGGTTTTGAAATACGTAGTCTAGAATAAAACTCAGATGGTGATTCCACTATCTTGTACTTTATGGGCAACTGGTTCTCAATATCACTTGCAATTTCAGTGAAGTCATTCGCAGCCACAGGAATAGTCTGTGTTTGCATAATGCTGAAAAGTTCAACTCCTGGGCAATTCCAGTCAGAATTATCTTTTTCCAATCCGCTGCAGAATGAAAATCCGTTTCTGACTGGGAGCTTGCCAAAGATTTGCCTCGAGTACTGATACTTCCTCTCTCCCCTTTTCCCTTTCCAATAGCTATGAGAATTTTTAAGCAGCATGTTATTTTAAAAAAGGAAGAAAAGTCAAATAAGCCCAAGAAAATCTTCTGTAGTATATACACCATTGAAACTTAAGAGCGTCATATCGGTGGAGTCAGCAGTATGTTCCCCAAATAATTATCTCCCATCATAGTATTTGACACTGAACATAAATCATACAGTATAGTATAATCTTGTCAAGAACTACTAGGAATCTTATAAGTTACTATGTGGGGAACCAATCAAAAGTACTTCTTTAAAGTTTACCAGGCCTGTCTCTAGTCTAAAAGTCTTCCTATTTGGCCTGGAATTCTAATCATGATCAAATTGTCCCTTAGGACTAATGTATGTAATCATGTTATTGACCTATTCCTGATGTCCCCCTTGTGGGTGTTCCTTTTCTGATCACTTTCTGATGTACTGGTACTAAATGACAAGGTCTGAATAGAACTCTGATTTTATTCAGCTCAATGTAAATAATTACCTCCCACTCACATTTGTTAGGTCAGGCAAAGGGAGTCTGAAACAACAGTATAGAAGTCTGCTTCTTGCATTCAAACAGACCCCAAGAACAGCTGTCCTCACGCTATCAAGAATAAACACAGTAAGTCCTGTAATGTGAGGCAACAGCAGGCAAGATGTCTACCTGGCACCAGGGCCTAGTTATATGCGAGACCGTCTTCTGCCCCATACATCCCTTCGACCGATCCGCTCCCACAGAGAGGGCCTTCTCAGGGTGCTGTCGGCCGGGCAATGCGGTTGGCGACACCCAGGGGAAGGGCCTTCTCTGTGGCGGGCCCTACCCTCTGGAACGACTTGCCCCCCGAATTACGCACCATCTCAGACCTCTGCCTCTTCCGCCAGCGTCTTAAAACGCACCTTTTCCAACAAGCCAGCCTAGCATAACCTCCCGTTTTGACTGTTTTTAGATAGATTTTAATTCGGGGGATTTTATACTATTTTAGCACAGGGTATGGGTTTAATAGTTTTTTTAAATTTTGTATTTTTGTTATATTTGTATTGTTTTAAATTTACTGTGTGCCCCCCTGGGTCCTTTTTGGAGAAGGTGTGGGGTATAAATTTGAATAAAATAAAATAAAATAAATAAAAGGGGTGAAATTCAGCAGGTTCTGACAGGGTCTGGAGAACCGGTAGCGGAAATTTTGAATAGTTCAGAGAACCAGCAAATATCACCTCTGGCTGGCCCCAAAGTGGGGTGGGAATGGAGATTTTGCAGTATCCTTCCCCTGGAGTGGGGTGGGAATGGAGATTTTGCAGTATCCTTCCCCTGCCATATTCCCCAAGCCACGCCCGCTGATCCACGCCATGCCACGCCCACCAATCCAAACCTACAGAACCGGTAGTTTAAAAAATTGAATCTTACCACTGCCTGGCATTCCATCTACTGTATACAGTTAGGGAGAAATGTGTAAAAGTTATGTTTCTTGACTTTGCCTTCTGAGTTTCAATCAAGTTGACACATTCTAGTTCCTTCAATTAAACAATGCCTTCCATTGGGACCCCAGAAATATGTCTTTTCAGTAGCAGTGCCTGCCCTCTAAAAAAAGGTTTGCCCCAAAATTCAAATGCCCCAAACTTCTGATGTTTTGAAAGGCCCTGAAAACTTAGCTCTTCATCCAGGCTTTTGGTAAGATAACTGATGTCTCTTTCCTTCCTTCTTCTTGTTTCCATACAGGTATGTTTTCTCTACCATCTTTATTATTATTTTGTCTCCTTGTTTTAAATATTTGTATTAATTTGTAAACTCCCCAGGAATCAGGCGGCGTATACATTTATATTATTATAGTTGGCTGCACGATTAGCCAGATGTTTAGACTTTGCTCTGAGGTAAACAGGCATGAGATTCTATCATTAATCTATGCATTTAATTGCATGTTAGGCCAAGTTAAAAATAGTTGTTAATGTAGCATTAACATCGTTCTTTTTCAGTCATAAGAAATATTTTGCTTTGAATACATTACCTCAATAAGCCTTCCAAAAATCATTTCTGCTAGGCTACTATTAAGATCTCAATAGTGTAGTTAACCTTTGGGACTGAAGCAACAATATAGCACCTGGTCTAAAGCCAGGGCTAAAACAAGATTGAGCCAAGAATCTCCCACTTCTGAGTTCTGAGTAATCCAGTGCCTATTTAAGCAGGCGTATGTCCAGTGTAGCTTATTTGTACATAAATTGGCTGAGAATTGCCATGTTAAGTATTATATACTGTTTGTATGTTGCAGAGATTAATAGGAGTAGTTGTAGTAGCATTCTTAGTCAGCCGACAGCCTAATCACGGTGTTGTTCTAAATTTTCACAAACTCACAGCTTCACTAACTTAGCTTGGGAGCAGCATGAAAACATATATACCTGGACCATAACATTAAAGAGCAAGAGCAAATTACAAATAAATTTCTTTATATCCTGTTCTGTACTGGGAATAAAATCTATCATATTTCTGTTGAAAAAGAGCAGCAAATCTAATGAAATTCTCATGGAGTCTAAATACAAAGAAGTTCCAGCACGCATTCTGAATATAATGTAGCTGAGCGGTGTTTGTTGAGCGTCCTTGTTGTTGGATGTCCTTCCCAAAAGTCTGACTTTTCCAGGTTTCTTTTGCTTTCACTAAGTCTGATGGGGTAGAACTTTATCATAGAGGCTACACAGCAGTTTCTGGTTGAGTATTGCCATAAACTATGGATTGCAAGTTTTCCTGGACTTTTCCAATATCACACCTGGCCTTTGAGTGGCATGATACCAAAATCCGCATGGAACTGGACAAAAACTAAATTTTATTTAAAGCAGTACAACTAAATAAAGTTAACGATTATTCACCAATCATATATGTAATTATTTTCACTTCACAAGCATTTCTCTGCATTCTTTCCACTGGCCTCTTTTTTGTGTTGTGGCAACCAAAACTGCACATAGTACAGCAGTTGTGGTTTGACAAGAGCAATACTATCGTTTCTTTTGATCTTAAGACAATTCCTGTGTTGATACAGCATAAAACTGCATTGGTTGTTTTGGCAGCCGCACATTGGTGGATCATGCTCAGTCTGTAATCTATTAAAATACCCAGATCCTAATTTCAACCACTAACCCAGGTACTCCCTATCTTGTATCATGGCAATCTGCCTAGGTACAGAGCCTTACATTACACATCAGTTAACAACATTTTTTTGGTTACGTTCTAATTCTCAATCTAGCAGGATCCTTTAGAATCTTGAGCCTGTGTTCTAGGGTGTTAATAATTCCCCTTATTTGTGAAATCTGCATTGAGCATTGCTTGAAGTTATGGTCATGTTGAAAAATGCTAGTAGACACTTCAGCAGTAGTAGAATCCTGGAGTATCTCATGTAAATATCCATTATTTATTTTAAGTTCTGCTTCCTCATTTTGTAAAAATATAAATAAAATATGAGATATGTGTGCATGAATTACATAATCAATTTTATAACTTTATTAAGATCAACGTTGGCCTCCAATTCTGGGGTGAAACCTGAAGAAGTAGCTCTTGTGGTTGATTATGGTAATCCAAGTAATGAACCGTGTGTACTGCTGAGATAAGCAGAAAACACCAAGATCCATGAAACTACCAGCTTTATGATGCCAAACATTGCCTAAGAAATTGAATAATTTTGAATGTAGCCATTCAAGGCATCTCGTGGCATTTTCTAATGAACAAAGTCAAAAATCTTGCTTTTGGGGGGCTCTTGGTTTTTAGTTTTTTTGTTCAATGTTCTCTTCTTTCTTCTGGTCTGTCCATTCAACCACTATCTGTATTTAAAGGTTAGCTCAGGGGCGGGCAAACTTTGCAACTTTAAGTCTGAAGGACTTCAGCTCCCAGACTTCTCCAGCCAGCAAAGCTGGCTGGAGAAGTCTGAGAGCTGAAGTCCTTCAGACTTAAAGTTGCAAAGTTTGCCCACACCAGGATTAGCTCTTTTTTTTTAAATTGCGTATTTGTATCCCGCGCCCATCTCCCACCAAGGGACCCGGGGCGGCGCACAGGAAATTTAAAAACATAAATATACAAATATACAAAATACAAAACCTATTAAAACTCTATTAAACCCCATCCTGCGCTAAAACCTCATTAAAAAACCCCAAATTAAAACATTTATCACTAAAAGCCAGTTCAGAGTCAGGTAGATCATGCCAGGCCGACTAGATGAAAAAAGTGTGTTTTTAGGCCCTGGCGGAACAGGCGGAGGCCAGAGATGACTCGGAGTTCGGGGGGTAGGTCGTTCCAGAGAAAGCCCTTCCCCTGGGGGTCGCCAACCGGCATTGCCCGACCGACGGCACCCGGAGAAGCCCCTCTCTGTGGGAGCGAGTCAGACGTAGGGATTCATGAGGTTGGCTCATGAATTCCTCTACCACAATAAATTGGTTAGCCTTTTAAGACATTTCAGACACATTTTTAGAGGCACGTCCCTCAGAAAACTTGGGTGGAAACCTACATCCATAAGTTAATATATATTTCTTCTATTAAACATTTTTAGGATGGTAATTTATTCGAAGTGAGAGGAAAAACTGAGCTGAACAAACAAAGAAAAAAAAGCTAAGGATTGGCATAGAACAGGAAACACTCAAAATAGTTAAATGCATTATAAAAAGTGAAACACCCAACACGTTTCAAGGGTGTGAAGTTACAAATTTCCTAGTAAAGCAATTTCTCTCCATGAGAAAGACAACATAAACTAATTAACATGATACTTTCTCCTCATTTTATAATCTGTCCCCAATACACATAAACCAACCTGTGCAAGCTGTTATATTTGTTGTACATGTAGATGCCTGTTACAGATAGTTTGTTTAATTGTTTTGTTACGCACTTTTGTAACATAAAATAATATAAGTGAGTTAAACAACCTTTATGTGGAAATAACAATAATGCAGTTACTTTTTCAAAATATTCCTGGGAAGGATCTACCATCCACCCTCCCACAAGAAGTCATACATGTCAGATATAATACTTCAGAGTCGTATTGCTAGAAGCAAAAAATCTCTTTGTAGAGTCTGGATGCAATGATCACACTTAGTTTGGGGTAAGATCAGGGGTGGGTTCCGGCTTCTGTTACTACCAGTTCGCTCAGGGGGGTGCTTCGCAGGGGGTGTGCATACGCAGAAGTAACAAACAAGATAGAACCAGTTTGGGGGTTGTCCAGCCAAATTATTACCTACTCGGCTGAACCAGTCCAAACCAGTAGGAACCCACCTCTGGGTAAGAGAAAAACTATTAGTTGAATTTAATTCAGACTCATTGTCTACATGGGAATTTTGGAGTGCAATTAGCATATTTGTATTTCAGGCACAGAGATTTTATTTTGTTTTGTTTTGTTTTCTTCTACAATCAAACATGAACCAATAAATGGCAGCTAAATAAACAGGCAGTGCATGAAACTTCCAAGCATGAACTGGAGCCCGTCAAAAATGATGAAATTAGACTGGCTAAACCAGACCTTCTAGATATAATCTGAAGGATGCATTTCTCTGACAATAAGAGGTAGTACGCATATGTCTCTCAGTGTTGTGCGTACAATTTAAGCAAGAGAAGTATTGCAACTAACATACAAATAATTAATGTAATAACTAAGCAAATCATTACTTACAAAGGATCAATGTAAAAATAAAGTAGGAGTGCTATATATCTAATATAAAACCCTGTCTGGTATACTTTGGTACTTGTTTGAGGTCTTCGTTAATGTACCAGGCTAGACAATGGATGGCTATGATTTTTAGTCACCATTTAAATCAGGGATGTCAAACTCAAGGCCCAGGGGCCAGATCCACCCCGTGGGGTGCTTAGTTCTGCCCCACGGGCCCAACCTGGAAACAACAAAGGACACAGGGGGTCCTTCCAAACTCTGTTTTCACTTCCAGGGCGGTGCAGGAGGCTGTTGCCACTGAAAACGGAGCTAAGGAGCTCCCTTGGGCGCCCTCAACATGAGTGACATTGAGATGGCCATGCCTATTCTGGCCATACCCATCCTGGACCCCCGAAGTCAAACACAACCCTGATGCGACTCTCAATGAAATTGAGTTGACACCCCTGATCTAAATTATGGATATGAATTATTTTGCCATTAATTAATTTTAAATTTATAATTATGTTTGGAGCTATAACATGGAAAACGGTCAGCTTGGTCTTTAATCCATAAATTGATTTGAATCTTCTCCTCCTCCAACAGTCCTGTGAGGTAAATTGGTTGAGAAAGAGAGATGCTCTTTTTTTCCTGCAAGGATTACTGCCTGACCCAAATTGAACGCTCTGAAGAAGAAAAATACACAACTGAATGCTATGTAAATGTTTACCAGCAGTTGGGTAAATTAAATAGATGATGAAATCCATATGGAAGATGGCAATTGAAAGCTCAGGAACAAGATTTTCCAGTGTATGATTGAAATATAGAATAGAATTCCAGGCTCCATACTATAGATTAGTAAACTCATTCTCTAGAGCAGAGGTTCCCAAACTTGGCAACTTTATGACTTGTGGACTTTAACTCCCAGAATTCTCCAGCCAGCATAGCTGGCTGGAGATTTCTGGGAGTTGAAGTCCACAAGTCTTAAAAGTTGTCAAGTTTGGGGACCCCTTCTCTAGAGCCTTGATCACAACAGTGTTCAAACCCATTGTAATTATATGAGTTCTATGTTTTGTTCCCAGCTGTAGAGGACTGAGGGAATGACCTTGAGAAACAGATGGAAGAGCTGCTACCAAGGCAATGATCAGGGACCTGATCCCAGGCCAAGAATGTAATGTGAGGAAACATCTCAGACAATCCCCTCTTGAACAAAAGTAAAGGAAGGAAAGGGAAAAACACATTCAGATTTGCTTGATTCTGTTACTGAATTTATAATAGAAAAATATAGTGACCTATATGGTACCGGTTTCCTAATCTGGTCTGATACCAGCAATGTGTGTGTTTATTATTCCATTGTGATCTTTTCCCATATTGGGAAGTTTATAATTCTTGTTAGATACCCAGAATAATGGAGTAAATAAATACATAACAGAGCATGTGTAATTGCTATGAAAATAGCCTGCTATAAGAACTTGTGTCTTGCCTTTAATGCATACAAGCACTTGTGTATATATTCTTATGATAATAGAGGCTGATTAATCTTACTAGATATAGGTAGTACTTGACATATAACCATTCATATAGCCACTGTTCTAATTTACAATTGCACCAAAAGTGAATTTTAATGAGTCCTTGCATTTATGACTATCACATGTGATCATAATTTGGGTGCTTGGCAACCAATACTTCTGGTCCCAATTGTGGCTGTAAATCAAGGACCACGTTAACTAGACAGATTAGGTATGAGATAGAATTGCCACATCTAAACTGCAAAAATCCACTTAAAAACAGGAAAGAGTTGCTGTTTGATGTCTTTTGGGCCCAGTCCTGGGAGAAGACAAGTCTTAGACAGAATTCCATGCGGGATAATCAAGATAATCTTTATCATTCGCTTAATAATGTTTTTCCTGAGAAACAAAGGTCTGTCTTCCTGTGATTTTTTCACTGATTTCTTAAAACTCAAAACTGATATTTAGCAAAATTAACTTACTGACGTAAATGAATGGATATACAAGTAGACACTTCAACAGCAGAGCACATCTAATATTCTGGCTGAATGGAAAAAATGCATTGTATGGGAGCCATACTATAACAGTTTGCTGGCAAATAATCAATTTTATTCTTTACATCTGCATAATTATTTAATGATCTAAGGCTGACTTACCTTAACTCTTGTTAAAATATCATACCATTTATCAGAAAGCATACGTAAAATGACTTTCCAAAATCTATGTCCATTCCTGGAACTGTACATTCTATACGTAGAAAAAAATTAAAAATTAACAAGATATTAAAAATAAAAAGTGAATAAAAAGCTAGCGCAAAATGCAGAAGAGCATTTTTTCTAAGATTATGTAGTTCAGGGACATATATACTACCGTGTTTCCCTGAAAATACAACCTGCTCCCAAAATAAGCCCTAGTTAAGCCCAGCCCACAGTCTATTATATGAGGTTGTATGAGGTGGGGCAAGGCACAGGTGAAAAAAATCAAGCTAGGGCAGGGAAGGGTGTTGAAGGTGGCCCACAAGGCTCATCACACCAGTAGAGCCACTCTTGGAAGAATGCCACGAGGTACAAAATCAGTTTTCCACAATGGGCAACCAGATATCTCTGTAAGTCTCAAAAGCAGAACATGAATGAACCACATAGGTTTGCTTGATGGCAATCGCCATATATGGTACATGCGTCAACACGGCAGTTGTTATTTTGCTTAAAACATGACTGCTATGCAAAAACATCCCAATCCACCCTTTTGTACAAATACTAACAAGCTGTCTTTTGCAAGCACAAAATGGTGGCTAATCTGTTGGAGCACGCAAAAATGTGCCTGCCTACACTATCTCTATTTCTATGTGCCCATCCCACTGAAACGTCATTGCAATATTCACAGGCATTCATAGTGTCTATCAAACTGGGGAACCACCGAACCAACTTGGCTAATAGCCATCCACATCGTGCATTCATTTAAAACAATCACTACATAATTTCATGAAAGCAATTTTCATTTAATTCCGTGTAGAAAAATTAGTTGGTTTTGATAGGCCTGAATCTTCCATATAGTCACTTCATGGAATCCTAGGTTTTAATGTTAAGAAAGATGGGAAGAAACACATTCCCACTTTTTCTACACCATGTAATTTCTACCCTTATGAAATGCATTGCTTCAATAGTATTTAACAGCAGTTCCATTCCCTCCCACTCAAAAGAAAGTGCTATAATGAGGACACTGCAATAATGTACACAATGAGGAAACAGTGAATATTTCCAGGAGAGGGCTTCAAAACTTTTAGCAAGGCATTCTCTGCCTGGTTGCTCTCTGGGCATGGCCATGATGGGTGTGGCCTAATCAGCCTCCTGCACCATGGTGGGAGGGCAGTTTTTGCCCTCCCCGGGCTCTCGAGGCTCTTCTCAAGCCTCTGGGAGGGTGAAAATGGCCTCCCTGGGCTCCAGAGGCCCTCTGAGGCCAGAAAACAGGCCTGTTTCTGGCCTTCCAAAACTTCCAGTAGGCCCGTTTTTCGCCCTCCCAGAGCTGCCACATGCGCCCTGCACTTACCTGCATCCAACATGGGCCACGTGGGGACTCCTGGGAGGGGAGGGGAAGGGTGGGCATGGCCAGCCAGGAGTGGGATTTGGGGGTTCTTCAAACTGCACAGAATCGTAGCTAGAGGTTCTCCCAAACCCCTCCAAACCCCTCACTCGAGTGATGTTGAGTTGGTCACACCCACCCAGACCACGCCGAAGTCAAACACAACCTTGATGCAGCCTCAATGAAATCAAGTTTGACACCCCTGTTCTAGAAATTCTCAAGTTTTACTTCCAACAGCTTGAGCCTTTGCTACTTTTGGGATCATTTTCCCTAAGTAATATCTATCTGACTTACACATTCTAACAGGGATCTCGGGTATCAATCTTATGGGTTTAATTAGGCAGCAATGTGTTTATTGTTTTAACTTATTTATTATGAAGACTACTCATTTTTTACTGTAGGTCACCTTCCTTCCCATAGGAAATATAATAAGCAAAGTGGATAATAAGCCCAGAAATACTTTCCAGGAAGGAAAATAGCAATCTCACAACCATGATAAGAGACATATGAAATATGAAAATTAAGTATGAATATCTGAGATATTTCAGAAAAACATATAGGTGTAATGTGGGGAAACGAACATCTTTGCTTGTTGCTAACTTTCTTTTTTCGGAGAGTGGAAGAAGATACAACAGAAACAATTGTGCATGATGTCAGATTAGCTAACAATGAATATTTAGTTAAGGAAGTAGAAGCAGCAGGAACATTGGGGATGAAATGAATGAAATATATGAAATTCTTAATTTTAAGGGGAAATGAATGTAATATAATCAGCCATTTAGCTTAGACTTCCAAAGAGCACACTATATTAAGTTAACAGGTGCAATAATGGAATGAATAGTATACTAATGAAAAAGAGTAGACATACTAGAAGCTCAGTTAAAACCAATTCAAAAAGGAAGACAGCAAATTCAGCCAATGGGGCTTTATGAGTTTAGAGAAAAATCTGAAAATAAAGGAGTATATACAGGAAAAAAGAAAAAGAAAAAATGGCACTTAATCAGGGGAAAAAGAATGCATATAGGTGGTCTCAAAACGAAAAGAATATCAGGAAAGACAAACTCAGAATAAATTAAGAATAGCAAAAGATGCTTAAAGCAATACAATTTTTATTTTGATTTCTTCAAAATAAAGGGCTTGTGTTTTCTAACAAATGTTTCTAGATTTGAACTATCTTGCCCGATGAAGATTTTTTGGAAACAGAAATGGTTATACCTGTTTTGTAAAGATTCAGGTGCCAAAGTATTGACTCAACAGACTACGTCCAATATCTCTACTTGTTACACAACAGGTTTTAAAAAGGATCATCTGCTATAAAAGTTGACCCAACAAAGGTTTCAGAATTGCCCATACAAAAAATGAAAATGTACTGTATTTGCCTTTATGATTAAAGGAGAACATAACTAAATTTCCCAGCAATCCCATCTGATTCCAAAATCAGAGCCTCAGGCAATGTTCTGAACAAAGGTTAAAAAAATACTTTGCTTATTAAACTGCAAATGTGTTTACATTTGCATTTTCCTCTTTGCATTTACACCAAAACATAAATATGTATGTTTATGCTTTTGATTGTTTGATTTGATTTGAATCCTTTCACAATACTGTAATGAAATATTTAATTATTTTTGCATTTATTCATTCTTTAGGGGAAAAGGAGCATTAGATAGGATCAGACTGAAAGTACATTCCCCGTTTAACAAAGGCCATTGTGTTGCCTTGTACAACCTGTTATTCCTCAAGGCAGATATAATTTGAAGTTGAAATGTCTGGCAACTTCCGCCACACTCGGCAGAGGTTGTGCAGGCTCTGTACAGTATGCGTGCATGTATAAATAGCCCAGTTAGCTCAAATAGAGGTAAGGAACGAGGGCGGGTGGGCGGGTGGGTCCTCCAAAGCACCGTTCCGGTACGGTGGCCACTGCTCCCAGCTGCCACCGGTACGCCCATACCGGGGCATACCTCCCGCAACCCACCACTGGGCTTGTCTTTAAATGGATTTCTGATAACTCCGATTTACAGAGAAAGAGGAGGATGGGAAGATTTGCATATCTCAAACTCTGCATAGAAACTGATGGATATATCAAAGCTTCAGAGCCAGTATGGTGGAATGGTCAAAACATTGGATGATAACTCAAGAGACACGGAGTGAAGTTCATCACCAACCATGGAATTTCAGTATTTACTATAACTTTGGCTATTTGTTTCACTCAACAGAATCTCCATGACATGCTATTGCAGATAGTACTGAATTGATAGAACTTGGTTGACCTTGTCTGGGAGAAATCTTCCCCACCCCACACACCCCAAAATCATTCCATAAGAGGGCAAGAGTAGCAAACTACTACTCCTTTGCTGTCAAAACAATAAGCACATGTCCACGAACTCCCTGGAACTGAGCTTGACTTGAATGTACTTTTTATAATAACAGTATATCCCACCAGGAGGGACGCAGTGACTCAGTGGCTAAGACACTGAGCTTGTCGATCGGAAGGTTGGCAGTTCAGTAGTTCGAATCCCTAGCGTGCATAACAGAGTGAGCTCCCATTACTTGTCCCAGCTTCTGCCAACCTGGCAATTCGAAAGCATGCAAAAATGCAAGTAGAAAAACAGGAACCACCTTTGATGGGAAGGTAACAGCATTTTGTGAGCCTTTGGTGTTTAGTTATGCTGGCCACATGACCATGGAGAACGTCTTCAGACAGTGCTGGCTCTTCGGCTTTGAAACAGAGATGAATACCACCCTCTAGAGCAGGGGTCTCCAACCTTTGCAACTTTAAGTCTGAAGGACTTCAGCTCCCAGAGCAAAGCTGGCTGGAGAAGTCTGGGAGCTGAAGTCCTTCAGACTTAAAATTGCAAAGGTTGGAGAACCCTGCTCTAGAGTTTGGAGTGACTAGCATAGATGTGCAAGGGGAATCTTTACCTTTACCTTATATCCCACCAGAGTGAAGACACCACTCACTAGATGCCACGTGAATTTTCTGTTCTAATGATTACTGTTGGGGAGTAATTTCAAGGTCCCAATTGTTCTCTTCTCCCTCTAGATCAAGAGATAAGAGAACCATGGCCACAGTACACTTGACGCACCAGAGTAATTTTGTGTTCCTCAGAATTCTCCAATATCTTAAAATCTTCAGCAGAGATTTTTGCAAGCACTTTAAAAAAAAAGTGATGAGTTAAATTTCTAGTAGTTTTAACACACCTGTGTTGACCTTTAAAAAGACATCCCTGGAAGCCATCCACAAACCAAATACAATTTACAAATTTAAGCACCCAAATCCTTAGAGTTGTCCACCACAGCAGCAACATGAACAAACGAGGAAGCGAGGGGAGCAGTCAGAGGATCTGTGGCTTTCAATCTCTGTGTGGAAGAACCTGAAAACAACTCTCCCTTTTTAAAAATATTCTCAAGGCTTCCTGATTTGGGTAACCCCAGGACACTGTGGAAATATCAGAATGGAGGTTTCCCATCCATGTGCACCCACCATGCACATAGGGCTCTGGTGGGTGGGAACAGGTATAATTGAATGGCAGCAGAAAAAAGTTAGGATTGTACCTCTTTGCTGTGACTGATGTGCACCCACTGTTTTTCACTACAACTCTGATAACCCTAGACTAATTTAACTCATAAATTTAAGCAGGGGTGGGATTTTACCTATTTGGACGGGTTCAGGTGAACCAGTAGCTCCGACGATCAGTTGGGAGCGAACCGGTTCACCCCAATGATCAGATGGGCCCGCCCACCCATCCGCGCTATTTCTCTACCTTTATCTTCTCAGCTGATTCACGCGGCAGAGCAGTTTGCCATGTGAATCAGCTGTGCTGCTACTCCTCCAAAGAAAGCCGGAAGTGAAAATTTCTTCAAACCGCGCATACACACATGCAGTGCGCATCAGGTGTGGTTGCACGCAAATCACACAATCATTAAACCAGTTGTTTTATGTTATTACATAATTATAGAAGTTAAAACTGATAGGAAGGCAATGTAGCATGGTGAACTACAAAGGCTAAACATGAATGCCGATACAGGAAGCTGTATAACTATTTTATATGGTTACGTTTGTCTTGTTTTTTTTCTTTGTTTGTTGCGTCTCTTTTTTTGTTTTTAAAGGTAAAAATGTTTAATATAAACTTTTTTTTAAAACAACCCAGTTGTTAAACAGGGAGGATCCCACCAATGAGTTTAAGCTATGTTTAAGCTACCTTAAAGCTACTTTGGGAACTTGGTACCTGATAATTGCTTTCTCAGTAACATTTTTAGCCAAACCTTAAGATTCACTGCCAAAGTTTAAGCTTGGGTTCTCCAGCCAAAGGAAAATAGCTGCTATAGAGAAGGTACTTTGCTGGCAATTGTCCAATTCTGGAATGATTGTATCTTCTTTATGGACATTTTGGTACTGGATAAAGATATTTTATATTGTTGGTGATGTAACCAACGCAATTCACATTTTTAATTCACATTATCTAGTCTGTGTTTTGATGGATGCAATAAAATTGGTCTGCTGGCAGGTTTTTTTAATCATTATTGCTTTTATGGTTATTGTTTTAAAACTGCATTGTGTTATTTCATGTTGGTAAGTTGCCAGGAGAAAATGCATAGACTACTTTGTTTTAGCTTGAAGAAATGTACAGCAGCTACACCTACTTATGCACACATTTTTTCCCCTACTAGATTGGGGAATATATAGGTAACTTATTCTGTCACCAGATTCTTCGCTGATATAGAAACATCTTGCTTGCTTCTTTGATTTCATTGAGTTTAAGACAATGGAAGTGATTTTCTCCCCTTTTATCTATATAACCTTTGGTAAGGATGAAAGACAATGACCAACCTAACTCTCCCAATGACATTCATAGTTGAGTGGATATTTGCAGTTCACATTTGAATAATAGTCAACATGTGTGTAGGCCGAACTTATCTTTGAGTTTATATTACAGACTTTACTAAGAAGAGACGTGCACCAAGGTGTGGGCCAACACTATCCCAAGTCTCTACGGAGATACTCAGTAATCCAGGTCATGGTTGCCCCATGGTTTGAAAGAAGGGTCAAAGAGGCCATCTATGTCAAAACTGAAGAGCCCTCTCTCAACAGAGGGGGAGGAATATGACATCATCTATCTCCAGTTTATAACACAATCCTTTCAGCAGTTCCAAGAAGGTTCCACACCCATTTGCACTGCTCAAGTGACCTTGAGGACACAGATAAACCTTCAAGTGGCCTCAATGACTCTCTAAAAGAATATAAATAACCAGCTGTCTGGAAGGAATATAAATACTTCTATTGCCCACCATCCAGTCAGAGTGTCAACTTCAAACTGAACCTGACAGCAGCCATTTTTCTGCTCCTCCATTGCCACACAGGAAGGGAAGGGGGGTGGAATGCCTTACTAGACCCAACAGAGAGCTTTCTCATGAGAACCAAGGTCATCTCTGCTGGCAACAGATAAGGTTGGGGAAGAACTGCCTGGAGAACCCCCCAATTAACCCAACTGGCCAGTGTGACCTGTGACACTTGGGGATGGGGTTATTTCCTAGTTTAATTACACTGAAACTGCAGGAAAGATTTAGAATTGGTTTATCTTTTGAAGCTGTACCAATATGATGTGCTCAATAAAGAGGACCTTTGAGGAGAAGCCTAGTCTTAGAGTTCTGATTTGCTTGGGTTCATTAGTCAGAGCTTGACACAGAACTGAAGAAGCTTCTTGGATGAGAAGCAAAACGTCTTCAAAGAAAAACAAGAAAGTCCAGTTGCCTCATGAAAAAAATCACCTTTGGAACAGTGGTGGGTTTCTATCAGTTTGGATCGGTTTGGTCGAACCAGTAGTGGTTTGACGGGCTCCGTCGCTCTAACCAGCAATGGCCCCGGCCTGCCACACCCCCGAACTGGTTCTCTGGATTGTGCCGTAGGTGCCGCCATCTTGTTTTTTGCTTCTGTGCATGCACAGAACATTTTTTATTGCATTGTGCATGATCACGTGAAGTGTTAATACCACTTTATAATGCCTTGGTAAGGCCACACCTGGAATACTGCATTCAGTTTTGGTCACACGATGTAAAAAAGATGTGGAGACTCTAGAAAGAGTGCAGAGAAGAGCAACCAAGATGATTAGGGGACTGGAGACTAAAACATATGAAGAACGGTTGCAGGAGCTGGGTATGTCTAGTTTAATGAAAAGGACGACTAGGGGAGACATGATAGCTGTGTTCCAATATCTCAGAGGCTGCCACAAAGAAGAAGGAGTCAAACTATTCTCCAAAGCACCTGAAGGCAGGACAAGAAGCAATGGGTGGAAACTAATCAAGGAGAGAAGCAACTTAGAACTGAAGAGAAATTTCCTGACAGTTAGACCAATTAACCAGTGGAACAACCTGCCTCCAGAAGTTGTGAATGCCCCAACACTGCAAGTCTTTAAGAAGATGTTGGATAGCCATTTGTCTGAAGTGGTGTAGGGTTTCCTGCCTAGACAGGGGGTTGGACTAGAAGACCTCCAAGGTCCCTTCCAACTCTGCTATTGCATTGTATTGTATTGCATGTGTGTGCAGTGCGCATCAAGCGTGCATGCATGCAGCGTTCCCACAAGCGAATCAGCAGCAGTGTCTGCCAGAAGCCCAGAACCTACCCCTGCTTTGGGACTATCCCAAGTCCCCACCCCATGCAGAATTTGCATTTAAGCCAGTGTGAATGCAGAACACAATACGTTCTACATAATATATGCATTCATGCATTCACTGAAATAAACAACGTCTTAGGAGCTTTATAAGGGAGTAAGGGGAAACGCAAAACTGTGATTACAGGTAATCTTTGGTCACATTCATCATACTCTAAATCCCCTAGCAAAGACGAGACCTCTCTTTCTTGCTCAACCAAACCACGTAATGGAAAAAATATTCAGGGATGACGAGAATAGTGGTTAAAATACTCCGGCTTATTGACCACATCACACACGACTGAGGGGGTACGAAAACAGCAGCTTCGAAGTTAGAGGTGCAGCAAAACACACATTTTAATGTAGCTTGAAAAATGGTTGTTGCCTACCATGCTGACACTGCAGAAATGCTGAGGGCAAAAGGCTCAGCGCCCAAGGTGGTTGTTAAACCCTGTAATTTACGTGCTCTTTGTCATCCTATGGTAAATAGATTTCTGTAACGTTTTCTTCCTTCTTTATGTTTTATGCTCTATGCTGTCTTTTACAATACCTTATTTCAATATTTGGTTGATATTTTTGCTCGCTAAGCATTTACCACTTGGAATTACCCAACATTTTTATAATGGCATAAAATTTGCTTTTTTTTTTTAATAGAAGGTTTCCATGCAGACTT